>CM060907.1:662116212-667116212 GCA_030737815.1 Allium fistulosum | reverse complement strand
GTTTGAATATTGCTGATTTGTATTCATACACTGGTGCTTTCACAACATTCGGGGTTTGTGACCATTTTTGGCGCAAACACTTTGGTGCTTTCACTGAGAAGGACTAGCACCCACTACATCGGATTGAAGTTTAGATTTGAAAGTTTGAAGGATTCAGATTGACTCGGCAATGACTCGACAAACAAGACAAAGAGCTGAGAGAAGCCAACGGGGAGGAAGTCAAGAGGCATCCTCCGGAGCTGGAGAAGGACAAGCTTCGATTTACATTACCAAAGACGAAATGGAAGCTATGGCAAATTCATTACATGAGAGGTTGTTGAAGAGTCAACATGATATGATGCAGACTTTCTTCGAGCAGATGAGAGCTGCAGGAACACAGAACCTTGGACCAACCATAGCGACTGCAAATGTGGAACAAGGAACTAGGGTTGCGGAACCCAATGGAGGACAGAATACAGAACCGGAAGGCAATCAACAAGGGCTTGGGGGTAGGCCCGCCGGATCCAACGCAGAAGGACCTTTGGAAGGAGTTCAGCAGGCTGGAGCCAACGTTGCGGCTAATGAGCCACATGAAGAATATGTGCCGGAGTTCCCTCGGGATCATGGAGGGCAACCCCTAACAGGCAACGCTGGATTAATGGAAATCATTAGGAAGACTATGCGTGGAGGTTTGACCAATAGAGACTTGGAAGGAGTGAACAGGAGTCCGTTCGCTCGGGAAATCAGGATAGCTCAGAATCCACCTAAGTTCAAGTTACCTAGCGTGGAAGTATATAATGGAAAGGCTGACCCGACTGATCACTTGATGAGATACACTAGACACATGGAAGTGCTGGGGGCATCGGAGGAAGTGATGGCCAGATGTTTCGCTTTATACTTGACAGACCTAGCGGCAATGTGGTTTAGGCAGCTGGAGGAAGGATCTATCAGGAATTGGAGGGAATTGGTGGACAGGTTTTTGGGACAGTTTCGGGTTCATATCAAAAGACCTAAGAACGTGATGGCATTAACATCGGTAAAGCAAAGAACGGACGAATCGCTTAGAGCATTTTTAACTCGATTTAATGCGGCGGTTTCTTCGGTGGATCGGCCGGATCCATCGATGGTTTTGATGGCGGCAGTGTCGGGAGTCAGAGAGGATTCAGATTTCAAGGTATCTTTAGTACGAGACCCACCACTGGATCTCGGGGAATTCTTTCATGAAGCTGAAAGGTTCCTTCGGCAAGAAGATGCATGTATGGACTTAAAGCTAAAGGAAGTGAATGTGACTGGGGGTGGAGGACCATCCGACGGAAGCTCGGATAAAGATAAGGGAAAAAGGAAGCTGGACGAAAATTCTGAAAAAGCTAGGAAGTGATGGAAGGATCCAAAGTTTTCCACATACACAGAATTGAATGAGACGCTGGAGCGGATTTACTTGGAAACTCGGAATCGCCTTCCTTACCGAAGGCCGGCTAGAAGAGAACCATCCGAACGGGAAAGGGCATCAGAAAGGCACTGTGTCTTCCACGATCTGGACGGGCACGATACCAACAGCTGCAGGCACTTAAAGGACATAATTGAGGAGCATGTGAGGAGTGGGCAATTAAGGCAGTATGTAGGGGCTCGAAATGCAGCGGTGGAGCAGGAGCAACCACCGTCTACCTCAAACCATGAGGATATGAGGCACAGGAATAATGGTCGATTGGTCATCAATTGATCAGGATAATATGAAATAAGTAACAAACCATTGGCGAGCAACCGAGTCATTTACACATGTATGGGGACGGAGATAGCCCCTAGGCATGCTCTGAGTGATGATAAACCACAAAGCCATGGTTTGCGAAATCTGTCTTTTGTTTTTGGATTGGACACTTAGTTTTCTGGTTTGGTTTTTGGAGTTTGGATTGAACTCCTGATTTTGCTTGTTTTTCTGGTTTTGGCATTCATTCGGATGATTGTTCTCCGTTTTGGACGATGGTTTCAATTTCTGGTATGGATTTCTGGTTTTCCGACTTGACTTGAATTTTGGATTGGATCTTGATTGGATTCTTTTTGGTTTTTGATAAACGGTCGCCGGGTGTGGATTACGCCTGGCAAGGGGTGAGTTTTTTTGCCCGAACGTGGTAGATTGGCTCATTCAGGTCGTCGAGTATGGACTATGCTCGGCAAGGGTCCGGAGTGACCAGAATTCGGCCTAGGACTTAGGCCCCCTATTATCGATTATTATTTCAGGTCGCCGAGTATGGACTATGCTCAACAAGGGTCCGGAGCGACCAGGATTCGGCTTAGGACATAAGCCACGGCATTACTAACGTCCAGGGACACTAGACCACGGTTGTCAGGTGTGGATTGCGCTTGGCAAGAACCCAGAGAGGTTAGCTTAACGTCCAGGGACACTGGACCACGGTCGTCAGGTGTGGATTGCGCTTGGCAAGAACCCGGAGAGGTTAGCTCAACGTCCAGGGACACTGGACCACGGTCGTCAGGTGTGGATTGCGCTTGGCAAGAGCCCAGAGAGGTTACGGATTTGGATATCGACCCGGATAGGTCTTGGATTCGGTTGTTGGATAAGGATGGACTAATAACCCAGTCTTTGAGTTTGGGCATGGAATTGGCTATGAACTTTGGATATCGGATACGGAATTATACAAAACACGCCTTATTATCATAAGGCATGTTTTGGGGGGCAAATGTTATCCCACCTTTTGGGCAAGGCCGGAATATCAACAAGTTGGAAAGAAATGATGGATATCAGGATTGGAGTTCGATTGGAAACAAGGCTGCAATGGATGACGTCAAAATCTGACCGGGCTCCGATCGGGACGGAATCGATTGGGGATGTTGATCAATGCTAGAGAAGGCTACATTTCAAATTTCAGGTTAATCCGAGTTCGTGTGATTAATATATGATCGATGCAAATTGGAGGAAGTGGCCTTATCTTCGTATCCATCATCACGCCTCGGTTCGAATCCATGGACTTCGCACCAACGTCTTCATATCCATCGGCAGTAGCTATGTTCGAATCCATCTCCTCCGCATCAAACAGAATGGCAGTGACCTCACACACATCTGGTTCGTATCTATCAAGTTGAGTTCCTTCGAATCCATGAAGCTACTCCACTTCGTATCCCTCGGGTGGAAGTCCTTCGAATCCATCTAGCGACCCTGCTTCGAATCCATCCGGCTGTAGTACTTCGAATCGACCCTGTGGAAACAACTTCGAATCGATCAATACTTTCTTTGATCGATTCGAACGAACATCCATTCGATCGATTCGAAGAAGCATGGCTTCGAATCCATTACCTCGAAACCAAGAGGAAGCGGCTAAAATCATGGAAACGACCCAGTCAACTCGGCATAGAAGTCGGATCGATACGAAGGAGGCGCTCCACGTCATCACAGGAGCGCACGCTTGGATCGATTCGAAGCAATCGATTCGAACGTAATCGATTCGAACGGAGCACTACAACCAGAAAAGCGACCTTGAATCGATCATAACTCGAGATCTACAAGTCCAAATGCTATGAAATTTTCGCAGTAGCTTGAGCACATGTTGAAGAATGTTCACACCAAATTTCAACTCGATTGGACAATTTCTTGATCGACTCGAACGTTGCTTCGAATCGATCCCAAAGTGGGCTCGGATTTCCAGAAAGCGGGCATGTGGGCCCCCTCACGTGCCAGAACTGGTCTTCCTTCAATTTAGGCGAAATATCAGCCTCCTACACCTATAAATAGAGCCCCTGGTCATTCAGAAAAGAGGTCGGACAATTTTGAGAGCTAAAGAGCGCCCAGACTCTGCCAGATTTACTCCAGATCACCATTGCTGTCTTTGATTCAGATTATAATCATAAAATCCGTTGTACTACGCGATAGAAAATTGTAATCTTCAAGCGTCGATCAATAAAAGATAAAAACTTTGGAGTGGACGTAGGCCGGAGATAGCCGAACCACTATAAATCTCGTGTTTTTGTTCATTATTTCTGGATTGCTGTTTGTTGCTTGTTTAGATCTGAGATTTGTGTTTGAATATTGCTGATTTGTATTCATACACTGGTGCTTTCACAACATTCGGGGTTTGTGACCATTTTTGGCGCAAACAACAACCAACTTCAGTTCGTACCTGTCAATTTTTTTACTCATTTTCATACTCTCAAATGTCAATTAGATTGCTGTAGTTAATTACTTACAAGCAACCATTTCCCTACATCTATATCTCTTGTATGTTGTTAGGCTCTTGACTTGATAAAAGGCTAGAACTTTCATGAGTTAACGGATTCATGTTTGGAAGGGCAGTTTTCAAATGTGGATGGGACTAAAATAGTACGTATTGCCTCGAAATGTTTGCAACTTGAGCAGCGAGAGCGCCCCACTGTGAAGTCGCTAATTCTTGCATTGGCTCCTCTTCAAAAAGACGATGAGGTAATTCTCTTTTTCTTGTATATTTGGAAATAAATTTATATAACTACAGAACCGCTTTATACATTCTGAATCTGATTACTTGGTATATACGCACATGATCATGGCTTTTTCAATGCCAGTATTAAAATAAAATATTAGTTTATAAGAAATGAAATAATATTAAGCAGCAGACTATAGCTTCATTGTTATATTTTGCTGTTGTAATTATAGGGTTTGGTCGATCGCGATATCTGAGCAGATTATAGTTTGTTAAGACCGAGGCTTGCGACTTCGAGTTTTGCTATAGAGAATACAGTTTCAAAGCATGGTGAGAAAGCTCCTAACAATGTTTATAAAGGGAAGCTTGATGCACAAAGGAGGATCGCAGTTAAAAGATCAAGTAGGCTGGCATGGTCAGATCCTCGACGGTTTATGGTAGTTTTTGTTTCCTATATTTCCTTTTAATTAAATTTTGATTAGTTACCATGTTTGCATATGTGTGTTGTCAATTCAATGCTGCATTTGTAGTGTACGTGCTATGTAATGACCCTGAATTTCCGACCCAATTTAAAATTTTTAAATCAACTATTTTAGTATAAAATTTGAATTTTATAAACGATCTCAGTTAACTTCCAAACTTCAAATATAAAATGCGTCTATTTAGTTATAGATGTAGGAAAAGTTTCATCGCAAAATATCGAAGTAAATTCGTTCACATTTTATTGCATATTAGTTCATTTTGAAGTTCATAATTTTCATCTTCCGAATCTAAATTTTTACACAGAAATGTTGTAGAAAAATATCTGATCCAGTCATCACATTCGTTTCGTCTAATTTCGTCGTCGTCTACTTCGCTTAAATTGTTCCGTCGAACGAACAATTTAATCATTGTAAAATTTTGAGTTTTAATAGAACTGTCGTACCGTCGACATCTGTGTACCGTTGTAACCGCCTCGTCGTGCTGATCAGAATGGTATTTTCATTCGTACAAATCGGAGTTCGGCGTAAATCGTCGCACTAATTTAATCGTTCTATACGGGCCGGTTAAATAAATATTCAGTCCATTTTCAGCCCATTCTAATTCACATTTTTGTACCCATTTGATTCTGAATTGAAACAAAATTTATCTCAGCCCAAAATTGTCAGCCCATTTGCATTTACAATTCTGAAATACCCTTTGGCTGAATTGAATTGATTATTATAGTTGGTAGCTGATTTAATGAGCATAAAAATTTGAGTAGCAGCTGATTAATGACATAGGAAATATACAGCATACCTCTTTACTCACCACCATTGAATATCTCTGTCTATTGGTCCCATCCATTTATTGAACCCCCTGTCTTTATATAAATCAACTCGTACGCATCCATACTTTCGTTTGCAAATATATTCAATCAGGTAGAGAACGTGCCTCTCTGACATCTCTCTTTCCTCTTCTCTTTTTTTATTATATATCATGTTTTCAAAAAGAAAAACTGGCCTCCCCTCTTTCCCTTTGCCTTCGCCACTTCGCACCCTACCGCACGCCTCTGCCTACTCCTTGACGTCGCCGATCACCGTGGACCACCCTAAAACCGAGTTTTTGCCCCTCCATGAAAACCGATACTGAGCTGCTCCACCCAAGCCTCCACCGCCGCTGACCTCCCCGACTTTCCACCACCGACTGACCCTGACTTCCCTCCAGTCGCCATCGCCAGCACCTCCTAGCTCCAGACCCTCGAGCCACACTATAAGACCTGAACCACCCTTTCCCATTTAAAGCCTTCGTGCTCCTCCTCCCATCGACGTGAACTGCGCCGCCGACCGACCCTGACACGTCATTCGACGCCACCGAACCCAAGCCGCGGTACCACCTGCCTTCCTTGTGCATTCTTGTTTTCTCTACATGATTGATCATTTGCTTCACATATGAATATATATATATTTATATATATGTATATATTAATATGTGTTATAGTCAGTGATGTGGTTTGTTTATCTGTATCGAACAACAACTATCTGAAGCCTTTCATTGGCACCAGCACTCTCTCTTAGCTTCTCTTCTCTCTCTTTGTTGATTGGTAAGAATTTGTGTATATATATGTTTATATATATATGATCGTTTATATTGGAAGTTGATACTAATTCCTTCTTGTCAATTGTTGCAGCTTGTTTGATTGTCCATGCTAGTGTTTGTGTTCGAGTCGAGTTTATTCGTGCCTCCTCGTGCCTTCGTCGTTCATTCTCCGTTAACCACTAAAGGTGAATTAAATTTCACGACTTATATTATTATACAATGATGACCAAGTTTGAATTGATGCTAGTTATGATTTGATTGAGATACGTGATGGTTGTTTGTGATGTTAGTATTGAATATTAATATTGTTTACACATAAAATGATAAGTTACATACACTCGAACTTGACGTATAATAGTTGGCATTGTGAAAATTGACATGTATAGAGTTGAATTTGTTTAAATTGAAATTTGTGTAGTTATGGCCTTTAAATGTTAAATTAGTCGATATATGAATAATATAGTTAGCGACACTTTGAAACAATGTAAACTAATTTAATATTGTGTAAATGGTGATGTAGTATTGATTCGAATTATGTTCATAACAAATGTAGAATCACATGAAATGATAGCGTAGTTTACTTGGAATAATCTGTAATCTACATGAAATGATAGTGTAGATTCTAGAAATAATTATATTATTTTACATGAAATGATAGTGTAAAATCAATACGATTATTTCGTGATTATTTGAATCAATTATATTGTTGTTGTTGATTGTTGTTATTGATTGTTTATTTACTTTGACACCATCCCAATTATCACACTGCAAGTTCCCTTTACTATGCCTCTCATTTTGAAATGGAATGGAATTAGGTTGAAATGATAATACCCAAATAAATCACTTGACCAAGGATAGAGAATTAAATAAGAAACCCGATTGGTCAAACGATTTGATTTGAAATAAAAAAAATGAGATTTGAATTTACAAAGAAATAATGAATAGCTTTAATTTATAATTAAAATTATAATTGTATTTGAATTTAAAGAGAATTTATGAATCTAATATGAATTAATTTATGATTTGATTTGAATTAAAATTCAAAGGTTAGAGATTTGATAATTGTAATAAATGTTTAAACAAAATGTTTTAATGAAAGTTTAGTTGTTTAAATTTAATGAATTGTCGAATTGAGATTTGTAAACTTTATTTAATAACAAATTAGATTTGAAACTTGTTCATTTGAGAAATCTAACTTGTGACTATTTAATTTAATGATTAAATAATGTGGAATTATATTTCTTTAATAGGAAATAAACTCGATTTATTAAATGATTTTGATATAACCTTTTGACTGAAAGAAATTGATAAGGTGAACTTAAGTAAATTCAAATTGTAAATTTTAAATCAAATTTATGTCAACTAATGTGAATGATTTAATAAATTTGAAATTTAATTGAATTTTATTTAATTGTTAAGTTAACTTAAATTAAATGACTATCGAATGGAATTCATATATGAAATGAAACCAATAATTGAATTGTTTTAAATTGAATTGAAAATGAATTGCGAAACCAAATAGGAATTTGAAATTGGAACCTTGAAACTTTGAAACTTGAAGATGGAAATCGAATATTGGAAGTCAAATGGAATGTTGACTTTCAAGGTTTAATTTAAAATTTTGATTTTGATTTTGAAAGTTAAATTTAAAGACCAATTGGTGTAATAATTACGTAGTTATTGAAGAGTCTGGGATCGGTTATGGACATACTCTCTGTCTAAACTGAAAACCATTTAATAACTATTATACATGGAGTGTGATCCAGAATGAAGTGGTTGGAATGATGACGTTGCTAGATTTGAAGAAAGAGAACGATAATGGATAGCCTTGACACTTGTGTCAAATTTGAAATGACTTAAATAGGAGCCGCACCGGGCAAATGAGGTTAGCTATCTCTAGCGGACACACTTCTTCGTAAACTACTCATTACTTGTTTTGATTGGTGCGCACCCTTGAATAAGGAGTGTTGTTTCGCGGTGTTGCATCGTTGCGGCGATGCGTTTTCACCAGTCCGGATCACGCAAACGGTAGTTTCACCACCTTGGGTATAGCCTCATGTGCCTTGTCATACTCGTATCCCTATTCGCGACAACAACGATTTGTTTTGTGTTATACCTATGGAGTACTCCCTGATAGCCCACTAGTTTACGGTGGAGTTTACAGTGCTGTATAGACTATGACGCTTATATAAAATGTGTTAAGGGGAATAATGGTAACGCCTTACCGCTATTTTGATACTTTATATTACTGATAGACATTATCTATTTAGCGTACACTACTATATGTAGATAGTTTAACAGATCTTGAAAGATGTTTATTCCATTCATCTTTGAGTTATTAATATTTCTCGCATGAGTCATATTATCTTGTATAAGAATATTTGTCCTGACTCGAGTGCTTTGTTTATGCTTATGCTCGGGTCAGTCTGAGGATTTCTATTGCTGAGCTGCTTGGGAGTTGAAGGCCTTTTGGAGACTCTATCATTTATCGTTATCAGTATTTCTCTATTCTGTTTTGATATACTTGTATTAGACATCTATGTACTTATATTTCCATCACTTTTGCTTTTGAGACATTGTTGTATTTACTTCGTAGCTTCATGAACTACTATTATGACATGTTGTATTTCCGCTGCGTTATTTTGTTATTCTGTATCTGTCTGTGTCTGTGATTCTGTAATGATTCTCATTTTTATATATATATATACTCCATTAATGATTTGTTTTTTGGATTATTTAAGTTGACATGTGTGGATTATTGTCAATTTAAATGGTTCAAATATATGGGTTTTTTCAGTTGGTATCAGAGTTTTTGGTTCTCGAAAACCTTAGCCTGTGGAGTTGTAAAGCTCATTAGATATAGGGTAGCAATACCTTAGAATGAGGAGAATCATTTCAGAATCTATATCCTTTTGATCCATCTTTCTTATTGAATTCGTTTGATTAGAATTTCCATAAGTTCTATAATTTCTATCTTTGATTCAAAAATCGCTTTTGGTATTTCAGAAGGAACGCCGGTGGTGGGGGTAGAGGAAATGCTCCCGCACCACGTGTCCCAGCTCCAGCAGTCAAGTTCACCACTCTTAGCAAAGAATACACCCAGCTTGGTGGCATCAAATTTTTTGGATCCGAGAGCATTATTGGAGCTCAACAATGGCTGAAGAGCCTAGAGAGGATCTTCACAGGCCTTGAGATTACTGATGTGCAAAAGCGTCAATTAGCCGCTTGGCAGCTTCAGGATGCGGCACAAGATTGGTGGGAGTCGGTCACCTCCCATACTGCCGAAGAAACCATCACTTGGACTCAGTTTAGGGATTCTTTTTCGGCTCAGTGGATGCCAGTAGCCAGAAAGGCTCAGCTTTATAAATCTTTTATGGACCTCAAGCAGGGTAGTATGACTTTCTCAGGGTATGAGAGGAAGTTTAATGAACTCTCCAAGTTCGGACCAGGCTTGATCGACATACCACTTCTGAAGAACGAGAAGTTCATTCTTGGAGCATGTCCAGAGTACTATGATCTCCTCACAACCCATATTCATGGCACTTTCACCGAGTTGATGGATTATGCCCTTAGATATGAGGGAAAGCCGAAGGGTGCATCAGCCACCACGACACCAGTTGTTCAGCCATCCTCTAGTCAGCCTAGAAAGAGGAAGCCGAATTTTGAGCAACAAAGGAAGAACTGGCAGAAGACTACCGGGCTTGGCTACTCCCAGAAGAAACCATTGACTTATCCTTCATCACTTGTTTCAAGTGCGATCAGAAGGGTCACTTTGCCAACAGTTGTCCAACATCTGCCAGTGTCGCCATTCCTCCACCTCGGGATACTAGGAACAACCTCTATCATGTCTGTTTGCAGCCTAGCCATTTCAAGAAGGATTGTCCCTTGTATCAAAAGGGAAAGACATCTGGAGTCATTGCCATAACTTCTTCTACCCGTGCTCCACCTACTCCACCTGCTCCTAGTGATACCCAAGGTACATTACAGGGCACTTTTATGTTGCATGCTTTGCATGTTAGAGTTCTATTTGATACTGGAGCAACACATAGTTTTATATCTATTGATTTGTGCAATAAACTTGAATTGGAACCCGTTCTTGCCTCAACTTTCTTGTGTGTATCTAATCCTATCGGAGGACCTGCTAACTTCAAAAGGGTCTGTAAAGATGTTGTGCTTATGTATGGTAGGTATCGTTTCACTTGGAATTTATACATCCTTGGATTCGAAGCATTCGATATCCTACTTGGTGTTGATTGGTTAAGGAGGTTCGATGTAGTTATTTCTTGTAAAGCTCGAACCGTTTCTTTAGTTAATGTCAAGGGTGAACCCTTAGTCATTGAAGGTAAATCGCCTCAGGAGTATGCTAGAAGTTTTATATTCTCTCTCGACTCTCATCCTAGTGATCTAAGTTCTACTCCTATTGTTCAGCTCTTTTCCGATGTGTTTGGAGAAGTCAATTCTCTACCACCTCAGCAGGAAATCGAATTCCACATTGATCTTATTCCAGGTGCCCGACCCGTAGTTTTCCCTCATAGGAGAATGGCTCCTAAACAGAAGGCTGAATTAAATGCTCAGATTGAAGATTTGTTTGCTAAAGGTTTGATTAGGAGAAGTCATTCAAAATGGGGTACCGTAGTTGTATTCGTTACCAAGTCGGATGGTTCTCTCAAAATGTGTGTGGACTATAGAGAGCTAAACAAGCTCACACACAAGAACTGATATCCAATGCCCTGCATTAACGATTTATTCGATCAGCTCCATGGAGCTAAAGTTTTCTCTCAGCTCGATCTTGCTACCAGTTTTCACCAACTCAGAATTGCTGAGGAGAGTATTCCAAAAATAGCTTTCCATACTGATAATGGTTTCTTTGAATGGCTGGTTATGCCATTTGGCCTAACCACGCTCCAGCTTATTTCGTTGATTTGATGAACAGAGTTTACCATGATGTCCTTAACAAGTTTGTTCTTGTCTTTATCGATGACATTCTCGTCTTCTCTAAAGATGAGAAAGAGCATGAGACACATTTGAGTTTTGTTCTTGAAACTCTTCGTAGTCATCAGCTTAAGGCCAAGTTTTCAAAATGCAACTTTTGGAAAGATGAAGTCTGATTTCTTGGCCAAATTATTTCGAAGAATGGGATTTCGGTTAATCCAGCAAAGATCGCCGTAATAAATGTAAGTTCTATCCTTATTCATTGTTCCCTATTCGAACCATCTTATCTCTTCTAAACTCCAGTCCTTTGAATTTACAGGATTGGGGAACTCCTAAAACTCCTACATATGTTTGTAGTTTCTTGGGCTTAGCTGGCTATTATCATGGATTCATAGAGAATTTTGCTCGGATTGCCGCACCTCTCACCGCACTGACTAGGAAGGATGTCAAATTTAATTGGAATGAAAAGTGCGAATCAGCTTTCAATGAGATGAAGCGGAAGTTGACATCCGCCCAAGTTCTTACAGCTATTAACGGAAGCGAAGGTTTGACCATCTATACTGATGCTTGTCGTGATGGATTAGGTGCAGTTTTTAATGCAGAATGGAAAGGTTATTGCTTATGCTGGTCGTCAGTTAAAGACCCATGAAGTAAATTATGCAACTCACGATCTAGAACTTCTTGCGGTTGTATTTGTTTTGAAGTTATGGAGACATCATCTTTTGGGGACCAAGTTCGAATTATTTACAGATCATAAGTCATTGAGGTATATTTTCTCCCAGAAGGATTTGAACCAGAGACAAGTCTGATGGCTCGAATTCTTAGCTGCCTATGACCTCGACATCAACTACACCCCGGGGAAAGTAAACATTGTAGCCGATGCTTTGAGTAGAATCAAGGCGATGTTATGTTGCAATCTTATGGAAGGTATGTTATTCCAGCTTGTTGTCTCCCCAGCTCTTATGGATCGCATCATAGCTAAGCAGTATGAAGACACTTTGCTCTATCATATCAAGGAGATAGTCCTCGGTAGAGTCGGGAATGTTGGTAGTAAATTGGGTGCACGAGTTGATAGTAATGGAGTTTTGAGGATCGACAACCGTATTTGTGTTCCAAATGTTGATGGTTTAAGACATGAGGTGCTTAGAGAAAACCATCAATCCTCGCTTTCATTTCATCCAGGAGTCACGAAAATGTTCCAGAATATGAAGCGATTATATTGGTGGAGTGGGATGAAGCGTGATATTTCTACTTACGTCAGTAGATGCACAACCTATCAACAAGTTAAGGCCAATCACAGAAAGACATCAGGATTGCTACAACCTCTAGAGATTCCAAACTGGAAATGAGAGCAGATTTTTATGGATTTTATTGATGGGCTACCAAGGACCAGAAGAGGAAATGAGAGCATTTAGGTAACTGACGATAGGCTGACAAAATCCGCTTATTTTATTTCAGTTAAGACCACTCGTACTGCTTCGAGTTTGGCCGAGATATATATGAGGGAGATTGTTAGACTGCATGGTATCCCGTTTAGTATTGTATGCGATAGATACCCTATTTTCACTAGTAAATTCTGGAAGGCATTTCAGGATACTTTGGGCACTAAACTGAATCTGAGCACCGCTTATCATCCTCAAACAGATGGCCAAACCGAGAGGGTAAATCAGATTTTGGAAGATCTTCTCCGAGCCTACATTATAGACTTTCGGTGGAACTTGGGAAGACCATCTATATTTGGTTGAATTCACTTATAATAATAGTTATCAGGTAAAATCAAATTTCAATTTGAATAGTATATTTGAATTAGAATTTAATTATCTTTAATAATCAGGCAAGTATTGGTATGGTGCCGTTCGAAGCTTTATATGGACAACCGTGTAAATCGCCAGCTTGTTAGATTGAACCTGGGGATCGATTGGTGCTTGGCCTAGAAATGATTATAGAAGCTTCCGAGAAAGTTAAAGAGATCGGAAAGAAGATAAAGATGGCACAAGATAGACAGAAGTGCTATGCTGACAGAAGAAGGAGAGATCTCGAATTCAGTATGGGGGATGACGTATTTCTCAAAGTGTCTCCTTTGAAGAATGTTATTCGATCTGGAAGGAAAGGAAAGCTTGCTCCTAGATTTGTTGGTCCGTTTGTGATTACAGAAAGGATCAGAACCTTGGCCTATAGGATCGCATTACCAGATAAATTTGCGGGTGTGCACGATGTGTTTCATGTCTCACATCTCCGTAAATGTAACATCCCGAAAATTTTCGACTTTCGAAAATTCAACATCGATACTCCTTTATCGACTGCTGAGCCATCGAATGCCGGAAACCCGAAAAGTTATGGTTTTAAGAAAGAAGAAAAAGGTAGAAGAAGAAGATAGAAGAAAAAGAAAGAAGAACAACAACAGAACAAGAGCAGAAACAGAAACAGAAAACAATATCATAATCTCACATATCGCAGCGGAATAACATATAATAGATAATCACTAGTCTTTTAAAACAAAGAACTATATCAGTTTATACATACATCAATCATCAGAGTCAATATACAACAATGGACAGTTATATAAACTTGTCCTCATACAGAATACACAGCGGAATAAATATATCAGATACAAATACTACGTCTCGTCATCCAGCTTATCTCCAAAGCTCCAGAATATCCAGAATATCCTGATAACATAACTCTAGGCTGCCCGTGTGGAAATTTGTGGGCACCCAGAGTTTAGAAGGGAACAATAAACTCCGAGTCAGTCATGGTGACTGGTGTGAGATCGTAAAACAGTTTATCTTTAAATTAAACAACAGAAATATTTTTTTTAAAAGTCAATTCGCAATGCTTTTGGAAAATGAAACTACCATAAGACCTCCCACCACACACACAATGCAAACGCAGAATTGGAGGAGATTTCTTCTTATGATAGTCAAAGATGCTTACTACGCAAAATCAAATCATTTTTGATATTATTATTAGTGCATAGTGTAGAAAACATTTCGAAAGTATAATATTAATCTTAGCCAACATACGACCAGTATCGTATGCCTACTATAGCTACCATCTAAACAGTGGTGACCACCGTACGTAAATGGCAGGTTCTACAACTAATACCGTACAAAGTTCGTATTGGAGTTTGGATTTCCAACAAATGGTCAGGCTAAGGAACTTCCTATCCACGATGGGTACGTCCCTGGAATAGACGACCCGAGAACCTAACCGGATCTCTGCCAACACAAGGCCGGGTTACCTCTGCAAAAATAGGTAACTACTGACACGCGTATGCCATCCCCCGATCGTAACCGATCTTCCCGAGGATCCCCGATTTCCAACAAACCACATAGATAATAATGCAGCAACCACATAGGTTAAGTATCTGGGCTCCATACCATGATACCACCTCTATCCAGAAGGAATGACATACACTAAGGGGCGCTACTCCCTAGAACCTTGCTGCATCCTTCCTGTTTCGACCATTTCCGGGGTGTGAGGCTCGACGAAGTCTCGTCCACAAAGCTACGCTTTCTACAAAGCCCTGCTTCGGGTCAAACAAAAATGATCAACCTATGATCACAAAGATATAAGATCAAACAAATGATCATATCACAAATGATCAAACACTGATCATTTCACAGCAACACTCAGTATGCCACGTTACCAAATTGGGATATATCGCTGATAAATTTCAACTACATAACCTCTGAGCTCGTACGTCTCAGAGAAGGGTGTTAAGCTAAGAGAATAAATTCTCCGCCACCAACAGAAATGTATTTGAAAGAAATCAGCTTTATATCTCAAATTGTAACGTCAGACACACAATCCATACAAGTCTGTTCCGGGATCGAACAGAACCGAAGGCACTTCTCATGAAGCCCTTGCATTTCCGGATAAATTTCTAATCACGTCCGGACTTCCCGTCACTAAGGGTGATAAAACCTCTAAATCGGAGATCAGCCGATGTAGAGTAACTCGACGGTAATCCTTCCGTTTTCAAAAATATCCGGTCTTCAACACCGGTCTTCAAATGCAATTCATAACGACGTATCACATATTCGGAATGGGTTATACGACCCCATGGTCCTTTCCCGGCTAACCCGAATAGTGAGCGTTTATTTAAAAACAAGTGTGGCATTCAATTTCATCCAATTCACAACAAATACCTATCTAAAGGTAAATATTGATAGTCGGTTATTTAACTATCAATAAAGATGCGCAACATCATCAGATTCCAAATAATTTTCCAAATTATTTCATCTTTAAAAATATCTTTACTAGATATAAAATTTCCACACCTTAAAAATAAATCAACGTTTATTTTTCTAAACAGTTTCCCTTTCCTTTATAAATTCCATAGTGAATTTATATTTCAAATATCTACTGATATACGATTCTCAAATCGATTTCAAATATTCAATTTCATTTTATCTTTAAGAAGATAAAATCTCAATACGTTTCATTTCATTTTGGAAAAGCATTTCCATACTTATTTAAAAATAAGTATTTCACAAATCATTTATTTTCAACATTTGAAAATATTCGATATACTTAAATCAATATTAAGTATATCTTCATTCTTTAAGGAAATCATTCTCTTTAAACACATTTATTTGAGTCAAAACGAATGTTACGTAAAACATCGTTACGACGACTCAAAATCACTAGTATAGGGATTCGGATTTTAATAGATATATAAATCCCAATACTACATCAAAACATTTCCTTTCGGAAATCATTTACTATAACAACAGTGTTATAGTCCATCATTTCCTTATTCTTCGAAAACGTCTATTTCAGCAATAAAAATGTTGAAATCTATGTATTCGATATCATAATACATTTTAAAAACATCTCTAAAATGTTTAACTTCATTTTTAATATCACTTTTCCAAAACTATCCATTTTACTTAACAATATATTCACTGTCCAAAATCGTGAATATACTTCACTAACCACATTTCAATATTTTCTACCCATTTTTATTTCAATAATTATCCACTATCCAAAATCGCGATATATCTCCTTTATTAAACTTCTATGTTTAACCTATCAATTTCAATTGGTTTTGGATTTATAAAACAATGTTTATAAATTTCACCTTTTATATTTTATAACAACTTCGATTTGTACATCTCCTTTTTTAACAAATTCGATCAATATCTCATTTGTAGGCAAAAATCCAATTTATAAGTTAATTTCTTATAAATCTTCTTTTCTACAATTTCATTCATTTTAACTTCACAATTTATACATCTATAAATTTCATATCTTCACAATTTAAAATTCTATAAGATTCATATCTTCACTTATAAAAACTCGTTTTAAAATTCCAAAAATTTTTAATTGATAAATATATCAATTTTTCTGTACATCTTTTATAATACTTTAAAAATCTCAATTTAACCCATTTTACAATTAAATCAACTTTCATTTCAAAAAATCACACTTTGGTTATATTTCACCAAAAATCTTAACTCTTATAACTTTAAAATTCTAGAAGTTTATTTTTCTGAAATAAATCAATTCAAAAATTCGATAAACGTCTACTTTTCAAAAATCACTTTAAAATCTTTTTAAAGTAAAAGTCGTTATTTTTAAACTTCAAAACTGAATCCGATGATGCAACAACATCAATTAGTCCATCACAACAGTCAATATCATATATCAAGATGATAACAGAATATATATCAATATCTGTAAATAAGTAAATACTGTTGAGGAATCCAGTTGGATCCCTCCAACCTGTTTCCCTGCATCCAAAGATGTTAGCACAATACCAATTCCGCTCCAGTACGGAATTATCGCGGTATATGGGTTTTATAAAAATCCGCTTACTAACGGCGCAATAGGGTCTCATCCGCTATACGAGGCGGGAAATCAATCAATCCAATATATACATATGCCAATATGTATATATTGCTATATATAGATATATATCCTATTATATCTAATATCACATCCAAACAGTCAATCATCAATCAATAACTGTAAAAGAAAATCCACTTTCATTTGAGTGAGAAGATCTCACCTTGATTTTAAATTATGTTCCCGCATTTATTTTGAATAAATTAAACAGCCGTTTAATTCCACCCGAAATTCGCACTAGCTCCAAATGGCTCTAATTCAGTTCCATTGCGTAGTGCTCGTCAATACGATTCCAATGCAACTGATTTCGCGAAATTTCGATCTCGTACAAAAGAGATACGATATTTTAAAGTTTACACAAATTAAATTATAATTATATTTACAATTTCTTTTATATTTCTAACCCTTACAATCACGGCCGCTCGATCACGTTTCCCCCAAATCCAGGCCGTAGCCCCTTTCTTCCAACGCACGCGAGTTTCCAGGCTTCATCACGTTAAACCCATTTGCCGCCACTTTAACCTAATATCGCAACCCAAAACATCCACCTACAGGTTGATCAACCACCGCCATCGCGTAGCCCCACGCTAGTGCCACCTTCGACCAAAACGCGGTCAGACCCGATGCCCCCCAGCGCACGCAAAACGAGGATGAACGGCGCCTCTTTGCTCGCGATTTGCCGTTGACTCCCTTCGAGTTAAACGATCATAACCGTTCACTTTGAAGATCTCAATGCCCTCTTCCATTTCTTAGTTGAACATTTCTCGAATCGGTGCGCGGATTGCAAGAATTTGAGGGAGAAAAGATGTTGTTTTCTGGCCGTTAATTGTATAAGAGGCGGCTGGCCATTGAATTGAAACCCTAGCTATTTTCTTTTGCAAATGAAGATAATGAAGTCCTTATATAGAAAATGGCCAAATTTACTATTCATCGAAATTTTCCGAACTCCGAATCGAACGTGCCGGCTGACGTTTCTAAGGTTTACCCCGTGTTCCGAACGCAATGGAATAGGTTTCGGAAGCTAATTCGATCGTCTGTGTGAGATATGGATTTAAACGATCAATTTAAATTAAACCGATTTAAATCGATTTCGAGGCGTTTTGGCTTGCCTCGGACAAATGGTAAATCCAAAAATTACGAAATTTGAAATCTTACAATAATATCACATTACGGATCCGATGAAACTGGTTTCGTCGAAATCCGAGACCTTTTGAAAAATGACTATTTTAACTCGACGATTTAAAATTAAAACGATATCGATGCGTTTTGAGCTGCCACGGTCAAACGACAATTCCGATTGATACGAAAATTGAAATTCGATAATAACTAACTATTACGGATCCAATGGAACTGGTTTCGTTCAATTCTGAGACTGTTCGAAAATTGGCTATTTTTACAGTCGATAATTAAATATTAAAATAATCAATTTTCACAATTTAACTCCAATTCCAATTTTAAAAGTTATATAACCTTTCTATAACTCCAGTATGATTAAATAAAATTTTACAAATCATTTTCAATCATATTAAACTCGATTTTCAATTATTTCTGGAATTTCAATTATTAATTTATCGATTCAATTGACCAAATTAAACCCAATATCCTTTAAATAAATTATTCGACTTATTAAATTCATTTATTAATATTTAAAATCAATTAAATATTCGAATTTTAATTATCAAAAATTCTGGGTCGTTACAGACTTCCCCCCTTAAAAGAATTTCGTCCTCGAAATTACAAGTTAGGAAAGAAGGTCCTTAACTCGTCTACTATTTTTCACAATCCAATAGTTTTATCAAATTTCAAAACTAATCTTTCTACTAAAGATTTGTTGTCAATTCAACTAGCTTTCTTACTTCAATTCATAAGTTTCCAAACAACATTGTTTTACCTCTCAATTCAAATTTAAATTTAAATTCAAATTTCAAACTTTCAAAAATTTCTCAAAAATTTTCTAACACTCGAAATTTTCGAAAAATTTCGCCAGCGTCTCCTTTGCACGGCTAATACGGCACGACTACAAAACGTCCCTACGGACTCTCAGATTTCAAAAAGAAAAGAAAAATGCCAAGCGGCTAGAGAAGAAATCATCAAATCTCATATTAAAATTCAAATACTTACCTTATTCGAGCAATTCAAACTTATCTTTGAAATCAAAATTCCAATTCCTTTCATATACCTGTATATCCTACTAGCCATTATATCTAGTTACATATATTCAAACCATTTTGCAAATTCTATTACAAAATTTCGATACTTACTTCTTATATCATTTTTAAATTCACTATTGAAGTTACATCATTCAGTTTCAATTCCAATTTTATCTTCATTTATAATTATTCAATTCAATTTATTGCCTACAAATTCGAAATGAATTTTAACATTCAATTTTATTTTCTCGCATTTGCCATTGCAAATTTATTTATTTGTTCACAAATTCATTCATTTTCAATTTGCATCTCATACATCAAATTTTCAAATATTTATAAGTCTTTGACTTATTTACATTTTGATTTATCAAATCATTTATACATTCACTTACTAATTTCATTCCATTATTGAATTTTAAATTTTCAATTACCTTCTTGAATTCTATTCCAAGTTATAAATTCATTTACAATTTGAATTTCATTCCAATCAGATCTCAATATTTTATAAGTTGTCAATTTCATAATATTTCATAAATATTTCTACATAGTATTCCAGAGTTTACCAACATTTCAAAAACCATTTTTGAAAACAGTTCAAATTATCCTTTGAATTTCAAAACAAAACCCAAACTTTTCAAACAACTTCCATTTAAAACAATTTGGCAGCAATTCCTCTTTTGGAAACCCGAAAATGAACACCAACGATGCCGCGGTCATCATCGAAGTTATTTTCCAGCGACCGAAAAGAGTTTAGAGCTTTCATCTTTCCAAAATACTTTTCAAAACCTTTGAAATTCATTTTCAAATCAAAAAGAAATTTAAATTTCCAAATCTCCAAAATTTTCAAATTCTTTTCAAAACATTTCCAAATACTTCTCTGGACTTCCGTTTTAAATTTCAAATCACATTTATAATTTGCATTCTTAAATTTCATTTGTACATGGATTTATCTCTTAACTTTGGAGTTATGATTTCAATTTCTTACTCAATTTCATTGATAATAATTTAATATTATCACCTTTAACAACCATGCAACCATATACTATAGTACTTTATAGAAAAATCATTTCTTTTATATCCAAAAATAGTTTTGGGTAAAATTATCTCATTTACCCTATTTAAAACAATATTGTGCCGAATTGTTCTATATAAGTGTTTAGAGATCCCTATCGATAGAGTTGTACGGACAATACCGACCAGAATCCATATACCACTCAACAAACCAATCATCACAATATAAAACAATTTTATATTCACTAACAAATACGCACTCGTATCTATTATTACACTCAACTCATTCTAGAGTACTACTGACTCTATCTCTAATGAGTAACACCCAACAGAGCAGGGTTGTCGCTTAACCATATGCTCTGATACCAAATGTAACATCCCGAAAATTTTCGACTTTCGAAAATTCAACATCGATACTCCTTTATCGACTGCTGAGCCATCGAATGCCGGAAACCCGAAAAGTTATGGTTTTAAGAAAGAAGAAAAAGGTAGAAGAAGAAGATAGAAGAAAAAGAAAGAAGAACAACAACAGAACAAGAGCAGAAACAGAAACAGAAAACAATATCATAATCTCACATATCGCAGCGGAATAACATATAATAGATAATCACTAGTCTTTTAAAACAAAGAACTATATCAGTTTATACATACATCAATCATCAGAGTCAATATACAACAATGGACAGTTATATAAACTTGTCCTCATACAGAATACACAGCGGAATAAATATATCAGATACAAATACTACGTCTCGTCATCCAGCTTATCTCCAAAGCTCCAGAATATCCAGAATATCCTGATAACATAACTCTAGGCTGCCCGTGTGGAAATTTGTGGGCACCCAGAGTTTAGAAGGGAACAATAAACTCCGAGTCAGTCATGGTGACTGGTGTGAGATCGTAAAACAGTTTATCTTTAAATTAAACAACAGAAATATTTTTTTTAAAAGTCAATTCGCAATGCTTTTGGAAAATGAAACTACCATAAGACCTCCCACCACACACACAATGCAAACGCAGAATTGGAGGAGATTTCTTCTTATGATAGTCAAAGATGCTTACTACGCAAAATCAAATCATTTTTGATATTATTATTAGTGCATAGTGTAGAAAACATTTCGAAAGTATAATATTAATCTTAGCCAACATACGACCAGTATCGTATGCCTACTATAGCTACCATCTAAACAGTGGTGACCACCGTACGTAAATGGCAGGTTCTACAACTAATACCGTACAAAGTTCGTATTGGAGTTTGGATTTCCAACAAATGGTCAGGCTAAGGAACTTCCTATCCACGATGGGTACGTCCCTGGAATAGACGACCCGAGAACCTAACCGGATCTCTGCCAACACAAGGCCGGGTTACCTCTGCAAAAATAGGTAACTACTGACACGCGTATGCCATCCCCCGATCGTAACCGATCTTCCCGAGGATCCCCGATTTCCAACAAACCACATAGATAATAATGCAGCAACCACATAGGTTAAGTATCTGGGCTCCATACCATGATACCACCTCTATCCAGAAGGAATGACATACACTAAGGGGCGCTACTCCCTAGAACCTTGCTGCATCCTTCCTGTTTCGACCATTTCCGGGGTGTGAGGCTCGACGAAGTCTCGTCCACAAAGCTACGCTTTCTACAAAGCCCTGCTTCGGGTCAAACAAAAATGATCAACCTATGATCACAAAGATATAAGATCAAACAAATGATCATATCGCAAATGATCAAACACTGATCATTTCACAGCAACACTCAGTATGCCACGTTACCAAATTGGGATATATCGCTGATAAATTTCAACTACATAACCTCTGAGCTCGTACGTCTCAGAGAACGGTGTTAAGCTAAGAGAATAAATTCTCCGCCACCAACAGAAATGTATTTGAAAGAAATCAGCTTTATATCTCAAATTGTAACATCAGACACACAATCCATACAAGTCTGTTCCGGGATCGAACAGAACCGAAGGCACTTCTCACGAAGCCCTTGCATTTCCGGATAAATTTCTAATCACGTCCGGACTTCCCGTCACTAAGGGTGATAAAACCTCTAAATCGGAGATCAGCCGATGTAGAGTAACTCGACGGTAATCCTTCCGTTTTCAAAAATATCCAGTCTTCAACACCGGTCTTCAAATGCAATTCATAACGACGTATCACATATTCGGAATGGGTTATACGACCCCATGGTCCTTTCCCGGCTAACCCGAATAGTGAGCGTTTATTTAAAAACAAGTGTGGCATTCAATTTCATCCAATTCACAACAAATACCTATCTAAAGGTAAATATTGATAGTCGGTTATTTAACTATCAATAAAGATGCGCAACATCATCAGATTCCAAATAATTTTCCAAATTATTTCATCTTCAAAAATATCTTTACTAGATATAAAATTTCCACACCTTAAAAATAAATCAACGTTTATTTTTCTAAACAGTTTCCCTTTCCTTTATAAATTCCATAGTGAATTTATATTTCAAATATCTACTGATATACGATTCTCAAATCGATTTCAAATATTCAATTTCATTTTATCTTTAAGAAGATAAAATCTCAATACGTTTCATTTCATTTTGGAAAAGCATTTCCATACTTATTTAAAAATAAGTATTTCACAAATCATTTATTTTCAACATTTGAAAATATTCGATATACTTAAATCAATATTAAGTATATCTTCATTCTTTAAGGAAATCATTCTCTTTAAACACATTTATTTGAGTCAAAACGAATGTTACGTAAAACATCGTTACGACGACTCAAAATCACTAGTATAGGGATTCGGATTTTAATAGATATATAAATCCCAATACTACATCAAAACATTTCCTTTCGGAAATCATTTACTATAACAACAGTGTTATAGTCCATCATTTCCTTATTCTTCGAAAACGTCTATTTCAACAATAAAAATGTTGAAATCTATGTATTCGATATCATAATACATTTTAAAAACATCTCTAAAATGTTTAACTTCATTTTTAATATCACTTTTCCAAAACTATCCATTTTACTTAACAATATATTCACTGTCCAAAATCGTGAATATACTTCACTAACCACATTTCAATATTTTCTACCCATTTTTATTTCAATAATTATCCACTATCCAAAATCGCGATATATCTCCTTTATTAAACTTCTATGTTTAACCTATCAATTTCAATTGGTTTTGGATTTATAAAACAATGTTTATAAATTTCACCTTTTATATTTTATAACAACTTCGATTTGTACATCTCCTTTTTTAACAAATTCGATCAATATCTCATTTGTAGGCAAAAATCCAATTTATAAGTTAATTTCTTATAAATCTTCTTTTCTACAATTTCATTCATTTTAACTTCACAATTTATACATCTATAAATTTCATATCTTCACAATTTAAAATTCTATAAGATTCATATCTTCACTTATAAAAACTCGTTTTAAAATTCCAAAAATTTTTAATTGATAAATATATCAATTTTTCTGTACATCTTTTATAATACTTTAAAAATCTCAATTTAACCCATTTTACAATTAAATCAACTTTCATTTCAAAAAATCACACTTTGGTTATATTTCACCAAAAATCTTAACTCTTATAACTTTAAAATTCTAGACGTTTATTTTTCTGAAATAAATCAATTCAAAAATTCGATAAACGTCTACTTTTCAAAAATCACTTTAAAATATTTTTAAAGTAAAAGTCGTTATTTTTAAACTTCAAAACTGAATCTGATGATGCAACAGCATCAATTAGTCCATCACAACAGTCAATATCATATATCAAGATGATAACAGAATATATATCAATATCTGTAAATAAGTAAATACTGTTGAGGAATCCAGTTGGATCCCTCCAACCTGTTTCCCTGCATCCAAAGATGTTAGCACAATACCAATTCCGCTCCAGTACGGAATTATCGCGGTATATGGGTTTTATAAAAATCCGCTTACTAACGGCGCAATAGGGTCTCATCCGCTATACGAGGCGGGAAATCAATCAATCCAATATATACATATGCCAATATGTATATATTGCTATATATAGATATATATCCTATTATATCTAATATCACATCCAAACAGTCAATCATCAATCAATAACTGTAAAAGAAAATCCACTTTCATTTGAGTGAGAAGATCTCACCTTGATTTTAAATTCTGTTCCCGCATTTATTTTGAATAAATTAAACAGCCGTTTAATTCCACCCGAAATTCGCACTAGCTCCAAATGGCTCTAATTCAGTTCCATTGCGTAGTGATCGTCAATACGATTCCAATGCAACTGATTTCGCGAAATTTCGATCTCGTACAAAAGAGATACGATATTTTAAAGTTTACATAAATTAAATTATAATTATATTTACAATTTCTTTTATATTTCTAACCCTTACAATCACGGCCGTTCGATCACGTTTCCCCCAAATCCAGGCCGTAGCCCCTTTCTTCCAACGCACGCGAGTTTCCAGGCTTCATCACGTTAAACCCATTTGCCGCCACTTTAACCTAATATCGCAACCCAAAACATCCACCTACAGGTTGATCAACCACCGCCATCGCGTAGCCCCACGCTAGTGCCACCTTCGACCAAAACGCGGTCAGACCTGATGCCCCCCAACGCACGCAAAACGAGGATGAACGGCGCCTCTTTGCTCGCGATTTGCCGTTGACTCCCTTCGAGTTAAACGATCATAACCGTTCACTTTGAAGATCTCAATGCCCTCTTCCATTTCTTAGTTGAACATTTCTCGAATCGGTGCGCGGATTGCAAGAATTTGAGGGAGAAAAGATGTTGTTTTCTGGCCGTTAATTGTATAAGAGGCGGCTGGCCATTGAATTGAAACCCTAGCTATTTTCTTTTGCAAATGAAGATAATGAAGTCCTTATATAGAAAATGGCCAAATTTACTATTCATCGAAATTTTCCGAACTCCGAATCGAACGTGCCGGCTGACGTTTCTAAGGTTTACCCTGTGTTCCGAACGCAATGGAATAGGTTTCGGAAGCTAATTCGATCGTCTGTGTGAGATATGGATTTAAACGATCAATTTAAATTAAACCGATTTAAATCGATTTCGAGGCGTTTTGGCTTGCCTCGGGCAAATGGTAAATCCAAAAATTACGAAATTTGAAATCTTACAATAATATCACATTACGGATCCGATGAAACTGGTTTCGTCGAAATCCGAGACCTTTTGAAAAATGACTATTTTAACTCGACGATTTAAAATTAAAACGATATCGATGCGTTTTGAGCTGCCACGGTCAAACGACAACTCCGATTGATACGAAAATTGAAATTCGATAATAACTAACTATTACGGATCCAATGGAACTGGTTTCGTTCAATTCTGAGACTGTTCGAAAATTGGCTATTTTTACAGTCGATAATTAAATATTAAAATAATCAATTTTCACAATTTAACTCCAATTCCAATTTTAAAAGTTATATAACCTTTCTATAACTCCAGTATGATTAAATAAAATTTTACAAATCATTTTCAATCATATTAAACTCGATTTTCAATTATTTCTGGAATTTCAATTATTAATTTATCGATTCAATTGACCAAATTAAACCCAATATCCTTTAAATAAATTATTCGACTTATTAAATTCATTTATTAATATTTAAAATCAATTAAATATTCGAATTTTAATTCTCAAAAATTCTGGGTCGTTACAGTAAAGTAGTACGCGATCCATCTATGACCATCCCCACTGCTCAGTTGGAAGTATTGGTTATCAAACCTAACTTGACTATTAAGAGGAAGCCACTTCGGATAGTCGACCGTGACACGAAGCAGCATAGAAGGAAGACGGTCAATCTCGTCAAAGTTCAGTGAAGTTCGGATGACCGTGATTGCACATGGGAAACCGAGGATAGTATTCGGGATTCAAATCCCTAATTGCTAATTCCGAGTATAAATCCGTTTCTTTATCTATCTTAATTTTTTGCTTGTTTCTTTTCTACTTCTTCCACTTCGTTCCTTTTCGAGGACGAAAAGTTTTGAGTGGGGGAGATTGTAACGACCTTGAATTTCCAACCCAATTTGAAATTTTTAAATCAACTATTTTAGTATAAAATTTGAATTTTATAAACGATCTCAGTTAACGTCCAAACTTCAAATATAAAATGCGTCTAGTTAGTTATAGATGTAGGAAAAGTTTCTTCGCAAAATATTGAAGTAAATTCATTCACATTTTATTGCATATTAGTTCATTTTGAAGTGCGTAATTTTCATCTTCCGAATCTAGATTTTTACACAGAAATGTTGTAGAAAAATATTTGATCGAGTCGTCACATTTCGTGTCGTCTAATTTCGTCGTCGACTGCTTCGCTTAAATTGTTCTGTGGAATGAACAATTTAATCGTTGTAAAATTTTGAGTTTTAATAGAACTGTCGTACCGTCAACATCTGTGTACCGTTGTAACCGCCTCGTCGCGCTAATTAGAATGGTATACTCATTCGTACAAATCGGAGTTCGGCGTAAATCATTGCACTAATTTAATCGTTCTAAACGGACCAGTTAAATAAATATTCGGTCCATTTTCAGCCAATTCTAATTCACATTTTTGTACTTATTTGATTTTGAATTGAAATTTTTTTTTATCTTAGTCCAAAATTGTCAGCCCATTTGCATTTCCAATTCTGAAATACCATTTGGCTGAATTGAATTGATTATTATAGTTGGCAGCTGATTTAATTAATGAGCATAAAAAGTTGAATAGCAGCTGATTAATGACATGGGAAATATACAACATACCTCGTTACTCACCACCATTGAATATCCTTGTCTATTGGTCACGTCCATTCATTGAACCCCTGTCTTTGTATAAATCAACTCGTACACATCCATACTTTCATTTGCAAATATATTCAATTAGGTAGAGAACGTGCCTCTCTGACATCTCTCTTTCCTCTTCTCTTTTTTTTATTATCTGTCATGTTTTCAAAAAGAAAAACCGCCTCTCCTCTTTCCTCTTGCCTTCGCCACCTCGCACCCCAACGTGCGCCTCCGCCTACCCCCTGGCGTCGTCGATCACCGCGGACAACCCTAGAACCAAGTTTTTCCCCTCCATGAAAACCGATACTGAACTGCTCCACCCAAGCCTCCACCGCCGCTGATCTCCCCGACTAGCCACCGCCGACTGACCCTGACTTCCCTCCAGTCACTATCGCCAGCACCTCCTAGCTCCAGACCCTCGAGCCACACTACAAGACCCGAACCACCCTTTCCCATTTAAAGCCTTCGTGCTCCTCCTCCCATCGACATGAACTACGCCGCCGACCGACCCTGACACATCAGTCGACGCCACCGAACCCGAGCCACAGTACCACCTGCCTTCCCCGTGCATCCTTGTTTTCTCTACATGATTGATCATTTGCTTCACATATGAATATATATATATTTATATATATGTATATATTAATATGTGTTATAGTCAGTGATGTGGTTTGTTTATCTGTATCAAACAGCAACTATTTGAAGCCTTTCATTGGCGGCAGCACTCTCTCTTAGCTTCTCTTCTCTCACTTTGTTGATTGGTAAGAATTTGTGTATATATATGTTTATATATATATATATATATATATATGAACGTTTATATTGGAAGTTGAAACTATTTCCTTTTTGTCAATTGTTGCAGCTTGTTTGATTGTCCGTGCTAGTGTTTGTGTTCGAGTCGAGTTTATTCGTGCCTCCTCGTGCCTTCGTCGTTCATTCTCCGTTAACCACTAAAGGTGAATTAAATTTCACGACTCATATTATTATACAATGATGACCAAGTTTGAATTGATGCTAGTTATGATTTGATTGAGATACGTGATGATTATATGTGATGTTAGTATTGAATATTAATATTTTTTACACATGAAATGATAAGTTACATACACTCGAACTTGACGTATAATAGTTGGCATTGTGAAAATTGACATGTATAGAGTTGAATTTGTTTAAATTGAAATTTGTGTAGTTATGGCCTTTAAATGTTAAATTAGTCGACGTATGAATAATATAGTTAGCGACACTTTGAAACAATGTAAACTAATTTAATATTGTGTAAATGGTGATGTAGTATTGATTCGAATTATGTTCATAATAATGTAGAATCACATGAAATGATAGCGTAGTTTACTTGGAATAATCTTTAATATACATGAAATGATAGTGTAGAATCTAGAAATAATTATATTATTTTACATGAAATGATAGTGTAAAATCAATACGATTATTTCGTGATTATTTGAATCAATTATATTTTTGTTGTTGATTGTTGTTATTGCTTATTTATTTACTTTGACACCATCCCAGTTATCACACTACAAGTTCCCTTTACTATGCCTCTCATTTTGAATTGGAATGGAATTGGGTTGAGATTATAAATACCCAAATAAATCACTTGACCTAGGATAGAGAATTAAATAAGAAACCCGATTGGTCAAACGATTTGATTTGAAATAAAAAAAATGAGATTTGAATTTAAAAGGAAATAATGAATATATTTAATTTATAATTAAAATTATAATTCTATTTGAATTTAAAGAGAATAAATTGATGAATCTAATATGAATTAATTTATGATTTGATTTGAAATAAAATTCAAAGGTTAGAGATTTGATAATTGTAATGAATGTTTAAACAAAATGTTTTAATGAAGGTTTAGTTGTTTAAATTTAATGAATTGTCGAATTGAGATTTGTAAACTTTATTTAATAACAAATTAGATTTGAAACTTGTTCATTTGAGAAATCTAACTTGTGACTATTTAATTTAATGATTAAATAAAGTGGAATTATATTTCTTTAATAGGAAATAAACTCGATTTTTTAAATGATTTTGATATAACCTTTTGACTAAAAGAAATTGATAAGGTGAACTTAAGTAAATTCAAATTGTAAATTTTGAATCAAATTTATGTCAACTAATGTGAATGATTTAATAAATTTGAAATTTAATTGAATTTGATTTAATTGTTAAGTTAACTTAAATTAAATGACTATTGAATGGAATTCATATATGAAATGAAACCAATAATTGATTTTTTTTAAATTGAATTGAAAATGAATTGCGAAACCAAATAGGAATTTGAAATTGGAAACTTGAAACTTTGAAACTTGAAGCTGGAAATTGAATATTGGAAGTCAAATGGAATGTTGACTTTCAAAGTTTAATTGAAAATTTTGATTTTGATTTTGAAAGTTAAATTTAAAGACCAATCGGTGTAATAATTACATAGTTATTGAAGAGTCCGGGATCGGTTATGGACATACTCTCTGTATAAACTGAAAACCACTTTAATAACTATTATACGTGGAGTGTGATCCAGAATGAAGTGGTTGGAATGATGACGTTGATGGATTTGAAGAAAGAGAATAATAATGGATAGCCTTGACACTTGTGTCAAATTTGAAATGACTTAAACAGGAGCCGCGCCGGGCCAATGAGGTTAGCTACCTCTAGCGGACACACTTCTTCGTAAACTACTCATTACTTGTTTTGATTGGTGCGCACCCTTGAATTGGGAGTGTTGTTTCGCGGTGCTGCGATCATTGCGACGATGCGTTTTCACCAGACCGGATCACGCGAACGGTAGTTTCACTACCTTGGGTATAGCCTCATGTACCTTGTCATACTCGTATCCCTATTCGCGACAACTACGATTTGTTTTGTGCTATACCTATGGAGTACTCCCTGATAGCCCACTAGTTTATGGTGGAGTTTACAGTGCTGTATAGACTATGAAGCTTGTATAAAACGTGTTAAGGGGGATAATGGTAACGCCTTAACGTTATTTTGATACTTTATATTACTGATAGACATTATCTATTTAGCGTACACTATTATATATAGATAGTTTAACAGATCCCGAAAGATGTTTATTCCATTCATCTTTGAGTTATTAATATTTCTTGCATGAGTCATATTATTTTGTATAAGAATATTTGTCCTGATTCGAGTGTTTTGTTTATGCTTATGCTTGGGTCAGTCTGATGATTTCTGTTGCTGAGCTGCTTGGGAGTTGAAGACCTTTTGGAGACTCTATCATTTATCTTTATCAGTATTTCTCTATTCTATTTTGATGTACTTGTATTGGACATCTATGTACTTCTATTTCTGTCATTTTTGCTTTTGAGACATTGTTGTATTTACTTAGTAGCTTCATGAACTACTATTATGACATGTTGTATTTCCACTATGTTATTCTATATCTGTCTGTGTCTGTGATTCTGTAATGATTCTCATTTATATACATATACTCCATTAATGATTCATGTTTTGGATTATTTAAGTTGACATGTGGATTATTGTCAATTTAAATGGTTCAAATATACGGGTTGTTTCATGCTATGTTAAGAGATTATAAGGTAGAATTGGTTGGATGACCGTTCACTATATAAAATTTGTGTGCGTGCACACACACGATCTTTAGCAATTGGGATTACATATTATCATTCGTATGTTGTGTTTAAATTTAAATGAAAAGACTGTCAGCCTGACAGTGAAATTTTGGTAAGCTAAAAACAGTACATCCCATTTTTTGTTCCAAAACAATGAGTTGTAATCTGCCATTTGGCGAAACCAATGACAAATCTACATTTATGAACAGACAATAATGTCCATTCTGCATATGCATCTAAACACAATTGGAATAATTATGAAGTTAACATGCATATATACAACTTTATGAGGTGCTTATACCACATCTATATAACCTGTATTATAATAATAATAAATTAACTTAGTTTATAGTAATAATAGTAACAAGAACAACAACAATAGTCATAATGATAATAATAAAAATAAACAAACTAAGTTTATAAAAATTAACTAAGTTTCATAAAAATTAATTAAGTTTAGAACAACAACAACAATGGTAAATGATAAAGTATTAACCAATTTAACTAAGTTTTACAATATTAACTAAATTTATATAATAATAATAATAAATTAAATAAGTTTATAAAAATTAACTTCATTAATTTAGTTTAACAAGAATTAAAGTTTATAAAATTGACCAAGTTTATAATAATAATAAAATAATTAAGTTTATAATGATAACAATAACAACAATAATAAATTACAAAGTTTTCAACATCTTTACATCTAAATCATTTTATAAATTTCTAAATTATATAAAAAATAACTAAGTTTATAGATGATGATCAACGAATTTTATAAATACAACTAAGTTTTATAAAAAATAACTAAGTTAATAATAATAATAATATATAACAATAATTAAGTTTATAATAATAATTAAGTTTATAATAGCGAATTTTATAAAAATAACTAAGTTTTTTAAAAAAGAACTAAGCTTATATATATATTAATAGTAGTAAAAATAATTAACTAAGTTTATAATAATTAATTAAGTTTATAATAATAATAATAAACTAAGTTTATAAAAATTAATTAAGTTTATAATAATAATACTAAAAACGACGACGATGACGATTAAAATTTGATGTTTAAAAAAGTTATGTAAATCTTCATCCATCTAATAATAGAAGGTACTACCAATAACCTATAATTTTCATCACAGTTTTATAGAATTATTTTCAAATTGTTCTAAATTTCCAGGAAGTACTACCAATGACCGAAGACGTGCATGAAGAAAGGCTTTGAGCAGTTCAAGTTCTTAGCGATACATTTGGTACTTGTAGACGTTAACTTTGAACTATGTTGTCTATTGTTATCATGAATATGTATTGAATTTGGTAACTCATGTATTGAACTTATTTTTTGTTAGTTGATAATTTATTTTATTATCATGAATATGCATTACATTTGCTGATTATTATATTTTCTTCGTTTATATATTGTTCAAATTGTTATCTATTTAGAGAAGATTCATTTTGATTGTTATTATTAAAATGTAATAGTAGGGTTCATCGAATATATAGGAAAATAAAGCATAGCTCCTTAAAAGCGTTATAACTATATGACATAAGTGCTTAAAAAGATAATGCAATGTATGAGGTTATTGTCAAAGGATAGCAGCAAATAGGCGTTATTGTATCTACACATTTTATATCGGTATATATATGCTGTAGATGGATGTAGAATATACTATAAACATGTTGATATATAGCTCGAAATAGGAGCTATAGAATAACTATTTTATAGCGGCTATACTATGTTATGAAATCATGCTCTTTTATAGCGGTTTTTTGTGTGTAATAAATGTGCAATTCTTTTTATAACACATCTATATACAATGTTTATCAAACCGTTATAGTTGTGTTTAATAGCGGCTATATGCCGCTATAAAAGACTGTTTTTCTTGTAGTGTTGTGTGTCTTTGCATTATGATCGTATGCTCAATGTATGGGACTTAGAAAGTTCACCATTGAGATTGTTTACTCAATGTATTATTAAGTGGTTTACCATTGAGATTTTCACTCAATGTGTAGTCAGGCAGTTTATATCGAGACCGTATACGCGATATATTGTTAGATTTACCCAGTCTCTATATATCTAACTTTTGGGTGGAAATCTTTGTGAACTTTGATCAGATTTTAGGCGTATTATGGATTCGTACCCTATATCGTAATAGTGATTAGTTTGTTAGATGTAGTACACAAATATAGATAAACATGTTAGTAATGTAGATTATAAATGATAATATAACCACATATCAACACCATATCACTTGTGTTATTTCTCACTCACCAGACTTAGTATGATCCCCTTTATTTTTCCCTCTTTATACATATTACAAAATGATAAGGTAGTAAGTGGTATGATGTGGATAAGATGCACAAAGGGGGTGACCATGCACTATGGAGTTATATTTATTGTTATTCCCTATGTATCTTATTATACTTGTTAGTCGGATATATACTATATTTCTATTAGGTGCTTTATTTAAATGTTTCCTATATAACCACTATCGTTTTAAACTGTAATTATTGGGTATACTTTAGTGTTTATATTTTATTCCTTCCACTATGAGATCCAAATGTTTGGAAATACTTATTTTCGTACCATGTAAACTATTAAAAACCTAACAATCCATATTACTTGGCATGACGCGAATTCATACGCCGCTTTTGGGCTTTGAATTAGTGTGCCCGAAGGTGAAGGTTATTGCACTTAATATGATAATTGTATTTTGCTCATTGAAAATAGTTCTATACCAAGAACTAAAGAGAGTCCCAATTAACTGAAATGTCGGTTTGGTTCAATTAATTAATTGCAACAACGATACCCATAATTTTTTAAGCTTAAATGATAGCAATTGATCATTGAAATTAGGCCATAAACTTATAGTTATGTTTTCTACTAAAGTTATGACCTTTAAGGAACAAAAGTGGAAATTAAAAACTATAGTTTAACTAGTTAATATCAATATCGGATACGTATTAGCCAAATACCGATATGACTCTTTATAAAAATCAGAATATTATCGGATATTATCGTTCAATATTGGACATGTCTAAAACAAGTTATAAACAACATCATACCATGTTATAGTGTTATAATGATGTTAGGTTCTTTGATATTTAGATCTACTTTTTCAAATTACTACTAAAGACTATTTGCATATAGTTTACAAATTACAATTTGTTTAATGGGATATTCTATTGTGCACAAGTCTTAAAATAGGCTCATGAAAATTGGGAAATTTATATAATGTGCAACTTTATTATTTTCTTCATTTTCACAACTATTTTTTGTTTTTTCACTCATCTTTATCATCTATAAAAAAATTCGATTTTTTCATTTATATAGTTTCTACCTTTTCATTTTGACTTATATTATAAGTAATGTTGATTTGATACTAATTGCCACTTCTAACCAGTTCTTTATTAATATTTCAAAGATACTTTACTGGTCTTCAACTTTATGTTCTTGAGGCATGACGAAGGAACAAAGCTGGCTCATAGTGGGTTAAATGGGTGAATTTCAAAAAAAAATCCATTTTAGATCTTTAATGGGCTTATGAAGTTTAAATGAATTTTAGATCCAATCTAAAATATTTTAAATAAATATTTATTTTATTTTATTTGTTTGGAAAAGATTTTTTAGGTTTAAATTTATAAGTGTATCAAATATACTTATTGTGTATAGTGCACATGCTGTAGAAAAGAAGAGTGTGTGGCTAATGTGATTGTGTAGGTATTGGGATTTACACCGTAATGGACTCGTTTGTCCCTTTTATATGCCATTGTTATCCATAGTTCGATTTATATACGTATATATATATAATAAAGGAATGGTTTAAAATCAAATTTTCTAGTTTTACACAAAAGTCCATTTTATAAATTTTGAATCAAAATAATGTATACATACATATGTCCATACTTAAGTAATTGTAAACTATTCTTTAACAGTTGAAACAACATATGTATGAAAAGTTTGTAATCCAATATATATATGTATGTATGTGTATATATAAAGTTAATAAATTTAAATCCAACTTTAAAATTAGGAAGGAATCAAATGGTTTATGGTTTCACATAAAAGTCTACTTATAGGTTTTCTAATTGAAATAATATCTACACTTTTGTAAAAAAACAACCAAAATAATAATATTCAAAACAACAGCCATGTAACTCTTGTATTCAATTTTAAAAGGGAATTCAAATAATCAAAATTGTTTACAATCAAAATTAATTGAAAGTTAATCATAACTGTTTTCAATCAAAGTTGTTTAAATAACTATGTAACATACATATGTACTCAATTGAAAGGAAAAAAAATATTTCAATCAAATTATTTTCAATTAATTTTTTTTAATAAAAATTAATTAGAAGTTAACTAAAATTATTTAAATAACTATGTAATATATATATAAATACATGCTTAATAAAATTTTCTATCAAAATTGTTTTGTCCTTTTGAACAATGACTTCAAGAAACAACATCAAAATATATTGGACAACATAGGCATATATAATTTTTTGTAAAGATTCAGATCTAAACTATAAAACGTATGACAAATAATCAAAAAAGATGAAGGATCCAAACTATATCAATATAATGATCATATAATCGATTGAGGTGTAGCATAAAAGGGGATCTAAATTAAATTAACTTGACGAATATTTAATTAACTGTGGTGTGACCAAAGGAGATCTGAATTATATTGAAAGGTAAATATACAAACATATGATATGTAGCATGTAAAGGATTTAAACCATATGAACATGATTAATATAAGATTAAATTAAATTTGAATGTTACCTTAGGATATAGCCAAAAAGTTGCATATTGAATGATGAACAAAGCTCCAAGATTCAACTTAATCAACCTCTAGAATTTGCAGGAATCAAGTGACAACAAGCACTTTATTTATTTTTATTTTATTTGGATATTGGTTTTGAAACTTTTTTAAGCCGTGGAGGCCATTGAAATTTTCAGTTATTCTTTGATAGAGAGAGAGAGGAAAAGACTGGATGGAGAGAGAGAGGAAAGGACTGAATGAGAAAAACCTTTTAAGAAGGTAGTAAAGGATAATTAAAGACGAGATCTTTTGCCTTCCTTTGATTACTCTTTAGCCTTTTCTATTTAAAATTGAAAACACTTCCTCTTCCCTCCTTGATCGACCATACAACAAGGCAAGATGGGCCTTAAAATTTTCCAAACCCTTTTAGCATTTAATTTATTTAAATTCAATTTAAATATTCTATCCATATCGTTTATCAGTACTTGTATACATAACTTTTATATACACATTTTGTTAAATACTAAAGTGTTCAAACATAAAATAAAATTTAATAATTAGTCTTTCATAAATATTAATTAATTTACAATGATTATAAATTAATTAAATCATATGGTTTATTCGGAGTATTCATTATTACGGTTGTACGACTAAAAGGTGTAAATTTAGTCAGTGGTTTATATTTAACAAATCAAACATTAACGTTTACATGTCATCTTAGCTAGTGGTGTAACATTTCAGCCGAATTTATCCCTTAGACAGCTTTTGTGTAAAATCTAGTTTCACTTATTTTAAGCAATGCCTGGTTGTAATTGTAACCCCGGATTTTATATAATTTAAATTGATAATTAATTTAGTTTTGAATAAAATATTGTGAAATTAATCAATAAAGTGATGTGAGTTTCCCCGAATTTAAATAAATTCTGTATAAATCATTTCTATTTAAAATATATGTGAATATATGTATACAGGCATATATGAGTAAAATTGAATATATATATATATACATTGAATTTGAATGTAAATCTTAAATAAATGGGTTCGAAATAAATATAAGATAAATTATAATAAAAATAGAAAGTAGAATATTTGCTAAAAAAATTTAACAACAAATTAAAATCTAGAAATTCATCTATATTACTAAATAAAAAATATATAGTTTTATATAATGTAAAATAAATATAAATCTTAATATCATAATACAAAATAATACAAATAGAATGAAACAAACAAAAATAAGAAAAAGAAAATAAAATAAAATAGAAACTCACTTATATTACCAAGTAATGAAACAAATGAAAAGAAAAGAACCAAACAAAATACATATGCAAATATAAAACATATACATTTAAACAAGTAAACAATATATATAGAAGCTTGCAAAGGAAGATATGAGAAAAATATTCATTTGTACAAGTAATAAATGCAGCCACCACAACCATATTATCTCAGCCGCAAAGAAGAACTATATTCAAACATAAGTATGCAGACTGAAGTAAACAAATCATTTAAATACAAAACAAAGCAAATATATATTCAAGCATAAGTGTGAAAACAGACAACATAAAGAAATGAAGAAAAATATAAGCATGAAGACATAAAGTACCTTGGCATTAAATGCTAGCAATACTTTTGTCAATTCGAATTGTTTAAAAATAAATTCAGCCACCAAGTAATGAGAAAAATCTCTAATTAAATTGTACAACACATTATATCACTTGTACAACATTTATTTTCACCTGAGAAAAACAATATCACTTCTCGTTCCAGTCTTTAGTCACCATTTTAAACTAAGAAAATCTGAAGTATTGTCATTTATTAATCAAACAAACATCCACTTGAAACATTGAGCAATCAAAGAAAAAATGAGATTAAGAAGAAGAAGACTTCAGCTTGCATTTTCAAAACCAGTGTCAAAGAACTCTGTTATTTTCATGGAAACCACGGTGAGTAAACTACTTTTGAATCTGATCTATAACTTGTTGTTTGGGAAGTGAAGCTGTGAAAATGATTGAATGTATGTAAACCTGTTTGCATGTATACAGATATGTATATATATATATATATATATGTTTGTGCATGTCTATTGTCCAGGCATGAATCCATCTATCCCAAAGTTTTACAGGTTTTAAACCTGATTAAAAATTCAAATCTCTCCCTCTAATCCTCTATAGACTTTGATGTCTAAACAAAACATGTTCGAATTTGCAAGATCGTAATTTTAAAAATACTTTTAAGTATAAAAATATATATGAATTTACTAGGAAATGTAAGAAACACAGTAAAATCAAATTTTGTTCAAAACTTAGTTGATTAAAATTTGGGTTTTGATTGCATGATCCTGTTCTTCTTCATAAACCATGATTTTTAATAATAAATTCATGATTTTTAAGTTGGGAAATCACGAGCACTTGTGAGTTGAACGGAAAGTCTATTTTGGGTAAATTCTCGTGATCGGTGGATGTTTGGACCTCGGGATCGTGGGTGGAGTTTGCGAGGAGGTCTGTGGTGTCGGAAAAAATGGTAGGTGGATTTATCCACCACTGTGGTGGTCGGACGACAACATCTTAGGGTTTAAACCCATGTATTAGTCGAGGTCAGATTTTGAGTGATTGCAGCGTCGTTAGAGAACCGGAGTTGATCGCACCGGTGGCAGTCGAAACGTAGGAAGTAGGCGAAGCTCCGACCAAAATTTCGTGGTCTCTGGTGTACTAGATCGCTGGGACGAGGAGTTTTCTGATGATGGTGGTTTAGTTCCAGTGGTCTCGAGAAGTTCGATTTTGATTTACGGGGGAATTCGTGGTTCTGGGTAATCATTCGTGACGAGGTGGTAGTCGTCGATGTGTGGGTGGTCTCGGCGATGGTCGGAGGCGTGGCAGTGATGTGTACAGGTGTACATGTGCATCAGTGTGTCAGGGTGTTGTTGAGTTGAGGAAGAAGAAGGGAACTTGAGTTGGTCTCGGGTTTGACTCGAGAAAAGTTGTGTTTGGCTCGAGTATTTTTTCGTGAGTAGCTCGGGAGAACTAAAGACTGGCTCGGGTTAAAATGATATAACGGGTTTAAACAGAAACCTGTTTGTTCTATTTTAAATTTTTAAAATGAATTTAAAATGTAAGAAAGTTTTAAATCTAAGTTTAATCTGAATTCAGATTTAAATATGTATTCCAGTTTTAAAATGAAAAGAAGCTTTAAAAAATTTAAATTGTTTTAAACAACTTGAATGTTTAAAGTACATTTAAAAAAAATGGTTTTGAGTTGAGAATAAAAGTTTTCAAACATATCTGTAAATATCAAAATGAGTTTTACCTTAAATTTAATGAAGATTGATTGATTTATAACTCATTAATTATTTAGTTAATCAAAATGAATAATTTATTTATTTAATGGATTAATTAAATAAGTAATTTAAGGTTTAAAATTTATTAATGGGTAATTAGAATTATTAATTAGATATTAATTAATGATTAAAGTTGATAAATCAAGTGATTAAGTGATAAATTAATTTAAGGATGATGTGATGAATTAATTCAGGTGATTAATTTGAGAATAATTAATTTATTAAAAGTTAATTAATTGATAAAAGCGATTAAGTAAAGATAATTAATTAAGGAGTAATTAATTTGTTATTGTAATTAATTAAGAATAATTAATTAAAGTGTTTGATTAATTAATTTATATCAAATGATTTGTAATTAATTTATCAGGATTGGATAATTAATTCATAAGTAATTAATGTAATTGAATTGATTAGGATTAAACAACTAATTAATCCTGCTTATAAATGATTATTGAATGTTTGACCTTACTTGTGAATTGTTGACATTTCCTGATCTATGATGCTGTGTGATATATTCTGATTTGTGTGTGATTGGTACTGTAGTTTATTTATCTATAATTTATATATATGTGATCTGTGAATAAAAGATAAGCGTTATAGTTATACCGCTTATCAACTATATTTCTGTATTTTGATTTGTGATGATTCATTGATGTTGCACTACTGTGTTGAACCCCTGGACTACACTATACACACACAAATATGGATTTCACGAGGAAATCGGATAAGTCACAGATGATTTAAATTTAATATTTTTGCAATTGAAATTTTAATGTCAATTGATTTTGGAAATGGATTTGGGTTAAATGTTAAAACTTTCAAAAAAGAGTAGTAAGATAAAAGTTATTTTAAATAACTTAATAAAGCTTCCAATTTAAATAATTCAATTTGAATTTGAATTCAAGAGTTGGAATTGAATTCCATAATTGGAAATTATAGTTAAAGATGTTATAAATGTGTTTATATGAATTTAAACCATTTTAAAAGTATTTTTTTGAGAATTTGAATTTAACCCAAGGGTTTAACTTGTATCAATGAATCAGATTTTTCGGAATGAAAACTGTTTGTTTTCAAATGATAAAAGCTTTCATATAAGAAATGAAATTCCAATTTAAGTTAAAGGAATTTCAAGTTTGAATTGAAAAATGGTTTTCCAAGTTATGAGTGAATTGTTTTTGAAAGCTATGAGTTGAATCTATTTATTTTTAACAGATTTAAAATGGTGATTTGTTTAAACCATTCGAAATGGAATTGAATCTTTTTGTAAAAGATTAAAATGGTAATTTGTTTAAACCATTTGAAGAAAAGTTTTGGGTAATAAGTTGTGACTTAATTGAAATCCCAATATCCATATGTTTTTAAATATTGCGCTCATTATTCGGTTTAGCCGGGAGAGGACCTTTATGTCATATAACCCATTCCGAATAATGATACGTCGTTTATGGATTGCATTTGAAGATCGATGGTGAAGACCGGGTATTTGTGAGAACGATAGGATAACCTATCGATTGTCTCTGCACCGAGTAGCGCCCGGTATAGAGATTCCCTAAGTGATGGGAAGTTCGATCGGGATTGTGAATACCCGGATTGCAAGGGCTTCTTCGGAAGTGCCTTCGGTTCTGTTCGAACCCGAAACAGACTTGTATGGTTACATGTCTGACATTACAATTTGAGATATAAAGCTGATTTCTTTCAAATACATTTCTGTTGGTGGCGGAGAATTTATTCTCTTAGCTTAACACCCTTCTCTGAGACTTACGAGCTCAGAGGTTATGTAGTTGAAGGTTATCAGCGATATATTCCCAATTTGGTAATGTGACATGCTGAGTGCTGCTGTGTGTTGATCATTTATTGATCATTTGTGATCAAAGCACGGCTTTGTGAAAAAGTGTAGCTTTGTGGACGAAACCTCATCGAACCTCACAGACCGGAAATGGTCGAAACAGGAATGATGCGGCAAGGTTATGAGGGTCGCGCCCTTTAGGGTATGTCATTTCCTTCTGGAAAAGGGTGGCATCATGGTATGGAGCCCAGATACTTACTCAGGTGGACACACTATATTTATTACTGTGTGATGTTGGTTATCGAGGTACCTCGGATAAAGGTCCCAAAGGACCGGGGGATGGCATACTCGAGAAGTAGTTACCTAGTTACAGAGGTAACCCGGCCTTGTGTTGGTAGAGAGTCGGGTAGGTTCTCGGGACGTCCCGCCAGAGGCGTACCCATGTGGCATAGGAAGTTCCTTAGCTTGACCATTTGTTGGAAATCCATTTCCACGGTATTAGTTGTAGAACCTGCCATTTACTTACGGTGGTCACCACTGTTTAGATGGTAGCTATAGTAGGCATAGTTCAGAATGTCTATGCTGGCTAAGATTAATATTATACTTTCGAAAGGTTTTCCTACACTATGCACTAGTAATAATATCAAAAGAGTTTTGTTTGCGTAGTAAGCATGTTTGACTATCATAAGAAGAAATCTCCTCCAATTCTGCGTTTGCATTGTGTGTGTGGCGGGAGGTCTTATGGTAGTTTCATTTTCCAAAAGCATTGCGGATTTCAATGTTTAAAATTATTTTTTGTTTGTTTAAAGATAAACTATCTTTGTTACTCACACCAGTCCCATGACTGACTCAGAGTTTATTGTTCCCTTCCTAAACTCTGGGTGCCCACAATTTTCCACACGGGCAGTCTAGAGTTGGGTTTCTTTTTCAGATAATCAGGTTCAGTTGTCATTGGAGCTAGTTTAGTTTTGGAGATTACGACTGACATTTCTTACCTTTGTCTTACGTGATGATGGTTCGAGCTTGATATTGGAGTTGTTGGATTGATCCTCTTTTGAAGATCATTTGGAGTTATCACTTATGTTTTCCGCTGTAGCATCTTTATTTGTCTCTGATATTGTTGTATCATATAGATATCATTGTTGTATATCATTCTGGATATTGTATTCATTGGAGTTGTATATGATATCATTGTTATTTCTTTTTTTTTTTCTTCCGCTGTGTTGTTTACTTAATTGTGTTATAAGCTCCGGCACGATTCGAATTTCAACGGTTGAATCTGCGGCATTCAGGTACAATTGGAGTACGGATGTCGATTTTCGAACGCTGAAATTCGGAACGTGACAGTAACGATTATATACACCAATTCTCTTCGTCGACACTATATCACTTTAGGACATATGGAATTTGGTTTTGATCAAAATTCCAATATCATCCACATACTAATTCGTTAGTCCGAACACAAAGTACTTAGTTCAATAATAACAATTATTATTAATCACACTGCTCTGGCCAGAGACTTTGACTTTGAGTTTACTACAACTGACTCTGATACTTACTCCATATAACTAAGGAGATGAATTCTCTGTTGAATTTGCGTTTCACTTCCAATGCTGCAAGATTATAGTCATTCGATGGATGCCATGCCATAATTGAACTATAATTAAAGTGGAACGTCTACTTTGAAGTTCAATAGTATTCTTAAGTCGATAATTTTGTAATACCATCACTTTGAGATTCTTTGTTTTACTATAGTTATATTAACCAATAGAGAACTCTCAAGTGTGTCACTCTATGGTAACCAATAACTATCAATATGCAACCCCTTAGTTCCCTTATGATCCATGAGTAATACACTGCTTAACATATGGAGAGCATTATTGTTACTTATTTTCTTGCAAGTAATTAGCAAGCCGGTTAAGGCATGCTCTGGCCCAATCAAAGCTGGCCCGACTATTCTTCAACTGGCCCATTCATGTCGATCCAGACTCAAGATAGTCTCAAACTAGCCTATCCACTCAACAAGAAATCAAGGTTAAGCTCGACCATCTTATCATTAGGCAGCCTTCATAGCCCAATACTCAGATAAGAAGAAAGCTAAGTATAGCCCTGCCCATTCCATTTTGGTTGGCTTGAAGAGATCGGCTCCTTTATGCCATCCCACTCTCAGTCTAACCCCAAGCCAGCTCAAGCATGACCCAACCTTGGCCCAGCTTCAATATGTAACATCCCCCATTTGGAGGCCCAAAACTAACTACTACAGATGCTGCAGTCATCCATAGTTATTACTTCTCGGTGACCAAATGTGGTAATGTTAAATACATTGATATAACAGAAACACCTGAATACAAAAAAATTTAAAATCATTAAATAAATTTCTCATTCCACTTTAAATCACATTTCAAATGCATTATATAATCTCAATTCGTAAACCACATTCAGAGATTTAATTATTACAGGATACGCCAAGAGCGACATACGAAGATCCCCCTTGGTTGATCAGAGTCTAAATATAGGCAAATAAACAGCTTTTCCATTACATCCTAAACACAGCAGAATCAAACAGAAAGAACTCCTAATAGCTACCTTTCCTCCTGCACATCTCCGAAAGCTTATTGGTCTAAAAGAGAACCTGAAAACCTTAACTCTCAAACTACTCAAAATCAATTGAGCACCTAAGATTTTAAAGGGAAAACACAAGCTTCAAGTTAGACAAATAGTCCGGTATGAATAATAACCTACCATCTCGAACCACATAGATATGCAGTTAGATCATGCTGCTTAGCGGAACGGGTTTTCCCCTCACTAGTATCTTCACCCAATTTGTAATAACCATATATTGTGCACCTTCATCCACAATGGTTAAGACATAACATAATAAAATGTATCATGATGATATGCAAACTTGCAATATGTTTTGGGTTTCCCATCCCTATTCATCTGACTATCTGTCTCAAGTTAGAGTTTCTAGGGTCACTATTAACCTATTAGTTTTCATGGGCTAACTAATAACATGTTCCAAGCTTACGGACTATCTGTTCGGTTTCACAGTTTTCATGGGATACTAAGAACCTATTGGTATCTAGCAATAAAATCTTCCAGTTATAGTTTTCATGGGCTCACTATGAACCTATTGGGTTCTCCAATAACTTATGTCATAGTTTTTATGGGCCGACTATGAACCTATTGATCTCTGTCAATAACTTATTCCGGACAAAGTTCTCATGGGATCACTAAGAACCTATTTGCTCCTGCCAATAACAATGTCCATACATAGTTTTCATAGGCTTAATACGAACCTGTATATACCAATAATTCTTTTATCAGTTTTTGGGCATCCTATATTCTGGTCTACCTGACCTCCTGGATGCAATACTACTCACACAAGAGATAACTCAATGTATATTCACTACTGGGTCAACCTAGCTGGTTATTCTGCCCTTAACACCCTAAAAATGATGTTATGGGCCAAATATAAAGTGAATATGTTTACAAAAGAAGCACACACGATAACTGATCATAACATAATAATATAAGCATCTATGGTTTAATTTCCTTGTAATCATTTTCAAATAAAACATGGTCAATACCCTTAACCCACTATCTTTAGCAAGGAAAGCTTCTTCAAAAACTCCAAAGTTAAATTCCATTTCAAAACTCTTTCATATTGCTATGGATTTATCATTAAAAATGAGATTAGGTTTCTTGTTTGAAAACTAAGGGTTTCAACTATATCCTCTGTATCATTACTTAAAACCTCAGTCCTTCTCTTTCGATATCATTAAAAACATACCTTTCGAAATACTTAAAACATACCTTTCGAAACGCTTAAAGCTTATCTTTTGAAATAATCAAAACATACCTTTTGAAATGCCTGAAACATACCCTTCGAAACTATCATTGAAACCATTTAAAAGTGTTCCTTTCGAAACCATTGGGTTTAACACTTAATATAACTATTGGGTCAAGAAGAAAAGAAGTGAAAGTGCCCCTTCCGAAAGCATTGATTTTAAAAAAAGAATCTGGAGAAGAGGATGGTTTTGAAACCATCCTTTCAAAACCATTCCCTCCAAAACTCTTGTTAATAGCAGCTAAAAATAACCCTTTCGAAAGCACTGATAAGATGGCTTCATATTTTACAAGAACGAAAGCTTCCCTTTCGAAAGCATTGATTTAAGGCTATAAAGAAAGCGACCTTCAACTAATTCGAAAGGCAAAAATGTGGTAGCAAGGTTTCGAATAGGTTCAAAAGCCGCTACCCTTTCAAAAGCTCCTTTGAAAACAAAACAAGCGGTAACTCATTCGAAAGCTATTTAAAAGTAACTTCAAGCCCTTTGAAAGCAAGCCTTCGACACCATCCCTTCCACCTTCCTCTAATACACTACGTACCAATTTCTTGGTACCATGTGCCCTAGTTTTGAATGGGTTCGAAAGGCCTACTAGGCATGGTTTCGAAAGCAAGCAAATGGAAGTGGCAGGGTTGTAATTCGAAACAAAACTAGTTTTTATACCTTTTAAAGTAATTCCTTTTTACCTAACTTGCCTAATTGTCAAAATATGATTGGTTGCCAATTCTTTATTAAAATACTTTTCTAAAAAGGCTGCCAAATTCAATAATTAATAATTGAAATCATTTTAACAAACAAGCCCTTCCCTACAACAAAACCTTTAAACATTTAAGTCCTACAACTTAAATCATTTAATAACCTTATTAAACACTTAGGAAAAGTTCCCAAAAATCACAATTATTCACTCTTAATATGTTCTCTAACATATATAAACCTCTGGCCCAAAAACAGTACTTACTTGCCTTAAATAATTTAAACCCAAATTATCTATTTCTTCCATTAAAAAATTCATAATAAATTATCTATAGCTTGGAATATTATGAAAATTTAAACCCATCTCCAAATTAATGCTTTACATAACATATTCAAACCTCATGGTATTCGAAATCAATTTACATGATTTTAACATTAAAACTGATCATATCATTACATATAAATCCTTGTTTAAATCAAAACATGGCATATAATCAAAGCATATCATCATTCATCCATCCAAACAGTTTTAAACTTTAAATCCAAAATTAAAATGTTTAAAAAGACATATATGAGAGGGTTTAGATTATTATTCACCTTGTTTGAATAAGGAACATGATATTTGTTCTTGCTTTAATCTTCCTAGCTTGAATCTTAGCTTCTAATTGGTTTTAAGCTCTTCCTCCCATAGGGTAATGGCCAGCCTTGATTCTCCTTTGCTTAATTTTTTTTTATGAAAGTATGAATGAGAATGAGGTAAAGGTTTAAGGGTTATGGGATTTTGTGGTATACGGCTATTCCCATATTACCCTTGCCTTACTCTCTTAGTTATTTACTTATAAGCCATTTTATAATCCATTTAATTAAGGCACGACCGTAATTAGTTTTCAAATCACAATCCACTTATCATTCTAGTCTCTACATTATAATATTTAATTTATCTAATTCAATCTCCTGAATAATGTTATTTAAAATAAGAGGTGTTACAGCTCCCCTTTTTAAAGAATTTCGTCCTTGAAATTCAACAGGGACTAAATACTAATTGTAGCAATCATCTGTAACATCTCCTAACTACCATACTAGCCTATCCGACTAGCAAACAGTCTATATAAAGCAAATATAGAACATACCCTTATAGAAGATTAGGATAAGTATCTCCAATCCTGTCTTCTGTCTCCCAAGTACTGTCCTTCTCGTTGTCGCTCCAATGAACTTTCACCAACTTGACTGTCTTATTTCTTAACCTCTTCTCATCTCTTTCTACAACCAGAACTGGTTTCCTAAAAAAAGTCAAATTCGGTTCTACTGTTAAATCATCCAACGCAGTCGGAGGAATAGTAGTCTTTGGATCATTCACATACTTATGAAGATGAGACACATGAAACACATTATGGACACTTGCCAAACTGCTCGTTAACTGTACTCTGTATGCGAACTTTTTGATCCTCTCTATAACTGTGAACGGTCCAACATATCTCGGTGCCAGTTTCCCTGACTTTTCGAATCGTACCACACCCTTCATCGGTGATACTTTAATGAAAACCTTATCTCCAACTGAGAACTCTAGATCCTTACGCATCTTATTTGTGTAACTCTTTTGTCTAGACTGAGCTTCCTTCATCCTACCTCGGATCAACTCAATCTTCTCCATTGCATCTCTTACCAGATCTGGACCTAAGACTAATCTATCTCCAGTTTCCAACCAACATGTCGATGACTTGCTTGGCCTTCCGTACAAAGCTTCAAAAGGCGCCATTCATATACTAGTATGATAACTGTTAGTATTGGAAAACTCAACTATGTGTAGGTGATCTTCCCAAGATCCACCAAAGTCTAGCACACAAGCTCTTAACAAATCCTCGAGTACCTTGTAGACTCTCTTTGTCTGAGGATGATAAGCAATACTCACCTTGAGCTTGGTACCTAACACATCCTACAAACTCTTCCAGAACTCGCTAGTAAACAAAGTATCTCTATCACTTACTATACTACTAGGAATTCCATGCAGTCTAACTATATTCTTCATAAACAATTTATCTAAAACAGGTGTCGTCCTAGTTGACTTAACCGGAAAGAAATGGTCACTCTTGGTCAACCTATCCACTATGACCCATATACTTTCATTTCCTCGATTCGACCTTGGCAACCCGTCTATAAAATCCATGGATATCGAATCCTATTTCCAAATTGGCATTTCCAAAGGTTGAAGCAATCCACTGGACTTCTGATGCTCACCCTTCACTTGTTATTAGTTCACACACTGCCTTACCCACAAGCCAACATCCTTCTTCATACCTTCCCAGTAGAAACTCCTCTTCATGTCTTGATATATCTTGGTTCCCCTAGGATGAATCGTAAATTTGGATCGATGACATTCCTAAGACTTCTCTCCTTAAGTCTCTAACATTCGAAACACACAACCATCCCTTCTTTCTCAACCAACCCTTTGGTCAAGACTGAAATATTTTAGATCATCAATCTCTGATCCAACCTCAAGCCTTTTAATCTTCTCAGCTAAACATGGATCCTCTTTCTTCTTAGAAGAAATCCTCTCGATCAGTACTGGTTGAACTTTCAAGCAGGATAACATGTAGTGCTCTAACTAGAACTAGCAGTCGATCTTAACTGCACACTACAAATAGTCAAAGCCTCTAGATCCTTCCATTCTATTAACATAGCTAACAACACATTTTGATGTTTTCTACTAAGATCATCCGCAACTTTATTTCCTTTTCCAGCTGTATACTCTATACCAAAATCATAAGCTATTAAATACTACAGCCACCTATGTTGTCTCATATCCAACTCATTCTTTGAAAATAAACACCTTAAGGACTTATGATCTACGTATAACTCAAATCTCTCCCTTAAGAGATAATGTCTCCATACTTTCAATGCGAAGATCACCGCAGCCAACTCTAGATCATGAGTAAGATATCCCACTTCATGCGGTCTAAGCAGTTGTGAAGCATAAGCAATAAATTTTCCTTTCTGCATCAACACAACCCTTAATCCGGTTCCACATGCATCGGTATACACTACTGATCCTTGATTCCCGTCTGGAACTACTAACACATGCATGTTAATCAATAGATGCTTTAACTTAAGGAATGCTTCCTCACACTTATCAGAATAAATAAAATTCATGTCCTTCTTGGTTAGCTTAGTCAAAGGCGCTGCTATCTGCGAGAAATCCTTAATGAATCTCCGGTAATAGCCAGTTAGTCCAAGAAAACTTCTAATCTCAGTCACTATCTCTGGTCTCTTCCAGTTGTTAACAACCTCGATTGTATCCAAATCAACTGACAAACCCTTCTCTGAAACCACGTGACCAAGAAACTTAACTTCTTTCTTCCAGAAATGACACTTTGAAAACTTTTCTTTAAGTTGATGTTGCATCAGCGTCTCAAGAACTACTCTAAGATGAACTCCATGCTCTCTTTCATCCTTAGAATATATTAAGATGTCATCTATGAATACCAATATAAACCTATACAAGTGCTCTCGAAAAACTCAATTCATCAAATACACGAAGAAAGCTGGCGCATTTGTTAACCCGAATGGCCTTACTAACCATTTGTAAGAACCACACCTAGTCTGAAACGCCGTCAACGGAATATTGCCCTCTGCCAATCTTAGCCGCTGGAAACCTATCACCGAAAATTCTCTGGCCCCACTCAACTGATCAAATAAATCATCGATTCTTAACAAAGGATACCTATTCTTGATCGTCTTCTCATTCAACTTACGATAGTCGACACACATCCTTAACGACCCATCCGGTTTCTTCATGAACATTGCAGCCACTCCCCAAGGCAAACGCTTGGCCTAATGAAATTCTTTCTTTCTAAATCCACTAGACGCACCTTTAATTCCTTCATCTAGGTAGGTGTCTTACAGGTTCTGCTCCGGGCACAAGATCTATCTGAAACTCAATGGTTCTCTTCGGTAGTAGTCCAACGACTGGCTCAAAAGCATCTGCAAACTCTCTTGCTACCTAAGCCTGATTCAACTATTCATCTACTTCCATTACATTCAGCAAAGCACAAGCACTTGAGCCTAACTTCTCCACTGAGTATATAATTCGGTTATGACAATTGGGGTGTCTTAGCGATATTTCCCTATCTTGGAAAAAAATCCTAGCATCATAATTACCCAACCAATCTATACCAAAAATGATCCCAAAGCCTATGAAATCAAAAACATACAAACTGCATGCAAACTTATGACCTAACAATTCAAGATCTAACTGGTAACATTTCATCCTTAGAGTTGCATACCCTCCTATCAGATTCGCAACCCTAAAGGAAGTAACAAGGTATGACGGTTCAAAATATAACATATCTACCAAACACTGAGATATAAATGAATGCGATGCACCAGTATCAAATAGTACCCTAACTGGTATACTATGAATCAAAAGCGTACCTTCCATCACAGTCTTTCCCTTCTTAGAAGCAGTTGGTCTAGCAGATATTGGTCCAAAAGCAAAAAAAATTTCCTTGTCCGCTCTGATTGGTTCTGGACACTGATTCTTGTAGTGTCCAATCTAGTCACAGTTAAAGCACTTCACTCCTTTCTTATCTGCAATCTTCTTCCCTTTTCCTGTTTGACAGTCATGAGAAAAATGTCCTTTTTTGTCACACTTATATAAAACTACATCGGCCTTTCTTTTCTTGCCAGCTCCTCCTTTCTGAGATCCTTTCCTCTTAAAGAATTTCCTCTTCTTGCCCTGAGAATCCTGGGTTCAACCTGCTTCTCATTCCCATAAGTAGAAAGCATCTCTTCAATTTCGAATTTCCATCTCCACTACAACTGTACTTGGATCATGGAGATGTGGCACAGTCACCCTGGCAATCTCGGGTCTTAACCCTTGAATGAACTTCTCATTCCTTTTAATGACGGTGTCAATGGTAGCATATCTGTATCTGGACAACACATCAAACTTCGTAGCATACTCAATCACCGACATTTCACCTTGCACTAAGTCCATGAACTTTCTCAGCAATACTGACTTGGCAAACTTCAGACAAAAACCTCTCTTCGAATCACCTTCGAAATTCTACCCAAGTCAACTCTTACTCGGGATCTCCCGCGATAACACTATGCCACTAATAAAGCGCTGCTCCCTGCAATCGTCTAGAAGCAAGTCTCCTCTTCTTCTCATCATCTAATCCAAGTCAGCAAAAATCCTTTCACAGTGCCATAACCAGTTTTCTACTTCGATAGCATTCTTTGTTCCCAAAAATGGCTTGCCTCCAAGATTGGTATAATCCCTGCTCAGCTTAGCATAGTTATTGCCAACTGGGGCCACGGGATTAGCTCCTCGAACATTCACAACATTACTCCTAGCTACTCCTGCAGATGCTCCAGCTTTCATCAGATTGACAAGAACTGATACATTATCCCCATATCTACTGGCGGGGTTCCAGCACCTACGTTGGCATTTGCATTTGGATTAGCATTTTCCTGTTAACCCGGATTCCTCCTTGTGTTGGGTCGAGCATTTCCGTTAGTTATGGTGCTTCCTCCACCTATATTTCCTCCTCTGTTTCGTGCCTCCATATCTTCCTTTCTTGTAAATCTGCATACAAGCCTTAGTAAGATACAAAAGAACGGTCTAAGAGAGAGGGGAGTACATAGTTATAGATATATACATAATAATACAGTACGTTACTATAGCGTTAACCCAAGCCTCGGTCTCATTTTTTGATTCATTGGGTTATGTTTTGAAAATCTTTTAGGTTCAAATTTCTTTTAAATTTTCATAAACCTATGCTTTAATACCAACTTGTTGTGAGAAATGCGGATTAAGTATCTTAAGGCTAGAATTAATACTAGAGGGGGGGTGAATAGTGTTTTAAGAAATTTGTTAATCTTTTTGAGTTTATCTAACTTTATTAACAATGTATACACTAATTAGACACAGATATGAACACAGAATCAAACACAGATGCAAATATAAAGTAAAAGCAGTAAAGGAAAGAATACACCAGATTTTATACCGGTTCGGAGTTACCCTACATCCAGTCCCGTACAACTAAGTATGGATTTCCTTTCAAAAGCAATTCAACAATTACAACCCTCAATTTCAAGGCTACGAGGTATACCCTCCAGAATACCAATCATCTGGGTAGGGATACTTGATTTCCCGGGCAACAAGTTCACCCAATTGATTTCCAAGGCTACAATCACACCTTTTCTCGCTTGATTGATTTCAAAGGCTACAATCACACCTTTTCTCGCTAATATATTACAAAGAAGTCTAAAACTCTGAATAGCACTGAGAACCTTGTAGAGATAGTGATGTAGAATCAAACTAGAAGTAATCCAGTATGATTCGATGTTGATTTCGGTAGAGTAATGGTATGATTTTGTATTAAGAAATGTGGAAGAAGAAGAGGAGTGAAAACCAGAAAAATATGATTGAAAATTCGTTGAAACTGACCCCTATTTATAGAAAACCAACAGCCATGACCATTCATGAAGAGTTATGGCGAATAGACACTTCTTTTGAAATTTTAATTTGAACTTCAACTGTCACTATGTCGACATACTACCTTGGGGCATGTCGACATCCCTCATCCAAAAATGATAATTTGAATTTCTATAAAAACAATATTTATCTTATATAAAAACTATTTAAAACTTTATAAATATACTTGAATATAGTTGAAATTCATAAGTAAATATAAAGAACAATAAATACATAATTTAACTATAAATTTATATTTAAATCTAAGTATAAATATTAAAAGTTAAATATATTATTTGAAAAGACATTTAAAATTAGGAGTATTTTGACTTTGAAATTAAAGATGTTTTGAGGCTAAAATTATTTAAAATCAGGATAGAGAGTTTTGAATCTTTTAAAAGGAAAGTTTTGAAATCATTTTGAAAACAAGATAATTTTGTAAAATCATTTGAATTAAAATTAGTGGATACAAAACAATGTCCCGCTAGATTTTCGTAGGTTCCATCCTACTTAGGGTTCCATCCCTTTAACGGGCTCGAAGTGGATTCCATTCCACGAATAAATTGGATATTAAGATGCCAGTGCTTTTCTACGAGTTTTAACAAATATTCCTAATAAAACAGACTTAACCTTGAACTCTTGATAATCTTGATACTCATGAGTCTTCTATCTCTATATCTTGAATCTCTATACTGTACAGTCTTCATTCTTGATACCTGCATGGTTAGATCCTGCAAATACATATATATCTAAACTTGTAATGTTAGTATTTATATTTTATAATCTATTCTAAGGTTGTTGTCATCAAAACCATCATATCATGGACTAAAAATCTCCCCCTTTTTGATGATGACAACCTTTGTTTATAAAATATTCTTTCTATCCTAATAACTCTAATAACTCCCCCTTAATTTATGCCTAACTATCCTATTTTATATTTCTCCCCCTTTGTCATCAACAAAAACTATCTCTAAACTATATAACTCCCCCTAAATCTTATCACTCTATGACGTGTGATTATAACGATAGTGTTATCATAAATAATCAACACTTAGATCTAAAACTAAAACTTAGTCCTAAACCACTAACTATAAAACTCGCCCTTAAACTAATATTAGAACAAAGTATAGTAAATGAATTGTGAGAGATATTCACTTAATTATACTATAATTATTCAATAAATATGTATAAATATATTTCAGACAATATAATCAACACATAAATCAAAACCAATCATGTCAGACAAGTAAAACTAATCAATCAATTCAAACAAGTCCATCAAGTCAATCAAATCAAATAAGTCAATCAAGTCAAACAATTCAAACAAGTCAATTAAATCAATCAAATCAACCAAAAACTAATAATCCTATATTATAAGACAATACTACAAACTCCTCCTAAATAAGATACACTCGTTATGTATACATGTATGCAATATGTAGTTTGTAAAGCAGTATGAAGTGTATAACATATGCAATGTAGCATGAGATAATATGCAAAATGAAGTGTGACTTGTGATGCAAATGATTATGATATGCATTGTAATTTATGATGTAATATGCAATGAAATGTGATATGAAATAGAATGCATAATGATATGTAATAAAATGATAATGAAGTAAAATAATTTGCAGAATGATATGATGATATATATACTATAGTAAGAGATATTCAGACTATAAGGTAAACATGAGTGATAAATAATATCTAATTGGCAAGCATATATATATATATCTGTGTGTGTGTGTGTCTATATATGTATGTATTCATATATCAAACTATTTATTATACTTCAACAAACAAAGGTAAAACACACCAATTACTAAACCTAAGTTAAGGAAACTAATGAATGGGACAGAAAGAGTTGTAAAGTAAGAGTTTAAAGGTAATAAATGGTATTAAAACTATAACATATTCATGAAAGGTAATAATCAAACTCAATATCAAAATTAATTTGCTAAGAGATGTGGACCTAAACTATAAATATATATATATATATATATATATATATATATATATGATCAAATATAAAAAGTTAATAGCCTACTTAAATAATTATTTTAACTTGATTGTTTTTATTTTTATTTTTAAGAATCCAAACTTCCATGTTTATAAAATACTTAACTTACTAATTAAAGCCTTTATATTAAATTTTTATTGCTAAAATATTTAGAAACATATTTAAACATTTTTTTTAAAAACAAAAATATCATAATGAAATATTAAAAATAACAAAGATTAAAAAACTAAAATAAACATGTGTTATATTAAGGCCTCTTTCATTTAAATTTTAATTAATTACTAAAGAATATCTAAACATTAATTTTAAATATTCTAATATAAGTTAGAAATTAATTTCTAAAAGGAATAGAGAAAAATACTTAGTTTAAATATCGTTATTTTATAATTTAAAGTGGGGTTTTTAGGCTCAAGGAAAAAGTTAGAAAAAAATTTAGTTTCAAGGACAAGAAGTTTGTTTTTTAGGCTGAAAGACACTTTTTAGTGTAAATTACATAATGATAGTTGTAACTATCATTTTCAGTTTATACTAAAAAGTGTCCTTCATACAAAAAAACAAACTTGTCCCTGAGACCAATTTTTTTTGCAACTTCTTCCTTGTGCCTATTTACCTGATTTAAAGTTTTAAGTAGAAAAGACAGCATTTACAGAATGCTATAAAAAGTTTTTGCATTAAAATATATATACAAAGCATTATAAAACAGAAACTGCGGTATTTACCAAATGCTGTGAAAAGTTTCAGAAACACTACAGCGTTTCAAAGCACACAAAATGCTATAAAAATGTATTTGCAGCGTAACAAAAGCAAAGACAGCATTTCAGAAATGCTATCTAAAGTTCTGGGCAAAAATGGTGATTTTTGACCCAATTTTTATAGTAGTTAATATAATTAAAGTACAAAAAAAATAAATAAAAAATAATGAGAATACATGTGTAAAGATACTTGGCATTATGCATGTAAAAATGCTTTTATTAAAATGTATGTCACTATCTACTTATATGATAAGTATCATGTGATGTGATGCAATCTTATTAATTGAAGAAATCTATAAGTAAAGCCTTATTCTAACATTCTAAATTCCTTTTATTAATTTCTTAAAAATATAAAATTAGTATCTTAAAAGAAATATAGTACGAGAAATAAAAACAACATTAGATAAGTTAAAACTACGAATGAAGGTATGCTTTCTTTCTTAATATAATTGTAATAAATTAGTTGTAAGATTTTATTCGAAAGAAAACACATTTTAAAAGAATTTTAAAACATTAGACTTGTATATTGATATTTATACTATGGTGTGTCGATATATGGACCAAAATATCAAAACTTATAAAAGTGATAAATTTCTATACCTAACTAAATGCATAGATGTATATTTCTAAATGCAACAATAAAGATGAAATAATAGTAAAGCGTACCAATTTTTGCATTCCATCTTTCTAACTTTGTCGTTCCTCCATTGTCGTGATCCATACATTTATATCTTTTCGAATTTGACGACGAAATCTGTTCTATTGCGACGGGCTCGTTTTTCTGATCAGCGTAGTATATTCATTTGCTGAATTTGAAGACCATATGAGAAAGATACAGATGATTTAGTAGATCGACTAACTTGGCGCCAAAATTTTGAATTCGAATTTTGAATGAATGGACACTTCAACCACATAAATAGGCCCAATGGTCACCACTTTTCATAAGAATTCCTTCTCTTCATCTTCTTCCCGTTTTTCTATATATTATCAAACTTCTAGAAGGCATATCTCCTTCGTTTCTTAACGGAATTGGATGAAACCAGTGGCAAGTCGAAGAGGAAAGCAAGGGCTACGATCTAGTAATAGTTTGGTGTCGAATTTGGATGGTATTGTGATGCAACAGGCCGAACAGTAGAAGAAATGTAAAAGATCTCGTACACAGTTTTTCAGTTTTGGATAGCCAACTTCAAACTTTCATATCTCACTCAATTTTGATCTGAATTTGATGATCCACCCATCAAAACGACCACGAGAACAAGAACTACAATCTGAAAAGGAGTGGAAACAAAATACTCAAATTTCTGGATGAATTTTGAAGAATACCTTTGACGGTTTTGCCTTCTTTTTCTTTTTGTTTACCAAAACTTCATTTGACCATAACTTGGTCATTTCTTGACGGATTCTCACGAAACCAGTGACATTGCAAAGTAGATAGAGAGAAGTACAGTATCAAATCAAGTTGTAGATGAGAACCCAAAGTTTTGAATTGATCTGGTACCCATTTCTTTGTCGATTTCCATTATATATCCATTTGTTCTTCTTGATCGATGAATGATTATCTGGTATCTTTTAACCAACAATCATTAGACATAATTCTTCTCCTGCAAAACAAGATAACTTTTTAAAGAATCAAGCGACTTTTCAAAATAACTAAATATAATTTTAAACAACAATATCATGATGATTCTGTGACATATTCATATGAAAACAGTGTTAATAAAATCCTAAAAGTAGCCATTTTAAAAAAAACTTTTTCAAAATTCAGATTATGAAAACTTTGAAAACAAAGCTCTGATACCAAATGTGAGAAATGCAGATTAAGGATCTTAAGGCTAGAATTAACACTATAAGGGGGGTGAATAGTGTTTTAAGAAATTTGTTAATCTTTTTGAGTTTATCTAACTTTATTAACAATGTATACACTAATTAGACACAGATATGAACACAGAATCAAACACAGATGCAAATATAAAGTAAAAGCAGTAAAGGAAAGAACACACCAGATTTTATACTGGTTCGAAGTTACCCTACATCAAGTCCCGTACAACTAAGTACGAATTTCCTTTCAAAAGCAATTCAACAATTACAACCCTCGATTTCAAGGCTACGAGGTATACCCTCCAGAATACCAATCCTCTGGGTAAGGATACTTGATTTCCCGGGCAACAAGTTCACCCAATTATTTCCAAGGCTACAATCACACCTTTTCTCGTTTGATTGATTCCAAAGGCTACAATCACACCTTTTCTCGCTAATATATTACAAAGTAGTCTACAACTCTAAATAGCACTGAGAACCTTGTAGAGATAGTGATGTAGAATCAAACTAGAAGTAATCGAGTATGATTCGATGTTGATTTCGGCAGAGTAATGGTATGATTTTGTATTAAGAAATGTGGAAGAAGAAGAGGAGTGAAAACCAGAAAAATATGATTGAAAATTCGTTGAAACTGACCCCTATTTATAGAAAACCAACAGCCATGACCATTCATGAAGAGTTATGGCGAATAGACACTTTTTTTGAAATTTGAATTTGAACTTCAACTATCACTATGTCGACATACTACCTTGGGGCATGTCGACATCCCTCAGCCAAATATGATAATTTGAATTTCTATAAAAACAATATTTATCTCATATATAAACTATTTAAAACTTTATAAATATACTTGAATATAGTTGAAATTCATAAGTAAATATAAAGAACAATAAATACATAATTTAACTATAAATTTATATTTAAATCTAAGTATAAATATTAAAAGTTAAATATATTATTTGAAAAGACATTTAAAAATAGGAGTATTTTGACTTTGAAATTAAAGATGTTTTGAGGCTAAAATTATTTAAAATCAGGATAGAGAGTTTTGAATCTTTTAAAAGGAAAGTTTTGAAATCAGTTTGAAAATAAGATAATTTTGTAAAATCATTTGAATTAAAATTAGTGGATACAAAACAATGTCCCACTAGATTTTCGTAGGTTCCATCCTACTTAGGGTTCCATCCCTTTAACGGGCTCGAAGTGGATTCCATTCCACGAATAAATTGGATATTAAGATGTCAGTGCTTTTCTACGAGTTTTAACAAATATTCCTAATAAAACAGACTTAACCTTGAACTCTTGATAATCTTGATACTCATGAGTCTTCTATCTCTGTATCTTGAATCTCTATACTGTACAGTCTTCATTCTTGATACCTGCATGGTTAGATCCTGCAAATACATATATATCTAAACTTGCAATGTTAGTATTTATATTTTATAATCTATTCTAAGGTTGTTGTCATCAAAACCATCATCTCATGGACTAACACTTGTAACATCCCCTATTTGGAGGCCCAAAACTAACTTCTACGGATGCTGTAGTCATCCATAGTTTTTAATTCTTGGTGACCAAATGCGGTAATGTTAGATACATTGATATAACAGAAACACATGAATATGAAAAAAAATTAAAATCATTAATTAAATTTCTCATTCCACTTCAAATCGCATTTCAAATTCATTACATAATCCCAGTTCGTAAACCATGTTCAGAGAAATATAATTATTACAGGATACGCCAAGAGCGACATATGAGGATGCCCTCTTGGTTGATCAGAGTCTAAATAATGGCAAATAAACAACTTTGCCATTACATCCAAAACACAGCGGAATCAAACAGAAAGAACTCCTAATAGCTAGCTTGCCTCCTGCACATCTCCGAAAGCTTATTCATCTAAAGGAGAACCTAAAAACCTTAACTCTCAAACTACACAAAATCAATTGAGCACCCAAGGGTTTAAGGGGAAACATAAACTTCGAGTCAGACAAAAAGTCTGGTATGAACAATAACCTACCGACTCGAACCACATAGATATCTAGTGAGACCACGCCACTTAGCGGAACAGGTTTCCCCTCACTAGTATCTTAACCCAATTTATAATAACCATATACTATGCACCTGCATCCATAATGGTTAAGACATAACATAATAAAATGTATGATGATGATATGCAAACATGCAATATATTCTGGATTTCCCATTCCCATTCATCTGACTATCTATCTCAAGTTATAGTTTCTAGAGTCACTATTAACCTATTAGTTTTCATGGGCTAACTAATAATATGTTCCAAGCTTTCGGACTATCTGTCCGTTTTCATAGTTTTCATGGGATCACTAAGAACCTATTGGTTTCTACTAATAACATCATTCAATTATATTTTTCATGGGCTCACTATAAATCTATTGGGTTATCCAATAACTCATCTCATATCATAGTTTTCATGGGCTGACTATGAACCTATTGATCTCTATCGATAACTTATTCTGGACATAGTTTTCATGAGATCACAAAGAACCTATTGGCCTATGCCAATAACAATTTCCATACATAGTTTTCATGGGCTTACTATGAACTTGTCTAAACCAATAATTCTTTTATCTATCTTTGGGCATCCTATATTCTAGTCTACCTGACCTCCTGGATGCAATTCTACTCACACAGGAGTTAACTCAATTTATATTCACTACTGGGTCAACCTAGCTGGTTATTCTGCCCTTACCGCCCTAAAAATGAAGTTAAGGGTTCACTATAAAGGGAATATGTTTATAGAAGAAGCACACATGATAACTGATCATAACATAATATTATAAACATCTATGGTTGAATTTTCTTGTAATAATTTTCAAATGAAACATGGTTAATACCCTTAACCCACTATCTTTACGAAGGAAATCTTCTTCAAAAACTCCAAAGTTAAATGCCATTTCAAATCTCTTTCATATTGCCATGGATTTATCTTTAAAAATGAGATTGGGTTTCTTATTTGAAAACTAAGGCTTTCGACTATATCCTTTGTATCATTACTTAAAACCTTAGGCCTTCACTTTCGATATCATTAAAAACATCCCTTTTGAAATACTTAAAACATACCTATCGAAACACTTAAAGCTTATCTTTCAAAATACTGAAAACATACCTTTTGAAATGCCTAAAACATACCCTTCGAAACCATCATAGAAACCATTTAAAAGTATTCCTTTCGAAACCATTGGGTGTAAAACTTAATATAACTATTGTTCAAGAAGAACAGAAGTGAAACTGACGCAGCGGATTAATCAAAACGATCTTCAATCGGTGAAAGTAGTAATCGATGGGTTGGAAGATACTGAAATGCCCAAATTCGTTGATCCGAAGATACCGAATTCTAGCTATCTCGAACTCGTTGATCGCGCACGATACCGGGTTCAAAGATCTTCAATTCTTCTAGCGTTGATCAAGCGCACTTGATTCCGCGAATCGGCTTCTACAATCGTTGAATCGAGCGCACTCGATTATCCGAAAGAGGAGATAGGAGATTACACTCAACTACCAATTTAAATGAAAGCACAAAGCAATCAAAAGAGAATTTTATTCAATATTCAACAACCTTTTACAAATGAGAGACTCGGCCTATTTATAGGCGTTTTACAACTCATATGAAAAAAAACAACAAAAATTACATCTCCTAGGTCGGTTCCGAGTTAACAGTCGCGACCTAACATAAGTCGTACACGACTTAAGCTCAAACAGTTACAACTCAACACACACAAAAACTTCAAAGAAAATACAAGTACTTAGGTCGGAAACGACCTATAGATGATGACTTACAAACAGGTACGAGCTAAAAAGAAACACAAACGACTCAAAGATACAACGGCTCAGCATTAACGGCTCAGATTGATGCGGCATCAAGATCCTTGGCTACAAGCTTTCTTGCGACTTAAGAAATCAACAGCTGAGATTAAGTCGGCAAACAAGATCTACGGCAACAAGTCTTCAGCGACTTAAAACATACGGCATTCCAGATCAGCGAGTTAAGGAAATCAATGGCAGAAATTAACTCGGCAGAAGAATCAACGGCATCCAGAGCTTTGCGACTTAAAGATAACATAACTCCGCGACCTAAGCCTGTACGACTTAAAACCTCGCGACCTAAGAACCCTGGCATCTGAACCATCTTTATGCGACCTAAGTTCCTGCGACTTAGTATAGGTCGTTTCATTTTAACCCGGAGCACTTTTAACTCGGTAAGTCGTACTAGCGACCTATCTTCCAATTCGTTAGGTCGTACACGACCTAAAAACGTGTTAGGTCGTCTGAGCGCTTTTCCAATAGGTCGTTGCCGAGTTATACTAAGTCGCTGGGACGACTTAAACCCTCCGTTAGGTCGCGCACTCGAGTTAACTCGTTCACTAGGTCGCTGCCGAGTTATACTAAGTCGCTGGGATGACTTAAAAACTTTGTTAGGTCGGCTGCGACCTAAAACTTGGTTTTTCCACCATTTCTCACCAAATCCTAACTCGTTAGCTTCCTTGCTAGGTCGGTCTCGACTTATCCATAAGTTAGGTCGTACACGACCTAGGACTTCTCCATTCTGGCCTGCATCATCCTCCCCAGGTTGAGAAAAATTCGTCCTCGAATTTGTACTTTTTGCATCCACAACAAACTCGTCTCCATGATATGGTATGAGATGTTTTACATTGAATACGTCAGACGTATACACATCATCTGGCAACTTCAATTTATAAGCATTTTCATTGATTCGTTTCACAACTTCCACCGGACTAATTTTTCGTGCTTTCAGTTTATTATAAGCGCCTACCGGAAAACGATCTTTTGTTAACACTGCATAAACCAAATCACCTTCATGAAATTCAACACTCCTTCGTTTCAAATCTGCAGATTGTTTATACTTCTCATTTGCTTTCTCCAATCGTTCTTGAACGATTTTATGACATTCCGTCAGCCCTTCAACAAAATCAGCAGCTTTCTTAATTGTCTTCTTTGATTGTGGCACTACCGTTAGATCCAACGGTCCCTTCGGTAAGCTCGAATATACTATCTGAAATGGACTGAACCCAGTACTTCGATTCATGGCATGATTATGAGCAAATTCTGCCTGGCATAACTTCACATCCCAACTCTTCAGATTGTCTTGAACAAGACACCTTAACAAATTTCCCAATGATCTATTAACCACCTCTGTTTGTCCATCAGTTTGCGGATGATAGGCACTACTAAACTTCAACTTCGTTCTGACCATTTTCCACAAACTCAACCAAAAATGACTCAGAAATCGAGTATCTCTATCCGACACGATAGATTCTGGCAATCCATGTAGTCGATAGATCTCCTTGAAAAACAACTGAGCAACATGAACCGCATCTGCCGTCTTCTTACAAGCAATAAAATGTGCCATTTTCGAAAATCTGTCAACCACCACATAAATGGAATCATTACCACGCTGCGTTCTTGGTAATCCCAACACGAAATCCATACTCATATCAACCCATGGTTTAATTGGTACAGGTAACGGCATATATAACCAAGCATTAGTTGCAGTTCCTTGCTACTTCTTTCCTCATCGATGGCCAAAAATAGGATTGTGAAATCAACTGTAAGGTACGGTCTCTCCCAACATGTCCCTCTTCGTGTAACTCCTTGATAATCTTCATTCTCAGACTACCCTCCGGTATGCACAATCGATTTCCTTTGAACAGAAAACCATCTGTCATTATGAACTCATCCGTCTCCCCATCCTTGACTTTATCAACAAACTTTGCAAAGTAAGGATCATCGGTGAATAATTCTGGCAATATTTCAAACCCCGTCACTTCAACCTTCAATGTAGTTAACAAGTGATTTCTTCTACTCAACGCATCCGCAACACGATTCGTCACTCCCGACTTGTGTTTCACAACAAATGTAAATTGTTGCAGATATGCAATCCATGATGCATGTCTCGCTGAAATCTTGTCTTGCCCTTGCAAATGCTTCAATGCTTCATGATCAGTATACAGAACAAACTCCTTCTGAAATAGATAGTGTCTCCAGTGTTTAATAGATTGTACAACAGCATAGAATTCCACATCATACGTACTGTACCTCATCTTTGCTCCTGACAACTTCTCACTGAAATACGCAATTGGACGTCCCTTCTGACTCAACACTCCTCCAATTCCAACCTTGGATGCATTAGTATGTAGTTCAAACACTAACTGAAAATCTGGTAACACTAGAATAGGTGCAGATGTCAGCAACTCCTTGATCTTCTCAAAAGCACTCCCTGCTTCCTCTGTCCATGCAAATTGTTTACCTTTCATGCAATCTGTAACAGGCGCCATCACACTACTAAAGTGTGGAATAAACCTCCGATAAAATGAAGCCAACCCGTGAAAACTACGAACTTCCGTTATCGTCTTGGGCTGCGGCCAATCTCTGATTGCCTCAACTTTACTTTGGTCCACCTGTATACCTTCCTTCGAGACAACATACCCCAAAAATAAAACGCTATGCGTCATGAACACGCATTTCTTCGTTGCTGCATAGAATTGTTCTTGTCGCAATACCATCAGGACTTCCCTAAGATGATTCAAATGTTCCTCTGGACTCCCACTGTAAATCAGAATATCATCAAAATAGACCACCACAAATTTCCCAATGAACGGTCAAAAAATCTGATTCATCACCCTCATAAAAGTACTCGGTGCATTGGATAAACCAAATGGCATAACCAACCATTCGTATAGACCTTCCCTGGTTTTAAAAGCAGTTTTCCACTCATCGCCTGGTCTGATACGAATTTGATGATATCCGCTCTTCAAATCAATCTTCGAAAAGATAGCAGCTCCGCTTATTTGATCTAACAAGTCATCCAACCTCGGCAATGGAAATCTATATCTCACAGTAATCTTATTCAATGCTCGACTGTCAGTGCACATCCTCCACGTTCCATCCTTTTTGGGTACCAATAAAGCTGGTACAGCACAAGGACTTAAACTATCCTGCACACGCCCCTGTTCAAGCAATTCCTCTACCTGCCTTCGCAACTCTTCATGTTCCTTCGGACTCATTCGATAATGTGGTCTGTGTGGCAACACAGCACCTGGAACAAGATCTATCTGATGTTGTATATCCCTCAACGGCGGCAACTCCGTTGGTAACTCCTCTGGAAATACATCGTCAAATTCTTTCAAAATTGGTTTAACTTCTTCTGGTATTTCAACCTCTTCACTGCTCTCACGCCCAATCAACAAGAACACTTCCGGCTCTTCTTCAACCTCCTTAACAAACTCCTTCAAAGATAATAAAGTTTTCAGCTCTTCAATTTCTTCTGATTTATTTCCTCCTTGTGATCTCTTCTTCGGAACTAGGATAATTTTCGTGCCTTCAAACATAAAACTGTAGCTATTGGTCCGACCGTCATGTTGTACTGCTCGATCATACTGCCATGGTCTACCCAATAATAAGTGGCAAACATCCATCTCTACGACATCACACTAGATCTCGTCTTTGTATTTCTTCCCGATAGAGAATGGAACACGAACTCGTCTATCCACTTTCACTTCTCCTCCTTTTCTCAACCATGCTAACTTGTAGGGATTCGGATGTTTCTCGGTCTTCAACTTCAATTTTGTCACAGCTTCGGTTGAAACAATATTGTCACAGCTTCCTGCGTCGATCACAAACTTACACACCTTCCCCAGAATAGTACATGTTGATTGAAAGATATTACTCCTCAACCAACTGGCTTCCTCCTGCTTCGATGTTAAACACGATCTCCTCAGCATTAGATTACAACCTTCATCTCCTGACGCAATATCCTGCTCATCCTCCTCAACTGGACTAGAACAATCCCCATCACCATCCTCAACTTCTGCAATCATGGTTCTCTTCTTTGGCTTTGGACACTCGTTGCTTTTATGACCCAATTCCTGATAATTGTAACATTTGAAACCATTGTTAACCCTTGTCTTCTCAACCTCCTTCACTACTGGTCTACTGATAGGTTTAGAAACATTAGAACTCCCACCAACACTCTTCACTTGATTGTTAGAATTAGTATACACACCACTTCCTCGTCGACCCTGTTTCTCCCAAGCCAACGCTTTCTGATGTGCTTCCGCCACAGATCTTGGATCGAACATATTTACCATATCCTGGATCTGCATTCTCAATCCCCCAATGAATCTGGATGTCAGCTGCTCTTCCATTTCCATAATATCATTCCTTGCAATAAGTTGATAGAATTCATCAGCATAGTCATTAACTGTCTTTGTGCCCTGCCTCAAGTTTTGCAAACGTTGATACATCAAAGATTGATAATTGTAAGGTAAGAATGTCACTTTCATTAATTTCTTCATCTTCTCCCAAGATTCAACTTTTGACTTCCCCATTCGTTCACGTGTAAGCTTGGCTTGCTGCCACCATGCCAAAGCTCTACCCCTCAGCCTTGTAGCAACCAACTTCACTCTACGATGTTCTGGAACTTATTTGAAGTCAAAAATCTCCTCGACGTTAGCCACCCAATCTAGAAACTCCTCCGCTTGCATACCACCTTTGAATTCAGGAATTTCAGTCTTCATCCCCGACTCCCACTTGTGATCATACTCAGAGTGATTTCTTCCTTGTCCTCGAACACTACCACCATCATATTCCTCTTCAAAATCAGATGTGTATCGTTGTCTATCTCGTCCACCCACATCTCTACTACCATTACGCCTTCCACCATCATCCCTTCTATCTACATTCCTCCGTTCACGATCATTCACGTTCCTTCCACGCCCTTGATCATTTTCAACACTTCGGTCTCGATTGGAATGTGGCGAGACTCTACTACCCCCATGGTTAGATTCAGGTGAAACCCTTCTCCGATTTTGATTCATCTCCGTCATAAGCTTCTCTAACCGGCCAATTCCTTCGTTAAGCTTTTCACTAAAGTTCTCATTGATTCTTTGCTCCATCTCATCAGCTTCTTCTCTTCGATATAAAGCTTCTACGTTTTGGTGGCGATTAGCTCTTCTTGGCGGCATACTTGAAATCTTCCAAACACTTCAACACTTCAAAATTCAAACACTTTTCGGACTTTGATCCAAAATGAAATGGATCGAAAACTTCCACTTTGTAGCAAATCGCGATGAACACGATGGACAAAGTTTCGGTCTCCAATTCAAATCCGATCAAACAACTTCAATGTAAGTCGAACACTTCTACTTGCTCACGGCTCACTCTTCAAGCTTCTCGGTCAAACAACTTCAAACTTCAAAACTCTTCAAAATGATTAGGTTCCAAGTCTCGATCTAGCTATGATTGGCTAGAACAAGCTCCGATACCAAAACTGACGCAGCGGATTAATCAAAACGATCTTCAATCGGTGAAAGTAGTAATCGATGGGTTGGAAGATACTGAAATGCCCAAATTCGTTGATCCGAAGATACCGAATTCTAGCTATCTCGAACTCGTTGATCGCGCACGATACCGGGTTCAAAGATCTTCAATTCTTCTAGCGTTGATCAAGCGCACTTGATTCCGCGAATCGGCTTCTACAATCGTTGAAATCGAGCGCACTCGATTATCCGAAAGAGGAGATAGGAGATTACACTCAACTACCAATTTAAATGAAAGCACAAAGCAATCAAAAGAGAATTTTATTCAATATTCAACAACCTTTTACAAATGAGAGACTCGGCCTATTTATAGGCGTTTTACAACTCATATGAAAAAAACAACAAAAATTACATCTCCTAGGTCGGTTCCGAGTTAACAGTCACGGCCTAACATAAGTCGTACACGACTTAAGCTCAAACAGTTACAACTCAACACACACAAAAACTTCAAAGAAAATACAAGTACTTAGGTCGGAAACGACCTATAGATGACGACTTACAAACAGGTACGAGCTAAAAAGAAACACAAACGACTCAAAGATACGACGGCTCAGTATTAACGGCTCAGATTGATGCGGCATCAAGATCCTTGGCTACAAGCTTTCTTGCGACTTAAGAAATCAACAGCTGAGATTAAGTCGGCAAACAAGATCTACGGCAACAAGTCTTCAGCGACTTAAAACATACGGCATTCCAGATCAGCGAGTTAAGGAAATCAATGGCAGAGATTAACTCGGCAGAAGAATCAACGGCATCCAGAGCTTTGCGACTTAAAGATAACATAACTCCGCGACCTAAGCCTGTACGACTTAAAACCTCGCGACCTAAGAACCCTGGCATCTGAACCATCTTTATGCGACCTAAGTTCCTGCAACTTAGTATAGGTCGTTTCATTTTAACCCGGAGCACTTTTAACTCGGTAAGTCGTACTAGCGACCTATCTTCCAATTCGTTAGGTCGTACACGACCTAAAAACGTGTTAGGTCGTCTGAGCGCTTTTCCACTAGGTCGTTGCTGAGTTATACTAAGTCGCTGGGACGACTTAAACCCTCCGTTAGGTCGCGCACTCGAGTTAACTCGTTCACTAGGTCGCTGCCGAGTTATACTAAGTCGCTGGGACGACTTAAAAACTTTGTTAGGTCGGCTGCGACCTAAAACTTGGTTTTTCCACCATTTCTCACCAAATCCTAACTCGTTAGCTTCCTTGCTAGGTCGGTCTCGACTTATCCACAAGTTAGGTCGTACACGACCTAGGACTTCTCCATTCTGGCCTGCATCAGAAAGTAACCCTTTCGAAAGCATTTATTTTAATTAACGAATCTAGGGAAGATGATGGTTTTGAAACCATCCTTTCGAAACCATTGCCTTTAAAACTCTTGTTAAAAATAGCTAAAAATAACCTTTTCGAAAGCACTGAGAAGACAGCTTCAAATTTTACAAGGACGAAAGCTTCCCTTTCAAAAGCATTGATTTAAGGCTGTAAAGAAAGCAGCCTTCAACTAATTCGAAAGGCATAAATGCGGCAGCTAGATTTCGAATAGGTCAAAAGCGGCTACCCTTTTGAAAGCTCCTTTGAAAATAAAACAAGCGGCAACTCATTCGAAAGCTTCTTCTAAAACAAAGGCACGTTAATTAATTTGAAAGCTATTTAAAAGTAACTTCAACCCCTTCGAAAGCAAGCCTTTGACACCATCCCTTCCGCCTTCCTCCAATAAACTACGTACCAATTTCTTAATCATGTGCATTGGTCTCGAATGGGTTCAAAAGGCCTACTGGGCATGGTTTCGGAAGCAAGCAAATGGAAGTGGCAGGGTTGTAATTCGAAACAAAACTGGTTTTTGTACCTTTCAAAGTAATTCCTTTTTACCTAACTTGCCTAATTATTCAAAATATGATTGGTTGCCAATCCTTTATCAAAATACTTTTCTAAAAAGGCTACCGAATTCAATAATTAATAATTGAAATCATTTTAACAAATAAGCCCTTCCCTACAACAAAACCTTTAAGCATTTAAGTCCTACAACTTAAATCATTTAATAACCTTATTAAACACTTAGGAAAAGTTCCCAAAAATCACATTATTCACTCTTAATATGTTCTCTAACATATATAAATTTCTGACCCAAAAATAGTACTTACTTGCCTTAAATAATTTAAACCCAAATTATCTATTTCTTCCATTAAAAAATTCATAATAAATTATCCATAGCTTGGAATATTATGAAATTTTAAATGTATCTCCAAATTAATGTTTTACATAACATATTCAAACCTCATGGCATTCGAAATCAATTTACACAGTTTTAACCTTATAATCGAATTATGTCATTACATAAAAATCCTTGTTTAAATTAAAACATGGCATATAATCAAAGCATATCATCTTTCGTCCATCCAAACTGTTTTAAACCTTAAACCCGAGATTAAAATGTTTAAAAAGACATATATGAGATGGTTTAGATTATTATTCACCTTGTTTGAATAAGGAACTTGATATTTGTTCTTGCTTTAATCTTCCTAGATTGAATCTTAACTTCTAATTGATTTTAAGCTCTTCTTCCCCTAGAGTAATGGCCGACCTTGATTCTCCTTTTCTTATGTATTTGTTTTTATGAAAGAATGAATTAGAATGAGGTAAGGGTTTAGGGGTTATGGGGTTATGGTATACGACTATTCCCATATTACCCTTGCCGTACTCTCTTAGGCATTTACTTATAAGTCATTTTATAAATCCATTTAATTAAGGCACGACCCTAATTAGTGTTCAAATCACAATCCTCTTATCATCCTAGTCTCTACATTATTCTATTTAATTTATCTAATTAAATCTCCTGAATAATGTTATTTAAAATTAGGGGTGTGTACACAATACAGGTGCCTTCGACCTATCCCATGCAACCCTATCTATTACTTCACATTCGGCCTGACACCATCTCTCTAGTCAAGTCCTTAGCTACTTTCAGTCTTCTTCATACCTTCAGTAGATGACCAACCATCTTAGCAAGTATTTCTGCATATGCATATAAGAGTAAACGACAAGTCATCTGTTCATCTGCACAATGCCTTGTAGCTAGGCGGCTAAAGTGATGGCTGCTTATTTAACAAGCCCTATAAGCATTTAATGTGCATTAAATGCAAAGCCTATGCATGTTGCTGAGGGACAATTGGTATATTTCTCAGCTACACATCCCTTTGTACCTTTATAGCTATCTTCGATCAACCAATGCGTCCAGATCAACGGCCAGGCGCTCTTCCTGCCTACTTTACCACAAAATCTCAGTCATTCATCATCCATATCAGCTACTTTAAATACTCCATCTGTTTCCACCTCAAAGGGTTTGGAATTCAAAAGAATTATAGGTACTATACATAATTGAAAGCTCTTCAAACAACAAGTTCTTACGGGTAGCTTCCTCATTAGTCTTAAGTGCTTTATTTTTCTTATTATTCTCCTGACATTCCCTATACTTCCAAGAGAGAATACAGTAAGAGAACTTCACAGTGAGTGTAGGGGATATTACCGAAGCACTTTATGTTCAATGTCATTCACTTTAATTGCTTGTGTTCTTCCTCGTTTTCACTTTAATCCTAGTGATTAGCAAGTAACCTTTGCTCTTCGCAACGATTAGTCTGATTCCAATGTTGGTTAAAGGTCAAGTTAATATTTAGATGCTAAAAGAAGGTCCTCCCCCTAAAGCTCTCACCTTTCTTTACTTTTCTCCTTTCCAAAAATCTGATATGACTTGTTACCATGGACAATCTTCCACCAATTGTAGGTAACAACTCCAAAAGAGATGAAACTAATGTCAACACTATTTCTAGTGCTGTCCAACTCAATCTTGGTGTTAATGATGAATTGTGTTATACTATTTTGCTAAAGCTATCAAATATGGATCGGCTAGCTTGTGATGTGAATGGATAACGGACGTGATTGGATGACCAAGCTACTATAAATATTGCCCTACCAACTCCTCCTACAATAGACCCATTCAACTTACATGCTCACACACCCATGTTTTATAGTTCCTATGGTCTCATGAACATTGCTGAGGCCTGGGAAAGGATACTGCTTGAAACCCCACTCATGGACGTTTATTCTCATCTCAAAAGGTATGTGGCGCTTATGCCTAGACAAATTTATATCGCCCTAAATGTGGCTGAGTCTATAGTGCCAAGACATCTTCATTCCACTTTACCGGTACGACCACCAATTTTTGATCATCCATGAACTTTTGATCGCATCAATGGCGATGCCCTAGTTTCTGGCAAGGCACATGTGACTCTCTCTACACACTCCATATCTCATAGGGGTATGACCAGGAATAGATCGAGAGAACAAGGCAGGCCACATATTCTAGGTCACCTTCTATGCAAAGGGAAAGGTCTCCAACTCTGCATTATCATCGTTCTCTATCTCATCGTCGATCTCCCACTCCACACCAGACATGAGCTAAGTTCTCCGGCCTTGGTTAGCTAAAATATCCCTCAATAGACCGATTCCTAAATTAGGGAAGAAATGCATATCCTCCACCAGTAACTCAATATAATGCAAGCTCAAAATGCCATGGGAAAACAATTTTCTTACAATGAGAATGGGGAGCCATTCTCCGAGGAAATTCTGAACACTTAAATCCATCGACGATATGTCTTGCTGCATATTGAGAAGTACATTAGGAGCACTGATCCCCTTGAGCACATTACCGCCTTTAATTCCTTTACCCATGTTAGCCAGCCTTCCAGCTCGACAAAGTGCTTACTCTTACCGTCCACTCTTACAAAACTAGCCTTCCGCTGGTTCTTACATCTGCGTCCGGGCAGCATTAGTTCCTAGTCCCAATTATGCAAATATTTTAAGACTCGTTTCTTCACTTTCAAAGCCCATGTCATGATGGATAGCAAAATAGGCAACATCAGGCAGGGTCCTTCAGAAAGCTTGCATCTGTATGTTAACCACTTCAACAAAGAATCCATACGAGCTAATGGTGCAGACGTGAATAGCTTAGTCATGTCCCTATGTATAGGGATCAAATACAACTCTAGAATGTGGAGAGAGCTCCAAATGTATCTAGCTACGTCCCAAACCAACTTTTACCAGCAGACGAAGGTATGATGAAAATGGAAGGTGTAGATCTTTCAGACAGTGATATTGAAGCAAGATGTCCTACCCAAGCCTCTCCTTGCAACAATAATTATTGTCAAAATAATGACAATTAGGCTTACAACAGAAGGTGACCACAGGTTGACCCTTAGTACAAGCCTAGGTACAACATTTACTCTAATTTAACATGGATTTTGCCATGACATATCTTGGCACCTGGGACCGATTTCCCTTTCATAGACCCAGCACCACCAAGAATGGAAAATGGGAGAAAGCTTATGGCAATAGCAAAAACTGCGAGTTCCATCAAATCAATTTCCTCTCTATAATAGAGTGTCAGGTGCTTAAAGATGAGATTGGGAGACTCATCCAGGAAGGAATGCTCTTGTTGTTTGTTCGGATTAAGTAGAGCAAAGGGAAAATCGTGAAAAATGCCCACCTTAGCCCCAGCCACCCAACAACACAAATAAGTTTTAATCATATGTAGAGACCTACATGTGGCCAGTAATGCCAAGGGGCAGAGTCCTGGTATCAAAGAGAAGTGGGTACATCTAGTCAGATCTATTCACTAGAGTCTTAGGCATCTAATGCATCCCAAGCGTAATCAGAACAACCAATCAGCTTCATTATCAAGGATGCGAAAGCAGTCTCCTACATTTGCATGTAATGACCCTGAAATCGGCCTTCGAAAATCGGCACCCGTACTTCACTCGTACTCAAAATGTCGTAGATTCAAACGTCGAATCTAGTTCACCGGAGCTTATAACACAGTAAGTATAACAACACAGCGGAAGAAAGAAAACAATGATATCATATACAACTCTAATGAATACAATATCCAGTATGATATACAACAATGATATCAATATGATGAAACAATATCAGAGATAAATAATGCTATAGCGGAAAGCAGAAATGATAACTCCAAATGATCAGTCAGAGAGACTGACTCCAACCACTCCAATGTCAAGCTCGAACAACAAAGAGAAGCAAGTGCAGTCCTGAACTCCAAGAACTGAACCAGCTCCAAATAATCTACTAAACCTGAATATCTGAGAAACCCAACTCTAGACTGCCCGTGTGGAAAATGGTGGGCACCCAGAGTTTAGGAAGGGAACAATAAACTCCGGATCAGTCATGGGACTGGTATGAGCAAACAAAAACAGTTTATCTTTAAACAACACAAAAGGCTTTTAAACATTGAAATCCGCAATGCTTTTCGAAAATGAAACTACCATAAGACCTCCCGCCACACACACAATGCAAATACAGAATTTGAGAAGATTTCTTCTTATGATAGACAAACATGCTTACTACGCAAAGAAAACTCTTTCGATATTATTACTAGTGCATAGTGTGAAAATCCTTTCGAAAATATAATATTAATCTTAGCCAGCATACAACCATTATTGTATGCGTACTATAGCTATGATGTTCAATAGCAGGTTACCACCACATTCCATAGCAGGTAATACAACTAAAACCGTACAAGGTTCGTATTGTTTCTTTGGATTTCCAACAAATGATCAGGCTAAGGAACTTCCTTACCGAAATGGAAATGCCTCTGGAAAGACGCCCCGAGAACCTAACCGAATCTCTGCAAACACAAGGCCGACGCTACCTCACGCTTTAACCAAGCTGTAACTAGGTAACTAACACACGAGTCATGTACGTCATCCCCCGGTAGTCACCGACCTTTATCAGAGAAGTCTCGATCATAAAGCAACAACCACAAAGTATAATAACTGTGCAGCATCAACATAGGTAAAATATCTGGGCTCCATACCAAGATATCACCTTTTATCCAGAAGGAAATGACATACCCTAGGGGCGCTACCCCTAAAATCCTTTGCCGCAACATTCTTGTTTCGACCATTACCGAGTTGTGAGGCTCGACGAACTCTCATCCACAAAGCTCCGCTTTTTCACAAAGCCACGCTTTTTCACAAAGCCACGCTTTTTCACTAAGCAACGCTTTTTCACAAAGCAACGCTTTGACCAACAATTGATCAACAACACTTCGTATGCCACATTACCAAATTGGGAATGAATCACTAGTAACCATCAAATACATAACCTCTGAGCTCGTACGTCTCAGAGAAGGGTGTTAAGCTAAGAGAATAAATTCTCCGCCATCAACAGAAATGTATTTGATAGAAACCAGCTTTACATCTCAAAGTGTAACGTCAGACACACATCCATACAAGTCTGTTCCGGGTTCGAACAGAACCGAAGGCACTTCCAAAGAAGCCCTTGCAATCCGGGTTTTCACAATCCCGATCGGATATCCCATCACTTAGGAAATCTCTATACCGGCGAGACTCAGTGCAAAGACAATCGATAAGTCATCCTATCGTTCTCGAAAATACCCGGTCTTCACCACCGGTCTTCAAATGCTATCCATATACGACATATCATTTATTCGGAATGGGTTGTATGACACAAAGGTCCTTTCCCGGCTAAACCGAATAACGAGCGCAACTAAAAATCATATGGATACTAGGGTCTCAGTTAAATCACAGCTTAAAGCCTAAAACTTTTCATTCGAATGGTTAAAACAATTTACCATTTCCAATATTTTAAACAAAAGGATTCAATTCACAAAGTTCACCCCATTCACAAAGATCCATTCATGGATTTCAAAACAATTTCCATTTTAATTGAATAGGTTTACTCGTTAAATCTTTAAATCAAGATTTAACTTATAGCTTTCAAAACTCGTTTCCAAAGATTCATTCATAGTCTTTCAAAACAATTCTATTTCAAGTTGGATTAACTCATCCGGTCTTTGAAATCAAAGACTCATTTCATAGTTTTCAAAACATTTCAATTCCATTTCAAACTTGAAATTCTTTCAACACAATTTAGAAATCCTTTCTTACAATGAAAGCTATTATTATTTGAAAACAAGTAGTTTTCGTTTCGAAAAAATCCAGTTATATTTACACGAGTTAAAACCCTTGAATTAAATTCAAATTCCCAAATCAATACTTTTAAAATGGTTTAACCCATATATAACTTGTACAACATCTTTAATCCCTAGTTTCAAATCATAGAATTCAATTTCAAACTTGAATCTAAATTTAAATCAAATTATTTAAATTTGCAAAACTCGATTAAGTTATTCAAAATAACTTTTATCTTTGAAGTTCCATTTCAAAAGCTTTTCACTTTAAACCCAAATTTCCAATTTCAAAATCAGTTGAAATTAAAATTTCAATTTCAAAAACATTAAATTTTAAATCATCTGTGACTTAACCGATTTCCACGTGAAATCCATATTTGTTGGTGTATAGTGTAGTCCAGGGGTTTCACATAGTAGTGCAACATCATTCAATCATCACAGATCAGAATACTGAAGTATAGTTGATAAGCGGTATTAACTATAACGCTTATCCTTATCCATAGATCCATAGATAGATATATATCTCAGATAATAAATTACATCACAGGGAATTAATTACATTCATCCCAGAGAAACAGATCACAACATAAATCAGGATATATCACAAAGCATCACAAATCAGGGATATAAAACAATCCAGTCATCCAGTAGAATCCAAATATCCATAGGTAAGGTCAATTTATTTATCTGATTAAATTAAACCAGATTAATTACTTATGAATAAATTACTAATCTTGGTTAATTAACATTAACTAATTACAAACCATTTTAATTAATTATCCTTTAATAATAATTTAATTAACCTCTAATTATTATTTAATTAGCCTTAATTAATTAATCACATAAATTAATTATCCTTTAATTAATTATTCTTTAATCACTTGATAAATCAACTTTAATCATAAATTATCCATCCTTAATTACTTTCATTAAGCAATTATTCTTAAGTAATTAATTACCCTTAAATTAATTATTCATTAATTACTTGATTTATCAAACTTAAATTATTAACAAATTTACCTTAATTACTTTTATTAAGTAATTCACTTCAAGTAATAAATTCCTTCAACAAATAAATTAACTTTAAACTTTAAAAGTTAATTAACCATTAAAACATTCTTTCCATTAATTAACAACCTTTAATAATATTTATTAAGATAACTTTTCAAAATAAAAGTTATATTTATTTTAACCCATTTCAAAACTTGGTTATATTATTTACTTTTGAAAACCAGGAAACAATTTTCTTATAAAAATTTCAAACCCTCTACTTAAACAAACTCGAGTTAATTAATTAAAACCCGAGCAACTATCAAGCAGAATCACGCGACACTCACACGCAAAAACTGCTAACATTCTCGAGTTCATTCCCCATTCCATTTCTTCGAGTCGAACCCACGTCTTTCTCGAGTTTGGACCCGAGAGCACCCTTCAACTACTTCTTCTTCCCCAAATTAACAACACATACCAGACAAACCAACGTGCACGTGTACGTGCACGCGAACTCCGTTCAGCTTCGATCCTCGTACCGACCTTCAAAACATCGACGACGACCACCTCGAACCAAACAACCACCCAGCATCCTCAATTTCATCGGCAATCCAAATCGAGCATTTGCGACATTACTGGAACTCAAAGTTCGACTGACCAAATTGCCTCGTCTCGTCGACACAAACCACCATTGACCATGAACCTCTGCCCAAAGCCACGCCAAACGTTCCTCTTCCAATCCCCCCACCACCGATAGTCTCTAGTTCACCCACTTCGGCGAACAGCTTCGTAAAACCCAATCGACCACGAGTTGCTTCTAAACCCTAAACCAACGCCGATCGATCACCACGGCGTATAATAAAATCACTTATTATTTTTCCATGAATCCCTAGACCACCATCTTCCTCCAGAAACAATCCCAAGATTTTACGATTACGCGATCATCAGAAATCAATGCATTCAACTTTTCCGTTCAACTTAATATATCTTAATGATTATCAACTTAAAAATCATGAATTGATTTCCTAAATTCATGATTTTGTATTGCAAATCTGTTCGTGAAGTCAAAACATGAAATTGAAATCATTGATTTTTGACTTGATAAAATCATCTCAGTAATTTATATTCTTTTTGAAATAATTATTGAATGTTTTTACTGGAAATTATTTTCAAAAATAATGTTACATTGTTATCATCATTTCTTCTTTAAGAATCTAAGCCTAAAACAGATTTGGCAAAGAGAATTTGAATTTTAGACTTAAATCTGAAACTCTGAAAACCAAAAAAAAGGGACCTGAACATGTATATTCATGCATGCAAATTCAACTCTTGCATATATACAAACATATTTGCATCCATTCAAGCATTTCACCATCACATAATCGAACATCAATCACAACATCACAACGTATCAACAAAACTAAGTTTTAAAGAGATGGTTTGCTCACCATTGTTTCCTAAGATAAACAGAGTTTTCTGATGAACAGGCTTTTGAAAATACAAGTTGAAGTTCTTTTCTTTTGATCCAAGCTTTTAACTTCCAGTTGAAATCATCTTATTTGTATTGATTTTGTTTTGTTTGTTTTAATTGAATTTTTGTTTAAGATCAAGATGTTTGCTTGCTTCAGATTTCTCAGCTTTGAAGATGGACGAAATAAAATGAGGTGAGGAAGCAGATATACAATTGAGTTTACAGGGTTATAAAAAATGAGTTTGTACAAATTGTTAGCAGAGATATTTTCTTTGTTTACCTTTCTTTTATCTGGCCAGGCAGATTTTGTGGAGGCTGAAGTGATTTTTTATACAATTCAAATTGACTAATGTTGCTGGCATTAAATGTATGAGTACTCTATGTCTCTTGCTTTGCCTTTCCAAACTTCACCTACAAGATTCTCAATATTTTTCTCATGCCTGGTTATGCTTTCATATATTATACATGTACAAAGATCTTTTATTTTACTTTGTTCTTGTTTGCATATTTATTTTACAGGCATATTTTCCTGCTTTGTTCTTGCATAGCTAAACTACTTTACATCCATATTACTTTTGCCAGGTTTGTTTTTATATGTACTTCTTTGTTTTGTTTGTAGTATGTTGTCTAAATTTATTTATGGTTTCACTTTATATTTTAATCTATCTTATACATATATCTATTTCTAACTCAAATACTTATTATAAATTTTACTTTAATACTTATTGTCTTATATATATATATATTTCATAATTTATTTTATATTGTTGTATTAACTTATTAACATGATATTTAGATTTAGTTTAATATATTTACTTTATATTTTTCATAGATGATTTTATAACCATTTACTTAAATTAAAATTCAAATCCAATATATATATATATATAAATTCAAATCCACTCATATATGCACATATACATATATATTCACATATATACAATATTTACAATATTTTTAAATTTAAATGATTTATACAAAATATATTTGAGCTTGGGGAAACTCGCATCACTTTATCGATTTATTTCACAAAATTTATTCAAAAATAAATTTAATTATCAATTTAAATTTAATAAAAATCCGGGGTCATTACAGACTTCCCCCCTTAAAAGAATTTCGTCCTCGAAATTTGCCAAGGAGACACAGAGATAGATGAAGAATGTTTCATCAAATAAACTGAATATTTATTCTGCATTTGGCTTACCAAACCAGAATATCAATAATAGATACAAAAACGAATCTGTTTTAACACTTCACAAGATACTCGGGTTATCCAGATCTACGAAATATACAGAGGCATCGGTTAGTTCAAAGGGATAACTAACCATTCGTAGAACATATCGAGACCCAAAGAATAGATAGATATATAGATACAATTTCAAAACTTTTAGTTTAAAACTAAAGTATACCTATCAACCATAGCAAACAAACAACCAATTCATTCAAACAAACAATTCTGGTCCATCCGGAGTTTATGTCCCATATTAATATATCGAATCTCTTCCTGGATTTACCAGACATTACCGAAGAATTGGAAAGAGGTGTTGAAAAAAAGAGATTGATAGAGAAAATATCGGTTCCTTGTTGTTACAGGGTATAGACCATTTATATTCGTATTTCTCTGTCCCCTATCTCATCCTCTTCTTGCACTCATACTCACAATCAGTGGATAGTAAGAGAATTTACTGAGGCATACGGACGGATATTTGAGAATTACTCATTCTAGGGTATACTTCACCCTATCTCTAATGAGCTACTTAAGGTGTTATACTCCTGAGCTAAAGTTTTACCCTCAGCTCTGATACCAAATGTAATGACCCTAAAATCGGCCTTCAAAAATCGGCACCCGTACTTCACTCGTACTCAAAATGCCGTAGATTCAAACGCCGAATCTGGTTCACCGGAGCTTATAACACAGTAAGTATAACAACACAGCGGAAGAAAGAAAACAATGATATCATATACAACTCCAATGAATACAATATCCAGTATGATATACAACAATGATATCAATATGATACAACAATATCAGAGATAAATAATGATACAGCGGAAAGCAGAAATGATAACTCCAAATGATCAGTCAGAGAGACTGACTCCAACCACTCCAATGTCAAGCTCGAACAACAAAGAGAAGCAAGTGCAGTCCTGAACTCCAAGAACTGAACCAGCTCCAGATAATCTACTAAACCTGAATATTTGAGAAACCCAACTCTAGACTGCCCGTGTGGAAAATGGTGGGCACCCAGAGTTTAAGAAGGGAACAATAAACTCCGGATCAGTCATGGGACTGGTATAAGCAAACAAAAACAGTTTATCTTTAAACAACACAAAAGGCTTTTAAACATTGAAATCCGCAATGCTTTTCGAAAATGAAACTACCATAAGACCTCCCGCCACACACACAATGCAAACGCAGAATTGGAGGAGATTTCTTCTTATGATAGTCAAACATGCTTACTACGCAAAGAAAACTCTTTTGATATTATTACTAGTGCATAGTGTGAAAATCCTTTCGAAAATATAATGTTAATCTTAGCCAGCATACAACCATTATTGTATGCCTACTATAGCTACGATGTTCAATAGCAGGTTACCGCCACATTCCATAGCAGGTAATGCAACTAAAACCGTACAAGGTTTGTATTGTTTCTTTGGATTTCCAACAAATGATCAGGCTAAGGAACTTCCTTACCGAAATGGAAACGCCTCTGGAAAGACGCCCTGAGAACCTAACCGGATCTCTGCAAACACAAGGCCGATGCTACCTCACGCTTTAACCAAGCTGTAACTAGGTAACTAACACACGAGTCATGTCATCCCCAGGTCGTCACCGACCTTTATCCGAGAAGTCTCGATCATAAAGCAACTACCACAAAGTATAATAACTGTGCAGCATCAACATAGGTAAAATATCTGGGCTCCATACCAAGATATCACCTTTTATCCAGAAGGAAATGACATACCCTAGGGGCGCTACCCCTAAAAACCTTTGCCGCAACATTCTTGTTTCGACCATTACCGGGTTGTGAGGCTCGACGAACTCTCGTCCACAAAGCTACTCTTTTTCACAAAGCCAAACTTTTTCACAAAGCAACGCTTTTTCACAAAGCAACGCTTTGACCAACAATTGATCAACAACACTTCGTATGCCACATTACCAAATTGGGAATGAATCACTAGTAACCATCAAATACATAACCTCTGAGCTCGTACGTCTCAGAGAAGGGTGTTAAGCTAAGAGAATAAATTCTCCGCCACCAACAGAAATGTATTTGATAGAAACCAGCTTTACATCTCAAAGTGTAACGTCAGACACACATCCATACAAGTCTGTTCCGGGTTCGAACAGAACCGAAGGCACTTCAAAAGAAGCCCTTGCAATCCGGGTATTCACAATCCCGATCGGATTTCACATCACTTAGGAAATCTCTATACCGGTGAGACTCGGTGTAAAGACAATCGATAGGTCATCCTATCGTTCTCGCAAATACCCGGTCTTCACCACCGGTCTTCAAATGCTATCCATATACGACATATCATTTATTCGGAATGGGTTGTATGACACAAAGGTCCTTTCCCGGCTAAACCGAATAACGAGCGCAATTAAAAATCATATGGATACTGGGGTCTCAGTTAAATCACAGCTTAAAGCCTAAAACTTTTCATTCGAATGGTTAAAACAATTTACCATTTCCAATCTTTTAAACAAAAGGATTCAATTCACAAAGTTCACCCCATTCACAAAGATCCATTCATGGATTTCAAAACAATTTCCATTTTAGTTGAATAGGTTTACTCGTTAATCTTTAAATCAAGATTTAACTTATAGCTTTCAAAACTCGTTTCCAAAGATTCATTCATAGTCTTTCAAAACAATTCTATTTCAAGTTGGATTAACTCATCCGGTCTTTGAAATCAAAGACTCATTTCATAGTTTTCAAAACATTTCAATTCCATTTCAAACTTGAAATTCTTTCAACACAATTTAGAAATCCTTTCTTAAAATGAAAGCTATTATTATTTGAAAACAAGTTGTTTTCGTTTCAAAAAAATCAAGTTATATTTACACGAGTTAAAACCCTTGAATTAAATTCAAATTCCCAAATCAATACTTTTAAAATGGTTTAACCCATATATAACTTGTACAGCATCTTTAATCCCTAGTTTCAAATCATAGAATTCAATTTCAAACTTGAATTTAAATTTAAATCAAATTATTTAAATTTTCAAAACTCGATTAAGTTATTCAAAATAACTTTTATCTTTGAAATTCCATTTCAAAAGCTTTTCACTTTAAACCCAAATTTCCAATTTCAAAATCAATTGAAATTAAAATTTCAATTTCAAAAACATTAAATTTTAAATCATCTGTGACTTAACCGATTTCCACGTGAAATCCATATTTGTTGGTGTATAGTGTAGTCCAGGGGTTTCACATAGTAGTGCAACATCATTCAATCATCACAGATCAGAATACTGAAGTATAGTTGATAAGCGGTATTAACTATAACGCTTATCCTTATCCATAGATCCACAGATAGATATATATCTCAGATAATAAATTACATCACAGGGAATTAATTACATTCATCCCAGAGAAACAGATCACAACATAAATCAGGATATATCACAAAAACAATCAAGTCATCAATTAGAATCCAAATATCCATAGGTAAGGTCAATTTATTTATCTGATTAAATTAAACCAGATTAATTACTTATGAATAAATTACTAATCTTGGTTAATTAACATTAACTAATTACAAACCATTTTAATTAATTATCCTTTAATAATAATTTAATTAACCTATAATTATAAATTAATTAGCCTTAATTAATTAATCACATAAATTAATTATCCTTTAATTAATTATTCTTTAATCACTTGATAAATCAACTTTAATCATAAATTATCCATCCTTAATTACTTTCATTAAGTAATTATTCTTAAGTAATTAATTACCCTTAAATTAATTATTCATTAATTACTTGATTTATCAAACTTAAATTATTAACAAATTTACCTTAATTACTTTTATTAAGTAATTCACTTCAAGTAATAAATTCCTTCCACAAATAAATATACTTTAAACTTTAAAAGTTAATTAACCATTAAAACATTCTTTCCATTAATTAACAACCTTTAATAATATTTATTAAGATAACTTTTCAAAATAAAAGTTATATTTATTTTAACCCATTTCAAAACTTGGTTATATTATTTACTTTTGAAAACCAGGAAACAATTTTCTTATAAAAATTTAAAACCCTCTACTTAAACAAACTCGAGTTAATTAATTAAAACCCATCAACTATCAAGCAGAATCACGCGACACTCACGCACAAAAACTACTAACATTCTCGAGTTCATTCACCATTCCATTTCTTCGAGTCGAACCCACGTCTTTCTTGAGTTTGGACCCAAGAGCACCCTTCAACTACTTCTTCTTCCCCAAATTAACAACACATACCAGACAAAACAACGTGCACGTGTACGTTCACGCGAACTCCGTTCAGCTCCGATCCTCGTACCGACCTTTAACACATCGACGACGGCCACCTCGAACCAAACAACCACCCAGCATCCTCAATTTCATCGGCAATCCAAATCGAGCATTTGCGACATTACTGGAACTCAAAGTTCGACTGACCAAATCGCCTCGTCTCGTCGACACAAACCACCATTGACCACGAACCTCTGCCCAAAGCCACGCCAAACGTTCCTCTTCCAATCCCCCCACCACCGATAGTCTCTAGTTCACCCACTTCGGCGAACAGCTTCATAAAACCCAATCGACCACGAGTTGCTTCTAAACCCTAAACCAACGCCGATCGATCACCACGACGTATAATAAAATCACTTATTATTTTTCCATGAATCCCCAGACCACCATCTTCCTCCAGAAACAATCCCAAGATTTTACGATTACGCGATCATCAGAAATCAACGCATTCAACTTTTCCGTTCAACTTAATATATCTTAATGATTATCAGCTTAAAAATCATGAATTGATTTCCTAAATTCATGATTTTGTATTGCAAATCTGTTCGTGAAGTCAAAACATGAAATTGAAATCATTGATTTTTGACTTGATAAAATCATCCCAGTAATTTATATTCTTTTTGAAATAATTATTGAATGTTTTTACTGGAAATTATTTTCAAAAGTAATGTTACATTGTTATCATCATTTCTTCTTTAAGAATCTAAGCCTAAAACAGATTTGGCAAAGAGAATTTGAATTTTAGACTTAAATCTGAAACTCTGAAAACAAAAAAAAACAGGGACCTGAACATGTATATTCATGCATGCAAATTCAACTCTTGCATATATACAAACATATTTGCATCCATTCAAGCATTTCACCATCACACAATCGAACATCAATCACAACATCACAACGTATCAACAAAACTAAGTTTTAAAGAGATGGTTTGCTCACCATTGTTTCCAGAGATAAACAGAGTTTTCTGATGAACAGGCTTTTGAAAATACAAGTTGAAGTTCTTTTCTTTTGATCCAAGCTTTTAACTTCCAGTTGAAATCTTCTTGTTTGTATTGATTTTGTTTTGTTTGTTTTAATTGAATTTTTGTTTAAGATCAAGATGTTTGCTTGCTTCAGATTTCTCAGCTTTGAAGATGGACGAAATAAAATGAGGTGAGGAAGCTAATATACAATTGAGTTACAGGGTTATAAAAAATGAGTTTGTGCAAATTGTTAGCAGGGATATTTTCTTTGTTTACCTTTCTTTTATCTGGCCAGGTAGATTTTGTGGAGGCTGAAGTGATTTTTTATACAATTCGAATTGACTAATGTTGCTAGCATTAAATGTATGAGTACTCTATGTCTCTTGCTTTGCCTTTCCAAACTTCACCTACAAGATTCTCAATATTTTTCTCATGCCTGGTTATGCTTTCATATATTATACATGTACAAAGATCTTTTATTTTACTTTGTTCTTGTTTGCATATTTATTTTACAGGCATATTTTCCTGCTTTGTTCTTGCATAGCTAAACTACTTTACATCCATATTACTTTTGCCAGGTTTGTTTTTATATGTACTTCTTTGTTTTGTTTGTAGTATGTTGTTTAAATTTATTTATGGTTTCACTTTATATTTTAATTTATCTTATACATATATCTAATTCTAACTCAAATACTTATTATAAATTTTACTTTAATACTTATTGTCTTATATATATATATATATATTTCATAATTTATTTTATATTGTTGTATTAACTTATTAACAAGATATTTAGATTTAGTTTAATATATTTACTTTATATTTTTCATAGATGATTTTATAACCATTTACTTAAATTAAAATTCAAATCCAATATATATATATATATATATATATATAAATTCAAATCCACTCATATATGCACATATACATATATATTCACATATATACAATATTTACAATATTTTTAAATTTCAATGATTTATACAAAATATATTTGAGCTTGGGGAAACTCGCATCACTTTATCGATTTATTTCACAAAATTTATTCAAAAATAAATTTAATTATCAATTTAAATTTAATAAAAATTCGGGGTCATTACAGACTTCCCCCTTAAAAGAATTTCGTCCTCGAAATTTGCCAAGGAGACACAGAGATAGATGAAGAATGTTTCATCAAATAAACTGAATATTTATTCTGCATTTGGCTTACCAAATCAGAATATCAATAATAGATACAAAAACGAATCTGTTTTAACACTTCACAAGATACTCGGGTTATCCAGATCTACGAAATATACAGAGGCATCGGTTAGTTCAAAGGGATAACTAACCATTCGTAGAACATATCGGGACCCAAAGAATAGATAGATATATAGATACAATTTCAAAACTTTTAGTTTAAAACTAAAGTATACCTATCAACCATAGCAAACAAACAACCAATTCATTCAAACAAATAATTCTGGTCCATCCGGAGTTTATGTCCCATATTAATATATCGAATCTCTTCCTGGATCTACCAGACATTACCGAAGAATTGGAAAGAGGTGTTGAAAAAAAGAGATTGATAGAGAAAAGATCGGTTCCTTGTTGTTACAGGGTATTGACCATTTATAGTCGTATTTCTTTGTCCCCTATCTCATCCTCTTCTTGCACTCATACTCACTATCCGTGGATAGTAAGAGAATTTACTGAGGCATACGAACAGATATCTGAGAATTACTCATTCTAGGGTATACTTCACCCTATCTCTAATGAGCTACTTAAGGTGTTATACTCCTGAGCTAAAGTTTTACCCTCAGCTCTGATACTAATGTAATGACCCTGAAATCGGCCTTCAAAAATCGGCACCCGTACTTCACTCGTACTCAAAATGCCGTAGATTCAAACGCCGAATCTGGTTCACCGGAGCTTATAACACAGTACGTATAACAACACAGCGGAAGAAAGAAAACAATGATATCATATACAACTCCAATGAATACAATATCCAGTATGATATACAACAATGATATCAATATGATACAACAATATCAGAGATAAATAATGATACAGCGGAAAGCAGAAATGATAACTCCAAATGATCAGTCAGAGAGACTGACTCCAACCACTCCAATGTCAAGCTCGAACAACAAAGAGAAGCAAGTGCAGTCCTGAACTCCAAGAACTGAACCAGCTCCAGATAATCTACTAAACCTGAATATCTGAGAAACCCAACTCTAGACTGCCCGTGTGGAAAATGGTGGGCACCCAGAGTTTAAGAAGGGAACAATAAACTCCGGATCAGTCATGGGACTGGTATAAGCAAACAAAAACAGTTTATCTTTAAACAACACAAAAGGCTTTTAAACATTGAAATCCGCAATGCTTTTCGAAAATGAAACTACCATAAGACCTCCCGCCACACACACAATGCAAACGCAGAATTGGAGGAGATTTCTTCTTATGATAGTCAAACATGCTTACTACGCAAAGAAAACTCTTTTGATATTATTACTAGTGCATAGTGTGAAAATCCTTTCGAAAATATAATATTAATCTTAGCCAGCATACAACCATTATTGTATGCCTACTATAGCTACGATGTTCAATAGCAGGTTACCGCCACATTCCATAGCAGGTAATGCAACTAAAACCGTACAAGGTTCGTATTGTTTCTTTGGATTTCCAACAAATGATCAGGCTAAGGAACTTCCTTACCGAAATGGAAACGCCTCTGGAAAGACGCCCTGAGAACCTAACCGGATCTCTGCAAACACAAGGCCGATGCTACCTCACGCTTTAACCAAGCTGTAACTAGGTAACTAACACACGAGTCATCTCATCCCCCGGTCGTCACCGACCTTTATCCGAGAAGTCTCGATCATAAAGCAACAACCACAAAGTATAATAATTGTGCAGCATCAACATAGGTAAAATATCTAGGCTCCATACCAAGATATCACCTTTTATCCAGAAGGAAATGACATACCCTAGGGGCGCTACCCCTAAAAACCTTTGCCGCAACATTCTTGTTTCGACCATTACCGGGTTGTGAGGCTCGACGAACTCTCGTCCACAAAGCTACGCTTTTTCACAAAGCCACACTTTTTCACAAAGCAACGCTTTTTCACAAAGCAACGCTTTGACCAACAATTGATCAACAACACTTCGTATGCCACATTACCAAATTGGGAATGAATCACTAGTAACCATCAAATACATAACCTCTGAGCTTGTACGTCTCAGAGAAGGGTGTTAAGCTAAGAGAATAAATTCTCCGCCACCAACAGAAATGTATTTGATAGAAACCAGCTTTACATCTCAAAGTGTAACGTCAGACACACATCCATACAAGTCTGTTCCGGGTTCGAACAGAACCGAAGGCACTTCAAAAGAAGCCCTTGCAATCCGGGTATTCACAATCCCGATCGGATTTCCCATCACTTAGGAAATCTCTATACCGGTGAGACTCGGTGCAAAGACAATCGATAGGTCATCCTATCGTTCTCGCAAATACCCGGTCTTCACCACCGGTCTTTAAATGCTATCCATATACGACATATCATTTATTCGGAATGGGTTGTATGACACAAAGGTCCTTTCCCGGCTAAACCGAATAACGAGCGCAATTAAAAATCATATGGATACTGGGGTCTCAGTTAAATCACAGCTTAAAGCCTAAAACTTTTCATTCGAATGGTTAAAACAATTTACCATTTCCAATATTTTAAACAAAAGGATTCAATTCACAAAGTTCACCCCATTCACAAAGATCCATTCATGGATTTCAAAACAATTTCCATTTTAATTGAATAGGTTTACTCGTTAAATCTTTAAATCAAGATTTAACTTATAGCTTTCAAAACTCGTTTCCAAAGATTCATTCATAGTCTTTCAAAACAATTCTATTTCAAGTTGGATTAACTCATCCGGTCTTTGAAATCAAAGACTCATTTCATAGTTTTCAAAACATTTCAATTCCATTTCAAACTTGAAATTCTTTCAACACAATTTAGAAATCCTTTCTTAAAATGAAAGCTATTATTATTTGAAAACAAGTAGTTTTCGTTTCAAAAAAATCCAGTTATATTTACACGAGTTAAAACCCTTGAATTAAATTCAAATTCCCAAATCAATACTTTTAAAATGGTTTAACCCATATATAACTTGTACAGCATCTTTAATCCCTAGTTTCAAATCATAGAATTCAATTTCAAACTTGAATTTAAATTTAAATCAAATTATTTAAATTTTCAAAACTCGATTAAGTTATTCAAAATAACTTTTATCTTTGAAATTCCATTTCAAAAGCTTTTCACTTTAAACCCAAATTTCCAATTTCAAAATCAATTGAAATTAAAATTTCAATTTCAAAAACATTAAATTTTAAATCATCTGTGACTTAACCGATTTCCACGTGAAATCCATATTTGTTGGTGTATAGTGTAGTCCAGGGGTTTCACATAGTAGTGCAACATCATTCAATCATCACAGATCAGAATACTGAAGTATAGTTGATAAGCGGTATTAACTATAACGCTTATCCTTATCCATAGATCCACAGATAGATATATATCTCAGATAATAAATTACATCACAGGGAATTAATTACATTCATCCCAGAGAAACAGATCACAACATAAATCAGGATATATCACAAAAACAATCAAGTCATCAATTAGAATCCAAATATCCATAGGTAAGGTCAATTTATTTATCTGATTAAATTAAACCAGATTAATTACTTATGAATAAATTACTAATCTTGGTTAATTAACATTAACTAATTACAAACCATTTTAATTAATTATCCTTTAATAATAATTTAATTAACCTATAATTATAAATTAATTAGCCTTAATTAATTAATCACATAAATTAATTATCCTTTAATTAATTATTCTTTAATCACTTGATAAATCAACTTTAATCATAAATTATCCATCCTTAATTACTTTCATTAAGTAATTATTCTTAAGTAATTAATTACCCTTAAATTAATTATTCATTAATTACTTGATTTATCAAACTTAAATTATTAACAAATTTACCTTAATTACTTTTATTAAGTAATTCACTTCAAGTAATAAATTCCTTCAACAAATAAATATACTTTAAAAGTTAATTAACCATTAAAACATTCTTTCCATTAATTAACAACCTTTAATAATATTTATTAAGATAACTTTTCAAAATAAAAGTTATATTTATTTTAACCCATTTCAAAACTTGGTTATATTATTTACTTTTTAAAACCAGGAAACAAATTTCTTATAAAAATTTAAAACCCTCTACTTAAACAAACTCGAGTTAATTAATTAAAACCCGAGCAACTATCAAGCAAAATCACGAGACACTCACGCACAAAAACTGCTAACATTCTCGAGTTCATTCACCATTCCATTTCTTCGAGTCGAACCCACGTCTTTCTCGAGTTTGGACCCAAGAGCACCCTACAACTACTTCTTCTTCCCCAAATTAACAACACATACCAGACAAACCAACGTGCACGTGTACGTGCACGCGAACTCCGTTCAGCTCCGATCCTCGTACCGACCTTTAACACATCGACGACGGCCACCTCGAACCAAACAACCACCCAGCATCCTCAATTTCATCGGCAATCCAAATCGAGCATTTGCGACATTACTGGAACTCAAAGTTCGACTGACCAAATCGCCTCGTCTCGTCGACACAAACCACCATTGACCACGAACGTCTGCCCAAAGCCACGCCAAACATTCCTCTTCCAATCCCCCCACCACCGATAGTCTCTAGTTCACCCACTTCGGCGAACAGCTTCGTAAAACCCAATCGACCACGAGTTGCTTCTAAACCCTAAACCAACGCCGATCGATCACCACGACGTATAATAAAATCACTTATTATTTTTCCATGAATCCCCAGACCACCATCTTCCTCCAGAAACAATCCCAAGATTTTACGATTACGCGATCATCAGAAATCAACGCATTTAACTTTTCCGTTCAACTTAATATATCTTAATGATTATCAGCTTAAAAATCATGAATTGATTTCCTAAATTCATGATTTTGTATTGCAAATCTGTTCGTGAAGTCAAAACATGAAATTGAAATCATTGATTTTTGACTTGATAAAATCATCCCAGTAATTTATATTCTTTTTGAAATAATTATCGAATGTTTTTACTGGAAATTATTTTCAAAAATAATGTTACATTGTTATCATCATTTCTTCTTTAAGAATATTAGCCTAAAACAGATTTGGCAAAGAGAATTTGAATTTTAGACTTAAATCTGAAACTCTGAAAACCAAAAAAAACAGGGACCTGAACATGTATATACATGCATGCAAATTCAACTCTTGCATATATACAAACATATTTGCATCCATTCAAGCATTTCACCATCACACAATCGAACATCAATCACAACATCACAACGTATCAACAAAACTAAGTTTTAAAGTGATGGTTTGTTCACCATTGTTTCCAGAGATAAACAGAGTTTTCTGATGAACAGGCTTTTGAAAATACAAGTTGAAGTTCTTTTCTTTTGATCCAAGCTTTTAACTTCCAGTTGAAATCTTCTTGTTTGTATTGATTTTGTTTTGTTTGTTTTAATTGAATTTTTGTTTAAGATCAAGATGTTTGCTTGCTTCAGATTTCTCAGCTTTGAAGATGGACGAAATAAAATGAGGTGAGGAAGCTAATATACAATTGAGTTTACAGGGTTATAAAAAATGAGTTTGTGCAAATTGTTAGCAGGGATATTTTCTTTGTTTACCTTTCTTTTATCTGGCCAGGCAGATTTTGTGGAGGCTGAAGTGATTTTTTATACAATTTGAATTGACTAATGTTGCTAGCATTAAATGTATGAGTACTCTATGTCCCTTGCTTTGCCTTTCCAAACTTCACCTACAAGATTCTCAATATTTTTCTCATGCCTGGTTATGCTTTCATATATTATACATGTACAAAGATCTTTTATTTTACTTTGTTCTTGTTTGCATATTTATTTTACAGGCATATTTTCCTGCTTTGTTCTTGCATAGCTAAACTACTTTACATCCATATTACTTTTGCCAGGTTTGTTTTTATATGTACTTCTTTATTTTGTTTGTAGTATGTTGTTTAAATTTATTTATGGTTTCACTTTATATTTTAATTTATCTTATACATATATCTATTTCTAACTCAAATACTTATTATAAATTTTACTTTAATACTTATTGTCTTATATATATATATATATATATCATAATTTATTTTATATTGTTGTATTAACTTATTAACATGATATTTCGATTTAGTTTAATATATTTACTTTATATTTTTCATAGATGATTTTATAACCATTTACTTAAATTAAAATTCAAATCCAATATATATATATATAAATTCAAATCCACTCATATATGCACATATACATATATATTCACATATATACAATATTTACAATATTTTTAAATTTAAATGATTTATACAAAATATATTTGAGCTTGGGGAAACTCGCATCACTTTATCGATTTATTTCACAAAATTTATTCAAAAATAAATTTAATTATCAATTTAAATTTAATAAAAATCCGGGGTCGTTACAGACTTCCTCCCTTAAAAGGATTTCGTCCTCGAAATTTGCCAAGGAGACACAGAGATAGATGAAGAATGTTTCATCAAATAAACTGAATATTTATTCTGCATTTGGCTTACCAAATCAGAATATCAATAATAGATACAAAAACGAATCTGTTTTAACACTTCACAAGATACTTGGGTTATCCAGATCTACGAAATATACAGAGGCATCGGTTAGTTCAAAGGGATAACTAACCATTCGTAGAACATATCGGGACCCAAAGAATAGATAGATATATAGATACAATTTCAAAACTTTTAGTTTAAAACTAAAGTATACCTATCAACCATAGCAAACAAACAACCAATTCATTCAAACAAACAATTCTGGTCCATCCGGAGTTTATGACCCATATTAATATATCGAATCTCTTCCTGGATCTACCAGATATTACCGAAGAATTGGAAAGAGGTGTTGAACAAAAGAGATTGATAGAGAAAAGATCGTTTCCTTGTTGTTACAGGGTATTGACCATTTATAGTCGTATTTCTCTGTCCCCTATCTCATCCTCTTCTTGCACTCATACTCACTATCAGTGGATAGTAAGAGAATTTACTGAGGCATACGGACGGATATCTGAGAATTACTCATTCTAGGGTATACTTCACCCTATCTCTAATGAGCTACTTAAGGTGTTATACTCCTGAGCTAAAGTTTTACCCTCAGCTCTGATACCAAATGTAATGACCCTGAAATCGGCCTTCAAAAATCGGCACCCGTACTTCACTCGTACTCAAAATGCCGTAGATTCAAACGCCGAATCTGGTTCAACGAAGCTTATAACACAGTAAGTATAACAACACAGCGGAAGAAAAAAACAATGATATCATATACAACTCCAATGAATACAATATCCAGTATGATATACAACAATGATATCAATATGATACAACAATATAAGAGATAAATAATGATACAGCGGAAAGCAGAAATGATAACTCCAAATGATCAGTCAGAGAGACTGACTCCAACCACTCCAATGTCAAGCTCGAACAACAAAGAGAAGCAAGTGCAGTCCTGAACTCCAAGAACTGAACCAGCTCCAGATAATCTACTAAACCTGAATATCTGAGAAACCCAACTCTAGACTGCCCGTGTGGAAAATGGTGGGCACCCAGAGTTTAAGAAGGGAACAATAAACTCTGGATCAGTCATGGGACTGGTATGAGCAAACATAAACAGTTTATCTTTAAACAACACAAAAGGCTTTTAAACACTGAAATCCGCAATGCTTTTCGAAAATGAAACTACCATAAGACCTCCCGCCACACACACAATGCAAACGCAGAATTGGAGGAGATTTCTTCTTATGATAGTCAAACATGCTTACTACGCAAAGAAAACTCTTTTGATATTATTACTAGTGCATAGTGTGAAAATCCTTTCGAAAATATAATATTAATCTTAGCCAGCATACAACCATTATTGTATGCCTACTATAGCTACGATGTTCAATAGCAGGTTATCGCCACATTCCATAGCAGGTAATACAACTAAAACCGTACAAGGTTCGTATTGTTTCTTTGGATTTCCAACAAATGATCAGGCTAAGGAACTTCCTTACCGAAATGGAAACGCCTCTGAAAAGACGCCCTGAGAACCTAACCGGATCTCTGCAAACACAAGGCCGATGCTACCTCACGCTTTAACCAAGCTGTAACTAGGTAACTAACACACGAGTCATGTCATCCCCCGGTCGTCACCGACCTTTATCCGAGAAGTCTCGATCATAAAGCAACAACCACAAAGTATAATAACTGTGCAGCATCAACATAGGTAAAATATCTGGGCTCCATACCAAGATATCACCTTTTATCCAGAAGGAAATGACATACCCTAGGGGCGCTACACCTAAAAACCTTTGCCGCAACATTCTTGTTTCGACCATTACCGGGTTGTGAGGCTCGACGAACTCTCGTCCACAAAGCTACGCCTTTTCACAAAGCCACGCTTTTTCACAAAGCAACGCTTTTTCACAAAGCAACGCTTTGACCAACAATTGATCAACAACACTTCGTATGCCACATTACCAAATTGGGAATGAATCACTAGTAACCATCAAATACATAACCTCTGAGCTCGTACGTCTCAGAGAAGGGTGTTAAGCTAAGAGAATAAATTCTCCGCCACCAACAGAAATGTATTTGATAGAAACCAGCTTTACATCTCAAAGTGTAACGTCAGACACACATCCATACAAGTCTGTTCCGGGTTCGAACAGAACCGAAGGCACTTCCAAAGAAGCCCTTGCAATCCAGGTATTCACAATCCCGATCGAATTTCCCATCACTTAGGAAATCTCTATACCGGCGAGACTCAGTGCAAAGACAATCGATAGGTCATCCTATCGTTCTCGCAAATACCCGGTCTTCACCACCGGTCTTCAAATGCTATCCATATACGACATATCATTTATTCGGAATGGGTTGTATGACACAAAGGTCCTTTCCCGGCTAAACCGAATAACGAGCGCAATTAAAAATCATATGGATACTAGGGTCTTAGTTAAATCACAGCTTAAAGCCTAAAACTTTTCATTCGAATGGTTAAAACAATTTACCATTTCCAATCTTTTAAACAAAAGGATTCAATTCACAAAGTTCACCCCATTCACAAAGATCCATTCATGGATTTCAAAACAATTTCAATTTTAATTGAATAGGTTTACTCGTTAAATCTTTAAATCAAGATTTAACTTATAGCTTTCAAAACTCGTTTCCAAAGATTCATTCATAGTCTTTCAAAACAATACTATTTCAAGTTGGATTAACTCATCCGGTCTTTGAAATCAAAGACTCATTTCATAGTTTTCAAAACATTTCAATTCCATTTCAAACTTGAAATTCTTTCAACACAATTTAGAAATCCTTTCTTAAAATGAAAGCTATTATTATTTGAAAAAAAGTAGTTTTCGTTTCGAAAAAATCCAGTTATATTTACACGAGTTAAAACCCTTGAATTAAATTCAAATTCCCAAATCAATACTTTTAAAATGGTTTAACCCATATATAACTTGTACAGCATCTTTAATCCCTAGTTTCAAATCATAGAATTCAATTTCAAACTTGAATTTAAATTTAAATCAAATTATTTAAATTTTCAAAACTCGATTAAGTTATTCAAAATAACTTTTATCTTTGAAATTCCATTTCAAAAGTTTTTCACTTTAAACCCAAATTTCCAATTTCAAAATCAATTGAAATTAAAATTTCAATTTCAAAAACATTAAATTTTAAATCATCTGTGACTTAACCGATTTCCACGTGAAATCCATATTTATGTGTGTATAGTGTAGTCCAGGGGTTTCACATAGTAGTGCAACATCATTCAATCATCACAGATCAGAATACTGAAGTATAGTTGATAAGCGGTATTAACTATAACGCTTATCCTTATCCATAGATAGATATATATCTCAGATAATAAATTACATCATAGGGAATTTATTACATTCATCCCAGAGAAACAGATCACAACATAAATCAGGATATATCACAAAGCATCACAAATCAGGGATATCAAACAATCAAGTCATCCAATAGAATCCAAATATCCATAGGTAAGGTCAATTTATTTATCTGATTAAATTAAACCAGATTAATTACTTATGAATAAATTACTAATCTTGGTTAATTAACATTAACTAATTACAAACCATTTTAATTAATTATCCTTTAATAATAATTTAATTAACCTCTAATTATTAATTAATTAGCCTTAATTAATTAATCACATAAATTAATTATCCTTTAATTAATTATTCTTTAATCACTTGATAAATCAACTTTAATCATAAATTATCCATCCTTAATTACTTTCATTAAGTAATTATTCTTAAGTAATTAATTACCCTTAAATTAATTATTCATTAATTACTTGATTTATCAAACTTAAATTATTAACAAATTTACCTTAATTACTTTTATTAAGTAATTCACTTCAAGTAATAAATTCCTTCAACAAATAAATTAACTTTAAACTTTAAAAGTTAATTAACCATTAAAACATTCTTTCCATTAATTAATAACCTTTAATAATATTTATTAAGATAACTTTTCAAAATAAAAGTTATATTTATTTTAACCCATTTCAAAACTTGGTTATATTATTTACTTTTTAAAACCAGGAAACAAATTTCTAATAAAAATTTAAAACCCTCTACTTAAACAAACTCGAGTTAATTAATTAAAACCCGAGCAACTATCAAGTAGAATCACGCGACACTCACGCACAAAAACTGCTAACATTCTCGAGTTCATTCACCATTCCATTTCTTCGAGTCGAACCCACATCTTTCTCGAGTTTGGACCCAAGAGCACCCTTCAACTACTTCTTCTTCCCCAAATTAACAACACATACCAGACAAACCAACGTGCACGTGTACGTGCACGCGAACTCCGTTCAGCTCCGATCCTCGTACCGACCTTTAACACATCGACGAAGGCCACCTCGAACCAAACAACCACCCAGCATACTCAATTTCATCGGCAATCCAAATCGAGCATTTGCGACATTACTGGAACTCAAAGTTCGACTGACCAAATCGCCTCGTCTCGTCGACACAAACCACCATTGACCACGAACCTCTGCCCAAAGCCTCGCCAAACGTTCCTCTTCCAATCCCCTCACCACCGATAGTCTCTAGTTCATCCACTTTGGCGAACAGCTTCGTAAAACCCAATCGACCACGAGTTGCTTCTAAACCCTAAACCAACGCCGATCGATCACCACGACGTATAATAAAATCACTTATTTTTTTTCCATGAATCCCCAGACCACCATCTTCCTCCAGAAACAATCCCAAGATTTTACGATTACGCGATCATCAGAAATCAACGCATTCAACTTTTCCGTTCAACTTAATATATCTTAATGATTATCAGCTTAAAAATCATGAATTGATTTCCTAAATTCATGATTTTGTATTGCAAATCTGTTCGTGAAGTCAAAACATGAAATTGAAATCATTGATTTTTGACTTGATAAAATCATCCCAGTAATTTATATTCTTTTTGAAATAATTATTGAATGTTTTTACTGGAAATTATTTTCAAAAATAATGTTACATTGTTATCATCATTTCTTCTTTAAGAATCTAAGCCTAAAATAGATTTGGCAAAGAGAATTTGAATTTTAGACTTAAATCTGAAACTCTGAAAACAAAAAAAACAGGGACCTGAACATGTATATTCATGCATGCAAATTCAACTCTTGCATATATACAAACATATTTGCATCCATTCAAGCATTTCACCATCACACAATCGAACATCAATCACAACATCACAACGTATTAACAAAACTAAGTTTTAAAGAGATGGTTTGCTCACCATTATTTCCAGAGATATACAGAGTTTTCTGATGAACAAGCTTTTGAAAATACAAGTTGAAGTTCTTTTCTTTTGATCCAAGCTTTTAACTTCCAGTTGAAATCTTCTTGTTTGTATTGATTTTTTTTTGTTTGTTTTAATTGAATTTTTGTTTAAGATCAAGATGTTTGCTTGCTTCAGATTTCTCAGCTTTGAAGATGGACGAAATAAAATGAGGTGAGGAAGCTAATATACAATTGAGTTTACAGGGTTATAAAAAATGAGTTTGTGCAAATTGTTAGCAGGGATATTTTCTTTGGTTACCTTTCTTTTATCTGGCCAGGCAGATTTTGTGGAGGCTGAAGTGATTTTTTATACAATTCGAATTGACTAATGTTGCTAGCATTAAATGTATGAGTACTCTATGTCTCTTGCTTTGCCTTTCCAAACTTCACCTACAAGATTCTCAATATTTTTCTCATGCATGGTTATGCTTTCATATATTATACATGTACAAAGATCTTTTATTTTACTTTGTTCTTGTTTGCATATTTATTTTACAGGCATATTTTCCTGCTTTGTTCTTGCATAGCTAAACTACTTTACATCCATATTACTTTTGCTAGGTTTGTTTTTATATGTACTTCTTTGTTTTGTTTGTAGTATGTTGTTTAAATTTATTTATGGTTTCACTTTATATTTTAATTTATCTTATACATATATCTAATTCTAACTCAAATACTTATTATAAATTTTACTTTAATACTGATTGTCTTATATATATATATATATATATTTCATAATTTATTTTATATTGTTGTATTAACTTATTAACATGATATTTAGATTTAGTTTAATATATTTACTTTATGTTTTTCATAAATGATTTTATAACCATTTACTTAAATTAAAATTCAAATCCAATATATATATATATATAAATTCAAATCCACTCATATATGCACATATACATATATATTCACATATATACAATATTTTTAAATTTAAATGATTTATACAAAATATATTTGAGCTCGGGGAAACTCGCATCACTTTATCGATTTATTTCACAAAATTTATTCAAAAATAAATTTAATTATCAATTTAAATTTAATAAAAATCTGGGGTCGTTACAGCCACGATCCCATGATCATCACTCCAGCAATGACAAACTCTAATGTGCATCGAGCCTTCATGGTTATGGGCCGCTCGGTTAATGTCATGTTCAAGGACGTCTTTCAGACTTTTTAGCTTCCTACCTCCAACTGCACCCCATGTGCCTTATCCATTTACAACTTTGGAGGTGTAGGCATTGTTCTACGGGCACTACCTCATTTATGAAGAAGTTTGGCCAGGAGCCGCTTGCTGTAAAGATCCAGGTAAACTTTATGGTGGTCGACTGCCCGCCTACTTTATTTGGTGAATCAAATGCATGGTCTAATAAGGAACAATATTCATTGATAATATTAGTTGTATATTTTTTTGAAAGATTTCTGTATCTGTTAATAGGGCAATCGACACTTGCCGAACAAGATTCCATCATCTTCTATAACCGCCTTATCATTAAGTTCCCCGTTTAGTGCGGGTTCGGCGAAATCGAGGCAATCAACAGAAGGTAATGGAATGTTGTGGGACTTTCCTTAAATAGTAGAAAAGGGTGTTCTCATGCTTCAGCGAAAGCTTTTAATAATCAGCGGAAAGTTTCTCGAGAGATCCATTAAATCAGCCAGCGCACTGGCTCGTACCGAGGTTGCTCCCAACTCTGAAGCATCAACAACAAATACTCTTGCCCTCTAGCCAGTCAACTTATCTAATAAAGTCGAGGGCTTCATTACCTCGACTCGGACCCATCGCTACATATAAGTTCTCATTTCTAAAATTCTCCTATTTACAAGTTCCTATGAATGGGCGTTACACTAGCCCATCTCATCACCATATAACTCATTTGTACGCAAGAGTTCTCAAGCCTGCAATGCTCTACGATTTGAATCGAGATCAATGGTCGATTTATGACTGGCGGTGTGCCACCAAGGAAAAATCAAAACCCTTATGCACTTTGGTTCGTACCAAGCCCACTCGCCATGCTATGTCTTGCTACCTATCACCAAGGAGAACCCATGAGCTAACATGCATTTTAGCTCATGCTGGTGCCAATTGCTAACCTACACTTGAACGACCATGCTTAACCCATCCCATTACCATACATTGCTATTTAATCTATCTTGAAAAGGTATTTTGCAAATAATACATGAACTATCGGTTATTCTAAGTAAGCTACTCTACGAAGTCATGCATAGATAAACAAGCAAAGCTAGAGCAACAAATTTTTAAACAAGAGTCACACCAAAGGATAGTTTTCATTAGTCTAAAGAGTGCGGGGACACAACGCCTGCCATATTAGGCGTTTAAAGACATTTTATCACTAACTAGCTAAAAATAAGAAAAATAAGGCAGATGCTATTGAACGCACTAGAAAATCCAACTATAAATGTGCAAATGAAGTAGGCCAACCCGAGCTCTTAAACGCTCGATCAGTGCTTTGCTGTGGAAGTAAGGGTTCACCGCCACCTTTGAAGCTTTACACATCAAATCTCATAAGAGATCTCAAAAGGTTATTAGTCGATGACATGAACGAGCCACCAGAGACTTTATCTATGAAATCAGAGGTAGAGATGGTAGCCACCACTCTTTCCAGTAAGGCATTAAAGCATCCAAGCTAGATTAAAATTGGTACTTCCAAAGAATGATGGACTCGAAGTCCACCAACATTAGCTGGACCATTGACATTACAGTGATGGTTATTCAACATCGAGAGATAGCCAGAGAGTGAGAGCTTAGGTCGAGCAACAAAGCAAGAGCCATTTCAAAACAACATTTTGAATAACAATGCTAAGAAACCTTTTTTATAACAAGAAGAAAGTTTGAAAAAGAGTTCAAGCATGCTTGAAGAGGAAGGGGAATATGAAGTTAGATGCTTTAAACAATAGAAAATCATGGAAAATTTAGAAGTTTTAAGGCGTTTTTGTGGTAATTTTTTTTGTAGGTTCGTAGTAAAGAGAAGAGGGTATTTATATACACATTCCTTTACTCGTATGCATTCGTTCCAAAAGGAAAAAGGGATCGCAACCATCTAGATGCGATAAGTACGGCATCACTTCATGCACGTGGGAGATGTAATATGTCTATGTCGTATCTTAAAGAGTAAACCATCATAGCTAATAGCATAGTTCCATATGGTGGATGCATTAAATACATAGCAGAGTAGTCGATCGGCAAGGCCTTCATGATTTGACAAGCCTACACCCATACATGAGCTTGAGAGGCAGAATATTGCTCAATTTTCTCACTAGTAATTAGCAAACCGATTAAGGTGTGGTCTGGCCCAATCAAAGACGGTTCGGCTATTCTTCGATCAGTCCTTTCATGCCAACCCAAGCTCAAGTTAGTCTCAAACCAGCCTATATACTCAACAAGACATTAAGGTGAAGCCCAACCATCTTATTCCTAGGCAGCCTTCACAACCTGCTACTTAGATAAGAACAAAGCTCATTATAGCACTGCCATGTCCATTCTGGCCTGGCTCAAAGATGATTGGCACCCTCATGCCAACCCACTCATAGTCTGACCCAAAATCAGCTCATCTATCTCGGCATTGCTTCAATCACCAACCGGCAATACTTTAGACTGCCTTAGACAACCGGCATACTCAATTAGGCCGGCTCAACTGTAATCCATCCTTCGCCTAGCTTTAGTACAACCACCTTCGACTAGTCCCATGTAGCTCTCTCTGTGACCTCATGTTAAGCCTGGCATCATCTCTCCAACTAGGTCCTCGGCTACTTTCAGTCTCCTTCATACCTTCAGTAGCCGACCATCCATCTCAGTAAGCATTGCCAGATAAGCACTTAAGAGTAAATGATAAGCTATATGTTCATCTATACAAAGCCTTATAGCTAGGTGGCTAAAGTGATGGCTACTCCTATAGCAAGCTATTAGCATTTAATATGCATTAAATGCAAAGTTTGCACATAGTACAGAGGGATAATTGGTATATTTCTTAGCTACACATCCCTTTGTACCTTTACAGCAATCTTCCATCATCCCATGCAACTAGATCAATGGTCAAGCGCTCTTTTGTCCTGATTTGCTGCCCAATCTTAGCCATCCATCATCCATCTCAGGTACTATAAATACTCCATGCATTGCCACTTCAAAGGGGTTGGAAATATAAGAATTCTGGGTACTATACATAATTCAGAGTCCTTCACACAACAAGTTCTTAAGGTTAGCTTCCTCATTAGTCTTAAAAACTTCATTTCCCTTATTATTCTCTTGTAATTCCCTATAATTATAGGAGAGAAGTATAGTAAGATAACTTCACAGTAGATGTAGGCGATATTGCCAAACTATATACTCGACCTCATTTACTTTAATTGTTTACATTCTTCCATGTTTTCCATTTTAAGTTTAGTGATTAGCAAGTAACATTTACTCTTCAAACACATTAGCTTGATCCTTAGATTAGCTAAAAACCTAGTGAACAATTACATACTTTAGTCTCAGTAGATGTATCGGTATCCTATCTTGAAATGTCTTGACTAGGAATGTTTAAAACAATATGTTATTTTTAATGTGATAAATTTCTCACGATTACAACACACTGTAACTACTATCACATAACATGTTATTTAAGGGTTTTTATTTAATATACTAAAATTAAAGAATTAATTAACATATCATAATATGATAGGTATATAATAAAAAGAAAAACACTTTTCTATATTGTTAATAATTTACAATGGATTATAGAATTACCCCTAGGGCATACCCCCAACTCTATCAATCTCCCACTTGCACTTGAGGCTAAGTTTGGAATCTTAATCTCATCCCTTTGTTTAGTTTGCTTAGAACTAGTCGAGTTGGTTTCTTTTTGAATAAATATGTTATTTTTTCCTTGGTATTTACCTTATTAATCATAACTTCTTTATTAGTGATGAACTCTCTAGTATGGTGGAACTTTCGAAGTATGTGCCTTGACATCTTATGTTCTCTTAGTTCCTTTGAAATCTGCGTCACCGTATTATTTTCATTAAACAATGTCATTGGGTTCTCAGTGTTTGAAATCACTCCTAGCTCAGTTATATTTGGCCATCCAGACTACTTGCTTAGCTGCTTCGTTGAGGGTGATGTATTTGGCATCCGTCGTTGAATCATATACTATTTCTTTTTTGGAATTTTCTAAATAATAGCCCTACCATTCAATATAGAAACATAATCAAATATAGACTTACTGTCATCGATATCACTTTGCAAGATAGAATATGTAAACCCCTTCATTAGGAAGTCTGTATTCTCATAAATGAGGAATAAGTCTTTAGTATTTCTAAAATACTTAGGAATATATTTTATAGCCGTCTAATGCTTCTCACCAGGATTAAACAGGTATCGATTGATGCATCCTAATGCATACATCACATCCGATTTTGTACATAGCATAACATACAATGTGGAACCGATAGCAGATACATACAATATCATCTTCATACGCCACTTCTCCTCGTCAGTAGTGTCCTTTTTAGAAAGGACAACTCTAGATTGCGACAAAATATTTCTATGTTTGGAATTCTACATATTGAATCTTTTTAGTTTGGTATCTATGTACAAGGAATTGGACAATCCCAAAAACCTCTTGGATTTACCCTATAAATATTAATCCAAGTATGTATGATACTTCTTACAAATCCTATGTGGAGTTCTTGGACAACCACGCTTTCACCGATTATAGTAATGGAATGCCATTGCCAATCAGAAGTAGGTCATCGACTTATAGGACTATGAACATTATAACACTCCTATGTTCTTTTCGATATATGCACGTTTCCTCTATGTTAAGATAAAAACCAAACTGTTTGATAACATTATCAAAACACTTATTCCAACTCCTTGAAGCTTGCTTAAGATTGAAAATTGATTTTCACAATTTGCAAGACTTGCCCTCGCTCCCACCGACTTCGAAACCCTCGGGTTGTGAAACATAAAAGATTTCTTCTAAATTACTATTTACACACCATTTTCATGTCAAGTTTCCATATTTCGTAGCCATAGAACACAACAATAATAAGAATTATAAAAATGGAATTAAGAATGGCTATGGGCGAAATTGTTTCATCATAATCAACACTTGGAATTTGATGTAACACTTTTGCAACTAGCCTTGGCTTATAGTCTCTACTTGTCCATCATCATATAGCATTTTCTTAAAGATCCATTTGCATCTGATGCATTAATCCCTTCGAGTATATCAGCTAAAGTACAAACTTCATTGTCTTACATGGAATTCGTTTTGGATTTCATAACTTTAAGCCAAAGTGCTGAGGCTTTGCTCTGTAGTACTTATTGGAATGAGAGCAGAGTGTCATTTCCTAAGACACAATCTCTTTCTCTCCATCCATGAGAAATCCATAATATCTTCCTGGAGCACGGGATTCCCTAGTAAACGTTCTAATAGGTTGCGTATTTTCATATGTTGGTGAATTTGATTCATCTTCCAATTCAACTTTTTTGTTAATTTCTCGAATCTTATCCAAGTCTACAGTCTCACTGTTAATTTCTTTCATAAGAACTTCCTTTTCTAAAAGATAGTGCATCGAGAAATAATAACATTTTTTAGTTGTTATTTTAGAAAATATATCTCATTGAATTCCTGGGATATCCTATAAATTTACACAATGTCGATCTTGCCTCAAGTTTATGCACTACATCTCATATGGGATATCCTATAAATTCTTCCTACACCATATCTCATATAAGGTCATATGCATAGATTTTGTAGGCATCACATTCAACATATGCATTGCAGTTTCCATCGCATATCCCCAATAGGAAATAGGTAACTCAGCTTTACTCATCATGGAACATACCGTATCTAATAAGGTTCGATTCCATCTCCTCGAAATACCATTGTGTTGCAAAGTGTAGGGTGGAGTAACTTAAGAGACAAACCCATTACCTTTTAAGTACTGTTGGAGCTCTTGTCCAATATACTCACCTCCTCAATCAGATCGAAGTATTTTAATATTATGGTTTTTCTAATTTTCAACCTTATTCTTACACTCTTCGATTTTTTCGTAGAAATTGGATTTATTCTTCATAAGATATACATCTCCTGGTCTTGAGAAATCATCAACAAAAGTTATAAAATAAGAAAATTATCTTTTGTAACTATAGGCATTAGGCCACATACATTAGTATGTACGAGGACCAAAAGTCATCAACTCTATCGTTAATCCCACTGAATGGGTGCTTGGTCGTTTTTTCTTTTAGACATGACTCACAATTATTTAATGACTCAAAATCAAATGATGGTAGAAAGCCTTTAGTTTTCTATTTATGCAGTCATTTATCACTAATATGACCTAGCCTACAATGCCATAGATAATTATTATTTGTGTCAATATTAGGAAAATTATTAACAACACAAATTCAATCAATATTAAGTACATAAATGCCATTATCCATAACATCATCACATATATTATTTCTACCAAACTTAATATTCATAATACTGTTATTACAGTGAAAACCATAACTAGTTTCACACAATCTTAAATACTGCAAATAAAGTTCCTTACATAATCGCAATTATTCAAGACTATATTGTTAGTCCTTGAAAAGAATGGTTTTGATGACAACAACCTTAGAACTTGTTATAAAATATAAATACTAACATTATAGTTTAGATATATATGTATATGCAGGATATAAACATGCAGGTACTGAGAATGAAGACTGTACAGTATAGAGACTCAAGATCAAAGACATCAAGATTCAAGACTCATGAGTATCAAGATATCAAGAGTTCAAGATTTCAATAGTACAAGACAAGTATCGAGTCTAGAATTATGCTAAAACTCCTAGAAAAGCACTGACATCTTAAAATCCATTTTATTCGTGTAATGGAATCCACTTCGAGCCTGTTAAAGGGATGGAACCCTAAGTAGGATGGAACCTACGAAAAATCTAGTGGAACATCGTTTTGTATCCACTAACTTTTATTCAAATGTTTTACAAAATTATATCTTGTTTTCAAAATGATTTCAAAATCTTCCTTTTTAAATCAAAAACATCTATCCTGGTTTTAAATACTTTTAGCCTCAAAATAATCTTTATTTTCAATACCAAAATTATCCTTGGTTTTAAACTATCTTCAATTATAATATACTTAACTTTTAATATTTATATTTAAGATCTAAATATGAAATTATAGTAAAATTTTATATATACCAAAATATTATTCTCTATACTTATTTATGTGTTTTAAACTATAGTATATTTATAAAGTTTAAAATAGTTTTAATATAAGATAGAAGTTATTTTCAAAAGAAAAACAAATTATCAAAAATACCTTAGGAATGACGACAACCCCTAGGTACCCATGTCGACATGATGGCAGTTGATTCCAAAAGTTTTAATTTCAAAGGAAGTGTCTATTCGTCATATCATTTCCCAAATGGACATGGTTGTTGTTCTACTATAAATAGGGGATGTTTTAAACAAATTTACATATAATTTTCTAATTTCACTCCTCTTCTTCTTCCACATATCTTTATATACATTTTTACTATTACTCTGTCGAAATCACCATTGAATCTAACTAGATCATCTCTGGTTTGATTCTCTATCACTATCTCAACAAGATCCCAGTGCTATTCAGAGTTATAGGCTTCTTTGTAATCAATCGAGCGAGAAAAGGTGTGATTGTAGCCTGGAAAATCAATCAAGTGAGAGAAGGTGTGATTGTAGCCTAGGAAATCAATTGGGTGAACTTGTTGCCCGTAAAATCAAGTATCTCTACCCAGAGGATTGTGAATCTGGAGTGGTGTACCTCGTGGCCTTGAAATCGAGGGTGTAATTGTAAGAATTGATTTTGAAAGGAAATCCATAATTGTGTTGCAGGACTGGATGTAGGGTAACTCCGAACCAGTATAAAATTCGGTGTGTTCTTTCCTTTACTTCTTTTACTTTATATTTGCATCTGTGTTTGATTCTATGATTATATCTGTGTCTGAATATTGCATACATTTGTGTTCAAATTAATATAAACTCAAAAAGAATTAGTAAATTCTTAAAACACTATTCACCCCCCTCCCTCTAGTGTTTATTCTAGCCTTAAGATCCATAATCCGCATTTCTCACATTTGGTATCGGAGCCAGGTTTTCAAAGTTTCATAATCTGAATTTTGAAAATTTTCAAAATGGCTACCAACACTAGTTCATTTGTAGAAGGTCAGTCTACTGTCAGACCACCACTTTTTAATGGCAGTAACTATGCATATTGGGCATGTAGGATGAAAATATATTTACAATCAGTAGGACTAGACACTTGGAATATCACACAGACTGAATATTTTGAACCCACAACTGATTTTGCCCAGTGGACTGCTAAGCAAAAGATAGTCGCACAAAATAACTCTAAAGCTATAAATATTCTGTTTTGTTCACTTTATAGGATTGAATTTAATAGAGTGTCAGTTTGTAATTCTGCATATGAAATCTGGAAAACTTTGCAAGTTACTCACGAAGGAACAAGCAAAGTTAAACAGACCAAAATTTCCATGCTCACAAATCAGTTTCAATTATTTAAAATGATTCCTAATGAGTCTATTTCAGATATGTATAGTAGATTTCAGGATATTGTACATTCTCTCATATCTTTGGGAAAGGTATTTTCGAAAGAAGATCAAGTCAGAAAAATCTTAAATTCTCTTACTCCAGAATGGGATCAAAAGACACTTGCGATCGAAGAGGCAAATGACATCAGTACCTTAAATATAGAAGAATTAATTGGAAATCTAATGTCGTTTGAAGTCCAAATGATTGGGAGAAGAGAAAGCAAAGCATCTGAAAAGAAATCAATTGCATTCAATGCATTGATCGATGGATCAGACTCAAACAGCGATTATGATGAAGAGATAGCCTTTATGCCCAAGAACTTTCGGAAATTCCTGAAATATAGAAAGATGAATAATCTCAAGAGAAACGACTATAAGAACTTTGGTAATTAGAATATAGTGCCAAACTATATCAAATGTTTCAACTGTGACGAACCAGGCTATATCAAAAGAGACTATCTGCATCCAGATAAGCAAAATCTTTCTATAAACAATGAATCCGCAAAGAAACGAAAACGTGCATTTACCGCCACTCTAGATGACTTAGACTCATCCTCGAGCGATGATGATCAGAAGACAGATAATTCAAATATGTGTTTCACGGTAGTTCACGACTCCGATGAATTCAGAAAAACAGACTCAGAAAAAGGTACACGTTTACAATACATTGGTTGAAATTGCATGCTTAGGATTGAATGATTGATTGATTGATTTTGAATTGGTGTGTCGTTTGAATTTTAAATTTTTATTATTATTTTATTATATTTATTATTATTTTATTATTTTTATTTTAAAAAAATAGTATCATAATATTTTATGCAATATACTATAATTTCAGATATATATAGTCATTAAAAATAATATATATATATTAGAATACTTAAAAGAAATAAATCATGAAAATTCAGAGACACCTATCGACATGATCCCCCCACGTTGTCGACAAGGGTACAAAAATTTGAAATTCAAATTTGAAATTCAAATTTGAATTCAAATGTTTGAATATCCCTCCATCTTTTCACTTCATTCAAGACTCTAAAACGTCATCTTTTGACTAGAGAACCTGTCCTTTGAGAATCTATTTATTTACTATCTCATATCACAACTTTTCACTTTCATTTTCAAATTCAAACTCTTATTTAAAAATTTCAAGCTCTCTACTCTCTACTCCAATGGCTTCTTCAAGCAACCCCTCCACAATGAGACTTTCCAGAAACATGAAAGAGCAACTCTTCAATGATCCGGAGGCTATAAAAGCATATATCAACTATGCTAACTATGGAAAAGTCCATCCCGGAAAGTTTGCTATATTTCAAGATTTCTCTTCTTATGAAATCGATTCTTTTTTTGCAAACAACCAAATTCTTAGTCTTGTTGATGCTTCACAAAATGATTTTGTTTGTTATCCAAATCTTGTTAAAACTTTCTATGCAAATCTCAACCGTGGATTTTATAATGGAAATGATGATGAAATTTGGAGTAGTGTCAAAGGCACTAGAATCATTTTAAATTGTGATATTTTGGGTACCATTCTCAATTGCAAAAGCACGGGAATGGATCTTTCTAGTTTTAAAATCGATGAAAATGATCTTGAGACATTTCATCACATTTTTGAAGGAGATGAAAACTTTGAATTCAAAAATCGAAATTTTCGACCAAAAGCAAGAATTGTTAATCTTCTTTTACAACATACTTTGACCCCAAGATCGGGAAGTTTTAACAATCCAACTTCAAAAGTTTGCAAAGCACTTTTTACTATTTTTGGAAATTATGATATTAATTGGGCACAAGTTATTTTGGATGAACTTCGTCCCAAAAATCTTGAAATGGGTGAAAATACTTTATATCATGGAATCTATCTCACTCGGATTTTTAATTATTTTGGAGTAGATTTCAAAGAAGAAGAATTTGTTTCAAGAAAAGTTTTTAATCACTCAAACATTTCTCTTATGAAAATTCCATATGTTTTTCAACCATATGAGACTCTTTCCGAAAAGGAAGAGCATTTGGCTCATGAAGAAATGGAAGAGGGGGAAGAAGAAGAAGAAGAAGGGGATGAAATGGAAATAGAAGAAGAAGAAGAAGGTGAAACATCCTTGGAAAGTATTGATTATCCCTCTAATCCAACCAACAAAACCTTACTCAAAAAACAAAAGACTATTGTTGAAAATCAACGGATTCTTAAATGGTCCGTTAGTAAGAAATTGGATAAATGTCATCCAAGATGAACAAGTTATTCTCCAAAGTTAGCAAGAAACTTGGATTATCTTCATCTTCGTCATCATCTAACTAGGTCTACCTTTACATATCATGTTGTATTGTTTTAGTATGATTTTATTTGAATGTTCGTGTAGTTCTTAATGTTTAATCATTGTATCATTCTATTATGAAATGAAATTGAATTACTTTTCTGTTATCTAGCTTATCTTATCTCCAAAATAAATGTTAGTATATTATATAAATATATACATATACACAATTATTCACAAAATCAAAATGAGTCATCAAAATGAACTGACCCGTGTCAACAACCCCCCACACACCATGTCGACAAGTACTGGTTAGAAATGACTTCTCATTTTAAATTTGAAATTTGAATAACTACCTTGTGTCTATTCATTTCAAATGAATTCCTACATCTATAAACACATATTTCTTCCAGAATTCATCACTCAAAATCATTTCTTATCTACTCTATATATATTTCTTCTCACAAATTCAAAAATGGCCAATCCAATTCATAATTTGACTGAGAATCTTGAAGAAACCCTTAATTCTTTCAAGAATATTCTTTCTTTCATTCTCCGTAATCAGTGACACTTAGAGTTAAGTCAAATACAGATGATCAAGGAACAAGAAAAGCATTTCGATGCAATTCGATGGATGATTTCCTCCCTGCACAAAGATGATAATGAAGCACATCCTTCCATCTCTCTCATCAATGACAATGAAAATTGGGATGCCATTAAAGCAGATCCAATATTTGGAGAAGAAGGATGGGTGGAAGTTCCTCGTAATGTTTGATTTATTTGATTGTTTTACATGATTTGAATTGATTGCTCGGATTGATTTGACTTGATTTGATTTGATTTGATTTGGTAAGGATTGATAATTGGTGTGCAAAACATAATTTGTATAAATATACATTTATATTTATATGATCTTTGATTAGTTATCATGTCTATTAGTATAATTATATCTTAATTTATCTATTATATACTCCATTGTATTTTAATGCAGGTACTTTAGTAGAAGAATAAGGGGGAGTTATATAGTTTGGAGTTAGTTTGTATTTGTTGATGATAAAGGGGGAGAAGTATAAAATAGGATAGTTAGGCATAGATTAAGGGGGAGTTATAAGTTTTAGGGCGAGTTATTAGGATAGAAGTAATATTTTATAAACAAAGGTTGTCATCATCAAAAAGGGGGAGATTGTTAATCCTTGAAAAGAATGGTTTTGATGACAACAACCTTAGGACTTGTTATAAAATATAAATACTAACATTATAGTTTAGATATATATGTATATGCAGGATATAAAAATGTAGGTACTGAGAATGAAGACTGTACAGTATAGAGACTCAAGATCGAAGACATCAAGATTCAAGACTCATGAGTATCAAGATATCAAGAGTTCAAGATTTCAATAGTACAAGACAAGTATCAAGACTAGAATTATGTTAAAACTCCTAGAAAAGCACTGACATCTTACAATCCATTTTATTCATGGAATGGAATCCACTTCGAGCTTGTTAAAGGGATGGAACCCTAAGTAGGATGGAACCTATGAAAAATCTAATGGAACATCATTTTGTATCCACTAACTTTTATTCAAATGTTTTACAAAATTATATCTTGTTTTCAAAATGATTTCAAAATCTTCCTTTTTAAATCAAAAACATCTATCCTGGTTTTAAATACTTTTAGCCTCAAAATAATCTTTATTTTCAATATCAAAATTATCCTTGGTTTTAAATTATCTTTAATTATAATGTACTTAACTTTTAATATTTATATTTAAGATTTAAATATGAAATTATAGTAAAATTTTATATATACCAAAATATTATTCTCTATACTTATTTATGTATTTTAAACTATAGTATATTTATAAAGTTTAAAATAGTTTTAATATAAGATAGAAGTTATTTTCAAAAGAAAAACAAATTATCAAAAATACCTTAGGAATGTCGACAACCCCTAGGTACCCATGTCGACATGATGGCAGTTGATTCCAAAAGTTTTAATTTCAAAGGAAGTGTCTATTCGTCATATCCATTCCCGAATGGACATGGTTGTTGTTCTACTATAAATAGGGGATGTTTTAAACGAATTTACATATAATTTTTTGATTTCACTCCTCTTCTTCTTCCACATTTCTTTATATACATTTTTACTATTACTCTACCGAAATCACCATTGAATCTAACAAGATCACCTCTGGTTTGATTCTCTATCACTATCTCAATAAGATCCCAGTGCTATTCAGAGTTATAGGCTTCTTTGTAATCAATCGAGCGAGAAAAGGTGTGATTGTAGCCTGGAAAATCAATCAAGTGAGAGAAGGTGTGATTGTAGCCTAGGAAATCAATTGGGTGAACTTGTTGCCCGTAATATCAAGTATCTCTACCCAGAGGATTGTGAATCTAGAATGGTGTACCTCATGGCCTTGAAATCGAGGGTGTAATTATAAGAATTGATTTTAAAAGGAAATCTGTACTTGTGTTGCGGGACTGGATGTTGGGTAACTCTGAACCAGTATAAAATCCGGTGTGTTCTTTCCTTTACTACTTTTACTTTATATTTGCATCTGTGTTTGATTCTGTGATTATGTCTGTGTCTGAATATTGCATACATTTGTGTTCAAATTAATATAAACTCAAAAAGAATTAGTAAGTTCTTAAAACACTATTCACCCCCCCCCCTCTAGTGTTTATTCTAGCCTTAAGATCCATAATCCGCATTTCTCACATATATCGTAACAAATAGGTAAAAGTAAGGGATAGTCTCTAATTGCAGTCACATCTACAATAGATCCATCAAAACTCGAAGCCTTATTTCACCTCTTACCATATGTCTTTTGCTCCTAAGTCCATGTAACGAATTACTTATCTAAGTTCAAGTTCCAATATCTAAAACCCAAAATAATTTTGAATCATAAACATACCAGTAGGAGTGGTAGAACTATTTATTTTCTTCTCCTTTACAAGCTTTAGGTAGTCCAGAGAGTTTCGTTTCCACTGCCCCTTATTATGACAATGGTCACATTAACCCTTGTCATTAGGATCAATCTTCTTTCCCTTCTTATTAACATGCTTTCTCTTCTTCAAACCATTTAAAGAAGATTCCTTTCCCTTTACAATGAGTTCCTTGATCCTTGGATGAATTCTCAGCTGATCTCAACATTGTAGAACCACGAGGCCCACATTTAACTGGTACATATTGTAGTTTTATTGTTAACTGTGTTTTTATCCAAGAAGAAATCAATAGGTGTTAGAACATCTATACGAAGATAAAACGACCTAAAATTTGACAAAGACACTAAGAAAGACTAACGAAAGAGCTCAAGGAAATATAGAACCCAAAATGGACCAAGTCCTTAACTCGGCCTAAGTCAACCCCCTTGATACCAACTCTAAATGCCAAGGCTTGGCATCTTCATACTTTTTCCAAATGTTCCTTTAGTATTCCTATACATATTCGTGAAGTTTCGTAGAGTTCAAGAGAGTCTATTATGAGGAATGAACACCGGATGGTCCAAACGCAGAATAATCCAAGTTAAGGATGAATGATTACCAAAACTTGTCAAAAACCTACCAAATTACATGGAGGACATCTAAACAAAGCAAGGAGATAAAAACAAAAATTGTCAATTGAAAATGAGTTAAGGATTAGACTTGGCCCCGAGTCAAGGCCTTGACCCGGTACCGAGTCAAATTGGTTACTTAGGTTGTCATGGCATTTTTGTACTGTCTTAGGCCAATCCATCGACTTCTCGGGTAGCGGGCTCTGATCTAATATACCTGCTACCCATATAAATACAAATCATAGACCAACCAAGAAGAGGCTAGATTCTGCTATCATTGCGTAGGATCTCTACCTATTCTTCAACTCTTTCCTCTATACCATGGTCACCAAGACAGCTACTTTAGGCAATTCTAGGACATAGAATCAATCTAACCCCTGTACTTGTGATTAATTCTATCTTAATCACCTTTTAATCCCATACAAAAAAGATCAAATCGATAATTAAAGCTATGAAGTGGACATAGGCTTAGTTAATAGCCAAACCATTATAAAAATCTCTGTGTCTCATTGACTTTTCTGCTATTTTTTATTATATTTGCTTTGTTCTAACAGGGTTGGTGCTTCCACATCATACTCCAGGGTTTTGATCCATTTTTTGGTTTAACATTTTGCTAATTTCACTAAAACCAAAGAACCCAGGCTCGGAGCTAGTTATTTACTTTGTATAGGATAGATCCAAAGGTTAGATCAAGAAAGTTTGCTTGAAGGAGGTTGGAGATTTGCAATTCTAATGGCTCCTAGGAGGAAGACATATGGAAGATTTGTTGGGACAACACTTGGTATTGATGAAACCAATCTCCAGCAAATGGAAGTGAAAAATGCTAATATTCATCGAATAGAGGTTAATGCTCGAAACCTGGCATTAGGTGCTTTCTCTTAATAGGGGTTGCAACCAGAGGAGAGCTTAACCAAATGGTTAATCAACTTAACTAGAAGATGGCAAATATTTAGAAGGCTCTCGTGGATAAGATTGATGCTCTACTAGCGCTACAACCACCAACTGCCCTAAGGACTAGGCCGAAAACCGTAGAGGCTATGGACAGTTCCTCCATCTCGGGCTTGAATAGGAGGATGGGAAGCAAAAGCAAAAGGAGATAGTTGGTGGAGCTATTGGAACGATTATTGAAGGTAATGGAAGTACCCCTCCTACCGAAGGACAACCTACTATAAACTTTAACCTTGGAGTGAAGCCTCCACAAGGGGATATTGCAATGCTTCTCTCTAATTCTGAAGATAACATGCAACTTGATGCTAAAGGATAGGAATTGAATGTTGACATAAGCAAGAAAAATGTTGGAAAAGAAGTTCAAGTTGCTTGCGTACCAGTGGAATTCTACAGGAGTGGTTCTCCCAAAGAATGGAGATCCTAGACTTCAGCCTACAAACTAAGGTCGTTTGTAGAGTCAAACACTTGGCATAGCCTCTGACTATCGACCTGTGGACTACTGAAATAGCGAGGCATTCACTGGGGACATGGTTAAACGCTTGATGGAAGAAAGTAAGGGCAAGAAGGATGACAATTGGGGTTGTACACTAAGCCAAACTCGGTTTACTGAAAACATTTTAAGGGAAGGGTACCCCCAGAAGTTTACAATGACTATTATGCCATTTATAATGGGACGACGGACCCTAAACAACACTAATACAAGTATAATTAGCATATGAATGGAGCTCGGCCGATAGATGATGTCCACTACATATGTTTTCCTATCTTCCTTGAAGGTGTTGCTTCTATGTGGTTTACCAGACTCCGACCATGATCCATTTCTACTTTTGATGAGATGGCAAGGAAATTCTTGGAGGAGTTCAGACTTCACACGACACAGCCAAAAGATGTGATGTCTTTATCTGGCCTTTTCCAAGGACCAAATGAGTCGCTAAAAACTTTAATGAGCCAGATTAATACTGCGTTTACGAAAGTGAGCAATCCTAACAAAGATATAGTATTCATGTCTTTAGTCCACGCTATCCATGCGGACGCAGACTTTGGAAGATGGATTAAGATGAAACAACTAACCACCATGAAAGAGTTCATCCGAAAGGCAAGTAAGTATCTGAGATTGGAAGAGGCAGATGTGTTAGAGGGTGAGAGCGCCAATGTGCAACCAAAGAAGATAGTTCAGAGCAATGTAGCGGTCAACCTGGATGGAAACAATCCGTAGCCAAGACAAGAAATGCAGGGAAAGATGGAATTCGAAAAAGAAAAAACCAGAACACTAGTAGGCGTAATGGGAATGGAAAGCGAATCATGAACCTGAGACTCGAGGAGTATATGCCATTGAATGACAGCTTGGAGAACATCTACCTTGCAACTCAGGGAACTAAGCGATACAACAAGCCTCCCAGAAAGGAAGAATCTGAACGACAAAAGCAATCAAGAAAGTTCTATCACTTCTATGAGACTCATGGGCATAACATAAATGAATGTAGACATTTGAAGGACTTAATCAAGGAACTAATAAGAAACAATAGGCTCCATTAGTACGTGAAGAAATTGCAGAATTTTGACCAACCTGCTGGACCTCAAGTTCTAAAAAATCAAGGAAATTAGGCCAACTCTAGCAGAGAGGGAACTCGTCAGACTGATCAGAGGCTCGTCATAAGTATTATTTTTGGAGAACCTTATCCAGCATAGAAGAGTTGGGGAAAAATGGAGCGATACACGAGTTTAATAAAGCACACTTTAAAAGAAGCTTGTTTTGCAAATAAGGATGGTGCTCCGGCCAAACAACAAAGGACACTTAATGATGACATAGTGTTTCGGACCGAGACACTGAAGGAGTAGAAGCACCTACTCTCGACCCAATGGTAGTAGTAGTCAGATTTGGACCAACAGTCATACGCCGAGTCCTGGTAGACAGTGGAAGTTCAGTTAACATCTTATTTTGGCATACGTTCGATCGGATGAAGATCGGTATGAAGGATGTGTCTGCTTGCTAAATGAAAATCCAGGGTTATACGGAAGAACCAAGATAGCCGGTCGAGATGATTGACTTACCCATGGAGCTCGAAGAAGCAGAACGAAGGGTTGTCCTTATCCAAACCTTTGAGATAGTGGATGAAATGTCAGCTTACAACGCTTTCTTGGATCGACTAGCCCTTGCTGATTTCAAGATCACGTTGGCTCCATGGTGCCTCAGCATCAAATTCCAGATGGAAAATGGGTTAGAGCTATAAAAGGAAATCAAAGCATCACTAGAGAATGTTATGTCACCGAGCAAATCAAAATGAAAGGAAAAGGAAAAGAATGGGGGGAAGTCTCTCAACATTCATGAACTGTCAGCATAGCAATAACAGAACCGCCCTTGGCTCGGGGACCATAGCCATTTCGACAAGGCTTTGGACCCTAGGAAGATGAGTTCAGAGGCGGGACGGGCAGCACCGATAGAGATTACAGTGTCTATCCCTGTCGATATGGATGAATCGACTCGAGTCTTAAAAATAGGGTTGCAACTTGAGATCAAAATGTAACAAGAATTGATCAAATTTCTTCATGCCAACTTGGAAGTGTCCGCTTGGAAGCATTTTGATATGTGTGGAATTTCATCAGAGATAGCATGTCACGCACTCAACATCGATCCTTAGTTCACTCTAGTGAGGTAGAAGAGACGCGGTCTGGGTCCAGATTGATCCGCTGCACTGGAGGAGGAAGTGGATAAGCTGTTGGCTAACGGCTTCATCCGTAATGCGACTTATCCTAAGTGGGTATCAAATCCAGTTCTGGTTAAAAAGTCAAATGGCAGGAAAGTGGAGAACTTGTGTTAACTACTCAAACCTGAACAAAGCTTGGCCAAAGGATAGCTTCCCACTACCTAGAATCGACTAGTTAGTTGACAGGACCGCATGACACGAGCTGCTCTCATTCATGGATGCCTACTCGTGATACAATAAGATTATGATGCATTAACCCAATCGGAAGAACACCCACTTCATCATCAACCTCGGATTGTATTGTTACCGCACAATGCTATTTGGCCTGAAGAATGCCGGGAACACTTATCAATGGTTGGTGAACACAATGTTCAAGGATCATATTAAATGAACAATGGAAGTTTACATGGACAACATGCTAGTTAAATCACGTGCGTTTGGAAATCATTTGGATAACCTCTCAGAAATGTTTGAGATTCTTCGAAAGTATGAAATTAAGCTTAATCCACTAAAATGCTTATTCGATGTGGCTTCTGGAAAATTTCTAGGTTTCATCATGAATGCTAGGAGCGTTGAAGAAAATCCCGAGCAAATTACTGCCTTGTAGAATGTCACAGCGATATGAATGGAAAGATCGCAGCATTGAGCGAATTCATTTCCAAAGCAACAGAATATTATACCGTTCTTCGACGCATTAAAGAAGGGTAAGAAATTTTTTAAATGGAATCAGGCCTGCCAAACAGCCTTTGAGGAATTATTCTAACATATGGAGACGCCACAAGTTCTATCTAAACCGATGGACAGGGAAGACCTATTCATATACTTGGTGGTGTCAACTCATGCTTTGAGCGCGGCATTGGTACGCGAAGAAGTTAGGATCTAGCGGCATGTTTACTACATTAATAAGTGATTCACTGGACCCAAGAAAAACTATCCAATGTTGGAAAAACTAGCCTATTGTCTGTTGATCGCATCCAGAAAGCTACGACCATATTTCCAAGCTCATCCAGTCAAAGTGTTGACAGATCAGCCTTTGAACAAGTACTTAATCAGCCTGAGACTTCATGGTGACTTCTAAAGTCGAATATTGAATTAAGCCAGTATGACGTGACTTATCACACCTAAAGGGTAACTAACAGACAAACATTGGCTGATTTCATCATGGCATTCACCATTCTAGATGGAGAAGAGCATGAGACAGTGGAACTGGTATCACAATGGAAGCTATTCATTGATGGTGCATCAAACGAATTCTACTCATGAGCAATAGTTGTGCTTGAGACTCCCAAAGGACGATCAATATGCTATGCCTTAAGACTAGAGTTCCCTGCTATTAACAATGAGGCAGAGTACGAGGCATTGATAGCGGGATTGAAGATTGTGAAGGAATTGGGAATAAAGCTATGCATAACTGCAGTGACTCTCAACTAATCATTTGTTAGGTAAAAAGGGAATATCAAGCTAAAAGGGAAAATCTCACTCCCAATTTGACAAAAGCATGGGAACTTTTCAACGACATTGAACACTACATGATAACCCATATTCCCAGGGAATAGAACATAAAGGCCGATTACTTAGCCAAACTGGCCAGTTTTGAAGAGGCACAATCAATGAGATTGGTTCCAGTTGAAGTGTTAACAGCTCCAAGCATAGATCAGATGCATGTAGATTAGGTTCTGGAGACCATGGAAGAGAAAGAATCGTGGATGACGCTGATCAAGGATTATTTGCTCAAAGGAATACTCCCTAGAAACAAGAATGAACGAAAGAAGCTCCTTTGAATAACACTACGGTTTGTGCTATATGATAGAGTGCTATACAGGAAAGGCTTCTCCACCCCGTACTAAGGTGTGTAACCAAAGATGAAGCCAAGAAGATTCTAATGGAAGTCCACGAAGGTAGTTGCAGCGACCACACTAGGGGCTGACACTGGCAAAGAAGGTTTTAGATTACAGATATTTTTGGCCCATAATCAAACAAGATGCAATGGACTACACCAAGCGCTGTGATCGGTGCCAAAGATTTCCAAAGATCTTGAGAACCTTATCCTTGGAACTTATGCAAATGATCAGCCCTTGGCCATTTGCAATCAAAGGAATCAATCTAATTAATGTATTACCAATAACCAAGGAGGAGTCAAATATGCTATCGTTATAGTTCATTACTATATCAAATAGGCTAAATCGGAACTGCTTGCCACCATTACCACTGAAAATTAATTAACTTCGTAACAAAAAACATTATTTGTAGGTTTGGAGTACCACAAAAATCATCACGGGCAACAGAAGTCAGTTCGAGAGTGCTGAATCCAAGGGCTTTTGCAAGGATTATTGAATCGAGAAGAGTTTTCTATGGTAGCGCACCCGTGGGCAAATGGGAAAGTTGAAGCATTAAACAAAATCATCAAATCCACTACTAAGAAGCAACTAATGAAGGCTAAAGGAAACTAGGTAGATGAACTTCCACTTGCACTATGGGCTTATATAACAGCACAAAAATCTATAATCAGGCACTCACCATTCTCCCTGGATTATGGTTCATAAGAGATGATCCCAGTAGGACTGGAAGTCCCCTCTTATTGGAGATGACACTTAAATCAAAACAAAAATGAGCAGCTTTTGCTCGAGTCACTTGACCAGATCGATGAGAAGTGGGAGGAAGCAGAACTAAGGACCGTTGCTAATTAGAAGATGGTAGCATGACACTTCAACACCAAAGTTTGCAACCGCACCTTTGAAATGGGAGATCTCATCCTAAAGCAGGTCTTCTAAGGTACGGAAGCACTTGAACCTAACTGGGAAGGAACCTACGTTATCGATCAGAAACTTGGAGATGGAACGTTCAAGCTTACGACGGTCGATGAATTCTGATTCCTCATGCTTGGAATAGCGACTCACTATGGCACTATTTAATTTAGCACTTATTTATGTATTTCCTATTTCTGCAAATAAGCCACCCAGAGATACTGGAGGCATTATGAATAGGTAGAATTTGCCTTTCTCTTTATGTTATCACTAAAGTCAGTTCACTTCTTGAACCAATGGAACAACGTTCGTGTAAGAAACCCACCGAGTCGAAGATATCAAATCGACTCAAACCGCCAGATCGATGGAGAAAATCGAGGCCAGCCTTTTGAAAACCAGTGTTGCTCTGGCAATATCGGGAAAACCCTCACGCGGATCCATAAGCCGCGCCTTGATTTTTGGACTAATGGAACCACGTTGAAGTAAGCATTCATTCTCTTGCTATTTGAACCAATGGAACCGCGTTTATGTACGCTCCATTCCCTCGCTTCTTGGACCAATGGAACCACGTCCAAATAAGCATCCATTCTCTTGCTGCTTGAACCAATGGAACCTCGTTCAAGTATGCTCTACCCCCTCGCTTCTTGGACCAATGGAACTGCATCCAAGTAAGCATGCACTCTCTTGCTACTTGAATCGATGGAACCGCATTCAAAATGCAATATCTCCTCGCGCGCATCCCATAACCGCATGTCGATGCTTGAACGAATGGAACCGCGTTCAAGTATGCTCTGAATCATCGATGTTACCCCGGTAGCATCAATGGTTTGTCAAATTTTCCTAAGTAACAATGTTGCTCTGGCAACGTTGGGAAATTCATCAGTTGCAGGATTGGTAGAAATCCATCCCCATTTCCCAAAACTCAACATTGCCCAGATATAGGCAACGTTGAAGGAAAGTCCAAGGGATTGAGTTATCCATAGGTTTTTGGAAATTGAAACTGATATCCAAATATAACCTCAATAAAGAACTTGGAGAAAATAAACCATAGTTAAGGTACATGGTGCTCAGAATTGAGAATTCAATACAAGCCCCTATAGATAGGAGCTGCAATACATTTGTGACTGGGGGCAACCAGGGTGTTGCCTAGAGCATTCGATCTGATATCAAGTCTTTGGAATAACCAACCCCATGGACTAGGGGGCACAAAGCACACCAACACTTGGTCAAGATAAAAACTACTCCATGGTTCTGTTACACCAAATAGAAATTTTTTTCAACCACGACAGAGCTAAGTAAAGTAGTACACTGAATAACTACAAGTTACATTACTTACACCATTTACATGCATGGAATTATGCTAAATAAACACATCACATCACATAGTACAATAGTATATAATATGGAAATTGCGAGAAAAGCAATCATATTATGTAGATATACAGTGTTATATAAACTGGCACAGTACATAGAATATAGAAAAGTACACAGAATAGATTACCATGGAAATGCTAGTCTTTTTCATTACTTATATCATTTTATGTACAATATCAAACAGCGGGGGTCGTGCCCACACAATATCGGCCTGTTTTAGACATAAAAAGCAAATGTACAAACATTATTGACACTACAACAAAAGGGAAAAGATGCTAAATACAGACTCTATATTTTTACATACTCTGACATCACAAAAAAACGCAAAAATACAACGAGTACCCTGGTCCACCGATGCTCGAGGTCATCCCAACTTCTTTCTGCCTTTCCCTTCGCCTTTACTGCCCTTGCTTGGGCAAATCGAGAGCTTCTTCCTACTATCCTTGTCGGTCTCTCCTCCAGCAAGGGGGCCAAGCCCCTCTGACCCTTTGGTAGCAGAACTCCCCTCCTTCGACACCTTCAATGTGATGATAGTGGGAGTCTTGCGCTTCCGCTCCTCCTTTTGCTTCTTTATCTATAGCCCCTTGTTTTTCTTCTCCAGTATCTCTACTATGGTCATCTTGTCTGTCAACCCTGACTCGTTGGTAATCACGACCTCTTCATCCATAAACGTTGAGACATCCTCCAAGTTTTGTAGCACCTCTATCTGTTTCGTATCGGGCACAAGCCCGAAGCTTTTTCTATGCTCAAAGACGCTATAGAGAAGGCATTGGAAGCAGTGAAAATAACAACAAGTCCTGAACCTTATATAGCAGAAGGAGGAGGTAGGAGAGTTGGCTAATCTAAAAGTTGGGAAAGAGAGGTGCACAATTTAGAAAAGGATTCCATAATAAATCGAAGTGTCTGGGGCACCGAAGAGACGTGAGAAATACCCGAGTCAGGGGTTTGGTCATGAACTTCGATCTCGAAGGCTTCACCGCTAGTCCTCATCTCTGAAGGTCATACTATAGCTGGAAAAGGGTATGGCTCACCCAAGGCTATGAAAGTTGAACGGGCATGAGCAGCTTGAGAAATATAACCATGGATATGAGGATGGTAGCCGTCTACTCTTGTCAAGTATGAACAAGTGTTTGGTGCTGACTCGAAGAGCTTTGGCTGCAGCAGTGGCCACTTCCTTCTCCCTCTCTTCCCTAAGGATCTCTCTGCCAATGGCCAAGAAGTCTATGTCCTCCAGAGTAAGATAAGCAGCCGTTAGTTCCTCTTCAGAGCGTGTTTCCTTGGACTCCTCAGATTTGACCAATACTTCCTCCTAAACCACGACAGGAGTCCGAGGATAGTTACTACCTAACCATTTCAAGTTGCCCTTATTTATCATGCAACTAGTATAAAGATGAAGCACACTGGAATCCATTTGGCTTATCACATCATCATATTTTGATCGCAGCCCTGTATGCTCTGACTTGCTGCTCAGATGCTCGATCTCCTCCACTAATTTGCCAGATGCAGCCTCTTCGTTCTCTTTCACTAGCCATGCATTCTACTCACGAAGACGAGTGAGCTCAACGGCCTGCTCAGTAATGACAACACCATGACCAGCGATAGTTTGGTTCCAAGATTTAATGGTGTTTTCTGCTTCGGTAAGCTGCTTTTTCAGTTTCTCGGATTAAATATGAGCATCTTTGAGTTAATCCTTTATTATGATATGGCTCTATCGTGAGCCCTGTTTGCTGCAGTTAATAACTTATCGCTGGCAGCCTTTCCTTTTAAGGTCGCATCCCTCTCAGTCTTCAACTGGACTATCTCATCATCATGATATTTGATCGCCTTAGCATGGTCTTCCCTTCCGGCCTCAAACAAGAGGATCTCTTGATAACTAATGCGATTTACATCCGAAATGCGCTTGAGGAAATGTGTAATGACTTGCCCTTTCGATCCTCAGAAGTCGACATTAATAAATCCACGGTATTCACGTGCTGAGCATCCAAGTAATGTAAAGACAGATTGTTGGGGGAAAAGAACGAAAACACAAAACATAAGTTCACAAAGTGCCGAGTAATATATAATATACAGCAGATCTTTACAAAAGAAAATTGTAATATATATATATATATGCATCAAAATCAGAGTACACTTAATCACTAATCATTAGCCTGGACATTATATTAACCTGTCCGCACAAATGCTCATAAATAAAACAACACATGCACCGGAAATAAAAATATACGAGAGATTCATCTTGGACATCTAGCTCGTCTCCTGAAGCTCCAAGTCATCCAAACTAAATTTGAAAATATGCTCAGTCTGACCCGAGTATTATAAGAAAAATAACACCCGGATCAATCCGGTAAACCAGCGTGGGAAACACACCTCAATTGAATTTTACAAACATTTTGAAAATATAGGTATCTCATAAGATGGAATCACACATAAACAAGGATGAGTTTTTAGCTTACGATAACCAAACCATTTCATAAGAAATCTTCTGATATTATAATAATGCCTTGGGTTTAAAATAAATATTGAATCATGGCCGAAATTGTTACATTAATTAAATTCCAACATAATAGGTATACAACTAAGTCTGCGAGGCACTTATTGGAGAATGGATTTCCATACAATTACAAGGCACGGGGGGTACCGCCTGCCATAGTACATATATAGAAAATGTACCAAGGGCCTCATATGGATCCCCTACGAATCAGGACCGACCCTACCCCTTATGGATAGTTTCGAATATTTCATCACCCCGATTGCTTTTACAACGTTTTCCCGAGAGCGCTCATGCACAACCAAATCCATAAATATATATCTAGAAAGGGTGAAGACAATACCCTAATAAGTGTGACCCACTTAGCTCTGAAGCATATCTCTGTTTTTGTCATTCATGGTTGATGAGGTTAGAGGCTACGTTTCATCTTTTATATAGCAATTCCACTTGGAATGCTAACACTACCCTCTAGTCAGATATGCAGTGCCAACATTCATCCATACAAGTTGTTCGGGATATGAACAAACCGAAGGCACTATTTCTACTACATCCAGTTGGAATCACCCTCAGTATTAGTAGCAAGCAGCCCTTGCACTTCAAAGGTTTCTATCTTTGATCATCTTCAAGATATTCAAATTCGAAACACTTGTACCGATTCGAAGTGGTTTTTGAATAATATATCTGATCTGTTCTCTTCGAACCGACAACAATAGTTTTAAAAACTGGCCAACGTTTGATAGTTGGTTATTTAACAATCAAATCAACAAACAATACAACCACAGATTTAACTAAGCACGGTTAAACACAAAGTAAACACTAAGCCTCTTTAATTAATCACTTAATTAATTAAAACCATTTTGTAAATACTTGTATCAAAATACTTTCATAAAGATATTACCATAATCCATTTATACTCCTTTCAATAATCGGAAAAATATCCATATACTTGTTTGAACAGTATAGGTATATTCACAAAAACACTACACTTTCCATACTTAGACAATGTATTCATATAATTATCTCAACGGTATAAGTATATTCACAAAACATTAAGAAAGATTTCTTATGTCAAAATCATATCAAAGGATTAAGATAAAGATTGTTTTAAAAGAAACGGAGATAAGGATAAATCAAAACACTATTCCTTCGGTGTTAAGTATAGAATGAATGTCCACACCACCAAAATTAAGAAGGTCAATTTGGGGAAATCCAATCACAATTTCTTTTTTAAATTTCTTCAATAAATCCTTTTAATAAATCTCTTTCATTTATGAACATCTCCTTTACTGAAATTCCAAATCCATTTTTAAAAATCTTAATAAATCTCCAAGTATATTTATAAAACTCTTTTATAAATATCCAAAGCCATCTATAAAACTCTTTTACAAATATCCAAAATCATTTATGAAACTTCTTTATAAATATCCCAAATCATTTATAAAACTTGTTTCCAAATTTCAAGATCTCTTTTCAAGTTATTAAACTTCCTAATTAATCTCTAAAACAATTTATAAAACCCTTTTATAAGTATAAGCTCTAAATTCATTTTAGAATTCCTTTCATAAAATATTATTTATAAATTCTTTTATAAATACATATAACATAATTATAGCTCCTTTTATAACTTCCGAAATTTTAATTAACGTCTCCTATATAACATCTTTTATATTATTTTTAAAATCTTTTAAAACTTCTTTTTATAAAATATCATTTATAAACTTATTTTATAAATCCTCCACTTATTTGCAACTCTTTTATTAAACTTGAAATTCATTTATAAAATCCTTTTTATAAATATTCTAAATAAAATTACCAAAACTCCTTTTTAAAACAAAACTCCAAATATAACACCAAACTCCAAATATAGCCAAATTCCCAAAAATCATTATAAAACTCATATACTTGAATACGATCATTCTATATATTTCAAAAATCTCACTACTGAGATTTATTCCATGAATTTATCGAAGTGATAATATTCTCCTTTTATAAAATACCCTTATAAACCTATTATTTTGTTTATAATATACCGCTAATAAATCTTCTCTTTTAATTTATGAATCCATTTATAAATCCATCTTTTATTACAACATTTTTATATAAAATGTTTCAACTATATTTGCTTCCAAACCCTTCTATCTTCTTTTAAACACGAGATCTCCTTTTTAGTAAAAGATAATCCCTTTTTATATACTTTTGAAAATAAACATTTATTATTGTAATAATTTACCATAAAACCCGTACTTCCAAAATATTTATTAAAACATTTACTTATATAAGTATATGTTAGAAAGAAGAATAAAGAAGTTAGAATAAAAATAGAAAAGTTACAAAAACTTATTTTAATTAGAATATCTCAAATATTAAAACATGTTAGATTTAGATATCATTTTCCAAAACAGAAATCATTTCCAAAATCAAACATGAATTAACAGTATTTCCAAAATGCTATATCGAGGCTAACAGTTACTATAACACTTAATCAAATGCGATCACTACCTTTTCTCCAAAAGGTTCAATTTTCACATATGTCGGTGTCACATCTAATAAGGCCAAACTATCAAATTTTGTCATTTAACAACCTATATAACATGAATATAACTAAAATAAACTTAACAGGAATATAACTGAAAATTAAAAATAACAATATCAAGAAATCCGGATTTCTCAGTAAAATTCTCTATTTTTCAATTTAAACGTCGGTCGCTTTTTAGTAGCGAATATTTTAACAAATCAGCCAATAATTTCAACCAAACACAAATAGTAAAATTTTATCTATTAAACGACATACTGATTTACCAAAGAGGTAAGTCGTACTCACTGAAATTCCAACGAACGCTTAGTATTCTAGTTTGAACTAAAATCGAACAATGTCTGATTTTAGCCCGAATTTTCTCTTTCTCTAAATTGGATGAAACTAGTTCATCTCAAAGATAGTGATCCTATGAGTGCAATTCAACTAACTGCATTCAATTTGGACCTTGTATGAGAGAGTTATACAATTTATAAGTTCTCAATTTTTAAATAAAATTAATTACTTCAATAATTACAATATTAAGTTAGTTAATTATCCTAGTTAAACACACTCTAATCTCGATTAACCCAGGCTGCCAAAACCCAAACCCCAACGGTGATTAATTCACATGCCGCCACCGCCTTCGGCCTCCATCCGCCGCCGCATCACCATCATCAAATTTCCCGCCTTCGACACTCCCAATGCCACTGACCTCAACTTCTATCGTGCCTCCGTTGCCAAGGACAACCCCAAAACCCAAAAACCCAAACTGTCGCATTCATCTCGAGATCTACGCAGCCATGCTCCTCCCTTCGTCGATCCAGTTGGTCACTTCACTCAACATGCCATGTTGAACAACTTCCTAGTTGGAACCTTCACCTAAAACAGCCTTTGGTGGTCGTGGCTGATCTCTACCGTTGGATTTAGAGGGCTAGGGTGAGAGTTTAGTGCCAAAAGAGAAAAGTAAGGGCCCTTTTATAGGCATGCTCTCCAAACTATACCCTACACGATCATGGACTCCAAAAGAGGCGTGCTCACTGGCTTTCCTAACCAAATACCCATGTTCCAAACTCAATGGAACTAGTTCCAAGACCTAATTCTATCGTATACAGAAGTTAGATTTTAGTTATTATTATTATTATTAAAATTCCGATTTTGTAAAATCATAATAACACTGTCGTTTGCTAATAAATCATCAAATGAAAATTTTAATATTTTCCAATTTAAAAATTATGGAAAAATCAAATAAATTAAATTAAAAATACATAAATAAAATTAAGTCATTATATTAATAATCAATTTTCTGATTATTTATTCAAACCAGTTAGCACTGTAAATAAATTTATAAAGTGAATTTACTGTTACTATTTATGAATTAAAAGAAGATAAATAAGACCACTAATCCATTTAATTAATATTCAATTCAAATCTAGATATTTAAATCACTATTCAAATATAAAATTACCAAATTTAAATATTTTAAGTAATCACTGTATTTGAATTCAAGTTATAAACTTTAAAATCCAATTGTTTGAATATTTAAAATTAATTAAATATTCAAAATCAAATAACCAAAACTGTGGGTTATTAGAAAATGCCAATCTTAGCTATCATTTCATTAATGGAGATATCCCCATGTTCATCTACATAGATGGTGACATCTCTCATAAAATCGAAAGTAGATGGATCTCCAGCGGATGTCCCGGTAGCTTGACCTTCGGTAGACTGTAGGGTCTCAGTAGTAGGTTGTTCTTGAGGAGGAAAAATGGGGAGTTCCGGGCTTAATTCATCTGTAGTTAACAACTCTAGAGAAGGCAGCTTAGGAAGATCAGGACTCATTCTCAGTGACTCATCGAAAGATTCATCTCTTTCTACAGAGATGTGAAAGTCGCTATCAACGTCGTTCGAGCCCTCTTCCTCTCCTTCCTCAACCATAATCTGCTTCCCATCTCTCCTTTGAAATATTTCATCTTCTTCTTCGAGGATCGGAGACATTCTGTGGGTCTCATCCATGTCCCCCATAATGTCCACTCCATAGGATAAGTCTATATCAGCTCTAGGAGTCTCTTCGCGCTGTGCTTCCTTTAATGGACCAACCATGTCTTCTTAAAGCTCCTCGTCAGAGTCAAGAGCATGGGTTAAGGAACGAGTATGTCTCCTAGGGCCACTCGAAGTTGAGGGCTCATAATCTATAGAAAATCTATCAGGATGAGTCGAACCGTTGGAAATTCTCATTTGTCAAATGGAACTTCACTGTGCGCTCAGAAGCTCTCACAGCCTTAAAAGTTTCAAGCATTGCTTTGAGCTCGTCGTTACTTTCCCACCTTGGGATGATTGCAATAAGACATATGATAAGTTATGGAACTGGAAAATCATTTGGAATGGCAAGAGCTAAGGAGTAAGGACTTACTTCCAGATAATCAAGTCCTTTGGACGTTGAACAAAGAAAACTCGTTTTTGAAAGTCGAACGTTTGTTATGGAGATCTTTTGCCAACTTACAACCCCTTTAGGCTTTTATAATAATGAAAGATGGATAGTCCTGCCTCCTCTTGAAGTGTACGAGATATGTGAGCTTATTTAACCTTAGGGGTCGCCCAAGTCTAATCATAAATAAGATGAACAGGGAATTTAAGAGCAGATAACCATTGGGATGAATCTGAAACGGTGCCAATCCTAAATCTTGAAGCACGACGGATAAGAACCAATTGAACGGTAGCATAACACTGCTTAGGCACATGTATCGATTACAAGCAATAAAGCCTTTTAGAGGATTATGTGCAAACTTGGCTCGAGTAGGTAGACGAACATCACCCTCAGGTATACCATGATGCATACATACATTTCCAAGCATTTTAACTGTCAACATTGAACGATCTTGTCCCGGAGGGTCAGTTAGAATTCTCAGCTCGAGAGACAACTAATCGAGTACAGGTCCTACCGGAACTAGCGGGTCATAGAAATCAGAAGACGGGTTGAATAAGCCCTACGGGAATGGATAGAGAGACTGGGGCAGTTGTTGACTCAGGTTCTGAAGGTACTGATGCTCCATCAATAAACTTACAGCTTGTCGACTGGCACATCATTCTAGATAATAAAACTCATTGATCATGGTCAAGTACGCTTTATCTCTAATAAGAATTCCCATATAGTTAACACCTGAAATTCCAGAGGAAGTTAGTGTGTGCTGACTAATCGGATTCCACGTGTTGACCGAAGCAAGTGTAGCATGTTATCTATATGGAATGAGTCTAGTGTCCTGAATAGTACGAACGGGCCGTCCAGTATAGATGGCTCGCTTGTGTTGAAAAAACGATCCATATCGTCCTTTAAACACATTTTTCTATACTTACCCATATCGATCAATGATCGATAATGGATCCGTGGTCCAGAGCGATACAAAAAGTCCTTTCTTTTCAGGAACACTGGATATGTAGAAATGTAAAGCAATGGAGTCATCCGATACGTCCAAATCTGAAGCGAATCACCATATTGGAATTAATTAAATGAATTAGCTTTAATCAATTCCACAAAAAAGAGATGGTTGAAATTAAGAAGCATAGTTCATCTCCCAAGTCTTATGCATGCAACATGAGATCAAACCTTAGCTTCATCACAAACATACCAAGTTTAGATTCAACGGTCTCCATCACAAAATTGCAATCAACTAGAGCCAATCCTCATCCCCATCACCGCTTGAGCATAAATTCATCATAGCCAACCTATAAATCCAAGCTAGAAGCAAAGATCAACTTAGGGTTTCAACAACTTGGATCCGAGACTACATGCGATGGCCTTCGATAATGGAGTCTGGCTCGGGGGACGGCGAGAGTGTTTGGAGGCGACAAATCTCAGTGGTGAGGTTGGAGGATGAACGATGATAGAGTTAAAGCTTGAATCAACTATAGGAAATGCAAACTAGGGTTGGAAATGAGGCGAAGGGGAAGAGTGGTTAAGTGGAGTAGTATAAGTAAAGGAATTTTTCTAGAAAACTATCTTAGTCCTTAACTCAAGACGAGATAAGCCCTGACTTGGCACTGAGTTTACTGACTCGACTCAAGCTAGCTCGAACTCACCACAATTGACCTACATGCCAACTTAATGCCTTACGTAAATTTCAAAGTGAAGATTGCATCTCATCGTAGAGAATTGAAATTCAAATCAAAATCAGAGCAAATAGCTGATTGGAAGTCAACCAATTGAAGACAATGTCTCGAGACGGAATCTAATAGTCAGCTGAAGTCCATGAGACAGTAGTTCAAGATTTATCTAATTCCAGAGTATACTTTGTTTCCAACGAAAGAATACTCGGGGGGGAATGTTAATTGGGTTTTTATCCAAGCAGAAATCAATAGGAATTAGAACTTCGGCACGCAGACAGAGCGATCTGAAATTTGACAAAGATACTAAGAAAGACTGAAGAAAGAGCTCGAGAAAATATAAAACCCAAAATGGACCAAGTCCTTGACCTGGTACCGACTCTAAATGCCAAGGCATAGCATCTTCATACTTTTGCCAAGTGTTCCCCTAGTCTTCCTATACATATTCATGAAGTTTCTTAGAGCTCCAGAGAGTCTATTATGAAGAATGAAAAATGGACGGTCCAAACGGCAGAATAATCCAAGTTAAGGAATAATGATTACCAAAACTTATCAAAAACCTATCAAATTACATGGAGGACATCTAGAAAAAGCAAGGAGCTCAAAACAAAAGGAGTCAATTGAATATGAGTTAAGGATTAGACTCGGCCTCGAGTCAAGGCCTTGACTCAGTACCGAGTCTAATTGGTAACTTGGGTTGTCGTAGCATTTTTTGTACTATCTTAGCTTAGGACATGGACTTCTCTGGTAGAGGGCTTCTGATCCAATGTAGTTGCTACCTCTATAAATACAAATCATAGATCAACCAAGAAGATGATGGATTCTGCCATCACTATGCGGGATCTCTATCTATTCTTCAACTCTTTCCTCTACACCATAGTCACCAAAGCAGCTACTCTAGCCAATCCTAGGACTTAGAATGAATCTAACCCCTGTACTTATGACTTAATATATCTTAATCACCTTGTAATTTTATACAAATAAGATCAAACCAATAATCAAAGCGATGAAGTGGACGTAGGCTCAATTAATAGTCAAAGCGGTATAAAAATCTCTATGTCTCGTTGACTTTTCTGTTATTTTCTATTGTATTTGCTCTGTTCTAACAGGGCTGGCGCTTTCACATCATACTTCATGTGTTAATCCATCTTTTGGGTTAACATCTATATAAACATTTTGAAATATGGAATGAGCGAGCCAAAGATCAAGTTAGTGTCATTTTCATCTCTCTTATCTAATCAATGTAATTTGGTCAACTGAGTTTGTCATTACTTAAAAATAATATTTGCAAAACCCCATAAATTAAACAGTAGTAATTAAAAAAGATTAGCAAATAATTATTAATGGCTAAAAATAATTTTTTTGCAAACATAAGTATTTTTCTATGAAATTTGCATTGTTGTATTCATGGTGATTTTCTGATCAATTTTCATATATAAAGTTTTACGATCGAGTAAACGAAAAAGTTATTAATGTTTGAAGATTGCAGATTGGAAATAATTATATAGGTATTTAGGAAATAAATATTATTAATTTAACCTTAAATTAACATTAAATGAATAATAAGCGATTAAGTAACGTCACCGTTAATCAAATCAAATTAAATTAGTCGTGTATGGAAACAAACTAAATAAAATAAATGTTAAACATATAAAAGCAACCGGCCGACCCCCTTAATGGGGTCGGCCAACCTCTAGCGGTCGATCTGTGGTATACTGGTGGCTAATATTGAACCTAGGCCGAACGGCCCGGATTTAATATAATCTATTCAAACAGATGGAATTGATTCAAGCGCCTACAAATACAGGCCTAGCCTCCCACTTTTCTTCCCATATTTTCTGAATCAAGCATGAAGATTTGCCATTTTCTCTTCTTCGCAAATTCTAAGGATTGTAGAAATTATAAATTATTATATATATTGGTGGAATAGTGGAAAACAAAAAATAAGAAGAATAGGTTCGAATCGATTCATCAAAGCAAAAGGTAAATTGTAAATCAAAATCAAAATCTACGTTTGATTCAAATCTCTTTTTGGATATATAATTCTAATAAATATGTATATACTTTTGATACATATTTTGGTAGAGAGAAAGAGAGTCAATCGGGGATAATGGATATTGATCTGGAGATTTAGAAGCATAAGGTGAATGGAAAATTATATATTTTTATATAATATTAGATTTAAATCGTTGTGAATCTGTTCTCTTTTTGCCAAATGTAAAATTTTGAATTGCGGGATTTTATATATATATATAATGAACTTGAGAACCTTGCCTACATATTCCGTGAATTGTTAACCTTGATTAAATATTATATATACCTAATTCTAGAATGTAACGATGAAAGTAGTCCCAAAAAGTTATGAGATAATTCATTAATAAGATTGTATGTAAATTCTAGGTTTTTTATCTAAATGTTACAAGTTATTAAACATGAATTGAAGATTGTTATAAATTTTACTGAGCTTTAAGTTAATGTTTTAATTCATTGGAATGAAGAATGTTTCTACGTAAATTTATGAATTATCCAACTTTTTAATTATGTATGAAGGTGTATTGTTTAAAATAACAAGGAATGTGCCTAAAAGAAAGAGATGTACGAAATATGGATATTTATTGTATTTTGTACGTCTATTTCAATAATAACAAGAAACATAATTTCTTGTAATTCCAAACACAAATCTACTTTTAGATAATTTATGGGAAATTGCAGTGTTAACAATTATTTAAGATATAGTTCCTGTTATTTCCAGGGAGAATATGATGTCGCATGTGCTTTACCTCATTAACTAAAAGTTTGATGTCGAATGCAGGAGCAAAATGGATACCGCACCTCATTAGCAAAAGAAGGCCTACAACTAATAATAACGCTGCACTAACTCCTTGCTGCACTCAATCAGTTCCGCGTTGATTTCATGCCGTATTTTATCAATATCGCGTATCACCCATGTCATGCTCCATCGATATAGAAATAAAAGAAGGTTGCCGCACTTCATCACTATGAAAGCCTACAACAATGTCGCATGCCTTCGATTCCGCACTTTATCAATATAATAAAGATAATGTTGAAGGCTCTATACTTCATTGAAGCGAGAACTGATGTCGTGCACCACCAAAAATGCATGTTGTCAGTGCAATGGTATCGAATAACACCAGGTTGTAAGGCATCAATGTTAAAGTGGTATGATATATCATTCAACGCCGCCTCTTATCAGTGTCGTCTCATATCAATGCCGCCACTTATTAATGCCATCTCTTATCAATGTCGCATAATATTAGTACCAAGGGATGTCGGAGGCCATGCAAAGGAAAGAGGATTAAAACCATTCACAAGAGCAAATTCAAGAAGATTGGTGTGCTTTCCTTCATAAAGCTTCAAAGGCATTCATCTTAAAGCCATCACCAAGATAGCAATCCAAGTCCCACATTACCAACGAAAGCAAGCCTACCTCCTTCCAATCAATATTAATAGAGATGAACCCCCTCATGGAAAAGGACTCATAACTTCTTTTTCACTCTTATCACCTTTCTAATTAGAATCTTCTCCATGTTCTTTTCATTGAGAGCTCGAGGACAATTCTATTGGCAAAAAGGCTAACGAGGAGGAAGATGAAGTATTTGCAAACAAGGGCTTGCATAATTAGAAAATTGCATATTTGCACCTTTTGTAACAAGCTCATAATGGAATAAAGGACATGACTTAAGCATATTGCCTATTGTTATTTGGGCTTGCCTATTTTACTTTTTGAACTTATAAATCATATTTCAAACGATTCCATGAATAATCATAAAACCAAGAGTTACTATTGGAATTTCTTCGAATATGCCACCTTGTACAACATTTTGAATGTTGAACCAAGTTTCGGTTTAATAATTTGGCAGTAGAAGGAGGGCCCCGAATCTCGCATGTTCGAAAAATGACCAAAATACCCAAGAAGAGATTTTTGAATTTCTTACTTTGAAATGATTTAAAATTCGAATTTAAAATTTGAAAACTAACATTATCAAAGATTAGACACTTTTATAGGTATGGATAGCAACGGCATAGATCTGGTGACAAGCGAAAACTAATACCACTTCATCCTTATGACATCACTTCTTTTTCACTTATTGAATCCTTCTCTAGCTCATCAATTATTCAACTTCTAACTCACTATCATTAGTAATTTAACACCAATATCGAATGTTGAATTTATCCCTAGCTCATAAGACATACGACATCAACTGACTATAGATCCAGACGGAATTGAGTTTCTGGTTCGAGATGACATAAGATTTATATATCCGAATAATATCGAATTCGTGGAATTAAGATGATGTCGTATTTTTAGATTTGAATGATGACGAGCTTAGAAATCCAGAGGGTCTCGTATTTATAGATAGAATTGGATGATGTAATGATAGAAGAAGTTGATGTCAAAGTTCAAAGTTGATATCTGGAGTTATTGATGAATGCTAAAGTGTGCGGCATAGATACTGGAATAACTGATGAATGCCGAAGTATGCAGCTTTGATACTGGAATTATTGATTAATGTTGAAGAATAAGACATTGATACTGGAATTATTAATGAATGCCGAAGCGTGGGGCATTGATATTGGAAATATTGATGATTGTCGAAGTTTGCGGCATTGATACTGAAATTATTGATGAATGCCGAAATGTGCGGCATTAATATTAGAATTATTGATAAATGTCGAAGTGTTGGATAATGATATTTAAGTTATTATTGCCACAAGTAAGCAATACCATGGGGTAGGTAGTACCACTAGGTATTTGATATTATAGATTATTGATGGTGTAAGTAAGCTATTCCGCAAATCCATATGAAAGCTCAGATCCACATCGAAGCTGAAAGCTTCATATCGAAGATTTGGCCTTTGTGCCAAAGTGCAAGTTAATGTCGAAGCCCATCTTTATGTCATAAATTATCAGATTAATTTTGAAACAGAGAATTCCAAACTCAAAACTCATGTCACAGATTAATGGGCCTTATTTTGAAAATTTACAAATTCTAGAAATTTAGAGATTTGAATACAAAGTGGTTTCAAAATTAAAAGTTTTTAAAAGATTAATAATTTCATGAATACAAGAGTTTCGAATTTACATATGCATGTAATTTCAAATATATATGCATCAAAAATTAGCACAAATACCCAATAGAGATTTTGTAGAGAAATAAATGAAGAATAATAAATGAAACAGAGGAAGCAAGAAATTAAATAACAGAAAATAAGCAATAACAAGAACATAACGATTTATAGTGGTTCGGCGTTGAAAACCTACGTCCGTTTTGGAGAAATAACTTTATTAATCACTTGAATTGCTGAGTACAGAAGGATGGTTTAGAGTAGAACCCTTAGTTACAAGGAAGCAACAAGCAGCCTAAAGGATCCTGAATATGAACAATCAAGTCTATATTTATAATGGAAGACGGTAAAATATTTTCCTAAAATTTCGGCAGCGGAATCTCCAGATCCAGAAGAAGTCATGGTATCGATCGTGGGTCCTACATCTTTCATAATAAGGGTCGGTACTGATCCTTCTATGAGCTCGTTATGGCATGCAATTGATATGTTAGGCTCCACTCTTCAATATATTGATGTTTCCAAAGTTTCATGTGTATTCGACTTGTAGATTTTGAGATATTGATCGTTTTCTGCTGAGTTGAACTATAATATCAATACAATACTATCCATAATTTGTGAATATGGATCGTACCCGATTCATTTTCAGTAAATGGTATATCTTCATACTTTTATTATTCTATTGAGTCCGTCTTCTGGTTTCACTTTGCCACTTCTTCATATTATCATCTGTGCCTGATCTCTGGGCTTCGTGATTGTTAATCTGACTTGTCGGTCTCGATAACAGTCGAGTCTAACTTGTCTAATCATTACAAATATGCCGGGCCAAAAGGCGGGATAACACTTGCACCTCAAAGTACGTCTTGTTTCAAAATGATGTGCTTTGAGTCGATGCAAGTTAGAGTCATCGAGAAGGAATCCATCCAGCTTTCTGAACAGTAGTCATCCCTTTAATGAACTGCTTTCTTTGAAGAGTCGCATCTCTTTCTGTTTGACATGATGATTTATTTATTTCCAATATTATATATTACGGGTCACGTCTTGATGGTGATCATTTAAGTCTTCTTTTTGGTGAATCCACAGGCCTTGGCTGACTGGTCTAAATTTTCCTTTGATTAATACAAGCGAGATCTCAATTTCTGTTGATTTCAGGAAATCGAAATTTTTTGGGACATACACTAGCACGTATACGTATTCAACCTGACTCCCGATCATGATTACATGTTCACGGGTTGTTGTCAGCATTCAACATATGTTTCATCTCTTTTTTTAGATGGAACAGCTTGAATCCATCATGTAAATGGATTGTACTTTCTCCTTTTTTTAACCCGAGAAAGAAGATGATAAATCATTACAAAGCCATTAGTTTTGGATCGTACATGATCCAAGTATATGTTGAACGAACCAATTGCACTGCGTATTAAAGAGAAGGATCGACATATATCCATCACAGAACGATCGCGTCCTTGATTTGGCCAATTATTTGAACTGTAGGTCAGGAAGAATGGATCGCCATAAGGCCATCATAAAATGACCGTACCCGATGGTTTATCGGTTGGGGTTCCATTGAACTGCAAACTTTGATGGTTCGTATCTCATCCTTCATATATATACTTGGATACTTAGATCATTTTTTTCACTTCATTTCATCTTTTATCGTTGCTACCCGAACCAAAAAAGAAAAACCCCATCTTTTTCTTCTCCTTCACTATCGATCCACCGAGCTTCCCGATCCAAGTCCATACTTATCTTGTAACCATCTCTATAGGTCGGTCTAACTCCTTGCTACATGAACCATCATCGCCGCCATCCCCTATCGATCTTGTTTCATATTTGAATCCAAATCGCCTTCGCTTTTCCACTTTTATACATATGTAGGTTCGATTCTTTTTTTACTTGTTATAATATAGTGACAAGATGATGGGATCTCATTCTAGTTTGCATGATTCGGGCTATGGTGATTCAATCGGTTGGAGCGAAAGGAGAGACAGTGATGTGGTGTTGAGATTGGATGGGATGTGCTTGTTTGAGGTCAAAGGTGGAAGATCGTTTTCAGCCGATCGTTCTTGGAGGTCCATAATGTGGATTATCTCCAATCATTTCTAACGATGTTTATGCGGTAAAGTGTAAAACGGCCGATCCACATTGATCTAAAGAATATAGCATAGGGGAATGAAACAAAGTTCGACCGATCATTTTGATCGATTAGCATTTGAAAACATGAAGAGAATTTAGACCGCTCGTTTTCTATAGAGTTTTTGGTTGACCTTTTTTTGGATCGGTGGCTGGAGTCTTGAACTGAAGTGAAGTGTGGAACTAGAGTCGAAGGTTGGATCGATCGCAACGATCGGTTGGAGAATGATCGGTTGTGAAATGATCATACAGAAACGGTCGGTTATGCGCATTAGGATCGATCGATTGTAACCTTATTTTGGATCAGTTTGTTGGTTTAACTTTGATGAACATATTTAAAATCTTCAAATCTTAATTATAACTTTGTGGCAAGCTTCATCCTTTAACGCTTGAATGGTCGTATATGACTTGCATATGAAATGGACTTCATATTCAAATGTATATAATAATTAAACTGTGGAACGAACTTGACTAATTTCCTGCATATTTATGTTTCTTATCTATGCCTTGGACAAGTTTTTAAAGCTCATCCACTTCTAAATGCACAATTCGAACTTCGACATGCCAACAACTGATCTGGATGCTTAGACTGAATCCTTAGCCAGTGACATGGAGAATCAGTTGAGACGGTCAACGATGATAGTCACTTCGGTTGAATCTCGAAGTCTCGTCACAGTTGTCGTCTTTAATTCTGAACTATTTTTCATTGCATTGCATGAATCTGCACCACTATGCACTAGCACACACTTTGCATAGGGGAACAAGTAATTTTTCTAATGGTGATTATCTATTGAGTTTAACAGTCGTGGGTTCCAAATGCTTGGGGCATTTAGTTGCCATGTCTTCTGGACAGCCTTCACAGCATGGCAATACCAGTATCGAATCGAGCTCCGCACCTGATTCTGATAGACTCTCCTTCGGACATCAAGCTAAACAACTGGAAAGTCCTTGTCCAATAACCAACCTTTTCTCTATCATTCCTGTCCTTTCAATAGAAGTGATAACCCTGCTCCCGACACTCTAGAAGACGCTATATTTTTGGAAGATCCAAAGGATTCTGTGGTTTTAAAAATTAATGAAACTTCTTTTCGTAGAATTTGTGCTAGACACAGGATTCCGTTTGATGACATGTGAGTCCAGACTCGGAATGATAGAGTTCATATGCCCTTTGAGGGGTTCACTACATGCAACAAGTTCATTTGTTGGACAGGATGTGTCCTATTCTTCAATTCATTTATCCGAGAGATGCTATATCATACGAGGGTTAGCATCAGCACAAATACATCCAAATGGCTATGCCTTGCTTAACTGTACTTACATGGCATTCATGGAGTTTTTATTTCATCCTCCAACTCTGAAGACATTCGATTCCTTTTCATCTTCAAGCGACGAAAGGGAAGCCTTTCGTTCGCAATCCTCGAGTCGACCAAGAAGTGCCAAATCTTGATTGGTACTTGGAACTAGTTGAGCGCTTTCAAAAGTGAGTGGTTCTATATTTGTTACCTGCCTAGATTTGACAGACGGTGGTTAGAAGGATGTAAGTATTACTCCTTGCTTAATTTCTTGAGTGCTTGTATCCAGGTTATATCCTGAGTTAAGCAACATTTCTGGTTTATGCAGGTTCTTATAAATGACTCGATAGAAAACAATACACAGACGTGGTATCGACGCTCAAAAGGGTTCCACCAAAAGATAGAGACATTGAGAACCTCCTTACTAATGAACACCTCTTTGCCTCTGCCTAATGGAAGAGGGTCGTAACATAGGGCTACCGGTCACTGCTGGATTTATAGTGACTGAGTAGTGGGATGCAGATGATGATAAAGGCCATCAAGCTGATCCTGTTGTGCCCCCAGTTAAGGGGGCTCATGAAGCTACCGATAAAGACATGGCGGGAGATAAGGGTGTTGACCTCGATGGCGATGACACGGGTTCTAATTTCAAGGCTACGGCTAGATCCTTGCAAAAGTCACAGCCCCCCGCTCTCAAAAAAAGAAAAAGGAAGAAGCTCGTTTACAGGTTCCCTAAGAGCCGCCTCTTCAAACGGCCCAAGTTATCCATGAACCCTTAGGTTATTCCAGATCGGTCAGCTTCTCAACCTTTAGAGCACTTGGCCGAAACATTTAAGGCATTATATGATCTTCCGCTATCGGATGACGTTGATGCCTTCCATTTTACTAACATGAGCGTTGGCGGTTTAGAGTCTCCTTCCATAGCTGGCGCTGGAATCCCTACTACCACTAGTGGAGAGGTTACTCCTGCTAGTAAAGCTTCAATAACTAATCCATTGAGGGGGACACAAGGACATGCATATTCGCACGCACTTCACAATATTGCACGCACTTATCTCGTGTCCTTCAATACTTAGAGCTGATTCATTCTTTGTCTTTCTTTGTAGAAACAGTGATGAGGAAGAAGCACATGTTTTAGTTTCTATAGGAAATATCACACCAAAATACTGATTCTCGTTCAGGCTTATACCGCCAAGGCAGTGATCATGAATATGACCCTAGCTATTGCTTCAGTCGGGATCAGAATTACCAAAGTGGAGGTGTAAGAGACAGATCTTCCCATGATAAACATTAATCCATGTCTAGATCTCCTCCTCCTAAAGATTCTGAAAGGCAACAAGATCGTCGCGACGATGTTCCTTCCATTGACACCTCTCGTGGTCCCTGTACCACTTCAATTTCTTCACTGTAACGACCCGTAAATTTCAACTGTTTTAATAACGTAATTAGTTGAAATTTTGTGAAATTTTAAACGATAAAATTTTGAAATAAAAATTTAATATTTGGAATACGTCTAGTTAAACATAGCGACTGGTAAATTTTTGTCCGAAAATACGAAAATTTATTTCGCACGTAAATTCACTTCAATTTAATCAGTTAAAAAGCGATGAAAATAAAATGTTTACGAAACCTAAATATTTTTACATAGAAAAATTCTAAACCATCTTCTGAGCAAGATGTCAGTTTGTCATTTTTCCAAATTCGGACATCTTTGGCTCCGTCGATCTTATTTTTCAGTGTTTTTCTTGCATTTTCCGCTATTAGAAAATTCGAATTTTATAATTCAATCATACCACTAATATCTGTATACCGTTTTGATCGTCTCGTCGCGATGATCTCTACGGTATATTTATTCATACATTTCGATGTTCGGTATGCAACGAAAGCTGCGTAACGGCCCAATGTATCGGTATCCGTTTAACGTTTGATTTTGATTTATGTGTCCACTCAAATTTCCAACGGTTGAAGAAAAATAAACAGCCGTTTGCTATCATTATATTTTTCCCGAATTCACGTGTAGACTTTCCCTACTCCTAGCTATCAATAAATTTTGAAATAAATGACTGACCTTTTGTTTCATTTGCTGTTTCAAATTTTACCTTTCTCTATTCCCCTCATTTTTTTACACAAATTGCTCTACACGTCCCCTCTTTCCCTAGGCTACGTAACTCCATTTCCTTATTCCCCATACAATCTCCTTTCCACTTCAACCTATTACCTATTACTTCCTTCAACTTCAACCTCTTCACATTTTTGCATTTGCCCTACCAGGCAACAGAGCATATAGGTTCCTCCCTCACGAAAAAAAAATCTTGCTCATTTTATAATGCTCGTCCTCTTCTACCATGCCTCCCACCTCCTCTATACTGTCCACCGTCTTCACCACATGCGCAACCCGAGCCACCAAAGCTCCTCCAACCTGCATATTGCCTCTTGCCACCACAACGTGTCGATCAACCTCCACCGAGCCTATGCTCCATCACCATGCTGCCGAACAACCCACCCACAGCCCGACCTTCGCCCTTCTCTTCCACTGGCCAACTCGTCTACATCTCCACTCACCCGAAGCCACGTCCTAACAGCAGCCCGAGCCCACTGATTCACCTCCATGTTTGTATCCTTGAAAATAATCTGATGCATACTAACGGTCCAACCCTGATTTGCTGCATCTGTTGGATAGTATGATGATTTCGTGTACCATTTGTGTTATGGTAAGCATCTGCCACTTCTTATTTTTGACTTTCAAATGTAGTGTGATTGCGTAGACCATGGGTTGTCCGCTTCGTGTTTTGTCCCTGGGAACAGCTCTTATTTTTACTTTTAGCAAACATATTCCAAGTAAAAAAAAAGTAATATGTTGCGTACATATGTAAAAGCTTATGTATATATATACTTTACAAAAACCTTGTTAACTGTTCCTATTGTATGCTTTTGTTTAAAATGTGAATATATATATTATATGCATCAAGTCTATATGTTGCACTGATATTTTCGATATGTATAATCTACACATATAGTCGGCATACAATTTGTTTCACCTGTTTACATATTTTGTTTGTTTTGTGGTCTACATACATATACTATAAATATTTATATTTTGATTGTCTGTTTGTATAGGTATACATTTAACTTGTATTATACTTCGATTTTGGTTAATAAATAGATTGTATACAGTTAGTTTATAAATGATAGGTTGGTTTGAAGTGTTATATTAGATATGTTGATATTTCGAAATGAATAAAATATAGTATTGTGCACTTTAAATAAGAATATTATATTTAAATATTGGTCTGAAATGTATAAAGTTTTTGGTTGCTGTCATATGTATATTTGTTATAGTAGTGATCGACTTTTGAAAATGTGATGATATGTATATATATATAGTATATGTATGTTATATGTTTATATGCGTGAAATTTATACATATATCGGTTTTAATATAAAATGTATGTTAGTGTACATATCTGTTTGTTCATATTTTAAATATATATATGTATGAAAATTTATTAATATGTGTCAGTATATAACAATTGTGTAAGTTATATATGTATATGTTATATATTTTATATGAGTATACGAGAGTTTGGGTTTTAATAAATACATTGGGATTTTATTTATAGGTGTTTAGATTTAGTTTATTTGATAATGTATATATATAATATTAATGCCTTTCAAAAATAAATATTGGTTAAGAGAATGCTATAATAAAATAATAATATATATATTTCGTTTCAGTCTACATCAAACAGTTTCTGATTCATTTTCATCGATTCTTATCTATCAGCTTGTCCGTCGAATTCGTACTAGTTCAGCTTTGTTTCGGAATTCGTGCTTGGATCCGTAGCTCTGTCCATTTTCGAATTTCTCTAACCTCGGAAGGTGAGCACTCACTCACGATTAACGTTCTTTTATTTATTAAATTTGATTTCAATTGAAATGACAATTGAAATATACTGCTGTTAGTTAATTACCCTGTTATATATGCTATTGCCCGTATCAGTTCACCTGTGACATCTGACACCATTATCTGTTAATTATTTATGCGATGATAATACAGTTTGGCTGATAATTGATTGATTGTTAATATTTATATTGGATGTTAAATTGTTAATGTTAAAATGATAAACAGTATGAAATTGAACTTGATATAGGATAATTAAGTGTTAAATTTGATTTACTGACATTTGTATAATATGACCCCTTTAACTGTTGAATTTATTGACACGTAGGATTTGTTTAATTACATTTTGAACCACTGAATGTATGTTGTTAAACTGATGATGTATGAAATTGTAATTGAACGACAAGTGAAACCGTAATGTTATAATCTTTAATCTACTTGAAATGATAGAGTAGATTCTAGAAATAATTATATTAATTCGTACAAATAACAATGCGAATTAATACGGTTATTTTGGGATTATTTGAATTGATTATTGGATTGTTTTGTTTGATTGTTATTGCTTGTTTATTTACTTTGACACCATCCCAGTTATCACACTGCAAGTTCCCTTTATGCTTTGATTTTGAATTGAATTGGAATCGGGTTGAAATGATAAATACCCAAATTTAACTTTGACCTAGGATAGAAAATTAAATAAAACCCGATTGGTCAATAATTTGATTTAAAAATAAATGAAGATTTTATTTGAATAAATAATATAGTTTTGAAATGAAGTTGAAATTTGAATTTTAATGAAATTTAAATATGAATATTTAATAATATGAAACAAAATGTTAACAATGAAATTGATGGAAGAATGTTGTTTAATTTGAGAAATGATTGAATTAAGTTTGAAATGATTTAATAATTAAGTTTGAAATTATAATTAAGTTTGAAATTATTAAACTTTGAAATTATTTAATAATTAAGTTTTGAATTATTTAATAATTAAATAAGATTGAATTATTTAATGATTAAATTGAATTGAATTCTTTAATAAGTAAAATTGAACTTTTGAACAAGTAAATTTTTACTTCGTAAATAATTGAAATTGAGTTTCTTTATCAATTAAGTTTTGGAAAATTATTTAAGAAAGTAAATAAGTGAAATCGAATTTCTTTAACAAGAAATAAAAATGTGATTTATTGAAATTAATGTAAGACTTGAAATTTAAAGAATTTGATTTGATGAATTTAGTTTAATTCAATTTGTAAGTTTTGATATAATGAAGTTGAATTTAAATAATGGATTTAATGAATTGGAAATTTTATAGAAATTGTTTTGAATGGCAAAATTACTTAATGGATATTGAATGAAATCGATAAATGAATTTGGAATTGATTTGAAGGTTAAATTAAATTAAATTAAATGTAAATTGATTTGAATGTTAAAATTAAATTGATTTAAATGATTTCGAAATGAAACTTTTGAACGAACTTGAATCAATATTTGAATTGTTTTCAATATAAAGATTGAAATTGAATTATAAGATTTTGAAATGGTAATTTGGAAGTTTTGAAGCGTAAAGTATGGAAACTGTTTTGATAGACAAATGAAATGTTGATTTGCGAATTCTATTTGAAATTGAAATTGATTTGGTTTTGAAATAAACAAACGACCAATCGGTGTAATAATTACGAAGGTTATTAAAGAGACCGAAATTCGGTTATGGATATACTCTCTATCTAAACCGAAAACCACTTTAATAACTATACGCGGAGTGATGATCCAGAATGAAGTGGTTGGAATGGTGTCGTGTTGACTGAAGAAAGTGAACGATAATGGATAGCCTTGACACTTGTGTCAAATTGGAAATGACTAAAACAGGAGCTGTGCCGGGCCAATGGAGGATTAGCTACCTCAAGTGGACACACTTCTTCGAACTACTTATACTTGTTGTCGATTGGTGCACCCTTGATTTTGGGAGTGTTGTTTCACGGTGTTGCGGGCGCTGCGGCGTTGCGTTCTCACCAGTCCGGATCAGGCGAACGGTAGTATCACTACCTTGGGTATTGCCTCATGTGCCTTGTCATACTTGTATTCCATTTTTGCGCGACCACTACGATTTTGATTTGTACCTTTAGTATATGGATTGCCCTCTGGTGACTTCCGGTTTTGGGGAAACTACGGTCTTGTATATGCTTTTGGGAATAAAAATGTGTTAAGGGTGGAATGGGCCATGACTTAACGCTATTTTGATATCTTATTATTACTGATAGACATTATCTACTTAGCGTATATTACTACCTAGTAGATAGTTTAACGGATCCTTAAAGGATGGTTATTCCAAACATCCTTTGAGTTACTTGTATTTCAATTGCTATTTCACCTGAGTTGGATTTATTAATATAAGAATGTTAATCCTGACTCGAGTGTTTTGTATTTTGCTTTACGCTCGGGTCAGACTGAGTGGTTCAGCTTTCGAGACTCACCTTTGAAGTTGGAGCTTCGCTTGGAGATTCAGCTATCTATCCAGCTTTCAGATATTCGATGATTCCAATGATGTATTCTACTTTGTATCTGAAGTATCATATTACTCTTCTATTGTATCTGGTTTAACTCTGATGTATCGTATTACTCTTCTGTTGTAAACTCTGATGTATTTTATATATTCATATAGTAGCTTCATGAACTACTATCTCTTTTATTTCCGCTGCACTTATTACTCTATGTCTGTGATCTATGATTATTTATTTACTGTATATGTTCAGTTTTTCCAAATTTAAATTAACAACGCGGTATTTTGAGCAATTCAACTCCGGCATGAGTGTCTACCTATACACTTATAATGGATGCGAATGGTCCAAAATGGCAGGTCGTTACATTCACACTCTGTTGTTCCATCAGCGATCGTCAATGTCATAGTGAGCATGATGTTCACTAACAAAGGAAAAGCAAAGAAGCACTGACACCCAAGTTGTCACTGAAGCTCAACAAGTCGATGCGACCGCTCATATGTCCCAACTTAAGTCAGATTTTCCATATGTATGTCTCAATGGATTTTTCTTTGTACCTAATCTTAAGAAAGTTCCTAAAAAAGTCCAGCAAATGACCATGGATTATGTGAATGATATCGATAAGCGGTATAATAAGTGGATGAGAGCGGTAGAGAGGATTTCTAAAGTAGCTTAGGAGAGAGGGGCATAGATTGGGAAGTTGAACGCTAAGAGGTCCAGGACAGACGGATCATCGAAACTCTAACCAATGAGTTAGAATCTTCAACGAGATCACTGGAAAAAGCTGAAAGAAAAGCATAAATGGCCATCAAGGCACTCGAGGATAAGAAGGCCAGGCACTTGGCCAAGGTTGAAGCGCTTCATCATTGGAATCATTTTTTGTTAGAAAGGAATGCAGCCCAAAGAAGCGCAGCTGAGTACAAAACTAAGTTTTAACGTGAATCCAAAGATAAAGAGGAAGCATAGAAAATTGGTCAGGATGTCTGTGATGAATTGGTTACTATCAGGCTTGAAAGAGACGCGGCTATTGAAAAGGCCAAAGATATTGATGCCCTCGTTAAATGAGAAGTGGAGGCCGCAAAAGAAAAGGCTAGGGAGGAGGTTATGGAGGAACTAGATCCACTACTTATTCTTTGCAATGCCAACGTACTAAAGCATAGAAACTTAGAGTGGCTCTGGGGAGACTACCCTTACCATCTTATACGTGCTTGGGAGCATCTCGTTCATGAGGAGAAAGATGCTCTCGGAACTGAAGAAATCGATTTGGTGAGGTTGGAAGGTGAAATTCTATTGGGTGATGAACCCAAAGTTCTACATGAAACCCAGCTTATACTCCAAAAAGAGCACGCCACAACCTCTCAATATGAAGCTGGTGAAAGTTCCGGATCCGTATCACACAATGTCGCAGATGACCAGAATCCGATGACCCAAGCTATTCCCATCACCACTGTGGATTCTTCTATCGAGCCTGGTTACAATCTAGAGAAGCTGCATATTGCTACATCTAGTGTGTTCTCCCCGATTATGGAAGGAGGTTATGGTGGCACTCTGGCTCACGTAGGGGACTAATCCGGAGAAGGTATTTTATAAACCTCACCCTTTCTTCAAAAAGCTGTAGTGTCCCTAATCGATATATCTAATCTTTTCAGTTATGTTTCCTAAGCTTTAGTTCAGCCGACCAAAGTTCCACCTCTTCCTCAAGAGTCTCAACTAGGTCTTCAGGTGCTTGCGACAGAGTCAATTATTGTCACGGCTTTGGCAGCAAACTAAGACGTCCCGGAAGAGGAAGCTTTCATGATCGACGAGCACTTGGTGGACGCTTTGTTGAGGCAAGAAAGCGATCCACGTCAAGACATTCCTATTGACGACGACGTTGTGATTACTAGAGCTTTAAATCCTTGTCAGGCCTCTCTTTGTAAGAAATAGCACAAAAACTCGAGGCGGACATTGCCCTTGAGACAAAAGTCAAGCATGATAAAATAGAGATCGTTCCCCATCCCATCTCCATCGTTTTCCCCAGAGAAACTATGGATGCTTCCGCTCCTCAACCAGTACCTGCTCAAGATGAACCTGCTGGGTCAACCCAGTCTACTCCAGTGAAAGGTCAAGGAAGAAGGAAGGGAAGAGAGAAGAGGAGGGGGAAAGTTCGAGTGAAATCTCTCCCAATTCCAAGAAGAAGAAGAGGAAGAGGAAGTCGAGGAGGAAGTGATTCACTGCGTACGCTCATGCTCCCAAGTCTTTTAGGTCTTGTTGGCCGTTGTATGAGATTGGCCCCGGTTTTTTTAATTCTTTTGCTGTGAATACTTGTACTTGAGTTTCTAATCTTATGTAAATAAAGTTCTTTTACGTTTATTGAACTTTTGTGTGAATTTTCTTAAGTAATTGAGCTATTACATTTTCCATTCGATGTGCTTGTAATTCGTTGCATATTGATTTGGATGATAATCTGTTAATTTTATCCCAAGGCCTCCATATGGCCGTGGCCTTAAGTCATAGTAGACACTATGCTCAAGTCCTAGCGTTACGCTGTCGGATTCAGCGGTTGAAGTGATTATACTCCTACCCCCAGTTCACGGGTTAAAGGAGTTAGATAATGGATGGTCAAATTTCATCTTTAGTGAATTTATAGTCTTCTTGTTAGTTCCAAGTCGGAGTTTATGGAATAGTGAGTGGTCGAACCACACTCATCTATTTGTTTATACTCGTATCCCTACATTGGGAATAAGAGTTAGTTGGGGAGTTATCGAATCGCACCCAATTTGTGTTTATACTCCAGTCCACACTCTGGGGAGTTAGAGTTATTTCGAAAAATAGTCGGACCGTACTTTTCTTAATTGATTGATTTGCCCCCAAGTCTTTAGCGAGTGGTCGGTCATGTCATGATTGCTTTTGATTCATGTCTATCCAATAGCTTGGTGGGATTAATTTGATTATTGGATGGTCAAGTTGTATCCATTTCTCATTTGGTATTTCATCCATTGGGTTATGAGCGAGAACCATCAAATGAATTGTCGGACCACGTTCATTTTGTTAAATCCAATCATGAACTTGTGTAATCTGTTGGCTCCAAACTATAAGAACCACTTAGATATGGCTATATTAGTTAGCCAGAAATCCTAACTAAGGTGTAATACTATAGAAATCACATATATGAAGGAAATTTCAAATTTTATTTAACAAGTGGACAGAAATGACATAATTTGTCTTATTAAATATCTGGAAAATCAAATGCTAAAGCAAATTCGAAAATTGAATACGACCGAATGAAAAAGAAATAAACTAAGTTAATAGTATTGTAATTGCCCGCTATTCCATGCCCTTGGGAATGTGACGCCATCAACAGTCGTTAGCTTGAAAGTTCCTTCTCTAAGCCTTTGTTCAATGATGTATGGTCCTTCTTAAGAAAGATTCATGTGTGACGGGACATGAAAGACCTGTTTCAAGACGAGATCGCCAATTTCAAAGGTCCTAGATCGGACTTTAATGTGGTAGTATTTGCCGACCCGATATCAATGTGCAGCTGCCCTCAAATAAACTTTTTCAAGCTTCTCATCTACCAAGTCTAGAGATTCTAAGAGGAGATCTCGATTAGTTCGGGGGTCGTAGTAGGTCACTTAATGAGAAGGAACTTCGAGTTCAACAAAAATGATGGCTTCAGAGCCGTAAGCAAGGGCGAATAGAGTATGGCCAGTCGTGGACTTGTGGGTGGTTTTGTAAGCCCATAATGCTATTGGGAGTTCATTCACCCACTTGCCTCTAGCCTTTTCCAAAAGTTTCTTCAGAATGGACTCTATGGTTTTGTTCACGGCTTCCACTTGTCCATTTGCTTGAGGGTGAGCAACTACCGTAAATCTCTTTTCAATATGATGTCGATGGCAAAAGTCTTTGAATTCAGTGATGTCGAATTTGATTCCATTTTCAGTTACAATGGTTCATGGAAGGCTAAAACGACAGATGATGTTCCGGACAACGAAGTTGATCACTTTCTTTTTCGTGATCATAGCTAAAGGTTTTTCTTCGGCCCATTTGGTGAAGCAATCAACTGCTATGATGGCGTATTTCACACCACCTTTAGAGATTGGTAAGGAAACAATAATATCTATGCCTCATGTAGCAAATGGCCATGGACTGACCGTTTGTGTAATTTCCATCAATAAGGCTCTCGGAAGTTTCACATACGTCTGGCACTTGTTGCATCGCTTAGCCTAATCACCAGCATCTCGGTTGACGGTACGCCAGTAATACCCATAACGGAGTATTTTCTTTGCTAAGGTTTGCCCCTCGGTGAGATCGCCACATTCCCCTTCATAAACTTCCCTTAGGACTCATTTTATTTCATCATGAGCGATACACCGGAGAAGAGGAACGGAAAATCCCTTTCTATACATGACTCCTTCCTGAATGATATATCGCGAAGCTTTACGAAGGATTCACCGTCTTTCATTCCTCCGTTCGGGAAGGACTACCCATAGCAAATAATCTTTAATTGGAGTCATCCACGACTCCTTCTCAGGCACCATCTCTAGTATCCAATCAATTTCCATCTGGTCTACGCTCGGAGCATCTAATCCTTCGACTGGAACCAAGCCCATATGTTGTGCATCCCTGGTGCTAGCATACTTTGCCAATGAGTCGGCCTCTTTATTTTGATCATGGGGAATGTGCGCGATGTCATAATACTCAAAACCAATCAATAACATTTGAACTCAGATAAGGTACAGAGCGAGTCGTTGTCCTTTAGCCTGGTAATCTCCTCTAACTTGGTATACCACCAACTAGGAATCACAAAAGATTTCAAGAGATTTTATTTCCAGTTCTCTGACAAGTTTGAGTCTAGCAATCAGAGCTTCGTACTTAGCTTCGTTATTCGTTGCAGGGAAGTCAAGCTTTAAAGCGTAGCAAATTGATCGATCCTCTAGAGTTACTAGCACGACTCCGGCTCCAGAAAAATGATCATTGCACTACAACAAAACAGCCTTTTGACAACGGGCAATGCCCGTTGTAATATGGATTTCGCAACGGGCATGCGCCCATTGTATTAGGCCTCGTTGTAATAGGTCGACCGTATTTTACAACGGGCAGTAAACGTTGTAAATGCCCATTGTAATAACCATTTTACAACGTTCATTAGCCCTTGTAATTGACTCCATGACAATAATTAAAGCCTGTTGTAAAACGTTGAAACTTGCAATGGGTTCTGACCATTGTAATAGCCTATAATACAAGTGGCATAGCTCGTTGTAATAGACTATAATACAACTGGCATAGCCCGTTGTAATAGATGATATTACAACGGTTTCTGACCGTTGCAACATACTACCATTACAACAGGCTCATTTAGTTCAATAAATAATATACGAGATTCACTAAAGAGTCTCAACTATATTTGTTATGTTAACAGCTGAAATAGAAAAGGAAATGTATAATTATCAGAACAAAAGGCTTAGAAATAAAAGGTTCTATCGATGTATGCTCATTAATTTATATATATAATTATAATGTAAATAAGAGACCCGAAGTCCCCAGCTATGTTTAATTACTGTCATGAAGCTAGGAAAATGAAATGACATGGTTGGCAAGATCTGAACTGGATATACAAAATGAAACAGAGTTGGAGCATGTAACTATGTAAGTATAGCACATAGCACAAGAACAGCAAATGAATAATAATAATTCTATGACATTACAGGTTACACAGCAATAGCAAGCATTACAACTGAAATGGAACCTTCTTTATCCTCATATTCTTTGACATTTTCTTAAAATAAAATAATAAGAATTCATCAGTTTTGTAGATAACACTGAAATGGATGAGTATGAACAAATTAAGCCATGTTATATACAATGCAATGGTGTACACTATCATATCTAATTTAGTAGTCTAAACTGCATCGTCCATGTTTGTTTTCAAATATTTAATCGTATCAGCTCCATGTTCTAGGTATAGTTATGAAATATAAACAACATTGCTTAAGAGCTGGCTTTTGAAATCTAATTGCCATCCCTGGATGCTCAAAATAACAGGAAAAAATAACATATTGTTTACAAATAACAGGAAAACAACATTTATTTCATAGGAAGGGTTGTAGGAAAAAATAACAGGAAGCTTAATGGGTATGTAGCTTTATTGTTTACAAACAACATATTTTCAAACCCAAAACGAGGAGAGGTTTTATTGAATGCTTAGTTCTATGTTTTCCCATCATGCATTAAGTGAAATTTGTGTTCCAAATCAACTTCTAGTTGCTTTATTGATTTGCACCAAGTTAACTTAGTTTTTCCAATAAATGTTCAACTGTAAATTAAACGAAAGTGTTTAAATCATTTTTAAAGATTCGTTTTTCCAAAAAATGTTCAAGTATAATTAATATATTCAATCTGAGTTCATTATGCAAGCAAGCTTCGTTTCAGGTTTATCCATTGTTTGCCAATAAATACTAGGTTCATTGTGCATTGATCTTTCTCAATGTCAAAGTGGATAACATGACTAAAGATATAACATCACAGCATAAGTTAAAAAAATTCTACATGGAAGATACTAACCATAGTGAAAACAGCGATGATGGAGATGGACTCATCGTCCTTGGTTTCTTTATCATCCGCTTCTTCCACATACTCATCGTCATCTGTTGTTTCTCTAGAAGATCCACCTATTTCCACCTGTTTTACAATTGATAAAGACATAAAATTAGCGGGAACTGAAGCTTTAAAAAAATTAGAAGGAAGATAGTGAAAAAGCAAGTATCACAAACATAAGAGAGGTGAACAATAAATAATAAATATATATTTTAGAAATAACTAGATTACATAGAAGATGTTTTATATATGCTTGTTATCTAGCTCATGACTGACACGTGGAATCCATATTTATTAATCCAAGTCATGTGTAGATGGATGCACCTGTTGTTAACATGTACATATTGTGTTTTCATGAAATAAGGGACTACAAAGTAGTTGCACTCTTTTGTGATGTGTATGTATAGAATACGTAAGTCTAACTATAGAACCCATTGTTTTGTTAATGATCATATAGCTATTATGCATAAGTCTGAATGATGCCCGTGAATAGAATACAAATATACAATTAACTTGCTTTTGAAATTTATATGTGTCCCTCTTTTGTGATGTATCTTTCGGAATTATGTTAGAGTTCTTCTATAGTCGTAACAGTTGTGTCAGATACTGGATACCGTTCTACAGTTTTTGGTTTTCTTTCTGTTAGAGTTCAATATTATAGGTTAGGCCTGTATTTTTTGAACATCGCTTTTGAAAATAACAATAGACTAGTCATCTATGGTTAGGAAGAGTACGGGCTATATTTGCTAAATATTGTAGCTTAATTTCGGCGTATAGTCGGTACAGTGATGTCGGCAAGTGATGTATTGTTATAACTGAAGTTGTCGCCAAGGTTCACTTGCTTATAATTCATTAAATCCCATTCATCGTACAAATTGTTGAAACATATACTAAAATTGTCTCTTTTGTTAATTGAAAGAGCCTAAATTCACTGATATAAAATAATTATGACCTGATTGATTGGTTGAGAAAGAAAGAAATAGTTGAAGCAAGTGCGTCTTGAATTGATCTAACCGTAATGCTCCATTTTTTTTCATCTAGAACACGCAATTAAAGTTGGGGATAGACAATGCAAAAGTTCCAAAAGTACAAAAGTACGTCTACGGAGATCAAAGTCCGATTTAAAAGTTATTATTGAAGATGCTCTTTATATCACAATAGCTCGATTTACTGAGAACGTTGTGGTGGAAATAATTTTCAATAAATAAAATGCCAAACACTTTGCTGTTTCATTTTATAAATTAAATAAAATGACAAAGTCATTGTCGTTTTATTTGATTTACAATAAAACGGCAAAGACTTTGTCATTTATTGTAAAAATAATTAAAACGGCAAAATCTTTGACGTTTTAAACCCAGTTTGATGATAAAACTACAATGTTTTGAATATCATTCACCAGTTAAAATTCAATCAAAGATACTACTCTTGTATTTAACTAATTCAAGATTAATACCAAACATTAATCATCAATGTTGGACTATAAACACAATATTACGAGCTTCAGCAATGTGATTAGTTTTCACCTTTGTTTCTTATTTAAGGGTACATCATAGTTTACTGCTTTCATTAATTTGAAAATTGCAAGCTTGGATCTAAAAGCACCCATCATTGTTTTGGGCTAGATTTGCATGTGTAAATTTAACGTAGAAAAAAAATCATCGTATAGCTAATTTTTTTCCACAACACATTCAACTGTGTTGTTTGATTTTCTCTCCAAATCCATATATAGTCAATTTGAAGTCACTAGGATTAAGTATGCTCAATGATAGAGATAATTGTTTTAAGCCTCTGAAGTTTTAACTGCATTGCAAAGAAGCAGAAGCTAAAGAATTTTTTACCTAGTTATGAAAATCTTAACCATTGTTGCTGAAAGATAGTACCTTTGTATTTTAATAGATTAAAAGTTAATTCAAGAATCTAAAAATAAGAAACTAAAGAAAACCGTCAAAAAATTAAAACAACAAAATGTTTTTATTTATACATCTATATTCTTAGCTTAATAAATTTCATTAAGAGCACGTTGTTGGAAAAATCTGTATCTAACACAAGTTATGCAAACATATTTCATGAAATTAGCTGAATAAAACAATGGTCTAACCTTGTACCATTGAAGAACGGATTGATCAAATAATTTACACCGGACTTTGTTTCTTGGAGACATTCTCAAAGGAATGAATGCAGCGTGCCTTCAGTTACCGTGCATGGAATTCTTTCTTCACCTGATGTTTATAGAATATCAGATAAGAAAACAAGAAAGTCTCCTTTGTAAAATTGCAAGAAAATCTATAATTATTTTGCAAAAATCATTGAAATGAATATGTGATATTGCTCCTGTATCTCTAGGCTTTGTGATCATATTATTATCTTTAATTATCATGCAACCAATAAATTCACCTACTGAGTAGCCAACACAATCAAACTGCTGGAAGTAGTTCCATTACATTCATGTTTGAACTGGATACATGGTACATGCATCTCCATAAGCACCAACAGTATAATCAACTTAGTAAGAACGAAAATAAACATACATTTTAACCTACACAATTTGGATCACAAGTCTTGTTAAACATATGTATATTTTAATTGATAAACAATGTGGTATAAAATCCTTTCTGTGACATCCAACCTGCACAGTTGCAGGAAAAATTATTATAATTTGGAATGCAACCATAATCCAAGTAGATAAACATACATTTTAAAACCATAAACATTAACTATAAATTCCTATGAAAAAAAACTTGGTTATTTATCGGTAAGTTTTTCTTTACTAACTATAAAAAAAATCTCATTAACTATTACCAAATACATTACTGTTTACAAACTTCAATACAATTAGAATTAACTAAAAATTAAAATACATGGATTTAAAATTAACTACCCGGTCCTTTTCAAGTTTCTATTCAAAAACCAAAAATTCCTATTGCCAACACCTAAATGTCGATCAAAATTGAGATTCATTGCCAACACAAAAGTTTCAATTCAATAACCAAAATTAATTACCTGACAAGGCAATCCCAATTGCCAACAACTAAAAGAGGAAAAGGTAAGTATCGTTTAATTGTCGTAGATTTTAGATTCATATGCAGCTAAATAATAATGCATGACGAAATGCAACTCCATAAAAGCAAGTCACGATATAAATTAGAGAAAATGAGTCTGGACCAATCAAACAAAATAATAAACATTAACTCATTTAAAATCTAAATAGAACTATTTCAATGTGGATATGCATGAAAAGTACCAAAATATCTGGAAAATAATAATGATTACCAAGCAAAATAAGAACATTAACAAACCACTCAACTACCAACGTAAATTTCAATCCTGAAAAAAAAGACTTAGCTCACCTCAAGATCCACCGTCTCCGAATGCCAAACAGCAGCTGCGAGCTTTCCAGTAGAAACAAACTATGTTCTCACTGAGCTCGGATGTTGAACACTGAGATCCGGAGCCCGATAACAACCCGAATCCGTATTTGAGATGTTCCATCCCAGTTGAGGAGTGACGGAGGTGAAGGCAAGGATTTTAAGGCGAGGTCTGGCAGAGTTCGCTAAGCGGATCAGGCGGCGGCGGTTTGGGCAACGGGTCGGTTTCGAACCCGATTGCGTGATTTGGGGCGCATGTAATTGGGACATTTTATGTTTGGGGAGAGATTTTTATGGGATGAGAGAGAAAGAGGAAGAGTGAGATGTTTTTATACAGAGTCTAGGAGAGTATTTTTAAAGATTATATGAATGAATTTTGAATTGTTTGTGGATTCGAAATCTTTTGCAATTCATTTTGAATGCATTTTAACTATTATTAAATATTGATATTATTAATTATAAATTATCATATTATTAATTATTAATTATAAAATATTAATTACTAATTATTACTTCTTATTATTAATATTAATTATTACTTCTTAATTATTAACTTTTAATGTTAATTATTAATTATTAAACATTAATACTTGTTTATTAATTTTTAACTACTTAATAATAATAATAATTTATTAATTATTATATTAATTATTTATTATTGAATAGTAATTATTAATATTAATTATTAATGGTAATTGTTTCATATTTAAAATTAATTATTATTATTTAAACATTAGTAATAATGAACATTAAGCACCTATTACAATGGGCATTTTATCCCGTTGTAAAATTGGCATCTATTACAACGGGCGTTATGAGCGTTGTAAAATTGGCATCACTTACAACGGGCATTTTGTGACCGTTGTAAAATTGGCATCTATTACAACGGGCATTTTGTGAACGTTGTAAAATTGGCATCTATTACAACTGGCATGAAAGGACCGTTGTAATAGCATTCTATTACAATGGGCAGTCATTGGCCGTTGTAAAAAGGGCGTTGTATAGGGCATCTATTACAACGGGCCTAAATGGACCGTTGCAATAGCCTTCTATTACAACGGGTAGCCAATGCCCGTTGTAAAAAGGGCGTTGTAATAGGGTATTTTTGTTGTAGTGTTGGTTACTCCATCCATATACATTGTACACCAAATGGTAGAGGCTCCATCGCTCTCTGGGAGATTGTCCTATGTAGTGAATTCTGCTGTAAAGTCCGCCAGTGCATGTCTCTGATAGCTCTCCGAGGGAGATAAGTGATGTCGATTTGGATTAGCTCAATGTTACGCTTAAGTAACCTACCAGATGTCTCGGCTCGATGTAGGACCTGTCATAACGATTGATCAGTGTAAACATTGATGGGATGAGCCTGAAAATAGTGACTGAGCTTTCCTGAAGCAACCAACAAGCAGTACGTCAACTTCTCTATCTTTAGATAGTTCTTTTTAGCTCTTATTAACCACTTGCTAACATAACAGACCAGTCTCTGGATCTGATTCTCCTCATGAAGCAGTGCGGCACTTATAGTGTGTACCGACACGACCAAGTAGATATATAAGTCTTCGTGATCCACCAGCTTTGACAAGATGGGAGGTCTCTCTAAGTGGTTCACCAAAGCTTGGAATGCATCTTCACAGTCCTGTGTCCATTCAAAGTTCCTTTTCCCTCTTCTAATCAAGCCAAAGAACAGAAAGCATTTATCGGTGGCTCTGGAAATAAACCGGCTCAAGGCAGCAACCTTTCCATTTAGGCTCTGCACTTGTTTGATAGTCTTCGACACCTGGATGTTGCAAATAGCTCGAATTTTTCAAGATTAGCTTCGCTGCCGTGAGCATTAATAATGAAACCCAAGAACATTCCCGATGCCATGCCAAAATAACATATCAGAGGATTGATCTTCATTTTGTAATATCGAAGGATGTCAAACATTTCTGCTAAGTCTCTAATGCGGTCGCTTGATCGTTGTAACTTCACAAGCATATCATCCACATTTACCTCCATCGTCTTTCCAATCTGATCTTTAAACATTCGATTAACTGGGCGTTGATAGGTTGCTCCAGCATTCTTCAATCCGAATGGCATTACAATATAGCAGTACAATCCAACATCGATAATAAAACTGGTGTGCTCCTGGTCGGGGATATGCATCGAGATTTGGTTATATCGAGAGTATGCATCCATGAAAGATAGCAACTCATGTCCTGCGGTTGAGTCTACCAGTTGGTTGATCCTTGGAAGGGGAAAACTGTCTTTTGGGCACGTCTTGTTTAAGTCCAAATAGTCAACGCATGTCCGCCACTTTCCATTCACCTTTCTCACAAGTACAAGATTAGATACCCATTTAGGGTAGAGGGCATCGTGAATAAACCCATTGCTTTTGAGCCTATCCACCTCCTCTTTAAGGGCGGCGGATCTCTGTGGATTTATGCAACGCCTTTCTATTTCACCGGGACATGCCTCAGGTCGATATTTAATGCTTAGCTCACTCGAGATCCCACACATGTCAAAGTGATTCCAAGCGAACATGTCAAGGTTTGCTCGGAGAAAACCAGCAAATTCTTTCATCATCATAGGGCTGAGCTATGATCCGATCTTTAGGACCTATGATGGGTCGTCATGGCTGACTGTGATGTTGTTTGTCAGTTTAGCTGGTGTAGTCTTGGTCTCTTTAGGCTCCTCCTCATCATCCCTCGGATTTACGTATTTATAGAATAGACTATGGCGCCCGAGCAAAAGCCCAGGACTGGTTATCAATCTTCGGTGGCTTGGATGCGCAAACTTTTGCACACCCTTACCGTTCTCCTTCCGTTGAGCGTCTCTCAACTCAGCCACATAGCAAGCACATCCACTTGCCCGATCTCCATACACAACTCCCATGCCATTATTAGTTGCGAATTTTAAGGTAAGACACCAAGGGGAAATGACTATCTGGAATTTAGCAAGGGCCGGTCGCCCAGAAAAACATTATATAGAGAGTCCACATCCAACACAACGAAGGCAACATCTGTACTCTCCTATAGTCGCCTTCTCCTAACTCCACCAGTAGTTCGACATAGCCCACTACTTCCGTTGCAGCACCGTTAAAGCCATGAATGCGGGCTTTACATGGTTTCAGATCTTTGGCTTCCATTCTCACCTAGTCGTGCACCTTTTTGAAAATAATATTCACCGAGCTGCCACTGTCAACCAAAACTTTTCTCACTAAGGCGGGCCTGATCATGGCCGAAATGACCATTTGTCAATCGTTGGTGCCTCCACCTTATTTGCATCTCTGTTTCTGAAAACAATGTCATCTGTCATTTTACGATGCTATTTGGTTGGAGCCCTATCTTCTACATTTGAACAACACTCAAAATCACATGCCTGATTGCGCTAGCATAGCACTCCATCTCGTGCCAACTTTTGTCGATTGGATGTGGTCCTCTGGCTATTGTATTGATAACTAATCTTCCACCGATCCGCACAGGCTCCTTAGCCCTATGCGGTGCTTGTCCTCGGTTGGGTTCGGATGTCCCCTGCCCACCATCCTACGGAGCTTTAACAAACTGCTGTAGTTTTCTTTTCTGAATCAGTTTCTCGATAACATCTTGGAGATGCCTACACTCATTTGTGTTGTGACCATAACATTCATGGAACTAGCAATATTTTCTAGTCTGTTTTTATTTCTCCATTGAATCCTTCGAAGGTGGCTTCCTATATTGCTTGGTATTGCATGTAGACAAGTAGATGTTCTCTAAAGATGTATTCAGTGATGTGTAGGTATCATACATTGGAATCTTTAACTTTCCTCTTCCAGAATCCCTTTTCGTTCATGGTTCCTGTCACTGCCTTTCTTTTGCTGATTCGGTTTATTTTGGACCTTTACTTAAACTTTTCTGGAACTCTCCTCGGACTGTTTCACTGCAATGTTACTCTGCACTCCCTCTCCACTCAATTCTACAACATTCTTCTTTCTAGAGCATCTAGCTTCCTCTTTCCTCAAATAATGAGCTGCATTTCCATAGAAACGCTCTAATGTCGTGGGTGGTTTTCCAGTTAACCAATCGCCAAAGTCGGATTCTAGATCAATGCCACCTCGTACCGCCATCAATAATAAATGGTCATTTGGATTACTAACTTCTGTGACAGTTATATGTAATCTCTCCAAGTAATCTTTCAGCGATCCTCTTGGAGCCTGGATCACGCTTGATAGGGACATTACATCCTTGGGGCGAGTTACGTGCATACGAAATTGCTCCACAAACTTTGTTTCTAAGTCGTCAAATCTAGAGATTGAATTTGGGGGTAATTTTGTAAAACACATCATCGCTATGCCAAAGAGAGCAATATGAAAACATCTTCATTTTGTGGCATCATTATCTCGTGCAGAATCCATCAGCCATTCATATCTCATGATGTGCTGCCTGGGGTTGGTTTTTCTTTCGTAGGGAAGCATCGATGGCATGCTAAATCTCCTTAGATATTCCATGTATAAAATATTGTCTTTGAATGAGGTATAGCTTCTTGAGATATCCCAATCATCATTGGTCAAGCCTTGGATTTCCCTTAATAGCTATATGACTATAGCTGACAAGTCCGACGTTTGGATAGTTGGAGCCAAGCAATAGTCGTGCCCCACCTCATGTGAATGGTCTAGTTGATATTTATGGCCATTCCATGCCTTCTTGGCTCAACATCCTCTTGATATGCGTTACGTGCGTTTACATTGTCGTCATTCCGGAGAGGTAACTGATCTACATTAATCTAAACTCCACCATCCAAATCAACCATGGCATCACCAGTTTGCACTCTTCACATCATCTGTTGTAACTTGCCTCCAAAAGTTAGATCGACACTGATCGTTCCAAATGGATCGATACCGATCGTTATTCTATCTGGATCGGTCAAATGATGGCGGTTTGACGTTTCGGCATAGTATCCATCGGTTCTATGACGTCTACGTCTGTGGTAGTCATCTAATGAAGTTGAGCTCTCGGATGTAGAATAGGGAGTTGGCTCCCTTCTAGTTTTCCCGCATTGTTGATACGTGAGTTCATTTATCAGATTGATATTTACTTGAATCTACTGTTTCAACCGGCGGCGGCTGTCCATGAGCTCTCATCAGACTCAGGAAATCAGCTCTTGTGATGGAATCGGTTAGATTCTGGACATCAACTGGATTGGTAGCATCAACTTGTACTAGTAGATTACTCTGGCCTCCTTGTTAGATGTTGGCGTTCTCGTTTCCCTTTGCATTTTGAGCGGTAGATCTAGTGTTCATAACCGTTGTTGATAGTTTTCCTTCGACTTTTGCAAATCTGAATAGAACAAATAAACTATTTGAAGATAATTTTGGATCTCTTCCCGAGATTTTTGCAATCCAGTAGCAGCAAAGGGATCGAAATAAAGCTGAGAAGCTTGTTTCTTAGTGAAAGTGCCAAAATGTTTGCACCAAAAATTTGCACAAATACCCAATGGAGATTTTGTAGAGAAGTAAATGAAAATTAATTAATGAAATTAGAGGAAATAAGCAATTATATAACAGAAAATAAGCAATAACAAGAACACAATCGTATATAGTGGTTCGACGCTAAAAGCCTACATCTACTTTGGAGAAAAAACTTTATTAATCACTTGAATTGCTGAATATAGAAGAATGGACCGGAGTATAACCCTTAATTACAAGGAAGTGCCAAGCAACAATCAGCCTAAAGGATCCCAAAAATTAACAATCAAATCTATATTTATAGGGGAAGATGGTGAAATATCTTCCTAAAATTTCAGCAGCAGAGTCTCCAGATCCAGAAGAAGTCATGATATCGATCGCCAGTCCCACATCTTTCATAATAACGATCGGTACCGATCGTTCTATGGGCTCATTTTGGCATGCGGTTGATATAGTGGGCTCCACTCTTCAATATCACTACTAGAAAAGGGTTAAATAGCGATAGGGTGGAGCGACGGCTTCCGACGGCGATTTTCCGACGGCTTCCGATGGGCCGTCGGCGGCCGTCGGAAGCCGTCGGAAAATCGCGAACATCAGGCTCCAGCCGAGACTCCTCTTCCTCATTTCAGCACACGAAAAAAAATTCCCCAAGCCTTCAATTACTAATTTCGTATTTTTGCATCCTCCCCGGCTATGTATTCAACCTCTCTTGCCTTCTAGCTCAGGTATAATCTCTTATTTTCGTGAAAAATTCAATTTTTACCCTATTTCTAGATTTTCATAAGTTGATAAATTAGGGCTAATTGGTGATTGAAATTGTTTCCAATAGTGTTATAATAGTGTCTTGCATTCCATGGTATACCTATTTCATCTTTTATCATGAAATTGTGAAAAATATGTATAATTTGTGGTTGTTCATGTATATGTAAATCGTTCTGTATACGTTGATTCTACGATTGTATATGTGTGTAGCGCTGCTATCATTGTATTGTGTTAGTTGGAATAACATAAAATGAATACACGAGCTAGGAGTATTATATTGTACGTGCACATATTGACTTATGCAAAAAAAATGCATGAGTCTAAATTGTAATTGTGCGTATTGAAAAATGACAAAAATGTTAAACCAGCCTTAAATTGATGTAATACGTCGAATAAACGTGTTAAATTAAAATATAGTTTTGTAAATGTGAATAGTTAGTAAAACTGTATTTTTTCATAAAATGTGCACATTTAATTAACTAATGTCCCTTAGAGAGTTTTTGGCCCCGTCTGACAAGTGTTGTACATGATCATTATATAAATAGTCATTTTTTTTCAAAAAGCGACCATTTATATTCATTTGGTACAAGGTTTGTTGGATTTCGCAAAAAGACATATGCCGCCAGATAATCTAATGTGTGAAAATCACTATGAAGTTAAAAAACTTATGTCGGCTTTTGGTTTACCGTATCAGAAAATAGATACATGTTTAAAAGGCTGCATGTTGTTTTGGAAAGAAGACGCAAACCTTAGAAATTGTAAAATTTGTAATCAAGAGAGATACAAACCAAGAAAAAAGAAGGGGAAGGAAGTTCCGTACAAGCGTATGCATTACTTACCCATCACTCCAAGGCTTCAAAGATTATATGCATCTTCTATAACTGCATCTAATATGAGATGGCATAGTGTGAGAACGGAGGAAGAGGGTACGTTGACACATCCAGCCGATGGAGAAGCATGGAAGCATTTTGATAAAATGTATCCAAATTTTGCAGCGGAGAGTCGAAATGTTAGATTAGGATTATGTACGGATAGTTTTTTGCCATTTTCTCAATTTGGTTCTAAATATTCATCCTGGCCCATTATCGTCACACCGTATAATTTACCTCCATGGATGTGTATGAAAACGCAATATATGTTTTTTACTGTTGTCGTTCCTGGCCTCGACGATCCGACACAAGGAATCGATGTATATTTACAACTGTTGATTGAGGAGTTAAAAATACTGTGGAACGAAGGAGTAGAAACATACGATGTGTCCAAGAAGAAATTATTTCATATGTTTGCTTCTTTGTTATGGAATATAAGTGATTTTCCTGCCTATGCAATGCTTTCAGGATGGAGTACTACCGATCGTCTAGCATGTCCATATTGCATGGATGAAACACGAGCGTTTTCTTTACCTCATGGTAAGAAAATGTCATGGTTTGACTGTCATCGATATTTTCTCCATGTAAATCATCCCTTCAGAGGAGACAAGAAAAACTTTTTAGCTAATAGAGTAGAAACCAGACAACCACCGACGATATGGTCAAGCGAAGACATATATGAACTTATTAGGGACTATCCAAAGATATATGAAACTGGAGTGCAAACAGAAATTGAAGGCAAATCGATTGTTCATAACTGGTGCAAACAAACTATTTTTTGGGAGTTGCCGTATTGGAAACATCTTCTGCTTCATCATAATATAGACGTGATGAAAAATGAGAAAAATGTATTTGATAATGTTTTTAACACAATTTTGAATGTGAAAGGGAAGACGAAGGATGATTTGAAATCAAGACGCGATATAGAAGAATTATGCAAACGTCCTGAGCTTCATATGAAACCAAATTACAGTAAAAAAACCCAAAGCATGTTACGAATTAGATAATAATCAAGTTAAAGTTGTGTTGAAATGGGTGGAAGGGTTAAGATTTCCTGATGGAATATCATCAAATCTTCGTAGATGTGTTGACTTTAAAAATGGTAGATTGAGCGGAATGAAAAGCCACGACTGTCACATAATGATGGAAAATTTATTTCCCGTTATGTTCAAAGAACTACTGCCGTTAAAAGTTTGGAAGGTAGTAACGAAGCTTAGTATGTTTTACAAAGAGCTTTGTTCGACTACTTTAAAAGTGCAACGTTTACGTAATCTTGAAGTAGATATTCCTATATTGCTCTACAAATTAGAGAAAATATTTCCGCCAGGTTTTTTTAATGTAATGGAACATTTACCTGTTCATCTCCCATCTGAAGCACGACTTCGAGGTCCTGTCCAATATGGATGGATGTATCCATTTGAGAGGTATGTAATATGTTATCACGTAATTTAATTGCATTTTCGACCATGCAGTTAATGTAAATTAATTTTGCATAGATATCTAAATCATCTGAAGAAAAAAGTGAGGCAAAAAGTACGAGTTGAAGGTTCGATATGTAAATCTTACATCGAAGAAGAAGCTTCGTTCTTTTTCTCTAACTATTTCAGTGACCATTTGAATATATCATTTGAAAGTGTTTCTCGTAATGACGAAGGCGACGAACAAGAGTCCTCTTAAGCAATGCTATCTATTTTTAGACAACATGGTCGGCCTTTTGGAAAATGTGTAGAAATATGGCTAGACGATAGAGATCTTAATGTAGCACACACTTATATTCTTCTAAATTGTGCCGAGGTTGCACCATTTGTTAGGTAATCTGAAATAATAATTTGTGTTTTATTCTTTTCTATAATGCATGCGCGTGTATAACCTAATGTAATAATTTTTTTATATATACAGTGTTTATGAACGTGAACATCCGAACGGAGATCTCAGTAAAGAATTTTCCGGTTGGTTTTCAAATTACGTTTATGAGACGAGAAATTGTGTTGTTGACAAAAAAGAGTGGTCAAGGCATATCCAATATATTTCGTCAATGGATATAAATTTAACACCAAAGAATACGGTGCAGAAAAATTAACGATTAATACTGGTGTATTTGTAAAAGGTAGTGACGATCCAGAAAATCACATAAATGATTTTTATGGCGTTCTAACACAAATTTTGCAACTGACGTATTTCTCACGGCCCACGGAGGAGGTGTTTCTATTTAGATGCAATTGGTTTAGCAATGTTCCAGGTTTTGGAATTAATGTGCACAAGGATTATAATCTTATCGAAATAAAGCATACATCGCACTATCACAAGTACGATCCTTTTGTACTAGCCAAACAAGCATTGCAAGTTTATTACGCTCCTTATCCATCTCTAAAAAGAGATACAGCGGATTGGTCTGTAGTTTTTAAAACAAAGGCCGGATTTACATTCTCTTTTGAAATGATGTGTATATATGTCACAGAATTATTGTAATGTCATCTAGAGGTAGGAGCTCTTCTCGATCTTCAGGAGGCGATGGCAGTGATCCATCGCAAGCATCACAACGTCCTATAGTTTCATTAGTACCTAGAGTAGAGGGGAAAGAATTAAATTTTATTCAGCATCTTATTTTATTTTTTTGATATACATACGTACTTATCTGTATCATATTTAAAAACAGAGGGTTCGACCTACTTCCCTCGAAGGTTGTGTTGGACGTTTCTAGAGCTTCTTACCGGAGTAAGATGAGTGCATGTTGGCCGAAGTGGGATAACATCCCTCACAACATAGTAGAGTGTATTTGGCAGGATGTCCTAGTAAGTTTATTTTTCTGTTTTCCATTTTTAATTCATTTTTGTCGTTTTTTTACTGTTTTCCATTTTTAATTCGTTTTTGTCGTTATTTTTTACTGTTTATCGTTTACAGTTTAAATTATTTTTGCTTTTTATCGTGAAACACAGGCTGAGATAGACATTCAGACAGATGATATGCAGTTGGCACGAGGGTATTGGATGAAGAAGATTCGTAAAAACTATAGGGACTCGATATCCGAAATCAACAAATCAGGTAAGAAACCACGTTGGATGAGGGAGAGCGTATGGCAAGCATGGTAGGGATACTATGAACTGACGAGGCGAAGGCAAGTAAACTAATTTTTTTTAAATTATTTGACTGGTAGTAAATATCAAAAAATACATGATCGATAAATAATGTATCAAATTTTGAATGTACAGGCAGAGTCGAAAAGAAACTCTACAAACAGAAATAAAAATCCCGTCACTCATCGCGGAGGGTCGAAGTCATTTCAGCAGTATCAGCAGGAGTTGGTAAATTTACTGAATGCAAGTTGTAAATATTTTGTGCTATATAATTTCAAATGTACAATAATTGTATGTAAAAATCAATTTCAGGAAGCTGAGGCGCATGGTCCCGTGGGTTATATGGACGTGTTTACTCATACGCATGCTATCGAGCATGTAAATCCGGACGTGACAATTTCGTATACATGGCACGACGTTAAATCCACCAAGAGCCATGTAAGCATATTTCATTTTATGCAGTATTAGTAATTGTTCCACTTGTTAAAATATAATGAAAGAAGATATGATGATATTAATTTGTTAATGCAGGAAAAGTTTATGGAGCAGCGCCAGAAACTCCTTGCTGATACGGGTCGAGATCAGCTGCCAACAGATGAGGAGGATGCTATTTTTGAGTTAGTTATGGATCCATCAGAGCATGGCAGACGATACGGATTTGGCAATCAAGTGGTAAGTAAATAATATACTGGGTATCATATAAGTTTTCAAATTCAGTACATTGGTTTTGAGTCACTTCGTTATGAAAATATTATGCATTACCAAAATATATTAATTCGTTACTTGAATGTCATTTCAAAAATAAAAATAACGAAAAAAACATGTTATTTAATTTAGTTTGCCAGATATATGCATATTTTTAATTCAGTACATACACTTACAGAGATCACACAGCTAAATTAAATATTTATTACGGGCCAGCAGTCAGAGACGGGGTAGGCAGACTAGAGCTCAGATCGATCTAGCAGAGATCGAAGATTTGCGGGCTAGAGTGGTGCAACTGGAGGAGCAGAACCGTCGGTAGGCCATAGAGACCACACAGTTGCTAGACCAGCGTATCGCCGAGTACATGCAGCAGTATGGTGGCCGCTTCCCTTCCTCTGCTGGCTCAGGTTCGGGAGGAGATTGATTGATTGCTTTGGTCGGTATGTTTTTTTCTGTTTTGTATGATTTATATACAATGTTATAATACACTTAGCTATTTTGTTGCATAATTATGTGGATGTTGGGGATGTAGGAATTGATAGAACATTTGGTGTTGTGGATATTATTATGTATTGTATATTAGTTTAGGTAATGGTTATGTGTTTTGACTTAATTTTATGTACTTTTTGTTCGGTGAATTGTATATAGTTTGGTTTTTGATATTTGGTTGGAATATTATATATTGAATTGTGTATATTGAATTCTGCAGTATTGGTGGAATAGTGTTTGTTTGGGAAATGTGGATGGAAGGCTATACTGCAGCAGAAATACAGTAAAAATGCAGCAGATTTCCGATGGCTTTCAGGTTATATTTTTCCGACGGCTTCCGACACCTTTTAGACCATTTTTTCCAGCGGCTTCCGACAAGTGTCGGAAGCCGTCGGAAGCCCACTCGGCGAACTGTGTCAGAAGCCATCGGAATTACTGCACCCCGACGCCTTATTTTCCGACGGCCGCCGACTTTCAGCCGTCGGAAAATGCCTTTTCCCTTGTAGTGTATATTGATGTTCTCAAAGTTTCATGTGTATTCGACTTGTAGATTTTGAGATATCGATCATTTTCCAATGAACTGAACTGTAATATCGATATAGTGCGATCCATAATTAGTAAATATGGATTGTACCCAATCCATTTTCAGTAAATGGTATATTTTCATACTTTTATCGTTCTATTGAGTCCATCTTCTGCTTTCACTTCGCCACTTCTTCATATTATCATCTATGCCTAATCTCTGGGCTTCGTGATTGTTAATCTGACTTATCAGTCCAGATGATAGTAGAGTCTAACTTGTCTAATCAGTTCGAATATAGCCGAGCCAAAAAGCTGGATAACAATATGTACATACACACACGGGCTTTGAATATCATAAAGTTTTTTACGTATATGAGTTTTAAATAAGTATATAAAGTTTAATATATACTTGGTTACCAAGTTTATAGATTTCACAAGTACATGGATTCCAGTACATATTGATTTCATGTACATATCAGTTTCAAACGTATATAAAGCTTCGTACACATGGATTTCAAGTGCATACGGGTTTCAAAAATTTACAGTCTTGAATAAATGTTTCAATTTTCCAATGAACATATAACTTTTGAATACGTAAGTTTCAAACGAGTATATACTTTTGAAAATTTATAATTCCAAATATATCAATTTTATATATAAGTTTTCAAATACATATTGTTTTATAAAGGTTTCAAGTGTAGTGATTTTGAATGTAAATAATTTAGAATGCATGTGTACAGGGCCGACCCAAGAGTATTTGATGCCCTAGTCGAACAAGTATTTTTGTTTGTTTTGGTGCCCTTTAACCCAACCAAAAAATTACACATAACAAAATGTAAATTCTTTATAAAATTTAACATCCATCACAAAATATTGATCATACAAGTCATTTTGATTACATGCCAAAAAAAACAAAATGTAAACATAATATCCTAATACATAATACATATTAACGAAAACAATTTCTTCTTACATTTTTTGAAGCAGACTCCTCCATTACATCTTCATAGGTAAGTTTATCTAAATACTCACTTTCAATCAAAATCATTGTGAGTCCACTTAGTCTCTCTTGCGACATAGTAGTCCGGAGATATGTCTTAATTAATTTTAATTTTGAAAACCATTTTTCCGCCGAAGCAACCGTAACCGGAATAGTCAATAGAATTCGATAAGCAACCTAAACGTTCAGAAATCCACTTACATCCCTATAAGATCTCAAGAAATTAAGTATATCAATTGATGTAGTTACTTTTGATGGTAGAATTCCTATTAGTTGTCGAAGTTCAAAAAATAATTCTTTACCACAAATATCTTTCTCTTCGTTGTGCTTCAAAAAACCTTCTAGATTCATGCAATTATCCTTCAACTCATCATTGTCAATATTTTTAAATCTTAGGTTCAACAAAAATCCAAAAGTTTCTTCATAAAGTTTAAATTGATCAAATCGATCTCTAAGTGAGTCAAAGCTTGATCAACTAGTAAAAGAAAATAAGTATTCATATATAAATACTATACTATTTTATTACAGTCATCACAATCAACCTCTAAGGATGGTGGATCTTATTAAGTGAAATGTAATACTCAAAGAACATTAGTAACCTGCAGCTTTATGGAAATTAGTTAAGGTTTTTGGTTTTCCTACCTTGAGACCTTTGCCTAAGGCCCTCATTATCTCTACAGCTTCACTTATTTTTCATAGCTATGATGTGAATAGTGCAAATTATGTTATTCAAACAAAGACTTTTAGATTAGCTGTTTATGAGTGTACAAATTAGTAACGACAACTTCATGAAAATTCTCTTTCATTAAGGGGTCTACAGAAAGACATTTAGATTAGCAATTGAATTAGTTGGCTATGATTGAATTGTTTTGGAAGCACAACAAATTAACAAAAGCTTATTTCAATCATAGTAAAAAAAGCTTATTTCAATCATAGAAAAAAAACAGACAAACTAATCATTATCATTTACAAGCACAACAAATTAATGAAAGCTTATTTCAATCGTCGACTGTGAATTACATTTACTCACATTGTTTCAGCTGAGACTTGATCCAAATTTTGATTTGGGGCTATACTTTGAAACTAAAATTAGGGTTTGTAATTTGAGGGATGCAGTCTACAAGCGCAGCAAAGTAATCGATGGAGATGAAGTCAGTGTGTGATTGAGAGAGATAACACACGATGGAAGCTTGGAGGTGGTTGTGCTTCGCAGCAGTCGACGATGGGAACATAAAACTGAGAAAAGGCAAATCGCGTTTTTTGTCTTTCGTTTTTTTTTCTGATTTTTTGTTGCCCCTTAGCCGCGCGTTGCCCTAGTCCTTGGTCTCTGTGGACTCTGTTGTGGGCCGGGCCTGCATGTGTACATCAAATTTCAAATAGAGAAGTTTCTCATGTATGAGAGTTTTGAATATATATCATTTTTTAAATATAAAGTTTTTTAGAGATATGAGTCTTCGAAAATATAACAGGTTTTGGAAGTATATATCATTAGCCTTAGGATATATAAATATAAAAATGCAAATTTTCAAAAATTATGAAGTTTTATATATGATTTCAGAAAGCAACTGGCTTTGAAATTATGTTGGCTTTGTATGCATTGTATTTTGGATCTGGGTTTTCAAACATGTAAAGTTCTTTTTATATATGAATCGGCTTTGAATACATATGATTTCATATACATAGATTTTGAATAAATATAAAGTTTTGTATACATGGGACTCGAAAAGTGGAGATTTCAAGCATATCAGGCTTCCAACATATACACTTTTACATATATCGGATTTTGAATATATATATATATACTACAGTATTTTGAATATGTATGAATTCATATGCATGCGATCTCAAGTGAATAAGGTTTCCGGTATGTATAGCTTTGAATATATGCGGTTTCATATTATATTACCAAATTTCAAAATCTTATGTGGTGATGCTATCAAGTAGCATGATAAAAAAATTGAAACATGGAGATATATTCTTGTTCCTTTGAAAACAAAATATAATAGAGCGTACATTTCTTACATACATTAATCATGTTTTGTAAGTACGAAATCACGTGATATTTATAGCTATTAAAAAATAATAGATTAATAAAATTACTACACTATATACAAGCTAATACAAGGTAAGTTAATGTGTAGCACATGAGAAAGTTGACTCTACAAGTCTATATAATGCATAGCTAACAATTTACAGTGGCGACCTAAGTTAGAAAGTTCCTTCCAAAGCGATGTGAGACATTTCAAATGCACATATCAAATGAGAAATGAACATGTATGAGTTTATTATTTACACGTGCACTGAGTTTATTATATCTGGTGAACATGATCATATTATATTGTTGCTATTGCACTTTTATTTCTGGTTATTATTGTTGCTACTTTTAAGTTATAGAAGCTAACGTTTTGCAGGCATGCTATATAATAAGCATGCAATTCAATAAGGTCAACCATGAGATATTGTATTTACAATCCACCATGAATCAACTACTCATCGAAATTTCTAATTTGATTTATTTATACTTGAAATTCATCGTGTGCTAATATAGATTTTAAGGCTCTTTATATGTTGAAACAAGGAGTAACCTATTATAAGTAGGCATCCGAGAAGTTCTAGATTTCCTTGTCAAAGTGTAACGAGAATCTCCGATACCAGATGATTTTTCTGGTCCTCTTATATTAAATAGATTTCGGGATTTCTTATTACCGGATGATTCTCTGGTCTTCTTATTTTTAGATGAGATTCTGGTCTTCTTATTATCAGATGAGATTCTTGACTTCTTATTATCAGAAGATGGTATTCTGGAATTTGTATGATTTGATGAATTTCTATTATTTTTATTACCAGATGGTTTCTGGTTTTCTATATCAGATAGATTTTCTGGTCTTATATTAAGCAGATTTTAGGTTTTCTATGGAAGAGGGTAATTTAAATATCCAAGATAGAATGCCTCTCTATCTCAAGGCTTAGATTTATATAATCTAATGGATTTTTATGTACTTTCGAATCGTCATCGATCCTCGACCACATAACAGTTTCTAGTAAAAGATAAGTATTAAAACTCTTCTTAAAAGAAGGGATTCTTAAAGAAAAGTGTGTTCTTGCTCGTATAATCTATCGATTCATGTATCGTGACTTTTCAGACTTACAAATAAGATGTTTCTTTTCGCTAAGCAAAACCTGAAGTGGTACAATTATACATATCATTCAAAGGTGGAGTAATGTACACCAATATTATTTTCAACAAGCAGTTTTATTCAAAAAGTTTTGCTAAACAAACCTATAGGGAAAATAATCCAAAAATCCAATGGATTATTGTTAATTACCCTATGGATCAGGAAAACACATATTTATCTATTTCAAGGATGATCTATAAAACGTTCATATGTTGCTTAACATCAGCAATTTCCCATAAAAGTTATTGATCTAAAATGTGTCGATAAGAGCCTTCTCAAAGCTTTCAGAAATCATTGAAAAAGAGAAACCTATACATATTTTCCAAAGAAAGTTTTTGAAACTATTGAGGCTCATTAGCGCTACTAAAACTCTAATTAGAAGAGTATATTCTTGATTAAAGGACTATTGGTTCATGAATCATGATCGCCCGGTCCCTTATTTGAGATTTACATTTCTATTATGAACAAATAAGTTTTATGAAAACTTCTTCTAAACTTCGAACACTGGGAATAGAATCTATTATCCAGGCTATTAGAATGCTCTAAGTAGCTTTTGAAAAGTTGGAGACTGGAAAGGCATTCATCAAGAGTCATGAGCATGAACTACAAAAGGGACAAATTAGTCAAACCAATACTTATTGAAAGAAGAGAAATCCATCTAAACGACTAAACGTTTAAGTAGCAAGAACACCTGGATATCGACTAAAGATATTGAGAAAGGAAACAATACCAAGTATGAGTTTTTTGCAAGAATCGACACCTTCTATACATGAGTTCAATAATGTTAATAATCATATGATGATATTCAGATTATCAACAGATTCACAAAGTATATCTGAACATGAAGTGAATCATGGGCACATAGAACTTCTACCAAAGCTGCAACTGGACATGTTCTATTTTATTTAACAAATGGATATGAAGATATACTTCCAATCGAGGTTAATGTACCCTCTCATCAAATGATTGCATAGGCATTTAATTCCAATCAAGAATTGAAAAGAGAATCTTTAGACTTGATCAATGAATTAAAGAATGAAGCAGTCATACGGACGGTTAAATATCAAAAAAGGATATTGAAATATTACAACTCCAAAATGAGAAAATGATCGCTTCAAAACGAGATTTAGTACTACAAAAGATTGTGGCAAATACTAAGAATCCAGCAGATGGATCGCTCAGGCCTAACTTGGAAGGATCCCTTATCATGCACAAAGTAACACTACTAGGGACTTATCAATTATGCCGACTTTATGGCAACATAATGGCAATAACATGGAACGCTGAACATTTGAGACCATATTTCCTAATAGTGGATGAATAAAGAAGTTGAGACAAGAATATCTACTGGATCAATCATGGAAGGGGTAAGAATCTCCTAAAATAAAGGAAAAGAACTACATCATCACCTAAGATGGTGATAAAGGGTTCGATCCAAGTTGAGACCAAAACAATCTTCTAGAGGAAGATCTGTCAAAAATGAGCCATTAGTGCTCCAAAACAACCTTCAAGAGGAAGATCCGAAAAAAATGAGCCATTAGCACTCCAAAACAACCTTTTAGAGGAAGATCTATCAAAAATAAGTCATTAGCGCTCGCAATCTTCTAGAGGAAGATCTATCAAAAATAAGCCTTATTCCCGCCTGAAAATGGCATGTTTAAGGCGTCACCTAGAGGGAGGATGGAATAAACCTTTGGTCCCACCTGAAAATGACCTGGCCAAAGCATTGACCATCCTTTAGTACCGCTTATAAGTTCTCACTGAAGCACCTCCTAGAGGGAGAACGAGGTAAGCCTTTAGGTCTGCCTAAATGGATCAAAACAATCTTCTAGAGGAAGGTTTGTCAAAAATGAGACATTACTGCTCCAAAGCCAAAAACAATCTTCTAAAAGAAGGTCTGTCAAAAATGAGCCATCAGTGCTCCAAAGCATTCTAGAGGAAGATCGAATTCAAAAGCCAACCAAACTCAATCCCAAAGGTTTGGGAGACTGAGGCAATCTTCTAAAGGAAGATCAATCAAGTCCAAAATGCAAATTGACACAATCCAAAGGAAGGATTAAGCAATCTTCTAGAGGAAGATCAGTCAAGTGTAAAGGCATTCATATGCAAAGTCCAAAGAAGAGGCAAAAAGATTCAGTCAAAACCTAAATCATTACCTAGAAATGGTAATAAGGGATTCAAATTAAAGCGTAATTCCTCACCAAAGAGAGTGATAAGGGGCTAAAGAGAATCAATCAAAGAAACGGACGTAAGAGTCCATTATCCAAAGAAGAGGTAAAAAATCAATTAAAGTTCGAATCCATACCAAAAGAGTAAGAAGGGATAAAGAAGTCCAAAGCTTAAGGAAAGGGAAAAGGAATAATTAATTATTGTGGTAGTAAAGGATCAATCAAAGAATGAACTATTACGTATTACGGTGATCAAGAACCAATCAAAATCATTACCTATTGCGGTACTCGAGACTCGCTCTAAGTTAAAAGAATTATCTATCATAATAAAATCAGTTGAGTAAATCAAATTATATACAATGGAATGGATCAAAGCATTCTTCTAGAGGACGATCAATCAAATATGAGCTATTGTGCCTCAAAGCAAAAGTCAAAGTAATCTTCTAAGGAAAGAATAATCAACTTCGAGCTATTTTGCTCTAAGGCAAAAATAAAAGTATAATTAGGAATAAGCACCTTAAAGATCATGTATCTTTTAGTTAGAAACATTCCATTAAACAACGAGAATACCTTTTTCTATTCGAAGTATCAGCCTCCGGTAAGTTGAGATTTGCCAAGAAATCTCAGGTCTCCTATTTCAAGTAATCTTATTGCCAGATAGAATTTCTTATGTTTTATTTTAGATAAAGCCATAATATTATTACCAGATAATGTTTTGGTCTTTTACTCAAAATATTGCTAGACAATTTTCAGGTCTTCTATTCAAGTGATATTATTGCCAAACACTTTTCTAGTCTTCTATTATTACCAGAATAGTTTTCGGTCTTCTATTCGGATGATTGCCGGATGGTTTTTTGGGCTTTAGATAAGGAGATTATTATTGTCAGATAGATTTTTTTATCTTTGATTCATAGCATTACCAAAAGATTACCCGGTCCTCCCTTCTATAATATGATCAAATGGATTTTTGGTCATCTATCCAAGATATTATTCTTGTTACCAAATGGTTTTTTGTTTTCTAATCAGGATATTACTGTCAGGGAATTACAACTGCCAAATGGTCATTTGGTTTTCCATGCATAAAATCATTATTGTTAGATAATTTTTTGGTCTTCTCTTCAAAGATATATTACCATCGGATGGTTTTCTGGACTTTCATTCATGAAATTATAATTATAAGATTCTACTTAAGTGAGATTTCTGCCAGATAAATTTCTGGTCTTTTCAAGCAAATTTATTACCTGCTAAAGTAGTCTTAACTTATTCATTACAAGAAGACAAGTCCATTCATAATCCTGTCAAAATCCTAAAGGGAATGCCCAAAATTAAATTTAAAAGTAATAATGAAAATCATAGCTTGCTTTGTGTTTTGCAGGAAAACAGAACAAGAAAGGAAACCTTGCATAGAATCTGAAAAGCAAGAGAATTTTTGTTTTCCGCTAAAGTGTAAAAAGCTTCTTCTATGCAAGGAAGGAGGAAAATGTTATCCACATAATTTTTAGGAAAAATATAATGTCACATGTGCTTTACCTCATCAAGTCAAAGATTGATGTCAAATGTAGGAGCAAAATGGATATCGCATCTCATTAACAAAAGTAGGCTACAACTAAATATGACGTTGCATTAACTCCATGTCGCACTCAAACAATGCCATATTGATTCCATGCCATATTTTATCAACATCGCATATCACCCATGCCATGCTCCATAAATATAGAAACAAAGGATGGTTGCCACACTTCATCACTATGGAAGCCTACAATGATGTCTCATACCTTCGATTCCACGCTTCATCAATGTAATAAAGGTAATGTCGAAGGCACTATACTTCATTGAGACAAGAATTGATGTTGTGCAACACTAATACCGCATGTCGACAGGGCAGTGATATCGAATAACATCAGGTCGTAAGCCATCAATGTTAAAGTGGCATGATATACCATTAATGCTGCATCTCATTGATACTGCATCCCTTCAACGTCGTCATCCAAGAAATGACACGTTTATTCAATGCCGCCTCTTATCAGTATTGTCTCCTATCAGTGCCGCCTTTTGTCAATGCTGCTTCATATCAATGTCGCCTATTGTCAATGCCGCCTCTTATCAATGTCGCACAACATTAATACCAAGGGATGTCAGAGGCCATGTAAAGGGAAGAGGACTAAAATCATTCACAAGAGCAAATTCAAGAAGACTGGTGTGCTTTTTTCATAAAGCTTCAAAGGCATGCATGTTGAAGCCATCACCAAGATAGTAATCCAAGTCCCACATCGTCAATGGAAGAAAGCCTACCTCCTTACAACCACTATAAATAGAGATGCACCCCTTCATGGAAAGAGGCCCTTAACTTCTTTCTCACTCTTATCACATTTTCTAATTAGATCTTCTCCAAGTTCTCTTCATCGAGAGATCAAGGGCAAATCTAATGGCAAAAAGGCTAATAAGGGAGAAGATGATATATTTGCAAACAGGGGCTTGAACAATTAGAAAATTGCATATTTGTATATTTTATAACAGGCTCGTAATTGAATAAAGGACATGACTTGAGCATATTGCCTACTGTTATTTGGCTTGCCTATTTTACTTTTCAAACTTATGAATTGTATTTCAAACAATTCCATAAATAATCATAAAACCAAGGGGTATTATTGGAATTTCTTTGAATATGCCACCTTATACGACATTTTGAACATTGAACCAAATTTTGGTTTAACGGTTCCAACGTATTAAAATGTAAAACTAAAATATTGTAAATAGAAATAATAACAATAATTCTATTATCGATTTAATACACGTGATTCAAGATAAGTTAGGAAATAAAAAATAAATATTGAAAGTTGACTAAGACAATGAAATAACGAATTAGGAAAGTTACAACAATCAAGAAAGGTATTTATTAATTTAAAATAATCAATTAATAATGCTTAATTGATATCTAGTTGCATTAATTGGAAAACAAGTAGCAAAAGGTATTTGATCTATTAAATCAAAAGGAAGTGGTAAATGACATTTAATGACTTTAACGAATTAAGAAGTAAGTTTATGTAAATAAATACTAATAATTAAACTTAGCAGTTGTAATAATTTTCTTGCTAAAATTATCTGGTCTCAAGAATACGTCTATAATGGGTGTGAATTATTGGATGTATCCAAATACTTAAATTAAGTATAAATGATGCAGTTATTAGTAAGGGTTGTAATGCGAGGTTAGTAATGTTATACAATAGAAGTCTACCCTTCGCAAGAGCTACGAGCAGTTGTGCACATCTCCAACTGTAGGACTCATGGGAATATACGTTCATGTATAAGCAAAGGAAACATACCAAAGGGGATTCACCTTAGGTTTGAAGTCTTGAATGGAAAATTAGGGTTTTCTTCAATCCCAATATAGGTTACTAAGTAACCAGATGAGCATTTTCTTGATTACATTAGGTAATCTGAATAGGACGGTGGGTGTAGGCTAGGTGCTATGTCAGCAAGGTTGGTACCATATATGCGAGGAGTAAGGCTATACACATATGTCGAGAGCATCATCCGTCCCAGTGCGGTCATTAGAACGACTTGGGTTATGCCTAGAATGGACTATACATCCTACTAGTGTAGGTTTCGTATGGGATATGCACCACCTCCAAGTTGTTTGTTAGTTTGTTTGTCATTAGGAGGCAAGGCTAGTTAACCCTTAGATGAGCCTTTAAGATGAATTAGAATATAGCTTAATAGTTATAGTACGATCATTAGGCACCAACGGGAGGTTCCTCAATTATGCGGTCCATTTAGCTGGCCTAGACACTATTGGTAAATGCCCAGTGAGGTGCGGAGTTGCAAGAGCGGAGAATGTATCCTGGTCTTTGGAGGACTATGATACATACATACACACACACACACACATACATATATATCCATACATCTATAGCTATTGTATACCTAGAGAAGGTTGAATTTATCATACGCGTATGTGAAGTAAATTGACCAAACTTTAAATAATAGACATAACATGTAATGGAAAACAATCGGCATAAACTAGTGTAATGGACAAAGTACGTAATTTACTAGTTACTAGAATGTTGTTTTGAACCTCTCCTTATTACAACCCACAGGATAGATTTAGAGGGACAAATACTGGTACAAGATGGGAACGGCGAAAGGAAAGATTTCTTTATGCATGCTCTGCACTGGCAAAAGTGCTAGATACCAGAGGTATTAGCCTTGGTCGGTGTGTGTGTGTGTGTGTCTATATATATACACACACACACACACATATATATATATATACATATATATATAATTCTGCTGTGAGTTCTTACCGATAGCTCTCTGATATAATTTTTTTTATTATAGGATACCAACACCACCGATCCATACTTTTGTTAACTTTGATTTTTGATTTAGCGAAAATTCGGGCCCATTGTGGTACGGGTTGTTATAATATTAGTATGGACATTTTTTGCAAATTTGATTTTAGGTAGATTAGAATATTTTAATACATAGCAAATATTATTTTATTATTAGTAGTTAAAATGCATTAATTTCATTTTACTAATAAGCTTCCACTAGATTTTTATATTTCTTCCCAGAGAGAAATATAGAAGGCTTTCGACTTCTCAAGTGAGTGTTAGGACTCGCTTGCCTTAGGATTATGACCTTGAGTTTGCTTAACAAATAATAGGACCGCAAACAATGGATAACACATTAATTAATTGTATCTTATATAACCCCTAACTAGTATTCTTTGCCCTAATCTCACTTCGACTTTAAGTTTTCTCAACTAATCGAAAGAGATTATTCATTCATACCTACCATTTCAGGATGACCTAATTATAATGTATGTACATTGAGTTTTCTCAACAAATATTGTTATCTTACCTCGTTTAGTCAATATATTAATAATACAATAGAAAACATCTCTATCTTGAGTTTGCTCACCAACTGGAGAGTATGCAAGCAACTTATTACCATATAAATGGTAGAGGACAGCATTTGTATTAGAGATTCATAATCTTTTAATATATTTATTCAAGTGATATTGGTTTAGGAGGTAATGTATTTCTTATAAATACTCTCGGGATTAAAGTGTTAGACATATATGAAATCACGGTATATGTACGATACGTATGTATTATTCCTTAAACCTAATTTGGATTTCTTGTAGTACCACTCTATCTAGTATAATCATATTTATTTTAATTTATTTCAATCATATTTAATTAATTTAATCAGTTATTTATCTCACTGAACTTTAACAAGTTTAATTTAAATTTTCAACAATTGAATTTTAATTCATGCGTCCTTAACAATTAAAAGATGTATATATAATATAACATTTTTTTATAAAAATAATCCTACTTCGAGGAGTAGAGCTAGGGGATTCAGATGGCCTGCTACAACCGACCCCCTTTTTAGCCAGCCCAGCACAGAGCATTAATCCCCAAAGCATTCTCACTTTTTCAAGGGATAACCACTCCACGTCCTAAGGGTTACACAGTGCAGCTTGCTAGTTACAATATAATATAACATTTATAATAACTATACATACATATATCATTTATAGTAATTACATACATCTATCATTTTATATATATATATATATGTATATAATTTATTAATTATTCTTTAATTAATTTAACTAATCAAAAATATTTTAATATAATATTAATTAAATTCGAATTTTATCATCATTTACCTTAAACATTTCAAGATAAATAAACACAAATCAGTATATACGTGTTCTAGTTTAATTAATTAACTATTAATTAATCAATTATTTATTTAAGTAATCCAATTGATTAAACAATTAGGAGAAATTTCAAGATCAATTTATTAATAACTAAAAACAAGCTTTATGAAAAAATTATAATATTCGCAATATGTTATATTTTAAATTAAACTTTTAAATTTAAAATATAGTTTTAAATATTCAAAACGTGTTTTGAAAATTAGCCTAAGGCCTAAAATCAATTTGGGCCTTTGTATTGGGGATCACATTTGGGTTTACTTTAAGTTCGGGCCAGGCCAATAGCTTGGTAGAGCAGAGAACTTAATTACCTGATCCCAACCTTCGACACTATCATTCTAAACACCGTACTAAATGGGTAGGCTTTAATCTGTTAGCTTTAATAATCCTAATTTAGACCGCATAGGCTATCGAGCTCTGACACCGTTGAAGGAACCAGGTTGGGTCGCAATGGGTTATATGAGTGAATTTCAAAAAAAAATCATTTTAGATGTTAATGGGCCTATGAAACCTAAATATATTTTACATCCAATCTAAAATATTTTAAATGAAATTTTTATTTTATTTTATTTATTTGGAAAAGGAATTTTAGGTTTAAATTCATAAGTGTATCAATACACTTATTCGTGTAGTGCACATGCTACTGATAAGAAGTGTGCATGGCATTATGACTGCATGTGGACATTGGGATTTACGCCGCAAAAGACCCATTTGTCTTTTTATATAAGTCTTTGTTGTCCACATTTTTATTTATATACATACACATATACATATATACATACACACACACACTACATACATACATGCATATATATATATATCTGTGTGTGTGTGTGTGCGTGCACGTGCGTGCGCATGTATATGTATACGTGTATGTATATAGGAAGGTTTTAAAATTGAATTTTATAGTTTTATACAAAAGTCCATTTTATAAAATTTGAATTAAAATAAAATACACATCTATGAAGCTAAAGCCCCTCTAATGCCCCGCTAAAGTGCGTAGCATACTTCAATAAATTCGTATTTCCAATTTAGCGCTATTAAATAGTAGATTCGCTTAAAGCCCCACTAATTTCCGCTATGCCCATTAAATCAACAGTCCGCTTTAGAAAAATTAATATTAAAGGGTTAATTTGACCAGTTCTCTTATAAACGAAATTAATAAATTTAGGGTATAAGTCTAGCTCAAGCACCAAGCGCTCAACATAAATTAGAACTCTATTCTATATTCTTCTATTTTGTTATATGGAGTGAATGATGTTTTTTTCTGCATAAACAATGTGGAATTGAGAATAAATAAAGTTTGGAGAGTTTATTTTATCTCCAATTAAGATTTTTACACCTCCACTATTTTTTAATATATCTTTGCTTTATCCCCACTATAACGTTTTGCACCTCTGTTGCTATAAAACCTCTAAGCGCTTTAACTACACATATACACATACATATTTCCATATATAAATAATGTAAACTATGTTTTAATATTTAAAACAATATATGTATGTAAAGTTTGTAATTAAATATATATATATATATAATTTAAATCAAACTTTCAAATTAGGAAGGAATCAAATGGTTTATGATTTCATATAAAAGCCCAATTATTACAGTTTCTAATTGAGCTAGCATTTACATTTATGTAAACAATAACTAAATTATATTCAAAACAACAACCATGTAACACATGTATTCGATTTTAAAGGTGAGTTTAAATAATTAAAATTCTTTTCAATCAAAATTGTTTACAATTGAAGTTAATTAAAACTTAATCATAATTGTTTTCGGTCAAAATTGTTTAAATAACCATGTAATGTACATATGCGCTTAATTGGAAAGTGAAAGTTTTCAATCAAATTAATTTCAACCAAAATTGTTTACAATCAAAATTAATTATAAGTTAATCAAATTTTTTTAAATAACCATTTAACATATATACACACACTCAATAAAAAAATTCGATCAAATATTTTTCCCCTTTTGAACAATGATTTCTAAAAACAACAACAAAATAGATCGGAGAACTTAAGCATCCATAAATTCATTGTAATGATTTAAAAATAAACTATACAAACAATATGAACAAATATCAAAAGAGATGAAGGATCTAAAATATATCAGATAAAAATCATATAAGTAATTGAGCTATAGTAAAAAAAAGGTGTCTAAATTAAATTAACATGATGAACATTTACTTAATTCAAGAGTGGCAAAAGTGGATTTGAATTATATTACAAGATGAATATACAAACATATGATATGTAGCATGTAAAGGATTTAAACCATATGAACATGACGGGTATATGATTAAATTAAATTTGAATGTCACCTTAAGATGTAGCCAAAAAGTTGCATCTTGAATGATGAACAAAACTCCTAGATCCAACTTAATCAACTTTTGGGATTTGTAAAAATCAAGAGAAAACAACCACCTTTTTATTTTGGTTTCGTTTGGATTTTTTTAAGCCTTAGTGGTTATTAAATTTCGATGGAATGAGAGGGCAATGGACTGAGTGGAAAAGAAATCTTTTAAGAAGGCAATAAAGGATAATTAAAGTCTAAAGATCTTTTGCCTTCCTTTAGTTACACTTTAGCATTTTCAATTCAAAATTGGAAACGCTATCTCTCCTATACTATTACTCAGTCATAGAATAAGACAAGATAGGCTATAACATTTTCCAAACCCATTTAGTATTTATTTTATTTAAATCCAATTTAAATGTTCTCTTTATATTGTATACCGATACGCACGTACATAACTTATAAATACACATTTCATTAAATACTAAAGGTGTTCAAACATCAAATAAAATTTAACGATTAATATTTCGTAAATATTAATTAATTTACAACATTCATAAATTAATTAAATCATTTGGTTTATTCAACGTATTCATCATTACGGTTGTCCGACTCAAAGGTGTAAATTTAGTCAACGGATAATATTTAACAATTCGAATACTAATGTTCACATGTTACCTTAGCTTATAGTGTGATATTTTGGCTTAATTTATCACTTATGAACCTTTTAGATAAAATTCTATTTTACTTAATATAAGCGGAACCTGGTTGTAATGGTTGTTTACAATAGTTCTCTTCGTCGATGCTATATCACTTTAGGACTTACAGATCCAGTTTTAGTCAAAATTCCAATGTCATCCATATTAAAATTCATCAGTCCAAACATAAAGTTCTTGTTTAATAATAACAATTATTATTAACAATACTACTCTGTCCAAAGACTTTGACTTTAAGTTGACTATAGTTGACCGTCATACTATCCTCCTATAATTGAAGAGATGAATTCTTTATTGGATATGTTTCGCTTCTAATTCTTCAACTCAGACCCAACAATAATCGTCCAATGGATGTCATGCCACGACTTAACTATAATCAAAGTAGTGTCTGCATTGAAGTCCAATAGTATTCTCAAGTCAAGTGAACCGTGTAACTTTAAGGATCTCTGTTTGATCTTAGTTTTATTAACCAATAGAAAACTCTATATGAGGCATTCCATAATTATCCAGTAACAATCAGTACACAATCCCTTCATGCCCTAGTAGCCATGATAATACACCGCCCAACATTTAGAGAGTGTGATGCACTCTAGTCTTAATTGAGGTATAGATATCCTTCTCAAAACATCATGACTAGGAACTATTAATATAATATGTTACTTTAAATGTGATAAATTTCTCATTCTTACTCCACACTGTAATTACCATCATATAATAAATAATTAGTGAAGTTTTTATTCAATATACTTAAATTAATATCATATTTGAAAAGTATATAATAGAAAGAAAAGCATATTTTATTTTGAACGAGATTTTATTACAGATTTAATCATTTACAATGAATTATAGAATTTCCCTAGAGAATACCCCTAACTCTACCACATCATAATAACCAAAACAATCAAATTGAATTTTCATAAGCTAATTGACCAATTAGAAATAGCAAACAAAGAAAATAACTAAACTGACAAGTAGCTTTTGCACAATCGCGTTTTTTAATGGGTAAGCGTTCATACAAAATAAAAATATAAAATAATGGAATAAATATTTATTGAAGACTAATGAAGAAGACTCGATAATCTGGTTAAAACGTGAAAGACAGCACATTGAAATTTCTAATAAGGTCTGCATATTGTCATTCGTCGGATGTTGAAAATAAACATTGAGAATGTAAAAACACTGTAATTTTATTTTCTCCAACCCTTACAATAATTATCGATATTATTATAAAATATCGGGTATTATAGACTAAATAGATATATCAGAAAATAATGGGTGATATATCAGTAATGATATTTTAAGCGATATTTTGGATAAAATATCGGCTAAGGAGCGATATGAGATATATCGATAATATATCAGTGATATTATTCGATACAAACTTCTTAGATAGTCATAATGTTGGTACTATTAGGATGAATAGATGTTGAACATCACCTCGAATTCACGAAGAGACATCAAAATTGGAATTATGCTAATATTAGAAGATGCTTAATGAAGGAATCGACCTAGTTGACAGTGAGTGAAATGGGTATATTTGAATTTTTTTCATATTTGGATCGTAGTAGGCCTAGAAATCTAATGGGTTTTACTAGATCCAATCTTATTTTAAATAAAATCATATTTTATTTTATATTATTTTATATTTATTAATTAATCGTATTAACATTTTAACTAAATGTTTAATATGGAAATGCATTATGTATACATCCAAACATACAATAACATAAATAATCTAATATAAATATGTGTAACTATATATACGCACATACATCTAGATATTGGGATTTATATCTATTGTATATACATATATATTATACTTACATATACATAATAATCTCATATACATACAAGGAATATAAATATCTAACTATATACATATGTTTGTATATAGTACTATGTATATAGTTTGTATACACATATTAATAGTAGCACACACACAAACACACACACACACACACATATATATATATATATATATATATATATATAGACACACACATATATATACATATATGTGATCCTTGTTGCCACTTGTATACACACACTAGTGTGTATATGCATTTATGAAAGTATGAAAACAATTCACATAAATTGACATTTCAAAATAATAGTAAATATAAAGAATGAAGAAGGGATGGAAATTTATGTTATATTTGAATCTAATCAAATCAAAATTAAAAAGGAAATGCCATGAAGTGAAATTTTACTATACCTTTGTTTTGCAAACGCCAACTTAATAAATACTTTAATACCATATAATTTCCGAACTTAATTACATTAAAACCTTTAAATTCGTAAATATGAAAATATCTATAATCAACATAAAGAAAATTAATTCTTTTAATAATTTAATATATAGCGCTAATGAATTGGATCTAAAACATTACACTTATATTTACATACATATACATATAATAAATTAAGATTTAACTTCAAAGCACGAACTTGAATTATTGAGACAAATGAACCTAAAAGAAGGTTCAATTTTGATGTTGGTTAGCAATTTCAAAATACGACGATGAATTGATTATAATACACACATATACATAATTCAATTTACAAAAATTTAGATCCATATTTAAAGGGAATAAACTGTAAAAACGATAATAATTCAATACATCAAAACAAATTTAACTACATACAATCTTAGATCAAGCAAAAAAATGGTTTATTTCAAAATCCAAATGAATTAAACCATAAATGATTTGTTAGATAAATAATTTATTAGTTATGATAATATATGAAAATTTTCTAACAAATCAAGTTTACAACAATTAATCACTTTAGATATAATATTCAAGTAAAACTATACATGAATAGAACTCACATTTAATCACATATATCAAAGAAAATTCAAATTAGATGTTAACAAGTGGCTACAATACACAAATATGTGAAAAATATTATTTTGAACAGCATGAATAAATTAGAAATAAGAGAAGCATATCATAAAACCTTGCCTTTTGTCACACCTCGAGTTATGGATTTTCATTAGATTTTCAAATGAGCATGCATCCCACCTTGCGAGAGAACGATGAACTACCTTTATTTTAATCTAACTTAATGTCTGATTTGAATTTATTTTGTGTGTGTTTTTTTTCATAGGGAAATATGGCTAGCCCCAGCAATGGAGGAAGAAGGATAAATTTTATCTAAAAGAAAGTGAAATGAGGAGATTTGTTTTTTATGGGATAAAAGGATCCTTTCCCATTCTCCTTATTCACAACCAATGCCTTCATTTTCTCAATATGTTGGTTGACCCTAGCATGCATCCATAATGGGAAAAGTTTCCAAAAATCCATCCATGTAATTATTTATTTTTAAACCTTATTTGAAAAGGTGTACCGATATCGAATATCAGTATTTGCAAATATGACTTTTGTACATGCATTTAAATAGTTACTAAAACATTAAATAAATTAATTATACTTAATATTTCAAAAATATTAATTAATTTAACCAATTTATACATTTTGTAAATTAATCAAATCGTATTGTTTTTTAAAGAAATCACAAATGTGGTTGTATGAGTCAGAGTTGTGAATTTAGTCTGCGATTAATATTGAACAATTCAAGTATTATCGTTCGCACATCGGCTTAGCTAGTGCTGCGACAATTTGGCTGAATTCATCGCATACCATTGATTGGTTTTCACAAAAGGATAAAATAGGTCAGTCTGCATTGTCCAACCATCCCATTGTGGTTCAAGCCACCCGCATATGTGGCCCACGTTCAAGCTTGCCTTGGTAGGTGTGTTTCCTAAAGCTCACGTCATTGCCCCCAATGTTGCAAAATCCCACAACTTGCTTGAGGGGTCTTTTCTCCCATTAAAGCTACGTTCTCGACATCAGCACATGCACTATTCAAGCAAAGCTCATGTTGGATATCAGCGAACGACATCAACGGGTAGCGGCTCGACTGTTCAGCGTGATCGTCAATAGTCGAGCGGCCTAATGAATGGCCCACTCTCTCACATGGACCCCATTCACCTTCCAACCCAATTGCCCGCACCGTATGAAGCCCTACTGTTCTAACTCTGCCAACATTGGCCACATGCACCAAACAGCAGAAGCTTTGCATGCACTGTTTCTCTAAAAAGACTGACATATGCGACACTATTCATTTGACAAAAGAGACACTATGCAGTAACTACTCTATGTCCTTTGCCGCCACCCTACCAAAGTGCTACCGCACAACCACTCACTGACCTTATGTTGCCCGTCCCTGACCAGGCCATGTCAAAGTATGGACCACCAATTTGCATCATCTAAAAGTCTAGCAAGCATCCTAGTTGGCGACATTTAGTTATGCACCTCCATCAACGGCCAAGAGGAATTCTGGGCCCGGGCAGTGCAATCTCAGCTATTCAATATAGATTTTAGCAGCTATAAATACAACAAAGCACACCTTTTTCTAGGGTTGAACAGCGCAAGCTCTCAAGCATTTATTTTTTTGTTATTTTCTCTTATAATCTAGGTTATTGTAAGAGAAGCAAAGTAATAAGAAATTCCTCATAGTGGACGTAGATTTACTTTAACCGAATCACTTTAAACCTTATGTTTCTTTATATCTTTGCATATATTAACTTCCTCATTTTACAATTTAAATCAAAGTATTGGCTTGTAACTTTGGCTAATATCAACTTTTAATCATAACTTCATGGCTGGATATGTTTTTAGTTAACATTTTAACATTGGAAGGAGGACCACCCCGACAAGCTCTTATTTCTCTTATATTTTCTTCTCTAAAAATTCCTTTCACGCTTATACCCTGTAGCCCCATGGTTAGAACCAAGCCAAAAACTTGAATGGCCACAACACCAACCGAACCACCAAGCTAGTGCTGCATACCCACCCTCATCCCTAGGTTGAGTAATGACATGCGGCTCCCCATGATCAGTGGATTGACAAGCATAAGACAACTTGCTTAAGATGTGAATGATCTCAGGGCTAAAATGGATGCCGAAACTACTATAAAATTTAACCCAACAGTCCTTTAATGATTGACCGTATGCCCATCTAGCCCCGCTATTCTCAACGCATACATCATAATGCATGATGTCTTGAGAGTGTCAGTTGGAGACCCTATTAGAGATGGTCTTACTTGCCACCAGGACGGGCATGCTATCCACAAGCGGGGTAATGTCCACGAAAATTTAGAGCCAAAGCCAATAATGTACTAAGAACCCAAAGTTCATCATCCCCCTCAGTAGATGTTCATCAGCATTCCATCACCTTTGGAAAACGAATGGGGGCACACAACCTATGTTTTGACCATCTCAGTTGTAGGAGCAGAGGTAGGAATTTTTAACCCTAAGAACCATCAATGCACTCTCGCTACTATCGGGAGATTCCCCGACCTAGTCATGCAAAAGACGGTCCCAATCGCCTAGATTGCCCTCAGTCATCAAAAGCAGGTCTCCTACACCATTCCAGCATCACCACTCCACCGCTATGGATCCCCATCACCAGATGGACAATGGAGGAGTTACTTCCTATAACGACCCGTATTTTTAACTATTTTAAATTATTAAATTTAATATGATGATGGAATAAAAATGGTTAGAAATAAAAATTTAATGATTTATTATTGTAGGTTATTGAATGTAATAAAATTTCGAAATAACCAATTTTGAAGATTTTGGCAATAACAGGTATTGAAATGAAATTTTAGATATTAATGTGTTTATAATCAATAACTAGAGTTGAATAATAAATGTTGAATTATTTAGATGAAAATAAAATAATTGTTGATAACTAAAATTTATTTGAAATTTAATGATTTATTAAATCTATTTGTTGAATAATTAAATTGTTTAAATTTAATATTGTAATTATTTAAATAATTGAACCTTGAATTTAATATGAATGAAAATGATGTCAAAAGTTGATTTAAATTTTAATTAAACAAGAATAAAGTTTATTAACTTTTAAAATGGAATTTAAAGTGATTAAATTAAATTTTGAAATTACTTGTTTTAATTAACGAGTAAAAATAGCCATTTTGGTCACTCTCTCGGATTTCGACAAAACCATTTTCATCGGATCCGTAATAGTGAATTATTATAAGATTTCAAGTTTCGTAGCGATCAAACTTGTCGTTTGGCCATGCGAGCTTGAAATGCGTAGAATTTAATTAAAGTAATTTAATTAAAATAAATTGATTTGAACAGCTATCTTCTGCATATGATCGAATTAGGCATCGAGACTAGTTCCATTTGTTCAAAATAAGGGTAAAATATATAGAATGCTAGCCGACACGCTTCGTTTGGAGTTCGAGAATTCCGGGCGTTAAGTGGCTAGATATTTTCAAATTATAATATATATTACTTTTCCCCTTACCCAGCATATCGTACACGCCGCCTACATTTTGTTCCCCTATATCTCTTCTTTTCACTTTCAATTCCAGACCGAAGAGAAAAAAACCTGCAAATAAAATCGCGATCGAAGAACACACGACTGGAGGTGAGATGTGTGCACGCGAGGTCGGCGATGGCGATGGAGAGGAGTGGCGGCAATAAAGGCGAAGTCGTGCATTTAGGGTTTGGGTTCATGTTTTCTTCTGAGCATGTGACGCGCGCGCACGAGATGCCATGGGAGGCGGCAGCGGCATGGGTCGTGGTCGATAGCGGTGCGGCTATAGGAGGAAGGTCGACAGTGGAGCTGTAGGCGGTTCTAGCGATCGTTCATTGATAAAAAAAAGAGGAGCTGAAGCTATCGCGTTTGGCTTGGGCATTGAGCAGAAGAATAGAGGAAGTTGTGTTCGGCCTGTAGAAGGAGCGTGTGAGAGGGGTAATTAGTTTTAATTATTTTTATTTTAGTTAATTAAAATTTTAATTATATCGCTAATATTAATAAATTCGTAACTTTTGTATACAAGGCCCGTTTTGGATGAAACGTATTGCATCGGAATCGTATCGACGTCGTCTATAGCATGGAGTTTAGTAGGGATTTATTTGAAGCTGAAAATATTTTCAGTTTTCAATAAAGATGAGTGTTTTAAATGCTCACAAATGACTAGATTATTTTTATGTTAGTTAAATTGAAGTTGTGGAATAATTTAAATTTATTGATAGTTGTTTGGAAAATTTTAACTGACATGGAAATCGATGTAAAAATTTATAAGTTATAAATTTTGAATTAATGGTTAAATTGAAACTAGAATTAAACTGCTAGTAAAATTTATGATTATTGATAATAGGTTAATTGTTGTGATTTATTGACTGTTTGGATGATTGATTGTGATGGCTGCTATTGGTTGATATTTTGGATGATTTGGGTGTTTATTTATTTTTATATATCCTGTTATCACCCTATAAATTTTCTAACAGTATATAAACAATTATCTGAATTATATTTGAATAAATTAAGAAATAGGTTAAAATGATATATACATATGACATTTATTTTGGATTGAAATGGTATATATCCATCCCTGAAATTAAAATCCAAATAACCGATCACTTGGCCATAGGATAGAAAATTATATACGGACATCGGATTGGTTAAATTAAATAATTTTAAAGTCTTGGTTATGAAATGATTTAAATGATTTTGATTTAAAGAAATAAAAATTGAATTTATGAAGATTGAATTAATTTTTAATTTGAGTTTGAAATGTTGAAATTATATTTGGTTAAAGGAATTGTTTTAAAGAATTTAATTGGAATTTGAAGTCATGATGGAAATATGATTTGAATTATCGAAATTGAATTGTTTAAAAAGATTTGAATTTTTGCTTGAACCTCGAAGTTATTTAAGTAAGGGTAATTTAAATCGATATTTCAGATTTGAGCTCGGAATCGAATTATTCGAAAGATTTTGAATCTAAAATTCAACCATTGAAGTTTAATTTGAATTAAGAGATTTAAATCGATATTTTAAAGTGAACTCAAAATTTATATAAATTTAAATGGTTTAATTTTAGGATTGAATTGAAATTTAAACCATTGAATAGAATTGTCAAATTGAATTAATATGAAAATCGAAATTGAAATCGATTTGAATTAAAATTGGAATAGAAATCAATTCGAATTGAAATCGAAATTGAATCGATTTAAACGGGAATGGAAATTGAAATCGATTTGAATTGGATGATTTGGAATTGAATCAATTTGACTTTGAAACTTTTTTCAAATAAAATTATTTCAAGATAAACTATTTAAAATCTATCTTTTAAATATTGAAATTATTTTGATTTTCTAAGCTATTTTACTATATAAACCGTTTTCAATACTCAAACTATTTTATATTTAACTATTTTAACTTTTAAACTATTTAAAACTATTCAAAGTATTTTCTAAAAATTCAAACTGGTCAAGGGTAAAATGTTCATATTTAAATCATGGATTTAAATACGAATTGGGTTAAAATGAAGTTATAACCTAAATTGTAATTCGAATCGAATTTTTGAAGTGAAACTGACTTTCAAGTGAAAATTGACATATTTGAAAGTAAATATAATATTTCGAAATGAAATTGATTTTGAAGCGAATACGATATTTTGATATCAAGTATAAATTGTTTTCGAAATGTAAAAGTACCAACCGGTGTATAAAACGACGTTTGGTTGTTAAAGAGACCGAGGCCTCTTACTTGCATACTCTCTATCAATATTGGAACCACTTTAACAACTGTGTACGCGGAGGAGACTCTAGAACGAAGCGGTTGGATTTGGCGTCGTTTGCTGGATTTGAAGAAAGAGAACGATGATGGATAGACCCCAACACTTGTGCCAATTTGAAATGACTAAAACAGGACGGCTTGACAAGGCCAAGCGGGCTAGCTAACCCTAGCGGACATCCATACTTCGATTTTCGTTGGACTTGGTCCATACTATTACTCTTGTTGTTGGTTTCGATTGGTGCACCTTGATTTTAGGATAACCTCCCTTTGACGATAGGGGATGGATGGACGTGGTGGGCGGTTGTGGCTACGATGCGTTACCACCAGCCCTACGACCCGAATTGGTAGTATCCTATCTTGGACATTGCCCCACGTGCCTTGTCATACTTTTTATCCCTATACGAGACCGCTACGATTTTGGTTTAGTGTTGTCGTATCACGGCGCATCCCTATTCCCCAACGTGCTACTGGGGCGTTATATGCAAACTGTACGACAATACTTAAAAGTGCGTTAAGGGAGATTAATGTAAAGCCTTAACGCTAAGAAAAATATTTATTTTACTGATTAGACATTATATATATAGCGTATTCTACTATATATAATATTTTGACGGATCCTTAAGAGATGGAAAATCCTGTAACATCTCTTGATTTATTGCACGCATGTTATACATTGGATATGAGATGTGAAATCCCGTAAACATCTTCGATGCTATTACACTCATGTTATATGATATCGATTTGACTCACATAAGGATATTTTAGTCCTAACTCGAGTGTTTTGTCTTCTCATTACGCTCGGGTCAGCCCTGAGTATTTCAGCGCATTAAAGATCATTTTCTAGAGGACGAAGACGAAGATTTGGTATATTATTACTATTATTATTTCCCTACATCATGTTGTTCTGCTGCATTATATTGTGTTTCTATTATATATATATAACTCTGATAGATGTTGTATAAATTATAATCAAATGTATAGTAAACAACTTCATGAACTATTTATTTGATTATTATATTTTATCATTCCGCTACGAGATTCTGTGTTTGTTATCTTCTTCTTTTCTTATTTTTCTTAATTAACCCCAATGATTATCTATGTTCCGAATTGTTTAAGTTGGACATGTGTGGATTATTGTCGATTTAAACCTTTTGAAATGTAGGTCCTCGCACTTCCCAATAAGGGGACAGCACCAACCATGGTAAGCGAAGGCTGGTCTTAGAGAAGAAATGGTCGCCTTGCGCTAGTATGTGCATAGAATCCAAACTAGGAGCGCATGTGGCGAGGGTTTGTTAGAAGAAGAAAACGATGAACCTTTCTCCGAAGAAATCTGGAGCATCTTCATCCACTGGCAGTATGCTTGCCAACAATGGACATGTATGACGGAAGCACTGACCCATCCAACCACATCACCACTATCTACTTGATAGCTCATGCAGACCGGCCCTTTGGCCATGCCAAGTGTCTTCTTTTTCCCTTCTACCCTAATCGAATCAGATTCCCACCGGCTCCACCATCTCCAAGCTATAAGCATCCACTCATGTGCCGGTTGTGCTCTAACTTTAAAACCCACTTATTCATATCAAAGGCCAAAGGTATGGCAGTGATCGAGTTAGGCAACATAAGAAAAGGCCTGGCTAAGTCCCTCCACTCATATGTCAACCGCTTCAACAAAGAATAAACCCGTGCTAAAAAAGCAAACAAGAATAGCTTGATGGTCGCTCTATGTTAAAGGGTGAGGTATACCAATCCCGAGTATGGAAGGAACTGCAAAAATAACCCACTTCATCCTTAATCGACTTTCTCTAGAGGGTGAATTACATAATAGGGATTGAAGAGGCCGACATCTCCGAAAGGGGTGAGGAGAGCGGGCAGATAAAAAAGTTGGCTCGAGGGAAGAAAATCCGTCGAAGGAATGGTCGATAAGAAAATAGCTAGAAGCGTACGGAAGAGGGTTCATGCTTTTAATCATGATGCACAAATTATGCAACCTTTAATCACAACATGGAAACAATCCATTTTGCTATGTAGATCATGTGTCGTTCAACGACCCACTTCCTCCTTGCCTGGGCAGAGGGAGAAGCCCAAGGGTAATGGGAAATATTGTGATCCATCAATTCAATGGTCTCTCTACTAATGTGTTTCAGCATCTAAAGGATGAAATAGGGTGACTAATCCACAAGGGTATATTGATGCCATATCCAAGGCAACAAGTAGAGCAACACAACGCCTAGCAAAATTCACATGTCCAACCCAAACTGGCAAACGATAAAAACATGGCCATAATCTAAACAAATACTATCAATTTAAAGAGGTCCACACATAGCTAGGACCAGTCGAGGGGATCAGGCCTAATATAGGAGAGAGCTCACCTCTTGTTACTAAGTATACTCAATCGACCTCCGAGACCTGAAGGCTCTTCGAGTTGAGGAAGAAGAAGCCGACATTGCTTTCACTACATGGACAAAAAAGGAATGGAATTCCCCCATCATGACCCCACAGTCATACCAGTTAGTGTTGCAAGCACAAAGGTGCATTAGGTCTTCATTGATGGTGGCAACTTTGTTCATATGATGTTCAAAGAAGTATTTAAAAAAATGCTTCCTGCCTCTAGCCTCACTCTTTTCACATTATCCATCCATGAGTTTAGGGATTTTGAAATAGTACCCCTTGGGAAACCTCTCACATAGTCACTTTCGATTAAGAACCTCTAATAGTTAAAATTCAGTTAAATTTTGTCATAGTGGATTGCCTGCTCGCTTATAATATCTTTATAGGTAGACAAATGTTGAAGGACTTGGATGCAACATAGCTTATCAGTGACTTACATTGAATTTCCCAATCAAAATGGGGATAGATTGCATCTGAAGTAACCAGCAGGCCACAAGAGGCTGCTATAGCATCTCACTCTAACAAGCAAAAAAATGGAGTCCTTGTGTTCTAACGAGAGTCAACGATGCTCAACAGCGATATGCCCGATATACCAAGACCACCCGTAGCATTGAAGTAGAAGCATTAATGACCACCACAACTCCCAAGAGAATGTGCGAGCCACTCAACTCTCCTATTTGTGTCAGGGCCTTGATGCTGACAGCATTGTTAGGACCAACTTTCCCTAGGTAGGCCATGTAAGACAAAAGAGCTTATAAAAACATGGAAAAAACAGATTTAGCCATGCTAGCACGTAAGGATGGCAGATACCATAACTTGTCTCTCCACACCAACTAAATCATATGTGAGAGCGGGGGGTGAGAGGCAGCCATAACTCCCATGTTCAACCCTGGACGTTCGTCTCCGCCAAGGAAGTCATGGATTGCATGATTCATGCATTGGACAAGTGCGGCTTAGAAGAAAGCATGGTGGAAAATAATTATGACCCACTCAACCTTGATATGAAAGATTCAAACCTCGATAGTAGGATAGAAACTCCGGTAGAAACAGTATTGGTTAATAATGACGATTCCAGCAAAGTCGTCTAGGTAGGCATGGAACTGATCCCAGAGATAAGGGATGAGTTGATGTATTTCTCAAAGAAGAGCAAAGATGTGTTCGCTTGGGAGCATAATGAAATCACTGACATAGCCCTTCAATCATTTGTCATGCCCTCAAAGTCAATCCACAAGCTCACGCCATCCATCAAAAAAGAAGGTTGCCAATCCAAAAAGAAATAAAGTGCTCAATGAATGGTAGAAAAGCTCCTTGTAAATGGTTTCATCTGTGAAGCTGAATACCTTATCTGGGTAGCCAATCTAATATTTATTAGTAAGCCAAGTGGGACCTAGAGAACTTATGTAACACCCCACTTCTATACCCATACTACCAATGAGAATGACTAAGTAATCATGTTCGGTAATATGGAGAATGGGGCTTGTTAGGAGCGACCACACATGAATATTCCCTTGGGCTAACACTGGTATGTATTAAAAATCCCATATAACACATCCATATGTATTCGATATCGGCACAAATTAATAAACAGGCGGGCTTAGTAGGACATAACAATATACACCATATACAAATGATGACCGAGTCACAAAACATAGTATAAAAATATAATACATAATAGACTAGTACCAATCTATAATGCACGATAATATATCAAGTCGATTATGAAATACACAAAACTCATAGTCATCTCATTAAAACAAATACAAGGATAGATCCAAAAGAAATATACACAGCCATTTACTCACAATGCGATAATATATATATATATATATATATATATTGTCTCCTCTAAAGCCTAATCATCCTAAACGACTAATGTTCCTACACTTGAAAAGTCTCGGACTGACCCGAGTATTATATAAATAATGAATGGGCTGGACTATATCTAAATCTAATGTGAGCACATAACAATGGGCGTGGTAATAAAAGGCAGATTACGAATACGACACTACGTAACATCCATTATAACATCATTATAGTATACCATGACGCACATCTAAATATCACCTATGGAATACATATAAACAAGTAAGAATCACAACATCTATAAATCAAGGGACAACAATCAAACTCTTCAAAATTCCAAAATATGATGGACAAGCACATAACATGTCCACAAATATAGGAATGAATGCCGAATCAAATTAAATCCAAGGGTCAACATATCTTGACTTGCAGTCCTAATGGAAGTGTAGACTTCCAACTGTCAAGCTGTAAAATGCAAGTAATAACTTCCTACTGTTAAGTCATAGAAGACAAATCACAACATATAGAACCTAAATAGAATATGATCCAGACAAAATACAAAAATCAATATCCTGGTATACTATCTCGACTTACAGTCCTGATGTAAGGAAGGACTTCCGACTGATAATCCTTGGAGATTGCGAGAAATGCAAATTCTAATAAAACACAATCCATGCATTATATTAAAAACCACATCCAAATAATTATCTCGACCTACAATCCTAATGGCAGAGATTACTTTCGACTGTTAGGCCCTCGGAGATACCAAGAACCCAAACACAATAAACATTAAGGTCAATCCAAAACTCAATGTACAAAATCATTTATCTCGTCCCATGGTCCTTAGAGAGGTGAAACTCTCGACTGAATGGTCCTAGGAGATAGAAATAGCAAATCATACAAAAAGGGATCTCTTGGCCCTAGGCTCTTATGAGAGAATGACAGACAACTTACAGCAAGTCTCTAATATCATGGATAGACAACATGCAGCTATCTCGGGTTAGGTTATCTCGAATGACAGACTAACGCCCATCCATCTCTAATGTCATACGATAATCGTTTCCAGTGAGGTGATAATATCAAATATCTTATATATTGAGAGTGACTCGATAAGTTCTATTGAGAGTGATAACTAATATTCTAAATTCGATAAGCCCTAATGAAAGTGACAACCGATACTCTCGACTGGATGAGTCTCGTTAAGAGCTACTTTAAATATTGACGACTCTAGGAGTCCCGAAGAGAGTGATCGATTTCAACTACATGGGTCTGGATGAGAGCATCTCAATATAACAAATCTCGACAACTAGCCCTAGGAGTAGATAATGATCTCAACTAGTTAGTCTTTAGAGAATGAAATGAAATGCTCTCAACGAGATAAGTCCTAACGGGAGTAATAATAAGTACTCTCGACTCTATGCGTCCAAATGAGAGCCTCACAACATAATAATTCCTCGACTACTAGCTCTAAGAGTAAATAATAATATCACTCAGCTAGTTAATTCCAAGAGGATAAATCTATAAATCCCAGCATACTCCAGCTTATAGCCTTTAGAGAGTAATATAACTCTTGACTACCAAGCTCTAAGGAGTCACTTCTAGATGATATCCTAAATTCCTAACCCATATCCAGAATATAAGTGACACATACTCACTAATATTAATTAAACAAGTATTATTTGAGCGTCCTATACCACTTGGTATTACTCGTACATTTACTAGAAGCTAATAAAATACATTATCAAACAACAAATATTCTATAATACGAGTCAGTAGAATAACCATAAAAATATTACCGAGTCTCCTATAGAACCCGATACTACTAATCCGTTTATTCAACGTCCTCATTATATAGAATTAAGACACAATACAAATGTCCAAATAGAATCTCTTTTAGAAAGAAGATCTTTGGTCTCATGGTAAAATAAATAAATTTCAAACCAATAAATATATAAAAAGGGAAATAAATTTCAAAACTCTTAAGAATAGATTTTTATAATCAAAAATCCCATTTTGAATTTTCTTTTAATCCCTTTTTATTAAATATTCACTTTACAAAATAAACTCCCTTTCGAATAATATTCTTAGAAACCCTCAAATATCCATATAAAAATTACTTAAATTCCAATATTCTTAAAAATTCTCTATATTCATTTTTAAAACAACTTCTATATACAAAATAATTTGCAATAAATTATTTTATTTTCTAAGCACCTTTATTTATTTAAAAATATAATTCAATCAAATTTTAAAACCCCATAAATAATTTTTCAAGGCTTTCAAAAATTCTTTAAAATCAGAAAATCAATCGAACATCCGAAATATAAATTATGGAGTGAAATTTTCCAAAATCATCAAACAGTCATCTAAATAATTTTATCTTGTGGTTGAGTCTAATTTCATCAAATTCCGACCATTCATACAATGCATGCAACATATAAATAAACTATACAAATTGAAATGCAATCGGACAACATCTCTTTTGCATTTTGGTAATCCAACATAAATAAAATCTCGACGTCAAATCAAAATCATATCCAATATCACACAATCAATCCAGTAACCCAAACTAATCTCTCAACCAAGCAATTCAATTAATAAATTGGGATAAATATATATGACTAGCAAGAGAAAATAAGTATAGATGCGAGTATAAAACTCACTAATTTCCTTAATGAAGATTTTTACTGCAATCACCAGCGCAAATTACAGCGCAGTTACCATTGTCATTGCCGGTACCAACACCGCTAGCTCCACGTCGCAACCGCCTTCAATCGGATTGTCTCCGCACATGCTTCCTCCAGGCTTGTGCTCCTTTCCCCAGAACACTATCACCAACCATCGCTAGCTACATAAAGCGCTCGCACCTCCATGTTATTCATCAACACATCCACCATCTCCATCGCCTACAACCGTCTACCCGCCTATCCTATAACTGAATTGCGTCCTCCTTCTAGATCGCCGACGGCATCTCGTTGAGCCAAGCCGAGCGCCTTGTTCACGATCTACATGCGACTTTTTTTTATCAAGTCGTAATTTGTTTTGTTCATTTTTTCTTCTTTCGAAAATCAATTTGGGCTAGGGAGAGAATGGGAAAAGGAGATCTATAGAATGCTAGAAAGAGGGGTTTGGGTTGAAATTGTTTTGGGCATGTTTTTAACTAATTTGCTTAGCTTATTTTTTTCTTTCCATTTTACGTAACTTTTTTTCTTTTATTTATAAATAAATTCAATCTAATTTAGTTTGATTAATACTTAATTCTATAAATTATAATTTGTTAACTACATAATCTCTTGCAATTGAATGCCAACTTGTTTTATTTTTCTTTATTTTAATCACATAACAATAATTTAGACTTTGCAAAGATTTTATATTCAATTAATTTTTTTCATTTAATTTCAATAAATTATTCAAAAAGAATTTATTAGGCTAATTCAATTTATTAAAATGAAAATCTTTTATTAAATAGCCTTCAATTAAATAAATATTTACTTTAAAAATAATAATTATAAAAAAGTAAAATTTGATTATTTTTATTTTAATTAAATTTATTTATTTTATGACGTAGAAATCAATGTTGTTACAACTTGTATTGATTATTCTGATATAAATAAGGCTTGCCCTAAAGATAGTTTCATTGCCCCGCATTGATAAGCTTGTGCACATGACTAGCAGACACAACCTCCTCATGTTTATGGATGCCTACACTGAATATAACTAGATGGAAATGCATGGGCTAGACCAAAAGCACAACTCCTTCATCATAAATGCAGGGTTCTACTATTATAGAGCCATATTGTTTGGTCTTCGTAATGTAGGTGCAATCTACCAATGGCTCATCAATAGGGTGTTCTCCCAACAATCAGTCGATCGATGGAGGTTTATATGGACGACATGTTTATAAAGTATTAAATGGTCAGGAGGCATATTAAGAACATGAACAAGACCTTCAACATCCTCCGCTAATATAACATAAAGTTGAAATCTAAGAAATGTCCCTTTGTCATTCGATTTGGAAAATTCTTTGGATTGGTGCTAAGCGCCAAGGGGATATAGACCAACCCTGACTCGTTTAGGCAATCCAAGATATGCATGCACCCACATAGTAAAACAAGTGTAAAGTTTGAATGGGATTATCATGGCACTAAGCCATTTTGTGTCAAAGGCAACTGAAGGGTGCATACCCTTCTTTGACCTCGTCAACAAGGGGAAATCTTTTACCTAGAATGAAGTGTGTACCAAGGCCTTTGAAGAATTGAAACAACATCTTGCCACACCTTATACTATCCAAGCCATTGATGGAGAAGACTTGTATTTGTATCTCGCGGTCATTGACCATGGGATCTATGTTGCTTTGATCTGGGAGGAAGAGAAAACCCAATGGCGTATATATTATGTAAGTAAGAGGTTGTCGGGTCCAAAAAAATACACCAAGTTGGAAAATATTGCTTTAACCTAATGGTGGCTCGGTGGCTCCGACTGTACTTCCAAGCTCATGCGATCAAAGTCCTTACTAACTAGCGACTAAAGTAAGTACTGAGCTGACATGATATAGTTGGTCAATTCTTAAACTGGTTTATGGAGCTTGGGAAATGCCATATATCATTCCACCCTAAGACCTTCATCAAGGGACAAGCTGTGGCCGACTTTATAGTAGAATGCTTGTAACGACCCGGATTTTTGGTCATTTAATTTTGGAATATTTAATTGATTTAAACATTAAAATGTTGGATTAAAAAGTTAAGTAACTCAAGGTTTCAAATATAGTGATTTAATTAAAGTTAACGTCTGGAATTTCAATATGGTAATTATCCAAAATCATTGAATTTATGAAATTATATTTGAATAGTGTTTCAAATAACTAAATTTTAAATTGAATTTAATTCAATTGATTTAGTGGACTTATTTAACCCATTTCAATTTAATATAATAATGGTGAAGTCAATTGTAAATTCATTTACAGTAATCAATGGTTGAAATAAATTATTAGAAAGTAAATTTATTATTTTTACAACTCGATTTCTATTGACGTATTTTTAATTTATTTTATCTCAATTTTTCATAAATTTTAATTTGGAAAATATTTAAATTATCCATTTGATGTTTTATTGTCAAATAGCAACGTTTTTACGATTTTACAGAATTCAATAATTACCAGTGTATATTATTATTGTTTTAGGGTCACGTCGTTGTTCTGAGCGCAACTATATTTTTATTTGGTCGTTCGAGGTCCGTACGTAAAAGAGAAATATGTTTGGCGTGGTACCGGAAATTTTAAATATAAAACTAACTTTAGACAACCAAGTACACACCGCACACATTTTATCTAACTTCCACCTTCTTTTCAAATATCAATAAGAAGAAAAAAAGAAAGAAAACAAAAGAGAATCAAAATTCGAAATAAATAAAAATAAAAATCATGAGATTTGAAAACAATAATCTTTGGTTGATTTAAGGATAGATCTTCATTCCTTTAGCAAGTTAGTGGTGTTTGAGAGGTTCACCGTGAAGAGCAGTGAGTGTCGACAGTGTGCTTATAGCTAGGTTTTGATATATCTTGAAATCTAGTCATCGATTCGACTAATGGAGGTTAGATTCTAGTTCGGGGGCATTGAACGGCACCTGCGGCCATGTTTTGGAGGGACGTGGTTTAGGGATGGGGAGGCCGATGCCTGTACGGCCGTGGAAGAGGATGATGTAGCGTTTTAATTGGGGTTACTAGAGGGAAAATCGATGGTGCTATCACGTCGAGCGCGCGGAGAGAAGATCAATGACGAAGATGGAATCAAGATTAGTGGAGCGTAGCTTCATATCAATGCTTGGGCATGCACGGCAATGGCATGCACAATATTCATGTATAGGGGATATTGAGTGACAGAGGAAGAAAGGTTAATGTTGTAATTTATTTGTAATTAGTAAATTAAATTATATTATTAAAATCGAAAACTTAAAATTTGTATAACTCTTCATATGAGGTTGGATTCGAACACCGTTTGTTACGTTGCGCTCGTATAGACGTTAGCTTTACAATAGAGCTGATTTGGACGAATTTGGAGACAGTTGAAATTTGGGCTAAAATCGGACGTCGTTCGATTTTAAAAATGGAACGCCTCGGCGACGACACAGATAATGGTGAGTTAAACTCACATTTTTGGTTAACTAGTATGATATATAGTTGATAAAAATTATTAATTGGATGTTTGGATGTTTGGATGATTTGCTATTTTATATTGGTTGTTTGGATATATTCCCACCCCTGAAGCGGATGATACCCTATTATGTTCCTGTGTAAGAGCGGATGACCCTTTGTATACGATCCCGCCTCGAAGCGGTTGATTTATTTTATTTGATTATATATTGTATGTGATGCAAGGAAACAGGTTGGAGGGATCCAACAGAATTCCTCACCGCTGTTGATTTTATTTACATATGTGTGTTGATATATATGTGTTGTGATGCAGGGGGACAGGTTGGAGGGATCCAACGGGATTCCTCGCTATTGTTGAATTGTTTCAATAATATTCTTTTTATTTGGATTATTGAATAATGAACCTAATTGTGGACACTATGGTTATAACATTGTTATATGTTGGAAAACTAAAACCCAGTAGTGATATAAAAAATCAATATCAAATTGGTTGAGCATTAGTGGCTATTGTCCTTAAATTAGTATTTGAAATACTATAAATCGCCAATTGAGTTGGAATTGGACTTTTGAGACAGGAAATGATTTTAAATCCAAAAATTGAGTTTTCGAAAATATTTTGTTTTAAAGATTTAATTTTGTATTTTGTTTCAACCTATTATTCTATCTTCTTCTAAGATATGTATTATATTTAACATTGTTTTTAAAAAGGTCATTTACATATATTTAATATTGTTTTAAAGTTACTTATTTATAATTAACATTGTTTAAAGTTATTTATTTATATTTAATGTTGTTTAAAGTTATTTATCAATATTTTAATATTTTGAAAAGTTATTCATTTTAAATAATTAAATGTGATTTGAAATTAATAATAATGATTTATTAATACTGTTTGGAAATTAATTATTATCATTTATAATACTATTGAAAATTAATTATTAGTGTTTTATTAATAATGTCCTTAAAATTATTAATTATTATTTTAAGACGTTTATGGTTAAAAATCATTATTTATTTATTTATACTGTTATGGTTAATAAATTATTATTATATAATAGTGTTTTGATGTAAATGATTTTTATTAAATTATAACTGTCTCTGAGATGTATAAATATAGGAGAAGTTTTATAAAATGGTTTTAAGACTTAATGGAAGTTTATTTACAAGGTGAAAGAGTTTTATAAATGGTTAGGTATTTATAAATGAGTTTAAGGAATGGATTTATAGATTTATGAAAGGAGTTATAAATGGTTTATGGATTTATAAAGGGTTTATAAATGATTTTAGAAAATGTACAAAAGGAATTTATAAGTGATTGAATTTTATAAAAGAGATTATAAATGATTTTCAGAGATATATAAAATGGTTTATAAATGGTTTTAGAGAATTATAGGGAATTTATAAATGATTTGAGAATCGAATAAAAAGAAAACCTTTCTCAATTTTGTAAATATACTTATACCGTAGAAATAAGTATATGAGTGCATTTTCTAAGATGTAAGGTGGAATGTGTGTGAATATACTTATACCGTTAAGATAAGTATATGGATATTTTCTAAGTATTGAAAATATAGGGATTTGGAGGATATATCTTTGTAAAAATATTCTTATACAAGTAATTTACAAAGTGATTTTTATTTATTAAAGGTTTATTAAAGGAGGCTAGTGATTGCTTACGTGCTTAACCAATGTTGGTTTTCCCTACGGAATAAATCCTTGATTGTGTGTTTGTTATTCGATAGTTAAATAACCGACTATCGAAATTGGAGCCAAACGTAACTTTGGAAATAACCAGGAGAAACACGTGAGTTATATGGCACAGTTATCTCTGATGATGCTGTACTGTGTGTATAAATCTCGTTTCGTTCTCCTAGGACAATGATAAGGAAATCCATCCACTAACGGTTAGGAGGTGATCTCCGATCTTATCTTTGACTATTTATTTCCTAAAGAACCGGGGTTGAATTTACCGGGAATTATCGAAGGTTGTTTCGAAGAGACCGGGATCGGATATGTTATCTAAAAACCACTATGATCCAAATTAGCATTTCGAAGTGAAGACATCTTGAAGATGATGGAATTGAAGACAGATCTCTCAAGTGTTTCGTTCAGTCCCAAAACGAACTTATATGGATGAATGCTAGTATTACATTGTTGCCTAGAAGGCAGTGTTAGCATTCCAAGTGGGAAGTGCTATATAAAGGTAAAATGTAGCCTCAAGCCTCATCAACCGAGAATGACTAAAACAGAGGAGATGCAGCAGGGCTAAGTGGGTCACTCCCAAGTAGGGTATGATCATCCTTATCTAGAGTCGATATTATCTCCTATTGTATGCTTTGGGGCCCAAAGCGAGGTGATCATATTCGGTAGTACCAGTCAAGTGGTAGGCCGGCCCAATATTGGCAGGGGATCCAGGCGAGGTCCTCGGTGTTATTTTATCTAAAGATGCACCATGACGGGCAGTACCCCAATAGCTCAGTCATTGTATGGAATCCATTTTCCAGTAAGCGCCGTACGGACTTAGTTGTGCCCAACTATGATGAAACATGAGATGCAAGCATTTAAGCTATATTCATAGTTTACTTTGACCCATAGACATTATTATAATATAAATGGATTTTCTATAGAAAATGTTTTGGTTATCGTAAGGTAAAAAAACCGTCTGTGTTTATGTGCGACGTGGTTTTACGAGATACTTTTGATTTTCAAAGGTTTTCTAGAACTTTAAAATCCAGTTGGGTGTGTTTCTCATGCTGGTTTTCCAAAGTGACTCAGGTGTTATTTTATTATAATGCTCGGGTTAGACCGAGCATATTACAGATTAGTTTGGATACTTTGGAGTTTTAGGAGACGATTTGTAGGCCCAGAGATGTATTCACGCACATGGCTATTTTTCCACTACATCCAATGTTGTATTTATCAGCAATTGTGAGGACAGGTTGTTATAACTGTCCAGGCTGAAGTACGTTAGGATGCTCTGATTGATGTCTGTATATACATATGTTACAGTTTGTTTTGTGTAAATATTTGTTGTATATTATAGAATATTCGTTCCGCTGTGAGATTCTTTGTTGTTTGTTTCTTCTTTCTTCCTTTTTTTTTCTTTCCCCTAACTTTCGAGTTTTCCGGCATTCAATTGCTCGGCACGTAATACAGTGGACGTATTAATGTCGAATTTTTGAGGGTCAAAAATCCAGGTCGTTATAATGCTCGAGCCTGAATAATGGAGGGGAAGAAGCGATCACTAGCCAACAAGCACATCAATTAGATATGGATGATGCTTCGAATGAGAAAGAAGCTAGGGCCAGCATGGTCCTAGTAACACCAAAAGGAAAGGAACTTAGCTTTGGCTTTATCCTTAGTTGCAAGCCACCAACAATGAAGTAGAGTATGAGGTCATCATAGTCGGTCTCAGGACAGCTAAAGAAATACAAATTGACTATTGCATGTGTTCAGTGATTCCTCGCTTATTATCAATCGGATAAGTGGGTAATTCCAAGTGAAGGGCAAAACGTTGACCATATATGTTAAATATGTTGGAACTAGGCCAGCCCACAGCGGAAGAAATGGATGAATTTCAAATTTTTTTTATCCTATTGGATCTTAGTTAAGCCTATGAAGCCTAATTTAATTAGAATATTTCTAAATTTCTTTTAAATAAAATCATTTATTTTGTTTAAAGTAGTTAAAGGAAGTTTAAATAAATTTAATTTTAAATGTATAGTGTATCAAATACAATTAACAGTTATTAATAAGAGTTAATATATATATATATATATATATATATGGATGGAAATCGTTCATTTCTTTCCCTAAAACAAGTAATTAATTGAGAGCATTAATAAGATTTAATGTATATATATGGAAGAAAACCTTCATTTCTTTCCCCAAAGCAAGTAATTAATTTAGAGCATTAATTGCATTAAATGAGGAGATGAAACTTTCTTTTTTTTTCTTTAATCTGAATTGATTATAGATTTAATTTACATATAAGTGTATGTACATATATATATATATATATATGTGTGTGTGTGTGTGTATAAAACACACATATATACACACATATACACACATGTGTGCGCGTGCATGTGTAGCATGATAATCTGTGATGGGTATAATGTGCCCATATATAAATGTTGGGATTTACAATATGGGTATAATTAGCTCATTTTGTGTGTACTGTAATTTGTCCAAATATATACATATAAATACACATACATACATATATATATATATATTATGAATAAAATAGTTTCATCCATAATAAATTAATGTATAATAATTATATGAAAAATTACAAGTTTTATAATTTTAGAAAATTTGGAAACACGTTCTGGGCTTAAAAATAATTTATGGAATTCTCTTAATTAAAATAATATTTATCATTAAATAATTGATAACAGTCCAAAATCAAATTAATTCTTAAAAATATGAATCAAGTTAGAAAAAGTTTAAAACATTTTCCGAAGGTACCTAAGATGTATTTTAGGCTTAGGAAAAATTTACGAAATTTTCTCAATTGAAATTATATTTTTAATTAAATAATTGATTGTAGGTCGAAAAAAATTAATTACAAAAATTATTAAATTAAGTTATAAAAATTTAGAAACATTTCTAAATGTACCTAAGACAAAATTTAAGCTTGAGAAAAGTTTCTAGAATTTTCTTAATCGAAATTATAATTTTAATTAAATAATTGATTGTTTGCTAAAAGTAAATTAATTTAGAAAAAATATTAAAAAAATATTTAAAAATCCAAAAAAATATTACATGTTAGCTTTTTGTATGTTGCAGCAAATTTAAAAAATATAAAACTAAAATTTTGAACCATTAATTATTTTATACAAAACAATAACACGCAAAATCATTAAATAATAATAAATATGTATATCCATATATTTAATAAAATATTTTTATATTTTGTGATTCATAATAAGTATAAATCATCATAAGAAAATTTTAAGATCAAATATATACAATATATATTCATATATATAATTATACATATTGGCAATTTGTAGATCTTTATACATTTAGTCTATGTATATATATATATATATATTAAAAAATCTTTCTTTTTCAGAAAGTTAATCCAACAATAAATCAGTAAACATAATATTACAACAAGAACATAACCAATCCAATTGTAATAAACACATGTACCCACAAAAATCTCACCTAATCTAAACAATAAACAGAACTGAATACATATAGATGATTTGGATATAAATCAACTTTTATATGATAAACTTGATATCAAAACAACAATAATAATAAAAGTTCACCTCTTAATGAAGCTTTTTGAGTCCATGTTGAACAGATTTCTCTTCTTAGAACAATCCCTAATCTGTCAAGTTGCTAATCCGAGATTGGAGACCTTTTACTACAAATTAGTATTTTTAATCCAAATTGGACTTGAGAATTTTTTGGGATTGTTTTAGAGGATAGTTGCTGCTATTAAAATGAGGAGGAAGAAGAAGAAAGTGGCAGCTCAAAAATAAAATTAGCCTTAGATTAAGGTTTTGAGATTAGTATATATATGTGTAGGATAAGAGAGCAAACTATGTAAGTTTCTCACTAGATCTTAGCCACACATTTCCAAACCCTACTCCTATTTTGTAGCCGCCTCTAATCTCTCTCAATTCAATGCCTATCCTCTCCAAATCCCATGGGTTGTTAGCCCATTTAACACAAATTAAATATGTACAATCATATTTAACCTATTTTGTTATCGATATCTCATATCGATCAATATATTCATAACTTTTATAAATAAATGCAACAATTTTATTTCTCAAATCACATTCAAATTTCATAATTAATATTTCATAAATATTAATTTATTTATAACAATTATAAACTAATTAAATCGTTTGTCTAAAGAGAATTCATCGTTTCGGTTGTGTGACTCTTGGGTGTAAATTCGATCAGCGATTAACCTCGAACTATTCGAACATTAATGTTCACAATTACCTTAGAAGATGGTGTGCTAATATGGCCAAATTTATTGCTTACTCATTTTCAAAAAAAACTCATTTTAATTTAATAAGCGTTACCCGGTTGTGACAATTATTTTACCAACCCATTTCGTCAAAATTATATCACTTTGGACTTATTGAATTTAGTAACGGTCAAAATTCCAACATCGTTTGCATTCAATTCTATAGTCCAAACATAAAATCCTTAGCTTAATAATAACAATTATTATTAACCAAACTACTCTAGCCAGGGACTTTAACTTTGGTTTGACTTGAATTGACCATGATACTAACCCCATATAACCGAGGAGACGAATCCTCTCTTGAATAGTGCTTCACTTCCAATACTGCCACTCGACCTAACTATACTCACTCGATGAATGCTTTGCCATGATTCGACTGTAATCAAAGCGGAGCTTTCATATTGAAGATTCATAGTATTCTCAAGTCGAAAGAACTGTGTACATAATGCACATCGAACGATTCGTTCCATAGTTATCCAATAACTATTAGCACATAACCTCTAGGTGCCCTCAACAGTCATGAGCAATACACTGTCCAACATTTGGAGAGTGTTACATACTCTAGTCTTAATGGATACATTGATTTCATATCTTGATGCATCTTTATTAGGGACATTTAAAATGGTATATTTGTTTTCATTGTGATAAATTACTCACGGTTACAACACTTTGTAACTACCATCACAAAATGTACCATTTATGGATTTTCTATTAAATATACTTTTAATTAAATTAATTAATTAATATAACCACATTATATTAAGTATACAATAGAAAGAAAACAACTTTATTTCGAACAAGATTGGTCAACGAGTTAGATATATTTGACAAATTACAAAATTGCCCTTTGGGCATACCCCCAATTCTATCAATCTCCCACTTGTACTTGGGGTCAATTATGGAATCTTATTCCAACTTCTTCAATCGGTTTTCTCAAAACCAACTGGGTCAGTCTCTCTGTGAATGGGTATGCTATTATGTATCAATTATACACTATGTTAATCAACTCTCTCTAATGGTGATAAACGGTTTTATCATGTGGAAAAATTCGGAGTATGTCTCTTGACTTTTAGTGAGCTCCAAGTTCTGTTACGAACTATATCACAGCATTGTCATCATATAATAATGTTACGAGATTCTCAACATTTGGAATCGGCTCAGTCACTTATATTTTTATATACCTTGCTTTTATTGTGGCGCTATTCAAGGCGATTTACTTAGCCTTTTCATTGAATCATCCACGGTCTTTCATTTAGAACATTTCCAACTTAAAATATTCTTAACTTGAATTTATTATTGACATATTATACTCAATATCACTTATGAAGTTTGAGTTCGAATACTCCTTCATAAGGAGTTTTTGTTTCTATAAACAGTTCTCCAGTACTTCATAAATACACGAGAATACTTCAAACTACCATTTAGTGATATCAATTTGGATTTGATGTTTGCTTCATGTGTCAAATACATAAACATATCACGACATCGTAGACAACATAACATGTATGATAGGTTCTATTGCCAATGCATAAGGAACTAATCTCAGATGTTCTGTATTAAACAATTTAATAAGATGTCTTTGCATATCGATTTGTGACATTCCCAATATCTTTTATACTCACCATAAAAGGCATTATTTACAATCTAGAGTTGATTATTAAAATAACTAAAGTTAATTTTAACACAAGTACATCGTCATGTTGTTTACTTATTGTTTAGAAACATCGATGTACCTTTTAACGTTATTTCTTATGAACACACGCTTCCTCTACATTTTGATTGATAATCAAACTATTTGAAATTTCTATCAAAATAATTTTTCAATTTTGATGCTTATAAAACGATACTTTCTATCATTTCTTAGATCATATCTAAAGACTCACTAACTCAATATCGCTCCCACTGACTTCGAGACATTTTGGTTATTATGTGTAAATAGTTTACTCCAAATCATTATTTAGAATTTTCTATTTCAACACATATGCACCAAACATTAAGTCATACTAAGTGTTAATTTTGTGAGTAAATCCTAATTAACTTGAGCATGTTGAATACAAAATCTATTATGCTAATTTCAGTAATTGAAATTTGTGATATTATTCTTATCAACATTGCTCATTTAATTCCAACTGCATTAATCTTGATTATAAAGTCACAACCACGACCGATGGATCACATCCCTTCGGTTATGACTACCAAAATCATATTTTGATAGGATACTTGTAATTCTTTTAGATTTGCACATCATATCATATCATAGAGTCAATACTCTTAATGGTAATTAAACAACCGAGGATTATATTTTTTCGATATTGATAAGAAACTCATAGTTTCTCTTCAATATACAAGAATATCTATTAGACACTCTAATGTGATGTGTTCGTTTAGGTTAGTTAATTTCATCTCATCTATTAACTACTAATAATTTCTCAAAGAAATTCCTTCATAATGAAATTGGTATATCCTGAAACAACAATTGTTTCTCAATGCAATAGAATAGATATTCATAAATGCTTTATGAATTTATTTATATATAAGACTAGTTTGGTTTTAGTTTGCAAAACTTGTGTTCAAAACATAAATATGTCATCCAATGACAATCTTTCCCAAAATCCTATTGTGGAGATTCATTCAAGATCCCTCATGAGCAATTATTACATGCAATCTTTTGGCTCGCACAACATGCCAACTCCTTAGCCTATGATTTTATAAACTATTATTTAGATGAAATAATATTAACCTTGTGTACTACTCTTAAGTACATGACCCTATAGAAAGAAACCAACTCAACTTCACCCACAATTAATCGTACATTGTCCAACAAAGTTCGATACTCCTTATCGATACATCATTATGTATCGCATAGAGGAGTGACTTTTGAGATTGGATCTTTATTCATTTTTAAGGTACTTTTGGAACCCTTTCCAATATACTCATTCATTCGATTAAATCGAATCATTTATATTGCATGTTATTTTATAACTTCTGTTTTATATTCTATGAGTTTACCATAAACATACTACGTGTATCAAATATACATGTCCATGTTGGTGATAACTCATCGTTGAATATTGAGAAGTACATGGAACCGTTTTGGTATTGATAAACTTACGATTGCATACATCTATGCATATCAATCTGAAGATTTCATCAACTCTTATGATGCTTCCACTGAATGGGTACATAACCCTTAATTGTTTGAGATATAATTAACCGGTACCATATGATTCAAAATCATATAATAAAATTATTTTCTCAAAACTATGGCTTAGTCTATAATTCCAAATAACTGTAAATAATATAAGATACTTCTGTATCTTCAAATGCATCACTTTTGTTATGAACAAACACCATATTATAGTTTTATTTCATAACGAATATTCATAATATTCATATTGAAATATAGTTATGTCTATCTCTCAGTCGACACCCAAAAATAGTCATTATTACATAAATAATGTTCGGTACGTTTTACAAAAACAATTTTCATAATATGATGCAATCAATAAGTGTTATATGGCATGCTCCCACTATTTCACCGTTACTATAATAGCGTACTAAATTTGGAGATCCATCATGCACTTAATATAGATTTATTTATTTCATATACTGCAGCTAGTTTGCTGTGCATAGTTCTTCGATCAAATATCTTGAACTCAAGAGAAATAAATATCATAGAAAACAATTTTTATATAAAAATAAATTTCGAAATAGAAATCATATTTCTCATTCCAATGTTAAGTATCAATCACTATTATTACAATTCTTGTTTTCGCTGTTTCTTTATGAAATAGAAATGACTATTCACTTTTTCATCCCAATTGTACCTTAAGTTGCATCTATTCTTGTACATTCGTTATTCTTTCTAAATGGTCGAACCATTCAAAAGAATACCTTTACTACAATATTATAGAGAACTCTTTACAAAAGCGCATTCGATCATCCTTAACATTTAAGGACATCAAATATGTTGCCATTTCCGTAAACTGATCAAACTGACATTTCAACGATCGAGTTCTTAGATCTATCCCGTAGTTCTGGTCCAGTGTTACAGTTAACACAATACGGTCCTTTTGTAATCAATTAAATCAAATACTTGATCTTGCGGTAAGGTTTATGTGGTTTTTCTGATGAACTAATTTCATCGAAATACTTTACATTACAAACTTTGACCGTCCACCTTATAGCATTTATATGTGATTGTATATGGATCAAATATCCATAGTCATGTATTGCTTTTAGAGTTCGAAACTCATAAAATGCAATACATGTTCTCGAACGAAGTGCGTAAGTGACCAAAATACAAATGTATCTAGTAGTTGTAATATCAGGCACTTGCATGGGTGTTGAAACGTTAACATGCAATAATGTTTTATGGGTAGGTATATGTTATATTTATATTTGCTAATCTTCAATTCATTTGTATATATTAATTGATAAACATTTTATCAATCTTATTAAATGCACAAATTTATCGATGTAGATTATTGTAACATTATATAGCATACATTCTTACAATATTAGAAAGGTTAAATGTTATCATTTCATTTTTCTAATAAGGCTCCCACTGGTCTTTTATGTTTCACCAAACCTTAAGCAAAACATCATTCGACTTCACTAGTGGGTGTTAGGACTCGTCCGTCTTGAAATTCCGACCTTGAGTTTGCTTAATAAGTCATAACTCTACGGACGATAGATAACTCCTTATCGGTTGTATCGCATACAACTCCTAGCCTATGGTTCCTTGTCCTAATCTCATTTCGACCTTGAGTTTGCTCAACAAACTGAAAGAGATTATTTACTTGTACATACCATATCACGACGGCCTAAGTATAGTACATGTACCTTGAGTTTGGTCAACAAATACATATAGTTATCTTACCTCGTCTATTCAATATATCAATAATACTACACACAACATCCCTAACTTGAGTTTTCTCAACAACTAAGGAGTATGCAAGTAATTTATTAACATATATATATAGGACAACATAATATTGAAGATTTATAATCTTCAATATATTATATTGAGTGATATCAACTTATGGAATAATGTATTACTTATCAAATACCCTAGTGATTCAAGTGTCAAGCACATCTGGAATCACGGTATACATACAATATGTACATATGTATTTATTCCTCAAGTCCATTCGGGTTTCTTTAATGTTCCATATTTAGTTTATACATTCATATTATATAAGTTTTATTATTGTATAACTTTTATATTTTATATTACTTATATAATAGTCTTATGTATAACATTATATTAATTAAATCTTATTTAATTAATAGTAATTAATTAACATTTTAATTAATTTTATATTAATATAACATTTATATTCAATATTTATAATATATTATAACCTTTACGGTATAATACATATATCCCATGCATGTATATATTATTTAATTAATTAACCTTTAATTAATTTAATTAAACAATTTTAATTAACCCGTTACGGTATAATACATATATCCCATGCATGTATATATTATTTAATTAATTAACCTTTAATTAATTTATTTAATTAAACAATTTTAATTAAATTATATCAATTTGAAAATTTATCTTACATACATGTATACTTACGTTATCTTAAACAATTTTAAATAACATAACATATATCAACATATATAATATAGGCATATAAGTACAAATTCATTAACTCATTTAATTAATTTATTTTATTAATCTTATTAATGAATTTTAAATTTTGAAATTAATATTCAAATAGTTTTAAACAATTTGTAATTTTCATTACCTTTTCAAACATTTTGAAAATTTATATTATAACCTTTTATAATAAACATGTTTTCATCTTGAATTAAGTTCTAAATTTAAAATCTTGTCTTAATTTTCAAGACTATTTTGAAAATTAGTCCAAGGACAAATTCAAATTAGGCCTTTTCTATCAGGGCAACCTTTGGGCTCACTTCACCTTTCAAGCCAAGCAGGTAACCAGGTAGGATGGGGTACTTGATTACCTAATTCCAATCCTAGACATTACCTTTTTAAACACCGTACTAAGTAGGCAAGCTTAATTAGTTAGCCCTAACATGACTAATTTATACTGCATAGGCTATAGGGCTCCGATACTATTGTTGGAACTAGGTCAGCCCACAGTGGAAGAAATGGATGAGTTTCAATTTTTTTTACCTTATTGGATCTTAGTTGAGCCTATGAAGGCTAATTTAATTAGAACATTTATAAGTTTCTTTTTAAATAAAATAATTTATTTTATTTAAATTAGTTAAAGGAAGTTTAAGTAAATTTAATTTTAAATGTATAGTGTATCAAATACACCTAACATTTATTAACAAGAGTTAATATATATATATATATATATATATATATACAGGGGAGGAAACCTTTCATTTCATTCGCTAAAATAAGTAATTAATTGAGAGCATAAATAAGATTTAACGTATATATAGGGAAGGAAACCATTAATTTCTTTCCCTAAAACAAGTAATTAATTGAGAGCATTAATTGCATTAAAGAGAGAGATGGACCTTTCATTTCTCTCTTTAATTTGAATTGATTGATTAGATATAATTTATATATATATATATATGTATGTATGTATGTATGTATCAAATACACACACACATAAATATACATACATACACACATATTATATATATATATATATATATATATGTGTGTGTGTGTGTGTGTAGCATAATAATCCATGAAGGGTATAATGTGTTCGTATATAGATATTAGGATTTTCATTGCAGCAGACACATTAGCTCATTTTGTGTGTATTGTAATTTGTCCAAATATGTGCCTGTACAATATGGCAAAACAAGATATTAATACATGTAAATGAATATACATATATATGTATACATAATATATATATATATATATATATATTGAATAAAACAGTATCTGCCATAATAAATCAATGTAAAATAATTATATGAAAAATTATAAGTCTTATAATTTTAGAAAATCTGGAAACACGTTCCGAGCTTAAAAATAATTTATGAAATTTTTTCAATTAAAATAATATTTATCATTAAATAATTGATAACAGCCTGAAATCAAATTAATTCTTAAAAATATGAAAACAAGTTAAAAAATTCTAAAACATTTTTTAAAGGTACTCGAGACATATTTAAGGCTTTGGAATTTTCTCAATTTAAATTACATTTTTAATTAAATAATTAATTACATGACAAAAAGAAATTAATTATTAAATTATGCTCTAAAAACCTGAATATTTTCTAAAGGCACCTGAGATATATTTTAGGCCTAAGAAAAATTTCTATAATTTTACCAATTGAAATTGTATTTTTAATTAAATAATTGATTACAGGCCAAAAGTAAATTAATTTTAAAAAAAATTCTAAATTAAGTTTTAAAAACCTAAAAATTTTACAGTAAGCTTTTTGTACGGTCCTTATCGATAGGGAGTTAGAATGTGTGGCAAATTTAAAAAATATAAAACTAAAATTATGAACCATTAATTATGTTATATATAATAAACAACACATAAAATCATTAAATAATAATAAAATATGTATAAACATATTTAATAAAATATTTTTATATTTAATGATTCATAATAAGTATAAATCATCATTAGAAAATTTTAAGATCAAATATATACGATATATAATCATATATACAATTATACATATTGACAATTTGCAGATCTTTATACATTTAGTCTATATATATATATATATATATAAATCAAAATTAAAAAATCCTTTTTTCCATAAAGTTAATTCATCAATAAATAAAATATTACAACAAGCACATAAACACTCCAATTGTAACAAACACATATACCCACAAAAATCTTACCTAATATAAATAATAAAAAAATCTGAATACAAATAGATGATTTGGATGTAAATCAACTTTTATCTAATAAACTTGATATCAAAAAAAAATTCACGTCTTAATGAAGCCTTTGAGTCCACGCTAAATAATGATTTCTCAACCTGTTAGGTCGCTAATCTGGGATTGGAGACCTTCTACTACAAATTAGTATTTTTAATTTGAATTGGACTTGAGAATTTTTTGGGATTGTTTTAGAGGATAGTTGCTGCCATTAAAATGATGATAAAGAAGAAGAAAGTGGTGGCTCAAAAATAAAATTAGCCTTAGATTAGAGTTTTGAGATTAGTATTTATATGTGTAGGATAAGAGAGCAAACCATGTAAGTTTTTCACTATATTTTAGCCACACATCTCCAAACCCTAATCTTATGTTGTAGCCGCCTCCAACCTCTCTCAAACCAATGCCTACTCTCTCCAAATATCATGGGTTGTGAGCCCATTTAACCTAAATTAAATATGTACAATCATAATTAACATATTTAGTTATCGATATCTCATATCAATCAGTATATTCATAACCTTTATAAATATATGCAACAATTTTATTTCTAAAATCACATTCAAATTTCATAATTAATATTTCATAAATAGTAATTTATTTAACTTTTTTTTGAGAAAAATGTGTGATCCTCTACGAATAGAGGAGAGCACACATGCGAAAAAATATATATCACGAATATGAAGTGCTGCCAACAAGCCTGGCAGGTAACAAAAACCAAATACATATATATCAAATCTCAGATACTCCTAAGATGAGTTCTGGTAAGGCTACCACCCATCACACCCCGATATCGAGCTCCGGCATGGCCACCGCCCGATATTGAGGTGTTAGAAGTATCTAAAAAAAACTAGACTAGTAATTTATTTAATTAATTTATAACAGTTATAAACTAATTAAATCGCTTGGTCTAAAGAGAAATTATCGTTCGGTTGTGCGACTCTTGAGTGTAAATTCAGTCAACGATTAACGTCGAACTATTCAAACATTAACGTTCACACTTCACTTAGCAGGTTGTGTGATAATATGGCCAAATTTATAGCCTACTCATTTTCAAAAAAAAATCTCATTTTGATTTAATAAGCGTTACCCAGTTATGACAATTATTTACACCAATTCTCTTTGTCAAAACTATATAGCTTTGGACTTATTGAATTTGGTAATGGTCAAAATTCCAACATCGTCCACATTCAACTCTATAGTCCAAACATAAAGTCCTTGGTTCAATAGTAACAATTATTATTAACAGAACTACTCTGGCCAGAGATTTTGACTTTGGGTTGACTTGAGTTAACCATGATACTAACCTCATATAACCGAGGAGACGAATCCACTCTTGGATAGTGCTTCACTTCCAATACTGCCACTCGACTCAACTATAACCTCTCGATGGATGCTTTGCCATGATTTGACTGTAATCAAAGCAGAGCTTTCATATTGAAGATTCGTAGTATTCTCAAGTCAAAAGAACCTTGCAAATAATTCACATCGATATTTTCTGTTTGACCTTAGTTCTATTAACCAACAGAAAACTATCGAACGAGTCATTCCATAGTTATCCAATAACTATACCTTTAAGTGCCCCTAATAGTCATGAGAAATACACTGCCCAACATTTGGAGAGCGTTACGTACTCTAGTCTTAACAAATACATTGATTTCCAGTCTCGATGCATCTTTATTAGGAACATTTAAAATGGTATATTTGTTTTCATTGTGATAAATTACTCATGGTTACAACACTTTGTAACTACTATCATAAAATGTACCCTTTATGGATTTTTTATTAAATGTACTTTTAATTAAATTAATTAATATAACCGTATTATATCAAGTATATAATAGAAAGAAAATACCTTTATTCCGAACAAGATTCGTCAACGAGTTAGATATATGTAACAAATTACATAATTGCCCATAGGTATGTACCTAACTCTATTAACAGAAACCAAAAAGCTCATTAGCACTTTCTCTAACTTCAAACTGAAATAAATTCTATGTGAGAACAAAGTCAAGGCTGACCAATTGGCCAAAATAGCAAATGACCCTGAAGAGAGTATTCCTTAGGTCCTATTGGAAGTTCGGGTGGCCCTTTGCTTTGAATTAGAGGCATTCATGACAGAGATTGATGAGGCCCAAGCCGACACCTGGATGACCCTGCTATTAAAGTGAGTGGTGAATTGCCCACAGATAGGAAAGAGGCCGGGAAAACCCTTTATCGGGCGCATCACTACACAATCAGGGATGGGAAGCTTTATCGGTGAGGGTACTCCTCTTCCTTTCAACAATGTGTTATAGATGAAGAAACCGGTCACATATTAAAAGAGTTGTATGAAGGCTTTTGTGAGGGCCATGCTGGGGGTAAAGCCTAGTGAAAAGCGTTGCCTGCCAAAGCTACTTCTAGCCAACTATGATCAAATAATGCAATGAAATTCATCAATAAATGCGACCGATGTCAAGGGTTCACCAAGATCCCTAAAGGTTGTCTAAACCTTCTAACCCCAAAGACCTCCCCTTGGACATTTGATACTTGAGGGGCAAAGGAGTATAGAACTATATCATCATTGTCATCGACTAGTTCATAGAGTGAGTTGGGGCGGAGCCCCACATTAAGTCACGGCACCCAGGATTCTAAACTTTATGATCAAGAACATTCCTGTTGCTTCAGACTTCCTAAAAAGATCGTTGTGAACAATGGCAGTCAGTTCGAAAGCAGGATGTTCCAAGGTTTCTATGAGAGAAATGGAATAGAAAAGCGCTTCTCCTCAGTCGCCTACCCCTAAGATAATGGGCACGTTGAGGCCATGAATAAGACCATTAAGCAAACACTAAAGAAACACCTCACTAAGGAAGAAGGAAACTAGGCAGAGGACCTTTTTCTCGTACTTGGTGCTATCAGACCATGAGTCGGACTTTGATAAGCACTCCTCATTTAACTTAGTATATGAATATGGAGCTACATTTCTCATCGAAGTCAATGTACCATCTCCAAGGTGTCACTCATGACCCAAAGTAAAACAAAGAACTACTAAGGCTTGGACTTAATGCCTTAGAATAAAAAGGGGTGGAAGTAGAGCTCCGTACAGAAGCATACAAAAGAAATATAGCCAATTATTATAATGCTAGAGTAAAACTCTACCAATTTATTATTAATGACTTAGTTCTGTGTGAGTCTTTACAAGCACCAAAAACCTAACCGAAGGCATACTAGGATCGAATTTGGAAGGCTTGTATGTAATCAGCCTCGCGCTTTCCAATGCTCCATAGCCTCTTACACATTGATAACACCCATCTGCCTTGAATTCAGAATCCTGAGTATCTCCAAGCATATCATGTGTAAAACTTTTTAAGCCACAATTATAAGGAACATAAATCTATTGTAATGATCAAACAAAGTATGAAATAAAAGCAAAGCATTGCATTCATCATTCAAACATCAATAGTAGGGCTATCTAGCAAGGATGAGCCACATAACTCTCTCTTCTTGACTGAAGAATGCTCTACTCAAGGCTATCCTAAGAGGATGAGCCATAAAATTCTCTTCTCTTCAACTGAGGAATGCCCAAAAATGGACATGTAGGGATATGCAAACCAGATAATGCTCCCTTCCTAGCTGGGACACCTCATAGAGGTGGCTCGACCACCCATGCAATAGCCCTGATTCCTTTATACATGTTGTACTACTATGTGAAGATGTGTGAGCCAATCATCGCACCTATCTATGTTAGTGGCATCGACGAACCGATGGAATGACCAACTATGCTATGGTCCCGATTCATTCGCCAAAGATGTTTCCCATCCCTCCAGTAGTGTGGAGCCACTGGTAAAAAGATGTGTATAATTACCCTTGAAATAATCCTGAATCTGGTATCTATAGTGTCGCTCCGTAAGGATACGCACACTAATAAATACTTCCCTCCTTGTTGAAGGCATTAATGAATCGATAGCGAGACCACCAACATCGTGATCCTGATTTTTTTGCCCATGATGTTGCCCATCTCTCTATTGAGTAAGGCCTTGGTCTTAAGATGGGTGTGATTACCTATGAAGTAGTCTTGAATCTGGCATCCGCAGTGTACTCCATGAGGATACACAAGCCAATCAACGCTTCCTCCCATCCTGGAGGTATCAACAAACCATTACCATGACCACCCATGTCGTGATCCTGGTCTGTTCTCCAGTGATGTTGTCCATCCTTCTAGTAGGGCACGGCACTATTGCCAAGGCGTTGCAGTTACACATGCTATAACCCCAAACCTAGCATCCATAGTGTTAGCTAACCCAAGCGCCTAAGGTGGTCTTATTTAGCAAAGTTGATCCTCAAGCGTCCCACAAGTCCAATAAAGTGGACCAGTATGAGCACCTGGGGACCACCAAACGATACCCCGCCATCAAGTTATGTCCGCCCATGCAAGACCGATGGCATGTTGCTTTAATAATAAGATAAGTTTAATTAGTTTACTTGTTCTATGTATATTTTTCACTTGTTTGTAATTTTATGCATGATTACTTTAATCTACATGTTTGCCTAACGAAGTTGGTGGCCATTAGTGCCACTAGAAGCTAAAAAAATAAACAAAATAAGTAAACATAGCAGATAGGAATGCATGAAGGATACGAACAGAAAAGTAAAGCAAGGTAGAACATAGTAATAACAATTAGACAAATCAAATAAAGGATTTCATTACATCACAGTTGTCATTACACAACTAGGCTTCGCCTGATTTACATATAACTGAAAATGAAAAGACTTAACATAAGGAAATAAATAAACCACTACCCCTCCCAGGCTCAAGGGGATGGGTGAGATTTGACAACATGATAGTCATTGCCATACACCATCCCTTTGTCCACCCCTAGAGCGGTATCAACGGGCAGCTCACTAGGCCCCCGGCTAAAGAAGCTATATGTTCTTAAAACAAAATCACCAAGGGAGTCCTTCTAACCGCCACCATCTCTTCCACCACCTTCTACAACACTTTGTCATATAGCTCCCTAGAAAGAAAGCCGAAGGATAAAGGGAGATGATAGTTGGCTGCAAAGATTATTTTCAGCATCTTTGTCAGCTTCTCATTCCACTCTTTCCCTAAGGCTATCTTCGCCCTGGCCAACTCGTCATGGGAAAAAAATGCATGTGCTATTGTAGAGTTCCCCTTATCTCGTCCGCCTCCTTATGGCTAGCCTCCAGCTCTCCTTCAATTAGGCTATGTAACGACCCAAAAATTTTAACGATTTAAATAACATAATTAACTAAATTTTTCATGAAAATAAACAATTAAATTTGGAAATGAATATTTGATATTTGGTATGCGTCTATTGAAGCTAGCAAGTGGCAGATTTTCATTTGAAAATTTGAAAGTTTGTTCTGTTGTGTAATTTCAATTTAAAATTTAATCAGTTGAAATTTTGATGGAAATAAAATATTTTCGAAACCTGAATATTTTTACATAATAAAAATGTTGAACATCTTTTGAGTGAGACGTCATATTTCGTTTTTCCAAAATTGGACTGCTCAAGCTCCGTTAATCCTATTTTCGGCGTTTTAGCACCATTTCGGTAGCGAATATCGACTTTTGATAGGATGATCGTACCGCACATATCTGTGTACCATTCTGTTCATCTTGTCGTGCTGATCTCTGCAGTATAATCATTTGTGCATTCCGATGTCCAGTACACGGTGAAATCTGCGAAACGATTTGCCGTATCGGTTCCATATTTGAGCCTTTTCGGTTTCCTTGTCCTTTCATTATCCACCGTATAAACCAAACTGCACTTGCTTTTATTTTACCTGAACTCGTGTATTGACCTTCAACATTCCATTGTTTCAATATATATTTGTTGTGTCCTTTCAGTCCCTCTCTTCTTTCATTCTTTTCGTTCTGTGCTTTATTCCTTAAAAATATATTGTTTTTTGCTTGAGAAGAGCAGCTCGTCCACCCTTCCACTTTTGCTCGACCGCTCCCTGCTTTCCACCGCCACACATCCTCTCCCTCCGACCTCACTTCGGCTAGTGCTCAGCCCACCTGAACTGCTCCGCCCTCCACATGCAACTGAGTGTTCACGCCCACCAAACCCACACCATTCCTCAAAACCCGCAGCCTATCCAGTCGACGAACCCAATAGCCATCCACAGCCGCCCATCCATCCCAACCCATTGTAGTGCCTCTGTGCCTCTCTACCGCCATCTGCTAGCCTTCCAAACCATCGGCTTCCACTTCCAGACCCAAGACCACACCCAAGCAACCGACCCACTGCTGTGACATTCCCTCCGCCACCCTCTACACGACCCAGATCCGCCCAAACCTCCCACTCCACCGCCCCTGAACCCCATGGCCGAACCACCTCTCCACCTGACACCTCGGCCGCCAACGCAAGCCTCCCTGCTCATCCATTGTGTTTCCACCTTACCACGCCCATAGCCACGTGCAACAGCCTCCAACCTTTTCTCCTCCATAACCCATCATCAACAGCCACTCTACCAAAGCCTCATCACCTCCCAGTGATCGTCGACCAGCAGATCCATACCCTCAACTTTCCACTGTCCCTCTTTATAAAATAATAATATATGTATATTCTTCATATATATATGATCGCATACATAATGGCTGTGAAGCCTACCACTTGTTTCCCTCTCCCGAGCACAACCCCTGCATCACCTGAGCTGAGAGTAGCACCCTCCATCATCTTGCTTGCTCTGATTCTGTCCGCCTATTGCTCAGCCTTGCATTCGTCTAGCAACCACCATGCTGACCCGCCTCTTGCATTCCTGTTATTTTCATTGAAAGGTGTATATAATATGTTTGATGTATTTTTTTTAATTTATGTAAATATTTTAAGATAGATTTTTGTGATAACTTTAAAAATATATATATTATATTTAAATATTTATTTGAAATTTTGAAAGGAAATATATGAGTTTTGATTTTTTATAATATATATGGATTTCATTTTGATATGCGTTTTAAATTAAATATTAATTTTTAAATATAATATATAAAGATTTTATTTTGATATGTGTTTTAAATTGAATATTGGTTTTAAAATATAATATATATAAATATATATATTTCATATAAATATGTATATATATTATTTCCGTCAATCTTTAGTTAGCCTTGATTTGGTTCATCGATCTCTTGTTTGTTGCTTTGTTCGTCACAGTCCGGAAATCTCAACAGCTTTTGCTTTGCTTTGCTCGTGTCCGTGTGCGTGTCTATGTCATCTTCTTCGCCATCGTTGTTTCCATAGCCTCGAAAGGTGAGCTATCACTCACGATTAACATTCTTATGTTTAGTAAATTTATTTCAAATGAAATGACGATTGAAATTTGTTGTTAAATTTGAATTGTTATTTATTTAATTGCTGAATATGATATGTTATCATTTAAAATTTGTTAACCTATGTTAATTGACATAGGACGCCATAACCTATTAGTATAATTAAATTTTAATTGTTTATGATTATATGTGCTTGTAATTGATATGTTATGCTATTTTATTCTATTGTTCTCACACTGCAAGTTCCATGTTAGTTAGGAATTCCATATGGGTTGAAATGATACATACCCGAACGATATTATAGATTAGGGAAAATCGTTATGGGTTGAAATGATAAACCCAAGCGATTTTATTGAATTTGAAATTTTGGATTGCGGGTTGAAATGATATATACCCGTAAATATTAAATTATTGTGGATTGAAATGATAAATATCTGTATCACTTGACCATGGGATAGAAAATTATATACGGATACCGTTGGTCTATTTTTGAAAAATGATTTCCAAAGTTTTGAAAGAAAATATATGAGTTTTATTAAGTATTGATTTTTATATATAATATAAAGATTTATTTTAATATATGTGTCAAATTTAGATTTTTAAATTATATGTTTTGGAAATTTTAAAATTATAAGTTAAGTTGTGAAAATGTAAATTTTAGGATTTTACTTATATCTTTATTATTTTTAAAATATATAAAATAAGATTTAAAATAGATTTAATAATAAGGTTTAATTTAATAATAATTAATATAATAAGAATTTAATTTAACTAATATATATATAATATGTTTTAAATATTTATTTACAATTTATTTTAACATTTTAAAATAGATTTTGTAATAACTTTATTAAATAAAGGTGGGAAAAATAAATTAAAGTTGATTTGTAGTTTAATTTATTTAATTGAATTTAAATAAAATTGATTTGAAAACTTTTTGATTTAAGATTTTAAAGATATGATTTTATAACTTGATAACTTGATTTTTGATTAAAGGTGATTAAATGGATTTTTCAAAATCTAATAAATTTGAATATTTAATTTGACTTGAATTTGAATTTAAGATTTTATGAAAATGTTTAATTAAAAGTGATTAAGTGAACATTTTCAAATTTAAATAAAATTAAAGTTGAATTTTTGAAATATAAATGAAATTTATCAAATTGAGTTATGGTAAATTGTTTGAATATTTAAACTTTGAAACCTATTGAATTGGAAGTGGTTTAAATTTGTAGTTGAAATTTGGACTTGAAATCGATATGAATTAAAATGGTTTTAATGAGAATTTGAATTGAACCTTTAACCTTTTTAATTGCAATTGTTGAACTGAGATTGATTTAAATTGAATTTTTAAACTAAAGTTGATTTGAATTGATTTGGTGAAATTGGAGGAGACAATTCTTATTAGAAACTATTTTCGATATAAACTCTTTTAATATATATACTATTTTTAATATATAACTATTTTAATATATAAACTATTTTAATCTATAACTTATTTTTTTTAAATATATGAACTATTTCAAAATATATACTATTTTCAATATTTAAACTGTTTAAGTTGCAACTGTTATAATTTAGATTTAATGGATTTAAATGCGAATATTTTGATATGATGGTTTAAACTGTTTTGTGGTTATGATTTAAAGTGAAATATGACTTTGGAAGAGAATATTATTTTGGAAGTGATATGATTTTGACATGAATATGATATTTTGATATGAAGTATGAACTGTTTAAAAATGAAAATGGCCACGGTGTGAAATAACCATTTGGTTGTTAAAGAGACTCGGATCGGATATTGTCATACTCTCTGCCAATACCGAAAACCACTTTAACAACGGTGTAGATGGTGGAGATTCCAGAACGAAGTAGGACTGTTTGGCGACGTCTATATGAGGTATGAACGCATCCCTGACTCCCACGAGTCAGCTTGATGTGGCTAAAACAGGATTCATGCCGGGCTAAGTGGGGTCGCTCCCCCTATCGAGCACATTTCTTCGATACCATTCTATTAATTTGTGATTTGATTGGGTGCACCTTTGATTTGGGACTGTGTCGCGAGGTGGGCGGTAGTAGCTGCTATGCGTTACCACCAGTCTGGATCCGCAAAACGGTAGAATCCTACCTTTGGCATTGCCTCGCGTGCCTTGTCACATGCCTTATCGCTCCCACTACGACTTTAGTTTGTACCATACCTATGGAGTGCTCCCTGAGTAAACCACCGGTTTGGTGGAGCTTACAGTATCTGTATAGACTATGGGAATATATAAAATGTGTTAAGGGGGATATGGGTAACGCCTTAACACTATTTTAATATTTTACTTTACTGTAGACATTATATATGTAGTGTATTGTACTATGTATGTAGATAGTTCCACGGATCCTTAGGGGGTGGAATCCCAAACATCCTTTAAGTTATATTGCATTTCATTTGGACATTTCACCTGAGTTAATTTACTTGCATAAGAATGTTAATCCTAACTCAAGTGTTTTGTGTTTTGCTTTATGCTCGGGTCAGGCTGAGTGTCACAGCATTTGAGACTCACCTTTGGAACTTGGAGCTTTGCTTGGAGATCCATCTCTATCTATTCAGCTTTGGAGTTATTTTAGTTATTTCTAGTTGTCTATGTTCAGACATGTCATTGCTTATGTATTAGAGATTCCTTTGTATTTGGATTTCTGTTGTATGTTGTTTCAGACTATGAATTTTATATAGTAGCTTCATGAACTACTATTTATCTATTTCATTGCTTATTGTTTTTACTCTGTATCTGTGATTCTGTGATTGATTTATTTACTGTATATGCTAAGTTCTACCAAATATAAATTAACAATCTGTTGCTTTGAACAATTCAAGTCTGACATGAGTGGATGATTGTCGATTTGAATGGTTCGAAATATCCGGTCGTTACAAGTGGTATCAGAGCTCCGGTATAGGCAAAAATTAGCATATGGAGTAAAAATAAATTACAAAATCATCTTCGTTCGAGGTTGAAATTCTTTGTTAGGATCCTCTTTGATTAGGATTTCTCTTGAATTTCAGAACTTTCCCTTTTGTTCTGAAATTCATTCTTGTCTTTTCCTGTTCATGTCCTTTTGATACTGGAGCATCCCATAGCTTCAACCTCAACTGTCAACTTCATCCTTATGTGTGACTAATCCATCGGCGGTCCCACTAGTCTTAGTATGATTTGTAAAGGGGTGAAACTCCTTTACAACAGGCTTCGATTCCCCAGAGATTTCTATGTCCTCGGTTTTGATGTTGTTATCTCTTGCAAAGCCCGGACCGTTTCTCTTGTAGATGACCAGGGTAATTCTCTTGTGATCGAATGTTGAACGCCTCAGGATTTTGCAGGGAGTTTATCTTCTCACTTGATTCTCAGTCTAGTGATCTTGACTCCACCCGATGGATAGGGATTATCCTGATGTTGGTGAAGTCACTTCTCTTCCTCCTAAGCGGGAAATTGAATTCTACGTCTATCTTATTTCTATAGCTTGATTTTGCTACCGGTTTCCACCAGCTTCGTGTAGTTGAGGAGAGCATTCACAAGACTACTTTCCGAGTAGAGAATTGTTTCTATGAATGGTTAGTCATGCCTTTGGATTAACCAATGCTCTTGCCTTCTTCGTCGATCTCATGAATCGCGTTTTTGCGATGTTCTCAACAAGTTTGTCTCCATTTTCTTTGATGATGTTCTCGTCTTTCTAAGTCTCGGTTGACCCAGTTAAGGTCGCCACGATTAATATAAGTCTATCCATCTTTCCTCTTTTGTAATTTAATTATCTTATTTTCCTTTTTAGCCTATCTTCTTAGTTATAATTCTTTTGATCAGGGTCCCTCTAAATTTGAATCTCTATGCTTGTTCTAGAATCCATTCTTGAATCATCCTGTGAGGGAGTGTATTTGAAATTGATATATAAATGTTTTATATTGTATTGTTTGAGTTGTTAAGTTTGAATTTTGGGTTTCGATCGATTCGTTTGGCCAATGCTATCGATAGGAATTACAAAACACTTGAACAGAGCAAAATGACACAATATTGTTTTCGAATTTGGTAAAATAATTTTATGTATGATTATATTATATATATATATAAGTATAATTTCTGAAATCAAATAGTTAAATGAATTGGTTGTTAGAAATGATAATACTAGATTGTCATTTATTGTTTTGTCAACATTCTTAAACCATTAACTTTTGTTATATGTTATAAGGAGATGAAATTTTTAAAAAAATGGTTTATAAATCTTATTTGCAAGAGAAATGAATTTAAATTAGTGATTTGAGAATTAAATTTCCGGTACCTTTCAAAAATTTGGTTTTCAAAAGTTTTAAAAAATATATTATTTGAAAGTATTTTAGAATGGAAATTGTTTCCAAATAATTTTAAAAGAAGTAAGCCAGTACTCTAATCTTTTATCGTTGGAAAATAATTTCGATGATGACTGCAGCAGCATCGACATTCATTTTCGAGTCTTAAAGTGGAGAGACCACTTAGTAGCTTTGCTACACTTTTGATTTGGAAAATGGATTTGATTTGAATTTATTGAGTATGATTTGATGTACAAAATATATGTATATATTTATTTCAAAATGTTTAAAGTGAAACCGGAAATTTAACTCTTAAGTTCTATGTTAAGTGATGGATTTCAATTATTGAAATGAAGCAAAAAATTTAAATAATTGGAGTGTCTAAATGAGAAATGCAATTGAAACAGCTTAAAACAGTTGAACCAGGATAAATTTAATTTGTATGATACTCAATTGCATTCTAAAACATATATAACTTACCTAAATATTCAAAAAGTTAAAATGTAATGTGAATATGTAATTAAAGGTTATACAAAGAAAACTTAGATAATAAAAATGTTCAAACAAAATTTTGTTTAATAGAAATGTTGTAAATAAAAGGTAAATTTGTATAATGCTCAATTACACCCAGATACACCAATAAACTTACCTGGGAAAAAGTTTGAATGTAATTGAATAGTATACAATATAAATGTAAGTAATAAGATGTCCAAAAATGAAATTTATATGGTTTTGAATTAATGCTTGTATCCGATATTATGAATTTCGAATCTATCTTATTTTTCCGTTAGTTTCTATTCTCCTATCTTGTTCCTTTTCGGGGACGAAAAGTTTTGAGTGGAGGAGAGTGTAACGACTCAGAAATTTTAGCAGTTTAAATAACATAATTAACTAAAATTTTCATGAAAATAAACAATTAAATTTGGCAATGAAAATTTGATATTTGGTATGCATCTATTGAAGCATAGCAAGTGGCAGATTTTCATTTGAAAATTTGAAAGTCTGTTCTATTGTGTAATTTCAATTTAAAATTTAAAACAGTTGAAATTTTGATGGAAATAAAATATTTTCGAAACCTGAATATTTTTACATAATAAAAATGTTGAACATCTTCCGAGTGAGACGTCATATTTCGTTTCGCCAAATTTGGACTGCTCAAGCTCTGTTTATCTTATTCTCGGCATTTTGGCAGCGAATATCGACTTTTGATAGGATGATCGTATCGCTCATATTTGTGTACCATTCTGTTCGCCTCATCGTGTTGATCTCTACGATATATTCATTTGGGTATTTCGGTGGCCGCTACGCGGCGAAATCTGTGAAACGATTTGCCATATCGGTTCTGTATTTGATCCTTTTCAGTTTCCTTGTCCTTTCATTATCCACCGTATAAACCAAACTGCGCTTGCTTTTAATTTTACCTGAATTCATGTATTGACCTTCAGCATTCCATTGGTTCGATATATATTTTTGTGTCATTTCGATCCCTCTCTTCTTTCATTCTTCTCGTCCTGTGCTTTATTCCTTAAAAAAAATTCCTGAGAAGAGCAGCTCGTCCACCCTTCCACTTTTGATCGGCCGCTCCCTGCTTTCCACCACCCCAAATCCTCTCCCTCCGACCTTGCTTCGACCAGTGCTCCACCCTCCCCATGCAACTGATTGTTCACGCACCACTAAACCCACACCATTCCTCGAAACCCATACCCTACCCAATCGACGAACACAATAGCCATCCACAACCGCCCATCCTTCCCAACCTATTGTAGTGCCTCTGTGCCTCTCTATCGCCTCTACTAGCCTTCCAAACCATCGGCCTCCACTTCCAGACCCGAGACCACACCCAAGCAACCGACCCACTGCTGTGCCATTCCCTCCGCCACCCTCTGCACGATCCAGATCCGCCCGAACCTTCAACTTTCCACTGTCCCTCTTTATAAATAAAATAAAAATAAAATAATATACGTATATTGTTCATATATATATATATATATATGATCGCATACATATTGGCCATGAAGCCTACCACTTGTTTCCCTCTGCCGAGCACATCACCTGAGCTGAGAGCAGCACCCTCCATCATCTTGCTTGCTCTGATTCCGTCCGCCTATTGCTCAGCCCTGCATTCGTCCAGCAACCACCAAGCTGACCAGCCTCTTGCATTCTTGTTAGTTTCATTGAAAGGTATATATAATATGTTTGATGTATTTTTTTAATTTATGTAAATATTTTGAGATAGATTTTTGTGATAACTTTAAAAATATATATATTATATTTAAATATTTATTTGAAATTTTGAAAGGAAATATATGAGTTTTGATTTTTTATAATATATATGGAATTCATTTTGATATGTGTTTTAAATTAAATATTAATTTTTAAATATAATATATAAATATTTTATTTTGATATGTGTTTCAAATTGAATATTGATTTTAAAATATAATATATATAGATATATATATATATATATATTTCATATAAATATGTATATATATTATTTCCATCAATCTCTAGCTAGCCTTGATTTGGTTCATCGATCTCTAGTTTGTTGCTTTGTTCGTCGCAGTACGAAAATCTCAGCAGCTTTTGCTTTGCTTTGCTCGTGTCCGTGTGTGTGTCTGTGTCATCTTCTTCACCATTGTTGTTTCCATAGCCTCGAAAGGTGAGCGATCACTCATGATTAATATTCTTTTGTTTAGTAAATTTATTTCATTTGAAATGACGATTGAAATATGTTGTTAAATTTGAATTCTTAGTTATTTAATTACTGAATATGATATGTTATCATTTAAATTTTTTTAACCTATGTTAATTGACATATGACACCATAACCTATTAGTATAATTAAATTTTAATTATTTATGATTATATATGCTTGTAGATATGTTATGCTATTTTATTCTATTGTTCTCACACTCCAAGTTCCCTATTAGTTAGGAATTCCCTATGGGTTGAAATGATACATACCCGAACGATATTATAGATTAGGGAAAATCGTTATAGGTTGAAATGATAAACCCAAGCGATTTTATTGAATTTGAAATTTTGGATTGCGGGTTGAAATGATATATACCCGTAAATATTAAATTATTGTGGATTGAAATGATAAATATCCGTATCACTTGACCATGGGATAAAAAATTATATACGGACGGCGTTGGTCTATTTTTGAAAAATGATTTCCAAAGTTTTGAAAGAAAATATATGAGTTTTATTAAGTATTGATTTTTATATATAATATAAAGATTTATTTTAATATATGTGTAAAATTTAGATTTTAAAATTATATGTTTTGGAAATTTTAAAATTATAAGTTAAGTTGTTAAAATGTAAATTTTAAGATTTTACTTATATCTTTATTATTTTTAAAAATACATAAAAGAAGATTTAAAATAGATTTAATAATAAGATTTAATTTAATAATAATTAATATAATAAAATTTAATAATAATTTAATTTAACAAATATATATATATAATATGTTTTAAATATTTATTTATAATTTATTTTAACATTTTAAAATAGATTTTGTAATAACTTTATTAAATAAAGGTGGGAAAAATAAATTAAAGTTGATTTGTAATTTAATTTATTTTATTGAATTTAAATAAAATTAATTTGAAAACTTTTTTATTTAAGATTTTAAAGATATAATTTTATAACTTGATAACTTGATTTTTGATTAAAGGTGATTAAATGGATTTTTCAAAATCTAATAAATTTGAATATTTAATTTGATTTGAATTTGAATTTGAGATTTTATGAAAATATTAAATTAAAAGTGATTAAGTGAAAATTTTCAAATTTAAATAAAATTAAAGTTGAATTTTTGAAATATAAATGAAATTTATCAAATTGAGTTATGGTAAATTGTTTGAATATTTAAACTTTGAAACCTATTGAATTGGAAGTGGTTTAAATTTGTAGTTCAAACATGGATTTGAAATCGATATGAATTAAAATGGTTTTAATGAGAATTTGAATTGAACCTTTAACCTTTTTAATTGAAATTGTTGAACTGAGATTGATTTAAATAGAATTTATGAACTAAAGTTGATTTGAATTGATTTGGTGAAATTGGAGGAGACTATTCTTATTTGAAACTATTTTTGATATAAACTCTTTTAATATATATACTATTTTTAATATATAACTATTTTAATATATAAACTATTTTAATCTATAACTTATTTTTTTTAAATATATGAACTATTTCAAAATATATACTATTTTCAATATTTAACTGTTTAAGTTAGAACTGTTATAATTTAGATTTAATGGATTTAAATGCGAATAGTTTGATATGGTGGTTTAAATTGTTTTGTGGTTATATTTTAAACTGAAATATGACTTTGGAAGAGAATATTATTTCGGAAGTGATATGATTTTGACATGAATATGATATTTTGATATGAAGTATGAACTGATTAAAAATGAAAATGACCACGGTGTGAAATAAGCGTTTGGTTGTTAAAGAGACTCGGATCGGATATTGTCATACTCTCTGCCAATACCGAAAACCACTTTAACAACCGTGTACATGGTGGAGATTCCAGAACGAAGTAGGATGGTTTGGCGACGTCTATATGAGGTATGAACGCAGCCCTGACTCCCGCGAGTCAACTTGATGTTTCTAAAACAGAAGCCATGCCGGGCCAAGTTTGGTCGCTCCCCCTATCGGGCACAGTTCTTCGGTACCATTCTATTACTTTGTGATTTGATTGGTTGCACCTTTGATTTGGGAGTGTGTCTTGAGGTGGGCGGTAGTAGCTGCTATGCGTTACCACCAGTCCGGATTCGCAAAACGGTAGTATCCTACCCTGGGCATTGCCTCGAGTGCCTTGTTACATCCTTATCGCGCACACTACGACTTTAGTTTGTACCATACCTATGGAGTGCTCCTTGAGTAAATCACCGGTTTGGTGGAGCTTACAGTATCTATATAGACTACGGGAATGCGTAAAATGTGTTAAGGGGGTTATGGGTACCGCCTTAACGTTATCTTAATATTTTACTTTACTGTAGACATTATATATGTAGCGTATTGTACTATGTATGTAGATAGTTCCACGGATCCTTAAGGGATGGAATCCCAAACATCCTTTAAGTTATATTGCATTTCATTTGGACATTTCACTTGAGTTAATTTACCTGCATAAGAATGTTAATCTTGACTCGAGTGTTTTGTGTTTTGATTTATGCTCGGGTCAGGCTCAGTGTCATAGCATTTGAGACTCAGCTTTGGAGCTTGGAGCTTTGCTTGGAGATCCATCTCTATCTATTCGGCTTTGCAGTTATTTTAGTTATTTCCAGTTGTCTATTTTCAAACTTGTCATTGCTTATGTATTAGAGATTCCTTTGTATTTGGATTTATGTTGTATGTTATTTCAAACTCTGAATTTTATGTAGTAGCTTCATGAACTACTATTTATCTATTACGCTGCTTATTGTTATTACTCTGTGTCTGTGATTCTATGATTGATTTATTTACTGTATATGCTAAGTTCTGCCAAATATAAATTAACAATCTGTTGTCTTGAATAATTCAAGTCTGACACGAGTGGATGACTGTCGATTTGAATGGTTCGAAATAGCCGGTCGTTACAGGCTACCTCCGCTCAAGCCTTTCCCTTCTAGGCATCTCCTCGAACCTCCGCTTGTTTATGGCTTCCCTAGCCACCTCAACTTCAGCGTCCTCTTCTCAAATGGCGACAGCTTCTCCTCTGCTAAGCACCAAATAGTGGCCTTATTTATGGCTTGCTTTTTAAAATGCAACATTTCATTGAGGAGGTGAAGAGCGCATGACTCGGTCGTTGACAAAGAATGGATAATTGAACAACAAAAATGGAAAAAAGGAAATGGCTAAGCCCATAATCTTACCAAGAAGGCCTCCCTGTCCTCATCATTCAGTATCGCCTCAGTGCAGTAGCCAACCTACCCACCCATGGTTCAACTAGTATAGGCCAGAACCTCTAAAGTACTCCACCTAATGTTTAAAATAGTTTGAGCAAGCTTGTTTCATCCATGTTGTTCATCACCGACGAGATATTAGACCCAATCATCGTGATACTGTCGGTCCTTGGCAACCGACCCTTAAGCTCAGCCTCTTGAGAGAAGCTAAAAGAAGGCCTCCTTGATGGATCTCTGGTTCCCCTTCAGTCCTCCTCATTTGACTCTAACTGAGCCAGGCCACTCTACCGACCTGGGGGAGGCACCTAGCTATGGTCGAGTTAGGGGTAGAGGGAGCGTAGTGTGGGGGATAACACAGCAACGAGGATTGTTCTCTCTTGAGCGGGCCAGTTGTGAAGTAACTAACAACTACTGTTTTTCTCCTATAGCCCTACAAGGTTGTTATGTGGAGGTCTATGAAGGTGCGCTCCCTATCATAGCTGAGTCGACGATGTTTGCAAGGTTAAATCGGACCACTACAAAAAAAATGAGTTACCAAAATTTAAAAAAATAGGTCCAATGCCATGCAAGTTCATGCTACCATCATCAAGTTGGGCCCATCACCGCCTTTTGACTAAAGATGGGCAAGAGGACATCGCTTGCTATTGCTAGAATGTGCCCCATTGAATTTTTTATGTTGGGAGGCACGGTGTATATTACTTGGTTGGATATTCACGGTCGGGAGGGGTCTTAGAGGCGGAGCCTACGCTCATCGGCGTATCTAGCTCCTATGCTAATCTTTATGTCCTCTCCGCCTCGGGTGTCTCATAATTATTGAAATCGAAGAACATGCGATAAACTGGTTTGCAACCACAACATCCTCCAAATATGTTGGACTATAAGCCTCATACTCACCACTGTAACCCGGATCCGATGCGGTGGCCTCCTCCTCCATGTCCATCATCGACTCCAAAATCGTCTGCTCCTTGATAACTACTCCCAGGGACCTTGTCGCTCGCTTGACTAGGCCTTGGACCATGGTTTCTCCTCCTATAGTCTAATCCTGGACCAAATAGCCTCACTCGATAGAGATTCTCATCTATCAAAATCAATGTTATGTTCCTAGCATTGTGGGGGCATCTCCCTTATCTGGCGGAGGTGCTCCTTATAGACGACCATGCCCAAACCATTGCCAATAAGGGACACTGCAAGAATAATGCAAAACAAGTCATCAGTTGTAATAAAAGCTCAAAAGAAAGAAAAGAATAGTATGATGGGGCATACCAAAAACGCGGCAGATCCATGTTGTAAGATTTAGGTTGACAGTGATAGGCATGAAGAAGAAATGATCTTGATACCCCGACAGCTTGCTCAGGAGACCAAAGAAGAGTGGGGGTATTTTGATCCCCTGGATGTAGTAGTTCCCATACCGGTCTTTTCCTACTTGCACAACTTGAAGATAAGTTTGATCAGAATCAGATCGGGCTCCAGGATACCCTTGTCATGGCAGATTATGGAAAGCCCCTCCTGGAGGCTATAGCTATTTAAGGAGAGCTACCAGAGTGCAATTTGGTGCACATTTAGAAAACGGGCAAAGAAGGGGTGAAGGGGAAGCATCATTCTGCTCCTCATATAAGCAAGCACCCACCAAAATTAGCATATCGGGGGTTGGTTGGCTTGGTCGGTGGCTAGGGGATAGAGAGGATTAATGTCCCTACAATTGTATCTAGCTAGGGAACTGGCTAGATCAACCAGGTACTCTCGGACATTAAAAGGACCCAAGCTGAAAGTGCGCCTACTCATAATGTAACTTCAGTCATTTGCAATAAAAAAGAAACCTACTTAACAAACCACTTTGACTCACTTAAAGGCTAAATAGACTTGGGGGCAAGTCATCCCCCATCACAAAATAGGCAAACAAGGGTCATTAAACAAACCTGTTAAGGCCCAAACCTTAGCTTAGGGTTGGCCATATGGCCTGCTCTCACTGCTAGTTCATTGCCTAATCCTAATTATGGAACATGACCTAGTGTGTTTTCATCCTACTCTAATGGGGAGAGCGGGCAGTTCAGTTATATTGACAACTCAAAGATTTTTTAGGAGATTTAGTTAGTGTTCGAGTCAAACGATTGTTTTTGATTTCCCAATGATGATCGTTCGACACCATGTATAGTTGTAGTTCATCATAGTAATGATAAAAGTCAAGGTAGCAAAACAATTACAGAAGGAAAAAATATAGGGAAAGCAACAATGAAAGTATTGAAAACTAATCAACATTCGAAACCAATTTGAGCTTCAATGTGGTGGCACGATGAAAAGCAATATAAAATCCATATAAAATAAGGAATACTCACTGGTTATGATCAAGAGTTGGAATCGAAGTTGGAAGTCATTGGTTAAAGACTGAAAACTCAGAGGCTCAAAGCCCTTGTGAAATGGTGAAAATGAAAAGTCTCAATAAAGAATGAGAAAAGAAGGGAGTGGAGAATTATATAGGAAATAACAATCAATTCAAACCCTAAGATCAAAGAAGTGGTAATAAATCTAGATTGTGTAGGTACCAAGTAACTTTGTCAAATCACACATCGGATAACAAAATCGTCTATGTAATGCTTTAGGAAACCAAAAGCCATCGCCTAATGGCGTTGTGACACATGTAACAACATTAAATGCAACATAAACTCTATTGAATTGTGTTTTACTTCTAATGCTTCAAGTTAGGTCCAACTATAGTTAGTCGATAGACTTCATGCCACAATTTAACTATAATCAAAGTAGAGTGTCCAAATTGCAGTCCAACGGTATTCTCGGATCGATAGAATTATGTGACATTGTTACTTCGAGATTTCCCGTTTGAACTGGTTATTATTAACCAACACAAAACTCTCAGGTGAGTCATTATATAGTTATCTGATAACTATCAGTGTGTAAACCCTTGGCGCCCCCAGCAGCCTTAAGTAATACACTATCGAACATTTGGAGAGTGTTATGTACTCTAGTCCCAACAGATGAATTTATATCCTTTCTTGAAACATATTCCATGTATATATGAGAGTGAGAGTCATACTTCTTTCATATATTTCAATTAAATGGTTCACCCTTTATATTTTCCTATCAATCTGCGGATGGTAAGCGATACTCAAATTAACTCGATCCCTAAGGCCTCATGCAAACCCTTCCAAAACTGGCTTGTGAATATTGGATCTCTATCACTCGTGATATCACAAGGAATACCATACAACCTGACGATCTCCTTAACATATAACTTAGCCAAACCAGAAGATTTTCTTGTAGTCTAAACAGGTAAGAAATGCACGCTCTTGGTCAATCGATCCACAATAAACCACACACCTTCGTTACCCCTCCTCAACCTAGGCAATCCGTCAATGAAGTCCATGGAAATATGCTTCCACTTTCACTTAGGAATCTCGAGTGTATGAAGCAGTCCAGCCGTCTTCTGGTGACTACCTTTCACATGTTGGCAATTAGCACACCTTCTCACTAAGATAGAAATATCCCTCTGCATGTCCTCTCACTAGAACATCCTTTTCATATCTTGATACATCTTAGTGACCCCAGGATGTATTGTTAACCTAGAATGGTGACCCTCTATTAGAACTTCTTGCCTAACCACATCAACATTCAGGACACATAACCTATTGTTCATTCTCAAAATGCCACGGCTATCCACCTCAAATCATGGCCTTCTCTCCAATGTCTCATTCTCGCTTACATTCCTATCTATCCTAGCAAAATGAAGATCTCTAAGCTAATACTCTTCGATAAGACTAATCAGAGTCGGAAAAACCTCAATATTTGCCACAACTGCATACCTCCTACTGAGCGCATCAACTATGACATTAGCTTTTCTCGAAGTATATAATATGTCTAGTTCATAGGCCATAAGAAACTCCAACCACCTTTGATGCCTCATGTTTAAGTCTTTTTGCATAAAAAGATACTTTAAAGATTTATGTTCCATATATAACTCGAACCTTTCACCTAGCAAATGATGCCTCTGCATCTTTAACACAAATACTACTTCTAACAACTCCAAGTCATGACTTGCATACCTTGCTTCATGCGGTTTGAGCTGCCTACTCGCATAACCAATAACCCTCCTATATTGCATCAACACAGCACCTAGACACATTCCACACGCATTAGTGTAAACAGTTAAACCCTCATCTCCATCTAGTATAGTAAGAACAAAAGCATTAGTCAACTTTTCCATTAGCTCCAAGAATGATTGCTCGCATTTATCTGTCCATACAAATTTGACATCTTTCTTCATCAAATTCGTTAAGCGAGAAGCAATCTTTGAAAAGTTCTATATGAACCACTTGTAATAACCTGCTGGACCTAAAAAGCTCCTAATATCGGCCTCTTCTAGTCCTAAACGACCATAACCTTAGCATGATCAACAGAAATACCCTTTGTTGAAACAATATGACCTAAGAACCTAACTTTCGAACGCCAAAAATGACACTTCGAGAACTTAGCTTTCAACATAGGCTCTCTTAGCGTTTATAATACAATCCTTAGATGGCATGAATGTTCCTCCTCGTCTTGGAATAGGCCAGAATATCATCGATAAATATAAGGACAAATTTATTCAACACATATTGGAAAACTCGATTCATTAAGTCTACGAATATGTTGGAGCATTGGTTAGGTCGAACGGCATAACTAACCACTCATAAAATTGGTTGGATGTAAAAGCAGTCAATGGTACACTCTCCTCTACCACCTTCAATCGATGGAACCCTATTGCAAGATCAAGCTGAGAAAACTCGAGCTCCATGAAGCAGGTCGAACAAGTCATCTTTCCTAGGCAAAGGATACTTGTTCCTAACAATCTACTTGTTAAGCCCGCGGTAATCTACACATAATCTTAAGGAACCGTCCACATTCATAGCAAAGACGATTGGCGCTCCCGAACTCGAACGACTTGATCGAATCAAACCCTTTTACAACAAATCATCAACCTCATTTGATAGCTCCAACCTCTCCTTTGGTGCAAGTCTATGAATAGGCAACATAATAGGCTTTGTGTCTTTCACCAAATCAACACAAAATTCTTTCTCTCGATGAGGTGGTAAACTTGACACCTCATCGAAGACATCCACAAATTTCCGAACAATGGGGATCAAACTCAACTCCTCTTCAAGAGAATAAAGAAAACTAGTCATAAGCGAGTTAGGCTCTTCATAAGGTACTACCTGGACTTTCCCTTCTCCCGTCTTAAATGATACAGTCCGTTTAACACAATCTAGGATTGCATGATTCTGAGACAACCAACCCATTCCAAGCAAAATATCAAACCCCACAAAACCAAAAACATATAAATCATAAGGAAAGAGTTGGTCAAATTAAGAAATTGGAACTCCTAAACAGATCATACTAAGATTGGCCGAGCCTCCAATAGGGTTCAATGCACAAATAGAATCTAAAGCCATAATTGGCTAAAGTTCTAATCATCAAAAAGAGTACGAGATATGAAACTAAGAGAAGCATCAGTATCAAATATGCCATGAATAGGAATACCAAAAATAGATAGGATATCTTCCAAAACTTGCTTCCCCTTTATAGCGGCAAAAGTGGAAGGTGCTGAAGCCAAAGCAAAAACTCTAGGCTGTATGACCGGGCTAATGGCAATTGTAGAAGTTCTTTAGTGCAAATTGTGGCTATGCCATCTATGGCTATAGCTTTGGTGGCTTAGTAATATATGCCTTCACTAATAGTGCTTTTTCCACCTGGCCTCCCCCAACTGATGTTCAGTTACGAATAAGATGCCCTTTCTTTCTACACGTGTAACAAGCCAAACCAGAAATATCCCTCGAAGGTTGAAACTTCCACTTGTTGTTCCCAGCTATAGCAGGAATAGACAGCTTCAGTGCTAAGCTCTCAAACCTCAACTCCATGTTCACCAAATTCACATAAGACCCCAAGATGTGATTTGTCATATTACCCTTGAATTATGGGTGCATCCCTATGATAAAAATCTCATTTCTCTTCAATGGTGTGTTTACCAAACCAGGCCCGAACCGAGATACGGTAGTAAATCGGGTATTATACTTTGCCACTATCATAGTCCCCTACTTCAAGTCGAGAAAGCTTCTAAACAACAAAGTCATCTCGGCTTCTAGGACAAACTTCATCTCAAATTTCTCATTAAATTGGGCCCAAGAGAAGTCGTTCTCTTAGACATCAGCAGTGATTGAACTCCACCAATCCAATACTGCATATGTCAGATGTCACGATGCCAACCGATGCTTCATCGCGTAATCTAACTCTATATCCTCAAATATTCGATCACATTATTTGATCCAAGTCTGGCCTTCAATGATCATCCCCGTACAACTAAACCACTTGCCTCCTAGCCTCTCATAGTCGTGGCAAAGCAAAGAAAAATTCACTTAAGGTCTGACATGCACAACCTCCTCTATAATATCCACCCTTGGTTCCCCAATCAGAGCAACACTCCTTGGTGCTCGATCTCCACCATTTGTGACGGTACTACCTCGACCACCCCTACCTCTACCTTCTCGAGCATTGGCATATCTAGTACTAATGATTTGTACTACCTGAACATATCAAAATGTATTTAGGATATGAAAGGCTATAGTTATTTCAAAGAAAGAGATTATTCCTAAGGAAAGCTAAAAGGGGGTATAGGTTTATAGAAAATAAAAATACGCTCTCATATATATAATACACTCGACTCGTTCTAAGGGGTCGCTTACCCTCTCTCTAATGAGCTATGCCCAACCAAAGCCAATTTGTTCACTTAACCTGGCTCTGATACCAAATGTAACACTCTTCCTTTTCGGAGGTGACTACAAATGGTAAACTCGTTCCTGATTTTACGACCAACCTCTTGACGTCCTATGACCAACCTGTAAAAGGACATGTAGGGTGTTGGCGGCAAAAATGGTCACCAACACCCAGTTGTATGAAAGCACCAATATCCAATCCCAGATCTCAGATAGTATCTAGTATAGAGAATATAATATGAAGACCAAACAAATTAAAAATGAAAGCAAGTAAAAAGAGATCAGATTTATAATGGTTCGGCTAACGTCGTCCTATGTCTACTCTAGAATAATCCCTTTTATTATATTGTAGTTTGTTTACAATATAATCCAAAATCCAAGAATAAAATTGGCAAAGTGTAGCCTAGGTTGAAGATAAAGAGAAGCAGAAAGAAGATCCCTTTTCCGACGTCATGCATGTTGTATTTATAGGGAAAGATGTGCAAGGATTGGCTGAAATTTCGACAGATGAACCTCCAGGCCATGACGAGGCAACACAAGAATTTTCAGGCCCATTAGGGCCTACAATAGGGATCAGTCTCGATCCCTATTTTAGTGTCCAAATAAGGTGCGATCCCTCTGAGGGGTTCCCCATGATTACTTGCCTTCAAAATTTCATGCCATTTCGACTTATGGTTTGTGAGATATCGCATTTTTCGTGAAGTGGTGTTGCATGTATTCTGATTTCAGCCGACCCCCTTGGAGGGATAGGGGCCGATCCCTCCAAAGTATCTCATTTGATGTGCGATCCCTATGGGGTGTTCTACATGTTGAAGTAAGCTTGTGCTCTAATTTTCAAGTCAATTGGATGTATAGATGTTGAGATATTGATTGATATTTGCTATAAATTGGGTTTAGCAGATCCCTAAGAGGGAAGATGGCTGATCCCTATTGAGGGATAGGGTTCGATCCCTCCAAACCTCTCTAAATGTCATGCGGTCTCTAGGGTAGGCTTCTTAGGGTCCCCTCTTCCTGTTTCCAAAGTTTCACTTCAATCCCCCATGTGGTTGTTGAGTTATGGAGCGATCATCATTGAGTTGTATTGTGTGCATCATGTTAATCCGGTCCCTCTATTCTGATCCCTCTTCTAAAGGAAGTATTAGTTTCATACTTAGCCATTTTTTGAGTGTTGTCCATCCAATCTATTCGACTATATGCCACTTGCTTTCAAGTCCGTTCAAGTCCATTCGAGTCCATTCGAGTTCGTACATATGCCTCTTGCTTTCAAAGCAAGAATCAAAACCATTATTTCAACATATGTCCAAATCAATTCAAACAACTTTAAAAAATCAAAAATCAATATATATATGCACAATATTTTCAATCAAAATAGTGGGTTAGCTCACCTTTAACCTCACAAACAATTAAGATCCAAGCGTCTAAGTACAACCTCAACCTAGCAACACCTTTCCTTTCCTTCCTTTCCTTGTTCCACTTTGCTTTTGCCTTCTAAACCACTATAATGCTCATGGCTATGGAGTGTGGATGGAGATCTGCTTCACTTTTTCATAATGTAACTTGGTAGAAGGCGTTGTTATATTGTAGTAATACTTCACTCCAAATTTGAGTTGATTTGGAATTACTTTTCAATTATTTTGCTTTAGGAAATTATGAAGAGGAAGAAGAAGAAGACATGGATTTGCTTACTTTAAGCTTTATGAATTAGTGATATTAAACTATGGATATGCCTCTCCTTTTATAGGCTCAAGATGGTGTTTTTTAAGCTTGCCTTCACCACCACCCCCACCCCCACCCCCACACCATGCCATGGAAGACTCGCCTTACATCACTTCTCCCACTTCTCCTTTATATCACTTCTTCAATATGCTAACTACACTTATACCCTTAACATGATATGCCTCTTATCCTAATGGAAGCTTCTAGAATGTCCCATTCTTTATGAAGATGTGTGTGTGTTAATTAGTTTCTATTGTGTTTACTTGATCATTCTTTATGAAGATGTGTGTGTGTTAATTAGTTTCTATTGTGTTTACTTGATCGTTAGACAAGTGCAAAAGAGTTCAAACAACTTATATCAATCGAAAAGTAGTTTATCGATAAACCGATTTTCGGTCACATTATCGATTTTCCATCGAAAAATATATTTTTGTAAACAATTTTCAAAAATAAGTTTCTTATCATTACTAATTAATTAAATGATGTTTAAAAATGTTATAAAATCATATTTATAACACTTAATTAAATTTCAAATCATTTCGATATTCGAAGACGAAGTGTTCGTTTCCGGGTCGCTACAGATTATGTGGGTAATGTGGAAAGGTATAAGGCTAGTTATAGAAAAGACTACACTCAAAAGGAAAACCATGTTTTTTTAAGATGCTTTCTCTTTGATTTTACTGAAAGACTCTTTAGAAATATTTTGGACTTGTTGCAGATTAAATTTTGAGCAATATCGAAAGAACATTAAAATCATGTTTCTCAATGGAGACAATGATAAAACAACTAAAGAAACCCACTTATGGATTACTCTATTATATTAGGGATTCAACTACACCATTTTTATTCATGGGGTGATATTTGGGTTATCACAAATGAGCTACGCAAACAAGTTCATTAAGGGGTTTGGTATACAAACAGCATGAAACACCCCACACATCTTAATATACCCAAAAGGACACATTAAAAGGTGTGGTGCGTTGTAGGTATAACTAAAGCTAACAGAGACAAAGATTCACAAGACAAAAATAGATAAAAACAGCGGAAACTTAAAATAATAACTTAATTAAAACAAAACTTCATAACTGCTTCATAAATAAGTCAAATACCAAATACCTCATACATGTCTAAAAATCCAATATGTCTCATAAAACAAAAACTCATAGTCTCCAAAATCAGTACATAATATCCCTCATAATAAGCCAGTAAATAGAAAGAACTAAAGCTGAAATAAAAGAAATACATAGTAGAGAACTCCTCCAAGAAACCTCCAAGCAACTGCAATTTACCGCCCTCTCCCATGATTTCCTATGTGGGGGGGAAAGGGAAAAATAGAGGAGTGGGTCAGACAAAAAGTTTGGTAAATGATAGTAATTACTAGAGTCTTTAAGCAAAGTAAAAGTAATAGACTCTATAATAGTTCTAGTATATGAAGAGGAAACAAGGAAATAGGAAAGAGATAAACTGGAAATAAATACGATTAACTACAAGATAAGTTAATTTTCGATTGCTTGTACTTGTCCTTGATTTCTTCTTTGATTAGGATGAATTCCTAATCCTGTAATTAGGATGTAATCCTAATTCTACCCTTTTTTGATCGTCCTGCTACTCCATAGACCTTACTACGGACCAGACGCTATATAACTCCCTACACAGCAGCCAACGGTATCTACGAAAGATGCACAAAGCACCCACTGTGGATCCGGACGACATATATAGCTCCCTACAAAGAAGGCAATGGTGTCTACGAAAGACACCCATACTAAGCACTTGGAACTCATAGCGATTACCGAGCACCAGAATGGAAGTCACACGCGTAACTGCCACCATGCCCATGCTACCTTTTGCTCCACCTATTGGGTCTTCTTATTACCTCAAACTCCAGCATAAGCGTGCCCCTCATCCCACTTCAGGCTAACGTGAGATCACCGTGTTCCCATAGAATCTATAGGGGAAATACTGTTGGTACAGGCCCGTTATCCAAACAATATCTTGTTGCGCCCCTTATACAAATCCCCCGTGATTTGGACTTCTATTTGACCGTTTACTACCATTCTTAGCATAAGCGTGCGCTCATCTCACTTCGGGCTAATGTGAGACATCGTTTTGTCTAATAGGGAATGCTATATGATACAGGTTCTACTTTCATCTTTGCTTATTAACTTAGACAAATTATTTAAATAAGCCTTTACAATTTATCACCACTATCTTTGCTTATTAATTTATCCTAAGTCTTAAAATAAGCCTCATTTTGTTCTATTTCTTATTATAACCTACGTTATAATCATGCTTATTACTTAACCCAAGGTCTAAGTGTGAAAATAAGCTTCTTTCATCTTATACTCTTTTTAGTTACAATTCTAAGTTATAACTAAGCCAATTAATTAGTCCAATTCTAATCATAATTAGGCATAATTTCAGTCCAATTACATTTATATTACAGCCTAATTCCATTATTTATTACAGTCTTCATAATTTACATCTTATTTTCTTCATTCAATATTCTTACTTATATAATCCATATTCGCGTTTAATTTATTCTAATCCATACGCGAAGAAAAGGAGGAAGAAGAGAATAGACGCTTGCATAAAATTAAAACGTCGAAAAAGATGTAAATAAGAAATAAATAACAGGAAATAAACTTAAATACCGTAAATAAACTGTAAATAAATAAAAAGCTATGCTTAACAGTAATAAATTATAATTAACTGAAAAAGAATAACTAGAAGAGAATAGACTGAAAAATAGATCTAAAACTGATAAAAAGGCTATTCCAAAATCGTAGTAAACTACAACTATTGGAAACCCTATTATTTTAAATTACTTAAAGAAATCTTAAAATAATTACAATCACTCACCTCCGGTCCTAAGCTCTTCCTTTGGTCTTCCCGGACCCACTTGGAGTTGTAATATAATTTAATTTATAACGATTTTCTCCTTGGAAAATTATTCCGTTTAGGGTCCTTCCTAGAAAGGCGAACCCAATTGGAGAAAACCTAGAATGAGAAAAAGTGTTAGATCTTGGCGTCTATTTATAGGGGTAGAAGTGGATCTCGGACCATTGGATTTGGAGATTGAATAGGATGCAACCACGTCATAAGCTGAATAGAAGCCATCGGATGCAAAAATAGATGGACCGGATTGGTCAGAAGAATGCAAAACACGTCAGTTTGAGGCTCTGGAACGTTCGTTCATAAATAGCAGAGGCGGTCGACCACCTGGTGCCCAAGTCGACCGGCCGGTCGACCTGCCTGCCTATATATATATATATATATATATATATATATATATATATATATATATATATATATTTGTTTTCTGCTTATTTTGTTTATTTTATAACTTGGTCATATTAGCTCATATTTTGACGTTTTATATATGGAAATTGACCAGAAAATTACCACGGACACAATGGTGCAACTTCCGTGGCTTAATTCTAATAGTTTCACAAAGTTATTTTATTATATAATTAATTAACGAATTAATTATTATGGATTAAATTTTGGGTTGTTACATTCTTCCCTCCTTAAAGGATTTCTTCCCCCGAAATCTCTAAGGATAAAAGAATGACTAAATGTTTCCGTCCAAGTTCTACAACAAACTACTCAATCATCAATCATTCATCCATTGTCCTTAAGTTTTTCTAATGAAGTTTATGATATTTATGCAATTAGTGTAGTGTAAATGACCCTAACTAATGCAAAAGATTAGGTGGTCCACTGATTCAGTTGACCTCCTTTTATGCAATCATGTCCGTGCCATGTATCCAAATGAATGCAAAAATTCCTAATGATAACTGATAGTTCTATATGCATGCTACAACCATCATCCAAATGCAACAATCATGTGATAAACATCCGTTTATGGCAACCAAGGAAATAAAGTAAAAATGCACACACATCCATATACATATGCTCTAGTGTCCTAATTAGGTCGATCCCTAAAGAATAATAGTGCATAGTGTACCTATATGCATCCATTAGTATCCACTAGCAAACACTTGCAACCACTAGTATACATCATTCATAACATGTTCTATTAACATGTTTACATCAAATCCTACCATCCATAGATTAAATCCTAAGTTCTGCCCTCCCAAAGGATAATAAAGGAAAGAACCTATTCAAATCTAAAGATGGAAAAAGAAATTCTAAAACTTACTATCTAAAAGATGAGGATAGGAAGTACGAATCTTTTCTTCTGCTTCCCAAGTGGCGTCTGCAACATCATCTCCCCATTGCACCTTCACCAGTGGAACCTCCGTATTCCTTAGTCGCTTGATGTCTCTTCCAACAATCTTCATGGGGATACGCCGAACAGAAGCTTCCCTTTCTACCCCCACCTCATCCAACTGACTAGGCTCTACAACCTCCGTAGAGTCATGTAAGCACTTTTGCAAGTACGAAACATGGAAAACGTCGTGCACTCCTGCGAGCCTATCAGGTAGCCTTACTCAGTAAGCCATCTTCCCAACTCTCTCTATGATAGGAAATGGTCCAACAAATCTAGGGGCTAACTTTCCATTTGATCCGAACCTTACCACCTTCCTAAGCGGGGGTACTTTGATAAAAACTAAGTCTCCAACCTCAAACTCTAAGTCTCTCCTCCGCTTGTCCGCATAAGACCTCTGCCTGTCTTGAGCTGTCTTCATCCTTCGCTGAATCAAATCCACCCTCTCAGATGTCTCTCTAACCATATCGGGCCTAAGTAATAACTTCTCCATAGACTCAACCCAATCCATAGCAAATCCTCAGCCACCCTATTTACCCTCTCCGTTTGGCCATCTTTTTGGGGGTGATAGGCCGTACTCAACCTAAGTTGCGTCCCTAGCGCCTCCTGTAAGCTTCTCCAAAACTCACTAGTGAAAATGGGATCTCTATCCTTAACAACGCTAGAAGGAACTCCATGTAGATGGACTATCTCTCGAATATACAAGGATGCCAAATATGAAGTCGTATGCTTACTCTTAACTGGGATGAAGTGGACACTATTGGTCAATCTATCAACAATCACCCAAATGCTAGTGTTCCCCTTCCTAGAATGGGGAAAACCATCAATGAAATCCATAGAAATACTATCCCACTTCCACTCCGACACATCTAAGGGCTGAAGTAATCCACCAGGTTTCTACTGCTTTTCTTTTACCCTTTGGCATATGAGGCACTTAGCTACGAATTCCACCACGTCCTTCATCATGCTACCCCAACAGAAGATCCTCTTCATATCCCGATATATTTTGTCACCACCCGGATGAATAGTCATACAAGAATGGTGCGCCTCTTCCAAAACTACTCTCAACAAGTCACTGGTGCATGGAACACAAAGCCTTCCATCTCTCCTAAGCCACCCTCTGCTATCTATGGAATAACGTTGGAGATGCCTAGAGACCTCTCTTCGGCTAATCCTATGCATAATGTCCATGAGCTCTGAATCCTCCCGCTGTCTCGAGCCAATCTGATCCATAAGGGTAGGCCTCACCTCTAATGTCGCCAACAGTCCGAGAGTAATGTCCGTAGAGGGCTTAAAATCAAAAGTAGAAATAAATTACAAGCTCCTCTACTCTATGAACAAAGGACTAAGAGTTGCTTTCTTTCTACTCAATGCATCCGCAACCACATTACCCTTGCTAGGTGTATAAGATATCTCAAAATCATACGAGGCCAAAAACTCCATCCACCTCTGTTGCCTCAAGTTCAAGTCCTTCTGCGAGAATAGGTACTTCAAAGACTTATGGTCGGTAAAAAGCTCAAACCTCTCTCCAAGCAAAAAGTGCCTCCAAGACTTAAGTGCAAAAACTATGGCAGCCAACTCTAAATCGTGGGTAGGGTAGTTCTTCTTATGCGTCCTCAACTGCCTACTACCATAACACACTACCCTCTCTTCTTGCATCAATACCGCTCCTAGACCCATTCTTCATGCATCAGTGTATACAGTGAAAGGCTTAGCTCCGTCGGGTAAAACTAACACTGGTGCACTAGTAAGGGCTCTCTTAAGCTTCAAGAAGGAATCCTCACAATCCACGTCCCACACGAAAGCTTTATTCTTCTTAGTAAGGCACGTGAGTGGTGTCGAAATCTTGGCAAAGTCTCTAATGAACTTCATATAGTAGCCAGCCAACCCTAGGAAGCTCCTAACCTCGGTAACGTTCTTCGGGGCCTTCCAATCTTGCACTGCAATAACCTTGGCGGGGTCAACAGCCAAACCTTCCTTCAATACTACGTGCCCCAAGAAACGAACTTCCTCTCTTCAAAAATGACACTTCAAAAACATAGCTCTCAAATGATGGCTACGAAGTGTGCGAAGAACTTCTTCCAAATGAACAACATGCTCCTCCATATTCTTGGAAAATACCAAGATGTCATTCATGAATACCACCACAAACTTATTTAGGACGTCCCTAAAGATGCGGCTCATCAAACCAACAAAATAGGTTGGAGCATTGGTTAGCCCAAAAGGCATAACTAACCACTTGAAGAATCCGTCTGGTGTCCTAAAGGCAGTCTTATCTATGTTGTCATCAGCGACTCTAAGCTGATGGAATCCCGTGGCTAAATCAAGCTGAGAGAAAACTGAAGAGCATACTAACTGGTCAAAAGATCATCAATCCTAGGGAGTGGATATCTGTTCTTCTTGGTGAGCTTATTTAATTCTCTATAATCCACGCAGAGTCGGAGAGAACCATCTGCCTTCGTGGCGAAGACGATTGGTGCTCCCCACTCTGATATGCTCCTTCTTATGAATCCCTTCTCCAAAAGCTCACGAAACTGCTTCCTCAATTCTTTCCTCTTCCTAGGTGCCATGTGCCTTACGGGTAACACTACTGGCTTAGCATTCTCGGTCAAATAAATTCTGAAGTCAATCTCTCTCTTAGGGGGCAGTCCCCTAGCCTCCTCAAAGACGTCTGCAAAATCTCTGACGATGGGAACTGAATGCAACTCAGATGAAGATGAATCGAGGGAATAGAGAAAACTCAACCTGACCGACCCTTGCGGGTCGCAAGATACCTCTACAGTCCTACCACTGCAAGCCTAAAGTCTAACGACTCTCCTCTCGTAGTCTATGATAGCTCCGTATGTGGATAGCCAATCCATCCTTAAGATCATCCCATACCCCGAGAATCCCAAAACATAGGTGTCGCAGTCAAATTCTATGCCTAGGATAAAGATTATCAAACCCCTACAAACCATAGATAAGCATGCCGATCCTCATATGGGGTTTGAAACAATAATGGGATCTACTACTAATGATATGTCCAAGTGTAAACAATCTACTAGAGAACTAGAGATAAAAGAATGTGATGCTCCAGAATCGAATAAAGTCCGAATGGGAAAATCAGATATAGAAATCAAACCTTCAACTATGACTTTCCTAACTCTATTTGGAATGCTACTGGAAGGTGCTGCATCTAACACCTGAATCTGTGCAACTGGCGCACTTGCTCCCTGACCAGCTCTCTGGGGACAACTCCTACTCATATGACCAGGCTGCCCGCAAACATAGCACTTACCCTTCATCTTATCCTTTCTGCAATCCTTGACCATATGTCCAACATTCCCACAACTATGGCACTTTACTCCCTTCTTAATCTGCTTTTGAGGAACATCACCTTTCTTCTTCTTCTTATTATTTTCCCACCACTTCTTCTTTAAACCTTTTGACTTAACCTCCTCTTTAGACTCTCCCTCCTTGACTGTATCCAACATAAGTTCCTGTTATCCTGCCTTTTGGCAAGGCCGTAACACCAAGGAATTGACTAGTAACCAGTGACGGTCTGTCCTAGATATCAGTTATAGATGGGCTCACTACGGATATCGATGAATTTTGTCTGAGTCCGGATCGAGCCAAAATTGGTAGGACATGGCAAGCTAAGCCATGAGAGCCAACGTTTCAAATCTCAAGTCAATCCGAGTTCGTATGCTCAAGTTATGAGCGATACAAGATAGGATGAAGGTCAATTACCAATCGACTCGCTCCTTCGACTCGCTTCGCAGCGACCAGGAGTGACAACTTCAACTCTCTTCGCTCAGAGGCCAACTTCGAGTCAACCTGGTTCGACTCACTCCACATCCCTCAGAGCTGCTCACTTCGACTCGCTCTAGTTCGAAAGCATCGAAAGCACACGCTTCGACTCGCTTCCCATTTCGACTCGCTCTCCCAGTGATAGTTTCGACTTGCTCGACCAGTTCTAGCTTCGACTCGCTCGAAGCAATGCTTGCTTCGACTCGCTCGACCAAGTACTTACTTTGACTCGCTCGAAGCAACATCCAGGACAGAATAAGAATCAAGTGCCACGTCATCGAGTCGAACAGAAGCGAGTCGAAACAGGAAGCGGGTCGAAGGAAATAGCCTGCCGAAGACTCCATTTCGTATCGATCATATCTCCCAATCTACAAGTCCAAATGCTATGAAATTTTCACAGAAGACTACGTGCATGCTAGAGAATGTCCATGCCAAATTTCGACTCCATTGGATGAAATCTTGAGCGAGTCGAAATCAGCTCGTGTCAATCACGGATCGGACCGAAACTTCACGGGCTTGGGCATACGGACCTGGTCACGTGCCAGAGAGGGTCTCCCGAGATTTGAGCGAAATATCAGCCTCCTACACCTATAAATAGACCCCCAAAGCCAACAGAAAAGGGGTTCTTCTTCCTCTTTGAGATTTCCAACGCCCAGACTCCGCCAGATCCAGATCTGAACTCAATTGCTGCTGTTGCCAACAAGATTCACTGCTGCAAATCACAATTGCCTGTTGTAAATCATTGAATTCACTTGTAAACACAAAAGGAAAGATCAATAAAGCAAACTACTTCATAGTGGACGTAGGCTATACGTCGAACCACTCTAAATTCTTGTGTCTCCTTGCACTTTAATTATTCTCATTTCTGAAATTTGGAGTTTTTGTTAGATAAATCCTCATTTTACATTTAATTTCTTCACTTTATCTCTTCAAAGACTTCCGAAGAGTGTTGTGCCCAATTTTGGTACAAACACTTTGGTGCTTTCACAGAGAAAAAACCCAATTTTTCTCCCACTCTTTGGATCTCCTATCTATATTGGATTGCATAAATCTAAGAAGAAGATCCAGATCTAGAACTTCGAAGCCCTTCCATTCTACTCAGATTTGCAATCAGATCTAGGAAAGGACTTCATTAATTCATTATGGTGAGCACACGTACCACCTCTACAGCTGCTGATCAGGGAGCGCGGGACCGACAAAATCTCACGCAATCACCTCCCTCCAACCAAAATGCTGCAGGACCTTCAGATCCATCAGGTCCAATCACTAGACAAGAATTCCAGACATTGCTTCAGGAGTTGACCCAAAGTCGACAGCAGCCTGCGGAGCAGCTACGCGCCAACACAGAGTTGACTAACCAGCTAAATCGCCAAAGGCGAAGAAGATCTAGAAGAGACCAAGGCTCTCACTCCTCCACAGAGAGCTCAGCCTCCTCCGATGGCCAAACTAGATCCACACGTCCACGGTTGGGTGGAAGCTACACCAAGGCCGCGGGACACCAACCTGCTTCGAACCTTGGGCAACCAAGAGCTGGACCATCCGTTAGCCTCTACACAGAACCTGCAACTCGGGGAGGAGCTGCTCCTTATCATGTTACCGGCAACATTGCTACTACCACCACTGCTGGACGAGGAGGTGATGCTAGGAACCAAGCTGATCCTCAACATAGTCGACGGGAGCAAACTCCTGAACCTTATGTCCCTGAGGATGTTGAACCAAGGAGGCGAGGCACAGACCGTCGACCGCGTGCGGTCCAGACTCGCGCAGTGGAACCCGACCACACCTTGGCACAACATGCTCCAAGTGTCCAAACGACAGATATACCAGCGATGATCCGCCAAATGATCCGTGAAAGTCAGGGTCTATCTAATGACGACTGGGGAATCTCCCAAAGTCATACCTCTTTCACCGATGATGTTTTATATGCTGAACCACTTTGGCACTTCAGGATGCCAACTTTGCCAGTTTATGAAGGGAGTTCTGACCCCAATCAACACGTCCTGAAATACGAATGGCTGATGAATGCTGCTAGAGCTGATGATGCAGTAAAGTGCCGTAGTTTCCCCATTTCCCTAGGGGCATCGCTACCATGCGGTTCACTCGTTTGCCACCGCGATCCATCTCTAACTTTGACCAGATGGCCACCAAGTTTGTCGAACAATTCTGTATGCATGTGGCAAGGCCGAAGGACTTTAACACTCTGTCTAGTGTTACGCAAGCTCCCGGAGAAACGCTTAGACGTTACTTGGAGCGATTCCATGCCACGTGTGCGGAAATAAGCAATCCCAACAATAACTCTATCCTGCTGGCTCTGACTAAGGGGATTGATGCTGATTCCGAGTTCGGAAGTTGGTTAGCTGGGAAACCACATGCGTCATTGGACCGTTTCTATTCCAAGGCAGCCCAATTCCTGAGAATGGAGGATGCGAGATAGTCTAGGAAGCAGGATGACGCAGGACCCAACATCGAAGGTATCCAGAGTAACATCGTTGTTAAACAGTCCGGAGATAGTTCTGGAAAAGTTCAGTTGAACGTCCAAAACAAACAGAATCAGCAGAGGGACAATAGAAATCAGAATAAAAAACGCGATCAGGATCGTGGACCACGGCGTAGAGCTTCCATGTACGAAAACTACACTCCATTGAACACGTCTTGGAAAATGTGTACTTGCAGACCTGCAATACCATGTAGTATAAGAAGCCTGCCCCGAAACCACCAACTGAAAAACAAATCCAAACAGGAAAGTTCTATAGATTCCATGAGAGTTATGGCCACAACACCAATGAGTGTCATCACTTACAAGACCTCATTGAAAAACTGATACGAGAGCGGAAGTGGATCAGTATGTATGGGCGCCGCAATCCGGTGGTGCGGGCCCATCAAATCAGAATCATGCACCAAACTAGGAAAGACAGGAAGAACCCGCTCGTGCGGACGGGAGGTTGGTCATCAATACAATAAGTGGTGGTCCTCACCCAGCACAACAGATCGAAGCTGGAAGGAAATGGAGTTGTATGCCAGTTCTATCAGGCATGCGGACTTCGAGTGTTGCAGTAGTTTTGACGAGGGGGCTCCGGCCAAGCAACAGAAAACGATGACGGATGACATCGTGTTCAGAAGCAGAGACGCAGATAAAATCGAAGCTCCCACTATCGACCCACTGGTCACTCTGCACAAGTAGGTCCCGCTTGGATAAAAAGGATCTTAGTTGACAGTGGAAGCTCTGTGAATATTTTGTTCAAGCGAGCTTATTATCAAATGAAGATGGAAGCCGCAAACTTGAAGCCTTGTCAGTCTCGATTCCATGGTTTCAACGGAAGTGCCACAATTCCCACTGGGATGGTGGAATTGCCAGTGGAGTTGGGAGTAGGAGAACGTCGGAGAGTACGAATGTTGCAATTCATCGTTCTGGACATAGACTCCCCTTACAATGCTTTCTTGGGCCGACCGGCCCTCGCTGAATTCAGAGTAGCTATTGCCCCATGGTGTTTGACCTTGAAATTTCCCACTGATCATGGAATAGGAATTGTTCATGGAGATCAGGCCACTGCTAAAGCCTGCTATGTTGCTGAGCTACGGGAAGCACAGCGGAAGGAGAAGGGAAAGGACGTAGAGGAGTCTCTCTGCGTCCGTTTCGCCGACAATTGACAATTAACGCCAGGGCCCAGGCCCGGGCACCCCAACCAATTCCTCAAGGACCTTGACCCGAGAGAAACTGAAGACGAAGGAGAATCTAAAGAAAGTCAAGCGTACCCAACCGAACTGACAATTGATGTCCCAATTGACAATAACGATGATTCAAAAATAATAAAGATTGGATCTCAGCTAAGCCAGCAAACTCAAGAGGAATTGGTTGAATTTCTACGGGCAAATCTTGATGTATTTGCTTGGACACATTCTGATATGTGTGGGATCTCGCCGGACATCGCAAGCACACTCTGAACGTCGGCCCGCGGCATGTCCCGGTCAAACAAAAAAGGCGCGGTATGGATCCAGAGAGATCTACCGCCCTTAAAGAGGAAGTAGAAAAGCTTGAAGCGAACGGATTCATTCGAGATGCGCTATATCCCGAATGGGTGTCAAATCCCGTGCTCGTCCGAAAGCCAAATGGGAAGTGGAGAACATGTGTCGACTATTCCGATCTGAATAAAGCATGCCCCAAAGACAGTTTCCCGCTTCCTAGGATTGATCAGCTAGTGGATTCGACGGCTGGACGTGAACTCTTATCCTTCATGGATGCGTATTCAGGCTACAATCAAATACCGATGCATTTACCCGATCAAGGACACACCAGCTTCGTGACCAATCTGGGACTTTACTGTTATAAGGTTATGTCGTTCGGACTCAAGAACGTCGGAGCTACTTACCAACGGTTGGTCAATCGGATGTTCGCTAATCAAATCGGGAAGACAATGGAAGTATATGTAGACGACATGCTTATGAAGTCACGACCCTCCACCGACCATGTAAAAGACCTAGAGACTATGTTCAACATACTTCGGGAATACAAGATGAAGCTCAACCCACTGAAATGTCACTTTGGAGTGGCATCCGGAAAGTTCCTTGGGTTCATCGTTAACGCCCGGGGAATCGAAGCCAATCCCGAAAAGATTTGGGCAATCAGAAATCTTGAAACTCCCAAAACTATAAAGCAAGTCCAGAGTCTCAATGGGAAGGTAGCAGCATTGAGTAGGTTCATTTCAAAGTCCACTGACAAATGCATTCCCTTCTTCGATCTGATTCGAAAAGGGAAACGAAACTTTGAATGGACCACAGAGTGCGAGAGCGCTTTCCAAGCACTAGTCCAACATCTGTCTACACCACTGATACTGTCAAAGCCTATTGATCATGAGAAGTTGTTCATATATCTGGCGATATCAGAAAACGCTATCAGCGCTGCATTAATCCGAGAAGAAGACAAGATACACAGGCCCGTATACTGTGTCAGCAAACGATTGACTGGGGCTGAAAGAAATTATCCGAAGCTAGAAAAGTTGGCTTACTGCCTTGTCATTGCATCAAGAAAACTCCGACCATACTTCCAGGCACATTCCATTATTGTTTACACCGACCAGCCATTACGACAGGTCCTCTCGCGGCCTGAGACGTTTGGAAGGTTACTCAAGTGGAACACCGAACTGAGCCAGTTTGACCTTACTTACGCTCCGAGATGGACCATACAAGGACAAGTCCTAGCCGATTTCATAGCTGAATTTACCATCTCAGAGAACTTGCCCGAAGCCAGTGAATCCCCCAAGTACGTCTGGAAACTTTATACTGACGGAACATCAAACGACCGGTGTTCAGGCGTCGGTATTGTGCTTGAAACTCCCGAAGGTCGATCCATATGTTATGCCTTAAAGTTCGATTTCCATGCGACTAATAATGAAGCTGAATATGAAGCCCTCCTAGCTGGCTTGAAACTTGCTAGAGATTTGAGAATTATCGCAGTGGAAATTTATTGTGATTCACAATTGGTTGTGTGTCAAGTACGAGGAGAGTATCAAGCAAGAGATCGAAGGTTGGCTGCTTATTTAGCGCAAGTTAAGGAAGTACTAGACCATTTTGATTACTACGCCATATTCAGTATACCTCGAGAACGCAACCAAAAGGCCGATTCGTTGGCAAAGCTAGCTAGCACAGGCGAAGCTCAACGAATGGGACTCACTCCCGTAGAAGCGCTATCTTCCCCAAGTATCGACCGGGCGAAACGAACCGGGTATGTGAAACCGTCCCCGAAAGGGATTCATGGATGACTCCACTCAGAAATTACATTGAGCACGGAACCCTACCGGAGCGTAGGAGTGAAAAAAGACAGGTCGAAAGGCATCAAGGTTTACCATCCAGAATGGACTCATGTACAGAAGGGGGTACTCAGTTCCCCTACTCCGATGTATCGCTCACGATGAAATCAAACAAGTGCTACACGATGTGCATGAGGGAGAATGTGGCGATCACACCGGGGGGCAAGCACTTGCCAAGAAAATACTTCGCTACGGATATTACTGGCCTACCGTGAATCGTGATGCGTTGGAATATGCGAAGAAATGTGATAGGTGCCAGAAATATGCCCGAATTCCTAGAGCTCCTCCTACTGAGATAACGCAAATGGTCAGCCCATGGCCATTCGCAATATGGGGCATCGACATCATCGGTGCTCTACCTCTGGCAAAAGGTGGTGCAAAGTACGCCATCATCGCAGTTGATTACTTTACAAAGTGGGCTAAAGCCGAAGCTCTCGCTACCATTACAACAAAGAAAGTAATCAACTTTGTGGTTCGTAACACCATCTGTCGATTCGGTCTACCATGCACCATAATCACGGACAACAGAACCCAATTCGACAGTGCTGAATTCAAAGATTTCTGCAAACGATTTCACATCCAAAAGAAATTCTCCGCAGTTGCACATCCTCAAGCAAACGGACAGGTCGAAGTAGTTAATAAAGTTATAAAATCAATCCTGAAGAAACGACTGGAAAAGGTCGAGGGCAAGTGGGTCGATGAACTTCCTATGGCTCTATGGGCTTACCGAACAACCCACAAGACCACGACCGGGCACACTCCGTTCTCTCTTTCCTACGGTTCAGAGGTCGTTATTCCAGTTGAGCTAGAAGTACCTTCTCATCGTGTGACATACTATGATCCAAAGACAAATACTATATTACTTGCTGAATCTCTCGATCTACTAGATGAGAAGCGTGAGGAAGCTGATTTGAGGGCGGCTGCGCATCGAAGTCGAGTCGCCCGATTGTACAACGCCAAGGTCCGTCTGCGAACCTTCGAGGTAGGCGATCTCGTCTTAAAAAGAATCTATCTGGTTCCTTCACATATGAAGCCAACATGGGAAGGACCGTATGATATTGAACGAAGGCTCGGAGATGGGACATTCAAGCTATCGACCATCGACGGTCTTACCCTGCCAAGAGCTTGGAACAGCGTGAGCCTTCGCCGCTATTACACCTGACAGGCTATCTTTATCCATTTAGTTTACTTTCCTTTTCTGCAATTTGTTTATGCATTTCGAAATTAGAACTTGTAATAAGGCAACTGACTTTGCCATACTTTCTTATTTCAACAATAAAATGCAACCTCTTCGAGCCAGAGCTGTGATTTACTTGAAATACTTCATATGACCATCACTATGCACGGAGAGCTAAGTCTCATCATACGGTGGGATTTATTCAAATAGAGAGTGGCTGCGGTGCAACCAATCACTCCCTAAGTGAAACCCAAGCTCGGAGGCAAGCCATCACATCAAAGTCAAAAAAGGGATTGGTACACGACAATCCTTCCTCAACTCCGAACTCCCAGAGCACGAGTCGGAGTATAAACATTCAACTCCGGATTCCCAAAGCGCGAACCGGAGTATAAACATCATCTCCGAACTCCCAGAGCGCGAGTCGGAGTATAAACATTCAACTCCAGATTCCCAAAGCGCGAACCGGAGTATAAACATTCAACTCCATATTCCCAGAGTGCGAAGTGGAGTATAAACATCCAACTCCGAATTCCCAAAGCGCGAACCGGAGTATAAACATTCAACTCCATATTCCCGAAGTGCGAAGTGGAGTATAAACATCCAACTCCGAATTCCCAAAGCGCGAACCGGAGTATAAACATTCAACTCCATATTCCCGGAGTGCAAAGTGGAGTATAAACATCCAACTCCGAATTCCCAAAGCGCGAACCGGAGTATAAACATTCAACTCCGTACTCCCAAAGCGCGAGTCGGAGTATAAACATTCAACTCCGTATTCCCAGAATGCGAAGCGGAGTATAAACATTCAACTCCATATTCCCGGAGTGCGAAGTGGAGTATAAAACATCGGTTCCGAATTTCCAGAGTACAAGTCGGAGCATAGACGTCAACTCCGGATTCCCAAAATGCAGAACGGAGCCTAAATACCAACTTCAAAGTTCCCAAAGCATGGATCGAAGTATAATTGTCAACTCCAAACTCCCGAAGCGCGAGTCGAAGTACAAAAAACCAATCCCAAGTCCCCAGACAGCGGGCATGTGGTTGAAACTCAAGTCAGCGTGACCAACCGCCAGTAAACGAATGTAGATCCCCGGAATGTGGATATGATAATCAGCGATCGGACAAGCGCGGATAAACCACTCAACCCCCGTTTGCCTTAAACGCCCGTCCAGCGGCAATAGACTCGGCGTGTTAGGAGAAAAGGGTAATCGCTGACTGATGTTTTACAACATGCCACCAAGGCTGGGGGCAAGATTTGAGCATCAACCGTTGACTGATGCAATACGACGTCAAAGTTCGACTCGTTTCCCGGTCGCAAATCATGTCCACAATACCCGAACTTGGCGAACAGGAACAAACTTCATTCGGAAGCTGAAACTTCACAAGTGCAGTCCAGACACTGAAACACTTAGACAAATACACAATGACAAAAAAGAAGTCAAAAAAGAAAAGTTTCATTTCTATCGATTATAGAAGAAGTTTGTATACAAGTTTCCAAAAAATTCCTACTAGCAGGGGCCGAACCCGCATCTATACACGGCTAACAAAATGCAAAATCAAAGTGCACCGGGAGAGCATGCCTATTCTTTCTTTTTCCTTAGCTTCCTCCTCGATGTGGACCCGCTGGAGCCATTGCCAGTCTTCCTCTTCGAGCCTTGGCTTTTCAGCGGTTGGTCTTCAGACGAAGGCATTATGTCGACATCCTCCTTTGAACTCATGTGAATAAGAATGCTCCCTACGGGCGGAGTCGGAGGAATGAGATCAATTACAGAAGGTGGAATGTGCAGGATGGTAAGAAAGACAGAACCACTAGGAGACATCATTCCGAGCGGGGCAGGTCCCGATGCTGCCATCCCACCTCCAAAGCTGCCACCATAACCAGCTGCTGCCAGTTCAGCGTCAATCTGAGCGAACATCTCCTCTTCGGTTACTGCTCGAGCCCCGCTGGGGGCATCGGCAGTCGGCATTGAAGAGCTTGCAGTAGGATCAGTTCCGCTCATAACAGATGGCAAGTCAGCACGAGGATCGCCGTGGCAGCGAAAAATTTCATCCATCAACTGTTCATTGAACACGATTGTGCTCCCCTGCATATCATCAATCGGGGCAGCTGTGCTCACAGGTGGTTGCTTCGGTCACGATAGACACCAGCGTCTGATCCGATTCTTGAGTAGCAGGAGGCATGTGCGGTGCAACATCAATCACTGGACAAAGAATGAAAGAATTGTTAGAACTTAAACTCGGTCGAAGACTTCGACTCATGAAAGACATGTGGAATGTTCGGAGTACCTTCCTCAGTTTGGCTTATAAGCGACGGGGCAGCTTCAGTCGCTTGCGCTGTAGTCGGAGACATCCGTGGCTGATCCGGATTATAAGCAGGAACAGCTTGAGGATCAACCGCAGGCAAAGATTCAGGCTGGGTTGACACTGGGAGATCAAGACTTGCATTATGATGTCCAACCCCGGAGCCTTCTCCTACTTCCAGGTGCTGAGTGCCGAGCCTCTCCTTCTCATAAGAGATCATTGAATCATGGAGAATCTTCTTTTCGTCATCAGTTAACAGACGATTCTCGAGCTCGAATTCATCCACAGACTCACCCGGGTGCGCCTCTTTCTCTTCCTCGACTAATCGGCCCCAAGCACTGCGGAGATGCATCGAATAGTCATCAAGCCAGGCTAGGCACCTATGCCTCAGCACATTAGCATTGTAGACAACAAGGAGGTCCTCGATATCGGCCTCTAGCCTGGACTCGGCCAGCTTCACCTTCTCCTCGACCTCAGTCTCCACTTTCTGGACTTTGGCCACCGCCACATCCCGTTCTCCCCTGAGCAAAACAGCCTGATCGCACGCCTCCTGGGCTGCGTTGTTCGCGTCATCTATTTCTTTGACCCAGCTGGCGAATTTGGCTTTTAGATCATTAAGCTCCTTGACCGCCGCATCCAGCTCGGCGATGACTTTGGTATTCCGGTGGCCCATCTCCTCCACCAGGGCAACGTGTGTTTGCCCCAACCTCTCCATCTCCGCCTTCGCTTCATCGGCCTTCTTAATGGCCTCAATCTCAGATTTCCGAGAAGACTCGGACTCAGCAGAGAGTACCTGAATAATACGATCCCTTTTCGCGAGCTCGGTCTCCATCTTCTCGATCTCTTTAGCCCGCTCGAAGGCCACTTTAGAAGCTTTTTCGGCAGCCTTCGCCCACTCTCGATATTGGGTGTAGATGTCGTGGACATAGTCATGCATCGTGCCTTCTACCCCTGATGGAATTCTCTTCAAGTGGGGAGGGAAAACATAACCGTCGAAGCAAATGTTAGGAAAATCCTTCTTCATTTGAGCCAACTTAAGGGCCCCCTCTCCAGTGGGATCAGCAGGGACCTGCTCTGTAACCATGGAAGATGTAGTCTCGACTCTCTGGAGATGAGTCTCAGATCTGGAAGTGTGAGAAGAAGGCCTGTGATGAGAAAGCTCTGACGGTGGTGGAACATGAGCAGGACGTGGAGATGGAAGCCTAGGAGGAGGAGAACGTGATCTAGACCGGTGTCGGTATTCTCTATCCATGTCACGCTCATACCTATCCTGACTAGAGTGCTCGCGATCGCGATCCCTATCAGAATCCCTCCTGCTGGAATCGTAGTAACCATAAGCCTTTCGGGCTGAGCGAAGACTGTTTAGCATTGATCCCCTTCCAGACATAGTACCTAAAAATGAGAAGCGAAGAAAAAGTTAGCAACTTCCTAAGTTAGACGAAGTACAGTTGTGGATCATGTAGTGTAGTGAAGTGTATGCATGTGAAATCCCCCAACCAACCAGAAATGTCTGCCGCACTCATAGCAAGCGACTCGCTCGGTTCAAAAGCACTATCAAGCCTTTCCATCCCGGCGTCGTGTGGAGACGACACGAAATCTGGGATCGGGATATCATTAAGCCCTGCAAAAGGACTCTCCATTTGCGGGGGAGGAGCTTCTGAGATTCTGATCCCCTGGAAAGGTAAAGATACGACCACGGATTTAAATCTCTTAGGTTTAGAGCATTTGTGAGCAACGGCCTTGCCTTTTCTTCTTCCACCCGAGTCCAGGACATCGGCAGAAGGCCCAGCCGGGAGCTCGGTATCGGTGGGCGTCCTTTCTGGATCAACTTCTTCGGTGATCACAACTGCGGGCACTTTACGCTTCACGCGTTTTTTCGGAGTCACTCTATGTACCACCTCCAGATGTATGCTCTGTCTCCGCTCTATCAGCCCGACAGCCCTCAAGTTCCTGTCGGTCAGGACTAGGTTTATGTGCCTTTCTTCGCTCGGGAACGCTTGAAGAATCCGAACAAGCTCTCTGAAATATGCGCCATCGGGGCGGGAGATTGTAGCTGTAAGAAAGAAAAAGTGTGTCAGTTTGTGAAGTCAGTTACTAGTATCTCAATGATTCGAGAGAGAAGTGGCAACACTTACGTCTATCCAACCACCGCCCAGCGAATCCAGGGGGGCACCGAACGTAGAAACATTCGGTTTTATAATAACTTAGCCTTCCCCAGGAGCCCTGTACAATGTGGAAGCTCCTGACCGCTTCCAGGAAGGTGAAAGAGGGGCTGTCTCCATGGCTCTTGACATTGAATAAATATCGGATCTCGATCGGCTTCGGCGGTCGAAAAAGGATCTCCATGAAAAGAAAAAAGATGCTATTCAACATGGCATATCCGTTGGGATGTAGCTGAGATGGAGCTACGCCGAGAAACGACAGCATCTCCCTTATATAATCATTGAAGGGAGGGAGTGTCCCCGCTGTGCAAGCGTGACGGTTAAAAGCAGTAAACCCCTCCGAGGGATTGTGTGGCCTGTCGGCTGGCCCAGGAAGTAGCACGTCGTCAAGTGACAAACCGTGCCTTAAGCAGATCCGGCCTAACATGTCTTCAGAAATACCCGACGGCACGGAATCTGATGGATTGAGTATAAACCGAGCCCCTTGACACTCGTCCGGAGCTATCTCGATAACTTCGGCTTCTATAGCCGGTATCTGAATAGTTGGAGGAACAGAACTTGGAAATTCCGGCTGCTGAGAACTTGAAGGATCCATAACCAGCTAGCTTATAAAAAATCATTGTTAAACTGACAAGTAACACTCGTGCATCCCCCAGTGTAAAGTGTGTGAGCGTGTTGTGCAGTGCAGTACTGTATATTATTTGGGAAGATCAACCAGATTAAGGAAAACGCGTAACGAACGAGACTTCGGAATTCAGTCAGAAGGACCATCATCGCTGACCGTCATAACCGTGCCATCCAGTTATTAACTATCACTCCAAATCAAAGTTTGGTGTTATTTTTTATAAGTTGCAGTTTCATCGACGAGCTTCGATAGGAAGTCAGATATGCAGTGAAACAGTTAAGTCCAAGTATGCCAATTTGAAGCTCGTCGGAGGCAGTTGTTCGAGTGTGTGAAAAATTTAAAGTTTTTTAATGATCAAATTTGTATTGCTCACGAGAGCCGGGTTCACATCGATAAATTATAGTCATGTGCGTTTGAGTTATACTCGGGGCAGAAGGATGGAGTGCAAGTTCGACTCATTCTAGAGCCATCTCCTTTGACTCCATCCAAAAGTCATCCATTTCGACTCGGTCCAAAGCAACCAATACGACTCGCTCCGAAGTCACGCATTTCGACTTGGTCCGAAGCAGCCACTTCGACTCGCTCCGAAGTCACGCGTTTCGACTCACCCCAAGGCCACCCACTTCGACTCGATCGAAAGTCACTATTTCGAGTCGATCAGACACAGCCCCTTCGTATCGATCAACAGAATCAAATCATTCGACTCGATGCGAAGCTCCACCATCGATCGACACGAAGGCCTTCGCCTCATCATCTCGAAACCACTACTCCAGATCGACACGAGGCTAAGGCCAGGGACTCTTCGATCGATCATGAATCTGATCGATTTAGTGTTAAGAATCGAGTCTCCTCGTTTATGAGATGTTTTCACTCGATGGATTACCTCAATTTGTTAATTGGTTCGAGTAATTGAAGATGTAAATCAGTTCGAAGGCAAGAGTATTCTTTCTTCTTTGCTTTCTCTAAGTCACAGAGCGATACGAAGGCAAGGAAAATAAGGATGAAAGGTAAAAAAGTGAAAAAGCGGCTAAGTGCCAGGTATTTATATGGAGTAGAAAATAAGAGGAATAACCGATTCGAATTCCAGTGGGGTCGAGCATGTGCTTCGACTCCCTCTTCAGTGTGTAAATACGGAGCTCCCATTCGTATCGCTTCCCTTCGATTCCATCTCCAATGCAACATTACATGCCATCACTTCGACTCACTCCTTCGACTCGCTCCCCTTCAACTCCGTCTCCTGTGTGTTTCGACTCCAGCTCCTAAGCAGTTCGATCCAAGAACGAGTCGAACATCCTGTTCGAATCCATCAGGGAATCCACATCGACTCGCTCCACTTCGACTCGCTCAGGTCGAGTCCGTCATCAAAACTGAGTCGAGCAACCGGGTCAAATCCATAGAACCATAACTTCCAGAAGCCAATTCCATCAACTCGACGTACTTACTTCACATCCATAAATCCAATAAAAAATCATCTTCGATGTTTCAATCCCTCACAACGATTCAGGAGAGGACCGTTACGAAGGGACATTCAAAAACAACCGTCGAGCATTATTACAACGAATTTCACATCGGTTCAAGAGAGGATCGGTACGGAATTCAAAAACAATAAACCGACGACGACTCGAGAACGTACAAACGTCAGCGGGAGTCAGATTAACGTACATGCATGAATGACGGACTAATATTCGATATTACAAATTTTTAAGAATCAGAAATTCATCCGGTAACGACTACAACGGCAAACGGGTAACCACTAGCATACAGCAATCAGTTGCAACAATACAGGGCACAGCAGTCAACTGTCAACAGTTTACATTATCAAGAAGAACGGTCAAAGATTACAACTTTCATCAAGAAGACGATAACTATTCAGAATAAAGACTGCAACACTTCAAAGCACATCATGTTTTCACAAGACGTACTTTGGGGGGCAAATGTTATCCCGCCTTTTGGCAAGGCCATAACACCAAGGAATTGACTAGTAACCAGTGACGGTCCGTCCTAGAGATCAGTTATACATGGGCTCACTACGGATATCGATGAATTTTGTCCGAGTCCAGATCGAGCCAAAATTGGTAGGACATGGCAAGCTAAGCCATGAGAGCCAATTTTTCCAAATCTCAAGTCAATCCGAGTTCGTATGCTCAAGTTATGAGCGATACAAGATTGGATGAAGGTCAATTACCAATCGACTCGCTCCTTTGACTCGCTTCGCAGCGACCAGGAGTGACAACTTCGACTCTCTTCGCTCAGAGGCCAACTTCGAGTCAACCTGGTTCGACTCACTCCACATCCCTCAGAGCTGCTCACTTCGACTCGCTCCAGTTCGAAAGCATCGAAAGCACACGCTTCGACTCGCTTCCCATTTCGACTCGCTCTCCCAGTGATAGTTTTGACTCGCTCAACCAGTTCTAGTTTCGACTCGCTCGAAGCAATGCTTGCTTCGACTCGCTCGACCAAGTACTTACTTCGACTCGCTCGAAGCAACATCCAAGACAGAATAAGAATCAAGTGCCACGTCATCGAGTCGAACAGAAGCGAGTCGAAACAGGAAGCGAGTCGAAGGAAACAGCCTGCCAAAGACTCCATTTCATATCGATCATATCTCCCAATCTACAAGTCCAAATGCTATGAAATTTTCACAGAAGACTACGTGCATGCTAGAGAATGTCCACGCCAAATTTCGACTCCAATGGATGAAATCTTGAGCGAGTCGAAATCAGCTCGTGTCAATCATGGATCGGACCGAAACTTCACGGGCTTGGGCGTACGGGCCTGGTCACGTGAGGGTCTCCGGAGATCTGAGCGAAATATCAGCCTCCTACACCTATAAATAGACCCCCAAAGCCAACAGAAAAGGGGTTCTTCTTCCTCTTTGAGATCTCCAACGCCCAGACTCCGCCAGATCCAGATCTGAACTCAATTGCTGCTGCTGCCAATAAGATTCACTGCTGCAAATCACAATTGCCTGTTGTAAATCATTGAATTCACTTGTAAACACAAAAAGAAAGATCAATAAAGCAAACTACTTCATAGTGGACGTAGGCTATACGCCGAACCACTCTAAATTCTTGTGTCTCCTTGCACTTTAATTATTCTCATTTCTGAAATTTGGAGTTTTTGTTAGATAAATCCTCTTTTTACATTTAATTTCTTCACTTTATCTCTTCAAAGACTTCCGAAGAGTGTTGTGCCCAATTTTGGTACAAACAGTGCCATCTCAACCAAAGAATTATAAGTAGCTCCAATCGGTACACGAGTCAACAATAATCCTTGAAGGGGTTGATTCAATCCCTTCGCAAACTTCATAGCTTTCTTGTGCGGCGTGTTCACCAAATCCATACCAAACCGCGATAGCTTATTGAATTGATTGATATATTCCTTAACAGACAAACTCCCTTGCTTCAAATTAATAAACCTCTCCAGCTGAACACTCTCTTCCACCTGAGATAGAACTTCCTATCGAATTTCTCCCGGAATCCATCCCAAGTAATATCCTTCCCTCCAACTCGATCACCTCCCACCAATAAGATACCTCCTCCTTCAACTGCCAAGCGGCTAGCTGAACTCGCTGCTGACCATCCAATCCCAAAAGACCAAAAATCCTCTCTGTGTCCCTAAGTCATGCTCTCGCCTCCACAAAAGTCTCCTTGCCAGAAAAAGTCTTCCCGCCCAAACTCGCAAAATCTTTACAAAGCTTAGAGAAATTGATGGCGGTAGGTGGGTTGATGGGATTCCCACCCGCTAGTGTAGGATTGGGCGCAGGACCGTGCACCTCTGGAGTCGTGGCTTGTAAGTACCTACGAAACCAGGCTGGGATTGGAATGCCCTCGGGAAGGTTCGGGGCATCGGCTATTCTACGAAAAGAAAAGGATAGTTTAGGAAAGATTCAAAGGGAGATTGAACTGGACTTATGAGGGGATTTTTATAAAAACTCTTTTATACTTAAAATCATTCTAAAAGTTCTTTTCTGAAAAATACTTTTAGAACAAGTTATTTCGAAAAATACTACTTTTACAAATAATTATTTTTTTAGAATCCCATAACCTTAGGCTCTGATACCATGTGAAATACCCCACACCTCTTAATATACCCAAAAGGACACATTAAAAGGTGTGGTGCGTTGTAGGTATAACTAAAGCTAGCAGAGACTAAGATTCACAAGATAAAAATAGATAAAAACAGCGAAAACTTAAAATAATAACTTAATTACAAAAAACTTCATAATTTCTTCATAAATAAGTCAAATACCAAATACCACATACATGTCTAAAAATCCAATATGTCTCATGAAACAAAAACTCATAGTCTCAAAAATTAGAGTACATAATATCCCTCATAATAAGCCAGTACATAGAAAGAACTAAAGTTGAAATAAAATAAATACATAGTAGAGAACTCCTCCAAGAAACCGCCAAGCAACTGCAATTTATTGCCCTCTCCCTTGATTGCCTATGGAGGGAAAGGGAAAAATAGAGGAGTGGGTCAGACAAAAAGTTTGGTAAATGATAGTAATTACTAGAGTCTTTAAGAAAAGTAAAAGTAATAGACTCTACAATAGTTCTAGTATATGAAGAGGAAACAAGGAAATAGGAAAGAGATAAACTGGAAATAAACACAATTAACTATAAGATAGGTTAATTTCGATTGCTTGCACTTGTCCTTGATTTCTGCTTTGGTTAGGCTGAATTCATAATCCTATAATTTGGATGTAATCCTAATTCTACCCTTTTTTGATCGGCTTGCTACTCCATGGACCTTACTACGGACCAAACGCTATATAACTCCCTACACAGCAGCCAATGGTATCTACGAAAGATGCACAAAGCACCCACTGTGGATCCGGACGACATATATAGCTCCCTAAATAGAAGGCAATGGTGTCTACGAAAGACACCCATATTAAGCGCTTGGAACTCATAGCGATTACTGAGCACCAAATGGAAGTCAGACGTGTAACTACCACCATGCCCATGCTACCTTTTCCTCCACCTATTGGGTCTTCTTATTACCTCAAACTCCAGCATAAGTGTGCCCCTCATCCCACTTCAGGCTAACGTGAGATCACCGTGTGTCCATAGAATCTATAGGGGTTACTGGCCTGTCATCCAAACAATATTTAGTTGCGCCCCTTATCCAAATCCCCCGTGATTTGGACTTCTATTTGACCGTTTACTACCATTCTTAGCATAAGCGTGCGCTCATCTCACTTCGGGCTAATGTGAGACATCGTTTTGTCTAATAGGGAATGCTATATGATACAGGTTCTACTTTCATCTTTGCTTATTAACTTAGACAAATTATTTAAATAAGCCTTTACAATTTATCACCACTATCTTTGCTTATTAATTTATCCTAAGTCTTAAAATAAGCCTCATTTTGTTCTATTTCTTATTATAACCTACGTTATAATCATGCTTATTACTTAACCCAAGGTCTAAGTGTGAAAATAAGCTTCTTTCATCTTATACTCTTTTTAGTTACAATTCTAAGTTATAACTAAGCCAATTAATTAGTCCAATTCTAATCATAATTAGGCATAATTTCAGTCCAATTACATTTATATTACAGCCTAATTCCATTATTTATTACAGTCTTCATAATTTACATCTTATTTTCTTCATTCAATATTCTTACTTATATAATCCATATTCGCGTTTAATTTATTCTAATCCATACGCGAAGAAAAGAATGAAGAAGAGAATAGACGCTTGCATAAAATCCAAAACGTCGAAAAGATGTAAATAAGAAATAAATAACAGTAAATAAACTTAAATACTGTAAATAAACTGTAAATAAATAAAAAGCTATGCTTAATAGTAATAAATTATTATTAACTGAAAAAGAATAACTAAAAGGGAATAGACTGTAAAATAGATCTAAAACTGATAAAAAGGCTATTCCAAAATCGTAGCAAAACTACAACTATTGGAAACCCTATTATTTTAAATTACTTAAAGAAATCTTAAAATAATTACAATCACTCACCTCCGGTCCTAAGCTCTTCCTTTGGTCTTCCCGGATCCACTTGGAGTTGTAAAATAATTTAATTTGTAACGATGTTCTCCTTGGAAAATTATTCCGTTTAGGGTCCTTCCTAGAAAGGTGAAACCCAATTGGAGAAAACCTAGAATGAAAAAATGTGTTAGGTCTAGGAGTTTATTTATAGGGGTAGAAGTGAATCTCGGACCATTGGATTTGGGGATTGAATAGGATGCAACCACGTCATAGGCTGAATAGGAGCCATCGGATGCAAAAATAGATGGACCGGATTGGTCAGAAGAATGCAAAACATGTCAGTTTGAAGCTCTGAACGTTCGAACGAACGTTCGTTCGTAAATAGCAGAGGCGGGTCGATCGAGCGGTCGATCGCCTGGTGCCCAAGTCGACCGATCGGTCGACCTGCCTATATATATATATATATATTTGTTTTTAACTTATTTTGTTTATTTTATAACTTGGTCATATTAGCCCAGATTTTGACGTTTTATATATGGGAATTGACCAGAAAATTACCACGGACACAATGGTGCAACTTCCGTGGCTTAATTCTGATAATTTCATAAAGTTATTTTATTAGCTAATTAATTAACGAATTAATTATTATGGGTTAAATTTTGGGTTGTTACATAGCAAATCAATTGATTCTCTTTTGCCAAAAAAGACAAATGTTGTTTTATGTAGTAAGAATATCATTGAAGCTAAAGAAATGCAAAAAATTCCTCATGCATTTACGGTGAGAAGTCTAATGCATGCTAAGGCATATACATATATGGATATTTCGTGTATTATTTGGCAGATATCTTACTGCCTTTGAAAGTGCATCAATGATTAGTAATCAAAATGGTTATGAGATATATTTAAGGAACAAAAAGAGTATATGTTCATGATAAAAGATCGGATTAGTTGGAGATTATAAGCATTACGATTCGAATATTTTGGATGCCAAGAGTATAGAAGATCCACTTCAGGTAATATATTTTTTTGGATGGAGCTATATAAGGAAAGTTGTTATACAAACACTTAGAACTAACGTTTATTTTCTGTTATGGACATCCAATGATAGAAAATAATAGCAAAATTTTGTCACAAAGTTGTGGAATACTGAAAAAAGAAATTGAAAGACCATTGAAGTAATAGTGTAACAATAAACAACATATCATTTTCCAATAAGGAGAGAGTGCAAATAAATTGTAATTCATAGAGCATATTATGACAAAATCCATTATGGCGGATCTGCTTACAAAAGGATTATCATCCAATGTCTTTCATGAGCATGTGACTCAATTGGTGTAATTTTTATGTAAGGATATTTTGGTTTAGGCGGAGTTTGTGTTTAGCACAACCGTATGACACATTGCTATATACTTTAGTTACAGATATAGTAAGTATTTTTTTTCTGATCGAAAATAAATAATAAAGTTTTCTTTGCGCTCCATGAAGATCAAATGTTGATTTTTTTTTCCGATCTCACTGACGTAGGACCAGTTGGAAATAAACATGTATATATCACAGTTCATGTAATTTTATGCTATACATCCATGATTGATTTATGTCGTTTGATTGTGTTGGTATATGTGACTATTGATGAGTTTAGTCATATATCGGGGAAATTCTAATTTGTTGAAGGACCAATTAGAAAATGCCAACATTATAAATAAAGGGTTATGGTCCTCAAATTACACAAGCTCTACTTATTCTCCTAATCTCTTCTATGAAAATAATTCAGATCTAGGGTTTGTGTTAATTTGGAAAATCAAACCAATTATTTTTATCTTTCAATTAACAATAATGGATTCAAGTACGACTTTCGCTAATTTATTTATCTTCTTCTGATTTCTATTCACTCAAATCAATATGCATCGCATATTCGGATCTAGGGTTTCTTGATTAATCAATCCTAAAGTATATATTGAAGTTCTAACAATTCTCATTAAAATTTTGTCCTTTTGCTATATTTAGTTTGAAAGTTTGTCTTTTTTTGCTGAAAAATTGAAAGCATGTCCTTGAAACTAAAACATTTGTAATATTTGTTCTTCGTGCTATTTTCTTGAAATGAAAAACACATTAATTTGAGATGATTTAAAATTTTAAATGGGTAATACGGTAAATATGTTTCTTATACTGGGGTTTAATAGGACCAGCCTATAAAATATTTGTTAGAAAGCAAAGAAAATAGAAAAAAAGAAATCCCGCTTTATAAAGCAGCAATCAACTTTCCTGCTATTGTTTTCTCCTATCACTAAACACTGCACTGGCGATGGATTTTATTAAATTTTTCTAGGGCTTCTCTTCAATAATGCCGAACCTCGATTGATCGGGTACTCTCATGTTTCTTGTTCTACTGGGGAACGAAGGTGGTTCTACCTCGCCCGTTAATCTGATTTTCCCTCTGTAATCTGATGAAATATCGAAATGTGATGCGTTTTGATTTCAATGAGGCCGTGACAGTCATTTTTTGACCTAGATTTTTAATATTCTGAATCATATTTATTATTTGGATGTGTTTTGCGTTTTATATGACATTCATTTGTTGTTTAATGCAAATTTGTCATTCTTGGATTTATGGATTATAGGATATGTGTATTAAACGAGTTAAGCATTGCTTCGGTTCTTGTTAAATGTAGTTATCTTATTTATGTATGTTTTAGCGTGAAATTAATTTGCCTAAACCTTCGGAGGCTGCGGTATCATACGAACTGTTAGTAATTGTAATTAGATAGCAGAAAACCACATCTAGTAATTTATCTTAGCTATAAATCGATATTTGTTATTTTATTCACGTCCACTGCGCATGTTCTCTCAAGTTATTATTTTCTAACAAATGATGTCGTTAACAATATGTGCTAGCTGTATTGTTTATTTATGGTTTGTTGTTTTGTGAGGTTGCGAGTTCAAGCGAAAGGAAATGTGTTGTTTCTTGGAAGTTTGAAAATGAACTCTCGTTCTAAATTTTGGGCCAAGAAAATGCGTTTTTTTCCCCTTTAACAGAAGGAGAATCATAGATTAATACCCAATGATTTTGCATCCATGTATATATAATCCAACATGGTTTTGTTTCTTTACAATTCATGTGAACGCCAAATAGTCTAAAAACATGTGGAAGCGTAAAAAGGTACATCGTCATAATGGAAAACAAAAGGTATCACACTACTATGATTATACATTTCAATAGAGGTAATATCAGTTCTTATTGTAAAATGCTGGTATTAGGACGACCAAGCAAGTTAAAACACCTGCTACACGAAAAAAATTAAGTTTAGTTTCCAAATTCCAATGAAATTCTTATCATAATCGGTTTTTTTACCTAAAAATAGTGTTAAATAAGGTATAGTACAGTAGTGGTTACTTATATCACCAATATCTTAGTTTTTCCAATTTAATTTATAAATACTAGTGTATGATACGATGCGTACATGGATGTTTATGATGTAGTGGTGTGGTGGATTGTGAATTGAAAGAGTATTTATGTAACTTTACTGACAGTTGAAATGACAATGGTCGGCGAATTCTATGCAGTCACTTACTTGTGAACGAAATGAGTAACTAATAGTGATGTATTTTCCCTCAGTTTGGTAATTGGTCTCTACACTGATAATAAAATATATAAGTAACAGCTTAAGATTTAGAAAATCAAAAATTCTATCTTGTATTTGTCTACTTTTTTATTTCTACCTCGTCACTACCTTACCCTGGGTTCTCAATGCGTTTTTTTTTCACTTTTTTTAATCTGACATCAATCTCCAAAGGAACATAAATCCGTATATTTGTTATTTGTTTCATATTCTGAATTTTGCCTTATTTTGTAAAGTAATGGAATTAATTTTTAGGAGGAAGACATTTTATTCTAGCCTACTGGTCACTACACATATTCTATTATATTCCTGCATATACACGTCCATTTCATTTTTTAACTACTTGGAGAGCTATGTTTTAGGAACCTATTTTTTCAATAGTATCTTCTGGTATTGGTGTATCAAATTTTGTGAGATTACTCGCAGATTTTTCGGCATATGAACTAAACCATAGTGATGCATTCAGTAATCCCTATTCCTGCAAGTCTTGGCAAAATCAAAACCACTACTCGTTCTTCTTTTCAAATCGAAGACTTTGATTTCACAAAAATGGTAGATAGACCACAGAATATCAACCATTGTACGTCATGTGTAGAAAGACTGCATGAGTTTAATGCTGATGCTCAATCAACCCATCCTCCAAAAGCGGTCAAGATAACAGAGGATCAAGAAACAGCCTGTTCTCCTCGAAGTAAATCATGCCCAAACACTCCAAATGCATTCAATTGTCCATTGGTAAAAGGTTGGGAAATATTGCAAGAAGCGGTTGTTACCTACAGAAAGAAACCAGTTGGGACTGTTGCTGCACTTAAAACAGATGAACCACTGAATTATAATCAGGTTTATTTCTTGAGTAATGCATTTATTTTCAATTATAAACTGTTTACGTTTGACAAGATGTATAGTATTCCTTGGCATATATTTTCTTACATTGTTTGTTTATACCAGTATTTCTGGTATAGTATAATCCTAAATTAGAAGACAGTTTTCACATTGTCATGATTTTGTCCTGCACAAATTATCAAATATGAATGGTCCATTCTTTGCCTTAAATAAATTACATATGTGATGACTAGGAGATTGGTTTTTTTATGACAAATATATATAACGGTTTTTATTAGACTGGATGTGGCATATTTGATGATTTTAGTTGTATCACTTTATTTGCTCCAATACCAACTTTTACCTCATCTTTTCCACTAGGTGTTTGTGAGGGATTTCTTTCCAAGTGGCTTGGCCTTTTTGATGAATAATGAGCCCGATATAGTCAAAAACTTTCTTCTAGAAACTGCTAATCTCCAATCATTTGAAAAAAAGATCGATCACTTTGTACTAGGAGAAGGGGCAATGCCTGCTAGCTTCAAGGTATGGAATGGTCAATTGTATGCCGATTTTGGTGAAAGTGCAATTGGAAGAGTTGCTCCTGTTGATTCAGGATTTTGGTGGATAATATTACTACGCGCATACCACAAATCTACTGGTGATACATCGCTGTCTGAAAGATCAGAATGTCAAAAGTGCATGCGCCTTATTCTAAATCTATGTCTTTCTGAAGGCTTTGATACATTTCCTACTTTGCTATGTGCTGATGGATGCTGTATGATTGATCGAAGAATGGTAAGTTTAACTATCAATTAAGGTAATCCCTAGGCATTATAATTGTCACTCTTATCTTATTAAAACTTAGCATATTTAGCATATGTATGTGTGTGTGTGTTTATATATATACACACACACATACACACACGCGCGCGCGTACACACACACACACATATACACACACATGCGCGTATACACACACACACACATATATATACACACACACACACACACACATACACACACACACACACACATATATATATATATATATATATACACACACACACACATATATATATGATATATATATCTAGACACACACATACAAACGCTGTTTTGGACACATTTACAAATTATAGATAAACTTTTTTATAGCGCATCACACTAAAATATTTGTCTGATACTGCAGGGCGTTTATGGATATCCTTTAGAAATACAAGCTCTGTTTTTCATGGCTTTGAGATGTGCTTCAGAACTGCTCACACATGATGACGAGGGCGAAAAACTTAAAACTATGATATCAAAAAGACTTGCAGCATTGGGTTTTCACATGCAAACATATTTCTGGCTAGATTTCGGCCAGCTAAACGACATATACAGATACAAAACTGAGGAATACTCTCAAACTGCACTTAACAAATTTAATGTGATGCCCGATTCTATCCCTGATTGGCTGTTTGATTTCATGCCATATAAAGGAGGTTACTTCATTGGAAATGTTAGTCCTGCTAGAATGGATTTTCGTTGGTTTTGCTTAGGCAACTGTATTGCAATTTTGTCATCATTGGCAACATTAGAGCAGTCTGCAGCGATTATGGATCTCATAGAAGCAAGGTGGTCAGAACTGATAGGAGAAATGCCATTGAAAGTGGTTTATCCTGCTCTAGAAAATCATGAATGGCGTATAATTACTGGGTGTGATACAAAGAACACTAGATGGAGTTATCACAATGGGGGTTCTTGGCCAGGTTAATGAATTTGCATATTAAATTCATTTCTATGTTTTGAATATTATCTGTATTTTAATATTCTGATGACTCAGTCATTTATTTTGAAATTTGTAGGGAAGTATCTCTGTAAACTGTATAATAATACACTAATATTTTTTTCTGGGAATGCAGTACTACTGTGGCTTCTGACAGCTGCGAGTATAAAGACAGGGAGGCCTCACATAGCAAAACGTGCAATAGAGCAAGCAGAGAGTAGGCTGGCAAAGGACGAGTGGCCTGAATACTATGATGGAAAGCTAGGGAGATTTGTTGGTAAACAGGCAAGGAAGCTACAATCATGGTCAGTGGCTGGTTACTTGGTTGCCAAAATGTTGTCTGAGGATCCTACGCTGCTGCGATTCATAGCCCTCGGGGAAGACAAGAACATGAAACCTTACGTCAAGAAATCCGCTTCCATGCCCAACTTAAGGGCATTGGCCGTCTGATACAGTTTACATTCATCTGTCTTCACTTTTTTTTTTTAATTAGTTTCAGAGTGCACGATTTGCACTTCATTTGACTGCATACATTTGATCTCGTAAAGCAAATATGACAGTTGATTGCATGTCTGAATGCTAATGGTTTTTTTAGGTATTGATATGAATGTTAATGCTCTACTGTAGCGTGGTGCATCTCATCTGTGAATATGCCTTAGTTTGGGCATTAATGACTAATTTCCAAACAGTTATCTGATTTCACACTAATACCCCAATTTCCGAATTCTTTTTTCATTACCGTTTTCTCTTCTTTTTTCTTCCTTCTGGAAAGGCCAGTTCAAATTCAAAAGATAGTTAAGCGAACAATATAGTTATTTTATCAGCTTATTTGCTTAGAAAAAAGCAGCTGAAGACATAGATCAAATTACACCCATGTTTTCTAGACAAGAGCTCATGTATGATCTGTTGATGTATTTTTTCTTTGTTTTGTTGAGTTAGTCGTCTGACTCTATGTTGGACTATTGTAACTCTTAAATTGATGTATTTAATAAGCTGTAAATTTGGAACATCTCTTGTTTTCAACTTTATACACGAAAAACTCTCTTTAAAAACATATTTCGAAATACTCGTCTACTTTTATTTCTAGAATATTTATTTTGGATTTTCATATTTGAATTTAATCGCATGTTTCTATTACCAAAACTAATAATTTGTTTTTTATTTTTGATTAAGAAAAGGTAGTTTATATATATTTTTTTAGATATATGTAGTTTTTTTTGTAAACATTTGCATTTTTATTGTAAATATTGCACTTTTTGAAAGTATAAATATTTGTTTTTTAAACTTTAAATATTTGCATATTATTGTAAATGCTTGTTTTTCTTAACGTTGGTTGAGTATTTTGAAAGTTAACAGAGTTTTACAAAAGAGGAAATTAGAGAAAATAACAAACTTTGAAAAAAAAATAGGCTGAAGGACACCAAATTTCATTTTTATACTGAAGGACAAATGCTAGTTATAATTAGCATTATATTCAACTTTTACACTATACAAAATGCTAGTTATATCTAGCATTATATTTAGTTTTGTACTATCCAAAATGCTAGTTATAACTAGCATTGTGCTTCAGTCTGAAAAACAAACTTGTTGTCCTTCCGTTTAAATTTTTTTTAAGTTTGTCCTTGTGCCTATTTTCTTGTTTACAAAATTTATGTAATAAATCTCTAATTGTTCTCCAGGGTGGCTCACCATAGTCATTTGGTTAAAGATATACCAAAATATCATAAAGAACAATGTCAATGAAAATTCCAAATGGAAAAGCTTTATTTCTACTCTCTGTTCGATCATTTACAAAACTACAGTTTGAGGCCAAGAAAGTTAACATCTATGAAAGAAATGGTTGCAATTTTTTTATATACCATATCTCTTGCGCTTTAAACTCAATAATTAAGTTGACAAAATCTTCCGTGTTATGATATTCCTTATATTAGACAAAAAAAAATGTTACGCATAATATTATACTTCCATGCACATTTCATTTACATTTCACTCATCTTATGGTTGGTTGAAAAGATTCCGTACAAGATGTTCAAATTTTTGGTTTAATTATAAATTGTAGAACTCTAACTGATCTTGATTCAACAAAGCTACTTTGGTATGAATATTTACCCCTTTATCGACAATATAAACAAGATATTATACATTTCTATGTTACATCAAATCAACGAGATTGGAAATCGAAAAATTCAATTTCTATCATTCAAACTTATATATGACGATTCAAATTGTTAGGTTTCGGTGATACAATATTTTCATATTAATTTTTTTTTAATATTATTGATGTCGATGATACGATGTTTCCAATTAAAGAAGATTTGGATAATATTTGAGATAATGACTCAAATATATTGTCTATTTTATTGTATTAAACATGGTAATAAATTATCTAAAGGAGAATTATCTAAAAGACTAAAGTAATCAAACAATCTTCTAATCAACCGATTAAAAGGAATATTATCAAGCCCGTGCAAATTGGAGAAAACTGAAAAATCAAGCGGATAAACGTTTCTCATATGAATAGGAGATTTGATGAGGCATTGATTTATAACCATAAATCAATTAATTCAACCCTAAGTAATAATCTCAAAATAAAGATGGTCATGCTGTAGAGATTGGAATCATCCTCTCAAGTTATATTTCTTATTCATCTTTTTAGCCTTCATTATCGATCTTGTAAAAAAAAATTAGAAAGTAATAAAATCTCCTCACCTAAAAGTGGATGTACATTATCTCACGATAGTGGAAACAATATAAATCCATGTGTGAACTCTCTATATGTTTTCTATGATTTACTGTTTGATTCTTTTATTGTTGTTTGTTTTATTGTACTATAACACGATCTTATTGCTTCCGCATTTATTTGAGTTGATTTAGAGCCATTTTTATGAATCTACCCCAACAGTCTGGTATCAGAGCTTTGAAGGTTATTGTTGAAGCAGGGCTAGAAGGTGATCGATAAAATGAAATTATCTAGAGATGGAAGTGAGGTTAGACCTACCCAGAAGGAGACGGAAGAATGGGCATTTACTACCCTCCAATTGGCAATGGGTGAGAACGTGATCCTTGAGATTAGTAGTGAAACTACTGCTAGAGGCTTGTGGAAAGAAATTGAAGGATCTCTACATGAATAAGTCGCTCATGAATAGGCAAATTTTGTCTTCACTTACAAGATGCGGGAAGGTACATCGTTGAAAGAACATCTTAAATTCTTCGATGACTTGATGATGAATGTAATGATCCACCTTTTCGACCCTTGAATGTCGATACTAATACATCCACGGTATTCACATATCAAGCACCCAAGTGCCGAAAAGACGGATTGTTATGGTAAAATAAAAGAAGAAGAAAACAGAACAAGAAAGAAGAGAACATAATATCAGAATCTCATAATGGAATGATAATATATAATATCAAAAGAAAGTACAAACTGTCACCCTAAGAATTCATAGCATTTTAGAGTTATAATTCTAAATATTATCATCAACCTGGACAGTTATAATAGTTTGTCCTCACAATTACTAATATATACGTAGTTGTAATGCAACGGAAATAATAAAACTACGATAGGTGAAACATCCAGCTGGCCTCCTTGGGCTTCAACTAACCTCCAACTAAAATCTTCTTTCTCTGACCACTCGAAAGAGCACACGAGGAATTTTGAAAATACAAAAACCATGTGTCAAACATAAGTCTGGTATGAGAAACTCAAGAAATATGTGATCAACATATAACAGTATTTTTAAGGCTGCACGGAATGTAGTAACGGTTATCTCCTCAAAAGAACCACATATCTAATAAGTATATAAGGTGATATAATAGATAGTGTCTAGGGTGAAGAATATAAATCAAAAAATAGCTATGCCACGTGTACACCACAACAATAATAGGTATACAATCAATATCGTTAAGGCGCGTTTGTATATGTGTAAGGATTTCCATGGAGATATCTCCAGTCAAGCCGAATCCGACCTCCTGCATAATGATCAGAGATATCCATTCAAGCATCGATATATCCCTAGATAAATATACCATAGGGAAGCCATAGCTGCTCCACTCCCAATCACATGTCTTTGAGTGTCATCAAACCTCCATGCATATCTGTAAGCATCACTAGAATGGAGTCGCCTGCGCTCTTGGGTTATCTGAACACTAACGCTCCACTAGCTATCTCCTCTACTATGGTTTCAGTCATTTATCGATGACGAAGTTACGTTCAGCATCTCTCAGATGAGTCTTCGTTACTTGAACAAAACATGAATCCCCAAATAGATTCCAACATCTCGAACAGATTACGAACCTCTACATGAATTTGAGCATCTCAAACAAACCTCGAATCTCTACATAGATTCCAGCATATGTTCTTAGATGAATGCTAACGTTGTCCTCTCCCTTGGGATCACCCTCAACCTAGACAATCCCATATGATAGCATCATTCAAAATGTTAATGCCGACCTCTCCCTTGGACTTGACCTTAGGATAGACAGTGCAACTTTAAAACATTTTGCTTCATATAGCCTCCAAAACATAGATCACGTATATGGTTTTGAAGTGATTATGATTTCGAGTCATCTCATAGTACATTCTCCACTTACTGGACGCTCCAAAACTAATCAAAGATTTTCGGTTAAATTAACCCCTATTCTTTCAGAAATAAAAAGACAATACATAAGGGTGGAGATCATCGTTTATCCGAGTGGATTTTCTTATCATTTGTCCTAGAAGAGGAAGACGAGTTTGTACATACAGTGTAGAATCACCGAAGATATTTATACCATATAACCCCGTGTTTCTTCTAGATACTTCTTAAGTTATTTGGTCAAATTCAACAATAATGAGAACGATCGTATATGGAAACCAAATCTCATATAGTGATCACATTTTCTAACTTCTCAACTTATATTATCCCTCGTTCAAGAGTGAAGCCGGATAAGTTAGAGCATTGGTTGCATCAAAGCCTTGCCTAGACACTTCATTCTTAACTCTTATAAATAGACAAGTTTACTTAGTCAGCTTTTAATGCTAAGTACACGACTAAATACTTTCCATAAACGAGTAAATACACAAAGCACACTAGAGTCGCACAAAGCACAATTAAGTCACATAAGCGACTTTTAATCCCCTTTTTATTTAATTAATTCCTTTGTTAATTAATACTTCCTTTTATTAGTAAAACTTGTTTTTATCTAATAAAACTTCGTCTATCGATTAGTACCATTTCATTATTCTTTTGTACTCTTTCTACTTCACAAAGTATTCATATACATATCTTAAATGGTATAAGTATATCCATAAATTTTTAACAAGATTTCTTACTTAAAACTTTTACTTTTTCTATCTTTTTTCAGAAGATTCCTTATTTGTTATTATCTTTAAAACATTCTCTCTAAATATTCATGCACACTCATAAATCTATTTCAAAGGGTTTAAGACAAATGGTACTCAAACATTATCACAACAATCCAAAACCACTTCACTTATAATTATCTTTAAAACATACTTTTTAATGATCTAATTATATTTCTAAGTATAATCCAAAAAAGTTAAAGACAAATGTTGTTAACACATTGTCACAACCAACCCAAAACCATTCCATACTTGTCATTATCTTTAAAAACTTTCTTTTAAAAGGTCTATGTATGTCTACATTTATTAAACAAGGTAATATACTTGTTAATAACACTGCAAAACAATGTATTATAACATAACTGTTATAATCCAAAACTATCTCTTATCCTTTTTCAAAATACTTAACTTACTTTTCCAAACTTATATATATAAATACTTTAAAAATACATATAAATAGGTTTTAAATATCCATATAAAATATTACTTGAAAATAACTAATTTATTTGACGAAAATAAATAAAAAGTATGTTTTATATTATAAAACCCATTTACTTTAAAAATTTATAAATAATTATCAATAATATATCTAAACTTCAAACAAATTTTAAAATACTATAAAATATTTTAGAAAAGATCCCTAAAATATTAGAAAAAAATACCAAATTTAAGTATCATTTTTAGACACTTAAAACCTCAAGCAACTTACTACAATATTTATAAATGCTATTAAAAGTTGTTGACAAAGAACAACGTAGAAAAGAACGAACTTTGCGTCCAGTTTTCACCACATAAGCCAATGATTTAAGACTTAAAATTTTTATAGTAAGTACTATGCTTAGGATACTTAAAAACCATGAAAATATGCCCCTAAGGATATCTTCCAATTTATTCATAAAAATTCGTGAAAACAAGGTATTTACTAAAGTGATAGTTTAGCAATCCTTTTACTCTAAACATTAGCCACTTTGTTTGACTAGTTACATAATCTTTTAAACTCCAAATTTTTTTCAATAATAATTACACACATAATACTTATTAAAAATGCAAAGGAACCCCTAAGGATGTCTTTCAAGCTAATTACAAAAATTCCCAAAAAGAGGACATTTCAAGGTGCTCGTATAGCGACCTTCTTTTCGCTATAACTTTTTGCAACTTTGTTTCACAGGTTAGTGAATGATTTAAACTTTGATATTTTTCAGTAATAATTACACTTATAGTAATTATTAAAAGTGCAAAGAATCCACTAGGATGTATGTCAAAGTTGACTTTAAAAATCGTCGACACAAGGCATTTTCGAAGTACATCCATAATGTCCTTTTTGCTTTTAACTTTCACAACTTTGTTTCACAATTTCTATAACTTTTAAAACCATTTATTTACTATCCTACACACTAAAATATTATTACAGAATAACTAAAACAAGTTATACTAAGTTAAGATCATAAATCTTCCATTTACACAAGTTAAAGTTAAGGGATATCAAAGTGCACGTATAGCGACTATTTTCGCTTCAAACACACTACAATTCAACACATAAGCAACCAACCCTACAAACACAATGTCAAGGCCACGCCACATGTTATAGAAGGTAATAGAAGTAATTTTATACAATATAGAGTTGTCGTTTGCTTTCAAAAGCAAGAGAGGTCCAAAGTTATAACTTTAATTAGTTAATGTCACTTTAACTTTATATTTCAAGTAGACAACATATGTAACACATCATGTAATCATTCAAATATTTTAAAAATCTATGTGAATCGAGTAATATGAATATTTATCTAAGTGTTTAACTTGTGCAAAAATAGTAATATAAAAATAAAGCAATAAAGTAAATAACACCAGAGATTTTTATACTAGTTGCAACTCCCGTCCTACGTCCAGTCCCAGACTCCTTCTGGAATTAACTAGCGATATCCTTATTTAACCTGGAGGAATAGGTATTACAACTTCTTGAGCTACCGAACAAGACTTTGTGCCTGATAAACTCTAATAGGACTTCATCTACAAAATAAGTAGAATTGTTTGTGGCTTCTTATGCTCTAGTATAGCACGGACTAGCCAATGAGTACAACCTTCCTATAATCTTCTTCTTTGTGGTATAATGTGTGCTCGTGAAGAAAGGAGGTAATTTGATAGCAAGAAAATGTTCTTGAACGAATATGTGATCAAAAACCTAAAGCAATATAGTGAATTGAATGCTTGAGAATAATTCAAGATTGAGATAGAAAGAATTGTAAATCAGTGTTTTAAATCTTTGAAATAGATTGCTTTATATAGATAACCATTAATTGCAGCTATTAGAGGAACGATTGCAACTATTAACAAAGAGGAATAACTCTTCATGGAGAAGAACACCTCTTTAGAAAATTCGAAAAATATGGTTGTTACGATCATTCAGTCGACCGAAGGAAATGAACCCGTTGACTGAATTAAAATAGATAGAGACGTTTCAAGCCAGAAAGTAAATAGTGCAATAATAGACAGTTTTAGTTGGCTAAAATCTTCAAACCAGTCGACTGCTCTGAGTTTTCAGTCGGTTGAAACTATTAAAATAATTTGTGTTAAAAATCCTTTCAATCAGTCGACTAAGAGGGGTGTTTCAGTCGAATGACTGATGCAAATTTTCACTTCTCTGGTTTCTAAAAAATAGTTCGTGATGTGTGTGTTTATATATACCACTTAGAAGAGATTTTAGCAACTTTATAACTCTAGACTAAGACGTTATACAAATATTACAACGGTTGTGTCATCCTGGTCTTATTTTTGTCGAATGCGTCTCCTTGTTTGATTGATCTTTTCCTGTGCAAGTGGTTAATATATACAATATAATGTTGTATAATTGTCACTATCAAAATACCAAAATATGAGGTTTTAACATTCTACCCTTTTTTGATGAAGACAACTGTTGACGCCAAAAATGGACATCGACACCCAATAGAATCTGGTAGAGATTAATTGAAGAATGAAATTAAAACATAGTAGAAATTATAAATGAACACACATAATTTTTATAGTGGTTCGGTAAATCTTGGCCTATGTCCACTTCATATCATTGCATGTGCTTGATCTCTGAGCCTAATAATCATCTCTTTGGGCCGTCTTCCTCGATGACCGTCCAGTCTAACTTATCTAGTCAGTCTGAATATAGCTGGGCCAAAAGGCCAGATAACACTTGACCCCCAAAGTACATCTTGTTGCGTACATGACGTGCTTTGAATCGAAGCAAGTTAGAGTCACTGGAAGGAAATCCATCCAGTTTTCTGAATAGTCGTCATCCTTTTGTTGAATTATCTTCCCAAAGTGTTGTACCCCTCTTTGATCGTCATGACGCTTAGTCGATTTCCAATAGTATGAATTTAGGATTGTATTCCATTAGTTGCTATCTGTGTCCGGTTCTACAAGACCAGTAAGCTTTGGCTATCTGATCCGGTCTTTTCTTTAATAACTCCAAGTGAAAATTTAATTTATGTCAATTTCAAGAAGTCAAATTTTTTGAATATACACGTGCATGTTCAAGTACACGTTCGTGTCATTGGCTCCCGGATGAGTTTTATACGCTCATGGGTCGTCACCAATTCCTTCTAGTTTAATTGCAATTCAATTGCAATTCCTTGTTTATATTTTTTGTGAAATAGGGGTTGTAATCAGCCACTCGATGAGAGGGGACTTCATGTTCTACAGGGATGACGGCCTCGGAGCCATAAGCAAGGGTGAATGGAGTATGGCCAGTTGTGGACTTGTGGGTGGTTCTGTATGCCCATAATGCTAATGAGAGTTCATCAATCCACTTGCCTCTAACCTTTTCCAAATGTTTCTTCAGAACGAACTTTATGATTTTGTTCACAGCTTCAACCCATCCATTTACTTGAGGGCAAGCAACTACCGCAAATCTCTTTTCAATATGATGCCGACGACAGAAGTCTTTAAATTTAACATTGTCCAATTGGGCTTCATTATCAGTTACATTGGTTCGTAGAAGGTCAAAATGATAGATGATGTCCCGAACAATGAAGTTGATTATTTTGTTCGTCGTGATAGCGGTTAAAAGTTCTACTAGCTCATTTAGTGAAGCAATCAACTGCTACGATGGTGTATTTCGCTCAACCTTTAGAATTGGCAAGAGGCTGATGGTGTATTTAGCTACAGTAATGTGCAGTGGTACATTTCTTCTTGGTTTAAAAGTTGAATTCGTTGAAAAAGGATTCATGGTACTATGCAAAAGAATTAACAAATCATTGGTCAATAGTTTAAAAAAAAAATAAACGAAAATGATGGTGAAAAAGGAAAAGTGGAAGGAAAGGAAGAAACAACCAAGCCTAAAAATAGACAAAGTATTTCGTACCTTATTCGCCTCAGAATGATGTATGGAATTAAGGAACTTTTAATAAATGAAAATATGAATAAGAGGAAGTGACAACTGATAAGAAAAGAAAAGGGTAACCTATATATTTATGGTGATGGGTTGGAATTATCTGGAAGAATATTTTAGTACTTGATGTGCATATATGACTTGTTCTGAAGTAAACATGCAAGTAAACTTAGTTTGAATTGTTCATTCAGCATAGAAATTGGAGGGTAGAAATAAAAGAAATTATATATGTGTTTCATTGGTTTTAAAAATAATTAACGTGTTATTTGACCGATTCTTTTTAGTTGATAAAATAGATAATACTTAATTGTATATGAGTGGAGGGTATTTTAGGAAGTTCACGGTCGGACCAAAAGATTGCGCTTCCAAGCCAACTATTAATAAAAATATACACACACTTAAATAATACATATGTTATTAAAATAAAAAAATTGTTTTTTTATTGTTGAGTCTTACCTTTATAGGTATATACATGAATTTTTTTTATATACAAGTATGAAAACATACAGCCAATCCAATTGTGACAATATATTTGTATATTGGAATCGTCACCTAACTAACAATATAATATATGTGTGTCAACATATATATATAATATATATATAATATAAACATTATATCTAAACATTAAAAATTATATATTGGTTAGAAATGTACCTTACACCCAATGCCTGAAAGTACACATTGAAATGATGAGATTTGCTTTTTGAACTAATTTCCAATCCAATAGATTGCTAGTCTCTAAATTGATGACCACTGGCTATCGTTTAGAATTGAATTTGGTTTGATTTGAACTTGAATTGATGGAGGATGAAGGGCGTACGGTTTGTCCTGACGTAGGTGTGTTTGGAGGCTTCAAAAAAATCATCTAACAAGTGTTGGTAGTAATGTTTATATAGGAGAGAACTTGGAGATAAATTAAGATCTAAATCCTCCTTTGTCTATTACCAATTCTCCTCTATCTAAGTCATCCAAATAAAAACCCTCTTATCCCATCATATGGTCGCACCTATCACCCTTATTGGAGTCGAACCAACCAACCTCCTTCATGGGCTTTAAATCCATTTAGAGCCCGATCAAATATTTTACATTTAAATCCAGTTAAAACGCTTATCGATATCGTATATCGATTAATATATTTATAACTTTTACAATACATTTAACAATATTTTTTCATCAAATTAAAATAAAATTGTATAAATAAAATTTCATAAATATTAATTAATTTAATTAATTCATAACAATTACAAATTAATTAAATCGTTTTGGTCAAAGGAGTATTCATCGTTTCGATTGTGTGACTCGTTAGGTCTAAATTTGGTCAGCGATTAATATCAAACTATTCGAATATTAATGTTCACACATCACTTAGCAGGTGGTGTGAAATTTTGATCAAATTTATCGCTTACTTGGTTTGATACAATCCAGTTTTACTTGGTTAAGCATTACCCAGTTGTGAGTTTTATTTGCACCAATTCTCTTCATCAAAACTATATTACTTCGGACTTCTGGAATTTGGTAATCATCTAAATTCTAATATTGTCCATATTTAACTCTATAGTCCAAGTCCTTATATAATAATAACAGTTATTATTAACCGAACTACTCTGGGCAGAGATTTTAACTTTAAGTTGAATTGAGTTGACTGTGATACTAACCCCATATAACTAAGAAGATGAATACTCTCTTGAATAATGTTTCACTTCCAATACTTCCACTCGTCCCAACTATAGTCACTCGATAGACGTCATGCCATTTGAATATAATCAAAGGAAAGTTTTCATATTGATGATCAATAGTATTCTCAAGTCGAGAGAACTATGTAAATCAGTCATATCGATATTTTCTGTTTGACCTTAGTTATATTAACCAATAGAAAACTATCGAGTGGGTCATTTCATAGTTATCCAATAACTATTAGTATGTAACCCCCTAGGTGCCCCCAGTAGTCAAAGAGTGGTACACTACCCAACATTTAGAGAGGGTTGCGTGCTCTAGTATTAATGGATACATCGATACCCAATCTCAATGTAACTTGACTATGAATATTTAAAATAATGTGTTTTATAATATTATGATACAATACTCATGATTACAACTATTTGTAATTACTATCACAACCACACAATTTATGGATTTTCTATTAAATATATTTTAACTAAATATTTAATTATTTATAATACATTATACTAAGTATATAACATGAAGAAAAAAACTTTATTACGAACGACAATTGATTACAGAGTTGATTAATTTACAATAAATTACAAAATTCCCTCTACGGCGTACCTCCTAACTCTCTCAGACAGTTGCTACAAAGAGGATATCGTAGTCGATTATATAGAAGTAAAGAAAACATGACTGACCCACTAAGAGTCTTTCGAAAGCAATGGTTTGTACAAAATCAAAAGAGATTGGACCAAGACCTGTGAATGAAGGTTGATCATCCTTAACATAAATCCCACTTATGATTTGAAAAGGATAAACAATTTTAATGGGTACCAACAAGTTAAGAGAATGATTATGAAACAGTAAAACAATTTCTCATATGTTAGTGTTGGATTCTGTGTGAACCATGATGGATGAAGATCCTTAATATATCTAGACATCGAACAAGGTGTATCGCAAAAACTTCTTAAGAGACTTACCGATATGACTGTGACAATCAGGTTGTTTCCTACGAAATTAAGACCGCTTTTTAAATTAGACTCATGAACTTAGGATTAAAAGCACATGCTCATTAGTTTTGGACATACAGAACATTCTACTTACGGAAATCAGTATATGTGGTTGTTTCGATTTTATCATAGGGGTACTTGATTCCAAACTAATTCAATGATGACCATAATATGACTTTGAAGGGTTTATACTAAATAAAAGTTCAAATCTAAAATATACATTTCAATTAGGTTTTGGTTTCCATGATGATGTAAATTCTTGATTTTTGAACTATGTCTACTTGATCCCATTCGGGTATGTAGGTAGTCAGCTATATGATGCAGCGGTTCCTTTTTATTTCTATTTTGTTTTAAAAAGTGAGAAATGTGTTGCAAATTTTAAAAATGGGGGTTGATTTGGGCATTGTTTTGGAAGAGGGAAGGGACTTTAACGAAGATAATTTTCTTTATATAGTGATTTCTCAAGAGGGTTTGGCTTTTTGGATATCCAAATGTTTTCTCTTGGGTTGAAGAGGGAGTCCATGCATGTCAACACACACGTAGGTGCGCCGTCGACCGTCCAATCCGAGCGGGTCCGGATTATATTTTTTGACAGTTTTTTGATGGACTTTTCAAAAGCCCGTATACAAACTCAGCAGTTCAAAATTTTGAACAAATGAATAAGGCGGGATATGTGAATTTTTTGAATACAGGCAGGAAATTGAACCGACGTGACCGTTACAGCCAACGGACGCGGCCACTACAGGCCAACAAACAAGACTATTATAGCAAACAAACAGGATCATGAAGGCACATCTACACTATCTATATAAAGGCTTATGAAAAACATTTTAGAAGATCAGTTTTGCTTCTTCATTTTCGATCTTCACTTTTTACATCACTGGACTTTGAAAATATAGAGCGTTCTTGGTCAAATCAAGGGCGTACAGACCTTGAACTCGGTTACATTGTTAAAAGGCTTTATTGAATCATGAAAATAAATAATTCGATTACCGTTTGTACCTGGTAGGTTGAATTATTGTTTGACAAAAGTCAAAAGTACAATAACCGCTTCATTGTCACGCTCGAACCACTAAAAATATCCAACATAAATTGCTACTACAATTTGAAAAATGATATTATAATTTAGAAACTGCTACAACAATTCATAAAATGATACTATAAAATAACATTATGAACAAAAAACATACATAATTAATTTATTTTAAAAAAGGATACTACACAATAGTATTACTACACGTTATCTTCTTCTTCCTCAATTTGAACATCGCCTCTTCATTCATGTCGGAATTCGAAATCATTGCCGCTAGTAAGGCTGACATTTCTCTTCCTTACTCGTCGCCGCCACATTGTCAAAGAACTTCAACCTCACGCTTCTCCAAAACCTTAGCCGGCCGCCATCGCATCGACCTATGTTGTCGCCACCGTTGTGGAGAACCATCGCCTTCAATGAGAACAGTGGAGATTTATCGTGCCTTAACTCACATGAGCTGAGCGACTGTAATTTGCGGTTGCAGACCTCTATCGACTAGACTCCCACTCACGTGAATTGAGCATGGGTCATTGTCATCAGAATTTTAACCTGCTGCCATATTTAGCATACTAGCTAAAAAATCTTTTGATAGTGTGTTCTTAAAGCTAAAATATTGATAATTTGTCCTTCACAATATTTTACTCTTAAATTTATATTATTTTTTAATATCATGCATTGCAAATTTTATTTGTGTGTTTCGTTGCACGAAAATAATGGCACACATGAAATAAAGAAATCTAAATGGAGAAATAAGGATACTATATTTTTATGGAAATTTTGACACGCATATTTATGATTATAAAAAAATTAATCTTAGGTTCGTGCTGTGAGAAATGCGGATTATGGATCTTAAGGCTGCAATAACACTAGAGGGGGGTGAATAATATTTTATGGATTTTTAAATCTTTTTGAATTTTATTCATTTTAAACACCAACAAATGCAATTCACAAACACATATATAATCATAGAATCAGACACAGATGCAAATACTAAATAAAAGCACTAAAGGAAAGAACATACCGGGATTTTATACTGGTTCGGAGTTACCCTACATCCAGTCCCGTACAATCGTACGGATTTCTTATCAAAATAATCTCCCAGATTACACCCTCGGTTTCAAGGCTACGAGGTACACCCTCATGTATTTGAGTCCAGGGCAAACTCTCTTGATTTAACCAGGCTACAAGATCACCTAATTGATTTCTGGGGCTACAATCACACCCAATTCATTTCAAGGCTCAACTACACCTTTTACTCAACAGTTTTATTTACAAAAGATTCTATAACTCTGAATAGCATTGAGATCTTATAGAGAGAGTGGCAGAGAATCAAACAAGAGATAATCAAGTTTGATTCACTTGGTATTTTGGCAGAGTATAGTTTAAGATTCTTTAGAATAAATACGGAAGACGAAGAGGAGAGAAAATAAATGAAATCTGGTAAAAATTCGTTTAGAACTTACCGGTATTTATAATAGAGCAACAACCATATCTATTTGTGAAAGGATACGACGAATAGACACTTCTTTTGAAAATTAAAATTTGAAAATAACGGACACCATGTCGACATGGGGGGTTGAGGGATGTCGACATGCTCAAGGCAAAAATTGATGTTTTGATTTTCTTATTAAAATTGGTTTCTATAATTTGTCAAAACAATTTCTAAACTTTGTAAATATATTTGAATATAGTTTAAACATATAAAAGAGTTTAGAAAATAATTTTTAATATATATAATCTTAATCTATAAAGTGATTTAAAATCTGAGTATATAAATATTTTAAAGCTAAATATTTAAAACAAGAGATGATTTAAAAACAAGGACAATTTTGAAATCAAAATATTAAAAATGATAAAAATAGTTTTGAGGCTAAAATATTTCAAACAAGAGAGATGTCTTTTTGAAAAGAAAGTTTTGAAAACATTTTTAAAAACAAGAGATATATTTTTGAAAAACATTTTTATAAAATTAGTGGATATCAAAATAGGACCACTATATGTTCCACTAGATATTGTCGTGGGTTTCATCCCTTTAACAGGCTCGAAGTGGATTCCATTCCACGAATAAATTTTGAATAAAGATGTAAGTGCTTTCAAGAAGTTTTAACATAATTCTAGACTAACTACATAACCTTGTACTGTTTGAAATCTTGAACTCTTGATAACTTGATTTCTTGATACTCATGAGTCTTCAATCTTGATATCTTCGATCTTTAAATTCATCAGTCTTGTATCTCTATATTGTACAGTCTTCATTCTTGGTACCTGCATGTTTATATTCTGCATATACATATATATCTAAACCATAATGTTAGTATTTATATTTTATAACAAGTCCTAAGGTTGTTGTCATCAAAACCATCATCTCAAGGACTAACAATCTCCCCCTTTTTGATGATGACAACCTATGTTTATAAAATATACTACTCCTTTACAATAATTCCCTCTAAAACTAATAACTCCCCCTTAATCTAAGCCTAACTACTCTATTTTATACTTCTCCCCCTTTGTCATCAACAAAAAACTTATTCTAAACTAATATAACTCCCCCTTAGTCTTATACTGGAGTACCTGTGACAAATTATGATGGAGTATATATTTATATATAATAACATGAGTTAGTAATAAAGACATGACAAATATGAAAGTTTAAACCCAATAATATATACTATGTTTCATATAATGTTATACAATCCATTCAAACCAAATCATTTCTAATCAAATCAAAGCAAATTAAATCAAATCAAATCAAATCACACAATTCAAAAACAAGGAATTCAAACCATAAGGAGATCAAATATTTCTAGGAACTTCAACCCATCCTTCTTCTCTAAAGATAGGATCCTTTTTAATAACTTCACAATCTTCATTATCTTGAATCAAAGTTCTTACAGGATTTGCATTGAGATCATCTTTGTTGAGGGCAGAAATCATCCAACGGAGGGCATCGAAATGCTTCTCTTGTTCTTTTATCATCTGCATTTGTTCTAAGTGCCTTTGATTGCGGAGAATAAAAGTAAGTATATTCTTGAATGAATTGAGGGTTTCTTCAAGATTATCACTTAGAGTTTGAGAAGAGGAAGCCATTTTTGATAAGTAGTGAAGAGATGCAAATAGAGATAAGTAGAAATGAAAAGATTACAAATTTCCAGAAGAAACAGGTGTTTAAATAGGCAGAAATTCGTTCAAAATGAATAGGCACGAATTAGTTATTTTAATTTCAAAATTTAAAAAATAACCAAATCTGACAGTTATATGTCGACATAAGGGGGTAGAGGCATGTCGACATGGGTCTATTAATTTATGTGTCTTATTTATTTTGTGAATAAGTATGTATATATATAAACTTATATACTATACTAACATTTATTCCAGAGACACGATAAGGTAGGAAAACATAAGATAGATTATTTTTATAAATAGATGAGATGATACATAAGATACTACATAATATGATAAAAAGAACAATACAAGCTCACACAAAACAAACTAATACATCACAACCTAGTTCTTAGAATGTGCTAGAAGATGAGGAGGATGATGATAAGCCAAGTTTCCGACCAACTTTAGCAAAAAATTTGTTAATATTAGTGGACATTTTATCTAATTTCTTACTAACGGATCTTTTGAGAATCCGTTGATTTTCCACTATAATCTTTTGATTTTTTAGGAGAGTTTTGTTGGAAGGATTGTTGGTATTGGTAGGATATTCAATACTTTCCAAGGAGGTTTCTTCATTATCTTCTTAAATTTCCATTTCCTCCCCTTCTTCTTCTTCTTCATCTTCTTCCTCCATATCTTCATGTGTCAATCTTTCATTCTTTTCGGCAAGAGATTCATATTGTTGAAATATGAAAGGAATTTTCATGAGAGAAATGTTGGCATGATTAAACACTTTTCTTGAAACAAATTCTTCCCTTTTGTAATCAACGCCAAAATAATTAAAAATCCGAGTGAGATAGATTCCATGATACAAGGTATTCTCACCCATTTCCAAATTCTTAGGACGAAGTTCATCGGTAATCACTTACGCCCAATTAATGTCATAATGACCAAAGATAGTAAAATGAGCTTTACAAATTTTTAAAGTCGGTTTATCGAAATTTCCCGATCTAGGAGTGATAATATGTTGCAAAAGAAGATTGACAATACGTGCTTTCGGACGAGAGTTACGATTTTTAAATTCAAAGTTGTCATCTCCTTCGAAAATGTGATGAAATGTCTCACGATCATGTTCATAAATATTAAAAGTAGAAATATCTATTCCCGAATTCTTGCAATTGAGAATGTTGCCCAAGATTTCACAATTTAAAACAATTTTAGTGCCTTTAGCACTACTCCAAATTTCATCTTCATTTCCTTCATAAAAACCGCGATTCAAATTCGCATAAAACATTTTAACAAGATTTGGGTAACAAACAAAATCATTTTGAGAGTTGTCAAAAAGACTAAGGATATGATTCTCTTCAAGAAGAGTATTGATTTCATGTGTAGAGAAATCGCTAAAGATAGAAAATTTTCCCGTATGAACTTTTCCGAAATTAGCATGGCTTATATAATCCTTGCTTGCTTCCGGATCATTATAGAGATACTCTTTAATGGTTTTAGACAGCCTCATTGTGGATGGAGTGCTTGAAGAAGCCATTTTTGAAGAGAGTAGAAAGTTTGAAAGAATGAAAGAGAGTTTGAATTTTAAAATGAAAGTGAAAAGGTATGCTAAGATAATGGAAAAAAATAGATATTCAATAAACATGTTCTCTGGTCAAGAGGTACCTTTCCAGAACATTGGGTTTGGTGAAAAGGTGAAGGGAAATTCAAAGATTTGAATTCAAATTTGAATTTCAAATTTCTGACAGGGATATCGACATCATGGGCAGGGCCATGTCGACATGGGTCAGAGAATTCATGTGACTTATATTTTCCTATATACTTTAATATCTATATACATATATTATTTTTAATGTCTATATATTTTCTGGAGTAATATTAAGTATAATAATACTCTTTTAATAAAAAATATTATAATATTAAAAATAAAAATAAACATAATAATAAAAAATTTAAAATTCAAACAACACATAATTTCAAAAACAATCAAACAATCAAACAATTTTAAGCAAACAATTTCAACCAATATATTGTAAACATGTACCTTTTTCTAGATTCGTATCTCCGAGATCATCGGAATCATGAATAGCCGTAAAGCACATATCTGAATTTTCTGTCTTCTGATCATCATCGCTTGAGGATGAGTCTAAGTCTGAATCGTCTAGTGTAGCGGTATACGCTCTTTTTCTTTTCTTTGTATAATCATTGCTTGCAGGAAACTTTTGCTTATCAGGATGCGGACAGTCTCTTTTGAGATGGCCCTGCTTCGTCACAGTTGAAACATTTGACGTGGTTTGGTACTTCATTATGATTTCCAGAATTCCCGTGATCATTCTTTTTGAAGTTGTTCATCTTTCTGTATTTCAGAAACTTTCGAAAATTCTTTGTCATGAAAGCTATTTCTTCATCATCATCACTTCCCGAGTCTAATCCATCTGTTAATGTATTGAACGCAATTGACTTCTTTTCGAATGCCTTGCTATCTCTTCTCCCTTGCATTTGTACTTCGAACGACATTAGATTTCCAATCAATTCTTCAATCTTTAAAGTACTGATATCATTTGCTTCTTCGATTGCAAGAGTTTTCTGATCCTATTCCGGAGTAAGAGAATTTAGAATTTTTCTGACTTGATCTTCTTCGGAAAAAAAATTTCCCAATAATATTAGAGAATGCACAATCTCCTGAAATCTACTATACATATCTGAAATGGACTCCTTAGAATTCATTTTGAATAATTGAAACTGATTTGTGAGTGTGGATATTTTGGTCTGTTTGACTTTGCTTGTTCCTTCATGAGTAACTTGCAAAGTTTTCTAGATATCATATGCAGACTTACAAGATACTCTATTGAATTCATTCCTATCAAGTGAACAAAATAAAATATTCATGGCTTTGGAATTATTTTGTGCAATAGTCTTTTGCTCAGCAGTCCACCGTGCAAAACTAGTTGTGGGTCCAAGTGTCAAATCCTATTGACTGTAAATATATTTTCATTCTACATGCCCAATATGCATAGTTACTACCATTAAAAGGTGGTGGTCTGGCAATAGACTGACCCTCTACAAATGAACTAGTGATAGTGTTAACAGAACCAGTGTTGGTAGTCATTTTTAAAACTTTTCAAAATTCAGATTATGAAAACTTTGAAAACCAATGCTTTGATACCAAATGTGAGAAATGCGGATTACTGATCTTAAGGCTGGAATAACACTAGAGGGGGTGAATAGTGTTTTATGGATTTTTAAATCTTTTTGAATTTTATTCAATTTAAATACCAACAAATGCAATTCACAAACACAGATATAATCACAGAATCGGACACAGATGCAAATACCAAATAAAAGCAGTAAAGGAAAGAACACACCAGGATTTTATACTGGTTCGGAGTTACCCTACATCCAGTCCCGTACAATCGTATGGATTTCTTATCAAAATAATCTCCCAAATTACACCCTCGGTTTCAAGGCTACGAGGTACACCCTTCTGTATTCGAGTCCAGGGAAAACTCTCTTGATTTAAGCAGGCTACAAGATCACCTAATTAATTTCCAGGGCTACAATCACACCCAATTAATTTCAAGGCTCAACCGCATCTTTTACTCAACAGTTTGATTTACAAAAGATTCTATAACTCTGAATAGCACTGAGATCTTATGGAGAGAGTGGCAGAGAATCAAACAAGAGATAATCAAGTTTGATACCAAACGTATTTTGGCAAAGTATAGTTTAGGATTCTTTAGAATAAATGTGGAAGATGAAGAGGAGAGAAAATAAATGAAATCTGGTAAAAATTCGTTTAGAACTTACTGGTATTTATAGTAGAGCAACAGCCATATCTATTCGTGAAAGAATACGACGAATAGACACTTCTTTTGAAAATTGAAATTTGAAAATAACGGACACCATGTCGACATGGGGGGTTGAGGGATGTCGACATGGGGTTGAGGGATGTTTTGATTTTCTTATTAAAATTGGTTTCTATAATTAGTCAAAACAATTTCTAAATTTTGTAAATATATTTGAATATAGTTTAAACATATAAAAGAGTTTAGAAAATAATTTTTAATATATATAATCTTAATCTATAAAGTGATTTAAAATCTGAGTATATAAATATTTTAAAGTTAAATATTTAAAACAAGAGATGATTTAAAAACAAGGACAATTTTGAAATCAAAATATTAACAATGATAAAAATAGTTTTAAGGCTAAAATATTTCAAACAAGAGAGAGGTCTTTTTGAAAAGAAAGTTTTGAAAACATTTTAAAAACCAAGAGATATATTTTTGAAAAACAGTTTTATAAAATTAGTGGATATCAAAATAGGACCACTATATGTTCCACTAGATATTGTCGTGGGTTCCATCCCACTAGGGTTCTATCCCTTTAACAGGCTCGAAGTGGATTACATTCCACGAATAAATTTCGAATAAAGATGTAAGTGCTTTCAATAAGTTTTAACATAATTCTAGACTAACTACATTATCTTGTACTGTTTGAAATCTTGAACTCTTGATAACTTGATTTCTTGATACTCATGAGTCTTCAATTTTGATATCTTCGATCTTTAAATTCATCAGTCTTGTATCTCTATACTGTACAGTCTTCATTCTTGGTACATGCATGTTTATATTCTGCATATATATATATATATATATATATATATATCTAAACCATAACGTTAGTATTTATATTTTATAACAAGTCCTAAGGTTGTTGTCATCAAAACCATCATCTTAAGGACTAACACGTTCCAATTTTCTTTTATAAATTAAATCCCTATTTTCAAAAAAAAATAAAAATTTACAAGGGTATTTAGGGTGTTTTGCTAATTTTAACATGTACTCTTATGATATATGTTCATAATGCATAACTGCCTTAATACACATCAGAGTAGTCGCTCTAAATTTGGAAGCAAGAAAAGTAAAAAAGAAAGAAATTAGAAAAAAGAGAATGTAGAAAAAAGTTTCTAAAAGATAACGATGTAAAACAAATAAGTTTAATAAAGAAGAATGTATCCTTAATTTCTACCACATTATTTTTAAATGGCAAAGTCAACTATTCATTGGTTATCAACCATTGTTAACTGCAAATTCAATATCGATCTATCGATTTTTTATATGATACATTGTATTTAGAATTAGGAAAAATGACAAACTTTGAAAAAAAATTAGGCTGAAGAACATGAAGTTTTATTTTTAGGCTGAAGGGCAAATGCTAGTTATATTTAACATTATATTCAACTTTTACACTATACAAAATACTAGTTATAATTCGCATTATATTCAGTTTTACCCTATACAAAATGCTAGTTATAACTAGTATTTTCCTTCAGCCAAAAAAAGAAACTTGTTGTCTTAGTCTAAAAAAATTTGCCCTTGTATCTATTTTCCTGTTGTACATTTATTATGCTAGACGGTATCGTTATTTGGTTACCTAATAAATAACCTTAGATTTCTTCAAAATTCAAAAATTAGCCTAGAATGTTAATTATCGTTCTTGATTGGGACCAATAATCATGTTACTAAGGATATTCTTAATAGAACACCAGTGGGTCTTCAGATCGTTCAGCCAGCAATTTGCACTTCATGGTTAAATGATATGAACATATACCATTTTGAACAAAAGTGCCACCGCATATTTAAAGCGCTTAGCGGTTGTATCGCGGTGTATATGCTAAAAGTTAAGTTGTAGCGAGATATAGCAGAAAATAAGAGAAGTGCAAAAGCACTCTTGGGTATAAAATCAAATATCATAAGTTAATTCATTCTTGTTTTCGAATCATTGTGGAAAAAAAAAATTAACCTTATATAACTAAAATATCATGATTTATGCACTCCCGACTTGGTTATTAAAATAGATTTCTAACTTATATTGAACGCTTATGCCATAAATCTAAATCTTAATCCAAACTTTTTTAAATCTTAAGCGAAACAACTATTTAATAGCGCTAAATAGAAAAGGCATAGCAATTGAAAAAGCGCTACGCCCTTTAGTGAAGATATAAGAGGGTTTTAACGGGACTTTAACTGCATATGAATTGCATATGAATGGTATCATAATTACAATTGAAATGAGCAACTACCTAATTTGTTATTATTGGATGACCACGAAAACTTGACTCTGCACATAATAGCTACACAATAAACAGAAATCGAAATGGCACATCAACACAACATAGTTGAATTGGAAGATTGAATAACAAATGAATTATCTAATCTGATGGTATTCACACAAGCATTAACCTTGCGTATAGTGCAAAGCTTGCAAGTTTAATCTTATGTAAACCTCATTTCTTATACCAACAATGAAAACTAACAGGCTTAAAAACAAAGCATAACACAAATTTCAAGTTGATACATCATGATATCATAATTATTTAAAACAAAAAATGTGATGGCCAGTTTTTACCCTGGATTTAAATGAAAAGAAGTTTGAATACAGGTTCAAGGTGCTCAATAAAGTATTAAACAGCAAAAATTTATAGCTCTAACAGATAATGAAATCCATCAAATGCTCAGTCATCAGTGCTGCCCAGCTGCTGCCTTTTGTTGAGATTTTGCTTTTGACTGAAACAAGATAAAAAACAACGATCAATCTTCATTGAGTGCCATACAAATAGTACATTTTTCTAATGGGTATTCACAGAGATTGCTGCAAGTGACGTTGAGCTATATAAATACCTTCCAAGGAGTTCTGACTTAATCTTTATTAATAGTTGTAATACCTTTGTGTCACACTTTTTTGGTGTAAGCATGAACTACCAAAAATGCCCCTCCACATATATTATCGAATCTTAATATCACCTAAAAATAGGACCTAACAAATAATCTTCATTTACCAATTCAAAATGCTCTTTTATAAATATTACCAAATCTCACTATTACTTAAAAATAGGATCTAATAAATAAACTTTCTTTACCAATTCAATATCCACGTCTACAAGTATTATCAAATCTTAATATCACTTAAAAAATAGATCTAACAAATAAACTTTTTTTACAAATTCGATCTTTATTAATTAATAATAGAAATAAAAATTCAAACTAACAAAAAATTAGATGTTGAAGCATCGAATAAAATTTTAAACTAACTGCACCTGATTTCATCGCAAAAATAAGGCTAAATATTTGAGTAAATCATTCATCTTAAATGTGTCGAACATATATAATTTGTAAAAAAAAATAATTCACGCGCGAAGCGCGTGGCGTGACGCTCGTAATAATAAGTAAAAACATTTAGATGAGATTTGACCTTCCAAGTTGGAAAAGGTAAGTTTTGATGTTTGGTTACAATTACTTACAAAAGATGAACAAATAAAGTATATATCAAACTACATAAAACGAAATATAAAGAAATGGAAGAATATCGAAGGGTGGCACATTGCTAATAGTTTGTTCCATAAAGCAAGAGCATTTTAGCCATTTACATGGTGAAAATCACTTTTCAAATTCTTTCACTAAGTTAAAAGGTACTAATAGTTGGCACACAAATTTCAAATTGTAGGTTAACCTATGCTCCCCTCCTTAAAAGAAGTTTTCAAACACTCAAACATAAATAAGTTGCTAATAAGCATTTTGGACTACTCATAAGCGGCCAAACATGCGGCGATGTTCCAATTTAGTTAGCTACTAGTTAATATTGTCATATCATATAGGATACGGTGATGTTTCAATTTTCAGGGAAAAGTAATAACTTACAGCGATGTTCCAATTTAGTTAGCTACTAGTTTTGCCAGATGAACATTGTCATGTCACATACAACACATAATATCAACGGAAAATTCATCATTAAGTTTAAAACGTCTTCCTTTTTTAATTATCTTTCCAATAGGCATAATAAGTTATCACATTTGTCCAGGGTTCCCATTAATATATAAAATTAGCATTTAGCAGTCCAGTCTTCACCACAATTGGTACATCACTAAAACCCTAATCCAATCCCTATTTACACCTAAAACAAATTCCCCAATTTCCATCCCTCAGCGGTCAGTACACAAAAAGATAAAAAGGAACACATTGGATACATGTCAGGAACTTACACAACCAACAAATATATAACCAAGGTAGTCAATAGCGAATACCGCAAAATAGCGCAAGGCTTGCGCGCGCTATTTTGGTCGCCTTTTTAAATTTTGCATATTTTTACAATCAATCAAATATATTATGTCTATTCGAAATTTAATGTTATTTTTTTTAGATTTTGTGTCATATCCAAACCGCTTAAAACTTCAAATACAAACACGGGCATACTTCATGCATGTATTAAAAAAATTGACATAAAATGCGATTATTAGAAAAAAAGTTGATTTCATATTGTACATTCAAAATAATTGATAGATATAACATATTTTTGTCTTGAAGGATTTAAAATTAATTCTTATATTTATGAGTTGTGAATCTGTGATGAGATAAAAAATTTGTAAATAGATACAAGGGAAATACGATTTTGCATAAAACATAAGATTTTCTATTGACAAGAACTAAGAAAAAATATAAATAAGAAAAATCACAAATTGAAAATATGAAGGTCAAGCGAAAATAACATATCATAAGGTCTACAATGACAAGATTCAAATAAACTAAGTCAAACATGATTCAACTCTATGATAACAAAACTTAGAAATTATATTACACTTCTAAGTTTCTAAAGCCTAATCACTAATGTCATCCAAATCTCAACTATCATCATTATCCAAATCATCCTCCATTTCTTCTTCTTTCGAGTCATAATCTACGTTGTCTTCCTTCGAATCACATTCAAAATTAGCCTCTTCTTCATCATCAACATACATAGGCCTTGAACTAGAAGCTAAAACATTTTTTTTTCGTTTCAACTTAGTTTGGTGTTGTCTAGTCTTGTATGCTCTTCTCCAGCTCCCGACATTTGTGATACATTACCCCAAGTCAATGTATCATTTTCAAAAACCAACTCATCTTCTACGTCTGAATTATCTCCTTTCATGAACCGGCCATCCACTCAATTGAATCGTCTATATTTTCTAAAGAAATATGATCAACCACATCCCTTCGATTGAAACGATTTTTCAAAGTTTGATTGTACTTGATAAAGAGAAGATTTTGTAGTCTTTCTTATTCAAGCATATTCCTTCTCTTGCTATGGATCTAGTTCAAAACCATATTTTGGGCCAATTTTGGGTTTTATTCCCTGTACACACCTAAAAGGAAAAACAAAAACAAAATAGAGCTATTTTGAGCTATGCGCTATTTTGCGCTTTTACAAAATAGCATGCTATTACGCTATGCGCTATTTTGCGCTATAGCACACGCAATGATAACTCTATATAACTGCTAGCTATAGCCATCAATGCAAAAAACCATCATACGTAGGGCTCATCCTCTTACACAATATAACAATTTGAATCTTCCTAAGTTCTGATCTAACACATAGCAATCCATGATTATCAAGCAATAATTCCCAACAGAAAAAACAAAGAGCGATACATAAAAACTCACTACAATAATATATATATATATATATATATATATATATATATATATATATTCTGTAAAAAAAATTAAAAATCAACACGATTTAACAAACAAAAAAAATCCAGTTTCACGCAAAAGCAACCTAGAGCTAAATCTATCATTAGAAAGAACAAATATAATCTTTGGGATTACCTTGAGATAAGAAAGCTTAAGGCTTCCATAAACAAATCCGACTGTCACAGCCGAAGCACGCGCCACCTAATTTCACAATAATTTCCAAAAAAAAAGATCAAACTTACAGATCATAGATCTGAGATTTAATAAATACAAAAAAAGTGAGAGATAACACTTACGAATGCAAGAGTGCTGACGCCGGAGTAAGGTCCAGGAAGCGCCATGGATGGATATAACTACTTATCGAGAATCGCAGAGGATAAAAATGATTGACTGCGTTTACAACTTTAAGAACCCTAGAAGTGAACACCAACCTTTTGCAGTGTATTTCGATACTAATAATACTTTCTTATTGGACTGGGCCAAACAACGGCACAGTTTGTCTTTTATTTTATTTGTTGGGAAATTTTGGCCGACCTTCTTGCAACTAAAACCAACTTCGCCATAGTCCCTTTCAATAATAACTTATAAAATACATTCTTATTTTTAAACAATTAACAAAAATCACCACGATTCTCCATAACAGTCTGCATTCTGCACAAAAGATTTCGACATTGATGATTTATCGGATTTTATATATATATATATATATATATATATATATATATATATATATTTTAAATATATCAGAAACTCCCAGCAACAATCGAGAAAACCCTAGCCATCGAAGAAAACCGAATGCTCTCAGCAATAATCAGAGAACAAATCGTAATCTACTCAACTGACAAAACCAAAACCCTAATTTCCAAAAAAAAAAAAGGAAAATGTTTGCATATTTTAGAAGGGGAAGTTCAATGTTCAAAATTGACAACCATCGACTCCTACCATGATGAACATATAACATGGAAAAAAATTGATATAATAAAGGTTGGTCAATGAAAGTTTGATATATAAGTGAAATTTTGCTATAATGAGCATGATTTTCTACCTGACAAATATTTACCATATGTAATTTTTGTAATGATTGCTTGAAATATTACAATTTTTTTACTATAAATGCTAATAATGTGAAATATTTGACATACATGGTATTGGTTGATAATAAGTTGAAATTATAATACATATTTACATGAAATATTGAAAATGGGAAATATTTGCTATAAACCATTTTTGTTAATAGTTGTCATACATTAGAAAACTTTTACTTTAAAGATTCAGAAGTCAAATATTTGTCATACACAGTTTAGATTATGGTAGATTGAAATTGTTGTATACAATTAGATGATGAAGTGAGAGTGACAAATATTTTTCATAAACAAATTTTTTTAATAATTGCTAGATATATTAGAATACTTTTACTGCAAAGATTCAGAATGTCAAATATTGGTCGTATATATTTTGATCGATGGTAGGCTGAAATTATAGTGTACAATTAGACGATGAAGTGAGGATGATAAAATTTTGCCATAAACAATTTTTGTCAATAATTGCTAAATATATTAGAAAATATTCACTATAAAGATTCAAAATATCTAATATTTACCATACATAGTTTTAATTGATTGTAAGTTGAATTTATTGTGTACATTTATATGAAAAACATACAATATCGAAAAAATGAGAATATAAAATATTTACCATAAATATTTACAAGCCAAATATGACGTGCCAAGCAATATTTGTCAGCCAAATATGTGACACCAAATTGATAATATTAAAACCTTTACAAGTACCCCGAAGACAAATAAGGTGATAGCATCGAATAAAAGACAACCATACCAGTACAAGATGTTTGCTCACAAACCTACACCCGAAGAAAAGGAGCAAACAAAAAAATCCACCGAGGACAAATCTACAACTGAATTAGATGAAGAAACCAAATCTCCAACATCTGAATCTTCTGAATTTGCAGAATCCGGGGAAGAAAGTGATCAATTTGTTCTTCTTGCTAACTTCAAAAGAAAACAGCCACCAAGGAAAGAAAACACTAAAAAAACACATACCAAAAAATAAAACAAAAAGGATGTGAAAAAAGATATTGGAGAAAGTTATAGAAGTAGCTTAAAGTCTTTTTATACCTTAGTAGAAAATTTAATAAAAGAGAAGCTATTTTTAAAAAATTACGTAACACAATTAAAGCTAACTCAAATTTTCAACTTGATCAATCCTTTCTTTGAAGTTGTTATAAAAAACTAGTGCGAACCCGTACTTCGCACACGGTATGGAAAAAAATATTTGTTGCAGTTAGGAAATTAAATTTTTTTGATAAATAATTAGAATATAATATTTACATGTAGGAATTAAATACATTACTACAATATCAAATATAAGTATTAAGATTAGTACATAATTCTTATTTAGTCAACGTAGTAATATGACTGAATGCTCTCAAACATATATGTAGGTGAAAGAGTTAAAATGGCAAAGTGGATTTGTCAGTAGTGAAAAAAGCATAACTGCAATGAAATACGAAAGCAGTAAAAAGCATAGGTCCTATAAAATAGGACTAAAGATGTATCATCATAAAATAATGTTTCCACTACACAGTATACTGTTCATTAAATAAAATCATATTTTAGTGCAACACAGAAAACGTGAGTCATTTGCAATTCTTATCATCACTAACCATGTAGCAGAATTGTGAGGAACATTTGTCTCTTCTCCTTAAAATCAAGCTTCTCCTCCTATAATTCAATAATTATTGTCAAGTGAGAGCAATAAATGAAGTTAGTTCAGACAATGGTTACATAAATATAAAAGGCGCTTGACAAACATATCAATATATCTTTGTTTCCATGAAAAGATAAACAATTATTATTTTTGTGAATTAATGCCCAACTATAACATGAAAAAATTTCCAATCAAGAAGGAAAAAAAATCCAAAAGGTTAAAAATGAAACTGAAAAATAAATTAAAGGCACGCACTACCTGTGGCTAAGAAAAATAATTCTAAGACGATGAACTGCAAGGGGTCAACACCAACAAAGAATATGATAATGTGTTTGAAGGTGAAAAATTACAACAAAAATAAGGACTGATTTGGTGAGTTTAATTTATATAATTGTGGATGAAGGAAAATAAGGAAAAAGATGAAATTAGACGAAGAACCACACATACTTGTATATGGTGTAGATGAATAATAATGATTCAAACGATACTGGCAGCGATAATGAATATGTTTATCCATGCTGAAACATATTTTTGTCATTTTAATTTTTTTTGCCAAGGTTGTCGATTTAACACTTCCAAATATGGTGGTTAGCAAACGATTGCAACTTTGTTAAATTTTTAGCTTAGTAATATGGTTTATAACTACTCAAGAGGTACCCTGAAGGCATTGGAAGAAAAACCATTAAGCTAAATTAAATCAGATTTTGCGGTAGCATTGATCAGGAGTGCTGCAACTTTGAGAAGAACATTACTCTAAGTATGTATTGCTAATTGTGACAGTTATGAAAGTTTATGTTGGGAGCTGAAAAAATAACGTGGTAAAAGTAAGGTTAAGACGAAAATGGATGAGATATCTGGTTAAATTGTGAGTAAGTTTCAGTCAGGTATAAAGATCGTCACACTACTGTAGTGGAACACTGCATAATATTTTACATGGTTGCTGCTGCTAAATTTAAGACAAAAAACATACATGGACATCATTTTTATTATAATTTTTGACAAAAAAATTAGTTAACTGCCAGTTGACAGCTAATACACAGGCCACATAAAGAGTAACATCGGATAGTGTAGTAGAGTGAATATATTGATTGGGGAAAACCATGGACAGAAGGCAAGAGAAAAGCTTTATTACCAGTTGACAGCAATATATTGTTTTGGTACATTCAAGCACGTAAGTCAAAACAAATCCTATAATATAAGTAGCATGTCAGTGCACTCTTATAGTTGTTTGTTAGTATTTCTATCTTCATCCAGCCGTAGTACCATCGAGCTATTCTTTAAAGACACGACTGCAAATATTTGATGTATAATAACAGTTAGAATACATAATGGTATAGATAATGCCCTATGGCTTATCATTGAATAAATACAATCAGGCTGTTATTTATCATATAAATGACCATCTCTATTCCATCTGATTCTATCATCAATAGGCAATGTCGAACAGTTTCTATTATCATATGAATAACACCCTGTTCTTTCTAGTGTATAAAAGTGAACATCATGAGTTAAAATAGAATGGGTGGATCAAATCTAATGATAAAGCAATTGAAAACAAACCGAACCAACAACGTCAAGCAGTCGAAGAGTAGCAAATGGTTCAAATAGCGATAGTTAGCATAAAACTGCTTATCTGATGTATCTTTTTTTCGATCCAAGAAATATTTATGGTTTATATTTTAAATTTTTCATTCAATTGAATGGTGTTTAATATGATGCCTATACTAAATTGAAATTTAACGTAAATTTTGAAATAGAGAAATATCCTCATGTAAACGCAACATACTTTCAATTTATCACAAATGCAACCTAACCCTGGTTTAACTTAACAACCGTGTTTCTCTTCTCATGCATGAGCATGGTTGGTTCCATATGCATAGTTTAAAATCATACGATTTATACTTTTCCTATAACTTACTTTATTTGAGAATAGACCAATTGATTTAGTAGTCTTATAGTATTACACATTTGATACAGTTGTTATTTTAGTTATAAAAATTCAACTTTTGATAATAGTCACACCACCTAATGCATTTAATACTATCAAAATTTCCCATCCTAAGCAAAGCAATCATTATTTCCATCAACTTTTTTGTAAAACTTTATGAACATGGCAAAACTATCAATGAATACACCATGACATAAAAATATCTAACCTGGTTAATTGAATAACATATTACCACCATCTTCCACACACCAGGCAAAGCTCTCTCAAGAATTACCTGAGAATAAAAATGTAAAACAAATTCATAGAACTATAAAAATAAAAAGTTGCATAGTTTGTTGCTCAATAGTGCACCTGACAACCCTTCTGTTATTCTTTATAACAAACTTGAAAGCACCACAATAAGACAAAATAAAAAAAATTATCAAATCACATAATGTTTATCAAACTATCAGCATAAATTCAGCCGGTTACAAATATTAGACAACCGACGTATACTTTTTCAAACTCTAGCTTTATAAATCTTGTAAATTTATCAATTTAATTGCTGCGGTAAGTGCTTCTAGTAGTAAAAGGTTTCTCCTTAAAAAAACTATTATGGTTTATCTGTTAATCAGAAAAGTTATCAAGCTGCTTGAAGTTAAAATAACAATAGTTGATTTTATGGTAATGTAAGTCTTAACACACAATGATACAAACTTGGTATAGTCTAAGTCATCTCAATTCATAATTAGTTAAAACAAAGGCGTAAAAAAATTACAAAATTAACTTATGACATTTTTGACCCATAACATTAATCAATGATGATTTAGTTTGCATTTTTATTCTAAATGAAAAGCACAAAAACCATTTGTATTAATTCTAACACTACAAATCAAAGTGCATTATCATATCATAGGTCAATAGATCAGTTCATGATAATTTTATTTACAGTATAATAAAGATATATATAGTTAATGTCTAAATACGAATGAAAGAAAAAAAAATCTTTCAAGGGTGTGTAGGCAATGGCACTGTTGATATAAGTGAAACAAAGATACATTCTCAAAACAATTATGAAGGTAAGTAGAACAAAAAAAAGTACCATGGATAAATCGTCCACATGGTTTGACTTCTAATGATTCAATTTTTATAAATAGATTTTTTTTTCTATTGTAAAGTAAAATAGTCTATATAATAACTATTTAGATTCAAACTAAAAAAAATGCACACTTGTTCAAATCTGGTTCATTAGTTATTAGAGTACATGTATACAGTTAATACAAAAGATTCCACCAAACTCAAAAAATGAGAATGAAAGCCTAACAAAAAATTTAAAAGTAGTTCAAGATTTTATAAAATAAGGCATCAGACATCTAAGGAATCCCAACAAACAACAATCACGGTGATAATATTATCTCATTTCTAATTCACTTGCATTAAGGCATCATCCTACGATATCATTTATCACAGTAAAAGATAGGCCATAACATTTATACTATTATCATCATCCACGCAAGCATTTGTTGGTGAATATTTCAATATGGCTAGTATATGGCTGAATATTTCAGTATTTATGGCTTATTTGCATCGGTATTTTTCTTAATACCACTTATAGTGAAACCAATGTTATAATATAAGATTTATTGGTATTTAGTAATTCGTATTAACCAAAACATGCATAACTCATTCTTAAATAAGAACACCAACCTATTCGGATGCATGTATGGGATATGAATAGTCAAAACCCGGTAAAGCTTACAATATTATACCTATTAGCATCAAGTAGCATAAAAATTTATTAATGCATATAAGGTATAAGTAATAAGTTAAATATATATAACCAATAACAGTAACACATCCGAATAAATTTGCACAGTAAACAGGGAATTTGAATAATAATCACATTGCAAAATTGCACCTGAATCATATCACATAGACTATATAACCAATTTTATATAAAAATAACTAAATATCAATACTACAAAAATAGAGTTTATAACATATAAAAGCGAATTTTTTGGTTTTTCGAATATGAATGAACCCTCAATACATAATGGAACAATAGAAAAAATGTGTTTTGTAAGATCCCAAAAATAATATATTCAAATATAGATAGCTACATAATTAAATTGGTACATATAACACTCCATAAACTTCATATACATCGAATTTATTGTAAATTCGCTAATTAACATGTATTGTTCGCACGTGTGTGTGTCGAATTATATATTATCATACTCTATATCGTGCTCGAAAGGCCAACTGGAAAAACTTTCAGATGTAACAGAAATGTAACCGCATTCCATTATAAAGGTAGATAATAAAATTAATAAACTATAGATTAAGATCAAGAGGCATTAATCCATCAATATTCTAATGTTTCAAATATTTCAAAAATCAAGTTAATATTTATTCGAAGTTTATAGCTTCCAAAACATTAGCTTATTTTCCCACTTAGTGGTTCATCGTCTAACAATAACATTTGCTACAAAATATAGAGTGTAATATATAGTCCATTAATATTATCTCATTTCAAATATTCAAGAAATCATGTTAAAATTTATTCCAGGTTTATTTCTTCCAAAATATTAGCTTATACTCCAACAGATTCATCATCCAACAATAAATTTTTCTATAAAATCAAAGAAAGGAATATGGAGTCACATGCATATCATGTTTGAATGCACTTCAAATCTACCAAAAAAGTACATTGTATATAAATGAACAAATTAGATTTAAAATGAAAAAATATATATAACTTGGAAATCCATAAGCAAAGGTGGAAGCGTATATCATTTGGTGAGGTCTACAAAATTGATCTACAAATAGAAATAACATGACATATTTGAAATCCACTAAAGGAAAAAAATGAGATAGAATCATAAATTTATCGAGAAGATTCTGAATAGTCTAAACATAATTTAAGTACAATAAAATCTCAAAATCATAAATATGCATATCACCTATATAAAAGAATATATGAAAATTTGAAATGACTGAAGATTTAACAACGCGGAAAGGAGTTGCAACTGAAGCGAGGATGAGTAAAGGAATGACCATATGGTCCACTTAGTGTTTTATGTATGAATAACAATTAAAAGGGAAGAGTAAGAGGATGTCTAATAATGGAGCGATAGAAGGATTAGGCTCAATACTACAAAGCTATTTGGGGGTAAATAATAAGAAATGTTAAAGTTTTTCATTCTATTGCGTAGAAAAACGCTGTTACTAATGTAAAATTTAAATTTAAATCATAGAGAATTGAGTATAGTAGCTTAAAAATGAATGAGGGAAGATAATAACGGTTGATCATTTAATTTTTTATTTAATAGAATAGATAGAACGGATTTTTGTACCTCATGGTCACAAAAAATTGAGTATATTAAGTAATCTTAAGCAAGAACATATTATTAACACAAATGCTAAGAAGATTAAATATCAAATGGAAACACCTCATCTCATGGTTAAGTAACAGCTTAGATCTGATAGTTATTGATTTAAATGTCCTCTTTCCATTCTATGTGAGAAGTAGTACATAGAATCTAAAACATACATAGTATAAAAACAAATAAACTACGCTAAAGATCCAAATTATCACAAATATAGTAATTTAATAGTAAACACAGATTCAGTTTTTCTAGATTTTGATTATGGACGAAAAGGTATCATGCACACAACATACACAAATTAAGTTTTATTAATTAATTAAATTTTGGGCTGAGGCATGTAAAATTTTGAAACCAATAACATAAAAATGAAATCGATAGAGGACAAATTAGAACAAACTTTATCCATGAAAGCAACAAATTAGGGTTCACTCGTCAGAAACTCATGCCAAATTGAATATCATGAATCATTAAAAGAAAATATACTCAATAACTTTATCTACAATAACAATAGAAAGGGAATACAATAATGAAGAAACTCACGTTCGGTAAATTGTTGTATTGTAGTTGACAGGGTGAGAAAGAATTATAGTACAGTAGTCGGGTGAGGGTGCGTTGAGAGCAAATCAAACCGCCTTCGATTTTAGGGTTTGAGAGTAGAGAAGACGGCGGGAGGAAGAACAAAAGAAAGGGATATGCGGAATAAAAGAAAAGGGTCCACATCGGAAGAGAAGGTAAGCGTAAGAGGAATCAATAGATTTCGGATGGAGGAAATTGGAAAGAGAGATTAGTGATGGTGGAACAAAAGTTTCAGCCAGAGGAAAAGGGGAAGGTAAAAATACCACGGCGTAGAGGAAGAAATTTTTGGAGACTGTTCAGTTGCCAAATTTCAAGGGGGCCTGTGTGAGCTTGAAATTTAACTCACTAATAATAATATAGTATAGATAACATAAAAATGAAATAGATAGAGGATAAATTAGAACAAACCTTATCCATGAAAGCAGCAAATTAGGGTTCACTCGTCAGAAACTCATGCCAAATTGAATATCATGAATCATTAAAAGAAAATATAGTCAATAACTTTATCTACAATAACAATAGAAAGGGAATACAATAATGAAGAAACTCACGTTCGGTAAATTGTGGTATTACAGTTGACAGGGTGAGAAAGAATTATAGTACAGTAGTCGGGTGAGGGTGCGTTGAGAGCAAATCAAATCGCCTTCGGTTTTAGGGTTTGAGAGTAGAGAAGACGGCGGGAGGAAGAACAAAAGAAAGGGATATGCGGAATAAAAGAAAAGGGTCCACGTTAGAAGAGAAGATAAGCGTAAGAGGAATCAATAGATTTCAGATGGAGGAAATTGGAAAGAGGAGATTAGTGATGGTGGAACGGAAGTTTCAGCCAGAGGAAAGGGGGAAGGTAAAAATACCACAGCGTAGAGGAAGAAATTTTTGGAGACTGTTCAGTTGCCAAATTTCAAGGGGGCCTGTATGAGCTTGAAATTTAACTCACTAATAATAATATAGTATAGATGAAGACATATAAAAAGAGTTGGCTTCTATAAATTTGATCATAGAGGCATTTTCAATATAAGATGAAGACATAAAAACAATTTTAAAAGAAAGTGACATTGTAGCAATTTTTGGATTGCCAAAAGAAGGCATTACAATCAACACAACTTCTCATTTGAAGGAAACAGTACGAGCTCTAAAATAAAGAAATTCAAACAAATATATTTTGGTGATTTGAAAATGATCAAAGAAAAAGATATAGAAACAAGCTTAAAACAAGCTTTGAAGGGAAAAAAATTAGAAGACACAACAAACATTGTGAGATTGATGATAACATATTTGCTTGTTCCCTAATGAAAACTTCGTATTTCCTTTAGTGTTGCTACCATATGTTTATAGATTGAAACAAATGAAAACTGTTTCATAGCCAGTAATAATAGGAAAACATTTAATGGAACTAATAAGAAAAAACAAAGAAAGTACAAGAAAAATACATGTCTGTGTAACTTTATTACCGGTAAACTCTAATAACTCATCTTATCTTTTATAGTTTCTATAAAATATATAATTGCAAAAAATGGTGTCCAGTGACCGTTAGTTCACCTCATCTTCTATCCATGGGCAATCTCCCTCTTTTCACTTTTAACCTTGCTTCTCCCTCGCTTCATCGAACATACACAGATGCACCTAAGTCCGGCCATAGCCATTTTCAACACTTCCAGATCCCTAAATCTACATCGCGATCACCATGGCTGAGGCACTAGAAGCATAAGCAGCTCTTATTTCGATGTGGAGCTTCAGATCATCTCACGATAACTTGCAGAGACCCCATTTGCTATTTTCATTGCGATGAGCTAGGCCACAAAAGATTCGTGTGTGCTTTGAGTTTCACATCTGAGGCCGATTTCAACTCACCATCGACTACACTTTTCAAGACCAAACTTTAAACGGTTATCACTTCAACTTCCGACTTCAGTGTCTTGAATTGCAAGCTCAAATCAAAGCCCATGTTTTGCCATCAACAACAGCTCTTATTTTTTTTAAATGGAATATCTGTTTGTCGCTTTTGACAACTACGTCGCAGCAGCCTCCAAACTGCAGCCAAGCCAAGTAATAGAAGATCATCAATATAATGAACAGGTAAGTGATGATTGTATGGTTTTTCTTCCGGCAGTTGCCATGTGCCAGATAATATGTTCGATGCCATGACGTTGGACCCTGGTGTTTTGGCTTGCCAGTAGTTTAAAACTTAGGTTACATTCATCTACTTCCTGTCTACTGATATTATGGTGGAGGTAATGCAATTGACTGTAATAATGCATATTTGAACACAAATACTTTGTGATGGCAACCAAACACCGCTCCAAATCAAAAGCCATGGTATGTTTTGTTGCACAAACACATAATGGGTCTGATGTCTTATGTGGAAATGGCTTGGAAAATGAAAATGTAGAGGCCGTGTATTTGGCTGAGGGGAAAAATGATTTATGTAAGGAGAATAATGTTATGCCTATGTAGATCAACTTGTTGGATGTATATTTGGGTTCAGAATGTGGCTGGTGGTTTGGTAACATGAAAGGATGTGTTAAGCTTGTCTGGTTGACTTGCTACCAAATTGGGAAGCATCGTTGAGTTGGTAGGCATGTTGAAAGAGGGAGGAGACGAAGATATTGGATTGGTAATTGTAAGTAGGGATGGGATGAAGTTTTGTAAAGAGGGTTTAAAACATGGAGAGACATTGTTGTTTGTACAGAGGGTTTTATAAGTGGTGATAATATTGATAGAGTTAGGGGTGTGCCCTAAAGGCCATTATGTAATTCGTTACATTATTTAACTTGATAACAAAAGGATGTTTTCGTTCTGTTAAATACTTGATATAATGTGTTATATTTTAATCAATTTAATTAAAAGTATATTTAATAGAAAATCTATAAATGGTACGTTTTGTGATAATAGCTACAAAGTGCTGTAACCATGAGTAATTCATTACAATGAAAATAAATGTAACATTTTAAATATTTCACGTCAAGATGTATCAAGATTGGATATCGATACATCCATTAAGACTAGAGTACGCGACGCTCTACGAATGTTAGACAGTGTATTACTCATGACTACGAAGGGCACTTTTGATAGTATATTGGATAACTATGTAATGTAACATCCCGATATTTTCAACCATTCGCATCTGCACATGTCGGACTTGAATTGCTCAAAATATCAGATTGTTAATTTATATTTGGCAAAACTCAACATATACAGTAAATAAAATAATCACAGAATCACAGACACAGAGTACTATAACAATAAGCAACGGAAACAAAAGAATAGTAGTTCATGAAGCTACTATAAATATATATATATATATATGTAACGGAATTAAAACAAGATACAACAGAAGTCTTGAATACATAAAAGTCTCAATACAATAGTCAAATACAAGATAAGAATATATCACAGGAGTCAACTGAATAACTACAAGCTGAATAGATAGATGGATCTCCAAGCGAAGCTCCAACTCCAAAGGTGAGCCTCAAATGCTGTGACACTCAGTCTGACTCGAGCGTAAAGCAAAAACACAAAACACTCGAGTCAGGATTATCATTCTTATATCAATAAATCCAACTCAAGTGAAATATCAACTGAAATACAAGTAACTTAAAGGATGTTTGGGATAACCATCCTCTAAGGATCCGTGGAACTATCTACTATGCAGTACAATACACTATTATAATATGTCTATAGTAAAGTAAACTATTAAAATAGCGTTAAGGCATTACCCATATCCCCCTTAACACGTTTTATATATTCCAATTGTCTATACAGTACCGTAATCTCCCCCGTACTGGGCGTCGTCAGAGGGCACTCCATAGGTATGGTACAAAACAAACTCGTAGTGGTCTCGATAAGGTAGGTGACACGGCACAACTAGGCAATGCCACGGTAGATATACCAATTACACTTCCGGGCAGGTGGTAACGCATAGCCGCAGCTACCGCCCACCTCGATCCACACTCCCAAATCAAAGGTGCGCACCAACTCAATCACAAAGTAATAGAATGGCAATCGAAGGAATGTGTCCGATCGGAGGAGCTACCTCACTTGGCCCGTCAATTGCTCCTGTTTTAGCCACCTTATGCTAACTCACGGGAGTCAGGTCCACGTATATACCTCAAATAGAATCTTCGCCACCATCCTACTTCATTCTGGAATCTCCACCGCATACACAGTTGTTAAAGTGGTTTTCGGTATTGGTAGAGAGTATGACAATATCTGATCCCGGTCTCTTTAACAACCAAATGTTATTATAACACCATGGTCATTTCAAAATGTCATACTTCAAAACCAAAATATCGTATCCATTTCAAAACCATATCAATACGATATCATTTCTCACTTAAAATAATATTCATTTCCAAAATCATAACACTTTCCAAAATTATAACTCTTCGATATTATAACACTTTGAAATTATAACACTTTGGGAATCATAACACTTTGGAAATCATAACAATTTGGAAATCATAACACTTTGAAATCATAGCACTTTGGAAATCATAACACTTCCCACTTAAATAGTTTGATATAGAAATAGTATATATAAATAAAATAGTTAATGAAATAAAATAGTTTATATAAATTAAATTAGTTAAAAAAATAAAATAGTATATATAAATAAAATAGTTTTATATTAAAATAGTTTTTATATATTAAGAATAATTAGTATATTAATAATAGTTTTATATTAAAATAATTTATAAAGTAAAATATTTATATATATACATTTAAAATACTTTATATAATAAATAGTTTCCTCAAAGTTCACAAATCGATTCAAATCAATTCAAATTCAAAAATTCAATTTAATCCATTCTAAATTCATCAATTCAATTCAATTCAGTTTCTCAATAAACCATTTCAAATTATATCGATTTCAAATACAGATTTAAACCACCAAACATACCATTTCAATTACAATATATGTCAATGTTTAAATATTCGACATTTTCAAAGCTAAATTTGATAATTTCATTTATATCTCAATTTAACTTCATTATTATTTAGTTTGAAATATTCACTTAATAAAATCCAATATCATTTAAGTAAGCCTTAAATTTCAATAAACTAAATATTTCCTTTAATTTATTTAAACTTGAAATATTCATTTAATCACTTTAAATCAAAATCAAGTTATACAATCTTATCTTTAAAATCTCAAATTTAATAAATCTCAAATCAAACTTATTTGATTATAATTCCTAAATAAATACAATTTTAAACCAATTTCTATTTCTAGTTCCAACCTTAATTTATTAAAAATTATTATAAACTCTATATTTGAAATAAAATTTTAAATAAATACTTAAACATATTATTAAATTTATTTACACATTAAATCTATTTATATATTTTAAAATAGTAAAATTATAAGTAAATTCTTAAAATTTATAATTTCAAAATTTACTTAAAACAATAAAATTTTCAAAACATATAAATTTAAAAATCTAAAATTTAAAACCTTTATAAGAATAACTTATATATATATATAATATTTGAAAACAGTATTTATTAAAAACCATATATATTTCCTTTTTAAAACTTTGGAAATCATTTCAAAATTATGTATATAGACCAACGATGTTCGTATATAATTTTCTATCCTATGGTCAAGTGATACGGATATTTATCATTTCAATCCGCAATTTGAATATATACGGGTATATATCCTTTCAACCCAAAATCCCAAATTCAATTCAATCAAAATCGCTTGGGTTTATCATTTCAATCCATAACGAATTCTCCTATTCTAAAAGATCGTTCGGTTATGTATCATTTCAACCCATAGGGAATTCTATACTAACAGGGAAGTTGCAGAGTGAGAACAGTGATGATAATAATATAACATATCAATAACAGGCATATATCATCAATATAAATAACAGATAATGGTGTCAGATATCACAGGTGAACAGATGCAGATAATAGCATATATAGCAATGTAAATAACTAATAGCAGCATATTTCAATTGTCGTTTCAATTGAAATCAAATTTAATAAATATAAGAACATTATTCATGAGTGATTGCTCACCTTTCGAGGCTAGATAGATAGACAAAGAAATGAGCTTTCTAAAGCACGCTAGATGGATACGATTCGACGAACAAAGCTGATAAATAGGAATAAACGAAATCAAATCATAGCTGGATTGATGAAGATCGGTTATAAGTGAACATATATATATATGAATGTATATAACTATATATATATATATAATTTCAAATCAATGTTAAATTTAACACTTAAAATCTCTAAAATATATAGAAACTAAACCCAGGTATAAATATATAAACTAGTATATAGCTTATGCACACATTATCAAAATGGCTTTATATAAAGGAATAACATAAAAATATCTACGTAACCTATATATTATACTATAACAATATATATAATACTACTTTCATTTTATAACAAACAGTTAAACAATAAGCAGTGTATACAAACCATATATATAACTAGACATAAGCTGATATGTAATAACTATTATATAAACTTTATACCTATAAAACAGACTATATATAATAAAAATCAATTTTAGAAATATACACTTAAAATAAAATATATATGTATAATTCAAGTAAATCTTTTAAACATAATATGTATATTTAGAGCTATCACAACATCATACAAATTCATATATATAACAAGCCGAATTGTATTACATGTATAAACATACATATATAACTACTATTATATATATATATATATAAGTAAACGGAAATTTGCAACATCTTATATACCTATTATATTATAAAGTCAATATAGACTTGTTATATTACAGTATATAAGTAACCCAACGGGCCATAGAAAAGCTAATATAACTTGCACACTTTAAAAAGTCTATAATTTATATGCATACAAAGTTTTCAAAGTCAATATGGTAAGAACAGAGACAAATTCATGCAGACCCAATTTGTACGCGAACAAAATATATTTGACATATGAACCAACGCATACATATATACATAAAACTCAATACCGAAACTACTATGTGTAATATTTATATATAAAACATATACATACGTTTCAAAAATCAAAATCCCTTTATATAATAAAATTAAAGTCAGTATTTATACAACCAAAAAAATATATTTTTGCAAACTATACACAAACATTACTTAAAGCCAAGGCTTACGCATACAAATACATATACTATCACACGTAACACTCCTACAGGCAAAATATTTTACACTATATACAATACAGATATATATATATATATATAAACAAGTTAACAGACATAAACACACACACACATATATATATATAACCTATTATAAACACTTTCATACTTACAAATAAAACAACTGATAATAATAATATATATACCTTTCATAAAGCAATATACAATAGCATTTATAAATATGCGCATCCTCATATATATATGTACAGGAGATGGGAAGAGTAGCCGAGAAGGAGGAGAAGGGAAGAATGGAGCGGCCGCTTGGTCAGGATCTGGATGTGGGTGGTCGGGTCAATCAGTGGGTGGGGCTGCATCGATGAGAGAGGGGGAAACGACCGTGGTGGCTACGAGGCTGGGTGGGGATTTGATGGTGAGGGGTGTCGGTTGCGTGATCTCCAGGGTGGCTATTGACAACTAGGATCGGCACTTGGAGGACCGGTTGTGGTGGCTGTCTCGAAGCAAAGGCAATGGAGTCGATAAGGAGGGAGGAGCTTCAGTGGAAACTGGGGAGGGAAGAAGGATCGAAAGTTGTTTGTGGTGGGAGAGTAATAAGGGATCGAAGGGAAGAGGAACGAGCATGCTACAGGCTAGAACGAAACAGACATACGTTTTTTTCTTCTTCTAAAGAATGAGCAGAGAAAGAAATAGAAGAGAAAATGAAATGCAAATGGACCAGTTGAAAATAAATTGAAACTAGAGAATTGAAAATTCTAATTATTATAATTTCTAGGAATATTAAAAGACTGGTGGCTATACAGTTCACGATAGATAACTAATGGTCACAAGGAAACAAAAGGTTCAAAACGTGTACCGATCCGGTTAACCGTTTCACGGTTTCGACGCGTACCGGATTCCGAAATACACAATTGAATACACTGTTGAGATCAGCACGACGAGACGATCGAAACGGTATACAGATATCAGTGGTATGATCATTTATCAAAAGTCGATAATCGGTACCGAAAATGCTGCAAATCTGTCGAAAATAAGATAAACGGAGCAATAACAGTCCAAGTTTGATGAAACAGAATATGACGTCTCACTCAGAAGAAGATTTACAAATTTATTATATAAAAATATTCGGGTTTGGAAAATATTTTATTATCATCAAATATTAAGTGATTTAAATTAAAATAAAATTACACAAGAAAATACACTTCCACATTATCTGATGAAAATTTACCATTTACTATGTTTTAATAGACGTAATCCAAATATCAAATTTTTATTATTTAAATTTCATAAAAATTCAATTAATTACTTAAATAAAACCATTAAAATTTTACGGGTCGTTACACTCTCCCACACTCAAAACTTTTCGTCCCCAAAAAGAAACGATGTAGGAGAATATAAATAACCAGAAAGAAAATAGATTTGAAATATAAAATAAAGCAATTAATTTAAAACCAAATAAGTTTTAATTCAAACAAATTAATATTTAACAATTTGGTTTAATCCATTTGATTTCACCTAAGTTAATTTCACTTATAATTCAATTTTAACTATTTCCAAATTCATATTTATCTACTCATTATCTTATTATTCTATTTTACCTCAATTAACATTTTTATAATCATAAATTAGGTGCATAACCATTATAATCAAATTTTATTCAACTAATTAATTCTTTCTTTTTCCCAAATTTATTATTCAATTTATTCCACTTAATATATCTTATCACATATATTAAGTAGATTGTCACTTATTATAATCACTCAAATTACTTATAAATCCCTTTAATATCATTTTATACTGTATATTATTCAATTACATAGTTAACTTCTGAATAATTTAGGTAAGTTATATTGGAATGTAATTGAGTATTATACAAATAAATTTTTTCCCAATTCAATTATTTCAAGTTTAAATATTATTCAAAATTTAAGAGTTAAATTTCCGATCTCACTTCAAACCATTTAGAGAAAATGTATACATATATAGCTCCTATATATATAGTTAACTCTATAAACATATACTTATATATATTATTAATCAAGTCATACTTAATAAATTCAAATCAAATTTATTTTCCAAAACAAGAGTGTAGCAAAGCCACTAAATGGTCTCTCCACTCTGAAACTCGAAAATGAATGTCGATGATGCTGCATCATCACCGAAATTATTTTCCAACGACCATGGAGGAGACTACTGATTTGAAACCTTTAAAAAAAATTTGAAACAAATTTCTATTCGAAAATACTTTAAATAATATACTTTGAAATTTAAAACCAAATTTTCAAAAATACTGGAAATTTAATTCTTAAATTCTAAATTTAATTCTTAAATTCTAAATTTAAAGTTAATTTAATTCCAAATAAATTTATAAACCATGTTTTATATTTTCATTTATTTATATGTTGGAATAGTCAATGGTTTACAAAATAATAAATGAAAATCAAATATTATCATTCTATTAACCAATTCATTTAACTTTTTAATTTTCGAAAATTTACTTATATAAAATATAATTATACAAAATTCATTGTGTCGGTTTGCTCTGTTCAAGTGTTTTGGAATTCCAATCGATAACGTTGATCAGACGAATCGATTGAAAACCCAAATCAACATTAACAACTCAAACAACACAATATATAAAATATTTTTATATTAATTTCAAATACACTCCCTCACTCGATGATTCCAGTATAAATTCCAGAACAAGAATAGAGATTCCAATTAGAGGAACTTTAATCAAAGGGAATCTAACAAAAAGATAAGCTCAATACAAAGATAAGATGATTAAATTTCAAAATAGGAAGATGGATAGACTTATATAAATCGCGGGCGACCTTAACTGGGTAAAATATGACTTCAAAAATAGGATCGATGCAAAATTCTAAGGCAAATCGACATTTGATCGTAAGAGAAATTACCCTGGTCGTCTACTAGAGAACGGTTCGGGTATAGCAAGAGATAGCAGCATCTAAACCGACGATACAGAATATTCGGTGAATCAATGCCAATTGTAAAGGAGTTTCACTCCATTACAAATCATCCTACGATTGGCGGGACCGCCTATTCATTATAGATATCAACTGAAATGGAGTTATGGGATACTCCAGAATCAAGAAAACATGAATAGGGAGAGACAAGAATGGATTTCAGAACGAATGGGAGAGTTCCAAAGTTCAAAGGAAGTTGAGTCAAAGAGGAAGAAATTCAAGCTCGAACGAAGGCAATTCTGTAATTAAATCTACTCTATATGCTAAGTTTTGCCTAAAACCAGAGCTCTGATACCAACTATAACATCCTGATATTTTCAACCATTCGCATCTGCACATGTCATACTTGAATTGCTCAAAATATTGTATTGTTAATTTATATTTGGCAAAACTCAGCGTATACAGTAAATAAAATAATCACAGAATCACAGACATAGAGTAATATAACAATAAGCAGCGGAAACAAAAGAATAGTAGTTCATGAAGCTATTATATATATATATATACATGTAACATAATTAAAACAAGATACAAAATAAGTCTCAAATACATAGAAGTCTCAATACAATAGTCAAATACAAGATAAGAATATATCACAGGAGTCAATTGAATAACTACAAGTTGAATAGATAGATGGATCTCCAAGCGAAGCTCCAACTCCAAAGGTGAGCCTCAAATGCTGTGACACTCCGTCTGACCCGAGCGTAAAGCAAAAACACAAAACACTCGAGTCAGGATTAACATTCTTATATTAATAAATCCAACTCAAGTGAAATATCAACTTAAATACAAGTAACTTAAAGGATGTTTGGGATAACCATCCTCTAAGGATCCGTGGAACTATCTACTATGTAGTATAATACGCTATTATAATATGTCTATAGTAAAGTAAACTATTAAAATAGCATTAAGGCGTTACCCATATCCCCCTTAACACATTTTATATATTCCCATAGTCTATACAGTACCGTAATCTCCCCCGTACTGGGCGTCGTCAGAGGGCACTCCATATGTATGGTACAAAACAAACTCGTAGTGGTCTCGATAAGGTAGGTGACACGGCACAACTAGGAAATGCCAGGGTAGATATACCAATTACACTTCCGGGCTGGTGGTAACGCATAACTGCAACTATCGCCCACCTCGATCCACACTCCCAAATCGAAGGTGCGCACCAACTCAATCACAAAGTAATAGAATGGCAATCGAAGGAATGTGTCCGATCGGAGGAGCTACCTCACTTGGCCCGTCAATTGCTCCTGTTTTAGCCACCTTATGCTAACTCATGGGAGTCAGGTCCACATATATACCTCAAATAGAACCGTCGCCACCATCCTACTTCATTCTGGAATCTCCACCGTGTAACAACCCGGGATTTTGGAGATTACTGTTAATATTAAATTATAATGCAAATTATAATTTAATATTGTGTTTAAAAAATGAATTGGATAATAAAATGAGAGATTATATTGTTTATTTTATATAAACAATATCTTGATGAATATAATTTGGGATTTGAAATTTTAAATAAGTCATATTATTTTATTTGAAGCCTATTTCAACATTTGATGGTTGAAAAAAGTGTAAATGAATGAAATAAAGTTGAAAAACTTTATTTATGGATTTTGATTGAAAATAAATAATTCCGATGGTTTAATTTTAGTTAATTAGTAATATTGGAAATTTATTCCAATGTTAGCCTTTTATTGTAAAATAAAAGGAATAATAAGAAGAAAATAAAATTTAGAAGTGTAACTGGAATGATGTATTAATATTATAAAAATGTTAAAACATTTTAATACACTTCATTAGGCTTAAAAATAAATTTTATTTACTTGAAATGGATGAAAATAATGATTTTTCACTAAAAATGGGAATATTGGTAAATATTGTTAAAAATTTGTGTTATATGGGGAAAATAATATTTTTAATTGGAAAATTAAATTTTTGATGTTACTAACATGTTCCCTTTATTAAAACATGAACAATGCAACTTGTTTCATGTGATTTGAAAAATTTATGCAAAAGTTATGTGTAAATTACTAAAACACATATGCATATTTACTCTAAATATTTTTCTAAGTGTGAGAATTGGGCTTATTGGGTTATTTTGTGCCCACAAACCCAATTTCTATAATGTTCAAAGAGATATACGTTCATTTCTCTCTGGCTATTTTTTTTCAGTAAAACACTTTTCTTCTAAAAACTTCAATATTCTAAATAATGGCCTCCATATGAAGAAAAATCAAAATTCACTCATTCTCTTGCAAATTCAAGATTTAATTCAAGGTACAAACATAAGAGAAGGTAATCTCCTACCTATTTAATCTTAAAATTCATATCAATTCTCGGATTTGATTCACTATAATTGAGTTTTGATATTTTCCTTGCTTGCATGTTGTTTCTATAGCTTCTACAAGTTTCTAATTACTAATCCAAGGCCAAAGCTCTTTTCTTTGCAAGCAAAATCATTTAATTCGCTGCAAACAAACCCTAAGGTGAGTAATCTCACTCACGCTAGCTGTAAACAATCTTTCTTATTCATATTTAGTGGAAAATTGAATGTTTGGAGCTATAAAAATCAAGTTTTGATCATATTTTGTGCTCAATCCAAAAACTGAATTCTGTCCATCTTTGAAGCTGAAACAAAATTAGCCATAACTTGCTCATTTTTGATTGGAATTTGATAATTTTGGATGTTTTGGAAAGCCCAAACTTTGTTCTAAAAGTTTCATGTTTTATGTTTTCTAAGATTTCGAAGTTATCTTGGTCAAAAATATGATTGTTTGTTGCAATCCCGAGAGCAAAACGACAGCGACAATGATCATTGACCTAAGAATGTATTTGGCCGTATCTTTTGATCCGTGAGTCCGATTTTGGTGATTCTTTTTCTGACTTCAAGCTAATAAAATCACCTTTAATTTTTATGTTTAGAGTTTTCTAAAATTTCAAAGTTATCTTGACCAAAAATGAGACTGTTTGTCGCTGTCCCGAGACAAAATGACAGAAGTTGTGAAATTCAAATCTCAGAATTGTTTTATCCATAACTTTTACAATTCTTATCGGAATTTGGTAATTTTTAATGTTCTGGAAATCTTAGGATGTCGACTACAACTTTAATGTTTTGTTTTTTCTGTAGTTTTGAGGTTAGCTATGTCAAAAACTAATTTTTCTACTGCTAACCCGAGAGCAAAACCAATATTTGCTCTGTGTTTGAAACTGAAACGAATTTGACCATAACTTCTTCGTTTCTTAACCGATTTTTATAATTTTGGATGTTTCGGAAAGCTTAGATCATGTGCTACAAGTTTCGTTCATTTTATTTTCTGGAGTTTTGAAGTTTGCTTGGGAAAATTATGGTTATATGTTGCTGTCCTGAGAGCAAGATGACAGTAACAACAAACATTAACCTTAGAATTGTATTAGCCCGTTTTACTCTTATTCTCTTTTGGTTTTGGTGATGTTTTTGAGATTTTTGAGAGCTATGATGCCTATCAATAGGCTAGCTATATTTGGAGAATTTGAAATTCAAATTTAAATAGAATTTGAATTGAATTTGGGTTAAATTTGAATTGAATTCATATTGAACTCAAGTTATGGGTCTTGAGTTATCTTTCTTGTTTTTCATTGTTTTCGAGTATGGTTTTAACTAAACCATTTTTGAAGTGATTTTGAAATAAATGGACATTTCAAATTATTATTCTATAGTATTTTAAAATTATTTTTCTAATATAAAAAACCTATTTATTCCTTATAATAAAGGGATTTCAAATATTTGTTTTATTAATCTTTTTGGGAAAAAGGTTAGAAGCTTGTTTTCTCTAGTAAACTATTTTTAGATATAAAACATACACTTTTATACTATTCGAACGTATGAGAAAGAGAATTAAACGATTTAGTAAAACACGTGGTATGGGACATGTGCGTTTACTGTTTCGGTTAATTCCGGACTTGTACGATCGAAGATATTTGAGATTATTGATTCTGAGATGTTTTTCCATTTTATGGCGTATTTTGAGTTTTATAATTCCTATTTATTGAAATTATTTAAGATGGCCAATATCTGGTAAGTATTATGGTTTGAGATCTCCTATGTAGGAGTATGGTTGATGAGAACCATCACGATGTTTTATTTACTTGCCAATGATATAAGGCAAGTCTTGTGTATATGATTTCATATTTTGAGATTTATGGTTTATGAGGAACCATCACGATGTTTTCACTTGTCGATGAGATGAGACAAGTTATGATGCCATTTAATACTTGTCGATGAGATGAGACAAGTATGGTGTCTCTTTATCACTCGCCAATGAGACGAGGCGAGATATGATTTTCTGAGTTTTATGATGTTTCTAGTGTGGCATCGACTAACGGCTAGTAAACCGCTAAGTGCGAATGTGTGGTATGGGACACACGTTAACACTTTTCGGGTTCCTATCTGTGAGTTTGTGACACATTCACGATGTTTACCTAACAAAACTGCTTTGAGAGGTGTTAGCGGCCTTGTCATGAGGACGAACTACTTTGGGAGGTGTTAGTGACCTTGTTAGGGCTGACAAAATAGCTTGGACAGGTGTCAGCGACCTTGTCATGAGGACGAACTGCTTTGGAAGGTGTCAGCGACCTTGTCTAAGGCTTCGGCCGTCTGAGTTTAGCACGTGCAGTATTGCTTCGGCATTGTAATCAGGGATCTGGCCAATACGGGTTTTCTAAGTTTTGAGTTCGCCGTTTTTGGCGCATTAGAGTTAAAGATTTTTTCTGAGTTTTGAACTCGCATCGAATTCTTTATTGAGTTTGAGATTTTATGAGTTTGAATTCTTATCGAGTTCCATGAGCTTTTAAGATTGAGATGCATGTGTGAGATTTAACCATCTTGGCTTACTTATGAGTTTGAGATCTCACATTCTTATGGAGTTACCTTGTGTTGCTTTCATGGCTTCTATTTGTGATTGAGATGAGTTTTCTCCTTTTTGGAGTAATGGTTCATCGAACCATTTCGGTTTTACTTAAGCTTTATATGAGTTGATTTGAGTTCTTTATGGTTTATCGCCGATGATATGAGGCACTTGTGTTTTATTTGAGTATCGAGTTTGAGTTACCTCTTTCGAGGTATTTAGTCACTTAGGTAGCGTTTGTTACTTAAGTATTGAGCTATGAGTTTTCTAATCATTCTCCTCATTCGAGAAGAAGTATCACTATATCCATTCTGCTTCATATTATCGATATTGACTGATTTGTGTAGCTAGACTGACCCGTGTATTTATACTCGGGCCAGACCGAGTTGTTTCAGGTATCATCTATTAGGCTTAGCTTGAAGTTGATGTTGGACATTAGCTTATCTATCGCTTGAGTAGTTGATTTCTTCTGCATACTCTGATGTATTACATTTGATTCGATGTATATAGTGTGGTTGAGTACCACCTTTATTGTATTCATATTGTATTGTACTGAACATGTATCAGTGTATGTATATATATATGATGTTGGTTACTGTTCTGTGATGTGATTTACATTCAGTTATTGTATTTTTTTTTGATAGATCCATTAGCCACCTATAGTTTTGGATTAAGCATTTACTGGGTATGTCGATCCACTTGAGTTGAAAAAAAAATTATATTGCATTTATCGACGTATTCAATAGATGTTTAAGACAAAATTATAGTTGGTCGCCCTTAACCAGCCCTATTCTCCGCTTTAGTAGACATAATTACTTGTTAATTCTCTTTGCTAAGGTGGGTCTCGGGGTGGGGCGTTACACACCGCGTACACGGTTGTTAAAGTGGTTTTCGGTATTGGTAGAGAGTATGACAATATCCGATCCCGGTCTCTTTAACAACCAAACGTTATTATAACACCATGGTCATTTCAAAATGTCATACTTCAAAACCAAAATATCGTATCCATTTCAAAACCATATCAATACGATATCATTTCTCACTTAAAATAATATTCATTTCCAAAATCATAACACTTTCCAAAATTATAACTCTTTGAAATTATAAAACCTTTGAAATTATAACACTTTGGGAATCATAACACTTTGGAAATCATAACAATTTGGAAATCATAACACTTTGAAATTATAGCACTTTGGAAATCATAACACTTCCCACTTAAATAGTTTGATATAGAAATAGTATATATAAATAAAATAGTTAATGAAATAAATAGTATATATAAATTAAAATAGTTTTATATTAAAATAGTTTATATATATTAAGAATAATTAGTATATTAATAATAGTTTTATATTAAAATAATTTATAAAGTAAAATATTTATATATATACATTTAAAATACTTTATATAATAAATAGTTTCCTCAAAGTTCACAAATCGATTCAAATCAATTCAAATTCAAAAATTCAATTTAATCCATTTCAATTCAATTCAGTTTCTCAATAAACCATTTCAAATTATATCGATTTCAAATACAGATTTAAACCACCAAACATACCATTTCAATTCCAATATATTTCAAAGTTCAAATATTCAACATTTTCAAAACTAAATTTGATAATTTCATTTATATTTCAATTTTACTTCAATATTATTTAGCTTGAATTATTCACTTAATAAAATCCAATATCATTTAAATAAGCCTCAAATTTCAATAAACTAAATATTTCCTTCAATTTATTTAAACTTGAAATATTCATTTAATCACTTTAAATTAAAATAAAGTTATACAATCTTATCTTTAAAATCTCAAATTTAATAAATCTCAAATCAAATTTATTTGATTATAATTCCTAAATAAACACAATTTCAAACCAATTTCTATTTCTAGTTCCAACCTTAATTTATTAAAAATTATTATAAACTCTATATTTGAAATAAAATTTTAAATAAATACTTAAACATATTATTAAATTTATTTACACATTAAATCTATTTATATATTTTAAAATAGTAAAATTATAAGCAAATTCTTAAAATTTATAATTTCAAAATTTACTTATAACAATAAAATTTTCAAAACATATATTTTTAAAAATCTAAAATTTAAAACCTTTATAAGAATAACTTATATATATATAATATTTAAAAACAATATTTTTTAGAAACCGTACATATTTCCTTTTTATAACTTTGGAAATCATTTCAAAATTATGTATATAGACCAAAAGTGTCCGTATATAATTTTCTATCCTATGGTCAAGTGATACAGATATTTATCATTTCAATCCCCAATTTAAATATATACGGGTATATATCCTTTCAACATGCAATCCCAAATTCAGTTCAATGAAAATCGCTTGGGTTTATCATTTCAACCTATAATGATTTCTCCTATTCTACAAGATCGTTTGGGTATGTATCATTTCAACCCATAGGGAATTCTATACTAACAGGGAACTTGCAGAGTGAGAACAATGTTGATAATAATATAACTTATCAATAACAGGCATATATCATCAATATAAATAACAGATAATGGTGTTAGATATCGCAGGTGAACAGATGCAGATAATTGCCTATATAGCAATGTAAATAACTAATAGCACCATATTTCAATTGTCGTTTCAATTGAAATCAAATTTAATAAATATAAGAACATTATTCGTGAGTGATTGCTCACCTTTCGAGGCTAGATAGATAGACAAAGAAATGAGCTTTCCAAAGCACGCTAGATGGATACGATTCGACGAACAAAGCTGATAAATAAGAATAGACGAAATCAAATCAAAGCTGGATTGATGAAGATCAGTTATAAGTGAACATATATATTTGAATGTATATAACTATATATATGTTAACTCTTATTTTCAAGCGACCTAAAACTGCACGACCTAAAAAGCTTGCGACCTAACAGGGAGTAGCGACCTAGAAGAGCTTGCGACCTAAGGAAGTGTTGCGACCTAAGGATGAGCTGCGACCTAACCTCTTTGCAACCTAAGGTCCAGAAGACCTCGCGACCTAAGGGGGCAGGAAAGCTTTGCGACCTAAGGCTGCAGAAGATCTCGCGACCTAAGAAGTTCGCGACCTAAGAAGTTTGCGACCTAAGATCCAGGAGGACCTCGCGACCTAGCTACAGGAAAGGTTCGCGACCTAAGAACTTGGAAGTTTGCGACCTAAGAGGCTAACTATCCATTAACTCGCCTGCGACCTAGTTTAGGTCGCTCGCGACCTACGACTTAACTAAGGTCGTACGCGACCTAAGACTTAGGCGAATTTTCTGAATTCAAATCAGCTACTATAAATACCCCACCACTTCCAACATCAAGAGGACTTTTGGCCATTCATTTCTCCAAGCGCCATTACGCTGTCGAAGCTTCCTCTCATTCAGCAATCAAAGATCTTCAAACATTCAAGACACTACAACGATCTTCGAGAAGAGCTCCTAACATCCAACGCGGATTCGTCAAGTTTCATCATTAAAGATCGAGCTAGTAGTCAAGAATGATTTCATGATCAAATTGTATTGTATTTAGAGGGATATTGTATCGAATTGTAATCAAATCAGCAATAAAAGACTATAAAGTGGATGTAGGCTCAATTACGGGCCGAACCACTATAAATCCGTTGTTCATTTACTGTTTTTCTGCTATTCACAGCTCATATTTTGTTCCCGTACCAACGGGTGGTGCTTTCACAAGTTTATTACACACACCGGGTGTTAGCGTTCACTTTTTACCGTTAACATTTTGGTGCTTTCATTGAGAGTTGAACTCAGGCGATCATCCACCGTTGCTTCGCAAAGATTCATAAAAAGAACCTCTCTTAAAAACCAGATCTGAAATAATGGCTCCTGGAAGAAGAGGCAGACCTATCAGATCCGGAAACGCTCACGAAGGAACTTCCGCTTCCCCAATAACAGACCAAGCAACTCCAACCGTTGGGGTCACCAGGGCTGAATTGGATGACGCAGTTTCTGGATTATACCAACAAATTGAAACTCAAAACGCTTTGATGATGGATAGATTAACTGCTCTGCTCGGGGCAAATCGTCAACCAGAAAACCGTCGAACTACTCTTCCTGAAATGCCACCTTTCCAAACTGATGGTTCTATGCCGCAACCAACTTGTCATGAGCAGATGCCCGGGCAAAATTCCGAGGGAAGAACTAATACTTGCCCGGAGGTGTCTTTGAACAATAAAGAGTACCTGTCTGAAATGGTTGGCCGCATCATGAAAGAGAGCATGCAAAGGGAAGAAGATGAGGCTGACTGGGGATTTGCGCCAAGCAGAACTCCGTTTACTGAAAGGATCCTAAGAGCGGAGTTTCCAAGGAAGTTTGCACCTCCTACTATCCAAGCTTATAGGGGAACCAGTGACCCTAATCATTTCCTCTACAAGTACGATTGGCATATGACTGGTGCAAGAGCATCAGACGAGATCAAGTGTCGATACTTTCCGGTATACCTAGAAGGTGTGGCTTTACTTTGGTTCACAAAGCTTCCAGTTCGGTCTGTAGATAAATTCTCCGACTTAACGCAAAAGTTTAAAGAACAGTTCAGATTGTATGCTTCAAAAGCTAAGGATATAATGTCATTGTCCAACCTTGAACAAGCGCCCGGAGAATCAATCAAATCTTTCTTGAGTCGTTTCAATATAGCTTTGGCCGAGGTAGAAAATGCGGAACCACGCATGATCCTGACTTATTTGATGAGAGCCATTGATAAATCGAGTGAATTTGGGATATGGTTAAAGATGAAAGAACCAAACTCACTTGATAAATTTTATAAAAAGGCCGATGAGTTCATTCGCCTTGAAAGCCTTTCTGCAACATCGAAAGTGGTTACCGCCCAGACTAACAATGACAATGTCGCACCTAAGAAAAGAGAATCTGAAAGTCAGAAAAGGGAGAATGAAGGAGGAAAAAGCCAGGGAAATGAAAAGAAACCTCGCCGCTTTAATCCTTCGGACTTTACTCCTTTAACTGATACACCAAGAAATATCTTTTTTGCAACAAAGGACGCTGTCAGGTACCCTAAGCCGCCTGAGATGACGAGAGGGGCAAAGCGTAATGGAAAGTTCTGCCAATTTCACAATCAACCTGGCCATGACACTGACCAGTGTCGCGAATTAAAGAAGGTGATTGAAGAATTGCTAGAGCAGGGTAAACTCCAACAATACGTTAAAAGAACCGGAGTCGATCCAACCCCATCCGCTCGAGATCAACAACGTCCTACCCATCAATCCGATTCTCTCAGCAACACTGCAGTGCAAGATTCAGAAAAGCTTGTCATTAATGCTATCACAGGGGGACCATACCCAGCAAGCAGAAGTTGGGATGACTACTAATCACTCACAAAACTGCGACTGGGACATCTCTCGCTTTCTCTGACATGAAAAATCCAAAAGCTATGAATCAAGCACAAATGGAAATCCAGCTTGGAGATTCTGGAACAACAATAACTAGCATTCATTTTACTTAACTGCATTGCTTGAATTTGTAAAGATAATGATGGATGTGTATTTTCTGCATTGTAAACCGCTGAGAAATCAGCGTGACTCAATAATGAAAAAACTATGCATTGTGTTTTCTATTATAAAATGCCTGTTATATTTCGATGTGTAAATACTCTAAATGTATTGCTAAAATATCGATCTAATACTGCAGGTCATTAAAGCAAAGCTCACCCATCGCAAAGCTAAGCGAGCCTTACAAATCATTTAGCAGATTTCAAGCAACAAAAATTTCAAACTCGAATCCCATACAAGAGGAACTTCACATAAAAAGTTGACGGCTCCACTAGGTCAAGCCCTCGTTAACTGGTTGTGATCGCTGATGTAAAAAAGGCATCCAACCAAATAACTTGCGTTTACTCTGTGGAGTCATTCAACGGTGAAGTCTACTTCTTCGAATAAAGCAATTTACTTGCAAGAGAAAGGAAAGTGCGCTTGGAAACGATGATAAAGGATCGCAGATTGGTGGATGATGATACAACATGAGCAGGCAAACATGGAAGCAGCCAAAGGAAGGTATGCCTCTCAACAGGAAAGCAGGTAGATCCACTAAAAGGATAACTTCCCAAGCAGAAGGAATAAGACCCTCGCTGGCTGATTGTGATGCATCCGATCAGGCAGCTTGTGTCCATCCCATGGATCTACTTGCCCCTAAGACGCAACCTTCCTGGCACACCAACCAACTGATGCTCCTTCCCAAGGATCAACAAAGCCCTCTAACGAGGCACGCCAATAAATGAAGAGCTTTCCTCAATCAAAAAGATCGGTGGGACTACCAAAAAGGGGCACCTTGTTAATCGATTGCGATCGTTTGTACAAACAAACATCCAATTGAACGACTTACGCTTGTCCCGTGGACCCCTCCGACCATGAGAAAGTAACTTCCAGGCAATCACAAGCCCTCTTCAGAGGCACAAGCCCTCTTCGGAGGCACAAGCCCTCTTCGGAGGCACAAGCCCTCTTCGGAGGCACAAGCCCTTTTCGGAGGCACATTTCACCCGTGTAGAAGTGAAAAATGCTTCTCTTCGGAGACCCACTTCACCAGTGATGAAATGCTAAAAAGCCCTTTTCGGAGGCACATTTCACCCGTGTAGAAGTGCAAAATGCTTCTCTTCGGAGACCCACTTCACCAGAGATGAAATGCCAAAAACTGCTTCTCTTCGGAGACCAAAACTGCTTCTCTTCGGAGACCAAAACTGCTTCTCTTCGGAGACCAAAACTGCTTCTCTTCGGAGACCAAAACTGCTTCTCTTCGGAGACCAAAATCGCTTCTCTTCGGAGACCAAAAGACCTCTTCAGAGGCGTACTCCACCTTGCTTGAAGTACCAAAAATAAACCCTTTACTGGGGCACAAAAATCAAAACCTTCTTCAGAAGTTCATTTCACTGTGCAGGAAAATTCACTTTCAAACAAATAAAAGTGATCATTCCCAGAAGTCGAAGTGTTCTTCAGGAGGAAAAAAGAAAATAAAGATTCCTCCAAAGACAAGATATACTCTATTAAAAGCAGAACAATTCTTCCCTAAAAAAGTGGAAAGTTATTCTCTAAAATAAGAGTATCGGTCTTGTGAAATCAAGAGATATTACAATATACTTGTGGTATGGGGGCAACATTGTACAACTCAGTTACATTAATAAAAGTAGTATACAAGCAACATACCACAAGTTCATTGCAATATCATGTAATAAAGATGTGGAGTAAATGCGTTCTTGAAACACAGACAAAAAATTTGTACAAGTGAAAAGAATCGTTTACTCTACACTTCAAATGAAAAACAGATGTATTCCTACATACACAAGGATTTGTACAAGAAAAATATCTATTTTATTTCAACACTATGAGAATTTTTACATTGTACAGGTTACAAAAAGAAGCGGAGACCGGAATCCGCACAATCCCCGGTCAATACAAAAAGCAGAAAATGCAAAATCAAACTCATTTCCCCTTCTTCCCACCCTTGGAACTTTTACCCGGCCTGGTAATTAGCTTCGTAGGCCGCATCGGAGAAGAAGGAGAAAGAGACTCAGCCGGATCAACTACAGCTTCCTCTTCAGCGGAAGTCTTCTTCTTTTTCTTTACAGCACGTTTCCCCTTCCTCTTTGAAGAAGACTCGCTCCCCGGAGTAGTCAGCAATGTTGAAAGCTTCGTATCGTCGTCAAGAGACCGCTCCGGAGTCTTCTCGATGTCTTCAAAATCCTCTGCCTTCTGTTCCTGAGAAGCAGCCGGATCATCCAAGCCTTGAAGAGCTTCGATTTTCTCTGCTTGTGATCCAGGTTGGGAAGCAGAGGGAGGAGTAATTTGGGAAGACGGAGGAACGGCAACCGAAGGAGTGAAAGCTTGTACAGTGCTTGGTGCCTCCGCTGTAGAAGAAAAGAAGTTAAAATCAACATCCCCCGAAAATAAAGAAGGCATCGGTTCACCAAAGTTTAAATAACAAGTAAGAAAGTCATCAAACTCGGTTAAATCAAGTAGCTGGTCCATTAGACCCGGAACTTCGCCAAAGTTACCTGGAGGAGTTGGTTTCGCAAGCTCGATTTCATATTTATCAGCTTCAGTTTCTTCCTGGCTCTTCTCTTCAATTTGGGAGAAAGGAGTCTCGGAAGTATCGAGTTTAGCTTCAGCATCTTTTGCAGCAAGTGGAGATTGAGAGCTAGAACCGATGATATCAACATCAGTCAAAGTTGAAGTATGGACAGGGGCAGGTAGTGATGTTGTCTTTGCTGGGTATTCTTCTACCGCTGCCCCGGCTCTAGCTCCGGCAAGTTGTTCTTTGCCTCTAATAAGCGCATCACGTGCTTCATCGTCTAGATAAAGCGCTGCAAGGTCTGCTTCCGCATAGCTGGAAAATGTGTCAAGTATAGTCTCCCAGACTTCAGCAAGTGTAATCTCATATTTGGGACCCAAAAAGGAAAGGCTGCCACGGCCCAAAACGCTGTGCATATAGAAGTCAAATAGAGTAGAATCGATGCTAGCTCTAGTGGCATCATGAGACTCTTCGGCCGCAACTTGACCGGCGACCGCGTCATCACGCTCCTTCTCAACTTTAAGAAGCTTAGCTTTCAGCATCTCAATCTCTGCATTTTGGGACACAATTGTCCCCCGTAGCTCAGCAGTTTCTGTGCGATATTTCTCAGTAATGTGCTGCTCGGCTGCAAGTTTCATTTCGGCGTCTCTTTGTGCAGCATGTGCATCCCGTACCTGCTTCTGAAAGACTTCTTCCTTTTGGGATTGCGATGCGAAAGACGAGGAGAGATCTTCCTTAAGTTGCTTGACTTCAGATGCAAGCTTTGCGTTGTCGTCTGCGATACTCGTCATCTCCGCATCATGCTGCCTGCGCCATTTGTCCCATTCTGCCTTATCATTCTCCATCGTCATCATCGCCTCAAGGTTAAGATGGTTGACCCTTTGGAGTTCATCGACCAGCTTCTGCCACTGTGACATCCTCTCGATGTTAAGTCTGACCGCATCAAGGCTGCTAAGCATGTCTGATTTATCAATCGGAACAATGTCCAAGTCAAAGCGTACCCCTCTTAGGCACCAATTCGGAAATCGGCTCTGAAGCGTTGGAGGGCCGTCTTTAACTAGATATTGTGGCCTGTTAATGATGGTTTGAATGTCAGTTTCCTTTAGAGGAGGAGAACCTGCCGAAATGCCAGAAGAAATGGGAGCGTTGGTCTTTTCAGAAATAGCAGACGCGTCACTCGGCTTAGACCGTTTGCTCGATTCATCAGTAATTTGCTTCTTCCCTTTGTCATCATGATATTTTCTTTTATAAGAATCATCGTCTCTCCTTCTTTGCTGTTCCTCGTAAGCATGCCTTTCTTGAGCTTTTCTGGCTGCACGCTCTTCGTCAGATTCTTTACGGGAGGGAAGATAACGTCCATAATCATAAGAATCGCGCCCCCCGTAGCGCCGAAAGTTGTCGTAATATGAGCCGGTACGTCCCATCGGAGAATCTGAAAAACGAAAAAGCAGTTAAGTTTAGAAATTTCCAGGAAAAAGAGGATAAATGCTTATAAGTGCTAAAAAGTCCTAAGTGTGTGTGGCGTGCAAACTACATGCGTCAAATTACAGACCACGCTTCGGTGTGGAAACAGGGACGATTGGCGTAGTAGGCATTTGGGTTTGTTTAAGGGTAGAAGTTGCCTCGACGACGGGAGAAGTCGCTTTTTGACTGCTATCCCCGAAAAGCTCTTGGGAAGTTATCATAATGTCACTCAAGCCATCAAAGGTATCGTCACCCAAGTGTTCAGCAGATTTCTCTTTCTTAAGTTCCACATCAATTGATTTTTCAGAAGCTCGAGGATTCTCTTCTTCCTCAATAATTGGGGGAAGTGCCGACTTGCCAGCCAACCCTACAACATCAGTGGATCCAGAGCACTTTATCAAAGCAGAATCCAGGGCAGGTGTTTTTGAAGCAGCTTCTTCCGCAAAAACCGGGGCATTTGACGCCTCTGCTTGGGAATCTGGAGCAATTAACGTTTCCGCCTCCGAGCTAGAAACTTCATGAATCTGAGTCGATCTAGAAGAATGTAAAAGGCCAAACTGGTGCAGAAATTCATCTTTCAACAAGAATTTGGCACTCCTCTCTTCAGCGTCAACAGCATTCAAAGTATCTAAAATCGACTTACGGCTGGTATCTCGAAGAAGAGAAGGAAGTGCTGCACGAAGAAAGAATGGAATTAAGCATTTGATGGTTCGAATTATGAAAAATTTAGGAAAAAATGAATTGGTAAGAGGTAATCTTACTTCCGACTCTCCAAATAGCATAAAATCCCGGAGGACAGCGAACATAGAAGAATTGAGTCAAAAATCCGTGGGCACTTTCAGGCAAGTCCAGAATCAGTTTGCGATTCCTAGCACTCCTCACAAGTATAATAGAAGGATGGTCCTTGTTCTTTGCAAATGTGCACAAGAAGCGAATTTCATCAAAAGAGGGAAAACGGTTCAACGTTCTCCTGAAAAGCACACACAATCCCAGCAGGATGGAGTATCCGTTAGGGTGTAGTTGAAAGGGAGAAATAGTTAGCCGAAGGAGGAGTTCCCGAAGACAATCATTAAATGGAGGGATGGCTCCACTTGAACACATTTGCCGGTTCACAGCAACAAAGCCAAGAGGCGGCCTGTCAGCAGTGTCGCTTGGCCCAGGAAGTAAAGCATCTGTTTCGGCAATGCCAAATTGGATGCACAGTTGTCGGAAGACTTTATGACTTAGAGTAGTAGAAGTCCTTTCCGGAGGATCGTTTAGTGGAGTAGCAACTGGAAAAGCTTCTCCGGCTATTTCCAAGTCTTCCTGTTGAGATTCCATTCTACACAAGGAACTGGACGATCAAATATTAAGGTGCACGTTTCCTAAAAAGAGTGAAGTGTTGTGCAAAACTAATACAATAACGAGCAAATGCAAATGAAACTAAACTAATTGATTTTTGTCAATTATAAAGTTTCAGAGCTTAATATTTCAAGTCCAGGAACAATGTTGCGTTAAGGCAAATAAGTCAGCTTTAGTTGATCATTTCAATTTTGCTTTAATACTTCATATAGATTTGTTAGTTCACAGCATTTCGTTCACGAAGTTCATTTAAATTTGATTTTCTTTGACAACTAATCTGTTGTTTGATGTGGGCAGTCAATAGCAGTATATTCGTCCCATTTTTTCTGTGAATGTTACTTTTAAACAGGTTATTAGCATTGAGAATTGAGGCAATCTAAAAAGAAGTGCAAAGTCCAAAACAGTTCAAGTCCAGAAAATCAGTCAAGTTCTGCTCGGAAACTTCTAAGTGTTAGGTCGCTTACGACCTAACATAGGTCGCAGCATTCCTATGCTAAGATGTTCGGGTTAAAAGTTTCAGGCTGTAAAAAAAAAAAAAAATTTTTGGCCAAGTATTGGGTCGTTCAGCGACCTATCATGAGTCAGGATTCTTGTAGGTCGCAAGTTGCAACTGAATGAAGTAAGGTGGAGCGATTCTCTTAAGTCCTAGGTCGAGCACACTTGTATTAGGCTGGAGATACACTAGGTCGCAAATGTCATCAGGTCGCAAAGGCTAAGGTCGTTAAACATTCCTGCGCGACCTAACTCTTAGGGTGTTCGAATCTAATAGGTTGATGACTTCTTCTCCAAGCAACATCGTATTGGGACCAATAACCCAATACCACCAGTTCAAAAAAGGAATCGTCATCCCCTTCATCCCACCTCAACCTATCACCGATTGACCAGAGAATCAATGGCAAATCCTACAGATCCATAGCAAAACCTTCCGTATGATCGAAAATCATCCCAACACGTCAAACGACGAACGAAAGTCGATTAAGACTACCGTACAAAAAGGCGTGATGCACGAAATTGGGCTTAGGTCGAGCGACAACGATTCATGTTCAAAACAGTGACTATGGGCAAGTATAAGCTGATCCACTTACGAATTATAAATGGTAAGGAAGAATTGATGACTGGAATAGGTTGAATTCGCCTTTGAAAGCTCGGAAAAATTCGTCAATGGCAGCAAGGGATCGAAGTAGTAGAGTAAGGAGGAAGAAGCGACCTAACCGATTTATATGAAACCAAGAAAGGAAGATGAATAGACAAGCAAGTTGGTGTTTTAGGTCGCTCGCGACCTAGCGAAGTTAAGTCGAAGCACACGACCTATGACTTCGGCCCGTACTTCGAGGGGCAAATGTTAACTCTTATTTTCAAGCGACCTAAAACTGCACGACCTAAAAAGCTTGCGACCTAACAGGGAGTAGCGACCTAGAAGAGCTTGCGACCTAAGGAAGTGCTGCGACCTAAGGATGAGCTGCGACCTAACCTCTTTGCAACCTAAGGTCCAGAAGACCTCGCGACCTAAGGGGGCAGGAAAGCTTTGCGACCTAAGGCTGCAGAAGATCTCGCGACCTAAGAAGTTCGCGACCTAAGAAGTTTGCGACCTAAGATCCAGGAGGACCTCGCGACCTAGCTACAGGAAAGGTTCGCGACCTAAGAACTTGGAAGTTTGCGACCTAAGAGGCTAACTATCCATTAACTCGCCTGCGACCTAGTTTAGGTCGCTCGCGACCTACGACTTAACTAAGGTCGTACGCGACCTAAGACTTAGGCGAATTTTCTGAATTCAAATCAGCTACTATAAATACCCCACCACTTCCAACATCAAGAGGACTTTTGGCCATTCATTTCTCCAAGCGCCATTACGCTGTCGAAGCTTCCTCTCATTCAGCAATCAAAGATCTTCAAACATTCAAGACACTACAACGATCTTCGAGAAGAGCTCCTAACATCCAACGCGGATTCGTCAAGTTTCATCATTAAAGATCGAGCTAGTAGTCAAGAATGATTTCATGATCAAATTGTATTGTATTTAGAGGGATATTGTATCGAATTGTAATCAAATCAGCAATAAAAGACTATAAAGTGGATGTAGGCTCAATTACGGGCCGAACCACTATAAATCCGTTGTTCATTTACTGTTTTTCTGCTATTCACAGCTCATATTTTGTTCCCGTACCAACGGGTGGTGCTTTCACAAGTTTATTACACACACCGGGTGTTAGCGTTCACTTTTTACCGTTAACAATATATATATAAATATAATTTCAAATCAATGTTAAATTTAACACATAAAATCTCTAAAATATATAGAAACTAAACCCAGGTATAAATATATAGACTAGTATATAACTTATGCACACATTATCAAAATGGCTTTATATAAAGGAATAACATAAAAATATCTACATAACCTATATATTATACTATAACAATATATATAATACTGCTTTCATTTTATAACAAACAATGAAAAAATAAGCAGTGTATACAAACCATATATATAACTAGACATAAGCTGATATGTAATAACTATTATATAAACTTTATACCTATAAAACAGACTATATATATAATAAAAATCAATTTTAGAAATATACACTTAAAATAAAATATATATGTATAATTCAAGTAAATCTTTTAAGCATAATATGTATATTTAGAGCTATCACAACATCATACAAATTCAAATATATAACAAGCCGAATTGTATTACATGTATAAACATACATATATAACTACTATTATATATATAAGTAAATAGAAATTTGCAACATCTTATATACCTATTATATTATAAAATCAATACAGACTTGTTATATTACAGTATATAAGTAACCCAACAGGTCATAGAAAAGCTAATATAACTTGCACACTTTAAAAAGTCTATAATTTATATGCATATGAAGTTTTCAAAGTCAATATGGTCCAAAATAAGAACAGAGACAAATTCATCCAGACCCAATTTGTACGCGAACAAAATATATTTGACATATGAACCAGCGCATACATATATACATAAAACTCGATACCGAAACTACTATGTGTAATATTTATACATAAAACATATACATACGTTTCAAATATCAAAACCTCTATATATAATAAAATTAAAGTCAGTATTTATACAACCAAAAATATATATTTTTGCACACTATACGCAAACATTACCTAAAGCCAAGGCTTACGCATACAAATACATATACTATCACACGTAACACTCCTACAGGCAAAATATTTTACACTATATGCAATATATATATATAAACAAGTTAACTGACATACACACACACACACACACACATATATATATATAAAACCTATTATAGACACTTTCATACATACAAATAATACAGCAACTGATAATAATAATATATATACCATTCATAAAACAATATACATCAGCATTTATAAATATGCGCATCCTCGTATATATGTACAGGAGATGGGAAGAGTAGCCGAGAAGGAGGAGAAGGGAAGAATGGAGCGGCCGCTTGGTCAAGATGTGGATGGTCGGGTCAGAGCAAGGGGTGGTCGGGTCAATCAGTGGGTGGGGCTGCGTCGATGAGAGAGGGGGAAACAACTATGGTGGCTGCGAGGCTGAGTGGGGATTTGATGGTGAGGGGTGTCGGTTGCGTGATCTCCAGGGTGACTATTGACAACTAGGCTCGGCACTTGGAGGACCGGTTGTGGTGGCTGCATCGAAGCAAAGGCAATGGAGTCGATAAGGAGGGAGGAGCTTCGGTGGAAACTGGGGAGGGAAGAAGGATCGAAAGTTGTTTGTGGTGAGAGAGGAATAAGGGATCGAAGGGAAGAGGAACGAGCATGCTACAGGCTAGAATGAAATAGACATACGTTTTTTTTCTTCTTCTGAAGAATGAGCAGAGAAAGAAATAGAAGAGAAGATGAAATGAAAATGGACCAGTTGAAAATAAATTGAAAAGAATTGAAAATTCTAATTATTATAATTTCTAGGAATATTAAAAGGCTAGTGGCTATACAGTTCACGATAGATAACTAATGGTCACAAGGAAACAAAAGGTTCAAAACGTGTACCGATCCGGTTAACCGTTTCACGGTCTCGACACATACCGGATTCCGAAATACACAATTGAATACACTATTGAGATCAGCATGACAAGACGATCGAAACGGTATACATATATTAGTGGTACGATTATCCTATCAAAAGTCGATAATCAGTACCGAAAATGCTGCAAATCTGTCGAAAATAAGATAAACGGAGCAATAATAGTCCAAATTTGACGAAACAGAATATGACGTCTCACTCAGAAGAAGATTTAAAATTTTATTATATAAAAATATTCAGGTTTGGAAAATATTTTATTATCATCAAATATTAACCGATTTAAATCGAAATAAAATTACACAAGAAAATACACTTCCATATTATCTGATGAAAATTTACTATTTACTATGTTTAAATAGACGTAATCCAAATATCAAATTTTTATTTCCAAATTTTATTATTTAAATTTCACAAAAATTCAGTTAATTACTTAAATAAAACCATTAAAATTTTACCGGTCGTTACATGTAATGACCCACTTGATGATGTTCTGTTGGTTAATATAACTAAGGTCAAAAAGAAAACATGGACGTGACTAATTTACACTGTCCTCTCGATTTGAGAATACTGTTGATCTTCAGTGTGTGGAAGCTCTGCTTTGATTATAGTTAAATCGTGGCACGATATCCGTTGAAAGACTATAGCTGGATTAAGTAGGAGCATTGGAAGTGAACACTATTCAAGAGAGGATTCGACTTCTCAGTTGTATAAGGTTAGTCTCACGGTCAACTGATGTCAACTCAAAGTCAAATTTTCTGAACAAAGAAGTTCGATTAATAATAATTGTTGTTATTGAACAGAGGACTTTGTGTTTAGACTATAAAACTGAATTTGGACGGTATTGAAATTTTGACTATTACCAAATTCCATAAGAACAAGTGATATAGTTTTGACAAAGAGGATCGGTGTAAATAATCGTCACTATCAGGTATAGCTTATAATAAGTTAAATGGGATTTCACTAAAAAGATATGTAAGCGATAAATTTAGCCAAAATGTCACACCATTAGCTAAGGTGACATGTGAATATAAAATTTTAAAATTGTTCGCTATTAATCGCTGACTGAATTTACATCTTTGAGTCATACAACCGTAATGACGAATATTCTGAATAAACCACACAATTTAATTAATTTATAGATTATTGTAAATTAATTAAATTAATTAATATTTATGAAATATTAATTATTAAGCTTTATTTGATTTGTTCTGAATATCATTAGCATTTAATAAAGTGCGTATATAAAAGTTATAAATGCGCGTATTAATATATGATATCGATAAAATATTTAAATTGGAATTTTATGAGGCCCACATGCATGGTGAAAAAGGGAAGAGTTTTTCAAATGCGATTTGAAAGTTCAAAAGGAGCAATTAAAGGAAGGATCCTTTACTTCTCTTTATGACTCGCTTAGATCTCATTTATGAAATTATTTCTTTAATATTTCTTCTGATGAAAATATGAAGAGAAGGGAAATGATTCGATTGGATCTAATTAGGAATTAAATAGGGAGGTTTTAAAAGGGAAAATTGAAATGTTCCAATGTTTCATTTAAAACATATTCTCTCTTATTCAATCCATCATTATTCTTGTCCTGACAAAACATTTATCTTCTTTATCTTGCTCTCCTCCTCTCTCATAATGACATCCATGAAAAAGAAATTCCCTAAAAAAATTCAAATGTAAATCAACTCTAGATCCTTGCAAAATCCAAAGGTTGATTCAATTGAATCAGAGTTCTATTCTTAATCCAAGGTGCAAATCTTAGACTTTATCTTTAGATCTAGAGAGTGATCTATCAGATCTAGGATTTGTTCTATCATTCGAGGTGTTTCTCCAGACTTCTTCCTAAGACAATTCTATATATTTACATATCTTTTAATTTTGTTATCATCCCCTTACTTCTCTATCTCTCCCTTCTGTTCGTATGTGTGAATTTGGATTTGGATTTGAATGTCTCGAAACTCCTTCTTGAATCAATTGTAAATTCTTATCATGCTAAAAAAACCCTCTCTATAATTTTATTTATAGAGATAAAAAGAAGGTAACCCTCTCTATAATTATTATTTATAGTAATAATAATTTTATTTATCTCTGTTATAAATGTTTATTTATCCATTTTTTTTAATCTAGATCTAGACCTTCTTATCACGAATATGTATATGCCTATTGTAACAACCCGTATTTTTGGTAATTAAAAATATTAAATTTAATAAGGTTTTGGACTTTAATATTGTTAGAAATTAAAATTTATGAGTTATTAAATTGAATCTTATTAGATTAGAAAATTTGACCCTAAGATAAATCTTAAAACAACTAATTTTAATGAGATAAAAGATGGTAACACGTATTAACATATAATTTGCTAATATTGGTTGAATGTAATTGACTACTATAATATGTAACGTAATTTCAATCAATTTAAATAATAAAGGTTAATAAGGAATAGAATAAATGATGTATAAATTGATGTAATCATATGTTATTAATTGCAATTGGTTTTAATATGGAGTATGAAATCAATTACTTTGTACGTAAATTTATTAACCTTTGTTTGTAAACAATAAGTTAATAGATATGGATTATTAATGTATAACCATTGTTTTATTTATTATCTTATTATTAAATCCATTAGAAATTTATTTGGTAATTAACGGTGAATTAATGTAATTGAAATATTACAATTGATATAAGAAGAAACGTTAACTGTTGAGTGATGAGTGTAATAAAATGAAAATTTAAGTTAATCAATTTCATAAGGGAATAGTTGATTTGATAATAAGAATGTAAATCAAAATAAAAGGATTTGTTTGGAATTTAAATATATAATGAATGGGTTTTATTACAGTTGTAATTAAATGTTGGAATTCCTTTAATACATAAATATTGGGTTTAACATGGAAAATTGGATTTCAAAGGAAAACAGTTGGATTAATTATCTTCCCTGTATTAGGGTATGTTTTGAGATTTAATTATTGTAATTAATAGTAATTATATCTCGTCATTAATAAAAAATAGAAGTAAATGGTAATTAATTAATGATATGTGCAACTTACGTTTTGTGTTAAAAATATAATGAGAATTTCAATGAGAAATATTACGTTCAAATTGTAAGTACTTAAATTTGTTACAAATATAATGATAATAGAAAATCAATTGATAAAGAAACATTGTGGTTGTACGAAGTATTATTTCTGTGACTCTTTAATGGGATAGTCTTTAAATATAAGTTGGTTTTAAAGGGGGAAGTGTTAATTGTAAATTAATGTGTAATAAAAAGAAATGTGCTTCAATAAAAATAAAAGAAAAGGATTGGTTTCTTGAAAAGAATATTTTTATCAAATAAAGTGAATATTTCATTTGTGAATGTAAATTTAATTTCATTAAAACAAAGAATTGAATTTTGTTGTATGTTTCTAGTTGGAATATTTGATTTATTTAAATATTAAAACTTGATTTGAATTTAATTTATAAAAAAATAACAATAATAAAATGGTAAGAAAAACAACTTGAAGGTTTGGTTAAATTTTTGATTTGGAATAGTTAGCATATTTACATAGAAAATTTATTCCGTTTCAAATTTGACTTTGGAGTCTCAGTTCATCTTTTAATGTGTGGGGTGGCGGTCCTCATTATGTTAATTGTAGTGTTTAATTTTATTTGCTGTGTACTAAATAAAAATACATATATGTGTGTAAATTTGAGCGTATTAGGGTTAATAAAATATGTTAAAATGAACTGTTTTTTTAGTATATTATATTTTTGATTTCTATGTACGGTCTACATTCTCAAATTTAAATCGTCGCTTTCATTTATTTTATTTTATTATTATTTTCTTTTATTAAATACATGCCTCTTTTGGTTTTCCAGTAAGTTTTGTTTATTTACACGCGAGCCTTGCGTTGAAATGTTTCATGTGTGTTGATGAAATTAATTGAGGTAGCACATGTTTTGAAATTTTATACCAAAAGATTTGCTTGCCATGTAAACATGTCTTATCAAATTCCAACTTGTGTCTTTCACCTTCCGTTAATTACCTGCATGTTAGGCTCTTTTTATTTTGCAAATTTACATCTTCTTGTATCCTTACCTTTCATATTCCAATTTCCAAACATGCTTTACCCTTATTCGTTTCCTATTTCATAAATCTCTTCCTCTAACTTTCCATTTCCAAAACGTGCTTCCATTATTTCTTTTGCCTAAAGTTTTCTTTCTCTTCTAAAAAAAGAAAAAAACAAACAAATGTGAGCAACTTATTTTCATGAAGCCAATCTTTTCCATTTGTTTACAAATCCATTTCCTAAAGCCTCCTTCTTCCATGTGTGAGCCATCCCAGCCCCGCTGTGGCTCACAGTGATACCTCGGGTTTGCTTTTACGGCCACCCTCTCGAGTCGCAACCAACCCCAAAAGGCCTTATACTACCCCCGGGGACATGTAGGGGTAAGAGTCTCCCGTTCGCCACCTAACGCAAAGCGAGAACCCCCTATCACGCTGTAATGTAGCAAACCCGATCCCGGTCTCTTCGAAACCAATGTCATCTTAAATCCAAGTTGTTAAGTTTAAACAATACAATTCATATTCAGGATACCATACAACAATTCAACTCAGATAGGTAACCTACATTATCACAATTTAACCCATTTGTATCACAGCACATCTCAATCGCGCATTAGAGATAAAATCAATCCAGGTCACCTGATATCATTCAACCAATTTATAACAAGTTGATTCATTCTTAATTAATTTAATTAATCTCTAATTAAATTAATTACTAACCTTTAATCACTTGGATTATCTTAATCCATCTTATTTAACATTAATTAATTACAAATTAATTAATCATTTCTTAATTAATCTTCCTCGATTAATTATCCCTTAATTTCAATAAGTAATTATTCTTTTTAATACTCATTCTTGATTAATTACTTTTTAATTACATTAAGTAATTAGCCTTTAATTAATTATATAAATGAATTAACCTTAATCATTTACAATAATTATCCTTTAAATAAATTTCATTAATTAATTAATAAACAAATGATCCTCTAATTAATTCCATTAATTAATTATTCTTTAATCAATTACCTCAATTAATCCACCCTTAAATAAATTACACTTAAGTAATTAATCCTTAATCACTTCCATTTAATTACCTTCAAAATCTTAATTACTTTTTAGGATAAACCATCATCTTTATTAATTTCCTAAAAACATTAACCTTTAATTAACATTTTAATTTTTATTTATAAAAATAAAATTTAAAATATCTTAAAGCTTTTACTTAACAAACTTAAGTTAATAAACCTACAATTTCTTAATTAAAGTTCTAAGAATATTTAAAATGGAAAAGAGATTATTTCTGAAAGGTTTTAAAACAAAACTATTTTTAAATTTTAAAGTTTTACCTTATAAAAATCTTTTAAAAACATGTTTAAAAACTCTCCTGCTCACTGCTTCGAGTTAATCCCGTTATTTACTCGAGATGGTCTCGAGTTCCCTCCATCTCCTTCTTCTACTAAAAATTTAAACTTAGCAATGGTAAGCAAAACAACTGCACTACACACGAACTCGATTCCTACCCGATCTATTCGTCTTCACGCACGAGAACACCCCTAGTCAACACACGAAACCAAAACACCAGACAAAGTTACATCGTCGTGCACGTGCACAGGCGATCGTGACGACGTCGCTCACCGATGACACTCCGACTCCATCCACGTTCGTCCCACGACCACGTTACGATCCTCCATTTCTGATCACCAACCAAAAATCGAAAACGAGGAATATCGTGCAACACCAGTAACAACAGCCTCGCCTGAAATTTCATCGAACCCACGTCGCTGACCACCGTAGCACCTGAAACTCCTGTCACATCACCGCAAGCCATCCACGCAACTATCCCCATTGCTCCGGTGCCACTCGATCCACCATAGATGACCCCGTCATCACGTTTCCAACCACGACCAAACAAAGTGTTTAAACCCTAGTTCGTCTGACTTCCAACGCCATGGTGGATGATAAATTCATTTGACATTTTTGCCGAGACCCCCAGACTTCCTACTTCCTCCAGCGAAGTTACCGTCCATCTCGAGACCACCAATCGCCAGAAAACTCTCAAAAACTATTTTCTGGTTAACTTATGATTACTCTCTCGATATAACATTAAAAATCAAGTTTTCTCTTTTAAAAATCATATTTTTCTGAGTCTATTCAAATTATATAATTGAAACATCGAATTGCAATTCTTGAATTTAACATGTTATAAAAATTTACACTGTATATTTCTTAATTCCAGCAGATTTCAAGCCTAAAATACTTAACCATATTTTTAAAACCTAAATTATAGTTAAACAATCCTATCTTGTTTGAAAACAAAAACTTAATAAAGGATAGATGAAGAGGTTTTGAATTTTTGATGTAATTTACACTCTGTAACTTGAAAACAGAGAATCACAGAAATGAAAAATCCAAATGCAAACAACATACAGATCTACACTTATATATAAATATACATGCAGGCATAAATACATTGAGACAAATACTTTTCACAACTTTTCCATCTTATGAAATCAAAATTAAGTGGTTTACTCACCTATTTCAAAGAGGCAGAGAGTTTTGAAAGAAAACTGGAAGCTTTGAAAAACTGAAATGCTTGTTTTGAAAACTTGAAAACCATGGCCTCTGGAATTTGTAAGCTTTGAAAACTTTGCTTTGATTCCTTCAGATTTACTTGCATGCACTCTCGAAAATGGTTATAGGCTTGAAGAACAAATGGTTACAGGGTTTTGGTTCGAGAAATGTTTGCAAGTCTGATTTGAAGTATGGTTTAGTTTGTAGATTGTTGGTTTGGAGATGATTTCAGTTTTGGTTTGAGAAGATTACAATTTTCGATTGAAGAGGAAGTGTTTATAGGCCTTGCACATTTGATTTCATGTTTTGGTCTGCCATTATTTACTGGGAAGATTACAACTAGATTCACTCCTTTTGTTTTGACTAAAGATATTTTACCTTAGTTACTGATCAAAAGAAAAATGAGATATAGGGAGAGATGTGTATATAGATTTAATTTAGGATTTATTTCAAATAAAGAAAATAAAAATGGTGACACTTGTTCAATCCCTAACATTTGTCATTTGCAAATATTTATTAACTTACACATGTTCTTATATTATGTCTTTAGCTTACATTTGTACATTTTCATGAGAAAATGTTTATATATATATATATATATTAATTAATTTCAATATATATTTTATTTTATTTTTAATGTCTTATGTATTTATTTATTACTTAAATCAATGTAATACATTTACATGTGTGTTTTCAATCTTTATATATTTACAAACTACATTTATTTCAAGTATAACCTTTTAAAGAAATACATATACCTTTACCAAATTTTACTTTAAACTAGAATACTTTTTATTAAATTCATAAGTATATGCATAGTTATTATTTTAGTGTCTAAAATCTTTAAATAAACCTTGAAAATAATAATCTTGCCAATTGAATAATTATATTAGGAGACTATCAAATAGATATTTATTCACATATTTATAATTCAGCATTTATTATAATTCAAATTCATCTATATACATATCCATATATATTCTAATTATCAAAGTTTTATTTGTTAATCCAAATAAAATCAGTATTTCTATTAATTAACCCAGTTAATTATCAATTAACAGATGTTCCAAAATCCGGGTTATCACATTCCTCCCCCCTTAGAATCTTTTCGTCCTCGAAAAGGAACGAAGCCAGAATTTACTTATTTACTTATTATCAGATAAATTTTCTCTTTGAACATATTTTAAAAACACTTTAAAAATCTTTATAATATTACTAAATTAGTTTTTATAAAAATACTTTTATAACTCGATGTTTCAACAAATCCATCCTTGTTCTCACAGAAATTCGGTCATACGTTGATCAGGCGTAAGACTGAAAATCTATAATTACTTGGTAAACTCGTTTTCAACACCCAGTGAAAATACTTGGAAAATAATTTATTGAAAATATAGAAAACAGTTTTGGAAACAGAGGAAATATCTTTGGTGAGAATACTCTGGAAATCATCACTCCCATCCATGGTCGCAGTTAACCCGATGGTTACGTTGCCGTCCCGGCAAAATCCACAGATAACTGTAGGTCTCCGCGCTCCTCGATTACGCCATGGAACCCGCTACAGATCGCAGTTATACCCGGGCCTTACGTTGCTATCACAGCACAAACCCATATAACTGTAGGCATCAGCACCACCGAATTTCGCTGCCAAAAGAATGAAACTTCTCCCACATAGGTCGCAGTCTACCGATATAAAATCAAACGTAGACAGTTGGCTCTCAGCGGCACACACGACTTTCGCTATGTTACCATAGTGTCACAGTCTACCGATATAAAATCAAACGTAGACAGTTGGCTCTCAGCGGCACACATGACTTTCGCTATGGTCTGCAGTAGATCGCAGTGACATCGAGTTACATTGTCGTCACAAAATAACCCAAATGCCTCTGTGGGCACCAGCCCCTCGACTTTCGCTACACAAATAATCCTCAGGAACTAGTTTGTCCGGACTCCTCACAGGATCAACTTTAGAATCCCCCTTTTGGGGTTCAAGGCAGTACCACCCAGTGGCACTCCTGAGAAGTTCATTTCAAGAGAGCGCCTTTTTCCCCAGAGCTATACTCAAAACATTTTATACTATATACTTATAGTATCTTCAAATCATACCCTTTATGATTTATCAAAATCTCCTTTACACAAAATCGATTACCAAAATCGATAATTCTCAAACTAGGCTTTCCAAAATCCAAAATTGATTTTCCCAAAAATCAAAAGCCTTTTCCAAATTCATAGGTTCCCAAAACCTTTTCCAAAATCATTCTCATAAGATCCTTTTATATATATATATATATAAATATATATAACTTTGAAAATCTTTGGATCATTTCACTTGTATAAAACCTCTTTTATACTTCAAATATTTCAAAACTCTTTTCTTCTGGCAATAGATTTAACAAGGGAAGATTTACTTTATATAACAAGGATATATAACTTTATTTTATTCCAAATCAAATATTTTAAATTTGATAATTCTTTTATAAAGTTATTTACCATATTGCTTTTCATTTCAAAAACCCTTTTACAGTTCTTATCCACAAATTTTCAATATCAAGTTCATTCAAACTCGTACGATGTACTCATATCATTCGTACGCAATACCAATCTGATCGCTTACCCGATCACACAATTTCTCTTCCGAACTAGTATCGTCCACCCGACTTCCTAGTGCGGACTCAGATCTGGTTTCTTGATCAGAAACCGTCATTCTCCTTGCATAGTCACAACTATGATAGAGAATATCCAGGTTCGCCGTCGAAAATCAAGCGAAAAATTCCAACTCGGATCGATAATACTATCTCGAAATTCTGTGTTCGAATCTGGATCAAATCACTATGCGAATAGAATAATATACGTATATTCTACGTATTTATCTTTGTTGGTTATTAGCCAAATCAATTCTCTTTTCTATTCATATTTCCTTTAATTCCATTTCACTTATTCTCAATTGCTTCCATTTCCAATTGAGTCATTACTTTAATTACAAACACTTTGAACTCTGATCTATTAAATTTAAAAATAGCTTGAAAAAGTTTAAAATAGATAAGTAGTTGAAAAATAGTAATTAGTTTGTAAAATAGCTGTAAAATAGTTAAGTAGGTATAAAATAGTTAGATAATTGCAAAATAGTTATAGAATATTTAGGTAATTGCAAAATAATTGTAAAAATAGAAATTAATTATAAAATAGTTGAAAAATAGTAATTTGTTCCAAAATAATTGTAAAATAAGTATAAGATAGTTTGGGGTTTAAGAAGAAAGATTGTATAGTAAATAGTTTGGAAAAATATATTTGTATTAAAATAATTTATTTTGAAAATAATCCAGAGCCAAACTGTTTAATTTCCCAATCTCCATTTCCAATTAATTTCCCATCAATTCAATTTAAATTCCACTTCCATTTAAACAATACTTCAATTTCCATTGAAATTGATTTAATCCCAATTCAAGTTGAATTAACCTTAATTCCTTTCTAAATTCAAATCAAATTCCATTTGATTTTTAAACTTATTCAACTTTAATCACAATAATTTCAAATCAATTTGGATTAATTACAAATTAATCCAGCTTAAATTTTCAAATCATTTCAATTCTAATTTACCATTTGAATTTTTAAACTTATACATCTTCAATCATAATTCTGATAAATTCAAATCAAATTCAATTTGAACTAATTCTATTTAAATCTCAATTTTAAACTATCTCGAATTATATAAATTCGAGTTAAAATTTTAAATGTTGATTTAATTTCTTAAATCAAATTAACTCTTTTTTTTTAAATTAATTCAACCTTTATTTTTAATTTTAACAAATTAAATCTTTAAACCATTTAATCCTGAATTCAAATTTCAAAATTCCATTTTTAAAATTATCTTTACTTAACTTATTACAAAGTTCAAATAAGAATTCAAAAACAATTTAATCTTCAGGTTCTAATTTATTATCCATTTCCAATTTCCAGATCTCAAACCCATTTTGAGATCACTCATAACTCCCATTTAAATTAACCATTTAACTACCCAAGTTAAATTTAAATTTCATCTTGAAATTTCCAATTCAAATTATTTATTCAAACTTATTTAACTTCCTCCAAGTTAAATTTACTTAATCCGGTCAACTTTCACAATTTGAATTCCCATTCGAATTTTAAACCTTATATTAATAATCTTTCCCCTTTTTAAGTTTAAAAACTTAATTCACTTAGGTTTTCACATCACATTCCCAGGAAAAATTTAAAACTCAACACTTAGAGTTATTTCAAAGCATCTTTGATATTATGTATATCCTCATATATACATTTTCTTTATACACCAAGTTATACTTTAAATTTTTAAACCACCTTTGGTTTTAATTCAAAACAAACTTCTTTAAAACAATTTCAAGTTTTCTGGATTTAGATTTAAAATTTCACAATTTTAAATTATCTTCAATTCCAATTTATAAGTTATACTCACTTAAATGTTTACTTCTCTAAACATTTCATTATCGACCATCTATGATAATAACCAAGATTATCATATCTGGAAACCAATTCATTATTATCTTTATTCTTAATAACACTTCTACAAATTCAAGATTTAATTTCAGTTTGGATTCATTTCAAACTTAACTTTATTCAATTTTAATTTGGTTGTATTACTATTACCACTTAATTTAATTCCAATATTTTAACAACCAATTTCTTTATATTTATTAGAAAGAAATATCATTTTATATATCAAAATATATTCTTATATAAAATCATTTAAAATCTTTATATATAAAAATAACAAGTACGCTCTCATATATATATACACTCAACTCGTTCTAGGGTACCATTGACCCTATCCTTAACGAGTAATCCCAACAGAGCCAAGGTTCTCGCTTAACCTCGCTCTGATACCAACTGTAATAACCTAGGCTTTTCAACCTTCAGCAACGGTTCACGACCGGTAGGCTTTTCAACCATCCCAGCCCCGCTGTGGCTCACAGTGATACCTCGGGTTTGCTTTTACGGCCACCCTCTCGAGTCGCAACCAACCCCAAAAGGCCTTATACTACCCCCGGGGACATGTAGGGGTAAGAGTCTCCCGTTCGCCACCTAACGCAAAGCGAGAACCCCCTATCACGCTGTAATGTAGCAAACCCGATCCCGGTCTCTTCGAAACCAATGTCATCTTAAATCCAAGTTGTTAAGTTTAAACAATACAATTCATATTCAGGATACCATACAACAATTCAACTCAGATAGGTAACCTACATTATCACAATTTAACCCATTTGTATCACAGCACATCTCAATCGCGCATTAGAGATAAAATCAATCCAGGTCACCTGATATCATTCAACCAATTTATAACAAGTTGATTCATTCTTAATTAATTTAATTAATCTCTAATTAAATTAATTACTAACCTTTAATCACTTGGATTATCTTAATCCATCTTATTTAACATTAATTAATTACAAATTAATTAATCATTTCTTAATTAATCTTCCTCGATTAATTATCCCTTAATTTCAATAAGTAATTATTCTTTTTAATACTCATTCTTGATTAATTACTTTTTAATTACATTAAGTAATTAGCCTTTAATTAATTATATAAATGAATTAACCTTAATCATTTACAATAATTATCCTTTAAATAAATTTCATTAATTAATTAATAAACAAATGATCCTCTAATTAATTCCATTAATTAATTATTCTTTAATCAATTACCTCAATTAATCCACCCTTAAATAAATTACACTTAAGTAATTAATCCTTAATCACTTCCATTTAATTACCTTCAAAATCTTAATTACTTTTTAGGATAAACCATCATCTTTATTAATTTCCTAAAAACATTAACCTTTAATTAACATTTTAATTTTTATTTATAAAAATAAAATTTAAAATATCTTAAAGCTTTTACTTAACAAACTTAAGTTAATAAACCTACAATTTCTTAATTAAAGTTCTAAGAATATTTAAAATGGAAAAGAGATTATTTCTGAAAGGTTTTAAAACAAAACTATTTTTAAATTTTAAAGTTTTACCTTATAAAAATCTTTTAAAAACATGTTTAAAAACTCTCCTGCTCACTGCTTCGAGTTAATCCCGTTATTTACTCGAGATGGTCTCGAGTTCCCTCCATCTCCTTCTTCTACTAAAAATTTAAACTTAGCAATGGTAAGCAAAACAACTGCACTACACACGAACTCGATTCCTACCCGATCTATTCGTCTTCACGCACGAGAACACCCCTAGTCAACACACGAAACCAAAACACCAGACAAAGTTACATCGTCGTGCACGTGCACAGGCGATCGTGACGACGTCGCTCACCGATGACACTCCGACTCCATCCACGTTCGTCCCACGACCACGTTACGATCCTCCATTTCTGATCACCAACCAAAAATCGAAAACGAGGAATATCGTGCAACACCAGTAACAACAGCCTCGCTTGAAATTTCATCGAACCCACGTCGCTGACCACCGTAGCACCTGAAACTCCTGTCACATCACCGCAAGCCATCCACGCAACTATCCCCATTGCTCCGGTGCCACTCGATCCACCATAGATGACCCCGTCATCACGTTTCCAACCACGACCAAACAAAGTGTTTAAACCCTAGTTCGTCTGACTTCCAACGCCATGGTGGATGATAAATTCATTTGACATTTTTGCCGAGACCCCCAGACTTCCTACTTCCTCCAGCGAAGTTACCGTCCATCTCGAGACCACCAATCGCCAGAAAACTCTCAAAAACTATTTTCTGGTTAACTTATGATTACTCTCTCGATATAACATTAAAAATCAAGTTTTCTCTTTTAAAAATCATATTTTTCTGAGTCTATTCAAATTATATAATTGAAACATCGAATTGCAATTCTTGAATTTAACATGTTATAAAAATTTACACTGTATATTTCTTAATTCCAGCAGATTTCAAGCCTAAAATACTTAACCATATTTTTAAAACCTAAATTATAGTTAAACAATCCTATCTTGTTTGAAAACAAAAACTTAATAAAGGATAGATGAAGAGGTTTTGAATTTTTGATGTAATTTACACTCTGTAACTTGAAAACAGAGAATCACAGAAATGAAAAATCCAAATGCAAACAACATACAGATCTACACTTATATATAAATATACATGCAGGCATAAATACATTGAGACAAATACTTTTCACAACTTTTCCATCTTATGAAATCAAAATTAAGTGGTTTACTCACCTATTTCAAAGAGGCAGAGAGTTTTGAAAGAAAACTGGAAGCTTTGAAAAACTGAAATGCTTGTTTTGAAAACTTGAAAACCATGGCCTCTGGAATTTGTAAGCTTTGAAAACTTTGCTTTGATTCCTTCAGATTTACTTGCATGCACTCTCGAAAATGGTTATAGGCTTGAAGAACAAATGGTTACAGGGTTTTGGTTCGAGAAATGTTTGCAAGTCTGATTTGAAGTATGGTTTAGTTTGTAGATTGTTGGTTTGGAGATGATTTCAGTTTTGGTTTGAGAAGATTACAATTTTCGATTGAAGAGGAAGTGTTTATAGGCCTTGCACATTTGATTTCATGTTTTGGTCTGCCATTATTTACTGGGAAGATTACAACTAGATTCACTCCTTTTGTTTTGACTAAAGATATTTTACCTTAGTTACTGATCAAAAGAAAAATGAGATATAGGGAGAGATGTGTATATAGATTTAATTTAGGATTTATTTCAAATAAAGAAAATAAAAATGGTGACACTTGTTCAATCCCTAACATTTGTCATTTGCAAATATTTATTAACTTACACATGTTCTTATATTATGTCTTTAGCTTACATTTGTACATTTTCATGAGAAAATGTTTATATATATATATATATATTAATTAATTAATTTCAATATATATTTTATTTTATTTTTAATGTCTTATGTATTTATTTATTACTTAAATCAATGTAATACATTTACATGTGTGTTTTCAATCTTTATATATTTACAAACTACATTTATTTCAAGTATAACCTTTTAAAGAAATACATATACCTTTACCAAATTTTACTTTAAACTAGAATACTTTTTATTAAATTCATAAGTATATGCATAGTTATTATTTTAGTGTCTAAAATCTTTAAATAAACCTTGAAAATAATAATCTTGCCAATTGAATAAATATATTAGGAGACTATCAAATAGATATTTATTCACATATTTATAATTCAGCATTTATTATAATTCAAATTCATCTATATACATATCCATATATATTCTAATTATCAAAGTTTTATTTGTTAATCCAAATAAAATCAGTATTTCTATTAATTAACCCAGTTAATTATCAATTAACAGATGTTCCAAAATCCGGGTTATCACATAAATAAAGTGGTTAAAATTGGTATTTTGAATTATTTGAAATCTTGTAAGTTATTGCACTCACGTTGTACACTTGATAGGAGATGAAAAATCCCGTAACACCTCTGAAGCCATTGCACTCATATTTTTATTTGAGATTAGTTTGACTTACATAGGAATTTTTTTAGTTCTGACTCGAGTGTATTGTTTTTCATTATGCTCGGGTCAGCCTGAGTTTTTTTGTGTTGAAGACTATTTTCTGGTGGACGAAGATGAAGATTCGGTATATTATTGCTAGTTATTATTCCACTACATTCTGTGTTCCACTACATTATTTGTTTATTTATGATGTATGTATAACTCTGATTTGAATTTGTAAAAGTGTAATCAAATGTTATTTGTAAAACAGCTCCATGAACTGTTTATTTGATTATTATATTTTGTCGTTCTGCTGCGAGATTCTGTGTTTTGTGTTTTTCTTTTCCTTTTTATTTTTTTTCTTATTTACCCCATTAACAATCCTCCCTTTTGAATGGTTTGAGTCTGACATGTGTGGTTTATTGTCGATTTGAACTGTCTAAAAAGGTGGGGTCATTACAGTTGGTATCAGAGCTTTGGTTTAGACATACTTTAGCCTGTTGGGGTTAACTCATTTGAGATGGGGTAGTAATATCCTAGAATGAGTTTTTCTGAGTGTGTATATATACGAGAGCGCGTACTTGTTAGTGTTATAAAAATGTTTTATATAAGTTTTGAAATGAGATAATTTTCCTAATATTATATGTTATTAATAAAAGAAGTTTTTTATAACTAATATAGTTATTTGTAATGTGTTTGTTTTGTGAAATGGTAATATCTAATTATTATCATTTATTGTTGACTTGTTGTATTTAGTAAAATTATAAACATTGGCTATTATTGTTGATTGAATACATGGACTAAACACTAGTTTAATAATGGTGAATTAAGGAGAATGAAGTGGATAATTAGGATCTTCGATATGAAATTTAAATGTTGTTGTGAATTTTGTTGTTTATTGACTGGTAGTTTCTACTATTGAAAAAAAATGAAATATCTGGATATTTTTAGATAATCGAAACCTTTTGAATTAATATATGAGTTGAAACTTAGAAGTAGTGTTGAATTATGCAGTTGAATTTGATAACCTTAATTTGAAAGCAAGTGAAACAAGGTTTAATTTATTATATCTATGTCTAGTAAATGAATAGAATTTTTGTATACATTCTTGGCATGTAATGTAATAATATACAAGTGTGAACTTTAAGCCTTGGGATGTTTAAATTGAAACTGTGATTAAGGAAATGTCGTAAATGAGATTAAATTGGAAAAAATATGCTTATAATTTAATTAACATTTATGAAGTCTGTCATAAATAAATGGAAAGGTAAAGGTGAAACTAAATGGGATAAGCAAATATAAATTAAAAGTGAAATGATTATAAATAAAGCTATGACTTGTAAATTGTTATGAAATAAATGGATGTTGCAATAAATGGTTATAAATAAAGTTGTGATAACTTTAAACTCGAATAATGTCTTATAAAAGGAATAAAGCCTTTATAAATTGGTTATATACTGAAGGAAATTACTCATGAAATGATTCTCAAATAAATGTGGTATTAAATGAGAAATATTACATGTGAAAATGAATTTAGTTTAAAATGAAGAGAAATATAAGCAATGTTGTGAGAATGAATATGTTATTGTTTTGTATGGAATAGAGAAATTTTAAGAAACAAATATTAAAGTATGAAGTGATACTTGCATTAATCAATGAGATTAATAATGAATTTGATTAAAATATAATTATGATGAAACAAATTGGAATAATTATGTAAGTATTATGTATATTGTTTTATTCGCAAAATTAATTTAATCCGGATTTGAGTACACAAGTTCTATGTGAATTACACCACTTCGTGTTAGGATTTTTCATTCGATTCTTGATGGCGAATATTTGATATGGATTTTTGGTTTGATTCTAGAATTCTCTATCATAGTATATGGCTATGTAAGGAGAATGATGGTTTCTAGTCAAGAAACCTTATCGAAGTCCTCATTAGAGAAGTCGAATGAAAAATACTAGTTCGAAACGAACTTGTGTAACCGAGCGAGCGATCTAATGTGATTTTGCGAAATGATGACATATGTACATCTTTTGTTCTAATATTATTATATGCTTTGACGCTGAAATTGAAAGTTGTTGAGTTGGATATCTTTGTAATTTAAATTGGAATTTTTCTTGTATGCAAAACTACTATTAATTTAAAACCATTTTTCAAAACAATTTTATTTTATTTTTCTTATACAAACTATCTTATTCTATTTTATTTACAAAACTATTTTACAAACTATTTTATTTACAAAACCGTTTTACAAACTATTTTATTTACAAAACTATTTTATTTACCAACTATTTTATTTACAAAACTGTTTTACAAACTATTTTGTTTACAAAACTATTTTATATACAAACTATTTTACAAACTATTTTATATACAAAACTATTTCACAAAATGATTTTATATACGAAACTATTCAAAATTCAAAACCTTTTATAAAGCAAAGATATTGAATCTCATATGGCTTTTCATATAGTGAAATTGATTTTGGAAAATTTTTGATTCTTATATAAGACAGACTTTATATACGTATAAGGTGATTTTCAAAACTGTTGATTTTGGAAGGTATTCGATCTGAAGAGATAAATCTTATATATAATGGAATTTATATAAGAATGATTTGATATATTCGAGATTATTGATTTTGGAAAATACTTTATCTAAAAATGAAATCTTATATATAATGGAATTTATATAAGTGCGATATTTGAAGCTATGATTTTGAAAGGGTACTATATATGGTATGTTATAGTTTGAAGTAAGAGGTATGGGGAAGTACCCTCCGCGAAGAAGTATAGTATGATATGCTTCGACCTAGATGGACTTGTGGAATCCAGGAATGGATTCGACCGATAAACCCTAATATACTTGGGTGAATTCAGAAATGGATTCGAACCGATATGGTTGTTCGGACTTAAACTCATGAGTTCCTCAATTTTTTTGCAGGGTAGATGGTTCTTTAGTTTACCCAATGGAGGCGCTTTCGATCCTGGGATCTGTTGTTTATGGATCTTCCGGGAAGGAAGTGCATCCATTGCGTAAATCATTGAACCAACAGTTACCACTGCAGCAGGGGTCGATGGTCCCTTGTTTACGAAATGGCTACGATATTTTTACGGAATCCGGAAGGTGGAAGGATCTTCTGGAAAGTTTTGTGTCCATTGCATAAATATTGGATCAACAGTGGGCCACTGCTATCGTAAAATCATCGTTTGACATTGATTTTGAGCGGTATTTCTCATACCTGTTTTTAAGTATTTTTCACTGGGTATTGAAACGGGTCTACTAAGTACTTGGGGATTTCTAGTCTTACGCCTGATCAACGTACGACCAGTGTCTGCAAGAACGAGGATAAACCTGTTAAGACATTGAGTTATAAAAGTATTTTGATAAATTATTATATAAAGGATACTTTGGTCATTTTTTTCTTTTCTAAATACCTTAAAATGTTTAAAATATTGTCTATTTATGTACAACATGGTTTATTAGTGTTGTAAATATCATAAGAAATTATTAATTCAATAAAACATATTTAAAGTAAATGATTATTAATTTATTTATAATTTTTGAAAAGTATCTTGAGATAAAACTAATAAATTTATAAATAATGGATTTAAGGTTTTCAATAGCTTCTTTGTAAATATAAGTAATGATGTAAATGATTATTTTCAAATAGTTTACATATATTTATAAAGATGTTATTTAAAATATTTAAATGGTATTTATAAATGAAGCAAGAAATTTTAAAAATGAATTTTTGTAAAGTATTAAAGTAGATGATTGATTTGCAAATGAAGTTTTCAAATGAATATTTCAAGTAAAATTTATATAAGTTTATTTGAATGAATAATTTAAAGATATTATATAAATGGAAAAAAAATTGATTTGCGAAGTTTATTTATAGTAATATACTTGACAAATAAATTTGAATCTCTATTTTGGAAGTATAGTTTGAAATATTTACTTGATTTCACAGTACTAATAGTAAATTTATTGGTTTATTTACTATTTGAATTTTGTATTAAACCATAATAAGCGTTTTCCATGATTTGAATATTCATTTTAAAACAAGTGTGTAAAATTAATTATGAAGATATGAAATTTTATACTTTGATTTAGAAATTTAATGTAAGATTTGAGTATACTATTAGTTTCAGTTTAATAATCTTGAGTTTATACTTATTTTAAAAATAACGAGTCTAATAAATTATCGGATTTAAGGAACTTTATTTTAAAGCTTATTATAATGTTTTGATGTAAATTTCTAATATTGTTTTAGACTTTTGAAAAATCTTTGCATAATGCTATGAGGATGTTTTAAATATATCTTATATTTTTACTAAGTGAATGAGGTTAAATGTTTTAATTGAATTTTTAGATATATTGAAATATTTCTTTTCTCTTCAAGGGCGAATACCGAAAACTTAAATTTTTATTCAATAACCGAATTAAGTTATAAACTTAAGTAAGGAAGTAGAAGCTTAAGTAATATTTTTTGAAATGATCCATTTATGAATTAAATCCTTAATGGAAACCAAATTATGTAAGTGATTGATCTTTATATAAATAAATTAATGAAAGGTAAATGATGGAAAAAAAACCAATCGAATAAACTTAAATAAATTTAAAATTCTTGTTGTTTGGCTGATGGGAAGTTTGGGAAAGAATACTTCTAGTTGTAGAGGTTGTATGACTAATCTATTAAGTAATTATCTAATGCTGTTGAGCATAGGGTGCACCTGATAATTTATTTATCACCTTGCATGATTAAAAGTTTTTGAACTAAACAAACCATTGGTTTTGGTTGCTAAGGATGTATGATGGATTCTTTGGTTGCATAAATGGTTGTATTGTTTGTTTGATTATGTTTTATATTGATTTGCTTTTGTTTCAAATTGAAACAACTTAAATATCTTTCTAATACATAATTCTCGCTATTTTGGATTATATAAGTGAAATACAGGTTTATGGAAGCAATAATTACCGCTTTTGGTTTCATAAATAAAGTTGTTTTCCCAACAAATAGGTACGTTTTCGAATTACGGTTTTATAGCGATATTTTATTGTTATCCCATGGTTTGGGATATTTATTTTTGAGATGTGATATATATACGTTTATTATTGATATTATTATTTTTCCGGACCTAACCGCGCAAAGGAGATGCTGCCGAAATTTTTCGTGGAAGTTGAGTTATTTTCAAATGTAACGACCCGCTATTTTGGACCATTCAAATCGACAATAAATCCACACATGCCGGACTTGAATAATTCAAAACAATGGATTGTAAATAAAATTTGGCAAAACTCAGCATATACAGTAAATAAAATAATCACAGATCACAGACATAGAGTAATATAACAATATGCAGCGGAAACAAATGAATAGTAGTTCATGAAGCTACTATATATACAACAGAGTTAAATAAGTTACAACAGATCTCGAATACAATAGTCAAATACAAGAATCAGAATACATCATTAGAATCAACTGAATATCTGAAAGCTGGATAGATAGCTAGGTCTCCAAGCGAAGCTCCAACTCCAAAGGTGAGTCTCGAATACTGGTACGCTCAGTCTGACCCGAGCGTAAAGAAAACACAAAACACTCGAGTCAGGATTAACATTCTTATATCAATAAATCCAACTCAAGTGAAATAAAGACTGAAATACAAGTAACTCAAAGGATGTTTGGGATAACCATCCTCTAAGGATCCGTTACACTATCTACTATGTAGTAGTGTATGCTAAGTAGATAATGCCTGTTAGTAATATAAAGTATCAAAATAGTGTTAAGGCGTTACCATTATCCCCCTTAACACATTTTATATAAGCATCATAGTCTATACAGCACTGTAAACTCCACCGTAAACAAATGGGCTATCAGGGAGTACTCTATAGGTATAACACAAAACAAATCGTAGTGGTCGCGCATCATACAAGTATGACAAGGCAAATGAGGCAATACCCAAGGTAGTGAAACTACCGTTTGCCTGATCCGGACTGGTGAGAACGCATCGCCGCAACGATCGCAACACCGCGAAACAACACCCCTAAATCAAGGGTGCGCACCAATCAAAACAAGTAATGAGTAGTTTACGAAGAAGTGTGTCCGCTAGAGGCAGCTAACCTCATTTGGCCCGGCACGGCTCCTGTTTTAGTCATTTCCAATTTGACACAAGTGTCAAGGTCATCCATTATCGTTCTCTTTCTTCAAATCCAGCAACGTCATTATTCCAACCACTTCATTCTGGATCACACTCCGCGTATAATAGTTATTAAAGTGGTTTTCGGTTTGGACAGAGAGTATGTCCCTAACCGATCCCGGACTCTTTAATAACTACGTAATTATTACACCGATTGGTCATTTCAAAATACTTTCAAAAAAGTTTATATTTCAAAACCAAAATATCATTGCCATTTCAAAACCATATCAATACGATATCACTTCCATTTCAAAACCAAATACGATATCATTTCCATTTCAAATAATCCATCTTAATATATCCATTTACAAAATCTTAGTACTTCAAAGTTATAACACTTTCTAAATCAAACCTTTGGAAATCATAGTTCTTTGAAAATCAAAGTTTAGAAATCATAACACTTTCCTCTTAAACAGTTTAGATATGAAAATTAGTATATATAATAAAATAGTTTATCAATAAAATAGTTTATATAAATAGCTATAAGTTAAAATATTTTATAATAAAATATTTTATATTAAAAATGATTTATATTAAAATAGTTTATATTAACATAATTTATAAAGTAAAATATCAATAGTTTTAAATATAATTTAAAATTACTTTATAAAATAAAATAGTTTCCTCGACTTTCACCAATCGATTCAAATCAATTCGAATTCCAATTTCAAATTTAATCAAATCTAAATCATCAATTTCAATTCCAATTCAATTAAACATTTCCAAGTTATATCGATTTCAAATACCGATTTGAACCACAAATAAACCATTTCAATTTCAATATATTTCAAAGCTTCAAATATTCCACGTTTCAGACTAAATTCGATAATTATATATATATATATATATCAATTTACTTTCTATTATTTAGTTTTGAAATATTTACTTAATTATTTCAATATCATTTGAATAAAACTTTAATTTACAAAAAATATCCCATTTAAATTTATATAAGTTTGAAATATCCATTTAAGTCACCTTTAATCAAATTTCAAGTTATAAAACACTTCTTTAAAATTTCAAATTCAATAATTTCAAATCAAACTTATTTAAGTATAATTATTAAATAAATATAATTTCGAATCAATTTCAAATCATTATAAACTCTATATTTGAAAATACAGATATTAAATAAATACTTAAACATCCTATTTATCAACTTTATTAAATCAACTTTAATAAATCTTTAAAATCAATATTTATCAAAACCATATATTTCTTTTCAAAACCATAGAAATCATTTTCAAAAATATTTATATATATAGACCAACGGTGTCTGTATATAATTTTCTACCCTATGGTCAAGTGATACAGATATTTATCATTTCAATCCGCAATTTAAATATATACGGGTATATATCTTTTCAACGCACAATCCCAAAGTCAATTCAATGAAAATCGCTTGGGTTTATCATTTCAACCCATAACGATTTTCTCCTATTCTACAGATCGTTCGGGTATGTATCATTTCAACCCATAGTGAATTCTATACTAACAGGGAACTTGCAGAGTGATAACAGATATGATAATAATTTAACAGACATATGTCATCAATATAAATAACAGATAATGGTGTCAGGTGTCACAGGTGAACAGATACAGATAATGGCATATATATAGCAATATAAATAACAGATAACGGTGTCAGATGTCACAGGTGAACAGATACAGATGATGGCATATATATAGCAATATAAATAACAACAGCAGCATATTTCAATTGTCGTTTCAATTGAAATCAAATTTAATAAATATAAGAACATTAATCGTGAGTGATTGCTCACCTTTCGAGGCTAGAGTGAATAGACAATGAATTGAGCTACGGATCCAGGCACGAATCCAATCAACAAGGTTGGCACGAGTTCAACAAACAAGCTGATAGATAAGAAATCGAAGAGAATGAATCAAATCAATTTTTTTTTTGAAATTACACAAAATATATACATTATCTGCATATTATTATAATCTCACAACAAATATTCAATAAAATACATGTTTAAAATCTATATATACCAATGTAATTTAAAACCAATTTGTCCGGATAAACCCATTGTATTACACCTCAAGGTCGATATTTAATACTTTAACAATTAATAGAAACTTATTTTATACGTATATATACCCTTTAAACTATGTATTTATAGATACAAATATATATAAGCCTGCCTAGTTTACAAAGTGCACAATAATTAAACTTATATATTTCACCAAAATTTACAGTTTATGTTATAAAATCTGAAACATTTCGACATAAAAGAAACCATGCAACTCTTATATAAGATTATGTAAACCATTTTTATATATACTCATACTCATTTATAAACAACAGATTCAATGTATAAACTTAAATATATATATATATATCCTCTCTTCTTTAGGAATATACGTATATCACATATAAATAATGGTGCTAGGTTAAAAATGTGTATTGTATAAGCTTTTATAACATTATAACAGTATAAACTTTACTGTAAATTACCAACTAAAACAATATATATTAGCATCACTTATATATTACAAGCCTTATAAACACTATAATACATATATACTACAGTAAAAATAGCTCTACACTATATTATATATACCCTTTTTAAAATATACGCACCCATAAACATATTTTAACAAACTCACTAACCTATTTTATCGACTGCAACCTTTTTAACTACTATATGTAAAACATATAACTATATTTTACTTAACAGGTATATATATAATCTACCCAATATAGATATGACACCCTTTGCGCTGAAAACCAGTAACACGTAACCATATTAACTAATATATATATATATACACAGTCTATAATATATATATATATATACAAACCAGTAACCATATTATATAAACTTGTTATAACTATATAATACATGACATAAAATACTTATAAGGAAATAATATATACTAATATACATTTATATATGCAGACTCACCTATAACATGTATTAACTGTTTTAAAGTTGCAAACAACTATAGTATAAAAAATGTAGTATGACATATAACAGCATAAGAAAAGGTGTTAACTTCCCTTTTATATTAAATCTTACTTGCTAATATAATTATCATATACACGTATTAACAGACTATAAAAATATACTATACCACATAAATGTTAATACTTTTAAAGTATACAAATCTAAACTAGCTCATTTACTTATATGTTTTAACCAATATATAACATACTTTACACAAGTAAAAAGAACGAGTTGAAGAAGGCAGATAAGTTGATGAAGTCAGCAGAGAGAGAGACGGGTGGAGAAAGTATGGCGATGGCTGCTGCGAGCTTCAATGGAGGTGGGTTCAGGGAAGGCTAGAGGCGGCTGTTGATGAGGTGGTCGGCCATGCGGCGGCGCAAGCTTGGATGGGCACGGCCTCGGCTGGAGACTGGGTAGGCTGCGATTTGGAGATGCATGGGCTATGTCAAGGCCAAGAGCAGGAAGGTGTAAAGATAATGGGTGGAAAGAAATGAAGAGAACCAGGTGAGGAGATGTGTAGTCCTTTCAAAACAATAGACAATTAAGAAAATGAATAGGCACTGCACGCTTCATTTCTTTTTATATTTTCGAACTGAATCAATAAATGAAAGTGAACGAATAGTCAAAAATTGAATTCAGTAATTTATTAAAAGCAAAAAGCTGTTTGGTTGTCTCGGGGACAACGAAAAGATATAGGGAAACAAAAGAATACGAACGGGTACCGATATGGTGAACCGTTTCACGGTTTCCACGACATACTGGACTCCGAATACTGAAATGTATATACCGCAGAGATCAGCACGACGAGACGATCAAAACGGTATATAGATATCAGTGGTACGATCAACCGATCAAATGTCGATATCGGAATGAAAATGCTGCTATTTCATCGAAATTAAGATCGACGGAGCAATCAGAATCAAAATTTGGAGGAACGAACTATGACGTCTTGCTCATAAGATAATTTATAATTTTACCATAGAAAAATATTCAGGTTTGGAAAACGTTTTATTATCATCAATTTTAACTGGTATACATTGGAATAAAATTACACTAGAAAATAAATTTCCAAATTATCTGATGAAAATTTACCAGTTGCCATGATTAATTAGACGCATTCCAAATATCAAATTTTTATTTCAAAATTTTATCTTTTAAAATTTCACAAAATTTCAACTAATTACGTTATTAAAACAGTTAAAATTTACGGGTCGTTACACTCTCCCTCACTCAAAACTTTTCATCCCCAAAAAGAAAGGAGGTAGGAGAATAGAAACAACCAGAAAGAAAATAGATTGGAATACAAGTAAAACAATTAATTTAAACCATATAAATTTTAGTTTAAATTAATTAATATTTAACAATTTGGTTAAATCCCTTTGAGTTCACTTAAGTTAAATCAATCTATCTATTTCTAAATTCATTATCTTATTATCTAGTTATCCTCAATTAACAATTTCTAAATCATCAATTTGTATAATCATTTATTGTACTCATATTTTATTAAACAAATTTAATTCGTTTATTCCAAATTTTTATTAAGTTTATTCCACTTAATATATCTTATTACATATATTTAAACCATATAAATTAATTTAAACCATATAAATTTCAATTTAAATTAATTTATATTCAATAATTGTTTTAAATTTAAGTTATTTCCATAAGTTAATCTAATTTCAATTTGTTAATTCTTTCAGAACAAAATTTATTATATTCATCTTATTCAATTAACTTATTATTCTATCATCTTTATTAGCATTTTTTTTATAATTAAAATCTAAGTGTATAACATTTATTATAAACACTCAAATTTTATTTATAAAATCATTTTATATTGTATATTATCCAATTATATTTTAACTTCTGAATAATTTAGGTAAGTTATATTGAAATGTAATTTAGTACTATACAAATAAAATTTTCAAATTCAATTATTTCAAGTTTAAATATTTATCCAAAATTTTTGACTTCACTTTATAATTGAAATCATCTTTAAATCATAAACTTAAGAATTTAAATCTCCGATTTACTTCAAACAATTTTGAGATAAATATATATAGTATATATCAGATCAAAATTAATATATATATATATATAATAAATCAGGTCATACCACAGAAATTCAAATCAAATTCAATTTCCAAAACAAAAGTGTAGCAAAGCTACTGAATGGTCTCTTCACTTCGAAACTCGAAAATGAATGTCGATGATGCGGCCGTCATCACCGAAATTATTTTCCAGCGACAAAAGAGAAGAGTACTGATTTAAACATTTTAAATTTCTTTGAAAATCATTTATATTCAAAACTACTTTAAATTATACACATTTAAAACTTTAAAACCAAAGTTTGAAATCATCGAAATTAAATTCTCAAATTTCTGATTTAAATTCATTTCAATTCCAAATCAATTTATAAACCATGTTTATAACTTCATTTAGAACAATAAATGATAATCAAATATTATCATTTCAAACAACCAATTTAATTAACTATTTAATTCCAGAAAATCCTATACTTATATATATATATATAATATAATCATACGAATCTATTCAATTTACCAAATTTGAAAATAATATTGTGTCAGTTTGCTCTATTCAAGTGTTTTGGAAATCCTATCGATAGCGTTGATTAGACGAATCGATCGAAAACCCAAATCAACATCAACAACTCAAACAACACAATATATAAAACATTTTAAATATAAATTCACAAATACACTCCCTCACTGGACGGTACAAGAGTGGATTTCAGAGCAAAGATGGGATTCAAAGTAGAGGAACTCTATTCAAATAGAATTCCACTAAAAGATAGACTCGAAAGGGAGATAAGATGATTGAATTTCAAACTGGAAGATGGATAAATTGATACAAATCGCGGGCAACCTTAACCGGGTCAACCGAGACTTCAAGAATAAGGTCAATGCAGAATCCAGAGGCAACTCGACATCTGATCGATAGAATTCGGGCATAGCAAGAGATAACAGCATCGAAAACCGAGGATACAAAAATCTTCTATGAATCAATACGATTGCAAAGGAGTTTCACCTCTTTACAAATCATTCAAGGATTGGCAAAACCGCCAATTAATATGGAGATTATTCGAAGTGGAGTTATGGGATTCTCCGGAATCAAGAAGACACGAATAGGGGAGATAAGAGTGGACTTTGGAACTGAAGTGAACGTTCCAAAATTCAAAGGAAACCGAGTCAAAGAAGAAGGAATTCAAGCTCGAACGAAAGTGATTCTGTAATTGAATTTTACTCTATATGCTGAGTTTTTCCTAAAACCAGAGCTCTGATACCAACTGTAACGACCCGCTATTTTGGACCATTCAAATCGACAATAAATCCACACATGCCGGACTTGAATAATTCAAAACAATGGATTGTAAATAAAATTTGGCAAAACTCAGCATATACAGTAAATAAAATAATCACAGATCACAGACACAGAGTAATATAACAATATGCAGCGGAAACAAATGAATAGTAGTTCATGAAGCTACTATATATACAACAGAGTTAAATAAGTTACAACAGATCTCGAATACAATAGTCAAATACAAGAATCGGAATACATCATTAGAATCAACTGAATATCTGAAAGCTGGATAGATAGCTGGATCTCCAAGCGAAGCTCCAACTCCAAAGGTGAGTCTCGAATACTGGTACGCTCAGTCTGACCCGAGCGTAAAGAAAACACAAAACACTCGAGTCAGGATTAACATTCTTATATCAATAAATCCAACTCAAGTGAAATAACGACTGAAATACAAGTAACTCAAAGGATGTTTGGGATAACCATCCTCTAAGGATCCGTTAAACTATCTACTATGTAGTAGTGTACGCTAAGTAGATAATGCCTATCAGTAATATAAAGTATCAAAATAGTGTTAAGGCGTTACCATTATCCCCCTTAACACATTTTATATAAGCATCATAGTCTATACAGCACTGTAAACTCCACCGTAAACTAGTGGGCTATCAAGGAGTACTCCATAGGTATAACACAAAACAAATCGTAGTGGTCGCGCATAGGGATACAAGTATGACAAGGCACATGAGGCAATAACCAAGGTAGTGAAACTACCGTTTGCCCGATCCGGACTGGTGAGAACGCATCGCCGCAACGATCGCATCACCGCGAAACAACACCCCCAAATCAAGGGTGCGCACCAATCAAAACAAGTAATGAGTAGTTTACGAAGAAGTGTGTCCGCCAGAGGCAGCTAACCTCATTTGGACCAGCACGACTCCTGTTTTAGTCATTTCCAATTTGACACATGTGTCAAGGTCATCCATTATCGTTCTCTTTCTTCAAATCCAGCAACGTCATCATTCCAACCACTTCATTATGGATCACACTCCGCGTATAATAGTTATTAAAGTGGTTTTCGGTTTGGACAGAGAGTATGTCCCTAACCGATCCCAGACTCTTTAATAACTATGTAATTATTACACCGATTGGTCATTTCAAAATACTTTCAAAAAAGTTTATATTTCAAAACCAAAATATCATTGCCATTTCAAAACCATATCAATATGATATCTGTCATGACCCGCCTTTCTATCACCAGAAAGACGCATCATCAATAAGAAAGAAAGGGATAGGAAAGAGAAAAGATAGAGAAGAAAGAACTAAAGAACATCAGAATCTCACAGCGGAACGAATAAATTATATTAATCACATAAGTATTACATAGTATCATATACATCAACCAGAGTTACATAGATTTTACATCACATACTAGACAGTTATAAACACCTGTCTTTCATACAACTCAAAACATCACAGAGATACAACACAGTGGAAATACAGATAAACACTAACACAACGGAACCAATATATATCTATATGCTGAAGCCTCCGGCTCTATTGCTCCTCCAGAATTCGTCAAAGCTAACCTGAATCCCTTGGCTACTCGTAAAAATTTGAGTACCCAAGAGTTTAAGAAAACAGAAATAAACTCCGGGTCAGACATGGTTCTGGTATGAGTAAACGGTTAAAGTTGCTTAATTTTAAAAATCATTTGAAAACAAAGGTATCACGTAAGACTCCCCACACATAAACATGGGTAAGTTTTTACCTTACGCTAACCAAAACATTTGATAGGAAATCCAGTGATATTATAATAGTGTCTAGGGTTTTCAAGTAAAATACAGAAATAGCTGGAATGCTTACATCTCACGTTCCAACATAGTTGGGCACAACTAAATCGTACGGCGCTTATTAAAGATTGGATTCCATACAATGGCAGGGCTACCGGGGTACCGCCCATCACAGTACGTGGCCTAGATCACCGTACCGAGGATCACTCCCGACCCCCTGCAACACAAAGCCGGAACCATCCCTTACTGGACAGTCCCGAATAAGACAACCCCACGGCACACAGCCGAATAAAAAGGGACTCTAGACAGGGGAAATATTATCCTACTTGGGTATGACCCACTTAGGCTTGCTGCACCTCTCCTGTTTTAGCCATTCCCAGTTGATGAGGCTTGAGGCTACGATTACCTTATCAGAACACATCACTTAGAATGCTCATCGTCCACCTGACGATGTGTTGAAAGCATTCAACCTATACAAGTTCGTTCCGGGTTCGAACGAAACCGAAGGCATTATCTCGTTACACTCATTTTGGAATCATCCTCAGAGTTAACGACAATAACCCTTGCTCTCTGAATCTTCATCTTCACTTGAGATTCACGACCTATCGTTAATTTGGATCGATGTGGTTTTCGGATATCCAAATCTGGAAACCCGATCCCAGTCTCATCGAAATCCAAATCGCTATCTTTTAGGTCCAAGTTGTTTAAAGTTAAAACAATTCAATTCTATTATCTATATACACAGAGATAGATATTCATATCATCATCACAAACAGATAATTCACATTATCATCATAACCAGATAATTCACATTATCATCATAACTAGATAATTCACATTATCATCACATTTCAACCAAAGCATCCATACCACACAACATCACTTATCTCATATCTAAGATCTCAAACCATTCAAGGCAAACAATATCATTCAACATCCATAAGCAATGATTTATTAATCACCATCTATAATTAATTTAAAGTGAATTAAATTAATTACTTACATCTCTAATTAATTTGAATAAATTAAATTAATTACTTTCATCACATAAATCTTGCTTACTTAATCATTAATTAATTACAAATCCATTAATCAATTATCATCTACTTATCCATCTTAATTAATCATCCTGATTAGTTATTCTTAATTACCATAAGTAATTAGCCTTTAATTAATTATACAAATTAATCATCCTTAACCATTCACAGTAATTTACCATTAATTAATTCATTAATTACATTAATTAATGATCCTTAATTAATTACTTTCATTAATGAATTAACTATAATTAATTACATTAATCCTTAATTAATTACATTAATTAATTAAACTTTAATTAATCTCTTTCATTAATCAACCTTAATCATAAACAGTAATTACCATCCTCTAATTACTTACCTTAATTAATTAACTTCTTAATTAATTATATAAATCCTTTGATTAATTACATTAAGTAATAAATCTTTAATTACTTCTACTAAGTAATTACCCTTTAATTTCTTCCCATTAAGTAATTCCCTTTAATTAATTACATCCAGTAATTATACATTCATTACTTCACTAAGTAATTATACTTATCAACCTTATTAAGTATTCATACTTAATCCTTTATCAAGTGATTATCTTTAATTAATTTACAAATTAATTAACTAAAATTTATCACATTCACTTCCTTGATTACAATTGGTAATTCAACCCTTAATTACCTTTAAAACAAATTAATTAATCTTAATTGTAGATTAATTATCCTTTAATTATTAATTAATAAATCTTAATTATCAATTAATAAAACTTAATAACAAATTAATTAATCCTTAATTAATTAATTAAATCAATCCTTACTTACAATTAATTAACCCTTAATAATAGTTAATTAATTATTAATTAACTTTAATTATAGATTAATTATTTCTTAATTATTAATTAATAAAGCCTAATTATTAATTAATTAAACTTAGTTACATATTTCTTAATTACCAATTAATCAACCTCTAATTACTTAATTAATTAACTTCTAATTACTAAAGTAATCAATCTAATTACTTAATTAATTAATTCTTAATTACAACCTCATTACTTAATTGATTAATCTCTAATCATTAATTAATAATCTCTAATTATCAAATTAATAATCCTTAATTATTTATTAATTTATCCTTAATCATTAATTAATTAAATTAATCAATTACTCCTTAATTACTTTAATAATCTAATTAATCTTAATTAACTTTATGATAAACCAATATCCTTTGTTAATTTTAACTATCTTTAACATATAACTTTAAAACCTTTTATCATTTTACTTAACATTTAATTTAAACCATTTAATTTAAGTTAAAAATAACTTATGAATTTAACTATTAAATAAAATAAAACATATAACTTTACTTAAATTAAATATTTTAAAAACCATTATTAAAAAAATAGATTTAAGAAAAGTTGAAACAAGATTCATTTTAAATTTTCAAAACTTGTTTATATTTAAATTTAGAAAAAAGCCGTTTAAATTTACTTCGGTTTCAATCCAGTATAAACTCGAGCTAGACTCGAGAAAAATCCACTTCCCTTTTTAAAACTTAGTTTAAAATTTTTAAATTTAAAACCCGGAAACATGACTAGCACTCACGTTCTACTCGAACCCATACCCGAGTCTCCCACCAAATTTCTCGAGTTTCTCCCCGAGTCCCAAATCTTATACCCAAACCACAGCATCGAGCCAAACCGTTGACACCATTGATATGCTGTGCACCTACACCGGCGTTCGCCAGAGCTCCGGCCTCCACGATCACCGTTGACAAGTCGCCGATCATCTCCTCTTACGATCCCAATCATCCAAACACATTCACAGGCCTCAAATCAAAATCGAGCTTCACAGTTGAGCCAGAAACAAATAACTCCGACCAAACTCACCTCGTTCAGGCGACGTCGACCACCAGGGCTTCCCAAACTCCGGCCACAGCCTCGTCCACGTCCCAAGCTTCTTTCCTCCTTCGAACGACGAACTCCGATGCCCTGTAGGTCGAGCAGCAAACCAACCTTCCACCCTGACTTCGAACCTCCCCAAAACCCTAATTCGATCCAACTCCGTCGCCATAGTGGTCAAGAAAATCATCAACTATTTTTGCCGAACTCTCCTTTACCCTAACCTCCTCCAGCCAAGTTCCCGACCACCCTAGAAACTTCGGCCACCAGAATTCACCCAAAAACCCAATTCCAGTCATCACTAAATTTCACTTTCGATACCAAATTATAAATTGTGATTTTTATCTTAAAAATCATATTTTACATAATTGATTCAAGTTATATATTTGAATCAGCAATTCACAACATTTGAATTCAACATATTTTTAAGATTTCTACTGTAAAATTTTCATTTCCAGAGATATACAAATATGTTTACCTAAATACATTGCTAAATCTTGAATTGTGGTTAAACAAACATATTTTGTTTGAAGTTCACAACCTATAAATGAATATATAAAGAGAATCTTGATTTTGATCATAAATATATATTTTCTTTTTAACCTGTCAGTAGAAACAGAGGTAGGCTTATATAAACAGACATGCACACATATACTCCTACATATTTATAGCATGCAAACCAAAATTACACATATGCAAACAATTTTTACATCACAAACCATAACTTAAAACAAAAGTTAGTTGTTTACTCACCTTTTAAAAAGCAGAGAATTTGAAACTGGATGAAAACCGAAGCTTTGAAAATTTGTATGCTTTTGTTATTTTGATTCTAGAAAACTTTGTCTTGCTTATAACTTAAAAACTAAAAAGCTTTGATACTTGAAAGTTTAACTAGAACATGATGATGATGACTCAAGACTTGATTCCAGGTTGCAAATTTGAAGATGAAATCTGATTACAGGCTTTTGAAAAGATTACAGGGTTTTGATTTGTTTTGAGGGAAGTTTACAGACTTATACATTTGGTTGAAGGTTTAAGAATATTTTGAGGAAATGCTTTCAGGTTTTGGCTTTCTGGTAAGCTAAGATTTTAAGAACGAAAAGAGAAAGAAGATTGATATATAGAAAATAAGTACTCAGGGCTTTGTATTTCTGGTACAAGATTAGTCAGAGATTTTTCTTCTCTTGTGGAGGCTGAGATGATTTTTCCTTGTGCTAGAGATGATGGCATTAAATGCCTTGTTCCTTATCATGTTTACACATACCATTTCTTTTATTTTGAAGGTACAATCTTGTATATATTTTATTTTCCTCTTTTGTCCTACTTCATTGTATACTACATGTATTCCACTAGTGTAAATATATATACAATTCTAGAATTATCTTAAGTTCTCATTTCATATTTCCTCACAACCTTTCTTTAAAATATTTATTTCTATTTTTAAACTTAATGTATTTAACTAATGTATTTGTTTCTATTTTTACATAACTACTTATTTTTATTTCTTAACTATCCAACACTTAATTTATAATTATTTATTTATTTATTTATTTATTTATTTTTACTTATGTTTAATATCATAGTTTCTTACACTACAAGAAAAATCATTTATAGTTGCAAAAATTAATGGCGTTTCTTTCTAAATGCAACCAAAAAGTATTTCCCTAAAAAAATATAAATGCGGCTAAAAAAATTTCATGTTCCCGCCGCTCAAATTTTCATGTTCCCGCCGCTCAAATTTTTTTGCTAAAGTTTTCCGTGACCGCTCAAATTTCCTTTACCCCTTTTTCTCTTCTCAAACTACTCGGCTTAAAAAAAATTATTCGTCTCTTCCAATTTACTCCGACTCCAACTTCAACTCCGAATATGACGACGAAGAACGAGAAGATGAAACTAACCGTCGCCTACTCACCTCTCCCACCATAAACCCATCGTCTAAGGTTGTGGAACAAGAACCCGAGATCCTGCCCTACCACCAGTCCGCCTCCCCTCTTTCCGCCGTCTGCACTCCACGCAGCAACGGAGGCGGCCCCCACATCAAAGTATGGGACCCATGCCACGTTCTACTCCCTCCCCCTTCTAGAAGCTTTCACGATGTCTCTAATAATGATGCTACGACCGAAATCTACCTGATAAGCCACGGTGAGAGCGCGGCGAGTCTGAGGCCGGATCTGGTGATGGGGAGGTGGGCCAAGGCGGGGCTGATGGGGAATGGGGAGAGGCAGGCTAGGGCTATGGCCGTTTTCTTAAAGTCTAACCGAGTTCATTTTCAAAAGGTTTTTTGTTCGCCGTTGGATCGGGCTTTGATGACTGCTGCACTCGTTTGTAGGGTAATTTTACTTATCTCTACATTTGTCAACTAAAATAGGTAAACTTTACTATTTGGTAACTGGATAGAGGAATTAGAAAGTCGGTTTTAGCTAAACCTCAATTTCCGAAATGGTTGGTTAAATAAGTTGATGCATTGATTTTGAGCTGGAGTAGAAATGTGAATATGTTTAGAAGTCTATCCTAATGCAATATAAGATTCTCGAAATCAAATCAATTTCCAATTTGATTCGTACCTACTGCCACTTCAATTTGAACCAGCTTTTAAATAAAATTTCCAAATTGCTTGAAAATTTCTTTGGTTTAAACTCAATTTTGATTTGTGGCTGCTATCAGTTGATTGTTAATAGCCGCTATATAATGGAATTTGCTGACCTAATGCAATATAAGATCATATAAAAGATAATTCTATAAATATTTTCTATAAATAGGCGAATGCTTTTATCTTTTTACAAAAGATAAATGTTGTTTTCTCTTTACAAAAAGATGAACAGTTATTTCTTCTACATTAGACAAATTGTGTTATGTTGCTGATTTTGGCATGATTCATGTAACAATATTTATTACATGACTGAACAATCATAAAGGACTTTTGTGTTTTTGACTTTAGTTAGGCTAATTATGCTTATGTGTTAAGCTTAGAAGTTTGACAAAGAGGATGAAGCCAAGTATACAATAAAATCCTGCTCATCGACCATTTTTACGAGAGCTGCTTCTTTGTCTTTGATGTTCAAAACAAACAGTAAGAATTAATTACTATGATTAAGCACTGATAAATTTGGCAAAAAAAACAATATATAGAAAATAAAAACGAGAAACAAATACATTGTTTTTTTAATTAAAGTCTTTACAGTAAAAGGTTTAGCATATGCGAACACATTAAAGGAAGAAAGGGTTACATAGTAGCATTAATAACTTTGTTAACAAGCAATGTTAACAATAGCTTGCCAAAGAGGAGGCTGAAATGATTGTTCATATAGTCTTCTAACCAATAAAAATGTTAACAGCCAGAAAGATTTTAGCTGTAACACCCAAAAATATTGCTAGTGGAAGCAAATTGTTACATAATGACATCAGAATCTATATACTAAATCTATTTTTTAGCAGGAGAAATGGAATAATAAAGACCTTTCTTCACAAATATAGTTAATCTGGAAACTTGATCTGATTAAACAACATTTTAGGTAGGAATTGTACATGTGCCCAAGAAATAATAATTGGTGATTGATGAATTCTGGCGTGAAAAGAAAAAATAATAGCCAATAAAGTGATAATAAAGAAAGAAGTTCAAGAGTTTGACTTACCAATTAGTTTTAGGCTATATGATTGAATTGCTTCACGGCATACTTCAAATTATCAAATTTATTTTTATGTTTGTATAACAATTTACTCATCAGACTAGTGTGAAGCTTAATGTTTCGAGTTTGATATCCACTTACTGTATTATCAATATACTGCATATATTAGTTACTGTAGAAAATCAAAATGAAACTTTTCAATACATCATGGAGTGTGGCATCTGTACCATGTTGAAATATATGCTTATAATTTTTTTTTGAGAAAATATGAAGAAAAAACTCACTGTTTTGGAAGTACAGTGTTGGATGCCTCAATAGTGAGCTGCTCATTTAGTTTACTAACTGAGGCTATTGCATGCTCAATTACTAAGACAAATCTGTGCAAATAGAGAAACTAGGCCAAAGAAATGAATTTGCTCAGTTGAATTGAACTGCTTGATTGAGTAATGAGATCCCATACTAATGCATCTAAAAAGAAATAGCATGCATTTATATAATATATAACTAAACTTGAATTCCTTTCCCTTTCCCTTGTAAATATACTCAAGCTTGAAGTCTAACCGTATTTGAATTCCTTTCCCTTGTAAATGTTTAACAGTGTCTCAAATCAACTTCCATTCAAATCGAGTTAATTATTAATTTCAAAAATATTTTCAATGTGTAATGAATTGTTTGTGTTTTGTATACTACATAAATTAGACATTGAAATAAGCAGATATTTTCAATGCTTATCATCTATCTCTTTCAACTGTATTTGAAATGAGCAGCTTTTACAATTCTGAAGCAATTGATATGTAATTGTATATCTACTTGATACAGGATTCCCCAATCTTCAATTTTATCAATAATCTATCTCCTATTCAACCGGTGAAGTCAACACACGAGTTGCAGGTTTTTCAGTCTCTGAGTTTTGCTTCCATCTCTGCTGTTTTCTCTTCACCTCAGGTCAATTCACCAAAGGAATCAAGATTCTCGACAAGGTAATTTTCCTAATTATTTGTATTTCAAATTTTGATGAATATTCCAAAAGTTCTGATAAAACGAATGTTAACTACATTGTGAAGATCCTAATGAAATATTTGATTTGTAAGCATATCAAGTTCTAGAAACATTTAAGGTATGGATTGAGTTATAAGAGTTCTTGAGCATTTTCCATTTCTTTTTCCACTAAGGGGCCATGTTTTGTTCATACCAATACCAAACTTATACCTGGTCTTGATATTACCCATAAACATGTTAAAACTACCTCAAAGTTCCAGGGTTATTCTAGTGTTTTTTCTTTATTCACAACACCTGGTATTAATTATCAAGCAATAGCATTTTCAGATATACATTGAATTTTGTCGTCAGATTTTAAAAAGAAAAGAAAAAATATGGCGCCCTTCTTAGGAGTTGTTTTATATGTATTAAAGGGTGCATATGAAAACAAGAGCAGTCCCACATCGACTATAATTTGAGAAAATTGTGTGTAAATTGTGTGTAAAATGCAAATGGAGAGTAGGCAATTTTCTCTCTCTTTGTTGTGAGTGCCTCCTTTGAGTAAATAAGCACTTTTGTAACTGTATTTCATATAATAATTTCATCTATTAGTTTTAAATTCGTTCTTGTTCTACCCGACAACTTTTCCTTAATTGCTCACATCTCATTGTGTTTGAATACTTCTCATGTCTGAGTTGTGCTCGAATTTTGAGTAGTAAGAGCTTTAGCCGTGTCTGAGCATCAAACTTTGAGTCCTACTACATGTTCATATTGCAATATCAGTAAAAAGCCTTTTGGGGCTTCCAATCAACACCATTCAACATTGGAGATCCAAATTTGTTGAAAACTGTTTCAAGGTAATTAATAGAATTATGTTTTCAATTTTGTAGACAGATAAAATCCCTCAAAATGGAACGAATGACTGGAAACTGCAATTTCGAGTACTAATGGTTTCCTCTATAGTATATATTGACAAAAGTTTAGGATAGATGTTGTTTTCTTCTGAAAATGGAACGAATGACTGGAAACTGCAATTTCGAGTACAAACATTTGTTTTCTTCTGAAAATGAATCATTATTATTCCTGTAATATGTACAACTTACATGTTGTTATGCATATGTTAAATTGTGAATGTGTTTGGTTGGATGTTCTTAGAAGTGTTATCTGATTCGCCCAACAATTTAGATGAAGCATGCTATTTTTTTAACCGCTTATTTGTTTTTGCATTTTAACGTTTTTGTCATATTGTCCTTCTGTACAGCCACATCCACCATTATTAAATTTAATTAACATTCTCACCTTTGTACAAGAAAATGCATTATTCCAGACTGCATTTCATTAGAACTTGGAGAAATCGATACTGCAAATTATTATAATGGACTATTTCTTGTTTTATTTACATTATAAACATCTCATATTATTCTCTTTATTTAGGCATACTTATTCATCATCACCGCAACTTGATATCTCTTCTGATAGTTCGAATGGAAATACCCAACCCATTGCATTTGATAGCTGTAAAGTAACATGTTTACTCAACAAAGCTTCTTTTGACATACCTGAAGAAAATACAACACAACCTGCTCAATCGAGTCAGCCTATTCAATTTGAATGTGACAGTCCTGACCACAGTATAAAATCTTGTCATGGCATCAAAAATGAGTTTAATATGTATAGTAATATCTCCCAAGTTCAAGTTGAAGTTCAAAATGAACATCATCAGGTCACAAAAAGTAATGAAGAAGTTGCAAGTGATAGGGACAATGTTACCGAAAATTTTCTGATTTTTGATGAGAATACTAAGCAAGAAACTTGCAACCTACATGAGGAGAATGATAGAAATCATGACTATAAATCTAGCATGTTAATGATTTCTGAGCTAGAGCCTTCTTTACACAACGGTGGAGTCAAAGAATATGCCACAGACCACAGTCAACAACTGCTATCTAATACTTATCAGAATCAAGTACCGTCAAACAATATAAATAAGGAACCGGAAGAACCTGATATTGGCATATCAAAAAGCTGCAAGGTTAGTAGATTTACACGTGTAACTTATTTTTAATACCTCATGCTTATGTGTTGCCATTTGTTTTGTTTGTTAAATGCTATAGTGGGTTATCTACCATATGATTATATTTTGAATACTGAAATTTGGTTTAGAATCTTGAGATTGAGTATGGCCTTGCTATAACTACATACTGATTACACTAGCTCCATCTTAGAATAGTTCATAGATTATTTAGCTTTATCAGTATCAAGCGGCATATCAAAAGATGTTTTCATTCAGATTTTCTTAGTTGACGATCTTTTGATCATTCAGATATTCTTACGAATTCTTATTAAAATTGTGTGCATCATTAGTATATAAAATCATAAACTTATACAATGTTGTAGATGTTTGATATCAGATTTGTAGTCCTACGAATTAACATAATTGTTTATCTATGCGTTGTGCTTTCACTTGTGCAGGCATTGGACTTTCGAAGAGAGCAAGGTTGAACTTTTGTGGTGCTAGCTTTCACTTGTGTATGCAACAAAGAATTATGGGTAATCAAACGTTTTGTTAGCACTAGTTAGATATAACATTTATTAGTACCCGATGTGTAAATTTGTATACAAATGGTTATTGTATGTGAGTTAGGTCATTTTGTCAAAAAACTATTGTATTGGAATGGTTATGGATATTTTATTTGATTATATGGTTAATGTGTTTTTTAACTTATTTGAATATGATGATTATGTGAGTGATTGTTGATTGATATAATAGAACCAAAATAGACCATTAACAGGGAATAATAGCATGAAAAAATGATGTAAAATAATAAACAACTTTCAGTAGCGTTTCAAAAACGCTACCGAAATATATATAGTGGCGTTGAGTAAATACAACCGTAAAACAGGGGTAAAGTTGGAAATTCTATTAGTAGCGGCAAAAAATCTTTTGGTGGCGTTTTTTAAACGCTACAAGGATTTATGGTGGCGTTTGAAAAACGCTGCCAAAAATGCATTTATAGTGGCCGTTAAAATAAATGCAACAAAAAATCATGGATTTTTAGTCGCATGTTTTCTCGCGGCGTTTATCAAAACGCCACCAAAAGTTTTTGTAGCGTTTTTTGAGCGCCACAAAAAATAAAATTTCTTGTAGTGTTATGTTTATAGGTTTATATATTTATGTTTATGACCATATATTTGTTTTACTACTTATATTTAATATCGATAAGATTTTATTTCTATTTTAAACATTTTTATCTAGATTACATCAATAATATATATATATATATATATATATATATATATATATATATCAAATGTGAATAAGATAGATTTTCCTTTAAATATTTTTGAAAGACTTTATTTTAAATTTTTAAATCATAGCTTCCTTCTAAAATACACACATATATATACACTTATTAAATTTGTAAAATTAAATTTTAAAATAACACAAATTAAATAATTATTCTTATTTAAAATCAATTTATAATCATAATTTAAAACACCACATTATTAATTAATTGGTTATTTATATTTGAAAATAACAATTTTATCAATTTTAAATAATTTAATTAAGAGATTATCACATTTTAAATTCCTTGAAATTCCGGGATATCACATTCCTTCCCCCTTAAAAGAATTTCGTCCTCGAAATTTAAAACAAAAGATAATCCAAAGTTTTATTTTATTTCAACCAATTCAGGCATACATATCAGCCATACACAACCAAACAAACAATTTCATCCAAACAAACAATTAAATCAAACAAACAACACTAGCTATTCGGACACAGATCCGGATAAGCTTCCTAAAAATTTCCCGAGTTCCCAGGTACAGATATTGAAATACTCGCTCTACTAAATCCAAACTAGCTATACTACTGAGCTTATTGAGCTACTACTCATCTAGATCTACAATCTACACAAGAGATCTGACCACACTCAAGACCTAATCATCAACCAAACCCTTCTGAACTACTGGTTCCAAAACCAGTGATGGACCAAACACGTACTCCCTCAGAGATACGTGAAATACATTGAATCCCAGTCTTCCAAACTGGCAATTCAACCCTGTAATCCAAAACACTTATCCTTACAAGAATACAGAAAGATCCAATATACTTCGGAGCTAACCTCACAGTCTCACCCAATCTTATTGCTCACTTTACCGAAGAAAATCTCAACAATAACGAAGTCTCTAACTTCGAATTCCAAATTCCTCCGTTTCTTATCCACAAAACTCCTTTGACGATCCTGGACTGCCTACATCCTTTCCTGACCAGCTCAATCTTCGTTGATGCTTCAATAAACAAACTGGATCAAAATAACTCAACAAAAAGATCCTCTCCAGATTTACCCAAAATCCAGAAAAATTTCTTGTAGAAATTCTCTAATCCCAAAACACTGCAACTTCCGGTTGCTTCCACTCTAGAACAGCTGCCACCTTGCTTCCGCTGCACAACTCTGATCTGGAGTAGATGAGCATGTCGATGAATTCGAGCAAAATTTTAACCAACACCTCCTGGACACACAGTTCATCAGATCCACCACAATCGAAAATGAACTGCTCAAAGAAACAGATGAGTCCTCAGTCAAGGGTACTGTCTTCAACTACCCTTAGCTGGAAAAACTCGAAACTAGATACAGAAGAGAAAACTCAAATGCTCCACCAAATCTACTTTAGAAACCATCCATCTCCTTAGCTGAATCACCAGTATCTCTTCCAGACCCAGGTTAATGGAAATTAAACTTCCTAATCCAAAGCTCCTTTGAGAAACCCAGACTTCAAACCAAACACAACATCTAGCTGAAACTCGGTCTCACCATCGATGCAGACACACTCCCTCAAACTTGTTCCAAAGGAAACATCTTCGGAAACATCCATAGTCACTGCGTCTCACCACGCAACTACTACTTCCTGAGGTTGCCAACATACCATCACTTGTTTCTGCCTAACCGACAGATCCAAACTCTCAAAAATCCGCTCACACGAGCACGGTCAAACTTGCACTTAATGATGAACTCCGAATCTTAACAGGTTTCCTTCAGAGATCAATAAAATCCTTACATCAAGCAAAACCCACTCGAGATGGTAATAGGTCTACAGTCTCGACAAATACACTTCCAACCTCAGCATTCAAACTCCAACCATTGGTAGTCGTGTTACACACACCACTACCTTATCTACCTTTATAACTTATATTGGAAAACCCGAAAAGGTAACCCAACAGATAGGTAGAAATATATATATATATATATATATATATATATATATGTATGTATGTATATGTATATATAAAAATTACAAGTACGCTCTCTCAAGAAAGACACCCCTCCAGAGCTTAGGTATTCGCTCAACCTATGCTCTGGTACCAACTGTCACAATCCGCCTTTCTATCACCAGAAAGACGCATCATCAATAAGAAAGAAAGGGATAGGAAAGAGAAAAGATAGAGAAGAAAGAACTAAACAACATCAGAATCTCACAACGGAACGAATAAATTACATTAATCACATAAGTATTACATAGTATCATATACATCAATCAGGGTTACATAGATTTTACATCACATACTAGACAGTTATAAACACCTGTCTTTCATACAACTCAAAACATCACAGAGATACAACACAGCGGAAATATAGATAAACACTAACACAACGGAACCAATATATATCTATACGCTGAAGCCTCCTGCTCTATTGCTCCTCCAGAATTCATCAAAGCTAACCTAAATCCCTTGGCTACTCGTAAAAATTTGAGTACCCGAGAGTTTAAGAAAACGGAAATAAACTCCGGGTCAGACATGGGTCTGGTATTAGTAAACGGTTAAAGTTGCTTAATTTTAAAAATCATTTGAAAACAAAGGTATCACGTAAGACTCCTCACACATAAACATGGGTAAGTTTTTACCTTACGCTAACCAAAACATTTGATAGGAAATCCAGTGATATTATAATAGTGTCTAGGGTTTTCAAGTAAAATACAGAAATAGTTGGAATGCTTACATCTCACGTTCCAACATAGTTAGGCACAACTAAATCGTACGGCGCTTATTGGAGATTGGATTCCATACAATGGCAGGGCTACCGGGGTACCGCCCGTCATAGTACGTGGCCTAGATCACCGTACCGAGGATCACTCCCGACCCCCTGCAACACAAAGCCGGAACCATCCCTTACTGGACAGTCCCGAATAAGACAACCCCGCGGTTGTAGCTAGCAACCGCCCACACAACTGAATAAAAAGGGACTCTAGATAGGGGAAATCTTATCCTACTTGGGTATGACCCACTTAGGCTTGCTGCACCTCCCCTGTTTTAGCCATTCCCGGTTGATGAGGCTTGAGGCTACTATTACCTTATCAGAACACATCACTTAGAATGCTCATCGTCCACCTGACGATGTGTTGAAAGCATTCAACCCGTACAAGTTCGTTCCGGGTTCGAACGAAACCGAAGGCATTATCTCGTTACACTCATTTTGAAATCATCCTCAGAGTTAACGACAATAACCCTTGCTCTCTGAATCTTCATCTTCACTTGAGATTCATGACCTATCGTTAATTTGGATCAATGTGGTTTTCGAATATCCAAATCTGGAAACCCGATCCCGGTATCATCGAAATCCAAATCGCCATCTTTTAGGTCCAAGTTGTTTAAAGTTAAAACTATTCAATTCTATTATCTATATACACAGAGATAGATATTCATATCATCATCACAAACAGATAATCCACATTATCATCATAACCAGATAATTCATATTATCATCATAACCAGATAATTCACATTATCATCACATTTCAACCAAAGCATCCATACCACACAACATCACTTATCTCATATCTGAGATCTCAAACCATTCAAGGCAAACAATATCATTCAACATCCATATGCGATGATTTATTAATCACCATCTATAATTAATTTAAAGTGAATTAAATTAATTACTTACATCTCTAATTAATTTGAATAAATTAAATTAATTACTTTCATCACATAAATCTTGCTTACTTAATCATTAATTAATTACAAATCCATTAATCAATTATCATCTACTTATCCATCTTAATTAATCATCTTGGTTAGTTATTCTTAATTACCTTAAGTAATTAGCCTTTAATTAATTATACAAATTAATTATCCTTAACCATTCACAGTAATTTACCATTAATTACTTCATTAATTACATTAATTAATGATCCTTAACTAATTACTTCCATTAATGAATTAACTACAATTAATTACATTAATCCTTAATTAATTACATTAATTAATTAAACTTTAATTAATCACTTTCATTAATCAACCTTAATCATAAACAGTAATTACCATCCTGTAATTACTCACCTTAATTAATTAACTTCTTAATTAATTATATAAATCCTTTGATTAATTACATTAAGTAATAAATCTTTAATTACTTCTACTAAGTAATTACCCTTTAATTTCTTCCCATTAAGTAATTCCCTTTAATTAATTACATCCAGTAATTATACATTAATTACTTCACTAAGTAATTATACTTATCAATCTTATTAAGTATTCATACTTAATCCTTTATCAAGTGATTATCTTTAATTAATTTACAAATTAATTAACTAAAATTTATCACATTCACTTCCTTGATTACAATTGGTAATTCAACCCTTAATTACCTTTAAAACAAATTAATTAATCTTAATTGTAGATTAATTATCCTTTAATTATTAATTAATAAATCTTAATTATCAATTAATAAAACGTAATAACAAATTAATTAATCCTTAATTAATTAATTAAATCAATCCTTACTTACAATTAATTAACCCTTAATAATAGTTAATTAATTCTTAATTAACTTTAATTATAGATTAATTATTTCTTAATTATTAATTAATAAAGCCTAATTATTAATTAATTAAACTTAGTTACATATTTCTTAATTACCAATTAATCAACCTCTAATTACTTAATTAATTAACTTCTAATTACTAAAGTAATCAGTCTAATAACTTAATTAATTAATTCTTAATTATAACCTCATTACTTAATTGATTAATCTCTAATCATTAATTAATAATCTCTAATTATCAAATTAATAATCCTTAATTATTTATTAATTTATCCTTAATCATTAATTAATTAAATTAATCAATTACTCCTTAATTACTTTAATAATCTAATTAATCTTAATAACTTTATGATAAACCAATATCCTTTGTTAATTTTAACTATCTTTAACATATAAATTTAAAACCTTTTATCCTTTTACTTAACATTTAATTTAAACCATTTAATTTAAGTTAAAAATAACTTATGAATTTAACTATTAAATAAAATAAAACATATAACTTTACTTAAATCAAATATTTTAAAATCCATTATTAAAAAAAATAGATTTAAGAAAAGTTGAAACAAGATTCATTTTAAATTTTCAAAACTTTTTTATATTTAAATTTAGAAAATAGCTGTTTAAATTTACTTCGGTTTCAATCCAATATAAACTCGAGCTAGACTCAAGAAAAATCCACTTCCCTTTTTAAAACTTAGTTTAAAATTTTTAAATTTAAAACCCGGAAACATGACTAACACTCACGTTCTACTCGAACCCATACCCGAGTCTCCCACCAAATTTTTCGAGTTTCTCCCCGAGTCCCAAATCTTATACCCAAACCACAACATCGAGCCAAACCGTTGACACCATTGATATGCTGTGCGCCTACACCGGCGTTCGCCAGAGCTCCGGCCTCCACGACCACCGTTGACAAGTCGCCGATCATCTCCTCTTACGATCCCAATCATCCAAACATATTCCCAGGCCTCAAATCAATATCGAGCTTCACAGTTGAGCCTGGAACAAATAACTCCGACCAAACTCACCTCGTTCAGGCGACGTCGACCACCAGGGCTTCCCAAACTCCGGCCACAGCCTCGTCCACGTCCCAAGCTTCTTTCCCCCTTCGAACGACGACCTCCGATGCCCTGTAGGTGGAGCAGCAACCCTACCTTCCACCCCGACTTCGAACCTCCCCAAAACCCTAATTCGCTCCAACTCCGTCGCCATAGTGGTCAAGAAAATCATCAACTATTTTTGCCGAACTCTCCTTCACCCTGACCTCCTCAAGCCAAGTTCCCGACCACCCTAGAAACTTCGGCCACCATAATTCACCCAAAAACCCAATTCCAGTCATCACTAAATTTCACTTTCGGTACCAAATTATAAATTGTGATTTTTATCTTAAAAATCATATTTTACATAATTGATTCAATTTATATATTTGAATCAGCAATTCACAACATTTGAATTCAACATATTTTTAAGATTTCTACTGTAATATTTTCATTTCCAGAGATATAGAAACATGTTTACCTAAATACATTGCTAAATCTTGAATTGTGGTTAAACAAACATATTTTGTTTGAAGTTCACAACCTATAAATGAATATATAAAGAGAATCTTGATTTTGATCATAAATATATATTTTCTTTTTAACCTGTCAGGAGAAACAGAGGTAGGCTTATATAAACAGACATGCACACATATACTCCTACATATTTATAGCATGCAAACCAAAATTACACATATGCAAACAATTTTTACATCACAAACCATAACTTAAAACAAAAGTTAGTTGTTTACTCACCTTTTAAAAAGCAGAGAATTTGAAACTGGATGAAAACTGAAGCTTTGAAAATTTGTATGCTTTTGTTGTTTTGATTCCAGAAAACTTTGTCTTGCTTGTAACTTAAAAACTGAAAAGCTTTGATACTTGAAAGTTTAACTGGAACATGATGATGATGACTCAAGACTTGATTCCAACTTGCAAATTTGAAGATGAAATCTGGTTACAGGCTTTTGAAAAGATTACAGGGTTTTGATTTGTTTTGAGGGAAGTTTACAGACTTATACTTTTGGTTGAGGGTTTAAGAATATTTTGAGGAAATGTTTTCAGGTTTTGGCTTTCTGGTAAGCTAAGTTTTTAAGAACGAAAAGAGAAAGAAGATTGATATATAGAAAATAAGTACTCAGGGCTTTGTATTTCTGGTACAAGATTAGTCAGAGATTTTTCTTCTCTTATGGAGGCTGAGATGATTTTTCCCTATGCTAGAGATGATGGCATTAAATGCCTTGTTCCTTATCATGTTTACACATACCATTTATTTTATTTTGAAGGTACAATCTTGTATATATTTTATTTTCCTCTTTTGTCCTACTTCATTGTATACTACATGTATTCCACTAGTGTAAATATATTTACAATTCTAGAATTATCTTAAGTTCTCATTTCATATTTCCTCACAACCTTTCTTTGAAATATTTATTTCTATTTTTAAACTTAATGTATTTAACTAATGTATTTGTTTCTATTTTTACATAACTACTTATTTTTATTTCTTAACTATCCAACACTTAATTTATAATTAATTAATTATTTATTTATTTTTACTTATATTTAATATCATAGTTTCTTATGTTTATAGGTATATATATTTATGTTTATGACCATATATTTGTTTTACTACTTATATTTAATATTGATAAGATTTTATTTCTATTTTAAACATTTTTATCTAGATTACATCTATAATATATATATATATATATATAGATCAAATGTGAATAAGATAGATTTTCCTTTAAATATTTTTGAAAGACTTTATTTTAAATTTTTAAATCATAGCTTCCATCTAAAATACACACATATATATACACTTATTAAATTTGTAAAATCAAATTTTAAAATAACACAAATTAAATAATTATTCTTATTTAAAATCAATCTATAATCATAATTTAAAACACCACATTATTAATTAATTGGTTATTTATAATTGAAAATAACAGTTTTATCAATTTTAAATAATTTAATTAAGAGATTATCACATTTTAAATTCCTTGAAATTCCGGGATATCATAATATCACTTCCATTTCAAAACCAAATACGATATCATTTCCATTTCAAATATATCCATCTCAAATATATCCATTTACAAAATCTTAGTACTTCAAAGTTATAACACTTTCTAAATCAAACACTTTGGAAATCATAATTCTTTGGAAATCAAAGTTTAGAAATCATAACACTTTCCTCTTAAACAGTTTAGATATGAAAATTAGTATATATAATAAAATAGTTTATCAATAAAATAGTTTATATAAATAGCTATAAGTTAAAATATTTTATAATAAAATATTTTATATTAAAAATGATTTATATTAAAATAGTTTATATTAACATAATTTATAAAGTAAAATATCAATAGTTTTAAATATAATTTAAAATTACTTTATAAAATAAAATAGTTTTCTCGACTTTCACCAATCGATTCAAATCAATTCGAATTCCAATTTCAAATTTAATCAAATCTAAATCATCAATTTCAATTCCAATTCAATTAAACATTTCCAAGTTATATCGATTTCAAATAACGATTTGAACCACAAATAAACCATTTCAATTTCAATATATTTCAAAGCTTCAAATATTCCACGTTTCAGACTAAATTCGATAATTATATATATATATATATATATATATATATCAATTTACTTTCTATTATTTAGTTTTGAAATATTTACTTAATTATTTCAATATCATTTGAATACAACTTCAATTTACAAAAAATATCCCATTTAAATTTATATAAGTTTGAAATATCCATTTAAGTCACCTTTAATCAAATTTCAAGTTGTAAAACACTTCTTTAAAATTTCAAATTCAATAATTTCAAATCAAACTTATTTAAGTATAATTATTAAACAAATATAATTTCGAATCAATTTCAAATCATTATAAACTCTATATTTGAAAATATAGATATTAAATAAATACTTAAACATCCTATTTATCAACTTTATTAAATCAACTTTAATAAATCTTTAAAATCAATATTTATCAAAACCATATATTTCTTTTCCAAACCATAGAAATCATTTTCAAAAATATTTATATATATAGACCAACGGTGTCTGTATATAATTTTCTACCCTATGGTCAAGTGATACAGATATTTATCATTTCAATCCGCAATTTAAATATATACGGGTATATATCTTTTCAACGCACAATCCCAAAGTCAATTCAATGAAAATCGCTTGGGTTTATCATTTCAACCCATAACGATTTTCTCCTATTCTACAGATCGTTCGGGTATGTATCATTTCAACCCATAGTGAATTCTATACTAACAGGGAACTTGCAGAGTGATAACAGATATGATAATAATTTAACAGACATATGTCATCAATATAAATAACAGATAATGGTGTCAGGTGTCACAGGTGAACAGATACAGATAATGGCATATATATAGCAATATAAATAACAGATAACGGTGTCAGATGTCACAGGTGAACAGATACAGATGATGGCATATATATAGCAATATAAATAACAACAGCAGCATATTTCAATTGTCGTTTCAATTGAAATCAAATTTAATAAATATAAGAACATTAATCGTGAGTGATTGCTCACCTTTCGAGGCTAGAGTGAATAGACAATGAATTGAGCTACGGATCCAGGCACGAATCCAATCAACAAGGTTGGCACGAGTTCAACAAACAAGCTGATAGATAAGAAATCGAAGAGAATGAATCAAATCAATTATTTTTGACATTACACAAAATATATACATTATCTGCATATTATTATAATCTCACAACAAATATTCAATAAAATACATGTTTAAAATCTATATATACCAATGTAACTTAAAACCAATTTGTCCGGATAAACCCATTGTATTACACCTCAAGATCGATATTTAATACTTTAACAATTAATAGAAACTTATTTTAGGCGTATATATACCCTTAAACTGTGTATTTATAGATACAAATATATATATAAGCCTGCCTAGTTTACAAAGTGCACAACAGTTAAACTTATATACTTCACCAAAATTTACAGTTTATGTTATAAAATCTGAAACATTTCGGCATAAAAGAAACCACGCAACTCTTATATAAGATTATGTAAACCATTTTTATATATACTCATACTCATTTATAAAAAACAGATTCAATGTATAAACTTATATATATATATATATCCTCTCTTCTTCTGGAATATACGTATATCACATATAAATAATGGTGCCAGGTTAAAAATGCGTATTGTATAAGCTTTTATAACATTATAACAGTATAAACTTTACTATAAATTACCAACTAAAACAATATATATTAGCATCACTTATATATTACAAGCCTTATAAACACTATAATACATATATACTACAGTAAAAATAGCTCTACACTATATTATATATACCCTTTTTAAAATATACGCACCCATAAACATATTTTAACAAACTCACTAACCTATTTTATCGACTGCAACCTTTTTAACTACTATATGTAAAACATATAACTATATTTTACTTAACAAGTATATATATAATCTACCCAATATAGATATGATACCCTTTGCGCTGAAAACCAGTAACACGTAACCATATTAACTAATATATTTATACACAGTCTATAATATATATATATACAAACCAGTAACCATATTATATAAACTTGTTATAACTATATAATACATGACATAAAATACTTATAAGGAAATAATATATACTAATATACATTTATATATGCAGACTCGCCTATAACATGTATTAACTGTTTTAAAGTTGCAAACAACTATAGTATAAAAAATGTAGTATGACATATAACAACATAAGAAAAGGTGTTAACTTCCCTTTTATATTAAATCTTACTTGCTAATATAACTATCATATACACGTATTAACAGACTATAAAAATATACTATACCACGTAAATGTTAATACTTTTAAAGTATACAAATCTAAACTAGCTCATTTACTTATATGTTTTAACCAATATATAACATACCTTACACAAGCAAAAAGAACGAGTTGATGAAGGCAGATAAGTTGATGAAGTCAGCAGAGAGAGAGACGGTTGGAGAAAGTATGGCGATGGCTGCTGCGAGCTTCAATGGAGGTGGGTTCAGGGAAGGCTAGAGGCGGCTGTTGATGAGGTGGTCGGCCATGCGGCGGCGCAAGCTTGGATGGGCACAGTCTCGGCTGGAGACTGGGTAGGCTGCGATTTGGAGATGCATGGGCTATGTTAAGGCCAAGAGCAGGAAGGTGTAAAGATAATGGGTGGAAAGAAATGAAGAGAACCATGTGAGGAGATGTGTAGTCCTTTCAAAACAACAGACAATTGAGAAAATGAATAGGCATTGCACGCTTCATTTCTTTTTATATTTTCGAACTGAATCAATAAATGAAAGTGAACGAATAGTAAAAAATTGAATTCAGCAATTTATTAAAAGCAAAAAGCTGTTTGGTTGTGTCGGGGAGAACGAAAAGATATAGGGAAACAAAAGAATACGAACGGGTACCGATATGGCGAACCGTTTCACGGTATCCACGACGTACTAGACTCCGAATACAAAAATGAATATACCGCAGAGATCAGCACGATGAGACGATCAAAACGGTATACAAATATCAGTGGTACGATCAACCGATCAAAAGTCGATATCAGAATGAAAATGCTGCTATTTCATCGAAATTAAGATCGACGGAGCAATAAGAGTCAAAATTTGGAGAAACGAACTATGACGTCTTGCTCATAAGATGATTTATAATTTTTCCATAGAAAAATATCCAGGTTTGGAAAACGTTTTATTATCATCAATTTTAACTGTTATAAATAAATTGGAATAAAATTACACTAGAAATTAAACTTCCAAATTATCTGATGAAAATTTACCAGTTGCTATGATTAATTAGACGCATTCCAAATATCTAATTTTATTTCAAAATTTTATCATTTAAAATTTCACAAAATTTCAACAAATTACGTTATTAAAACAGTTAAAATTTACGGGTCGTTACATCAAATTTATATTAAACTTAAATATGTAAGTTAAATTTTTATAAATTGATTATTTTGAATAAAATATTTCAAATTCCTTGATTCCTTCTTGTTCCTTTTTGAGGATGAAAAGTTTTGAGTGGGGGAGACTGTAACAACCCGTATTTTTGATAATTAAAAATATTAAATTTAATAAGGTTTTGGACTTTAATATTGTGAGAAATTAAAATTTATGATTTATTAAATTGAATCTTATTAGATTAGAAATTTTGACCCTAAGAAAAATCTTAAAGCAACTAATTTTAATGAGATAAAAGTTGGTAACACGTATTAACATTTAATTTGCTAATATTGATTGAATGTAATTGACTACTATAATATGTTAACGTAATTTCAATCAATTAAATAATAAAGGTTAATAAGGAATAATATAAATGATGTATAAATTGATGTAATCATATGTTATTAATTGCAATTGGTTTTAATATGGAGTATGAAATCAATTATTTTGTACGTAAATTTATTAACCATTATTTGTAAACAATAAGTTAATAGATATGGATTATTAATGTAAAACCATTATTTTATTTATTATCTTATTATTAAATCCGTTAGAAATTTATTTGGTAATTAATGTAGAATTATTGTAATTGAAATATTACAACTGATATAAGAAGAAATGTTAACTATTGAGTGATGAGTGTAATAAAATGAAAACTTATGTTAATCAATTTCATAAGGGAATAGTTGATTTGATAATAAGAATGTAAATCAAAATAAAAGGATTTGTTTGGAATTTAAATATATAATGAATGGGTTTTATTACAGTTGTAATTAAATGTTGGAATTAATTTAGTACATAGATATTGGGTTTAACATGGAAAATTGGATTTCAAAGGAAAACAGTTGGATTAATTGTCTTCCCTGTATTAGGGTATGTTTTGAGATTTAGTTATTATAATTAATAGTAATTATATCTTGCCACTAATAAGAAAGAGAAGTAAATGGTAATTAATTAATGATATGTGCAACTTACATTTTGTGTTAAAAATATAATGAGAATTTCAATGAGAAATATTACGTTCAAATTTTAAGTACTTAAATTTGTTACAAATATAATGATAATAGGAAATCAATTGATAAAGAAACGACGTGGTTGTACGAAGTGTTATTTCTATGACTCTTTAGTGGGATAGTCTTTAAATATAAGTTGGTTTTAAAGGGGTGGTGTTAATTGTAAATTAATGTGTAATAAATAGAAATATGTTTCAATAAAAATAAAAGAAAAGGATTGGTTTCTTGAAAAGAATATTTTTATCAAATAAAGTGAATATTTCATTTGTTAATGTAAATTTAATTTCATTAAAACAAGGAATTGAATTTTGTTGTATGTTTCTAGTTGGAATATTTGATTTATTTAAATATTCAAACTTGATTTGAATTTAATTTATAAAATAATAATAATAATAAAATGGTAATAAAGCAACTTGGAGGTTTGATTAAAATTTTGATTTGGAATAGTTAGCATATTTACATAGGAAATTTATTCCGTTTCAAATTTGACTTTGGAGTCTCAGTTCATCTTTTAATGTGTGGGGTGGCGGTCCTCATTATGTTAAATGCTGTGTTTAATTTTATTTACCGTGTACTAAATAAAATTACATATATGTGTGTAAATTTAAGCGTATTAGGGTTAATAAATTATGTTAAAATGAACTGTTTTTTTAGTATATTAGATTTGTGATTTCTATGTATGGTCTACGTTCTCAAATTTAAATCGTCGCTTTCATTTATTTTATTTTATTATTATTTTCTTTTATTAAATACATGCCTTTTTTGGTTTTCCATTAAGTTTTATTTATTTACACGCGAGCCTTACGTTGAAATGTTTCATGTGTGTTGATGAAATTAATTGAGGTAGCACATGTTTTGAAATTTTATAACAAAAGATTTGCTTGCCATGTAAACATGTCTTATCAAATTCCAACGTGTGTCTTTCATCTTCTGTTAATTACCTACATGTTAGGCTCTTTTTATTTTGCAAATTTACATCTTCTTGTATCCTTCCCTTTCATATTCCAATTTCCAAACGTGCTTTACCCTTATTCGTTTCCTATTTCATAAATCTCTTCCTCTAACTTTCCATTTCCAAAACGTGCTTCCATTATTTCTTTTGCCTAAAGTTTTCTTTCTCTTCTAAAAAAAGAAAAAAAAAACAAACAAATGTGAGCAACTTATTTTCATGAAGCCAATCTTTTCCATTTGTTTACAAATCCATGAGTAACTAACTTGTTTTATTTTATTATTAAAATGTGTGTACATGGTTTTCTATTTCATTTCCATAATATTCTTATAACTTGAATATCTTCCGCATATGAACTCCGATTAATGCGCAGTTTATTCCTTTGGGTTCGTATCAAAATTCCGGACAACATGAAACTAGTTTGGTTGAATTAGAGACCGTTGAAATTTTGGGCTTTTATTGGATTTTCAATTGGCTATAAATCAAAGGTGAGTGATTAAACCCACTCACGCAATACTAAAAATTCCATTGTAAGTTAAATAAAATATATGATGTGATATATAATTTTTTTTGCTGTTTGTTGATTTCAGTTGACATTTGAATTGATATTGAATTTGAATTGACATTTAATTTTATATTGGAATTTAATTGATAGTTAAACTCCGATATTGATAACTATTATATGTTGAAATATATTGGTTGATTTAGATGTTGTTTGAAATGGATGCTTATTGATTGATATGTTGGATGTATGGTTGTTTATTTATTTTAATATGTCCCTGTTAACACCTTATATATTATTGACAACATTTAAATGGTCCTCTGAATCATTTTAGAATTGGGTAATTAAGACATTTAAATTATGGGTTTAAATGATATATACCCATACAATTTCTTGAATTTGGATTATTTATTGAAACTGAATTATTTAAAAAGTTTAAGTTTTTAATTTAAACTTTGGATTTATTTTAAATTAAGTGGTTAAAATTGGTATTTCGAATTATTTGAAATCTCGTAAGTTATTGCACTCACGTTGTACACTTGATAGGAGATGAAAAATCCCGTAACATCTCTGAAGCCATTGCACCCATATTTTTATTTGAGATTGATTTGACTTACATAGGAATTTTTTTAGTTCTGACTCGAGTGTATTGTTTTTCATTATGCTCGGGTCGGCTTGAGTTTTTCAGTATTGAAGACTATTTTCTGGTGGACGAAGATGAAGATTCAGTATATTATTGCTAGTTATTATTCCACTACATTTTGTGTTCCGCTGCATTATTTGTTTATTTATGATGTATGTATAACTCTGATTTGAATTTGTTAAAGTGTAATCAAATGTTATTTGTAAAACAGCTTCATGAACTGTTTATTTGATTATTATATTTTGTCGTTCCGCTGCGAGATTCTGTCTTTTGTTTTTTTCTTTCCCATTTTCTTTTTTTTCTTATTTACCCCATTAACTATCCTCCCTTTTGAATGATTTGAGTCTGACATGTGTGGTTTATTGTCGATTTGAACCGTCCACTGCGGTCTAACTCAGTCCCTTCAATGGCATCAGAGCGAGGTTGATGGAGGCATTCGCTTGGTACAATTGATGTTCCAGGTTTGATCCCTAGATTCCCTACAACTAACATGAAGGAGGGGTTATCACATTATGATCTGTGATGAAATATTGCCTCTTGCCTCTACATGTCCTATGATGGTTGTGGTAGTTGTGAAGTTGCATATAAAACTCATCAATGAGGTATTTAGTTTGGTTGCCCCAAAGGAGATTGTGTAACAACCCGCATATTTATCGGTTGTATATTTAAATATTTTATTTAAATATAATGTCGTTTGTCGGATTATAGTCCGAAAAGCTACTTTTTGCAAACAGTCGAAGTGAGACTCGAGACCACTTCCATTGAGTTCAAAATGCCGTTTGCGATCTTTTTTAGTATAAGCTTCGATATATTTGGAGTAAGTCGATTTTCGCTACTTTTTCTATTGGGTTTTGGGTTTGGGTTCAGCCCACTAGCTTAACTAATACCCTAGCTCAGCCCCTCTCCTCTCCATTCACTCATTCTCATTCCTCAAACTCAAGCTTCAACTGAAAATGGTGGAAGGGAAAGTGGTAAACATTGTAATGCTTTGAGTGTGAAATTGGCTAATGGATAGTAAACCGTTTAGTGCGAACGAGTGGTTATGGGACTCACGTTAACACTTTTCGGGTTCCTTTCTGGAAGTTTGTGACACATGCTGCCTTTGGGATAGTGTCTTCGGATTGTCTCCTTCTGGCTTGTTGCCTTTAATATCTCTATTGGAGTTGGTCCTTTGCCCCAGCTCGAGAGATATTTGGAATTGTTGTTGCCTTTGGGATAGTGTCTTTGGACTGTCTCCTTTTGGCTTGTTGCTTTTATAGCCCTTTCGGAGTGGTTTCTTCACCACCGCTCGAGAGATATTGGAGTGGTTTCTTCACCACCGCTCGAGAGATATGGGAGTGGTTTCTTCACCACCGCTCGAGAGATATTGGAGTGGTTTCTTCACCACCGCTCGAGAGATATGGGAGTGGTTTCTTCACCACTGCTCTAGAGATATTGGAGTGGTTTCTTCACCACCGCTCAAGAGATATTTGGGTTTGTTGCAAGTGGTATTTGTTATTTTCCTTTGGCTTGATTTGAGATATTGGTATCCTTTGTTTATTTGAGTTGCCGATGATATGAGGCTTGTTTTGTTATGATTCATCTTATGTTAGATGATTGAATTATCTCCTTTAGAGATAATTGTTATACTATATGATCTTGCAGGTTCATTATCGTTTAGTTTATCTAACTGATTTGTTTAGCTAGACTGACCCGTGTATTTTATACTCGGGTCAGACCGAGTTGTTTCAGGTTAGGTGCTTTTGGACTTAGCCTCTTTTGCTTCCGCATGGACTATTCCGCTCGCTCCTTTTTGTCTTAGCTTTTTGTTTAGTCCTTATCTGTTGTAACTCTGATATGTATTCTTGTGAACTCGTCTATATATTGTGGTTTGCTATACCACTTGACATGTATCATTTTGTATACTCTGCTTTGTATCAGTAAATGTGTTTATGATGATCCGCTGTTCTGTGATGTATATTACATTGAGTTGTTACATTTTGTTCTGATAGATCCTATAGCCATTGTAGCTTTGTGTTAAGTATTTATTGGATATGTCGATCCACTTGAGAAAAAAATAGATTTATGCTACCTTGTCGATATATTCAGTAGGTAATTAAGGCAAGGCTATAGATGGTCGCTCCTAAACAGCTCTATTCTCCGCATTAGCAGACGGTGTTACCTAGTAATACTCTTTGCTAATGTGGGTCTCGGAGTGGGGCGTCACAGCTTGGTATCAGAGCCAGGTTCAGAACAAAGTATGATAAACACAGAATAGAAGCACATATTCGATACATCAGAGTGTAATAAGTGATGCAAATCTTTGAATTGTCGTGTCCCTCTATTCCTTCTACTTTGGGAATACGTCTAGGAATGCATTTAAATTCCGTAGTATTCCATATTGAATTATCTTCCTTTGTAATTTTGATTCCAATTTGATGGCATCATTTTATTCTGTAAGCCCTCATGACGAGGAAAGTGTTGTTTCTCTCATTCTTGTAGTTTGAGAATTTTCTGGTATTTTGGTCTTGTCTTAGGATTATTACCTAAGCAATCTTTTGAGTAGTGTTAAGGTCTTTTTAGCTCGACCTTACCACCGATTTTCATTTGGCTACGAGTTGCGGAAGTTAGCATTCCACTTACCGCATTCCGCACTCGTTGTGATTCTTATGAATGATTTATAATGTCATTCAGTTTGTCTAGCTCATTCAGCCATTTTATGAATCGAGTATTCTGTGAATATCTCGATTATTCCATTTTAGTATTTATTGGTTTTGGATGGAAATTAGCAATTTAAAATTTTTGCAAATCTTTTTCATAAGATTTATTTATAAGTTTAAATGGGATTTTTGTTCTTAAAACAAACAAAGAGAATTTTTAAAAGTTTTTAGAAACATGTTTATCATATAGAAGATGATTTTGTGATTGTATTGCCCATTGAGTGCTTTAAGAATTCTGGTCGATGCGCTTGATCAACGTTATCGATAGGAATCTCCTAAATACTTTGATGAGACAATTTGACACAACAAATTGATTTGAAATAAGAAAATTTTTCTAGATAGATAATTACATAAAGATAATTATGATTTTTGGAAAGTATTAGCTTTTCGGGAAAGTAGATTATTTAAAAAGAAATCTTTTCTGATACTCTCATTCTTTTTATTCCCGAAAGGGGGATCGTGTAGCCAATGCATTTAGTTGTAAGCAACAAGTGATTGTTTCTCTGTTGATGTCCGAATGGAATGATCTTTTTACCAAGTTCATCGGACGTTTTGTTGCACTTCATTTGTTGAGCTTCGGTCCATTTGACGTATTGTTTTTACCACGTCGGTGTTCCGAATTATTTTGAGCTTAGGAATCAATAGAATTCTCTGAGCAAGCAAGTTCGGGCTTATCCTTTCGTGCACTTTATGGTGAACTTCTTATTCTGTTCTTCTTATGTGTTGATATGTTTTTGGTTGTTACTCTTTATTTTCTTCTTAAGAATTGCGAGGACGCAATTTCTTAAGGAGGGGAGTCTGTAACAACCCGCATATTTATCGGTTGTATATTTAAATATTTTATTTAAATATAATGTCGTTTGTTGGATTATAGTCCGAAAAGCTACTTTTTGCAAACAGTCGAATTGAGACTCGAGACCACTTCCATTGAGTTCAAAATGCCGTTTGCGATCTTTTTTAGTATAAGCTTCGATATGTTTGGAGTAAGTCGATTTTCGCTACTTTTTCTATTGGGTTTTGGGTTTGGGTTCAGCCCACTAGCTTAACTAATACCCTATCTCAGCCCCTCTCCTCTCCATTCACTCATTCTCATTCCTCAAACTCAAGCTTCAACTGAAAATGGTGGAAGGGAAAGGGAATTAGAAATTCCAAGCCCTAGATTGAATAGCAAACTTGAATCCTTGCTCCAAAATCAAGTAGAAGCTATTGGTAAGCCTCCTCTTAATCTTCTCTATCTATTTCTCTCTTCAATCTCAGAAATTCCTAAACCTAAATTTAGGAAATACTTGTTTTGATCTTAGATTGAAGCTTGTTGAGTTGAAGTGGAGATTGGTTGGTTTTCTCCTTGCAATTGAGCTTCTTCTTCTTTGCTTGTGTGTAAAAAGGTGAGTTTTGAACTCACATCTACCTCTCGTGATATCATTGATGTTGGGTATGAATTCCTAACAAGTATTCATGTGCTATTGCTTTTGATTTGGAAAGAATTGGTATTCATTGATAGGGCAAGAAGTGCTGTAAATCAGGCTCCGGCCGACCGAATACAGGGTCCGGTCGACCGACCTGCTACTTGAGCATTTCCCTGCCTCTGTTTTGGGAGTGCAGGAATTCAGGCTCCGGCTGACCGACCCAGGAAGTCCGGTCGACCGACCTGCTTCCAGAGAATTTTTCAGAACAGTGTCCGGTCGACCGAGCTCTGATAACGGCCGACCGACCTGCTCCTGTTTTCCCTGTTTTGCCTATTTTTGTTCATTTTGTTTGATTTTCCAAATTTTATCGATTCAAGTTGGTTCTTAGTGTTTGTTATTGCATCTTTGGCTTTGATAACTTACCTTTGACTTCATTCATGGTTTTTATAAATAATCCCTCTAAATCATATTAAAAGCCCCCTTCTCCGCTTTATAAATTTCTATTTAAACACACACGATTTTGCACTTCGAACGAAGTGGAAAGGAGATTAAATGGTTAGGTAAAACACGGACCATGAATCCACACGTTCACCTTTCCGATTAATCCCCGACCTATTCGATTGATTGTTTTGACCTTTGTGTCTAGTTTACCGATGAGATGAGGTAAACATTGTAATGCTTTGAGTGTGAAATTGGCTAATGGATAGTAAACCGTTTATTGTGAACGAGTGGTTATGGGACTCACGTTAACACTTTTCGGGTTCCTTTCTAGAAGTTTGTGACACATGCTGCCTTTGGGATAGTGCCTTCGGACTGTCTCCTTCTGGCTTGTTGCCTTTAATATCTCTATTGGAGTTGGTCCTTTGCCCCAGCTCGAGAGATATTTGGGATTAATGTTGCCTTTGGGATAGTGTCTTTGGACTGTCTCCTTTTGGCTTGTTGCTTTTATAGCGCTTTCGGAGTGGTTTTGTAACAACCCGGGTTTTTCGCATCAGTTTATAAATGACGATTAAATCATTGTTAATTGCTAATGTAGATTTTAATCGAGTCGGAATCCTTTTTGTAAAAGTTTGTTATCGTCACTAGACGATTGAAATTGATAACAAATTTCTATCAGCAATTTTAATCGTATTGAAATATTTTTGGCTGTAAAATTCTTTAAAATGTTAAGTAAAATGGGTAAAATGTTATTGGGCTTTAATTATCCACTTGTTGTTGCCGTGATAACCTTACCTACCCATTCCTCTTCTTATGGATGAGAAAAAGAAACCCGACCCATTCATTTTTCGACTTCAACCCTAAACCAAACGAGAGAATGAAAAATGGCAGCCGCGATTGCTCTTCCTTCGATCGGGGAAAATTGGGGCTTTCGATTGCTCTGATCTTTGGGCTTTGTAATTCGAAGCACACGAGTGTTTCGATCGTTGTTGAATGTTTTCGATGTTGCTTGTCTCGATCGAAGTTTCTACTCTTCGTGCTTGCTCGTAGAAGAAGCTCCTTTGTGGTGACTCTGGCTTCGGCTTCGCTGTAGCTTATTTGCTTGCAATCTCGAATTGAAGGTGAGTTCTACTCACATCTAATTCAAAATGCAGTTGATATATGATTCAAGCTCTTGATTTCGTTTATGTCAGTTCGCATCCCTTTATTTGAGTTCGTATAAGTATTTTTGATTTTTGTCAACTGATTGCTCGGCCATTCGTGTATATTTCGATGTTTGAAATTCATCTGACTTCGGTCGTTTTGATTTTTGGTTCGATGTTGATAATTCTGACTTGAGACAGTGGATTTAAGTTGCATTTTTATGGTGACCTCGGCTTTGAATTCTTGGCAACTTCACTTCGATGTTGCTGATTTCTTATTTCTGGTATTCACGACATTGTTTTATTTCGTGACCACCATGGCTCGACTTCCATCTGACTTCGGTCACGTGGTTGCGCGAATGTGATTCCATGACTTTGTTAAGTAGCTCACTGCTTCAACTTGATTTTGTGAAAACTATTTGAGATAAGAGTTTCACTTATTTTGTGAAAACTATTTTGGGAAAACGCTTGGCTTCGGCCTTGACTTTGTCAAACTCGATTTTTAAGTGTCTGCATTGAATTTGATATTGTGAGATTTGGTCATTTATTTGCTACTTGATTTTAATGGTAGCACCCGTGCACTTATATGTGTGCTTATGTTGTTCAACTTTGTCGATTGTTGATGATTTTTGGTTGTTCGACTTTGGCCATCCTTCGGTCACTTGACTTTGTTGAATTCTTGTATCTTTGTTCGACTGTCACTGCTTCGACTTGAGGTTGTTGCACACTTGATTCATTTCTACTGTCACTGTTCTTTGGCATTGCTGGTTTGAACCATGACTTAATTCACTGTTTATTGATTCTCTTCAGTCTGCATCCCTGGAGATTCATTGTGTTGCATTGTTGGTCTGTACCATTCCGCCCTGTTGCATTGAGTTGGTCTGTCCTGAACTCGATTCACTTGAACTTTAGTGTAGTGTTATTGTACATTCACTTGCAGTTGGGTTGGCTTGATGATTTTCCTCTTTGGTTGTCTGCACTTTGATATTGTGTAGCCTGGTCTAGACATTTTATTATTCAGGTTGCACATTTGTTCGTCTTGGTTCAGACCATGTCTGTGGTTATGTTTGAGGCAGTTGGGTCTGGTATTTTAGTCTGATACAGTTGGCAAATAGTTATGTTCATTTGTGATTTCATTATACTGGTCTTGTTTATATTGGACTAGTCTATACTTGAGTTTCTTGTTGCAATTTCAAACTGCTGTTTGCAGCTGACCTGTAGCTTCACTTGAGTCAAATCGAACTTGAGTTACCGGCCTTATGCTGGTGTCTTCTGAGCATTCTTTATTCATGTAATTCTTCTTGGCGTTGACATTGCTAAGTCTTTGCCTCTTGATGGCCTTGTTTCTCCATTTAGTCTTGCTGCAGTTGCTAGTTTGAGTTTTGTTGCCTCTTGCACATGCTCTTTGATATTGGTTGAACTGGTTTCACTTGCTGCCACTGTCTTCTTTGTAGTTGCATTCTGCCCTTGTCTTTGCAACTGTTTGCTACTATAGCTTCATCGTGGTGGTTGCTTCGTATTCGCTTATGTCTGCAGTTGCATGTGCTTTGCAGTTTTTCCCTGTTGGGATTTGTTCTTGAATTCACTTGAGTTGAACCCGATTTCAGGGTTTGACCTTGTGATCACTTATGACTTTCACTGAGCTTTTGTGTATCTCCTACTATAGTGGCGAGGCAGTACACGCGTGCGTGTACTGCAGCCCTATCAGATTTGACAGTTTTAAATTGATTTAGTCGATTTGATAAATTGTTTATTTATCTCTGTTGATGATATAAATCTGCTGATTTTTGTTAAACACTGTTAAGTGTTATGTTGACCGTTATCCGGTTTCTTTGTTTAAAGAATCGGATAGACGGGAATTATTGTGACTGTCGTCTATTTAAATTATTACTGCCTATATGCACTAATAAACTGGTTTGAATTAGACTGACCTGGGTATTATTTTCTTTTGAATGTAATACTCGGGTCAGACCCGAGTTATTTCAGGTTGTAGATTTTCTTCTTTGAGTTGCTGTTCAGGATATGAAGACTTTTCACATCTTCTGAAGTTGTCAGTGTCATTTTGTAGTAGTCGTGTCATTGTATAGAACGATATGTATTCATGTATATTAGTCGATAATGTACTTGTATATATAACTTCTAGAGTCGACAGTTGTAGTTGTATCGTATGTATTGTGTCAACTATGTATTAACTGACATCAGTTATATATATATGAGACTTTTGTTTTTATCTGTGTTCCGCAATTATATTATCTGTGTTATTGTTATATCTAATGTCCTAAACTATTATGAACTATCGTAGTTTGTTTTATACTGATAATTGGATATGTCGATGGGAGTAAATAAATAATAGATGAAAAATAAAAAGTATATACCACTCCTATCGAGATAACCAATATTAGTGTAAGGCCAATTACGGATGGTCGCTCCTATCCAGCCTTATTCTTCGTAATAATAGACAGTATTTCTTTTAATACTCTTTGTTATTATGAGCATAGAGGTGGGGCGTCACAGTTGGTATCAGAGCTTGGGGTTTATGGACATAATATAAAACATAACTTGGATGGAACATATGTTACAACTATTGGTCGATGTTTTATTTGTGCTTGAGTCAAAACTAAAGTTTTGAAATTTGGATGAAATTTTTAAATATCTTTATTTAAAAATAATTGTGAAATTGTGTTCTGATGATTTGATTGATTTGTGTTCTGTTTATCAGAGTGCGCAGCGGAAACAGTGAAACTGTCTTCGCTGAGTACAACTGACAATCTTTTTGATTTAAAAATCAAAATACGAAATTGATATGAATTCCAATTGTTGTTTACATAGCTGTAATTATTTTGTTTCTTTGAGAATTTCGAATCCAAATTGAGGATTCGAAGAAATTGCAGATATGTGATTTTTGTTGAAATTTCCGCTGGCTTTCTTTTGTACTAATCATCTATTGATTAGATTTTTGCTGTTTTGAATTATCTTCATTGAAGATACATTTGAATGATTTCTTTGTTCATTTTGTAGTACGTGCAAAAATTTGAATTGCACGTTATTGCATTTATTTTACGTGGAACCGATGCTTGGTTATGAAACGTATTTTGTTGCCGTTATTTTTATAACGGGATTTTACACCAGTGCTATATTTTGAAGCACGGTGTTTTGTTGACAATTTTAATGAATGAAAATTCACTGATGTCACATTTTGATGTGAATTATTTTGAGGAGATTTTTGATGTTTTAAAATTACTGTCGCTTTGGCTTCAGTAACCGTCATGTTTTAAAAGTGGATTTTCAAGCGGTTATTCCGCAATACTGATGTGTAACCGTTTTTACGGTATTTTGAGAAGTACAGTTTCCTTATCGAAATTGTTACTGATTTGCTGTTTTAATCACGTGATTGGAAAATCGTTTTAAAATGAAAATTGTTTTATAAATTTTTAATAGTTTGCGTTTTCAAAAGAATGAGGAAGCGACTTAAACGATTCAGCAAAATCGAGGATTATGACCCCTTTCTTTTACTGTTTCGCTTAACTCCGGACTTGTCCAGTTGAGAATGTGAATTGTTATTTTTACAAAATAAATAAAATTGTTTTCAGAAATTTTAACAGTTTGCGCTTTCAAAAGAATGAGGAAGCGATTTAAACGTTTCAGCAAAATCGAGGACTATGACCCCTTTCTTTTACTGATTCGCTTAATTCCGGACTTGTCCGTTTGAGAATGTAAAGTGTATTTTTACAAAATACACAATTTTGCACTTTCAAGGAAACGATGAAGAGATTTAAACGATTTAGCAAAAGTGCGGAGTATGGAACCACACTTTTACTTTTTCGGTTAATTCCGGACTCGTTAATTGAATATCTGTTGTTTTGATGATTTTGATGAATTTTACACTTTCAAGGAAACGATGAAGAGAATCAAACGATTTAGTAAAACACGTGGTATGGGACATGTGCGTTTGCTATTTCGGTTAATTCCGGACTCGTTAATTGAAACATTTTGATGCTTTCGTGTGCTTTCGAGCCACTATGAGGACCTTCGGGTCATTTGTTGGGCTTTCGGGCCACTCTGCGGACCTTCGGGTCATTTGTTGGGCTTTCGGGCCACTCTGCGGACCTTCGGGTCAAATACCAGTACTAGACCTTCGGGTCACTCTGCGGACCTTCGGGTCAATCTGATGGGCGCCAAAATTATGTTGAGTACTTGGTAGGCTTCGGCCACTCTGAGATGCACGTGCGGCGAATTAAAAACTCGCCATCTGATGGGATCGATCCAAGCTTTTATGTTGATTTTCTAGTCTTCTTAATTGATTTCTAGATATTTGTTGTTTCCAATTATCTGCAGGTAATTGGATATTTGTTGATATGAGTTCTGATTATCGTTTTTGATAATCAGATATTTGTTGTTTCTAATTATCGCTTGTGATAATTAGATATTTGTTGATATGAGTTCTGATTATCGTTTTTGATAATCAGATATTTGTTGTTTCTAATTATCGCTTGTGATAATTAGATATTTGTTGATATGAGTTCTGATTATCGTTTTTGATAATCAGATATTTGTTGTTTCTAATTATCGCTTGTGATAATTAGATATTTGTTGATATGAGTTCTGATTATCGTTTTTGATAATCAGATATTTGTTGTTTCTAATTATCGCTTGTGATAATTAGATATTTGTTGATATGAGTTCTGATTATCGTTTTTGATAATCAGATATTTGTTGTTTCTAATTATCGCTTGTGATAATTAGATATTTGTTGATATGAGTTCTGATTATCGTTTTTGATAATCAGATATTTGTTGTTTCTAATTATCGCTTGTGATAATTAGATATTTGTTGATATGAGTTCTGATTATCGTTTTTGATAATCAGATATTTGTTGTTTCTAATTATCGCTTGTGATAATTAGATATTGTTGATATGAGTTCTGATTATCATTTTTGATAATCAGATATTTGTTGTTTCTAATTATCGCTTGTAATAATTAGATATTTGTTGATATGAGTTCTGATTATCGTTTTTGATAATCAGATATTTGTTGTTTTTAATTATCGCTTTAGATAATTAAATATTTGCTGATTTGAGATTTAATTATCGCTTTAGATAATTAAATATTTGCTGATTTGAGATTTAATTATCGCTTTTGATAATTAAATATTTGCTGATTTGAGATTTAATTATCGCTTTAGATAATTAAATATTTGCTGATTTGAGATTTAATTATCGCTTTAGATAATTAAATATTTGCTGATTTGAGATTTAATTATCGCTTTAGATAATTAAATATTTGCTGATTTGAGATTTAATTATCGCTTTTGATAATTAAATATTTGCTGATTTGAGATTTAATTATCGCTTTAGATAATTAAATATTTGCTGATTTGAGATTTAATTATCGCTTTAGATAATTAAATATTTGCTGATTTGAGATTTAATTATCGCTTTAGATATTTAAATATTTGCTGATTTGAGATTTAATTATCGCTTTTGATAATTAAATATTTGCTGATTTGAGATTTAATTATCGCTTTAGATAATTAAATATTTGCTGATTTGAGATTTAATTATCGCTTTAGATAATTAAATATTTGCTGATCTGAGATTTAATTATCGCTTCAGATAATTAAATAATTGTTGATTTGGAATTTGATTATCGCTTGAGATAATCAAATATTTGTTAAATTTAAAATTTGATTATCGTTTTGATAATTGAATATTTGTTGATTTGAGAAATTTGATTATCGTTTTTGATGATTGAATATTTGCGATTTTTGAGATTTGAGCTTCGTCTTTTCTCTGGCGATTCAGGTGAGTAATTTGATTTACTCACATTCAATTCGTGCTCTGTATGGGATTTCTGCTCTGTTTTTCCTTCTCTTTTAGTTGCTGGAACTCGATTGATTCTTGCTTTAGACAGTCGTCTGATTTTGATTCCTTGATCCCCACGATGTTGATTCTTTCGATTTGAATCAGTCGGACCTTTAGATTTCATTTCTAATACTTCCCCTGCTGACATTTGCTTTGCTTATGCACTCGTCATTGCCATGCTCTTATGGTTGTTACCTTTTATCCATTTATTCCCTATGATTGCGTGGACGCAATTTCTTTAAGGAGGGGAGTCTGTAACGACCAGGGTTTTTCGCGTCAGTTTATAAATGACGATTAAATCATTGTTAATTGCTAATGTAGATTTTAATCGAGTCGGAATCCTTTTTGTAAAAGTTTGTTATCGTCACTAGACGATTGAAATTGATAACAAATTTCTATCAGCAATTTTAATCGTATTGAAATATTTTTGGCTGTAAAATTCTTTAAAATGTTAAGTAAAATGGGTAAAATGTTATTGGGCTTTAATTATCCACTTGTTGTTGCCGTGATAACCTTACCTACCCATTCCTCTTCTTATGGATGAGAAAAAGAAACCCGACCCATTCATTTTTCGACTTCAACCCTAAACCAAACGAGAGAATGAAAAATGGCAGCCGCGATTGCTCTTCCTTCGATCGGGGAAAATTGGGGCTTTCGATTGCTCTGATCTTTGGGCTTTGTAATTCGAAGCACACGAGTGTTTCGATCGTTGTTGAATGTTTTCGATGTTGCTTGTCTCGATCGAAGTTTCTACTCTTCGTGCTTGCTCGTAGAAGAAGCTCCTTTGTGGTGACTCTGGCTTCGGCTTCGCTGTAGCTTATTTGCTTGCAATCTCGAATTGAAGGTGAGTTCTACTCACATCTAATTCAAAATGCTGTTGATATATGATTCAAGCTCTTGATTTCGTTTATGTCAGTTTGCATCCCTTTATTTGAGTTTGTATAAGTATTTTTGATTTTTGTCAACTGATTGCTCGGCCATTCGTGTATATTTCGATGTTTGAAATTCATCTGACTTCGGTCGTTTTGATTTTTGGTTCGATGTTGATAATTCTGACTTGAGACAGTGGATTTAAGTTGCATTTTTATGGTGACCTCGGCTTTGAATTCTTGGCAACTTCACTTCGATGTTGCTGATTTCTTATTTCTGGTATTCACGACATTGTTTTATTTCGTGACCACCATGGCTCGACTTCCATCTGACTTCGGTCACGTGGTTGCGCGAATGTGATTCCATGACTTTGTTAAGTAGCTCACTGCTTCAACTTGATTTTGTGAAAACTATTTGAGATAAGAGTTTCACTTATTTTGTGAAAACTATTTTGGGAAAACGCTTGGCTTCGGCCTTGACTTTGTCAAACTCGATTTTTAAGTGTCTGCATTGAATTTGATATTGTGAGATTTGGTCATTTATTTGCTACTTGATTTTAATGGTAGCACCCGTGCACTTATATGTGTGCTTATGTTGTTCAACTTTGTCGATTGTTGATGATTTTTGGTTGTTCGACTTTGGCCATCCTTCGGTCACTTGACTTTGTTGAATTCTTGTATCTTTGTTCGACTGTCACTGCTTCGACTTGAGGTTGTTGCACACTTGATTCATTTCTACTGTCACTGTTCTTTGGCATTGCTGGTTTGAACCATGACTTAATTCACTGTTTATTGATTCTCTTCAGTCTGCATCCCTGGAGATTCATTGTGTTGCATTGTTGGTCTGTACCATTCCGCCCTGTTGCATTGAGTTGGTCTGTCCTGAACTCGATTCACTTGAACTTTAGTGTAGTGTTATTGTACATTCACTTGCAGTTGGGTTGGCTTGATGATTTTCCTCTTTGGTTGTCTGCACTTTGATATTGTGTAGCCTGGTCTAGACATTTTATTATTCAGGTCGCACATTTGTTCGTCTTGGTTCAGACCATGTCTGTGGTTATGTTTGAGGCAGTTGGGTCTGGTATTTTAGTCTGATATAGTTGGCAAATAGTTATGTTCATTTGTGATTTCATTATACTGGTCTTGTTTATATTGGACTAGTCTATACTTGAGTTTCTTGTTGCAATTTCAAACTGCTGTTTGCAGCTGACCTGTAGCTTCACTTGAGTCAAATCGAACTTGAGTTACCGGCCTTATGCTGGTGTCTTCTGAGCATTCTTTATTCATGTAATTCTTCTTGGCGTTGACATTGCTAAGTCTTTGCCTCTTGATGGCCTTGTTTCTCCATTTAGTCTTGCTGCAGTTGCTAGTTTGAGTTTTGTTGCCTCTTGCACATGCTCTTTGATATTGGTTGAACTGGTTTCACTTGCTGCCACTGTCTTCTTTGTAGTTGCATTCTGCCCTTGTCTTTGCAACTGTTTGCTACTATAGCTTCATCATGGTGGTTGCTTCGTATTCGCTTATGTCTGCAGTTGCATGTGCTTTGCAGTTTTTCCCTGTTGGGATTTGTTCTTGAATTCACTTGAGTTGAACCCGATTTCGGGGTTTGACCTTGTGATCACTTATGACTTTCACTGAGCTTTTGTGTATCTCCTACTATAGTGGCGAGGCAGTACACGCGTGCGTGTACTGCAGCCCTATCAGATTTGACAGTTTTAAATTGATTTAGTCGATTTGATAAATTGTTTATTTATCTCTGTTGATGATTTAAATCTGCTGATTTTTGTTAAACACTGTTAAGTGTTATGTTGACCGTTATCCGGTTTCTTTGTTTAAAGAATCGGATAGACGGGAATTATTGTGACTGTCGTCTATTTTACTGCCTATATGCACTAATAAACTGGTTTGAATTAGACTGACCTGGGTATTATTTTCTTTTGAATGTAATACTCGGGTCAGACCCGAGTTATTTCAGGTTGTAGATTTTCTTCTTTGAGTTGCTGTTCAGGATATGAAGACTTTTCACATCTTCTGAAGTTGTCAGTGTCATTTTGTAGTAGTCGTGTCATTGTATAGAACGATATGTATTCATGTATATTAGTCGATAATGTACTTGTATATATAACTTCTAGAGTCGACAGTTGTAGTTGTATCGTATGTATTGTGTCAACTATGTATTAACTGACATCAGTTATATATATATGAGACTTTTGTTTTTATCTGTGTTCCGCAATTATATTATCTGTGTTATTGTTATATCTAATGTCCTAAACTATTATGAACTATCGTAGTTTGTTTTATACTGATAATTGGATATGTCGATGGGAGTAAATAAATAATAGATGAAAAATAAAAAGTATATACCACTCCTATCGAGATAACCAATATTAGTGTAAGGCCAATTACGGATGGTCGCTCCTATCCAGCCTTATTCTTCGTAATAATAGACAGTATTTCTTTTAATACTCTTTGTTATTATGAGCATAGAGGTGGGGCGTCACAGGTTTCTTCACCACCGCTCGAGAGATATTGGAGTGGTTTCTTCACCACCGCTCGAGAGATATGGGAGTGGTTTCTTCACCACCGCTCTAGAGATATTGGAGTGGTTTCTTCACCACCGCTCGAGAGATATGGGAGTGGTTTCTTCACCACCGCTCGAGAGATATGGGAGTGGTTTCTTCACCACCGCTCTAGAGATATTGGAGTGGTTTCTTCACCACCGCTCAAGAGATATTTGGGTTTGTTGCAAGTGGTATTTGTTATTTGCCTTTGGCTTGATTTGAGATATTGGTATCCTTTGTTTATTTGAGTTGCCGATGATATGAGGCTTGTTTTGTTATGATTCATCTTATGTTAGATGATTGAATTATCTCCTTTAGAGATAATTGTTATACTATATGATCTTGCAGGTTCATTATCGTTCAGTTTATCTAACTGATTTGTTTAGCTAGACTGACCCGTGTATTTTATACTCGGGTCAGACCGAGTTGTTTCAGGTTAGGTGCTTTTGGACTTAGCCTCTTTTGCTTCCGCATGGACTATTCCGCTCACTCCTTTTTGTCTTAGCTTTTTGTTTAGTCCTTATCTGTTGTAACTCTGATATGTATTCTTGTGAACTCGTCTGTATATTGTGGTTTGCTATACCACTTGACATGTATCATTTTTTATACTCTGCTTTGTATCAGTAAATATGTTTATGATGATCCGCTGTTCTGTGATGTATATTACATTGAGTTGTTACATTTTGTTCTGATAGATCCTATAGTCATTGTAGCTTTGTGTTAAGTATTTATTGGATATGTCGATCCACTTGAGAAAAAAATAGATTTATGCTACCTTGTCGATATATTCAGTAGGTAATTAAGGTAAGGCTATAGATGGTCGCTCCTAAACAGCTCTATTCTCCGCATTAGCAGACGGTGTTACCTAATAATACTCTTTGCTAATGTGAGTCTCGGAGTGGGGCGTCACAGATTGGGTTAGAGCAACAATGGTATTAGAGCCCAATAGTCTATGCGGTCTAGATTAGTCATGTTAAGGCTAATTAATTAAGCTTATCCACTTATTATTTTATCTAGAATGATAATGTCTAAGATTAGAATTGGGTAATCAAGTACCATGTCCTACTTATTTATTGGCCTGGCCTGAAAGGTGAAGTAAGCCTAAAGGTTTTTTCTAATAGCAAAAGGCCCAATTTAAATTGGGCCTTGGCTAATTTTCAAAATTGTTTTGAAAATCAAAGTAAAGATTTTAAATTTAAAATGAAACATGTTTATTCTAAAAGTTATAATATAATATAAATTTTGAACTGTTTGAAAAGATAATGAAATTTTCAAAATGTTTAAAAATACCTAAATATTAATTTCAAAATTTAAAATTAATTAATAAGATTAATAAAATAAATTAATTAAATATGTTAATTATTTAATACTTATATGCATGTATTATATATATTGATATACGTTATGTTGTTTTAAAGTGTTTAAGGTAACATAAGCATACATGTATGTATGTACAATAAAGTTATGAAATTAATATAATATAATTAAATTATTTAATCAAATAAACCAATTAATGGATAATTAAATAAATTAATTAAAGGTTAGTTAATTAAATAAAATATACAAATATATATGATATATGTATTATACAATAAAGGTTATAATATATATATATATTCGATGTAAATGTTATATTGGAAAAATATAAAATTAATTAAAGAGTTAATTAAATAAGATTTAATTAATATAATGTTATACAAAAGTTATTATATAAGTTAATGAAATATAAAGTTATATAATAATTAAACCTATATAATATGAATGTATAAACCAAAGGTGGAACATTAAGGAACCCAAATAGACTTAAAGGATAAATAGATACTTATTTTACATATACCGTGATTTCAGATGTGTTCGACACTTGAATCACGAGGGTGTTTCATAAGAAATACATTAGTCCATAAATCGATATCCCTTAAGTATAATGTTAAATATTATGAATCTTTAATGTAATGTTGTCTTCTACCATTTATATATTAATAAATTACTTACCTACTCTCTGGTTGTTAAACAAACTCAAGCTAGAGATGTTAAATGTAGGATTATTAATATATTGACTAGACGAGGTAAAATAACTATATGTATTTGTTGAGCAAACTCAAGGTACATATACTATTTTTAAGCCATTGCGAAATGGTAGTTACTAGTGAATAATTATTTCCGATTTGTTGAGCAAACTCAAGGTCAGAATCCCAAGATAGACAAGTTCTAACACTCACTAATGAAGTTGAAAGACTTATATGTTTCATCTTAGGGTTTGGAGAAACATAAAAGACTAGTGATGGCCTTATTAGAAAAATGAAATAACATTTTACCTTTCTAGTATTATAAGAATATATGATATATAATGTATAATAATCAACATTGGTAAATTTGTGCATTTAATACGATTGATAAGACGTTTATCAATTAAAATATACAAATCAAAATGAATTGAAGATTGACAAGTATATATATATATATACACACACACACTTACTATTAAATACTTCCTGCATGTTAATGTTTTCTACACCCATGCAGGTGTCTAATTTTATAACTACTTAATACATTCATAATTTGATTGCTTATGATTTATTTGGTCGAGACCATATATTGCATTCTATGAGTTCCGAACTCAAAAGCAATACAAGACTATGGATATTTGATCCATATACTATAAGTGTTATATGGTGAACGGTTATAGTTCTTAATATATGATACTTCGATAAAATAGTTCATTCGAAGCAAAAAAATAAACCATACAGTTAGATCGAGTATTCAATTTGATTGATTACAATAAAGATCGTATTGTGTTGAATGTAGCACTAGACTAAAACAACAAGATAGATTTAAGTACTTGATCGCTGAAATGTCAGTTATTGATTAATTTACATAAAATGCAACATATTTGATGTCCTTAAATGTTAAAGGATAATCGAATGCTCTTTTGTAAAGAGTTCGTTATGATATTATAATAAGGATTTTCTTTCGAATGGTTCAACCATTTAGAAAGAAAAACGAGTGTACAAGAGTAGATGTGATTCAAAATACAGTTGGGATGAAGAGAGTGAATAGTCACTTCTGCTTCATAAAGAAACATAAAAAATGAGAATTGTAATAATAATAATTGATACTTAACATTGGAATGAGAATTAGGATTTCTATTCCAAAAGGTATTTTCATATAGAAAATTATTTTTTATGAAATTATTTGATCATAGAACTATCCATTGTAAACTAGTTGCAGTATATGAAAAAATAATCTATATTAAGTGAATGATGGACCTCCGAATTCAGTATGCTATTATTGCAATGGCATGAATAGTGGGAGCGTGCCATACAACACTTAGTGATTACATCAAGTTACGCAAATTGTTTTCATAAAACATACCTTACATTATTTATGAAATCATGATCTTTTTTGATGTCGACTGAAAAATAAATATAGTTATATTTTAATATGAATATTATAAATATTTGTTATGAAAATAAAAGTATAATGTGGTATTTGTTTTCATAACAAAAGTGATACATTAGAAAATACAAAAGTATCTAAAATTACTTACAATTATTTTGGAATTATAGATTAAGCTGTAGTGTTGAAAAATAATTTTTATCATATGATTATGAATCATCTAATACTAATTAATATCATCTCAAATGATTAAGGGCTGTGCACCTATTTAGTGGTAATGTCATAAGAGTTGATGAACTCTTTGGACTAATACATATGGACGTATGCAATCGTAAGTGTACTAGTACCGAAAAAGTTTCACATACTTGGTCGTATTCATCGATAGTTATCACAGACATGGGAATGAGTATTTGATACACATGTATAAATCTATGATAAGCTTATTGAATATAAACTAAATATAACATGCAACAGAAATGGTTCAATTTGATCGAATGGGTGAGTATATTGGAAGAGTTCCGTATGTACCTAATATGAATAAAAATTCAATCTCAGAGGTAACTCCTCTCTATAATACATAATGATGTATTGATAAGGAGTAATCGAACTATGTTGGATAAAGCACGATTAACAATGAGTGAAGTTGAGATAAATTCTTTCTATAAGGTGTGTACTTAAGAGTAGTACATAAGGTTAAAACTAATATCATCCAAAGAATAGTTTACAAAACCATACGAGATAAAGGTTTATAAGAAACCACGACATATCCTAAGCCAAGGAGTTGGTGGGTTGTGTGAGTCGAAATACTACATGTAATAATTGTACATAAGTGATCTTGTATGAATTATACCAAAAGAAGTTTGGATATGATAGTCATTGGATAACTAATTTATGTTGTGAACATATATATTGTAAACTAATACTAAATTAGTTATATATAAGGTACTTCATAAGTTTTTTATGAATGTCTGTTCTTTTGCACTAAGAAACAACTATTGTTTCAAGAAATACCAACTTCATAGCGCAGGAATTTCCTTAAGAAATTATTGGTATAGAATGAATTTGGATACGATCCAAGGATAAAACTGATTACAAGGGATGAAATAAAATCGACCAAACCTAAATGAACACAACACATTAGAACGTCTAATGAGTATTCTTGTACAATATAGGGAAACTTTGAGTTTCTCGTCAATGTCAAGAATAAATAATCCTCAATTGTTTAATTAAACCATTAAGAATATAACTCTATGATATGGTACGATGCGCAGATCCGAAATACACTCCAAGTACATTATCAAAATATGTTTTGATAGTTATACCCAAAGAGATATGATCCATTGGCCGCAAATGCGTCTTTAAGAGAGAAAAAAGTAGCTGGAATATAGTAAGCCATATTGATAAGAACAACATCGTTAATTTTAATTATTTAAATTAGCGTAATAGATTCACTATTCAATATACTCGAGTTAGTTTGGATTTTACTCACAAAATTATCGACTAATATGACTTTTTGTATTGGTACGTATGTGTTGAAATAGAAAATTCTAAATAATGATTTAGAGTAAACTGTTTGCACATAATAACCAAAGTGTCTCGAAGTCAATGAGAGCGATATTGAGTTTTGTGAGTTTTCGAATACGATCCGAAAACGGATACAAAAGTATCACTCAGAAAAGCATCAAAATTGAACAGTGTATTGATAGAAATATCAAATAGTCTGATTATCAATCAAAATACAAAGGAAGCGTGTGTTCATAAGAAAGAGCGTTAAAAGGTACATTAATATTTCTAAACTATAAATAAACAACACGTTGCATATTTTTTAAAGATGCACTTATGTTAGAATCAGCATTAGTTGTCTTAAACTCGACATTGAATTTGTAAACGATGTCTTTTATTGTAAGGATATGTAAGGACACCTTATTAAAATATTTAATACGGAACATGTAAGAAAGATTCCAAATTGATTATTTGTGTATTTGATATTAAAATATGGAACATGCAAGGACACCTTATTAAAATATTAAAACATTTATGTATGTGATACATGAAGCAAATATCATATCCAAATTGATATCACTAAATGGTTGTTTGAGGTTTTCTTATGTATTTATGAAATACTAGAGAATTGTTTACAAAAACAACAAAATGCTTATGAATGAGTGTTCGGACTTAAATATTCATAAGTGATATTGAATATAACATGTTAATAATAAATTCAAGTTAAGAATTTTGAAGTTGGAAATGTTCCAAATGAAAGACTGTGGCTGATCCAATGAAAAAAGCTAAGTACATCGCCTTGAATATTGATTTAAAAAGGTGAATATTAATTTTAACTCTCTTTGATCATTTGACCAACCAGTCGTCATTTTCTATTTTGATAGATCTAGGATGTTATAAATGTTTGGATATTGTTTGTATTACTTAGAAAAGATGTTTTGATGTTATGTAATGTAGTATCTAATTGATTGTACGTAGTTTGGTTCGTTTAACTGTAATTTCTGACCAATCATCATGTGAGTGAATCGAGGAGCAAAATTGTTCAAAATGTGATGTACCATAGTTTTGAAAAATAATTTTTATCATATGATTATAAATCATATGATACTAGTTAATTACATCTCAAACAATTAATGGATGTGCACCCATTTAATGGGAGCGTCATAAAAGTTGATGAACTCTATGGATTAATACATATGGATGTATGCAATCGTAAGTTTACTAGTACCAAAAAGGTTCCACGTACTTCATCATATTCATCGATGAGTTATCATAGACATGGACATGAGTATTTGATACACATGTATAAATCCATGATAAGCTCATAGAATATAAATGGAAATAAATAATATAACATGAAACAAAAATGATTGGATTTGGTCAAATGGGTGAGTATATTGGAAAGAGTTCCATGTGTACCTAATATGAATAAAAACTCAGTCTTAAAGATAACTCCTCTCTATAATAAATAATGATGTATCAATAAGGAGTAATCAAACTTTGTTGGACAAAGCACGATTAATAATGAGTGAAGCCGAGATAAATTTTTTCTATAAGGTGTGTACGTAAGAGTAATATACAAGGTTAAAACTAATATCATCCAAAGAATACTTTACAAAACCATATGAGATAGAGGTTTATAAGAAACCCCTACGTATCCTAGGCCAAGGAGTTGGTGGATTGTGTGAGTCGAAATACCGCACGTAATAATTGTACGTAACCGATCTTATGAATTACATCAAAAGAATTTTGGGTGTGATAGTCATTGGATAACTAATTTATGTTGTGAACATAAATGTTGTAAACTAATACTAAATCAGTTTTATACAAGGTAATTCATAAAATGTTTATGAATGCCCATTCCATTGCACTGAGAAACAACTGTTGTTTCAAGAAACGCAAACTTCACAAGGAAGGAGTTTCCTTAAAAAGTTATTGGAATAGAATGAATTTGGGTACGGTCCAAGGATAAAACCGATTATAGGAAATGAAATGAAATTGACCAAACCTAAATGAACACAATACATTAAAACATCTAATGAGCATTCTCGTACATTAAAGGGAAATGTTGAGTTTCTTATCAATATTAAGAATAAATAATCCTCGATTGTTTAATTAACCATTAAGGGTATTGACTCTATGATATGGTATGATACACGGATCTGAAATAGATTCCAAGTAGATTATCAAAATATGATTTTGATAGTTGTACAAGAAAGGATATCATCCATTAGCTGCAGATGTGTCTTTAAGTGAAGACAAATGCAGTTTGAATATAATAAGCCACATTGATAAGTATAACAACGTTAATTTCAATTGTTGAAATTAACGTAATAGATTCACCATTTAATGTACACGAGTTGGCTCGGATTTTACTCACAAAATTATCGACTAATGTGACTTTGTCTATTGGTACGTATGTGTTGAAACAGAAAATTCTAAATAATGATTTAGAGTAAACTGTTTGCACATAATAACCGAAGTGATTCGAATTCAGCGAGAGCGATATTGAGTTTATGAGTTTACGGATACGATTCGAGAACGAATACGAAAGTACTATTTATAAAAGCATCAAAATTGAAATCGTTTTGATAGAAATATCAAATAGTTTGATTATCAATCAAAATACAAATGAAGCGTGCGTTCATAAGAAAGAGCATTAAAAGGTACATTAATATTTCTAAACTATAAATAAACAATATGTTGCTGATTTTTTAAAGATGTACTTATGTTAGAATCTGCCTTAGTTGTTTTAACACTTGACATTGAATTTGTAAATGATGTCTTCTATTGTAAGTATAACAGATTTTGGGAATCTCCCAAATGACATGTAAGGACGCCTTATTAAAATATTTAATATGGAACATGTAAGAAGGATTCCAGATTGATGATTTGTGTATTTGATATTATTTTTTATATTAAGATATAGAACATGCAAGGACACCTTATTAAATATTAAAATATTTGTGTATTTGACACATGAAACAAATACCAAATCCAAATTGATATCACTAAATGGTTGTTTAAGGTTTTCTTGTGTATTTATGAAATACTAGAGAATTGTTTACAAAAAACAACAAACTCCTTATGAAGGAGTGTTCAGACTTAAATTTTCATAAGTAATATTAAGTATAATATGTTAATAATAAATTCAAGTTAAGAATTTTTAAGTTGGAAATGTTCCAAATGAAAGACTGTGGCTGATTCAATGAAAAAGGCTAAGCACGTCGCCATGAATATTAATGTTAACTCTCTTCGATCATTTGACCAAACCGGTCGTTATTTTCTATTTTGATATATCTAGGATGTTATAAATGTTTGGATATTGTTTGTATTACTTTGAAATGATGTTTGGATGATATGAAATGCTGTATCTAGTGGATTGTATGTAGTTTGATTCGTTTAACTGTAATTTGTGACCAATCGTCATGTGAGTCGAGGAGCAAAATTGTTCAACATGTGATGTGTTCATTTATGAGTGTTCATGAAGGCCTGGGGATGCAACAAAAATGATTGGATTTGGTCGAATGGGTGAGTATATTGGAAAGAGGTCTGTATGTACCTAATATGAATAAAAATTCAGTCTGAAAGGTAACTCCTCTTTGTAATACATAATGATGTATAGATAAGGAGTAATCAAACTTTGTTGGACAAAGCACAATTAATGATGAGTGAAGTTGAGATAAATTCTTTCCATAAGGTGTGTACTTAAGAGTATTATATAAGGTTAAAACTAATATCATCCAAAGAATAGTTTACAAAACCATATGAGATAGAGGTTGATACGAAACCCCCATGTATCCTAGGCCAAGGAGTTGGTGGGTTGTGTGAGTCGAAATTCTGCATATAATAATTGTATGTAAGGGATCTTATATGGATTATATCAAAAGAATTTTGGGTATGATAGTCATTGGATAACTAATTTATGTTGTGAACATAAATGTTGTAAACTAATACTAAATCAGTTTTATAAAAGGTAATTCATAAAATGTTTATGAATGCCCGTTCCGTTGCACTGAGAAACAACTATTATTTCAAGAAACACCAACTTCACAGCGAAGGAATTTCCTTAAGAAATTATTAATATAGAATGAATTTGGGTACGATCCAAGGATAAAACCGATTATAAGGAATGAAATGAAACTAACCAAACCTAAATGAACACAATACATTAGAGCGTCTAATGAGCATTCTCGTACATTAAAGGGAAACTGTGAGTTTCTTATCAATATCAAGAATAAAAAATCCTCGATTGTTTAATTAAACCACTAAGAGTATTGACTCTATTATATGGTACGATACGCAGATCCGAAATAGATTCCAAACATATTATTAAAATATGATTTTGATATTTGAACAAGAAGGGATATTATCCATTGGTCACAAATGTCTCTTTAAGAGAAAGACAAATGCAGTTGGAATATAGTAAGCCACATTGATAAGAATGACACCGTTAATTTCAATTGTTGAAATTAGCGTAATAGATTCACCAATCAATGTACTCGAGTTGGCTTGGATTTTACTCACAAAATTATCGACCAATATGAATTTGTGTATTGGTATGTATGTGTTGAAATAGAAAATTCTAAATAATGATTTAAAGTAAACTGTTTGCACATAATAACCGAAGTGTCTCGGAATCAGCGGGAGCGATATTGAGTTTGTGAGTTTTTAGATACGATTCGAGAATGGATACAAAAGTATTATTAAGCAAGCATCAAAATTGAACAATTGTATTGATAGAAATATCAAATAGTTTAATTATCAATCAAAATACAAAGGAAGCATGTGTTCATAAGAAAGAGCGTTAAAAGGTACATCAATATTTCTAAACTATAAATAAATAACACGTTGCTGATTTTTTATTGATGTACTTATGTTAGAACCTGCCCTAGTTGTTTTAATACTCGACGTTGAATTTGTAAATGATGTCTTCTATTGTAAGTATAAAAGATATTGAGAATGTCCCAAATGATATGTAAGGACACTTTATTAAACTATTTAATACGGAACATGTAGGAAGGATTCCAAATTGATGATTTGTGTATTTGATATTATAAATTTTGATATTAAAATATGAAACATGCAAGGACACCTTATTAAAATATTTGTGTATTTGATACATGAATCAAATATCAAATCCAAATTGATATCACTAAATGGTTGTTTGAGGTTTTCTTGTGTATTTATGAAATACTAGAGAATTGTTTATAGAAACAACAAACTCCTTATGAAAGAGTGTTCAGACTTAAATTTTCATAAGTGATATTGAGTATGATATGTTAATAATAAATTCAAGTTAAGAATTTTTAAGTCAGAAATGTTTCAAAATGAAAGAATGGCTGATTCAATGAAAAAGGCTAAGTACATCGCCTTGAATATTGATTTAAAAAGATGAATATTGATTTTAACTCTCTTTGGTCATTTGACCAAACTGGTCGTCATTTTCTATTTTGATAGATCTGGGATGTTATAAATGTTTGGATATTGTTTGTGTTACGAAGTAATGATGTTTGGATGTTATGCAATGTTGAATCTAGTTGATTGTACGTAGTTTGGTTCGTTTAACTGTGATTTGTGACCAATCATCATGTGAGTGAATCGAGGAGAAAAATTGTTCAAAATGTGATGTGCTCGTTTATGAGTGTTCATGAAGGCCTGGTAATGCAACAAATGTGATTCGATTTGGTCGAATGGGTGAGTATATTGGAAAGAGTTCCATATGTACCTAATATGAATAAAAATTCAGTCACAAAGGTAACTCCTCTCTGTAATACATAGTGAAGTATTGATAAGGAGTAATCAAACTTTGCTGGACAAAGTACGATTAATGATGAGTGAAGTTGAGATAAATTCTTTCTATAAGGTGTGCACATAAGACTAGTATACAAGGTTAAAACTAATATCATCCAAAGAATAGTTTACAAAACCATATGAGATAGAGGTTTATAAGAAACCCATGCGTATCCTAGGCAAAGGAGTCGGTGGATTGTGTGAGTCGAAATACCGCACGTAATAATTGTACGTAAGGGATCTTATGAATTATATCAAAAAGAATTTTGGGTGTGATAGTCATTGGGTAACTAATGTATGTTGTGAACATAAATGTTGTAAACTAATACTAAATCAGTTTTATATAAGCTAATTCATAAAATGTTTATAAATGCTTGTTCCATTGCACTGAGAAACAACTATTGTTTCAAGAAACACCAACATCATAGCGAAGGAATTTCCTTAAGAAATTATTGATATATAATGAATTTGGGTACGATCCAAGGATAAAATCGATTATAAGGAATGAAATGAATTTCACCGAACCTAAATGAACACAATACATTAGAACAACTAATGAGCATTCTCGTACATTAAAGGGAAACCGTGAATTTCTTATCAATATAAAGAAAAATAATCCTCGATTATTTAATTAAACAACTAAGAGTATTGACTCTAGGATATGGTATGATACGCAGATTCGAAACATATTCCAAGTGCATTATCAAAATATGATTTTGATTGTTGTACAAAAAGGGATATTATCCATTTGTCGCAAATGTGTCTTTAAGAGAAAGACAAATGCATTTTGAAAATAGTAAGCCACATTGATAAGAATAACATCATTAATTTCAATTGTTGAAATTAGCATAACATATTCACCATTCAATGTACTCGAGCTGGTTTGCATTTTACTCACAAAATTATCGACTAATATGACTTTGTGTATTGGTACGTATGTGTTGAAACAGAAAATTCTAAATACAGATTTAGAGTAAACTATTTGCACATAATATCCAAAGTATCTCGAAGTTGGTAGGAGCGATATTAAGTTTGTGAGTTTTTGGATACGATTCGAGAATGAATATGAAAGTATCATTCAGAAAGCATCAAAATTGAATAAATGTTTTGATAGAAATATCAAATAGTTTGATTATCAATCAAAATACAAAGGAAGCATGTGTTTATAAGAAAGGGCGTTAAAAGGTACATTAATATTTCTAAACTATAAATAAGAATGTTATAACCTTATATTCTGATGTTTTGATTGTGATAACTATATAAGTAAATATTATGTGAACTAACTATATTTGCAGGAGAAGATACTATTTTACTCGATAATAGATTGCGGACCAGATTCCAGATAGAAGTTTCAATATTGTCTATGGTTTGTATATAGTTTAAGTTTAGTAGTTAATTTTTGTTAAAATCTATCCAAAAAGGTATATGCACGCACACGTACTTAAAAAATCATCTCATATGCCAAGATTTTTACTAAACAAATTCACACATAAAAGCATTATTGAAAAAATCATGAATATAGAAAAAAACAAGTATTTCAGTTGACTGAAATACATAAGTCAGTCGATTGAATACATGTGCACATGCACAATTTAATATGAATGTTCAGTCGACTAAACAATACATTTCAGTCGATTGAATAACATGTTTTTTGAACTGTTTCTTCTCTGATTCGAATTTTAAACATTTCAGCTGGCTGAATTATTTTATTCAGTCTACTAAAATTGCATAACAGCTATATTTCTAAAAAGCCACTTCACCTCATCGAACAGAAACAACCCTCGATTCAAAAGTTGTTTCCGTATCTTTTGATTGCTACTTTTCACGATTAATTACAACTCTTAAACACTATATATAGCCTTTAAATCATTTTTTTAATCACCTAATTTCTGATTCTATTCTCTTATTCTATTTGTCTAAACATTCTTGCCATTTGCATTCAAACTCTCGTTCCAATCACTTGTACATCCAAGCAAAATTTCATTAGTGATTTATTAAACTTCCTATTTTCACTAACTACACGAAATACTACAAAGGAGAAGATTATAGGACGGGTGTACGTTATTGACTTCTCAGTGCTACTCAAGAGCATACTTAGTCATAAGCAATTTTACTTTTTGTATTTAAAGTCTATTTTGTTGCTTAGGCGGTTGAAGTCTTGTTCGGTTGCTCAGGCGGTGTAATACCTGTTCCTCAGGGTCAAGTCAGGGTTTATAGTTGAATTCCAGAAGGAGTTTGGGACTGGACGTAGAATGGGAAGTTCGAACCAATATAAAAATCCATGGTGTCATTTAATTTATTATTTACTGTTATATTTATATTCCGCACTAGTAGATAACTTAGATAATATTCCATATTACGATCCTTAGTCACTTTCATTTGGTATCAGAGCAAGGTCGTTACATAACCATAACACAGTTATTTGATATTCAGTTAATATGTAAAATAACATTGACACAAGTTTTATTGAAGGTCAATCCACTGCACGACCACCACTATTTAATGGTTTGAATTACAACTATTGGTCAAATCGCATGAGTATTTATATGCAAACAAATGGATATGGCACTTGGAATATCACTTAGAATGAATACACTATACCCACCACATCATATGCACAATGGTCGAAAACAAAAAAATAGATGCTACTTCAAATGCAATGGCCATGAATATGTTATTTTGTGCTTTAGATAAGAATGAATTTAATTGAGTTAGTATGTGTAAAACTGCTTATAAAATTCTGGCGAACTCTTAAAGTTACATATGAAGGAACAAATAAAGTGAAACAAAGAAAGATTTCTATGGTAAAAAATCAGTTCCAAAATTTCAGAATGAAACCAAATGAAACTATAAATGATATGTATTCTAGATTCCAAGACATATATCATTCATTATTGGCATTAGAAGAAAAATACACAGATTTTGATATTGTCTCAAAAATCCTAAAACCTTTAACGGATGAATGGGAACGAAAAGTCTTAGCTATTGAAGAAGCTAATGACATTTCTACCATCAAACCTGAAGAGTTGATAGGAAATCTCATGTCATATGAAGTAAATTTGCAGGCAAAACAAGATCAAGTCCAAGATAAAAAGAATATAGCTTTTCAGGCTGAACAAGAAGACTCAGACTTAGATGAAGATGACATGGCATTTATAGCAAAGAACTTCAAAAAGGTTTTGAAATTTAGAAAGAATAAGATATTTGGTAACAACAGAAGAGACAATACCAATAAACCATCAGCTTCAAGTCTTGAGTATTATGAATGTCATAAGAAGGGTCACATAAAGAAGGGTCACATAAAGAAGGACTGTCCTGATCGAAAGAAAGACACATGCAAGAATAAGAAGGATAAGTACAAAAAGAAGCAAGCATTCTCTGTTACATGGGATGATTCAGAGTCATCTTCATCATCAGATAGTGGCACTAACAGTGATTCTGAACAAGCCAATGTCTGTTTCATGGCTTCGACTAACGATGTAAGTGATCTAACTTTCGATGATTTAATAGATATAAATTCAAAGCTTTTGGATAAACTAAATGAAGTCAAAAAAAAGTATAAAGATTCTCTAGGAAAATTAAACAGAAGTGAAATAGTAGTTGATATGCTCAGAGATGAAAAGAAAATCTTAGAAGAAGAACTTATTAAAACACAAAAATCTTTGTCTAACGTTTCTTCTCAACTCACTATGCTATCAAATGAAATTGAAGTGCAAAAAGAAAAGAATATGATATTAGCTACAGAAAATCATGATTTAAAATCAAATGTCAAATTTTTTGAATTAAACAATACCAATCTCAAAACTGAGTTGGATAGTATCACTAAGAATGTATCTAATTTTAATAAAGGTATAGAAAATCTTTCTAAGATTATTAGTAATTCTCAAACTACTTTTAATAAGTAAGGGTTAGGATATATAAATTCTACAAAATCTATTTCAAAGAAGAATAACCCACCATATAAATATTTCAATTTACATAAGAATTTTGTAAAAGAAAAATCAAAACCAAAGGTTTTCACTCAAAAGAAAGAAGTTTGCAGCACAAATACTATAGAGATTTGGGTACCAAAAACTAATAATAATTTAATCAGAAATAAGTATATTAAGTCTTTTATGAATTCAGTTCATAAAAATGAAAATTTTACTTGTAAATGGAATTCTAAACTCTCTTAGGTTAGTTTCCTAAGATATAACTCTTAGGACCCTTATAAAAGTGGATACCAACGTCATTCCTATATTTTTTTACAGGTACCAACTAAGAGAAGAGGAAAGTGGATACTTGACAGTGGTTGCTCAAAACATATGACAGGAAATAAAAATATGCTAACTAACATTATCTACTCAAATGGAGGATCTGTCACATTTGGAGATAATTCCAAAGGCTACATCATCGGCAAAGGCGATGTGAGCAATGACAGTACATCAAACTTACCTCTTATTACAAATGTTTTACTAGTTAAAAATTTCAAACATAATTTCCTTAGTATAAGTCAACTATGCGATAAAGGTTTTAATATCACTTTTCCGGAAAATAAATGCAACATATTTGATCAAAATAATAATCTTATATTTGAAGGATCTAGAAAACGAAATATATACATATTAAATATGAAAGTTAATCATAACACAAATATGTGTCTAGTAGCCAAAGAAAATGATCCTTGGTTATAGCACAAAAGATTTTGTCATATAAATTTTGAAGTAATAAGCAAATTATCAAAGAATATTTAGTAAAAGGTTTGCATAAAATGAATTTTAAAGTAAAAAGTATCTATGATGCTTGTCAGTTAGGAAAATTAACTAAATCTTATTTTAAATCAAAGAAAATAATTTCTACATTACAACCACTTGAGTTATTGAATTTAGATCTTTTTGGACCAACTTAAGTTCAATCTATAAACCATAATAGATATGTTTTTGTAATTGTAAATGATTTCTCAAGATTCACTTGGACAATATTTTTGAAAAATAAAAGTGATACGTTTGAAAATTTTAATTTTTTTGCTAAAAGAGTTCAAAATATTAAAAATTAAAAACATTCAGAGCGATCATAGTGGCGAATTCGATAATGAATCTTTTGAAAAATATTGCAATAAAAAAGGAATTGTTCATAATTTTTCATTTCCTAGAACTCCACAACAAAATGGAGTTGTAGAAAGGAAAAATATAACACTTCAAGAATGTGCTTGGACTTTATTAAATGGAAGTACTCTACCTAAACACTTCTGGGCAGAAGCTGTAGCAACTGCTTGTTATGTTTTAAATAGAGTTTCCATTAGACCATTAACAAAACATACTCCATACGAACTTTTTAATGGAAGAAAACCTAACATATCATACTTTAAAGTTTTTGGTTCAAAATGTTTTCTTTTAAATACAAAAGACAAACTTGGTAAATTCGATCCAAAATCTGATGAAGGAATATTCATTAGATATTCAGAACGAAGCAAAGTTTATAGAATTTATAATAAAAGAACTAAAGTAATCAGAGAAACACTTCATGTGTCATTCGATGAAAATTTCAAAATTAATCATAAAAATGAAGATGAAGAAATTATTTCTAAATCAAATATCACAGTAGATGATATTGAAAACATTGAAAATAATGTTGAAATTGAAGACAACAATTTACCAAATAATAATGAAATTCGAACTCCACCAAGACTTCTAAGAAATCATCATATTGAAAATATAATTGTAGAAGTAAATACTAACGTAAGAACTCAAAATCAACTAAATCAAATGGGTCATGTAGCTTTTCTTTCAAACAATGAACCCAAAAATGCTAAAGAAGCCTCGACTGATGATTATTGGATTATAGTTATGCAAGAAGAATTAAATCAATTTGAACGAAATAAAGTTTGGGACTTAGTTCCTAGACTGAGTAATCAAGCGGTTATCGGTACCAAATGGGTTTACAAAAATAAAGCGATGAGCAAGGAAATATTATTCGAAACAAAGCTAGGTTAGTTGCTCAAGGTTATAATCAAGAAGAAGGAATAGACTATAATGAAACATTTGCTCCTGTTGCTCGTCTAGAAGCTATACATATTTTATTAGCTTATGCGTGTTTTAATAACTTTAAACTTTATCAAATGGATGTAAAAAGTGCATTTTAAAGTGATTTTATAAAAGAAAGAAAATTTATATGTAGAACAACCATCTTTATTTGTACATGAAAAATTTCCAGATCATGTTTATAAATTAAAAAAGGCTTTATACGGTTTAAAACAAGCACCTCGTGCTTGGTATGACCGTCTTAAAAATTATCTAATAAATTCTGGTTTTAAAATTGAAAAAGTAGACCAAACTTTATTTATAAAACAAGATAAAAATGATATTTTAATAGTACAGATTTATGTAGATGACATTATTTTTGGTTCCATGAACGAAAAATTATGTTAAGAATTTTCAAATATTATGACAAGAGAATTTGAAATGTCTCACATGGGAGAACTTTCATATTTTCTTGGTTTACAAACTAAACAATTAAGTAATGGAATTTTTATTAGTCAAGAAAAATATTGTAATAATCTTATAAAACGTTTTGGTATGGAAAACACTTCTACTAAACCGACTCTTATGAGTACTATGGTACATCTCAATCGAGATGAAAATGGCAAAAGTGTTGACAAAAAATTATATCATAGCATGATTGGATCATTACTTTATTTAACTGCTAGTCGACCAGATTTAATGATGAGGTATGATTGTGCACACGATTTCAAGCAAATCCCAAAGAATCACATTTGCGGGAAGTGAAACGAATTTTGTGTTACTTAAGAAAGACTAAAGACTACGGTCTCTTTTATCCAAAAGAAGGTCCTTTGAGTCAGTATCATACAGTTATGCTGATTTTAGAGGATGTCAAACAGATCGAAAGAGTACAGGTGGTACTTGTCATTTCATTGGACGATCTTCAATATCTTGGTTTAGTAAGAAACAAAATTGTGTTTCACTTTCGACGTGTGAAGCAGAATATATTTCTACTGCTTTGGCATGTGCTCAAGTAATCTACATGCAACAAACACTATAAGATTTTGGAATAAAACTTTATGAATCAACAATTTACTATGATAAAACAAGCGCTATAAATTTATCGAAAAATTCTATAAATCACTCTAGAACTAAACACATTGATATTAGACATCATTTTCTTCGTGATAATATAGAAAAAGGAAATGGTTCACTAGATTTTGTGCCATCAGAAAATCAAATAGCCGATATATTTACTAAACCCTTAAATGAAAATATTTTTATTAAATTAAGACGTGAACTAGGAATTGTGTCGTTACATGAATTATAATTCGATATTATTTTTATAAATTCCTTTTTTACAAGTACAAAATAACTAAAAAAAATTTCTAGAACAAAAAATTGGAGCTGATGGCACTCGAACTCAGGTCTCATGGGAGGAAGTTGCATGATGTTCAAGTTCTAATACGTTTCTTGAATACAGACCTTACATATTTTTAAATTAACCAACGGTCATATTTTTCACATTTCTAACCTCTCATTTTACTTGGCTGAAGTTTTTTAAACTTTTTTAACCTCAAACACAAAAACCAGTAATAGTATATAGCTTAGTATATATATACAATCAACCTTCACTACAATCCTCATTCATTTACAAACTGTCAAATAAAAACTTCAAATAATATACAAACATTACAATGTCATCAGAAGAAGGCTCAAACCAATCCTCAATTGTATTTAGCACTCCTACCTCGGATTCCTCACACAATTCAACTCCGGTATATATCCCAGTAAAGATTATGCCTTCCCCGAATCATCACACTGGGTATACACCAAAAGGAAAGAGAGCTAAAAGAAACTTGGGTTTTGGCCCTCCATAACCAAAGAAAAGATTGACAACATCCAACATTATCAATGGGAAACATTAGAACTTCAACGTGAAATGTACTATGAGCAAAAAGCCAATGCAAAATGATTAAGTTTCCTAGAACAATTTGCTCTGAAATTCTGTGGATCATCTTCCAAGCAATGTGTGCACCAACCATCTCCGCAACGTCCTCAAGTGCCTCCTAACCCTTGGGAACGAGGTGCTCAAAGTAATGCATGGTCTCTTATCCATCCATTACATGAAATCACTAAGGTTGAACCGCTTAGATGATTCCAAAAATTCAGAAAATTAAATCATTTTTTTTTATTTTTTTAAAAAAAATTGTAATATGTATAAGTATTATGTTTCTTGAAATAATAATTACATGTTTGTGATTACCATCAGATTAAACACACACACACACAAAGATATATATATATATATATATATATATATATATAGTGTATAAACTAAATAAAGGATAGGCTAGAAGAAAGGCCTACCTCAGAACAAACAACAGATTCAGCCGACTGGAAGAAGGTATTCAATCGACTGAATCTTCAAACTCACTTAAATTTTTATCCTGCAGACAGTCGACTGAATCACTCCAGGCAGTCAACTGAAATGCACCAAAATTGAACTATATATATGCAAGAAACAGATCTCTGCACATCAGTCGACTGCACTCTCCAAAGAGTCTGAATCTTCAACCTATTTGAATTTTGACTCAGCAACCAGTCGACTGCCACCATAGATTCAGTCGACTGAATTTTGATTTTTTACACTACAATTTGCGGGATGAAAATCCCTTCATATCAGTCATTGAGCACCCCATTTCAGTCAACCTTGCCGAGTATTTTCAGTTTTTTAAATAACTCTACACTCTTTACAATACAATCTTTCAACCTAACACTACTTAACTCACCTCTCTTTTTCATATTCAACTTCAAAAGAAAACCAACTCAAACCTTAGCCTCCTCTTCAAAAATCAAATTTTTCCTTCAAATCTATTCAAATCAAAATGACACCCAGATCTAAATGTGCTCGTTAATCTACTGCTGGCCCATCTGAGAGCCAAATTCGTTCTTGGCTTCACAACGAGACATCGGTAACTAGGTTTAATTCTATGAAAAATTCACGAATTTTTGAAGGTGCTTTTGTCAAATTTGCTGATTTCAATGGCTATGCTATACAAGAGCTTGCCGAAGCTAGCGGTATCGACCATCTCATAGGGTATGATTCAAACAACATCAAAATATACCCTCTTTTGATTAAGTTATTCTTTGCTAACATGAATCTAGACCATCAAGATCCCCGTAACAAGGATGATTGTATTTGGACCTTGGTTTTTGGGGTAAAAATTTATCTTCCTCTCCAACGACTTGGCCACATACTACGATGTTCATCCAAAAGATTGGATATTGATAATGTAGAGGTCGATATGTATAATCGAGATGAAGTTTCACATCATTTTCTCTTAGATGATTTGACTATTCTTAAATATAGTGCCTTACATCTGAAGGCACGAATTATTCACCGAGCTCTCATTCGATCATTGCAACCTCAGGCCGGTAGCTATGAGAAGGTCATTCCAAAGAGAAACTATAAAAAAATCCACTATGGAGCCTATATCATGTGTATTCTTCAAAACTTTGGAGTTCTTTTACCCGATGCAAATTTCATGACCATTAGCGAGCTCAATTCGAAGACTCTAAGTCTAATGGGTCTTCCAAAACACCCTGAGCATCAACAAATTATAAGCTTCCAACAATGGGCCACAAATTGCGAACAAGGGATTCCTCTACCAAGGGATACAAATGTTGCCTCTTCATCATCTCAACCTCCAAGAAAAGAAGAAGAAGACGACGATGAGATTCAAGAACTCCATGGTGACATTACCCCAAAACAAGCACTTGTTACACTTTCCAGAAATCAAAGTAAACTTGGACGACGTTTGGCTACCTTCGAGAAAAATGTGTCCAAAACAAATAAAAAGCTAAATTCAATAAAAGGCTTTTTAAACAAAATCTGGGAAAAAGTGTCATGTACCGGCTCTACCTCTACCGGTGTGGTTGAAAACCCTGCACCATTTACTTGGTCAACCTCCAAAAAAGAAGGGGAAGAAGAAGCCCACTACAGTGAGGATCTCTAGTTTTTTATTTTTCACTCATGATTATCTTATCATATTGTTTAAGACATTCTCTTATGTGTGCTTGTTGTGTTTTGATGTTGTTATGTTGTATTGTGCTTTGATTTTGCAATTTACATGTTTATGTTTATTTGTTCGCTATCTATAATGATGCTAAGTTTATTTGCTTTCCGAAACTAAATTTGTGCTTATATGTTTATATTTCTCATATTATCTATGTGTTCCTTTTTGTCGATGGCAAAGGGGGAGAAAATGTTTGATAGGGGGAATATTCATTCAGGGGGAGTACATTGCTTTTATAAATTTAAAAACTTACATAGTTGTCATCATCAAAAAATGGGAGAATGTTATAACCTTGTATTTTGAGGTTTTGATTGTGATAACTATATAAGTAAATATTATGTGAACTAACCATATTTGCAGGAGAAGGTACTATTTTACTCGACAATAGATTGCAGACCAGATTCCAGATAGAAGTTTCAATATTGCCTATGGTTTGTCTATAGTCTAAGTTTAGTAGTTAATTTTAGTTAAAATCTCTCCAAATTGGTATATGCACGCACACGTACTTAAAAAATCGTCTCATATGCCAAGATTTTTACTAAACAAATTCACACACAAAAGCATTATTGAAAAAATCATGAATATGGAAGAAAACAAGTATTTCAGTCGATTGAAATACATAGGCCAGTCGACTGAATACCTGTGCACATGCACAATTTAATATGAATGTTCAATCGACTGAACCATTCATTTCAGTCGACTGAATAACATGTTTTTTGAACTGTTTCTTCTTTGATTCGAATTTTAAACATTTCAGCTGGCTGAATTATTTTATTCAGTCGACTGAAATTGCATAACGGCTATATTTCTAAAAAGCCACTTCACCTCATCGAACAGAAACAACCCTTGATTCAAGAGTTGTTTCCATATCTTTTGATTGCTACTTTTCATGAATAATTACAACTCTTAAACACTATATATAGCCTTCAAATCATTTGTTTTAATCACCTAATTTCTGATTCTATTCTCTTATTCTATTTGTCTAAACAATCTTGCCATTTGCATTCAAACTCTCGTTCTAATCACTTATACATTCAAGCAAGATTTCATTAGTGATTTATTAAACTTCTTATTTTCACAAACTATATGAAATGCCACAAAGGTGAAGATTATAGGAAGGGTGCACGTTATTGACTTATCAGTGCTACTCAAGAGTATACTCAGTCAAAAGCAATTTTATTGTTTGTATTTGAAGTCGTATTCTGTTTCTTAGGCGATTGAAGTCCTGTTCGGTTGCTTAGGCAGTGTAATACATGTTCCTCCGGGTCAAGTAAGGGTTTATAGTTGAATTCCAGAAGGAGTCTGGGATTGGACGTAGAACAGGAAGTTCGAACCAATATAAAAATCCCCGGTGTCATTTACTTTACTATTTATTGTTATATTTATATTCCGCACTAGTAGATAACTTAGATAATATTCCATATTACATTCCTTAGTCACTTTCATACAACACGTTGCTAATTTTTTTAGCGCTGTACTTATGTTAGAATCTGCCTGAGTTGTTTTAATACTCGACGTTGAATTTGTAAACGATGTCTTTTATAGTACGTATAAAAGATATTGAGAATGTCCCAAATGATATACAATGGCACCTTATTAAAATATTTAATAGTGAACATGCAAGAAGGATTCCTAATTGATTGTTTGTGTATTTGATATTAAAATACAGAACATACAAGAATACCTTATTAAAATATTAAAATATTTATATATTTGATACATAAAGCTAATATCAAATTCTATCACCAAATGGCTATTTGAGGTTTTCTTGTGTATTTATGAAATACTAGAGATTTGTTTACAGAAACAACAAACTTCTTATGAAGGAGTGTTCAGACTCAAATTTTCATAAGTGATATTGAGTATAATACGTTAATAATAAATTCAAGTTAAGAATCTTTAAGTTGGAAATGATCCAAATGAAATACTGTGGTTGATTCAACGAAAATGGCTAAGTACATCGCCTTGAATAGCACTGTAATAAAAGAAATGTACATAAATATAAATGTACAAATTTATAACTAAGCTGAGAGTGATTTCAAATGTTGAGAATCTTATTGTAAAGACCCAAAAACTCGGCCTTCGAAAATCGGCACCCGTACTTCACTTGTACTCAAAATGCCATAGATTTAAACGCCGAATCTGGTTCTCCGGAGCTTATAACACCATTAAGTACAACAACATAGCGGAAGAAAAAGAATATATCAATATATATAACATTGATACAATGACAGATACAAAAATCTGATACAATATGATACAACAGAATCATACAACATATATCATTATACATCAGAGATATGATACAAGAAGTAGCAGCGGAAAGAAAATAGATAACACCAGCAGCGGATAGAATATCTCCAATAGAATGCTCCAAGATAAGCAACGTCAGTCCATGAATTCCAAGAACTGAACTAGCTCCAGATAATCTACTCAACCTGAATATCTGAGAAACCCCAACTCTAGACTGCCCGTGTAGAAAATGGTGGGCACCAAGAGTTTAGGAAAGGAACAATAAACTTCGAGTCAGTCGTGGGACTGGTGTGAGCAACAAAAACAGTTTATCTTTAAACAACAACAACAAGGGAAGTAAAAGATATTCGCAATGCTTTTGGAAAATGAAACTACCATAAGGCCTTCCGCACACACTGTGACGCCCCACCTCTATGCTCATAATAACAAAGAGTATTAAAAGAAATACTGTCTATTATTACGAAGAATAAGGCTGGATAGGAGCGACCATCCGTAATTGGCCTTACACTAATATTGGTTATCTCGGTAGGAGTGGTATATACTTTTTATTTTTCATCTATTATTTATTTACTCCCATCGACATATCCAATTATCAGTATAAAACAAACTACGATAGTTCATAATAGTTTAGGACATTAGATATAACAATAACACAGATAATATAAATGCGGAACACAGATAAAAACAAAAGTCTCATATATATATAACTGAAGTCAGTTGATACATAATTGACACAATACATATGATACAACTACAACTGTCGACTCTAGAAGTTATATATACAAGTACATTATCAACTAATATACATGAATACATATCGTTCTATATAATGACACGACTACTACAAAATGACACGGACAACTTCAGAAGATGTGAAAAGTCTTCATATCCTGAACAGCAACTCAAAGAAAGAAATCTACAACCTGAAATAACTCGGGTCTGACCCGAGTATTACATTCAAAAGAAAATAATACCCAGGTCAGTCTAATTCAAACCAGTTTATTAGTGCACGGAAGCAATAATAATCAGATATCAATTAGGCGACAGTTACAGAATCTCGTATATCCAACTCTCGATACGAGGATTGGATAACGGCAATTATAACACTATACAGTGTTAAGCAACATATCAACAATCCAAATCAATTTAAACAATTGAAATGCCAATTTAAAAACAACAATGCTGATTGGCTGCAGTACACGCTAACGTGTACTGCCTCGCCAATACAGTCTATGGAATATTCAGAAGATCAATGAATCCAAAATCCAACGGATACAACTCAATCGAAATGAACCATTTCAATTACAACCTCAAAATATTGAATTTAACCAACGAAATAATTTACGATCGAAATATCAACTAAATCTGTCAATCCTGTTAGGGCTGCAGTACACGCACGCGTGTACTGCCTCGCCGCTACAAAGATGCAGTGAAACACAACAGGGCCAACAGACCAGAGAAGAAATAAGATGGCACATGTATGAAACTGTGCATATACACATTGGACATGATGAATAGGTATGCAAACTGAATGGTCAGACGATATACATCAGATTAGAACATACGAGCAGCAGCCTTAACAAGCAAAGACCTCAAGCCAACATGATCGAAGGAGTATACTCGAACTCAACACGGTGCAGGAATGCCAATGTCAAAATACAAAACTCAGACTCAACATAGTGCATAAATGCACAATAACTCAGATGCTAACATAAAACTCGAAATGATCTGAGCATAAGCAAGGAGGCTCAAAGCTATGCAGTGGAACCAAAAGAACAAAATGAAACAAAGAAGGCACATGGGTGTGCAGACCAAACGATGCAGCTTCAACAGTGTATCAATGGTGAGCTGCACATAACAAGTTTGGCAACAACATGAAAATATCATGAAGGAGCTCGAATGCAACAAATTCAACATGTACTCAAACAACATGTTTTTCAAAGTTCAAATTAAGTGAAGTTAAAATGAAATCAAGGCATCAAGTATGCACAATCAAGTCTGTGAAGCACAAGGTCAAATCCGAGCGACAGACTGGATTCAACACAAGTGAATGAAAAAAAAACAACCATAATGTAAAGGTCAAGTCACTGCTGTCCCGACTAAACCCAATGCAACAGTATAAAGAAATACACTCGGCAAAGCTCAGAGACCAATGCACAAAATTCACAGTGCAAACAAAATAAATGCAACAGTGCACAGTGAAACAACTCGATGGAATTGGACCAAATTCAACTCAATTGCAAACTATATCACAACTGATACAGTGACAATATGGATGCAAGCAAATACACCTGATTCAAGCAATGAAAAGGTTAAAGTCAAAACTGATGCTAACAGTCAATGGCCAAAGTAAGGGATTTTCATAAACAAGTACAAGTGTACTACAGGGAAAAATGCAACATGAACCTAGACAGTGCAAACATGAGACTTGACTGGACAGCCCCACATTTACACTGTCAATATCAAGGCACGCACCAGACAAGTAAGAAACTGTGATACGAGAGACATGTACAAGCATAGTCTCAGCAAATTATGTAGCGCACAAATGTCATGAACTAGTGTGACAATGCATACTACTGATCTGGGTAAAATGAATGTACAATCACAGGTATAAATTTTATGCAGGGATATAAAACTAAACAGTGTACACAGTGGTCAATATCTCTATCCAGATTTCAATGTTTTTACATGAAGGCAGTGCCAAGGTTAGGTAATAGTTATCAAAGCATAAGTGAACAATGCAAGTGCAGCCAAAGTCAGATGTCAGAGAATTACAAACATGAATGCAATGTACAACAATGCAAAGGAACCAGAGATAGTTTTAGTCAAATATTAGGAATTCAACAAAGTCAAAGACCAGAAGCTCAAGGCTAATGCATATCTATGATGCACATGCACAAGTAATCAGTGTAAACAAAAATGGAATCTATACATAAGGGACATGCAATACAAGGCAAGTCATCAAAACTCAAATAGACCTGATATGCACACTAAGCCCAGCAACATGATACGAATCTTATCTCAGTGCAGACTCGATTGTACAGATTGAATGAAGTGTAACTGCGATTACCAAAGTAAAGCAAGAAGGACGAACAGCTCAAGGTCACTTCAAGCGAACAACATAAATCGAAGTCAGATAAATCTCAAGCATCTAGCAACATCGATCAGCCAGCGATTTACAGAACAGGGTCAAGTTAAAATCAAATGGACTGTGGCCAACAAGGAATTCAAATCAACATCGAGTTATTCAAGTATATGAACAGGTCAGAGATAAGGTGTAAGTTTCAAACTCAACACCGTGATTATCACAAAAATGAAATATACGCGTATGACAAAGTCAGAATCATCTCAAACGCTCAAGAAAAGTCAAGTGGCCAAGTAAACCCAGTTGACAAAATCAAAGAATGGAAACATGATGGCAGTGAACAAGGAACAGGCAGAAAACCAGTTAAAGATCACCCTCAAGCCAAAAATTCATCAAATTTTACGAAATTGATTAATTCAATGAAATCATCAACCATGAGATAAAATCGAACAACCAAAGCACTCTACTGAGTTGAATAACAGATGTGAGTGATAAGATAATCACTCACCTTAGTTTCGAAGATCCCAAACTAGTCGCCGAAGCAAGCGAGGAAACAATGATCGCCAGGCAAGCACTTCGATCGATCAACCGGCAGTAGCGCCATCGAATTCACGAAGCCCTAGTTTTTTAGCAAAGGGGATGCGGCCGCCATTTTATTTTCTTCGTTCGTATGTTTTTTTTTCTTTTTGATGAAAATGAAATAAGGGTACCGGTATATGCTTGGGATAACACGGCCCAAACGAAGAAAAAGAAACGTGGCCACGATCAAATTTTTGAAGCCCACACAACAATAATGGATTTACTAAAGGATTTCAAATCGAATCAAAACTTCTAATAGCAATCAGCTCTTATCATTAGTTGTTTAATGACGGTATTTAATTTTTCACAAAAGCTCGGGTTGTTACAGACTCCCCTCCTTATAAAAATTGCATCCCCGCAATTTTCATAATTAAGGACGTCAATAACAATTATTTTTGTAACATAAACTGGTTAAGCTAGAGAAATAAAAGTCACGAACACAAACGCCAAAGAAATCTTTTAATTCCAATAAAAGAAATTTACAAATTCTCAACAAAATCTAATTATCAAGTAGATAATCGGAAAATAATCAAAACTGAATAAATGAATCATCAACAATATTCAATTATCAATTAGATAATTTAAAATACAGAAATCACAAAACAGCAATATCTAATTATCGATACGATAATTAGAAGACAACAAAATCTAATTATCAACAAAGATAATTATGAAGCACAAATCACAAATCGCAAATTGCAAATGTCTAGTTATCCAACAATTAACTAGAAAACACAAATTCCATAATCAACAAACTCTAACTAATACAGAAATAGATAGAAAACAGCGATTCAATAAAATCAGCATATTCTAGAATCAATTGGAGACTAGAAAATCTCATATCAACAAAATCAGCAAACATCAATTATCCAAACGATAGTCAGAAAACAAATCAACAAATATTTAATTACCACAAACGGTAATCAATTTTAAATCAACAATTATTCGATTATCAAAAATGACAATCAAATTTCAAATCAACAAATATTCGATTATCAAAACGATAATAAAATTTCAAATTCAACAAATATTTGATTACCAAAAGCGATAATCAAAATTCAAATCAATAAATATTCGATTATCACAAGCGATAATCAAATTTCAAATTCAACAAATATTCGATTATCACAAGCGATAATCAAATTTCAAATTCAACAAATACTTGATTACCTCAAGCGATAATCAAATTTCCAAATCAACAAATATTCGATTATCTGAAGCGATAATTAAATCTCAAATCAACAATTATTTAATATCAAAAGCGATAATTAAATGCAACAAATATCCGATTATCAAAACGATAATCAGAACCCATATCAACAAATATCTAATTATCACAAGCGATAATTAGAAACAACAAATATCTGATTATCAAAAACGATAATCAGAACTCATATCAACAAATATCCAATTATCACAAACGATAATTAGAAACAACAAATATCTGATTATCAAAAACGATAATCAGAACTCATATCAACAAATATCCAATTATCTGCAGATAATTGGAAGCAACAAATATCTAGAAATCAATTAAGAAGACTAGAAAATCAACATGAAAGCTTGGATCGATCCCATCAGATGGCGAGTTTTTAATTCGCCGCACGTGCATCAACAAATGGCCGAAGCCTACCAAGTACTCAACATAATTTTGGCGCCCAACAAATGACCCGAAGGTCCAACAAATGACCCGAAGGTCTAGTACTGGTATTTGACCCGAAGGTCCAACAAATGACCCGAAGGTCCAACAAAGTGGCTCGAAAGCACACGAAAGCATCAAAATGTTTCAATTAACGAGTCCGGAATTAACCGAAATAGCAAACGCACATGTCCCATACCACGTGTTTTACTAAATCGTTTGATTCTCTTCATCGTTTCCTTGAAAGTGTGAAATCATCAAATTCATCAAAACAACAGATATTCAATTAACGAGTCCGGAATTAACCGAAATAGTAAAAGTGTGGTTCCATACTCCGCACTTTTGCTAAATCGTTTAAATCACTTCATCGTTTCCTTGAAAGTGCAAAATTGTGTATTCTGTAAAAATACACTTTACATTCTCAAACGGACAAGTCCGGAATTAAGCGAATCAGTAAAAGAAAGGGGTCATAGTCCTCGATTTTGCTGAAACGTTTAAATCGCTTCCTCATTCCTTTGAAAGCGCAAACTGTAAAAATTCTTGAAAACAATTTTAGTTATTTTGTAAAAATAACAATTCACATTCTCAACTGGACGAGTCCGGAGTTAAGCGAAACAGTAAAAGAAAGGGGTCATAATCCTCGATTTTTCTGAATCGTTTAAGTCGCTTTCTCATTCTTTTGAAAACACAAACTGCTAAAATTTTATAAAACAATTTTCCAATCACGTGATTAAAGCAGCAAATTAGTAACAATTTCGATAAGGAAATTGTACTTCTCAAAATACCGTAAAAACGGTTACAAATCAGCATTGCGGAATAACCGCTTGAAATCCACTTTTAAAATTTGACGGTTACGGAAGCCAAAGCGACAGTAGTTTTAAAACGTCAAAATCACATCAAAACAATCTACATCAAAATGTAATGTCAGTGAATTCTCATTCATCAAAATGCCACAAAACACCGTACTTCAAAATATAGCATTGGTGTAAAATTCCGTTGTAAAAATAACGGCAACAAAATACGTTTCATAACCCAGCATCGGTTCAACGTAAAATGAATGCAATAACGTGCAATTTAAATTTTTGCACGTACTACAAAATGAACAAAGAATCATTCAAATGTATCTTCAATGAAGATAATTCAAAACAGCAAAATCTGATCAATATATGATTAGTACAAAAGAAAGCCAGCGGAAATTTCAACAAAAATCACATATCTGCAATTTCTTCGAATCCTCAATTTGGATTCGAAATTCTCAAAGAAACAAAATAAACACAGCTATGTAAACAACAATTGAAATTCATATCAATTCCATATTTTGATTTTTAAATCAAAAAGATTATCAGTTGTACTCAGCGAAGACAGTTTAACTGTTTCCGCTGCGCACTCTGATAAACAGAACACAAATCAATCAAATCATCAGAACACAATTTCATTATTATTTTTAAATAAAGATATTTAAAAATTTCATCAAAATTTCAAAACTTTAGTTTTGACTCAAAGTACAAATAAAACATCGACCAATAGTTGTAACATATGTTCCATCCAAGTTATGTTTTATATTATGTCCATAAACCCCAAGCTCTGATACCAACTGTGACGCCCCACCTCTATGCTCATAATAACAAAGAGTATTAAAAGAAATGCTGTCTATTATTATGAAGAATAAGGCTGGATAGGAGCGACCATCCGTAATTGGCCTTACACTAATATTGGTTATCTCGGTAGGAGTGGTATATACTTTTTATTTTTCATCTATTATTTATTTACTCCCATCGACATATCCAATTATCAGTATAAAACAAACTACGATAGTTCATATTAGTTTAGGACATTAGATATAACAATAACACAGATAATATAAATGCGGAACACAGATAAAAACAAAAGTCTCATATATATATAACTGAAGTCAGTTGATACATAATTGACACAATACATATGATACAACTACAACTGTCGACTCTAGAAGTTATATATACAAGTACATTATCAACTAATATACATGAATACATATCGTTCTATATAATGACACGACTACTACAAAATGACACGGACAACTTCAGAAGATGTGAAAAGTCTTCATATCCTGAACAGCAACTCAAAGAAAGAAATCTACAACCTGAAATAACTCGGGTCTGACCCGAGTATTACATTCAAAAGAAAATAATACCTAGGTCAGTCTAATTCAAACCAGTTTATTAGTGCACGGAAGCAATAATAATCAGATATCAATTAGGCGACAGTTACAGAATCTCGTATATCCAACTCTCGATACGAGGATTGGATAACGACAATTATAACACTATACAGTGTTAAGCAACATATCAACAATCCAAATCAATTTAAACAATTGAAATGCCAATTTAAAAACAACAATGCTGATTGGCTGCAGTACACGCTAACGTGTACTGCCTCGCCAATACAGTCTATGGAATATTCAGAAGATCAATGAATCCAAAATCCAACGGATACAACTCAATCGAAATGAACCATTTCAATTACAACCTCAAAATATTGAATTTAACCAACGAAATAATTTACGATCGAAATATCAACTAAATCTGTCAATCCTGTTAGGGCTGCAGTACACGCACGCGTGTACTGCCTCGCCGCTACAAAGATGCAGTGAAACACAACAGGGCCAACAGACCAGAGAAGAAATAAGATGGCACATGTATGAAACTGTGCATATACACATTGGACATGATGAATAGGTATGCAAATTGAATGGTCAGACGATATACATCAGATTAGAACATACGAGCAGCAGCCTTAACAAGCAAAGACCTCAAGCCAACATGATCGAAGGAGTATACTCGAACTCAACACGGTGCAGGAATGCCAATGTCAAAATACAAAACTCAGACTCAACATAGTGCATAAATGCACAATAACTCAGATGCTAACATAAAACTCGAAATGATCTGAGCATAAGCAAGGAGGCTCAAAGCTATGCAGTGGAACCAAAAGAACAAAATGAAACAAAGAAGGCACATGGGTGTGCAGACCAAACGATGCAGCTTCAACAGTGTATCAATGGTGAGCTGCACATAACAAGTTTGGCAACAACATGAAAATATCATGAAGGAGCTCGAATGCAACAAATTCAACATGTACTCAAACAACATGTTTTTCAAAGTTCAAATTAAGTGAAGTTAAAATGAAATCAAGGCATCAAGTATGCACAATCAAGTCTGTGAAGCACAAGGTCAAATCCGAGCGACAGACTGGATTCAACACAAGTGAATGAAAAAAAAACAACCATAATGTAAAGGTCAAGTCACTGCTGTCCTGACTCAACCCAATGCAACAGTATAAAGAAATACACTCGGCAAAGCTCAGAGACCAATGCACAAAATTCACAGTGCAAACAAAATAAATGCAACAGTGCACAGTGAAACAACTCGATGGAATTGGACCAAATTCAACTCAATTGCAAACTATATCACAACTGATACAGTGACAATATGGATGCAAGCAAATACACCTGATTCAAGCAATGAAAAGGTTAAAGTCAAAACTGATGCTAACAGTCAATGGCCAAAGTAAGGGATTTTCATAAACAAGTACAAGTGTACTACAGGGAAAAATGCAACATGAACCTAGACAGTGCAAACATGAGACTTGACTGGACAGCCCCACATTTACACTGTCAATATCAAGGCACGCACCAGACAAGTAAGAAACTGTGATACGAGAGACATGTACAAGCATAGTCTCAGCAAATTATGTAGCGCACAAATGTCATGAACTAGTGTGACAATGCATACTACTGATCTGGATAAAATGAATGTACAATCACAGGTATAAATTTTATGCAGGGATATAAAACTAAACAGTGTACACAGTGGTCAATATCTCTATCCAGATTTCAATGTTTTTACATGAAGGCAGTGCCAAGGTTAGGTAATAGTTATCAAAGCATAAGTGAACAATGCAAGTGCAGCCAAAGTCAGATGTCAGAGAATTACAAACATGAATGCAATGTACAACAATGCAAAGGAACCAGAGATAGTTTTAGTCAAATATTAGGAATTCAACAAAGTCAGAGACCAGAAGCTCAAGGCTAATGCATATCTATGATGCACATGCACAAGTAATCAGTGTAAACAAAAATGGAATCTATAACTAAGGGACATGCAATACAAGGCAAGTCATCAAAACTCAAATAGACCTGATATGCACACTAAGCCCAGCAACATGATACGAATCTTATCTCAGTGCAGACTCGATTGTACAGATTGAATGAAGTGTAACTGCGATTACCAAAGTAAAGCAAGAAGGACGAACAGCTCAAGGTCACTTCAAGCGAACAACATAAATCGAAGTCAGATAAATCTCAAGCATCTAGCAACATCGATCAGCCAGCGATTTACAGAACAGGGTCAAGTTAAAATCAAATGGACTGTGGCCAACAAGGAATTCAAATCAACATCGAGTTATTCAAGTATATGAACAGGTCAGAGATGAGGTGTAAGTTTCAAACTCAACACCGTGATTATCACAAAAATGAAATATACGCGTATGACAAAGTCAGAATCATCTCAAACGCTCAAGAAAAGTCAAGTGGCCAAGTAAACCCAGTTGACAAAATCAAAGAATGGAAACATGATGGCAGTGAACAAGGAACGGGCAGAAAACCAGTTAAAGATCACCCTCAAGCCAAAAATTCATCAAATTTTACGAAATTGATTAATTCAATGAAATCATCAACCATGAGATAAAATCGAACAACCAAAGCACTCTACTGAGTTGAATAACAGATGTGAGTGATAAGATAATCACTCACCTTAGTTTCGAAGATCCCAAACTAGTCGCCGAAGCAAGCGAGGAAACAATGATCGCCAGGCAAGCACTTCGATCGATCAACCGGCAGTAGCGCCATCGAATTCACGAAGCCCTAGTTTTTTAGCAAAGGGGATGAGGCCGCCATTTTATTTTCTTCGTTCGTATGTTTTTTTTTCTTTTTGATGAAAATGAAATAAGGGTACCGGTATATGCTTGGGATAACACGGCCCAAACGAAGAAAAAGAAACGTGGCCACGATCAAATTTTTGAAGCCCACACAACAATAATGGATTTACTAAAGGATTTCAAATCGAATCAAAACTTTTAACAGCAATCAGCTCTTATCATTAGTTGTTTAATGACGGTATTTAATTTTTCACAAAAGCTCGGGTTGTTACACACACACACAATGCAAATGCAGAATCGGAGGAGATTTCTCCTTATGGTAGTCAAAGATGCTTACTATGCAAAACAAATCATTGGATATTATTACTAGTGCATAGTGCAGAAAACATTTTGAAAGTATAATATTAATCTTAGCCAACATAGACATTCCGAACTATGCCTACTATAGCTACCATCTAAACAGTGGGGCGCCACCATAAGTAAATGGCAGGTTCTACAACTAAAACCGTACAAGTTCCGTATTGGGAAATGGATTTCCAACAAATGGTCAGGCTAAGGAACTTCCTTTCCTACTGCCACATGGGATCGCCTCTGGCTGGACGTCCCGAGAGACAACTGCTCTCTGCCAACACAAGGTCGGGTTACCCCTGTAACTAGGTAACTCACGAATATGCCATCCCCCGGTCCTTTGGGACCTTTATCCGAGGCGCCTCGATAAACACACAATCACAATAAATGAGATCGGAGTATCCACAAAGGTTAAATAACAGGGCTCCATACCTGATACCACCCTTTTCCAGAAGGAAATGACATACCCTAAAGGGCGTGACCCTCATAACCTTGCCGCATATTCCTGTTTCGACCATTTCCGGGTTGTAAGGTCCGAGGAGGTCTCGTCCACAAAGCTACGCTTTGGCACAAAGCCATGCTTTGGGTCAACAGATGATCAAAGTAATGATCACAAAGATAAAAAAATCAAACAAATGATCATATCATAAATGATCAAACAATGATCATCACACAGCAACACTCAGCATGTCACATTACCAAATTGGGAATATATCGCTGATAAATTTCAACTACATAACCTCTGAGCTCGTACGTCTCAGAGAAGGGTGTTAAGCTAAGAGAATAAATTCTCCGCCACCAACAGAAATGTATTTGAAAGAAATCTGCTTTATATCTCAAAGTGTAATGTCAGACATGTAACCATACAAGTCTGTTCCGGGTTCGAACAGGACCAAAGGCACTTCCAAAGAAGCCCTTACAATCCGAGTATTCACAATCTCGGTCGGATTTCCCATCACTTAGGAGATCTCTATACCGGCACGACTCAGTGCAGAGACAATCGATAGGTCATCCTATCGTTCTCGCAAATACCCGATCTTCAACACCGGCCTTCAAATGCGATCCATATACGATGTATCATTATTCGGAATGGGTTATGCGACACAAAGGTCCTCTCCTGGCTAAACCGAATAATGAGCGCGATATTTAAAAACATATGGATAATGGGATTTCAGTTAAGTCACAACTTAAACCCAAACTTTTCTTTTCAAATGGTTTAACAAATTACCATTTTAATCTTTTAAAACAAAAAAGATCCATTTTAACAACCTTCAACGGTTTAAACAATTTCCACACTTTAATCTTTTAAACAAAAGATTCATTCACAGATTTTCCAAATTAATTTCCATTTCAATTGGATTAACTCGTTAAATCTTTAAAACAAAGATTTAGCTTATAGCTTTCAAAAACACGTTTCAAAGGTTTATTCGTAATTTGGAAAACCACTTTCAATTCAAACTTGAAATTCCATTAATTCAGATTGGAAATCCATTTCTTATATAAGAGCTTTTATCAGTTGAAAACAATTAGTTTTTCAAATCATTGAATTCAATTTCAAGTATTGAATCCAAATTTTAAACCAAATTATTAAGATACCAAGTTTCATTTAAGTTATTTAGAATAACTTTTACATTCAAAACTCATTTACAAAGCTCTTAATTTCAATTTCCAAAACCATTTAGATTCAATAATTCAATCTTTAAAATCATCAAAAATCTACGACTTAACTGATTTCCATGTGAAATCCATATTTGTGTGTGTATGGTGTAGTCCAGGGGTTTCACACAGTAGTGCAACATCATTCAATCATCACAGATCAGAATATAGAAGTATAGTTGATAAGCGGTATATCATAACGCTTATCGTTCATTTACAGATCACAGATCACAGATATATAAATCACAGATAATAATTTACATTCATCCCAGATAGATAACTACAGTACAGATCACACACAAATCAGAATATATCACAAAGCGTCACAGATCAGAATATCAAACAATTCAATCATTCAGTCAAATCCAACATTCACAAGTGAATTTATTAAACAACTGATTAATTTAAATCAGATGTATTAATTATTAATCCAGGTTAATTATCATGATTTAATTACAAATTATTTGAAATAAATCTTCTTTCAAATTTATTAGTTAACCCTTAATTATTAACTAATCATTTTAAATCAATGAATCAATGAATCTTTAATCTTAATTAATTACAATTATTAATTAATTCTTTAATTGTTAACACATAATTATACTCAAATTTCTAATCATCATTTCATTTATTACATCCAGTAATTATCTATTAATTACTTCTCCAAGTAATTATATTTTCCAAATTGTCAAGTGATTTTTTTTCTCGATTAATTAAACTTAAGTAATGATACTTAACAATTCCACAAATGATTATTATTAAATTAATCCATCTAAATTTATCGTTAAAATTAATCACATTGATTATTTATTTAAATAATCTTAGTTAATGACCTACATCAACTATTAAATTTCTTTAATTCCTTTTCTAAAGAAATTCACAAATATTAATCATTATTGATCATAGATTAACTAACCATTAAGAATTCATTCATTAATGAATTATAAATTACTAAACTTCATTACTTAAAGTGAAACTCATTCATTTTATGATTTAATTATTTTCCACAATATGTTTGAAATCATTGATTTCAATTTTACTTTTAAATTTCAATTCAAATTCGAGCTTTGAAATGAATCCTTATTTATCTTATATTATCTTTCAATCATAAGTTAATTTACCATTAATCATTAATTCTTAATTAATGAAATTATCCTTTTAATTGATTGACTCTTAATTAAATTCCTTATTTATCATTTAAATCTCATTTAAATGAAATGTAGGTAATTAAATTGGTCAAAACACTTAAGATTTTTAATTAATTAAAGTTAAATTACCCTTATTCTAATCATTTACCCAATTTCATTTTAATTTCAAATCAATTTTAAAATACACTTTAACAATCAAAATTGTTTAAATCATTTTATAGTTAAAGACTTCCATTTATTTCAAAACTGAAACACATATTAAATATTGATTCCAGATTAAACTTAGATTTTAAGCTTTTCTTACATTTAAAACTTCATTTTCTTAGAGTTCAACTATTTAACCATTTTTAAGTAGTTAAAACAATTTAAATTTAAAAACTTCATTTTATCTTTAAAACTGAGATTCAAATCTAACCCGAATCATATTTAAACTTTATTTTTAAAACCCTACTTTTCACTTAAACTGAGTTTTGAAATTTATAAAAAAAAACTGGGTAACAGGTTTCTGTAAAAACCTGTAGCCAAAAAAATACCCGAGGCAACATACTTCTCCTTCGAGTCAGAACCTCATTTACTTCGAGTCTGGTACCCGAATTACTCGAGAAAACTCGAGCCTCACTCCAAAACTCAACCCAAAAGTTTACCAGATACAAAAGTGCACGGTGCACTTGCACCGTGACTCCGATCAACTCCGGCCATCATCCATACCTTCCTCGCATCAGCGATCAACCCCAGACCAAACATCGACCAACAGATCTACCAAAGAAACCCGAAATCGAGATTTAGCTCCAAACCCAAAACTTGGAACCAATTTTGCAACCAGATCCCAAAACCTATCAATGGCTCGAACTAGCCTCTCCGATCACTAGAGAACTATCACCACCGACCATGGCTTCTCCTACACTCCAGCTTCTATTTCCCAGAGTTTTGTCAAAATCGATCATCCCTAGACTTCATGATGATCACAATTCCCAGACCAGCCAAAACTAGGTTAACAGACTTCATCGACCTCCTATTGCCACCACTGAGCCCTGATCATCCTCCTGGCATTTTTGCCACCCCCTCTGATCACTCCACTACCACCAGAAAGAACCTCAAACATTCCGATCAACTCGATCACCATAATTTGGTCGAAAAGCAATTTCCGTTCAACCAAGAACTGCCCTCGACCCCTGCATCTAAAAATCATGATTTTTGCCTTAAAAATCAAGTTTAAGTATGAGAATTCAGTGTCTATATACCTGAAGTCGTAAAATAAGAAGTTGAATTTTTGACTTATTTAGAGTTTCGCTCTGATTTCTTGATTTCCAGAGTCATGCTTAAGTTGTTTTAACTTAAATATAATTTGGAATTAAAGCTTATGATAAAATGATCAAGTTTTGTTTAAATCATGAATCCAGATTTTGCTTGGATCAAGAGAAAATAATTTTTTTGAATTATAAACTGAGTTTTCAAATTTTGAACAGAGGTGACTTACAGGTTATACAAACATCCATTCACCCTACACAGAAATTCGACAATATATAAACACAAATACAATTTATTTCAGACATAAATCAAGCAACCATACACTTAAGCATTTTAAAAAAATGAAGTTACTCACCTTAGTTTCCATGAAAAAGAAACAGAGTTGAAGTTTCTTTGCTGAACCCATTTCTTCTTTGATCTCTGGTTCAATTGATTTGCTTTGTTGTTTTAAGTTGAAGTAACTGAGTGATATTTACTTTTTTTTTCCTCAGTTTGGAATGGAACGAATTGAGATGAAGATGATGAATATATGGGAGATGTGTTTACTGGTTGATGACATTATTTTGTACAAGTGATATTTTCTTTGAACAGGGTGATATGATTCTTTTTTGTACAATATCAGTGGTTTTTCTTTGCTTTGGGGCTGAAGACATTTTCGAGTTGACAAAAATGTTGCCAGCATTTAATGCCAAGGTACTATATATCTTTTATATGTTTACTTGCTTTGTTTTATACACATCTTTTTGCTTATACATGAAAATACTTTACTGTCTACATACTTAGTTTATTTTCAAGTTTACATACATATCTTTATACTTGTTTCTTTTGTTTGCTAGCTATTCTTATGTACATGAATATAATTTATTTGTTTTGCTTGTTGACTATGAAGTTCTGTTTTGTATTTCCTTCACATGTTTTCTTTTGCAAGCTAGTACAGACAAAGGTGTTTATACTTATTTTTTTCGGAATTTTTACTATAAGGGCCTCTTAGCATCAACTAATTATTTTCTAGGACACCTGTTCAAAATAATTAGTTTCCAGGACACGGGTCGAAAATAAACCCGCTACTTTTCATTAATCCGTACCTGCCGCCAGTTCAAAACAAAAATAGGGCTTAGAAACAAAATCGATTTCTTCTGTACCAATTTCCATTCCATTTTCTCTTCCCGATTTTTCTGCTTCAGCATCATCGATTTCAGCTTCATCGATTTCAGGTTAAACTATAGCGCTTTCATCGAGCAATTTCTACAAGTAAATTAAACTTAAACTTAAATGCGGAACAAGTAAGTTGTATTTTATTTTGATGTAAATGTTTTAGTTATATGATAAATCGTACTTAAATATTCATTGTTACTGATGCTGATAATAACTTTTATAATGGATTTAAGGTATTTTAGTTCTTGTTATAATTTAACATAATCGACATTTGTTTAATCAAGCATGCCTAAATATTCAATTGCAGATGATACTAAACCCTAGTTGTTAAACTGAACAAGTAATTGTTTAGCTGTTAAGAAAGATAAACGTATCTATCTATTAATGTAAAATATTTAGACTACATGCTAAACCCTAGTTGTGTCCGATATTTACAATTATTTGTTAGATAGGATTTGGTTTTTACAATGATTTCAAGTTATTAGAAAAAAATATAAATCTAATTTAAACCCTGGTTGGAAAAGATAAAAGCATTTATGTTTTTATGTCGAACATTAAAATACAGAATACATCCTAGATAAATTATTATATCAGCTACTACATATAACATCATAAATACTGAATTTAAGTCAATTGCAATTGTCCTGAAGGATTTATGCGAAATAAATATACTTAATCAACTTTTAAGTACAAAAATATTATTCTTCACTCTTTCTAACATTTCATTATATATGACAATTTTTATGCAGCGTAAAAATGCATACAAGGCCTTCTAAGTCGAAGATATTCATTCGAAAAACAACTTGCATATTCATAAACGAAGGTGGAACGCAATGCATAAATATAAGACCTATTTCCAGTCCATTTTGTGATGAACACAGCCAAAGACCATCACCATTTACAACTCCATTGGTAATTGTTTTCATACTTATGTTTCCCATAATATTTAATTCTAATCTTCATTTTGTATATACGTAATAAATTGAAATCTAGATTCCATATTTTAAATAAAAAAATACCTAAATTTTTTGACCTTACATTGTTTACCTTGGTTAGTCTGCTATTCTGTCACTACATTTACGTATACATGCGGGTGTGTGTGTGTTTCTGCATTCACTTCATATATTTTGTATTGGGTTGATGTGCATTGACTTGACTTGTTGCTTTATTTGCAGTCAGTTATCATCTAGCTTGTCTGCACTTGCATTCTCATCTTGTCGACATGTCTGCATTGGACTCTGGTTTCAATGTGTATGATGTTGCAAATTCACTTGATGTTTCATACATGTATATATGTAATGTTTGAACACTTCAGTCAGGTTTGGTTACTTCATTTTCATTGATGTTGAGTTGTTTTTATGGTGCATTTGTTTGTGTATGCTGTGCACTTGTTTGCACTGTCACTTTTGAATCTGAATATTCATTGATGTTGTAGCTTTCATGTTACATTCATACATGTTGTACATGTAATTACTTCAAGGGTATTGTGATGATGAAGATAAAACACATTATCTTTTATCTTTATATACTTTGAAACTTTCTAATTGTAAATTTTCATTTCATCAAATAAATCTTGTTGGTTTTCAGTTGTGAATGTTCATTTATCTTTCATTGGTCTAAATTATAAATTAGAGAATGAGAAATTTTCAAACTGTGATGATTGAAATAGGTCTAAAAAAAATTCAAACATTTGTTCTTTACAACAAAACCTATTGGATTCAATTTATACTTTTGTTTTTTTAAAAAAAAAACTTTATATACTAAAAAAGTGCTTTATCTTTTATTTTTTTAAACAGAGGTACTTTATGTACTAAAAATTATCTTAACCTCAAAAAAATACAAAATAATGTAAATGATAAAACATATTATCATTTTATTCAAATTTTTGTGTAGTAAGATATTTTTTTGATAATCTTGTTATTTTTACCTTCTAATTTATTTTTTGATTTTCCTAAATATAGAATCAAAGTGCACCAACACAAGAATTACCTGATGTGAATGAAAAAGAAGACTTCATATCTGATGATGAAAAAACGTTTTCACAGCAACTAGCAGAAGACAGTACTGATTTGGATGATATAGATCAGTATGAAATTAAGAAAATAGAGAAGAAGCAAAAAAGGCAGTACACAGGTACTTATAGATGTAATTTGGATGCAGTCTATAAGGTGATGTCAATTATAAAGGAGAAACACATTCTTTCACCGGAAGCAAAAGCTTTTTTAGAAAAAATGCCTTTCAAAAACTTCTTCAACGTTTTTCTTAAAGATTCAATAACAAGACAAGATTTGAGGAAAAGTGCTTCAAATTTAGATGATATCATTACTTCTTTTGATGAAAAAGAAAATGCTTTCACAATTGGAAACAAATTACTCAAAATTACTCCTGAAGAAGTCAGTCTAATTTTTGGAATGCCAATAGCTGGAGAAGACTTGTTTCCTATACCAGCTTCTAACAAAGCCTTAGCCATGGAAAGTTTCTCTAATTTTTTAACTGCCAATTTTGAAGAAGAAGACATAATTAGCCGAAAAACAGTAACTAAAAGACTGAATACACTGTTATACACTGTTAGAAGAAGAAAAAGGAAATGAAGATATAGTGAAATTGTTGTTGTTGTTGTTGCTAGTTGTAACTTTCCTATTTCCAAACAACCAAAGCTACATGCAATGGGGATTCTTGCCGAAGTTGCTGAACTTAAAAAAATTAAATTCAATTTCTTGGCCGCGAGCAATATGTGAAAATGTGTTGAAAAATGTTAAAAAGTGTCATGCTGACCCTAGAAGTACACCAGGCTGTACTATGGTGTTACTGGTATGCTTTCATAATTTTAACTAAATGTAAATATATTCAAATTTATATTTAATACAAAAATATAAATGCTTTTATCTTTTTCTTGCAGTACTGGATTTATGAACGAACACAAATAGTTGCTGAGAAGGAAAATCCGCAAACAAAAATCCTAAGAATGGGAAAATGGGATTTATCGAAATTGAAAGATTTGGACCTCACTGAGGTTGACAATGACAAAGTATGCTATTTTTTAACTGTACATTTTTTTTGATTTTTTCGAAAGCAATTTTGTAGAATGTTAGTAGTCATATGTTTAATGTGCAAGCTTAACTTGTCTAGTACTTCAATGACAATATATATGAAAGCTTAACTTTAAATTTATTCATTGCAGATTTTAAAAAAATTTGCAGATGTAACAAAAGAAGAAAAAAAATTTCTTTCCAAAAAAATAAAAGCTATTGAAGTAGAAGTAGACCGAAACAACAAAAGGAAATTAGATGAGTACCAGGAAGACACAAGTTTGAGAAAATCTGAAAAGGAATCTGCTGATAACATAATGGAGCTACAATCAAAAGTCAATTTTTTGTGCTCTGAGATGAAAAATGTTGAAGAATAATTAAAGGAGGAAAGATGTTTAAGAGAAGCAGCTGAAAATAGAATCCAAATTCTTGAAATGAAGCTTCAGAAAATGGAAAATTTAAAAAAGCATGAAGTGGAGAAAAAAGATAATTTCAACAAAAAAACTGAAGCTCAAAAAGGTAAAAAAAAATTGTTGGTATGATTCACATAAACAGTTCTGCTAATTTTCCAACTTTTGATATTATGCAAACTCAAGATTTCATACTAGAAAAGCTGTAATATCCCGGAAATTTGGGGCAATATCAATTTAATAATCTGTTTAAATAATTAAATCGATTTGTTAATCTTTGATAATAAATATTTGAATTGGTTTAATAATCTAATTGAATAAATATTTAATTAGTGAATTTTATCTTTTAAAAACTAATAAAATGATTTCTATTTATAATGTGTATATATATGTGTGTATATTGTAAATAGATAAGCTTTGGTTTGAAATACAATTTACATATGATATGTTAATTCATTTAATAATAATAGAAATTTATAATCTCTTTTATAAATTATTTTTAAATTGATAAATGTGTTATTTTCAAACAATATTAATAGTGTATTGTTTTTAAATAAATAGATTTTAATGTAAATAAGATTTGTTTTTTTTTTCAATTTGAATGTGTTGTTTTAAATTGACTTTAAATTGAATTTTAAATATAATTTGAATTTGAATTTAGATTTAATTTTGAATTCAAAAAAAAGAGAGGTAATATTCAAATAGTTTGGATTTCAAAATATATGTAAACTTTTATTTATAATAATTAGTTTTATTTCTTTATAATTAATATATATAGATATGTATTTAATAAGTTAAGAAAAAGGTTTTTATATTTAAAATAAATAAAAATAATAAATTAAAGGGACATGTGTTAGTTCCTAAGACTTTAATATAATAGGTGTTATAAGATTAGGATATGAGAAGGACAAATGTCAAGTTTTTAAAATTTTTAGTTTTCTTTTATTTTAAATAAACTACAAATTAACTTATATAAACTTATGTCCTTATCTTCATTCTCTTTTTCTACTCTTCAAATTCTAAAACTAAGAAAAAAAAACTTTCAGCCTGAATATTCTCCAAAATCCTCCTCTCAAAAACCAGAGAAATTAACTAAAATCTGTAATCAATCCTCTAAAATCTTCTTCAACAAACCTGTAACCCATTTTCCAAATCAAAACAAAGATATGCAATACTTTTTCAAAATCTGGAAATAAGAATCTGGAAAAGAAATCAAGATCTTCTGTCTAAATTCTTTTTCAAAATCTGGAAGCCTGTAAACATCTTTTTCAAAGCTGAAAATTTGAGCATGCATGCAACTGAGATCTTTCCTAACTAAAGCCAACATTCAGTTTAAAGCAGTTTCAAAGAGGGCTCTGTTCTTCATTTTAAAATGGTGAGTAACATTCACTATCTAAATGTTAAGTATATAATTATGATGTAAGTTTTTCCTCTGGATTCAAGTAGGTTTGTGAATGCATTTTTAGGTACATCTCTGTGCATAAATATATAAATGATTTCAGTTTCAAAATATAAGAACATCCTTGTTATTTAGTTCTGTCATCATATTATCCAGAAAACAAAAACCATAGAAATCTACAAGTTTAAACATTTTGTGATGATCTGATGTATGAATCTATGATATAATATGCCTGTATGATTGTTTAAGTATGAATTAATTGAATATAGGTTGATATTTTGTATGCATGTCTGATATCAATTCTGTGAAGTTAACAGAGTTTAAATTTCTAATCGAAATCCCAATATCTCATTCTCAAACCACTGATAGGCTTAGGAATTCAAAAGAAAGTTGTTTGTTAAACATGAATAAAGTTTAATAAAATAAAATTTAGTGAGATAAGTTTGAAACTTATCTGGAATAGAAGAAATACAGTAAAAGCTTTGGAAACTATAAAATTCAAATGTGATAATTGTTAGATTCACTGATATAATTTTGATACCCATTATAAATCATGATTTTTAAAGGTAAAATCAAAATTTTTAATCAAGTGATTTGTGAGATTTCTCGAAATGAACAGAGTATGGATATCTGTTGATTTCTGGTGATCGCGAGATGAATTGAGGTCGTGGTTAAGGCTGGAGGATGGTGGATGGTCGGGGATCATTGGAAAAATGATGAGGCATTTTTCAATTCGCCGTGGTGGGTTGTCGATAGAGTTTTAGGGTTTAAGGCCAGTTTGAGTAGTAGTTATTCTCGAATTATTTTTCGTAGTCAATGGTGAATCGAGTGTTACCGATCATTGGGGAATGAGATCTGGGGTGTTGACGAAGCTGTGGTTGGAAGCGCAGGCGTTCTGGTGGTCGGAGATGTGTTGACGAGGCGTTTCCAGGCTTTGTGGTGGTTCGAGACTTTGTTCCAGGTTGGATCGTGATGATCGATTTTGATGGTGAAGTTTGTTCGAGGTTCTGGTGTTTTGGATCGCGAATGGGTGTCGTAGATGATGTGCTAGCGATGGTGTCACTGATCGTAGGCGATCGACTCGCCTGTGCACGTGCACACGTATGTTGCGTGCATCTGGAAGAAATTGTAGATTTGGGGAAGAAGCAGTGTACTCGAGTAGATGTTGGGTTGACTCGAAGTAATACTGGGGAAAAAGGAGTTTGGCTCGAGTTGTTTTCAGGGGAGACTCGGGTGGGTTTATAACTGGTTTTTAAGAATTTTAACATAACAAAGTAAAAAAAAAAAGGGAAGACTTGAAGCACATGGGGTTTTGGCTCGGGGGTTTTTAGTTTTTACTCGGGTATTATGATGTTGGGCTCAAGTCATTGACCTGTTACAGGTTTTTAAAATCTGTTTGTTTTAGATTTTAAAACTTATTTTAAAATTTAAAAGCAAGATTTAAATCTAGTTTTAAATCAAGTTTAAAGTATGGATTCAATTTAAATTTGTATCCTAGTTGAAATAATAAGTTTATTAAATTATAATGTTAAACAAATTTAAAATGTTTAAAGGAGGTTTGAATTTTAAATGAATTGGTTTAGAAATCTTATAAATTTCTTTTATAAATGTTAAGTTTTCTTAACATTTGGATTTAAAAGGGAATTGTAAATTTGATTTAAATTTGGTTAAAGTTAAATTTGAAATTATTTTAAATCTTTAAATTGAAATGAATTAAAAGAAGTTTAGAAGTAAATGTTTTAACTTGAAATATTTTAAGCCTTTTTGTTAATAATAAGTATAGTGGTTATAAAGGCTAATCTTTATTTTAAAGATTAAGTAAGGTTTAATGATATAGGAGTCATTAAATTAGTAAGGTAATTAAAGGGTAATTTAACAATTTAATTAATTAATGATTTAATGTTAATTAATTAAATAATTAAGAATTATAAGTTAATTAATGAAGTGTTAATTAATTTGGGATTTAGAATCATTTATTTAAATAAGTATAGGTTAATAATAAATGATTTGAAATTAGTTATCAAGTGATTAAAAGTTTATTTAGCAATAAATTAAGTAAGTGAGGATTAGTTAATTGATAATTAAGAATTTATTAAGTTGTAATTAATTAATTTAAAAGTTGATTAAAGCTTAATTACTTAAAGGAAGTAATTTAAGGATTTTAATAATTAATGAGGGATCATTAATTAGGATTATTAAATAATTAATTAATAAATGGGATTAATTTTGATAATCAAATTGGATTAATTATTTAATATGGAATTGGTTAAGTATAATTACTTAAATGTAATTTGTGAAGTATAATTACTTAGGAAAGTAATTAAAGTTAATTAGTGGATGTAATTAACTAAAGATGGTTTAATAAAAGTAATTTGAGTTTAATTACTTTGAATAATTAATCAAGGGATTAATTAAAGGATAATTAATTAATGAGCAATTAATTTATGGAAGAAGTAATTAAGGGAAGTTAATTACTAAATGTAATTAATCAAAGGTGATTAATAATTAAAGATTTAATTAATTAAATGTAATTAATATGGAGTAATTAAGAATCATTAATTAATATAATTAATAATGTAATTAAGGATTGATTAATTTATATTAATTAATCAATAATAAGTGATTAAAATAATTAATTAATTATAATTAATTGAGGATTAATATAATTAAGTATAGTTAATTAATTAATGAAGTAATTAAGGATTAATTACTGTAATGGTTTAAGTTAATTAATTTTTGAAATTAATTAAGGATTAATTACTTAAAGTAATTAAAGGATTATTAATCAGGAATGATTAATTAAAAATAAATACTTATAGTATGCTTAATTAATTGGTTTAATTAATGATTAAGTAAGAAGGATTTATATAATGAAGTAATTAGTTTAATTCACTTTAAATTAATTAGAGATGTTATAAATCATTACTTAGGGATGGATGAATGATATTGAATGCATTTCATTGTTTGATATCTCTGATGAGATATGCTTAATCTGTGATATAGATGTTTGATTGAATTGGAATGATAATGTGAATTATCTGCTGTGATAATAATGTAGATTATTTATTGAGTTATCTATCTGTGTATATAGATAAGAATTGAATTGTTTTAACTTTAAAACAACTTGGCCCTTAAAAGATACGTTTTGGATTTCGATGAGACCGGGATCGGGTTTCCGTATACCGGATTTCCAGGTCTGGAGACCCGAATACCACATCGATCCAAATTAACGTTAGGTCGTGAATCTCAAGTGAAGATGAAGATTCAGAGTGCAAGGGTTATTGTCGTTAACTCTGAGGGTGATTCCAATACGAGTGTAACGAGATAATGCCTTCGGTTTCGTTCGAACCCGGAACGAACTTGTATGGATTGAATGCTTTCAACACATCGTCAGGAGGGCGATGAGCATTCTAAGTGATGTGTTCTGATTTAAAGGTAAATCGTAACCTCAAGCCTCATCAACCGGGAATGGCTAAAACAGGGGAGGTGCAGCAAGGCTTCGTGGGTAGCACCCACTGAGAGTAAGGTCATCCCTGTCTAGAGAGTTCCTTCTTTTATTTCGGCTTAGTGGTGCAGTTGGCGACGGCCATCTGTGGGGTGATTTTATTCGGAATTATCCAGTAAGGGATGGTTCCGGCTTTGTGTTGCAGGGGATTGGGAGTGATCCTCGGTACGGTGATCTAGGCCCCGTACTGTGATGAGCGGTACCCCGGTAGCTCTGCCATTGTATGGAAATCCAAATTCCAATAAGTGATAACGGACTTGATTGTATACTTATGTATGCTGGAATTTAATAATGTAACAATTTCGGCTATTTCATATTTATTTGAAAACCCTAGACCCTATTATAATACAATCGAATTTCCTATCAAATGTTTTGGTTATCGTAAGGTAAAAACTTTTCCGTGTTTATGTGCGGGAAGTCTTACGAGATACCTTTTCTTTCCAAATGGTTTTCAAAGTTAAACAAGTTTAACCTGTTACTCACACCAGACCCATGTCTGACCCAAGTTGTTTATTTCTGTTTTATAAACTCTTGGGTACTCAAATTTTTACGAGTAGCCAAGGGATTCAGGTTTAGCTTTGACGAATTGTGGAGGAGCAATGGAGCAGGAGGCTTCGGCGTTCGTAGATATAGTATTCCGCTGTGTTGATATCTGTGTTAGAGTCTTGTATTGTTTTTGAGTTGTAATATCTAGACAGATGTTTATAACTGTCTAGTATGTGTTGTATAGTTGTGTAAACTCTGATAAGTGTTGTATACTTTGTAATAGTTTATGTTATTAATATAATTTATTCGTTCCGCTGTGAGATCGTTGTTGTTGTTTCTTTCTTTCTTCTCTTCTTTTCTATTTTCTACCCCTTTCTTTCTTATTAATGATGCGTCATTCTGTGGAATGAGTGGCGGGTCATTACAGTTGGTATCAGAGCTTAGGTTGAGCGAATGCCTAAGCTTTTGGTTAAGTGAACATCAGAGAACTAGGTTGAGTGAATACCTAGGTTCGGAAGGGTTGTTCATTAGAGATAGGATCTGTAGCAACCTGTTTTAGTCTGAGTGTATATATATATATATACGAGAGCACGTATTTGTTAGTTATATAAAATGGTTTTATATTGTGTTAATTGATCGGTTGGGTGGTATATGGATTCTGGTCAATACGAGTAGCTAACGTTATTGATAGGGATCTCTAAACACTTGGACCAGGCCAACGGACACAATATTGTTTTAAAAGGGAAGGTGAAATAATTTTACCCAGATATATTTTCTATAATATAAAAAGTATCATTTTAAAAGTATATGGTATTTGTAATGATTGGTTGAGATGATAATAATTTATCATCTAAGATTAGGAGTCTGAGTGTTGAGGTTGGAAGTATATTTGTCGAGACTGTAAACCTAATACCGTCTCGAGTAAACTTTACTGTGGTAAAGAATTTCATCGATCTCCGAAGGAAACTGTTAAGGTTCAGAGTCCATCTTCTAAGTTGGATGAGTAGAATTTGGATCTGTCGGTTAGACAGAAGCGTGTGATGGTATCTTGATACTTCAGGTAATAGTAGCTGTGTGATGAGATACAGTGACTATGGATGTTCCCGAAGATATTTTCTTTGGAATAAGTATAAGGAAGTGTGTCTGTTTCGGTGTTATGGCTGAGTTCAACATGGTGTTTCCGTTTTGTTCGGGTCTGAGTTTCTCGAAGAACTTTGGTTAGGAAATCTTTGGCATCTGGGGCAGCAGTGCAGCTCGGAGTGTTCTGTATTGGCAGGAAGTTTTCTGGCTGAGCAGTTTTCTGAAGGTGAAGTTCAGAAGCAGCAGAGTGGATCCATTTCTTCGATGGATTGGATAGTTAAGTATGAACTGTTCTGATTGGTAAAGAGAGAACAGTTTTCTTTGCATTTTGGTTGGGTTGATCGCAAAAGTGACTTGCGATTGCTGAGTATTCTCTTGAGTTATCTGAGATTTTCTGGGATGTGTTGTCCAGTCTTTGCTCGTGTTCTTCATCAACATTTTCATTCTACTCCAGATCAGAGTGGTGCAGCAGAAGCAGTTGGCGAGTGCTCCTGTTTGTCTTTTCCAGATAGGAGAAGTTAGTTTGGAATCTTCAGATAATGGTGAAGTAGAGTTTGGTTTTGGATTGGGTAGATCTTGAGAGGATCATTGGTTGAGTTATCTTTGGTCCGGTTTGTTTCAAGAAGCATCAGCGAAGGTTGAGTTGATCAGGAAGGATTTGTAGTCAGCCCAGGATCATCTGAAGGATTTTGTGGATAAGAGACAATGGAATTTGAAATTCGAAGTTGGAGACTTCGTGGTTGTGAAGTTTTTCTCTGGTTAAAGGAAGCTATAAGATTGGGTGAGTCTGGGAAGTTAGCTCCGAGTTATTTTGGATCTTTTCTGTGATCTAATTTGGATAAGTACTTTGATCTACAAGGTTGAATTGTCAGTTTGGATAACTGGAATTCAATGTATTTTACGTATCTCTGAAGGAGTACGTGTTTGATCTATCTCTGGTTTTGGAACCAGCAGTTTTGGAGGAATTGGTTGTTGAGTCAGACTCGTCTGTAGTCTGATATCTTGTTTAGTTCTATAGATCTAGATGAGTAGAAGCTCTATAGCTTAGTAGTGTTGATTGTTGGATTCTGTTAAGCGAGTATCCCGGTATATATATATACTTGGGGAAACTCGGGGAAATTTTATCCAGAATTTTGTCTAGATAATTAAAATTGTTTGATTAGGTGAATTGTTTGCTATGGTTGTTAGCATATGGATGATAATACATCCTTGTGATTTAAAAAGATTATTAAATTACCTTTGTTTTAAATTTCGGGGACGAAATTATTTTAAGGGGGAAGGAATGTAATATCCCGGAAATTTGGGGCAATATCAATTTAATAATCTGTTTAAATAATTAAATCGATTTGTTAATCTTTGATAATAAATATTTGAATTGGTTTAATAATCTAATTGAATAAATATTTAATTAGTGAATTTTATCTTTTAAAAACTAATAAAATGATTTCTATTTATAATGTGTATATATATGTGTGTATATTGTAAATAGATAAGCTTTGGTTTGAAATACAATTTACATATGATATGTTAATTCATTTAATAATAATAGAAATTTATAATCTTTTTTATAAATTATTTTTAAATTGATAAATGTGTTATTTTCAAACAATATTAATAGTGTATTGTTTTTAAATAAATAGATTTTAATGTAAATAAGATTTGTTTTTTTTTTCAATTTGAATGTGTTGTTTTAAATTGACTTTAAATTGAATTTTAAATATAATTTGAATTTGAATTTAGATTTAATTTTGAATTCAAAAAAAAAGAGGTAATATTCAAATAGTTTGGATTTCAAAATATATGTAAACTTTTATTTATAATAATTAGTTTTATTTCTTTATAATTAATATATATAGATATGTATTTAATAAGTTAAGAAAAAGGTTTTTATATTTAAAATAAATAAAAATAATAAATTAAAGGGACATGTGTTAGTTCCTAAGACTTTAATATAATAGGTGTTATAAGATTAGGATATGAGAAGGACAAATGTCAAGTTTTTAAAATTTTTAGTTTTCTTTTATTTTAAATAAACTACAAATTAACTTATATAAACTTATGTCCTTATCTTCATTCTCTTTTTCTACTCTTCAAATTCTAAAACTAAGAAAAAAAAACTTTCAGCCTGAATATTCTCCAAAATCCTCCTCTCAAAAACCAGAGAAATTAACTAAAATCTGTAATCAATCCTCTAAAATCTTCTTCAACAAACCTGTAACCCATTTTCCAAATCAAAACAAAGATATGCAATACTTTTTCAAAATCTGGAAATAAGAATCTGGAAAAGAAATCAAGATCTTCTGTCTAAATTCTTTTTCAAAATCTGGAAGCCTGTAAACATCTTTTTCAAAGCTGAAAATTTGAGCATGCATGCAACTGAGATCTTTCCTAACTAAAGCCAACATTCAGTTTAAAGCAGTTTCAAAGAGGGCTCTGTTCTTCATTTTAAAATGGTGAGTAACATTCACTATCTAAATGTTAAGTATATAATTATGATGTAAGTTTTTCCTCTGGATTCAAGTAGGTTTGTGAATGCATTTTTAGGTACATCTCTGTGCATAACTATATAAATGATTTCAGTTTCAAAATATAAGAACATCCCTGTTATTTAGTTCTGTCATCATATTATCCAGAAAACAAAAACCATAGAAATCTACAAGTTTAAACATTTTGTGATGATCTGATGTATGAATCTATGATATAATATGCCTGTATGATTGTTTAAGTATGAATTAATTGAATATAGGTTGATATTTTGTATGCATGTCTGATATCAATTCTGTGAAGTTAACAGAGTTTAAATTTCTAATCGAAATCCCAATATCTCATTCTCAAACCACTGATAGGCTTAGGAATTCAAAAGAAAGTTGTTTGTTAAACATGAATAAAGTTTAATAAAATAAAATTTAGTGAGATAAGTTTGAAACTTATCTGGAATAGAAGAAATACAGTAAAAGCTTTGGAAACTATAAAATTCAAATGTGATAATTGTTAGATTCACTGATATAATTTTGATACCCATTATAAATCATGATTTTTAAAGGTAAAATCAAAATTTTTAATCAAGTGATTTGTGAGATTTCTCGAAATGAACAGAGTATGGATATCTGTTGATTTCTGGTGATCGCGAGATGAATTGAGGTCGTGGTTAAGGCTGGAGGATGGTGGATGGTCGGGGATCATTGGAAAAATGATAAGGCATTTTTCAATTCGCCGTGGTGGGTTGTCGATAGAGTTTTAGGGTTTAAGGCCAGTTTGAGTAGTAGTTATTCTCGAATTATTTTTCGTAGTCAATGGTGAATCGAGTGTTACCGATCATTGGGGAATGAGATCTGGGGTGTTGACGAAGCTGTGGTTGGAAGCGCAGGCGTTCTGGTGGTCGGAGATGTGTTGATGAGGCGTTTCCAGGCTTTGTGGTGGTTCGAGACTTTGTTCCAGGTTGGATCGTGATGATCGATTTTGATGGTGAAGTTTGTTCGAGGTTCTGGTGTTTTGGATCGCGAATGGGTGTCGTAGATGATGTGCTAGCGATGGTGTCACTGATCGTAGGCGATCGACTCGCCTGTGCACGTGCACACGTATGTTGCGTGCATCTGGAAGAAATTGTAGATTTGGGGAAGAAGCAGTGTACTCGAGTAGATGTTGGGTTGACTCGAAGTAATACTGGGGAAAAAGGAGTTTGGCTCGAGTTGTTTTCAGGGGAGACTCGGGTGGGTTTATAACTGGTTTTTAAGAATTTTAACATAACAAAGTAAAAAAAAAAGGGAAGACTTGAAGCACATGGGGTTTTGGCTCGGGGGTTTTTAGTTTTTACTCGGGTATTATGATGTTGGGCTCAAGTCATTGACCTGTTACAGGTTTTTAAAATCTGTTTGTTTTAGATTTTAAAACTTATTTTAAAATTTAAAAGCAAGATTTAAATCTAGTTTTAAATCAAGTTTAAAGTATGGATTCAATTTAAATTTGTATCCTAGTTGAAATAATAAGTTTATTAAATTATAATGTTAAACAAATTTAAAATGTTTAAAGGAGGTTTGAATTTTAAATGAATTGGTTTAGAAATCTTATAAATTTCTTTTATAAATGTTAAGTTTTCTTAACATTTGGATTTAAAAGGGAATTGTAAATTTGATTTAAATTTGGTTAAAGTTAAATTTGAAATTATTTTAAATCTTTAAATTGAAATGAATTAAAAGAAGTTTAGAAGTAAATGTTTTAACTTGAAATATTTTAAGCCTTTTTGTTAATAATAAGTATAGTGGTTATAAAGGCTAATCTTTATTTTAAAGATTAAGTAAGGTTTAATGATATAGGAGTCATTAAATTAGTAAGGTAATTAAAGGGTAATTTAACAATTTAATTAATTAATGATTTAATGTTAATTAATTAAATAATTAAGAATTATAAGTTAATTAATGAAGTGTTAATTAATTTGGGATTTAGAATCATTTATTTAAATAAGTATAGGTTAATAATAAATGATTTGAAATTAGTTATCAAGTGATTAAAAGTTTATTTAGCAATAAATTAAGTAAGTGAGGATTAGTTAATTGATAATTAAGAATTTATTAAGTTGTAATTAATTAATTTAAAAGTTGATTAAAGCTTAATTACTTAAAGGAAGTAATTTAAGGATTTTAATAATTAATGAGGGATCATTAATTAGGATTATTAAATAATTAATTAATAAATGGGATTAATTTTGATAATCAAATTGGATTAATTATTTAATATGGAATTGGTTAAGTATAATTACTTAAATGTAATTTGTGAAGTATAATTACTTAGGAAAGTAATTAAAGTTAATTAGTGGATGTAATTAACTAAAGATGGTTTAATAAAAGTAATTTGAGTTTAATTACTTTGAATAATTAATCAAGGGATTAATTAAAGGATAATTAATTAATGAGCAATTAATTTATGGAAGAAGTAATTAAGGGAAGTTAATTACTAAATGTAATTAATCAAAGGTGATTAATAATTAAAGATTTAATTAATTAAATGTAATTAATATGGAGTAATTAAGAATCATTAATTAATATAATTAATAATGTAATTAAGGATTGATTAATTTATATTAATTAATCAATAATAAGTGATTAAAATAATTAATTAATTATAATTAATTGAGGATTAATATAATTAAGTATAGTTAATTAATTAATGAAGTAATTAAGGATTAATTACTGTAATGGTTTAAGTTAATTAATTTTTGAAATTAATTAAGGATTAATTACTTAAAGTAATTAAAGGATTATTAATCAGGAATGATTAATTAAAAATAAATACTTATAGTATGCTTAATTAATTGGTTTAATTAATGATTAAGTAAGAAGGATTTATATAATGAAGTAATTAGTTTAATTCACTTTAAATTAATTAGAGATGTTATAAATCATTACTTAGGGATGGATGAATGATATTGAATGCATTTCATTGTTTGATATCTCTGATGAGATATGCTTAATCTGTGATATAGATGTTTGATTGAATTGGAATGATAATGTGAATTATCTGCTGTGATAATAATGTAGATTATTTATTGAGTTATCTATCTGTGTATATAGATAAGAATTGAATTGTTTTAACTTTAAAACAACTTGGCCCTTAAAAGATACGTTTTGGATTTCGATGAGACCGAGATCGGGTTTCCGTATACCGGATTTCCAGGTCTGGAGACCCGAATACCACATCGATCCAAATTAACGTTAGGTCGTGAATCTCAAGTGAAGATGAAGATTCAGAGTGCAAGGGTTATTGTCGTTAACTCTGAGGGTGATTCCAATACGAGTGTAACGAGATAATGCCTTCGGTTTCGTTCGAACCCGGAACGAACTTGTATGGATTGAATGCTTTCAACACATCGTCAGGAGGGCGATGAGCATTCTAAGTGATGTGTTCTGATTTAAAGGTAAATCGTAACCTCAAGCCTCATCAACCGGGAATGGCTAAAACAGGGGAGGTGCAGCAAGGCTTCGTGGGTAGCACCCATTGAGAGTAAGGTCATCCCTATCTAGAGAGTTCCTTCTTTTATTTCGGCTTAGTGGTGCAGTTGGCGACGGCCATCTGTGGGGTGATTTTATTCAGAATTATCCAGTAAGGGATGGTTCCGGCTTTGTGTTGCAGGGGATTGGGAGTGATCCTCGGTACGGTGATCTAGGCCCCGTACTGTGATGAGCGGTACCCCGGTAGCTCTGCCATTGTATGGAAATCCAAATTCCAATAAGTGATAACGGACTTGATTGTATACTTATGTATGCTGGAATTTAATAATGTAACAATTTCGGCTATTTCATATTTATTTGAAAACCCTAGACCCTATTATAATACAATCGAATTTCCTATCAAATGTTTTGGTTATCGTAAGGTAAAAACTTTTCCGTGTTTATGTGCGGGAAGTCTTACGAGATACCTTTTCTTTCCAAATGGTTTTCAAAGTTAAACAAGTTTAACCTGTTACTCACACCAGACCCATGTCTGACCCAAGTTGTTTATTTCTGTTTTATAAACTCTTGGGTACTCAAATTTTTACGAGTAGCCAAGGGATTCAGGTTTAGCTTTGACGAATTGTGGAGGAGCAATGGAGCAGGAGGCTTCGGCGTTCGTAGATATAGTATTCCGCTGTGTTGATATCTGTGTTAGAGTCTTGTATTGTTTTTGAGTTGTAATATCTAGACAGATGTTTATAACTGTCTAGTATGTGTTGTATAGTTGTGTAAACTCTGATAAGTGTTGTATACTTTGTAATAGTTTATGTTATTAATATAATTTATTCGTTCCGCTGTGAGATCGTTGTTGTTGTTTCTTTCTTTCTTCTCTTCTTTTCTATTTTCTACCCCTTTCTTTCTTATTAATGATGCGTCATTCTGTGGAATGAGTGGCGGGTCATTACAAAAGCAGACACAAGATAGTTTAAAATCTGACAATCTGAAAGAGCCTGCTCAAGAAAATGCTTCTGAAAATCCAATTTTTGTTGAAGATATTGTCCTAAAAGAACCAAAAAAGAAGAAGAAGCCAAAGAATGTTGACAAATGTCCACTACTCGAATATCTTACCGAAGAAAAAAAAGAAATTGTCAAATTTTTTTTCAAAATTCTTGGACGAAACAAGTAAGTAACTAAACTACTTTTGACTCAATTGAATTATGTTATGGTAGAAGTTCCACTCACGGCGATCTGGTTGAATTGGGGGAAGATGTAGGTATTATTGCGGGGCAATCAATTGGGGAACCTGGGACTCAAGTTGAAACTAATTAGTTTTAAGGACAAAACTGGGCCATTAGCATTTCTCTTTTCTTTTTAATGTACTGTCTGCTGTTTTATGTACAATTCATAAAATTCCTGTAGAGTATGACAATATATTTTTCTTAAACCTGTTATTAATATTTGGTTAACTTATGGTAGATCTGTACCATCCTTTAGTTAATATTGAAGGTGACAATTAAAAAAAGATAAAACTGTTTATCTTTTGTATGTACTGTCATATGTTTAATGTACAAGTCACAAATTTGTCAACCATTTTAACCATGTCATAATATGCAAACATTTTAACATTGTCATGTTTGGTAGTGCCATTCAATAAACATCCGATAATGTGTAAACTTTTTAAGTTATGGTTTAATCAGAGTTAATAAACAATTTGTCACTTGTGCCATTCAATAAACAACCTTGTATTGTTGGTGTACTACGTAGCGACTTGATGGATTGACTCAGTTTAACTTAAAAATTGCCAAATTGAGTCATTCTATCAAGTAGTTGGGTTGTATCATCGACAATCCAAGGCTGTTGAAATTTATTCTAAAGAAAAAAAAGAAATTTTTGGTGATGAATAGTTTGCTGGTTGATGTTCATGAAGATAAAAAAAGTTATTTAAGCACCTATTATTGTAAGCACCAAGTATTTTTATTTGCAACCTTACTTTTTTTAATGCACTGTACTTTAGTTAATAATCCAAGTGACAACTAAAAAAAGATAAAACAAAATATCTTTTTAATGTACTGTCAGCTGTTTTATGTACAATTCATAAAATTCCTGTAGAGTATGACAATATATTTTTCTTAAACCTGTTATTAATATTTGGTTAACTTATGGTAGATCTGTACCATCCTTTAGTTAATATTGAAGGTGACAATTAAAAAAAGATAAAACTGATTATCTTTTGTATGTACTGTCATATGTTTAATGTACAAGTCACAAATTTGTCAACCATTTTAACCATGTCATAATATGCAAACATTTTAACATTGTCATGTTTGGTAGTGCCATTCAATAAACATCCGATAATGTGTAAACTTTTTAAGTTATGGTTTAATCAGAGTTAATAAACAATTTGTCACTTGTGCCATTCAATAAACAACCTTGTATTGTTGGTGTACTACGTAGCGACTTGATGGATTGACTCAGTTTAACTTAAAAATTGCCAAATTGAGTCATTCTATCAAGTAGTTGGGTTGTATCATCGACAATCCAAGGCTGTTAAAATTTATTAAAATCTAAAGAAAAAAAAGAAATTTTTGGTGATGAATAGTTTGCTGGTTGATGTTCATGAAGATAAAAAAAGTTATTTAAGCACCTATTATTGTAAGCACCAAGTATTTTTATTTGCAACCTTACTTTTTTTAATGCACTATACTTTAGTTAATAATCCAAGTGACAACTAAAAAAAGATAAAACAAAATATCTTTTTAATGCACTGTCAGCTGTTTTATGTACAATTCATAAAATTCCTGTAGAGTATGACAATATATTTTTCTTAAACCTGTTATTAATATTTGGTTAACTTATGGTAGATCTGTACCATCCTTTAATTAATATTGAAGGTGACAATTAAAAAAAGATAAAACTGATTATGTTTTGTATGTACTGTCATATGTTTAATGTACAAGTCACAAATTTGTCAACCATTTTAACCATGTCATAATATGCAAACATTTTAACATTGTCATGTTTGGTAGTGCCATTCAATAAACATCCGATAATGTGTAAACTTTTTAAGTTATGGTTTAATCAGAGTTAATAACAATTTGTCACTTGTGCCATTCAATAAACAACCTTGTATTGTTGGTGTACTACACATCGACTTGATGGATTGACTCAGTTTAACTTAAAAATTGCCAAATTGAGTTATTCTATCAAGTAGTTGGGTTGTATCATCGACAATCCAAGGCTGTTGAAATTTATTAAAATCTGAAGAAAAAAAAGAAATTTTTGGTGATGAATAGTTTGCTGGTTGATGTTCATGAAGATAAAAAAAGTTATTTAAGCACCTATTATTGTCAGCACCAAGTATTTTTATTTGCAACCTTACTTTTTTTAATGCACTGTATTTTAGTTAATAATCCAAGTGACAACTAAAAAAAGATAAAACAAAATATCTTTTTAATGTACTGTCAGCTGTTTTATGTACAATTCATAAAATTCCTGTACAGTATGACAATTCATAAAATTCCTGTACAGTATGTACTATTGTTATTTTCTTTTGTTAAAAAATATTTCATTACATACTAATCTTACTTTTTCAGTATACCAATCTTAATTAAATTTTTTTATACTGTAAGTGCCATACAACACAGAACATACTAATCTTAATTTTTTAGTGATGAAGCATTTACTTGTGACGATGAAAACTTCATCACCATCACAAAAAGTATGATAGAAGAACTTCTCTATGGAGAATATATTTCTGGTCAAGTAAGTTCAATCAACTATACTTTACGTCATTATAAATTCTTTTCTTTGCTTCATTATAAAATCTATTCTTAATCCATATTTTTTTTGGAAATGTAGGTTATTGATTGGTTTTGGTTCAGAAAAAAAAATTTTTAGAACAAAGTTCTAGCATTATATATGTGAACACAACAATGACAGTAAGTGTACTATAATGTAAAATTTAATTTGTTTCTAAGATAAATTTTTTGAAATTATTTTTTAACAGAAAAGCGCAACAGATGGAAACCTGGAAAAGATCAAAAAAATATGTTTAATCCTTTTATTAAACAAGCACTTCTAAATCCATTATGTTGCAATATATTATTTCCTATACATGGCAACGGACATTGGAGCTTGCTAGAGCTAGTAGTGGAATCATGTTCATGGAACCATTATGATTATCTACACTTGACCACAAGATCTAAGACATTAAGAAGTGGACATTCAAGGTTTGCTATTAATGTGGTAAGTAAAATACACTGAAAGTAAAAAATATAAATAGATTTATCATTATTATTAAAAAAAATTATTTATATATATATATATTTGGCAGAAAGCAGCGGTAAACAAAATCAATAAAGACTTACAGGACGCAGGCGAGAAAACAATTCTGGGAAAGTCTTCATTGATTAAAAATATTAACTGTGCTCAACAAAGCAACGGGTAATTTTCATAATCACTGATTAAAAATGTTTACCTAGGATTTAAGTACATTTTCAGTTATATTTTCATAATCACTGATACAAATGGTACATTATCTAATGCATTCAAGGTATTTGATGTTTTTCTCATGATATTAGTTATTACATAGAAAAGATAAAAGCATTTATGTTTTTATGTAAATGATATAAGTTGTTTGTTGTTTTGGAGCTGGTTTATTGTTAAATGAAATTAATTAAAGAGTTCTTCATAAAATATTAAGTGTCAGATCTTACTTTATTCAACTATTAAAAAAGATAGAAGCATTTATCTTTTGATGTAATGGATATAAGTACATGTTTAGTTATATTTTCATAATCACTAATACTAGAGATTTTTATACAACGATGAATGTTACACAATAACTAAAATTTTAACAAATGCAGGTTCGACTGTGGAATTTTCGTAATGATGTTTATCCAAAAATTAGCACAAGGAATGGACACAACATCAAAAATCAGTCTAGAACAAGTAAACGCATTTAGAGCACAGATAACTGCACAAATTCTCTCTGATGAACCATACTGCTGGACAATTGAAAAATTCTGCAGTTCAGCTTCAGCAACAAAAGATGTGAACTGACAATGATAGCAACAAATTCTTTGATGTCTAACATTCCTTTTATCATACATTTGTTAAAATTTTATTTGACTGATGAATTTGTAATGGTTGACTTAGGCCATATTATTTGAATTGTAAAACCTACTTACAGATGTTGTAGACTTGAGTTTGTTTATGTGTATGCTGTGCACTTGTTTGCACTGTCACCTTTTAATCTGACTATACATTCATGTTGTGTCCTAGAAAAAAATTGGGCCGTATAATACAGAGTGTGTTGTGTAATGTGAAGGTTACTGTGATGTTAAGTAATTTGCTAGGATGAGGAAGATAGTGTGGATGGAAGTGCTATGCAGTTAGTGTTGATGGTTGCTGTGAATTTCAGGTTATAAAGGTCGTTTCTGTTGGTGTTGAGGATGTTTTATGTCAAATGACAGAAGTTTGAAGATAGTGATTGGAGTTGCAGTGCAGTGAGAGGTGATGGAAGTCCTGTGAGCTATTTTAGGTTGTGGCAAGTGCAAGGTTGGTCAGTTGTAGGCAGAAGGGTAGATGTTAGTGGAAATGAATGATGAAATTGATGATGCGTGAGAATGGGAAGAAGGAATGCTGGTTGAATACTGCTCTCTTGAAAAAAGAAGTTATTACAAAAAGATAAATAACTATTGGAGATGGATAGGTATTCCACCGTTATGAAAAATCAACAAATATTTCTGCACAAACAAAATTGAACAAATATTTCTGCACAAACAAAATTGAACAAATATTTCTGCACAAAGAAAATTTAAATCAATGACCGCAAATATACTTAAGTCCTAAGCTTGTTTGAGGCCAATGATATATCAATTTATCTTTTTAAACAGAGCAATTGCAAACAATAGTTCTTCCATACTTTCCATTTCTTGTTAGAAGAGTAACTACCACCTTCATCATTCACAACTTCAAGTGCCTCTGACTACTACTTACTTCACTGCCAACCTCCACTGCCTCACTTCTAAACTACAACACCTCTTCCTTTACAAAAGTCCAAATACCACTCTGTCATACTTCACTTACTAACCATACTTCCATCCCAAACCATTCACAACCTATAAACTTCACAGTTCTCTGACCATACAAGCAAATACTACTACACCACTGTTTAATTCAATACAAACTGCAGCAACATTCCACACTCAACACTGTCAGAGAAGCCACAACCCACAATTCTTCTTCACTAACCATCATCTTACCAATTCCACACTGACTACCTACCGACAACCATCACAGTGCCTACCAGAAAAGCAGAAACTCATAAAGAATTGCATACAACCAAAAGTAATCAAAATCATATTATATCCAATTCAACATATGCAATAATCCAAATATTCAAGTCAAAGTATTCATAGAACAACCAATCAATCAAATACACTGGACTAATACAATCAACTCAATTATTCAAGTCAAAGTATTCATAGAACAACCAATCAATCAAATACACTGGACTAATACAATCAACTCAATTATTCAAGTCAGAGTATTTATAGAACAACCAATCAAATACATTGGACTAAAACAATCAACTCAAATATTCAAAGAACATCCTCTTTTATTATGTCCTTGTTTTTTACACTTTCCACATCTGTTTTGCTTAGCATGAAAGTCAGCCCCTTCAATCCTATTCATCCTAGGCCTACCAGCTCCACGAACAGGCTTAGGAGGAAGAACAATAGACGATTCTTCAGCTTCAATTGCTTCCTTATCAAAAGTTGGAATAGGATTGATCAAATGTGAATATGAAGCTCGATAATACTCAGCAGTAAAGTAATTCTCAATATATTCATAAACAGAATTTCTGGTTAAAGAAATACACTTCAAAGCATGCGCACAAGGAAAACCTGTCACTTTCTATTGATTGCAACTGCAAATGCGATTTTTAAGATCAACCTTTTGAGATGTTGGAGAATGAACTTCAAAAATATACCTACAAATTGTAAAATTAAAAACAGTTAAAATATGTACACAGATTGCATTTCCAAAAAATGATTATTAGCACTATATATATTCTCTCTAATCTATCTAATAAATAAGACCCAATTCATGTGCATAGAACTAATAGTGAAAAATAAGACTCATAAACCAAAACAAATAACAACAGGCATACTGTTCATATTCTTTAGAGAAAGTATATCTTATGTAAATTTTGATTTTGACTTTCTTTTTAAAAAAAATGATAACCAATCTAGAAAAAAGAAAGCATAAAGGTTATAGTAAGAATTAAAACCAGTAAACCTTGACAGTGATTTCAATGGGTAAGGCATCCACTGATTAAGTGGAATTGACTAAAAACATTCCCTTGATGCACCAGATTTGACTTTTCCAAAAATATCAACAGGATTGTCCAAGTCAAGAACTAATATACCATAAGTAAAATGTACAGACTCATCCAGACGAAAATAATGAAAGAGCTAAGAATTACATACAGTGTTAATTACAATGCCGCTACTGTCAAGATTCAAAAGATCCAGAGGGGTTTAAAATTTATAAATACCAACAAAATGAAATCATAACACAGGCTACATAGCAAGTTGAAAAAAGATAAATGCATTTATCATTTTTTTCAGAAACTATGAACATCATGTAAAAATATAGAAATAAATACCTAGATGATTTAGAAACACTCCACCCAAATCCTTCTTCCTTCAATTTCAACAAACGAGCTTCCATTTTTGGACATAGCACACTAGTCCACTTTGATGCCTCTTCTCTACGATTAGACATTTGCATCATCAGTTTTACCCTAATTCCATCATGACAAGCAGTAACAGGCAAACTTCTTTCATCCAAAATCCAAGAATTAAAACTCTCAGCTACATTGGACTTATTTTCCCCATATCGCTTCCCCGGAAAAAACAAATCAGCCCAATGATCATATGGTTTATCATTCAAGTACTGTATAGCTTTGGCACCTCCAATTTCTTTGTACTTGGACATGGCTTTTTCAAACTCATGATGATTAGAAGCTATAGCACAACGCTCAAGTAAATGAGCTACCCAAACACCCCTTCCACTTTTCACAATGCTAGCAATATTATTTTGCATATGATGCAAACAATAAGAATGATGACTATTTGGAAATTTTTTTGGAATACTTAACAATAAACCCCAGTGTCTATCACTTAAAAAAGTTAATATTCTATCACAACTGAGAGCATTCTTTAGGTGTTTTAAAAACCAACTCCAACACTCTTCATTTTCTTTGGGAACAAGAGCCATTGCTAATGGGAAAAAACCTGGAAAAAAAGCAAAAAATAATAATTCACTGTTTATGTATTACATTTGAAACAACAAAAAATTAATTCTCTTTTTGTGTAAAAAAAAATTATATTTGAAACAGTATTATCTAATAGTAGACAATCACATGTGTAGTCTACGCAGAAAGGGTAGAAATTGCAAAGATATGATACATAATTCATGCATACAATACAAAGAATAATATTCAAACATCTAAAACATATATGCTTTTATCTTTTCTATATGCTGTTTAAATCATTTGTATACCTTATGTAAGAACTTCAAATAAAGAGAAAAATGATAAATATGTTCAACATGTAGTAGTATCTATGATATATAATGACGGCTTAATATGTTATTTAATTCTTTATATTAAAAGATAAATGCATTTATCCTTTTTAACTCCTGTATACAGTAACATTTTGTATATCAAATTAAAGAACATTATATCTTTTACAGTATTTGTTTTGGATCAAATTTACAATAAGAAGAGCATGGCTGTCCATTGAACAATTGTACCTACTTTGTAACTAGTGCAACTAGATTGAAGATGTTAGAGATAAAAACATATATGCATTTATTGTTTGAAATATGACAGATTCTGGTAAATCCAGCATAAGCAGTAGGTATCATGATAAACTGAAAAAAAATAAAACATCTAGATTATGTATCTATCAAAATAAAAATAAAAAAAACAACCAACATTAATCATCATTAATTTTCAGTTGAATTAAATTGTCAGTTTGAATTCATTTTTGAAACAACCAAATGCACTATATTTGAAACAGTACTATATAACAGTAGACTAATCACTTGAACAAAATGCAGTATGTACACAACAAAATTCACTAGAACAATAACTTAAAGAAACAATACTATGTAACATAAATACAACAGCAAAAAAAAATTTCAGTACCTTGATTCCCATTTTTCGCAGTGGCAGCCATCAAAATACCACTTCGCCCTTTCAAAAAGTTAGCATCCAAAAACACCATAGGACGACAATAGTTAAATCCAAATATACATGCCTCATAACATACAAAAACTCTCTCAAATTGATTTGTTTTAGAATCCACATCCATACTTGAATAACTATTTGGGTTATTTCTTTCCAATGCCTTCAAATACCAAACTAATTCATTGTAAGATTTCTATTCATCACCAAAAATATCATTCATAGCCAATTTCTTACCCTTATAAGCAAAGTAATAGCTTAGCTCCACATCATAATCTCTTCTAAAACTTTTAATGATATCCTTGGTTTTTCTTTTTGGCTCATCACGAATTTGATTGACGATTAAACTTTTCACAAGATCACTATTAATGGTTGGACTACTAAGGGAACGAAATCCACCACCACAAGTATGAATCAAGTTAATGTTTTTAACAAATAGTTGGTCCAATTGCTTCAGTTTGCAAGAAGCATGAATCCTAAAAGGACAGCTAGCTACAGCACATCGAACTGTCAATCGTTCTTTACAATTCTTAATATACTGTACTTTAAATCCATTCTTCAAACAATAAGCACTAACTGTTCTACGGAATCCAATAGCAGAATCAAACAGTTGACCAACGCCAGTAAAAAATTCCATATTTGAATTCTTCTTCAACAACTCATGTAAATCCTTTTGTTGAGTAAAACCAGAATCTAAATCATCATCATAACCTAACATATTATTACTTGACTCAACACCAACAACTGAGCCAGACTTGCTACTTTCACCAACAAAATTATCCATTGAATCATTCTTCAGCCGTAGAAAAAAAACCAAAAATTCTTCCTTTTTAAACCAAGACAAACACAATATAGCTTGAAGATCACTATCCGTTTCAATAAAGGTAGTCTTTGATTCTCGAATATAAAAAATATCAAAGCATAATGGAGTAAAATTATTCCACTGCTCCCAAATCCTATTCCTAACATAAGAAATAGAAGCATCCAATCCAAAACGAGCACTAAAACAATTGTTATTGAAATCAAACACAACTATAACAAATGAATCACACCTGCAAAAAAAAATGTAAAAAAAAAAAAAAAATATAACTATGTGAAACTGATCTTAAATAAAAACTAATAGCATAAGACTATTTAAATCATTTTTTATACCACTTTTTGAAAAAGATAAAACAATTTATCTTTTAGAGATCACTATCACTCTTTGGGATAACCTGATTACAACAGTGGAAAATATAACTATGTGAAACTGATCTTAAATAAAAACTAATAGCATAAAACCATTTAAATCATTTTATATACCACTTTTTGAAAAAAGATAAAACAATTTATCTTTTACAGATCACTATCACTCTTTGGGATAACCTGATTACAACAGTGGAACATGTGGAAGAAAAACATTCGTTGTGATTGTACCTATTCACGTTTACATTGTTGAAAAATCATAGGTGAAAAAGATGATCTGCAAAAATATACTTAATGGTGAAAAAGAAGAGCTAAAAAATTATCATAACAAACACACACTAAGATCAATATGGTCTTTAAAACACATAATCACATTCAATGGCTGCCAAATTATTACTAGAGCCAGAATGGAATTTTGATACACCATTCTTAAACATCTAAACAATCAGTGTTTAATTGCAAACTAAAGAACAAACGAAGCTAAATGCACAGTGATTGTGTTATAAGAATAAAACAATACCATTCAGAAGCCATTATTCCAACTACATCAAACAAAACCTTCCTCCAATAGATGAAAACAGCCTCCTGTGAAAAGAAACATACAGTAACATCATAAAATATAGAATTGAGAATGAAAAATAGCAAATAAAAAAGAGACTCACCAAATGAAGAAAATCGCCTCACGATTTCCCACAATTAAAGTCGATTTTGATTTGAGAAGAAACTAACGCCTCACGACCGCTTCAATTGCACAAGAAACGACCGCTTTGATTGAACAAGATACGTCTAATTTTCACGACCGCCTAATTTGCAAGATCGGTAGATTTCAGAAGGTACGTAGTTCTTTGAGAAGATGAAGACGCACGCGCCTAATTTTCACGATCGGTAGATGTAATGACCCAAGATTTTAGGAATTTATCCTGAAAAATATAAATGAATTTAAAATAATTTTTAAATAAATTTTAAAGGAGGAATTGATATAGCTTGATAGTGTATCAGTGTGTGTACATGAGTGCACAGGAAATGCACATGAATATAAGCTAAAACCCTGAACTCCAAGAATACATACATATTGATGTGTATGGAAATATATATATATATATATATATATATATATGTAGATTAAATTCTTAAAAGTAGTATGCATAAGTAAATGTATATATGAGTGCTACTGAATAATTTGAGTGTACATGTGCATATGTGTGTGTGTCAGTATAGGATGATGTAGGGATATATAGGAGGGTATACTAATTATTTCAGAAAGACTTATATACAAATATATATGTGTTAATAAAATACTAGAGTTTAAACTAGTGAAATAAAATATACAAACACATTTTAATATAAGCAGAAATGAAAAGAATGGAGATATAAAAAGGAATAATTCTCTTATAAATAAATGAAGGAAGTACATACCATTTGCATGAAAGCTAAAAATAGAAAAGAGTATTTAATAAATAACAAAACCAAGTCACATTTTTAGCATGATTGTAGACAAGGGGGAAAAGTATTTTCTGAAAAGCAAATTTCTGAAAAAAATGTGTAACCACTTTTCTCTTCACCCAAATTAAGCCGGGAAGGGGTAAAACTTTGGGTTTAAAATGCAGATAACATGATTTTTCTGGTGGGCAAAAATGGACTTAGCCAATACCCAAAACCCTAAGAGAGACCCTGTATATATATACATGTATATGCAGCAGCCTCCTCTTCTCCTCAGAAAAGAATTTTGAAAAAAAAAAAGAAGAAAAACAATACCACAGAAATCATAAGACAAGGGAAGAAAGAGAGCTTGAGGATAAGAGCAGGAGTTCATCAGTTAATTAAGGAAACAAAGGAGAGAGCTAGGTGAGAAAACTCACTCAAAAATCTAGGGCAATAAGTCCTAATGTAGGCAGCCAGTTAAAAGTATTTTCTTAAAAGAGTATTTTCATATATGAATGTTTATCTGTGAATTTAAATCTGAAAATGTTTTGATTTTCTTTGATTGATTACTTGTTTTATTATAACAAAGTTTCATGTGTTGTTGGTATACATATCTGGTTTATACACTCAGATCTCTGATATGTTAATGTTTAGGGATATAAACAAATACCCAGAAAATAAAATGTTGAGAATAGGCAAGTAGTATTGGTTTTGGCTCAACCCAGAAAGATGTAAATAATGTTGAGCTGCAATATACTCATGTATAAGTGCTGAGGCTTGAAATAGAAAGGAATTAGGGGTGCAATAGGGTTGCCTATGTGCTGATGCTCCTGATTCAATAAAATGCATAGCAAACAAAATTTTGTGATTCAGTGAAACCAGATTATTCTGAGTTTAACTCAAGCACAAATGGTTGCAAAAAGAAAAACTCCCCCAGAAGCCATAAACCAATGTTAGCTGCCTAAACTCCTTTAAAGAAAAATATACCAGGATGAATATCTATATATATATACAGAACCTTATTTTGTAGTCACCAATGGTTGTTTGCTTGTTGTTCCAGTATGGTCATGAATAATATGAGATACCATGATATAGATGTTTTCAGTTGATGGATCACTGAATGGTTTTGTCATGAACAATCAAAAGGGGTTATTATTAACTAAAACCTGATTAGGAAATTGGGGTCAAGAACACTGCAGGAATGACTTGTGTGCTTGAGTAACATAAGTTGACACATGGCTTGTTTAAGTCCTGAGATCTTTGTGTAATGGAGTGAATTAGTTCATTACAGTGTGTCCATTGATTCATAAATATTGCAGATGAGACCAAGGATAGATAAATATACCAAGGAAATAATACTTGAGCAGATGAGAAAACTAGAGTTTTTCCCAGATTTGAAATATGAGAATTGAATAAATGATTTAACTCATATTAGTTATTTTCCTGTTTGGTATGAATGATTGTTTGTCTATGATTGAGTTGTATGCTTGAATGTATGTGCCATATTCATATGTGTAGTCTCTGGAAAGAAAGTTAAAGTGTGCACATGCACAATGACACAGAGCATGCACACAAGTATTTACCTGATTCCAAAGGACAGAACCTTATGTATTTGTACTTAACTTGATTTTAACCTAATTAACAAATTGCTTTTGTGAATTTTCTCATACCAGACATGTGTCTGACCCTAGTGTGCTAATGGCATCTAGGGTGTCTCATTTAAAATGAGGCAGTTTCAAATGCTTTTTCAGGGATTGCAGCAACTAAATAGGAGTAGGAGCAAGGCCTTGAGAAGAAGATATAGCATGCTAAACTTAGTTAGATAAGAGCCTAAATGTTGAAATCTGCATGTATTGATAACTTAAATTGCTACTTGTACTAAGTGTTGAATATTGGAGGGATATTTTGTTAAGTATTTTGTTAAGAATTTGACTTGTATCTGGAATCTATGAACCTAGTTAAATTTCTGATATGTTTAAAAGTTAATCGAAATCTTGTAAGTGGATTTAGCAAGAACACCATGTTAAAATTGAATGATTACCTTTTTTTAAATGCATTAGTAAATCATGAATCTTTGGAAAGGATTTAAGTTTTGGAAAATCAGGATAGTTGATTTTTCAGAAAATTAAATGGTTTTATTTTCTACTATGGCATATGTATACAAAAGAAATAGGCATAGGTTGAATGTTTTTATTTGGCTGCAAGGTTTCCATAATTAAACTTGTTCCATACAAATGTTTCCTGTCCTATTTTTAATTAAAGAAAGGATTTGTAATAAGGGAATTGTAAGCCGGATCCAAATAGTTGCAGATATATATGCACATAAATATGTTTAGTGCAAACATTACCACATCTTTTCCTTTGCACTTGTATTAGGAATCTGAATTTCACTCAGATTTTAACCAAATGCATTTTAAATGCCAGACAGATCTTATAAGAAGAAATACAAACCTGAATAATGATAAACACCTCTATCATCCTCAAAACCCAAGAACCAGACTCTTAACTCATATCAATCCTGAAGCCTTCCAGGTTATAGGGATGGGTTTCAAAAATAATTAAGCAAGAATTATTGTTTTGTATGATGGAATATAGGCAAAAATAAAGTATATATATATATGTGCAGATATAGGTAGATAATAGATTGCAAACTGTACAGGAGAAAAATGAAAAACAAAAATTGTGTTTGAACCAACCAGCATAGTACTCGAACTCGTGATCTCTTGTGTATAAGTTAGGCGCGTTTCCATTACGCCTAGATGTTGCTTGTGTTCACTTAGGATCCACTTCTTTTTAGCTTGATTTTGTCACTATTCAGAGCTTAACACAAACATCTATATTAAAAGCTTGTTTACTACTGATTATTACTTGATCACTTCTTAGTTAGTATAAACAGACTAATGTGTATGTTTCCAGTGGATTGTTTGGTCAAAAATAAAATAAAATAAATTAGCAATCCAACATCCTCTTGTTTTCCAGAACTCTGATTCAAACAAGAGAGGCATATACATCCTCACATGTATGTTCTTATCTTTGTGAATGTACTGATATATTTATATTGGTTGATTATTGTGATCCTGGATATATTTTGGTTTATTGGAGAAAGATATTGACCCTGAGAATTATATTTGCAATGGATGATATATCTATATATTTATATATCCTCTTTACCTTAAAAAAAAAAATCCTTATGAAATTAGAGTAGAAATAGGAGGGTCATTTCAGTTGGTATCAGAGCCAGGTTATTTAACATAGAAGAAGTAAGGATCAAGTTCTTAGATAGAAATAAAATTAAAAGGAACTAAATATATATATAACAATGTGCTCAGTGTGAAAAAAAAAACCACTGAAATAATAAAATTACTAATCAAACTAACCAGCTATGTAAATTATTATTAGCAAACTATGGTAGGGAGACCACCAAATCAGGGAGCAGGATCTTCCCATGCACCACCAATGGTCAATCTGCAAGACTTGGTGAGAGCATTTAGGGATGGGGCAGGACAAAGGCAAGAAAATCCCTATGAAGAACTCTCAAAATTACTTAAAACATATACTCATTTAGGAGGCAAAAGCTTTGAAGGGACAGAGAGTGTCATGGAAATTCAAACATGGTTGAGAACATTGGAAAGAATTTTCAATGACATGCAACTTGATGATCAAAGAAAGAGGCAAGTGGCTTCAAGACAGCTAAAAGGAGTAGCTTTAGGCTGGTGGGAAGTAATCATAGCAGGAAGGAATGAGAATGAAATCACTTGGAATCAATTCAAAGAGATGTTGGAAGCAAGGTTTGTACCAGCATCAGCAAAGACTACCTTGCTAGAAGAATTCATTAGACTTAGACAAGGAACCATGACTGTCACAGAATACACTCAAAAGTTTGAGGGGCTTTCCACATATGGAGCAATGCTTGTGGCAGATGAGGCATCTAAAAATGATAGGTACATAAAAGGGCTGAACCCAGGACTTAGCAGAGCCATGTTACCCTATGCAGACAAGACTTTTGATCATGTGATAGACTTAGCTTTGAGGTTGGAACAACATGACAAGGAAAGGGAGAAGTTCAGAAATTTTAAGAGCAATAATAACAAGAAAGGTAAGGGGAGGTATCACCCTTATGATAAGAAGAAAGAAGAGGCTAGTAACAAAAGCACTGGAGATGTAAAAGCTAAGGAAGACAAGAAAAAAATTGTGTGCCATCAGTGTGGAAAGGAAGGGCATATCAAACCAAGATGTCCAGAATTGAAAGGAGGAGCTTTCAAATGCTATCTATGTGGGAAAGAGGGGCATATGAAGAGGAATTGTCCTGAGTATAAACAGCAAGGCAAATTGGCAAATTTGGAAGGGAAAGGCAAAGCCACAGTGGAAAGTAACACTGTAAACCATAGCCAAGTGGAAGGTACATTACTTATTTGTACCATACCCATAACAGTAGTATATGATACTGGGGCAACTCACTCTTTAATTTCTTGTGAATTGGTTAAAATGCTAAAACTGAATTGCATATTGGTTGAAACCCCATTGCATATACACAGTCCATTGGGGAGTTCTAGTGTTTTAAATATGATTTGTGTGGATGTGGAGTTAAACATAGGGGGAAATATTTTTATTTCCAATTTATATGTTTTGAATTACCCAAATATAGGTGTTATATTGGGGGTAGACTGGTTAAGGCAATTTAAAGCCATAATTAATTTAGACTCATCCACCATATCATTGCAAAATTCTAGAGGCCAGAGAATCACAGTTTTATGTGAGGTAGCTAAGGAAGGAAAACTATATCATTTAGTTGACTCAGAGAAAGATTTCAGTGAACTAACCATTGAAGAAATTCCCATAGTCAATGAATATTTGGATGTGTTTGGTGAGGTCAAGGGTATTCCACACCATAGACCAGTAGAATTCCAGATCAATCTAGTTCCAGGAGCAAGCCCAGTGATTAAAAAGCCAACTAGAATGGGGCTAAATGAACTAAAAGAATTAAAGAAACAGTTAGAAGAATTGGAAGAAAAGGGTTTTATAAGACCAAGTAATTCTTGCTGGGGAGCACCAGTGGTATTTGTTAAGAAGCAAGATGGCTCCTTAAGACTCTGCATAGATTATAGAGAATTAAACAAAGTAACTATTAAAAATAAATACCCATTGCCAAGAATAAATGATCTTTTTGATCAATTAGCAGGGGCAAAAGTATTTTCTAGACTAGACTTAGCATCTGGTTTTCATCAAATGAAGGTGGAAGAATCAAGCATCAAGTACACTGCCTTTAACACTAGGTATGGGTTGTATGAATTTTTGGTTATGCCATTTGGCTTGACCAATGCACCATCTTACTTTGTAGATTTAATGAACAGAACCTTTAGAGATTGTTTAGACAAGTTTGTGCTTATTTTCATAGATGACATTTTGATTTATTCCAAGACAGTGGAAGAACATAAGCATCATTTGCACCTGGTTTTGTCTAGGCTAAGGGAAAAAGATTTAAAGGCAAAATTTTCAAAATGTGTGTTTTGGAAGGAGGAAGTACATTTTCTTGGCCATGTTATATCTGCCAAAGGAATTTCTGTGAACCCCAATAAAGTAGTGGCTATTCAAGCATGGAAGAGGCCAAGCACTGTGAGTGAAGTGAGGTCATTTATGGGGATGGCAGGGTATTATAGAAGGTTTATAAAAGATTTTTCAAAAATTTCTACACCACTCACTAACCTAACCAGGAAGAACCAAGCTTTTGTTTGGTCAGAAAAATGTGAAAAGTCTTTTGAACAATTGAAGGAGGCATTGGTGAATGCTCCAATTCTAAAGGTACCACATGGAAATGAAGAATTAGTGGTATATACTGATGCTAGTGGATTTGGCTTGGGTGCAGTGTTGATGCAACAAGGCCAAGTCATTGCATATGCATCCAGACAACTTAAACCCCATGAAGTAAGGTATGCCACACATGATCTCGAATTAGCAGCTGTGATATATGCTTTAAAACTTTGGAGACATTATTTATTAGGCACAAAGTTTGAACTCTACACTGACCACAAGTCTCTAAAATATTTATTTTCACAAAAAGATTTGAACATGAGGCAACATAGATGGGTGGAGTTCTTAGCTGCCTATGATTTTGACATACTCTATACACCAGGCAAAGCAAACAAAGTTGCAGATGCTCTAAGTAGACAGCATGCTAAATTGGCTATGATGATGATAGCAGAATTTAAAGATTTGTCTTTGCTAACTGAGTTAGAGATTGAGGAGAATGGTTGTGTGCAGATGCATGGTGCACAAGAAGATAAAGGGAAGTTAAGCTTAATGACACTTCAACCAGATTTAATTCTGAAGGTAGGAAAAATGCAAGAACAAGATGCTCACTTATTAGAGAAGAGAATGCTCCTCTCAAGAGGGGAGGAAGTAATGAAACACCACATTGATAAAGATGGTTATGTGAGATACCAGAATAGGATGTGTGTACCAGAGGACATAGAATTGAAGAGGGAGATATTGAATGAATATCACAGGAGTAAATACTCCATACACCCAGGTAACACAAAAATGTATCAAAATTTGAAAAGAGACTTCTGGTGGAAGGGGATGAAATCTGATATAGCCAAGTACATTGCCAAATGTATGACTTGCCAACAAGTCAAGGCTGAAACTCAAAGACCATCAGGGTTGATGCAACCTCTTAGTGTACCACAGTGGAAGTGGGAAGACATATCTATGGACTTCATAGATGGACTGCCTAGATCTAAGAGAGGTAATACAAGCATATGGGTGATAGTTGATAGGCTAACCAAGGTAGCACACTTCATCCCAGTCAAGTCAGAAAGAACTGCACCAAAACTAGCTCAAATTTTTATAAAAGAAGTGGTAAGGTTACATGGCATTCCCAAAACCATTGTGAGTGATAGGGATACCATCTTCACTTCAAAATTCTGGAGAAGCTTTCAAGAAGCAATGGGAAGTGAACTATGTTTAAGTACTGCCTACCATCCTCAATCAGATGGGCAGACTGAGGTGGTAAACAAAGTTTTGGAGGACATGTTGAGGGCATGTATACTGGATTTTGGGGGCAACTGGGAAGATTATCTTCATCTAGTTGAATTTACATACAACAACAGCTACCAAAGCACCATAGGAATGGCTCCATTTGAAGCCTTATATGGTAAACCCTGCTTGTCACCTGTTTGCTGGGTAGAAGCAGGAGAAAGGTCTATTTTAGGACCTGAGTACATACAAGAAACCAAGGAGAAAATTGAGTTGATAAGAAGAAGAATGACAGCAGCTCAAGATAGGCAAAAGAAATTTGCAGACATGAGAAGGAGGCAGGTAGAATATGAAGTGGGAAATTTTGTTTTCATCAAAATCTCACCCATGAAAAATGTGTTGAGGTTTGGAAAACAAGGCAAATTAACCCCAAGATATATTGGACCATACAAAATTCTGGAGAGAATTGGTCCCTTGGCATATAAGTTGGAATTACCAGAAAACATGCAAGGCATACATGATGTTTTTCATGTATCACAATTGAGAAGGTGGGTCCATGACAAGGTAGAAATTCTTGAAACCCCAACCCAAGTGCAGATAAATCCTAATTTGATTTATGAAAAGGATCCAGTGGGAATTTTGGCAAAAGATGTGAAGAAGTTGAGGAATAAATCTCTGAAACTTGTGAAGGTACAGTGGAGTCTAGATCCTAGTGATTGCACATGGGAATTAGAAGACAAAGTTAGGATGAATTATCCTAAGCTATTTTCAGATTAAGGTAATTCTGATTTTTGATTGTTTTCTTTATTTTGGATGAATATATTTTTAGTTAGTATAGAACTAAGAATCTATTTAGTAGAGAATATACTTGTTCTCTGAATTAAGTTTAAAATTTATTTTAAGCTTAGGAAAATTGTGGGACACAATTTCTAAAAGGAGGGGTGTATGTAATGACCCAAGAGTTTAGGAATTTATCCTGAAAAATATAAATGAATTTAAAATAATTTTTAAATAAATTTTAAAGGAGGAATTGATATAGCTTGATAGTGTATCAGTGTGTGTACATGAGTGCACAGGAAATGCACATGAATATAAGCTAAAACCCTGAACTCCAAGAATACATACATATTGATGTGTATGGAAATATATATATATATATATGTAGATTAAATTCTTAAAAGTAGTATGCATAAGTAAATGTATATATGAGTGCTACTGAATAATTTGAGTGTACATGTGCATATGTGTGTGTGTCAGTATAGGATGATGTAGGGATATATAGGAGGGTATACTAATTATTTCAGAAAGACTTATATACAAATATATATGTGTTAATAAAATACTAGAGTTTAAACTAGTGAAATAAAATATACAGACACATTTTAATATAAGCAGAAATGAAAAGAATGGAGATATAAAAAGGAATAATTCTCTTATAAATAAATGAAGGAAGTACATACCATTTGCATGAAAGCTAAAAATAGAAAAGAGTATTTAATAAATAACAAAACCAAGTCACATTTTTAGCATGATTGTAGACAAGGGGGAAAAGTATTTTCTGAAAAGCAAATTTCTGAAAAAAATGTGTAACCACTTTTCTCTTCACGCAAATTAAGCCGGGAAGGGGTAAAACTTTGGGTTTAAAATGCAGATAACATGATTTTTCTGGTGGGCAAAAATGGACTTAGCCAATACCCAAAACCCTAAGAGAGACCCTGTATATATATACATGTATATGCAGCAGCCTCCTCTTCTCCTCAGAAAAGAATTTTGAAAAAAAAAAAGAAGAAAAACAATACCACAGAAATCATAAGACAAGGGAAGAAAGAGAGCTTGAGGATAAGAGCAGGAGTTCATCAGTTAATTAAGGAAACAAAGGAGAGAGCTAGGTGAGAAAACTCACTCAAAAATCTAGGGCAATAAGTCCTAATGTAGGCAGCCAGTTAAAAGTATTTTCTTAAAAGAGTATTTTCATATATGAATGTTTATCTGTGAATTTAAATCTGAAAATGTTTTGATTTTCTTTGATTGATTACTTGTTTTATTATAACAAAGTTTCATGTGTTGTTGGTATACATATCTGGTTTATACACTCAGATCTCTGATATGTTAATGTTTAGGGATATAAACAAATACCCAGAAAATAAAATGTTGAGAATAGGCAAGTAGTATTGGTTTTGGCTCAACCCAGAAAGATGTAAATAATGTTGAGCTGCAATATACTCATGTATAAGTGCTGAGGCTTGAAATAGAAAGGAATTAGGGGTGCAATAGGGTTGCCTATGTGCTGATGCTCCTGATTCAATAAAATGCATAGCAAACAAAATTTTGTGATTCAGTGAAACCAGATTATTCTGAGTTTAACTCAAGCACAAATGGTTGCAAAAAGAAAAACTCCCCCAGAAGCCATAAACCAATGTTAGCTGCCTAAACTCCTTTAAAGAAAAATATACCAGGATGAATATCTATATATATATACAGAACCTTATTTTGTAGTCACCAATGGTTGTTTGCTTGTTGTTCCAGTATGGTCATGAATAATATGAGATACCATGATATAGATGTTTTCAGTTGATGGATCACTGAATGGTTTTGTCATGAACAATCAAAAGGGGTTATTATTAACTAAAACCTGATTAGGAAATTGGGGTCAAGAACACTGCAGGAATGACTTGTGTGCTTGAGTAACATAAGTTGACACATGGCTTGTTTAAGTCCTGAGATCTTTGTGTAATGGAGTGAATTAGTTCATTACAGTGTGTCCATTGATTCATAAATATTGCAGATGAGACCAAGGATAGATAAATATACCAAGGAAATAATACTTGAGCAGATGAGAAAACTAGAGTTTTTCCCAGATTTGAAATATGAGAATTGAATAAATGATTTAACTCATATTAGTTATTTTCCTGTTTGGTATGAATGATTGTTTGTCTATGATTGAGTTGTATGCTTGAATGTATGTGCCATATTCATATGTGTAGTCTCTGGAAAGAAAGTTAAAGTGTGCACATGCACAATGACACAGAGCATGCACACAAGTATTTACCTGATTCCAAAGGACAGAACCTTATGTATTTGTACTTAACTTGATTTTAACCTAATTAACAAATTGCTTTTGTGAATTTTCTCATACCAGACATGTGTCTGATCCTAGTGTGCTAATGGCATCTGGGGTGTCTCATTTAAAATGAGGCAGTTTCAAATGCTTTTTCAGGGATTGCAGCAACTAAATAGGAGTAGGAGCAAGGCCTTGAGAAGAAGATATAGCATGCTAAACTTAGTTAGATAAGAGCCTAAATGTTGAAATCTGCATGTATTGATAACTTAAATTGCTACTTGTACTAAGTGTTGAATATTGGAGGGATATTTTGTTAAGTATTTTGTTAAGAATTTGACTTGTATCTGGAATCTATGAACCTAGTTAAATTTCTGATATGTTTAAAAGTTAATCGAAATCTTGTAAGTGGATTTAGCAAGAACACCATGTTAAAATTGAATGATTACCTTTTTTAAATGCATTAGTAAATCATGAATCTTTGGAAAGGATTTAAGTTTTGGAAAATCAGGATAGTTGATTTTTCAGAAAATTAAATGGTTTTATTTTCTACTATGGCATATGTATACAAAAGAAATAGGCATAGGTTGAATGTTTTTATTTGGCTGCAAGGTTTCCATAATTAAACTTGTTCCATACAAATGTTTCCTGTCCTATTTTTAATTAAAGAAAGGATTTGTAATAAGGGAATTGTAAGCCGGATCCAAATAGTTGCAGATATATATGCACATAAATATGTTTAGTGCAAACATTACCACATCTTTTCCTTTGCACTTGTATTAGGAATCTGAATTTCACTCAGATTTTAACCAAATGCATTTTAAATGCCAGACAGATCTTATAAGAAGAAATACAAACCTGAATAATGATAAACACCTCTATCATCCTCAAAACCCAAGAACCAGACTCTTAACTCATATCAATCCTGAAGCCTTCTAGGTTATAGGGATGGGTTTCAAAAATAATTAAGCAAGAATTATTGTTTTGTATGATGGAATATAGGCAAAAATAAAGTATATATATATATATGTGCAGATATAGGTAGATAATAGATTACAAACTGTACAGGAGAAAAATGAAAAACAAAAATTGTGTTTGAACCAACCAGCATAGTACTCGAACTCGTGATCTCTTGTGTATAAGTTAGGCGCGTTTCCATTACGCCTAGATGTTGCTTGTGTTCACTTAGGATCCACTTCTTTTTAGCTTGATTTTGTCACTATTCAGAGCTTAACACAAACATCTATATTAAAAGCTTGTTTACTACTGATTATTACTTGATCACTTCTTAGTTAGTATAAACAGACTAATGTGTATGTTTCCAGTGGATTGTTTGGTCAAAAAAAAAAAAAAATTAGCAATCCAACATCCTCTTGTTTTCCAGAACTCTGATTCAAACAAGAGAGGCATATACATCCTCACATGTATGTGCTTATCTTTGTGAATGTACTGATATATTTATATTGGTTGATTATTGTGATCCTGGATATATTTTGGTTTATTGGAGAAAGATATTGACCCTGAGAATTATATTTGCAATGGATGATATATCTATATATTTATATATCCTCTTTACCTTAAAAAAAAAATTCCTTATGAAATTAGAGTAGAAATAGGAGGGTCATTTCAGTAGATTTCAGAAGATACGTACTTGTTTGAGAAGATGAAGACGCACGCGCCTAATTTCCAAGATCGGCAGATTTCAGAATATACGTAGTTGTTTGAGAAGATGAAGACGAACGCGCCTAATTTCCACGATCGATTTCAGAAGATATTTAGATGTTTGAGAAGATGAAGACGCACGCCGCACATAATTGTCCTCGAAAATAATAATTTCAAACCCGTGTCCTGGAAAAAAAATGGGCCATATAATTAGGCCCTTCGTACCAATTTCCACTATTTTTTTCTTTCTTTCTTTATTTCAGCTGTACAAATATATATGTGATAGTTTGATGTGGCTTTCTTTTGCAAATGTACATGTATTTTATTTTAATATGTTGTTACTTTATACTTGAATATTTTTTTTTTCTTCTATTATTTTTGTTTGTTTTATTACTTGGTATTATTTTGTATTATTTTTTTCCTATTTGTCTACATTTATTCCTATTTAAATGTATTTTATTTTCTTTAAATCTTATTGTTTTGTAATATAAATAAATTTCTATTTTAATTTTCCATTTTAAATTTGTTATTAGATTTTATCCAATGTATTTACTTTATATTTTATATCTTATACATTTTCATTTTTTAACCATACACTTTAAATTCAAACCAAAAATATATACACAATATTTTATAATTTCAAATTGACTCATATATACCCAAATATATATATATATATTCAGATATATATATATATATATATTCACATATATACATATATACAATATTTTAAATTTAAATGATTTATACAGAATTTATCTGTATTCGGGGAAACTCGCTTAAATTTCCAATTAACTATACAATTTTAATTCAAAAATTAAATAAATTATCAATTTAAATTTATATAAAATTAGGGGTCATTACACTTATAATATTGTTATATGATGACAATGTCATGATATGGTTCCTAATAGAATTTAGAGTTTATAATAAGTTGAGAGAAATACTCCGAATTGTTCAACATGATAAAGGTAGTTCACCAACATCGGAGAGAGTTGATTGACAGAGCAGAAAATTGAAACATAATAACATACTCGTTCATTGAGGGACCGACCCAATTGGTTTTGAGAAAACTTATTAGAGAAGTTGGAATGAGATTCGGTAATTGACCTTAAGTGCAAGTAGGATATTGATATAGTTAGGAGTATGCCCTAGGGGCAATTCTATAATTTATTACATATATTTAACCTGATAACCAATCTTGTTCAAAATAAAAGGTGTTTTCTTTCTATTATATACTTGATATAATGTGTTGTATATTAATTAATTAATTAATTTAATTAAAGGTATATTTAATCGAAAATCCATAAATGTCATGTTTTATGATAATAGTTACAAAGTGTTGTAACCGTGAGTAATTCATCATAATAAAATGAAATGTATCATTCTAAATATTCGTAGTCAAGATGTATCGAGACTGGATATCGATATATCCGTTGAGACTGGAGTATGTAACACTCACCAAATGTTGGGCAGTGTATTACTCATGGATGTTAGAGGCACCAAGGGGTTACATACTGATAGTTATTGGATAACTATGGAATGACCCACTCGATGATTTTCTGTTGGTTGATGTAATTAAGGTCAAATAAAAAATATCGATGTGACTAATTTACAAAGTTCTCTCAACTTGAGAATACTGTTGATCTTTTATGTTAAAGCTCCGCTTTGATTATAGTTAAATCGTCGCATGGCATCCATCGAACGACTATAGTTGGTCGAGTGGAAGCATTGGAAGTGAAACACAATTCAAGAGAGGATTCATCTCCTTGGTTATATGAGTTTAGTATCACGGTCAACTAATGTCAACTCAAAGTCGAAGTCTCTGACCAAAAGCAGTTCGGTTAATAATAATTGTTATTATTGAACCAAGAACTTTGTGTTTGGACTATAGAATTGAATATGGACAATATTTGAATTTTGATCATTACGAAATTCCATAAGTCCAAAGTGATATAGTTTTGACGAAGAGAATTGGTGTAAATAATCGTCACAATCAGGTACTGCTTCTAATAAGTAAAATTAGATTTTACTTAAAAGATGTGTAAGTGATAAATTCAACCAAAACGTCACACTACTAGCTAAGATGATGTGTGAATGTTAATTTTTGAGTTGTTTGAAATTAACCGCTGACTGAATTTACACCTTTGAGTCGCACAACCATAATGATGAATACTCTGAATAAACCACGCGATTTAATTAATTTATTAATTGTTGTAAATTAATTAATTAAATTAATATTTATGAAATATTAATTATTAAACTTTATTTGATTCGTTTTGAATATCATTAGCATTAATAAAGTGCATATATAAAAATTATAAACGCGCGTATTGATATATGATATCAATAAAATAATTGAACTAGGCTTAAATAGATCACTGCTAAGTTGTTTTGGGATTTTTTTGAGGCCCACATACATGACGAAAAAGGGAAGAGTTTTCAAATGCAATTTGAAAATCCAAAAGGAGCAATTAATTAAAAGAAGGAATTAAATCTCAGTCCTTTACTTCTCTTTATGGCCCACTTAAATCTCATTTATGAAATGATTTGTGTTCTTTTCTCTTTAGTTCTATTTCTTCTAACTAAAATATGAAGAGGAAAGAAACGATTTGATTGGATTTATTTAGGAATTAAATACAGAGGTTTTAAAAGAGAAAACTGAAAGGTTTCAATATTTCCTTTAAAACATATTCTCTCTTGTTCAATCCATCAATATTCTTACCCTGATAAAACATCTTATCTTCTTTCTCTTGCTCTCCTCCATCCCCTTAATTGCCTCCATGACAAAAAAGTTCCCTAAAAAAAATTCAAATATAAATCAATAACATTCAAGGCGGTGATTACCTCTAGATCCTTGTAATATCCAGAGGTTGATTTAATCGGTCAAAGTTTTATTCTTCATTCAAGATGCAAATCTTAAGCTTCATCTTTAGATCTAGAGACTGATCCGTTAGATCTAGGATTTGTTCTATCATTCGAGGTGTTTTTACAGGCTTCATCACAAGGTAAATCTATATATTTACATATCTTTTAATTTTGTTCTCATCCCTTTAATTTTCTATCTCTCCCTTCTATTCATATGTGTGAATTTGGATTTTAATTTGAATGTCTCAGAACCCTTTCTTGAATCAATTATCATGCTAAAAAACACCTTGATGTGTTCACTAATAATAATTTCATTTATCTCTATTATGTGTTGTAACAACCCGCAAACCCGTACCCCTTGAATCGACACTATTCTCCAACATCAATTCAAAGTGAAAGGAAATACTAACCATTTGGTTTAAGAAGAAAGAGGTAGAGGAAGAGGAAACAACACAACATCAGAATCTCACATACGCAGCGGAATAAATATAATAGATAATAACTGATCTTTACACAAAAGAAAACTATATCTGTTTATACATACATCATCAGAATACAACATCAGAGTACAATACAATCAACATCATAATTTAGGACAGTTATAATAACTTGTCCCACATACAGAATACACAACATACACAATACAGCGAAATATACATCATATACGGGTGATACGTCTCGCCATCCAACTCGACTCCTGAGCTCCACAGTATCCTTTCCTGTAATCTATAATACTCGGTCTGACCTGAGCATTATAATAAAATAACACCCGAGTCAGTCTGGAAAACCAGCGTGAGAAAACACACTCAATTGGATTATTAAAGTTTTCCAAACCCTTTGAAATCAAAAGCATCTCGTAAGATCACGCCACAAATAAATATGTTGGGTTTTTTATCTTACGATAGCCAAAACACTTTTTATCAAAATCCTTTGATATTATAATAGTGTATATATACAAATACTTATTCAAATAGCCGAAATTGTTACATCTATTAAATTCCAGCTAATAGGTATACAAACAAAACCGTAAAGGCACGTAGGGAGAATGGATTTCCAACTAATGACTAGGCACTGGGGTACCACCTGTCACAGTACATGGTCTAGATCAGTGTACCGAGGACCACGCCCGATCCCCTGCAACACAAGACCGAAACTACCTAAGGGTAATTCCGAGTAAGATCACCCCACGGTTGGCGCGACCAACTGCCACACAGCCGAAATAAAAAGGGACATCTAGACAGGGATGACCTCACCTTAATGGGCGCTACCCACATAGCCTTACTGCATAACCCCTGATTTTCAATCATTCCCGGTTGATGAGGCTTGAGGCTAAGCGTTACCTTTATAGAACATATCCCTTAGAATGCCCATCGCCTACCTGACGATGTTCCGAAAGCATTCGCCCATACAAGTCCGTTCCGGGTTCGAACGAATCCGAAGACACTACTCCTACTACATCCATTTTGGAATTATCCTCAGGATTTGTAGCGACAAGCCCTTGCACTTCACTGCTCCATCTTCGACTCCAAACTCGTTTCCCCACGAAACGTACAAACCGGATCGAAGTGGTTTTCGAGAAATTAATCCCGATCCCGGTCTCTTCGAAACGATCAGCGCATTGGCCAATATTGATAGTCGGTTATTTAACTATCAATTAACATCCACAAACATCCATTAAACACATAAATAATTTTCCAAATTATTTATTTACCTCAAATATCTTCGCAAGATATATTTCCACTTTTAAATCCTTTGAAAACAGTTTCAAACCGTTCTTCTCTCATGGAATAAATTTCCCAAATATTTTCTATTTCCACTGAAATCACCAAGTACAAACACTTTAGATTTTAAAATAATTTAAAACCACTTTATTATAAAATATACTTTAAAAATTTAAATTGAAGACTACTTTAATATTCTATTCAAAAATATATATACTTTAAGAATATTTAAAATTAACTACTTTATAAAATATAAAACTACATTTTTCTCCTTTTAAAAACACAATACCAAGTTACCTTAAATAATTATTACTAAATTAAATTTGAGAAATACTTACTTTTAAACTTTAAACATTTAAAAATAATAAGTTTTGTAAAACATACTTTAAAAAAACAACTTTAAACTCTTTAACTCATACTTAAAAATTTGTTTTGAAATGTACTCGGCTATTCAGAGAAATACACTTCTCTTTCACATCTTTTAAAAATAAATCACTATTTATTTTTAATCAAATTTACCCATTTCTTTAATAAATTCCCACCGTGAATTTATCCTTCCAAATATCCACTGATATATTACTTTACTTTTATAAACCCAGTTTATAAATCTCATGGTCTCAACTTCCTTTTAATATCCCAGCTTCAAGTACTTAACCAATTCCCAAATTGATTTTCAAAATTTACTCCATTTAAAATAAAACCCTTTACTTATCCAATTTTATTTTAAAATCCGTTATTTTTATTAATTCAGACTTAACTTCTTAACTTCTTAATTAGGTTTTAAAATCTTATTTAACTTGAAACTACAAATCTCGTATTTACTTCAAGTTCCTTCCTTTACTCCTTTCTTAACAATTTAAAACCTTGAATTTTTAGAAATGATCTAGTATTCCTGTAATTAACATCACTTAGGTTTTAAAATTCATCCATTTCCATTTATTCAAAAATCTCCTTTCCCATACTTAGAATTTATTCATTGAAATTTTAAAAAATCACTTTTCCATTTCATTCTCTAATTTATCCAAATTTCAATAATTATTAACTTAACATTCTATCTTTTATTTTCTTTTTCAAAATTCCAATTTTATATATTTTAATAACTCAGTATACCGAAAGGTATATTCTATCAGACCATAGCTTCTAATATTCCCATTATCAATATAATTCATCCCAGAATATCAAAATCATAGCACAAAATTATTAGAACAATCTAAATAATTTTGAGGAATCCAGTTGGATCCCTCCAACCTGTTTCCCTGCATCCACAGACGTTAGCACAATACCAATTCCACTTCGAGGTGGAATATCGTGGTATATGGGTTTATAAAATATCATCCGCTATTATGCGGCGCATAGGGTCTCATCCGCTATATAATGCGGGAAATCAATCACTCCAATATATACTATATACTACTATATAATATACCACATCCAATCAATTCAATCATTCAACCAAATATTTAAATTTAACCATTTAAATTTAAATTAAACCCAGATGAGTGAGATTAACTCACCTTTGTTATTGATTTGCAATCTATTCCATCTTGACTTGATTTCCATGATTTTCAGACCTTGTATAAACATTAGATGTTCTATTAATATTCGAACCAATCGAACAATTAATTTCTATTAAATAGATTTGATTAACTAATCATTAAATTTTAAACTAATTCCTTTAGTAATTTATCTTTAGAACCAAAACAGCTAAATAAGTTAATTTAACAATTTATTCCTCCAATCCATTGTTTTAAAAACAAACTAGCAAATTAAAATACGTAAGTGTATATTTATTTTATTTTGACATCTTATATATACTTATAAGGAATAATTTATATAGATAAAAATCTAACTTTACATAACTTTATACATATTTAAATTTTATATATATATATATATTTTCCAAACCTTACCTTTTTTATATATATATATATCCTATTTTACTTTTATATTGAAATCAAGATATGCATGTGTATTTATATATCTTTCAACAATTTGAAACCCTACCTTTTCTTCACAGTAAACTTTTCTTCCAAAAAATATATATATTTATATATATATATACTACACATACGTGAATTTACTAAATGAATTTTAAATCGAAAAATACTGTAGAGTGCTAAATACCCTACTGTAATATTTTTTTCTGCTTATAAAATCATCACAGTAAATTTAATTTTCCCTAAATTTATATATATTAAATTTTACATCAAAAGAAAAGAGATTGAATACCTCATCGAGCAGATGCTAACCCAGACCTCATCTCACCTCCGGCCACAAACCCTCGAAATCGCGAGCACTTCACCGATTCGCCGCCACCATCACGGTCGTACTCACCAGGCATCTCGCGACCCCGTCCACAGGAACGCGACTACCCAGCTCGATTCGAATTTCCCCCTAAATCGCGACCTGCCACCATCGAAGCTGCCCCTGCTCGCGACTCCCACCAGGCCACTACGCGACCTCCAAACATCACACAGGCCTCAGCCCTAACCATACGAAGTGAATTCAATTCGGTTCCCACACGAGCATGAATTGTTGAAGGCTCGATCTCGAGAATCGACGGTAGGGAAAACGCGATGATGATTTTTTTTATATATACGAACGAATTCGTTCGAAAGAAAAGGAAAAGGGGAAAAGTGATTTGCTTGAACAGGAATCAGAGAAGAGGGAGGACGCAATTTGAATGAGTTCAGCTGTTTTTGTATTTATTTTTTTCTTTGCTGATTTTGATTTTTGATTTGCTCGGCTGTTTTTGATGGAAAATGAAGGAGCTAACGAAAGATACCTTGTGAATTAAAGTAGGGATAAGGAGACACTGTACCGGCGGCTTCAGTGATTTCGAAATAAAAGAAAAAAAACTACGATGTGAAAGAATTTCGGCTGCAGAGTAGGTTTATTAAGAAATATATTTTATTTATATTCCAAACGTCTCTATTTCTCAACTCAAAAACTTGACCTCCTATTGAGGTGTGCCGCCAGGCGTTTATAATGTTATACCCCTATTCCGAACCTAATGGAAAAGGTTTCGAGTACTAATTCGATCGTATGGAGAAGATAGTTTTTTGGACCCAGTTTATATTGAATTTTCGATATAAATTTCAACGCGTTTATATCTCGTACGCTCACACAACAACTCCAATCACTACGAAAATTGAAATCCGATAATAATTCACTATTACGGATCCAATGGAATAGGTTTCGTCGAATTCCGAGACTGTGCCTTGGAGGGCTATTTTTAAATTCAATTTAAACAATATATATTTTTAAAACTGAACAAACCACTTTTAAATTCAATTTTAAAAGTTCTATTATCTTTAGTATCATTAATATGAATTTTCTAAGTCTTTAAAATATTTTTAACAAGCTTGAAACTGAAGATTCAATATTTTACCCGACTTCCAATTATTAAATTCAATAAATTTAATTATCCAATAATTTGTTATATTTGAAAGTCAAGTCAAAATTATCCCTTTGAATATTTAAAATCAATTAAATATTCTCATTTCAAATATCCCAAAATTCCGGGTTGTCACATTCCTCCCCCCTTAAAAGAATTTCTTCCCCGAAATTACTAGTTAGGAAGAATGGTCCAATACCCGTTTACTTTTTCCCAAAACCAAATGGTATTCACAACTTTCCAAAGCAACCTTTTATTAAAGACACACTAACCCTCTTTCTAACTTCTAGCTTATCCATTAGTTCCAAACAATATTACTCAACAATTCAAATGTAAATTTGAAATCAAAATTTTGAATTATCAAAATTTTTCTAACTCCTTAAATTTTTGAAATTTTTTGCCAGCGTCTCCTTTGCGCGGCTCGCTTAGTACTACTACAAAATGCCTCTACGGGCCCCCAAATTTCAAAAGAAAACAAAATGCCAAGTGGCTAGACCAGAAAATCATCAAATTTCATATGCTAGTTTAAATACATACCTTTTTTCGGGCAATTAAATTTTATCTTCTGAAATCAAAATCATCAATTTCCTTTTCACTTTTAAAACACCTGTGTCCTACTTAGCAATAATATCCAATCACAGAATCTAAATCATTTTATACACTTCCTTTACAAATTTTCGATATTTGCTTTTCTTAAGCCCGTACGATGCACATATATCATCCGTATGCAATTCCAAATTCGATCGCTCACTCAATCACACAATTTCATTTCCTAACTAGTATCGTCCACCCGATTTCCTAGTGCGGACTCAGATCTGGTTTCTTGATCAGAAACCGTCATCCTCCTTGCATAGCTACAAACTATGATAGAGAATTTCCAGAATCAATCAAAATCCATATCTAGGGTTCGCCGTCGAAAATCGAGTGAAAAATCCCAACTCGGACCGATATAACTATCTCGAAATTCTGTGCTCGAATCTGGATCAAATCGCTATGTGAATAAAATAATATATGTACATCTTACGTATTTATATCCATTGATTATTAACTATATCAATTTCACATTTATTCACATTTATTTTGATTTCTATTCACTTATCCACAATTATCCCATTTCACAACTTCCAGTTTTAATCTTCATCCAATTATCCACTTAGAATAATTTTCTCAATACCAAAATTACTTAAGAATTTCACCATTCATTTCTTAAGTTTAATATAAATGTTTGATATATTCTTATAACTATTTTCACTTCACCACTTTGGTTTATCCATACTTTCATTCGAAATTTCATTTTCAAATTCATTTGAATCCAATATCCTTTTCATTTTAAATATTGAATTCTATTCTCATTATCTCATTCATTTTGATTACCAAACTTTTATTATACTAGTCCATTTTGAATTAGTTCTTCAACTTTACTTGACCCAATTCAAAATGAATTCCAATACTTCGGTTTTCAATTCTATTTGCTTACAAATTTTAAATCATTTGTCGTTAGTGAAAATTTTAAAAAATTTCTAACTCCCAAAATTTTCAGAAAATTTTGGCAGAGTCCCCTTTGTACGGAGGAGCTTTTGCAATTTGACAAGAGATATAAATATATATACATCGACCCACACGGTCGAAAAAACAAAAACAGTTCATATTTCCTATTTTTATTGCGTAGGCGTACCTTTATTTAGCATTTTAAAGCAAGTGGATTATTATTTTTGTCACGACCCGACTTTCTTAGCCCAGAAAGACGCATCATGATTTAAGAAAGAAAGGATAAGAAAGAAGAAACTCAACAACAATAGATACTCACAGCGGAACGAATGAAATATAATATAGCACATAAGATATTACATAGTATCAGATACATCAGAGTTACACAACTTATACATCACATATTAGACAATTATAAACACATGTCTATCATACAACTCCAATACATCAATACAATACAGACACAACACTAACACAGCGGAACCATAATATATCTACACGCTGAAGCCACCTGCTCCAAATCTCCTCCAGAATTCGTCAAAGCTAACCTGAATCCCTCGACTACTCAATACAAAATTGAGTACCCAAGAGTTTAATAAAACAGAAAATAAACACTTGGGTCAGACATGGGTCTGGTGTGAGTAAACGGTTTAAAGTTGCTTAACTTTGAAAAACCTTTGAAAGAAAAGATATCTCGTAAGACTTCCCGCACATAAACACGGAAAAGTTTTTACCTTACGATAACCAAAACATTGATAGGAAATCCAGTTATATTATAATAGGGTCTAGGATTCTCAAATAAATATTCACATAGCCGAAATTGTTACATTCATTAAATTCCAGCATACATAGGTATACAATCAAGTCCGTTATCACTTATTGGAGTTTGGATTCCATACAATGGCAGGGCTACTGGGGTACCGCCCGTCACAGAACGGGGCCTAGATCACCGTACCAAGGATCACTCCCAATCCCCTACAACACAAGGCTGGAACCATCTAAGGATAATTACGAACAAGACAACCCGTAGTTGGCGCGACCAACCACACACTAAGCCGAATAAAAAGGAACTTCTAGACAGGGATATATCTGCTCTCAAGTGGGCGCTACCCACGAAGCCTTGCTGCACCTCCCCTGTTTTAGCCATTCCCGGTTGATGAGGTTTGAGGCTACGATTACCTTTAATCAAAACACATCTATCTTAGAATGCTCATCGCCCTCTTGACGATGTTCTGAAAGCATTCAATCCATACAAATTCGTTCCGGGTTCGAACGAAACCGAAGGCATTATCTCGTTACACTCGTTTTGGAATCACCCTCAGAGTTAACGACAATAACCCTTGCACTCTGAATCTTCATCTTCATTTGAGATTCACGACCTATCGTTAATTTGGATCGATGTGGTTTTCGGATATCCAAATCTGGAAACCCGATCCCGATCTCATCGAAATCCAAAACGTATCTTTTAGGTCCAAGTTGTTTAAAGGTTTAAACATTTAAACTTATATTCAAGATGATATAAACAGATAGATAAATCACATTATCACAATAGATAATTCCTATCAAACATTCATCTCACAAAGCAGCATGTCACATAGATATCATATCCAATCATCCAGTATCAACCAATCACCCAATATCAATCATCTAATATTAACCAATCATTCAAAAGCAGAATTGATTAACTCCAAATCAATTTAATTAACCTTTAATTAAATTAATTTCTATCCTTTAATCACTTGGATTATCTTAATCTTGCTTCATTAATTTATTACATATCAATTTATTAATCATCTCTTAATGATTTTCCTTAATTAATCTTCCTTGATTAATTATACTTTAATTACATTCAAGTAGTTAGCCTTTAATTAATTTCACAAATTAATTATCCTTAACCATTTACAGTAATTAATTTTTAATTACCTTTATTAATTTCACTAATTAATGATTCTTCATTTACTTCCATTAATTAATTAATTAATTAATTAACTATAATTAATTACACTCGATCCTCAATTAATTCCAATTAATTAATCATACTTTAATTAATTGCTTTCATTAATTAAACTTGATTAATTCCATTAATTATATTAATTAATGATCCTCTAAATACTTCATTAATTAATTAACCTTTTAATTAATTAATCTTTAATTAACCACCTTTATTAATTAGTCTTAATTAATCATAATTACTATTACTTAAGAAATTATCCTTTATTAATCACCTTCAATAATTACCCACTAATTATTTATTAATTAATCACATTCATTTATTTATCACATTAATTAATTAATTAAACTTTAATTAATTATCAAAGTAATTAATCCTTAATTACTTTCCTTAATTACTTCCATAAAGTAATTATCCCCTTTAATTAATTACATTTAGTAATTACACATTAATTACTTACACTAAGTAATTTAATTAATTACATTAAGTAATTATCCATTTCAAAGTTTATCCTAAATTAATTAAACTAATTAATTAACTTAATTTAATTACATAAATTAATCATCTCTTAATCACTAGTTAATGATCCCATCATTAACTACCCATTAATTTCCCATTAATTACTTACCATAAGTAATTATCTTTAATTAATCTCATCATTAATTAATTACATTAATTATATTTTATTAAGTGATTTATCTTTTAATTAATCTCACTAATTAGTTACCCTTAATTAATCACAACTTTAATTAATTTTAAAGATAAATTCTTTATCTTTATTAAATTCTTAATTACATCATTAAACTTCCATTTGAAAACATTTTGCAAATTAATTATATAATTGAAAATATAAAATTTTCTTTAAACCAAACAATTTAAACATTAAATTTTAAAACTTAATAAAACATCCTTTTAAAACATCTCACTTTAAATTCACCTTAAAACTTTGTTAATCATTTATTTTAAAATAAATTATTTTCAATATACATTTAAACTTGTTTATCACTTATTTGTAACTTATATAGCTTATATAATATTTAACATAGGAAAACTTGTTTATCATGTTTTAAACTTTGAAAACATTGCAAACTTCCATTCTTCTTTTTAAAACCTGGAATACTACTTTAAATTTGAAACCTAATTTTAAAACAGAAACAACTCGAGCCAGTGACACAAATACCCCAGCAAAACCCTCATATTCCCGAGTTCTCTTCGCGTTCCTGCTTCTTCGAGTCAACATGCAAACAACACGAGACCTTCTCGAGTTGCTTCCCTTCTTCCCCAAAAACACAAACACTCCCAGACACCCAAACGTGCACACGTGCACGTGCACGTCCATTCAACGCCGCTCCGACCTCCACTCTGATCATCGACCAGTCACCCCTAGCCTCGACATTCCTAACACCAACCCAGTTCGACGAAAATCCTCACGAAACAAAAACTAGCATCCCGAGCACAAGTTAAAACTGGAACCCAAATCTAGATTGAAACCACCCATCGCCGTCGCCTCCTTCCTCGGAATCATCTGTCGACCTACCTGAGACTATGCCATACTTCGACGAACGACATCCCTACCTTGCGATCCACTCTGATCCCTAATGGCCATCGTCATTTCCTTGCGAACCTCATCGTTCCAAATCGAACATCTAACCCAAGTTCAACGCTGGCCGGCCACCACGGCCATCAGTAAAATCTACCACCATTTTTCCCGACTTCCTCAACCCACTGGCCACTTCCAGTCCAAACCTCGCCAAACAACTCGCCGCCGATCAACGCAAATCGACGAAAATGTCGAAACTGATCATCTCCAAATATCTCGATGAATACTATACTAAAAATCATGATTTAACTATCTAAATTCATCATTTTCCATATCACATCATATTATGGAATCTAAATTCAAAATACTAAATATTGATATTTGACCAAATTTGATTTTCCTCTGTAAATTTCCCAATTTTGAATTAATTTCTAATTATAAAATCCTAAAACTATTTTTAGAATTAATATTATGCTATAATGATTATTTTTCATTCATAGATCAGAACTTAATTCTGATTTCAAGAGCAAATATGAATTTTAAAAGGTAAATCAAGACTGAGGAAGTAACAGAGACAGTCTTGCATATATTCAGATATACACATATATAAACAAAGCAAATTCATCACATATTCCAGATAAAATAAATCAATGCAAACCATATTACAAAATTTATCACATGCATCTATATAATCACAAATTAAAAACTGTTTTTAAAAGAAATTTACTCACCAATTATAAGCAGAGCAGTTTTTATTACTTCCAGGCTTGAATATTAAATCTGAAGAATGCATTTGCTTTGCTGAAGAAACAGAATCCTTGCATGCCTTCAATTTTGATGATTTTTAAACTGCTGTTGATCTTCATTTGAAATGTAGGTTGATTTGCAATTTGAATATCAAGTTTCAGGTTTTGATTTGCTTTGAGAATTTTACAGGCTTTGATTTTTGCTTTGAGGATTTTTGAGAAAATGTTTACAGGTTTAGAGATTTTTGAATTAGTGAGAAATTCTTACAAAACTTTAGTTTTCGAAATCTTTTTGTTGCAGTTGAGAATGGGAAAGAAATATGAAGAAGAAGTGTATGTTTCTTTTATAAATTTAGTTATGATTTATTAAAAATTAAAGAAAATAAAATTTTAAATGAATGACACTTGTTTTCAATGTTTACATTTGTCCATTTATCTCTTAATCACCTTACATATGTTACATATATGTGTTAATATCTTTACACATGTCCTCAAGTATTATATATAAACTTTTATTTAATTTAAATGTAAATATAAAGCTTTTTAAATTAACCTTCCTAATTAATAAATACTTATCTTAATATATGTATATATAAACTACTTTTATAGAAAATATTATAAAACAAATTCTAGTACAAATAAATTCTTATACATATATCTTTAAATCCAAAATAATTATTTTTATTGTTTAAGAGATATAAATTAAAATACCAAATACCCTTTGAAAAAAATATTATATTAAATTATACTTTCCAAAGTACAATCTATATATATATATTAGAATTTGAAACACTTTTATTAATTTTCAAACCAAAATTCCAATATATACAAATATACATATATATTTAAATAGAAAATATTTTTAACCTTAATTTGAGAATTATTATATTAAATTTCAAACAACTTCAAATCATAACATATACATACATATATATTACAATTTGAAAACACATCTTTTATTTGAAACAAAAGATTTCCTATTCACAATATATATATTATAAATAGAATATAATTTTATTAGCTTTGGAAGAATAAACCTTATCAATTTTAAATTGTTAGAAAAGATATAAATAAATATTGATAGATTAAAATGTTTATTAGCCTTTAAAAGATTAAATTTACCAATTTACATTAAAATTATAAAGGAAAATTATCAATCCAATTTAATTATTAATAAAGATTATTAAATTGATATTGCCCAAAATTCCGGGTCATCACAATTTTAGCATTTTGCATGACCCAATCCAGCCAAACGGCTTCCCTGAACCTGTACTTACTCAATTTAAATGTGTAAGTGCCAAATATATGAAATTTATTAACATTTCACTTACTTTCAATAGCTAAACACATGCATTTCATAAGCAACAAGCACTAAACACTCCCATAAGCAATTTTATAAGGTTCCAACACAAATTTAAATGCCTTCAATCCATTCAATTCATTTTAAATTTTATTTCCCATTCTCAATTCATTACTGAACTTATTTTATTAGTAATAAGTCCATTTCAATTTATTTCTACTTGGATTTTATTTGCAAATTCAAACTATCACTATTATAATCCAACTCTATTTTATTCAACAACATTTCCAATTATATTTAATTCACCAACAATCCAAGTTGAATTTTATTCATAACTCGAGTTTATTTCCAACTTCATTACTAACTCACAATTCAACTTCCATTTAACCAATTCAAGTTCCATTTCCATATTTCATTAACTAATTAATTATCAATTAGTTTATTCCAATTTTATTAGCTCAGAATTCAACTTCTATTTAACCAATTTAAATCTCATTAACATATTAAATCAACTAATTTATTCCAAATTAGTTCACTCCCACTCTCAATTCAATATTTGATTTTTATCTTCAAAAATCACTTCATTATCTTACTTGATTTCAATTCTATTTTATAATTCAAGTTTGGATTTCTATTTTATTTCCAAAATACCAAACAATTTTTTTTATTTTGGTTTTTACTTTCACCTTTCAAATTCTTATAAGTCACACACTTATATTTTCTTTTTCACTTCCCTCCGGTTATAATCAATTACAATCACACTTAATTTTTAACTCGAGATCTTCTTATTTATAGCCCAAGCATATTTTATCCATGCATTTCAACTTTTGTGAGCTATTTTCAATTTATTTATCCTAATTCAATTCTTATCTTACCTTTATTTATTTCAGTAAGAATTTTATTCCATTCAACATTATTTATAACTCACTGAATTTTTGTTTCAATTAAATTTTATTTAACTTAACTCTAGTTAAATTTAGCATCATACTATTCTTTTGACTTTACCCAATTCATTTGAATTTTATTAAGTAAGAACTTAATTTCATTTAATGTATCCACTACACGATACAATTCCAAAAGCATTTTAAATTATCTTCCAGAGTTTAAGAAACATTTCAAAATCAATCCTTGAAATTAATTATATCCAAAATCCTTTGCATTCCTAAAATCAAACCCAAATTTTGCAAACAATATCAAATTTAAAACAATTCGGTAGCAATTCCTCTCTTAGAAACTCGAAAATGAACATCGATGATGCTGCAGTCATCACCGAAGTTATTTCCAGCGACCGAAAGAGAGTTAAACACTTTTATCTCTTTAAAAACATTTTCCAACTACTTTAAATTCCAAATCTCCCCAGATTTCATATCCAACTCAAAAATGCTTCCGAATAATATCACTATTATTTCTTCAAAACCTTTGAAAACCATTTTCAAACCCAAAGGAATTAAATTTCCAAATTCCTTTCAATTCATATTCAAATATCACTCTGGAATTTTATTCTATTATAAATCACATTTATAATTCACATTTATAAACTTCATTTGTATATGAAATTATTTCCTTAACTTTGGTTATTTTTAATTTCTAGTTAAATTTCCACATAACAATGATTATAATTTAATATTATCATTCCTAACATCAAAGCAACCATATACTATAATAATTTACGGAAAATTATTTCTTTTATATACAAAAATAATTTGGGTAAAATTATTTCATTTACCCTATTTTAAAACAATACTATGTCGAATTGTTCTATTCAAGTGTTTAGAAACCCCTATCTGTACAATTGTACGGACTGTTCCGACCAGAGTTCATAAGCCACTTAATAAATCAACCAACACAATATAAAACCATCTTAATTGTGTTTGCTACATTACAACATGATACGCACAATATAAATCCAACCAGTGCTCTGATACCACTGTAACAACCTAGGCTTTTCAACCATCGGTAGCGGCGACCGGTAGGCTTTGCAACCATCCTAGACCCACCGTGGCACACACTGGTACCTCGGATTTGCTTTTACGGCCAGCCTCTCGACTCGCAACCAACCCAAGGCCTTATACTACCTCAAAGGGACATGTAGGGGTAAGAGTCTCCCGTTCGCACACCAAACATGAAGTGAGAACCCCCTATCATGCTGTAATGTAGCAAACCCGATCCCGGTCTCTTCGAAACGATCAGCGCATTGGCCAATATTGATAGTCGGTTATTTAACTATCAATTAACATCCATAAACATCCATCAAACACATAAATAATTTTCCAAATTATTTATTTACCTCAAATATCTTCGCAAGATATATTCCCACTTTTAAATCCATTGAAAACAGTTTCAAACCGTTCTTCTCTCATGGAATAAATTTTCCAAATATTTTCTATTTCCACTGAAATCACCAAGTACAAACACTTTAGATTTTAAAATAATTTAAAACCACTTTATTATAAAATATATTTTAAACATTTAAATTAAAGACTACTTTAATATTCTATTCAAAAATATATATACTTTAAGAATATTTAAAATTAACTAATTTATAAAATATAAAACTACATTTTTCTCCTTTTAAAAACACAATACCAAGTTACCTTTAAATAATTATTACTAAATTAAATTTGAGAAATACTTACTTTTAAACTTTAAACATTTAAAAATAATAAGTTTTGTAAAACATACTTTAAAAAAACAAATTTAAACCCTTTAACTCATACTTAAAAATTTGTTTTGAAACGTACTCGGCTTTTCAGAGAAATACACTTCTCTTTCACATCTTTTAAAAATATATCACTATTTATTTTTAATCAAATCTACCCATTTCTTTAATAAATTCCCACCATGAATTTATCCTTCCAAATATCCACTGATATATTACTTTACTTTTATAAACCCAGTTTATAAATCTCATGGTCTCAACTTCCTTTTAAAATCCCAGCTTCAAGTACTTAACCAATTCCCAAATTGATTTTCAAAATTTACTCCATTTAAAATAAAACCCTTTACTTATCCAATTTTATTTTAAAATCCGTTATTTTTATTATTTCAAACTTAACTTCTTAACTTCTTAATTAGGTTTTAAAATCTTATTTAACTTGAAACTACAAATCTCGTATTTACTTCAAGTTCCTTCCTTTACTCCTTTCTTAACAATTTAAAATCTTGAATTTTTAGAAATGATCTAGTATTCCTTTAATTAACATCACTTAGGTTTTAAAATTCATCCATTTCCATTTATTCAAAAATCTCCTTTCCCATACTTAGAATTTATTCATTGAAATTTTAAAAAATCACTTTTCCATTTCATTCTCTAACACTACACCAAAACAGGTGATTCCCAACGAGTATAACTGTCGCAAACAGTTTCAGCAACGCTTATTAGCGTCACTGTAGGGGCGTCGCAATTTATTGCCAACGCTTATAAGCGTTGGCGAGTTTAGTTTCCCAACGCTTATAAGCGTTGGAAGGTTGTATTCGCCAACGCTTATAAACGTTGGTGTATATTATTTAGCAATGCTTATAAACATGGGCAAATTAACCATCCAACATTGTTTAATTTTCTATGCTGACGCTTATAAGCGTTGGTAAATTTTAATTGCCAACACTTATAACGCTGAAATATTTTCATTCTCAATATAGTCAATTATTTTAACATTAATAAACAATTAATAACTAACATGATATGCATTATTATACTACATTCAATAGGAACCCAAAATTTACAATATTCATGATCAAATAACAACATAAATTTCATAGTCAACTACTTCATAACAATGTCAACTACTTCATAAGAAGTACAATTCATAATTAAGTTGGTTAATTTAATACATAATCAACTACTTCATAACAATGTCAAATTGGAATACAAAAGACAACGTAAATTTCATAGTGAAATTCTACAAATACCGAATACGAAACTCCGGCCATATAACGAAACCTCCATCTAACACGGTTCTTAAACCGAATACGAAACTTCGGCGTATCACTTGTTCTTAAACCGCTTCATTGATCAAACCATACTTCATTAAACTTTTCTAAATTCTGAGTATCCAGCTCATCCTTGACCTCTGGTATAAATGCAGCCTCCATTTCATATAATTTATCCCATTCAACACCTTTAAACCAGGGATGTTCCTGCATATGACCAGCCATGTACTTTATAGTACAAAATTTTTTTTAAAAACAATTTCCTAATAGTCAGTTAATAAAAATTTGGATTTATGTAATGATACCATTGTATGTTATAAATGTAATAATTAGGACATGTAGTAATATCCTCGATTGCACCTAAAGGCATTTAAGAGAGTACTACAACAAGACTTTCATCCCCACAATCGAGTTAACTTTCCATCTCCATTTATCACTATGCATATTTGCAATTGGAGGTGGTCTTAACAGTCGTAAGGGGAATCAAATTGCCATGATATATTGTTTTGATACTTGGTTCATAAACTTTTGGTACGTGCAATTATTGGTAAAATGATATGATATAAATTAAATTGATTGTACTGGAAAACCATCAGTAAATTTTAACACATTACCATCATCCCTATAAGAACTTTTTAACATGTATATGTCTTCCTCCAGCTAATAAGAGAAATTTATTGAAAACACTGGTGTGCATACCTTAAACTACAAAAAACATCTGGTTTGCAAGTGATCGTGAATCATACTGGAAAGCGATCAACCAGTAAAATGTGAGAAAACTTTTGTGCACATTATTTGATTACCAAACCAGCATTGAATATAGATACAAACTAAATCAATTTTTCACTTACAGCACATTACGGTTATATGGAAGATGACTGGCTGCATCATCGGTTTACGAATACCCCAGGGTACTATGTGCAACCATGTAGATGCAGCCTGAAATGAATAGGGAAACAGAAAACTGGAAATTAGCAGACTCTATTAAATATTTAGTGTTTGTAATAAAACATGAAGGTAAATTTTATAACATACGGTTTCACCAATCTTTTCACAATGCCGATATGCTGTGGGATACATGTAACACTAATATTAGATGAATACATACGAAGGTAAAAGAACAATAAAAAATAAATACCTGTTTTTATTATGCCTGCATCGGTTGATGCATGATGGAAAAAGAATTTCTCGAATCCAATTCGATCATTTTTGACATATAACGTTGTGTAATGATTTATGCCAACAAAATCAAGTGAACCAGCCAAAAATTTCGAAACTCCATTTGTGATATTGGGAAGCCAGCCGCCTACTAGTCTCTCCATTGAACGAGGATAATGGCCGAATATTAGAGGATCTAGGAACCTGATCATATGGTTATTCAATATTATACAATTGTAGCCTACAATCAAATAAAATTGTTATAATCTACTTACCATCCTAATTCAAAATCCATTGCACTATGAGCAGCATTAATGTCCTCTTCAGCATCGAATATAGGCTTATACCATTTTGAGTCTAAAGCAATTCCGATGGAACCGCCCTGCTTACTCTGCCAATATGGATCATTCATAAATTTCATATATTTCCAAAATTCTCAAGTTAAATTAAGTGCAACTATCATGGTACCATGAATTGAAGCTTGTACATATTAAATGTTGTTGCATGAGCTAACAAGATATGATGTGCAACAATATATGGTTCTGTATATGAATTTCCACTTTCACAAAACAGGTGTGATAGTATTGAACATCTTCCCAGAGCTTGAATACCAAAATCATAGCCTTGAATTGAGAAGCCATGAGGTTCATTAAATGTAATCCAATGCTTTACTCTATCACCAAATGCTTCAAAACATGTACGGGCATAATTACTAAAATCTTCCCTGCAATTCGAGTAAATTTTTTCATAAAGGATTACTGTATTCACAAATACATCAAATTCAAACTGTATGTTTAATATAAATCTTAAACTATTTCATAGCTTAACCGACCATTGTATTTGTCTTGCAGAGCTTGCGGAAGATCCTAATGAAAAAGTGTGACATATGGTTATATTCCTAAAATATAATAAAGATACTATAGATCAGAGATAAATGAAATAGATAACATAGTTCATGGAAGAAAATCAATAACCTTTATCAAGGAGCACATTGATTAAATTATTGTAATAGCGTATTCCTTCCATGTTGACTTCTCCCGTACCATCTGTATGTTAAAACACACTCAACGAAATAAGAAATTAACGAATAGAAAACAGGGGAGGTAAGTTGGAGATTAATAATTACTTGGAAAGATCCTTGGCCATGATATTGAAAATCTGTATGCATCCATTCCCAAATCTTTCATCAAGTCCACGTCAGTCTGTAAATTACATGAACTTTATTTTATTTAAACAACTTAACATACAAGGTTTTTTTACCCAGATAACTTTTACATTTGTAAAGAGTGAGTCCAACCTTTATAACAAGACTTGCATATCCAGACCCTTCTGATCTATATCATTTCATTAACGACCAATATCAAAGCCCAATCCTGAACAAGTCTCTATACAAGCATTTAATCCCGTACTGTCACAAAAAGATACTATAATCTATTGGCAGTGTCGTGCTCAACAATTAAAATAATGAATGCAAATCAAAATCCGAAGTATTACCCGATGGTTGTGAGACGTATGTTTACTGTTCAGTGATCGAAGATCACGAATGTAAGTTCCAATGATGGTTGCAGCATATAAGACCATGTAATTTACCTAAAGTTTGCATCGTTCCGAGCTTAGGCGGTAGGTAAATAGCCGGCTCCTCTTTGGAATTATTAGGGCTTTGCGGATACACTGCTTCGCTTGGAGGAGAAGGAGGAGGTGGGAGGTCAACGGGTTGCTACTCGAAGGTCGGAGATCTGGTGCCATTCTTTTGAGGCGAAGAACCGAATGCTGTGGTGCAGGCGACTATGTCGAGGAGGCGGTGGAGGTGGCTATTTTGTTTTTTTAGAGCGGCTGAAATGAAAGCGTTGTGGAGGAATTAGTGAGAAGGAATTAGGGCATGGATGACTAAAGGATGCTTGTTTACTTTATTACCCCCACAACTTTTATTTAATTTCAATTTATCCAGATTTTCCAACACAAATATGTGTTAGCAATAAAAAAAAGTGTAAATGTGTTTTTGGTGACACATTTTTAGCGTAGCAACGGATATTGTTGTCATTAATCTACAACACAAATAAGTGTTGGTAATTGAAAAAATTAAGTGTCACGAAATGACTGTTTTGGTGTAGTGTAATTTATCCAAATTTCAATAATTATTAACTTAACATTCTCTATTTTATTTTCTTTTTCAAAATTCCAATTTTATATATTTTAATAACTCAGTATACCGAAAGGTATATTCAATCAGACCATAACATTTAATATTCCCATTATCAATATAATTCATCCCAGAATATCAAAATCATAGCACAGAATTATTAGAACAATCTAAATAATTTTGAGGAATCCAGTTGGTTCCCTCCAACCTATTTCCCTGCATCCACAGACGTTAGCACAATACCAATTCCAATTCGAGATGGAATATCGCGGTATATGGGTTTATAAAATATCATCCGCTATTATGCGGCACATAGGGTCTCATCCGCTATATAATGCGGGAAATCAATCACTCCAATATATACTATATACTACTATATAATATACCACATCCAATCAATTCAATCATTCAACCAAATATTTAAATTTAACCATTTAAATTAAACCCAGATGAGTGAGATTAACTCAACTTTGTTATTGATTTGCAATCTATTCCATCTCGACTTGATTTCCATGATTTTCAGACCTTGTATAAACATTAGATGTTCTATTAATATTCGAACCAATCGAACAATTAATTTCTATTAAATAGATTTGATTAACTAATCATTAAATTTTAAACTAATTCCTTTAGTAATTTATCTTTAGTAACCAAAATAGCTAAATAAGTTAATTTAACAATTTATTCCCCCAATCCATTATTTTAAAAACAAACTAGCAAATTAAAATACGTAAGTGTGTATTTATTTTATTTTGACATCTTATATATACTTATAAGGAATAATTTATATAGATAAAAATCTAACTTTACATAACTTTATACACGTTTAAAATTTATATATATATATATATATATTTTCCAAACCTTACCTTTTATATATATATATATCCTATTTTACTTTTATATTGAAATCAAGATATGCATGTGTATTTATATATCTTTCAACAATTTGAAACCCTACCTTTTCTTCACAGTAAACTTTTCTTTCAAAATATATATATATATATATATATATATATACTACACATATGTGAATTTACTAAATGAATTTAAATCGGAAAAATACTGTAGAATGCTAAATACCCTACTGTAATATTTTTTTTTCTGCTTATAAAATCATCACAGTAAATTTAATTTTCCCTAAATTTATATATTAAATTTTACATAAAAAAAAGAGATTGAATACCTCATCGAGCAGATGCTAACCCAGACCTCATCTCACCTCCGGCCCCAAACCCTCGAAATCGCGAGCACTTCACTGATTCGCCGCCACCATCACGGCCGTACTCACCAGGCATCTCGCGACTCCGTCCACACGAATGCGACTACCTAGCTCGATTCGAATTTCCCCCTAAATCGCGACCTGCCACCATCGAAGCAGCCCCTGCTCGCGACTCCCACCAGGCCACTACACGACCTCCAAACATCACACAGGCCTCAGCCCTAACCATACGAAGTGAATTCAATTCGGTTCCCACACGAGCATGAATTGTTGAAGGCTCGATCTCGAGAATCGACGGTAGGGAAAACGCGATGATGATTTTTTTTATATATACGAACGAATTTGTTTGAAAGAAAAGGAAAAGGGGAAAAGTGATTTGCTTGAACGGGAATCAGAGAAGAGGGAGGACGAAATTTGAATGAGTTCAGCTGTTTTTGTATTTATTTTTTTCTTTGCTGATTTTGATTTTTGATTTGCTCGGCTGTTTTTGATGGAAAATGAAGGAGGTAACGAAAGATACCTTACTTATTAAAGAAGGGATAAGGAGACACTGTACAGGCGGCTTCAGTGATTTCGAAATGAAAGAAAAAAAACTACGATGTGAAAGAATTTCGGCTGCAGAGTAGGTTTATTAAGAAATATATTTTATTTAAATTTCAAACGTCTCTATTTCGCAAGTCAAAAACTTGACCTCCTATTGAGGCGTGCCGCCAAGCGTTTATAATGTTATACCCCTATTCCGAACCCAATGGAAAAGGTTTCGAGTACTAATTCGATCGTATGGAGAAGATAGCTTTTTGGACCCAGTTTATATTGAATTTTCGATATAAATTTCAACGCGTTTATATCTCGTACGCTCACACAACAACTTCAATCACTACGAAAATTGAAATCCAATAATAATACACTATTACAAATCTAATGGAACTAGTTTCGTCGAATTCCGAGACTATGCCTCGAAGGGCTATTTTTAAATTCAATTTAAACAATATATATTTTTAAAACTGAACAAACCACTTTTAAATTCAATTTTAAAAGTTCTATTATCTTCAGTATCATTAATATGAATTTTCTAAGCCTTTAAAATATTTTTAACAAGCTTGAAACTGAAGATTCAATATTTTACCCGACTTCCAATTATTAAATTCAATAAATTTAATTATCCAATAATTTGTTATATTTGAAAGTCAAGTCAAAATTAACCCTTTGAATATTTAAATCAATTAAATATTCTCATTTCAAATATCCCAAAATTCCGGGTCGTCACATGTGTGCTTATTTATCTACTTTGTTTGATCTAGATCTAAACCTCCTTATCACGAATATGTAAATGCCTATGTCGTCTGATTTTATTATTTTTATTTAAAAAAGGTGGAAACAAAACAAATTAAATTTTGGAATATTTTTGTTAATAAGTCAATTTTCATATTAGAAGATTAAGATTTGACTATTTACACATAAATTGCTATGTGAATCAAACTTTGAAATTTAAATTAATATTTGTTGATAACATAATATGATGAATTAACCGTGTTATGTTTTAAATCATTCTAAAATTACCTTTTTTAATTAAAAAAAAAAGGAAAAATTAATGATTTATTCCTTGTTTTACAATTATATCTATTCTAGTACCGAGTCTTTATTTAATAGGAAACATTCCATTTCACAAGCTACTTGTATATTATTTATTTTGTTTTGGTTTGTACGTGTTTATAAGTTTATATATTTATGTAATACCTTTTGTGTGTGTATTTATATTTAACTCAAAGTTTCAAAAGGTTGTTTTGTGTAAGATATAATAGTAAACTTTTAAACAACTTTAATAAAAATTGGTTCATCGATTTATTGCATGTAATATAAATAAAGTCTATTTCAATTTAAACTGCTATGCAAAATATTTATTGTGTATGTATATATATATATATATATCTATATGTAAATATATATATACACACACATATATTTTTATTTAAAATAACCTTTCATGTTTCCGACAACAAAGACATATATAGAGGGGAAATGTGTCCGTTGCAGTGTAAATCCCAACACCTAAACAACGTTCATATTAACTATGTACACTTTTCATATATTGCACTTACACTATACATATGATTGCATTTGATGTGCTCATCATAATATAAATTTAATTAAAATTAAATTAAACTAATTTTAAACAATTATGATAAAATGAAGAAATATTAGAAGGAAAATTTGGAAAAGTTGTAAATGAATTTAGACTACACAGGCTTGACAAAGATCTAAAATGGTAATTTTTTTTAAATTCACCCATTTCTTTCGATGCGAGCTGGCCCAATCCCTTCAGATACTAGTATTGTTCAGAGTGATCAAAACAGGGATGGAGTTTCAGGAATGTAAACAAGTTTTGGGTTGGTAGATAGTTCATTCAACACAATAGGACTATAGGTGCTACCTAAGAGATCAATGGAACCTTAGCTAAAGCCTCAAGCTCTAGTAGACGAAGGATCCCACTACAACATTGCACTTTTCCTAACCGAGCCTCTATGGTGAAGAGATCTTTTCGTTGAAGAGCGTTTTGAACTCGTTGAAGCATCCGCCAACAATGAAACCGAACTCAGCGAATCCTGCACCATAATATTTGAGTAGAACTCCGATTTGAGCGTATCGGCTAAGGTTGTCGCCTCCTTACCCAATAGTAGCCTAGTCACTTAATCACGCTTATTTAAAGAATGGGACATAACCGAACCAGTGCAAATCCCTTCTGCAATATCATCAACTACACCCTTAGACATAACCACCCCTGTCCCTATACAATAGTAGAACAATGTTTGTGTCATCACCATGCGAGATATAAACGACAGCACCTCCTCTACCATAATCACATTTGTTTTACACATATTTTCTCCAAAATCTTTCCTTGCACAACACTCATTCCAGCCGTGTTACGATCACTTTTTGATTCATATCCACCCCATCACTTGGTGGGATTAATTTGATTATCGGTTGATCAAGTCACATCCATTTCTCGTTAGGTACTCCACCCATTGGGTTGTGAGCGAGAATCATCGAATGAACGGTTGAACCATGTTCATTTTGTTTAATCTGATCGTGAACTTGTGTAATCGGCTTGCTCCAAACTTTGGGAACCTGCTCAGACATGTTAATATTAGTTAGTCGGGTATCATAACTAATATGCAATGCTATAGTAATCACAGATTTGAAGGAAATTTCAAACTTGCCAAATGGAAAGAAATGACATAATTTGTCTTATTACATATCTGGAAAATCAAATGCTAAAGCAAATTTTAAAATTAAATACTACTGAATGAAAAAGAATAAACTAAGTGAATAGCGTCGTTAATGCCTACTATTCCACACTTTTGGGAGTGTAATGCCATAAACAATCACTAGCTTGAAAGTTCCTTCTCCAAGCCTCTGTTCAATGACGTACCAGTCCTTCCCAAGTAGGATTCATGTGTGACAGGACAAAAAAAACAAGTTTCAAGATAAGATCGCCTATTTCAAAGGTCCTAGGTCGGGCTTTAGTGTTGTAGTTTCAGGCAACTCGGTGTCGATGTGCAGCTGCCCTCAAATCAGCTTCTTCGCGCTTCTCATCTACCAAGTCTAGAGATTCTAAGAGGAGATCTCTATTCGTTATACGGTCGTAGTAGGTCACTCGGTGAGAAGGGGCTTTGAGCTCAATAGGAATGACAACTTCGGAGCCGTAAGCAAGGGAGAATAGAGTATGGTCAGTCGTGGACTTGTGGGTGGTTGTGTAAGCCTGTGCAGTTAATACCCTGCTATTACCTCGCCATAACCTTGCTATATCTCATAGCAGATTTCTACCGCTATGATTTTTCTATATTGCCCTAAATATAGCCTTTTCGCTTTAAGCCCTGCTATTTCGGCTATATCCCGTTATTCCTGCTATATTCCGCTATTTCCGCTATATCTTCTTTAAAAGAAATGAATTGAAAAATGACATTTATACATTATAAAAATTATGAAATTAATTTATTTAATTGAATTTTTAATATATTTTCAGAAATGAAAATTCTATAATATTCTACTAAATTCAATTATGTTATATAACAGTTTTATGTTTATTTATAGTATATTCACACATGTTTTTATTTAAAATTATTTATGTATTAATTATAATTCAGTTGAATGTAATTTTTTCATTTAATTACCATTTATATATTTGTAAAAACATTAAGTATGAGTTTTATATGCTATTTTAAAGTCATCTACTATATCCCGCTACATCCTCGCTGTATCCTTGTTATGACTTTTTGCACCTCCACCACATTGAATCTGCCGAGCGCTTTAACTGCACAGGTGTAAGCCCATAATGGTGTTGGGAGTTCATCCACCCACTTGCCTCTAGCCATCTCCAAACGTTTCTTCAAAATGGAATTTATGATTTTGTTAACAGCTTCAACTTGTCCATTTGCTTGAGGGTGAGAAACTGCCGCAAATCTCTTTTTAATATGATGCCGACCACAGAAGTCTTTGAATTCAACGCTGTCGAATTGGGTATCAGTTACAATGGTTCATGGAAGGCCAAAATGAAAGATGATGTTCTAGATAATGAAGTTGATTATTTTCTTGGTCGTAATCATGGTTAAAGGTTCTACTTCATCCTATTTGGTGAAGTAATCAACTACTACGATGGTGTACTTCGCACTACCTTTAAAGATCGATAAGGAACCGATAATATCTATGCCCTATGTGGCGAATGACTATGGATTGACCATTTGTGTAATTTCCATCGGCGGAGCTCTCAGAACTTTTGCATGCTTCTAGCACTTGTCGCATCGCTTGGCATAATCAATAGCATCTCGGTTTATAGTTGGCCAGTAATACCCATAAAGGAGTATTTTCTTTGCTAGGGTTTGCCCTCCATTGTGATTGGCACATTAACCTTCATGAACTTCCCTTAGGACTCGTTTTATTTCATAATAAGTGATACACTAGAGCAGGGGAATGGAAAAACCCTTTCTCTACATGACTCCTTCTTGAATGATATATCATGAAGCTTTGCGGAGGATTTGTCATCTTTCATTATTCTGTTCGAGAAGGACTCCCCGTAGTAAATAATCATTAATCGGAGTCATCCACGACTCCTTCTCAGGCTCCGTCTCTAGTACCCAGTTGATTTCCATCTGGTTTATGCTTAGAGCATCTAGTACTTCGACTGGAACCAAGACCATTTGTTGTGCATCCCCGATGCTAGCAAACTTTGCTAATGAGTCGGCTTCTTTGTTTTGATCCCAGAGAATGTGCGTGATGTCATAATACTCAAAGACAGTCAATAACTCTTCGACTCGGATAAGGTACGGAGCTAGTTGTTGTCCTTTAGCTTGGTAATCTCCCTTGACTTGGTATACTACCAACTGGGAATCGTAAAAGATTTCAAGAGATATTCCCAGTTCTCTAGCAAGTTTGAGTCCAGCAATCAAAGCTTTATATTCGGCTTTGTTATTCATTGCAAGGAAGTCAAGCTTCAAAGCATAGAAAATTGATCAATCCTCCAAAGTTACTAGTACGACTCCGGCTCTAGAACAATGATTATTGGAGGCTACATCTGTATACACTTTCTATCGGATGGTCGGGGCTTCACTGCTCTTTGGGAGATCATCCTGTGCAGTGAACTCAGCTATAAAGTCCGCCAGTGTCTTTCCCTGGATGGCTCTCCGAGGGAGATAGGTAATGTCAAATTGGCTCAACTCGATGTTCCACTTTGGTAACCTTCCATATGTCTTAGATCGCGGTAGGACTTGATGTAATGGCTGGTTGGTATAAACGTTGTTGGGATGAGCCTGAAAATAGGGGCGGAGCATTCATGACGCAATCAACAGACAATATGCCAATTTCTCTATCTTCGGATGGTTCCTTTCAGCTCTTGTTAATCGCTTGCTAACATAATAGACCAGTCTCTGGATTTGATTCTCCTCGCGAAGCAGTGTGGCACTTATGGCCTGTACCGACTCGACCAAGTAAATATACAAACCTTCATGATCCACTGGCTTTGAGGTATCTCTAAGTGGTTCAACCAAGCTTAGAATGCATCTTCACATTCCTATTCCATTCAAATTTCCTTTTCCCTCTTCTAATTGGTCGAAGAATGGAATGCATTTATTGGTGGCTCTGGAAATAAACCGATGGCAACCTTCTCATTTAAACTCTGTACTTGTTTGATATTCTTTGGTGCTTGGATGTTGTGAATAGCTCGAATATTTTTGGGATTAGCTTCGATTCTGCGAGCATTGACAATGAAACCCAAGAATTTTCTTGATGCAATGCCAAAGGAACATTTTAGAGAATTGGTCTTCATTTTGTAATATCGGAGGATATCGACAATTTCTGCTAAGTCTCTAATGTGGTCGCTTGATTGTCGTGACTTTATGAGCATATCATCCATAAATACCTCCATTGTCTTTCCAATCTGATCTTTAAACATTCGGTTAACTAGGCGTTAATAGGTCACTCCAGCATTCTTTAACCCGAATGACATTACCACATAACAGTGCAGTCCAACTTCGGTAATAAAGCTGGTGTGCTCCTGGTCGGGGATGTGCATCGGGGTTTGATTATATATAGAGTAAGAATCGATGAAAGATAACAACTCATCCACCAGCTGGTCGATCCTTGGAAGGGGAAAATTTTCTATTGGACATGCCTTGTTTAAGTCCGAATAGTCAATGCACGTTCGCCACTTTCCATTCACCTTTCTCACAAGTACAGGATTGGATACCCATTTAGGGTAGAGGGCATCGAGGATAAACTAGTTGCTTTTCAGTCTATCCACCTCCTCATTAAGGTGGCAGATTTCTTCAGATCCATGTCGCGTCTTTTCTATTTCACCGGGACATTCCTCGGGTCGTTATTTAATGTGTGGCTTGTAATGGCAGGCGAGATCCCACACATGTCAGAATGGGTCCAAATGAACACATCGAGATTCACTCGGAGAAAACCAGCAAGTTCCTTCATCATCGGGGGGCTGAGTTGTGATCCGATCTTTAGGACCCGTGACTGGTCATCGTGGCTGACCGTGATGTCAATCATTAGCTCAGCCGGTGCAGCCTTTGTTTCTTTGGGCTTCTCTTCATCATTCCTTGGATCTATGTTTTTATAGAACCGACTATGGCGCCTGAGCCAAGGCTCAGGCGTTGATTTTCAATCTTCGGTGGCTTGGAGGCGGAGAGACTTATCCACACCCTTATCTTTCTCCTTCCACTGAGCGTCCCTCAACTCAGCCACATAGTAGGCACATCCGATCGCCCAATCACCATGTACAACTCCAATACCATTATCAGTTGGAAACTTCAAAGTCAAACACCATAGGGCAAGGGCTGCCCGAAATTTAGCTAGGGCCTGTCGGCCCAGAAGGCATTGTATGGAGAGTTAACATCCAAAAGGTCGTTTCTGCAACATCCGCACTCTCCCGTGGTCGCCTTCTCCCAACTCCATGGGCAATTCAACATAACCGACAGCTTCGGTCGGATCACCCTCAAATCCATGAATGCAGGCTTTAGACGATTTTAAGTCCTCGGCTTTCATCCTTATCTGATCGTAAGCCTTTTTGAAAATTATATTCACGGAACTACCACAGTCAATCAAGATCTTCCTCACTAAAGCAGGGATGATCATGGCCGAATTGACCATTGGGTTGAGCGTCTGTGGCTCCACCTTATCTGCATCTCTATTTCTAAATACAATGTCGTTTTCCATTGTACGTTGCTATTTCGCCGGAGCCCATCTTTTGTATTTGAATAACACTCAAAATTCGTATGATTGGTTATGCTAGCATAGCACTCCATCTCGTGCCAGCTCTTATTAGTTGGATGTAGTCCTCAAGCTATTATATTGATCACTAATCTTCCACCATTCCATGTAGGCTCCTTATCCTTATGCGGCACTTGTCCTCGGTTGGGGTCGGATGTCCCGTGCCCGCCATCTTACGGGGCTTTAACATACAGCTGTAGTTTTCTTTCCCGAATCAGTTTCTCGATAAAATCGTGGAGATTCCTACATTCATTTGTGTTGTGACCATAACATTCATGGAACCAGCAATATTTTCTAGTCTGCTTTTGTTTCTCCGTTGATTCTTTCGGAGGTGGCTTCCTATACTACATGGTACTACATGTTGACAAGTAGACGTTCTCTAGAGATGTATTCAGTGGTGTGTAGGTATCATACATTGAAATCTTAGACTTTCCTCTTCCATAATCCCTCTTTCATTCATGGTTCCTATCACCGCCTTCCTTCTACTAATTCGGTTTATTTTGGACATTTACTTGAACTTTTCCGAAACTCTCCCCAGACTGTTTCATTGTAATGTTACTCTGAACTCCCTCTAAACTCAGTCCCCCAACATTCTTCTTCCTAGAGCATTTATCTTCTTCTTTCCTCAAATATTGAGCTGCTTTTGCATAGAAATGCTCCAACATTGCAGGTGGTTTGCCAGCTAACCAATCGCCAAAGTAAGATTCTAGGTCAATCTCTCTTGTTACCGCCATCAATATTGAATGGTCATTTGAATTATTGACTTCTGTGATGGCTGTATGGAATCTCTCCAAGTAGTCTTTTAGTGAATCTCCTGAAGCCTGGATCACGGTTGATAGGGACATTACATCTTTAGGCAAGTTGCATGCATACGAAACTACTCCATAAATTTTGTTGCCAAATCGTCAAATCTAGAGATTGACCATGTGGGTAATCTTGTAAACCACATCGTTGCTATGCCAAAGAGAGTAATAGGAAAACATCTACATTTTGTGGCATAAAAAGTTTGTGTGGAATTCATCAACCATTCATATCTCATGATGTGCTGCCTGGGGTCGGTTTTTCCCTTGTAGGCAGGCATCGATGGCCTGGTAAATCTCCTCGGATACTCCATGTGTAAAATATTTTCTGTGAACAAGGTATGGCTACTTGAGATCCCCCAATCATCATTGGTTAAGCCTTGGCTCTCCCTTACTAGCTACCTAATCATAGCCGTCAAGTCCAACGTTTGGATAGTTGGAGCCAAGAGGTAGTCATGCTCCATCTCACGTGAATGGTCTGTTCGATGTCTACGGGCCGTTCCACGCCTTCTTAGCTCAACATCCTCTTGATGTGCATTCACATCATCATCATTCTGGAGAGGTAACTTGTCTGCTTTTTACTTGAAATCTAACATCCAGATCAACCGCGACGGCTCCAGCTCGAGTTCCATCAAGAAAGGTAAGGTTCCTCCTCTAGAGGAGGGATCAACCCCGGTCCCTATGGAGGGATCAGGTCGGATCAGTCCTGGCAGCCCGGGAATTATTGTGTGTTGATATCCAGTTGCTTCTACGTGATATCCGTCATTTCTCTGGCGTCCGCACCTGTGATGGTCGTCTGATGAAGTTGAGCTCTCCGATGCAGAATAGGAAGTTGGCTCCTTTCTAGTTTTCCCACGTTGTTGATCCTTGAGTTGATTCATTAGATCGATATTGGCTTGAATCTGCCGGTTCAACTGTCAGCGACTATCCATGAGCTCTCTCATCATGTTCTAGAAATCAGCTCCTATGATGGAATCAGCTAGATTCTGGACATCAACTAGACTTGCAGCATTGGCATCCACTGGTAGATTGTTTGGCCTCCTTGCTAGATGCTAGCGTACTCGTTTCCTTCTACATTTTGAGAGGCAGATATGTTGTTCCTAACTATTGTTCATAGTTTTCCTTAGACTTTTGCAAAGTTAAATAGAACATATAAACTATTTAAAGATAATTCTAAATCTCTTCCTTATATTTGTGCAATCCAACTACAATAAAGGGATCCAAATGAAGTTGAGAATCTTGGTTCTTAGTGAAAGCACCAAAATGTTTGCATCAAAAATTGGGACAAACACCCAAAAGATTTCTAGTGGAGAAATGAATAAAGAATAGTAAATGTAAACAGAGAGAACATAACAATAAAGCAACAGAAACTAAGCAAATAACAGAGACACGTCAGTTTATAGTGGTTCAACGTTGTTTGCCTACGTCCACTTTGAAGAGAGCTTTATTAATCACTTTGTAAACTGAGTAAAATATGGATCGGATCAGAATCCATATTTACAAAAGAGTACAAAGCAACAAGCAGCGTAAAAATCTCGAAAATGAATAATCAAGTCTGTATTTATAGAGGAAGACGGTGAAATATCTCCATGAAAATTCGGCAAAAGGATCTCCAGAACCATAGGGTCCTACAGGAGGGATCGTATGGCCCAAATCCTAAGAAATAGGGATCGGGGATGATCCCTATGATTGGTGAATTTGAGAGTGCGATCTCCATGGGAGCTTCTGCATGTTGTATTATGCTTAGACTCCAAGTTTCATGCCAATTGGATTAGTAGAACTTGAGTTATTGATCAATCATTATTGCAATATGTGATGTTGTCTGATTCTGGCCGATCCCTCTAGACGGAAGAGGGATGATCCCTCTTCCTTATGCTGTTTGGGGTGTGATATCTAGGGTGGACTCACTAGGGTCCCCTCTTCTTGTTCCCAAAGTTTCATGTGTATCTGACTTCTGCATTTTGAGATATCAATCGTTTTCCATTGAGTTGCACTTGTTTAGCTGAAGTATTTCGATCCCTTTGGTAGAGAGGGATCACACTCGATCCCTTTTCTAGACTAGACTATATTCCATACTTATAATGTTTTGTATAGCATATCTCTTAATTCCATTTAATCATGGCTTCATATTATCATCTGTACTTGATTTTTGGACCCCACGATCATCACTCTGGGCTACTAGCCTTGATGATAGTCGAGTCTAATTTGTCCAATCAATTCGGATATAGCCGGGTCAAAATACTGGAGAACAAGAATTAAGGCTCCCAAATTTTATCTCAAAGTCGATTCCAAATTCTTAAATAAAATGAAATACCAAATCCAAGATTTATCTCAAAATTCATTAAATAATAAGAAATCATATTTTTATAGAATAAAAAATAGTTTTTGAAAGCAATATCTATGTATACTAATCTCAAAAGGTTTTATTTGAAACTTTTAAATTATCACTTACCTTTATAAAACATTTCATTTCAAAGTATACTTATTTTTAAATCAAATATAGAGTTTTAAAATATGCAGTTTCAATCCATTATACCTCAAAATTTGCAAAATTCAAAACATGAAAGTTGTAGATAAAAGTACAGGCTTTCTAACACATAAAAGCTCATCAAAATCGGACTTATGATTCAAAAGTTATGGTCGAAACAATTCTCAGGTTTAAAATTCATTATCCCTGTCGTTTATTCTTGGGACAGTGACACTAAAATGCATTTTCAACCATATAAACCACAAAATATTGAAAAAACTCAAATCATAAAAATTGTAGATAAAAGTATAATCTTTGAACAAGAAAACAATCATTAAAATTAGCCTTACGGTTTAAAATTTATGGTCGAAACAATTCTCAGGTTTAAAATTTATTATCCCTGTCATTTATTCTCAGGAAATCGATACTAAAACGCATTTTCGACCATATAAACCACAAAATATTGTAGAACTCAAAACACAAAAGTTGTAGATAAAAGTATAAGTTTTCGAGAACATTAAGAATTATTAAATTTCGATCAGTAACGAAAAAGATATGGCTAAATCAATTTCAGGTTTAAAACTCAAAAAATGATATTAAAGATAGAATTGTGATTGTACTTTCAATTCTATTTCAGGTCTGGTAAATAGCAAAATCTCAAAAGGTAACCAAAAAATAAATTGTTTCTCATTCCATCTAGTTTCTAACCTAAAATATCTAACCTCAGATGGGTTTGAAATATGTAAGTTATCATTGTTTTACTTCAACATGTTTTTCTAGTGCATTTTCAATAACCATAGAAACCCAAAATCATCATCTCATTTCACAAATTCAATTAAAATAGCAAACATACAACTGATTATTCAAAGATAGGTGCGTGAGTAATAAACTCACCTTTCTACTTTTTAATTCAGCAATAATTTCAATTATAGTAGCTTCACCTTGACTCAACGAACCCTAGAATAAAAGTTTCACAACACACAACAAAAACCCCAATTCAACAACTGTAAAATTGAAATTACTTAATTTAAAAGATAGAATAAAGTTTCAAGTTATTACCTTGACAAATTAGCTTCTAAAGGGATTCACACTACAAGAAATTTGATTTGTAGTGGCGCACAAAAAACGCTACAAAAAGTTTTGTTGGCGTTTTGATAAACGCCGCTAGAAAACATGCGACTAAAAATCCATGATTTTTTGTTGCATTTATTTTAACGCCACTATAAGTGAATTTTTGGCAGCGTTTTTTAGACGTTACTAAAGGTCTTTTTTACAGCGTTTAAGAAACGCCACCGAAAAGGTGCCGTTTACTATCTTATTTTTTTGTTGCACTTATTATTATTTTTTGCAGCATTTTTTGAACGCCACGGAGATTGTCTGAGTTACTATAATTGCTGAGTTACTATTTTTGGTGGCGTTTTTTCTCCGCCACCGTATGTTTCGATTTTATTGCCTGCTGTTCCACGACTGCATCTGATTTTGCCTCCAATTCAATTACTTCAAAACTTATACAATAACGTAATATATAAACACATACACATTCAAACATAACACATTCAATGAACCAAAATAACACAAACAAAAGAAATTACATAATCACCACTATGTCATAACATTAGTGTCAAGACAAAAGGTTAACCATACGTTTACACAACCAAACTACCATAAACAGTTTCATAATAGTACATGCAGCTAAAGTAGTGCTGCTACCATACATACTAGTTTCATAATAGTTTCATAACAGTTTTAATCAACCTAACTAATACATGTGCTGCTACCATACCAAAAACCAGTGCTGCTGCTTGAATTCTTCACAAACGTTTATCTACCTGTAAACAATAATAATCATGTTACTAAATATTTGTGAGGTGAAGTTATCAAAGATCAAAAATGGACAAATATAGAAGTCCTTAGACTATAATACTTCAAACAAATATGCCTCTGTGTATTAACCACTGATGTGAGCACATTGTAATCGTCCAACAACTTTTACATCATATTTGTGAAGTCAATGCACTAGACTTGCACATTAGCAGATGAACTTATGACAAAGATAAATGTCTTTATCATGTGGCAGATTGTGACCATTCAGTGCTTAAGTGTAGAATGATATTTAACTAACTACTAGGGGTTTAGATATGTTAAAGAATGAACGTGTGTTCGCCTAAGTTGTAGCGAGCAACACGACCCTGTTGGCTCATAGCACCTACAGTTGGGGCAACGCAGTTTCACTGTGTTGGTGGATGTTGAATACAAGCTGGTAGTTAATTTACCAAAGTATTGCATTATTGCTAGAACAATATGTTGTTGATAATGTGATAGCTTATCAGGCTATGCAGTGAGTACACTGAAGGTGTTAAAACTGGTTCTGTTACATCAACTAGGGATATACTTTTCTATCAAAGTTTTACCAGGCTCCAGTAACCTTTATTAGTACACGGTGAATGTGTTAAAATTGGTTATATAAATTCAACACTTCAGCCACACAAACTTTGTTCCATCCACTATCAACAACTACACAAACTCTAGCTCTACACCAATATTTATTGAGTAATATAACTAATTTTTATAGTCGATTATCTAGGAATATTGTTAGGGTATTAGAATCAAAGTTTGAAAACATTTATGATGAACAAGTTATATACCTTTTAGTTTGTTTTCAGAATGACTTTTTCCGTTGGCCAAGCTATGGGAACGCCAAGTGCATCTTCCATGCACGTCAACTCTGATGTTGGTCTCCATAGCTCTGCATTTGCATCTCTCACAATATCAACCCAAAATTTTACAGCATTAAGTCCCAATATACGACTATGGACCATCGATATCGGATCAGTTGATGCAATAGTTCCTTCAGCCACTACGTTTGTTCCACCCAAATCAATCAACTGGCATTTGCTATCTTTTGTCAACTTTGCAATTGGCTGGAAAAAAAGAGATTATTATGCAGAATATATACATACACATAATAAATAAACTTTCATACACAGGTAATTTCTTCAATTTTGAAAATTAATACTTACATGCTCTGATTTCTTCATGACCAAGGGTGTAGATTTCATGGGAGAAGTCGCACAATTTACACTGTCATTTCCATTTTCTTTATCAACTTCAACTTTTGATTTTGGCCATGCTACTTTCCTACCAACTGCATCTCCAATGCACGACATATCACATGTGGGTAGCCACAAATAAGCATCTTTATTTATTACTTTGTCGACCGAAATCACAACGGCAGACGGACCGAGCGGAATACCATTAACAACATATTGTGGCTCTCTGGAGTAGACTCTTCCTTCGGCAACTATCCCTTCACCCTCATTCCAACCATAAATCTTGCATTTGTCGTCTTGGACAGTGTTGTTACTCTAAAAATGAGAAGTGTAATTTTAACAAACAAATAAATATAAAGATGGTTTATTTTAACAAACAAATAAATTTCTACTTAGCAAATTACTTAGCAAATTACTTAGCAGGTTATAAAATGAGAAGTGTAATTTTAACAAACAAATAAATATAAAGATGGTTTATTTTAACAAACAAATAAATTTCTACTTAGCAAATTACTTAGCAATTCATTCACAGGTTATAAAATGAGAAGTGTAATTCCAACCATAATATTGTGGACAGTGCTGTTAATATAAAAAAATTATTCAAATGGATTAATTTGGGGTACTGATATCTAAAAACTAAAACTAAAACTTTAGTATGTTTCAATGAGAAGTGTAATTCAACAGTTTAGTATGAGAAGTGTAAATTTTACCATACTGACGTCGTTCAAATTTACTCGCAGCGCCATCTTAATGCAAGTTGATGGCCAAGCTACTACCTTATTCACAGCGTCTGCTAATACTGTCATTTTAGGTGTAGGCCTCCATAAATAAGTATCTGGTTTGTCCACGATATCTACAATAACGCTCACAGCATTTGGTCCAAGACGAATGCCATTGACAACCGCAGTTGGGTCCCTGGACAACACCCTCCCATTGGCAACAACTTCACAGTTTCCATCCCAATTCAACATCGAACATACATCGTCATTGCTCTGTAATTATTCAACCAAAAATTATAGCAATCACTGGATCAAAATTTAAAATATAAATGTTATTTCTTGAGTAATATAATTATTATTTTTACCAATTCAAATGTGCTCCTTTTCGAACTTTCTACACCCTGCAGCAAAGCTCTAATATCAGGATATTTTAATCTTAAAAGCACTCAATTAAATGTAATGTAGGCGTTTAATTGACTATCGAAAACTACTAAATGGACTTTGATCAGTTAATGTAATAAGTTTGGTAAAATTAAAATGACCATACTTAAAATGGCAGAGAACATATAATAAGTTTGTGAGAGAGAATAAATTTGTTCTTTTTAGTATTTTAAATTATATGGCGCTTTGAATTTTTTATTTTACATATATAAATTACTTTTAATAGTTTACCTTCTGGTTCATCAGAACCTGCAGCATACTCTTCATTTCTGCTATTTCCTCTCGACACTATGATACTTGTTTATCTTTGGCCTGGGCCACAACTAGCTTGGTTAAAGTGCAACCCCTTCCCAATGCCCTTAACAGTCCTGGTTTATCTTGTCCGAGTACATGTACAAGAGCATCTCCACTGACATTATGTGACGAACCGGAATGTGATAGGCTACCAAATTTTTTAATCTCCTCCTACATAAATAAATACATATAGATAATGTACAATGGTAAAATTATCGTAGTTTCGGACAATTTTTTATATACAGATAAAAAAAAAAAAACTTACAATAGCATTTCCAGCTTCCGCGGTCACCGGTTCACCATTTTTTTTTATGTGAGATTTAATCCAAACATCAGCTCTAGTTATGGACGATGGACTTGGACTTTCTTTTTTCTAAATTTAGGATAACATTAAATAAAAACCGGATAGGTATAAAATAATATTAAATAAAGCTATACTTAATTAACTAACCATGTCTTCGGTCAATCTAGCCATTCCCTTACGACCAGTTGTGTGTGGAAGTTGTTTATCCCTAAGGGTCGAATATTTCTCACTTCATTTCTGTAAAATAGAAAGATATATTGTTGATATATTGTTATAGGATAATGGCAGCTTTGTTGTTTGAGAAAGTGAAGAGTGACTGAGAGAAGTTGATATATTGTTATAGGATAATGACAGCTTGGTTGAGGAAGTGAAGAGTGACAGAGAGAAGTTGTTTGAGAAGTGTTTGATAAAGGCAATGTGAAGAAGAAACATGGATATTTTGTTTTGTAAATAGAGAACAAAAACTTGAAAACAGTTGCTTGTAGTAGAGGAAAATTCAATGTATCAGAAACTAAAAGACAAATGAAATAAAACAGTGAACATAATATCAAGTGAAAACAGTGAGCACAAGAAACAGATATGTAAAAATGAAAACTAAAATCTAAGATGCAATGCAATGTTTTTTTTGGGTATATGCAATGCAAGCTTGTTGAAGTATGAAATGCAACAGCAATGTAAAACAGAAAACGAAACGCAAAAGCCAGGAAATGAAATCCTATAGCATACTAGTTGAAAATTCCAATGCAAGATGAAAACAAATCCAACAATTTTTTTAATGCAAGATAACACAATACAAAACCATACGTATTCTTTTTTTTAATGCAAAATGTTTTCTTTTTTTTGAGACTAAAACAAAACCATATGTGTTATTGGATAATAAAATTGTTCTTTTGAAAATGATAATCAACTCTGCTGTGCAAATAACCATATGTGTTATTGGATCCCAATCATTAACTTTTAAAGTGTTCTAGCAAATAAAATAATGAATAGTGTTACCTTAAACTCCGGACTTGTTTTCGCCTTCACAAACCTTCTCCATTCGTTCATGCTTTTGATGTTGGTAGGTTTCAGTTTTAGTCTTTCCTCTTCGTTCTCCACTTTATTTAATTTTCGAACCAATTTACTTTTTGACGATCTCCAAATTATTCCCATTTGTTGAAATACAACTTTTCTTTGCCAATCCTCTTCCGGTTTAAATCTAATCTGCAACAATACATGAAAACATGATATTAAAATCAAACAACAGCCATATGTATGCATCAAACAATTTTTTTCAGCCTAAACTATAATACGTGATGTAACAATGTAGCAATGTAGGAACTTGCAAGCAGATGTATAAACACCTAAACCAATTTTTAACTCATACCTGAATCGATTGCCACAAAACAACTTTTAACTCATCACTTAGATTCCTCCAATCATCAAGTGTGTATGGAAACAGCTCCCGCACAAGCGGTCCAAGAAAAGAGGATAAATGTACTGACCCTTTCCCTATTGGTATACCTATATCATTGAACTCAACTTCAATTCGATCCTGACTGCTTAACGGGAGTCTTTTTGCTTTTGCTGGACCTCTACCGCCTCTTTTCCGAGATGTAATTCTGGATTCAGCTTCACTTGCTCTCCCAATTTCTCCCTAAGCATCATCAATTTGTTCAGGAAGGATTTCATTTTCTGAGCGAAGTCCTTCTTCATTTGGGTCGGAGGGGGTAACAGGTGGCTCTTGTTCTTTGTCTTCATTGCAAACAATGGCTTGCTTCTTAGCGTTGACTGTTGGTTCTTCACTGTCGGTGCAAGCACCAGCTGGAACCTTAACCTTTTTCTTTGGATTATACTTCCGCTTTGACTTATACTTCTGAGATTCCTCATCAGCCTTTCTCTGGTTGCGAGTACATACAAAGCTTGAATGCATCTTTTTTCTGCAAATGAAACAAAAAACAGTAACTTATTTTGAGAATACTTCATATAAAGGACAGTTAAAAGTATCTATTATGTAACCTTGAATACAATAGTTATTAATACATGTATATGAACTCTGTAATGTAAACTCTGTAAATAATCACATTAATACTTAATAATGGAATAATCAAAACATATAATTTCTGTAAATGTATATTAATATGTTTTCTATGCTTACATTTACAAATGAAGGCACCTAACATCTAATAAAAAAAGAACAACACACTCAACAAAATCTGCAACCTCTCACAAACACAAAACATAGCAATGCTAACTCACACACAACTCACACAAGCACACAGTACACAACATATTCACAAACCCAACTCACCCTACAGACAGTCAGACAACCCTCACAAACACAGTACACACAAACACATATCTAGACTAACTACCCACTTACCTTATCAGTCACTATCCTCTGGTTATCACTTACTGTCTTCTGAGTTCTGATTCTTTTGACAATTAAGATATCTTTTGACAATTATGCAACATGGAACAAACTTGGCATAGGAATGGAATTAAAATCAACATAAACATAATATTAAATTTGATTTGACATCAAATCCAAATAAAGTCAGACAAAAAAGAAATGTTATCAAATCATTCTTGAATGTGATTCTAAATGTTAGAATGATGTGAAAAGGAGACTTGAGATGGAATGAACAAATTTAATGATGCATGCTAGAGTAGAAATGAATATCCTCAATCAGAAGCTGACCATACATCTTCAAATGACATATATGTAAGGTTTAATGCTAGGTTTTGATTCTTGAGTAGTAGACAGAACAAAGGTGGTAAATGTCAAAGCTGTCATGAAACAAGGAAAAGAAACTACTTGATTGTAATACATTTTTCAAATGATAGTACAACAAATTTTATAATCTACTCAAGTATGCCTTCGCAATCCTCTCTAACATAACTAACATCTTCATCATGCATTTCGGTTATTTCGTTATCTTCCACGACTTGGATATCTTCCTCGATGCAATCGTGATCCTCTAAATCATTAAAACTTCTTGATGGTGCTTTCATTACAACATACCAATTCGAAACATCATTCTCTCTTGAATAAAATACTTGTCTTGCTTGAGATGAAAGTATGTATGGATCTCGTGAAAACGATGCTTGCTGTAAATTAACAAGAGTGAACCCATCATCATCAACTTTTACTCCATTTCCTTTATACGCCCAACGACACTTAAAAACTGGAATATAAAACATATGATAATCTAATAAAATTATATCTGTCAATATTCCATAGTAAGTGACCACATCAACCACTTGGGACATCTCTTTTGCACTTGCTCTACACATAGTAGTCGCATCAAAAGTCACCCTACAATTCTGAGTTTCTCTCCCTACATCTTTTATATGAAAACGTTGCTCATTGATGATATATCCGTTGTAAGACATGGCATCATCCTTTGGACCAAAAGCAATCCATCTTAGCATGTCATCATGATCCTTGGAGGTAATAGGTATCTATAACAAATTTTATTTAGCATGTATATTTTATAGTAAGATTAATAGTCAAAAGAGAATATATTTGAAATCTAACTAACCTTTCTTTTAATCCAATCGGCAAAATTTTTTGTATGTGTTTCCCAAAGTAAGGTCGCATTTTTTGTCATGCGTGGGTCTGACTTTTCTAATTCCTCCAAATGCAAACTAGTATTGAATAATTGATTATAATTTATATATAGCATTACGAACACATCAAAATAATTAAAACAATATAACATACACTTACTCTATAAATGGTTCCACCACAGTCATATTCATTAACACGGCTAAATGAGCACTTTCTTTGTCATTAACTGACAGTTTAACTTTTTTGGATATTGAAATCGGACGTCCCTCGAGTATTACACTGCTTTCATAATCTTCATTTCGAGCTTCTTTCTCCTTTATATGTCCTGATTTTTTCAAAAATTCATCGAAAAACATCATGGATTCTTTTGCAAGATAGGATTCTGCAATACATCCCTCTGGTCGTGCATAATTTCTCACATAGTCTTTAAGTGTCTTCATGTATCTTTCGAATGGGTACATCCAACGAAAATGAACCGGTCCACACAATAGTGCTTCTTTTCCAAGATGAATGGATAAATGTACCATTATATCAAAAAAAGATGGTGGGAAATATTTTTCAAGCTCACATAAAACTTCAATAATCTCAACATTGATTTGTTCTACCTTCTCTCTATCAAGAACACGTTGACATAATTTGTTGAAAAAAGAACATAAGCGAATTATTATTTTTCTTGCCTTCTTTGCCATTAATCCTCTCGATGCTACTGGCAATAACTGTTGCATTAATACATGGTAATCATGTGACTTCAATCCGCTAATTTTGCAATCCTGCAACGAAATGCGATTTTTCAAATTTGAATAGTAGCCATCTGGTCCTTTGAAATCGTACAATCTTTTGCAAAATATTTTTCTCTCGGATTTTGACAACATGTATGGAGCTGGTGGAAGATATGTTTTATTCCCACGAGGTTGTGCATGAAGCTCACTTCGAATTCCCCAATCCTCTAAATCCTTTCTACAGTTGGTTCCATCTTTTGATTTATTACCATGCAACATCGTGCCCAATAGGCTTTCACCAATGTTTTTCTCCACATGCATCACATCTATATTGTGACGTAATGGAAGCTCCTGCGAAAACCAAAACTATAACGCATTATTGGGTTTTTCTTCTATTAAAACAATGAAAAATAAATAAACTAACCACTAACCTTCCAATAAGGCAAATCAAAGAAAATTGATCTTTTTTTCCACCTCGATAGCTCCATTTTTGTAGAATCGTTAGTATTATCATCTTCATCTTCTGTATCATAAACACACTTTCCCTTCTTACTTTTCTCTTCTTTTTCTTTTCCAAAATCATTTGGATAATCCTTCAACAATGCATGAATGTTTCTCCCAGTTAGTATTCTAGGAGCACTACCTTTCTCTATGGTGTTATCAAACAATGCTTTTTGTTTCCTCCGTGAATCTGAAGCAGGTAGAAATCTTCTATGACCCATGTAGACGCTCTTTCGACTATGATTCAACCAACGAGAATGGGTATTGACACCACATAATGGGCAAGCTTTGCCCCCCTTCACACGACATCCAGCAAGATTTCCATAAGTCGGAAAATCGTTAATCGTCCATAGCAAAATTGCATTTAGTTTAAACAAAGTTTTACTAAATGCATCATAAGCATCAACTCCATTACACCACAAATGATGCAAGTCTTCCACCAAAGGCGCCAAATATACATCAATATCATTCCTGGGTTGCTTTGGGCCTGGAATAAGTAAAGTTAACATAATATTTTCCTTCTTCATACACAACATAGGCGAGAGATTGTATGTCACAAGCATCACCGGCCAGCAACTATATTTCGAACTCAACATGGAAAATGGATTGAATCCATCTGTAGCAAGACCAAGCCTAAGATTGCGTGGATCAGATGAAAAAGATTTATACTTTTCATCCACCATTTTCCATGTCGTAGAATCCACGGGATGACGCATTTTTCCATCGTTGCTTGTATTATTAAAATGCCATCTTAAATCTTCTGCCATCTTTTGAGATCTATACATTCTTCTAAATCTCGGAATTATTGGAAAGTATCTCAATACTTTAACTGGAATACCTTGTATAACCTCTTCAGTATCTTGATTTTTCTTCCATCTTGAAGAACCACATTTTGGACAACTTTCTAAATCTTTGTATTCTTTTCTGTAAAGGCAACAGTCATTCTCACAAGCATGTATCTTTTCAAAACCCATGTCGAATGCTCTAAGAAATTTCTTTACTTCATATAAGTTTTTGGGAAGCACGTTATCCTTCGGCAGAAATAAATGTTGCACAGTTAAAAGCTTATTAAACCCACTATCAGACAAGCCAGTCTCACATTTAAGATTATACAAGACGGTGATAGCATATAATTTTGTGTGATTTATGCAACCAGGATATAATGGAGTTTCTGCATCATCCAAGTTCTTGAGTAACTCATCCTCTTTTCTTTGAGAATTAACATTATCTTTATCATCATCAAAAAAATCTTGATTCAAAAAATCTTCATCTTCATAGTGAATCATCTTGAATAGATCATATACATCAAACGTATTTGTTTTCTTCTCTACATTTATCTCTTCACCATGGTTAAACCATACACCACCCATGTATTTAGGATCCATTCCTTTTATAATTAAATGTTCAATGATGATTTGTTCATCATGACGACTAAGATTCCGACAATCCTTGCAAGGGCATAAATTTTTTTCTACACTTCTTGCATTCCTCTTTGCAGCATTCACAAAATTCATTGCTCCTTGTCGGTACTCTATACTAGTTCTATGAGAAAAGTAAAACAAATAAAAAAATTGAGCTTTAATATTAGATTATATGTTATAATTCTCAAAACACATATTAAGTTAATCATGGTTTTATCACCTGCTTAAAAAAACCCAGTCTTTTTCCATTTTCGACATATGAATGCAAATAAGTTTCCAATCTTTGACGTATAAATTGGTTATCTGTTGTAATAAAAAAAATAACTAAACGTTGAAGTTATTACCCAAAAAAAACATCCAAGCATCTTATAAATAATGCACTATCTGGAACATTGGTAACACGCCCATAGTAAGGATAATAAACTATAATAAACCACATAAAATGAATAATAATAGAGATAGCATGTGCTGCAGTGAATGAAATAATAGAGATAGTTTTTATTTTTAGGATACTGCAGTGAATAAAATAACAGAGATAGTTTACATAGATTTGTTTTTCTTCGTTTGGTGACTGAAATTATGACGCATTTGCTGAAAATATAACGCATATAGATATGTATCAGTGAGATAACTCCATGTGACCATGTAAACGCATCTGCCGGAAAATTATTTATATTGTGAACGCACAAAAATATGAAGCCATTCAGCAAATGGTAATTAAAATTGCATATAAAAAGAACATATTAAACATGAGTAATCCATACATTTGCGAATGCGGGTGTGGATCTTCCATACTGCCTTAAATGAAGTCGTACTGGTTGGAAAATATACGAATGTTTAAAAATCAAAATATTATCTTTCAAATTTCTAGTCTGAAACTAAGAAAATATTTCAAGCTCGTGAAAATAATAATGAAATAGTAGAATATCACATCAGCAAGTGTATTTTATAATTCGGTAATACATTTTATAATTCGGTAATTGTTGTTTCTTCTAAGTATTTTTCTATTGTTGTTTCATTTAGTTATGTTTTGTAATCGATATATCAGTGCAAGGTTACGAAGAAAGGTGATTTGACTGTCAGTGCAATCTTAGTGTGTCTAGTTATCAAACATGAACCCAATCAAATCCAACATTTTCTAGAAAAAAAACTGGTTTCAAAAATGATATTCTATTATAAAAACAACACAACACCAATATATTCAGGCTATCGTAGTGAATTTATAGCTAATTAGTCCTTCATTATGAAATTTTTGATATCAAGTTTCCCTTTCTATGTATAGATAATATTTCAGATGGGAATGTGACCATAGAATGGTTTCAAATTCCTTTTTAGTCCATGAACGCTGAGCATAAACATTGACATGAAACATTATTTGTGCATTTGCAGAAAAATGATCCACAAAAGACACACACTTAAATATTGACTTGAAGTACTGACAGTAGAGAAAATCTGGGTTCGATAAAAAAAGTAAAGTTAACACTCTTTAATGCATGTATTGTGATATGTATGTGCTAATAAAAATGTTCTGAAGTTAACTGATTTAGATCAATTAAGACTAAAGTTGATTAAAATTACTGAGAGTTTCCTGTTACTGCAAAATATATATGGACACATCCTTTATTTTTATTTCAAAAATACCAAAGATGTTAGTATGAATTTTATAAGTGTGTGTTAACATTGGTTGCTTGTATTATTAGTTGTTGCATCCATATAGCTCTACTTGTCCATCACTAAGGTCCACATTACAAAGACAACCACTACTAAGGTTTACTTGACAGTATCATTTTATTTCTTTTTGCATTAAAAATTGTTCTCCTAGCCATGTTGAATGATTTATTTTAAGAACTAAGCAAGAAAAGCTTTCATGAGTGAAAGTAAGTCTTGGCATTGAAGTTTATGAAAGTACCTATAACTTTTGAAGAACAGAAATGGTGTACAAGGTCCAAACTGTGAATGAATATATGGTAATACATATTTGTATTTGTTATTTCCTTGTAAAATAAAAGGCAGACAAATCGCTTTCTTTATTAAGTAGTATTGTATCATTTCTATCAAATTTTATTATTTGTAGAACCAGAAAAACACATGTTTCCAACCAGTAATAGATTGCTCATCTGGTTTCGTTAACTAATAAATCACAATGCAAACAATCACAAAATAACTGAGCTACCCTTGCAGTAATGACGTCAGTAATCACAAAATAATTGAGATACCCTTGCAGTAATTACAATACAAACAATCACAAAATTTCTCAGTAAAAATTCTATTTTTTATTGAAACTATCAAAACAATAAACTGTACAATTACATTCTAAGATGTAATCATAAACAATCACAAAATAAAACCTACAGTAATCACAAACAATCACAAAATATCTTGCAATATAATCTATAATAACTTGCAGTATCAATAGAATAGTAAACATAACGAACAACCAGAAATAATCACAAACAATTTTATGCGCAAGCTTTAATCACAATTAGAAAATCGATTTATAAAATTCAACCTAAATGTACCTATTTAGGGCACCACGAGGAGAAAATCGTGCTGGAGAGCTACCACGATGATTTGGAGAGGAGTAGATGCGACGATGAGAATAAACGACGATGTGGAGATGAGTGATGTGGAGAGGAATGGTTGAATCAAAAAGCGATTTGGGAAATTATTTTGAAGCGATTTGGGAAATTTTGTTCCTTAGGTTTAGAAAATTTATAAGTGTTAGATAATTTAATGATAGGGAATGTACTGGTTACATTTATTAAACTTAGGCGGAAAGATTTTGGTAAGGCGCGAAAGGTAAAATAATTTTTGCCGCGTTTTGACTATAGGGTGAAATGTTTTTAGTTGCATTCACAAATAAATGCCACCAATTTATGCAACTAAAGGCTAGTTTTCTTGTAGTGTCACTTTCCAATGGAATTAGGAAATTGAGTTTTAGTTTGAAAGAGGAATTTAGTTTCTACTCTTCTGTTTCTCAGTTTACTGTAAAAGTGAATGTACTGTAAAGAGAAAGAAAATTTTCTCTTTAGCTTATAATTATTATTGGGCATGAGTTTTAATTTAAACCCAATATGAGAATAAAATTTTATATCAGTTAACAACTTCTTTTTACTTTTCCCAAAAGCTTTTCCCTTATTCTTTTAAAGATTTACTTTGTTACTATGATAAAATAAACTATTATAAATTCCAAAATGCACTCATTTTACGCAAGAGTTCAATATTTATAAATTACTTCTTTATTATCTAACATATCCACTGTTTAGTTTTACAACTAAAAATCCACATTTCCTTATTACTTGAAAATCTAAACTAATTCTACAGTATCTCATTTCATTTGATAATTAAAATAAATTAATTTAAACCAAACTCAATTTATGTAACAACCCTGGTTTTGGAGATAACCTGTAAATATTAAATTATAACGGTAGTTATAATTTAATATTGTAAATTAAATTAAAATTGGAGATTTTATATTATTTATTTGGAATAAACAATAAATTTTGGAATTAAAATGAGGAAAATAAAGTTTGGAACTTTATTTTATTTGTTTGGGTTGATAATGAATGGAAAATGATTTTTATTTAGAGAAAATGCAATAATTATATTAATTATTGCTAATTACTTCTTTTAATAATTTTTAAGAGAAGTATGTGATTTTTAAAGGTTGTTTATTTAAGTAAAAAGGTGAAAAATGGTTTTAAAATGTGTTTTAATTATAAATTTGTGTTTAAAGTGGTTTGTTACATTTTTCTAGGTAAGAAAATAATTTTTGTTGAATTTTAGAAGTTAAAAATATAGACTTTTACATTTATTTGGTGTAAATAATGTATTTTTGTAAATTAAAGGTTTTTAATAATAAAAATGTCTTAAAAATTAAAATTAATCTTTTTATATGGTGGAATTTTTTATTATTTTATAAGTAAATAAATTTACATATTTTTCTTATATAAAAATTGGAAGAATAATGCGTTTTATTTTATAATATAGCGTAATATGTATGTACATTTGATTAGGTGAATTAATTCTTTTGGCTAAATGGTTTTCTTTTAATCTCAAGTCCATTTGGCCTATTAGCACTTACCAGATAATTGAGAAAGAGGAAAAAACAGGTTCCAATACGTTCATTTTTGTTACCTCCTTCCTTCTTAAACCAGAGAACTGAAAACAATAACCCACCTCTCTAATTTCCAAATTCAAGCTCAAAACTTCAAGTTAACTCCACAAATTAAAATCTTTTTCAATCTAGAGTATTAATCAACAGGTAATCTAACACTAACCCTTTTAATTCCTTCCAATTCCTAATTTCAGAGATAATTTTCTAATTCATAGAAAATCTTCTTTTGCATGTTGTTTCTTTTCACTGTACAGGTTGTTTGAATCTTGAATCTCCTCAAAGCTTGTCTCTTTCTTCATAAATTCAAGGTTTGATCTTCTCTACAGCAAGGTGAGTTCCTAAAACTCACAAACGCTAGCTGAGTAAAGCTCAAGTTGCTCAAAAATGTGAAAATCTGCTTGCTGTATAAAATTTTCTGTAGTTGATTTTGTTTGTTTATAATCTTGTTTCTGTTGCTACTTTGAACCCTTATATCTTGTGATTTCTGTAATGAAATGCTGCCCAATTTCTTGCATTTGGTAGTTTGCATATTGAACTTTGTTGCTGCAAAATTTGGTTGGAAAATATTATCACTTGAGTGTTCGAAACTTTGCTGCAAAATCAACTCAAACACAGATTTTTGCCTGTAGTTGTTTTCTGAGTTGCCGCAAACATGGCCTGAGTTCATGTTTGAGACAGCATAACTCATTCATTTAAAATCGGATTTGGGTGATTATTTTTGCAGATTTAAATAGAAGTGTTGAATTATATTCTTGCAAATTTTCATGATAATCTGGGTTCGTTTGCTATTTCGAAACTGCTGTCGAACTTGTACTCGCAGCTTGCTGTAATTTGGTGTTTAAAACCTTGTTTTGGTCCAACTTTGAAACGACGCAGATTCTTCGTTTCAAATGGGATTTGGGTGATTCTTTTTTCAGATTGAAGTAGGAGTGTTGATTTACATTCTTGAAAATTTTAATGACAATCTGGGTTGGTTTGCTATTTCGAAACTGCTGTCGAACTTATACTCGCAGCTTGCTGTAATTCAGTGTTTAAAACCTTGTTTTGGTCCAACTTTGAAACGACGCAGATTCTTCGTTTCAAATCAGATATGGGTGAATCTTTTAGCAGATTGAAGTAGGAGTGTTGAATTACATTCTTGCAAATTTTCATGATAATCTGGATTCATTTGCTATTTCGAAACTGATGTCGAACTTGTACTCGCAGCTTGCTGTAATTCAGTATTTAAAACCTTGTTTTGGTCCAACTTTGAAACGACGCAGATTCTTCGATTTAAATCGGATTTGAATGATTCTTTTTGCATATGGAATTAGGAATGTTGAACTACATTCTTGCAAAATTTCAAGTCATTTTGACACTGTTAACTTATTCAAACCTACTGTCGAATATTGAATCGCAACTTGTTTTAAACGGATAATACTTTAATTTCCGTTATTTCGATGTTTTCTTGATATTTCTTTCTGGATTTAACACAGGTATTATAATGTGTTTTAATTTTTTTTTCAAATAAATGGACTTTTGAAATTATTATTATATATTATTTTTTAGTATAAAAATTATATACTCTATAATTAGAGAATTTTAAAGGCAATTTCTAAAGCGATTTCGAAACGTTCCTAAAACTCGTTTTCTTCAGCTTAATTTCTATATAAAACACACAATTTTGCACTTCGAGCGAAGAGGGAGGAGAATTAAATGAACACTTGCGTTTATCTTTTTAGTTAATTCCTAATCTATTCGTTTGATCGTTTTGACCTTCGGGTCTGGTTTACCGATGAGATGAGGTAAACTTTGTACTGCTTTGAGTGTGGAATTGACTAACGGTTAGTAAACCGTTTAGTGCGAACGTGTGGTATGGGACACACGTTAACACTTTGCGGGTTCCTATCCGAGGGGTTTGTGACACATATTGCTAGTTAGTGGTGTCCAGTACTGGGCCTCCGGACCTTCGCCACTACGGTTTGTTGCCATCGGGTTTGTGCCTTCGGGGTTGTGCCTTCGGGTTTGTTGCCTTCGGGTTTGTGCCTTCGGGTTTGTTGCCTTCGGGTTTGTTGCCTTATAGTATCGCTTTTGCGGTTGGTCCTTCGTCGCCGCTCGAGAGATACTTGGGTTTGTCACCTTCGGGCTTGTGGATCCTTGTTTATACAGTACTGAGCACATGCATCTTTTGTTTCTTTGACATTTACATTTCCCTAGAGTATCGCCTTTCGGGGTAGGTCCTTTGAACCACACAATATATAGCGATTACCTTATGGAAACTTGTGTTACCTTCATTGGTATTTGTTATTTGCCTTTTTGGCTTGATTTGGGATATTCATATCCTTTGTTTATTTGAGTTGCCGATGATATGAGGCTTGTTATGATTCATCTTTTGTTAGATGATCATGTTATCTCTTTTAGAGATTATTGTGGTACTTTATGACCTTACAATGTTCATTATCATTTAGCTTATCTAACTGATTTGTTTAGCTAGACTGACCCGTGTATTTTATACTCGGGTCAGACCGAGGTGTTTCAGGTTAGGTACAATTGGACTTAGCCTATTCTGCTTCCGCATGGACTATTCTGCTAGCTCCTTTTGTGATAGCTTTTTATATAGTCCTTTTTGGTTGTAACTCTGTTATGTATATTCTTTTGACTCGCCTGTATATTGTGGTTGCTACACCACTTGACATGTATCATTTTGTATACTCTGTGATGTATCTGTATATGCGTATATGTATATGATGATCTACTGTTCTGTGATGTGTTTTACATTTGAGTTGTTATATTTTGTTCTGTTAGATCTTATAGCCATTATAGTTTTGTATTAAATATCTAGTGGATATGTCGATCCACATGAAAAAAAAATATGCTACATTTATCGACGCATTCAGTAGATAGTTAAGACAAGGCTATAGATGGTTGCTCCTATCCAGCTTTATTCTCCGTATTAGCAGACGATATTATCTTGTAATATTCTTTGCTAATGTGGGTCTCGGAGTGGGGCGTCACAACTTAACTTTCCAGTTACTAATTAATCTTATTATTAGAATCTTTAATAGTTAATTCAATAATACCTTAATTTGAATTGAAATCATCTCTAAGACATAATAATTCTTTTCTTTTAATTTAATTAAACCAATCATCCAAAAAACTATATTTAATGACATGGTTAAATTTCAAAATCACAAATTAGAATTTATCAACCATAATTAAATTTAATTAGTTTGGTCATCAATAATAGGGTTTTACAAGTGATATTATCATGGTGTGGGTATAATGGTAAATATCGTAAAGGAAAAGTGACATAAAGTTATCATGTGAGAAGGGGGCTCCTTTGTGACCTTCCATGAGAGGTAGAAGGTGGTAATGACCTCTTTCCTAAGCTTATAAAAGGAAGGGCATAACCCTAGGAAATAATCACAAAATTTACAAAGTTGTGTTATAAAAATTAATGGCTTCTCTTTTTCTTCCTCTCTTATGTTCTAAAATGAAACAGTTGCAAATCAACTCCAAATCACTTCAAAATTTTCCATAAGGCTTAGTATAATATTAGAAAACCTTCCATCATGCCAAAAGTTGAAGAAACAAAGCCATGCACACCTATCCTTGATAGTCGTGAGCTATATGGAGGTTGGGAAGGCAAATAGGCAAGGCGAAGCAAGAAGAAGGAGGAGGGGAAGGTGTTGTAAGGATAAGGTTTGACTTTGGTTCTTGGATTTTGGTTGTTTGTGTGGTTAAAGGTGAGTTCACACCTCACTATGGATGAAAATATAACACATATGTCGGTATTTGATTGTGTTTTTATTGATTGAATTGTTGTTAACTTGTGTTAAAACATTGGTTGAATTCTTACTTTTAAAGTAAGTGACATATGTGATCCATATATATGGATTTGACGAACTTGGAATGGACTTGTATGACTTGTGACAAGAACTTGAATAAAGATCATAGGTTATAGATGGATTTTGGTTTAGATTGGACTCAGATTTGAAAGTATGCTTATAGCAATAGTCGTTATAGATATAGTTGTGAATTGGCTTGTTTTTGGCAAGTGCTATGGAACTTTTTAGAGAGATTCTTAGGGTTTTCTCACCATATTTATAATTTTCTATTTGTATGTTTGTTTCTATTTAAAATTTGAATGGTAAAAATTTAAGTAACATCTCGAAAAGGTGCCAAAACATCATTAGTGCAAAACTGTCCTGTTTAGTTTTGATTTTTGGACTTAAGGGGTTTGAAAAGGTATTTAGATTTAAGTATTTTGTTTCATTCTTTTTACAAGGGTTTACTAACTCGTATTAGAGAATTTCAAAAGTGGTTTAAGATATTTATGAATTTTTAAGAATTAGTTGTGAATTTTTAAAGAAGAGATATTTTGTTAAATATATAGAAAACATGTCATTTTCAAGCTTTTAAGGATTTTATAAACTTGTTATTTTGAGTAAATGTTTTAAAACTTATTATAAGTATTATAAAGGAGTTTAAAAGAATTTTTAAATAGTTTTTAGAAAATATGTTAATTATTTTATATCTTATGGAATAAAATATCTTTTGAAATGGTTTATTTAATATCTAGTTTTGGTAAACAAATTACTATGCATATATATCATTCTAAAAAGGGCTTTAAAAGTATATACAGAAGATTTAGAAAGGGGTTGGTAATTGCTGAATGACTAAAAGTTAAGTTGTTAAATTACTTATTTGAAAATTAATTAACTATTTTTAACACTAAAAGCCAACGAAGTAAGGCTTATCTATTTGTGAGAGTTAAGATTGATGTATGAAAAATTAGAGCTCTAACCTACCGGGCTTCCCTCCTGATTGGGGAATAGTAAGTTGGAAAATGTCGAAAACGTGTTAATCGTGTTGATTTCTTATCGTTTATTGAAATTATTAATACTATACTTAACATTAAAAGCTGACAAGGTAGACTTATCCATTTGTGAGATTTAAGAATGAAGTATCTAGGCAAGGAATTGATGCAAATAGTGCTCTAACTTACCTGGCTTCACTCTTGAACGAGGAATGGTTAAGTTGGAATGTCAGAAATGAGTTAAGCCTATGGATCATGATTTCTATAGGCAATCATTTTTAGAACTTGATAGTTAACTAGTCAAATACTGAACTTGACTTAATATGAACTTAAATCTTTAAAATAAATGTTTTAAAGATAATATAAGTGTGGAATGGTTTTGGGTTTGTTGTGATAATGTGTTAATAGCATTCGCCTTTAACCATTTTTATTATACTTATGGACGTAAATAGATTTTTAAAAAATTATTTAAAGATAAGCACATGCAAAATGGTTTTGGGTTTGTAGTGACAATGTTTAAATGATATTAGACTTAAACCTTTTGAATGGATTTGCGAAAGTACTTAGATCCTTAGAATGGATATGTTGAAGGAGATTGTAAGTATGGAATCTTTTGGAAAAAGATAAAGTTCATTAGGTAAAAGAAGTTTACTAATAAAAGAGTTTTTAATTAATAAAAGGATTAATTAAATAAAAGGGATTAGGAGTTGCTTAAGTAGCTTAACCAAACATTGTGTGGCTTTATCGTACTTTGTGTGACTTGATAGTGTTTTGTATGTTCATTTATTTATGGAAAGTATACTAGACTTTGTTTCCATTTATAAATAAACATCTTGTATCTGATAGTCGATTAATCAACTATTGAAATTGAACAAATCTAACTTTGGTAATATCTACAAGAAACACGAGTGCTATATGGTATAGTTATCGTTAGAGGTGCAATATTGTACGTATAAACTCATCTTTCTCTTCTAGGATAAATAATAAGGAAATATGTCCACTTAAACGGTTCAGAGGTGATCTCCGCTCTTATGTATTATCTATTTATTTCCAAACGAACCGGAGCTGAGTTTACTGAAAATTCATCGATTGGTTTTGGAGAGTCTAGTAAGTGGGAAGAGTGTACTTATATGAGATGATTCGAACCTGAAACCAAATCAAAACCATATATGTGATCTATGTTTTAGAAGTGGTTGTGAAGTGGAATGTTATAGAGTTGAACTATCCTAAGGTTAAGTCCAAAGGAGAGGTCAGCGTTAACATTTCGAACGATGCTATTGTAAGGGACTGTCTCGCTTAAGGAGTATCCCAAGAGAGAGGGCAACGTTAGCATTCGTTGGAGGACTTATGTGGGGAACCTATGTAGAGGTTCATGATCAGTTCAAGATTTTCGTATCCATGTAGAGATTCGTGATCTATTCGAGATGGAGGAATCTATTTTGGGATTCTTGTTCTGTTCGAGTGATGAAGACTCGTGTGAGAGATGCTAAACGTATCCTTGACATATGATAGAAAACAGAGAAGGGGCATGGCCAGGGGGTTTAGCAACCTCAAGGGTATATCAACTCCATCTCTAGAGATGCTTATCGATTGTTGCTAGCAGGAGTTGGTATAGCTCGGATCACACACCGAGGGTGGTCCAACTATGTTTACCTTAGAGTATATTCCATCTAGAGATATACGTTGCTCGGAGGGTAGTTTCTGATCCTTGTCATGGAGTTCGAATTCGGCTTCCCCAAAGAAATCTCTGTGGAAATTCTACTATGCAAACGCACCTTAGCGGTATTGATTGCATACTTATTGTTGTTGTGGCATTTACATAGTAACTATTTGATATGATTTGTGTGCTACACCCTAGACATTATCTATCATATCACTATATGTTAAACTTAATAAATGGTTGGTTTCTTTTGTGGGGAAAACCGTTATGCTAATCTGTGCAGTCTCAATGGTTACTGTTATGTCACTCATATTCCGTGAGTTTCTCATGCTGGTTTACTAGACTGATCTGGGTGTTATTTTCTTATAAGGCTTGGGTCAGCCCCGTGTATATTTCCACATTTAGCTATGGATGCTTTGGACCTTCTGAAGATGAGCTGGATGATTTCCTACCGCAGTATTTATTTCCACTGCATTACTATTATATCAACAATATTTGTGATGATAGGTTGTTATAACTATCTAGGCCGATCGTTGTAACTCTAAAAAACTTTGTATCTTTGTATGATAGTTTATGCTATCTTTTGACATTATATATGATCGTTCCATTTTGAGATTCTGATATTGTGTTCCTTCTTCCTTGTTTGTAACGACCCACTATTTTGGACCATTCAAATCGACAATAATCCACACATGTCTGACTTGAATAATTCAAAATAACAGATTGTAATAAAATTTGGAGCAAATGAAATCAAATACAGAATCACAAACACAAAATATCAGAATAACTCGCAACGGAAATAAAATACCATAGTAGTTCATGAAGCTACTATATACAAACTCTCAAAACATATACAAAATCTCATAGTCAAAATAAATATAATAGAAGTCAAGATACATAAGTCAATAATACAGAGACAATACTGAATAGGAAATAACTGGAATAGAAGTCGATGAACCGATAGACAAATAAGCTCCAACAAATCTCTAGCTCCAGAAGGTGAATCCAAAGCTGTATTACTCAGGCTGACCCGAGCGTAAAGTAAAATACAAAACACTCGAGTCAGGACATACATACTTATACAATGTAAACCAACTCAAGTGAACTGTAATATAAATGCACAATAACTTAAAGGATGCTTGGGATCGCCCATCCTTTAAGGATCCATTTCCATTAATTACGCAGTCATAACGCTATCATAGAAATATCCATATTAAAGTAAGTCAATACAAATAACAGTGTTAATGTGACTAGGGTAGCGCAGAGCTGCAGTAATCGCTTACCTCTAGCCGCACTCTTAAATCAAAGGTGTGCATCAAAACAATCACAAGGAGATCAAATGGTACGCAAAGAAATGTACCCATGATTATAATTTCAAAATGGTTTATAATTTCGAATTAAAATCATTCATTTAAACCATTAAAAAGTGAAGTTATTATACTTACAAATCAAATATTCAATTTCCAAAATTTCATTCATTTCTGAGTTCATTTATTCACTTAAAAACCTTAAAACATTTAAATTTCAGCTTTCGCAGCACTTAAAATATGCTGCGGTGAGTTACATTTCAAAAAATTCAATTCAGCAAAGACAACACTTAAAACAGCTGTAAGAGTTCAGTTATATTCAAAAATCTCATTTCTGCCTACTACAGCACTTAACAAGTGCTACAATAGCCTATTCCTTAGTTTCAGCTTTGATTTTAGTTTCAGCAACTACAACACTTACAAAGTGCTGCAATAGCCCTTAGCACATTTTAGTCTACTTAGTTCACTTCTACAACTACAGCACTTACAAAGTGCTCAATAGCCTTTAGTTCAGATTTTAGTTTATTTCAGAAACGATAGCATTTCTGAAGTGCTACTAAAAGTATTTTCACATGTATAAGGGAATTTCAGCCACAATTAAATTTCAATTTAAATCATTTTAACTTATAAAAATCACCTTTTTCCACTTCAAAAATAATCATTTAAATACCTTTTTATCTTATGATTTTTATAAGGAAATTTTCAATTAAAATCCAATTTTTCAATACTTACCTATTAAATTCAAGTGTACAATTTTCTCATTTTTTTTACATTTACTTAACACTTAAATTTAATTTACCATTTCACAAATAAAACCTAATTTCCATTTATTTAATTAACTTAAACTTCCATTTTAAAACAAATCACAAATTTCCAAATTAAGTTATATTCCAAATTTCCAATTAACTATCCATTTATTTATCATTTTAAAACAATTCAATTTTTCTCACCTTTAACTTATCAAATTTATTTTACTTTTCAAAATTCATTATTTGGATATCATTTAACCTATAATTTTAATAATTAACATCTTTATTAAATGAATATCCAATTTAATTATAATTCCTTTACATAAAGTCAAAATCCACTGTAAATTTGCTTAACTATATTTTTATAAATAACTTGATATTTTCTTTTACTTTAAATCTATCAAATTTATACATCAATTATATTGATTACCAAGTTAAGCTTATAATTCCATTTTTTTTCTTAAATTCCCATTATTAAATTAAATCAAACTTCCACACTACAACTTAAAACCATCTATTAACTTATACCATTTAACTTTTTTTTAAAGAAAAATCACTACTTAACGTTTAAATCCAATATAAGTCAAATTTCATATTTTTCCATTTTACAATACATAATATTTATAGGAAATCATATTTTGAAACCAACCACAGGTCCGGATAATATTTTACATCTAAATCAAGTGATACGGAAAATGCCATTTAAATCCGTAATCAGTAAAATTTCCGGGTTTTTAATTATTTCAAACCCGCAATCCCAAGTCAAATATAATAAATAAAAATCACACAAGCCCATCATTTCAGCCTGTAATGATTTTTCCCTATTCTAAAGTCCGTTCGGGTATGTATCATTTCAACCCATAGTGATTCTATTCTACAGGGAACTTGCAGTGTGAGAAATAGAAATAAATAAACAATATAATAGAGTAGAATATAACAGATGATGTGACAAGTTAATAACAGGGTTTAACATCATATAAATGACATCACATGCAGGTATAACATGATATAATAATAGTTTCTACACATTCACTTGGTGTCACTTCACAATTATATAGGTATATATGTCATATGTGAATACTCACCTCTTTAAAGCTGGAGTTCGCAAACAACACACACAAAAGAGAATCCGGAAAGCACGATAGCACGATTTGATTCAAGTGGGAAGAGAGCCATAATGTATATCTTGTATATAACAATAAAACAAGGCCATACATAAATATAAATAGAATACCAAAAGTATTGAAACAAAAATGGAAAATAGAATAAACAAAGACATCACCAAGTTTCAAACAAGTTTTGCTTGCTCTTAACTCAACATATGCTCGGCCTTAAGGCTTTATTGGTTCAGCTATGACATGATTTCAGGTGGAAAAGGTCAGGTTATGGACTGAAAACACATGGCTTGGTCAAGAATAGGAAGGGTTTGGAAGTTACAAAGTGTGGAAGGTCAAAAGGCAAAGTAAAAGAGGGTTTTGGTTCAACTTTTGGGCTCGCCCTTGGCACATTTGGGCTCGGCCTGGGCTGCTACATGTCTGATCAGAGGAGAGGGGGATGTTCAGGTGGTGTACAAGTAGTGGTGGTGGAGTCTAAGGAGGTGGCCGTGGCAAACAATGAAGGGGAGGTGATCATAAGGTCGGCTAGGCAAGGTTTCAAGGTGTTTTTCATTATTTTTGTGAAGTTTTGATCAAGGGGAGGCCATAGCACCTTCAAGTCAGAGGAGGGGGATGGTGTGGCCATGGATTAGGTGGGGAAGAAGTGGTGGTGGTCGGTGGTGGTGATGGTGAAGGGGTTAGGCCGAGAATCATTGGTGAAGATCAAGCAAAATCTAGGCAAAATTCCATGGAAAAAGGTAGAAAAAGTGGAAGAAAATGAGGAAGCCATTACCAAATTTTTTTTCTCAGAAATGTTTGCCGTGAGTAGCTGATAGAAATGAGATGTATTTCACGTAAATGAGAATAAAATCTCACGGCCAAAAGTTATGGAAAGAACGGTCAAAAATTGAAGAGTCTAGAAAGCAAAAAGTCATTGTTTTGAAACTTTTTGTCTCCTCAAATTTCCACTTTATATTTATACAAAATAAACAACTAAAACTCAGTAAATAAAATAAAACAAACTAAAATAAAGTGGAAAAGAAAAATAAATAAAGAAAATAACTTAATATATTGAAACTAGTTTTAAAAATTACAAACAAAATACACTTAACTTTGGAAAATTATAACTCAACAAGTTCACATAATTAAATTCAGAGTCCAAAACAAAATAAAAGATGGAAAAATGAAAATAAATAATTAGTCTTAGGAAAAATAGAAAATAAATAAAGAAAATACTTTATTTAATTGAAACTAAAATTTAAAATTGTAAACAAAAATACAACCGACATTGGAGAATTTCAACTACACTTTTAAAATGTTTCAAAATAAAATATATATACATAACATGTCATGTTACACATGTAAACATAAATTAGAACATGACATGAGAAACAAAATATTATTTATATAAATTAAAATAAACAATTTTGTTAAATAAAACAGTTTACATCCAATAGTTTAAAAAGCATAACTTTCACAATATTAATCAGATTCCAACGAAATGAAAAGCTGTATTCTTAAAAAAAAATTTAATTTCATAAAATAAAGATAAATTTCAAAAGTTCAAAATTTAAATTTTTAAAATTAAAAGTCAAAGTTTGACCACATTGACAAAATTCACATTTCTGGAAAATATTCTATTTATTCATATTTGGAATTATAATCCACATACAAATCAAAATTTATATTTAAAGTAACAAAAATTAAATAAAATAAAGTTTTTAAATCAGGCAATTCAGTTTAAAAAAAAACATTACAAAATACAGGGTTGTTACATTGTTCTATTTCCTTTTCTTTTGTTTCACCCTAACAATTCGTCTTTCCGACACTTGAGTGTACGACACATGAATATCGTGGATGTATTAGTATCGACATTTGAGGGTCGAAAAGGCGCATCGTTACAGAACATATATCTGAGCGTCTATCTATAGTATATGTGCAATTACTACATATTCATGAAATTTATCCATTCTTCTTATTCTAATCCTATTATTTTCCTACTATATTATTTCTAACTAGATCACTAATCCTATTTATATATATATATATATTCCTAATTCTATTTCTATCTAAATTGTCGGGCATTCTTACCCTTCTATTCTTTATACCTCATTTGAATTAAGTACCATTTCGATTTATCCAACCCTTAAAAAGAATTTGCAAATGGGAATTCTAAATTTACATAATAGGAAAAATCATCAACCCCACCTACACTCTATTTTACATTTATTTTAAAAGAGAAATATCCCTTTATCAAAAATCTTTAAACCGAAAACTTTTTGACTCAACCAATTTTAAAATTAAAATGAAAAACCCTTTTTACCAAAAACCTTTAAATAAAAAACTTTTGACTCAACAAAGTTTCAAATTATGAATTTCAAATTTACATTACCTTTTCAAAATAACAACTTCCTAATAAATCCTTTGAAAAACCCATTCAAAACATTTCAAGGAATTCTCAAACAAATCTTTTTGTCAAATTCTTTCACATGATGTCCGACTCAGAAATGGACTTTTATTACCCTATCTTTAGAACACTCCTTCTTACCTACTCATCCTTAACTCATCTCCATCAAAAATTCGACTTATCTTCTTGTAGTGATTGGTGTACACCTTCTTGCGGGAACTTTCTCCGTTCTTTCTTCATACCTTGCTTCTAGATGTTTGCAACATGTAGGTTCTTACTTCCTATTTGTCTGAATGAAATGTGCATCTTTAATCGGCAATCCATCTGTTGATGAGATATTTCGGTCTCACAGCACCTCAAATAATCACGAAATTATAACGTGCTTCTGTGAGTTAGAATCAACAAACTTAAGTAATAATAATATTTCATATAGGCAGTAATTATGTTGCTGGGTGGTTACACAATCAAGTAGTTGGACTTTAACTACTTGTTAAAATGTACAATAAAATTGATATCTAATTCAGGTAAAAAAGTAACAAAGAATCTAACATTGAAATCTAGGTAAGTAAAAATGCAGAAAAAGGTAAAGGCAGAGAATTTTACGTGGCTCGGATGTTAAAGAATCCTACGTCCACGGGGAAATATTGCTCTCTTCTTTTATATTCCTTGTACGAAAATTAATGGCAGAGAGTACAAAACTTTTACTTATTAACCTTAAGAATCTCCTACTGGGAAAAGGTCTTGCTACGGTGCTTATTCTATTTATTGTATAGAGATGCATGTGGATCACCACAATTCCTCTTCTGCTACCTTGATTTCCACCTTTGGATCATGCCACGTGTCATCCATTTGCATTGTTCATTTGATATGCATGGATTACTGATGTGTATTGGCCGGAAGCCATGATTTGAGAAGTCAAATTTCAGGCTTTGGCGAGGAATTTGAAATTGAAGCAGGAACGATTAAAATTGAGGCTGGAAAACTTGAATCTGAATGGACCAGGCACTTCTAATCTGAGGGGGCGAATAGTTTGTGTACTGTCTTGCGAGGATATTTGGAGTTATTTGCCTGTTTTGATTTCTGCGGCGCCATTGATACATATAAAGCGGAACTATGCTTTTTGTATGATACTGCCCTAGAGATGATTAGGATTGAGTCATTTAGCCCAATCTGTAATGTTTATTTGGTATTGTTTTGAGGTTAAATGGAATTGAGTTGCTTTGCCCAACTGGTCGTGTTAGCTCAATATCAATATGAATGTATTCTGAGCTGCTCTTGATGTTTATCTGCACAAGTTGCATGATTAGGGTCGCTTGGGCCTTTGTTGTTTTCTACTAAGTGGAACATTATGGTGGAGCAATGTTCGGGTACCCCTGTGTGCATCCTTTGGAATACTTTGGATTTCTTATGGTATAATGTAACGACCCGTAATTTTTCGATAATTAAATTATTGAATTTAATAAGGTTTTATAATTTAATGTTGGAAGAAAATAAAATTTAAGATGTAGGAATGAGGAAACTAACTAGAATGAAGTTTAATAATGTGAATTTAATGTAATAGATGACTAATTGAATGTAATCTCATGAAATTGAAATAATCGCAAACATAAAAATTGGTAGATTGTAAATAAGGAAATAAATTAAATGTTATAATTAATTGGTGAAATAATATGTAATTAATTGTAATTAGATAAGATCGGTGTTGTAAGTAGTTATAACATTTGTTTGCAGATAATAAACTTATAAATGCGATTAAATTAAGTAAAAGGTGACAATTGTTAATTGTTACCCATTTATTTAATCTATTGAATTAAATTAGAAATCAATTGTAATTAAATGTAATTAAATATTACGTTAATATGAATTAAGATGATAATTGTAGAATATTGATGTAATAAACGTAAACCAATGTTAATTATATCCATTAGATAATGATTGATTAAATAAAAAGAGTGAAATCAAATTTAATCAATTTATTTGAATTTAAATTATAATTAATGGATTTATTGCAATTGGAATTAAACACTGTAATTAGTGCAATAATTAATATGAATTTGACATGGGAAATTGGTTGAAATAGATTGTTAATTTCTGTGAAATTAAAAATGATAAAAGTTGTTAATTATAAAATTTGAATTGAAAAGTGATTTAATTAATTTAAAAATAATTTATTTAATTAATGTGAAAATAGCCATTTTGGCCACTCTCTCGGATTTCGACGAAACCAGTTACATCCGATCCATAACGATGAAATATTGTAGGGCTTCACGTTTTGTAGCGATCAGACTTTTCGTTTGATCATACGGGCTCGAAACGCTCAGAAATCAACTTAATTGAATTCGGTTGAAATAAGCTGGTTTTAAAAGCTAACTTATTAATACGATGGAATTAGGACTTAAAACCTATTCCATTGAATTTAAAAATATCAAAAACATCTATTTCGACATATTGGATGACCCATTTTCGTTTCGGGAATGAAACGGACTTTTCGGGTCGTTATTGTCGTTCGAACCAATTAGATATGTTGTTCATTCGTATCGGGCGTTGTCCATATAAATAGACTTTGTTTCTCAAACCCTAGTAGTCTTTCAGTCTATTCTGTACGTACATCAACTTCTGTCTGTTCCTTTCTTCAATGGTAGAAACCAATTTCAAATTACAAACCCTAAATCCAATTTCAAAACCAAATTCAAACTGCTCAAAACTATGTCATATTATATATCGTTGGAAAGCTCTCGACGAGCATAATCTAAATCTGTTGTTCATTTTTGCAATCGAGTTTTGGTTTGTCCGGAATTGGCCAAAGCATTCTCGGCCATCGATTTTGGCGGTTGATCAACGACGATGGATCATCGATTCGGGGGTACGGTACTGTGGAGAGTGGAGTGCGGAGTGCATCTGAGGTGATCGCTTGGAAGGTTGGTGGTTGGATCGACGTGAATAATTTAATTAGGGTTTAAAATGGTGGCGGCGACTGCTCAATTTTGGTCGTCGTTCAGTGGCGTCTAGGGTCGTGGGTGGTCGTGGGATGGTGGCGTAGGTGAGGCGACTCGGTTGGAGGTGGATGGCATGGCGCGACAACATCTTGACCGAGGTGGCTGGTGGTTTGCGTGCGTGATTACTATGCTCAGCTAGGGTTACGTGTTGAGAGGATGATGGTATAAATATTAACTATATTCCCCTTTCTTCTATTTTAATTTAAATTAATTTTTCAAACATTCTAATTTGCATAACTTTTTCATACGATCTCGGATTTGGGTGTGGATTTCTCTGCTACGATCGTATCGAAATTTCGGACATTATGAAACTGGTTTGGATGAATTCTGAGACTGTTGAATTTTGGGCCTTATTTTGGATTTCAAATCAATTTGGAATCAAAGGTGAGTGCTTTAACCCACTCACAACTACTAAATTATCTTATGTTAGTTAAATTGAATTTACGTTGTGATTAGAAATTGATTGGGTGCTGTTTGGTATATTTAAATTGTCATTCCAGTTAAATCTGACTTTTATTGAATTTAATCGCCATGTAATTTAATATTGATTTTTAATTGTCAATTAAATACTTGTTATTGATAATCAGTCAATTATTGTTACTTATTTGTTGATTTGAATGGTGATTGTGATGGATGTTTGATTGTTGATATTGGATGAACGATGCTATATTTATATTGTTATAACACTGCAAGTTCCCTTAGTTATTGCTAGGAAAATCACTATGAGTTGAAATGATACATACCCGAACGATCTATAGATTAGGGAAAAATCGTTATGGGTTGAAATGATAAACCTGAGTGATTTTATGGATTTTGAATGTTAATTCGGGATTGCAGGTTGAAATGATATATACCCGTAATTTTAAAAATATTTGCGGATTGAAATGATAAATATCCGTATCACTTGACCATAGGGTAGAAAATTATATACGGACACCGAATTAGTTAAATTAAATGATTTTAAATACTTAAAATTGTACTCGGTAAAATAATATTTTGAAAAAATACTTTATTTATATCAACTGAATTATTTTCGAAAATCCAAGTTTTTAATGTTGAAATTGGAGTTGGTTTAATGAATTGTTTAAAGAATAAAATGGAAATTTGAAAGTTGAAATTTGAAATGTAAATGAAATTTATCAAAGTTGAGTTATTGAAATGTTTGAATAATCAAACTTTGAAATCTATGAAATTAAAGTGCTTTAAAGATTTTAGTTCAACCATGAGTATTAAATCGATATAAATTGAAATGATTTTTATGGGAATTTGAATTGAAAGAAATTTAGTTTTGTTGAAATTAGGATATGGTCCAGATTTGTTGAAATGGAAGAAATAGTTTAAATTTGATATTAATTTCAAATTTATTATTTTAATATAAACTGTTTAAAAATATATTATTTTAAAAAATCATGATTTTTAAGATTTTCAAACTATTAAACTAATTTATTCTATTTTCAAACTATTTTAAAAGCTATTTTAATCAATTTAAAACTGTTTTTATTTACTTTAATCTATTTTATATATTATAATCTATTTTTTCTATTTAATCTATTTAAATCTATTTAATCTATTTTAAATCTATTTAATCTATTTTAATTTATTTTAATCTATTTTAAATCTACTTAATCCATTTTAAATCTATTTAATCTATTTTAAATATATTAATCTATCTTAAATCTATTTAAACTATTTTAATTTATTTCTAAACTATTTTACTGTATTTTAACTATTTAAAAATTTATTTTAAACTATGCTAAACTATTTATAACTATCTAAACTATTTTCTAAATTTTAGACTGTGTAAAGTGGAAGTATTTTAAAGTGAATGCGGTTAAATGATGATATAATTTAAGTTGGGTTTTGAAATGATGTTTTAGTGAAATAACATATTCTGAGTAAATATGGTGATTTTAAATAAGGGTTTAACCTATTTTGGAAAGTATGATTTTGAAAGAAAATATGATTTCGAAAGGATATGGTTTTGAGAATATCATATTTTGATATCAATTATGAATTGATTTTGGAAATGTAAAAGAACCACTAGGTGTGAAATGAGCGTTTGGTTATTAAAGAGACCAAGATCGGATATTGTCATACTCTCTGCCAATACCGAAAACCGCTTTAACAACTATGTACGTGGTGGAGATTCTATAATGAAGTATGATGATTTGGCGAACGATTCTGTATGAGGTACTAACGTAACCCTGACTCCAACGAGTCGGCTTGATGTGGCTAAAACAGGAGCTATACCTGGGCCAAGTAAGGTCGCACCTCCGATCGGACTTGCTTCTTCGATACCATATTATGACTTTGTGATTGATTTGGTGGTCAATCCTCGATTTGATTATGGGAGTGTGTTCCAAGGTGGGTGGTAGTAGCTGTTATGCGTTACCACCAGCGCAATTCTGCAAACGGTAGAATCCTACCCTGGCATTGCCTCGCGTGCCTTGTCACATGCCTTATCGCGCCTTCTACGATTTTGGTTTGTGTCGTACCTATGGAGTGCTCCCTGATAGCCCACCAGTTTACGGTGGAGTTTACAGTACTATATAGACTACGATATTATATAAAATGTGTTAAGGGGGATATGGGTAACGCCTTAATGCTATTTTAAGACTTTACTTTATTGTAGACACTATTATAATAGCGTATTGTACTACGTATGTAGATAGTTTAACGGATCCTTAGGAGATGGAATACCGAACATCTCTTAAGTTATTGCACTCACGTTTGACACTGGATAGGAGATGTCAAAACCCGTAAACATCTCTGATGCCGTTACACTCATATTTATTTACTGTTGATTTAACTTACATAAGATCTTTTAGTTCTGACTCGAGTGTTTTGTCTTTTCAATTCGCTCGGGTCAGTCTGGGCTTTTCAGTGTATCGAAGACTGCTTTTGGAGGACGAAGACGAAGATTTAGTACTATTATTATTTACTATCTTTATTCCACTTCATCATGTTGTTCCGCTGCATTATTTATTTATTCCTGCTGTATGTACTCCGATCTGTATTGTAAAAGTATAATCAAATGTTATTTGTAAAACAACTTCATGAACTGTTTATTCGATTATTATATTTTGTCATTCCGCTGCGAGATTCTATGTTTGATTTTATTTCTTTCTCTGCTTTTTTTATCTACCCCATAACAATCCTCCCTTTTGAATGGTTTGAGTTCAACATGTGTGGTTTATTGTCGATTTAAACTATCCATAAAAGTGGGTCGTTACATTTGGTATCAGAGCGAGGTTTAGCGATAACCTTAGCTTTGTCGGGTCTGACTCATTAGAGAATAGGTTAGTAATACCCTAGAATTAGTCGGTGAATATATATATGAGAGAGCGTATTTTTAGTGTTATAAAAGGTTTTATATTGTGTTAATTTGTTCTGTTTAGTATTTATAAATTCTGGTCGGTACATGGGACGCTATGGCACCGATAGGGATTTCTAAACACTTAATAGGGCAGATCGACACAATATCGTTTTGAAATATAGGTAAATGAAATAATTTTGCCTAGTATTATACTTTGTATGTAAAAGAATAATCTTTATAAAGGTATGCAATTGTATGTGATAGATTGGTTGGTTGTTAGGAATTGAAATTTTATAAATATTGGTAGTAAAATAAAATTTGCGGATAAAATGAATATAAATTGGAAATTATAGAACTTCAGTTCCGGGATTATGAAAATTTCTTTCAAAAGATTTTGGAATATAATATTAGTGTTATTTGGAAGTATTTTCTGATATAAATATTTCAGTATGATTCGGAAGAAATGTTTTAAAGGAATTTTGGAAGGAAATAAGTTCTGCACTCCCCTCTCCGTAGTTAGAAAATGATTTCGGTGATGAGTGCACACATCATCGACGTTAATTTTCGAGTTTCAAAGTAGGAAGACCGCTGTAGTAGTTTTACTGCACATTTGTTTGATAAACAAATTTTAATTTTAATTTCTAAATAGGATTTGATATATAAAAGATATGAATATATATATATATATTGAAATGATTTAAAAAGGAAAACCCGGTATTTAGTTCTTAAGTTTCTGTAAATTAGAAATTTTAATTATTATAAAGAATGAAATCTTGGCCATTTCAATAATTGGAAACTTCTAAAAGAAAAAAAAGAAATTAAGAGTTAAGTGATAATGAAATGTAATGAAATTGAAGGTTGTCACCTATAAATTAAAAAGATATGAAATTTAGAAAATGTAATTATTGAACATTTTATTAACTAAAAGGAATGAGATAGACTTGTGTAACATTCAATTACATTCTTAAAACATATATATAACTTATCAGATATGTTTAAAAGTTGAAATGTTAATAGAATATGTAACAGAATATTATACAAGTAAAACTTTAGCAATGAAGGTGTTTGATAAAATTATTTTTATAAATAAGAATTCTAATGTTATAAGTTATTATAAACTTAAGATCAATAATTTGAAATGCTGCTAATTAAATGTAATAGAAAAAGTGAATACTATAAGTAAATGATTATAAACTTAAGTTATTCTTGAAGCCATGTATAATTAAAGTGGATACTGTATTAATTGAATGATTATAACTTTAGAAGATGAGAGATGATTCAGAAATAGATTAAATGTTCAATAATGTTATATATATATGAAATAAATGAATGTGAAAAAGAAATAATCTATTAGTAATGAATTAAATTGTAAAGAGACTTACATAATAATGGATAATCTAATAATTGAAAAGGAAGTAACTTATGAAATGATGTGATAAGAAAGTAATAAGAATAAACTTGAACGATATTTGAAATTATTGTTTGTTTTGGATTATGTGATGGTTGGAAAAGGATACTTCTTACTGTATAAAGATGTATAAATAATCTATTAAGTTTTATCTAAGACTGTTGAGTGGATGGTATACTTAGTAATTATTTATCATTTTATACGATTAAAAGTTTTCGAACCAGAACTAACCATTTGTTTTGGCTGTCATGGATGCATGGTTGATTACTTTGATTGCATGTGATGGTTGTATGGTTTTGTTGCAAGTGGCTATTGTTATGTTGTGTTGATTTGTTTGTTATTAATTGAAACAACTTTAATTTCTCTTTTATATAATTATTAACTTCTTTGGATTGTATAAGTGAAATACAGGTTTATGGAAGTAATAGCTACTGCTTTTGGTTTCATAAATAAGCGTTGTTTGCCCGACAAATAGGTACATTTTCGGATTACGGTTTTATAGCGATATAATATTGTTTCTCGTGGTTTGGGATATTTTATTTTGAAATATGATATATATATAGTTATTATTGGTATTATTATTTTCCCGGATCTCTCCGTACAAAGGAGACTCTGTCGAAATTTTTCGTGAATTTTGGACTTAGAAATTTTTTGTGAAAGTGTTTTTCAAACTTTTATTGAACTTGTATCAGAAAGGATTTAATTGTTTATAAATTTATATTTTTTATTTAAATTATTTAATTATGTAAATTAATTGTTTATAAATTTAATAATTTGAATAAGATATATCAATTCCTTAATTCCTTCTTTTCCTTTTTCGGGGATGAAAAGTTTTGAGTGGGGGAGAGTGTAACGACCCGTAATTTTTCGATAATTAAATTATTGAATTTAATAAGATTTTGTAATTTAATGTTGGAAGAGAATAAAATTTATGATGTAGCAATGAGGAAACTAACTAGAATGAAGTTTAATAATGTGAATTTAATGTAATAGATGACTAATTGAATGCAATCTCATGAAATTGAAATAATCCCAAACATATTTATTGGTTATAGATTGTAAATAAGAAAATAAATTAAATGTTATAATTAATAGGTGAAATAATATGTAATTAATTGCAATTCGATAAAATCAGTGTTGTGTAAGTAGTTATAACATTTGTTTGTAGATAATAAACTTATAAATGTGATTAAATTAAGTAAAAGGTGATAATTGTTAATTGTTACCCATTTATTTAATCTGTTGAATTAAATAAGAAATCAATTGCAATTAAATGTAATTAAATATTACGTTAATATGAATTAAGATGATAATTGTAGAATATTGATGTAATAAATGTAAACCAATGTTAATTATATCCATTAGATAATGATTGATTGAATAAAAAGAGTGAAATCAAATTTAATCAATTTATTTGAATTTAAATTATAATTAATGGATTTGTTGCAATTAAAATTAAACATGTAATTAGAGCAATAATTAATTTAATAATAATTTATTTAATTAACATGAAAATAGCCATTTTGGCCACTATATCGGATTTCGACAAAACCAGTTTCATCCGATCCGTAACGGTGAATTATTGTAGGGTTTCAAGTTTCGTAGTGACCAGACTTGTCGTTTGATCATACGGGCTCGAAACGCGCAGAAACCAATTTAATTGAATTTGGTTGAAATAAGCTGATTTTAAAAGCTAACTTCTTCATACGATGGAATTAGAACTTGAAACCTGTTCCATTGAACTTAAAATATCGAAAACATCTATTTCGATAAATTGGATGACCCATTTTCGTTTCGGGAATGAAACAGACTTTTCGAACCAATTAGATATGTTGTTCATTCGTATCGGGCCTTGTCCATATAAATAGACTTTGTTTCTCAAACCCTAGCAGTCTTTCAGTCTATTCTGTATGTACATCAACTTCTGTCTGTTCCTTTCTTCAATGGTAGAAACCAATTTCAAATTACAAACCCTAAATCCAACTTCAAAACCAAATTCAAAATTCAAACTCCTCAAAACTATGTCATATTATATATCATTGGAAAGCTCTCGATGAGCGTAATCTAGATCTATTGTTCATTTTTGCAATCGAGTTTTGGTTTGTCCGGAATTGGCCAAAGCATTCTCGGCCATCGATTTTGGGGGTTGATCAACGGCGATGGATCATCGGTTCGGGGATACGGTACTGTGGAGAGTGGAGTTGGGAGTGCATCTGAGGTGATCGCTTGGAAGATTGGCGGTTGGATCGACGTGAATAATTCAATTAGGGTGAATTAGTGGCGGTGGCTGCTCAATTTTGGTCATCGTTCGGCGGCGTCTAGGGTTGTGGGTGGTCGTGGGATGGTGGCGCAGGTGAGGCGACTCGGTTGGAGGTGGATGGCATGGCGCGGCAGCATCTTGACCGAGGCGGCTGGTGGTTTGTGTGCGTGATTACTGTGCTCGTCTAGGGTTACGTGTTGAGAGGATGATGGTATAAATATTTACTATATTGCCCTTTCTTCTATTTTAATTTAAATTAAAATTTCAAACATTCTAATTTGCATAACTTTTCCATACGAGCTCGGATTTGGGTGTGGTTTTCTCCGCTATGATCATATCGAAATTTCGGACATTGTAAAACTAGTTTGGCCGAATTCTATGACGGTTGAATTTTGGGCCTTATTTTGGATTTCAAATCAATTTGGAATCAAAGGTGAGTGTTTTAACACACTCGCAACTACTAAATTATCTTATGTTAGTTAAATTGAATTTACGATGTGATTAGAAATTGATTGGGTGTTGTTTGGTATATTTAAATTGTTATTCCAGTTAAATCTGACTTTTATTGAATTTAATCGCCATTTAATTTAATATTGATTTTTGATTGTCAATTAAATACCTGTTATTGATAATCAGTCAATTATTGTTATTTATTTGTTGATTTGAATGGTGATTGTGATGGATGTTTGACTATTGATATTGGATGACTAGATGCTATATTTATATTGTTATAACACTGCAAGTTCCCTTAGTTATTGCTAGGAAAATCACTGTGGGTTGAAATGATACATACCCGAACGATCTATAGATTAGAGGAAAATCGTTATGGGTTGAAGTCATAAACCTGAGCGATTTTATGGATTTTGAATGTTAATTCGGGATTGCGGGTTTAAATGATATATACCTGTAATTTTAAAAATAATTGCGGATTGAAATGATAAATATCCGTATCACTTGACCATAGGGTAGAAAATTATATACGGACACCGGATTGGTTAAATTAAATGATTTTAAATCCTTAAATTTGTATTCAGTTAAATGATATTTTGGAATAATATTTGATTTATATAAACTGAATTATTTTCGAAAATCCAAAATTTTAATGTTGAAATTGGAGTTGGTTTAATGAATTGTTTAAAGAATAAAATGGAAATTTCAAAGTTGAAATTTGAAATGTAAATGAAATTTATCGAAATTGAGTTATTGAAATGTTTGAATAATTAAACTTTGAAATCTAGAAATTAAAGTGCTTTAAAACTTTTAGTTCAAACATGAGTATTAAATCGATATAAATTGAAATGATTTTTATGGGAATTTGAATTGAAAGAAATTTAGTTTTGTTGAAATTAGGATATGGTCCAAATTTGTTGAAATGGAAGAAATAGTTTAAATTTGATATTAATTTCAAATTTATTATTTTAATATAAACTGTTTAAAAATATATTATTTTAAAAATCCAGATTTTTAAGATTTTCAAACTATCAAACTAATTTAATCTATTTTCAAACTATTTTGAAAGCAATTTTAATCAATTGAAAACTATTTTTATTTACGTTAATCTATTTTATCTATTATAATCTATTTTAAATCTATTTAATCTATTTTAAATCTATTTAATCTATTTTAAATCTATTTAATCTATTTTAAACCTATTTAATCTATTTTAATTTATTTTAATCTATTTTAAATTTATTTAATCTATTTTAAATCTATTTAATCCATTTTAAATCTATTTAAACTATTTTAATCTATTTCTAAACTATTTTAGTGTATTTTAACTATTTTAAAATTTATTTTAAACTATGCTAAACTATTTATAACTATCTAAATATTTTCTAAATTTCAGACTGTGCAAAGTGGAAGTATTTAAAAACGAATGCGGTTAAATGATGATATAATCTAAGTTGGGTTTTGAAATGATGTTTTAGTAAAATAACATATTCTGAGTAAATCTAATGATTATAAATGAGGGTTTAACCTATTTTGGAAAGTATCATTTTGAAAGAAGGTATGATTTCAAAAGTGATATGGTTTTGAGAATATGATATTTTGATATCAACTATGAATTGATTTTGGAAATATAAAGAACCATCCGGTGTGAAATGAGCATTTGGTTGTTAAAGAGATCGGGATCGGATATTGTCATACTTTCTGCTAATACCGAAAACCACTTTAACAACTATATACGTGGTGGAGATTCCAAAATGAAGTAGGTTGGTTTAGCGAACGATTCTGTATAAGATATTAACATAACCCTAACTCCCGCGAGTCAGCTTGATGTGGCTAAAACAGGAGTTATACCTAGGCCAAGTGAGGTCGCACCTCCGATCGGACATGCTTCTTCGATACCATATTATGACTTTGTGAATGATTTGGTGGCCACCCCTCGATTTGATTATGGGAGTGTGTTCCGAGGTGGGCGGTAGTAGCTGCTATGCGTTACCACCCGTCCGGTTTTGCAAATGGTAGAATCCTACAGTGGCATTGCCTTGCGTGCCTTGTCATATACCTTATCGTGCCTTCTACGAGTTTGGTTTGTGTCGTACCTATGGAGTGCTCCTTGATAGCCCACTAGTTTATGGTGGAGTTTACAGTACTGTATAGACTACGACATTATATAAAATGTGTTAAGGGGGATATAGGTAATGCCTTAACGCTATTTTAATACTTTACTTTACTGTAGACACTATTATAATAGCGTATTGTACTATGTATGTAGATAGTTTAACGGATCCTTAGGAGATGGAATACAGAACATCTCTTAAGTTATTGCACTCACGTTTAACACTGGATAGGAGATGTCAAAACCCATAAACATCTCTGACGCCGTTACACACATATTTATTTACTGTTCATTTAACTTACATAAGATCTTTTAGTTCTGACTCGAGTGTTTTGTATTTTCAATTCGCTCGGGTCAGTCTGAGCTTTTCAGTGTATCGAAGACTGCTTTTGTAGGACGAAGACGAAAATTTAGTACTATTATTATTAACTATCTTTATTCCATTGCATCATGTTGTTCCGCTGCATTATTTATTTAATCCTGCGGTATGTACTTTGATCTGTATTTTAAAAGTATAATCAAATGTTATTTGTAAAATAGGTACATGAACTATTTATTCGATTATTATATTTTGTCATTCCGCTACGAGATTCTGTGTTTGATTTTATTTCTTTATCTGCTTTTTTTTATCTACCCCATAACAATCCTCCCTTTTGAATGGTTTGAGTTTGACATGTGTGGTTTATTGTCGATTTAAACTGTCCAAAAAGGTGGGTCCTTACATATAAGGTTGTTAATGCATTCCTATAACCGTTGGATATAAGGTGGTTAGTGCTGATCTATTACTTTTGTATATTGATATGCGAGTACAACACATCCCCATTTGTTTATAGCCTTTCAAATGGGATATGTTGTACTTTGACATCATTAGCACAGCTCTTGGTGTGGCAGTGCAGTATCTCCATCTCATTGTCACTTGTAGGTTGCATTGCAGTTCTTTCTACTGGATCATATATTGTAACCGTAGGTCGGTTCCCATACTTGGTAGCCATTTTTGGCTATAGTGCCAAGACAGTGTTTAAATGATTGGGCATAGTACTCTCTTGACTTCGCCTTATTCTTTGCTTCCTCTTCTTATCACCTAACTTTTTTGTGAGAGCGGTCCTTTTTGATTTTGGTGCTTGCGTCATCTTTCCTTCAACATGGTTTAGGAAATATGGGTGTAACACTTGCCCTCCAAGTCTATAGTGATCTAGATAGGTGTGGACTTGTCTTCGTTAATGTTTGGTCTTCACATCCTGTCATTTCTGCCTATTCCTTTCTTTCTTTTCAAGAAAGGGAAAAAACTTAGTAGCTGTTTTGCATTTAATACTCTTACACATGGGTCACTTCCCTGTTGACTGACCCTTTGTAAAGCTATAACGTCAATATCTTCGTGTACCAAGTAAACTTATTTTAATTTTCGTGCTCATTATTCTAGCTATTTAGTTAGTCGATTGATGAATCAAAAAAAATTCATCATTCTATTTGCGAGGCAAACATTCAACTATGGTATGTATGTATGTATATATATATATATTTATGTTCTACTTCTTGTTCTTTTACATTCCTATGTTATCACAAGAGAAAGAGAGAAAACGAGAAAATCTTTGTCTGTTAAGTCCATTCTTTTTCTGAGTTCAGACTTTCTTTCGAAGTAAGGATCCTCTTTATATAGCATTTTTTCACAATTTAGGTCGTGATCTCGAAATGATCTCTTCCTCTTCTTTTCCTTTGTCTTTGACTTCTAAGACAACTCATTTGAAAGACGTTGAAGGTATTTTAGATCAATTTGGGTTCATAGGATATGAGGTCAGGATTCCTGAACTTCATGAACAAATTCACACTCCCCCAAATGGGTTTACCTCTCTCATTCTCGAACATAAATGATGTGGGCTCTATCTTCCCCCAAACCAAGTTCTCCATCAGTGGCTGACCGCCCTTGATCTTGTTCCTATCCAGATCGCTCCTCTTTTATACTCTCTTGTGATTGCCTTTTATTCTCTATGCTGAGAATGGTGATACCCCTACTTGTTAGGAGCTCCAGTTTTTGTTTGATATCAAACACAAGTCCTTTAAGGGGCATTGCTGGTCTTTATTATGCTCAAATAAAGAAATCGATCCTGGTGTTTGTCCTCCACTAGAGTCAGCGATCTATTTATATTTCTTTATTTCAAATTCTGATAATTTTCCTTCTTCCTACCGCCCACATCCTACTCGTTTTTCTGATGATGCCGCCAAGTCATATGAGTTTTGTTGGAACCGTATTCTAAAATTGGAGGCTAGAAGAGAAAAATTCAAACGTTTTTTACTAAAGAGACGAGGGTAAAGCACACATTTCTATGCCCAAATCACAAATACTCTTGTACTATTTTTAAGCTTTCCACAATTTCGGATGAGCCAAAGGATATAATTTTGTAAAGACCCGTAATTTTTTGGTTTTCGAATTTAAATATTCTAACTTAAATTTAATTATAATAAAATCTATGTTTAAAATTAAGACTTAATTTTTAATGATGCATTTTTAATTTAATTTATAGGATTTTTCCATATTTTTTATATGGAAAATAATTGAATTATCATTTGACGCTTTTTGCGGCAAATGTCGGTACTTTTGAAACTTCACAGAATTAATTAACAGTGTATCTTATTGTTTTTTTGTGATCGTCTCACATTACTGTGCACGATCGTATTTTTATTTTTATCATCCGCGATCCATATGGGAACGTGATATTGTGTGGCGGTGTACCGTAAAACTTTTTATAAAACAAACATATACACACGTACAAAAATATGCCTTATCTCTTGCCTTGTTTTAGGGGCCTTGTTTTATGCCTTGTATTGTGGAAATCTATTTTAGAAACATAATTATTTTGTTTTATTGAAATTTGGTTATAAAAGAAGCAAAAATGGGTACACATTTAGAGGAGACACATTTCTTACGTCTTTGTTCTCTGCAAAAATGGAACCACGAAGCAACCCTTCCCACTTTTCATTTAATTAATCAAATAACTTCTACTACACCAAGAATTAGCTAAAGTCACCAACACAGAAATTGTAGAGGGCGAAGAGAGCAACACTTTTTGTTTTTGCTGTTCACGAATGGAAGCATGAGGACATCGTGGTGGCCGAAAGTGTTGATGGGAAGAAGGCAGGTCTAGGTCACATGGGCGGAGCCGAGCTCCAAGTGGTGGTGTTCAATGTGAAAAGGACACGGAGAGGAGTATGTTGACGCGAACGACGTGTGATTCCATTAGGGGATGAAGGAGTTTTGGAGGAAAGAAGGAATGGCTTCTTGGTTGCGTGCATTGTAAATTGTAGGCGTACATGGAGAAGGAAAGAAGGCGTGGGCTTGGGCCCTGGGTCGTTTGAGTTTGGTGAGGTTTATTTTGATTTAGATAATTTAGTTAATTTGATTTTAGTTATAAAGAAGTTAAACTTTGAAAATGTTTAACTCACCCATATGAAATTTGTTTAATCCAAGGTTTTCGACGTTAGACTCTTATAAACGAGTAGAATACACTAGTATAAATTATTGACACATTCGATGAAGTATAAAACATTAATAAAATATTAGTTATTGAATTTAATTACAAATAACATAGCTAAATAATTATGCTTCATTTATGTTATTTAATTAGGAGAACAAATCCTCAATCTACTATTCTAAATTTAATAGGTTATTTTGAACATCTACTGAGTAGAGTAAATCCCCATTCTATGCTTGTAAGTAAAATGATTGTTATAAAGTTAATTAATATGTTGATTAATTATTATTAGATAAATAGATATGTTCGCTACTTATTATTGTGGTTGATTGATTATGTGATATATGCTCGACCAGTTTATAAGTTATTCCCCATTTCTTTTTTTACATTGGTTGGGTAGAGAACAATTGTAAGCTAACACCATGTGATTAATTTCACAATTTGACTATAAGGTGTTTAGCAATAGAATTGGTTCGCTTCAATTTAAATGAAATTGTTTCGAAAGATAGTTTTCATAAAAGAATATGAAATGAAATGTTTTATTTTAAAGAAAAAGAAGATATTTGGAAATAAATATTTTTGAAGTGATTTTATATAAAAAGTGATTTATATAAAGGTATTTATAAAATCTATTTTATAAATAAAGGAAATTTCGAGAAATTAAATCCTGGTGGTTTGAAACTGACTTCGAAAAGATTTGAGGAAATAAATAATACTGTGTTTTGGAAGTATTTGTAATTATTACTATAAAATGACTTATTACTTCGGGGAACAAAAATGATTTGTTATCTTACCTATGATTTGGGTAACCCAAAACTAAAAAGTGGGCGGAGGGTTCGTGTAACTCTGGTATAGTCCACGCTCTATATAGAGGGATATACTTATTTATTTTAAAGAGGCTGGGACCTAATTGCCTCATTATTGAGGGAAACCTCTCGATCTGGGTGCATATATTTTGGTATGCTTTTATAGTAGAGTACTTTTGGATTTCCAAATAATTTATCAAATACAACACTATATTATTATACAGAGTATTTGATGTTGTTTTCAAAAGTGATTTGTTTTTAAATCCCAAACAAAAGAATAATTTAATATAAAAGATATATATATATATATATATATATTATTTTCTAAAAGGATTATATAGATTATTTTATAAAAGGATTATATTTTGAAAATAATAAAGTTAATTGGATTTTAGAAAATCTTAATTGTAGATTAAGCCTAAGTGGGTAGGTTGGGAATTGGATATTTGTTTATTGCATCGTAGGCTCTTTGTGTCCTATTTGTGAATAAGATAACTACGTTGGCTTGATCCTGTATCTAATTGGGTACCCAGTTAGATAGGGGTACATATGTAGTAACAAGTGGTAGTGATGCAGCCCCAATAATATTATAACCCTTTCCTGTTTATCTGTTTATTGGTTGCTATTTGTCTTGTCTTGTTGTATCTTTCCTGCTTACTATTCTATTCCGCATTTGACATGTTTATTGAGTTTGTAGTAATAGGATATTGTTGTCTTTCTCATCAGAGTTGTGTAGCGGTAGATTTATTGTATATTGAGTCTTATTTGTATTTAAGTACACCTGTAGAATAAATAATTGCTCTGATAACTTGTATAATTGAAATTTGTATCATATACATTTAGTTATGTTGAATATTTATCAAATGATATTGTGTATTAAGTTAGTAGTTTTCTTTCATAGTTTTAGAACGGACGGAGTTTTCGGTGATTTTGACCGGTCTGAAAATCCGATTCTTTACAGCTGGTATCAGAGCTTAGGTTAGGTGGCTAAGTAATTTTTTATATCTAGGGTTAGTAAATCAACCTAGGAATTTTAAAATGGAACTACCTTAATTTGATAAATAAAAATGGATAGGATAAGGCATCGTACCTCCGACCAGGGTTATGGCTAATATTATTTTGGGTGTGCTTAGCTTTTGTTGATTGTTTGGTTTTCGTTATATTTTTCCATCCCGGAAATTTTGAGAATGAAATTCTTTTAAGAAAGGAAGAACGTAACGACCCATAATTTTTTGGTTTTCGAATTTGAATATTTAATTTATTTAAAAATTCGAATTTAAATTTAATTATAATAAATTCTATGTTTCAAATTAGGACTTAATTTTTAACGAAGTATTTTTAATTTAATTTGTAAGATTTTTTCATAATTTTTAGTTTGGAAAATAATTATATTTTTGTTTGACGCTTTTTGCGACAAAGTCGGTACTTTTGAACCTTCACAGAATTAATTAACCAGTGTATCTTATGTTGTTTTATGATCATCTCACATTGTTGGGAGCGAGCGTATTTTTATTATTTTCGTACATGGCCTGTACGCGAACGTGATATTGTGTGATGGTGTATCGCAAAACTTTTTACAAAACAAACATATACACATTTTCAAAAATATGCCTTGTTACTTGCCTCTTTTTAAGTACCTTGTTTTATTCCTTATATTGTGGAAAGCTATTTTAAAAACATAATCATTTTGTTTTATTGAAATTTGGTTATAAAGAAGCAAAAATGGGTACACATTTAGAGGAGACATGCATTTCTTACGTCTTTGTTCTCTGCAAAAATGAAACCACAAAGCAACCCTTCCCACTTTTCATTTAATTAATCAAATAACTTCTGCTGCACCAATAATTAGACAAAGTCACCAGCATAGAAATTATAGAGGGCGAAGAGAGCTACACTTTTCGTTCTTGTTGTTCTTAAAACAGAGGCGTGAAGAGGTCGATGGTCAAAAGTGTTGATGGAAGAATGCAAGTCTGAGTCGCAAAGGCATAGCTGGGCACTAAGTGGTGATGTCCGATGTGAGAAGGATGTGGAGAGGAGTATGTTGACATGAACGGCGTGTGATTTCGCTAAGGGATGAAGGAGTTATGGAGGAAAGAAGGAATGGTTTCTTGGTAGTGTGCATGGGAAAGTGTAGGGGTACATGGAGAAGGGAAGAAGGCGTGGGCTTGGGCCTTGAGTCATGTGAGTTTGATGAGGTTTATTTTGATTTAAGTAATTTAGTCAATTTGATTTTAGTTATAAAGTAGTTTAACTTTGAAAACGTTTAACTCACCGATACGAAATTCGTCTAATCCGCGGTTTTCGACTTTAGATTCATATAGATGAGTAGAACACTAGTGTATATTATTGACACATTTGAAGAAGTATAAAATATTTATAAAATATTATTTATTGAATTTAATTACAAATAACATAGTTAAATAATTATACTTCGTTTATGCTATTTAATTAGCAGAACAAATCCTCTTTCTGCTATTATAAATTTAATAGATTATTTTGGACATCTATTGAGCAGAGTAAATCCATGTTCTGTGCTTGTAAGTAAAATGATTATTTTAAAGTTAATTAATATGTTGATTAATTATTATTAGATAAATGGATGTATATGCTACTTATTATTGTGGTTGATTGAGTATGTGATATATGCTCGACCAGTTTATGAGCAATTTCCCATTTTCTTTTGTTTTTACCTGGGTTGGGTAGAAAATACTTGTAGGCTAACACCTTGTGATTTATTTCACAATTTGACTATAAGGTATTTAGCGATAAAATTGGTTTACTTCAATTTAAATGAAATTGTTTCAAAAGATGGTTTTCATAAAAGAATATGAATTGAAAAGTTTTATTTTAAAGAAAAAGGAGATATTTGGAAATAAATATCTTTGAATTGATTTGATAAAAAGTGGTTTATATAAAGGTATTTATAAAATGTGTTTTATAAATAAAGGAAATTTTGAGAACTTACATCTCGGTGATTTGAAATTGATTTTGAAAAGATTTGAGGAAATAAACAATACTGTGTTTTGGAAGTATTTGTGATTATTAGTATAAAATGATTTGTTACTTCGAGGAACAAAAATGATTTGGTATGTTACCAATGATTCAGGTAATCCATAACTAAAAAGAGGGCGGATGGTTCGTGTAACCATGGTATAGTCCACTCTTTGTATAAAGGGGTATACTTATTTATTTTAGAGAGGCTGAGACCCAATTGCCTTGTTATTGAGAGAAACCTCCCAATCTGGTTGCATTTATTTTGATATGCTTTTATAGTAGAGTATTTTGAGATTTCCAAATAAATATATCGGATACAACACTGTATTATTACACAGTGTATTTGATGTCGTTTTCAAAAGTGATTTGTTTTTAAATCCTGAAGAAAAGTATAATTTAATATAAAAGATATATATTATTTCAAAAGGATTTAAAATAAAACCGAGAATTTAGTTCAAAAATATTATTTTCTCAAAGGACTATATTTTGAAAATAATAAAGTTAATTAGAATTTAGAAAATCTAAATTAAAGATCAAGTCAAAGTGGGTAGTTTGGGAATTGCATATTTGTTTATTACATCGTAGGCTCTTTGAGTCCTATTTGTTAATAGAAGAACTACGTTAGCTTGATCCTGTATCTAATTGGGTACTCAGTTAGATAGGGGTACGTAGGTAATCATAAGTGGTAGTGATGCATAAGTAGTAGTGATGCAGTCACAATAATAATATAGCCCTTTCATATTTATCTGTTTATTGGTTGTTGTTTGTCTTGTATTGCTGTATCTTTCCTGCTTACAATTTTATTCCGCATTTGACATGTTTATTGAGTTTGCAGGAGTAAGATATTGATGTCTTTCTCATCAGAGTTGTGCAGTAGTAGCTTTATTATATATTGAGTCTTATTTGTATTTAAGCACACCGGTAGAATAAATGATTACTCTGATAAGTTGTATAATTGAAAGTTGTATCCTATACATTTAGTAATGTTGAATATTTATCAAATGATATTGTGTATTAAGTTGGTAGCTTTCATTCGTAGTTTTAGAATGGGCGAATTTTTGGCCGATTTTGACTGGTCCAAAAATCCGAGTCTTTACAGCTGGTATCGAAGCTTAGGTTAAGTGCCTAAGTAAAGAAATTTATCTAGGGTTAGTAAATCAACCTAGGAATTTTAAAATGGAACTACCTTAATTTGATAACTAAAAATGGATAAGGTAAGGCATCGTACCTCCGACTAGGTTTATGGGTGATATTATTTTTGGTGTGCTTAGCGTTTGTTGATTGATTGGTTTTCGTTATATTTTTCCATCCTTGGAATTTCATGGAAGAAATTCTTTAAGGATGGAAGAATGTACCGACTCGTAATTTTTTAGTCTTCGTATTTGAATATTTAATTTCTTTAAATATTCGAATTTAAATTTAATTATTATACAATCTATGTTTTAAATTTAGACTAAATTTTAAATGACGTATTTTAGTCTAATTTATAGGATTTTTCCATAATTTTTAATTTGCAAAAATAATTAAATTTTCGTTTGACGCTTTTTGTGGCAAATATCGGTACTTTTGAAACTTCATAGAATTAATTAACAAGTGTATCTTATTGTTGTTTTGTGATCATCTCACATTGTTGTGCATGATCGTATTTATATTTTTGTCATTCGTGGCCCATATGGAAACATGATATTATGTGTAGTGTACTACAAAACTTTTTATAAAACAAATATATACACACGTACAAAAATATGCCTTATCTCTTGCCTTGTTTTAGGGACCTTATCTTATGCCTTGTACTATGGAAAGTTGTTTTAAAATCATAATCATTTTGTTTTATTGAAATTTGGTTACAAAAGAAGCAAAAATGGGTACACATTTAGAGGCGACACACATTTTTTACATCTTTGTTCCCTGCAAAAATGAAACCACAAAGCAATCCATTCCACTTTTCATTTAATTAATCAAATAACTCCTACTACACCAAGAATTAGCCAAAGTCACCAACATAAAAATTGTAAAGGGCGAAGAGAGCTACGCTTTTCATTTCTTGTTGTTCTCGAAACGGAGGAGTGAGGTCATGGTGGGCGAAAGTGCTGATAGGAAGAAGGCAGGTCTAGGTCGCACAGGTGGAACCGAGCTCCTAGTGGTGGTGTCCGATGTGACAAGGATGCGGAGAGGATTTTGTTGACGTGAATAGCGTGTGATATCGATAAGGGATGAAGGAGTTATGAAGGAAAAAAGGAATTGCTTCTTGGTTGCATGCATGCGAAAGTGTAGGCGTGCATGGAGAAGGGAAGAAGGCGTGAGCTTGGGATATGGGTCGTATGAGTTTGGTGAGGTTTATTTTGATTTAAATAATTTAGTTAATTTGATTTTAGTTACAATGAAGTTAAACTTTGAAAATGTTTAACCTGTGCAGTTAAAGCGCTCGGCAGATTCAATACGGCGGAGGTGCATAAAGTCACAGCGGGAATACAGCGAGGATATAGCGGGATATAGCAGATGACTCCAAAATAACATACAAAACTCGTACTTGATGTTTTTACAAATATATAATTGGTAATTAAATGAAAAATTAACATTCAATTGAATTATAATTAATACATAAATAATTTATATAAAAAGATGTGTGAATATATAGTAAATAAACGTAAAAATATTATATAAAATAATTGAATTTAGTTGAATATTATAGTTTTTTATTTCTAAAAATATATTAAAAATTAGATTAAATTAATTAATTTCATTATAATATATAAATGTCATTTTTCAATTCATTTCTTTTAAAGAAGGTATAGCGGAAATAGCAGAATATAGCGGGAATAACGGGATATAGAGGAAATAGCTAGGATTAAAGCGGAAAGGCTATATTTGGGGCTATATGAAAAAATCATAGCGGTAGAAATCCGTTATGGGATATAGCAGGGTTATAGCGGGTTAATAGCGGGGCATTAACTGCACAGTGTTTAACTCACCCATACGAAATCCGTTTAATCCGCGGTTTTCAACATTAGATTCGTATAGACGAGTATAACACACTAGTATAAATTATTGACACATTTGATGAAGTATAAGATTTTGATAAAATATTAGATATTGAATTTAATTACAAATAACATAGTTAAATAATTATACTTCATTAATGTTATTTAATTAGCAGAACAAATCATCATTCTGCTCTTATAAATTTAATTGATTATTTTGGCATATATTAAGCGGAGAAAATCCCCGTTCTATGCTTGTAAGTAAAATGATTGTTTTAAAGTTAATTAATATGTCGATTAATTGTTAGATAAATGGATGTGTTCGCTACTTATTATTATGGTTGATTGATTATGTGATATATGCTCGACTAGTTTATAAGCTATTTCCCATTTCCTTTTGTTTTTTCATGGGTTGGGTAGAAAACAATTGTAGGCTAACACCTTATGATTTATTTCACAATTTGACTATAAGGTGTTTAGCGATAAAGTTGGTTTACTTCTATTAAAATGAATTTTTTTGAAAGATGGTTTTCATAAAAGAATATGAAATGAAATGTTTTATTTTAAAGAAAAAGGAGATATTTAGAAATAAATATTGTTGAAGTGATTTAATATAACATATGATTTATATAAAGGTATTTATAAAATATGTTTTATAAATGAAGGAAATTTCGAGAACTTAAATCCCAGTGGTTTGAAATTGATTTCGAAAAGATTTGAGGAAATAAATAATACCGTATTTTGGAAATATTTGTGACTGTTAGTACAAAATGATTTGTTATTTCAGGGAACAAAAAGGATTTGTTATGTTCCGATGATTTAGGTAACCCGTAACTAAAAGGTAGGCGGAGGGTTCGCGTAACCCTGGTATAGTCCACTCTTTATATAGAGAAATATAGTTATTTATTTTAGAGAGGCTAGGACTTAGTTTCCTTGTTATTGGGAGAAACCTCCCGATCTGGATGCATATATTTTGATATGCTTTTCTAATAGAGTATTTTGGGATTTCCAAATAATATATCAAATATAATACTGTATTATTATACAGAGCATTTGATGCCACTTTCAAAAATGATTTGTTTATAAATACCAAAGAAAAGTATAATTTAATATAAAAGATATATATATATATATTATTTCAAAAGGATTTAAAATAAAACCGGGAATATAGTTCAAAGAGATTATTTTCTAAAAGGATTATATTTTGAAAATGATAAAGTTAATTAGATTTTTGAAAATCAAAATTGAATATTAAGCCTAAGTTGGTAATTTGGGAATTGCATATTTATTTGTTGCATCGTAGGCGCTTTAAGTCTTATTTGTGAATAAGAGAACTATGTTGGCTTGATCCTATATCTAATTGGGTACCTAGTTAGGTAGGGGTATGCAGGCAGTCACAAGTGGTAGTGACGCATCCACAATAAATATAACCCTTCCATGTTTATCTGTTTATTGGTTGTTATTTGTCTTTTGTTGTTGTATCTTTCGTGCTTACTATTTTATTCTGCATTTTCCAAGTTTATTGAGTTTACAGGAATAGAATATTGTTGTCTTTCACATCAGAGTTGTGCAGCAGTAGATTTATTACATATTGAGTCTTCTTTGTACTTAAGCACACCTATAGAATAAATGATTACTCTAATAACTTTTATAATTGAAAGTTGTATCATATACATTTAGTAATGTTGAATATTTATCAAATGATATTGTATATTAAGTTGGTAGTTTTCTTTCGTAGTTTTATAACGGACGAATTTTTCAGCTATTTTTACTAGTCCGAAAATCTGGGTCGTTACAACTGTATGGAAGCTTAGGTTAGGTGCCTAAGTAAAAAAATTTATCTAGGGTTAGTAAACCAACCAAGGAATTTTAAAATGGAACTAACTTAATTTGATAAATAAAAATGGATAGAATAAGGCACCGTACCTCTAACCAGGGTTATGGGCGATATTATTTTTGGTGTGCTTAGCTTTTGTTGATTGTTTGGTTCTCGTTACATTTTTCCGTCCTTGGAATTTCGGTGACGATATTCTTTTAAGGAGGGAATAATGTAACGACCCATAAACTTTTGGTCTTCGAATTTGAATATTTATTTATTTAAATATTCGAATTTAAATTTAATTATAATAAAATCTATGTTTCAAATTAAGACTTATTTTTTAATGATTTATTTTTAATTTAATTTATTGGATTTTTACAAAAAATTTAATTTGGAAAATATTTAAATTTTCATTTGACGTATTTTGCATCAAACGTCGGTATTTTTGAAACTTCATAGAATTAATTAGCCATTGTATCTTATTGTTGTTTTGTTATCATCTCATATTATTGTGTGCGATTGTATTTTTATGTCTGTCATTCGTGGCCGTACGCGAACATGATATTGTGTAGTGGTGTACTGCAATTTTTTTATAAAACAAACATATATACACATACAAAAATATGCCTTATCTCTTGCCTTGTTTTAGGGACCTTGTATTGTGGAAAGTTGTTTTAAAAACATAAGCATTTTGTTTTGTTGAAATTTGGTTATAATAAAAGCAAAAATGGGTACACATTTAGAGGAGACACACATTTCTTACATCTTTGTTCTGTGCAAAAATGAAACCACAAAGCAACCCTTCTAACGTTTCATTTAATTAATCAAATAACATCTACAAGAATTAGCCAAAGTCACCAACATGGAAATTGTAGAGAGCGAAGAGATCGACAATTTTTATTCTTGTCAGAACAAAGGCATGAGGAGGTCATGGTGGCCGAAAGTACTGATGGGAAGAAGGCAGGTCTAGGTCGTATAGGTAGAACCAAGCTCCAAGTGGTGGTGTCTGCTGTGAAAAGGAAGTGGAGAGGAGTATGTTGACATAAATGGCGTGTGATTTCGTTGAGGGGTGAAGGAGTTATGGAGGAAAGAAGGAATTGCTTCTTGGTTGCATGCATAGAAAAGTGTAGGCGTGCATGGAGAAGGGAAGAAGGTGTGGGCTTGAGCCTTGGGTCGTGTGAGTTTGGTGAGATTTAATTTGATTTAAATAATTTAGTTAATTTGATTTTAGTTACAAAGAAGTTTAGCTTTGAAAATGTTTAATTCGCCCATACGAAATCCGTTTAATACGTGGTTTTCAACGTTAGATTCGTATAGACGAGTAGAACACAATAGTATAAATTATTGACACATTTGATGGAGTATAAAATATTAAAAAAATATTTGTTATTGAATTTAATTACAAATAACATAGTTAAATAATTATACTTCATTTATGCTATTTAATTAGCAGAACAAATCCTCATTCTGCTATTATAAATTTAATAGATTATTTTGGACATATATTGAGCAGAGTAAATCCTCATTCTATGCTTGTAAGTAAAATGATTATTTTAAAGTAAATTAATATGTTGATTAATTATTACTAGATAAATGGATGTGTTTGCTACTAATTATTATGGTTGGTTGATTATGTGATATATGCTCGACCATCTTATGAGCTATTTCCCAATTTCTTTTGTTTTTACATGGGTTCGATAGAAAAAAATTGTAGGTTAAGACCATGTGATTTGTTTCACAATTTGATTATAAGGTGTTTAGCGATAAAATTGGTTTACTTGAATTGAAATGAAATTGTTTTGAAAGGTGGTTTTCATAAAAGAATATGAAATGAAATGTTTTATTTTAAAGAAAAAGAAGATATTTGGAAATAAATATTTTTGAAGTGATTTTATATAAAAAGTTATTTATATAAAGGTATTTATAAAATGTGTTTAATTAATAAAGGAAATTCGAGAACTTAAATCCCAATGGGTTGAAATTGATTTTGAAAAGATTTGAGGAAATAAACAATACTTTGTTTTGGAAGTATTTGTGATTGTTTGTATAAAAGGATTTGTTACTTCGGGGAACAAAAATGATTTGTTATATTACCGATGATTCGGGTAACCCATAACTAAAAAGTGGGCGGAGGGTTCGTGTAACCTTGGTATAATCCACTCTTTGTATAGAGGGATATACTTATTTATTTTAGAAAGGCTGGGACCAAGTTGCCTTGTTATTAGGAGAGACCTCCCAATCTGGATGCATATATTTTGATATGCTTTTATAGTAGAGTATTTTAGGATTTCCAAATAAATATATCAAATTCAACACTATATTATTATACAGAGTATTTGATGCCGTTTTCAAAAGTGATTTTTTTAAGTCCCGAAGAAAAGTATAATTTAATATAAAAGATATATGTATTATATCAAAAGGATTTAAAATAAAATCGGGAACTAAGTTCAAAGAGACTATTTTCTAAAGGGGTTATATTTTGAAAATAATAAAGTTAATTAGATTTTAGAAAATCTAAATTTAAGATTAAACCTAAGTGGGTAGTTTGGTAATTGCATATTTGTTAGTTGCATCATAGGCTCTTTGAGTCCTATTTGTGAATAGGAGAACTACGTTCGCTTGATCTTGCATCTAATTAGGTACCCAGTTAGATAGGGTTACGTAGGCAGTCACAAGTGGTAGTGATGCAGCCCAATAATAATATAACCCTTTCCTATTTATCTGTTTATTGGTTCCTATTTGTATTGTGTTGTTGTATCTTTCCTGCTTTCTATTTTATTTCGCATTTGACATGTTATTGAGTTTGCAAGAATATGATATTACTGTCTTTCTCATCAGAGTTGTGCAGCGGTAGATTTATTGTATATTGAGTCTATTTTGTATTTAAGCACACATGTAGAATAAATGATTACTCTGATAAGTTGTATAATTGAATGTTGTATCATGTACATTTAGTAATGTTGAATATTTATCAAATGATATTGCGTTAAACTGGTAGTTTTCATTTGTAGTTTTAGAACGGATGGATTATTTGGCGATTTTGACTAGTCCGGAAATCTGAGTCGTAACAGCTGGTATCGGAGCTTAGGTTAGTTGCTTAATAAAAAAAATTTATGTAGGGTTAGTAAATCAACCTAGGAATTTTAAAATGGAACTACCTTAATTTGATAAATAAAAATAGATAGGATAAGGCACCGTACCTCCGACCAGGTTTATGGGTGATATAATTTTTGATGTGCTTAGCTTTTGTTGATACACAATTCTAATAAGTGGGTGGAGGGTTCGTGTAACCCTGGTATAGTCCACTCTTTGTATGGAGGGATATTCTTATTTATTTTAGAGCGGTTGGGACCCAATTGCCTTGTTATTGGGAGAGATCTCCCGATCTAGTTGCATATATTTTGATATGCTTTTATAGTAGAGTACTTTGGGATTTTCAAATAAATATATCAAATAAAACACTATATTATTATATAGAGTATTTGATGTCGTTTTCAAAAGTGATTTGTTTTTAAATCCTGAAGAAAAGTATAATTTAGTATAAAAGATATATATATATATATAGTATTTCAAAAAGATTTAAAATAGAATCGAGAATTTAGTTCAAAGAGATTATTTTCTAAAAGGATTATATTTTGAAAATAATAAAGTTAATTAGATTTTAGAAAAACTAAATTGAAGATTATGCCTAAGTGGGTAGTTTAGGAATTGCATATTTGTTTGTTGCATCGTCGGCTCTTTGAGTCCTATTTGTGAATAAGAGAACTACATTGGCTTGATCCTGTATCTAATTGGGAACCAAGTTAGATTGGGGTACGTAGGCAGTCACAAGTGGTACTGATGCAGCCTCAATAATAATATAACCCTTTCCTGTTTATCTGTTTATTGGTTGCTTTTTGTATTGTGTTGTTGTATCTTTCCTGCTTACTATTTTATTCCGCATTTGACATGTTTATTGAGTTTGCAGGAATAGGATATTGTTGTCTTTCTCATCAGGTTGGTGCAGCGGTAGATTTATTCTATATTGAGTCTTCTTTGTATTTAAGCACACCTGTAGAATAAATGATTACTCTGATAACTTGTGTAATTGAAAATTGTATCATATACATTTAGTAATGTTGAATATTTATCAAATGGTATTGTGCATTAAGTTGGTAGTTTTCATTCATAGTTTTAGAATGGACGGACTTTTAAGTGATTTGGACTGGTTCGAAAATCCGGGTCATTACAAATTTTCTAAAAATAGATTTAAGATTTATTATTTTTATGTTTTAGATCTTTGTGATTACTTTTTCTGACCTTGAGGTTCCTTTTATATACAGGTAAATTGGATGATGATCGCTTGGACACGCTTCTTTTGCCTAGTCAACTGTTGAAGAAGAATATCCATAAGAGAAAGCATGATGTTGACAAAGCATCTGACCAAAGCTCCAAGAAGTTAGTCTTTTCCACTCCTCCTCCTCCTTCAACGGCCCGTTTCTACTTTGACGGCTCTCCGTATTCCTCCTCCGCAGTACCTTCCTGAGCACTGTGCTCGGTATTTGCCTTTTCTCAAGGGCGCCGTATCTAAACTTGCTGAGAGGGTTGGAAAGGTTGCACTAGATAATTTATATAGTATTGCTTCTTCTTCCTCTTCTCTTCTCCCTCTTCCATTTCATGAGCTTCCTTCTTTTCATCTCATGGCCAAGATGAAAAAGTCTTGGTCTTATGTAAGTAATTTTCCTTTCTCCCCCTCTCTGTTTCTTTACTTATTTAGTTGTTCCTTACCTATTTATTATTATATTTATTTTTTAGCTTGGGGCCTTGACAAGCGAGGCTCAAAAGAAATGGGAGGGGGAGTAGGTTGTGTCTTCAACTCGCATTGCCGAACTTGAAACAAGTCTTAATTCGGTGACTTCCGAGAGGGCTAATGTTGTGGGAGACTTTGATGCATATCGTCTTAAGGTGGAGAGGAAAGAGAAGACTTTAGAGAAGACCTTGGCCTCAAAGGACTGCAAGCTAAAGGAGATGGATGTAGAGCTGGCAACGTTGCAAAAGAGTGTTTAGGAGAGTAATTCCATCGTGGTCTACAAATTGTATGCCTCGGCTTGGTGTCAATTCGGTGCTAAGGTCAACCTTGACTTTATAGAGGACTTTCCAAGATTGACAAAGCTCTCACCTACAGCCGGGTCAAGTAGGTCAAGGAGGTTGCTGTGGAAAATGCCTCTCCTTCTGCCTCTGTGCAACTAATTAAGGATGAGAAGCCTTGGGATAATGAGGCGTCTAAGGATGCCGAAGTGGCTAAACAGACTGAGGTCACTTCAAATCCTCATGTAAGTACTTAAAACTTTTTATATGTGGATTTTAAGAATTCTTCAATATGCAATAAAAGTTAGCTTGTTAATCTTGTTTCTTCACGATAGATTTCCTTTACTGCCATTTTATTTTGTTACTGTTTTATGAATGACTGGGTCGTCTTCTTTGTTTTTTTTTGTTTTTTTGTTTTATTCTTCTAAAGAAGTTTTGTTTACTAAACTTCTGTAGGAAAGCGAGGAGTGGCTCAAAACTCAAACCCTAGATCGTCTTGATCTTAGTATTGGGGCTATCTGTAGGTATTAGAAAGAATTAGATGTGTCTTTTACAAAACTTATGGACGAAACCCAAGAGTTGCTCTCCAGGATTGATCAAGTAATTAAAGAAAAAGGGCCGATGGCAATACACCTCAGAAAGTGGTTCATTCCTGCTTGATAGCCCTCATTTGGAATGGTTTAAGCATAGGCTTAGAGATTCACATCAGGATTGAGTTCTGCTTATTATGTTATTTTTTGTTCATGGTTTTATTGGATTTGTTGTATGATGATGTAGTTAAAAATACATGTTCCTATTTTGAATTTAACGTAGCGCATTTTGATTTTTTTTGACTCGAATTTTTAATCCAAATCTACTACGTTGGTCCCTATATGCTTCCATCTGAGTTTAACAAAGTCTTTGAATCTAACATTCTTTCTACCCCCATTCTCCATGGCCCCGATGATGCGGGTATGCCTGAATTCGAGATTGAATTGTCGACCACTACAACAAAAGACCCTTTAATAGCATTTAAAAAAGGCTATAAAAGGCTTTTATAGCATTTTTATAAACGATGTAAATCAACGTGTTGTAATAAATCAATGACCTATTATTGCAACAGAAGAAACACCATAAAAAACATGTTTTTATAGCATTTTCAACATGTTATAAAAAGTCTTATTAACGGTGTTCTTAATATGCTAAAAAAGTTGTAATAAATCAATGACCTATTATTGCAATAGAAGAAACGCTATAAAAACACGTTTTTGATGTGTTTTCAAAATGCTATAAAAAGTCTTGTTAATGGCGTTCTTAATATGTCAAATCCTTTAACAGTGTTTTAAAAATCATTTTTCCAGTACATACATATCCATTATCCCATTATAATCGACAAATTTACATAAACACAATGTATCATTTCACACAATTATACAGATCACATTAAACGAAAAATAACTAACCATTGAACATTCATGTAGAATATACCTTGATATTGAATGAACATTACATTAGAATTGTAAATAATACAAGTGATAAAAAGATCGTACTACACATAACGATTAAATGTGCAAACCAAAAAAGTTGTTACTTCAAAAGAACTTCAAATCGCTAATATACCGTAGCATGTTGCCATTTGTATGAACCATAGATGGGTAATTACCTATGAAAAAGAAATTCAACAATTAGCAATTATGACTATACATACATGTGTGTGTGAAACTTAATTATATAAATTTAATTAATTTACATGGAACTTAATTAATTTATATGAAACTTGATCGACTTAGTTAATTTTATAAAATTAAATTGATTTATATAAATTTTATTTAATCTTATGAAATTTAGTTAATTTGTATAATCATATGGAAACGATATCAATAACATATGGAATTTCCTGAAATGGATGTAAATTTTGTTTAAAATACTTTATTCAACAATTGCATTTGTATTGTTATAAACTTATTAATTTTTATAAAACTTAATTAAGTTTTATAAACTTATTTAATTTAAAAAAAACAGTTGGCTTATTTAATTATTATAAAACTTAATTAACTTAGTTACTTATTTTAAACATAGTTAATTTTTTGTTGTTGTTGTTGTTATATTATTTTATTACTATTACTATTATTATTCTTCTTCTAGATTTAGTTAATTTTTATAAACTTAATTAATTTTTGTAAAACTTAGTTAACTTAGTTAATTTTTATAAAAATTAGATAATTTTTATAAAACTTAGTCAAATTTTATAACAATTTAACAAATATTTCAAAATAGAGAACATGATTTTTATAAAACTAATTTTTATAAAACTTAATTAAATTTTATAAACTTATTTAATTTAAAAAAATGGTTAGATTATTTAATTATTATAAAACTTAATTAACTTAGTTAAATTATTATTACTATAATATTATTTTATTAATACTACTATTATTATATTATATTATTATTCTTCTTTTAAATTTAGTTAATTTTTATTAACTTAATTAATTTTTATAAAATTTAGTTAATTTTTATAACAATTTAACAAAGATTCCAAAATAGAGAATATGATTTTTATAAAACTAAATTAATTTTCATAAACTTTAGTTAATTTAATTAAAAAAATTCAAATTTTGTTGATTTTTATAAAACTCGATTAACTTAGTTAATTTTTATATCCTTTAATTAATTTTTATAAAACTCACTCAATTAACTTAGTTGAATATTTACAAGACTTAGTTTACAAATTAGTTAAATAATTTTAGTTAATTTTTATATAACTTAGTTAATTTTTATAAGAATAAGTTAATTTTTATAAACGTTTAGTTAATCTAGTTAAATTTGTATAAAACTTGATAACGTAGTTAACTTTTATAAAAAAAAGTTTAATTTTAATTATTTTTTATATAACTTAGTTATCTTAGTTAAAAATTTAAACTTAGTTAATTTTCATGAATTTATTTAAATTTTATAAAATTTTATTAATATTTAGATATTAATTTAATTTTATAAAACTTAGTTAATTTTTAGAAAATTATTTAATTTTTATAAAACTTGGTCAACGTAGTTAATTCTTATAAACTTTATTGATTTTTATAAACTTATCGGATTTCATAAATTTTCGACAGCAACTCCTTTGTGCGGTTAGTGCTTTCCCGCACACCCCAATTCAATATACATTTACACGATCAAAACAAGATTAGATTTATATCATATATAACAAAATATACTTCATAACAGCGTATACATTCAAATGCATAAAAACATACCTTTTATTAGCAACTTTAGCTAGCAATCTTCCATATAACAAAGGAATGTTTTATGTACCTATATAGCAAAGTGAAGGGAATAATTAGGGTGCAAATCTACAAAAGAGTAATGTAATTATGCAAAAGGTGCGAATGCCAATATTATCAATCAAATTTGACGTAGGAGCATCAGTTAATGGACTCGCTGTTTTCAACCAATAAAAACCCATCTCAAGCATCATGTTTTTAATTGAGAAAGCAACATTTATATCTTATTTCCAGTTGCAGACCCAAACATGTAACCTATGTATTATATGCTCTACGTTTACAATTTTAATTTAGTACAGAAGTAACACTTAACCAACTATAGGTGTACAAATTTTAATTTAATACAGAAGTAACACTTAGCCAAATATAATAGATTGGTAGAATACGAATTTTACCTCATATTAATTTGAAGCAACAATGGTGAAGGCAATCACATCACAATACAAGCATATATAGACACTTAATAGAAGTATAGAACCATATACCATTATTCGCTTTTCACATGTATGCATTTTCAGTCTTAACTCAAAAATTGTCTATACCATGTAACGTAAAATGTAAGTTACCAAGGTTGACACTAATAGCATCTATATAACAATAGTATCCTTTTCACATGGAAAGAAGTGCCAGATATCCAAAACCTTAAAACGAAGAACACATATCATCTATAAAATTGAATGATGCACCAGATGCTACCTTTAAATTGCAATATAAGATGCTTAGGATATGACAGAGTTAGGCTGATGTTTAATTTTTAACACATTTTTGATTACATGTATATAAAGATATGCATACAATTATAGATTCATATACATAATCCTATGATAATAATTAGTGTTGTTTCATCTCATAAGACTGAATATCGTTTATAGAAAAATAATTATTTACTTGAATTGACATAAACTTAACTAAAACATCAGTACTTCAATAAATAGATAAACAAATTTACCACTTCTGCAGATTTAGCTATGCTTTTGTCAGATTCCAACTCAGAAAATTCATTTTTGTTATCAGGTGCATCACCAGGTATAAGTGTTGGCTCACTCGGAACTTCCACAGTCTGTTTAATTACATTTGTAAAAAAAAATATCACGTATATAATTATTCGTTTTATTCAATTAATTAGTTATGACTATAAATAAGATCTGTTTCCTTGCAAATTAGTTTAGCTTTACAGGATTATCATATGTCGACAGTTCATACATTTCAGTCATGCATGTAGGTACATGTCTGGGTAATGATGACAAAGCACTTTAACTACTTATCTAATTCTCATATATGCAGAAAAAAGACTGATTTTTACCACCATAGTTTGAATTTTTTTACCTTTCAGATGCGTTGGATTTAGAAGAATGTTATCGACACACTAGAACTAAAGAAAGCACCCAAAAAATAGATTACTGGTACTTGAATTTAATCATATATGTAATTGAAAAACAAGCAATAATTAAGTTTGTTTACTTTTGAACATATAGTTTACAGGTGTATAAAGTAGTACTACATAAACCAGTGTAAGAATTTGGATAAGTAAAAATAATTGTGTCAAGGAACAATTACCTTCAAATGGTTGCATTGTTATTTCATTTATAATATAGAATCTAGAGCCTGACCTATAGATCAATGTCTCAGGCACTTTAGGATCTCTTTCTCCTTTACTCGACCAACATGATTTGTCATCAGCCCGTAACGAACTTTCAATTTTCAGTGCTTGAAGCATGAATTGCCTCACTAATCAAACCTAAATCACTTTCAAAAGGCTTTAGAAGCAATGTCTTAAATAGGAATACACTTTCTGCACTTTCTCAAGGATTTCCCATTCTGTGTCACAACCAGACCTAGCCCTATCCGCAGTCATGTTTGCATTCTCTTCTTCAATAACATGTGCAAGACACGATATACCAGCACACTTTCTTAAGCACAACTTCTTGCAAATCCCTTTGAATATAACTACAGTCACATTGAATACGCCATTTATCAGTGCAATGTTGGAACAATAAGTAGCTTTTATCAAAATATAAGGTAATAATTTTGCTTTGTTGCACTGCAAAAGAAATAGCATGCTTGCAACAGTATGTTATATCAGTGGTGAAATTTATACCATCTGAAAAAGGACATTATTTTCGAATATAAAGTTTACAAAATGGATCAATTCATATTTGCAAGCGCAGACTACTAGACCTGCAGAAATTCCATCAAAAAATATTAAAATCAAAAAGAAAAAGGAAAGGCTTTTATAATTATGCTATTTATAGACAATAAAATTATATCGCTGTAAATTAGTATTTATCAGCTAACACTTACAAGTTATTATTGGCATAATCATGAATAAAGTGCTAAATAAACGTTCCGAATCATATGTGTGACGCTCCACCTCTATACTCACGCTAGCCAAGGACACTACAGGGTAATGCTGTCGACTAGCACGAAGAATAAGGCTATTGAGGAGCGACCATCTGTGTAATTGCTTTGTGCGAGTACCGATATGTCAGATGATATAAAAAATCTGACATATCAAATACAAACTCAAAGGTACTTATAGTGGCTAAGTGGCCTTCGGAAAAAAATATAGAAATAAACTTAACACAAATCAGTCACAGACATTCATATCACAAAGGCGGAATCAGATATGAATATATGTCATAAAGGTGTACATCAAAATAGTGGTCATATAAGATCCACTACATCAACAAAAGAATAGATACAAGTGCTAGACAAAAGAATAAGTATACATCAAGGAGTCTCTATCTCGAATGTATAATAACAAAAACTACTAAGCTAAAGTAGTTAGCCAAAAGTCAGATGTTGGACCCTGATAAGAAGTCAAGCAGAAGCACCTGAAATACCTCGGTCTGACCCGAGTATTATTTAAGAAGAAAATAATAAACAGATAGCTATAAATATCAGATAAAATGAGATAGGATAAGAGATATGACCAAAAACGTATGATACCAAAATTTCCATACTGTGACAAGTATACATAAGGTAACAACAAAAATCATACAATATCTCAAATATTCTCAAACATCCAAAAAGAATCACATTCTTTAAATTATTCACCAAAACCCAAATATTGACAAACATACCAATGCCAATCGTAAAATCGGTGAAACATAAATACTAGAAATCATCATCTAGAAATCCAAAAACGCAAATGGAACGCTATTCCATAAACCGAACATCGATGTACCTAAAAAGATACGCCCCATGCACAGTCGAACATCGACGCACCTAAAAAGATACGCCCCATGTATAGTCAAACATCGACGTACCTCAAAAGATACGCCCCATGTATAATCAAACATCGACGTACCTCTAAAGGTATGCCCCATGTATAGTCAAACATCGATGTACCTCAAAAGGTACGCCCCATGTATAGTGAAACATCGACGTACCTCAAAAGATACGCCCCATGCTAGTCGAACATCGACGCACCTAAAAAGATACGCCCCATGTATAGTCAAACATCGACGTACCTCAAAAGATACGCCCCATGCTAGTCGAACATCGACGCACCTAAAAAGATACGCCCCATGTATAGTCGAACATCGACGTATCTAAAAAGATACGCCCCATGCCCCGACTTATCGAGCCGAAACTCCTACAAATGAGCCGAAGCTCCTCCAAATAAACCGAAGCTCCTCTAAATGAGCCGAAGCTCCTCCAAATGGGGTACAGTCCCCCACGTAGACAAAGATACATCGCACATCGCTAGTCTAAATCTCAAAATGATCATCATTGATCAATAAGAAGTGTCAATTACTCTAAGCTAGTAAATAAATGAGTTTAGCTTCATGTCCCATAACCACTGGCTTAACTTAAATATTTACGAACTAATTGTAGATTTCCACTCGAAAATTGTCATAAGAATTCAATCGAACAAGTCCAAGAATTAACCGACAAAGTAAACGCAAGTGTTTCATACCACTTGTTTTGCTAAGCCGTTTAATTAGATTTCTCATACGAATGAGGTAAAGGTTTGTATATACTAATAGATTGGAAAATGGTTTTAAAACAAGCTTTGTATTTAAAATAGACATGAAATCATTTTTGTAAAAACGTTTGAATATATACTACTAGTATAGAAACCTTTATATTTTTAAAAGTGACAAACCATAGAAATGATTGTAGAAACAATCAATCATCAAAATTTCACATTCGAAGACGTGAATTAAATCCAAAGAAATCGATACCAAATCCATCAAAATGGATATTCCCAAAAATCAAAAGAAAGAAGTCATCAAAGTCGATAGTAAGTGATAACAACTATCCGGATCAACTAAAATTGATTAAAAATAGGAAATCCACACAAAACAGACTAAATAGGCAAAAATGCACAGTTCCAGACGTCTGGGGGTTAATCCAGACGTCTGGATTTGAGTTCTGGAAATTTCCCAGAAATTACCCGACATTTGAAACTCATACCAGACGTTTGAAAACTAACCAGACATTTGGTTTCGAATCCAGACTTCTGGATTTGTTCTCTGGAAATAATCCAGAGAACACTCAGACGTCTGAAACTTCAAGTCAGACGTCTGAGACCCATCCAGACGTCTGATCTTGAATTTCAGATGTCTGGAAATAGTCTCTGCCTTTTTTTTAATTCTGCGTGCATATATTTTTGCTCCAGGTCTAAACCAGATGTCTGGACTTGGTCACCAGATGTCTGGTCACTTGGTCTGGGGAACAATTTGCCTAGGCCAAAGTGGCCAAAACGTATCGGGAACGATCGGACGAGCAACGACGGCTAAGGATTTACGCCGAACGACAACCCAGCCTTATAGGCTCTTCGATACACCCCAAATATCATGTCCAAATATCCATAGTAGGATTTTCATAAAATAGGACTTCAAAACCAAAAATTGGAGAATTCACAAAACCAATTTAAATCAAAACAAATGAACACGAAATAGATGTTAGGAATTCATACCTAACAACAATGAAAGCTATAGACGTAGATGTGAGTTTAAAAACTCACCTTTAACTCAAAAACTCAAGTGAGAAGCGCTAAAACAAGCTAAGATCAATTCCTCTTCAACAACAACTCAAGAAGCTTCAATCTAAGCTCATAAGAAGAATATTTCCTAAGTTAGGATTTAGGAATTTTTCTGAAATTTGAAGAGGGATTGAGATGGAGAAGATGAAGAAGATACTTACCTAAGCTTCTCCTTGATTTCTAGCTTGAAGTTGATCCTTCCTAAGAGAATTAGGGCTTAGGAATTTCTAATTTCCCATTCCTTTCCTCATTTTTCTTTTAGCTTGAGTGTTAGGAAACAATAGAGTGAGTGAAGAGGAGTTGGATGAAGGGTTAGGTTATTAGATGAGTCAAAAGGGCTGATACCCAAACTCAAAGCCCAATAGAAAAATAGCAAAATTCACTCAACTCCAAACATATCGATGTTAATACTCAAAAAAGTTGTAAATGTCATTTTGGACTCAATGGAAGTGGTCTTGAGTCCCAATTCGACTTCTTACAAAAAGTAACATTTTGGACTTTAATCCGATTAACGATGCTATATTTAAATAAAACATTTAAATATACAATCGTGAAATATGCGGGTTGTTACAATATGTATTTTTGTTAAAAAATAACTTCGTTTTTCCAAAAAAAATGTTAAGAAAACTAAAGTAATATTTTTAAGAATTTTCAATTATCAAAACTCTTGTTTGAAAAATCTTGGGATTGATGAATATTTATATCATATTCATTTCTAAATTCTTTTCTAAAAGAAAAAAATAGTTGAAAATGTTGGCCAATGACATTATTATACCGAATGATGTTGAACCTCATCATGGTGTTCTTTTGGTCAATAAAAATTAGTCGGTGGGTTTGATTTGCACGATCATATTTCATGTTTTGCAATAATTGTTGAAATAGAAAAAATATACTTGTGATATTAGAAAGAAAAAAAATTGAATAGGTTCTAATTAAATTAAAATGGCGTTAGTAAAAGCAAATTAAGATGCCCTTAACACAACACAAAATAAAACATCATGTTGATATTTAAATTGATGCCCAATTACATAGGAGCACCTAACTTCCAATTATTTACATTTAGGCTTATTATAAAAAATCATTGAACCTGTTAAACATCATCAAAATTCAAACCATTGAGATTCATGCGTTTAAATTTCATATAGTTCTAGTCATATATTAATTACTCAAAGGCTAGATACGTAAACTCTTGCATATTATTATTATTGTATCAGTTTGTAGTTGAGCATATAGTTGACACATAAAGGCAACATATGCACTGCGAGTATCCAATTTATAGATACTAGGAATAAAAGGCCAACTTGTGCTTCTAGTACACTGATATGATGCTAAGGAGTGTACAGTAGAGGAAGAAGAATAGTTAATGAGGAGAGAAGAAAGACTTGTAGAGGAGAAGAAATTTAGAAATTACTCATTGCCTTCAACAGTTTTGATGCATACATTTATAACCAATTCTCTAATAGCCTTGCCTACGTGGCCCTCATGGACCATTTCCTATAACTGTCTTGTAGCAAAAAGTAGCAAATGGCAGTAAAGGTGATAACCGAAATAACAACAAAAGTAAAATAAAAAAAAGAAATACATCATTTCCCTAACAACTTGCAGCCTACACTTGTACTGCCTTCACTCCAGAAATCTTCTTGGTGGACGTATCATTCTCTTAGGCCGTGTATTAGTGGTAGCTCTATCTTTTAGTGCTGCTGGTGTACTAGTGTGCACATCAATGCTTACCCTTTCAAAATCGACCTTGTCCTCAAGGTCGTGGTTGATGAAAGTTGTTGGAAGTGATTGAGGTGTTGTGGTGCTTGGGTTTGGACATAATTTGAGGAGTGATACATGGAATACGAGATGGATGCGGGATTATTGTGGTAGGAGAAGCTTATAAGCTACGGGCCCGGTACGTTCAATGATTTGGAAGGGTCCAAAATACTTCTTGGAGTGTTTATTATGATAGTTACGAAGAGTGGTTTGACGGTAAGGTTGAAGCTTGATGAATACCCATGAGCCAGTATCGAGTTCTTTGTCGCTACGGTGTTGGTCGGCTTGACTTTTCATTCGTGCTTGAGCTCTTCGAAGGTTGGATTTGATGAGGTGTAGGAGTTTATCACGAGAAGAAGCCCATTGCTCGAGTTCCGGGATAAGAGTGGTGCCTAAAATGTAGTAAGAAATTATTGGAGGGGGTCGGCCATACACAACTTGAAATGGAGATACGCCAAGTGATGAGTGTGTATTAGTATTATACCACCATTCCGCCCAAGGGAGAAATTTTGTCCATTTCGTGGGAATGTCTACTACTATTGCACGTAAATATGTTTCGAGGCAACGATTTACTACTTCCGATTGGTCGTCGAATTGAGGATGATATGCACTACTCATTTGGAACTTCGTGCCATGGAGGCGAAACAACTCTTTCCAAAATTGGCTAGTTAATAGGCGATCTCGGTCCGATACAATGGAATGGGGAAAACCATGCAAACAGACGTATTCTTGAAGAAAATAAGATGCTAATTGACTGGCCGAGATAGTGGTGGGTAGGGCGCAAAAATGGGCGTATTTGGAGAGTCTATCCACAATTACCCAAATTGATGTTTTGCCGGTGGAAGGGGAAGGTGTGTTATGAAGTCCATTGCAATATCTTCCCAAATTTGCCTCGGAATGGGAAGTGGTTGTAGGAGTCCTTTGTAGGGAGAATTGACTGGTTTAGTTTGAAGGCAGATAGAACATTGCTTCACATAATTCTGTACTGCAGTGGCAAGACCAGGCCAATAGAAATTGCCAGCAACTCTAGCTATTGTTGCCTTAATACCCGAATGTCCTCCGATTTTGGAATCGTGAAACTCAGCAATAATTTTTGTACGCATCTCAATGATGTCAGGTACATAAATATGATTGTCCCAAAACAACAAATCATTGTGCATTTGGAGATGAGTGTTAGCGTTCATACCTGACTGTAGTGCCGAGATAAGTTCCAGCATTTTGGTGTCCTTACGTTGTGCTGCCTTGATTTCGTTCAACAATGGAAATGTGGGCCCTGAGATTGCGTTCATTGTCGCCTCACCAATGAAGCGTGATAATCCATCGGCTACTACTTTTCCCGTCCAGGTTTATAGTGAATGGTGAAATCGAACCCCAGCAGCTTCATTAACCACTTTTGTTGTTCCGATGTTTGGATCGACTGAGAAGTAAGCTCGCGCAAGCTCTTGTGGTCAGTGTAAATTTGGAACGGCCTGCCGAGGAGATAATGACGCCATTTCTTGACGGCAGAGGTGATGGCGAACATTTCTCTAGAGTAGGTCGATGCTCTTTGGAGATGGCGTGGAAGCTTGAGGCTAAAATAGGCGACGGGATGTCGTGCTTGGGAAAGGACTGCTCCTATTGCGGTGGCTGAAGCATATGTAGTTACGGTGAAGGGTTGGGAGAAATTGGGAAGAGAGAGGGAAGGTGTGTGAGTAACAGCCCATTTAAGTTTAGTGAATGCATTTTGGGCCTGCATGGACCATGATAAATTGTTGGTTTTGAGTAAATCTGTCAATGGAGCGGCTATGGCAGCGCAATGTTTGATAAATCGACGATAGTAGCCAGTGAGGCCAAGGAACCCTCGGAGATCCGTGATGGACTTCGGTGCCGGCCGTTGAAGCATGGCATCGATTTTTGATGGGTCTACTTTGACACCCTTATTTGAAATTATATGGCCTAAGTATGATAGCTCGGTAAGCCTAAAATTACATTTGGTTAAATTGGCAAAAAAGTTGTGATGCACCAAAATTTCCAAGGTGGTTTGGAGATGATTTAAATGCGATGACCAAGAAGAGCTATAAATAAGGATATCATCGAAGAAAACGAGCACAAATTTTCTTAAGTGTGGTCGGAAAATGTTGTTCATAGTAGCTTGAAAGGTGGAAGGGCCATTTGTTAACCCGAATGGCATGACCAAAAATTCATAGTGTCCTTCATGAGTACGAAAAGCTGTCTTTGGAATATCGGGAGGATGCACACAAATTTGAAAATACCCACTTCTAAGATCAAGTTTAGAAAAATAGCTCGCGCCATAAAGTTCGTCTAAGAGTTCGTCGACGGTGGGTATTGGAAATCGGTCTTTGATTGTTATGGCATTGAGGGCTCTATAGTCGACACAAAAACGCCATGAGCCATCTATTTTCTTAACCAAGAGGACCGGTGATGAAAAGGGACTTGTGGATGGTTGAATGAGTTTAGTGTGGAGCATTTCTTGAACTTGTCGTTCAATCTTGTTTTTTTGAAAATAGGGGTAACGGTATGGTTTGGTGTTGACGGGTTGTGAGTTCGGAATGAGGTTAATGTGGTGGTTGAGGGTCCGGTTCGGTAGAAGGTCGGTGGGCTTGGAAAAAATAGAGGCGTAAGTATACATTAATTGTTGTAGTTGCGGATCTTGAGTGGTAAGTGGAGTTGGGTCAGGAATATAGGTAGGTGATTGCAATTGCAAATAAAGGTAACTGGAGATGGATGAGGTTGTGTCTAGGCGTTTTAATTGATGGACTGAGATAGGAAAAGGTTGGGCAACTTGGCCCAGCCCATTAAGAGTGACAGTTTTCCCATTGAATGAAAAAGCCATGGTCAGCTTCTTATGATCTACTGTAATCGGCCCAAGTTGCTCTAGCCAATGTATCCCAAATACTGCATCGGATCCCACGATGTCGAGCAAATGAAAATCGACAATGAAATTGTAGCCTTGTATTTCGACGCCGACGCCTATGCAGGAGCCGGAGCTGCGTGGTTGTTCTTCGTTGCCGACCGTGACTACAAAGGAGGTGCTCGTATCCAATTCGAGAGCTAGAAATTTTGCTACCTTTGGGTCGAGATAATTGTGCGTTGAGCCGGTGTCAACTAAGATGGAGATGGTTTTGTTATTGAGGGTTGCTGGTAGGCGAAACAAACAAGGGTGGTTTGAACCGGTTAGAGCATGGAACGATATTTCTTGGACTGGCTGTTCCAATTCGTTTAGGTCAGTGTCGGTAGTGGTAATGGCGGCTTGCTGTGGTTTTGGGTCGTTTTCAGGGATGTTGTCGTCCGAGTTGAGTTCGGGAAGGATCATTAAGATGTGGGTGGGTTTGCAACGATGGCCGAAGTAGTATTTCTCATCGCAGTTGAAATATAAACCTTGTTGTTTTCGTGCATGCATCTCTGACTGGGAGAGTTGTTTAATAGGAATGCTAGGTTTGGAGGTTTGCATGGAAGGTGTTTGTGTAAATGTTTGAGAGTTTTGCTGGTTGTTTGTTGGTTTCTGGAAGTGGGGATTGGTATTTTTAGAGAATGGAAATTTGGTTTGGTCATTGCATTTTTTTTCAAAAAGCTTGGCACCGTCAATTGCTTCGGATGGTGGTTGGTTTGATAAGGTGGAGTTCATTTTGTATGTGGGTTTTGAGGCCGGAAATGAAGCATTGGAGGATGGAGTCGGAAGGGGAGGTAGTGTGGTGATACGGTTGCAAAGTGTTTCAAAGGTGGATTGATAGCTTTCGACGGTGGTGATTTGTTTAAGTTTGAATAAGGTAGCTTGTGGGTTGAGGAAAGTGGATGGTCCAAAGCGTTGTTCGATTGATCTCGTCAAAGCCGTCCATGATGGAAGTTGCTTGTTCTGATGCATCCATTGGAACCATGATAGTGCTTGGCCATGCATATGGAAGCTTGCAAGATCTACGCATTGATCTTCCGGTGTAGAATAATAAGCGAAAAACCGATCGGCTTGAAATATCCAATCGTGTTGGTTGGATCAATCAAATGAAGATAGGGTGCATTTGGGTGTTCGAGTAGGTGTCGGGGTTGGTAGTATAGGTGGTTGTCGATTGTTGGACGATGGATGATATGTGGTTGATGTTTGGTTATTTGGAGAAGGAGGTGGTTGGTTGTCTAATTTTCGGGTGAGGTCGGTTATGGATTTGGTGAGGTCTTGGAGTGTTGCTTTAATGTCGATGATATCGGCGTGTTGATTTTCCAGCATAGAGCTATGGCTTGACTAGGTGGTTTGGATGGTGGTGATGGCATCTTAGTGGGTGGTGAGTTTTGGATGGCTTCATCTAATCGGGTCATGCTGGTAGGAATAGTTTGGATACTTTGGGAGGAGGAGAGGGGAGATCAGGTAGTGAAAGCACCAAAATGATATGATGCTAAGGAGTGTACAGTAGAGGAAGAAGAATAGTTAATGAGGAGAGAAGAAAGACTTGCAGAGGAGAAGAAAATTAGAAATTACTCATTGCCTTCAACAGTTTTGATGCATACATTTATAACCAATTCTCTAACAGCCTTGCCTACGTGGCCCTCATGGACCATTTCCTATAACTGTCTTGCAGCAAAAAGCAACAAATGGCAGTAAAGGTGATAACCGAAATAACAACAAAAGTAAAATAAAAAAAAGAAATACATCATTTCCCTAACAACTTGCAGCCTACACTTGTACTGCCTTCACTCCAGAAATCTTCTTGGTGGACGTATCATTCTCTTAGGCCGTTTATTAGTGGTTGCGCTGTCTTTTAGTGCTACTGGTGTACTAATTACTCAAAGGCTAGATACGTAAACTCTTGCATTTTATTATTATAGTATCAGTTTGTAGTTGAGCATATAGCTGACACATAAAGGCAACATATGCACTGTGAGTATCCAATTTATAGATACTAGGAATAAAAGGCCAACTTGTGCTTCTAGTGCACACTCATTAGCTTATCACAGATAAATAACTCAAATTCATCTCCGGTAATTTTTTTCAAGTCATATACAATAACATTCCAATGCATCCATAACCATGATTAAATGCACACACAACAATATACACTAATCATATCAGAGCTAGATTCAAAGTAAAAAAATTCTCACCATATCTTTTCTAGGATGGAGAAACAGCGGTTAAACGAACAATATCAGCAGGACCATCCAGAAACTGGAACACATTTTTGATGCTTTGGGTTTTGAACCATTCCATAAAATCCACACATTTCCATGTCCTAGACGATTCACAAAATCAAACGAATGGAGATTTTACTAAACTTAACCATATAAAATGGATAAAATAGGTATATCAAAAACCTAAATTAGTCGGATAATAAATCGCGATGGCGAGTTTGAGCAACTATGGAATTGCAAGGCCAAATTGAGGGGGAAATTTAAATGGTCCTAAATTTTCATGCATGCAGAAAGTGGGAAAATACATTTGAATGCAATGTTCAAAAAAAAAATCTTGTAACCCTAAAATTAAAATATTATGAGTTAACCACATAGGACGTAAAGAGGAGAGAAGCAGACTGGATGACTGAAAGAATAAAACCCATCCAACAGTTAACATTACTTGATTTTAAATCAGTACCAAATCCAGCAGTTCCAAAATCCAGTAAAATAAAAACCTAATAGAAACACCGATGAGACAGCTAAAACAATATTGTTCATTTAACAATTTTTAACAAAATGACAACAACACCGAAACAATATTATTCATCTAGAATAAAATCTGATAGAAATTAGTAAGCTTTGAGAAGAGAACGAGATTGCCTTGCTAGTGAGACGGAAGTGAATAAGAGTGGCATGAAGTAGAAGAGAGGAGAGTTACCGAAACAATTATGGCTTTTATAGTGAGTGGAAAAATAAACAACTAAACAATAGATAAAGTATAATAAATCCCTTAACCTTAATTGTAAGTAATATTTTCATGCATAGTATTTCTCTAAGTTGTTGGGCTAGTGTTTACTATACACTATTTTGTTATTCTACATTATAATGTTAACTGAATCCTAAAGTTACCTCATAAGTAACTTCTTCATCCATATGAGTTTCTACAGTTGTCCATTTACTCCCATCCAGCTACAACTCAAAAGTGGGAGGTGAAGCCTTGCCGTCATAATTTTGGTAGTAAAAACTAGCTCTTACACGTATTGGTGCACCACTTTATATAGAAAACGAGTAACAGTTCTTCTTCCTTGATGTAAATGCACGAAGAGTTTCAAGTGATCTAGAAACTGATGTAGGTGCTTTCACAGTGTAACTCTTCCCGTTGTTTATGCAAGGTCTGTCTGATTCCCAGTCTATTTTGTTTTCATCTGTATAAGATTTAGTTGCACCACAGTCAATGCTGGCAAGCACTGTCAACCATATTATCACATGCAAACAAACAAAGAGTTATTAGTAATTCGTACAAAATCATTTGATATTTGTACTATAAACTGAAAGAGAGTAGTTACACTTAGCTGAGGATACAATATAGACGAGAAAAAGAACAAGTGATAAAAGGAGGTTGCCCATGGCTTGTATTCAGTTTGACAAAGATGAACAAGGTGAATATATAGATAAGGGAATTAGTGAACAAGTATATAACAAATAGAGATTGACAATCTAACACGATAGGAGCAGAATTATTCATACTAGACTAAAATACATCGTGTGTGTGTTTTTTTTTTTTCTGCTTCTGGCTGAAAATTAATCAAACTTCCATTGATATTATGTTTTCCACGGATTGACTCTTCATGGTCTACAAAACACTCATGCATACATATTAATGTGCTTGACTATTGATTTAGATGTGCTAGACATTGTATGGTCAGGCATTTCATATAATGATAAAATGGAATTCACAAGTCTCATAGCTATAAAACATGAAGTTTTGACTGAGGCAACACTCCTCAGTTTAGTTTTAACTGAAGCAAATATGCCTCAGTTTTAACTGGGGTATGTTGCCTCGGTTCAGTTTTAAATTTCTACAAGCTGAATCCAGCGTACTCTTTAAATGTCACAAGTTAAATCTTGCTACTTGCTTTAGTCGCTCTCAGTCTCATATAGAAAAAGCCATTCCGTTTACTTACTCAAACTTGCTATATATGCCAGATTGCCAATCTCATTCAAATGTAACAAACATTGCTTATATGTCTAATAACTTTATTGAACAAATTTAAACAGCTGTAAATACACACACACACTCACTCACTCTTTTGCAAATAATGAACAAAGTGCTTAATTCAATTATATTAGTTATAGACCCATAATATTGATATAACACATCTTTTTAATAATTTTGCTTGTTCAAGTGTAGTAAAGAACAGGCTAACTAATGAAAGAGACAAGCAAAAGCATGTGGCGATAGGCGTGTTGCCCCAGTTTTAACTAAGGCGTGTTGCTTCAGTTTAACTAAGGCCTGTATGCCTCAGTTTTAACTAAGAGAGTCGCATTGAAAATTCAGTTTTAGCTGAGGTGTATATTGTCAACCTCTCAATAAAAGATTCATCATGATAAAAATCAGCTGGTATTCTAAATCAATACAGATTGTAATCAGGAATCTTTACAAGAAAGCTGTGATATGTGGCATTGACCTAGACAGTGATCCCAACATATACCGGTTATGCGATTAAATACAAATAAAATTTATGAAGATACTTTTTCCAAACAAACGGAAAACTACACAAAAAATCAGCAACTTCTACCTAATCCAAAAATAAAAAACCAATTCTTTAAGATGTGCAGAATAAGTTGTTTCCACAAGATGATAAGATACTATCCTATAAGATTCAATAACCTAGTTTGTTACATCCGAACCTAAAGAGGAAAAGGAAAAGAAAAATCTAATATTCTTGATATAAATTCTTGGCCCAAAAATTGCTAATTTTGGTACTAAACTCATACAAATATGTTCTATGAATAGTCACAATAGTTAAAAAGGTGAAACACAAGATTAGATGTGCGGAAACTAGTTGCAGTGCATAGACCGTATAAGATAAATATTGGTGCAAACATAGCTGGCTTTGTTTCATACCTTCGTGTAAGCATTAGTATTTGTCAACTGCCAGGAACTTTCTAGCCTTTGAAATGATCAGGTGCAATATCAAGATGATCTAACTTAGGTCCCATGCTCTAGTCAACTACAGGGATGGTCTCACCATTAATAAATGGTCCCTAAAAGGATCAAAGTACAACTGGTACTATTATACATACACTCTGACAAGTATTTTACCAGTTTGGCTCAATTTGACAAACAGATTTTAAGGATAAACTCACAACACACATGAGCCTTCAGGTGATCATCTAAAGCTTGAAGTTCTGCAAGGAAAGCCTGCTCTGTATCATCCAAGGTTTAAAATTCCGGTTTTTGATTCCGTTCCGGCCATTTGAAATTTTAGAAATTTTGATTCCGTTTCGGAAATTCCGTTATTTCCAATTCAGTTCCGGTTTCAGACTTTAAAGCTTTTCAAAACTTTTATTTAATAAAAATTCACTAATAAATAATATATATTTGCATGTTTGTAGTGTAATTTACTAATTATTACTAGAATTGGGACAATGGGTGAATTTATTTGCAATGTCATAGCCCAAAACTTAAAAACCCCTAAACATGGTATTTTGAAATACAGGAAATTATTGTCAAGGACAAAATTTCTCAGCATTTTAGCCTCAAGGACAGACCTTCAGTATTTTAGTCTGAATGACAACTTTCTTTAGGTATCAGTTTTTACAGTTTTAGGTATCAGTTTGTAGTTATCGGTAGCAGTTTTTAGTTATCAGTTTTTAGTTCGGAAGCAGTTTTGAAAAAATGTTTGTCCTTATGAATAATTTTGAAAAAATATTTGTCCTTATGAATAATTTTTAGGAGAATGATTGTCCTTGTGGTTAAAATATTGAGGTCGTGTCCTTGAGGCTAAAAATATACAAATTTTTGTCCTTTAAATTAATTCTCCCTTTGAAATATTACTACAAAGGCCAAATAAGTGAACAGATCCAATAAAAACAGCATTACTTGTCATTTGTCTGCAAGCCTTATACTGTTCACAATCATCAACATCTCAATCGCGGCCATTCTCTATCACGAAGTAAAACCCTAGTTTGAGATAAGTCGTTGTTCTCCATAGATGTTTGCTTGATGACTTTTTCTTCCTCAATCGTTCCCTACATCTAATTATTTTTCATAGCAGCTTCAGGTTTTATATTATATTTCAATTTACTAGGAGAAATGATGATTTTTCATGCTTATTTCTCTTTTTCGTTGACGGAACCGAATACTTTGTCGAATTCCGTTCCGTTACTGGTCGGAACCGAAACGGGATGGTCGGAATTCCAATGTTCCAACCGGATTCTTGAACCATGGTTTCATCATTAGGATCCTTGCTTTTCAAGAATTTTATAAAAGAAGAAAACATATTCGACCCCCTGAAGGAAAAACAAATTTATTCAGATATTATTAGTTCGAGAAAACTTACCTACAATTCTGATTTTATATCAACATTTATAAGTAACTTGATTTACTTGCATCAGTTTATGACAAAAGTCTATTATGTGTATAATCGTTAGCTAAAACAATTCATATTGATAGTTAAAATGTATTATATCATGCAACCCTAACAACAATGCTTAATCGGGTTTTGAGTTCAAAATTATCTCTTATCAATAGATATGATATAACATGCATCACTTTTGATGAAGACAAATCCTCAAACTAAGTACCAACAACCTTAAATAATATGGCTTAAAGGAAAAAAATTCCTTTACAATTCTTGCACAGTCACCAATGTATCTTCTACACGTCTCAATTTTCTATACATTGGTTTTTTCACTGAACTGGTGATATTCATGGTCAACTAGCCATTCTAATCAAGTTAACTTTACAAATAGCTATAAAGATATGAATTCACAACTTTTATACATGGTGATATACATGTCAGTTTTATTGACAATTTACTTTTTTTAAACATGTTCTATTTCTTAACTTTTATACACTATACGTCCAATCCATCTGCCAAAATGATACGAATTCACAAAAAGTATTGTACAGAGTTGTATGAACAAAGTCATCCATTATTTTTTATTTCACACTTAAAAACATGAGCTACCTTTTCCATTTAGTCTTTAACTGATTGTTTTCTATTTAATTTGTATTTAAAGTATCAATGTACTAACTTCATGCATTAGTTATTACTTACTTTCTGCTACTTCCATCATGTTCACGTTTGTATCTTACTAAAGCTATACTATACTAGTATGAAGCCCGTGCCGATGGCATGGGTGCGAACCTTTTTCTTTTATGTTATTTTATGTTGCACAAACAACAATTTGTTCGGATTTAAGTTTATTCTCATGTAGAAAGATGTAAAGAAATATAATTCGGTATAAGAAAAATTGTTGCAAATGGTAGCAATTATTGAGACACTACTTATGCAATCTTAAAATCTTATATGCATATGTAATATCATATCATATACTCTGTATATGCATATACATACGCATATGCATACCTATTAATACAAATACAAACATACAAAAATATATGTATACCATTATACCCACATCTGTTATCGAATATCCCATTCACTTTTTGAATATTAGATATTTATATTTTTTGGATACGAATGTAAATGTATATTGGATATTTCGAGTACTCGTCGATAGGCCCATATGTTGCATTAGATAATGGATAAATAAAGTGTGTGTTCTAACTGTATTATTAAGCTGTAAGACCAACGACCATCAAAGTTTCTGCCTAAATTTAGTATCAAATTGAACTCCTAAAACATATTATCATACTAGTTACATCACTAACATTCCAAACATGATAAATATCCAAGTATCTATGCCCAAATATTAAAGTTTAAACCAAAATAAACAGAGAATCTTCTGTACCAAAATTACACATAAAATGCAACCAAATGTGGACAAAAGCAGCAAAGCTAAAGAAGCTAACTTCATCCAATAAAAAAAGATAATCATTTCCAGAAAACACACATGTGGTAAAAAAAGGACATGATATATTTTATCATTAAAATCTATACTGTACATAAACTATGCAACCTCAAGGCATTATGTTATTTTTAGAAAAAAATCCACTGTGAATTACACTCTCTTAAACCTCAATATAATATGGTATAGTAATTGGTGAATAACTAAACTAATTGTCTATGAACCAAATTACACAGTATTAAAAAATGTCAATATGAATTTCCATTTACAAATTTAATAGTACATATGCATGAACAGTTTGGAGGAAATAAAAATACTTGCAGGTCTCAAAACTATAATGAATACACTAACAAAGAAAAATGATATTCTTATGCAAAATTAGCCGGTGCAAGTCCATCTTCATTCATCTTCTAATAGTTCTGATATCTTTACTGGGAGTATCTTAAGGTTGTAATTCCAAACAAAAATCCATATGCAGGCATGGACTTCTCTGGATAGGCATGATACTGAGCATACAATGCATAGCAGAGTACTTTATCCACAAATCTTAGATGGAAGTGGAATAAATTCTGTTCCAAAGAAAGAAAAAACTGAATAATAATTGAGTCTGCTTACTAATTTTGGTTTAGCTATGACTATGGTGAATCAATAAATCAGTTCAAAACTAACAATACTAAATTTGATTAAGCTGCGACCATGGTGAATCTGTAAATTAGATTAAAGCTAACAAAAAGCACATGAATTCTATATTGAATTCAGTATAAACAAATACGATATGCTTGAACCTCTTAACCCTTGTATAATTTAAATAATTAAAAGCTGTTTCATGTTTATGCAGGAGCTCTCAGCCAGACGCCTTTGTTCAGGAAAAATGCACATTCGGCATGGACTGCATTATCCAATAACAACGTGGTGGGCCCAATTTTAAATACTCGTTGCTTTTGGACCACTCTTTGTTATTATAAAATAGTTCCACACTTCGTGTACTGTAGTTCGTCTATAACGCTCTGATTCGCTGTGTTTTCTCCAATTTATAGGCATATGTCCCTGCCCACTGCCTCTAGAATTTTATGACATTTTCCTTAAATTCATGTCAGGCTGCTTCCTGACCTGACATCAGTGTTGCTCACTCCATCATGGCAGAATGGTAATTTTAGGCTTACATTGTTGACATGTTTGTTATTGGCATTAGAACACTTGCTTTAGTTCGATCCCAGTGCACAATCTTTTCTATAACTCATTTCAAAAGGAATAACAGGAAATACACGGATCCCGTTCGCTATATTAAATTTATGAACTACAAATTTGATGTACTACACTCTCTATCATTGGGCCATTTTACTTAAAGGGTACAACTCCCCTATATTTGTTGCTGTCATACCATATAACTATTAAAACTTTATAAATAGGCATGTGTATCAACGAGTGAAATAAACAGCCCATCCCAAGTCTAAATTTTGGCCTTGAATGCAATATTTTCTACATAACGGGGAATGGTTTTCTTTGAAGTTTTTCTTGGTTTACTTCTATTATTTTTAATCATAAACATGGCGCCAAGCAGCTGCACCTCGACCTGCCATAGGCCCTTGTGGAGGTACATTTCCAGGTTCCATATGTTATATGCTAGGCTATATTGGATGTGTGATGTGTTGTATGGGTACAGGAGGTCGATCGGTTTGAGGTTGGTGAGCAGAGCCCAGCGAGAAGGCCGCCTAGCCCACCCGTGACCGCATTGGTGTGGAAGACGCCGAGGGTGTTGTCCACTACATATTTCTTCATCATTAGCTTGTAGTGGTTTGGTCCATGCTCATAGATGATCATTTTTATTTTATATATATTTCATGCTAATAGTGATGAAAAATATTTCTGAATTTGAAGGTCCGTATGATATGTCGTTCACCGGTTCACTTTTTGGAGAATAGCCATGCTTCTTAAATTGCAAACATGGGATCCAATTTAAACCTCTTAAGTTGCAACACAAACTATATTTTTTGATGTATAAAATGCATAGGTAGGAAAACACATTATTTAAAGTACCAATTAAGCAATAGCTTTCAACATTTGCTTAGACACTATTAAACATCAAATGGCAGTAGTAAAGTTCAACTCTGACAGCTTTTGGAAACCTATAAGCTAAATATAGTGGTGCATAGAATGGAAAACTGATGACTCAATAGCAATAAAGCTAGTACAAAACCAACAGCAATAAACAAAATACATCTACAGCAATAAGTAATATATGCAAAATATGTAAGCTAAAGTTAAAACACAATGTATAATATATGATTGCTATAGCACATAATTTGTCGATGGGCAGAAAAAACATAAGAAGGTCAATGTTAAATTAAAATTATAAAAAGTTAAATCAAAACCTAATTCTTGACTCTAAATTCTTCATAAAGGCTAAAATTGCAAACTCACTCTATGATAAGGTTTTTGATTTCAGTTTACTACCCTCAAAGGGTACTTTAATATATGAATTTGTAAGGTGAAAATGAACATGGAATAAGATCAATTCAAATTAATTTTAAACTTTAAAAAAGTAGCCAAAGGAGTATAGGAAAAATGGTAAATAAAGGAATCGAATAGTAAACTCACCTTAATGAAGCAAATAACAGAAAACAGATATGAACATTGGAAGAGATCTCCAACATCATCACTTGAATAAAGTAAATAACAATAAACTAAGCAAGTAATTATGTTATATTAATAACCATTTTGGTAAAGTAAATTTTTTCTTAGTATTCATTATGTGTCTAAAATTGCTATCACTGTAGGCCAAACTATTTATTTCTTTAATAATCTTGAAGACAGATAGATATGGCAGTAATATGTTTCCCTTTCATAAAAATATTTAGCAAATAATTTCAACTGCTCCTCCTTTGATGGATCATATTGCATTGATTCATTGGGAAAGTGTAATAAATGTTGTAAGTTATAATTTATTTGCTTCTTTTGGTAGTACAAACAACAAATCAGCAGCAGTAACATTCGTACAAAGATATAAAAACCAACAGTAAACAAACAATAATGAGAGTGATTGATGAATGATGCAAACATAACAGCAGTAACAATCAACAGCAGTAACATTGATCAGAATAATAACCAATCACAAAAGCAGCAGTAGGTTGATATAAGTTACAGGAAAAAAAAAGAGTGATGAAAGATACCTAAAAGCATTCAAAGATCGGCATCAAAGGAGCAGCAGCTGAGGATTCGGAGCACAATATGCCAGGTAAGTGGCGGAATAATAACCTCCAATCAAGAGTAAGCCAGGTAAATTGAGGATTCGGAGCAGCAGTAGTTGATTGCAAGGTCATTCGACTAAGAAGTGCGATGTGGTGCAGCAGGTGCAATTTCTGGCAGTTGATAGATTCAATGATGAGGAGAAGGCGAATGCTTTGCATGGACAACAGAGTGTCGACGATGAGGTAAATAACAGTTGGGTGGTTAGGGTTTTCTCGGAGCGATTGAAGATTGTAGACGTGAGATGTGAGGCAGAATGAAAGACGAAAGGGCAGAGGTTGGGTAAAGGGCAGTTTCGGAAATCTCAAAAGACGCGATTGAAAATAGGATTGAATTATTATTAAGTATGATGGCACGTCCGTTGGATGTGTACAAAGAAGGAAGTGACGTATTTTGTCTTTGTTACAATTATGATATTATGAGAGATTATAGTAATATTTTCGTTAATTACGGGAAAAAAGAGGAAGAAGATATGACAAATAAACAGAAATAAGGTGTTGTAAGAAAGACGATAGGTAAACCCGATAATGATGAAGCATCTTTGTAGGAGTACTTTGGCACGTGCGATGCACGTGCGCAGAAGGAACAGACATTAAGAAACGATGTTTGTGAGGTTTTTAAAATTTTCTAAAATGACTTTGAAGTTTGACATGTTCCGATAATAATGCATTTTTTGGATACTGAATTTCATAACGCATCCACGTCCGATGGACGTGTATATGAAATTTTGTATCAAACATGAAACTAAGCTTTAAATTAGACCGACCTTACATAGCCAAAAAGAAAAGTAAAGCGGATCAAAAGCATATCATAAAAGGTAATGTTAGTTACAGGTTGTGAAAAAATAAGACGGAAAAGGATTTACAGCAAGCATTCATATTATGCATTGGCAGAACAAACTCAATTATAATTTTTATTTTGTATAAGCTTTTATGAATCCTTTTCTTCTATCTTCTGTCTTGGAAACTATTGGTAGCGTGCAACGTTTATCACTTGATGCAGCATCAAATCCAAAACTTGGAGATCATAACTGAAACCATGAGAAACTGTAGCAAAAAATTGGCACCTGCAAATTTTCAACTTGTGGTAAAGGACAGCCATTGCTAAATCATCAACCATTATATATCATAATTAACGTCTCATCCAAATTTCAAAAAAGTGGGCATGGTACGGTTGCTAAGATTGCAAAGAAAAGGAAAGACCAAAAAAGGACAAAAGAACAAAGGAAGTATAATTCATAAAGAATACTAATTTCGTACATCTGGATTCCATTTATGAATCCCAGTATTTATTTTTTGTGCATACTTCAAACCATGCAAACGAATTTACATCAAAATTGAGTCAAAAGTTACATTTCAAAAAGTTACATAGGTTTGAATTCTGTCACTAATTAAGGAAATACAATTGTAAGAAAAGCTGTACACGTCCACTCCATCTTCCGTTCTTTTCGATATGAATCAGACAACTTACATACAAATATTAGTCCATTATTGACTATGTAATTAGAATAGGCCATCGTCAAAAAATAAGAATATCTTGACCTCTTGCAGACCTTTAGCATACTCAGCCAAACATCAGGAAACAAAACTTATCCAATGGTAGAGAATTTGAATCATAACATGCACTCCAAAAGACACACCGAATGCATATAATGTTACAATAAATTCACATTGACATTAGTTAAAGTTGTATTCCCAAGATCACATATTAAAATGTTCATAGTAAATTCTAAAAATATGCAACTAACTATACCTGCATTAGAAAATAATAAGAGCTGAATGCCCAAGATCACATATTAAAATGTTCATAGTAAATTCTAAAAATATGCAACTAACTATACCTGCATTAGAAAATAATAAGAGCTGAAGTCTATTGTAGTTGGTAAGTTGTCAAAAAATTCTTAAAAAGTAAAATCTCTGTAGTGCGATAAATTTAATCAAACTACAACTATTGATTACATTGTGATGCTAGCAGCTAGTTAACATGTTAATCAAACGTCTACAATGTAATCCAGATATAATTTTAAGAATTTTGGTGTATTTGCTTAAAATTTATACAAATCATGTCATTACATATAAAAGTATAAATGTTTGAGAATTGAACATATTAAAGATTATGCATATTTTAAAAGAAAAGCAAAAGGAGAAGATAAATCTGAAATACCATTTCGGTACCAAAGGAGCATTTGTATAGCTTAAGAGCTTCATTTGGATATTATTGATACATTCACATGGAAGCAACAGATCGACAATTATAAGAACGTATGAACAGTTGGTTATAGTCAAGCAACTAAAATGAAAGTATAAAATTATCCAAGGTTGAAAAGAAAATAATAACATGGGGTTATATGTCATATGTAGTTATTGTCACAATGGGTAGAAAAAAATACAATCGGTACTGACCATGCTTAAACTTCAACATGAAAGCCAAATTTCCATGTGGTTAATGTTCTTTTAACTATGAAGAAGTTTATAAAGACAGCTTTAACATCAATGGCCTTGAGAACCATGCTGGTCTATTGTAAATAAATTTGTAAATGATTTATTGGCAGTGGTGCATGTCAATTGTACTCCGGAAGATTAAACACGATTAGAAGTGTCATTGAAAAAAAAACAGTAGAAATTAGAAGTTGGAATGTAAGAATGATAAAAAAAACTATTACCATAACTAATACATTCCAAATTTTCATCCAGCACCTATTTCATCAGCTCCTATCGACATCGCTGTCCAATCTCGCGACTCCTACATCACCACTACCATCGAACTCAACATCATAGCCACATGCCATCAAGGGCGAGTGCCCTGATTCCCTCCTCTACGTCGTCGAGCGACTGCCACGCGTCAACATAGCCTTTCAAAATCGAGCCTTCTTCCCATCTATCTCTCTTTGAGAACAATGATCATAGTCATAAGATTTGTACCCATTCAGTCCTTTCATATTTACTGCAGAAAACATACGAATTCGAAATCAAAGTTTATACTAATGTTGACTCTTATTCCGAATATAATCTTGGGACCACATATTGTTCTAATAATAGAAAATGACACCTTTAAACTTTGATGCTCACTGCAATCATATAATATCAACGCATATTTATATATTTTAACTATTTATTCTATAGGCAAGAGAGGAATATGGGCAAATACACTTGTAAATTTACACAAAAGATAGCATGATATCTTAGATTACTATCTTATAGATTTTCAGCAATCCATTTAGAATCGTTTGAACTGATGTGACCATCCCATCATCAAGAATGAGACTTTTTTTGACATCATCCTTTTCATTTTCCCAGCACTAACTTATTTTATGTTAGTACTCGTGTTCACCTAAAACTGAAATAAAATTATGCGGTGAGAAGAATAATTGATGAGCAAAGTCTTTTTGTCAAAACATCTAAAACTTTCATTATATAAAATAAGAGAATTTTAGGCATAGGTACTTTATATGGAAAACACATTTGTAAACAATCGTCTAAATTAACAGTTTTAAGTAATCATAAGTCCTCCTACGTTTTCCAGAAAACCATTTACAACAGAATGATAGTATAGGATAACTGTAGGATGTCTTGTAAAAGTTTTCTTTGTGGTGAACCCATATTTAATACTTCCTAATATTGAAATAGTTGACAAACTAAGGAAAAAGAAGGCCTAAATGTTATAAATAAAGTAATCATCTTCTCTTTTGCAGTAAAATAATTTCATCATACAACAGTTTTTTTTATGAATGTAATTTGATTTTAATCTAATTTACTGGTCGTAAGAAAATTGTGGAAATTCATATAAATAAAATTGTATTTTTACAGTAAACCTTTCAAGTCAGTTAAGCAGTTATACAAAGTATATTTCGCTCAACAACATTTCAAACCGTGTTGTGGTTACAATACAAATAAACATGATATTTGACTCACTCTCTTAATACTTGTTATAAGAACATAATTGTAGCCAACAATAATGTAAGCACCTGTGGAATGTGTATGTTGTACTTGTTTAAAATTTTAGGACTTGAAGCATGTCGGTAAAGTTTGAAACATATATCATCAGGTTAAAATAGACATGGAAGTCCAGGTTCGTTGAAAAATTGTTTTGACTACTGTTTGGATGTTTGAAAAATTACAGAAAAAAGAACGATGAAGATAATATATGTAACAAAAGCATTATAATTTTACAAAGGCATATCACAGAAGTACACAATGAGTGATAATCGTCTTCAATGCAACTATAGATAACTTTAAACACTATAAGTAAAAATCATTAATATATCATTGAATTGTTTTGCAAACTTTTCATATGTATTAGCAACATTCATCAGGAATCTGATGTATCAAACATTGGTTTTTGAAAATCAAACAACACTATCAAGTAATATTGTAAATTGAAATTTTCCATGGTAAAACATATATGTGGTTGACATAAGCATCTAACGCATGATTTATATTTACATCTTGTACTTGTTACTGTTCCATATTACACGAATTGGACCAAATAGGAATAAACTTTGAACTCAAAATGAACAATCTACTGACCTTATAATAACAGTACACAAAACGGCTGCAGCCACTATATTGATTTTAGATAAATGTAAACTGTAAGTGGGACAGTCATTGGTGAAGGAAGTTTCATACCTTGCATACTGAAGGAAGACTTCCAAATAATAGAACTTCGACACCATTATTGGATGAACGGCTAAGAAGTTTATACCAATTGAATATCTAAGGTCTGAAAATTCCACGGTTGTAGTCCATCATCTGATAAATACAGAGCAGGAGACTGAAACTTAATATAAAGCACAAAACTCTATCTTTGATTTTGCTACAGACGAATCCCAAACATGGTTTGCTGCATAATTAAATTGTCGAATTAATCCATTGAAACGTAAATTCAAATTTAAATTGACAAATGTTTTGATTTGGAATAAAATTAAACCTTTAAAAAAGCAGTATAAGATTTACCAAGTCGGTATCAGCACTTACCACCCTAAGTTCAAATTCCTCAACCGAATCTGTAGCACCATCAGAAAAGAAAACATTAAAATAATTGAAGGAAAAGAACATTGTATAAATACTAACATTGCATGACAGTTTGGTAACAAAGTATAAAAAATCTTACAACAGCAAAGTAAAAAATTTGAAGAACAAAAAATTTCCATGTAAATTCCATACTTGCAGTACAGGAAAGCATTTCAACACAAAAGAGTTTATTGACTTCAGCCATAATCCCCATTCGCCTTCTTCCAATTCCTAAATAAAAAGTGCAACATCATCAAAAACCAAAGTTATTTTAAACAAATAATGATTAGATATTCAGAAACTGCAGCACCTCCGTGATTTTTGAGTTTCCAAGCGCATCAGTTACCAATCAATAAACATACCTCATTTTTTCCCATACACTTACGCTTTGGTAATGAATGCAATCCCAAACAGTGGCGGCTACCCTAAATTTCAACAAAAACAGTATAGAAAATAAACAATTGACGAACCTGAGAATTAAAATTGTAGGCTGATGTAATTATGAAAGAAATTAACATTTGTGATCCAGTTGACTCACTGAATTAAGTTTCTTCAATCATAAAAATGGAAGCGCTTCTGCTTAGGAGTCAAAGGCTAGGGCTTCTGTTGAGTCGAAGTTGTAGGTACTGTCACAAAATTTAAAAATTTTGTCGGCACTTGATTCAAAAGAAGGTAAGCAACATATTTTTGTTTTGATTTCAGTAATAGTGGTTGGGTTTTGGAAGAGGAGAGGGCTTAGAAGGGAAGTAATTGTAATTATGTGGTACATGTACGTGTGAGGTGGGGGAATGCAACCGCATATTTGGTGGGATATATAATCGCCATTAGTGAAGCGAATTAGAAGAGGGACAGTTAAGGAAAGCGGAGGAGACAAATGAGAACGGACTGATCGTGGCCAAAGAGAGAACTGTTTTCACGTGCAAAAGATAAATGACAAAAGTGCCCTCAACAGTTTTTTACTTGGTAGGGTTATTTCAGGAAATGTCAAAAAGGCTTCACTTTGACCGGTTTGACCAAGGTTTTTTATTATAGTATAGATTAATAGCAGAGATATATTGCTTACTGTAGATAAAGGTTGGTAATGAATCATTGTATACAGTGGCAAACTTATTTTACTTCAAACTCATGGACACAAAATACTTCAATTCATATGCTTAATTTGACTACACACTATATCTATATGCATATTTAATAGCCAGACAAAATGTTATTTTCATTTTGAAATGAGAACCTAGTATCATGGCTGAAGCTAACATCACTCTTTTAACATTACTTATGTGTTAGACCGTATGTCTTGCCATTATCACACGGTTGATTAGTACCTTTGTAACAACCCCACCGCGATACCCAGTTTAGCAAAGAACATTACCAGTAATGTTATTTGCTAATCCGGATAATACAGCTTGTTACGGATGATCGAATGTGAATATATCTTTATACTAACACTGACACGTCATTTATACCTTTTTAATATCTGAACTGAATTTGACGTGTACAGTATTAATACAAAGTAATAGACACATCAATTTCTCAAAATCAGAACAATATATCATATAAATAATAGTCACAGATCACAGCGGAATAAATCTCAACTTATACATATACAAATTTTTAGTTTACAGAATAAAATACTAAACTCGATTGTTATACAGTTTTACAATTCTTTAATCTCAACTGTACATCTTATAAACATATTCACAAATTTCCTAAATAAGATAAACTAAAAAGTCAAAAGTGTTTATCTCCTTGCTAGCCCAAACATCCAAAGGTCAACTTGTCCTGTAACCTGAAAAGTCTCGGCCTGACCACGAGCAAAAAAACATCCGGGTCAGACTATCTATAAATATCCAATAGGGTGAGAAAAAATATAACACAAGAATAAACAACATATAAGTAAATACAAATGTCCATGAAATAACGAGTCATGGGAATTAATTTAACTTAGAGTTCCTCACAAGGCACATGGTTATACATTTATGTCACAAACACATGTTAGTCACTAAACACTAAATTCACATAAAAAAACACAATATCTCTAAGCACGCAAATATCAAGAATTAACTTAGAACATGGTTATAAGTTCAAGTCACAAACACGAGCTAGTCCCTAACAACAGAATAACAGAATTAACTTAACATCCATCACAAGATATAAGAATATATATTTATTTCACGAACACAGACTAGTCATAGAATTCAATTATCTAGAATCTAAGAGATCTTAATTCAAACCGATCGTAATGATCGTACAAAACAATCGCAATGATTGTACTCAAAACCTGTAGCGAACAAACAAACAAGTTTCTATCACTCGAACCGATCTGATACCAAGGATCGTACTCAGACCGGGAACACAGAATTACAGAATGATCTCAAGGATAGTCCATACCGATCAAGGTGATCGTAGAAACCATGACTCGATAAATGTGCATTTATTTAATATTATTATATTATTATGTTCGAAAAGAAATCCAGAAGTAACTTCTTAAGGATCTAGCAGCCACTTGCCGCACACTAAAAAAGAGTAAACTCTAAAGTGCCAAATACTATCACCTTTAGTAATCACTAGAATTTAACCAATACGTCTCATAACGTATGGTGAAATCCAAGTATTTACTAAAAGCTAGTAAATATCACTTATTTACGGATACCACTGAAAAACCTAAACTATATTCTCTTAAGGATCTAGCAACCACTTGTCGCACACCAGAAGAGAATACAACTCTAAAATGCTAAGTACTTTCCCAAATGCGATCACAAGAATTTAACCAAGGCATCCCATACTACCCGGTGGAATTCGAGTATTCGCTAATGAGAAAGTAAGTTCCACTTAAACACTCTATTCGATGAGTTATACCATATTCGACGAAGTCTTATTCGAAAGCATTTAAACCAATCGATGACACTAAGTCGATTATTAGTACTCCTCAAATTATAGAATTAAGGTTCTCAAAACATTTTTCTCTTTTGAGTTTATTATTTAAAACACTTATTATAATTCCGTAAATCCGTTTATTATTTAACTTTATAAAAATATTCACAAATTTGCTAAAATATTCCATAACTTTGAATTGTTCCAAGATTTTTCTTATACACAAAAAGTTGTCTCAAATTCCCTTATGGTTGTATTATTCACAAAACTATACTTTTAAAACCATATTTAATTACTCTTCTAAATCCATATTAAAATATAACCATTTAATTTAAAAATAAATTAAGTTTATACTTTTCAAACTACATTTCCAAATTCCATGGATCATATATAATTTATTTAATAAAATCATAATACTTATATTTTCAAATCCATAATCACTTTTATGTAAAAATAGATTAGATTTGTATTTCCAAAGTAATATTTCCAAATCCATAAATATTTTACTAAACATGCTTAATATATAAAATAACTTGCCAAAATAACATTTTTAATATTTATTAACTTAATTTAGAATTAATTCTAAGATTTATATATTTAAATAATTCACTTTCGTAAAATTACTTATATACGAAGCTTATCTATTTATTTTACTTAACTCAAATTTATGATTTAAAGATCTGCAATTTTGACCACATAAATCTCATAATTTTACAAAACTTAAAACATGAAAGTTGTAGATAAACGTCTCTGCTTTCAAACAAGAAAAAGGTCATCCAATTTGAATTTACGGTTCAAAAGTTATGACCTAAATAATTTTCAGATTTAAGTTTATTAACTCTGTCTTTCATTGACAGGGCAGCGACAAAGAAATGAATTTTTGACCATTTAAACTTCAAAATTATGCAAAAATCAAAACATAAAAATTGTAGCAGATAATCTAAGCTTTCCAAAACATCAAGAATCATCGAATTTCGATAAGAAAAAAAAGATATGACTAAAACAATTCTCAGTTTTTAACTTCATAATCGTTGTTGTTTATTCTCGGGACAGCGAGACTAAAACGTATTTTTGACCATGTAAACCACAGAATATTACAAATCACAAAACCTGAAAGTTTTAGTAGATAGTTTAAGTTTTCCAGAACATCAAGAATCATCGAATTCTGATATGTAACGAAAAGGTTATGACCATTTTAATTTCAAGTTTCAATTTAGCAATTACACATGAATAGAGCAACACTACCATATTCAAAATCGATTTAAAACTAATAAACATCAGAGTTTCAAAAAGTGATCAAAAGAAAAGTTGTAGATAACTGAAAGGTCATTCTACCACAAAAAGATTGGGTCATTTTGGATTAATTTGTATTGATATATCGCTGTTTTACTACAGCGATTTTCCTAATTTAATTTTAGCAAACAACTACCAAATAATCACATAGGCAACCAATCACACATCCAATTACACAATTATTTCATAGAATTCAAAGATATGGAATTAATAATTTAAAGATAGATTGTGTGAGTTAAAATAACTCACCTTTCTCCTTGAATTAGCCTTAGCAATCCATTGAAATTGGTTTGCCTTCTTCTACACATTCAAATCGTAGACTTAATCTCAGTCCCAAAATAAAACAACAAGGATTAAACAATGAAATCCCAAAATCAATTAGTCTACAAGATGAATTAGGTTAGAGAGACTTGCTCTTGATTTTCTCATAATTTTCCGGATTTTATTGGATTCTAATACTTGAATTTTACTTTAGGTTCTGAGTTTTGAGAAGTTTATGTTTTTTTTTTTTTTTGAGTAGTGAGTAGTAAAATAAAAAAACGTATGATTATTCTTTGAGAAGGAGAGAAGGAAGTTATCACTTTTGAGCACTAACGAACTGAAAACAGATTAAGCCCAACCCTTAGTTAATTAAAACAATACCAACATTCTACACTTTTCTACCATTTTAAACACTAATATCTTATTGATTACAACACAAAAATATTCAAATAAAAACACTAAAATTAAGTTCATCACCTAAACTTCATGGTTAAGTAATAAAATATAAATTTATTTAATGTTAAATCCTTATTTTAATTATTTAAACAAGGTGTTTTGCATCTCTCAAAATATAACAACTTAACAAATAAATTAATTAAATTTCAAAATTTCTCAATTTTCTTCTTAAATAAAATTACACATTATTAGAAAGCACTAACACATTATTTAACAAGTTTTAAAAACAAGAATTTAACATCTTTTAATTTCATATATTGCTTATCTAATAAAATACACATTTTAAAACCCTCATTTCAAATTCTTATTTAATTCAAATTTACAATGCTGAAAAATCAGGGTTGTTACAGGCTTCCCCTCTTAAACAAATTGCGTCCCTGCAATTTCCTTAATGAAGAAATCTATAATACAAAATTTTCTCCTGAAACAATTATTTTGTTAATTGGTTTTTAATTTTATTTCCAAAACATTCAATTAATATCACCCCAAATTATAACATTAAACTTAAATTTTTATTTATCAAAATTTCTCAAAATTCTCAAAAATATTCTAACGGCTCAAATTTGTGAAAAATTTAGCCAGCTTCTCCTTTGCGCAGCTAGCGTTTCTAAATTTACAATATGAATATAATTACATAATATACATCTTATCTCAAGGATGAGGCATCCCGTAGGGAAAAACATAAATTTGCGATATGTAATCTGAGATACGTACCTTATATTTGAAATATTAGCGAGTCCGCTAATATTTCTTAAGCAAACAATTTGTAGTCTTTAAACGATATCTATTTAACTTTAGATATCTCTATCTATCTCAAAAATTCATATTAGTATTTAATATCAAATTCATATCATAAAGGAGATATTAACAATTCATGATTACACTTTAGCCAGATTGACAACATAATATTTCATAACGAAAGAAATTCGTACTTAAATTTCCAAGTTTTAATTATTACTTATGTCAAAATGTCACGTTCGATGTTTAGGAACCCCTATCGATAACATGGCGTCTCATATATCGATCAGAATCCTTAAACAACGTTTGGATAAGTCAACACAATAGATAATCACAAGTTTAGATGCATTTATTTTATTATCACTAACATATATGCATCCAATTTTAAATAAATGCAACCAAGCAATTAATTCCTAGCAACCAATCAACCAATCAATCAAAACATATATAATCACTTACAACGAAACAATTCAATGTCTGAAATTCCATTGCGCAACTCTGATTAATTAGAAAAAAAAAACTAGACCATTTAGCTCTTCAACTTATTTACTCAAATTTCTCTAATTCTTTTATTTAAAAGTAAAATTGTTTACCTTAAAATTAATTCATTCCAGTTTAATTCCAAAATTTTCCAAGCTCTAAAAGATTTTACTCATTAATTTCCAAAAGTTTTTATGTCACAAATTCCAATTTATCAATTTAAAATTTTTAAATCAATTATACCCCAAATGATTATCCCAATATTCATTGTGCAAATTATCCACAAGGGCCTCTTTAGCAGGTGGAATTAGTTTCTAGGACACACAACTGAAATAATTACTTTCAAGGACAAAATGCAAAATAATTAGTTTCTAGGGCCTAAAAACCTATGAAATTATGTCCTTGAAAGTAATTGAACTGCTGACTTTGTCCTTGAAAGTAATTATTCTGCTGACTTTGGCCTTGAAAGTAATTTCTTTGAATGTGTGTCCTAGAAACTAATTGGACTGCAAAGTTTGTCCTTCTGGTGAAATGCCCCTTTTATATTCCTATCGCTAATTAGATAATTAATATAACTACCTACCACACACCCCAAGGGACAGGACTCTAAGTCATCTAAGTCTCAGATCCGTAATATTATGTGCTATAATGTTCTGACATAGCTCTGATACCAACTGTAACAACCCCATTGCGATACCCAGTTTAACAAAGAACATTACAAGTAATGTTGTCTGCTAATCCAGAGAATACAGCCTGTTAAGGGCGATCGAATGAAAATATATCTTTATACTAACACCGACACGTCATTTATACCTTTTTACTTAATATCTGAACTGAATTTGACGTGTACAGTATTAATACAAAGTAATAGACACACCGATTTCTCAAAATCAGAATAATATATCATATAAATAATAGTCACAGATCACAGCGGAATAAATCTCAACTTATACATATACAAATTTTTAGTTTACAGACTGAAATACTAAACTCGATTGTTATACAGTTTTACAATTCAATTGTACATCTTATAAACATATTCACAAATTTCCTAAATGAGATAAACTAAAAAGTCAAAAGTGTTTATCTCCTTGCTAGCCCAAACATCCAAAGGTCAACTTGTCCTGTAACTTGAAAAGTCTCGGCCTGACCCAAGCAAAATAACACCCGTGTCAAACTATCTCTAAATATCCTATAGGGTGAGAAAAAATATAACACAAGAATAAACAACATATAAGTAAATACAGATGTCCATGAAATAATGAGTCACGGAAATTAATTTAACTTAGAGTTCATCACAAGGCACATGGTTATACACTTAAGTCACAAACACATATTAGTCACTAAAAACTAAATTCACATAACAAAACACAATATCTCTAAGCACGCAAATATCAAGGATTAACTCAGAACATGGTTATAAGTTCAAGTCACAAACACGAGCTAGTCCCTAAACACAGAATAACAGAATTAACATAACATCCATCACAAAACACAAGAATATATATTTAGTTCACGAACACAGAATAGTCATAGAATCCAAATATCTAGAATCCAAGAGATCTTAATCTAAACCAATCGTAATGATCGTCCAAAACAATCGCAATGATTGTACTCAAAACCCATGGCAAACAAACAAACAAATGGTATCACTCGAACCGATCCGATACCAAGGATCGTACTCAGACCGGGAACATAGAATTATAGAATGATCTCAATGATAGTCCATACCGATCAAGGTGATCCTAGAAACCATGACTCGATAAATCTACATTTATTTAATATTATTATATTATTATGTTCGAAAAGAAATCCAGAAGTAACTTCTTAAGGATCTAGCAGCCACTTGTCGCACACCAAAAGAGAGTAAACTCTAAAGTGCCAAATACTATCACCTTTAGTAATCACTAGAATTCAACCAATACGTCCCATACCATATGGTGAAATCCAAGTATTTACTAAAAGCTAGTAAATATCACTTAGTACGGGTACCATTGAAAACCTGAACTATATTCTCTTAAGGATATAGCAACCACTTGTCGCAAACCAGAAGAGAATTCAACTCTAAAGTGCTAAGTACTTTCCCAAATGTGATCACAAGAATTTAACCAAGGCATCCCATACTACCCGGTGGAATTCGAGTATTCACTAATGGGCTAGTAAGTTCCACTCAAACATTCTATTCAAGAGTTATACCATATTCGACGAAGTCTTATTCGAAAGCATTTAAACCAATCGATGACACTAAGTCGATTATTAGTACTCCTCAAATTATAGAATTAAGGTTCTCAAAACATTTTTCTCTTTTGAGTTTATTATTTAAAAAACTTATTATAATTCCATAAATCCGTTTATTATTTAACTTTATAAAAATATTCACAAATTTGCTAAAATATTCCATAACTCTGAATTGTTCCAAGATTTTACTTATATACAAAATGTTGTCTCAAATTCCCATATGGTTGTATTATTCACAAAACTATACTTTAAAACCATATTTAATTACTCTTCTAAATCCATATTAAAATATAACCATTTAATTTAAAAATAAATTAATTTTATACTTTTCAAACTACATTTCCAAATTCCATGGATCATATATTATTTATTTAATAAAATCAAAATACTTATATTTTCAAATCCATAATCACTTTTATGTAAAAATAGATTAGATTTGTATTTCCAAATCCATAAATATTTTACTAAACATGCTAAATATATAAAATAACTTGCCAAAAAAATAGTTTTAATATTTATTAACTTAATTTAGAAATAATTCTAAGATTTTTATATATAAATAATTCACTTTCGTAGAATTAGTTATATACGAAGCATATCTATTTATTTTACTTTTATTTTACTTAACTCAAATTTATGATTTAAAGATCTGCAATTTTGACCACATAAATCTCATAATTTAACAAAACTTAAAACATGAAAGTTGTAGATAAAAGTCTCAGCTTTCAAATAAGGAAAAGATCATCCAATTTGGATTTACGGTTCAAAAGTTATGACCTAAATAATTTTCAGATTTAAGTTTATTAACTCTGTCTTTTATTGACAGGGCAGCGGCAAAGAAATGAATTTTTGACCATTTAAACTTCAAAATTATGCAAAAATCAAAACATAAAAATTATAGCAGATAATCTAAGCTTTCCAGAACATCAAGAATCATAAAATTCCGATAAGAAAAAAAAGATATGACTAAAACAATTCTCAGTTTTTAACTTCATAATCGCTGTCGTTTATTCTCGGGACAACGAGACTAAAACGTATTTTTGACCTTGTAAACCATAAAATATTACAAATCAAAAAATATTAAAGTTGTAGCAGATAATTTAAGCTTTCCAGAACATGAAGAATCATCGAATTTCGATATGGAACAAAAAAGTTATGACCATTTTAATTTCAGGTTTCAACTTAGCAATTACACATGAACAGAGCAACACTATCATATTCAAACTGGATTTAAAACTAATAAACCTCAGAATTTCGAAAAATGATCAAGAGAAAAGTTGTAGCTAACTGAAAGGTCTTTCACCCACGAAATGATTGGGTCAATTTGGATCAATTTGTACTGAGATATTGTTGTTTTAATACAGCGATTTTTCTAATTTAATTTCAGCAAAGAACTACCAAATAATCAAATAAGCAACCAATCACACATCCAATTCCACAATTATTTCTGAGAATTCAAAGATATGGAATTACAAATTTAACGATAGATTGTGTGAGTTAAAATAACTCACTTTTTTCCTTAAATTAGCCTTAGCAATCCATTGAAATTGGTTTGCCTTCTTCTACACATTCAAACCCTAGACTTAATCTCAGTCCCAAAATAAAAACAACAAGGATTAAACAATGAAAATCCAAAATCAATTAGTCTACAAGATGAATTAGATTAGAGAGACATACTCTTGATTTTCTCATAATTTTTCGGATTTTATTGGATTCAAATACTTTGATTTTGCTTTAGGTTTTGAGTTTTGAGAAGTTTCTGTTTTGTGTGTTTTTTTTAGCAGAGAGTAGTAAAAAGAACGTATGATTATTCTTTGAGAAGGAGAGAAGGAATTTATCACTTTTGAGCACTAATGGGCTGAAAATAGGCCCAACCCTTAGTTAATTAAAACAATACCAACATTCTACACTTTTCTACCGTTTTAAACACTAATATCTTATTGATTACAACACAAAAAAATTAAAATAAATACACTAAAATTAAGTTCATCACCCAAACTTCATGGTTAAATAATAAAATATAAATTTATTTAATGTTAAATCCTTATTTTAATTATTTTAAACAAGGTGTTTTACATCTTTCAAAATATAACAACTTAAGAAATAAATTAATTAAATTTCAAAAATTCTCATTTTTCTTCTTAAATAAAATTACACATTATTAGAAAGCACTAACACATTATTTAACAAGTTTTAAAAACAAGAATTTAACATCTTTTAATCTCATATATTGCTTATCTAATAAAATACACATTTTAAAACTCTCATTTCAAATTCTTATTTAATTCAAATTTACAACGCTGAAAAATCAGGGTTGTTACAACCTTGAACCATTCCTTTAATAAGTTAAAATTCTATAGTACAAACAGTGCCATAGCATGCTACCATAACCAGTAGGCACTATGATATAACACAACAAACTACTGAATACTGACATCACCACCATCCATACCAATGTTTATTCAAAGCTCTGTTTTAAAAAAATTAATACATGAAAACAAACCACAATCTGATTTAGAACTTAGACCCAACAGTTGATTACAAGGATTCCAACCTAGTTATGTATTTAATATTTAAGATAGAAAAAGTATAATAAATGAAGTATAAATTATTTATTTATTCATGGTAAATAAATTCTTTAACAGATTCAAATTATATTTCCATCTACATAGTTAAGATATAAGTATATTTTTCTCCCTCTGACAATTTTGAAGTTGGGATTTCGCTTTTAATAGAACTTTAGATGGTAACAGAGTATGCTGGTAAATTACCAGAAAACAATAGCCACTTTGATTGGGAATTAAATTCAGTAAGAAATATAGTCCTAAATCCTTGTATAATTTCCATACTAGCTCTTGAATAATATATTCATTTAGATAACTCAAGCTCCACCTAAACACAAAATCAATTTGAGGATTTAATTGAATAGCCATGATCGTTTAGACAAGTTTGGGAGCTCTAAACAAGTTCATACCTAAAATCAATTATCCACCAATAACAAAAGGAATACTTAATTCATCCACTAAACAGGCGAAGCAAAATTAAATGTGCAGTATATACCTAAAAGTTAAAAATATATATACCTACAAGTGGTCGAAGTTCACGGCAGTTAAGGAATCGAAGCACTGTGTAGTGAAGCTGACGGATCAAAGCAGCGGCGAAGTTGAGCAATTAGAGCAGCAACAAGCAGATTGAGGAATGGCGAGCAGTGAAGTTGAAGACAACGAGCAGTGTTTGAGGAATGGCGAGAGTTGAGGAATAGGAAGCAGTGAAGTTGAGGACAACGAGCAGCATTTTAGGAACGGCGAGAGTTGAGCTGAGGACGGCAAGAGTTTGAGCAGCATTTGAGGAAAGGCGAGAGGAGCAAGGGGATTTTAAAGTGGCGACTAATTTAGGGCTTGATTCTGATGCGTGAAATGAGCTATTCGCGGTAGAGATCAAAAATGAGAGAGGGAGAGCAAAAAATTTCGCTCAACCTTTTCTTCTTAATCGACAGCGTGGTAGTGAGTTATAATTTTAATATTAATATAACGATGACTACTAATGAACTAACAATAGCAAGTCGATTTGTATTGCTATCCTCTCATGCCATCAATAAACCATTTTCTTGTAGTGGACACTCCTATTACGGCCTTGGAAGAGGGAAATATCTGTCTTACATTTGCTATGGAAAGGATTGATAAAGACTTAAAGGACGCCCATGCAGAGCTTAAGGACGTGAAAGATGCATTGGGTCGTCAACGCCAACTTAATGTTAAATACCAAAGGGATTGCGGCAGTTGAATCGAAGTTGGATGAAATGCAGCAATTGTTAAAAAACGGTAAGGCACTCTATGGTGACATTTATTAGGCAGAGATAACAAAATCAAATAAGACCATAAAAGATCTATCTGCTCAACTTGCCCACAAGATTAAGGAAAAGTAATATACCGAAGAAGGAAGAATGATAGAGGGACACAGTTCGGATTTGGTTCCTTCTCCCTCTACAGATGTGAATTTTTCTTTGGCAAACTAGCGGAAGAAGAGGGTGGAGTCAAAGGGGCTTTACCATCCGCAGATGGAAGGTTAGAGGACTAACGCTCTTAGGTATTTTAGTGGCTTTTCTAGAAAGACCAAGAAAACTAAGGCTTGGCTAATTGATACTTTAGGGAAAGCAAGGAAGGAAGTCATACTCAAAATTTATGAGCTTGAGGATTTTTTACGTGAAGCTCAGGGTAGGATCGCCTCCTTCTCAGAAAAACTTATACGAGAGAATGTTAAAAGCAAGATGGGGCAGATTTCTTTGCAACACACAATGGATGCCTTCAGCTGCTTCGACCCTATGATTAACCCGAACTTCCTTTCCAATATTGAGGGATTCGAGATGATCGTGGAAGCATCAATAGATCACTAGGTGAGTGCTTGTTTTGATTCCCCTAAGACTATCCATATTAGCTCGACCCTACTCCTGGCCAATATGCCTTAGGTGTTTTTAGTGTAGTTTTTTAGGAACTCGTAATTAACAATGACCTTGTAATCTTATATTGTTGGATACTTTATCTGGGTTATAAATATATTATGTAAATCAAGGTTTCTTTGCAAAGTTTGTGAATTTTTTATGAATTTTCTACTTCATTTAAACTCTTTGTTTAATTCTATTTTGTGCAGACTCAATTAATTTTCAGCCCTCTTCCTGTGATAAGGTCTCAGAGGTAGCCGACTTGGAAGGGAAGCTTGTTTCAGCTTTGTCTATGGTTATGGAGCTGGGAGGCGTGTTAAAAGATGCTGAAAGTATATATGGGGTCATATATAGGAATGAAATTAAAGACTTGGAGTGCAAAGTTGAGGAATTGAATGAGCAAATCACGAGACAAATTAGTGTTGGAGATGCCCTACCGCAGCCTTGACTCTAGGTGCAACTTATAAACCTGGCACTGCCCCGCTCCCCTACCTAGAGCAGATCCTGACGTTGTTCTTGCATAGAAGAATAATTTGAAAAATGATTATGAGGTCATGTTTGCTAAGTTAAAAGAATATTATAACAAAGGTCGAGTCCCTCTGGGAAGTAGTAGCCCACATTACATTTCTACTGTGCAGTTTGGTCCTTATACTACAACAACCGATAAAACAAAGGATCGGCTTTTGGATGAGATTGATTGGATTAGGGGAGTGGCTAGTAGATGTGTTAACGTCTTTAAAACAAAAAATTTAAATTACAGTCTGAGGCTTGCCTTGATGTCATCGCTACTTTTCGAGGTAGGCTAGACAGGACTTCCTTGTTGGAGCAACTTCATAATGAAAAGGTAGGAAGGGTAATGTAATACCCCAAAATTTTGTGAAAAATCATTTTTGTAAAATGATTTAATTTTGAAATATTTAGATTTAAATATGGTGAAGTCTCTGGAATAAATAGTGTGCAAGTATATGTGTGCACGTGCACACTGAAATGGCACAAGGAAGAACTCCAGATTTCTTGGATTTAAAACAAGAATTAAAGAGCAATACAGACATGATTTTGCAACATGGATATTTGATTTCTGGATCATCTTAGAAAAGAAAAGTAGGTTTTACTTTAAATCAGTAAACAAATTTTATTTAGAACCCAGAAGAGAAAATTATGTATATTAGTAAACCTGTATACATATAGGTACATATGCTTCTGAAATTAAAGAGAAATTAAAATAAGCTTAGATAAGATATGTGTACAAATATATATATATTTTTAAGCACTGAAAAGTATATATATATATATAAGCAAGTAAAACTATGACATTAAAATGACATGAAATGTGATACAAGTTAATGAGCTTGTATAGGCAAAAATAGCAAAGGGGATTTTCAGAAATAATTAAAATATAAAATAGGATAGTCACACTTTTAACATGACTAGGTGAGTGGCCATTTTCTGAAAAGTAAAAGAAAGAAAATGCAGCCTTTAAAAATTGGTTAATATGGCCGGGGTGTTATGAATGAAAAATGCATGATAGCCAGGACAGAAATGGAATTCTGTTTCAACAAAACCCTAGAGGAAAATGCATATAAATAGACAGTAGAATTGTCTTTACCCCGGGCTGCACAAAAATAAGAAAAGAAGAAAAAAAAAATATTGAAAGGAAGGAGAAAACACTCAAACAAGAATTTTCTGGATTAATAAGAAGAAACATTTAGGTGAGTAATCTCACTAAGTTCATGGCATTAAGACCTGAGATGAGGCAGCCACTTTTTATTGCCATCTATATATATATTTCTGATTTTGATGTATATGATTTCATCAATGCCTTTTTGGATGTCTTATTTTAAATCTGATATGATTTGATATGGATGATTTTGATGATCTTTGTTGGTTGAGACATTTGTCTTTGGATGAGTATCATACTGTTTTATTTATACTCATAAATGTTAAAATTTAGGATCTTAACAACTATATAGAGAATACTCTCAGCTGTTATAGATCTATGGCATGGAAACTTTATGAAAATGATTGGAGCTGCATTATACTTGGTATAAGTGCTGAGGCTTGAAAAGAAAAATGTTAAGAGTGCAATAGAAATTTTCTAAGTGCTGAGCCCTTAATCAAATCAAAAAGAAACCCACAAGCTAAAAATTATGATTGAACCAGATCTTGAATCTGAATCAATCATAAAGGCTTGCAGATCAATATAACATGCCATGCCTCTTTTACAGTTGAAAATGTTCTTATATTTTACTAAGATCAAGACATTTTGACCCCATTTAGGAAATAACTATCTGCTTATTTCTGAGGAGAATTATGCTAGGAAAGATTATGGATGTTTCCATGTTTGCAGTGACATGTTCACTTAGCATGTTTGATGTTAGGAAGTTAAGACAATACACTAGTAAATAAACTAGGGAAGGGAAGGCCAAGAAGACTGCTGGAATGCTTGTCATATTTGAAGTATGCAAGTTGGCACATGGTTTGTTTAAGCCCTGAGATCTTTGTGCAATGATGTGAATTAATTCATTGCAATGTGTCCCAGTGATTCCTTAATAGCAGATGAGGCAGGGATTTAAATTGAATATTACAACCTGTAAATGAAGAAATAGGAATATGGATATTTCTTAGGTTGAATGGTATGGAACCAAGATGATTCCAGTGAATGCAATTGTTGCAATAGATAATTATGTTTGCATGATTATGTATGCAAGTGAAAGAATGATAAATGAATATATCATACCTGAATCAACTTAATTATACTATGTTAAAGTAATTGATTGCAGAAATTTGCTTAAATAACAAGTTAGTACCCTTATATTCTCTATTGCTTAATGTCATGAATAAATTGATGTTACTCATACCAGATCATAGATCTGACCCTTGTTTGCTCATGGCATATGGGGTGTCTCATTTTAAAATGAGCCAGCCACTCATGCTCTTTCAGGTAACCCAGGCACTAAGTAAAAATGAAGTAATGGCTGTTATGGAGGAGTGAATGAACATGCTAGCTAGTTTCAATAAGAGCTTAAATTGATTATATCTGCATGTATTCAGGAAAAATTTTATGTTTCTAAGATTTCCAGTCATGTATTGAATATTTTATGGTTAGTGATCATGTTGTCCTTATGATCTGTAAAGTGTCAGATTAAAATTTGTTGTTCTATTGAAATGGTTGTGTGTTAAGGTTTGATTTGTTTTTGAGGTAGTGTCTGAAATATAAACAAGAAAAATATGCTCAAGTATGTTCATATAAATAAAAATCTGGAAGAAATATACAATTATGTGATAGCATAATTTATATATGTATTAGCTAATCTTGTGACATAACAGAGCACTGAGTTTTAGAACAAAATCTGGTTTTAGCAAGAAGAAAACTTAAAGGATTTTATTATCTTTTACTGAAATGCTTTGTGAATAAGTTTGAATTCATTTCTGAATTGTATTGAGAAGAGTAAAATGTTTTCTTAAAGCTTTAGACAGAATGCAATGAAAGATATCTCCATTGCTTTGAGCTAGTGTGGCAGATACAGGATTCATGAGTTATCCAGCTTCAAATAAATGAAGTATTGGTTGATCATGATAGATTGTTTTCTCAAAATAAAAATGCATTTCAAAGTTTCCCCCAGTTTTCTGGAAAATGAGCAGAGATATTGACATGTACATGTATATCTGTGTACATGTTGATATTTGAGCAAAAATATGATTATAAATTCTTAAAACAGTTGTAGGAATGGGTTTTAAAAAAAAAAATAGTAAAGTAAGAAGAATGGTTTTGTATGATAGGTTATAGGCAAACATTATATATATGTGTACAAAGATAAGTAGGTATCAGATTTCAAACTAAAAAAAAAAAAAAAAAACAAAAATTGTGTTTGAACCGACCTGCATAGTACTCGAACTCGTGACCTCTTGTGTATAAGTTAGGCGCGTTTCCATTACACCTAGATGTTGCTTGTGTTCACTTAGGATCCACTTTCTTTTATACTGAATCTAATATTATCCAGACTTTAACACAATCATCTATATTAAAAGCTTGTTTACTACTGATTATTACTTGATCATTTCTTAATTATAATGACAGACTGAAATACATGACTCCAGTGGATTTTATGGCCAAAAATCAAGATACAATAATTAAATCTGAATTGCTAAAAATCTAGATCAAACAGAATGTTCTTGTAAAAAAAAAATATAAAGTATATACTCTGAACTTAAACAAGAAGAACACATACATCTTCATATGTATGTGTATGTTATTAGATATACACTGATATATTTATATTGGTAAGTTATTTTGATCCTGGATATATTTTGTTTATTGGAAAAAGAAAATGACCTTGGAAAATATATTTGTAATGAATGATATATCTATATATCATCTCTAAGTAAAAAAAAAAAATCCTTATGAAATTAGGGTGGAAATAGGAGGGTCATTTCAGTTTGGTATCAGAGCACTTGGTTGCATTGATTGTTAAGTATTATAGAAATGTATTATGTCTGTTTGTTTTGGATGAAATAATTTAGATAGGAAAATAGAAATTACAGAAGTACTCATAATATACTAATACCATTTACCCAGAATTTAGTTAGCAGACCATGGTAGGAAGAGGATCTCATCACAATACAGGATCCAGTGCACCTCAAATGCTTGATATGCAAGAATTTGTGAGGGTTTTAAGAGATGGAATTGGGCATAGGCCTGAGAACCCACATGAAGAGCTTTCAAAACTACTGAAAACTTATTCCAATTTGGGAGGCAAGAGTTTTGAAGGGACTGAGAGTGTGATGGAAATTCAAGCATGGTTGAGAACACTTGATAGGATTTTCAATGACATGCAGTTGGATGACCAAAGGAAGAGGCAAGTAGCTTCTAGACAACTGAAAGGGGTAGCTTTAAGCTGGTGGGAGGTGATCATAGCTGGAAGAAATGAAAATGAAATCACTTGGAATCAGTTCAAGGAGATGTTGGAGGCAAGATTTGTACCAGCATCAGCCAAGACCATTTTGCTTGAAGAATTTATCAAACTTAGGCAGGGAACTTTGAATGTCACTGAATACACTCAAAAGTTTGAGGGGCTATCTAATTATGGAGCAATGCTAGTGGAAGATGAAGCATCCAAGAATGATAGGTATATAAAAGGACTAAACCCAGGACTTAGCAGAGCTATGCTACCATATGCAGATAGAACATTTGATCAAGTAATTGATCTGGCTTTGAAACTGGAACAACATGACAAAGAAAGAGAGAAATATAGGAATTTTAAGAGCAACAACAAGAAGGATAAGGGAAGATATCACCCTTATGATAAAAAGAAGGAGGAGGCAGACAACAGGAAGAGTAAAGATACAAAAGCCAATGATACTAAGAAGAAATTGGTTTGCCATCATTGTGGAAAAGAAGGACACATCAAACCAAGGTGCCCAGAGTTGAAAGGAGGAGCCTTCAAATGCTACCTATGTGGGAAGGAGGGGCATATGAAGAGGAACTGCCCTGAGAATAAACAGCAAGGGAAATTGGCAACTTTGGAAGGAAAAGGCAAATCTGCAGTGAAAATTGATGCTGAAAATCATGGCCAAGTGGAAGGTACATTACTCATTTGTGCCATACCCATACCAGTAGTATATGATACTGGAGCAACACACTCTTTGATTTCCTATGAATTAGTTAAAGTGTTAAAATTAAACTGCATATTGGTTGAAACCCCATTGCTTGTACAAAGTCCCCTAGGGAGTTCTAGTGTTTTGAACATGAATTGTGTGGATGTGGAGTTAAACATAGGAGGAAATATTTTTATCTCCAATTTATATGTTTTAAATTACCCAAATATAGGAGTTATATTGGGGGTAGATTGGTTAAGGCAATTCAAAGCCATAATTAATTTAGACTCATCCACCATATCATTGCAAAATTCTAAAGGCCAGAGAATCACAGTTCTATGTGAAATAGCTAAGGAAGGGAAATTGTATCATTTAGTTGACTTAGGAAAAGATCTGAGTGAACTAACCATTGAAGAAATTCCCATAGTTAATGAATACTTGGATGTGTTTGGGGAAGTTAAGGGTGTTCCACACCACAGACCAGTTGAGTTCCAAATTAATCTCATTCCAGGAGCAAGCCCAATAATCAAGAAACCTTATAGAATGGGGCCAAGTGAACTGAAAGAATTGAAAAATCAGTTGGAAGAATTAGAAGGCAAGGGATTTATAAGGCCAAGCAATTCCTGCTGGGGTTCTCCAGTAGTGTTTGTAAGAAAACATGATGGTACCTTGAGAATGTGCATAGATTACAGGGAACTAAATAAAGTAACCATCAAGAATAAATACCCATTGCCTAGAATAGATGATCTCTTTGACCAACTCAGTGAAGCTAAAATATTTTCTAAATTAGACTTAGCATCAGGATTCCATCAAATGAAGGTTGAAGAATCAAGTGTTAAGTATACTGCATTTAACACAAGATATGGCTTATATGAATTTTTGGTTATGCCATTTGGTTTGACAAATGCTCCTTCATATTTTGTTGATTTGATGAATAGAATATTTAGAGATTATTTAGACAAGTTTGTACTGATTTTTATTGATGACATTTTGATTTATTCCAAGACAGTGGAAGAGCATAAAAATCATTTGCATTTAGTTTTGTCAAGGCTAAGGGAAAATGATTTAAAGGCAAAATTTTCAAAATGTGCATTTTGGAAAGAAGAAGTGCATTTCCTTGGGCATGTTATCTCTGCCAAAGGAATATCAGTAAACCCTAACAAGGTAGTGGCAATCCAAGCATGGAAAAGGCCTAGCACCATCAGTGAGATTAGATCATTTATGGGGATGGCAGGATATTATAGGAGATTTATAAAAGATTTCTCAAAAATATCATCACCACTTACCAATTTAACTAGAAAGAACCAAGCCTTTGTATGGACAGAAAAATGTGAGCAAGCTTTTATCAAAATAAAAGAAGCCCTGATTAATGCACCAGTATTGAGAGTGCCAGAAGGAAATGAAAATTTGGTTGTATACACTGATGCAAGTGGCTCTGGGTTAGGGGCTGTGTTGATGCAGCAAGACCAGGTGGTAGCCTATGCATCTAGGCAATTAAAGCCACATGAAACCAGGTATGCAACCCATGATCTTGAACTAGCAGCAGTTGTGTATGCTTTGAAACTTTGGAGACATTATTTGTTAGGTGCCAAATTCATTTTGTACACTGATCATAAGGCACTGAAATATTTATTCTCACAAAAAGATTTGAATATGAGGCAACATAGATGGGTAGAGTTCCTAGCTGCCTATGATCTAGATATACTGTATACACCAGGCAAGGCAAATAAGGTTGCAGATGCCTTGAGTAGACAACATGCCAAAGTAGCCATGTTGATGATGGAAGAGTTTAAGGATTTGTCTATACTTACTGATTTGGAAATTGAGGAAAACAGTAAGGTACAAATGATGTCCATTGAAGAAGGTGAAGGTAAAGGAAAATTAAGTATGATATCTCTGCAATCAGATTTACTTCTTAAGATTGGGCAAATGCAGGAACAAGACCTAAACATAGTGGAAAAGAAAATGCTCATATCAAAAGGGGAGGAAGTAATAAATTATCAAGTTGATAAAAATGGTTATTTGAGGAATAAAAATAGGATATGTGTTCCAGAAAATATAGAATTGAAAGAGGAAATATTAAATGAGTACCATAGGAGTAAGTACTCCATACACCCAGGTAGCACCAAGATGTATCAAAATTTGAAAAGAAATCTTTGGTGGAAGGGGATGAAGTCAGATGTGGCCAGATATGTTGCAAGGTGCATGACTTGCCAACAAGTCAAGGCAGAGACACAAAGGCCATCAGGACTATTGCAACCCCTTAGCATACCACAGTGGAAGTGGGAGGATATATCTATGGATTTCATAGATGGTCTGCCTAGATCTAAGAAGGGAAACACAAGTATATGGGTAATAGTGGATAGGCTAACTAAGGTAGCACATTTTATCCCAGTTAAAACAGAAAGAAATGCTCCAAAATTGGCTCAAATATTCATGAAAGAGGTAGTAAAGTTGCATGGCATACCCAAAACCATTGTGAGTGATAGGGATACCATCTTCACCTCAAGGTTTTGGAAAAGTTTTCAAGAAGCTATGGGGAGTGAATTGTGCTTAAGCACTGCCTACCATCCACAATCAGATGGTCAAACTGAGGTGGTGAACAAAGTCTTAGAGGATTTGTTGAGAGCATGTACACTGGACTTTGGAGGCAACTGGGAAGACCACCTCCATCTAGCTGAATTCACATACAATAACAGTTACCAAAGCACCATAGGGATGGCACCATTTGAAGCCTTATATGGCAAGCCATGTTTATCACCTATATGCTGGGTAGAGACTGGAGAAAGGGCTATTCTTGGACCTGAATATATTAAAGAAACTACAGAGAAAATTGGGATAATAAGAAAAAGAATAGCAGCAGCTCAAGATAGGCAAAAGAAATTTGCAGATAGGAAGAGAAAGCAAGTGGAATATAAAGTGGGAGACTTTGTTTTCATCAAGATTTCACCTATGAAGAAAGTCATGAGATTTGGCAAGCAAGGTAAGCTTACACCAAGGTATGTTGGACCCTATAAAATTCTGGAAAGAATTGGTTCATTGGCTTACAAATTAGAACTGCCAGAGGAAATGAAAGCAATGCATAATGTTTTTCATGTGTCCCAACTTAGAAAATGGGTACATGATAAAGAAGACATTTTGGAAGGGCCTACCAAAATTCAAATAAACCCTGACTTGGTTTATGAAAAAGAACCAGTGGGGATTATAGCCAAGGAAGAAAAGAAATTAAGGAGCAAAACCTTGAAACTAGTTAAGATCCAGTGGAGTAGTGATCCTAATGACTGCACATGGGAGTTAGAGGATAAGATTAGAATGGATTATCCTAAGCTTTTTGCAAATTAAAAGGTAATTTTTTTTCTGGAAAAATTTGTTATGCATGGTTGATATGGTTGAATTTGTTTGCTTATGCATATGTTTGATAAGTTTTCAGAAAATGATGCTTGATATAAATGTTAGAAAAATTGTGAGGACACAATTCCTAAAAGGAGGGGTGAATGTAATACCCCAAAATTTTGTGAAAAATCATTTTTGTAAAATGATTTAATTTTGAAATATTTAGATTTAAATATGGTGAAGTCTCTGGAATAAATAGTGTGCAAGTATATGTGTGCACGTGCACACTGAAATGGCACAAGGAAGAACTCCAGATTTCTTGGATTTAAAACAAGAATTAAAGAGCAATACAGACATGATTTTGCAACATGGATATTTGATTTCTGGATCATCTTAGAAAAGAAAAGTAGGTTTTACTTTAAATCAGTAAAGAAATTTTATTTAGAACCCAGAAGAGAAAATTATGTATATTAGTAAACCTGTATACATATAGGTACATATGCTTCTGAAATTAAAGAGAAATTAAAATAAGCTTAGATAAGATATGTGTACAAATATATATATATTTTTAAGCACTGAAAAGTATATATATATATATATATAAGCAAGTAAAACTATGACATTAAAATGACATGAAATGTGATACAAGTTAATGAGCTTGTATAGGCAAAAATAGCAAAGGGGATTTTCAGAAATAATTAAAATATAAAATAGGATAGTCACACTTTTAACATGACTAGGTGAGTGGCCATTTTCTGAAAAGTAAAAGAAAGAAAATGCAGCCTTTAAAAATTGGTTAATATGGCCGGGGTGTTATGAATGAAAAATGCATGATAGCCAGGACAGAAATGGAATTCTGTTTCAACAAAACCCTAGAGGAAAATGCATATAAATAGACAGTAGAATTGTCTTTACCCCGGGCTGCACAAAAATAAGAAAAGAAGAAAAAAAAATATTGAAAGGAAGGAGAAAACACTCAAACAAGAATTTTCTGGATTAATAAGAAGAAACATTTAGGTGAGTAATCTCACTAAGTTCATGGCATTAAGACCTGAGATGAGGCAGCCACTTTTTATTGCCATCTATATATATATTTCTGATTTTGATGTATATGATTTCATCAATGCCTTTTTGGATGTCTTATTTTAAATCTGATATGATTTGATATGGATGATTTTGATGATCTTTGTTGGTTGAGACATTTGTCTTTGGATGAGTATCATACTGTTTTATTTATACTCATAAATGTTAAAATTTAGGATCTTAACAACTATATAGAGAATACTCTCAGCTGTTATAGATCTATGGCATGGAAACTTTATGAAAATGATTGGAGCTGCATTATACTTGGTATAAGTGCTGAGGCTTGAAAAGAAAAATGTTAAGGGTGCAATAGAAATTTTCTAAGTGCTGAGCCCTTAATCAAATCAAAAAGAAACCCACAAGCTAAAAATTATGATTGAACCAGATCTTGAATCTGAATCAATCATAAAGGCTTGCAGATCAATATAACATGCCATGCCTCTTTTACAGTTGAAAATGTTCTTATATTTTACTAAGATCAAGACATTTTGACCCCATTTAGGAAATAACTATCTGCTTATTTCTGAGGAGAATTATGCTAGGAAAGATTATGGATGTTTCCATGTTTGCAGTGACATGTTCACTTAGCATGTTTGATGTTAGGAAGTTAAGACAATACACTAGTAAATAAACTAGGGAAGGGAAGGCCAAGAAGACTGCTGGAATGCTTGTCATATTTGAAGTATGCAAGTTGGCACATGGTTTGTTTAAGCCCTGAGATCTTTGTGCAATGATGTGAATTAATTCATTGCAATGTGTCCCAGTGATTCCTTAATAGCAGATGAGGCAGGGATTTAAATTGAATATTACAACCTGTAAATGAAGAAATAGGAATATGGATATTTCTTAGGTTGAATGGTATGGAACCAAGATGATTCCAGTGAATGCAATTGTTGCAATAGATAATTATGTTTGCATGATTATGTATGCAAGTGAAAGAATGATAAATGAATATATCATACCTGAATCAACTTAATTATACTATGTTAAAGTAATTGATTGCAGAAATTTGCTTAAATAACAAGTTAGTACCCTTATATTCTCTATTGCTTAATGTCATGAATAAATTGATGTTACTCATACCAGATCATAGATCCGACCCTTGTTTGCTCATGGCATATGGGGTGTCTCATTTTAAAATGAGCCAGCCACTCATGCTCTTTCAGGTAACCCAGGCACTAAGTAAAAATGAAGTAATGGCTGTTATGGAGGAGTGAATGAACATGCTAGCTAGTTTCAATAAGAGCTTAAATTGATTATATCTGCATGTATTCAGGAAAAATTTTATGTTTCTAAGATTTCCAGTCATGTATTGAATATTTTATGGTTAGTGATCATGTTGTCCTTATGATCTGTAAAGTGTCAGATTAAAATTTGTTGTTCTGTTGAAATGGTTGTGTGTTAAGGTTTGATTTGTTTTTGAGGTAGTGTCTGAAATATAAACAAGAAAAATATGCTCAAGTATGTTCATATAAATAAAAATCTGGAAGAAATATACAATTATGTGATAGCATAATTTATATATGTATTAGCTAATCTTGTGACATAACAGAGCACTGAGTTTTAGAACAAAATCTGGTTTTAGCAAGAAGAAAACTTAAAGGATTTTATTATCTTTTACTGAAATGCTTTGTGAATAAGTTTGAATTCATTTCTGAATTGTATTGAGAAGAGTAAAATGTTTTCTTAAAGCTTTAGACAGAATGCAATGAAAGATATCTCCATTGCTTTGAGCTAGTGTGGCAGATACAGGATTCATGAGTTATCCAGCTTCAAATAAATGAAGTATTGGTTGATCATGATAGATTGTTTTCTCAAAATAAAAATGCATTTCAAAGTTTCCCCCAGTTTTCTGGAAAATGAGCAGAGATATTGACATGTACATGTATATCTGTGTACATGTTGATATTTGAGCAAAAATATGATTATAAATTCTTAAAACAGTTGTAGGAATGGGTTTTAAAAAAAAAAATAGTAAAGTAAGAAGAATGGTTTTGTATGATAGGTTATAGGCAAACATTATATATATGTGTACAAAGATAAGTAGGTATCAGATTTCAAACTAAAAAAAAAAAAAAAACAAAAATTGTGTTTGAACCGACCTGCATAGTACTCGAACTCGTGACCTCTTGTGTATAAGTTAGGCGCATTTCCATTACGCCTAGATGTTGCTTGTGTTCACTTAGGATCCACTTTCTTTTATACTGAATCTAATATTATCCAGACTTTAACACAATCATCTATATTAAAAGCTTGTTTACTACTGATTATTACTTGATCATTTCTTAATTATAATGACAGACTGAAATACATGACTCCAGTGGATTTTATGGCCAAAAATCAAGATACAATAATTAAATCTGAATTGCTAAAAATCTAGATCAAACAGAATGTTCTTGTAAAAAAAAAAATATAAAGTATATACTCTGAACTTAAACAAGAAGAACACATACATCTTCATATGTATGTGTATGTTATTAGATATACACTGATATATTTATATTGGTAAGTTATTTTGATCCTGGATATATTTTGTTTATTGGAAAAAGAAAATGACCTTGGAAAATATATTTGTAATGAATGATATATCTATATATCATCTCTAAGTAAAAAAAAAAATCCTTATGAAATTAGGGTGGAAATAGGAGGGTCATTTCAGGTAATAGGGGAGATTGGTTTGAAGCGTGTAATTGACATTTTCACTCACTTTTAGCCGAGGCTCGATCTGACCTTCCAATACAATCATGTGGATTATGAATTTGATCCGTAGGACTATGGTTACACTGGGCTGGTGCTAATTACAACCCTCGTATCGCTTATGGTCATGTTGCCCCCGGCCACTCATCACTTGATATTACTTAATTGAATGACCCATCTCCTGCTCTCCAACTTAAGGGTAGCTCTCCTTCGTGCCCCACACCAATATCCCGCAGACCATATCATCGAAGAACGATTATAACTAACTCTTCCACTGAATCTGATAAGAATTATGATTGTTGTTTTGATTTATTATAGGTTGTACTTTATCATTTTTTTTTCTTTTTGTGTACTTTTAAAGTGTTTGTAGAAGTACGGGATGTGAAAATATGTGCAGACTTATGCTAAATAAATATAAGAAAAATCATTGTTCTTCGAGGTTACCTGGCAAACTTTAAATAATTTCTAGAACTGTATCTTTTTAATAGCTGTTGCGTATCACATGTGTTGTTTCTTTCTTGCCATCTTTGAATTTGGGGACATCCGATAGAATTGGAACGATACAGAGAAGATTAGCATGGCCCCTGCGCAAGGATGACACGCACAAATCGAGAAATGCTCGCCCTTAACTAGCCCTATTCTCTGCATTAGTAGACAGGATTACTTTGTAATTCTCTTTATTGATGTAGGTCTCGGGTTGGGGCGTCCCAATTGGAATAAATAAAATAGAATTAAGATAGTTTGGTTGGTAATAAATTGTGAATAATGGCATATGTTGATTTGGAGATTAATTGAAGTAAGTAAAGATAAAATAATTATTATGTAATATTTTTAAATTATTTTAAATGCCAAATTATTTTAAAATTGTTTGGAAAAATCTGTGCTTGAAATAAAAAAAATCACTCAAAACCGTCATTCAAATTCAATTCAAATTCAAATCAAATTTGAATTTCAAATTCATCATAACTTTCTCATACCTTGTCCATGTGACTTCCCACCCCGAGACCTACATTAATAAAGAAAATTACAAAGTAATCATGTCTACTAATGTAGAGAATAGGGCTGGTTAAGGGCGACCATCGTAGTAATACGTTAGTTATGGGCTAAGCATGTCGAATGTGTCTCTATATTTTTTTCATTACCTCATCAGTGGTCGACACACTTAGTCTATAACTAATGCACACTATGGTGGTTTCAGACTGTCTCAGAATAAATGCAATATGCGAGTAAGTTAATATATCAATCATAGAACAATAAACCCAGATCAGAGTGTATATATATATATACATACATCACCATACGTCATAATAATAGTACATCATACATAAGTAGCATGAACTACCGAATAACATATACAACTATCCCACAAAAGAATACACATCATGATAACATAAGAGTCGACTACTCAAAAAGTACGATATCCAAGCCAAAATGATAAAGCCCAACAAAAGCCAACAAAACGATGTAAGGGAAGCAGCAATCCATACCTAACCTACAACTCAGTTTGACCCGAGTGAAAAGCACACACGGGTCAGGCAAGCTAGAATTTATCAATAGTAAGGATCTCAGTAATAAGCGGAAGGGTAAGAATCACTCCGTTGTTGCCGACGTAATGATATATTATTCATCATATCATTCATAAGAAAGAGGACATTAGTGATTCATCTATCTATTTCAAGGGAATTCAATAAGTAACATGTATATGGTTTCTCTTAAGGACATACGTAAAGTGAATAAGGAATGAGAACCATATAATAACTTCATAAAGAAACATCAAATCATCATATTCTATCATAAGAACTCAATAAGAGTTAAAGGCAATCATAATCGAAATCACCATATAGCATAATATAAATGTAACTTATATCATACTCAAGGCCGTATTCAAACAACATCATTAAAAAGGTGAAATCGAACATCGAAAACTTCATAGAAAATTGCACGTGCTTTTCATCTTGACTAGTACTACTATTATTTGGTACCATTCATCGTGATGACTTGGGGTCACATAACATCGTGGTCATCTTGATTGACTATAGTCGGGAATATCGTGATGACACCCAGTCACAAAACCCAAGTAATAACATCGTGATGATTAGAGTCTAGTAATAACATCATAAACATCGTAGTGACTCCAATCATGTGCTCGATCTATAGTACTAGTAACATCTTGAATGTGTCTCAACCTCTCGAATAGGAACCCAATAGGCGTGAACATACGTCCCATACCATACGTTCGCACCTATTGGTTTACTAATCATTAGTCGATGCCACATTAGAAAACCAACATAAAACATCATCAAATAAACAACTCGCCTCATCTCCTTGGCAAGTATGAAGAACATCGTGATGGTCATTTCTAACCATAATTGAAAATTAAAGTTTTAACATCAAAAATTGCCTCGTTTCATCGGCAATTATAAAAAAACTGCATCTAGATTGGTTCGTCATCGAATGCACTCAAAAAGAGTAGTTCTCGAACCAGTAACCTTCGCCAAAATTAGGCAACCTCTAAATCATCTCAAATATTACTTCAAATTAGCTTTGATCGTACAAGTCCGATATTAAGCGATAAAGAAAAAACAATTAAAACCATCAAATTCTCCAAATATCGATATTTACCGATATTTGAATTTAAATAAAATTTAAATTCCAAATTTCTTCAAAATTGAGCTAATCCTTTATCGGATATCATAGCTTCAAAATCCATCATCAAACTTTTCAATTCAATCATCAATTAACTCACAAACAGCAGCGAAAACTAATGAAGAATGCTGCAAATTGAAAATCTTGTTTTTGACCAACTTTGGCGATGTGTTTCGGATATATAAACTACCCAGAATTGAACAAAAATTTGCAGAAATAAACTTTAGCACATGGAAAACAACATATTAAAATTTGGCAGCATTTCGCAAAAAGATGAGAAAGTTACGATTTTTCTAAAATGGCACTTTTCAAACACAAAACAGAACTCAGCTGCAAATCTAGTTTCCAGCCAACTTTGACGATGTGTTTCGGATAGCAAAACTACCCAGAATTTAACAAAAATTTGCAGAAATAAACTTTAGCACATGGACAACAACATATTAAAATTTGGAAGTATTTCGCTGCAAGATGAGAAGGTTATGCTTTTCTAAAATGGCACTTTTCAAACACACAATTGAACTCAGCTAGAAATCTAGGCCCCGTTTGGTTTCGTTTTGAGTTTTGTGTTTTGCGTTTTCAACATACATTACAAAATACAAGAAAATGTGGAAAAAAATTTACAATTCTTAGCCATCGCGATGATGGACGAAAAATGGAGGAGATGAATTGCTTTCCATTCTTTTGTTATGTCTCAAAACACGAAAAATCTAATAAACTTGTTTTCTATTTTCTATGTTAAGTTTCGTTTTTCAAAATTGTCTGTTTTTCAACAATACATAATAAATGCGAATTTTTGTTTAGATGAATACACAAAACTAAAAATTGCAAACCAAACGGGGCCCTAGTTTCTAGCCAACTTTGACGATGTGTTTCGGATAACAAAATTGCCCAGAATTTAACAAAAATCTGTAGAAATAAACTTTAGCATATGGACAACAACATATTAAAATTTGGTAGTATTTGGCTGCAAGATGAGAAAGTTATGCTTTTTCTAAAATAGCACTTTTCAAACTCACAACTGAACTCAGCAACAAATCTAGTTTCTAGCCAAATTTGACGATGTGTTTCGGATATCAAAACTGCCCAGAATTTAACAAAAATATGCAGAAATAAACTTTAGCACATGAACAACAACATATTAAAATTTGGCACTATTTCGCTGCAAGATGAGCAAGTTATGCTTTTTCTAAAATGGCACTTTTCAACAAACAAAACAGAGAGATTTTTGGCTGATTTCAATCAACGATTTGCTATACCAAAACAATCCAAAATTAAATGAAAATTTGCAGAAAAATAATACAGCACGAATACTACTGCATACCAAAAATTGGGAGTAATTTGCTGCAAATTGAATAAGTTATGATTTTTTGAATATAGCAACTTTTCAGCAACAAAAGTGAAAACCCGTTCAATATACAGAGCATTGCAAGCAACAAATTGATAGCAAAACTTGATATTTTGCTTTAGCTTGCTGTAGAAAACTCTTACCTTGCTTACAACTTGATTTAGCAATGGCTCAACAACAAAATGATGGATTTAGCAAGGAAATGGCCTTTAAGAGCCTGTAGGATAGCTTAGAATTCAATTTAACTCTAGATTCTAACAATTTTAGACGGATTTTGGATTTTTAAAAGAGGCCATTATTGATTTCCCTATTTTGTTTTATGAGCTCTGTATATATATTTTTCTTCTGGAATGAGAAAGAAGAAAGACTACGCTGGTTACTAGAAGTATCTTATGGATAATGGGTAGGCTAACCTTTGGACCCAAACCCAATAAGAACACTTAGAATAATTTTTGTTGTGTTTATATATGTTATTAACACTAATTCATTCATAACTTTTTGATAAAAACTCCAAATCACATGAAACAAATTGCAATGTTCATATTTTGGATAAAAGAACATGTTAAAAATGTTATAAACTTAATTTTCCAACTAAAAATATTATTTTCCCAATTTAATACCAATTATTTACCAATATTCACATTAATAGTGAAAAATCACTACTTTCATCATTTTCCACCAATAAAAATTTATTCCTAAGTTCATTAATGTGTATAAAAATGCTTTTAACATTTTTATAGCTTTAAAACATTATTTCAAACTTAATTATACCACAAAAATTTATTTTCTTCGTGTTTTCCCTTTATTACAACAACATTTGTCAATATTGTTGTTTAACGACAAATAATTCAAATTGAACATATTTTACGCCTATAAAAATTATTCCTCACCTCTAAAAATTATACAAATGTGTTTTAACAAATTTTTAAATATTAAAACACCATTTGCAACAATATCACATCCTTGATAATTGATCTCCTTCATGTTTATCCTTTTGTTTCGAGATAAAAGGCTAATATTGGAATAAAACTCCAATATTATAAATTTTAACCCAATAATTTATTTTCATCATTTATTCTCATTCCATACCACCAATAAAGTGTTTTAAACTTTATTTCTCATTTCTTTATACTAAAAACCCAACTCTTAATCAACAAACATTGTTTATTTTAAATAAACAATATTATCATCAATTTATTCCATCTATAATTTCATAATTCCCATATTAAATTATAATTTACATTATAATTTAATATTTCGGTAATCTCCTAAATCCCGGTTTGTTACAGGCTCCCCCCTTAACAAAATTTCATCCTCACAATTCCTAGAGGAAAGTCCGTAAGCAACATATCAAACCATCACAAGAAAGAAAGAAAAAAATGCTTGAGATAAAGGATTCTCACCAACACCATGAGAAGAAAGGAATCCAGGATACGATCGCTCGATAAATTCTTTGGTTTCCCAAGTGCAGTCATTTGGATTATTGGACTATTGAATCTTAACGATCGGCACATTCATGCTTCGAAGACGCCTCACCTCCGAGTCAAGAATGCGAATAGGCTACTACACAATAGATAGGTCTGGTGAGATCTCAAGCCCTAACTGCTCGGAAGGATCAATAACGGAATCAGAATCTCTAAGGCACTTCCGAAGCTGAGATACATGGAATACATTGTGAATGCCCGAAAGATGAGCTGGAAGGGAAACTCGATATGCAACTGAACTAATGAGTTCAGTAATAGAAAATGGTCCTATATAGCGAGGAGCCAATTTCCCAGTCGTACTGAATGGCATAACTCCCTTCATCGGAGAAACTCGAATGAAAACAAGATCGCCCACAGAGAATTCAAGAGGCTTCCTACGATTGTCCGCGTAGGATTTCTGATGGCTCTATTCCTCTTTCATTCTCTGTCTAATAAGAATGATCTTCTCAGAAGAATCTCGAACTGAATCTGGACCCAACACAAACTTCTCTCCAGATTCTAACCAACAAGAAGGTGATCGACATGGCCTTCCATAAAGGGCTTCGAAAGGAGCCAAACCGATACTAGACTGAAAGCTGTTATTATATGAAAATTCAACAAGAGGTATATGATCTTCCACGAACCACCAAAATCAAGAATGCAAGCACGAAGTAGGTCTTCTAGAATACGATTGACCCTCTCAGTCTGACCATCAGACTGTGGGTGATAAGCGGTACTGAAATTAAGCTTTGTTCCCAAAGCTTGCTGAAGGCTGCTCCAAAAATGACTACTAAACAAAGGATCACGATCACAGACAATAGAGGAAGGAACACCATGGAGTCGATTGATTTCTTTGATATACAACTTTGCTAAAAGAGGTGCATTCCTATTAGACTTAATAGGAATAAAATGAGCGGACTTCGTGAGTCGATCAACGATAACCCATATACTAGAATGACCCAACCTGGAACGAGGTAGGCCATCAACAAAATCCATCGAAATTTGGTCCCATTTCCACAATGAACCGCTAAGGGCTGAAGAAGATCGGATGGTCGCTGATGCTCGACCTTAATAAGTTGACAAGTCATGCAATTACTTACATAACTTGCAACATCACGCTTCATGCCTTCCCAATAATAAAGGCGATACATATCGGCGTACATCTTACTACTGCTGGGGTGAATGGTATATTTAGAGCGATGACAATCATCAAGAATGCCACGCCTAAGTGCCGAATCAGAAGGCATAATAATACGGTCCTTCATACGAAGACAACCGTGAGAATCAATACTGAAATCCCTCGTCTCAACATCATAGGATTCAGGTTCACAAAGATGAATAAGGCGCAACGTCTCGGGATCACGCCGCTGAGCCTCGAAAATACGATCTAAAAGAGAAGGTCGAGCTTCCATACCGAATAATAAGACAGGTGAATCGGAAGAAGAAGCTCGATCACGAATATCACAATAAGATAAAGTCTCAAGAACATCCCATTTGGCTAACAGCAGGGAAACAATAGCTGAATGCTTGCGACTCAAAGCATCAGCTACTCGATTCCCCTTGCCAGGGGTATACTGAATATCGAAATCATATGAAGCTAGAAACTCGAGCCAATGCTGTTGTCGCTGTTAGTCCCTAAGAAGTTGGTTTTGATGACAACAACCTTAGAATAAGATTATAAAATATAAATACTAACATTATTGTTTAGATATATATGTATATGCAGGATATACATACAGGTACCAAAGAATGAAGACTATACAGTATAGAGATTCAAGAACTGATGAACTCAAGGTCGAAGATATCAAGATTCAACACTCATGAGTATCAAGATTATCAAGAGTTCAAGATAAGTAATTTAGTTAGGAATTTTGTTAAAACTCCTAGAAATGCACTGACATCTTAAAATCCATTTTATTCGTGGAATGGAATCCACTTCGAGCCCGTTAAAGGGACGGAACCCTAAGTAGGATGGAACCTACGAAAAATCTAGTGGAACATTGTTTTGTATCCACTAACTTTTATTCAAATGTTTTACAAAATTATATCTTGTTTTCAAAATGATTTCAAAATCTTCCTTTTTAAATCAAAAACATCTATCCTGGTTTTAAAATACTTTTAGCCTCAAAATAATCTTTATTTTTAATATCAAATTATCGGTTTTAAACTATCTTTTAATTATAATATATTTAACTTTTAATATTTATACTTAGATTTAAATATAAAATTATAGTAAAATTTTATATATACCAAAATATTATTCTCCATACTTATTTATGTATTTTAACTATAGTTAAGTATATTTATAAAGTTTAAAATAGTTTTAATACAAGATAGTAGTTATTTTCAAAGAAAAACAAATTACCAAAAATAACTTAGGCTTGTCGACAACCCCAAGGACCCTTTGTCGACAAGGTGACAGTTTATTTCAAAAGTTTGAATTTCAAAGGAAGTGTCTATTCGTCGTATCATTTCACGAATGGACATGGCTGTTGTTCTACTATAAATAGGGGCTGTTTTAAACGAATTTACAATCATATTTTCTCTGATTTCACTCCTCTTCTTCTTCCACATTTCTTTATATACATTTTTACCATTACTCTGCCGAAATCACCATTGAATCTAACTAGATCATCTCTGGTTTGATTCTCTATCACTATCTCAACAACATCCTAGTGCTTTTCAGAGTTATAGACTTCTTTGTATTCAATCGAGCGAGAAAAGGTGTGATTGTAGCCTGGAAAATCAATCGGGTGAACTTGTTGCCCGTAAAATCAAGTATCTCTACCCAGAGGATTATGAATCTGGAGCGGTGTACCTCGTGGCCTTGAAATCGAGGGTGTAATTGTAAGAATTGATTTTGAAAGGAAATCCGTACTTGTGTTGCGGGACTGGATGTAGGGTAACTCCGAACCAGTATAAAATCTGGTGTGTTCTTTTCTTTATTGCTTTTACTTTATATCTGCATCTATGTTTGATTCTGTGATCATATCTATGTCTGAATATTGCATACATTTGTGTTCAAATTAATATAAACTCAAAAAGAATTAGTAATTCCTTAAAACACTATTCACCCCCCCATCTAGTGTTAATTCTAGCCTTAAGATTCGTAATCCGCATTTCTCACAGTCGCATGTTGAGCTCCTTCTGGGTGAACAAGTACTTGAGAGACTTATGATCGGTAAAGAGGGTAAAGTGCTCTCCTAACAAATAATGACGCCACATCTTCGAAACAAAGACAATGGCGGCAAGCTCTAAATCATGGGTAGCGTATCGAACTTTGTTCAGACATAATTGCCTTGAAGCGTAGGCAACTACCCTATCCTTCTGCATGAGAACAACACCGAGGCCATTTTGGTGTTTGAACCCTATCATGTGCTTGGCTCGGTATGCCTTACTACTTGGCGGTGGACTGTTGTTTTGACTGTAAAGTCAGGTCATGTGTTTACAACCTTCTCAATTCATGCGCATAGTTTTTTGTACTGGTTTAGGCTGTCTAATATCCTTACGTCAAGTATGGCTATGTTAACAAAATTAATACAAAGTGATTTTTATACTAGTCTGGTCCGTCTAATATCCCTACATCCAGTTTAGTTATTTGGCTATGTTAAAGAAACTAACAAGAGAGATTTTTTATATTGGTTTGGACCGACAAATATCCTACGTCCATTTCATTGTATTATTACTTTTCATAACAATTACAATGTTTATTATACAAGTAATATAGATCATACAAAATAGGGTATGAGGTGCTCTGAGTTCCATGTTCTTGGAACCAGGTTGCCATCCGGTCTCGATAGTCAGTACACACCATTGGCCAGCACTTCTTCTATAACTAATGGGCCTTCCCAATTCAGGCCTATAGCTCCATCTACTGAGTCTTTTGTGTTGGAAATTACCCTTCACGGTACTGTGATGACCCAATTTTTTGGACGGTTTAAATCAACAATAAACCACACATGTCTAACTCAAACCATTCAAAAGGGAGGATTGCCAATGGGGTAAATAAGAAAATAAGAGAAAATAAGAAAAACAAAACACAGAATCTCGAAGCGAAATTGATAGAATGTAATAATCAAATAAACAGTTCATGAAGCTGTTTTACAATATACATTTGATTACCCAAATTTTGCAGAAAATTAGAGTACAATCAACAAACATACCAAGAGAATGTAGCGGAATATACTAATAAATACGGTCTGGCAAACTCCATCTTCATCTTCAAGGGATAGTATCTTCAACACTGAAAAGCTCAGGCTGACCCGAGTGTAATGAAAAGACAAAACACTCGAGTCAGAACTAAAAGATCTTATGTAAGTTAAATAAATAACATCAATAACAGGAGTGTAATAGCGTCAGAGAGGTTTATGGGGTTTCACATTTCCTATCTAGTGTATAACGTGCGTGCAATAACTTAAGAGATGTTATTATATTTTCCATCTTCTAAGGATCCGTTAAACTATCTATATGTAGTAAGATACGCTATATATATAGTGTCTAATCAGTAAAGTAAATATTTTTCTTAGCGTTAAGGCTTTACATTAATCCCCCTTAACACATTTTTAAGCAGGTAGTCTATGCAGGTCCTGTAACACAACCAGTAACGTCGGTAGCCAGTGAGTCACCTATAGGTACCATACTAAAACAAAATCGTAGTGGTCGCGAATAAGGATAAAGAGTATGAAAAGGCATGTGAAGCGATGCCGAAGGTAGGATACGACCGTTTTGCATTTCCTGACTGGTGGTAACCCCTAACGGCCCACCGCGTCCAACACCCCCAAAAATCAAATCAAGGTGCACCGATCAAGCCAACATCAATAGAGTAATATGAAGAGGTGTGTCTGCTAGAGGTGGCTAGCATCATTGGCCAGATATGGCTCCTGTTTTAGTCATTTCAAATTGACACTAGTGTCGGGATCATCCATCATCGTTCTCTTTCTTCAAATCCATCAAACGCCTCCAATTCAACCTCTACATTCTAGATAACATCCACCATGTACACAGTTGTTAAAGTGGTTCTAATATTGACAAAGAGTATGCCAATAAGAGGCCCCAGTCTCTTTAACAACCAAACTCATTTTTCACACCGGTTGGTTCTTTTACATTTCAAAACCGATTCATATTTGATATCAAAATACCATATTCACTTCAAAATATCCTTCATTTCAAAATCATCATATTTACTCAAAATATGTCATTTCCACTTGAAACATCATTTCAAATTCCAACTTAGGTTATAACTTTATTTAACCACATTCGCTTTTAAATCAATGACCTTTGCTAGATGCTCTACACGGTCTTTCAATTGATCAATTTCATCTTCCCTAGGGTCGATTTAGGACTAATCATCCCCATATAGCGAAGTAGTGTCATCGTCGAGGGCAGACTGGGCTTATTTATTCAGTAGTAGTTGGTTTATATTGACAAACTTTGATTTGATTTAAGGGTTACCTTAGATTTTTCATTTTAGTTTGACATCAGTTTTCTAGCCAGCATCACCATTCCCATCTCTGGGAGTGCCATTTTCACTAGCCCACTGTATCGTTAGCGCAATTGGCGAGTGATGGCAGTGAGCTGTGGAATGTGAATGGGAGGCTGGTCAGATAGCAGTATGTTGGACCACTGCCTTTTCTAGCCCTTTCATTCATTGTTTATTTGGTTTGTGAAGGAATGGAGCGTAGCTAGGATCGGATCCATAGAGGCCCTCAGTTGAAGCTTACACTTTAGTTTGAGGTTTCGACACTATGAGTGGCTTCTATTTGGTTTTTGAAGCCAAGTGTAACTGTTTTTTGTAGGTGGAGTAGAGGAATCTGTGGGTTGCATGGTAAAGGGTAATAGGGGTAAGATTTGTTGGAAAGGTTAAAAGGGGTTCGGGCCCTCCATCTAGTACCAAAAAATGTTGATGAGATATTACGGTCCCACAGCACCTCAGATGATCACAAAAGTAATTATATTGTAATTTCGTGAGTTTGAATCAACAAACTTAAGTAATATGAAATTTTCCTTAAAGTAGTAATTATGTTGCTGAGAGCTTACACAATCAAGTAGTTGCACTTAACTGTTTGTAAAAATGTCAAATCAAATTGACATCTAATTCTTGTACAAAGGTGATAAAGAATCGTAAAAAGGTAATGAAGAATCGAACACTGAAATCTAGGTATGTAAAAGTGCAAAAAAAGGTTAAAAACATAGAGAATTTTATATAGTTCGGATGTTAAATAATCCTACGTCCATGGGGAAATATCGCTTTCATCATTTATATACCGAGGGGGCTAATGGTTCATGTACTGCCCTACGAATATATTCAGAGTTATTCGCTTGTTTTGATTCTTAGGGCGGCATTGATACTTACGGAGTAGAACTGTGCTTTTTGTATGATATGGCCCTGGGTGTTGAGTTGTTTTACCCAATCTATAATGCTTTTTTGGCATTGTGCTAAGGTTAAATGGAGTAGAGTTTCTTTGTCCTAACCAGTGGTGTTAGCTCAATATCTCTATAAATGTATTCCAAGTTGCTCTTGATGTTCATCTGTGCAAGTTGCTTGATTATGGTCGCTTGCGCTTTTGCTATTTTCTAACAAGTGAACTACGGTGGAGCGTTATTCGGGTACCCCTTTGTATAGCCCTTGGAATACTTTGGATTCCTTATGGTACTACTTAAAGATTTCTTGGTAAGCGCAACATGGATCTGCACTTCAAAGTGTTGGCAATGCATAAGATTTATGAGTAATGTTAGGGTTTATTTGGCCTTTTGATCGTAGCGCAGTTTTCTTCTTTTATCCTTCTCTTTGTTTCATGTATTTATTAAATCCTGATAGCGGTGCATTTCTTTATTAGCATATTCTGATCGTGGCACACTTCTTATTAGCCTATTCTAATGGCTGCCCACTTCTTTATTAGCCTGGCTTTGATGTTGGACTACGGTGCTATTCCATCTTTTAGTGTCAAAATTGGGATGGCGCATCCTTATAACCCTTGGATATAAGGTTGTTAATGCAGACCTATTATTTTTGTACATTGATATGCGAGTGTAGCCCATGGCCATTTGTTTATAGCCTTTTAGGGGGGATGTGTTGTACTCTAGCATCATTAGTATAGCTTTTAGTGTGGCAGCGTAGTATCTCCATCTCGTTGTCTGTAATAACCCGGAATTTCAAACACTTTGTATTTAAATATCTGAATTATTTAAATATTTGTGTCCAAGATTTAATATGATTTTATAACCTTGTTAAACACATTTTAATTAATAACTAATGTTAGAAAATTTATTTTTGAAATGTATTTACAAAAATACACACGTTGGATAAATATTGGAAATGTGATCGAAAACATTTTGTTAAAAATCAACTTTTTTATACGATACAAGTTGTGTGAACATTTTGCAACATGAATAGTTATCATATGTAAACATATGACAAGTATTAAAACACATCTCTTTACTAACTAAAGGTTAATTAAAATAAAGAGTTAATTATAAAAAGTAAGTATGGACATTTAGCACAAAAGGACCCTTAAATCACTCTTTGATTTAAGGAAAGCATGTTTGTGTAAAAGCATGGTCTTACCTAACTTCATGGCTAAGGAGGGATTTATTCACATTTATCCATCCATTTTTGAAGGCTTTAAATAAGCATGCAAGGCCACTTTATTTTCTACAACAAATCCACTTCTATTACATATGTCTTCACTCCTTTCTCTTCTCCATTTCATGTATTCTCCCCTAGGACGTGAGCATGAGGGAAATATGGCCTATGGGCGTGAGTTAGGGTGAGGGAGGAGGCTTTGGCCATGAGTTTTGGAGGAGGAAGGAAGTGATGGACGTGAGCATGGATGCCTTTCTAGGCATGGCCGTGAGCAAAGATGGATGGGGGAAGGAGGACGTGTGGTTTTTGGAGGTGGAGGAGAGGTTTAGGTGATGTTTTAATGAAGTATAATGTGTTAGTGAAGTGTTATTTGAAAAGAATGTTGGTATGAAGAAATTTGGTTGAAATAAAAGTGAGTTAATCTCACTTCAAATCAAGTTATTAACTTGATAATATTGCTTGTTATATCACTTGATAATTGCTTGTTAATCACATGTTAATATGCTCGCTATTATACAATAATATACACTAACTACTTAAAATTAAACCCTTTATTATATGCTTTAAAAAGTATATAAATTGTTAAAGTAGGTGTTACTAAACCATTGAATTGTGGTAAGTTCATTTGAACATTTAAAATGGATATATCGATGTGTATATATGTTAATACATGTTTAGTAGTAGTATGGTTGGAACTTGGAACCATATACGTGTGTAAAATAACACAACACCAAATATTGGATTGAATATGGAATAGTCCGTATAGCGATAGTCGCTATAAACACACTTGAATCCTTTAAACTATAACTTGTGAAATGGTGATTTAATAACATATTTTAATAATAACTAGTTTGGTTATTATTTATACTTCTATAAGTGTTTATAAAAGTAAAGAATATGTTTTGGAAATTTATAGTAGAAGTACAACAAAGTTGAGAAAGATTGAAGTAAAATAGTCGCTATAGCGACACTTTTTAAATAACCTGCTTTTGGAAATAACGCTTATTTTTTTGGAAACTTTTTAGGGGTTTCTTTAGCAATTAATCAAGTAAATAATATATTTTCTTACCAGGAAAGTTTTGAAGCTTAATTCATTTGATAGCTAGTTGAACGAAGTGCAAAAAGTTATAGCGAAATAGTCGTTATAAGTGCAGTTTGATAAAATGCCCTATATTCGGGAAATTCTTCAAAATAACTAAAAGATATTCTTTGGGATTTTTCTTCATGATTTTCAAGTACCCAAAGTATACTAACTAATGTAAAAAGACTAGACTAAAAGTCATTGGTTAAGACGTCAAAATCTAGGCGCAAGGTTGTAGCAAATTCACGATAGCCCAGGACTTTTGGTAGCACATCTGAAGTGCTGTCTTTGCTTCTGAAACACTTTTGAGCTATTGCAAATTATTTTGCGCATTTACATGAATACTACCTTTGCTATTTGAAACTATAATTTGTTTAAAAATGATATATAAATTTTATATTTTCCTCTAATCTTTTTAGGGTTGTTTTCTAATTTATGAAAGAGTGTTTTAAAATTGGTTCGTTTAAATATATTTTTAATAATTAATTATGAATTTCTAAACTAAGTGGCTTTTAAAAATAAAACTTGTTTATTTTTGTTTTTCTATTTATTTCAAAATTCCTTATTTTTACATAATATTCTATATAAATAATTATCATATATTTTATGTAGTTTTAAAAGTATTTTAACATACTAAGAAGTATTTTAAAGATATTTATATATATATAAGTTTTAAATATTAAATTAAGTATTTTATAAATAAAATCAAGGGAGTTTGGATTTTAACACTTAAGTTAAAATAAATTGTTTTATGGAATCAACTAAAAGTGTATTGCCTTAATTAATTGAAAGTACGGGTGGATCGACAGATATGGAATATATATTAAACTAAGTGTGGAAGCAGTTAATAGCAGTAAAGTAAATAAGAGTAAGCACACCAGGAAATTTTTATACTGGTTCGAACTCCTATTCTACGTATAGTCCTAGACTAACTTCTGGTTTTAACTAATAATACCCTCACTTAACCCGGAGGAATAGGTCTGAGCAGCAGAACAAACACTTGAGCAATAGAACAAGATTTTTGCCTCAGCAGCCGAAGAGGACTTTCCCTTGCCTGAGCAGCAGAACAGGACTTAATAGAATATAAAAGTAGTTGACACAATGTGTTCTTGATAACACTAATTTGCCTTTAAGATTACAAACTTTCTATAATCAATTCCTCAAGTATATATAGCGTATGTAAAGATTTGAAAGGAAGAATATTGCTAAGAATCAAAGTATATGAAATATAATTCAAAAATTCAAAGCAATGAAGAGTATGAATGCACTAGAATAATCACAAGAGAGAATAGAAAGAATTAGAATCAGAATTGGTGATTGTGAAGTGTGTGAGAACCCCTATATATAGTTTTCAGAGAGATGCAACCCTTAGTGAAGAGTTTCAGCCAAGAGAGACATCTTTTCCCGAAGTGCAACTCTTCATGGAAGAAGATGTCCATTCAGAATTTGACAGTTGAAGCCCGGTCAGTCGACTGGTCGATTCCGGTCAGTCGACTGAATTTGAAAAAAGTAAAATATTTTATGCACAGTCAGTCGACTGGACATGCACAGCCAGTCGACTGGCTGTGCATATATTGCACAGTGAACTTTGTTTTTAAAGAACCATAGAACACTAAAACTTTAAGGATTGATTTTAACATATGTCTAAGACTCAACACATATAATAATTACTTTAAGCATAGAGTTGAAGTCTTGATCCTCTGATGTCTTCTTTTTGTCATGTATGAGTGCATATTCTTCTTTAGCTTCTGAACCATTTTGTCATGAATCAAAACTAGTGATTCAACATTCTCCCCCTTTTTGATTGATGACAACCTGTATATATATTAGATAGATAATTTTCTCCCCCTGAAAGTATGACATCTTTTTCCTGCATCAAATATGTTAGTGCACACACTTTTTCTCCCCCTTTGTCATCGACAAAAAGGAGATAGATTAATTAAAATTTAGTGTATAACACACAAATAGACACAGAACAGTACATATAGATAAACAGAGTATCATAGTACATGAGATAAAAACATAACCACCAATAATGAGACTACTTACTACAATCTCATAAATTTTACCTGGGTATTTTGCAAGGATAAAAATTTGAACAAAGAACAACATTCCATCAAATCTTACCAAAAGGCTTACTCATCTCGATCCCAGTCATATTCTTCGGTATGCTCCTTTCCAGGTCTTGATGTGTCTTGTCCACTACCACTTGGTCCGCTAGTATCGCTTCCGGTATGTTCGTTGGAAGTAGACCATGTGAATCTCGGTGCTGGTCGCTTACCATGTGCTACGGAAGAAGCAGTCGTGGATGAAGAGCATGAAATCGCATCCCATAGTATAGAGAAGAACCTTTTGATCTTGTCTAATTTTTTATCAACTTTCTTCAAATGAGTTCCTAGTATTTGTTGATTTCTAGATAGAATTTGTATGGACTCTCCAGTACTAGCCGATGTTGCAAGACGAATTTCTTCCTCTTCTTCGGGTTGGGGTGTTTGCTCTCGAATGATTGGTCCGCCCGATTGTCGTTGTTGGTGTTGGCGACGCCATTCTTCAAAAGAGGTAAATGCCGGAGGAGCTGACGGTAGTTTCATGAGACTCAATGTGCGAATGTTTATAACTCCAACGGAAGAAGTTTCGGATTCCGGTTGAGGGGCACCCACATTTAAAAGTAATCTCATTATATATTCCCCGAAGTAAATGGTTCTCATATTTCCATTGTTGAAGGAGTGAAATTCATCCAATATTCTCCTTAGCCAATTAACTTGAGTTCCTCCCCATACCGCATATAGTGCTTTGAAATTTTCCGGGTAGATAAGTTCATATGACCCCGTTCTCGGAAGAATACTTCTCATGAATGCTTTGTGAAGAATTCTTGCTTTTGGTCGAAGAAGAATGGATTTTTGTTCCGTCATATTGTCACCCATGAACATATGACTAACTCGATCTCTTTGTTGAATATTATAATCGACATTGTCTAGAGGAATACCTTGGTTAGGTGATTGAAGTATGTGCGCCATCCGATCTAAGGAGAAGAAGACTTGATGCCCACAAACTAAACTCCAAACACAATCATCCCTATTTGATGGACGTTGATGAGGAAGATTTAAATTTGCATAGAAGAGCTTCACCATGAGATGATTGATCTTGTGAGAATTGAGATTCATGTTGAGAAGAGATTCCAATCCGGATCTACGCAAAAGATCTTGTAAATAGTAAGCCGCAAAATCATTGTAGACCATGAATGAACCTTCAAAGATCCGCAAATTTTCCATTTTATGCCATCTTGCAATCGCTACATCGTTATATAGCCATTGTGCGATTTGGCTATCGGTAGGTCCGGTGGAGGAGGAGCTTTGCCCATGTCGCTTTGTAGGAGACATTTGAAGAAGGATTTGATGAAAGATTTGATTGGATTTGGAATTTAGGGTTTTTCTCATGAAGGATTTTGGGTATAAAATTGAGAATGGTAAAGTGAAATTGGAGTAAAAAGTAACTATAAAAGGGAAGCAGAAATATTTGCCTACAGCCAGTGACTGGACGAATGTAGTCAGTCGACTGGTGCACTAAAAAATAACATGAATTTCATACAGCCGGTCGACTGATCGTGATAGGTTAGTCGACTGACTGGTTTCCCGAGAGTTTGGTTTCCCTGCAGTCAGTCGACTGAGTTTGAATTTCAGTCGACTGACTAGAAGAAAAAATACAGAATAATTTTTGAGCAATATTTCAAGAATATACACAAGTTTATTTCATGAATACATTTTAAAACAAAGACAATGAGCATACTTTGTGTAAAGAAAATTAGAAATGAGAGTGTGAGTCTTCCGATTCTTCTCCCGGTTCAATTTTTGTATTTTCAGCAAATAGTTTTATAGGTGAACATTCTTTTTGAATTAGTGAGTTACTCGTTCCTCCATGTTCCCATGAATTCGGTCCTCCATGATTCCATGAATTTGGTCCTCTACGTTCCCATGAATTCGAAGATACATGAGGGCGTTGGGGTGAGTGAATATGTGTGTTTGTGTTGATGGGGGATGAACCACATATTTTTGCAGCACATCGTTCAAGAAAACTAAGTCTCCTACCATGACTCTTTTGTTCATAATACATTTCACGCTGAAGATTAAGTGTTTCCCTTTGATAGTGATGTAAATCATCTATCTTTTCTTTAGTAGTTGGGGATGGAAATAAGTTTCTTCCCGTGCGTTTATTTTCTGGCGTATATCCCGTATAATGGCTTTGTGGTGGACATATTGGAATATAAGCAAGAGTCAGCGTTGGAAGTTCTGAAGACCCTAAACTTGGCGTTTCAAAATCAATTAAAGAATATCCAAACGAGTAATGAGAGGAAGGCTCATCTGAAGATGATCCATCCATGGTGAAGATAAACAATGCAAAGTTGAAAACCATGTTCGATTGTTGTTTTTTTTAAAAGATTTTGAATGAATATAATTATAGACAACTGAAAACTAAACAATGAATAGCTGAGATTAAATATAGAATGGTTAAATTTTAACCATAAGAAAATTTGAGGACAAAAATCAAGGTAATATGAACCATTTAAAAAACAGAACAGAAATAAGCAGAAGTGAGCTATGAGCTTAGACAAGAAATAACACATAGCCTACTGGCAAAGTCATATGCATACTTACCAGGAGATCCTGAGTTCAAATCCCAGCTTATGCAGAAAGAAAACTTAACTTATTTTTGAAAACTTATAAATTTTTAAACGAGATGATTCCAAGTTCTCGTCTCAATTTTACAAAAGTGTTTTCATTTAAAGGCTTAGTAAAAATATCGGCCAACTGATTTTCAGAAGATACGAAATCAAGATTTATTATATCTTTTTCAATACAATCACGAAGAAAATGATGACGAATGTCAATATGTTTTGTTCGTGAATGATTTATTGGATTTTTAGAAAGGTTGATAGTGCTTAAGTTATCACAAAAAATTGTTGATTTAGATTAATTAAAACTAAAGTCTTGAAGTGTTTGCTGCATATAGATTACTTGAGCACATGCCAAAGCTGCAGATATATATTCTGCTTCAAGTTGAGAGTGAGACGCAATTTTGTTTCTTACTAAACCAAGATACAAGAGATCATCCAATGAAGTGACAAGTTCCGCTTGTACTTTTTCTATCCGTCCGACATCCTCCAAAATCAGCATCACTATATGAAACTAATTCGAAAGGACATTCTTTCGGATAAAATAGTCCAAAGTAATTGGTTTTATTAAGATATCGTAATATACGTTTCACTGCTCTAATGTGTGACTCTTTTGGATCTGCTAGAAATCGTGCACACAGACAAACACTCATCATTATGTCAGGTCTACTTGCTGTTAAGTAGAGTAATGATCCAATCATGCTTCGATATAATTTTTGGTCTATACTTTTGTTGTTTTCATCTTTTTCAAGATGTATAGTTGTACTCATAGGAGTAGGTTTGGCAGAAGTATTTTCCATACCAAAGCATTTAATTAGATTGTTACAATATTTTTCTTGATTTATAAAAATTCCATTTGAAAGTTGTTTAATTTGTAAACCAAGAAAATAATTCAATTCTCCCATGTGAGACATTTCAAATTCATTAGTCATTATTTTAGAAAATTCCTTACATAACTTTTCATTAGTAGAACCAAAAATAATATCATCAACATAAATTTGAATTATTAAAATATCTTCTTTCTTTTTCTTAATAAAAAGAGTTTGATCAACCTTCCCAATTTCAAAACCAGAGTCTATTAAATAACTTTTTAGACGATCATACCAAGCACGAGGTGCTTGTTTTAATCCATATAATGCCTTTTTAAGTTTATAGACATGGTTTGAAAATTTTTCGTGAATGAATATGGGAGGTTGTTCAACATAAACATTTCTTTTATAAAGCCATTTAGAAAAGCACTTTTAACATCCATTTGATATAATTTAAAGTTATGAAAACATGCATAGGCCAATAATATACGTATTGCTTCTAATCTAGCGACTGGAGCAAACGTTTCTTCGTAGTCAATTCCTTCTTCCTGATTATATCCTTGTGCAACTAATCTAGCTTTATTCCTAGTTATATTTCCATGTTCATCAGCCTTATTTTTGAAAACCCATTTAGTACCAATAACTGATTGGTCACTAGGCCTTGGAACTAAATCCCAAACGTCATTTCTTTCGAATTGGTTTAGTTCTTCTTGCATAGCGATAATCCAATAGTCATCAGTTGAGGCTTCCTTAATATTTTTAGGTTCTATATTAGAAAGAAATGCTACGTGGCCCATTTGATTTAATTGATTTCTAGTTCTAACATTTGAATTAATTTCTCCTATGACATTTTAAACTGGATGATCTTTTAATATCCTTAGTGGAGATCTTAATTCATTATTAGGAAAAATGTTTTCATTATTGTTGGCAAGGTAGATCCTATATTTGTGATATTTTCAGGAACTTCTTCGCCATCTCTACTACCTGAAATTTTTTTAAAATTTTCATCAAAAGATACATGAAGTGTTTCTTCGATGATATTAGTTCTTTTATTAAAAATTCGATAGGCTTTTCTTCGGTCTGAATATCCTATAAAGATTCCTTCATCGGATTTTGGATCGAATTTGCCAAGCTGATCTTTTGTGTTTAAAATAAAACATTTTGAAACGAAAACCTTAAAATAAGAAATATTTGGTTTTCGACCATTAAAAAGTTCATAAGAAGTGTTTTTAGTTAGAGGTCTTATAGAAACACGATTTAGTACATAACAGGCAGTTGCAACTGCTTCTGCCCAGAAATGTCTGGGTAATGTGCTTCCATTTAACAAGGTTCTTGCACATTCTTGTAAAGTTCTATTTTTCCGTTCTACTACTCCGTTTTGTTGCGGAGTACGAGGAAAAGAAAAATTATGGTTTATTCCTTTCTTTTTACAAAAATGTTCAAAAATGTCATTTTCGAATCACCTCCATGATCACTTCTAATGTTCTTTATTTTTAAGTTTTTGAAATTTTGAATTCTTTTGGAAAAGACTTTGAAATTTTCAAAAGTATCACTTTTGTTTTTCATAAAAATAGTCCAAGTATATCTAGAAAAATCATCAACAATTACAAACACATATCTATTATGATTTATGGATTGCACTTGTGTTGGTCCAAATAAATCCATATGTAATAATTCCAGTGGTTGTGTTGTTGAAATAATCTTTTTAGATTTAAAAGATGACTTAGTTAGTTTTCCTAATTGACATGCATCACAAATATGATCTATCTTAAAGTTCATTTTAGGTAATCCTTTTACTATCTCATTTTTAGAAAGCTTAGTTAAAGTTTTGAAGTTAATGTGACAAAATCTTTTGTGCCATAACCAAGGATCATTTTCTTTGGCTAGTAGACACATATCTGAATTATGATTTATTTTCATATTCAAAATGTAAATATTTTTGTCTCTATTTACTTCAAGGAGTAAATTTTGATGTTGATCAGAAATGCTACACTTAATTTCAGAAAAGGTAATTTTGAATCCTTTGTCACACAGTTGGCTAATACTTAAGAGATTATGTTTTAAATTCTTGACTAGTAAAACATTTGAGATAAGAGGTAAATTAGATGTACCGTTATTGCTCACATCGCCTTTGCCGATGATATATCCCTTGGAATTGTCTCCAAAAATGATAGAACCCCATCTGAGTAGATAATGTTTGATAACATATTTTTGTCTCGTGTCATATGTTTTGAGCAACCACTGTCTAATATCCATTTTCCTCTCTTTTTAAGTGGGTCCTGCAAAATAAAAAATAATATTGGTACCCACCTTTTTATAGGGTCCTAAGTGTTAGATCTTAGGAAACCAAACCCAAGAGGGTTCGGTATTCCCTTTATAAACATAATTTATATTCTTATGTACAGATTCAATAAAGGAGTTTATATATTTCTTCCTAATCAAACTATTGTTTGTTTTAGGAATCCATATTTTTATAGTTTTCAAATTTGTCCTTTTTGAATTTTCTTAGTGTTTGTGGGTTTAAAATCAATTCTCCTTTTATTTTCTATTCTAGATGGAGCTATTGACTTTTTAACATAACCTAATCCCTTTTTACTTGACACTAATTGAGTATTTTCAATAATTTTAGACAAATTTTCTCTTCCTTTATTAAAGTTAGAAACATTTTTAGTAATATTCTCTAACTTACTTTTTAGCACAGTATTGTCTAGTTCAAGTAATTTTACTTTTGTTTTTAACTCGTGATTTTCAGAGACATAAACATCATTCTTTTCTTTTTGAGTTTCAATTTCTTGACTCAATAAAGTAAGTTGAGAATTAGTATTAGAGACCGATTCTTGAAGTTTTTCAAGTTCTTCCTCTAGTATTTTCTTCTCATCTTTAAGCATATCTCATTCGAATTTTGCTTTGTTTTGATTTTCGCGAGCTTCTTTATATTTTCTCTTGAAACTTTTTAGGGTGTTCAAAAGTTCTGAATTAATTTCTATTAGATCATCAAAGGTAAGATCACTAACCTCATTTTCAGTGGCCATGAAGCATACATTTGCTTGTTCGTTTTCATTATCACTATCACTATCTGATGATGAGGAATTTGAGTCATCCCATGTGACAGAGAATGCTTTCTTTTTGTATTTGTCTTTTCTGCCCTTGTTGGAATAACTCTTCTTTAGTTCTGGACAATTTTTCTGGATATGTCCATTCTTGTGACAGTTGTAACATTCTAAAGCTGATGCAGATGGTTTGCTTGAGAAGTTCTTTTTATCATTGAATCTGTTGTTCTTTCGATACTTTAAGAACTTCTTGAAATTCTTGACAATGAATGCTAAATTCTCATCATCTGAATCTTGGTTTTCATCTTCTTCAGCTCGAAAAGCTATGTTCTCTTTATCTTGTGCCTATACTCTTTTATTCTGTAAATTAACTTCATAAGACATTAGATTACCTATCAACTCCTCTGGTTTTATGGTAGAGATATCATTAGCTTCTTCGATAGCTAAAACTTTTCTCTCCCATTCATCCGTGAGTGAGTTGAGGAGTTTTGACACAATATCAAAATCTATATATTTCTCTCCCAGTGCTAACAATGAGTGATATATGTCTTGGAATCTAGAGTACATATCATTTATAGACTCATCTTGTTTCATTCTAAAGTTTTGAAACTGATTTTTAAGCATTGAAATCTTACTTTGCTTAAATTTGTTTGTACCTTCATGAGTTATTTTTAGTGTTTGCCAGATTTCATAGGCTGTAGTGCACATGCTGACTCTATTAAACTCATTTGTGTCTAAAGCACAAAATAACATATTCATAGCTTTTGAATTATTTGTAGCATCTTGTTTCTGTGTGTGTGACCATTGTGCATATTCAGTATTTGGTATATGATGTTCAATCTGAGTGATATTCCAAATTTCATAACTGTTTGACTGCATAAATATTCTCATTCTAGTGGACCAATAACTGTAATTTAAACCATTAAATAGTGGTGGTCATGCAGTAGACTGTCCTTCATTGAAACTAGTGTTAGAGTTGTTTTCCATATTATCAAGATATCAAATAACTGTGTTATAGTTATTGGATGACCTTGCTCTGATACCAAATGAAAGTACGGGTGGATCGACAGATATGGAATATATATTAAACTAAGTGCGGAAGTAGTTAATAGTAGTAAAGTAAATAAGAGTAAGCACACCAGGAAATTTTTATACTGGTTCGAACTCCCGTTCTACGTCCAGTCCCAGACTAACTTCTGGCTTTAACTAATAATACCCTCACTTAACCCGGAGGAATAGGTCTGAGCAGCAGAACAGACACCTGAGCAATAGAACAGGATTTTTGCCTCAGCAGCCGAAGAGGACTTTCCCTTGCCTGAGCAGCAGAACAGGACTTAACAGAATATAAAAGTAGTTGACAGAATGTGTTCTTGATAACACTGATTTGTCTTAAAGATTACAAACTTCCTATAATCAATTCCTCAAGTATATAAAGTGTATGTGAAGATTTGAAAGGAAGAATATTGCTAAGAATCAAAGTATATGAAATATAATTTAAAGATTCAAAGCAATGAAGAGTATGAATGCACTAGAATAATCACAAGAGAGAATAGAAAGAATTAGAATCAGAATTGGTGATTGTGAAGTGTGTGAGAACCCCTATATATAGTTTTCAGAGAGATGCAACCCTTAGTGAAGAGTTTCAGCCAAGAGAGGCATCTTTTCCCAAGTGCAACTCTTCATGGAAGAAGATGTCCATTCAGAATTTGACAGTTGAAGCCCGGTCAGTCGACTGGTCGATTCCGGTCAGTCGACTGAATTTGAAAAAAGTAAAATATTTTATGCACAGTCAGTCGATTGGGCATGCACAGCCAGTCGACTGGCTGTGCATATATTGCACAGTGAACTTTGTTTTTAAAGAACCATAGAACACTAAAACTTTGAGGATTGATTTTAACATATGTCTAAGACTCAACACATATAATAATTACTTTAAGCATAGAGTTGAAGTCTTGATCCTCTGATGTCTTCTTTTTGTCATGTATGAGTGCATATTCTTCTTTAGCTTCTGAACCGTTTTGTCATGAATCAAAACTAGTGATTCAACATTAATAAGTGTGGATATGCTTTGATCTTTAAATAAATGTTTAAAGTTATTAATGGATAAGTAAATAGTTTTGAGTTGTTGTAAATAGTGTTTTTAGCAACAATTGTTTTTTACCCTTATTATTAATTATATTTGGGAATATAATTAGATATTTACTAATGGATACAAGTAAATGGTTTGGATTTGTTGTGACAAATGTTTTGAACAACACTTGTATTTAACCCTTAAATATAAACAGGTCTTTAAGAAGGGAGTTGTAAAGAGGAATGTTTTCAGACTATAAAATGTTTGGGTTTGCTGTGACAATTGTTTCTAGCAACACTTGCCTTTAACCCTCAAATGAAATTAAACCTTTAAAAGGAGAGTTTTAAAGATAATGATTAAATGAAATGGGTTTGGCTTTGTAGTAAACAATGTTTTAACAATTGTTTTTAAACCCTTGAATTATATTTTGGAAGAAATATTAAAAATATTTAACAATGGAATTTTAAAGATAATAACAAGTATTGAAATCTTTTATAAAGAGATAGAAAATGTTATATGTTTAATTTATAAAAGAAAAGGAGTTTATAATAACAATGTTTTTGCAGTAACTGTTTTAATCTCTTTGATTATATTTCAAGTAAGTAAAAATTGTTCAACAGTTTGTGAACTTAATTATACCATTGGAATAAGTATATCAATACTTTTTAAGTATTAAAAGAATAAATGAATGGTTAGATTTATAAAGACAAGTATATATCTTTTATAAAGAGAAATCCAATATATTTATACAAGTATATAAAGGAAGTTTTAATTAATAAAAGAGTATTAATTAATAAAGGAAGTCTTGATTTATAAAAGAAGTTTTATTAGATAAAAAGATGTTTTACTAAAAAATGGTTTTAATTAATAAAGGATAAATTAATTTAAAGGGATTAAAAGTCGTTTATGTGACTTGATTTTACTTGGATGATAAGTAACAACTATGTAATGACCTTAGTTTGATTGTTTAGTACTAATATGCTTAACACTAAAAGTCGAATGAGTAAGCTTCTCTATTCGTGAGAGTCAAGACTAATGTTTAGGTAGGGACGAGATTTCCATAAGCAAGCGTTCAAGACTCGATAGTTGATTAGTCAACAACCGATCTTGACCAAACTTAACTTTGGAAGTATACGGAATGCTTCGTAGATTTATACCAATAAGAACCTCCAGGGAGGAGTATTGGTACGAAATTCCTCTAACTTTCGATTACTTCTAAAAGAACCAGAATTGAGTTAACCGGAAATTCCTCGATTGGTTTTGAAGAGTCTGGGATTGGTTAGTGTTTTACTTACCGAATACCACTTCAAAACTATTATATGGGTTCTATGTTTTGGAAGTGAATGATGGAAACCATGTGTTGTTCCTAAATCTGTTGAGATGATGGAATCCATGTGGGATTCATTATTTGATCGAGTTTTGTTGAAAACTCATGTGAAGATGTCGAACGTAGCCTTGACATCGAAAAATGACTAAAGACAGAGTAGGATGCATGATCCCGGGTTCAGCTAACCCAAATAAGGGGTACATCAACTCCATTATCTAGAGTATGCTTATCGATATGTTGCACATGGGGAGTTGATGATACTCGGTTCACGTGTTAGGGCGTGGGTTGGTTATGTTTACCTTATGGTATATTTTATCAAGAGATATACGATGCTCGGAAGGTACTTTCTGACCCTTGTCATAGGTGATCGGTCTTAGTATGGCTTACGAGTATACTAGGGAGGTCTCCGTGGAAAATCCATTTATACAAACGTCCCTTAGCGGTTTTGTTTGTATACTTGAATATGTTATCAAAGGTAATCAATGTAACCATTTTAGCTATGTTATATTTATATTAACACCCTAGATATTATTATAATATCACAGGATTTTGTATATAAATGTTTTGGTTATTGTAAGGTAAAAACCCATCTGTTTTTATTCGCACTATGGTCTTACAAGATACCTTTATTTATAAAGGTTTTATAAGCATTAAATAATTCAAATTACTTGAGTATTCTCACGCTGGTTTACCAGACTAATCCGAGTGTTATTCTTCTTATAATACTCAGGTCAGCCCCGTGTATATTTTCAGATTTCGTTGATGATCATTAGAGCTCTTAGAGAGAGGAGCTGGATGATTACCTACCATAGATTTTATTTCCGCTGCATTACTTTGTTTATTTTTATATCAGCAATTGTATGGACAGGTTGTTATAACTGTCCAGGCTGATAATAGGCTGGTTTACTCTGATTATTGTATCTATACAGTTTTTCCTTTGTAAAAGTATCATTTTGATATTATATGTTATTGTTCCGTTGTGAGATTCTGATATTGTGTTCTCTTCTTTCTTTCCCTTTTTCTTTTCTACTTTTATTTTACCCTAACATTCTGCCTTTCCAGCACTTGGGTTCTTGGCACGTGAATACCTTGGATGTATTAGTATAACATTTGGAGGTTGATAAGCCGTCTATTACATTGTCACTTCTGGGTTGCGTTGCAGTTCTTTCTATTGGATTACTTATTGTGACCGTAGGTCAGTTTCTCTTGACTGTAGTCATTTTTGGCTATAGTGCCAAGACTGTGTTTAAATGATTGGGTGTAGTACTCTCTTGACTTTGGCTTATCCTTCGCTTTCCCTTCTTGTAGCCTAACTTTATTATAAGAGCGGTCCTTTTTGATTTTGGTGCTTGCATCATCTTGCCTTCAACAGGGTTCATGAAATACGGATGTAACACCATCAAAATCCACAATCATAAGGCATCCTAGGCCCGACAAAGGAATCAATTATCATCCAGCTTCCGGGGTCCTTAGATATGTCGTTCTCATGCTCTTATTGGTTCAATCCTTATGATATAAATTCCGCTTGTGGGGTAGTCGGGGTAGGAGTATAAATTCAACTCTATTTATTGGCCTAACTCATAGTTGCCTCGTCCATCCTTTCAGAATATGGTCGCAACTACTTCTACAGTCGAAATTTATAGAGTTAGGCATATATTATAAGTAAAAATACAAATAAGTTCTCTCGGCATATCCAGATTTCTATGATCGACTAACCTAAGATCTGATACCAAATGTAATAACTTGCACCTTAGTGGACCTGAATTTCGACTAAATCGAAATCCAAGTCCAATAGGGTATGGACTGTCAGTTTTGGTACCCTGTAATAACACAAGTATATAATAGTGCAATCGATATAAACTCACAGCGGAATTGAAAAATATAATATAACATACGTATTGAAAAAGGCTACTACCTTGGAATATCATTGCTTGGATATTTAATTGCCTTATCCAAACTAAGTATGAATGAGAAGACTTCACCATCTGTAGGTCCCACCGTGCTCTAGTATCTAGTCCTTCTAAATTTAACTTGTGAGTTGTAATGAGGAGGGGGTTAGAACAACGTTTTGGTCATTGGAAAATTACATACTTTACCCATCCCATTAATTTATACGAGGTTTCCATTTAAGTGTTATGTCAATTATTTACGGCTAATCCGTTAAATCTTATGTGCACGTACGATATGCCTAACCTAACCTTCGTCATAGTATAACTATATAAGTATATGCCTTTCCACATATATGTCTAATTGTTTAACTACCCAGAAACCCCTAGCCACTTAATACTTCTTAAATAGGGAGGAGGCGGATCCTATAAGGGCTATATAATACCTTAGTCCTCGAAGCCAGCCCTCCGCAACATAACCGCTAGTCAACTGGTCCTAACTATAAAGACTAATGACACCTAGATAAGGCTTTATAATAATTGCATATTGCTAACGCATCTTAACCCTAAAACTTACCCTCAAATGTAGGACAAAGGTCCTCCCCAGTCCCACGCAACTACCGTCAATCATGTCCTAACAATGTAAAAGATAGTACCCAAGCCACTTAATGCCTTTTCAATGGGAACTAGGCAGACTCTGACAATTTAATACCTACATATTAGATAGGTCCTCCTCATTTAATATCTATCCCAAGGTGGACTCCTCTCCGGTACTATCTAGCTGACATCGCGTGGAATCTCATCAGGCCACTTAGTACTTCTTTATGGGAGAGGTGGACCCTATAATAACACTTAATACCTCAAACCCAAAGCAGACCCTTCCCGAGATATCCACTACCATGCCTAACCGCTAACCCTAACCTTTTAATACTTCCTAAATAAGGAGAAGGTGGACCCTATAATAGCTACTTAATACCTTTGTCCCAGAAGCAGGTCCTATGTTCTACGCATATCCTTTCTTCATGGGTCCTCTGGTTGGAGATGTCTCATATCAGTATTAAGTATACACAACTGGTAGCAGCCTCTAGGCGAATGTCAGACTTCAGTTCTGTACCTCTACTGACCTCGCATCCCAACCCACTAGATCGAACAAATCACCCAAATCCTAAGTGTTAGGCAAAGCCCACTAATTCATGCATGTTCTAAATGTATAATGCAAGCTATATAATTTCCTACTATGAAAATTTTATTGCCTTCTACGTGTATTTAATAGTATTAATACTTACTTGTTCGTTCTATAATTATTCCTAATTTATACGCTTAGGCTTTGGTTTCCTTGTAATGTCTAATATATGTCTATTACCAGAAATAATTGGTCATTGATGTCAAAATTGGACAATATCTAGTCGGTCCTCATTTAATTCATTTAATTAATTTACTAATTTCAAAATCCATCTATTATGCCTATTTTGTTTCCTCATATTTGCTGTATTAAATTCTCTAATCAATCTCTATTTAATTCCTTTTTAACTCTCTATTAATTACAAATTTATTGCTTATTAAATCTGTAATTAATGTCCATAGATCCTAGTCCTATAATTACTATGCTGTTAATAACTAATACAAATATCGCTGTAAATTACGCTATTTATATATTTTTATTTTTAAACGTTAAGTGCGGTTATAAGTGTTTGTTTATTTATTTATTTATTTATAATTATAATTATTAATTTATAAACTAGAACATTCCTTTCCACGTTTTATTTTATCAGAGCTGCCTTTTCAAAAAGGATTACCATTAGAACTTTCCATAAATTAACAGGAAATTTCTTTTCTTTTATTGAAATAAACAAAGTAAACTACGGAAAAGAACATCCACTTACACATCTCTTCCCCTTTTTTATATCCTTGGTCAATTCAAATGATGCGCTTTTATATATATTTTGGAGTTGAATAATTATGGAAATTACACGAAACCCGCTCTAAATAAATCAAAACATAGAAATTCACATTCTAAATCAACTAGGGCAACCAAATTTACGACCCAATTATAGATCTGGAATAAACAAACATTCTACAACAATAAATATTTGGGACTGAGTTCAAATTTCCAGATTAGGTTGTACATGTTATTCCTATTCCAATTACCTATTTTATTGAATATGTAGACGATATTACTATACATTTGTTTTAAGCCTACAATTCATTCGATCTTATTTAGGCATACTAATTAAATAAAATCCAACAATATAAATGTGAATGTTATAAATAAATTGTACAACTTCCCACTCATCTTTTTAGCTTTCCAAATCTGAATCCATTCCTTTATTTGACTCCTCTTCTATTCTAACCCACAAGAATATGTTTAATAAGGTATATATATGCTATTAGAATTACAGATCTGAGAAGAGATTTGGGGTAAAGGGGAATACAGATTTATAATTGTAAAATCTTACATTTTTCTTTCGCAACATCGATTCGCTTCTTCTCTTATATTTTCTGCCCTTCTTCGATTTTTGTGTATATATATAATGTTTTATAATTTTTAGGAATAGTGAAGAAGTGAAAATGGTGGAGCTCCGCTGCTAGGATTAAAAAATATGAGAAGATAAGTGAATGGTTATGCCTATATTTAAAGGCACTCGAATAAACCATAACTGTTAGAATAAAATAATTAAATTTAGGCTGTTGGCCAAGGTTCAAACCCTAGCCGCCACATTCGAATCAGTCACCTGCTCCCCTAGAGGCGGTCGACCGTTTGCAGTACCAGCCCATGGAGGGGATCGACCAGTGGGGTCTCATATTTAATTTTATTTATTTCCTTTTTTGTTTTTAATTATTTTCACTCAAGAAACTTCAAACGATAATAATTTTTTCGTTTGAGCTTCGATCGCAAAACTCCAAATATGAAAGTTGCTCGGAAAATTGCCACAAACTTAATGGTGCAAATTTCATGACCAAATTCCAGTGTTCTCTAAAATTCTATTTTTGGAGCCTTATTAATTATTTATTAAATATCGTCAATTTTACGGGGTGTTATAGAGACCCTAGGATCAAGTCCGGAGCTCATTGCTTATCGTGACATCCAATTGTGAAGCCTATCAATATAGCCTTTCACTAATAAGACATATTCATCCACATGCATGCCCTTCATCATCTTCGTATTAAACAATTTCTTAGTAATATCGTAGCTTGTGGAATGAGATTACTCCCTAAACATCTTTGAGGCTATCAAATATTTTATGGATAGAAATATCTTTGTACTATCTTTGCAACGATTTGTCTAGTGTAGATAGCACATCAACTTGGATGATTTCAAGGTCCACAACCCATTTGTTATAAGCAATTATTAATTTAGGATTCACAATTTTAGCGGGTTTTATTCCTGGAGGTTCAGTTATCGATAATCATAAGTGTCCATAGGTTAGTGCTATTTTGATTGCTCTTAACTACTCTATATAACTAGGTCTAGTGAGTTTGTCATTTTCTAAAAATAACTTTAGTGTGGACATTTTCTACAAATTTTATTTGAAGTACAATAGGACATTTATACATAGCAAATGTCCTTATATTATTAGCAACATTAGACATTATATTTCACTTACTAATATGCTCTATATTTTATTATTTCTCAAAATTCAAAGAGAAATATAGAAGTCATTTAACTTCTCTAGTGAGTGTTAAGACTCACTTGCCTTGAGATTCTGATCTTTAGTTTGCTTAACAAATCAAAGGCCCTCAAGCGATGAATAACAGTTTATCGGTTGTACCATATATAACTCCTAACACATAGTCTTTGTCCTAATCTCATTTCCTCCTTAAGCTTATTCAATAAACTGAAAGAGATTATTCACCCGTATCTACCATTTCACAATGGCCTAAGTAAAATATATGTACCTTGAGTTTTCTCAATAAATACATATAATTATCTTACCTCATTTTGTCAATATATTAATACTACATGTAACATCTCTAGCTTAAGGTTGCTAAATAATTAGAGAGTATGCATGTAACTAAATGGTAGAGGCTAACATCTATATTAAAGATTCATAATCTTTAATATATGTTTATTTGAGTGATGTCGATTTAGGGAATAATATATTTCTTATGAAATACCCTTATGATTCAAGTGTCAAACACGTCCGAAATCACAGTATACATACTATATGTATGTATTCATTCTTTAAATCTAACTTAAGTTTCTTACACTTTATTTAATTAAATTATATTTATTTTAATTTTAATTTTAATTTATCAATTAAATCATATTTAATTAATTTAATTATTAATTTAATTATTTATTTAAATAACACTTTAATTAATTTAATTTTATTCATTTTAAACATTTTAAAATTGAATACTTTTATATACTATACTAATTATAGTAATTTACATATCATTTGTTTATTAATTAACATTCAATTAATTTAATTAATTAAAACAATTTTAATTAAATATAATTAATTTCAAAATTTTACTATTATTTACCTTAATCCTTAAACATTTTAAGATAAATATACATATATGTTCTTAATTTAATTAATTAACTTTTATTTATTTAACAAAATTAATTATATTAAAATTTTCAAAAAATGCTAGTTAATTTTCAAAACAAATTTAAAAAATATTTTATAACATTTATAAAATTTCTTTCATGTTTTAAATTTAATGTTTTAAACTTAACTTTTAAATTTAAAATATTATTAAAATTCTCAAAATAGATTTGAAAATTAGCCCAAAACCCAAAATATATTTAAGCCTTTATATTCGGCATAACCTTTGGGCTTTCATCATCCTTCAGGCTAAGCCAGTAGCCAAGTAGGGTAGAGTTCTCGATTTCCCCAATCCGACCTTAGACATTATTTTTCTAGACACCCTACTAAATGGGTAGGCTCATATACTATTGATGGAACTAGGCTGGGTCGCAGCAGGTTAAATGAGTGAATTTCAAAAAAAATCTATTTTAAATCTTATTGGGCTTATAATGTCTAAATTATTTTAGATCCAAAAAAAATAATTTTTAAATAAAATCTTTATTTTTATTTAATTTTTTTATATAATTTTTTTTCATTTAATTTATTTATTATACATAACAGTATCAAATACATTTGTATGTATACAGTGCACGTGCAACATATAAGAAGTGTACAAGGGTAGTGTGACTGTTTATAACTGTTGCGATTTACACCGTAATGGACACATTTGTAATTTTACATATATTTATGTTGTCTATAGTTTTGTTTGAATAATATTTAATTATATATGTAATTTTATTTATTTAAATCTATATTGACCAATTCAAAATAGTTTGAATTAATATCTAAAATACCTTGTGTTAATTTTAAAATTTAGAAACAGATCTAGATCTAAATAAATATCTATTTTAAATTCATATATTATATATTTATATAGGGATGTGTGTGTATAAATTATTTTTTTGTTGGAAATATACATTTAAGAAATTTTATAATTAAATTTGAAATATATTTATTCATAGATTACTAATTAATATGTGTATATGTATATATACAAACACACACATATGTTAGAAATTGATTTTTTTTCCTTTCGATCGAAAATGATTTTAGGAATTATATTATTATTATGTCAGATCCATGTGAATTCGCGTTAAACATATTTTTATTTATTATTTAATACATACATTTTTAGTTAAATAGATTTAATATTTATATTTATATATTCATATATATTATATGGGAATAAAATTAACTTTTTTAAATCAATATCATTTATGTAGATATAAATTTGTTTTAAATTATTTAATACATAAAACTATTATTTTATATAACCTTAAATGTACATATATTTAATTAAAAATGTCAAAACCATTTAGAATCATTTTTAATTTCAAAATAAAGATTTTAATTTTTTGCCTAAAATAATATAAATTTATTTTGATGTTAGATGTATTTTTTATTTAGATAATTATGAAAACATATGTACATATATCTAAGATTAGGCAACAAACACACACACACACATGAATGTATGTTTGTATATTCATTAGAAAATTGAGATATAAACAGCATAGATGTAATGAAATTTAAATATATAACAAAAACTGCAGCCTATGAAATTTAAAAATTTTAACAAAACTGCAGCCTATGAAATGCACCTTGATTGATGAACGAAACTCCTTTAGATCTGATCAAAACACCTTAAAAAATTGTAGCAGAATAGAGATGAACACAACACTTTTATCTTTAATTTTGATTTATATTGTTTTGGAAATTTAATGGCTCCAGGCCTTTGGTATTTTCAACTAGGATAGAGGATGGAAGACATTCCAAATGGATGAAAGAAGGGAGTTTAAACATGCAATGATACAGAGCAAAAAGAGGAGATCTAATCTCATTTGTTTACTCTTTCTTTTGTACCAATTCAAAACAACATTTGACCATTTCAAAATTTCATCCATTCCTCTCTATGGCCGGCCAAGGAAGGGCATAATAGGCCCATAAAATTTTTCAAACTCATTCAGTATTTAATTAATTTAAATCAAATTTAAATATTTATTGATATCGCATATCGCTACGAACATATATAACTTTTTATATATGCACTTTATTAAATACTAACGACATTTAAATAAATCAAACAAAATTTAATAATTCATAAATATTAATTAATTCAGTTAATTTATAACAATTATAATTTTATTAAATCGGGTAGTATTTCGGAGTATTCAAATTGCGGTTGAGCGACTCAAAGGTGTATATTTAGTCAGCGATTAATATCGAACAATTCGAATATTAACATTCACATATCACCTTAGCTAGTAGTGCGATAGTTTCACCGAATTTATTGCTTACACATTTTTTGATGAAATCCAGTTTCATTATTTTAAGCGGTAACTGGTAGTAACGATTATTTACATCAATTCTCTTCTTCAAACCTACTTATAGAATTTGATTTTGGTCAAAATTCCAATATCATCGACATTCAACTTGTTTAATCCAAACATAAAGTCTTTGGTTCTATAATAACAATTATTATTGATCGTTCTGCTCTTGCTAGAGACTTTGACTTTGAGTTGACTATAGTTGACCGTGCTACTAACTTCATATAACCGAGGAGATGAATTCTCTATTGAATAGTATTCACTTTCTTCAACTTAGGCCCAACTATAGTCGTTTGATGGACGTCGTGCCACGGTTTAACTATAATTAAAGTGGAGTATCCACATTGAAGTTCAACAGTATTCTCAAGTCGAGAGAAACATATGGTATCGTCATTGCGAGATTCTCTATTTGACCTTAGTTTATATTAACCAATAGAAAATTATCGAATGATTCATTCCATAGTCATCCAATAACTATCCGTATGTAAACTCTTAGTACCCCCAACAACCGTGTATAATATACTGAGCGTCATGTACTTTCATCTCAATGAATTTATCGATATTCTCTCTCAAAACATCTTGATTAGAAATATTTAAAATAATATATTAATTTCATGTGATAAATTTCTCATGCTCACAACACATTGTAATTACTATCACATAAAATACTATTTAAGGATTTTTTATTTAATATACTTAAATTAAATAATTAATTAACATAACACGGTATGACAAGTAAATAGTAGAAAGAAACATCTTTTATTTTGAACGAAATTTTATTACAGAGTTAATAATTTATAATAAATTACAGAATTGCCCCTAGAGAATACCTCTAACTCTACCAATAGCAACCGAAAATAAGAGAGTGAAAACGGAATTTTTTGAGAATGATGTACTGCTCCAGGAATCATCTGGATTTAGATAGATGTTACAACGATGTAATGGAAGAGTTATATTACTTCAAACTGGTCAAAAATGAAGAGGAATGAAGTTTGGAGTAAAAGGAAATGACTTGGCCTACATGATGAAGTACCCTTTATGGGTCATCTCTACGATACGGTGTGAGGGCTAGTAATACCCAGTTTCTCCTCCTCCTATTGAGAATATCGACATACAATTGAGTACTGAAATTGGCTGTAGGAGATGTAGGGATGTTGTATTTGCATTTTGGTGTCCCAATACAACCACCGCACATCGTGTTCATATATCGAAACTTTCGTGTAAATTACAGCATGAATTTTTTTTATGGTGTTTGGATGCGGTATTCCAGCATTTTTCATCTCCGTCTACGGTGTCATTTTCTACATTCCAAACATCTGATTTGCAGCAATTTGTTCCAAGGAGGCCAGATGCGCCTGAGATTGTCCCACTTGTTCTTTATTTGAGATTCGTTCAGATTGACAACTTCTTGGGCATTACAAGCTTTGGAAGTGGCTCTGGAGGTAATGATCATTATTCGTTCCCTACTTTAGTTTAGTCAGTAATGGAAAAGGCTCTGCAGGTAACAACAGATCAATGAATGCTATTGTGCGTTATTCGGTCTAATTGGCGATGGCTATGGGGATGGAAAAATTAAAGGAAGTGGTACATGTTGTAAATAAATAATCAAATTAGAAAAATTCAATCAAAAATGATATAGAAAATTGAAATGAACACGATTGAACGATGATAAAAATCTCAACCAATGCTTAACAATTCTTGGAATAGCTTGAATTGCTTGGAATCGATAGGGGAGATGGTGGTGGAAAGGAGGGGGACGATGAGGAGTTTTATAGGTAGGGGATATGGCAGTTGGCTAATGATCCGTTGACGTTAGATGCGTCTGATGCGTTAGATGCATTTGACGTCAACGATTCATTTCTGCCATGTCGTTCAAATGGTGAAAAATGTACCGTTGGACAATTATGATGTCAGATACGTTTGATGTCATGACTGATCAAAATATAACTGCGAACGCATCCAATGTGGTTTTGTATTGGAAAGAGGGAATGAAAGAAGTATTGTGGTGCAATAATTGTTGCTACTAGTGATTACTTTTTACTTAATTTTGAGGAAAATTTACTTTTTACTTACTAGTACGAAACATGATTAGCTACCTAATAATAAAAACAAAAAATGTATATGTACACCTTGTAAGGTGTGGTCCTCATTCTGACTAAGCGTTCAAAGCATAAGTCCGCATAAGTCCACAATGCACGGACGCACACATGTAGTCTAGTTAATAAATAGCATTGGAGGCCCCCTGGCTGTTAGGTGTTAGCAGTAGCACCATGGCATTTCTGTTTCTTGCAGTTTTACCTATGAATGTGAATATTGATATTTATCAAATAACATCATCTTTCCATGGAACTTGAGGAAATTATTAAGGCACAACTTAAATCTAAATCAAACAGAGGTTCGTTTCACGGTGATAAGCCATCAATGAAAACCAACATGTTTCTTGAAAATACATTTCTCCTTTTAAGATTTTATAACGTTTCACGCAAACGTTGAGTATAAACCTACAATTTATTTTATAACAGGGATTCCCTCAACTCTTCCCGCATGAAACACTTTCAGTACTAAAGTCAATAAACGAAATGTCCACATAATGGTCCCAAAAATTGGGTTTTAACTCTTATCTACTCAATTTAATAGAGTACCCACATGACTTATGTCTTTATATGGACATGCATTCAAAGCTCTTTACTTCCGTTTCTAATATGAACTCCAAACAGAAACGATTCTTATCATATGTTAGTTTAATGAGATTTTACCATGTCATTCAAGTGGTAGAATGGTTGTATAGTAATAATTAGGTAACGCTATAAAAAGAAGCAGGAGAGAGGAAAAAGGAAAAAAATAAAATGGAGGCACCGTCTTCTCAAATCATGTCAGATTCATATGGCATACGGGACAAGATAAGAGATGAATGGTTAGTTGATTCATAGTTGCACTTCCATTTATTTTATTCTTACTCTTATATTTTCTTTTTTGTTAGTTAATGTTCCCATAACTAGTAAGAATTGAATGATTGTATATTCTCTTCTTTGTGCGCAGTTGTTCTTGCTGTTATGAATTCACAGATATCTTTCTTGATTTCCTTTGCTGCTCCTTCTGGTGACTAATTTGTTGTAACAAATTTTATGAGTAATATTTCAGAAATGTTGTGTTGTTATTATACTGCCAGCATAAAGTTCATCTTTGGACAATGATGCTTAATTTATACTATTATTATTCTCACTCGGTCTGGCTTGACTATGCTTAACATATTGTTTTACTCTGATACCAGACTAACAATGAAAACTTCTTCGATTAAAAAACATATATGTGTGATTGAGAAGAACAATCAGAATGAGATATATGGAGTAAAATGTACCTATGTAAGCAACGAAATGGCACTGATTTAACAGATCAACTATAGACCCTCATGAGTTTCCAGCCCTCTGTGCTACAAATTGAGCATTTGGAATCAGAAATGATCATGCTATCATGCTAGATAGTCATCATTCATACTTATCAGAATAGATGGCTCAGTGATGAACAACCAATCAGTCTCTCATTTGAGGGGGGCTCCAACAATACATATGTGTCTTTCCCGCAACTTTAGGTTTTTGTACGATTTAATGGAAACATTTGGATTTTCCCTGTAAAGTTTTCCATATGAAAGTTAACTTTAATAAGTTTAGAAAGAGTTGAATGGATGAAAAAACTATAGAAATTTTTTAACATTTGACACATATAAAAAAAAAAATTGTTATACTATTTCGCAGTAAAGCCTAATTTAAATGATCAAATTGTGAACTAAATTTAAAAGCGTTTTTAGGGGAATGTATGAAAGTAGTTCCACGATAGGAGAGAGTGAACATTTTTAGCTTGAGCTTGGATTATATACGATTGCGTAATTATTTTGTTATATCTGTATTTCCATAATACTATGAAAACTATGTGTACCAAAAGTCGATATTATGGAATTAATTATTTATCTTTTGATGACCGGATGATTCAATTCTAATATACAATTACTTTGGATTTTACTGGAAAGTTATTAGGGATAAATAAGATAGTAGTCGAAGGTTTATGTCAAAATAGTCAATGATATACTCAAGATCCTACTCATGACTTACTCGAAGAATTAATTGATAAAGTGCTCAAAATTATATACTGGAAAGCAACCAAAAGTAGCTGTTAAAATAACACAAGGAAAATGGTCGGAATGGAGCTATATATGGGTCAAAATTACCTAGAGGTGGGACACTTGATATAACCTTGTGCACCCTGAGGAATTGAACTCATGAAGTAGCATTTGAATTGGAGCTTACCAGGGCACTCAATATAGAAGAAAATCGGGGTCGAAATTGATTATTTGCTCTAGTCGTAATCGGCACCGGTGCAATTTCAACCTAATAACAAATCAACTAAAACTCATTCAAATGTAGAAAAATTTGAGAAGAAGCTTGGTCTAATTCAAGATCCGAGTTTGTTGGGATATTTTCATCATGATTTGGTTCTAAAGCCCTACAAATACCCAAAAAATTGAAGAGAAGTGGATTCTCGTTCATTGGCTTTAACCTATACTCTTTTCTTAATCCTATCTCTTGTATATCGAATTCACATTATAAAATAAGCTAAAGTGCAATCAAATAATAAAAGAATACTGGATGTAGATCAAAAGTTATAATGAACCACGTTAAATTCTTTCCATATTTTATTTCATTTGATTGGCTTATTATTGTTTGTTTGTTTGTTGTACTGTTGAAATATAAGGAACATGTATTGGTATTCTTTTGTATTTTACCAAAAAAAAAAGACAAACATTTGGTTCTTTCATTTAGCAAGGCTAAATTCTCTTAGTTTTAATTTAAAAATGAAGTTTTTAAGGAAAATTAGAAATTTATGATTTTGTGGAACTTGATTATGGTGAATACACGACTTATAACAAACGAAATGAGCAAGACTAGTGAGCTACGACCAATGCCGCTAGCCCCATGCTAGACCTATAGGCTAACTGACATAGAGTTGGCCCACATGATCCATAACTTAGCTCAAGATCTAAATGGTTAAAGAGCCGAAACCTTGGGAGTTTTTTGACCCAACTACGTGCTAGAAATAAATATAGTAGAGACACAATTATAACCCCTTAAAATCCAAAGTAGAACTAAGTTCGAAATGACATTGATAGACTAATTCAACATCTTGAAGTACCCATCGAAATAATCCCGAGCGGCATGGTCCGAAAGATCAGCTGGAGACCAGTCAAAATGGGGTGAAGTCGATCAAAATATGAGAGACTGAATAGAAGAGGTGCTTGATGGATGTTATCCTGCCTATTGGTAAAGCCATGATATCATCGATTTGGCTAGGAACGGATTGTCATCAGCCTTAGGAATCGATTGAATACAATACTATAGATGATGGTCGGACAGATTTGGACCGGGTCACAATCGAGGTGCAACCAGCATGAAGTGACTAGCATAGCCCCATGAAGTTATATTTCAAATTTGGAGTCGATCGAAGTTCGAATGCTCGAGTTATGGATGAAGCAAAGATTTGCATGGATTAATCGAGAACGATCCATAAAATAGCTCAAACCATTGAAGAAAGATCAAAATCTCAAGATCTACAAGACCAATTATTTGAAACTTCCAGAGCATAACAAAATGAAGATTGAAGTATGCAAAAACGATCGCAGGTCATAAAGTTGAAGTTATAGGTTGGCCGACCGTTGTTGGCCGATTGTTTTTCCAAGCCGTAAAAACGATCGGCATACTTCAGTGCATGATCCAAGTACAACAAAGATCGATCCATATCTCCCAAGTTACAAGTCAGAATGATTCCATATTTTAGGGGCAATGTCAGGAGGTATGTGGTACTCCCCAAAAATGATCGCACTAGAATTGGAAGTAAGAAAAAGGATCAGCGAACATTTAGCAGATCGTTCTTGATTGTCGATTTAATTCCACCTATCTTTATGGTGGCCCCTATGGACCTAAAGAGCCTTTTGCCGAAATCTTAGCGAAATATCTCATCATCTCTCCCTATGAATACAGGTCCCATGGTTAATTTTGGAGATCTTTACGCTGCTGGTTACTTTAGTCTTTATTGTAATCAATTTTTCTCTATTCCTGGCTGCTGTAATCTGATTCATAAGTGATCAATAAAGTTAATCTTCAAAGTAGACGTAGGTCTATAATGTCGAAGCACTATAAATTTCTGTTTTTCTGATTATTGCTTTCTATTTGCTGTTAGTTTAATATATTTCTCAGTTTTAATTTTACTTTCTTCACTTACTTCTCTATATAAGTCTATCATTGGGTGTTTATGACCAATTTTAGCACAAAATTTTTGGTGCTTCCACTGAGAACCTTGATTCTCAGCTTGCTAGGATCCCTTTGTTGCTACTGGATTGGTTAAATCCCCCGAAGGAGATCCATAGTTATCTTCATAAATTTTCCTATACTACTTAGATTTGCAGAAATCTAAGCAAGGAGATTGATAATGGTGAGACATACTAAATCTACTTCTTAACACATGGATGGAAATGAGACTGCTAGCATTCAGCAAGGAGACCCAAGCAATCAACCAACAAACGTGAATGCTGACCCGGTTGAAATTCAAAATCCCATTGATTCTACACCATAGTTGAATTTCATAATTTAATGAGAGAGTTAATGGAGAGCCGTCGATAGCTAAATCAGCAGATTCAGACCAATATCGACTTGATGAACCAAATCAATCAGCGGGAACGGGGCAAAGTTAGGAGGGATCCCACCCCTTAATCGACGTCGGAAAGCTCTAGTTCATCGGATGGGTACCACAGACATAGGCATCGCGGAACTGATGGATATCATGTAGAAACTTCAGGGCGTCAATAGGTAGACCATCGTGGTTTGCCAGCGATGATCAGTGCTGGTCCCTCCGCTAGAGAAGGAAACTTACCTGTGCATGTTGGGGTTCAAACTGGAGCTACTACGGTTAGTTTGGATGATGGAGACTGATTAAATGCTGACAAGATTCTTCCCTAAAATGATGGTGAAATGAATGTAAAAGATGTGCATCGGGAAGATATAGATCCAAGAAGGCATGAAACAACCCACAGACATCGATCAGATCGTTCACGCGAGGTGGAACACAACCATCGCTCAGCACCAACCATCTAAACGCCAGATTTATCGGCAATGGTCAGACGATTGGTGAGGGAGAACCAAAGCTTGACTAATGATGACTGGGGAATCTCAAGAAGCCATATCCCATTTACTAATAATGTTCTACATGCAGAATACCCGAGGAGGTTCAACATGCCATCGATGCTTTCCTATGAGGGAATAACTGACTCCAGGTAGCATATCATGAGGTACGAATGGTTGATGGATTTTGCGTGAGCCGATGATGCGACAAAGTGCAGATACTTTCTCATAACTATCTCTAGAATAGCGATGATGTGGTTCATGAGACTATCCCCGCAATCAATTTCTGGATTCGAAGATTTGGCAACTAAGTTTGTGGAGAAATTCTGCATGTCGCTACTCGTCCTAAAGACATGATGTCCCTTTCCAGCGTGATTCAGGCTCCATGAGAGTCATTTAATGATTATTTGGAGAGATTTCATACAGCTGGTACGGAGGTCAATAATCTGAATGATCATGCGATACTCATGGCCGTGATGAGCGGGATTGACCCATAGTTTGATTTTAGCGATTGGCTACCAGCAATGTTGGGGCGCTTTTACGCAAAGGCGGCTCAGTTTTTGAGAAGGAGGAAGCTATGTCCACCAGAAAAAAGAACATTGCGGGACCAAGTGGAGAAGGAGTATAGAGTAACATTGCAATAAAACAGTTTGATGATAGTTCTGGGAAAGTCTAAGTGAATGTTCAAAATAAACCAAATCAGCAAAAGAGAGGCGGTGATAGGAACCGAGAACGAAAAAGGGATGTTGGAAGGCTTAAACCCAGAATTCTAATGTATGATAATTACACGCAGTTGAATACGTCTCTGGAGAATATCTATCTGTCTACTTGCAATACCATGCAGTACAGAAAGCCGCCTCTAAAAGAGTCAATGGAGAGCCAGAAGCAGACGGGGAAATATTGTCAGTTTCATGAGTGTTATGGGCACAATACAAATGAATGCAGGCATCTCCAAGATGTTATAGAAAAACTGATTCGAGAAAAGAAGTTACAACAGTTTGTGAAAGTCCCACATGATGGCTGGCTGGAGACTTCTGACCACAACCGAGGATAAGCCCGCGTTGGGCTGAGGAGCCTGCATGAACTGGTGGAAGGCTGGTGATAAATACGATAGTCGAAGGGCCGCATCCGGCCGATAGGAGTTGGTAAGAGATGAAGCGCTATGCTAACGCGATTAGGCATGTGGATTTTGAATGTTGTTCGAATACAAAAGATGGAGCTCCGACGAAACAACAACGTACTGTGGCAGATGATATTGTGTTTAGGAACAGAGATACAGATAAGGTGGAGGCTCCGATAATCGACCCAATGGTTATTTCAGCCATGATTGGTCCTGCTGCTTTCATGAGAAGTATTTTGATTGATTGTGGAAGTTCAGTAAAAATAATCTTCAAAAAAGCTTATGATCAGATGAGGATGGAAGCCAAAGATTTAAAATTGTCTAAAGCTCATATACATGGTTTTAAATGTGTTTCAACCGAAGCTGTTGGTTATGTGGAATTACCTGTTGAGTTGATAGAAGGTGAATGGAGGAAAGTGTGGATCTTGTCGTTTATTGTTTTGGATATTGACTCTCCATACAATGTTTTTCTGGGTCGTCCGGCCCTAGCTGAATTGCGGATGGCTCCTGCCCCATGGTGTTTGACTTTGAAGTTTTCGATGGATAATGGTGTAGGAGTTGTTCATGGCGATTAGGTGACTAGACGTGCCTATTATGTAGCTGAGTTGAGGGAAGCTCAGCGTAAAGAAAAAGGTAAGGGTGTGGACAAGACCGTCTGCATCCAAGCTACCGAAGATTGACAACTAATGCCTAAGCCTCGGGCGCCATAGTCGGTTCTATAGAGATGTAGATCTGAGTGATGATGAAGAATAGCCCAAAGAGACCAAAGCTGCACCGGCTGAGTTGACGATTGATATCACAGTCAGCCACGATGACCCATCATGAGTCCTAAAAGTTGGATCATAGCTCAGCCCTTCGATGATGAAGGAACTTTCTAGTTTTCTCGAAGCGAATCTAGATGTATTTGCTTGGACTCACTCTGACATGTGTGGAATCTCGCCTGCCATTGCGAGCCATGCATTGAATATTGACCCGAGGTATGTCTCGGTGAAGCAAAAAAGACATGGTATGGATCCGGAGAGATCTGCCACTCTCAAAGAGGAGGTGGAAAAACTAAAAGTTAATGGCTTTACCCATGATGCCCTCTACCCTAAATGGGTATCAAATCCTGTACTTGTGAAGAAAGTGAATGGGAAATGGAGAACGTGCATTGATTATTCAGATTTGAACAAAGCGTGTCCGAAAGACAGTTTTCCCCTTCTGAGGATTGACTAGCTGGTGGATTCATGCATACTCGGGATATAACCAAATCCCGAAGCATACTAGTTTCATTACCGATATTGAATTGTACTGTTATGTAGTAATGCGTTTGGATTAAAGAATGCAGGAGCTACTTATCGGTGTTTGGTAAACAATGTTTAAAGACCAGATCATAAAAACAATGGAAGTGTATGTGGATGATATGCTCATGAAGTCACAACGATCAAGCTACCACATTGGAGACTTTGTGGAAATGTTTAACATCCTCCGACATTACAAGATGAAAATCAATCCTTTGAAGTGTTCTTTTGGTGTTGTATCAAGGAAGTTTTTTGGCTTTATTGTCAATGCTCATGGGATAGAAGCTATATCCGAGAAGATTCAGGTTATTCGTGATATCCAAGCGCCAAGAACTATTAAACAGGTGCATAGTCTGAATAGAAAAGTTGCTGCCTTAAGCCGATTTATCTCCAGAGCTACCGACAAATTCATTCCTTTCTTTGATTTGATTAGGAAGGAAAAAGAAACTTTAAATGGATGCAGGATTGTAAAGACACGTTTCAAGCTTTGGTGAATCATTTGGAGAGATCCCTTATCTTGTCAAAGCCGGTGGATCATGAGGAGTTGTACATTTATTTGACTATATCGACACATGCTATAAGCGCCGCATTGCTTCATGAGGAGAATCGGATCCATAGACTGGTGTATTACGTCAGTAAATGATTAACAAGAGCTGAAAGGAACTATTCGAAGATAAAGATGGCATACTACTTACTAATTGCATCACGGAAGCTTCATCCATACTTTCAAGCACATCTGATCAATGTTTATGCCGATCAGCCATTACGGGTCCTACAGTGACCTGAGACGTCTGGAAGGTTACTCAAGTGGAATAATTAACTCAGTCAATTCGACATTACTTGTCTCCCTCGGAGGGATATCTAGGGTCAGGAATTGGCAGACTTTATAGCAGAGCTATAACACCCCTAATTTTTGATAACATTATTCAGGAGATTTAATTAGATAAATTAAATAGAATGATGTAGACAATAGAGTCATAAGGGGATTGAGATTTGAATAAATAATTAAAGGTCATGCTTAATTATTTAAATGGGCTTAAAAATGGCATAAAGGCTAATTAATTTACACAAGCATATATTGGGAAATAGCCGCACCTTATCACCATAACCCTTATATTCACGTATCATATTCATTCAGGTTCATTTTCATTTTTCACAAAAATGTAAACAAAAGAGAAGAATAGTCGGCCATTACTAGGAGAAAAGAAGAAGAAGAAAATTCAAGTAAAGCTTAGAATTTAAGCTAGGGGAAATTAATCTACTTTCAATCTCCTTATCCTAATCATGGTGAATAATAATCTGTATAATCTCTATTTTGTTTTTTTGATCACTGGTTTTCGAGTTTAAGATTAAATCCATTTTTATGATGATTTGGATGATGATATGCTTGGATCATAATATGTTTGATTTAAATAAGATTGTTTAAATATGATTTTATACGGTTTTAAGGGTAAAACCGATTATAATGATTTTCATATGCCATGAGGAATTTATATGTTATGTAAAACATGATTCTTGAGTTGGGTTTTAATTTTCATAATTTTTCAAGTTACGGAGAATGTGTTATAAATTTTCAAAGGAAAATATGGTTAATGGGGTTTAGAAATTTATTTCAGAAATTATGTTGAGAATTTGGGTCTGAAATTTAGATATGTTAGATAACATATTAAAAGTGAATTTTGATTTTTGTAGATTCTTCCTAAGTGATTTACCATGAGAATTAAATTGTTTTGAAAGGAGGATCTAAATGATTTAATTGTTTTTATTAATGGAAGGGCTTATTTGTTAAATTATTCTTGATTTAGATCTAGATTTATGTGGCAATTAATTTGAGAAATAATTTGAAAAGTTAAGGCAACCAATTAAAAGTTTACAACAAGGCAGGTTAGTTATAAAATAATTGCTTTTATTGGCTTTAATTCACCCTTTACCTAGAAAAAGTAGGTTCCGCCTCTTTTAGAAGCTGCCTTTCGATCCTATGCTTCCGCCATCAATATAATTGGTGTGTAGTGGATTGGAAAATAGGTGGAAGGCATGGTGTTGAAACCATTGCTTTCGATAGGGGTCGAAACCTTTATTTTGTTTTCCAAGGAAAAGCGACTGCCTTGTTTTACTAAGAGTTTTCAAAGGAGCCGAAACATATGATTTCGAAAGGGGTTTTCTAGTTAGCTTTCGAAGAGGGTAGCCATCCTTCATTTTTAAGTAAGAGCTTTCGAATGAGTTCCTTTAATTATAAAACAATGCTTTCGAATGAAGTGGATCCGACCTAATCGAAACCCCGCTTCCGTTCTTTTGCTTTTTGAATGTATTAAAGTCATCAATGCCTTCGGAGGGTAGCCTTTATTTTAAACTTATACTAAGCTACTTCCAAAACACTTTCGAAAGGGTTCAAGGGTTTTGAAGGCAATGGCTTCGATATAGGCAAGTGTTTTACCTAAATGATTTGTGCTTTCGAAAGGATGGTTTAGAGGCCATCAAGTTTTTCCCCCAACATTTTTATATGATAAATAATGGTTTCGAAAGAGATACTTTTGTTTATATTCACTTTGACCCAAAAGATAATTTAAAGATAAACCCAATGGTTTCGAAAGCGGTACTTTCAAAGGTTTTGAAGCTATGTTTCTAAGGATTATTAAGTAATGCTTTGGTGCTTTCGAAAGGTACATTTTGGTTTCGAAAGATGTAGTTTAAAGAGATTCGAAAGGTATATATTTATCGTTTTGAAAAGAAGTTTTCAATGCTTTTGAAGGAGGTTATCCTGGGGTTTCGAAAGTGATGTTTTAAGGTTTCGAAAGCCTTAGTTTTCAAGAGAAATAACCTAATCTCATTTTAAAGGAAAACCATGGCGTAATAAAAGAGTTTTGAAATGATTTAAGTATGGATTTTTTGAAGAAGTTCTCGTTGATTAATAGGTTAAAGGGATTAACCAATTTTTATATAAACATATTTCAAGGATATTAAACCATAGATGTTGGTATTATCATGTTACTTCTTCATATATATATATATATATTCACATTGTAATGGACCCATAACTGTATTTAGGGGAGAAAGGGCAGAATAACCAGCTAGGTTGACGCAGTAGTGAATATAAATGGAATCAACCCCTGAATGAATAGAATTGCATCCAGGTGGTCAGATAGACCAGAATGTAGGATGCCTAAATATTGAAGTTGTCAAATAGACAGGTTCATAGTAAACCTATGAAAACTATGTTTAGGAAAACTTATTGGTAGGGGCAAATAGGTTCGTAGTAAACCCATGAAAACTATGACTAGAATGAGTTATTGGCAGAGGCCAATAGGTTTGTAGTGAACCAATGAACACTATATCTGGATTAAGTTATTGATAGATGTCAATAGATTCCTAGTCAATCCATTAAAACTAGGATAAGAGGAAAGTTATTGGAATTACCAATAGGTTTTGGGAGAACCCATGAAACAATGAAGTTATTGGCAGGGGCCAATAGGTTCTTAGTGATCCTATGAAAACTATGAAAGAGGACAAGGAGTCCATAAATTTAAACAGGTTAATAGTAATCCTATGAAAACTATGAAACTGGACAGGGAGTCCATAAACATTAAATAGGTTATTAGTCAGTTCGTGAAAACTAATAGGTTAATAGTGACCCTAGAAACTATAATTGAGACAGGTAGTCAAGAATCAATGGGGATGGGAAATCAAGAATTGATCTACTTGTTTGCATATCATCATATTATATTGAAATGTCATATTTTTAACAAGTGTGGATGCAGGAGCATAGTATATGATTTTATAAATTTTTAGAATACTAGTGAGGGGAAAACCCATCCCGCTATGCAGCGTGGTCTCATGAGATACCTAAATGGTTTGAGATGGTAGATTATTATTCATACCTGGCTTTATGTCTGACTCGAAGTTTATGTTTTCCCCTTAAACTCTTGGGTGCTCAATTGATTTTAAGTAGTTTGAGAGTTGAGGTTTTTAGGTACCTCTTTAAACGAATAAGCTTCCAAAGACGTGTAGGAGTCATGATAGCTATTTAGAGTTCATTTCTATTTTATTTCCGCTGTATAGTTGTAAAGGCAAAGATATTTACTTACCTAGTTATATACTCTGATCATCCAAGGGGGCATCTTCATATGTCGCTCTTGGCGTATGTTGTAATAATTATATTTCTCTGAATGTGGTTAACGTATTTGGGATTATGTAAGGAATTTGAAATGTGATTTGGAATGGAATGAGATGTTTGCTTTAAATTGTTTTAAAAAATTTCCACATCCATATGTTTCTGTTATATCAATGTGTCTAGCATTACCGTATTTTGTCACCAGAAATTAATACTATAGATGACTGCAACATCTGTAGCGTTTAGCTTTTGGCCTCAAGATTGGGGATGTTATAAGTTGGTATTAGAGCATAGGTTTATGAAACTTAAAAGAAATATAAATCTAAAAGATTTTTCAAACATAATCCAATGAATCAGAAAATAAGATTAGTGTTTAGGATAATGCTATAGTAATGTACTTGTATTTGATATATATATATATATATATATATATATATGTATTCCCCTCTCTCTTAGACCGTTATTCTGTAACTTACTAAGGCTCATATGTAGATTTACGAGATGATATGGAAGCAGGAAACGGAAGAGGAAATCTCGGTGGAGGAAGCACCACAACGAAAGGAAATGTTCGACCTAATACCAAGAGGAACCAAGGTTGACAGGCTAATACTGATGCCAATGTGGGCGTTGGAAATCCACTAGTATATATGGGGATGATGTATCAGTTCTTTGTTAATATGATGCAAGCAGGAGCTTCTGCTGGTATTGTTGGAAATGTTGGAGGAGCTAATCATGTGGATCCAGTTGGAAATAATTATGCTAAGCTGAGGAGAGATTACACCAGTCATGGTGGGAAACCATTTATGGGAATAGAGGATGTTATAGGAGTTGAGGATTGGTCGTTGCATTGCGAGAGAATCTTTGTTGATTTGGGTTTGGATGATGCGTAGAAGAGGTGGTTGCCCTCTAGGCAGTTGTAAGAGGCAGCGCTTCATTGGTGGAATAGTGTTACTACGGGGGTTCTGGAGGAGGAGTAAACTTGAGCAGATTTTAGAGGGAGATTTGAGCAGAGGTTTTTATCCGAAGTTGCTAAGTCAGCATTGTTGAGAAAGTTTATGGATTTTGTGAAGGGAGAAATGTCGGTAATCGAGTATGCTACTAAGTTTGATGAGTTTTATCCCGATATGGACATGCTACTATAGACACCGACATCAGGAGAAATGAGTGGTTCATTCGGGGATTGAGACCTAAGCTTGCTAGGGTGACCTTGACACATATCTGTGATCCTTGTAATGTGATTGTGGATATGGAAATCTGACATGAGGAGATGCTTTCTATTTGTGCGAGAGAGAAACTAGTTGAATTCCAGGGTTCTCAGAAAAAGAAGAGGAAGTTCTTTAAGAAGAAGGGAGCCCAGAAGGGAGATGCAGCCAAGAAGGCAAAGGCTGATTTAGTTTGCTTCAAGTGTGACAAGAAGGGTCATTAAGCTCATGAGTGCCGGTCAGGCAAAGGGAAAGAAGCTGCAGATAAGAAGAATGTCAAGTGCTTCAACTGTGATTAGGTTGGGCATTAGAAGAACCAGTGTCCAGAACCAGTTAGGGCGGACAAGGGAAAGGTTTTCTCTATTGAGCCATCATCTGCTAGACAACTGCAGCTGATAAAGGGAAGACTATGATGGAAGGTACGCTTTTGATTTAAAGCATACCAGTTAGGGTACTATTTGATACCGGTGCATCACATTCATTTATATCTCAGTATTTGGTTGATAGGTTATGCTTAGAACCCACATACCTTGTTATTTCCTTAAGGGTTGTGAATCCAATAGGAGGGTATGCAACTCTAGGAATGAAATGCGACCAGTTAGAACTAGACTTGTTAGGTTATAAGTTTGTATGCAGTCTATAGTATGTTTTCGATTCGTAGATTTCAAGATCATTTTGGGTATGGATTGGTTGGATAAGTATGAAGCTAGGATATTTTGCCAAGATAAGGAGATATCACTACGGCACCCGGATAGTCATAACCGAATCATATTCTCAGTGGAGAACTCTGACCGGAGTAGTTGTGCTTTGTTAAGTGCTATGGAAGTGGGAGAGGGGTTAAGTCAGGTTTGAGTAGCAAGAGAGTTTGCAAATGTCTTTGAGCCAGTTATAGGACTACCACCGAAACGAGCTGTCGAGTTTTGGATAGATCTTGTACCAAGAGCTGATCCTGTAAGTAAACCACCTAGTAGGATGACACTGACCAAGATGAAGTAATTAAAGGTGCTGCTAGTGGATCTAGAAGGAAGGAATTTATTAGATCAAGTAATTCGCCTTGGGGAGCGGCCGCGGTGTTCATGAAGAAACCAGAAGGGTCGTTGAGGATGTGTATCGACTATCGTAAGTTAAACAAAAGGACGATTAAGAATAAGTATCCTTTACTGAGAATAGATGATCTATTTGATCAGTTGTGTGGAGCCAGAGTGTTTTCCCAGTTGGATTTGGCGATAGGTTTCCATCAGTTAAGGGTGGCAGAGGACGGTATTCCTTTGACAGCATTTCAGATTAAATATGGTTCGTATGAGTAGTTAGTAATGCCATTCGGGTTAATTAATGTACCTGCTTTCTTCGTGGATTTGATGAACCGAGTTTTCCGAGAGTATTTGAATAGATTCATGTTGGTGTTTATAGATGACATTTTAGTATACTCTAAGGATGAAAGAGAACATGAGGACCATCTTAGAGTAGTGCTTAAGACGTTGAGGCAGCATCAGCTTAAGGCGAAGTTTTCCAAGTGTCATTTTTGGAAGAAAGAGGTTAAGTTTCTTGGTCATGTGGTTTTAGAGAAGGGCTTGTCAGTCTATCCAGATAAGAGAGAAATTGTTAATAATTGGAAGAGACCAAAAACGGTGACTAAGATTAGGAGTTTTCTTGGACTTTCTGGCTACTACTGGAGATTTATTAAGGATTTCTCACGGAAGCAGCACCTTTGACTAAGTTGACCAGGAAGGATGTGAAGTTTGTCTGGTCCGACAAATGTGAGGAAGCATTCCTTAAGTTAAAGCATTTGTTGACCAATGCACTAGTGTTAGTAGTTCCAAATGGAAACCAAGGGTTGGTGGTCTATACTGATGAATGTGGAACTATATTAGGAGCTGTGTTGATGCAAAAGGGTAAAGTGACTGCCTGCGCTTCACGACAGCTTAGACCACATGAAGTGAGATGTCCTATTCATGATTTGGAGTTGGTCGCGGTGATCTTTGCATTGAAGATTTGGAGGCATTATCTATTAGGAGAGAGATTTGATCTATACACCGATCATAAGTCTTTATGGTACTTATTCTCTTAGAAGGAGCTGAATATGAGACAGCGGAGGTGGCTGCAGTTTTTAGCTACTTATAATTTTGGTATAAAGTATACTCCTGGGAATGGAAATAAATTAGCAAATGCTCTTAGCAGAAGACATCAGAATGTGGTGTTAGCTATGTTGGCAGAATGGAAGAATTTGGAGGCTTTGACTACTTGTAGTGTGCAGTTAAGATAGACTGCTAGTTGTAGTCAAAGTACCGCCATGTTGTCATGTTTGGAAGTTCGTCCAGTGCTGATTGAGAGAATTGCTTCTAAGCAGAAGGAGGATCCATTATTAGCCGAGAATATTAGAAGGCTTGAGGTTGGAACCGAGATCGATGATATGAAAGATTTTAGTCTTGACCAGAGGGGATGGTTGAGAAAGAAGGGACGATTATGTATTCCGAATGCTGAGGACTTGAGGAAAGAAGTTCTTGGAGAATGTCATCGATCCAAGTTTACGATTCATCCTGGAGGGACCAAGATGTATCAAGATATGAAGAGGAACTTCTATTGGGAAGATATGAAGAGGGATGTTGGCTTGTGGGTTTAGCATACTGCAAACTGTCAACAAGTGAATGTCGAACATCAGAAGGGAGTGGGTTGCTTCAACCTTTAGAGATTCCAGTTTGGAAATGGGATTCGATATTCACGGATTTTATAGACGGGTTGCCAAGGTCAAATAGGGGATGTAATGACCCATAAATTTTAATGGTTTTAATAACGTAATTAACTGGAATTTTGTGAAATTTTAAATAATTGAATTTTGAAATAAAAATTTGATATTTGAAATACGTCTATTTTAACATAGCAACTGGTAAATTTTCATCAGAAAATATGGAAGTTCATTTTATTGTGTAATTTTATTCCAATTCAAATCAGTTAATATTTGATGATAGTAAAATGTTCTCCAAACCTGAATATTTTCATATAATAAATTTGCAAATCATCTTCTGAGTGAGACATCATATTTCATTTCATCAAATTTGAATTGCTATTGTTCCGTTTATCTTATTTTCGACAAATTAGCAGCATTTTCGGTACCGATTATCGACTTTTGATAGGATGATCGTACCAATGATATCTGCATACTGTTTTGATCGTCTCGTCGTGCTGATCTCTACAGTATATTCATTTCTATGTTTTGAAGTCCGGTACGCAGCGGAATCCGCGAAAACGGTAGCCGTACCGGTACCTGCTATATGCCTTTTGTTTCTTTCGCCTATTCAAATGCCATCCATATAATATCAAAAGCCTCTAGCTTTAAATATTTCTTGGATCTCTAGACGTGACTTTTCTATTTCCATTATTTCTCTTGATATTGCTGCTTTGTTTCTTTTGGCTCTGTCAGTTAATAAAAATAAAATAAAATAAAATATGAGTTGTATATTGAAACTATTCATCATCTTTCACATTTTGCCTGAAACCTTGTCCTCCCTCTTCAATTCGTTCTTCTCCCTACTCGTTATTTTCTCCACTGTTTCTCTTCAACCGATCCAAACATCATCACCTCTGCTATAGCGACTACACATGGATCCAACTTCCCTCCTCCCTCACTCTCTCTTTCTTCCATCCCTCGTCCCCAGGCTCTCATCAACTAGCGGCCATCCCCACCACAAAACTGCCGTCTGCAATCATCAAGTGGAACCCATCATTCCAGCTCGCCTCACCTAATTTTCCCCTCCGCATCTCAGTAATTGTACTTTTGGTTGTCTGGAGGCTGGGAGGTAAAAGTTTAATCATTTTATTTTCTTATCTTTTTTTCAATAACAATGTATGAGTTTGTATATATGTTTATATATATATATTTGTTTATATATATATATATGTATGTATAAGTGAATTCGGTTTTTAATATATACATGTATATATTTTATTTTTAGAATAGTATTATATATATATGATATTTAAAGTTGCCGCATATGTACTGTAAAAAATAAAATAAATAAATAAAGTATTTTATATAATACTATATTTTAGCTGCTGCCTATTGTAAGCAAGAGAAGAATAGGTATATGACACCTTCATATATTTGCATATATTTGCTCTCATACTTGAATATTTAACTACGGTATATATGTCGGTGTTCCATAACTTAGTTTATAACCTGATTTCATATGCTTGTTGGTAAGTACGTATATAATGTGTTAAGAGGCAATATGTTGTTATAAATATTGGCTTTTAAAAGTGCACGTATGTCTGATTGTCCATATGTATAACTAATAAGTATATGTTGATCGTGTGTTATATGTATATAGTTATAAAAAGTTGTTATTATATGTAAATTCTATACAAAACTTATACAGTCTGTGTGCATGTCTTATTTGTGTGTGCGTGTGCGTGTATATATTAGATTTTATATGATATTTTGGATATAAAAGCTTATATAAGAATTTTATAACTTGTTTGTGTGTATATATATTTGTTCATATACGAGATCTGTGATTTTTAGATTTATAAGTTTATATATACATAAAACCGGCAGTATATATATTTATGTTGTATATCACATGTTATACAAAGTGTAAGCATAGGTAAGTCATATAATATAATATGCCAGTTTTATGTATGCGCCAGTTTTATTATGTTAGTCTGCATACATTTTGTTTATCTTGTTCACCTATTTTGTTTTGTTTTATGGTCTGCATATATATTTACATAATTAGCCTGCACATATATTTGTTATATATATATATATACACACTATTTTGGATTATTGTACAAGTTTCCATAGTTTATATATATATATATAGTTCTTAAACAATAGTTGCAGTGGTAGAAAGTTGTAGTTTGAAAATTTAAATTTTGAGTGGAATGTGGGTATTGTCAAATTTGAAATAAATATAGATATTGTTTTAAATATAATATATATATTAGCCTATATATTAGTTTATATCAATACATGAGTTTAGTTTTGTATATTTCCAAAGATGTATTTTATAGGTGTTTAAAATTTAAATATTGATTTTAATAAATTAATAATATATATATATATTTTCTGTCTTTATCAAACTGATTGATTGTTCTTGTCGATTTCTATTTATCAGCTTTGTCGTCAAAATTCGTGCCGATCTTGCTTTGCTTTGAAATTCGTGCTTGGATTCGTAACTCATCTCATTCTCGTCCATCTCTAGTCTCGAAAGGTGAGCAATCACTCACGATTAACGTTCTTATATTTATTAAATTTGATTTCAATTGAAACGTCAATTGAAATATGTTGTTGTTAGTTATTTACATTGTTATATATGCTATTATCTGTATCTGTTCACCCGTGACATCTGACACCATTATCTGTTATTTATATTGATGATATATGCCTGTTATATTACTATCATATTTGTTATCACTCTGCAAGTTCCCTGTTAGTATAGAATTCCCTATGGGTTGAAATGATACATACCCGAACGATCTGTAGAATAAGAGAAAATCGTTATGAGTTGAAATGATAAACCCAAGCGATTTTCATTGAATTGAATTTGGGATTGCGGGTTGAAATGATATATACCCGTATATATTTAAATTACGGATTGAAATGATAAATATCCGTATCACTTGACCGCAGGATAGAAAATTTTATACAGACACCGTTGGTCTATATATATATATATTTTTTGAAAATGATTTCCAAAGGTTTTGAAAGGAAATATATATGGTTTTATATAAACATTGATTTTAAGATATTTTATATATAAATGTTATTTTTATATATGATTTTTCAAAATTATATGTTTTGAAAATTTCAAAATTATAAGTTAGTTTTGGAATTATAAATTTTAAGAATTTACTTATTATTTTACTATTTTAAGATATGTATAAATTAGTTTTAATATAAAATAAGTTTAATAATAAGTTTGATTTAATTAATAATATGTTTAAGTATTTATTTGAAATTATGTTTTGAAATAGATTTATAATTATTTTTATAAGTTAAGGTTGGGAAGATAAATTTAAATTTATTTGAAATTGTATTTAATTAAGAATTTTATTTAATTAAATCGATTTGGAACTTATTGAATTTGAGATTTTTAAAGGATATGATTTTATAACTTGATTTTTGTTTAAGGTGATTTAAAGGAATATTTCAAGTTAAATAAATTAAAGGAAATATTTAGTTCATTTGGAACTTGGGGTTTTATTTAGGTGATATTGGATTTTATTAAGTAAATATTCAAAACTAAATATTAATGAAGTTAAATTGATACATAAATTAAACTATCAAATTTAGTTTTGAAAAGGTTGAATATTTAAAGCTTTGAAATATATTAAAATTGAAACGGTTTATTTTGTGGTTCAAATCTGTATTTGAAATCGATATAATTTAAAATGATTTATTGAGAAACTGAATTGAGTTGAAATTGATGAATTGAGATTGTATTAAATTTGAATTTTTGCATTTGATTTGATTTGAATCGATTTGTGAAATTTGTGGAAACTATTTTATTATATAAAGTATTTTTAAATTATATTTAAAACTATTTATATATTTTTAATATAAATTATTTTAATATATACTATTTCAATATAAATCATTTTTAATATAAACTATTTCTAATATAAACTATTTTAATATACTAACTATTTTATTATAAACTATTTTAACTTATAACTATTATAATATAAACTATTTTATTTTATAAACTATTTTGTTATATATACTATTATTAATATCTAAAATGTTCAAGTGGGAAGTTATGATTTCAAAGTTATAAATTTCAAAGTATTATGTTATCAAGTGTTATGATTTCCAAAGTGTTATAATTTCTAAGCTTTATAATTTTGAAAGTGTTATAACTTTGAAGTGCTATGATTTTTTTTGAAATGAATATTATTTTAAGTGAGAAATGATATCGTATTGATATGGTTTTGAAATGGATATGATATTTTTGTTTTGAAGTATGATTTTTTGAAATGACCACGGTGTTGTAATAACATTTGGTTATTAATAGCGTATATTACTGCATAGTAGATAGTTCCACGGATCCTTAGAGGATGGTTATCCCAAACATCCTTTGAGTTACTTGTATTTCAGTTGATATTTCACTCGAAGTTTGATTTATTGATATAAGAATGTTAATCCTGACTCGAGTGTTTTGTGTTTTGCTTTACGCTCGGGTCAGACCGAGTGTCACAACATTTGAGACTCACCTTTGGAATTGGAGCTTCGTTTGGAGATCCAACTATCGATTCAGCTTTTAGATATTCAGTTGATTCCAGTGATGTATTCAGATTTCTTATTTGACTATTTTATCGAGACTTTTGTGTATTCGAGACTTATGTTGTATTTTGTTTTAACTCTATCATATATAAATGGTAGCTTCATGAACTACTATTCTCTTGTTTTCGCTGCTTATTGTTATATTACTCTGTGTCTGTGATCCTGTGATTATTTTTTTACTGTATATGTTGAGTTTTGCCAAATAAAATTAACAATCTGATATTTTGAGCAATTCAAGTCCAACATGTGTGGATGCGAATGGTTGAAAATACCAGGATGTTACAAGGGAAATGAAATTATATGGGTCATAGTGCACAAGTTGACTAAGAGTGCCCATTTCATTCCAGTTAAGTCTACCAGGGAAGCACCTGTTTTAGCCAAGTTGTTCATGAAGAACATAGTTAGACTACTTGGAGTTCCTAGTAGTATAGTCAGCGTCAGAGATGCTTTGTTTACTAGTGAATTATGGAAGAGTCTACAGGATGAATTAGGCACCAAGCTTAATATGAAAACTGCGTATCACCCTCAGACGGATGGGTAGACAGAGGGAGTCAATAAGGTACTCAAGGATTTACTGAGGACTTGTGTATTGGACTTTGGTAGATCTTGGAAAGATCACCTACATTTGGTTGAGTTTTCCTATAATAATAGTTTTCATACTAGTATAAGATTGGCAACTTTTGAAGCTTTGTATGGAGGGCCATGCAAATCACTAGCATGTTGGTTGGAGACTAGAGACAGATTAGTATTAGGTCCAAATTTGGTTTGAGAGGCATCAGAGAAGATTGAGTTAGTCTGAGAAAGGATGGAGGAAGCTCGGTCTGGACAGAAGAGTTACGCAGATTAGAGGCATAAAGACCTAGAATTTTTAGTTGGAGATAAGGTTTTCATTAAGGTATCACCGATAAAGGGTATGGTGCGATTTGGAAAGTTAGGGAAACTAGCACCAAGATATGTTGGTCCATTCCAGATTATAGAGAGGATCGGGAAGCTCGCATACAGAGTAGAGTTGCCGAGCAGTATGGTAGGTGTCCATAATGTATTTCATGTGTCTCATCTTCGTAAGTATGTGCATGGTCCAGAGACTGCTATTCCTCCGATAGGGTTGGAAGATTTGACAATAGAGCCTAATTTGACTTTTGTAAGACAACCAGTTCAGGTTGTAGCGAGAGATGAGAAAAGAATGAGGAACAAGATATCAAGTTGGTGAAAGTTCAGTGGAGCGACAACAAGAAGGACTGTACTTGGAAGACATAAGACATGATTCGAGATACTTATTCTGATCTGCTTTGAGGGTGTGTCTATATTACATTTATATAGATAGTTGCTAGTCAGGTAGGCTAGTATGGTTGTTAGGGATTGTTATAGATGATTGTAATGTTTAGTATTTAATCCTTACAGTTCGAGGACGAAATTCTTAAAGGAGGGGAGCCCGTAACACCCTAATTTTTAATAACATTATTCAGGAGATATAATTAGATAAATAAAATAAAATAATGTAAATATTAGAGTGAAAATGGGATTGAGATTTGAATAAATAATTTAAGGTCGTGCTTAATTATTTAAATGGGCTTAAGAATGGCATAAAGGCTAATTATTTTAGACAAGAGTATATTGAGAAATAGCCGCACCTTATCACCATAACCCTTATATTCACGTTTCATTTTCCATTCACGTTCATTTTCATTTTTCACAAAAATGTAAAGAAAAGAGAAGAATAGTCGGCCATTACTAGGAGAAAAGAAGAAGAAGAAAATTCAAGTAAAGCTTAGAATTTAAGCTAAGGGAAATTAATCTCAATTCAAACTCCTTATCCTAATCATGGTGAATAATAATCTATATAATCTCTATTTTGTTTTTTTGATCACTGGTTTTCGAGTTTAAGATTAAATCCATTTTTATGATGATTTGGATGATGATATGCTTGGATCATAATATGTTTGATTTAAATAAGATTGTTTAAATATGATTTTATACGGTTTTAAGGGTAAAACCGATTATAATGATTTTCATATGTTATGAGGAATTTATATGTTATGTAAAACATGATTCTGGAGTTGGGTTTTAATTTTCATAATTTTCCAAGTTATGGAGAATGTGTTATAACTTTTCAAAGGAAAAAATGGTTAGTTGAGTTTAAAAATTTATTTCACAAATTATATTGAAAATTTGGGTTTTAAATTTAGATATGTTAGATAACATATTAAAAGTGAATTTCTGTGATTTTTGGGGATTTTTCCTAAGTGATTTACCATGAGAATTAAATTGTTTTGAAAGAAGGACCTAAATGATTTAATTGTTTTGCTTAATGGAAGGGCTTATTTATTAAATTATTCTTGATTTAGATCTGGAATTATGTGGCAGTTAATTTGAGAAAGAATTTGAAAAGTAAAGGCAACCAATTAAAAGTTTACAACCAAGAAGGTTGGTTATAAAATAATTACTTTTATTGGCTTTAATTCAGTCTTTACCTAGAAAAAGTAGGTTCTGCCTCTTTTAGAAGTTGCCTTTCGACCCTATGCATCCGCCTCGACCAAGTCAAAACCATCGAGACCGACCCATGTCGAAACCATTTCCTAAGGAATCAATATAATTGGTGCGTAGTGGATAGGAAAAAGGGTGGAAGGGGGTCGAGACCTTTGTTTTGTTTTCCAAAGAAACAACATGCCTTGTTTTACTAAGAGCTTTCGAAGGAGTCTAAACATATGCATTTGGAAGGGGTTTTCTAGTTTGCTTTCGAAGAGGGTTGCCATCTTTCATTTTTAAGTATGATCTTTCAAATGAGTTACTTTAATTATAAAACAATACTTTTGAAAGAAGTAGTTCCGACCTTGTCGAAACCCGTTGCCATTCTTTTGCTTTTCGAATGTATTGAAGCCATCAATGCCTTCGAAGGGTAGTCATTGTTTTAAACTTATACTAAGCTACTTCCAAAACGCTTTCGAACTGGTTCAAGGGTTTCGAAGGCATTGGCTTCGATAGTGGTCTCGAAGCTAACCTTCAAGTGTTTTACCTAAATGATTTGTGCTTTTGAAAGGATGATTCCGAAGCCATCAAGTTTTTCCCCAAACATTTTATATGATAAATAATGGTTTCGAAAGAGATACTTTTGTTTATATTCACTTTGACCCAAAAGATATTTTAAAGATAAACCCAATGGTTTCGAAAGTGGTACTTTCAAATAGTTTCGAAGCTATGTTTCTAAGGGTTATTAAGTAATGCTTTGGTGATTTTGAAAAGTACATTTTGGTTTTGAAATATATAGTTTAAAGAGCTTCGAAAGGTATATATTTATCATTTGAAAAGAAGTTTTCAATGCTTTCGAAAGAGGTTATCCAGGGGTTTTGAAAGTGATGTTTAAGGTGGCGAAAGCCTTAGTTTTTAAGACAAATAACCCAATCTCATTTTAAAGGAAAACCATGGCATAATAAAAGAGTTTTGAAATGATTTAAGTATGGAGTTTTTGAAGAAGTTTTCCTTGATTAATAGGTTAAAATGATTAACCAATTTTTATATAAAATGATTTCAAAGATATTAAACCACAGGTGTTGGTATTATTATGTTACTATGTTTACTTCTTCATATATATATGTGTATGTATGTGTGTATATGTGTGTGTATGTATATTCACATTGTAATGGACCTGCAACTGTATTTTGGAGAGAAAGGGTAGAATAACCAACTAGGTTGACCCAGTAGTGAATATAAATGGAATCAACTCCTAAATGAGTAGGATTGCATCTAGGAGGTCAGATAGACCAGAATGTAGAATGCCTAAATATTGAAATTGCCAGATAGACAAGTTCATAGTAAACCCATGAAAACTATATTTAGTAAAAGTTATTGGCAGGGGCCAATAATTTCATAGTTAATCCATGAAAACTATGATTAGATTGAGTTATTGGCAGGGTCAAATAGGTTTGTAGTGAACCCATGAAAACTACATTCGGATTAAGTTATTGACGGATGTCAATAGATTCCTAGTCAACCCATGAAAACTAGGATAAGAGGAAAGTTATTGGACTTACCAACAGGTTCAGGGAGAACCCATGAAATAATGAAGTTATTGGTAGGGGCCAATAGGTTCTTGGTGATTCAATGAAAACTATGAAATAGGACAAGGAGTCCATAAATTTAAACAGGTTAATAGTAATCCTATGAAAACTATAAAACTGGACAGGGAGTCCATAAACATTAAATAGGTTATTAGTCAGCCCGTGAAAACTAATAGGTTAATGGTGACTTTAGAAATTATAATTGAGACAGGTAGTCAAGAATGAATGGAGATGGGAAATCAAGAATTGATCTACTTGTTTGCATATCATCATATTATATTGAAATGTCATATTTTTAACAAGTGTGGATGCAGGAGCATAGTATATGATTTTATAAAGTTTTAGGATACAAGTGAGTGGAAAACATGTTCCGCTAGGCGGCATGACCTCATTAGATATCTAAATGGTTTGAGATGGTAGATTATTATTCATGCCAGCTTTATGTCGTACTCGAAGTTTATGTTTTCCCCTTAAACTCTCGGGTGCTCAATTGATTTTGAGTACTTTGAGATTTGAGGTTTTCAGGTACCTTTTTAGACGGATAAGCTTTCGGAGACGTGCAGGAAGCATGATAGCTATTTAGAGTTCTTTTCTATTTCGTTTCCGCTATATTGTTGTAAAGGAAAAGCTAGCCTAGTTATATACTCTGATTATCCAAGGGGGCATCTTCATATGTCGCTCTTGTCGTATGTTGCAACAATTATATTTCTGTGAACGTGATTAACTTATTTGGGATTATGTAAGGAATTTTAAATGCGATTTGGAACGGAATGAGATGTTTGTTTTAAATTGTTTTAAAAAATTTCCACATCCATATGTTTCTGTTATATAAATGTATCTAGCATTACTGTATTTTGTCACCTGAAGTTAATACTATGGATGACTGCAGCATCTGTAGCGCTTTGCTTTTGGCCTCAAGATAGAGGATGTTACAAGAGTTTATTATGCAGGAAGATTCTATAGAATATAGCGAAATCCCTATCGTACGTTGGAAATTGTACGCTAATGGAGCATCTAACAATCATTGTTCCGAAGCTGGAATTGTGCTTGTAACTCTTGAAAATCGATAAAAATTTATGCATTAAAGCTTGATTAGCAACAAACAACAAAGCTGAGTATAAAGATCTGATTTCTGGACTTAAACTCGCTGAGAACATGGAATAAAATCTCTCAATATCTTTTGCAATTCGCAGTTGGTTGTGTATCGAGTTAGTGGGGATTATCAGGAGGAACAATGGGTTGCAGCGTACCTTACCCAAGTCCAAGAGTTGTTGGCAGAATTTGAATACTATGACATTTCGTATGTTCCACAAGATCGAAACAGAGAGGCTGATTCATTGGCAAAGTTTTCTAGTATCGATGATGCACAGCAGATAGGCTTGGTTCCAGTCGAAGTATTAAACACCCCAAGTATAAACATGATGAAAACTGATCAGACACTTGAAGTGAAGCCTAAAAGGTAATCGTGGATGACTCCAATCAAAGACTATTTAGTACATGGGGTCCTATCAAATAAAAGAAATGAAAAGTGACAAGTCCTTCACAAAGCTTCACGGTATATTATGCAAGAAGGAATTATGTACATGAAGGTTTCTCGACCCCCTACTCCAGTATGTCGCTCATGATGAGATAAAACATGTTCTAAGAGAAGTACATGAAGGGGAATGTGGCGATCACACTAGGGGAAAACTCTGGGGAAGAAATACTCCGTTATGGGTATTATTGGCCGACCATAAATCGGGACACCGCTGATTATGCGAGACGATGTGATAAATGCCGGATATGTGCAAAAGTCCCAAGAGCTCCGCCAATAGAAATCACGCAAATGGTCAGTCTATGGCCATTCGCCATGTGGGGTATAAACATTATCATATCCTTATCAATCTCTAAAGGCGGTGCAAAGTATGCTATCGTTGCAATTGATTACTTTAGGAAATGAGCCGAAGCAGAACCTTTTGCCACGATCACAACCAAGAAAGTAATCAAATTTATTGTCCAAAACATCATATGCTACTTTGATCTTCTGTGAACTATTGTAACAGATAATGGGACTCAATTCGACAGTGTTGAATTCAAAGACTTTTGTTGAAGATATCATATTGAAAAGGGGTTTGCAGCGGTCGCTCACCCTCAGGCAAATGGACAGGTTGAAGCTGTAAATAAGATCATAAAGTCCATTATGTAGCAGTGTTTGGAGAAGGCTAGAGGTCGGTGGGTGGATGAACTCCCTATAGCAATGTGGGCTTACAAAACCACCCACAAGTCCGCGACTGATCGTACTCTATTCGCCCTCGCTTACGGTTTCGAAGTCGTTATTCCTGCCGAGCTCGAGGTTCCTTATCATTGGGTAACTTACTACGATCCCAAAACAAATAAAGATCACCTCTTGTAATCTCTTGACTTTATAGATGAGAAGTGCGAAGAAGCCGATCTAAGGGCAGCTGCAATCGACATGGAGTCACCCGGTATTACAACATAAAGTTCGACCTAAAACCTTTGAAATTGACCATCTGGTCCTGAAATGGGTTTTTCTTACCCCATCGCACATGAATCCAATATGGGAAGGACCATATGTCATCGAACAGAGGCTTGGAGAAGGAACTTTCAAGCTAGCGATTGTCGATGGCATCACACTTCCAAGGGTGTGGAATAGCGAACATTACGATGCTATTTCACTTAGTTTATTTCTATTATATTTCAGTTGTATTTACTTTCAGAATTTGCTTTAGCGTTTGATTTTCCGAATGTGTATAAGATAGTTTATTTTATTCCTTTCTATTTAATGAAAAAAGTTCCAGGCTTCCTTTATATTTTTGTTTGTTGTTACATTATATGCTAAATACATAGCAAAACTGATTGATGTCGATATGTATAAACTGGCTCCTAGAGTTTGAAATCAATCAATCATGCTAACTCCCAATGGGATTAAACAAGATAAGCTCAATCTACTTATTCATTTAACAACTCTCATTCACAATCCAAAGGACAAGATACACAATAAGGAATAAATGTGGCTGACAATCTGATGATCGAATAACTCCTGCCCAACTGTGGAACTGAGATAAAATCAGAGCGACCGTGATACGACTGATCACTCACTAAATCGAACCCAAGATCCTGAGGAAGCAAATTAATCAATTAAGAAGAGTACGATCCGACTGCTCTTCAAAATAACTCTAAGTCCCCAGAGTGTGGACTGGAGTATAAATATAAATCGGGTGTGAATCGTCCACCGACGAAATAACTCTAAGTCCCCGGAGTGCGGATTGAAGTATAAACATAAATCAAGTATGAATCGTCCACCCGCGAATTAACTATAAGTCCCTAAAGTGTGGATTGGAGTATAAACATAAATTGGGTATGAGTCGTCCACCCGTGAAATGACTCTAAGTCCCCGGAATGCGAATTAGATTATAAACATAAATCGGGTGTGAATCGCCCACCCACAAAATAACTCTAAGTCTCCAGAGTGCGAACAATAGTATAAACATAGATCAGGTGCTATCCGATCACCTATCGACTAAATCTTATCCCTAGAGTGTAGATAGGAGCATGAATGAATAGAAGAGTGGAGTTCGACCATTCACTATTCCACGAACTCTAACGTGAAACCAACGGGAGGAGTATAAACTTGATAAGGATGGAGTTCAACCATCCTACATCTAACCCTGCTAAACCAAAACTAGGGGCAGGAGTTAGTTACTCAAAAAACCGCTAAATTTGATGGCGTAACACTATGGCTCGAGCCTAGTGTTCGATAAGACTCGAGGCCATGACCTTGGGGAGGCCTTGGGATGGATAAATCAAATCGACATTCAATCCATCGAGCAATGAATAACAAGTACAAAAAATGAAAAACATGATAGCTTGAACATTTAAACAAGTGAATACAGGAATCATACACAAGAATAACTGAATTCTTATTTACACTAAACTTGTTGTACATTATTCAAGTTTATCCAGAATGCAAGACAAAAGTGGAGGGTCATGCCCGAATAAGTGGACCAATGGAAAGGAAATGTAATCATTTAAGCTATTTACATATCTCCCCAATCCAAAGATTATTTCTTAGATTTTCTATCTTTCATTTGCTTCTTTAGAGTGGCTACTTCTGAACTACCTCTAGACCCTCTCTTCGACCCTTTTCCGTCTCGACTTCTCTTCGAAGAAGTATACTCAGCTGTATGAATCGAGGCGGTATCATCTTTGGAAGCAGGAGGGATGGGGGTATTCTCAACACCACTAACATGGGGATATCATCCCAATGAATTGTCCCGCGAGGGGGTTCCTCTGAAGCAGGACAGGAATCGGTTCATTAGAGACCGAATCAACAGGCTCACCTTTTACCTCTTTTTTCAATAGTTCTTCTCTCAATACGCTCTTTCATGTTGAGCTCCTCAGTGGGGTCAGAAGAACCTGTGATCATGACATCTTCATCAAAAGGAATTTCGTGGTCCGGGTCGCTTTCCTTCTTGAATAATGCCTCCATGAATTGATCATCAATAACAAAGGCTTCTTCTCGAGCACCTTGAGTAGCGGCCGAAGTTGTAACCTTATTGGATTCTTTCACGGCTGCTTGCAACTCCAATTGAGGCTCTTAAGAGGGAAGAGGAGCAATACTTGATGGTTCAAAGCTGAGAAAAATTAGGCGAAAAGATTAGAAATATCAACCGATAACACCCCAACTTTGTGAAAGACGAGAAACGTCGATAGAATACCTTCCTCAGTATGGCTTCCAGTGTGAGCCAAACCATCCTCATAACTACGCTAGAGAATTGGAGGAAGTTGTGGCTTGTCTCAATCATACCCGGGGATGGTTGAAGAGCCTGCTGTGGAGCTAGAGATGACCTGGGGTGCCATGTCCAATTCAGTCGTAATATCGAGTTGCACTGACCTAGATCCTTCACCCACTTCATGTGAAGAAGCAAGAGCAGATTCTTTTTGGAGTGAGAGCTGAATATCGTTCAATGTTTTGGGTTCGTCGTCCAATATCATTTCGTTTTCAAGCCTAGATGGATCGATATCCTTTGAGTTTAGAATTTTCTTCTCTTCTGCAATGAGAAATTCCCAAGCGCGCCATAGCTGTTAGGGATAATCTTTACCAAGCCATGTCAAATTCCTATGCTTGAGAATGTTAGTATTGTAAAGAATGAGAAGCGGGTCAAGCTCATGCATTATCTCCTCCCTGACTTTGTCCTTGGTAGCTTCCGCTTCTCGTTGTATAAGTGCATCGACATTTTAGCCTTTGCGACAGACATGTCCCTCTCAAATCTGAGGTTTACCAGCTCATCACAGGCATCTTGAGCGATCTTTTGGGCATCATCTTTCTCTTTATTTGCATACCCAAGCTTGGCCTTAATATCCGCTATTGTACCGACCCGTAAATTTTAACAGTTTTAATAACGTAATTAATTGAAATTTAGTGAAATTTTAAATAATAAAATTTTGAAATAAAAATTTGATATTTGGAATACGTCTAATTAAACATAGCAATTGGTAAATTTCCATCTGATAATATGGAAGTTTATTTTATTTTGTAATTCTATTTCAATTTAAATCAGTTGATATTTGATGATAATAAAATGTCTTCCAAACCTGAATATTTTTATATAATAAATTTGTAAATCATCTTCTGAGTGTGACGTCATACTTCATTTCGCCAAATTTGGACTGCTATTGCTCCGTTCATCTTATTTTCGGCGTTTTAGCAGCATTTTCGGTACCGATTATCGACTTTTGATAGGATGGACGTACCACAGATATCTGTTTACCATTTTGATCGTCTCATCGTGCTGATTTCTACGGTATATTTATTTCTGTGTTTTGGTGTTTGGTGTACAGCGAAACCGTGATACGATTTCGTATCGGTACCGCTTTATAATCTTTTGGTTTCTTTTGTCTTTTCAGTTACCCACGTGAATTGAAGAGCTTAATAATATTGGCCAGCTTTTCGATTGAAGACTTTTGTTTTTCCCTAGCTTTGATTTTTATTTCTTCTTGCCTGCTAACCCGAAACCGAGCCCGGATGCGCATGCCTTCACCATGGCCGAACCGCCTCCGCCGAACTCGCCACTACCACCCCATCTCCAAAGCTTTCACCCGAAGCCAAGCACAGGCGAGCTCCTCTCCTTCACCTCGTCCACCCCTTAGCCTACTTATTTTAAGGTAAATACATATATATTCTAATATATATTATGCATATATGTAACGACCGTGATTTTATTACCGTCGTAATAAATATTTTGAATAGAAATTTTAAATTAAAAATTTGAAAAAAAAATGTTTGTGCTGTCATAAAAATTTTTACAATCAAAACACTTTACACTATTTTTCCTTTATCTTTGCATTGCTGACATTCAAGCAATAAAGCAAAGTTATAAACAGGGAGTGAACCAAGTGTGAAATCACATTTACATTGCTATCACTTTTGTTCACAACTGCTACCATCATTCTTCTGCACGTCCATTTCTTTTTTTTTCCTTCTTCACTTAAGCACGTTTGCATTAAATGCAAAGTGTACAAAAAGATGGCCAGCACTCATTCCCCTTGACTTATGTAAATTGAGAAAAGAAAAATAATATTATCTCTGCACCATTTTCGTGCTCATCTTCAGCTGCTCAGGGAACATTAATGGTAGCTCCGACTTGAACCTGGGTAGCTAGCTAACTTTGAAGCCAATATTAGTGAGTGAAGAATACTCACATCCCTGATTTATGTTTTATCACATATGTGTGTGCGCAGGTCATATTTTGATTGTGCGCATATAATTTGTTCAGGAATTTTGCTTTGGTAATATTCAGGTGGAACAAAAATGTGCGTCAGACCATATTTAGTGCATGTGTCTTGTTTGCATGAAATTTTTACATCATCCATTTTGTTAAACTCCTCCTGTGCATACGTGTAATGTTGCGCGTGTACATGTGAAAAAAAAAGAAACTAGTGTTATGTCCACTTTTCAGTAAATACATGCAAATGTTTTGAAAGCTTGAGTCTCAACCTCAGTTGCATGTATCTATATAAATTAGTGACCTTGTATTATTTAACTAAGTTGTTTAATATGGGAACAAGGACACACGTCCTAAATAAATGATAAATATTAAACTGTTCTTTTTTTACTACATCTCATTGTTAATATGTCAAGCTATATGAATTAAAATGATTAGGTACTTAGCTACTTTGCTGTGGTATGTGCATATACTATATTGGTTGAAATTGGTTCTACAGGCAGCGTAGAGTTATCATTTTGTAGTGTATGCATCAAGTCATAATTTGTTACATACAAATCAAGTCCTAGTTTCTTTAATCTATAATTCATTTTATATATGCAAATGAAATTGTTGCGTGCGTACCAGTTATTATATAGGGGTTTACTTTCTTACTTCAGTGCAATGTTTTAATGCATACATAGTAGTGTAGTCCACCAGTTAATTTACGTTGAACCGGTGTTTTGTTTCGCAATGTATTTTGTTGCCGTTATTTTTAGAACGGATTTTTACTTCGGTGCTATATTTTTGAAGCGTGTTGTTTTAATGACATTTTGACGAATAAAATGACTGTTGTTTTGATTTCAGTAACCGTTAATTTTAAAGTGAATTTTCAAGTGGTTATCCCGCAACGCTGTTTTGATATCCGTTTGTACGGTGTTTTGTGAGGTGCAATTTCTTCGTCGAAATTGCTACAAATGTTGCTGTTTTAATCACGTATTTTATAAATTGTTTTAAAATAAAAAATGTTTCCAAAATTTTTACAGTTTGCGCTTTCAAAAGAATGAGGAAGCGATTTAAACGATTCAGCAAAATCGAGGACTATGAACCCTTACTTTTACTGATTCGGTTAATTCCGGACTTGTCCGTTTGAAAACGTAAATTTTATTTATATAAAATACACAATTTTGCACTTTCAAGGAAACGATGAAGAGATTTAAACGATTTAGCAAAAGTGCGAAGTATGGAACCACGCTTTTATTCGCTTAATTCCGGACTCGTTAATTGAAACATTTGCTGAATATTTGTTGTTTGGAGATTCTGATGATTTTGTTGGGCTTTCGAGCCACTTTGCCGGACCTTCGGGTCATTTGATGGACCTTCGGATCAATTACCAGTACTAGACCTTCAGGTCACTCTACGGACTTTCGGGTCATCTGATGGGCGCCATAAATTATAGTACTTGGTATGCTTCGGCCGTTTGAGATGCACGTGCGGCATAGCTGAAACTCGCCATCTGCTGGGATCGATCCACTTTTATGCTGATTTTTCTAGTTATCTTATTTTTTATTTCTATATTTTACGACTGCTGATTTTCTAGTTATCTATTTTGATTTCTAGATTTTGTGAATTGCTGCTTTGAATTCAATTATGAATTTGGAAGTTGAGTTTGAGTATAGTCTCACCTGAGGTTATAAATTTGCGTATTGCTGTTTTGAATTCGATTGAATTTGAAAATTGATTTTGATGGAGTTTAAATTGATATTTCTTCATTTAAACTATGCTGATTATTTATGCTGAATAGTCTCATACGAGACTATAATTATTTGTTTAAGTGTTGTCTATCATACACTTATTTCTGAGTTTAAATTAGACTGATCCGTTTATTATTTTCTTTTAAATAATACTCGGGTCAGACCGAGTTATTTCAGGGTAATCTCTATCTCTGATTCAGTTGCAGCTTTAGCTTTTGGGATTTCACATCATCTTTTGGCTAGACTTTGAGGAGTACTTTTGGCTTATTGACTTTCATCTTATGTATGTATTGATGGATATGTATATGTACATTGGGTTCATGTGAACTATCGATTGTTGTAGCATGTATTCCAGACATGTCTTTCGCTATATATCTGATATTTCTGTTCTGATGTGATTATATTTATCATCATTGTTGTTATTATTAGTTGTTCTATATTTTTCTTTAGCCACCGTAGTTTCGTTTTAGATTTGGATTGAATTTATATCTTTGGGAGTAATTCACACAACTCCTATCGATGTAATCAATACTCGTCTAAGGCATAACTTACGGATGGTCGCTTCTAACAAGTCTTATTCTTCACAATAGTAGACGTTATTCCTTATAATAACCTTTGTTATTGTGAGCATAGAGGTGGGGTGTCACAGCTTGGTATCAGAGCTGAGATTCAGAACAAATTATAATAAACACAGAACAGAAGTAGAATGGAACATGTGTTATAACTATTCGAGGGTTTTATTCGTTCCTTTCTAATCTATTTCTTCCATTTCTCAGCCTATGGCTGGAAGAGGTAGAGGGAAGCATTAATCTGCTAGCCCGTCTAGTGGTTCTCATCCGGACGGAGTCTATATGTCAGTTGATCAGTTTATGGAGCTATTTCGGGGTACTCAGCCTCCTGCTGCTACTCCCGTAGCTCCTAATCACAAGTCTGCCTTCGCTCGCATGTGTAGTGACTATTCCCACCTTGGAGGCTAGCCTTTCAAGGGATCGGAAAGTGTTATGGAGGTTCAGACTTGGTTGCACACTTGTGAGCGCATATTTTCTCGGATGGATCTTTCGGATCATCATCGCGTTCTCGTGGCATCTAGTATGTTGCAAGAGCGTGTGCTTGATTGGTATGAGCTTTTTATTGCAGAAGTTGATGAGTCCTCTCTCTCTCTTGGATTCTGTTTAAGGAACGTTTCGAACTTAAGTTCATTCCTGAATCGGAAAAGGCTAATCTTGCTCGTAGTTTCCTTGAGTTGAAGCAAGGAAAGTCCTCTGTTTCTGATTATGTTGCATCTTTCGAGGCATTGTCCAAGTACGGAGTTGAGTTCATTAATACTCCGCGTAAGAAGAATCTTTGTTTTGTAGATGATTTGAAGAAGTATTTGAAGAAAGTTCTTTTGCTTCAGCTTAAGCTCTCTTTTGAGGAGCTTGTTGATTCGGCTCTTTGTCTTGAAGCTGTTGAAAAGGAACAAGATAGTGGTGATGATGTTGAGGTTTCTAAGAACCCCAACAAAAAGAGATTTCCATTTCATAAGCCTAATTCATCTAATCAAAAGAAGAAGAAGCAAGCTACCTCTAGTTCTCAGCCTAGTAGTGCACCTTCTGTTCCGAGGGCGTGCTATAATTGTGGTTCTCTGGATCATCTGCACCGTAATTGTCCTAAGCCTCGCATTTGCCGCTATTGTAAGAAAGAGGGTCATTGGATTTCTGATTGCCCTACTGCTTCTAGGGGTCTCAAATCTGGGAAGCTTAATGTTGCTAAAGCTTCTGGTGATTCTTCTCATCCCAAAGGTATTACTCCTTCTATTTTGGAAGGTTTTATTTTATTTCATGGCCGTTCTATTAGAGTTCTTTTCGATACGGGTGCATCGCATTCATTCGTGTCAAAGGAGCTTGTTGATATTATACATTTGGATGTTGTTACTCTTTGCGACCCTTTGAGGATCGTAAATCCTATTGGTGGATCTGCTACTCTTGGTTTTTTGTGTGTTGATGTTGAGATTATTCTTTGTGGTTTTTCCTTTCATGCGAATCTGCATGTTATGGATCATCTTGGTTTTGATATGATATTAGGTATGGATTGGCTCGTCAGTTATGAAGTTCAAATTCTATGTCCCGAAAGAACTTTATATCTTAAGCATCCCGATGCTAGCGAGCAGTTATCTATTGTATTTCGAGACATGGATCATGCTTCCAGTGCTCTCATTTCTTCCTTCGAGTCGGAGGATGTCATTGCTAATATTCCTGTTGTTTGTGATTTTTCTGATGTTTTCGAGCCTATTTCGTGTTTGCCGCCGAAGAGAGCAATTGAGTTCCGTATTGATCTTATCTCTGGTGCTTATCCTGTCAGTCGTCCTCCTACGAGGATGTCTGCTAAGGAAAATGTGGAACTCAAGCAACAATTATCTGAGTTGGAAGCCAAGCATTTTATTCGTTCTAGCTCATCTCCTTGGGGCGCCGCCGTTTTCTCCATTAAGAAGCCATATGGTACTTTTAGATTTTGCATTGATTATCGCAAGCTTAACGAGCTTACTATCAAAAATAGGTATCCATTATCTAGGATCGATGACATGTTCGATCAATTAAGTGGCGCTAAACTGTTATCCCAACTCGATCTTGCTACCGGGTTTCATCAGTTACGAGTTGCGGAAGATAGCATTCCTCTTACCGCATTCCGTACTCGTTATGGTTCTTACGAATGGCTTGTTATGCCGTTCGGTTTGACGAACGCTCCAGCATATTTTGTAGATCTTATGAATCGGATATTCCGGGAATATCTCGATAAGTTCGTCTTGGTTTTCATTGATGATATTCTTATTTATTCCAAATCTGAAGCCAATCATATTCAGCATTTGGAGATTGTTTTGAGCACTCTTCGTCGGCATCATCTTTAGGCCAAATTCTCCAAGTGTCACTTCTGGGAGAATAGGGTGAAGTTTCTCGGTCATATTGTTTCTTCCGATGGTATTTCTGTCGATCCTTCCAAGATCGAATCTATTCAGGATTGGAAGAGGCCCGAGACTGTTACTGAGATCCGTAGTTTTCTTGGATTGGCGGGTTATTATCGCCGGTTTATTAAGGACTTTTCTCGTATTGCTTTACCACTTACCACTTTCATGAGAAAAGCTGTTCCTTTTATTTGGTCGGATAGGTGTGAGAATTCTTTCTTGAAGTTAAAAGATCTCCTTACTCATGCTCCTATCTTAGTGGTTTCCGAAGGGAATCATGATCTTGTTGTTTACACCGATGCCATTGGTTTAAGGGCTCGGTGCTGTTCTCATGCAAAAGGATAGAGTAGTTGTCTATGCTTCTAGACAACTAAAGCCTAACGAGATTCGTTATGCTACCCATGATTTGGAGTTAGCCTCTATAGTCTTTGCTTTAAAGATTTGGTGACATTATTTGTTGGGCGAGCGTTTTATCCTATTCACTGATCACAAATCTTTGAAGTATTTATTTACTCAGAAAGAGCTTAATATGAGGCAGCGTTGGCTCGAATTTCTTGCTTCATAAGATTTCGATATTCAGTATACCCCTGGTAAGGGTAATCGAGTTACTGATGCGCTTAGTCGCAAGAAGCAAGTTGTTGTTTCCATGATGCTAGCAGAGTGGAATATATTGGAAGCTTTATCTCTTTGTGATATTAGAGACCGTCCTTCAGTTTCTGATTCTCCCGTGCTTTTATTTAGCATGGAAGCTCGTCCTAGTTTGTTGGATCGTGTTGCCGATGCCCAGAAACAAGATCCACATATTGCTTATCTTATCCAGAGTTGTAAATCGGAATCCCGAAGTAATGATCTAAAGGATTTTGATATTGATGTTCATGGTTGTATTCGGAAGAAGGGAAGGTTGATCGTACCTAGTGTTTCTAATCTTAGAAATGACATTCTTGAGGACTGTCATCGTTCTAAGTATACTATTCATCCGGGTAGTAGTAAGATGTATGCTGATATGAAACGCTTATACTATTGGGAGGGTATGAAGCGTGATATTGCAAGTTATGTAAGTCGTTGCATGACTTGTCAACTTGTTAAAGCAGAACACCAACGTCCTAGTGGTCTTTTGCAGCTTCTAGAGATTCCATTATGGAAATGGGATCAGATTTCCATGGACTTCATAGATAGTCAACCTCGTTCAAGGTCGGGCCATACTAGTATTTGGGTGATTGTTGACCGATTGACTAAATCAGCCCATTTTATCCCTATCAAGTCCAATCGGACTGCTCCTTTATTGGCTAAGATGTTTATAAAAAAGAAGTCGTTCGACTTCATGGTGTCCCTAGTTCCATTGTTAGTGACAAAGATCCGCTTTTTACTAGTGGTTTCTGGCAGAGCCTTTAGAAAGCTTTGGGTACTAAGCTCAATCTCAGTACAGCTTATCATCCACAGTCTGATGGTCAGACTGAAAGGGTGAATCAAGTTTTGGAAGATCTCCTTCGAGCTTGTATTCTTGATTTTGGTGGTAGTTGGGAAGACCACTTATCTCTTGTTGAATTTTCTTATAACAACAGTTTTCAATCCAGTATCGGTATGGTTCCTTTCGAAGCCCTTTAGAGAAGGCCGTGTCGATCACCATCTTGTTGGTTGGAATCGGGGGAAAAGTTAGTTCTCGGCCCCGATTATATTCGTGAATCTTCGGAGAAGATTGATATTATCAGACAGGGAATGAAAGAGGCTCAAAATAGGCAGAAATCTTATGTCGATCATCGTACGAAGCCTTTGGAATTTTCTGTTGGCGATCTCGTATTCATTCGTGTTTCTCCAATGAAGGGTGTGGTGCGTTTTAGTAGCTCTGAGAAATTGGCTCCTCGTTATATTGGACCGTTTCCAATTACGGAACGCATTGGCCTAGTACCTTATCGTATATCGCTACCTATTCAGTTTTCGGGAATTCACGACGTATTTCATGTATCCTAACTTTGTCGATACCTTCGAGATTCGGATTCTATTATTGATCCTCCTATGTTGTAAGATCTTGAGATCTCACCCGACTTGTCTATTGTGCAAAATCCTATTCGTGTGCTAGCTTCAGAGGTTAAATGCCTTCGGAATAAAGAAGTCCCGCTTGTGAAAATTCAATGGTCCACAAACCCCAAAGATTGCACTTGGGAAACGAGAGAATTCATCGAGCGTTCTTATCCAGGTTTTCTCTCCTCTTCGGGTGGGGGTGAGCATTCTTGATCTATCTCTTCTTTTTAAAATCTTTGTTGGGATGAATTATCTATGTTTTTGACTGCTTCTACTATGAAAATTGCGGGAATGCAATTTTTATAAGGGGGGGGGGGAGTTTGTAACGACCGTGATTTTATTACTGTCGTAATAAATATTTTGAATAGAAATTTTAAATTAAAAATTTGAAGAAAAAATATATTTGTGCTGTCACAAAATTTTTTACAAGCGAAACACTTTACACTATTTTTCCTTTATCTTTGCATTGCTGACATTCAAGCAATAAAGAAAAGTTATAAACAGGGAGTGAACCAAGTGTGAAAACACATTTGCATTGCTATCACTTTTGTTCACAACTGCTACCATCATTCTTCTACACGTCCTTTTCTTTTTTTCTTTTTTTTCCTTCTTCACTCAAGCACATTTGCATTAAATGCAAAGTGTACAAAAAGATGGCCAGCACTCATTCCCTTTGACTTATGTAAATTGAGAAAAGAAAATAATAATAATAATAATAATAATATCTCTGCAACATTTTCGTGCTCATCTTCAGCTGCTCAGGGAACATTAATGGCAGCTCCAACTTGAATCTGGGTAGCTAGCTAACTTTGAAGCCAATATTAGTGAGTGTAGAATACTCACATCCCTGATTTATGTTTTATCACATTTGTGTGTGCGCAGGTCATATTTTGATTGTGCGCATATAATGTGTTCAGGAATTTTGCTTTGGTAATATTCAGGTGGAACAAAAATGTGCGTCAGACCATATTTAGTGCATGTGTCTTGTTTGCATGAAATTTTGACATCATCCATTTTGTTAAACTTCTCCTGTGCATACGTGTAATGTTGCGCGTGTACATGTGAAAACAAAACTAGTGTTCTGTCCACTTTTCAGTAAATACATGCAAATGTTTTGAAAGCTTGAGTCTCGACCTCAGTTGCATGTATCTATATAAATTAGTGGCCTTGTATTATTTAACTAAGTTGTTTAATATGGGAACAAGGACACATGTCCTAAATAAATGATAAATATCAAACTGTTCTTTTTTTTACTACATCTCATTGTTAATATGTCAAGCTATATGAAATAAAATGATTAGGTACTTAGCTACTTTGCTGTGGTATGTGCATATACTATATTGGTTGAAATTGGTTATACAGGCAGCATAGAGTTATCATTTTGTAGTGTATGCATCAAGTCATAATTTGTTACATACAAATCAAGTCCTTGTTTCTTTAATCTATAATTCATTTTATATATGCAAATGAAATTGTTGCGTGCGTACCAGTTATTATATAGGGGTTTACTTTCTTACTTCAGTGCAATGTTTTAATGCATATATAGTAGTGTAGTCCACCAGTTAATTTACGTTGAACCGGTGTTTTGTTTCGCAACGTATTTTGTTGCCGTTATTTTTAGAATGGATTTTTACTTCGGTGCTATATTTTTGAAGCGTGTTGTTTTAATGACATTTTGACGAATAAAATGACTGTTGTTTTGATTTCAGTAACCGTCAATTTTAAAGTGAATTTGCAAGCGGTTATCCCGCAATGCCGTTTTGGTATCCGTTTGTACGGTGTTTTGTGAAGTGCAATTTCTTCGTCGAAATTGCTACAGATGTTGCTGTTTTAATCACGTATTTTATAAATTGTTTTAAAATAAAAATTGTTTCCAAAAATTTTACAGTTTGCGCTTTCAAAAGAATGAGGAAGCGATTTAAACGATTCAGCAAAATCGAGGACTATGAACCCTTACTTTTACTGATTTGGTTAATTCCGGACTTGTCCGTTTGAGAACGTAAATTTTATTTATATAAAATACACAATTTTGCACTTTCAAGGAAACGATGAAGAGATTTAAATGATTTAGCAAAAGTGCAGAGTATGGAACCATGCTTTTACTAATTCGCTTAATTCCGGACTCGTTAATTGAAACATTTGCTGAATATTTGCTGTTTGGAGATTTTGGTGATTTTGTTGGGCTTTTGAGCCACTCTGCTGGACCTTCGGGTCATTTGATGGACCTTCGGGTCAATTACCAGTACTAGACCTTTGGCTCACTCTGCGCACTTTCGGGTCATCTGATGGGCGCCACAAATTATAGTACTTGGTAGGCTTCGGCCATTTGAGATGCACGTGCGGCGTAGCTAAAACTCGCCATCTGCTGGGATCGATCCACTTTTATGCTGATTTTTCTAGTTATCTTATTTTTTATTTCTATATTTTACGACTGCTGATTTTCTAGTTATCTATTTTGATTTCTAGATTTTGTGAATTGCTGCTTTGAATTCAATTATGAATTTGGAAGTTGAGTTTGAGTATAGTCTCATCTGAGATTATAAATTTGCGTATTGCTGTTTTGAATTCGATTGTGAATTTGAAAATTGATTTTGATGGAGTTTAAATTGATATTTCTTCATTTAAACTATGCTGATTATTTATGCTGAATAGTCTCATACGAGACTATAATTATTTGTTTAAGTGTTGTCTATCATACACTTATTTCTGAGTTTAAATTAGACTGATCCGTTTATTATTTTCTTTTAAATAATACTCGGGTCAGACCGAGTTATTTCAGGGTAATCTCTATCTCTGATTCAGTTGCAGCTTCAGCTTTTGGGATTTCACATCATCTTTTGGCTAGACTTTGAGGAGTACTTTTGGCTTATTGACTCTCATCTTATGTATGTATTGATGGATATGTATATGTACATTGGGTTCATGTGAACTATCGATTGTTGTAGCATGTATTCCAGACATGTCTTCCCCTATATATCTGATATTTCTGTTCTGATGTGATTATATTTATCATCGTTGTTGTTATTATGAGTTTTTCTGGATTTTTCTTTAGCCACCGTAGTTTCGTTTTAGATTTTGATTGAATTTATATCTTTGGGAGTAATTCACACAACTCCTATCGATGTAATCAATACTCATCTAAGGCATAACTTAAGGATGGTCACTTCTAACAATCCTTATTCTTCGCAATAGCAGACGTTATTCCTTATAATAACCTTTGTTATTGTGAGCATAGAGGTGGGGAGTCACAGTATATAAAGTTATGCATAAAATAAGGTTCGTGTATATATATTAATATATATATATATAATGTTGATGGTACATATTATATGTTAGTTTATAAATAGTTATAGTTTTAATATGTTAGTTTAGATGTTATAGTATGTATACAATAGTTGCTTATATATTTGATATGTTAGTTATAATATATAGGTTTGCTTTTCAAAACTGTTAGTAACAGTATATATATAAAGTTTAAAATCTGTTGGTATGCAGGTTATATATATAAAGTTATGTAAGTGTTTATTTTTTTTATAAATGCCGCCTCAGGTTTGTTTGTAAATATATAAATATATATATACTTAAAGATCTGCTATATATATATATTAAGTTTTATAAATTTTGTATGTAGAACTCTTTTATAGATAAGTAGATAATGGTTGTAGTTTAAATATTTGTATATATATATATTGTTGTTTCGGCTATAGTTATATATATATTGTTAGTATATCTATAAAATATGCTCTGTTATATACATATTATTGGTGCTTTATGTGTATATATAAAAAGTTTAAATACATATATTTACAGTATATATGTTTGCCTCAGTATAGAGATATATTAGTTTGAATGAAGATACGTACAGGCTTTGGTTGATATATATATATATAATAAGTTTTACAAGTTATATTGGCTACTATATAATGTTAGTGTGTATATATATATTATTAGTCTTACTTGTTTGTTATAGTAATGTATGCTAGTTTATAATAGATTTTTTATACAAGCTGCAGACTTCTTTTATACTCGGTTGGTTATGTTAATATGCTGTTAGTATGTAAGCTATATATTATATATACATAGATTTCAAAATTTTCAATTACTGTTTAGGTTATATATGTATCATAAAAAAAAGAAATTGTTTATATTGATTTTATAATAAATAATGATTTGGATTTTTCTTTAGAAATATAGATACTATTTTAAATACGAGTTCAAAATTTTATATTAATTAATAGAGAATATATATGGATATAATATTTAGTTGTTTTAGTTTATCAAGCTAATTTGATTCATTCTCATCGATTTCCGATTTATCAGCTTGTCCGTCGAACTCGTGTCCATCGTGCTTTACTTTGGAATTCGTGCTTGGATTCGTAACTCATCTCATTCTCGTTCATCTCTAGCCTCGAAAGGTGAGCAATCACTCACGATTAACGTTCTTATATTTATTAAGTTTTATTTCACTTGAAAAAACAATTGAAATATGCTGCTAATTTGAACTGTTATTTTTTTTATTTGTTATATATGAGATGCTATTATATGTAATTGTTCATCCATGGGATATGACACCATATCCTGTTTTTTATATTATATTTCATTGTTATTGATGTTATATGCCTGTTGTTGATATATTAAAGTATTATCATATCTGTTATCACTCTGCAAGTTCCCTGTTAGTATAGAATTCCCTATGGGTTGAAATGATACATACCCGGACGATCTTGTAGAATAGGAGAAAATCGTTATGGGTTCAAATGATAAACCCAAGCGATTTTCATTGAATTGAATTTGGGATTGCGGGTTGAAAAGATATATACCCGTATATATTTAAATTACGGATTGAAATGATAGATATCCATATCACTTGACCATAGGATAGAAAATTATATACAGACACCGTTGGTCTATATATATACATATATATTGAAACGATCTCCATAGTTTAATATATATATATATATGGTTTTACATAAATATTCATTTTAAATATTATATATATATATATATATATGTTATTTTATAAAGGTTTAAAATTTAGATTTTTAAATTTATATGTTTTGAATTATAAAGGTTTAAAATTTTAGATTTTGATTTAAAGTGATTAAATGAATATTTCAAGTTTAAATAAATTGAAGAAAGTATTTAGTTTATTTGTAATTTGAGGCTTATTTAAAAGATATTGGATTTTATTAAGTGAATATTTCAAAACTAAATAATAATGAAGTTAAATAGAGATATAATGAAATTATCAAATTTAGTTTTGAAAATGTTGAACATTTAAAGCTTTGAAATCTATTGAAATTGAAATGGTTTAATTTGTAGTTTATATTTGAAATCGATATAAAATGGTTTATCGAGACTTGAATTGAATTGAAATGAGGAACTAAGATTTGATTTAAATAGGATTTGGAATTTGAGTTAATTCGAATTAATTTGTGAATTTTGAGGAAACTATTTTATTATATAAAGTATTTTCAATATGTATATAAATATTTTACTTTATAAATAATTTTGATATAAAGCTATAATATACTAATTATTTTTAATATATATACTATTTTAATACAAAAATATTTTTTTATATATACTATTTAATTTTATTAACTATTTTATTATATAAATATATACTATTTTCTATATCAAACTATTTAAGTGGGAAGTGTTACGATTTCAAAGTGTTATGATTTCCAAAGTGTTATGATTTCCAAGGTGTATAATTTCTAAGTGTTATAATTTCTGAAGTGTTAAAATTTTGGAAAGTATTATGATTTTTGAAATGAATATTATTTGAGTGAATAATGATATCGTATTGATATGGGTTTGAAATAGATATGATATTTTGGTTTGAAATATGATTTGAAATGAAATGACCACTGTGTTATAATAACATTTGGTTGTTAAAGAGACCGGGATCAGATATTGTCATACTCTCTGCCAATACCGAAAACCACTTTAACAACTGTGTACGTGGTGGAGATTCTAAAATGAAGTAGGATGGTTTGGTGACGATTCCATATGGTATTTACGTAGCCCTGACTCCCATGAGTAAGCTTGATGTGGCTAAAACAGGAGCCATGCCAGGCCAAGTGAGGTCATTCCTCCGATCGGACACATTTCTTCGATACCATTCTATTGCTTTTGTGATTGATTGGGTGCACCCTTTGGTTTGGGAGTGTGTCGCGAGGTGGGCGGTAGTAGCTGTTATGCGTTACCACCAGTCCGGATCCACAAACGGTATATCTACCCTGGCATTGCCTCGAGTGCCGTGTCACATGCCCTATCGCGCCTTCTACGAGTTTGTTTTGTACCGTACCTATGTGATGTCCTCTGGGTAAACCTCCAGTTTACGGAGGAGCGTACGGCATTGTATAGACTACGGGAATATATAAAACGTGTTAAGGGGGATATGGGTAACGCCTTAACGCTATTTTAATACTTTTACTTTACTATAGACATATTATAATAGCTTATATTATTACATAGTAGATAGTTCCACGGATTCTTAGAGGATGGAAATCCTAACTATCCTTTAAGTTACTTGTATTTCAGTTGATATTTCACTTGAGTTGGATTTATTGATATAGGAATGTTAATCCTGACTCGAGTGTTTTTTGTTTTGCTTTACGCTCGAGTCAGACCGAGTGTCACAGCATTTGAGTCTCACTGTTTGGAGATTGGAGCTTCACTTGGAGATCCATCTGTATCTATTCAGCTTTCAGCTATCCAGTGGTTTGTTCAGACTTGTCATCTGTTTGTATTCGAGACTACATTGTATTTGAGATATTCTGTTGTATTTTATTTCAAACTCTGTTGTTTATATAGTAGCTTCATGAACTGCTTTTTATCTATTCCGCTGCTTATTGTTATATTACTCTGTGTCAGTGATTCGGTGATTGATTTATTTACTGTATATGCTGAGTTTTGCCGAATAAAAATTAACAATCTAATATTTTGAGCAATTCAAGTCTGACATGTGCGGATGCGAATGGTTGAAAATACCGGGTCGTTACAGTTGGTATCGAAGCTCTGGTTTTAGGCAAAAACTTAGCATATGGAGTAAAATTAATTACATATTCACTTTCGTTCGAGCTTGAATCTCTTCCTCTTTGATTCAGATCTCCTTTGAATTCCGAGACTCCCCTTTTGTTCTGGAATCCATTCTTGTCTTCCCTATTCGTATTTTCTTGATTCTGGAGCATCCCATAACTCCACTATATGATTTGTAAAGGGGTGAAACTCCTTTACAACAGACATTGATTCACCGGAGATTTCTGTATCCCCAGTTTAGATGCTGCTATCTCTTACTGTGCCCGAATTCTTTCTCTTGCGATCGAATGGTGATTTGCCTCAGAATTCTGCATCAATATTATTCTGGAAGTCACGGGTGACCCGATTTAGGTTACCTGCGATTTATATGAATCTATCCATCTTTTCTCTTTTACTATTTAAATTATCTTATCTTCGTTTCGAGCCTATCTTCGAATTAGAATTCTTTTGATTAGGGTCCCCTTGAATTTTGAATCTCTATTCTCATTTTGAAATTCATTCTGGAATCCTCGAGTGAGGGAGTGTATTTATTATCAATATTAATTTTTTATATATATTGTGTTGTTTGAGTTGTTAATGTTGATTTGGGTTTTTGATCGATTCGTTTGATCAACGTTATCGATGGGAATTCCAAAACACCTGAACAGAGCAAACTGACACAATATTGTTTTCAAACTTGGTAAATGAAATAAATTTTGTAGGATTATACTATATATATATATAAGTAAAAAAATTATGGAATTAAAAGTTAAATAAATTGGTTGTTGAAAAAGATAATATTTAATTTTCATTTATTGCTTTGTAAATCGTTGACTATTTTCACATGATACAAATAAATGGAATTATAAAAACATGGTTTAGAAACTGTTTTGAAAATTTAATTGAATTTAAATTTAGAATTTGAGAATTTAATTTTCAAAAATTTCAAACTTTGGTTTTAAAGTTTTAAAATATATATTATTGAAAGTATTTTCGAATAGAAATCGTTTCCAAAGAATTTTAAAAAAATGTCTAAATCAGTGCTCTCCTCTTTTGTCACTGGAAAATAATTTCGGTGATGGCAGCCGCATCATCGACATTCATTTTCGAGTTTTGAAGTGGAGAGACCATTCAGTAGCTTTGCTACTCTTTTGTTTTGGAAAATGAATTTGATTTGAATTTCTAAAGTACGACTTGATTTATAATATATATGTATATAGGTATATGTTTATAAATTTGATTTGATACACACACACACACACACACACACACATATATATATATATATATCTAAATGGTTTGAAGTGAAATCGGAAATTTAACTCTTAAATTTATGTTAATGGATGTTTCCAATTATTAAAATGAAGTCATAAATTTTGAAAAAAAAGGAATTAGAAGATTTATTTGTATAATACCCAATTACATTCCAATATAACTTACCTAAATTATTCAGAAGTTAACTATGTAATTGAATAATATACAATGTAAAATGATTTATAAATAAAAAATTGAGTGGTTATAATAAGTGTCAATCTAATTAATTTATGTGATAAGATATATTAAGAGGATAAATTGAACCATTAATTTGGGAAAAGGGAATTAAATTGATTTGAATACATATGATTTTAATAAATTTTTATACACCTAATTTATGATTGTAGGAAATGATTAATTTAGATAAATTGGATAATAAGACAATGAATAAATAAATATGAATTTAGAAATAGTTAAGGTTGAATTATAAGTGAAATTAATATAAGTGAAATCAAATGAATTAAAATAAATTATTGAATATTAAATAATTTAAATTGAAATTTATATGGTTTTAAATTAACTGTTTTATTTTTCAAATCTATTTTTCTTTCTGGTTGTTTCTATTCTCCTACCTCCTTCCTTTTCGGGGATGAAAAGTTTTGATTAGGGGAGAGTGTAACGACCCGTAAATTTTAACAGTTTTAATAACGTAATTAATTGAAATTTTGTGAAATTTTAAATAATAAATTTTTAAATAAAAATTAGATATTTGGAATACGTCTAATTAAACATAGCAATTGGTAAATTTCCATCTGATAATATGAAAGTTTATTTTATTGTGTAATTCTATTTCAATTTAAATCAGTTGATATTTGATGATAATAAAATGTCTTCCAAACCTGAAAAATTTTATATAATAAATTTGTAAATCATCTTCTGAGTATGACATCATACTTCATTTCGCCAAATTTGGACTGATATTGCTCCGTTCATCTTATTTTCGGCGTTTTAGCAGCATTTTCGGTACCGATTATCGACTTTTGATAGGATGGTCGTACCACATATATCTGTATACCGTTTTGATCATCTCGTCGTGCTGATATCTGTGGTATATTTATTTCTGTGTTTTGGTGTCCGGTGTACAGCGAAACCGTGATACGATTTCGTATTGGTACCGGTTTATAATTTTTTCGTTTCTTTTGTCTTTTGAGTTACCCACGTGAATTGAAGAGCTTAATAATTTCAGCCAGCTTTTTGATTGCTGACTTTTGTTTTTCCCTAGCTTTGATTTTTATTTTTGGTTCGTTCAAAATTCTCTGTGTCCTTTCGTTTGAGCATATACGTTTATATATAAGTTTCTATTTATTTTATACTACTGGAGTCGCCTATTCCTCTCCCACCCCTTTCCTTTACCTGCCTTTCTTTCTTCTTCATCTTCTTCCACTCACGCAAGCTTTAACCCATCCACTCCTCCGTGTTTTCCAAGTGTCGAACCCCACATCTTTTCCCCCTCTGCTAGCAACCACACCCATATCTCCAGCATCATTTCCTCTCCTCCACCCATCCACTTTAGCCGAGTCTCCACCACCTTCTTGCCAGCTAACCCAAAACCGAGCCCAAATGCGCAGGTCTCCACCACTGAGCCACCATGGCCGAACCGCCTCTGTCGAACTCGCCACTGCCTCCCTATCTCCAAAGCTTCCACCCGAAGCCAAGCACAGCCGAGCTCCTCTCCTTCACCTCGTCCACCCCTTAGCCTACTTATTTTAAGGTAAATACATTTATAATTCTAATATATATTCTACATATATAAAGTTATGCATAAAATAAGGTTTGTGTATATATATACTAATATATATATATATAATGTTGCTGGTACATATTATATGTTAGTTTATAAATAGTTATAGTTTTAATATGTTAGTTTAGATGTTACAGTATGTATACAATAGTTGCTTATATATTTGATATGTTAGTTATAATATATTGGTTTGCTTTTCAAAACTGTTAGTAACAGTATATATATAAAGTTTAAAATCTGTTGGTATGCAGGTTATATATATAAAGTTATGTAAGTGTTTATTTTTTTTATAAATGCTGCCTCAGGTTTGTTTGTAAATATATAAATATATATATATATACTTAAAGATCTGCTATATATATATATTAAGTTTTATAAATTTTGTATGTAGAACTCTTATATAGATAAGTAGATAATGGTTGTAGTTTAAATATTTGTATATATATATATATTGTTGTTTCGGCTATAGTTATATATATATTGTTAGTATATCTATATAATATGCTCTGTTATATACATATTATTGGTGCTTTATGTGTATATATAAAAAGTTTATATACATATATTTATAGTATATATGTTTGCCTCAGTATAGAGATATATTAGTTTGAATGAAGATATGTACAGGCTTTGGTTGATATATATATATATATATATAATAAGTTTTACAAGTTATATTGGCTACTATATATAATGTTAGTGTATATATATATATTATTAGTCTTACTTGTTTGTTATAGTAATGTATGCTAGTTTATAATAGATTTTTTATACAAGCTACAGACTTCTTTTATACTCGGTTGGTTATGTTAATATGCTGTTAGTATGTAAGCTATATATTATATATACATAGATTTCAAATTTTTCAATTACTGTTTAGGTTATATATGTATCATAAAAAAAGAAATTGTTTATATTGATTTTATAATAAATAATGATTTGGATTTTTCTTTAGAAATATAGATACTATTTTAAATACGAGTTCAAAATTTTATATTAATTATTAGAGAATATATATATGGATATAATATTTAGTTGTTTCAGTTTATCAAGCTAATTTGATTCATTCTCATCGATTTCCGATTTCAGCTTGTCCGTCGAACTCGTGTCCATCGTGCTTTACTTTGGAATTCGTGCTTGGATTCGTAACTCATCTCATTCTCGTTCATCTCTAGCCTCGAAAGGTTAGCAATCACTCGCGATTAACGTTCTTATATTTATTAAGTTTTATTTCACTTGAAAAAACAATTGAAATATGCTGCTAATTTGAACTGTTATTTTTTTATTTATTTGTTATATATGAGATGCTATTATTTGTAATTGTTCATCTATGGGATATGACACCATATCCTGTTTTTTATATTATATTTCATTGTTATTGATGTTATATGCCTGTTGTTGATATATTAAAGTATTATCATATCTGTTATCACTCTGCAAGTTCCCTATTAGTATAGAATTCCCTATGGGTTGAAATGATACATACCCGGACGATCTTGTAGAATAGGAGAAAATCGTTATGGGTTCAAATGATAAACCCAAGCGATTTTCATTGAATTGAATTTGGGATTGCGGGTTGAAAAGATATATACCCGTATATATTTAAATTACGGATTGAAATGATAGATATCCATATCACTTGACCATAGGATAGAAAATTATATACAGACACCGTTGGTCTATATATATATATACACATATATATTGAAACGATCTCCATAGTTTAATATATATATATATATGGTTTTACTTAAATATTCATTTTAAATATTATATATATATATGTTATTTTATAAAGGTGTAAAATTTAGATTTTTAAATTTATATGTTTTCAATTATAAAGGTTTAAAATTTTAGATTTTGATTTAAAGTGATTAAATGAATATTTCAAGTTTAAATAAATTGAAGAAAGTATTTAGTTTATTTGTAATTTGAGGCTTATTTAAAAGATATTGGATTTTATTAAGTGAATATTTCAAAACTAAATAATAATGAAGTTAGATAGAGATATAATGAAATTATCAAATTTAGTTTTGAAAATGTTGAACATTTAAAGCTTTGAAATCTATTGAAATTGAAATGGTTTAATTTGTAGTTTATATTTGAAATCGATATAAAATGGTTTATCTAGACTTGAATTGAATTGAAATGAGGAACTGAGATTTGATTTAAATGGGATTTGGTATTTGAGTTAATTCGAATTGATTTGTGAATTTTGAGGAAACTATTTTATTATATAAAGTATTTTCAATATGTATATAAATATTTTACTTTATAAATAATTTTGATATAAAGCTATAAAATACTAATTATTTTTAATATATATACTATTTTAATACAAAACTATTTTTTTATATATACTATTTTATTTTATTAACTATTTTATTATATAAATATATACTATTTTCTATATCAAACTATTTAAGTGGGAAGTGTTACGATTTCAAAGTGTTATGATTTCCAAAGTGTTATGATTTCCAAGGTGTATAATTTCTAAGTGTTATAATTTCAGAAGTGTTAAAATTTTGGAAAGTATTATGATTTTTGAAATGAATATTATTTGAGTGAATAATGATTCGTATTGATATGGGTTTGAAAAAGATATGATATTTTGGTTTGAAATGAAATGACCACTATGTTATAATAACATTTGGTTGTTAAAGAGACCGGGATCAGATATTGTCATACTCTCTGCCAATACCGAAAACCACTTTAACAACTGTGTACGTGGTGGAGATTCTAGAATGAAGTAGGATGGTTTGGTGACGATTCCATATGGTATTTACGTAGCCCTGACTCCCATGAGTCAGCTTGATGTGGCTAAAACAGGAGCCATGCAAGGCCAAGTGAGGTCATTCCTCCGATCGGACACATTTCTTCGATACCATTCTATTGCATTTGTGATTGATTGGGTGCACCCTTTGATTTGGGAGTGTGTCGCGAGGTGGGCGGTAGTAGCTGCTATGCGTTACCACCAGTCCGGATCCGCAAACGGTATATCTACCCTGGCATTGCCTCGAGTGCCGTGTCACATGCCCTATCGCGCCTTCTACGAGTTTGTTTTGTACCGTACCTATGTGATGTCCTCTGGGTAAACCTCCAGTTTACGGAGGAGCGTACGGCATTGTATAGACTACGGGAATATATAAAACGTGTTAAGGGGGATATGGGTAACGCCTTAACGCTATTTTAATACTTTTACTTTACTATAGACATATTATAATAGCTTATATTATTACATAGTAGATAGTTCCACGGATTCTTAGAGGATGGAAATCCTAACTATCCTTTAAGTTACTTGTATTTCAATTGATATTTCACTTGAGTTGGATTTATTGATATAAGAATGTTAATCCTGACTCGAGTGTTTTTTGTTTTGCTTTACGCTCGAGTCAGACCGAGTGTCACAGCATTTGAGTCTCATTGTTTGGAGATTGGAGCTTCACTTGGAGATCCATCTGTATCTATTCAGCTTTCAGCTATCCAGTGGTTTGTTCAGACTTGTCATCTGTTTGTATTCGAGACTACATTGTATTTGAGATATTCTGTTGTATTTTATTTCAAACTCTGTTGTTTATATAGTAGCTTCATGAACTGCTTTTTATCTATTCCACTGCTTATTGTTATATTACTTTGTGTCAGTGATTCGGTGATTGATTTATTTACCGTATATGCTGAGTTTTGCCGAATAAAAATTAACAATCTAATATTTTGAGCAATTCAAGTCTGACATGTGCGGATGCGAATGGTTGAAAATACCGGGTCGTTACAGTTGGTATCGAAGCTCTGGTTTTAGGCAAAAACTTAGCATATAGAGTAAAATTAATTACATAATCACTTTCGTTCGAGCTTGAATCTCTTCCTCTTTGATTCGGATCTCCTTTGAATTCCGGGTTTCCCCTTTTGTTCTGGAATCCATTCTTGTCTTCCCCTATTCGTATTTTCTTGATTCTGGAGCATCCCATAACTCCACTATATGATTTGTAAAGGGGTGAAACTCCTTTACAACAGACATTGATTCACCGGAGATTTCTGTATCCCCAGTTTAGATGCTGCTATCTCTTATTGTGCCCGAATTCTTTCTCTTGCGATCGAATGTCGTTTTGCCTCAGAATTCTGCATCAATATTATTCTGGAAGTCACGGGTGACCCGATTTAGGTTACCTGCGATTTATATGAATCTATCCATCTTTTCTCTTTTACAATTTAAATTATCTTATCTTCGTTTCGAGCCTATCTTCGAATTAGAATTCTTTTGATTAGGGTCCCCTTGAATTTTGAATCTCTATTCTCATTTTGAAATTCATTCTGGAATCCTCGAGTGAGGGAGTGTATTTATTATCAATATTAATTTTTTATATATATTGTGTTGTTCGAGTTGTTAATGTTGATTTGGGTTTTCGATCGATTCGTTTGATCAACGTTATCGATGGGAATTCCAAAACACCTGAACAGAGCAAACTGACACAATATTGTTTTCAAACTTGGTAAATGAAATAAATTTTGTAGGATTATACTATATATATATATAAGTAAAAAAATTATGGAATTAAAAGTTAAATAAATTGGTTGTTGAAAAAGATTATATTTGATTTTCATTTATTGCTTTGTAAATCGTTGACTATTTTCACATGATACAAATAAATGGAATTATAAAAACATGGTTTAGAAACTGTTTTGAAAATTTAATTGAATTTAAATTTAGAATTTGAGAATTTAATTTTCAAAAATTTCAAACTTTGGTTTTAAAGTTTTAAAATATATATTATTGAAAGTATTTTCGAATAGAAATCGTTTCCAAAGAATTTTTAAAAAATGTCTAAATCAGTGCTCTCCTCTTTTGTCACTGGAAAATAATTTCGGTGATGGCGGCCGCATCATCGACATTCATTTTCGAGTTTTGAAGTGGAGAGACCATTCAGTAGCTTTGCTACTCTTTTGTTTTGGAAAATGAATTTGATTTGAATTTCTAAAGTACGACTTGATTTATAATATATATGTATATAGGTATATGTTTATAAATTTGATTTGATACACACACACACACATATATATATATATATATATATATATATCTAAATGGTTTGAAGTGAAATCGGAAATTTAACTCTTAAATTTATGTTAATGGATGTTTCCAATTATTAAAATGAAGTCATAAATTTTGAAAAAAAAAGGAATTAGAAGATTTATTTGTATAATACCCAATTACATTCCAATATAACTTACCTAAATAATTCAGAAGTTAACTATGTAATTGAATAATATACAATGTAAAATGATTTATAAATAAAAAATTGAGTGGTTATAATAAGTGTCAATCTAATTAATTTATGTGATAAGATATATTAAGAGGATAAATTGAACCATTAATTTGGGAAAAGAGAATTAAATTGATTTGAATACATATGATTTTAATAAATTTTTATACACCTAATTTATGATTGTAGGAAATGATTAATTTAGATAAATTGGATAATAAGACAATGAATAAATAAATATGAATTTAGAAATAGTTAAGGTTGAATTATAAGTGAAATTAATATAAGTGAAATCAAATGAATTAAAATAAATTATTGAATATTAAATAATTTAAATTGAAATTTATATGGTTTTAAATTAACTGTTTTATTTTTCAAATCTATTTTTCTTTCTGGTTGTTTCTATTCTCCTACCTCCTTCGTTTTCGGGGATGAAAAGTTTTGAGTGGGGGAGAGTGTAACGACCCGTAAATTTTAACAGTTTTAATAACGTAATTAATTGAAATTTTGTGAAATTTTAAATAATAAATTTTTAAATAAAAATTAGATATTTGGAATACGTCTAATTAAACATAGCAATTGGTAAATTTCCATCTGATAATATGAAAGTTTATTTTATTGTGTAATTCTATTTCAATTTAAATCAGTTGATATTTGATGATAATAAAATGTCTTCCAAACCTGAATATTTTTATATAATAAATTTGTAAATCATCTTCTGAGTGTGACGTCATACTTCATTTCGCCAAATTTGGACTGCTATTGCTCCGTTCATCTTATTTTCGGCGTTTTAGCAGCATTTTCGGTACCGATTATCGACTTTTGATTGGATGGTCGTACCACATATATCTGTATACCGTTTTGATCATCGCGTCGTGCTGATCTCTGCGGTATATTTATTTCTGTGTTTTGGTGTCCGGTGTACAGCGAAACCGTGATACGATTTTGTATTGGTACCGGTTTATAATCTTTTCGTTTCTTTTGTCTTTTCAGTTACCCACGTGAATTGAAGAGCTTAATAATTTCAGCCAGCTTTTTGATTGCTGACTTTTGTTTTTCCCTAGCTTTGATTTTTATTTTTGGTTCGTTCAAAATTCTCTGTGTCCTTTCATTTGAGCATATACGTTTATATATAAGTTTCTATTTATTTTATACTACTGGAGTCGCCTATTCCTCTCCTACCTATTTCCTTTACCTGCCTTTCTTTCTTCTTCATCTTCTTCCACTCACGCAAGCTTTAACCCATCCACTCCTCCGTGTTTTCCAAGTGTCGAACCCCACGTCTTTTCCCTTTCTGCTAGCAACCACACCCATATCTTCAGCATCATTACCTCTCCTCCACCCATCCACTTCAGCCGAGTCTTCACCACCTTCTTGCATGTTGACCCAAAACCGAGCCCAGATGCGCAGGTCTCCACCACTAAGCCACCATAGCCGAACCGCCTCTGTCGAACTCGCCACTGCCACCCTATCTCCAAAGCTTCCACCCGAAGCCAAGCACAGCCGAGCTCCTCTCCTTCACCTCGTCCACCCCTTAGCCTACTTATTTTAAGGTAAATACATTTATAATTCTAATATATATTCTACATATATAAAGTTATGCATAAAATAAGGTTTGTGTATATATATACTAATATATATATATATAATGTTGCTGGTACATATTATATGTTAGTTTATAAATAGTTATAGTTTTAATATGTTAGTTTAGATGTTATAGTATGTATACAATAGTTGCTTATATATTTGATATGTTAGTTATAATATATAGGTTTGCTTTTCAAAACTGTTAGTAACAGTATATATATAAAGTTTACAAATCTGTTGGTATGCGGGTTATATATATGAAGTTATGTAAGTGTTTATTTTTTTTATAAATGCTGCCTCAGGTTTGTTTGTAAATATATAAATACATACATATATATATATATACTTAAAGATCTGCTATATATATATATTAAGTTATATAAATTTTGTATGTAGAACTCTTTTATAGATAAGTAGGTAATGGTTATAGTTTAAATATTTGTGTGTATATATATATATATATATATATATTTATAAATTGTTGTTTCGGCTATAGTTATATATATTGTTAGTATATCTATATAATATGCTCTATTATATACATATTTTTGGTGCTTTGTGTATATATATAAAAAGTTTAAATACATATATTTACAGTATATATGTTTGCCTCAGTATAGAGATATATTAGTTTGAATGAAGATATGTACAGGCTTTGGTTGATATATATATACACATTTTTATATAATAAGTTGTACAAGTTATATTGGCTACTGTATATAATGTTAGTATATATATATATTATTAGTCTTACTTTTTTGTTACAGTAATGTATGTTAGTTTATAATAGATTTTTTTTATACAAGCTGTAGACTTCTTTTATACTCGATTGGTTATGTATATATGCTGTTAGTATGTAAGCTATATATTATGTATAAATAGATTTTCAAAATTTTCAATTACTGTTAGGTTATATATGTATCATAAAAAAATTGTTTATATTGATTTTATAATAATAATGATTTGGATTTTTCTTTAGAAATATAGATACTATTTTAAATATGAGTTCAAAATTTTATATTAATTAATAGAGAATACATATATAGATATAATATTTATTTGTTTCAGTTTATCAAGCTAATTTGATTCATTCTCATCGATTTCCGATTTATCAACTTGTCCGTCGAACTCGTGTCCATCGTGCTTTACTTTGGAATTCGTGCGTGGATTCGTAACTCATCTCATTCTCGTTCATCTCTAGCTTCGAAAGGTGAGCAATCACTCGCGATTAACATTCTTATATTTATTAAGTTTGATTTCACTTGAAACGACAATTGAAATATGTTGCTAATTTGAACTGTTAATTTTTACTTATTTGTTATATATGAGATGCTATTATATGTAATTGTTCACCTATGGGATATGACACCATATCCTGTTGTTTATATTATATTTCATTGTTATTGATGTTATATGCATGTTGTTGATATATTAAATTATTATCATATCTGTTATCACTTTGTAAGTTCCCTGTTAGTATAGAATTCCCTATGAGTAGAAATGATACATACCCGAACGATCTTGTAGAATAGGAGAAAATCGTTATAGGTTGAAATGATAAACCCAAGCGATTTTCATTGAATTGAATTTGGGATTGCGGGTTGAAAAGATATATACCCGTATATATTTAAATTACGGATTGAAATGATAAATATCCGTATCACTTGACCATATGATAGAAAATTATATAAAGACACCGTTGGTGTGTGTATATATATATATATTGAAATGATTTCCATAGTTTTAAAAAGGATATATATATATATGGTTTTACACAAATATTGATTTTAAATATTATATATATATATATGTTATTTTATAAAGGTTTAAATTTTATATTTTTAAATTTATATGTTTTGAATTATAAAGGTTTAAAATTTTAGATTTTGATTTAAAGTGATTAAATGAATATTTAAAGTTTAAATAAATTGAAGAAAGTATTTAGTTTATTTGTAATTTGAGGCTTATTTAAAAGATTTTGGATTTTATTAAGTGAATATTTCAAAACTAAATAATAATGAAGTTAAATTGAGATATAATGAAATTATCAAATTTAGTTTTTAAAATGTTGAACATTTAAAGCTTTGAAATCTATTAAAGTTGAAATGGTTTAATTTGTAGTTTATATTTGAAATCGATATAAAATGGTTTATCGAGACTTGAATTGAATTGAAATGAGGAACTGAGATTTGATTTTGGGATTTGGAATTTGAGTTAATTCGAATTGATTTGTGAATTTTGAGGGAACTATTTTATTATATAAAATATTTTCAATGTGTATATAAATATTTTGCTTTATAAATGATTTTGATATAAAGCTATAATATACTAATTATTTTTAATATATATATTGTTTTAATACAAAACTATTTTTTTATATATACTATTTTATTTTATTAACTATTTTATTATATATATATATATACTATTTTCTATATCAAACTATTTAAGTGGGAAGTGTTACGATTTCAAAGTGTTATGATTTCCAAAGTGTTATGATTTCCAAGGTGTATAATTTCTAAGTGTTATAATTTCAGAAGTGTTAAAATTTTGGAAAGTATTATGATTTTTGAAATGAATATTATTTGAGTGAATAATGATATCGTATTGATATTGGTTTGAAATAGATATTATATTTTGGTTTGAAATATGATTTGAAATGAAATGACCACAGTGTTATAATAACTTTTAGTTGTTAAAGAGACCGGGATCGGATATTGTCATACTCTCTACCAATACCGAAAACCACTTTAACAACTATGTACGTGGTGGAGATTCCAGAATGAAGTAGGATGGTTTGATGACGATTCCATATGGTATTTACGTAGCCCTGACTCCCGTGAGTCAGCTTGATGTGGCTAAAACAGGAGCCATGCCGGGCCAAGAGAGGCCATTCCTCCGATCAGACACATTTCTTCGATACCTTTCTATTGCTTTTGTGATTGATTAGGTGCACCCTTTGATTTGGAAGTGTGTCATGAGGTGGGCGGTAGTAGCTGCTATGCGTTACCACCAGTCCGGATCCGCAAATGGTATATCTACTCTGGCATTGCCTTTAATGCTGTGTCACATGCCTTATCGCGCCTTCTACGAGTTTGTTTTGTACCGTACCTATGTGATGTCCTCTGGGTAAACCTCCAGTCTACAGAGGAGCGTACGACATTCTATAGACTATGGGAATATATAAAACGTGTTAAGGGGGATATGGTTAACGCCTTAACGCTATTTTAATACTTTTACTTTACTATAGACATGTTATAATAGTGTATATTATTACATATTAGATAGTTCCATGGATCCTTAGAGGATGGAAATCCCAACTATCCTATAAGTTACTTGTATTTTAGTTGACATTTCACTTGAGTTGGATTTATTGATATAAGAATGTAAATCCTAACTCGAGTGTTTTGTGTTTTGCTTTACACTCGGGTCAGACCGAGTGTCACAGCATTTGAGACTCACTGTTTGGAGATTGGAGCTTCACTTGGAGATTCATCTGTATCTATTCAGCTTTCAGCTATCCAGTGGTTTTGTTCAGACTTTTCATCTGTTTGTATTTGAGACTACATTGTATTTGAGATATTCAATTGTATTTTATTTCAAACTCTGTTGTTTATATAGTAGCTTCATTAACTACTATTTATCTATTCCACTGCTTATTATTATATTACTCTATGTGTGATTCTATGATTGATTTATTTACTGTATATGCTGAGTTTTGCCAAATAAAAATTAACAATTTGATATTTTGAGCAATTCAAGTCTGACATGTGCGGATGCGAATGGTTGAAAATATCGGGTAATTACAGCCATCTCCTTCAAGGCCGTACATTTATTAATCCGAGCTATATCCCGCTCAAGCGCCATCTCCTAGTTTCGATGATGCAACACTTGAACCATATCAAGATGGCTGGATTTTATCTCTTCCATGGATTTCACAGCAGCATTAGCTTTTCCTTCAGCTTTTGCTAAGGAGGTTCAAGAGGCTTCTAGCTTGTTTGTCAAAGTGTCAATGATTCTTTTATCTTGAGCTTCCTGGCGTTTTAGTTTTTCAATCTCCACCACATGCTCGAAGGAGACTTTCGACATTATTTCTACTGCCTTCATCCATTCGCGATACTGCATGTGGAGTCGATGACACAGTCAATAGTCATCTTATGAATATGGTTTGGAACCCTTTTCAAGTTGGGAGGAAAGTAAAATCCTTCAAAACATAAGTTCGAAAATTATTCGCGGAGCTGTGCCATACGAGCAATTGGATTGGTTGTAGAATCTGTAGTAGAAGCTTCAACTTCAGTACTTTCTTTGCTGGGCCTATGGACATCAGCTTGTTCGCCATGGCGGCGACGACCGCTCAGCCGCTGAGGATTAGATGGAACTAAAGGCTGAGGAGGCACCAAAGTAATAGGAGGACCATGAAAAGGATCGATAAGTAGGTCCCTGCGATCAGCTGGCTTTTCAAGACCCTTTGAAGGAGGAGATCTTGATCTCGATCGATGTTTGTCTTAGGATAGCTTATCCCTATCACCTCTATCTTGATGACCCTGGTCCTGGCTTGGGCGATAAATGGAATCATAATAATCTCGATTTCCACGGTAATCGTGAACCTAATGATTGGTGGCGTATATCCCGGAGAGTATCAAACATGTTCCTCTTCCTCACCATCACTTCTGTAAAGAAAAACATAAATCGGTCAAATTTAAGCATTAAAGAGCATAACATCAAGTATAATACAGTGTTAATGGGTGCAAGTGTCCTTATGTAACCCCCCGACAAGCCAGGTGCAGGAGCCTTGCTCATTGGTGTAACTCTCCTCTAGAAGTAGGAATCTCAGTGCCAATTATGGTGGGAGATTCCGACTCCTCGATGCTCACATCAGTAAAGTGAAAAGTGTCAAGATCATGCGGAATCGATAGACCAGACAAAAAGTCAAGCAGTAAACTTGAATGCTCAGACAGTTGGGAAGAAGATTCATCTTGAACAACTTTAGGAGCCATCGACGACTTAGATTGATCAGAGAGACGACTTCTTTGAAATTTATGTACGAATATTTTCTTCTTTCTCCTATCAGGAACTGAGGGTGGTGAGGCCTACGAGGATCCGGCATCAACCCTAAGACCATTTATCGCTATTGTGATCAGGCATATCGCCTCTATGTCTTCCGGCATCAATATCAGTGAATTCTTGAGCACCCGTGATTGGGGTACCACGGGATTGGCTTGATTATCCCTTTGGTTGATTGCAACCCATGGTCTTATCCCTGTCGTCTAAGCAACTTTGGTTAGCCCCATACTAAGGCCCTCTTCTATCAAACAAAAAGTAATGAGACGTTCATCCATAAGCAAATATTCGATGTTCCTGTCCTTAGGCGGAGCATTTTCAGAATTGTGACTGCCTCTTCGTAAATGTTGCCGCTAGGCTAGGTGATGACACCTATAAAGGAGTAACATAATCAGGAATACAACCTGGATATCGTTTTTCCATGCTAACATGAAAATAGTAGATAACACTTACATCTTTCCAGTCATTGTCGAGTGAAACCAGGCAAGTAGAAAACGAAGAACCATTCGTTTTTAAAGGCACTTAACTTGTTCCACGTGCCAGTCAGAATCTGGCACCTCTTTGTTGATTCAATAAATATAAACGAGAGACTCCATGCCCTCCGCTTGAAAGTGAAAATGAATCGAATATCTTCGATGGTTGGAGGATGGTGTAGAAACTCCATAAATTCCATATAAGTACAATTAAGAAGAGCATAGCCATTTGGGTGGAGCTGAGATGGAGCTATCCTTAAATAATGAAGAATCTCCCGAATGTATGAATTAAATGGCAGGATGCATCCGGCCCAGTTCATAAACTTGTTGCACGCAGTATGCCCTTCTAAGGGTCTGTGAGCCCTATCATCCCGCGACGGAACCAACACGTTGTTGAAAGGAATTTCGTGCCTTACGCTGTTTCTTTAGAAGGCATCTTTCCTAAATTTTTGAAGCTACTAAATCATAAGGGTTCTTCAGAATTACTGCGTCCTCTAGAGTGTCGAGAGCAGGATCGATAACCTCCGATGGAACGATGGGAACAACATTAGAGAGATCAAATTATGTGCCTGGACTTTCCGGTTGTTCCGAATGATGAATAGATGGCGGACTATCGGATTTAGTTGTCAAACTTGATTTTACGTTAGAGTTATCCCTTTGGGAAGATGATCCAATTGGCATAGCTACGAGGCACCCAGAACGTCTAGAACCCATTACTATTAAACTTAGTAAAAATTATGGTTAGATAAAGTAAACTGTGCCCCCCAGTGTATAGTGAGTGCCAGTATGGTGCGTTAAAGTACTATATAGTATTGTAATAAGACGTGCAAAAATGAAACAGAAAAGACGACGAGACTTTGAGGTTTAATCGGAGAGACCGTCATTCCTGACCGTCTCAACTATTTCTGTGTGTCACCGGGAAACGATGCAGCTTGAGTTTTGCGATCCATTGTCGGCCAACAAGAGTTTGGTTTTTATCCAAGTTACCGATGAGCTTCAAGATAATAGTCAAAGGCATTGGTTCGTGTCATGATTCTAAGGCCATTTGTTACCAAATATGCTGTTCAAATCGTATGCAAGCCATATGCAAGTCCTAATGTCTGTTCAAGTATGCGAGGACAAAGCTCATCGTTTAGTTCAAGTTTTCTTATTTAAGTTCCATTTTTTGAAAAAAAAGTTCATTTGCAAACAAGGCCGATCGTTCGTGAATGCAAACAAGGGTCGATCGTTCGTGAATGCAAACAAGGCCGATCGTTTCCTTAAACAGCGTCATTTGATCGTTCGCAGTAGCCACTTCCACCAATCCTTCTTATGAGCCTCCAACCCTAAAGCATTGTCGATCGTTTGTAGGCGATCTTCGAACCCCAACGTTAAGAGGCTTCGTCGATCGTCCAAGAACGATCATGATGGATCAACTGTACGACCTTTTCATTTCCACTACATCGTCTTCCTAAATAAACAGTTGGCTAAAGCTGCAATGTAATCATTCTTCATCAAGACAAGTCATGTCATTTTCTACAGAAGCGATCGTAGGGATGGGAAAAAATAAAAGCTTCTGCTAAACGAATCGACTAACACAACACTACTGAAGTTCAAAGTCTCGTCCTCAAATTATATAGTAAGTTTATCTAGGAAAGGAGGAAAATCCACAATCGAATCGAGGAGAAATCTTAAGCGGGACAATGGTTTTCAAGATAGATCATTGTTGGGTCGGCAAGGAAAGAAAAGGGAAGCTTGTTTTTCTTAGCTTCAAAATGGAACGATACGAAATAAATCAAAGGAAGCAAAGAAATGGCTAAGTGTCTGTGCTTATATAGGAAAGGTATATGCCGATCATTATCGGTCCTAAAAAATTATGTCGATCGTCCCATATCTGAGTCATATGCCGATCGATCCACATCTAAGTTTTTAGCCGATCGATCCACCTCTAGGCTCTATGCCGATCATTATATATCCAATCCATGCGCCTATCGTTTAATGACCTAACATATGCCGATCATTTCATAATCACGAACGATTTGAAATTTATTTTCTGGGAAAGGGAGGATTATGGATATAAAAAATATATTGTAAAAAAAAAGAAAAAAGGAGGAAGTGAACATGCATGAAAGAACGACGACTGGTGGAAACTTTTAATAGAAAGTTATTTCCTTAAAATTGACAACGTCTCATGAACATGTAATCATGATCGGGAGTCAGGTACATACACGTATATGTATAAGTATATGTTTCAAAATTTAATTTCCTGAAACCGACAAAAAACTAAAAGATCACCTGGAGTCAACCAAAGGAAAACTAAAGCTAAGTTGCTGAAGCTTAGAAATTGCTAGAGTCAAAACAAGATGATCGCTAAGAAGTAGTGATCCTATGTTTATTCCATTGGAAATTGACCAATCATTACGATGAATAAGGAAAATACGACCTTCGACAAGAAAACAGTTCAATGAAAGGGTAAAGACTATTTGATGAACCAGATGGGTTTCTTTCAGAGAATTTTAGCTTGCAACGATTCAAAGCACATCATGTTTGATAGAAGATGTACTTGGGAGGGCAAATGTTATCCCGTCTTTTGGCAAAGTCATGATATCATCGACTTGGCTAGGAACGGATGGTCATCAACCTTAGGAAATGATTACGTACAATACTATAGACGATGGTCGGGCAGATTCAAACCGGGTCCCAATCAAGGTGCAATCAACATGAAATGACTGGCATAGCCCTATAAAGTTATATTTCAAATTTGGAGTCAATCGAAATTCGGATGCTCGAGTTACGGATGAAAAAAGGATTTGCATGGATTGATCGAGAACGATCCATAAAATAGCTCAAATTATCGAAGAACGATCAATATCTTAAGATCTTCAAGGCTAATTCATTTGAAACTTCTAGAGCATCAACAAAATGAAGATTGAACCCTGCAAAAACGATCGCAGATCATAAAGCTGAAGTTATAGGTTGGTCGATCGTTGTTGGCCGATCGTTTTTTCCAAGCCATAAAAATGATTGGCTTACTTCAGCGCATAATCCAAGTACAACAAAGATCGATTCGTATCTCCCAAATTACAAGTCAGAATGAGTCCATATCTTAGGGGCAATGTTAGGAGGCATGTGGAACACCCCAAAAATGATCGCACTAGAATTCAAAAAGCAAGAAAAAGGATCGGTGAACATTTAGCCGATTGTTCCTGATTGTTAGGTTTAGTCCACCGATCGTTGTGGTAGGCTCCTATGGACCTAATGAGCCTTCTGCCGAAATCTTAGTGAAATATCTCATCATCTGTCCCTATAAATACGGGCCCTATGGTTTATTTTGAAGATCCTTATGCTCCTAGTTACTTTAGTCTTTATTGTAATCAAGTTTTCTCTATTCATGGCTGTTGTAATCAGATTCATAAGTGATCAATAAAGTTAATCTTCAAAGTGGACGTAGCCCTACAATGTCAAATCGCTATAAATCTCTGATTTCTAATTATTGCTCTTTATTTACTGTTAGTTTAATCTATTCGTCGGTTTTAATTTTACTTTCTTCACTCACTTCTCTACATAAGTTTATTCTTCGGTGTTTTTGACTAATTTTGGCGTAAACAATGGAGGTGCTCAAAATCATATAAAGTGGAGGGGTTGAAGTTGAAGACAAAATTGCTTAAGAGAAAACTACTTAACTTTAACCACATGTAGTCGAAAATATAGGTATGGGAGAAATGCTCAAATTAGATGATGCAACGCTTGAGATGGACCAATATGTGCTCAAGGTCAACCGTCAAGAGCTTGAAATTTACACATTGCAAGCAAATTTGTTGCAATAAAGTGATCGAGAAGTGCCACATGTGCACGATCAAGTTAACGATCCTAGAGGAGATCGAACTCGTAGAATACAAGTTCAAGAATGTAAAAGATATGCATAAGCAACATCCATGAGAGAGAGTTAAGAATGTTATAACAAAACTCCATCTTCTAGAAGAAAATGTAAAGAGCGTAATTTCTCATTAGGAGGCACTCTCAAAGACTGAGTAGAAGTTCATGCATAGAATCACTGAAATGAGATGAGGAGATGCAACTAATAAGAAGGCGCTTAGATCCAAAGGAAAGATGGAGGCAGGGTGAAGAGATTGGGAATCCAATGAGGATAACACAAACCTCTTATTTCCAAACATTGCAAACTGTCCATATCCAAAAGGATATAAAACTCAACAACTAGTAGGTCAAACATACCCCATGAATCATTTACAATGCTTTTTTATACCATTGGAGGCAATACATTAGTCTAATATTGAATATTCACAATAATCTGTGTTGACATTGTGGCCAAACAGTGATGTAGTTTTGAACCAGCTACGATAGAATAATGGCTCTGACTTATGGTGATAGTCAAGCAGTAATTTTTGGGTCCCTAAAGAGAATCCTAAAGATGTTAAAGCCATAACTGATGTTAAGAAAATGGAGAATGAGATGTTTGTCAAACGATTCAATGTAGCAACTTCCAAATTTAAAGGAATAAATAATAACATGAAATATTACACCCTTGTTATTGGAGTGAACATTTTTGTTAAGGCTCAATAACTCAAGTGCTGACATTTTTATTAAGGCTCGCTAGATTAAGCTTCTAGAGATTTTGTGTTTGTACCCTCAAAACACCAAAATGAGTGCTTTGTTTGAATAAATTACCACTCTTAGTCTAAAAAATACTAAAAATTTATTGAAAGGGTAGGATTAAAGAAGATAACTAACTTAGGTGATTTTTAAAAGAAAGCAGAATGTTATATGCATTTAAGGAAGTTATGGGTGACGAAGAAATTTTAGTATCGTCGAGGACTGGAGCTGCCTAGCTATGGAGAAAAGCAATAAAACTTTAATGGAGGAAATAACAAAGGGGCTTACAGGGGTGATAAAGACTCATATTCAAGCACGACCCGAAATTTTCAATCATTCACATCCATACATGTCGGAATTGAATTGCTCAAAATATCATATTGTTATTTAAAATTTGGCAAAACTCAGCATATACAGTAAATAAATAAATAATCACAGAATCACAGACACAGAGTAATATAACAATAGTGCAGCGGAAACAAAAGAATAGTAGTTCATGAAGCTACTATATATAACAGAGTTAAACAAGATATAACAGAAGTCTCGAATACAATAGTCAAATACAAGATCAGAATACATCACTGGAATCAACTGAATATCTGAAAGTTGGATAGATAGCTGGATCTCCAAGCGAAGCTCCAACTCCAAAGGTGAGCCTCGAATACTGGTACACTCAGTCTGACCCGAGCGTAAAGCAAAACACAAAACACTCAAGTCAGGATTAACATTCTTATATCAATAAATCCAACTCAAGTGAAATAACAACTGAAAATAAAAGTAACTCAAAGGATGTTTGGGATAACCATCCTCTAAGGATCCGTTAAACTATTTATATATAGTAGTGTACGCTAAGTAGATAATGCCTAATAGTAATATAAAGTATCAAAATAGCGTTAAGGCGTTACCATTATCCCCCTTAACACATTTTATATAAGTGTCATAGTCTATACAACACTGTAAACTCCATCGTAAACTAGTGGGCTATCAGGGAGTACTCCATAGGTATAACCCAAAACAAATCATAGTGGTCGCACATAGGGATATGAGTATGACAAGGCACATGAGGCAATACCCAAGGTAGTGAAACTACTATTCGCCTGATCCGGACTGGTGAGAACGCATCGCCGCAACGATCGCAACACCGTGAAACAACACTCCCAATTCAAGGGTGCGCACCAATCAAAAACAAGTAATGAGTAGTTTACGAAGAAGTGTGTCCACTAGAGGTAGCTAACCTCACTGGCCTGGCACGGCTCCTATTTAAGTCATTTCCAATTTGACACAAGTGTCAAGGTCATCCATTATCGTTCTCTTTCTTCAAATCCAGCAACGTCATCATTCCAACCACTTCATTCTGGATCACACTCCGCGTATAATAGTTATTAAAGTGGTTTTCGGTTTAGACAGAGAGTATGTCCCTAACCGATCCCGGACTCTTTAATAACTACGTAAATATTACACCGATTGGTGATTTAATAAACTTTCAAAATAGTTTATATTACAAAACCTAAATATCATTGCCATTTCAAAACCATATCCATACGATATTATTTTCGCTTTAAATAAATCTATTTCCAAAATCATATCACTTTCGAAATTGTAAGTCTTTTAAAATCAAAACACTTTGGAAATCAAAACCTTGAAATTCATAACACTTTGAAACTATAGCTTGAAATCATAACATTTTGGAACCCATAACACTTCCTCTTAAACAGTTTAGATATTAAAATTAGTGTATAAAATAAGATAGTTTATAAAATAAAAATAGTTTATATAAAATAGTTATAAGGTAAAATAGTTTATAATAAAATAATATATATTGAAATGATTTATATAAAATAGTTTATATTAAAATAATTTATAAAGTAAAATATAAATAGTTGTAGATATAGTTTTAAAAAATACTTTATAAAATAAAATAGCTTCCACAAATTCACAAATCGATTCAAATTAACTCGACTTCCAAATTCAACTTAATTCAATCTCAATTCATAAATTTCAACTCAATTCAATTTCTCGATAAATCATTTCAAATTATAACGATTTCAAATACAGATTTGAAACACAAAATAAACCATTAAATTTCAATATATTTCAAAGCTTTAAATATTCCACATTTCAAAAAAACTAAATTTGATAATTCCATTTATATCTCAATTTAATTTCATTTCATTTAGTTTCTGAGATATTTCTTTAATCATTTCAATACATCTAAATACAACTTCAATTTACAAATTTATATAAATAAAATATCCCATTTAAATTTATATAAGTTTGAAATATTCATTTAAGCCACTTTTAATCAAATTCAAGTTATAAAAAATATCTTAAAATTTCAAATTTAATAAATTTCAAATCAAACTTATTTAAGTATAATTCTTAAATAATTAAAAATTCCAAATCAAATTCAAACTTATCTTTCAACCTGAAACATTATAAACTCTATATTTGAAAATATAAATTTTACATAAATACTTAAACATATTTTATATTGATTCAAATCAACTTTATTAAATCAACTTTAATAAATCTTTAAAATCAATATTTATTAAAACCATATACTTCTTTTCGAAACCATAGAAATAGTTTTTTTAAAATATATATAGACCAACGGTGTCTGTATACAATTTTCTATCCTATGGTCAAGTGATACGGATATTTATCATTTCAATCCGTAATTTAAATATATATATACGGGTATATATCTTTTCAACCTGCAATCCGAAATTCAATTCAATGAAAATTACTTGGGTTTATCATTCAACCCATAACGATTTTCTCATATTCTACAGATCGTTCGGGTATGTATCATTTCAACCCATTGTGATTCTATACTAACAGGGAACTTGCAGAGTGATAACAGATATGATAATAAAATAACAACAGTAACAGGCATATATCATCAATATAAATAACAGATAATGGTGTCAGATGTCACAGGTGAACAGATACAGATAATGGTATATATAGCAATATAAATAATTAACAGCAGCATATTTCAATTGTCGTTTCAATTGAAATCAAATTTAATAAATAAAAGAATATTAATCGTGAGTGATTGCTCACCTTTCGAGGCTAGAGATGAGCGAGAAATGAAACGAGTTCCGAATCCAAGCACGAATTCCAAAGCAAACCTAAATTGGCACGAATTCGACGGACAAGCTGATAGATAAGAAATCGATGATGATGGATCAAATCAATTTTGATATTAACTGAAAATATATACATTATTATATTGTTATTTCCCTAAACCAATATTCAATTAAAATACATAAATAAGTTTATGTATGTACTCTACAAAATCACAATATATATGTTACATTTATATAAGATATATATATATATATATATATATATATATATACATGTATAGGCTCTGGAAAATTGTTTTATATAAATAGGCATATCCTTAAACATATATATATATACAGTTGAAAAATATATACATAACCCATACATTATATACATGTAACTATATAATATAATTCCAAATAAAAAAGATTGCAAGCTTTACAAAATAGATATATGCGCGTATATATGCAGGCTATTCACAACAATCTGCAGACACCATATATACAATAGCCGTATGAATATATAGAAGCTTAAACACATAGATTTTAAACTAACATATAACTTAACAAATATATGTATATACAGTAACTTATACAGTTTATAAAATAAAACTCAATATCACGCATATAAAAGCTAATATATACACACAGACATATTTACTTGCCTATCCTATAGCGAACATAAATACTATATATAAACAGAATTCATATATACATATACTTACTTAAACACATATATATACCAATAGAAAATAAATGACTTAAAAATCTAAACTATATATATACAATCTAAACAGAGTTATAACATGCATGGATAACAAAGTATATTATATACTTCTTCATATATATAATCTCAAACGATGCAGAACCAAATATCAATACACGAAAAGTAAAACACAATACCTTATAACTTATATATACAAAAGAAGATCATATGCGAAATATACTTTATATAAAATATTTTTATATATATATGAAACAATCTACACTGTAAACCCAATATAATATAATGTAAGCAAATATATTGTCGAATCTACATGAAGCTATAGTAAGTTATTTATATAAAGTTACTTCACGAATTCAATATATAGGAACAAATTAGAACACATGCTAACTTTAATATGAGTTATAGGCAAAGACTTTACATATATAACTAACTTTATAAACCAAATATATAAACTTATATAAATGAAAGGATGAGAACTAAAAACCTATATATGTAAGCATAAACAAAATTTTATATAACTTTCATAAATCTGGAATATATAACATCATGGACAGCAGCGCATAAATATATATATATCAATACGTACTCAAATACGCGGAGAGAAAGGTGCAGCAGCTCGCCAATCTCGGCCTAAGGATTGCACGGCTGTGACCGAGGGGAGGAGGCGATGGCGGGTGGGTGTAGTGAGGCTGCGGCGGCGGTCAGGTGGAATAAAGGTGGCGACTTGGTGGAGCTGAACGAAGTGAGGTGTGAGGATGAGGCTGTGTGATGAGGTGGCTGTCGTCAAGAAAGCATTGGAGGTGACAGGCAGGCCAGAGGGGATTAATTGCCGGAGGTAGGTTGGTCGGCTCGTGTATTGCCGAAGGTGCGCGAGATGTAAGTGATCGGGAAGATGGAGTGGTATCGCGTGAGCAAGATGATGTAGCAGCTTCTTTTTTTTAGAAGCAAATGAATACGAACATGGTAGAAGAAGAAGAGCAGGCTAAGGAGTTGTGATAAGGAAATGAATAGGCTAAGAAGATTAAAAGCCTAAATATGATAGCCTATATTATATGTTGTATATTTTCTCAAGGTAACAGAACGAATCAAATGGAAAAAATGAACGGACCAATAAAATAATAAATGAGAATAGGGAATAGAAAAGGTCTCAAAAGTTCAATTCAATGAAATTAAATGCTAATGACCATTGAAATTTACATGGTGGTTAACCGAACAGGCAAAATAATTCAAAAAGTTCAAAACGGTACCGATACGGATGACCGTTTCGCAGTTTCCACGGCGTACGGGACTTCAAAACACAGAAGTGAATATACCGCTGAGATCAGCACGACGATACGATCAAAACGGCATACAGATATCAGTGGTACGATTGAATTATAAAAATTCAAATTTTCTACTAGCAAAAAATGCAGCAAAAATGCAGAAAAATAAAATCGACGGAGCTAAAGAAGTCCAAATTTGGAAAAACGAAAAATGACATCTTAGTCAGAAGATGATTTAGAATTTTTCTATATAAAAATATTCAGGTTTCGAAAACATTTTATTATCATCAAATATTAACTAATATAAATTGAAATAGAATCACATAATAAAATAAACTTTCATATTTTCAGATGAAAATTTGCAGTTTGCTATGTTCAATTAGACGTTTTCCAAATATCAAAATTTTAATTTTAAATTTTACTATTTTAAAATTTCACAAAATTCAATTAATTAAATAAATAAAACGACTAAAATTTACGGGTCGTTACAATAGACTTGCACAAAAATATTTTAAGTATACTGAACTGAGTGACTTGTTAGATGATGGAAATTTTTATCGATCAAAAAACCATCGAAAAATATAGTCGTTATAGAACTGCAAGCGCACGACGTACAATCGTAGTACGTATGCGAGTATAGGTCGATCCATAGGGAAATAATTAGATTCAAATATTTACTCAATCAAATTAACCAAAGTTTTTGAAATATTTTTAAACTAGAAAATTGTAGAAAATAAATTAGAGCAAAAGTGAATAAAACTATGATATTATGAGCAATTTAGAGGCAAATCCACTTCCAATCATTCATATAAACCAACAAAATATTCATCTATAATCTCTCTTTAATATATTAATTAGAAATGATTAATGTGTTTATTATAAGTATGGTTTATTTGTGTTATTAATTAGCACACTTAAACCATCAAACTCTAACACACCATTCAAACCCGCTTGTCAATTCTCATGAAAATGACGTGAAATTAAAAATAAAATTTATTTTAAGCATGATCTATTGATTATGAATTAGTAATATAGACCATCATATTTTGATTCTAGTTTGACTTCCATCATCAAAATCACTTCGACAAATGATCAAATAGTTTATGTTATATTGGATTAAGCATAGCCTATTTAAATGTCAACATAGACTATCAAATTCACTAAAAGAAAAACATAAACCACCATCATTCATAATTTCCATTAAGCACAAAAGAGATATCATAAATGAAACTATTATGTTAATTTAATATTTTTCATGAGAGCTTCATTACCCCTGAATTCAAGGGGTTTAGCTACTCATATTTGAATACATCTTAACATAAATGATTTCAACATAAAAAAAGCAAGAAAAATGAGAGCTAATTAAAAGAAAAGAGAGCTAACTACTTGCATTAAATAAAAATACACTAATTACAAGAATTAAATCTATGCTACTAACATGAAATAAGAGGAGCATAAAGTAAATAAGAGAGGATAAAATAAAATAGCCATAAAAGAAAGCATGAAATAGGAATGTATGAGAGTAAAGAGAAAGGCTAAGAAGCAATTAAAGAGACATTTTATTTACCATTGATTTGTGGCTACAATATTGCATAAAAAAGAAGAAGATGGTTACATGAAATATAAGGGTTATTTACACATGCTTAAAACCCTAATTCATATTTTAGGGCACTACCAAAAATGCCCTTGAGATAGTGTAACCTCCAAGTAATCATTAGGGAATTAATTAATCCCCACTAACATGCTCTTAAGTCTCCATTAACATGTGCATGTGCTTTTAATTATGGACATTAGTTAGTGAGTATGTGGGCTTCTCCATGTTGCAAGAATTCTTTTATTTCCTTTCTTCATTTGCTTACAACATATGTGTATGTATACATCCATGAAACCTCTTCATATTTGCACTCCATTTCCTATAAATAAAATTGTGCAAATAAATTTTCTCAAATTAATTCATACACAAAATTACCATTTTCCCCCAAATGAAGATGAATAAATGATGATTTGAAAAAAAATTAAATTTTGGTTTAAACATGTAAAATACCCTAATAGGTTCATTTATTTGAATAAAAGAAGATTAAATATGGGAGTAAAAGTATGCACTTTTACTTTCATATTATATGCCCTCACCCTTATCTTTTTATTCGTCCTTGAATAAACTAAAACTATGATAAATCCATTTTCATAGGAAATACGATTGCATTGAGCGTATGCAACAAGTCGTTAAACCTCTAAGTGTCCTAAGTAGGACGAGTTTTGTCTCATGAGGGTTTTTAGCGGATACTGCCCGCAAAATATAAATGCGATATGAAAAATCTAATGCGACTACATGATGCAAGTTTTTGAAAATATATACAAATGAAGAATTTACTTTTAAATTGACACAAGTAAGTTAAATACAAGTTTTTGTTATTATCAAGAAATTTTAGTATTTTTACTTATCAAAAACTTCCAACAAAAATTAAGTTATCACCACAATTAGACTTTAGTTTGGCTAGTTGTTTCAGTTGATAACATAGTGCAACTATGAAATGAATCCTTTAGTTGATTATCAAAGTTTTTCAAAGTGGCATTTTTATTTCTTTTGAATAACAAGTCAAATCAAATAAGTGAAGATAGTCCTTGGGTTTCAATTGCTTGCTCTCTCTATTTTGAAAAATATTAACATTATTATTTACACACCTAACTCTGATAAACTAAAGCCAAATATACCGATCATGCACAACCTTTCGAGCTTACGTGAGAAGAGTATAGAGCGTGATGAGTGTACACACTTGCGTATGAACACATAACTCTAGGTGTTTATTATTATTATTATTTTAATTTTATTTACATACACCTAACTCAGATAAACTGAGGTCAGCTATACCGATCATGCATTGCCTTTGGGCTTCCATGAGAAGGGTACAGAGCGTGGCAAGTGTACACACTTACGTGTGAACACAAATCTAGGCGTTTCTTATTTTTATAAAGCTTTCTTTTTTTATTTTTTATGAAAAGAGAGAGTTATGCAAAATCATCTTAGCTCTACTTAACTTAGAAGATAAAAAATGTTATCGCCTTTACTTTAAATCAACCACTCCTAAAAACAAATATTACAATTAGGATATACTTCGTAATTATCACTCATGAACCTTCATATATACTAGTTAAACCATAATTAATTGTAAGCAGACTTTTATTTTTATTTTTGTCAATACAAGTAGATTTTCAAAATTTTGAATTTAGTAACCAAAAACATATACTTGTCCTATCGTGTCTCTTCAAAAGCAAATCAATATGCTAAAAAAATAAAATTTTATTTTGGGAATTTTTTTTGGTTTTGGAAAGAAAATGCAAAAAATAAACCGTGAAAAATCAAAAGAAACATGAGACTCCCCCACACTTGATTTTGACTGTGTCCCCACAGTCAATACATGATATAATAAGTGTAACGGAGAAAAATATGTACATATTTACTAGAGAGGATTAAAATTTCTTACTAGACGTAGTGTGGCTCATTAAGAATAATGAGCTCCTCCTCTCGATCACTCGCCAACTCTAACTAAGGTTTTAAACGATGACCATTGACTCTAAAAATCGATCCATCCCTAGGGTTTTCTATTTCTATGGAACCATGTGGAAAAACAGTACATATGACGTATGGTCCTGTACACCTTGATTTTTATTTCCCAGGGAACAAATGAAGTCGAGAGTCATACAAAAGAACTTTTTGATTTGGAGAAAATGTTTTCCTTAGGATTGACTTGTCATGAATTTTTTTTATTCTTTCTTTGTAAATTTTCTCATTTTCATACGCGTCATTCCTAATCTCCTCTAATTCATTGAGTTGCAATTTCCTGTTTTCGCCAACTTTCTCAAGATTAAAGTTTATTTTCTTAATCGCCTACAACGCTTTATGTTCGAGTTCAATGGTTAAATGGCATGCTTTGCCATATACTAGCCTAAAAGGAGACATCCCAAGATGGGTTTAATACATAGTTCTGCAAGCCCAAAGCGCATCTGTTAATTTTTGTGACCAATCTTTTCGATTTTTATTCATAGTTTTCTCCAAAATTTGTTGGATTTGGCAATTTAAAACTTCAACTTGGCCACAAGTTTGAGGATGATAAGGATTGGATAACTTATGGGTTATCGAGTGTTTCTTTATTAGAGTTTCAAATGATCGATTACAGAAATGGGTTCCATTATCACTTATTATAGTGCTAAGTATTCCAAATCTCGAAAAGATGTTTTCCTTTATGAATTTCACAACAACATTATGATCATTTGTTTTACAAGGAATGGCTTCAACCCATTTAGATACATAATCAATAGTAAGAAGAATGTATAGATTTCCGAAAGAGTTGGGAAACGATCCCATAAAGTCAATACCCCAAATGTTGAAGATCTCGATCGTAAGAATAGGGTTCAAAGGCATCATGTTTCGTCGAGAGACTTTTCCTAACATTAGGCAGCGATCACAAGTTTTACAGAACTCGAATGCATCTTTGAAAAGCATAGGCTAGTAAAAACCATATTGAAGCACCTTTTCCTCTGTTTTCTTGGGACCAAAGTGACCACCACAAGCTTGATCATGAAAAAACAAAAGAACAGTCTTAATTTTGCAATCTAGGAGGCACCGTCGAATGATTTGGTCGGAACAGTACTTAAACAAGTATGGATCATGCCAATAGAAGTACTTGACTTGGGAAAGAAATTTATATTTATCTTGTTTCGGGCAAAATGAAGGAGTTTCTTTAGTGAATAAATAGTTCACTATACCGGCATACTATGGATCGACGAAAACGGAAAGGAGTTGTTCATCAAGAAAGTTCTCGTTGATCGGTAAAGAAGGTCATGCATTTGGAAGACATGACAGATGATCAGCAATGACATTGTCAAATCCTTTTCTCTCTTTGATCGCAAGGTCAAATTCTTGGAGTAACCGGATCCAAGGGATTAAATGAGACTTAGCATCCTTTTTAGCAAAAACGGTACCTAAGAGCGGAGTGGTGAGTGTAAACGGTAATGTGTAAGCCAATCAAATATGGTCGGAACTTTTCGAGTGCAAAGACTACCACTAGAAGCTCTTTTTCAACGGTCGTGTAATTGAGTTAAGCATCATTTAGAGTCACACTAGCGTAGTAAATGACATGAAGAATTTTGTTGATGCGTTGTTCTAAGACAGCACCAATTGCAAAGTTAGAAGCGTCACACATTATTTCGAAAGGAAGATCCCTATTGGGGAGCAAATGAGGGGAGCAGAAATGAGTTTATTTTTGAGACGGTCGAATGCAGAAACACAGTTAGAATTAAAATCAAATGGAACATCTTTTTCAAGAAGAGTCGTCAGAGGTCGAGCAATTTTACTAAAGTCCTTCCCAAAGCAACGATGGAAACCAGTGTGTCCTAGAAATGAATGAATGTCTTTGACAGATTTGGGAATGCATAAATTCGCAATTACGTCAATTTTAGCTTTATCTGCCTCAATGCCTTTGTTTGAAATGACATGCCCAAGAACAATGTCATGTTTGACCATGATATGACATTTTTCCTTGTTTAACGTTAAGTGTTTGTCCTTATATCGATTTAGAACCAACTCAAGATGGTGTAAGCACTCGGAAAAAGAGTTTCCAAAGATGGAAAAATCCTTAATAAACACTTCCAAAAAGCCTTTGAACATGTCGGCAAAGATGCTAACCATGCATCTTTGGAAAGTAGCAGGAACATTGCAAAGGCAAAATGGCATACGTCAATATGCATAGGTGCCAAAGGGACATGTGAAAGTCGTTTTCTCTTGATCTTCGGGAGTGATTGGAATTTGCTTATAACCGGAATAACCATCAAGAAAGCAATAGAATGCGTGGCCCACTAATCGTTCAACCATTTGGTTGATGAAAGGAAGAGGAAAGTGATCTTTACGTGCTGTAGCATTTAATTTTTGATAATCAATGCAAACACGCCAACCGTTTGAGTACGAATTGGAATGAGTTCGTTAGCATCGTTCTTGGTAATGGTAAGTCCAAACTATTTAGGAACGACATGAATTGGGCTAACCCACGAACTATCAGAGATGGGAGATATGATTCTGCTATCAAGGAGTTTTAGAATTTCGTCTCGAACCGCATTCTTCATTGTTGGGTTAAGCCTTCATTGCGCATTACAAACATGCTTGGCTTTGTCAACTAAGTGGATGCGATGTTGAACAAGAGCGGGACTAATTCCCTTTATATCAGTAATCGACCATCCAATTACCTCTTCCTTTTTCGACAGAACTGAAAAAATGAAGCTTCTTGATCAAGAGAAAGAGTTGAAGAAATTATGATAGGAAATGTTTCGTTATCACCTATGTATGCATACTTAAGGTGATTAGAAAGAGGTTTGCGTTCCAACCTAAGGGGTTGCTCAATCAAAGAATTTGGTTGAAGATCCGACTCAACCATGAGGGGTTCAAATCGAAGCGCATTTTCAATTTTGTTAATTTGTCATGAAACAGTTATTCGTATTCAGTCTTGCATTCTTTGTTTAGGTCCACTGTTTCATTGTCCAAATTTTCTTGAATGAAGTTAACTTCCAATGTTTGGTCAAATGGTTCATTCTATTGATTTTGAAGATTGAAGATGTTAAGATCCAAAGTCATGTTTCCAAAAGAAATTTTCATCGAACCATTTCAACAATTGATTAGGACATTTGAAGTAGCCAAGAAAGGTCGTCCTAAAATCAATGGAATTTGACTCATAGGATTATTCACATGTTGTGTCTCTAGGATGACGAAATCAATAGGGAATATGAATTGACCAATTTTGATGAGTACGTCCTCGATTTCTCCCACAGGTTTCTTTATCGAATGATCGGCAAATTGAAGAGTTACTTTCATCGGTTTTAGTTCACCCAAGCCAAGTTGTTGGTAAACTGAACAAGGAATCAAATTAAAACTTGCACCCAAGTCTAGTAAGCACTTATCAATCGTCTTGTCTCATATCATACACAAGATCGCTGGACATCCAGAATCTTTGTATTTTTCGGGGATTGATTGAGACAAAAATTTGCTAGGACCAACAGCTAAGAAAACATTCTTGGGTACATGAGTGTGTCATTTTTGAGTACACAAGTCCTTTGGAAACTTAGCGTAAATCGGGACTTGTTGAACGATTTCAAAAGAAGGAATGTTTAATTTGACTCGTTTGAAAATTTCCAACATCTTTTCCATTTGATCAGAATGTTTATTAGCTCAAAGGCGATGTAGAAATAGAATTCGATACTCAGTAGGTCGGTCTACTTAAGTAGAAAAAGAATTTGGATTGGCATTTGATTCGATGTATGGCTTAATGTTTTATTCAAAATCGCTTGTCGTTTTCAAAGCGTCAAGAGAAGCTTTCGGTAATTGGTTTGGATTGACCACTTGGTTATCGATTTTTAGTGAAATGCCAAGTCATGATAGCATTCATTAGTTTACGTTGCTATCTTGAATGACATGGGTTTGATTCGAGTTTGTGTTTTGATTTCTAGGATTCGAAACGGGCTAACATAGGAATGTTCCTCGTTCATGTTCACTCACAGAGGTGGCTAATTGACTCATTTGCATTTCAAGTTTAGCAATTGACTAACTCATATTCTACATGTACGAGGTCACCAAATTTTCCAAATTGCTATTTGATTGGAGGTTTTGAGTGGTCATTTTAGCCAAAGTTTCAAGACTTTTCTCAAGTGAAGTTAATCGTTTATCATCTTGGGGAGCTAAAGATTGTTGCAGTTGATTTTGAGATAAAGGTATAAAATTTTGTTGAAAGTGGTTGGGCTGAAAGGGAGGATTCAAAGCATTGTTTGGAAATGCTTGAAAGTTGGGATGAACCAAATTCATGTTAGAATTATTTTGGTTCCGTGCAAAATTAGGATTATTTCTCCAACCAGGATTGTACATTGGAGAAAATAGGTCATTCTTAACCTTATTAAAAGCATTGAGTTGTTCTACGGAATTAGGATACTAATAGGCTATGTGATTCAGATCGTTGCATTTATAACACGTTGGTTGGGAAGCTTGGTTCATTTGATTGGATGAGAAAACATTGTCGAATTTATTAATCATTGCATTGATTTTTGCTTCCGAAGCCATTGATGATCCTATCGAGTGTGCGCTCGATCGTGAATAAATGGATTTTTTGTTAGAACGTTTCCATTGGGATAATTTTTGGCCAACTTTTCAAGAAATTGCCAAACATCGTCATGATGTTGGGTAAGAAAATTGCCTTGGCACATCGATTCCAGCAAGGTTCGTAAACTATTTTCAAGTCCATCGTATAAGATTTGGAAAGAGTCCATTTTTCGAAATTATGGTGTGGATATTTTATCAAAAGGTTTTTAAATCTTTCAAAGTATTTTTCGAAAGGTTTACCTCTGAATTGATTAAAATTCACAATTTTATTTTGGATTTTTATTGTTTTTTCCAAGGTGTAGAATTTATTTAAGAAAACTTTAACATATTCATCCCAAGTTTTGATCGAGTTTGAAGGTAAGCTGTATAACCATTATTCAGCCTAATCGGCAAGGGCAAATGGAATTAACCAAATTTTGATTCCATCATCGCATAATTGTTAGAGTTTAATGGTTGCACATACTTGTTTGAATTTTGTTAAGATGATATATGGGTCGTCGTGTTCAAAATTGCCAAATTTCGAGAGCGTGGCAATATGATTTGAATGAATTTCGAAGTGATTACCCGTTGGGGCAGGTAATGTGATACACAAAGGAATAGAAACTCTATCGAAAAAGATGTTATCCATGAGAGTTCGAGGGGCGTTTTCATTCGCCTTTGTTGGAGGATTATTCGTTCGAGTTAAAATGGTTTGATGTTGTGTCACGAGTCCAGGTACTCATGCACAATTGAAAAGATCAAGGAGAGAAAGACGTAAAAATCAAGGTTTAAGAGAATGAAACAAGATTTATAAAATGAAATGAAGTGAAAAATTGTTTATATATATATATATATTTAAAGGAAAAATATTTAGCAAAAAGAATTTGTTTTTCAAAAGGGAGATTTGATTTTTTTTTGTTTTTTTTAAATGTTTTATTTTTTTTAAAAGATATTTTTTGGATTTTTGTTTTTTCTAAAAAAACTAACTTGAGTAAAATGCTTTTTTTGAATTTTTTATTTTGTTTGATTTTTTTTCTTTTTTTTTCAAAGGAAAAGATTTATTTTGGATTTTTATTTAAAAACTAAATTAAGTGAAATGTAAAAATAATATGGATTTTGTTTTTTTATATATGCATGAACTAATGCAACTAAATGAATGCAAGGACTTAATTATAAATTTTTTGTCCTTAGTGGCTCCTAACTCAAAATTGTATGATCACACTTTGACTTAATCCAACAAAATAGTTCTTTGCCAAGTAACGGACAGGGGTTACCGGTGCACCACGAATCACCGTAGCAATGCGGCCGAAGGTTTAAGTACCTTCAGAGAAACAATCACTATAATATTTATGAATCACCATGATATTTATAAATGATTATTGCTCTGCCGTAGCCTAGACATCAAGAAATTAGATTGCCGAAAGTAGACAACTTGTCAAGATACAATTAAGCCCTAGATGAGCTCGCGACACCCTTAAGTCCAATGTCTAACCGTTATTATCAGTCAAATTTCTAAGATGATATGAAATTTGTAGGCCAAGGAAGGAGTGATGAAATACCCCACCTTATGTGAAGTTGGGTATTGCCCTTAGAAAATAAAAACAAGATGAAATGAATGCAAAACATAAATTAAACGTGTATTAACAATACAACTATGAATGAGATTTGATTTTGCTTTTGTTTTTGGATTTTTAAAATGAAAGCAACCAATAATGCAAAGAAAATACAAACTATAGTTAAGAGCACGATACTAAAGCATGCAGAGCTATTAGCAAATTATTTTTAAGCAGCAATTTTTTTAGCGCAATTAGCAAGCAAAGAAAAGCAGTTTTTAACAAGCAATTCCTTTTGTTCTAGTTTCCTCCAATTTGCAGCCGGTAAAAGTGTTGAAAAATATTTTTTTTATAAGTATAGAATGAAAAAAAGAATTTTTTTTATTATTTAAAGGCAAGTGGTTTTTTTAAAGAAATAAAAAAAAGAAAACTTAAAGCGAAGGTATAAACCCTTTTCTTTTCAAAGAAGAAGAAAGAAAGAAAAGAAAAACAAAAAACCAAAAAAAATGAAAATTTTCTCAAAGCGAGAATCTTAAAAACGGAAGCTAAACAAAAAGAAAATGTTAAAACACATAAACTAAACTAGAATCTAAAAAAAAGGAAGCTAAACAAAAAAAAATTTAAACACATAAATTAAACTAGAATCTAAAAAAACAAGTTTAGAAAACAATTCCCGAAAGCCCACAACCATGCTACCTAAAGCCCATTACAAAAAAACAAATTTATTCCCCCAGTCCCTTCTCTATGTTAAAAATGCAAAGAAGAAACTAATAATAAATAATAATAAAAAATAAGTCGTCAGTCATAAAATTAAAAAGGAAAAATATAGAAATACAAACGCAAAAAAAATGATCAAACGTGGAAGGTGTCTGTTCAGTGATTGTTTGAACTAGCGGTTGTGTGTTTTCGAATTTTGGATTCGAATTGGGGATTTGTTCAATTTGGAGGTAGTGCAGACTTGATGTTCGGGTGAGGTTGCGGAGTTCATGATTGTAGGAATCAGTATGGGCTGTGAACCAGTGTTGGCCTTGGTTGGTAATTGAGGTTGCGGCGAGTTTTGGGGAGGGGGGATTTCTGCTGGTTCGGTGGGTTATAAAGGTTTTGAGAGGTATGGCAGGAGTAGTGTACCAAGATGATTGCAAGAGTTTGGGTGCAGTATGCAGTGAGTTGAATGAGATGGTTGTAGGTAATTGGGTAAGTGTAGAGGTTAATGTGGTGGCTGAGGCGAGAGGATGGAAGAGGGATGAGGCAGTTCAGGCAGTGTGGTTGTTTTTATTGAAAGTAGTTTGGGAGTTTGTTTATGATGGAGGATTGTTTGTGAATGTGGATGTAGGCAGTTAGCTTTTGGTTGTTTTCAGGTTGAAGAAGTAGGGAGATGAAGCTATAGAGTTGGTGGAGTCAAGATGGTGAGATTGGAGTAGTGACTGAGAGCTCAGACGATAGCAGGTAAAAGTGATGGATGTGTAGCAAAACTAGATAGTGAAGGGTGCAAGGTTAGTGAGGAGATCAAATTGGTTATGACATATTATAGAGGAAGTGATTTGTTGTGATAGGTGTAGAAATGGTTTGAGTTCATTAGGAGATGGAGACAGGAGTTCGTGGCTGATTGCAGTTGTATGAAGAAGGTGGGTTTCAGGTGGAATTGCAGTGAGATGATAGGAGTTTGTGATGTGATAATGTGAAGCAGTGAGGAAGAGTGGTGATGTGTAGGTTTGAGTGGAGGAGGCAGTGTAATTGATGTGTCAGTGTGTTGTAGGCTTGGTGTTCAGGTGAGGTTACAGGTGGTCGTGGAATGCCGAGAGTTTGTGAAGGCGGCTGTTTGTAATATGTTGAAGTATGTTTGAATGGGTTGGAGTTGGATTAGCAGGCAGTAGAAAGTTTGTGAGGTGATGATGGAGGAATTTGAATTAAGTGGTGAAGGCAGTTGGTTGATTCAATGAAATGGTTGATTAGGTTGATGGTGAAGGATGGCAGGAGGAGGAGCAGTTTTGGTTAGTGTGGTGGAGGAGTGAAAGTTGAGATGGTTTTGCTATCAATTGAACTACCTATAGAAACAAAAGCCTGTAGAAACAAAGAACTGAAATGCAACAGAGACAAATAAAAAAATGTAATGTTTGAACAATTGTAAAAATGTGTTTCAACACCCACAAAAATAATAACAAAAGCAGCAAAGAATAGCAACAATGAAACACAAAGAAACAAATGAAAATGAAACAAAGTGAAACAATGGAACAAAATAGAAATGTAATGAAATACAATTTTTTTTAAATGACAACTAACTTAAAATGAACTAGTAGGCAAGTGCACAAAATGAAATGAAAACAAAAGTGGCAAAAGAAAAACTCTCTTTTTTTTCTTGTTTTTTTAATATAAAATGTAACACTAAACAAAAAGTGAAAGAGTATGAGTATCGCAACTAACCCTAAAGGGTTTATTTCTGAAGACAAATGAGTTGCGGCTAACCCTAAAAGGGTTTTTTCTTTAGAAGCAAGCGGGTTACAATGCATTCAGCCCGAACCGCTTCTTTTATTTGCTTTATTATTTTGTTAGGCCTATGTACTTCTTCAAGCCCATGTAAAGCTATTTATATATCTCAAGTTGTAAAGCTGTTTAGTAACTTTCACTGATAATTCAATAAAGAGAAGTTTTATCAAAAACAACTTGTGTAATCAAATCTCATCAACTTCAGTTTTCTAACTTGGTATCAGAGCCATCATCGCCTAAAGGCAAATCATCTAAAGCATTGGATCTGAAGTATCATCAGATTCAATATCATCATCTGATACTCAGTCCACTCATCAGATACAAGATCATCATCTGAGATCTGGATCAGTGCCATACCTGAAGATCAAAGATCTTGGTTGCAGCTGATCAGATAAAAGCAATTCAGAAAGAAGTAAATCAGAGAAAATCTCATCATCAGAGTCGAAGAAAAACATCAAGAAAATCATCAAGAAATCAAGAAAGTTATTACCCTGCCAAGAACTCATCAGCCAAATCTCATCACCTGAGTTCTGGCTGTAACTGACTCTCTTCATCTCTTATCTTGAAAGCTTCAGACCCTGTAAGCATTGCTAATTCTTTTGTTGATTCCATATCTCTCAAGATATCATGGCAGGAGATAATGAAAGTTCTGCCACATCGAGCACCTCATCCAATTCTCGTCAGAATGCCACTGAAGGCCTGATAAAAACTATAATAAGCCCTCAGAATCAGTTGATTACTGCTCATCTTGAAGAAAATAACTATCTCTTATGGAAAGTTCAAGTAGAGACCGCCATCAGAGGCTATGGTCTTGAAGAATTCCTCTTTGGCACCATTATTGTTCCACCCAGATTCATAACTGATCAAGAAAACAAAACCGTCAGCAATGATGAATACATAAAGCATCAGAGACAAGACAGTCTAATCTGTTCATGGCTCCTATCATCTGTAAGCATCAAGTTACTACCACAGGTAATAGGAAGCAAGACAGCCAATGGGATCTGGTCAACCATAGAGAGAATCTTTAACTCTCAATCTGCTGCCAAGATCATGCATTATAAAAGACAGTTGCACAGTATCAAGAAAGATAATATGACCATGGGAGAATATCTAACAAAGATAAAGACTCTATGTGATACTCTTGAAGCAGCAGGTCACAAAGTTCCTACTTCTGAACAAGTACTAATTGTGTTAAGTGGGTTAAGTGAATAATATGAAGCAGTGGTAGCTGTCATATCATCACAAAGACTAACACCCTCAATTGAGGATGTGCATTCAATTCTCCTTTCTCATGAAGGAAGAATTGATATAAGAAATCCAATGAAATGGATATATCTGCCAATTATGCCTCAAACTCCAAGAACAAAAACCAATATAACAACAAATCAGATCACAATTCACAAAGAAACAGCCAGTCTACAAGAGGAAGAGGTAGAGGAAGATGGACCAACAACAACCGACCAAAATGTCAAATCTGTGAGAAATTAGGACATACTGCTGCTAAATGCTATTTTAGATTAAATCTAAACTACGTACCAGGACAAAGTTCAAATGGTCAGAAAAATGGCAATCCTAGTGCAAACTTAGCTCAAGCACAACAAGATCAAGGTGGGCAGTCAGATATGAGCAGAAATCAGATTACTAAACCAGAACACATACAAGACGAAGCATGGTACCCAGATTCTGGTGCAACAAACCATCTAACAAGCAATCTAGACTATTTCAATCTTGGAAACAAAGAATATAAAGGTAAACAATCAATTACCATGGGGGATGGTAAGAGCATTAGAATAACTCATACTGGCAGAACTTATATTAAAGGTGCCAGGTAGTTATTCTTGAATAATTTATTAAGAGTTCCAAAGATAAAAAAGAATCTTATCAGTGTCTCACAGTTTGCAAGAGACAACAATGTCTACTTTGAATTTTTTCCCAAGTACTGTTTTGTAAAAGATATATTGACTAATGAAACTCTTTTGCAGGGTGATGCAGATAAAGGCCTTTACAGATTCAATTTTGTTAACTCTACCAGTACTGTAAAACCACAAAATAGTTGTAACTTGACTGAGGTGAATCAAACAGAGGAAAATATGAGTAACTTTGATCTGTGGCACTACAAGCTGGGGCACCCAAATGTAACTGTTGTTAAACAAGTACTCAATGAAAACAAAGTTTCTGTTGGGAATATCTCTAATCCTTATATCTGTACTTATTGCCAAATGGGCAAAAGTCACAAATTGGCATTTAATGATTCTTCTACTATATATTCTAACCCTCTTGAATTAGTTGCTACAGATTTATGGGGTCCAGCTCCAATAAGTTCTGATTATGGTTATAGATACTATATATCTTTTATTGATGCTTATTCTAGATATACCTGGATATATTTGCTAAAAGCTAAGTCTGAAACTTGCAATGTAGTACTACACTTTATAAACTTAGTTGAAAAGCAAATAGGACATCATGTCAAGATTATGCAAACTGATGGGGGCTCTGAATTCAAGCCCCTCATTAAATACTTTAACACTAAGGGAATAATACATAGAACCTCATGTCCCTACACATCTGAGCAAAATGGGTTGATAGAAAGAAAGCATAGACATATAGTAGAGCTAAGACTTACACTTTTAGCACAAGCACACTTACCACTAAAATTCTGGCCAGACTCCTTTTATACAGCTGTATACTTAATAAATAGATTACCAACAAAAGTGCTAAAAGATGTAAGTCCTATGGAAAAGCTATTTGGGAACAAACCTGATTATTATGCTCTAAAACCATTTGGATGCCTATGCTTTCCTAACTTAAGACCTTATAATGTCAACAAACTAGATTTCAGATCAAAACCATGTACTTTTTTGGGTTATCCTAACAACCAAAAAGGGTACAAGTGTTTGGATGATAAGGGAAGGATATTCATTAGCAGACATGTAGTCTTCAATGAATATGTATTTCCTTTTGGCAGCTCAGATATGAAAACAACTAAAAAAGTTTAAAATCCACATGTATCTATACCTGTATTACTTGTATATTCCAAAATCTGGCAACAGGAGACTGAAAGGACTGCAAGTACTAGTGATTCACAACCTACTATGCCACAGCAACTAAGTCATGAACCAGCAGATGAATCCAGCTATCACAGTCAGTCTCCCACCTGTACAAATGCAAGGGAACAAGAAACTAGTCAGTCCACAGAGACTCAAGCAAATCAAGACAGCAATAATGATAATGAGACACACACTAGAATCATACAGACTATGCCAGGTCATTCAATGATAACAAGATCCAAGAGTGGTATATTCAAACCAAAAATCTACACTACTGTAAAAACAACAGAAGAACCAGATAACTTTGAGCAAGCCATAAAGGACAACAACTGGAAATCAGCAATGAATGAAGAATATGAGGCCCTTATCAAAAATAACACATGGAATTTAGTCAATTGCCCAAAGGACAAAAACATTGTTGGTTGCAAGTGGACTTATAAACTAAAAAGAAATGCAGATGGAACAATCAATAGATACAAAGCCAGGCTTGTTGCCAAAGGGTACACTCAACAATTTGGGTTCGATTTCAATGAAACCTTCTCCCCTGTGGTTAAACCAACTACTATCAGAGTAATTTTTACTATTGCCCTACATAAGCAGTGGAAAATTAGACAATTGGATGTCAACAATGCATTCCTAAATGGGACATTGGAAGAGGAAATCTATATGGAACAACCACAGGGTTATAATCAAAAGCAGAATCATGTGTGCAAATTAAACAAAGCAATCTATGGTCTCAAACAGGCACCAAGGGTCTGGTTTGAGAAATTAAAAACCACTTTGATCAGATTGGGTTATCAGTCAACAAAATCTGACAACTCTCTGTTCACTAAAATAAGTAAAGAATCTACTATATATATTTTAACCTATGTTGATGACTTACTAATTACAAGAAATGATGAGGCAGCAATCAGTGAGCTTGTTCAATATCTAGACAAGGAGTTTTCTGTCAAAGACCTTGGTGATTCAAACTATTTCTTAGGCATAGAAGTCATCAGAAAATCATATTCAGAAATCATCTTAAGTCAAAGAAAGTATATCAATGAAATTTTGCTCAAATCAGACATGGCAGAAGCCAAGCCTCAACCCACACCCATGATATGCAATGTTCAGCTCTCAAAACACAGGGGGGAACCAATACTCAATATCAAACAATATAGAAGTGTTATGGGAGCCTTACAATATGCAACCATAACCAGACCTGATATATCTTACAGTGTTAACAAATTGTCTCAATTCATGCAGGAACCCCTCAATGAGCACTGGAAGGCCGTAAAGAGGATACTACGATATCTGAGATGAACTACATCTTATGGCTTATCAATAAAAGCATGCAAAAGACTCAATGTGACAGGGTTCTCAGATGCAGACTGGGCAACAGATCATGATGATAGGAGATCCATTTCAGGCTACTGTATATATATTGGGGATAACCCAGTCTCATGGTGCTCTAAGAAACAATCAACAATCTCTAGATCCAGCACCGAAGCTGAATATAGAAGCGTGGCTAGTGCAACGGCAGAGATCATGTGGATTCAATCCCTGCTCAGTGAACTAAGGATCAAATCCGATATCAAACTAGTGCTATGGTGTGATAACCAAAGCACTGTCTACATGTCTGCCAATCCAGTTCTCCACGCAAGAACCAAGCATATTGAAATTGACATCTACTTTGTTCGTGAGCAAATTCTCAAAGGTCAACTAATGGTAAATCACGTACCTGGAACTTACTAGAGAGCAGACGTACTTACCAAAACACTGAGCTATAGAAATTTCACGAGATTCAGAGAAGACCTGAAGGTGAAGAACATCACTGAACATGACTCGGATGCAAACCAGAATTCAACTGAACCACCAACGAACATCAAAGCCTCAACTACAGATCCAAGCAGAAAGAGGAGCTCTTTCGAACTTTTCGCCAAAGGCAAAGCTTCGAATCACTCAACTCAGCAATCTACAGATCCAAGCAGAAAGAGGAGCTCTTTCGAACTGGTCGCCAAAGGCAAAGCTTCAAATCACTCAACTCAGCACTCATAATCTCCGAATGATCTGAATCTCTGGTTTGAGGGGGGAAGTGAAAGAGTATGAGTATCGCAACTAACCCTAAAGGGTTTATTTCTGAAGACAAATGAGTTGTGGCTAACCCTAAAAGGGTTTTATCTCTGGAAGCAAGCGGGTTACAATGCATTCAGCCCGAACCGCTTCTTTTATTTGCTTTATTATTTTGTTGGGCCTATGTACTTCTTCAAGCCCATGTAAAGCTATTTATATATCTCAAGTTGTAAAGCTGTTTAGTAACTTTCACTGATAATTCAATAAAGAGAAGTTTTATCAAAAACAACTTGTGTAATCAAATCTCATCAACTTCAGTTTTCTAACTCAAAATAAAAAAACTGTAAAATAATTCGAAGAATAAAATTAAAATTCAATTGCTTTCCCCAGCAACGGTGCTAAAAACTTATTAGACGATGGAAATTTCTTCGATTAGAAAACCGTCGAAAAAAATAATCGTTATAAAACCGCAAGCGCACGGCGTACAATCGTAGTATGTATGAGAATATGGGTCGATCCACAGTGAAAGAATTAAATTCTAATATTTATTCAATCAACTTAACCCAACGTTTTTGAAATTATTTTAAACTAGAAAATTGTAAAAAATAAACTAGAGAAAAAGTGAATAAAACTTTGATATTAAGGAGCAATTTAGAGGCAAATCCACTTTCAATCATTCATATAAACCAACACAATATTCATCTATAACCTCTCTTTAATATATTAAGTATAAATGATTGATGTGTTTATTATAAGTATGGTTTATTTGTGTTATTAATTAGTACAACTTAAAGCATCAAACTCTAACACACCATTCAAACCCACTTGTCAATTCTTATAAAATTGACATGAAAAATAAAATCTATTTTAAGCATGATCTATATACAATGAATTAGTAACATGGACCATCAAATTTTGATTCTAGTTTGACTTTCAACATCAAAATCACTTAGGCAAAAATGATCAAATAGTTTATGTTATATTGTTTAAGCATTACCTATTTGAAATGTCAACATAGACTATCAAATTCACTAAAAGAAAAACATAAACCACCATCATTCATAATTTCCATTAAGCACAAAAGAGAGATCACAAATGAAATCATTTTGTTAATTTAATATATTTCATTAGAGCTTCATTATCTCTAAATTGAAGGGGTTTAGCTACTCATATTTGAATACATCTTAACATAAATTATTTCAACATAAAAAACAAGAAAAATGAGAGCTAATTAAAAGAAAAGAGAGCTAACTACTTGCATGAAATAGAACTAAACTATTTATAAGGATTAAATTTATGCTACTAACATGAAATAAGAGGAGCATAAAGTAAATAAGAGAGCATAAAATAAAATAGCCATAAAAGAAAGCATGAAATAGAAATGCATGAAATTAAAGAGCAAGGCTAAGAAGCCATTAAAGAGACATTTTATTTATCATCGATTTGTGGCTACAATATTGCATAAAAAAGAAGAAGATGGTTACATGAAACATAAAATGTATTCATACATGATTAAAACCCTAATTCATATTTTAGGGGACTGCCAAAAATGTCTTTGAGATAGTGGTAATCATTAGGTAATTAATTAATCTTCACTAACATGTCTTTAAGTCTCCATTAACATGTGCATGTGCTTTTAGTTATGGACCATTAGTTAGTGGGTATGTTGGCTCCTCCATGTTGCATGAATTCTTTTATTTCCTTTCTTCATTTGCTTTCAACATATGTGCATGTATACATCCATGAAACTTCTTCACGTTTCCACTCCATTTCCTACAAATAAAAATAAAAATGTGCAAATAAATTTTCTCAAATTAATTCATACGCAAAATTACCATATTGCCCCCCAAATGAAAACAATTTTATTTTGGTTTAAACATGTAAACATACCCTAATATGTTCATTTATTTAAATAAAAGAAGATTAAATATGGGAGTAAAAATATGCACTTTTACATGCACATCATGAGTCCAAGGATAATATTTTCTTAGCCAATCTTTTAGGTTTGGCTTGCCTTGTGGATGCATGGATTGAACCGATAAAGTCCCATATCGTAAGAACTGTAGGATAAAATAAGGCGTATGTGTATAGATTGGTGATACATAACATTGAAAATTCCTTTTATTATAATCAAGTGTTGCCAAGACTAAAGTATATGCTCATTTGCAGGCTATATGTAGATGTTCAATCATAACGCGGGCAAATTGTGCTGAAAACACGATTTTAGTGTTTTGATGATAACAACTATATAACAAAGCTATTAATGTGTTTATTGAAATATTCACATCAACGACTATTTTATATAATGTGTGGAGAGAATGGAAAACTAGTTTGTAAAAATAATATAATGCGTGTAGAAATTGGAAAACTAGTTTGCAAAAATATGAAAAGTTAGGAATTGAAGATGGAACTGCACAAGACATTACTCTACCAACCCAGAAGCCTCCGTGTAGAATAGAGGTAGGCTACTAGCAATTGATAAAGTAAAGATATAAAGAATTGGGAAGAAAGAGCAGTAGTGGGTTTCGAACCTTGGTCCCCAAGGAGCAAGTGCAAGCACCCTACCAGACATGCTACAATTGCTTTTGTGAAGTGCTAGGTGGAAAACTTTTCTTATTCATAGAAATTCGAAAAATAATTTGTTTGAAAAATAAGTACAAGCTAGTATTCAAACCTAGATCAATGGGGTGCAAAGCGGCATTACAATTAATGTGCCACATTTTACTATGTTCTAAAGGCTGCGAACAATTTTATATTTGTCGTTATTAAACGAAGGAAAAAGAGAATTAAAAGTTGAATGTTGAAAGGATGGCAATGGTAAGATTCGAACCTGCATGGCTAAAGACAGAGGTGGGACTCGAACTCAAGTGCCCCAACATAGCCTAGTGCACACCTTTACCACTAGACCACATGATCAATGGAGTGCAAAGCGGCATTACAATTAATGTGCCACATTTTACTATGTTCTAAAGGCTGCGAACAATTTTATATTTGTCGTTATTAAACGAAGGAAAAAGAGAATTAAAAGTTGAATGTTGAAAGGATGGCAATGGTAAGATTCGAACCTGCATGGCTAAAGACAGAGGTGGGACTTGAACTCAAGTGCCTCAACATAGCCTAGTGCACACCTTTATCACTAGACCACATGATGTTTCAATTTGAAAAGAAACGCTAACATTTTTATACCGTTATAAACGAACAGGTCGATTACCTTTCATCCATTTTTTCGAGTGTTGCAAACTTTTTGAAAGATGCGTCTTTTTCGATCTGATTTTCTAAAGGGTTGTGCCTATCTATTGGCTTCCTATCGCTCCTATATAATCCACCCACCATACCAAGGGCAAATATATAATCCTACTCTCTAAAACCATTTTCATATTGCTTCCGGACGCTCCAAATTCCATATTTATTCCAAAAGCAAATTTAGACCAACGCTCTTTCACTCCACAATATTTGAGTCTGGTCCTAATTCACTTCCTAACCTCTACACACTCATTCTACATTATTTTTGAAGGTTATAGAAGTTGTACTCCAGCGCGACTAGTTAGTGTATTGAAGACGCAATATATAGTCAAATTATTTCTTTGTAAAAAAAAAAAACTGAAGTCCTGTTGTGGAGTCCTCAGGCAGTCAGTGTTGAAGTCCTATTTGGTTGCTCAGGCGGAGTCTATAAAGTTGTTCCTCCGGGTAAAGTGAGGACGTTGATAGTGAAATTCTTAAGAGTGCTTAGGGACTAGACGTAGGACTGGAGGTCTAAACCAATATAAAATTGACTGTGTGATCTACTATTTTATTTTCGCTGCATTTACATTTTTTACAACTATTGGTCATCTTCGATCCTGTGCGTAGTGACTAACAAGTGGTATCAGAGCCTGGTGTTCTACTGGTCATAATAACATCCAAGAACAATGGCCAGAACAAGATCCAGTCGAGACACTATAAGAAAGAAAAGGAGCAACGCTATTGCTGAAGCAACTACAAACTATAATAAGGTACTTTATGATTCATATGATCAATTATCTAGTAATTACGATAAATTATGTGATAATTTCGAAAAAGTAACAAAACTTAATTTTATCATGTTAGAGAAAATGAAAGCTTATGAAATCCAGGTTGCAAAACTAGGAAATGAAAAACAGAGTTTAGAAAATGAAAATTCTGAATTGAAAAATAATGTTTTGATACTCAATGGTTTTTTAAATGAAAAAGATTTAGAAGTTGCTAACTTAAGTAATCAAAATGATATATTGCAAAAAAAATTAAACGATTCAGTTACTCGAATTTCAACTCTTGTAAAAGAGAACCGTGCTTTAAAAGATGAGAATTTTGAATTGGTTAAAGATATTGATACTTTATAGCAATAAGTCTTTTAAAAAAGAAAAGCGTGACTATAAAATTAAATTTGATGAGTGTAATGAAAAGTCCCAAAATTTAACAAAAGTCAAAATAGCTTAAATTCAATTTTATCAAATTCTATACTTTGAATAATAAAAGAGGTTTAGAATATAATAAAGCTAATTATAATAGTACTGGATACGCTTTCATGTATAATAAAAAGGTCAATGCTAGTACTAGATACCAAGTAAAATCTAAATCCACTTTCTTCAGAAATTTAAGTATTTCTATAAGCTGTAGTGTTTATAATATCTCTAGAAGTACAAATTCATTGACAGGAAATTTGACTAAAAATAATCTAAATATTTGGGTTCCCATTAATTGTAAAAATAGAGAAAAATACATTGATAATTATTTTGATACAGTTATTAATAATAAAAAATTTACTTTCAAAGGTTCAACCAAACGCACTTGGGTATCGTTACCTTCAATCTAACTCCTTGGACCCTTATGTAGGAAGTGGGTACCAAAATATATCATTTATTTTCTACAGGTAACCAAGAAAGACGAAAGGATGAGATGGTTTTCGAATAGTAAATATTCCATACATATGATGGAGAACGAGCATTTATGCATAACGGAACTGCAACTAGTTTAGTATATCTAACTCATTTTTTTTATATATAAATAGTTTGGGGTTGGTATATTTAAAGTATCATAAAGTAATACTGAAAAAATAATAATAAAATAAAATTATATATTCTTTTTATAAGACGTTGCTTTCAAGAGTGCTAGAAACATTTAAAACATTTTCCATTATGCTAAATGAGTGTAAAAAAATTATTTTGACGAAAATAAAATATATTTTTGAAAGCAATAGATGTTATGGAAAAGGTAAAACCATGCTTAATATTGTATAAATTAATTTTTATATACCTAATATTAACAAATATTATGTTCATTTTGTTAAAATATTTTCAAAAGTGGCTAATAATTACATTTCTAGAAAAAAAAACTTAATAGGGAAAATTTAAACCACAAAAAAAATTATTATTGATTTGGACTAAATAGACTAAATTAATATACGATCCAAAATCAATGATGATTTTCAACCTTTTTGTCATGACGAAGAGAGAGAAAATTTGGCATTTCGATAGGAGGAGTATATAAATTCAGGGAGAGCAAATATTAAGAGGAGTTATATCATATTATTTTAAAAAATAGCCACATAGTTGTCATTATTAAAAAGGGGGAGAATGTTAAAAACACGATTTTAGTGTTTTGATGATAACAACTATATAACAAAGCTACTAATGTGTTTATTGACCTACTTCAGGTCAAACAGCTACTTTATACAATGCGTGGAGAGAATGAAAAACTAGTTTGCTAAAATAATACAATGCGTGGAGAAATTGGAAAACTAGTTTGCAAAAATATGAAAAGGTAGGAATTGAAGGTGGCACTGCACAAGACATCACTCTACCAACCACAGAAGCCTTCGTATATAATAGAGGTAGGCTATCGGCAATTTGATAAAAGGTACAAAGAATTCGGAAAAAAAGAGCAGAAGCGGGTTGCAAACCCTGGTCTAGGAATGGCAATGGGGCGGGTTGGGGCGGGTTTCTTGTGCCCCAAACCCGCCCCGGGTTTTTTAGACCCCGCCCCGGACCCGTCCCGTAGACCCAGTGCGGGTCCGGTATTTTGCCCCGAACCCGAAACTCATACGGGTCAGGGTAGACCCGCCCCGCCCCGAGACCCGATGAGGTTTTTTTTATCGATTCAAAATTGTATACTAATGTACATATATTTATATTTGTTATTACTAAATGATACATTAAATACAAATAACAATGTATTTCCAATGATAAGGGAAGATAATAAAAATATGGTGTACCAAATAGTTCAAAAAAATATGCATATGTTATTGTATAATATCAATGATGCAGCTTAATACTATAAAATTTTATAGCTTATTGATTGGAACATTATAATATCCATGTCATAATCACACACACAAATACATGTGTGTATGTATTAACAAACCATCATTATAATACTAAACCGATTTTATGAGATCTCAGTAGTGCGGGTCGGGTTGGGGCGGGTCAGCCAAGCCCCGACCCGACCCTAGACCCGGAGCTCCCAAGAACGGGTCACGGGTCTACCCACCCCAATGACCCAATGGGGCGGGTCTAGGCGGGCCAAAACAGGGGCGGGTCAACCGGGTTTGGACCCTAGACCCGCCCCATTGCCATCCCTAGCTACAACTGCTTTGTGAAGTGTTAGGTGGCAAACTTTTCTTATTCAAGAAATTCAAAAAATAATTTGTTTGGAAAATACGTACAAGCTTGTATTCAAACCCAGATCACTGGGGTGCAAAACTTCATCACAACCAATTTGGCACATTTTACTATGTTCTAAAGGTTGCGAACAATTTTATATTAACCGTTAGTAAACTTAGGAAAACAAGAATTTAAAATTGAATGTTGAAAGGATGGGAATGGCAAGATTCAAACCTACATGGCTAAAGACAGAAGTAGGACTCAAACCCAAGTGCTCCAACATAGCATAGTGCACTTTTACCACTAGACCACACGATGTTTCAATTTGAAAAGAAATGCTAACATTATTATACTGTTATAAACGAACAGGTCAATTACCTTTCATCCATTTTTTCAAGTGTTGCAAACTTTTTGTAGGATGCATCTTTACCGATTTGATTTTCTAAAGTGACGTGTCTATCTAATGGCTTCCTATCGCTCTTGTATAATCCACCCACCATACCAAGTGCAAATATATAATCCTACTTGCTAAACCCATTCTCATATTACTTCCAAATTCCATATTTATTCCAAAAACAAATTTAGACCAGTGCTCTTTCACTCCACAATATTTGAGTCTGGTCCAGATTCACTTTCTAATCTCTTCACACTCATTCTGCATTATTTTTGAAGGTTATAGAAATTGTACTCTAATGCGACTAGTCAGTGTATTGAAGACGCAATATATAGTCAAATAATTTCTTTATAAAAGAATATATTGAAGTCCTGTTGTGGAGTCTCGAGCAATCAGTGTTAAAGTCCGGTTTGGTTTCACAAACGGAGTCTGTAAACCTATTCCTTCGGGTGAAGTGAGGGTATTGATAGTGAAATTGCTAAGAGTTCTTAGGGACTGGACGTAGGACGAGAGGTCTGAACTAGTATAAAATCTACTGTGTGATTTACTATTTTATTTTCGTTGCATTTACATTTTTTACAACTATTTGTCATCTTCGATCCTATGCGTAGCGACTAACAAATTGGAAGCTTTGTTGGATGGCCCCTTCACATACAATGATGAGCATGTACAGGGTGAGGCGTTGGAGTGCCAAAACTTCACATGTTATCAAAGGCGATGGTCGAGGGACCATAATAGATGGTGTGAAAGTGACTAAAGCAGGACTCTTTGAAGCTTGAGCATATAATGACTCGTCAAGATGGAGATTTGGTTAAGTAGCCCACCAACTACGGAATGAGGACTCATTGGTTATGCAGCCTCATCCGCTGCATTGTGGACTCCATATCTCTAAGATGACTTGAGTGGAAATACTTACCTTAAGATGGAGATTCAGTAAAGCAGACAACTGTGGAAAGAAGACTCTTGAAAGAAGTCTGGCCCAACTAAAGAGCTTCTTTAGTATGTTTCAAAGAAGGTTTAAGGAAATGCTCATCAAGGTGAAAATTATTCGGTGCGGCTCGCATTATGGATGTGTGGATTGCACGGATAAAGTCCGATGTCGTAAGAAATATGAGATAAAATGTGATATATATACGAGACTGTAGACGTTTAAGATTGGGAAGTCCTTTTGTTATAATCAAGTGTTGCCAAGACCAAAGTATATGCATGTTCAGAGGTGATGTGAGGATGTTCAATTAAGACGTCGACGTCATATTGAAGTGTTCGTTAGGTGGCCCCATCACATGCAATGAAGTATATATTTAAGAGGACGTGCTAGAATGCCGAAGTTAACACACTCAGCATACCAAAATATTTTAAGGACCCCATCTAGGAGGGAGATTAAAAAAAATAACTTGGAAAATTCTTTAAAATTCGCAATTCATCGAAATACAATACAAATGACCATTGGCAACTTAGAGACCTTATAGAGTATTGAATTACACGAAGAGTTAAACAATATGAAAGTAATCATGGATATTTGTTGCAGTCACAATTTCATTCACCTCAATAAAAGATCTAATAATAACCGAAACCAAATACATGCCAAGCTTCTAAACTTCCACCTATGCTACAAGAATTGTTGATCACTGGTGGGGGCCAACATCCTATTATATAGAAGGTAATAAGGTAATAGAGCATTTCACCACTTCTTGAAAGAGTGGTTAAAATTTTAAGCTGATGGTGATAAGACCAGGTAAGTAACTCTAGCATGAGGATGAGATCATTACCTTCAGTCATAAAGACCAATGAACTATAGCTTACACAAGTGTGGATAGTGGATACACTGATCATTAAAGCTTACTTGGGTACATATTATTGGGTTGCATCTTTATTGAGAACAGATGTTCGTTAAATATTATTTTCAAGAGAACTTTTGATGCTATATGATTATCGAAGGAGGATTTACATCCTTTTTTAGTACAAACACATGGATTCAATAGGGATATTATGAATCTTGCAGGAGCCATACTGCTACTCTTAACAGTAGGAACAGTGCCTACAATACTAAAATGTAATATGGACTTAATTGTTACTAATAGTAACTATGCTTATAAGTCACTCTTAGGAAGACCAATTTTGGAAGCACTAAGAGTAGCAGTGGATATATGTTGCTTAAATATTAAATTCCCACCTCCAAACTCTTAGAATACATGAGGTTCGAGGAGATCAAGTAGTAGGTGGAAAATGTTATATTGTAGAACTAAGATTCATCAAAAGAATAACCAAAGGAAATGGTTCGGTAACATTTTACTACAATAAAGCATTCAGTCTATAGCAATCAATTTTTTTCCAAAGGTTAGGGTTAAAATTTGGGATTGTGCCCGAAAAAACGAGTTGGACTCTGATGGTGATGTAGGTCACTAAGGCAAGTCAATCATAAAGCATGTTGGGTTGATCGTACTTAAAGTTGGTTCTATTGTCAGATGAATACCCAATAAGAGTGATCAAATTCAAAACATTTTTTGACCTTCCTAGCCCAAAGTGAAATGATAGGGATCATCAAAACCAACCAGGATATGTTTGCTTGGACAGTCTACATATGAGTGGGATATCACCAAAGATTATTATCCATGCATTAAATGTGGATCCGAGTTATAATCGCCAGCAATAGGAGAAAATGCTATTGAATGTTTAATACTCGACCCTACTCAAAGAGGAATTGTGGAAATTATTACACAATTAATTCATAAGGAAATCCTACTATCTTGAGTGGATTTCTAATCTAGTGATGTTTTGAAAACTATGAGGAAAATGGTGAACCTGTTTAGACATTTTAGGTTCCTGTAAATCTAGCCCTAAGGTTAGTTTTTAGCTCATGAGAATATACCAATTAGTGGATGGCACAATAGGACACGAGATTTTATCTTTCACTGATGCACATTTTTAATAGTTAGAATGAACGAACAGAGGCTTGTAGCCGTGTATATTGTTTTTCATTGTATAAGTTGGGCCTAGCCCACTTCTCTATATCTCTGCCCATATAGACTTGCCGTGTATTATATAAGCAAGGTCTATCTCTCTGTATTATGTACAATTCAATATACAACACAATAAACTCTTCTTTACAGTTTTCTATATCTTCTATCTTGGTATCAGAGCAAACAAGTCTGTCCAACGACAGCACAGATCCAGATCATTACTGGAGTCTCATCAGAGACTGGCTTATCATCACAGAGCCATCCAGGAGGAGGTGTCAGAACAATTTCATCATTCACCATCCTCGGTTGCTCTCAGTTCTTTGCCATCCCATCATCTGAGAATCTGAGAATAACTCACCCTGTTCTGATCAGTACAGCAGTGCCTCACCAAGATTCCAGTTCAAGAAACAAGATCATTGGCTGCACCATAAAGCTCCCTCGATCAGAAGCCTGATTGAAGAATCATCATCATGGCAGGAGAAGATGATACAGCATCATCTGCAACAAGTGGCATTAAAAGTCAGAATGAATCAAGATCAAGAAATCAAGATACTCACATTTCTCAAACAAAGGTCAGTGATATCATAAGACCAAAGAATAATCTGGTATCTACTGCCCTCGATGAAAATAACTACATATTATGGAAATATCAAGTTGAAACAAGCATCAGAGGATATGGGTTAGAAGACTTTTTGTATGGCACCACAACTGTACCAGCAAGAATGGTTACAGACAGCTCAGGTGAAAGAACCATAAATAAAGAATTCATCAACTATCAGAAGCAAGACAGTCTGTTAGCTGCCTGGCTGCTCTCATCCATCAGTTCAGGTTTACTATCTCAAATTGTAGGGTGCAAAACATCATTTGAGATATGGTCGACAGTTCAACAAATTTTTAATACACAGTCTGCAGCAAGAATTCTTTATTACAAAAGACAACTACAGAATCTCAGAAAAGAAAATATGTCAATGAGAGAGTATTTTACCAAAATAAAATCTTACTATGATATACTTGATGCTGCAGGACATACTATATCAGAATCTGAGCAGATACTGACCATTCTAAATGGTTTAGATATTGAATATGAATCAGTTGTGGCAATTATCTCATCACATCAAACTCTACCCAGCATACAAAATGTCTACTCTATATTGTTATCTCATGAAGGAAGGATAGAGCAAAGAAAAGAAAGTAATCCAGAACTCTCACTCAATTATGCCTCGAGTTCAAGAAACAGAAATCAGGGAAGAAAGCAGGAAAATCAAACTATCAGACAAGATAGCAATCAAAGAAACAACACAACTCAAAGGGGTAGAGGAAGAAGTGGCAGATGGAACAATAACAGAACAAAATGCCAAATTTGTGAAAGACCAGGACATACAGCAAGGCAGTGCTACTTTAGACTCAACACTGAGTACTACCCAAATCAGCAAAATCAAGAAAATCAAAGAAATCACAAATCAAGTGCAAATGTTGCACAGATAGATCAGAGACAAGGCAGTCAATCAGAAAAGACAAGGCCTCAAGCTTTAAATACAGAAAGACATACCAGGTCTGATGAGGTTGCAGAGGAAGATTGGTATCCAGACTCAGGTGCCACAAATCATCTTACAAGCAACCTGCAGAATCTCAATCTTGGTAATAAAGAATATACAGGTACGCACTCTATACATATGGGGAATGGTGAAGCTCTAAAAATCACACATGTTGGAACTAAGAGCATTCAAGGTAAAAGACTTCTACATCTCAATAACTTACTGAGAGTCCCACACATTAAAAAGAATCTTCTAAGTGTATCACAATTTGCTAATGACAACAATGTGTATTTTGAGTTTCACCCAAAATTCTGTTTAGTCAAAGACCTACTAAATCAAAATATATTATTACAGGGTAAATTGGACAGAGGATTATACAAGTTCAATTTTGGAAACTCAGGAAAAAGCAAAAGTAGACATATATGGTGTAATAACAAAGAGTCTCATGTTACAAATGATCAAGAAATGTTTACTTTGTGGCATTACAAGTTAGGACATCCTAGTGTAAACATTGTAAAACAAATTCTTATGAATAATAATATTTCCTGTGATATATCTGTGCCATATGTTTGTCCCTATTGTCAATTAGGCAAAAGCCATAAGTTACCTTTTGCAGATTCTACCTCTATTATTAACAAACCACTTCAATTGGTAGCTACTGACTTGTGGGGTCCTGCTCCAATAAATTCAGACTATGGATTCAGGTATTATATATCATTTGTTGATTGCTATTCTAGACATACTTGGATATACTTTCTAAAATCCATAGCAGATGCTAAACAGACTGTAATAGAGTTCATAACTCTAGCAGAAAAACAATTGAATCATGAGGTTAAAATTAAGCAATGATGGTAGGATCTATGTCACTAGACATATCGTATTTAATGAGAAAATTTTCCCTTTTGCAGACAAAAATATCAAGACAACCAAAAAGGTTCATACTAAAGAGAACTTCTCAATGCCATCCATACCTGCTATACCTGAGTGGGATCCAACTGATGGAAGTGTGCAAAGGATCCAACAGCCACAACACACACTATCCAATGATAAATCTGGATCAGGTCATGACTCCAGCGAATCCTCAAGCTCCTTCAAAGACATCAGTCAGACCAATGAGAGGAATTCAAATCAAGGAGATACTTCCGAGTTCACTCCTCATCAACCTGAAGTCAACACAGATATTCAGAACATATCACCTGCAAGAACAGAACATCATATGATCACAAGATCAAAGAGTGGCATTTTCAAACCCAAAGTGTACAATGCTCAGCTAGATTCAAAGGAACCAAAAGACTACAATGAAGCTGTAAGCAACAAAAACTGGAAACAGGCCATGAATATTGAATACAGTGCACTCATCAGAAACAAGACTTGGAGCCTTGTCCCTATGCCCAAGGACAAGAATATAGTTGGTTGCAAGTGGACTTACAAGATTAAAAGGAGCACAGATGGAAGCATCTCAAAATACAAAGCAAGACTGGTAGCCAAAGGATTTAATCAACAGTATGGTTTTGACTACAATGAAACTTTTTCCCCTGTAGTCAAACCAACTACCATAAGACTCATACTGACAATTGCACTTCATAAAAAATGGAAGATTAAGCAACTTGATGTAAACAATGCATTTCTTAATGGGGATCTAAAGGAGGAAGTGTTTATGGAACAACCAGAGGGATACATGAGTAGTACAAATGACAACATGGTATGCAAATTACACAAAGCAATATATGGACTAAAGCAGGCTCCACGAGTATGGAATGAGAAACTCAAGTCCACACTGATGAGCTTAGGATTCATACCAACTAAATCTGACAACTCACTGTACATACAATGCAAACAAGAGAAGATCACATACATTCTAGTATACGTAGATGATATTATTATTACAGGAAGTGACATTCAAGCTATGAATCATTAAGCATCTTGACCAAGCCTTTTCAATCAAAGACCTTGGGAATCTACATCATTTTCTAGGCATTGAAGTAATTCAAACATCCAAGTCAGAAATGGTCCTATGCCAGAAAAGATACGTACTAGATCTACTGAAAAGAGCAAACATGGATCAAGCCAAACCCTTACCTACCCCAATGATCAGTAACCTCAAACTGTCTAAGAATCTGGAGAACCCATTAACAATGAAAAACAATACAGAAGCATCGTGGGAGCACTCCAGTATATTACAATAACTAGACCAGATCTAAGCTACAGTGTAAACAAGGCATGTCAATTTATGCATAGACCTCTCAGCAACCACTGGAAGGCCGTAAAACGTATATTGCGTTACCTGAAAGGGACAATAGATCATGGTCTACATTTCAACGACGCAAAGGGATTAAACATACAGGCTTACTGTGATGCAGATTGGGCTTCAGATCCAGACGACAGAAGATCCACTACAGGGTTCTGTATATTCCTGGGGAACAACCCGATCTCGTGGTGCTCAAAGAAGCAAGCTGCGACCTCTCGCTCAAGTACAGAGGCAGAATATAGATCTATTGCCACCACTGCAGCTGAAATCATCTGGATCGAGTCGCTTCTCAAAGAAATCAGGATCAACATCACAAATCACCAGTAATCTGGTGCGACAACTTAAGCTCAGTCTTTCTCTCTGCCAATCCAGTGCTACACTCACGAACAAAGCATTTCGAGATAGATCTATACTTTGTTCGTGAGAAGGTTATGGAAGGAAAGCTTAAAGTCAACCATGTTCCAGCTCAATTTCAGAGAGCGAACATCTTGACTAAACCTCTCTCAGCAAAATATTTCACTCAACTGAAGAATGATCTCAAGATTAGAGGAGGCGGTGCTGAGAAGAAGGAGGAAGAGGAAACCCTAGATAGGATTAAAGGGGGGAGTTAGAATGAACGAACAAAGGCTTGTAGCCGTGTATATTGTTTTTCATTGTATAAGTTGGGCCTAGCCCACTTCTCTATATCTCAGCCCATATAGACTTGCCGTGTATTATATAAGCAAGGTCTATCTCTCTGTATTATGTACAATTCAATATACAACACAATAAACTCTTCTTTACAGTTTTCTATATCTTCTATCTTTAATGCAGTCAAATAGCCTGAGCTAGATCAATCTCATACAAGCTTTATTATTAATAAAGGCTTATATTGCTATCTATTGATGCGTTTTGGCCTTAATATGTAGGAACTACTTATTAATGACTCGTCAACTACACTTTTTTCTTAATAAATTGGATGTAACATGAAGGTATATATCAACAACATATTGAAAAAGTCTAAAATAGGTTAGGGGACATATGGAAGATCATACCAAAATATTTGGCATACTCACAGAACATGACATGCATTTAAATCCACTGAAGTTTTCTATTTATTGAAGCCTTAGGGTGATTCTTTGGATATATTGTCAATGCATGTGGAATCAAGGATAACCGTTAGAAAATTAAGACACTAATGCACATCATGGAGCCATAAACTACTAAAGATATAATGAGGTTGATGAGAAGAGTGGCTAAATTGAGATGATTTATTTCCAAAATAATGGATAAATGCATACCATTCTTTGAGTTTCTAAAAAGGAAAGCTAAATTTCAATTGAACGATGAATACCAAAAAGCTTTCAAATAGCTTTGAATTTTTAATAACCCGGTTCTTATCTTATTAAAGAAAATTTACATATATTTAGCCATATTAAGTATGGCGGTTAGTGTAGTATTAGTATGCGAAGAAGTTCGAATAAAATGCCCAATTGATTATGTTAGCAAATGCTTATCAATTCTGGTATTGTAGCAAAAAAAATTAACTACGCTTTACTCAATTCAGCTCAGAAGCTCGGAGCGTATTTTCAAGCACATGTCATTACAGTCCTAAATGGTTAAACGTTAAGAATTATTTTACCTTGCCTTGGGACTTCAAGAACGCTATTACAAGGGTCAAAAGAACCGAGCTAATAAGATACTTCTATGAACCTCAAACCACAATCAAAGGATAAGAATTGGTAGTTTGGTAGAGGAATGTACAAGCTTATAGGAAAAAACCTAATGAACTCTGCATGGGACCCTGAGATGCGAGTTATATGTCAATGGATCATCCAACAATCAACAACAAGAGTCATCTTAATAAAACGAGGTAGAGGATGCATCTCATATGCATTAAAATTAGAGTTTAACATAATAAACAATGTAGCACAATATGAAGCACTTACTGCAGGATCGAAGATTTCTTAATACATCAATATCAAAGAACTTTGAATATACATCAACGCTCGACTGGTTGTAAGCAAATTTAAAATAAATATTTGATAAATCAGATTCATTTAGCATCTTATTTAATCAAAGTCAAAGAATTGCAGGACATGTTAGACTATTATGATATCGAAGATCTCCCAAAGGAAGAAAATTAAGGTCGATATACCCATTAATCTTGCAAGTACAAATGAAGTGAAAGCCATAGGAATCATTCCCATGGAAATATTATATTGTCTTAACATAGAAGAGATGGAGGTACACCCTGAATGTCGACGCTCATTATTCATGGATGGCGCCTATATTAGAATACTTAGAATGTACAACTAGTTTTACCCAGAAATAGAAATCAAGCTATAAGGTTATTAATGAAAGTACATGTAACAATATGCCTTTCTTACTTCAAAAGACGAGCTATTAAGGGTAAAAGAAAAGGAAAGATAAGATAGAAGAGAAGGAACTAACAACATAGAATCTCACAACACAACGAAACAATATATATTACTCAACATAATATATTACAAAGTCATTCTAATACAAATTCTAGCCTAGGACAGTTGTAACAGTATGTCCCTACCTAATAGATAAAATATACATATAATACAACGGAAAACAAGGTAATAACTAGCCATCGATGAAGCCACTTGCTCCAAGCTCCTCCAAGATGAATCTATAGAAAACCTAAACTACTAGGTTGCCCATTCAAACTTAAGCACCTAAGAGTTTAGGAAAAGAGAATTAAACTCCAGGTTAGACATGAGTCAGGTGTGAGTGAAGCATACATTTTAACTTTATAAAAACCTTTAAATCAAAGGCATCTCATAAGACCACGCCGCACATAAATACGAACGGGTTTTTACCTTACAATAACCAAAACATTTGCATAGAAAATCCGTTGATATTATAATAATGTCTAGGGGTCAACGTAAAATATGAATATAGCTGAAATGTTTGCATCTCACATTTCAACATAGTTGGGGACATCTAAAACTATAAAAGCATGTATTGGAGAATGGATTCCATATAATGATAAGATAAGGAACTACCTTCTTATGGTACATCTTTAGATAAAATACACCGGAATCTGACAAGAACATCTTGTACCCCTGCCACACAGGACTGGTCTACCACTTGACTAGTAGTATCGAATATGATCACCCCACTTTGGGCAACAAAGCATACATGAGTAGATATAATCGATCCAGATTTAGGATAACCATACCCTGATGGGAGCGACCCACATGGCTCTGCTGCATGCTTGATTTTTTTCATTTCCTGGTTAATAAGGCTTGAGGCTACGTTTTACCTCTATATATAGCACTTCCCATTTGGAATGCTAACACTACCCTCCACGCAATAATGCAATGCCCGCATTAATTCATACAAGTTGTTCAGGAGATGGACAAATTGAAGGCGCCACATCTACTACATCCATTTTGGAATCACCCTCAAGATTAGTAGCAAGCAGCCCTTGCACTTCAAAGAGCTTCATCTTCAATTCCATCATCTTTAAGATGTCTTCACTTCGAAACGATTGAATTGGATCGAAGTGGTTTTCGGATAACATATCTGATCCCGGTCTCTTCGAAACAACATTCCATAGTTTCTGGTAAACTTAACCCCAGTTCTTTAGGAAATAAGCAGTCAAAGATAACAGCAGAGATCACCTCCTGAACTTCGTGGAAGGATTTCCTTACCATTTGTCCTAGGAGAATGAAACGAGATTTATGTGCATAGTATAGCATCATCGGAGATGAGTGTTCCATATAACTTACGTGTTTCTCCTAGATATTTCCAAAGTTACGTTATAAGTCCATATTTGATAGTTGGTTATTTAACTATCAAGTAAACAAACAACAACCAATTCCATTTGAGATTTTTTTATCCATAGCAACCACTTAGCTTCAAAACAAATCATTATTTAATAAATCTCCTTTCAAAAAGTTTGTCTAAAACATTCATATACTTATCTCTCTGACATAAGTATTTCCACAAAACATTTGACTTCTTACTTCAAAATCATATTAAAAGGATTAAACAAATGTTGTTTAAATGGGAGGTAAGAACAACCCTAAACACTATCTCCTCATTGTTAAGTGTGGAATGGGTGTTCCATACTACCATTTTTAAAAGGTCGATTTAGAGAAATATAGATCTCAAATTCTTCTTTTTCTTTCGACAAATCCTTTTTAATCAAATCTATTTCATTTATGAAATCTCTTTTATTTGAAATCCAAATTCATTTCAAAATGCTTTCCAAACTCCAAAATTCATTTATAAAACCTATTATAAAATGTTCAAAATCATTTATATAAATTGCTTTTTTAAATATCCAAATTTTTATATAAATTTCTTATAAATATCCAAATCATTTTCTAAACTCTCTTTATGAATATCCAAGTCATTTTCTAAAACTTCTTTTATAAATACCCCAAAATCATTTATAAAACATCATTATAAACCTTTCCTGTTTAAACGACTTTCTAAATAACCTTAAATCAAATTAGCTTTCTTTAATAAGAAAATCCATTTTATAAATCTTCCTTACTTATGAAATCGTCTTTGCTTAAAAACTCAAATCCATTTACCCAAAACACTTTATAAATTTCCAAATTCCTTTGAATATCTGGTTCAAAATGCAATAACTTTGAAACCGTCTCAAAAAGAAAATGAAATATTTATCTTTACAAAATCAAATGAAGGTTTAGCCACCACAATGGTTCTTTTAATTTGATTTTACTTATCTAATTTAACATGGCACCACATAACAACATGTATATAAGGGATCAACACATAACAATCAAGCACCTTAAGTAAATGCCCAAGTTAATTGTAATAGAAGAATGGTGTTTTGTTCTACTAATAGATGTCAATTAGTTCTTCTAATCATATGTGGTTACTTAAGGGTAAGCGACATGGAAATCCCTTGATTTAAAACAAATTTGAAAAGAAAATAGTTTAAAACAAAACAAATTACTTAGACTCAAAACGATTTTTAAATAAATTAAAACCCTTATAGATGAGAATCAAATCCTTGTTAAATAGTAATTAAACTCTAATTGAAGGTAATTAAACTTTAATTAAACCTTATTAAAACATAATTAACTTTAATCAAAGAGTAATTAAATAAAACCCTTTTTTAAAACAATAATTAATTAATAACTATCTTAAATAAATAATTAAATATAATTAATTAATCCTTAATTAAATATTAACTTTAATTAAGTAACAAATAATGATTAACTTAATTGATTAACATTTAAGTTTAATAACTATTTTTAACTAGTGATTAAGTACTAATTACCTTTATTAATTAATAAATCAATTAAATAATCATTAAATAAGTAATTAATTACATAATTAAATAATTGTTCTCTAATTACTTATTTTAAGTTAGAAAACATTTGCATAAAGATTTCTAAGTGAAAACACATTTAGATTAGAAACTAGTTAAATTTTATGAACTACGCGTATAGCGACTATCGCTATACGGACCCGTAATTTCACTTTTTAAAATTTTGATTCCTATGCTTTAAAAACTTCAACTTTGAACTCTTGTCTCCTTTAAAACATGGAAATAAACTTTTGAAAACCAAAATCAAAGTTTTCAACTTGAAAACTTTTCACTTTGAAACAAAAATCAAACTTTCGACAAAAAGCGGATTTCAACATCGCTTTTTGTTAGAGAATCGTTACCTTTGTGTCATTAACCCACATACAACATTCCAACATAATATCACATCATAATATTATAGCACAATCATAAGCAAGAATATTACTTCACAAATACTAACCAACTTTTCCAATATTCAAGGTATAATCTTTATCGCCTACTCAAACTTCGGCATAAGCAATCAACTCCAAATCAACATGTATGCATGCATACACAACATATAACATTACCACATATTTAAACTACATTTTAACTCATAAATTTCACAACTTTAAAAAGTTAGTAACTTGAGTTTTAAAAACATGAACTTTACTCACCAAACTTTCACTAAATCAAACTAAACTTGCTCTCGACCTAGCTCACTTGCTCCTAGCTCATTAACATGAAGATGTGGACCCTTGGAAAGCTAAATGGGCTCGTCCTAATGAGCAATAGGCACAGCTATAGGGGAGTTTGGGCTCCGCCATGGTGGTTTTCAAGTGATATGTGGTTGCTTTGTGAAGAGAAGAGTTTAGGAATTGAAACGGAGTGATTTAAGCTATGTTTTGAAATGTTTTTACTAACTTTTTCTCTTAGGAATTTAGTGAGGAGGCCATGAGAGTATGGAGGAGCTTATGAATAAGATGTGAAGAATTGAATAATGGAAGTTGCAAAGGGAAAAACATGAAACGAAATGGGTATTTGTAGGCTTACCAATTGATTGGTAGTACTAAATGTAATCACCCCACTTTGGGTCCCAAAGCATACATGAGTAGATAGTAATCGATCCAGATTTGGGATGACCATGCCTTGATGGGAGCGACCCACATGACCTACTGTATGCCTGATTTTTGTCATTTCCCGGTTGATAAGGCTTGAGGTTACATTTTACCTTTATATAACACTTTCCACTTGGAATGCTAACACTGCCCTCGAGGAAACAATGCAATGTCTGCATTCATCCATATAAGTTGTTCAGAACATGGACAAATCGAAGGTACTACCTCTACTACATCCATATTGGAATCACCCTTAGGATTAGTAGCAAGCAGCCCTTGCACTTCAAAGAGGTCCGTCTTCAATTCCACCATCTTCAAGATGTCTTCACTTCGAAACGCTTGAGTTAGATCGAAGTGGTTTTTAGATAACATATCTGATCCCAGTCTCTTTGAAACAACATTCAATAGTTTTCGGTAAACTTAACCTCGGTTCCTTAGGAAATAAGTAGCCAAAGATAAGAGCGGAGATCACCTCCTAAACGTTAGTGGACGGATTTTCTTACCATTTGTCCTAGGAGAAAGAAACAAGATTTATACGCACAATAAAGTATCATCATAGATGACTATGCCATATAACTCACGTGTTTCTCCTAGATATTTCTAAACTTAAGTTTTAGGTCCATATTTGATAGTCGGTTATTTAACTTTCAAATAAACAAACAACAACCAATTCCACTTGAGAATTATTTATTCATAGCAACCACTAAGCATCAAAATAAATCTTTATTTAATAAATCTCCTTTCAAAATGTTTGGCTGAAACATCCATATACTTATCTCTCTGACATAAGTATATTCACAAAACATTTGCGAATAACTTCTTACCTTTAAAAAATGTTAAAAGGGATTAAACAAATGTTGTTTAAATTGGAGGTAAGGACAACCCTAAACACTATTCCCTCGGTGTTAAGTGTAGAACGGGTGTTCCATGCTATCAATTTTAAAAGGTCAGTTTAGAGAAACCTAGATCTAAAATTCTTTTTTTCTTTCGATAAGTGCTTTTTAATCAAATCTATTTCATTTATAAATCTCTTTTACTTGAAATCCAAATCCATTTCAAAATGCTTTCCAAACTCCCAAATTCATTTATAAAACCTTTTATAAATATTCAAAATCATTTATATAAATTACTTTTATAAATATCCAAACTATTTATATAAATTTCTTATAAATATCCAAACCTTTTTATAAACTCCCTTTATGAATATCCAAGTCATTTTTTGAAACTTCTTTTATAAATACCCCAAAATCATTTATAAATCTTCTTTATAAACCTTTCATGTTTAAACGACTTCCTAAATAATCTTAAATCAAATTAGCTTCCTTTAATAAGCAATCCATTTTATAAATCTTCCTTATTTATGAAATCTTCTTTGATTTCAATTCCATTTACCCAAAACACTTTATAAATTTCCAAATTCCTTTAAATATCTTGTTCAAAATGCAATAACTTTGAAACCATTTCAAAAATAAAATAAAATACTTATCTTTACAAAATCAAACGGAGGCTTAACGACCACAATGGTGTTTTTAATTTGATTTTACTTATCCAGTTTAATATGGCACCATAAAACAATATGTATATAAGGGATCAACACATGACAATCAAATGTCCAAGCTTATTGTAATAGCAGAATGGTATTTTGTTCTGCTAATAGATGTCAATTAGTTTTCCTAATCATATGAGGTTACTTAAGGGTAAGCGACATAGAAATCCCTTAATTTAAAATAAATTTAAAAAGAAAACAGTTTAAAGAATAACTAATTACTTAGACTCAAAGCGATTTTTAAATAAATTAAAGCCCTTATAAATGAGAATCAAATCCTTTTTAAATAGTAATTAACTCTAATTGAAGGTAATTAAACCTTATTAAAACTAATTAACTCTAATCAAAGATTAATTAAATAAAACCCTTTTTTAAAATAATAATTAATTGATAACTTAAATAAACGGTTAAATAATAATAAATTATTCCTTAATTAATAATTAACTTTAATCACGTAAAAAATCATGATTAACTTAATTGATTAACATTTAAGTTTAAAAACCATTTTTAACTAGTGATTAAGTACTAATTATCTTTATTAATTGATAAATCAATTAAATAATTGTTCTCTAATTACTTATTTTAAGTTAAAAAACATTTCCAAAAATATTTCTAAGTGAAAACATGTTTAGATTAGAAACTAGTTAAATTTTATGAACTACGCGTATAGCGACTATCGCTATACGGACCCGTAATTTCACTTTTTAAAATTTGGATTCCTACGCTTTAAAAACTTCAACATTGAACTCTTGTCTCCTTTAAAACATGGAAATAAACTTTTGAAAACCAAAATCAAAGTTTTCAACTTGAAAACTTTTCACTTTGAAACAAAAATCAAACTTTCGACAAAAAGCGGATGTCAACGTCGCTTTTTGTTAGCGAATTGTTATCTTTATGTCATGAACTCATATACAACATTCCAACATAATATCACATCATAACGTTATAGCACATTCATAAGCAAGAATATTACTTCACAAATAATAACCAACTTTTCCAATATTCATGGTATAATCTTTATCGCCTACTCAAACTTCGACATAAGCAATCAACTCCAAATCAACATACATGCATGCATACACAACATATAACATTTCCACATTCTTAAGCAATATTTTAACTTATAAATTTTACCACTTTAAAAAGTTCATAACTTGAATTTTAAAAACACGAACTTTACTAACCGAACTTCCACCAAATCAAAGTAAACTTGCTTTCGACCTAACTCACTTGCTCCTAGCTCAACAAAATGAAGATGTGGAGCCTTGGAAGGCTGAATGGGCTCGGCCTAGTGAATAATAGGCATGACCATAGGGGATTTTAGGCTCGGCCATGGTGGTTTTGGGGTGATATGATTGCTTTGTGAAGAGAAGAGTTTAGGAATTGAAATGGAGTGATTTAAGCTTTGTTTTAAAATGTTTTTACTAACATTTTCTTTTAGGAATTTAGTGAGGTGGCCATGAGGGTATGGAGGAGCTTAAGAAGAAGATGTGAAGAAATGAAGAATGGAAGTTGCAAAGGGAAAACCATGTAATGGAAGGGGTATCTATAGGCTTAGAAAATTATTAAAATATATAAAGTGATCTTAATAAAATAAAACACACATGCATGCACTCCATACCTCCCCTCTCCCTCTTGTACATGTTACTCCCCCTTCCATACCTTTAATCATGCTAGAGCTTCCATGTGTGTGTACTAAAGATATGGAGATGTTTTAAATATATAAGTGTGTTTATGTGTATATATATATATACACACACACACACACACATACATACATACATATATATATATATATATATATGTCCTTTATAACATAATTTGTTACATCCATGCTTAGGTATAAAAAAATATATAAGTTAATATACATAAGCATGCTTAATTGTTGCTACAACTAACATATATAAATGTGTGCATGTTGCACGTAGTGTGCACAACGTTCCCAATGACTTTCGGGTGTTGAAATGTCGAAATTTCGGAAAAAGTTCTTCGGTCAAATTTTCTATTTTTATTTGAACTATCTATACTGTTAAAAATATTTTGAAAACTATTTTACCATCATTATTAAATAATTAAAATAGGTTTATTTGCTAATAAAAATCCATTTATTAATTATATAAAATATATTTAAATAGCCAATTTCAAAGTGGAAAAATCCTGGGTCGTTACGAATCTATTTTATCATCATTTGTTATTATTTTAAAATTATATTTTAATTATAAAATCTATTATTTGAATATTTGAAATTTATTAAATATTCGCAAATCAAGGCGGTAAAATTCTGGATCATTACAGTACCTTGCTTTATCATTCAAAGAGGCATATTATGGGAATAAGATTTTTAGAACCATTGTTACAATGCATCGAAATAATGAAGTTGAAAATATTTCAAAGGATTACATGAAGGTCGTTATGATCATCATTATGGGAGATGGAGCATAGCACGTTGCATATTACATTATGGCTATAATTGTCCCACTCTAAAGATTTGTAGTATTTACCAAAACAATGTGATAAATATCAAAGATTCCCCAAAAATTTCTAGAACCCCTTCAACTGAACATGGTCAGATGGTTTGCCCTTGGTTGTTCATGATGTGGGAATTGACTTGATAAGAGAACCACATATGGCAAAAGGAGGCTGTTAACATACCATTATGGCAGTCGATTATTATACAAAATGCATTGAAGTTGAGCTTATTGTCTCTATAACTTCGGTGAATATGACTATCTTCATAAAGAAGAATATTCGATGCAAATATAACATATCCCGCAAAATGATAACCAATAATGGGAGTCAAATCAAAAGCCAAGAGTTTACCAACAATTTCTCTATCTATGGTATAAAGAAAAGCTTTTCGTCTGTATCACTATCACATCATAGGCAAACCGACAAGGACAAGCGGTAAACAAAATTCTAAAGTTGATAATAAAAAAGAAACTTACAAAAAGCAAAGGGTATTGGAAAGAAGTATTACCCTTTGCATTGCATGCTTATCCTAATTCATTCAAAATAAAAATGGGACATATCTTATTTGCCTTGACATATGGCTGCAAAATAATATCCCTATAGAAGCAGATCTTCCTTCACACAAGCGGCTTAATTTTGACTCCAAGGTCACTTATGAGCCACCCTATGAATATTTGGACAAAAAAGAGGAAAAAATGAAGAAACAAGTTTAAGAGTGGCTACTCATCAACAGTGAACATACAAACTTTTTATAAGGGAATATACAAATTTTCTACAGTGGATGGAAATTTATTTCCATGAACTTAGAACTCAGGAATTTTGCACCACTATTTCCAATACAACAGCTTGTTTTATGGAGTCAAATAGTTGAGCTATGAATGCTCCCATGAAATATATCCTCTCCCATAAAAGCTTCATACTAGTAATACATCAATAGCAAATATGTAAGTATAGATCCACCAATTATGTACTAACCACTTCATATTAGTAACATAACACCAAACTCATCATGTCTGTACTAACTACTCTATATTAGTAACACAAACATCAGCATCATCAGCAAAAAATTATAATAAACTGCACAAAATCTGCATAATAATAATGGCTAAACATCGCATTACTCATCCTAACAGGGTTCCACCTCAACATCCAATCAATAATTAACACATATGTCACAACAATCCAAAATGGCGTACTCACACCGATCGTTTCTACGTATGTATAAAATCATCTTATTATTATTTATCATAAAAATATGTTTATTTCTATAATCTTAAAACAATATTTCTCAAAACAACAATATACTTCAAATATCCTTCATTAACAAAATATTGCTTTAAATATCTTAAAACATCATTATTCAATAAAATAGCCAGCTTCATAAAAAATATATTATTACTTTACGTAAAAATAGTAATATTTATTCAAATTTTCTTACCATCTTTCACAACTACTTTATTACTACTTAACCAAAATAATAATATTCTACGTTAAATATCAAAAATCTCTTTATTGTTATTTATCTGAAAAATAGCAATAATCTAACCTAAAATATTTCTAGAAAAATCCCACTATTATTATTATTACTATTATTTTTATTTTCAGAATGTCTCATTCAAAATATTTGGATAATAATAATATCATTTCCCTAAAACTCTGTAAAAACGGTCGTATTATTATTTTACTCAAAAATAATAGAGCATATCCAAATCATACTATCATTTATTAATTTTACTTTACTCATTGCATAATAATAAATTCTTCAAATTCACTTTAAAGTAGATTTTTCGTTATTATTTATGATTTTTCATGGAAATTCAAAAATAGTAACCTAATTAAAACTTTCACATTATTTCAGTACAAATTGTTAAATCACAATTATTTACAAATATTATGCAAAATTCTAAATTATCTTATTTGCTCCAAAATTGCACATTTTTCTTTATTCTCCATTAATTAATTTTTATTCCCAAATTTACAATTAATTATTAATAAATTGTCATCTTCCAACAATATAATAATTAAATAGATAAACAACTAAACTAGAACAAATATCATGTCAAAAACATCTCAACAATTATCAAAAGGGCATAACAAATCTCAATAGGGGTGTGTGTGTGTGTGTGTGTATTGATGAATATTTATTTAATATTTTTAAAATATAATTCTTGTAACCGTCAAATCCCGCCAAGGCGTTTTCACAAATAGCTCCAAAATCTAGCAAACCATATGCCAGAATATCCAAAATCAGGTCACAAATTAGATGAATTAGTTGAAAGGACAAACTTGAAACCGACTTTCGTCTCAAGGAAACATATTTTAAAATTTAGTATGAAGGACAACCTAAACCATTGCCAACATCTTCTCCAGTCTACACTACCCACTACATTGCTGCCCTATGTCACCGCATCACCCTCTATCACCATCGTCGACTCCCTACCTCACCTTGTCGCTACTTCATCACCACTGCCTAATTTCATTGCAACCCTAGCTACAACCCTAGAGTTCGCTATCCAATTTCAACTAAACTCATAACCTAAACACCAACTGATTTCATTATTGCAACACACCGCTGCACCGCCACTCTACACCAAAACCCTAATCAACAACCCAACATCGACGATGACTAAGAAAATCTACCAACAAAAAAGATATTAAATTAACATCAGATAAATACAATGACATAGTAAACTAGCATTAGATGAACAAAATGCTAAATTAAACTAGCATTTGATAAACTAAATTGCATTACGAACACTAGATGAATAAAATGCTAAATTAAACTAAAATACCATTATACCATCAAATGAATAGAATGCTAAATTGAACTAGCATCAAATGAACATAATACTTCATTAAACTAGCATTAGATAAACTAAAATAGCATTCATTTTCATAATGTCATTGCCACCTCCACCCCCACCACCAGCCCATATATGTCAATATCGCCGTCACCTGCACTCACTGCCTTCACCTCATGCGCTTATCCAAATTTCCACATGCGTTGGAGGTTTTTCCTTCAAACAAAACTTTCTGGCCCACGCCCTTCATTTAAAAAATCTAAACTATATCCTCCAGCCTATTTTCCTGATAAAATTATGGGGACTAAAATATAAATTACCCTCTCTTGCTACAGTAGTCGATAATTCTCGATCCATGTTCAACCGCCATCTTCATGCCACCATCAACATCACCTCGAGCCACCAAAGTCAATTTCGAGCACGCCTTCGACCTACTCATGATCGCCACTTCCATCTTTGACCACCGCGAAGCTCCCTCGTCCGCCACCGCCACTTGCAAGAGCGATAGTCGTCCCTGCTTTGGTTCCAATTTTTGGCCAACCTAGACATTTCTGGCCAGAACGAACAATATCGATTGACTCCCCTCGTCCTCCATTATGATCTGGTACACACCGATCTTCCCCACGTCGCCATTTCACAATTGATTGGAAACCCTAAGATCAATGAAAATGGTTGTTCATTGATTCCATGCCTTCTAGAGAACATTACGATCAAATGCAACTGAATCACGACAAATGAGGACCATCACTTTGTTTATTTCAACTTGACGTATGCAATGACATATCATAAGGCATAGTTTTAGGTTTATTTGTAAATTGACGTATTTTCTAATTAGAAGAGGTAATCTTTATTAGTCCATGGAAATTTAGATCTGAAGAGGAGATTAGAAAAATGAAGAAAGATAGGGTGGAGACTCCTAAGGTTTCCACAAAGCACTGTATGTATTGACAAAAAGAGGATTGTTGCACCAAAGTGGTCACAATAGCTTGAAATACCTATTTTTAAAAAGCTAATGGAGTATATAATGTTATGTACTAAAATATAGGATTTCGATATCTAAATATAGTGGAAATATCAAAATTTTCAAATGGACCACCCTTCTCAAAATTGTCTATTATCGCCAATTAAATTTAAACAACTATTAATAATTAATTTATAATTAATACAACAAATTTGCACGTCGTTACATTCTTCCTTAAAAGGATTGCACCATCGCAATTCCCCAAGATAAACCCCAATTAATGCATGAAACATCATATTATATTGCATGCTTAAATATACAAATATGAGAAAGTATACCGACCACTAACTGACCGCTTATAAAGTAATATTTGACAATACCACAATCAATTATGACACAATTACACCCAATCATAATAATAAATGCAATTTTCCACACACATATTATAATATCCTTACGGTTCTATAACCATAACAGCCAAAAATATAGCATAAAAAAATAAAACTTCGTTAATAAAGAGTGAAACAATCTTGATCATATATCAATTGTGTTCACAAATCATATCATGTATCTCAATAATCAAACCATAATAATCCATGATAAAACTTCAAAACAAAACTTAGCTTGGTTCAAACATGCATGCACAAGAAAATATATGTAATCCTATAATTAGTTTTACTCATTAAAATAAGGTACGCATACTCCAATGATAAGGTATTATCATCACACTAACATACCAAAAAATAACACTTATGCCTAACTAATATACTAACTAAACATCAACCATAATATGTGTATCCTCAAAACCATTAATGAACTTCCATGTAGTCTCATCCTAAAAACTATTATTGTACCATCCCATGCTTACACATTCCAAAATATCATGTGCACCTACTCATGGGTATACGGTCAAAACTATACATGCACCTTTTTATGGCTACATCCTTAGGTAATACATGTGCCTACTCACTGCTACATCCTCAAAATAATGTGGCCACCTACCATAGTACTGTCGAATCAAGTCACGATTTCCAAACTCATTCAAATGGTCAAGAAGTCCAGACTAACTCAGACAGTATTGAATCAACTGCTTTTGGATATATGATGACACAAATGACCAACGTCGTAAGGTATATAAATACTCAGTATCGTGCCTACATGAATTCTCACATCCTTACCACTCAGACGGCTTGGACCTAGACCAATGTCGTAAGGTTAAAGGTGGACCCATCGTGCGATGTGTCCTCACTTACCCCCCTTTATGAGCCTACATCAAAGCATTTGATCATCAACGATCCCTTGGCACATATATCCACATCGAAACCCATTCTATTCTAACCTTCAGATCACATTGAAAATATGATTCCACGATCCTCTTATGGTGACTTCTTCGTTTGATGACAGAGAGGACTCACCCAAAATTCCAAAGAGGGATCAGCTAGCTCATCGTTGCTAGCGATGAATGTTCTAACACATCTTCAAATCAAAAGATTTATACTTAAATATATTCATTTTCAAATCAAGGTTTCCATGTTCTCTCTAAATAAAAATTTATCTCATTCAAAATATTATATTTTTTTCATTAAAATCAACTTAAAATAATTTTTAGAAAACCATATTATATAAAAATGTTCAAGCTATATAAACTTCTTTAAAAATCAAAATAGAAGTTCATATTGAAATAAGAACACATGTGGAAGCTAATAATCGCTAATATTAAAATAGATTTTGAAACATACATATTTTAAAATTATCGATTATAATATAATACATAATCACTATTTAAGTAAATATATACATATATGTACCCTTATTTACAAATTTAACAATCCAAACATATATATGTACATACACATATCAATTCAACAAAATTGTAACTTTTGACATTTTATTTTTGCTATATAAAACATAATATTTATATTTATATTATGTTAGTGCAAAAAAATATAATAAATCATATAATTATTAAAATTTCATATATGCTATAAGTTCTTTTAAAAGGGTCGAGAATGATTTTTAATATATATATATATATACATATATTAAAACAATTTAAATAGGTATATGCATAATTAAAATTACATAACATTATAAATAGTTATTGAATTTATACAATGTTAGCTAATAAATCTACAGTTGCAATTTTTATATTTATTATGCAATACTAAAAAATTTCCCATTGTTTAAAATATTTTATATAACTATTGTTATTAATAAGCCAAATAAAATTAAAATGAAGATTTATTTGTATTAAAAGATTTTAAAATTTTGTTTTTGTTTTTACAATTTTTATAGGCGAGAAAAGAATAAGTTAATAGGTAAAATATTAAAATTTAGAATGTAGAAAAAGTACCTTTTTATTGAGCTTAATTTCATACATGTCGAATGAGCGACCCCTTCAGGGAACGTTTTCTCTACTCTTGCTTTGAGTTACAACTTCGAGCTTGAGAACATAAATGGAGACAAAGATTTTCTATAAAAATATGAACCATGACTCTTAAAGTCTTAGTTATAACAGTTAGTTGGAGCTCGTCTCATTAAAATCAATTTCATATATTGCCTAAACAATTTAAGAAACAAATACATTAATTGGTTCACCTTCCACATTTTTACATTGAGATAACAATTATCCGATTTCCTACCTTAAAGCATACATAAAGGAGTCAACCATTTTTATGAAATAAATAAATATTAAAAATATCATTTATTATATTTCGTGAATAGATTAATATTAGTTTACTTAGTTCCAACCCATTATATAGCTAAATTCTTAATTAGTTGCCTTTAAATTATCAAAAGAGTATTAATTAAATAAATATGTGTAACATTGGTACATATTATTATTAATTAATCTCTAAGGTTTAATTAAGTAAATATATATAACCATTATATTTACTGATTTAAAGCTCCATAATAATTTATTACAATAGTAAATTAATCCATTATTTTATTATGGTCGAACAAATGGAGTCTCTGTTATATGACCCATAGGTATGACTTTAGTCCTTAGTCACATTTATACGATTTTAATATTAAAGTCAGTGTAGACATTGTTGAAGCATAATAAAGGTCACGAAGTCAAACAATTATCTATCACTACTTCACTAGTGTGATGTCCTACTTCTAAGTCATTTTAAAGCGGCACAACAACAACATATTAAACATGTTTTCTTTTCATCAATACCATGTCACTAAGATGTCTAGAGCTAATCCTAGGGTCAAAAATCAAATATTATATGTAGTTAATTGCAAAGTTGATCCTTGAAGTCACTTAATTCGATCCTGTAACATCCCCCTACTTGGAGGCCCAAAACGAACGGCTACGGATGCTGCAGTGATCCATAGTTATTAATTCTCGATGACCAAATACAGCGGTGCTAGATACATTGATACACAAATCACAGAAATATGGAAAAAATTTAACAATTCAAAACATATTTCACATTCAAATCAAAACACTTGATGTTCATTACATAATCCCAAAAACATAAACACGTTAAGAAAAATATAATTATTACAAATATGCCAAGAGCGACATATGAAGATGCCACATTGGTTGATCAGAGTATATAGTAAGGCTAGTAAGTCTGCATTTACATCCAAATACATAGCGGAAAAATAACTCTAAATAACTAACTGCCTCCTGCACGCCTCCGGAAGCTTTATCCGTCTAATAAGAGAACCTGAAACCTTAAATCTCAAAATCAATTGAGTACTCGAGAGTTTAAGGGGAAAAAATATCGAGTCAGACATAAAGCCTGGTATGAATAATAATCTAACATCTTAATCCTTTTAGATATCTAGTGAGACCACGCCGCATGGCAGAACAGGTTTTCCCCCTCAGCAGTATCCAAAAACCTTTGTAGAACCATATTTTGTGCTCTTGCATCCACAATGGTTAAAACATACATTTCTAAAATATTATGATGATATGCATACTTGAAAACATTTAGGATTTCCCATCCTCGGTTTAACCTGACACCCTGTCATAATTATAGTTTCTATGGTCACTATTAACCTTTTAGTTTTCATGGGTTTGCTAATAACCTTGTTATAATTAAGGGACACCCTATCCTATTCATAGTTTTCATGGGATCACCAAGAACCTATAGGCTCCTACTAGTTAACTTAATTAATTCATGGGTTCCCATGAACCTATTGGTCATTCCAATAACAAATCACCTTATCCTAGTTTTCATGGGTTGACTAGGAACCTATGGATATATCCAGTAACTCACTTCACATCCTAGTTTTCATGGGTTGACTAGGAACCTATGGATATATCCAGTAACTCACTTCACATCCTAGTTTTCATGGTTTGACTAGAAACCTACTGATACTTCCTTTAGCCACTTTCTTATCCTAGTTTTTATGGGTTGACTGGGAACCTATTGACTGATGTCGATTCTTAGTCCAGATATAGTTTTCATGGGTTCACTACAAACCAATTATCCCCTGCCAACTATCCTTAATACATAGTTTTCATGGGTTTACTATGAACCTGTTGGTTACCTCTAATAACTACATAATCATAGTTTTCATGGGTTTACTGTAACGAATCGGATTTTCGACCCTCGAAAATTGACACTAATACATCCACTGTATCACATGCTGAGCAATCTAATGTCGAAAAACCCGATTGTTAGGGGAAAAAAGAAATAAGATAAGACGAAAACTAAACAATGTAGAATCTCACAGCGAAATGAATAATCTATAATATATCACAAGTCTTTACACAAAGCAAAACTGTAATATGTATATATACAAACATCAATTACTAACCTATTTTAGCCTAGAAAATTATAGCAGCCTGTCCTCACAATTGCTGATAAACACAACAATGAGTATAGCGAAAAATAACCTTCTACGTGAATACGTCTCTGGCCTCCAACTCGTCACTTGAAGCTCCAAGCATCCAAACCAATCTGTAACTGTAACACCCCACATTTTTATGTAATTAAATAAAATCAATTGAATTAACATAATTGCAAAACAGAATATAAATGTCAAATATATGCATTTAAGAATTAAGAGGTTACATAGATTTAGGCTAGCAATGATTGTGCGATTAATTCACGCATCAATCAATTAAAAGGTGAATTAATTAAGAGACATAGAGGTGTCAATTAGTCAGAGAATATGTCACTTTTATAACATTAATTAATTAAGGGATCTTCTAATAAAGGAAAATGTATGTGGGGAATAAATTAAATGATAACATACATATATTAATTTATAATTGATGCAATTGATTAATTGAGAAATTAATTAGACATTAAGTAAGCGTCAATTAATAAAAGAGGGAACCTTATATGTCAATTAATTGGGTAATGAATTAGTGGTTTAAATATGTATAACTAATAAATGTGTGATTGAGTGATGCATAAGAATTAATTTGGAGATCGATTAAAATGGGAAAACGTGTCAATTAATTAATTGGCAATTAGTTGAGTGTTTTAAAAAGGATGTCAATTAATCAAAGAATATGCCCTTCTTACAATAGCTAATAATGTAAATTAATTATTTAGAAGAAAAGGCCAGTTATAGGATTATTTGTTCCAAGTTAAAAAGCAAAAAAAGAATTAGAATGCGTATAAAAATCAAACGGAGTAATTTAGTTTATGATGAAGGTAAGTTAATAAGAATAAATTAAAAAAAGTATAATTTTTATATACAATCAATTAATAAAGGTATTAATTGACGTGTTCAAATAGGTAAGAAATTATAAAGTATAAGAATTAATTAATATTGGATATACATACATATATATATATATATATGATCTAATTAATTGAATAATTAATGGGAGAATCTTATTTAGAAGGAAATGTGAATTAATAAGGTCGTATAACAAAGGAATAAATGAATAACATTGAAGAATTATACGTTATAAGCTAACGTAAACAAATCAATAAATGATGGTGAGGATTGTTTTTAGGGTTAATCGGATGTTTTATAGCTGTTCACTACACCTATAAATTGAACGTAACTTAACCCTAGCCCACACTATTTTCTATGAATCAGCTGTTGTCATTTACAGCAAACTCCTCTTCTCTTCTCCATCTTCCTTTCTCCTTTGTCAATCAAATCTTTCCCCAAACAACAAAAAAATAAAATTAAGAAAGGAAATACATACAAGCAAATCAGAGAATTGCGCAAACAAATCAGGGAATTTACAGCGAATTAAAAAGGGGAAAAAGCAGAGAAAAGTGTAGCAATTTAAAAGAGATAGAGATTGAAGCTAAGGACGACATGTGAGTGGGTTTATTTATATATCTTTTAAGTTTAAGGTATATTATCGTTAAATTCATGTTTAGATAATTTTATTCAATAATTAATCCTATTAATTAAGTTATGCTGAACTATAAGGAATTTACAGTTTATTTATAGTATTGGTATTTATTTACATCTGTTTCTACGTTTTGGATTTCTATGCAAGCGTCATTCTTCTTTTATTTTCTCCTCTTTCTTCGCATATGGATTAGAATAGATTAAGCATGAATATATTTCTATATTTGGGAGTAAATAAAAGGTTAATTGATTGGTTTAGAAAATAGGATACATTTCTATATTTAATATTTAAAAGACAATAATGAACGTAATTGCTAGAATAAAAGAAAGAAAAAGAGAATTAATGTAAAATAGAGAAACCACTTTATTTTACACTATTCCAAGATAGTAAAAGAAATATCTAGTAGTTACGGATTATTGTTTATAGTATTATTTAATATTAAAATATGAAAATGTATTTTTAAATATAGTTTTCATAACCAACCAAATAAATTAGAATTACTTCTTAGAATAGAAGATAATAAAGCAAAGTATGACATGAATCAATTAAATTATTAGATAAGAACTTGAAGTTGTAAACGATAATGAACCTAGGTCTGCATTCACTGCACAGACTATTAAGAAGATAGTTATTATGATAAGTGAATTATATAATATAAGAGAATAGAAGAATATTCTATATCATAATAAAAGAAGGTAGATTAGAACAGAAAGAAATGCTGGAATTATGTACGGACTATAAATGAAGAGAAAATGACAATTACAGTAGAATTATAACATAGGTTATAATTAAGTAATAAGAATGGAACAGCTTATTTTGAGACTTTGAATAAATTAATGAGCAATAATAATGGTAGAAGCGTATTTAAATAATTTATATTAAGTCAATAAGCAAATAAAGCAGGAATGATAAAATAGGCTTATTTTAATGAACTTAACATTTATATTAAGTTAAATAAGCAAGATAATGAATGTGGCTCATTCCAACAACATTCCCTATTAAATAAATGGAAATCTCACAATAGATAGAGGTGAGACGATGGCAAGAATATGCTAAGTAGGGTAAATAAGTAGCAAACAGAATAAGAAAGTAAACTAAACGCAAATTAAAAGATTAGACTTATGGTCTAATAAAAGAATTGAGATGCGTTTGGAGCAACCCAAAGATGAAGCGTCTAACAAAGCAGATCATCATGGATTTCAAAAATGGATAAGCACGTCCAACTTAGTATTTTTGGGCTTCAACGGGACGTGAGGACACTCTAGGATGGCCCTCTGGGTAGGCCTAACGAAGCTGCATCCCTGGAGGCAGGTCTGTAGGTGTTCCATCAAGAGAGTATGCCTTGACTGCATTTGCATTGTAGGTGTAACGACCCAGAATTTTGAACAAATTAAATTGAAAATATTTAATTAATTTTAAATATTTGAACAATGATTTAATTTGAATCCCCGATATAACTTTGAAATTTGCGATTAAACTTTAAAATTTAATCTGTTGAATGTTGAATAAAAATTTAAATCTTCAATTTAAAGCCGAAGAAAAATATTTCAAAAGCTTTTAAAATTCGTAATGATAATACTGAAGATAATAGAAGCTTCAGAATTGAGGTTGAAAACGATTTGTTCAGTTTTGAAATTATATCGTTCGAATCAATATTTAAAAATAGCGTTCCGGGAGACAGTCTTGGAATTCGACGAAACCAGTTCCATTGGATCCGGAATATTGTATTATTATCGGATTTCAAATTTCGTAATATTTGGGGTTGTCGTGTGATCGTACGACAAGCAAACGTACTGAAATTTAAATTGAAATTTGCCTGATTTAAAATGCTATTTTTTTCCATACGATCAAATTTGAACTCGAAAACTTTTCCAACGCATTGGGAATAGGGGATAAACATTAGGGATGCCTGGTAGCACGCTGGAATTGGGGTTCGAGATTTTTAGTTATAATATATGGGATATTTTGAAATTTTTAAAAAAATAAAATAATAAATAAAAGAAGATCCCATCACGTTCTTCCATACCCCCACGATAACCACCATACCTCCCGTACCCTCTCCCATTCCCTCCTATTCTTTTAAATCCCTTCCCTCTTCAGATTCGAACCAAACAAAATCAAATTTCCAGAGATAAAACAATGGCCGCAACTTCGTTTTTGAAACAATAATAAAAGTCGAGCCTTTTTCTCCTCTTCAAAGTCGTTTAACAAAACAAATTTCGCTCCAGGCTATACGAAAGGAATTTAAACTCGTCCTCGTCTTCATTGAATCGCGCGGCAAGACAAGTATGGCGAAATCGTGGAATGGCAACGAGGCGGCGACGAACGCGAGTGCGTGGGTTCTCGAGCACCTGGAAGCGACAACGCTCGAGTCGAGCGAATGATGTCGCACTTGCAGTTTGGATGGAGGCGCTGGGGAGTGAAGGCAATTGCGAGGTGGTGTCGCGATTGGTCACGCATGCAGGCAGGGGTTTCGCGAGGTGTCGATCGGCAGTTAGGGTTTGATGTGGTTCGATCTGGAGCTCGGCATCAGATGAGCGACGTGGTCAAGGTTGCTCGATTTTTAGTAAGGTATAATTAGCTTTGTTTAATCCTTAAGCATTTTGTTTTAAATTTACAGTAAGATTTATCACCATTTAAAATTTGCAGAAATTAGAAATCTTTACAGTAAAATAAATTACTAGATTATTTTGGAAATAATTTAGTTAAGTAAATTTGTTAAAAGAAATTGGTTATTTTAAATAATGGAATTTGTAAATAAAATTATTAGGTTGACCTGTTTAATTTTTCTAAGTACTCAAAAGATTTCCAGAGGAAAGATAAATATGTAAGTATACACTTTTAATTATTAGCTAGGTTTAAATTAACTTATTTAATTTTTAGTGGTTAAAAATAAAGTAGTTTAAAGAAAATTTAGTTTAAATTTAATTTTTAATTGAATCAATTATTTAAGGATAATATTGGTTTAAAATAAAACTATCAGTTAATTTAACTATTAAAATGAAATCACTAATGAACAAAAATTTTAAAATGGAAATTTAATTGTGCAATTGTTCGAATATTAATAAACTGTGTAAATATTTATACAAGGTCAAAAGATCGTGAAAAATAAATCTGGATTTGGAATGGATTGCAAAATAAAAGCAAAGGTGAGATTTTTTTTCTCACTCGAATGGAAAATTTAATTTTACAGTTATTGATTGATTTGATTGCTATTTGGATGTGATATTAGATATAGTAGGATATATCTATTATATATAGCAATATATACATATTGGCATATGTATATATTGGATTGATTTCCCGCATTGTATAGCGGATGAGACCCTATTGCGCCGTTATTAAGCGGATGATATTTTATAAATCCTATATACCACGATATTCCACCTCGAAGTGGAATTGGTATTGTGCTAACGTCTGTGGATGCAGGGAAACAGGTTGGAGGGATCCAACTGGATTCCTCAACTGTATTTATTTATTTACAGATATTGATATATATTCTGTTATCATATTGATATATGATAGTGAATGTTGTGATGGACTAATTGGTGCGTTGCATCATCTGATTCAAATTTTGAAGTTTAAAAATAACGATTTTTACTTTAAAATAGATTTTTAAAGCAATTGTTTAAAGTAGACGTCTTATTGAATTTTTGAATTGACTTATTTTAAAATAAATAAACGTTCAAATTTGTAAAGTTATAAAATTATGATGTTTGTAAAATATAACTGGAAGGTGATTTTGGGAAAAAAATAGTTAAGTAATTTACAAAATGGTTTTAATTGGAATTTTTGAATTATTAGAAACGATGTATGTAAAAGATGTAAAAAATGGATATTTATAATTTTAAAATATTGGGATTATAAAACAAGCTTTTATAAGCGTTAGAATGAATTTTTAAGAATTTATAAGTAAAAGAATTTATAAATTGTGAACTTATAAATGGAAATGATTTTGTAAAATAAAGAAATTATAAGTATTTAACTTATAATATGGATTGTTGATAAAAAAAAATTAGTTATGAATTAAATTAGTTAAAGAAGGAGATTTATAAATTGAAGTTTTTATAAATAGAATTGAAATTTATAAACGTTGTTTATAAATTCGAAATCACTTATTTTGATAAGTGAATTATAGAAGTTAAAAAAAAGGGATCTATAACATCGAAGTTGTTAAGAATTAGAATTTATAAACGTTGTTTTCTAAATTCAAAATCAACTGAATTTGATAAATTAAATATAGAAGGTTATTAAAGGAAATATATTCGCATTTTTGGATAGCAAATTTTTATTGAAATAAAATGTGTAGAGATTATTGAAAATGTGGTTAGTGAAGTATATTCACGATTTTGGACAGTGAATATATTATTAAATAAAATGGATTTATTTTTGAAGAAGTGATATTAAAAATAAAGTTAAACATTTTAAAGATGTTTTAAAATGTATTATGAATCGAAAGCATAGATTTCAATATTCATTGTTGAAATAGACGTTTTCGAGGAAGAAGGAAATGGTGGACTATAACACTGTTGTTATAGTAAATGATTTCCGAAAGGAAATGTTTTTATATAGTATTGGGATTTATATATCTATCTTAATTCTGAATCCCAATACTAGTGATTTTGAGTCGTCGTAACGATGTTTTACGTAACATTCATTTTGACTCAAATAGATGTTGTTACAGTAAATGATTTCCTTAACGAATGAAATATATACTTAATATTGATTTAAGTATATCAAATATTTTCCAAGTGTTGAGAATAAGTAGATTTGTGAATTTCTTATTATTAAATAAGTATGGAAATGCTTTTCAAATATGAAATGAACGTTTTGAGAATTTATCCTTGTAAAGATAAATTGAAAGTGAATATTTGAAATAAAATTGAAAATCGTATATCAGTAGATATTTTGAAATATAAATTCACTAAGGAATTTATAAAAGAAATGGAAATTCGTTTTAAAAATAAACGTTGATTTATTTTTGAAGTGTGGAAATTATATATCTAGTAAAGATATTTTTGAAGAATAAATTATTTGGAATCTGATGATGTTGCGCACCTTTATTGATAGTTAAATAACCGACTATCAATAATTACCTTGAATGGTATTTGATTGTGAATTGGATGAATTTGAATGCCACACTTATTTTTGAATAAGCGCTCACTATTCAGGTTAGCCGGGAAAGGACCATGGGGTCGTATAACCCATTCCGAATATGTGATACGTCGTTATGAATTGCATTTGATGACCGGTGTTGAAGACCGGATATTTTTGAAAACGGAAGGATTACCGTCGAGTTACTCTACATCGGTTGATCTCCGGTTTAGAGGTTTTTTATCACCCTTAGTGATGGGAAGTCCAGACGTGATTGAAAATTATCCGGAATTGCAAGGGCTTCGTGAGAAGTGCCTTCGGTTCTGTTCGATCCCGGAACAGACTTGTATGGATTGTATGTCTGACGTTACAAATTGAGATATAAAGCCGATTTCTTTCAAATACATTTCTGTTGGTGGCGGAGAATTTATTCTCTTAGCTTAACACCCTTCTCTGAGACGTACGAGCTCAGAGGTTATGTAGTTGAAATTTATCAGCGATATACTCCCAATTTGGTAACGTGACATGTTGAGTGTTGCTGTGAAATGATCAGTGTTTGATCATTTGTGATATGATCATTTGTTTGATCATTTATCTTTGTGATCATAGGTTGATCATTTGTTGACCCAAGGCATGGCTTTGTGAACAAAGCGTAGCTTTGTGGACGAGACTTCGTCGAGCCTCACACCCCGGAAACGGTCAAAACAGGAAGGATGCAACAAGGTTCTAGGGAGTAGCGCCCCTTAGTGTATGTCATTCCTTCTGGATAAAGGTGGTATCATGGTATGGAGCCCAGATACTTAACCTCTGTGGTTGCTGCAAATTTATTACTTTGTGGTTGTTGCGAATCGAGGATCCTTGGGAAGATCGGTGACGATCGGGGGATGGCATACGCGTGTCAGTAGTTACCTATTTTTGCAGAGGTAACCCGTCCTTGTGTTGGCAGAGATCTAACCGTAATGTTAGGTTATTTCTCGGAACGACATTCCAGAGGCGTTCTATTCGTGGAGTAGGAAGTTCCTTAGCCTGACCATTTGTTGGAAATCCAAAGAAACAATATGTGACTTGTACGGTTTTAGTTGTAGAACCTGCCATTTAATATGGTAGCTATAGTAAGCATACTATAATGGTACCTATGCTGGCTAAGATTTATATTCTACTTTCGAAACGTTTCTACACTATGCACTAGAAATAATATCCAAAATGATTTGATTTTGCGTAGTAAGCATCTTTGACTATCATAAGAAGAAATCTCCCCCAATTCTGCGTTTGCATTGTGTGTGTGGCGGGAGGTCTTATGGTAGTTTCATTTTCAAAAGCATTGCGAAATTGACTTTAAAATCTTCCTGTTGTTTGTTTTAAAGATAAACTGTTTTACGATCTCACACCAGTCACCATGACTGACTCGGAGTTTATTGTTTCCCTTCTAAACTCTGGGTGCCCACCAATTTCCACACGGGCAGTCTAGAGTTATGTTATCAGGATATTCTGGATATTCTGGAGCTTTGGAAGCAAGCTGGATGGCGAGACGTAGTATTTGTATCTGATATTATTTATTCCGCTGTGTATTCTGTATGAGGACAAGTTGATATAACTGTCCATTGTTATAGTGAGTTGTTATTTGGAATCTGATTGATGTATGTATAAAATGATATAGTTATTTGATTTAAAGATTATTCATTTATCTATTATATGTTGTTCCGCTGCGGTATGTGAGATTCTGATATTGTTTATGTTTATGTTGTTGTTCTTCTTTTCTTCTTCTATTTTCTTCTTCTTCTACCTTTTTCTTCTTTCTTAAACCATCATGGTTCGTATTTCCGTTCATTTTGAGTTAATCAATGGAGATTAGTGTTTAATCAAGAGGTACGAATTTGCGGGTCCTGACAGTAGGCCTAACGAAGCAGACCTTTGTAGGCAGTCAGAAGGGCTTGGTGTTCAGAGTAGGGATAGTCGCATGCAGATATCGGCCAGCATCAAGACCAAGAGCGATTTTGGGAAAGACTAGAGCCAAACCAACAGGCCAATGATTCTTTCACTATCGAGACATTGGATAGGGGGCACCGCCAATTGGATGTTAGATTATTTGCAGTACGGTACGACCACTTAACTCGTTAGAGGTCTTTCGATTTAGTTGAGGGGTGGCTACATGGGGCCATAGCCACGACAAGAAAAGAGACAGACCAACTAGAATATATGTATTATAGGCCTAACGAAGCTGTCCTTTATAGATATAGAAAATCCCTGACTGAATGCCGTACAAGGCAGACCTTGTTGGCAAGATTCAAATAGTAGACAGAATGATTACATAGTCCTCAATGTACGCACTGGGTGGTACATTGTGGATGTCCGAGCATTGGAATAGACTAGTGCGGACGTGATTTACATTTTCATTGTAAGTAGTGAAGAATATGTATTGTAAGCCTTACAAAGCAGTCCTTTACAGATGTAGCTACGGAACGCCCGCGAAGCAAGACAATGGAGTATCTGTATTGTAGGCCTTATGAAGCAGTCCTTTATAGATATAGCTACAGAGCAAGACGATGGAGCATCTGTATTATAGGCCTTATGAAGTAGTCCTTTACAGATTTAGTTATGGAATGCTCTCAAAGCAAGACGATGGTGCCCATTTCGAGGAGGATACGGAAGGTACCGTGGGTGGTACCTAGGACCAATATGGTCATTGGGCATATAGCTACATATATGTATATATTAGTTATTAGGTTTTCATCTACTATGGAGTAGGTGGGCACAGTTCACAAACAGAAGCGAGCGTATTGTAACCTAATGAACCTAATATAAGAGTAAATGGAAATAAAACGATATATGTAGAATTAAGCCTAGAAGTATATAATTTATTCATTCACCAGAACTTTTGTTTTGACCCCCTCCTCATAACATCTTATAGGTTAGGTAGATGGCACAGACTTCTCAGCTTTATGACACTTGCTTAGAAAGTGTTATTATTTGGGTGAGTATTTACTTACTATTATATTTTAGTCAATCCCGTTGTGAAATAAATTATTGAGCTCTGATATATTTGTCTTTGCCTATTTGCAGGATACCAGATACCCAACTCGGGCTTTAGTGGGCTTGGTTTTTAGCATTTTTACGAAAAATCCGGACCATTGAAATTCGGGTTGTTACTATAATATACTCGGTCTGACCCGAGAATTATAATAAAATAACACCCAAGTCAGTCTGAAAAACCAGCGTGAGAAAAACACACCAACTGCATTTAAAATTATAAGAAAAATTTTCAAAATCAAAAGGTATCTCGTAAGACCACGCCGCACATAAACACGACTGGTTTATACCTTACGATAACCAAAAACTTTTATAGAAAATCCAGTGATATCACAATAATGTCTAGAGGTTTCAAGTAAAATATTAAAATAGTTGAAATGCTAGCATCTCACATTTCAACATAGTTGGGCACAATCAAAACCATACGACGCTTATTGGAGAATGGATTCGATACAATGACTAGGCACTGGGGTACCACCTATCACAGTACACGTCTAGAAAATGTACCGAGGACCTCACATGGATCTCCTACTAACACAAGACCGACCTACCCTTGACCTGGATAGTACCGAATATGTCATCACCCCGGTTGCTTTGCTACCCTTCTTATTTGAGATCTCATGCACAACCAATCCATAAATATGTAGATGTATCTAGAAGGGTGACAACATACCCTAATGGGTGCAACCCACTTAGCCTTGCTGCATCTCCCCTGATTTTCAGTAATTTCTGGTTGATGAGGCTTAAAGCTACAATTACCTTTCAAGAAATTCACATTAGAATGCTCATTGCCCTTCAATGATAATGTGCTGATAGCATTCATCTATACAAGTCCATTCTGGGTCTGAACGAAACTGAAGGCACTATTCCTACTATATCCTTTTTGGAATCACCTTCAGGATTAGTAGCGATTAGCCCTTGCACATCCCATCTCTATCTTCGATTCCATGCTCTTCAAGATGTCTTCACTTTGAAATGCATTCGTTGGATTGAAGTGGTTTTCGGATAACATATCCGATCCCGGTGTCTTCGAAACAACATTCGATAATTTTCGGTAAACTCAACACCGGTTCTCTAGGAAATAAACAGACAAAAATAAGATCGGAGATCACCTCCTAACCGTTAGTGCATGGATTTCCTTACCATCGTCCTAGAAGAATGAAACGAGATTTATACGCACAGTACAACATCATCGGAGATGACTGTGCCATAGAACTCACGTGTTTCTCTTAGATATTTCCAAAGTTACGTTTGGGTCCATTTTCCATAGTTGGTTATTTAACTATCGAATAACAAACATTCAATCAGGATTTTATTTCATTTGGAAAATCAACATTGGCTCAGTACATAAGCAATAAATAGCCCCCTTTAATAAGTTTTTATACATACAATTACTTTGTAAATTACTTGTATAAATACACTTTGAAAAGATATACTCGCAAATCCCTGTATTTCCATATTTAGAAATAGCCATTTACTTATTCCAACGATATAAGTATATCTACAAAACTTAGAGAAGTTTCCCTTTTAATTCGATTCTCAAATCATTTATAATTCCCCTTACAATTCTCCAAGATCGTTTATAAACCATTTTATAAAATCTCCGAAAAACATTAATAATTCCTTTACCAAGAATTCGGTCACTTATAAACGTCTTGTACATTTCAAAATCATTTATAACTCTTTATGAACTCATATACCATTTATAAACTTCTTTTATAATCCGTACCCCACTTCTAAAATTTTGTTTATAAATATCTAACCATTTATAAACTCTTCCACCTTGCAAATAATCTTCCTTAATTCTTCGAACCATTTTATAATTCCTTTATAAAATCTAAGTCTTTCGACTTCATTTCCGGGTCTCGGAAACATTTATAAATATTTTTAATCATTTACCTCAAAAATCACTATGTGATAACAATTATTAACAATGAACATTATAAATAAATGGAATCATTAACTTTAAATATCCTAAAATAATAATTACTCTTACCATTTTATAAATAATAATAATTTATTTTAAAACCTTATTAATAATCCTTATTATAACTTTCAAACCATAATTACTCTTAAATAATTAATCTTTCAATTTATTAACCTTTTTATAATTTCTTAAAACATATCAACTATAAACAAATAACTTTTAACAATATTAAAATAATTAAATGGCTTTAAAATAATATTAATATGGTTATATAACTTTTAAAAAAATTAATATAATTAAATAACTTTAAAAGAGTATTATTATAACTAAGCAACCTTAAATTAATATTATTATAATTAAATAAATTAAAACAATATTAATATAATTAATTAACTTTAAAAAAATATTAATATATTTAATTAGATAAGCCTTATATTATTTTCGAAATCCAATTTCGAATTTAAAAATCCTTTTGTTTCAAAACCCAATTTCGACTTAATCGGCAATCTATAGTATTTTCAGAATACCAATTTAAGGCCAATAACCACCCAACACTTAACCAATATCGATATTGATTTTTCTTATCATTGTTGGGTTTTAATTTCAAACATACAACGATGTTATAACCACAGCATCCAAAATCACATTTATTCAATAATCCATATAAAGGAAATATTATAGAAACAATATAATTCAATAATAGCGAGGAATCTCGTTGGATCCCTCCAACCTGTTTTTCCCTGCATCACAAATGTTAGATAATCAATAAATATAAATCAACCGCTTCGAGGTGGGATTCGAATACAAATGGTCATCCGCTCTTACACGGGAACGCAATAGGGTCTCATCTGCTCCAATAGGTAGGAATATTCAATCCAACTAATAAATATAATAATTCATCCAAACAATCATTCAACAATTTTATCAACTATAAATCATACTACTTATCCAAAAAGGTGAGTTTAACTCACTGAAATTTCCTATTGTTGCCGAGGCGTTCTGGTTTGGAACTAAAACCGGACAACGTTCGATTTTAGCCTAAAATTCAACAGTCTCCAAATCCAACCAAACTAGTTCCATTGCGAAGCATCCATGGTCAGGAGCGCAACGCAAAAAGTTTCATTCCAATCGGACCTCGTATGCAGGAGTTAATTTTTTTATAAGTTATTGATATTTTTAAATTAAATAATATAAAATAAACACCATTTACCCCAAATTACAAAAATGACATCTTCTAATCTTCCCCAAATCATGCTCCTCTCCTTTCCTCTTTTTTTCTGAACGAAGACAACATGCACGTTGTGCACCGTGCACGCGCCTATACTCCACCATCGCCCAAACCGAAGCCACCCACGACACGCGCTTTGCCTCCTCCTTCGCCTGCACCCTCTCGCCGCACCTCCACAACACCAAAACAAAACACGACCAACGCGACTTCTAGTTGCTGGTACAGGAGTCGGCTCCCTCTACAGTGAACCACGACCTCCCCTGCTCGGCGCCATGGTGCTGCACCCCACCACGATCCCAATTCCAGGCTTCGCTCGATCCCATTCTGCCTTGATTCCAAGAAATCGCCAACCCTAGCTAAAAACTGCTACTCGACTTTACTGTCGAGACATATGTCGTCCAAACAAACACCTCAGGTCGAAGTTCTTGCTAAAAGAAAAGTTTTAAAATTTGTTTGGCAATTTTTCATTGAGTAAAAAGTGAAAAATAAATTTTTAAAGTTTTCATTTTCTTCCTTCCTCTGTTCTGTAGCGCTTATATAAGAGGGGAATGTAGATCAGGGTAGGGTGGCTTGTTTCAAGGTAGGTCAGCTGTTGGAGATGGAATAACAGCCGTGTATAGTTAAATCGAAGATAATATATTATTTAAAATTTCAAAATATCTAGCTGTATAATTAGGGACCCCAATTGAGGCATGCCGCCTGGCGTTCCTAATGTTATACCCCTATTTCGAACGCAATGAAACTAGTCTCAAACTCTAATTCGATCGTATGTAGAAGATAGCTTTTTAACCCCAATTATTATATTAAATTCCCAATATTAATTTCAATGCGTTTTATCCTGTACGACCAAACGATACGTCCAATCGTTACGAAACTTGACGGCATATTATAATTCATTATTATGGACCCAATGACACAGGTTTCGTTGAAATTCGAGACTGTGCCCTAGAAGGCTATTTTCAAATGTTAATTAAAACGAGTTATTCTCAAAATTGAGTAAATCACTTTTAAATCCAATTTAAAAGTTTTATTACCTTCATTCTTGTTAAATAGAATATAAATAAGATTTTAAATCATTTTTGTCCAACTTAAAAATACAAGATTCAATTTTTTTTTTACATATTTTCAATTATTAAATTCAACAACAAAACTATCCAATAAATCGCTATATTTGGAATTTTAAGTTATTTAACCTATAAAATTAACTTTTCAATATTTAAAATTAATTAAATATTCTAATTTCAAATAACTAAAATTCTGGATCATTACATTCCTCCCCTCTTAAAAAAATTTCGTCCTCGAAATTGCCAAGTGTAGGAAAAATGCCCAAACCCATTACTTTTTAAAACCAATTAGTTGAAAAAACTTCCCAAATCCAGTTAAGCCTTTAACATTCCAAAATCAATTTGTACAAATCTTGTTAGTACTCTTACTAAGTTTCCAAATTCATTTATAGATTCCAACTAATATTATCCATTTAATCATTTCAAGTTATAATCCAAATCAAATTTTAGTTATAAAACATTTCTTCAAAATTTCTAACTCATTAAATTTTCGAAAAATTTCGCCAGCGTCTCCTTTGCGCGGCTCGATCAAACAACCACTAATCGCCACTACAGTCTAAACCAGCAAAAGAAAACAAAAGCCAAGTGGCTTAATCATAAAATCATCAAATTTAAGCAATAATTTAACATGTACCTTTTTGTTGTTCAACCTAATTTTCTTATGATATCAAAGACATCAATTTAGCTCTTGCTTTTATATACCTGTATCTTATTTACCAATGATATCCGATTATATAGTTCATAATCATATTATTCTTGAAATTTTAATTTCCAATATTTACCTCACTAAAACCCGTACGATGTACATATATCATATGTACGCAATATCAAATCTGATCACTCGCTCGATCACACAATTTCACTTCCGAACTAGTATTGTTCACACGACCACTCTAGTGTGGACTCAGATCCGGTTCCTTGATTATAAACCGTCATTCATCTTGCATAGACATATACTATGATAGAGAATTCTAGAATTAGCCAAAAATCCATATCCAGTGTTCACCGTCGAGTATCGAGTGAAAAATCCTAACTCGGTTCGATATAATTATCTTAAAATCATGTGCTTGAATCTGGATCAAGCCATTATGAGAATAAAATAACATACGTACAACTTACATATTTATTTCGATTGATTCTTAACTATAATAAATTCCTTCTATTCACATTCACTTGATCTATATTAAATTTTGCATTATTCACATTCCCTTATTTACTTAGTATGTTCCTTTCACTACTAATTATCCCTTAAGAATTATTCCATCAAATTTTTCTAAGTTTATTATAAACATTTTATACAAAAGTTCTTATGTTTATTTCCATTTCTCAACTTAGGTTCTTATCTGTTTCTAACCAAATTCAATTTCATTCTCCAATTTCAACATTTGATTTTATCAATCAACATTCCAAAGCATATCCAAATCAATAACTAATTCAATTAGTTCCATCATTAATTCATTCAATCAAAATCAATTTTATTTCCAAAACTCATTTCATTTAACTTAACTTAGATTGAATTTCTTTTCAAAATTCATTTTATTTCACTTAGCTTAAGTTAGGTTCCATCTCAATTTTTACATTTCTTAACATTCATATTCAACAATTTTAAAGTATTGTTTTAACTTGCTAATTTTCAAAATTTATAAGTTATCAAACTTATTTTCTCATATTTTCATAAAACATTTAAATGAAAATCCTAGAGTTTAAACACCTTGTTCTTAAGTATTTCAAACTATTTTTGAAGTCATCTATATATATACAAAATCCCTTGGTATATCAAATCATTCTTTTGAATTTCAAAATAAAAAAATAGTTTTACCAAAACAAACTCCCTATGGTAGCAATTCATCCCTTGGAAACTCGAAAATGAACGTCGATGATGCTGCAATCATCACTGAAATTATTTTCCAGAGACCAAAGTGAGTTCAGTGCTTTTATTCCTTTTAAAACCCTTTTTAAATATTTCTATCCAAAAGTATTTTCCAAATAATACTATTATTATTTTCCAAACTTTATAAAATCATTTTCACAACCAACGGGATTTAAATTCCCAAATTCCCAACCTTTTAAAGCCTTTTGATTTATAAACCATATTAATAATATACTTTTGAAATTTCATTTCCTTTCAATTTATAAATCACATTTATAAATCATATATTTATATAATCTCACTTTTTTATATAAAATCACTCCATAATTGTTAATCTAGTTTTCATTACAATAATGACAACCTTTATTTGATCACAACAACAACAAATGATGATAATAAAATATTATCATTCTCTAACAACCAAACACACCATATACAACTATAATAATTTTTGAAAATTATTCCTTTATATATAAAATATAATCAAGGCAAAATTATTTCATTTACCAAATTTCAAAACAATACCATGTCGAGTTGCTATGTTCAAGTGTTTAGAAATCCTTATCAATAACGTTAATTACTCGTATTGACTAGAATCCATAAGCCACTTAACTGACCAATCAACACAATATAAAACAATTTTTATATCACTAACATTTACGCGCTCATATACACACACACACACACATACATACTGACCCTATATCTAATGAGTTGCCCCACCAAAGCCAAGGTTCTCGCTTAACCTTCAGCTTTGATACCAAATGTAAAGAAACGGATTTTCAACCCTTGAAAATTGACACCAATACATCTACTGTATCATATGCCGAGCAATCTAATATTAGAAAATCCAATTATTAGGGAAAAATGGGAAAGAAGATAATAAGAAAACTAACCAACATAGAATCTCACAGCGAAATGAATAATCTATAATATATCACAAGTCTTTACACAAAAGAAAAACTGTAATATGTATATATACAAACATCAATCAGAGTAAACTAACCTATTTCAGCCTGGACAGTTATAGCAGCCAGTCCTCATAATTGTTGATAAACACAACAATGAATATAGTGGAAAATAACCTTCTACGTGAATACGTCTCTGGCCTCCAACTCATCTCTTGAAGCTCCAAGCATCCAAACCAATCTGTAATATACTCGGTCTGACTCGAGCATTATAATAAAATAACACTCGAGTTAGTCTGTAAAACCAATGTGAGAAAAACACACCCAACCGGATTTAAAGTTATAAGAAAAGTCTTTGAAATCAAAAGGTATCTCGTAAGACCATGTCGTACATAAACGCGACGGGTTTTTACCTTACGATAACCAAAACACTTTTATAGAAAACCTATGATATCATAATAATGTCTAGAGGTTTCAAGTAAAATATTAAAATAGCTGAAATGCTTGCATCTCATATTGCAACATAGTTGGGCACAATCAAAACTGTACGACGCTTATTGGAGAATGCATTCCATACAATGACTAAGCACTGGGGTACCACCTATCACAATACATGTCTAGAAAATGTAACAACCTGTAAATTTGCGATAATTTAAATTGTTAATTTGATTAAATTTTGTTATTTAATATTGGGAAAAACATAAATTTGTGATTTATTAATGGAAATTAATAACTGGAATGAGTTGTAGCAATATTAGTGTAAGTAAATTATTAACCGCTTCTATGAAATTCCAATTAATTGAATTAGTATAAATGTTATAACTTAGTTATAAATTGGATATAAGAAAACAAATGTAAACATTTAATTAATTAATGAATTAATATATGATAAATGGTAATTGAATAAAATCAATGTTCTGTAAGTAATTTTAATATTGTTTGAAAGTAATAAACTTAAGTGTAATAAAAGGTAAAGGTGACAAATGGTTATCTGTTACCAATTTAATAAGTCAATTGTAAATAAATGTTACATTAATGTGGAATAAGGCAATAAGTGTAGTGTGAACGTAATAAAGGGTATAGAAATGTAAAATTTATTTACATGACAATAATTGATGTAATAAAAAGAATGAACCAAGATAAAATAATTAATTGGGATTTTAATTATAATAAATGTGTAAATTGACCAAAAATCCTATAAAATTGAGATATTGTAGTTATATAATTAAAATTTGAAAATTTGGAAGATATTAATGTAATGAAATGTAAAACAAATGTTAGCTATGTTTATAGAATAATAATTGATTGAGTATAAAGATTTGAATCAAATAAAATCAATTTATTTGAAATAAACTTTAATTAATTGGATTAATTGCAGTTGTATTTGAACGTTGTAATTATTGAAATAATCAACACTGAAATTGACATGTAAATTTACTATAGATTATTATATATGTCTTAATCAAAATTTGATAAAATTTGTTAGTTAATAAATATTGAATTAAAAAGGTGATTTAATTTATATAATTATTAATTTATTTAATTAATGTGAAAATATCCATTTTGGCCACTGACTCGGATTTCGACGAAACCTGTTTCATCGGATCCGTAATGGTAAATTATTACAGGATTTCAAGTTTCGTAACGATCGGACTTGTCGTTTGATCGTACGGGCTCGAAATGCCCAGAAATCAATTTAATTAAAATCAATTGAAATCGATTCGAAATAAGCTGATTTCAACATAACTTCTTCATACGATGGAATTTGAACTTGAAACCTGTTCCATTGAATTTAAAAATATCGATAGCATCTATTTTGATATATGGGTTGACCCATTTTCGTTCTAGAGTCGAAACGGGCTTTTCGGGTCGTTTATCGTTCAAACCCAGATCAATCGTGTTCATTCGTTTTATTTTCTGATCTACCTATAAATAGCCCGTTAAAACCCTAGTGTTTCTCAACTCAGTTTGTCTGTATGTACAATTTCATTTGCTCCTCTCTTTCCCATGGCAGACAAACCCTAATTCCCAAATTTCAAATCCAAATCAAATTCAAATCAAAAAATCAAACTTCTCCAAACCCTATCAAATTATATGTCGTTTTGAAGCTCTTGACCATACGAATCTACGGCAAGTGTTCGTTTTCTGAAATAATAATCGAATCGATGGCAAATTGCGGTCAAAGCAAATAAATCGCGAAACCCTAAATCGAAAATTGGGTTCTGATTTTCGTCACCACTTGGCAAAATTGATGTGGGGGTTTTATGGGGCTCATCGTAGGGAGTTCGACGCTGTCGGGGTTTCTAGTGTCGTCGAGGTTGGCCAGAATTTCACGATTAGGGTTTTGAAACTCTAAAAACTAGGTGGCGGCGGCCTGGCTTTGGAGAGCCACGGTGATGCCGGTCGGTAGAGGGGGTGATGGGGGACTCATCGACGGTGGTGGCTCGGCGCATTGAGGCTTCGGGTGGTGTGCACAGCATGGTCAAAGTAAGGTCAATGGCTATAGAGGCGGGTTCGTTTCCGTGTGTTCGAACATGCGTAGAGGGAGGAAAGATAGAGGTGGCGTGGTACGGCTAATCTTTTTTTTCAAAATTTAAAATCGTGTAATCTTCTAACGTGAATAACTTTTACATACGAGATCCAATTCACACGCAGTTTCTTACGTTGGGATCGTTTTGGAATTTCGGACATCTTGACGCTAGTTTGGGCAAATTCGGAGACTATTTGAATATTGGGCTTAAATTGGATTTAAATTCAATTTAAATTCAATGGTGAGTGTTTTAACCCACTCACAACTTCTAAAATTTCTTATGTTTGTTAAATTAAATTTATAATGTGATTAGAAATTTATTTATGACTGTTTGATATATTTTGAATCACCATCTCAGTTAATTTGAATTTATTTGAATTAAATCATTATTTTATTTATTATTGAATATAAATTGCCAGTTAAATACCTGTTATCGAGTATCAGTTCTATATTGATATTTATTGATTGATTTGGATGATGATTGTGATGAATGCTTGATTGTTGATATTGGACGAATGAATGTTTTATTTTATATTGTTATAAACTGCAAGTTCACTATGGGTTGAAATGATACATACCCGAATGATCAATAGATTAAGAAAAATTGTTATGGGTTGAAATTGTAGACTCGAGCAATTTTATGGATTTTATTATTAATTCGGGATTGTGGTTTGAAATGATATATAACCGTAACATTGTAAATTGCGGATTGAAATAATAAATATCCGTACCATTTGACCGTAGGGTAGAGAATTATATACGGACACCGGATTGGTTAAATTAAATGATTTTAAAATCTTTAATTTTTGAGTTGAGTTAAATGATATTTTGAAATAAGAATTTGATTATATAAATTGAATTATTTTAGAAATCAAGTTTATGTTGGAATTGGAATTGGTTTAAAGGAATTCTTTAAAGGAATAAAATTGAAATTTTAAATTTGAATTTGAAGTATAAGTGAAGTTATCGAAAAATGACTTATTAAAATGGTTTGAAATATAACTTTGAAATATATTGAAATTGGAGTAATTTAAAGTGATATTTCGAACATGAATTGAAACGATATGAAATTCAATAGTTTATTGAAAGGTTTGGAATTTGGTTTGTTGACTAGGAAATTGAAAATGGTCCAAATGTGTTGAAACGAAATGAATAATTTAATTTGATATTAATTCCGAATTCATGTTTTAATATAAACTGTTTAAAATATATATTATTATTTCAAAATTTCTAATTATTAAGATTTCAAAGTATTAAACTATTTTAACCTGTATTAATTATATTAAATCATTTTAACCTATTTTAAACCATTAATTTATTTAAACTAATTAACCTGTTTTAACTTATTTTAAATCTAATTAATCTATTTTAAAGCTATTTAATCTATTTTAATTATATTTAAGCTATTTTAAATCTATATTATCCATTTATAACTATTTATAACTATTTTAAACTATTTTCTTCTAAATTCCAAACTAAGTATAATAGATGGGTTTATATTCAAATTCTTGATTTTTAAAGTGAATGTGGTTAAGTGACATTATAACCTAAGTTGGGATTTAAATAACATGTTTGGTTTAATATGATATTTTGAAATGAGAGTTTAGTCTATTTTGGAAATTGACCTTTGAAAGGAAATATAATTTCGAACTATGATTTCAATGTGATATAATTTTGAAAGTAAGTAATGATTTCGAAAATGATATGATTTGAATTGAATATGATAATTTGATATCAATTATGAAATGATTTTGGAAATGTAAAAGAACCATCCGGTGTTTAATAAGCGATTGGTTTTTAAAGAGACCGGGATCAGATATGGGCATACTCTCTGTCGATACCGAAAACCACATTAACAACTGTGTACGCGGTAGAGATTCCAAAATGAAGTAGGATGGTGACGACGATCCTAAAGGTATATTTACGTGGACCTAACTCCCGTGAGTTAGCATAAGGTGGCTAAAACAGGAGAAATCGACAGGCCAAGGAGGTATCTCCTCCGATCGGACACACTTCATCGTTAGCCATTCTATTACTTTGTGATTGATTTGGTGTGCGCCTTTGATTCGGGAGTGTGGATCGAGTTGGACGGTAGTTGCGGCTATGCGTTACCAACACTCCGGAAGTGTAATTGGTATATCTAACCTGGCATTGCCTAGTGGTGCCATGTCACCTACCCTAGCGCGCCTTCTACGAGTTTGTTTTATGTCGTACCTATGTGGTATCCTCTGGCAGCTCCAGTTTACGGGGAGTTACAGTACTGTATAGACTATTGGCATTATAAAAACGTGTTAAGGGGGAAAATGTAACGCCTTAACGCTATTTTATAGTTTATATTATTGTAGACATATTATAATAGCGTATTGTACTACATAGTAGATAGTTTAACGGGTCCTTAGGAGATGTGAATCCCGATCATCTCTTAAGTTACTGCACTCACGTTAGACACTGGATAGGAGATGTCAAACCCCGTAAACATCTCTAACGCCGTTACACTCATAGTTATTTACCATTGTTTTTAACTCACATAAGATCTTTTAGTTCTGACTCGAATGTTTTGTCTTCTCAATTCGTTCGGGTCAGCCTGAGCATTTCAGGATTTGAAGACCTTTTCTGGAGGACGAAGACGAAGATTTGTACTATTATTACTTATTATATTTATTCCAGTGCATTCATACTGTTCCGCTGCATTTGTATATTTATTCTCTATTTATGTAACTCTGATTCTGTATTGTATAAGTATGATCAAATGTTTTGTAAACAGCTTCATGACCTGTTATTTGATTATTATATTTTGTCATTCCACTGCGAGATTCTATTTTGTTTTTCTTTCTCTGTTTTTTCTTATTCACCCAAATAATAGTCCGCCCTTCAGTATGGTTTGAGTTGGCACGTGTGTCTGCTTAAAGCCTACAAAAAGGCAGGATGTTACAAAAATGTACCGAGGACCTCTTATGGATCCCCTACTAACACAAGACCGGCCTACCCCTAACCTAGATAGTACCGAATATGTCATCACCCCGGTTGCTTTGCAACCCTTTTTATTTGGGATCTCATGCACAACCAATCCATAAATATGTAGATGTATCTAGAAGGGTGACAACATACCCTAATGTGTGCGACCCACTTAGTCTTGCTGCATCTCCCCTGATTTTCAGTCATTCCAGGTTGATGAGGCTTGAGGCTATGATTACCTTTCAAGAAATTCACACTTAGAATGCTCATTGCCCTCCAATAACAATGTGTTGATAGCATTCATCCATACAAGTCCATCCTGGGTCTGAACGAAACTGAAGTCACTATTCCTACTACATCCTTTTTGGAATCATCTTCAGGATTAGTAGCGATTAGCACTTGCACTTCGCATCTCTATCTTCGATTCCATGCTCTTTATGATGTCTTCACTTCATAACGCATTCGTTGGATCGAAGTGGTTTTCGGATAACATATCTGATCCCGATCTCTTCAAAACAACGTCCTCTGGTAAACTCAACTCCGGTTCTCTAGGAAATAAAATGACAAAGATAAGATCGAAGATCACCTCCTAATCGTTAGTGAACATATTTCCTTACCATCGTCCTAGAAGAACGAAACGGGATTTATACGCACAGTACAACATCATCGGAGATGACTATACCATATAACTCACATGTTTCTCCTAGATATTTCCAAAGTTACGTTTGGTTCCATTTTCGATAGTTGGTTATTTAACTATCGAATAACAAACATTCAATCAGGATTTTATTTCATTTAGAAAATCAACATTGGCTCAGTATATAAGCAATAACTATCCCCCTTTAATAAGTTTTTATACATATAATTACTTTGTAAATTACTTGTATATATACACTTTGAAAAGATATACTCGCGAATCCCTGTATTTCCATATTTAGAAATAGCCATTTACTTATTCCAACGTATAAGTATATCTACAAAACTTAGAGAAGTTTCCCTTTTAATTCGATTCTCAAATCATTTATAATTCCCCTTACAATTCTCCAAGGTCGTTTATAAACCATTTTATAAAATCTCCGAAAAACATTAATAATTCCTTTATCAAGAATGTAGTCATTTATAAACGTCTTGTATATTTCAAAATCATTTATAACTCTTTATGAACCTATATACCATTTATAAACTTCCTTTATAAATCTATACCCCGCTTCTAAAATTTTGTTTATAAATATCTAACCATTTATAAACTCTTCCACCTAGCAAAAAATCTTCCTTAAATTTGTTTGGTAATTTTTCATTGAGTAAAAATTGAAAAATAAGTTTTTGAAGTTTTCATTTTCTTCCTTCCTCTATTCTGTAGCGCTTATATAAGTGGGGAACGTAGATCAAGGTAGGGTGGCTTATATCGGGGTAGGTCAGCTGATGAAGATGGAAGAACGGCTGTGTATAGTTGAATCGAAGATAATATATTATTTAAATTTAAAAAATATCTAGCTGTATAATTGTAATGCCCCAAAATTTTGAGGAAAATTATTTTAATAAAATAATTCAGTTCTAAAAATATCTAGATTAAATGTTGAAGGATTTCTTGATGAAATGATGTGCAAGAGTATGTGTGCTCATGCACACTGGAAATGGCACAAGGAAAAGATTTAAAAATCTCTGAAGAAAAAATATAATAGTTATGTACTAAAATTAAAAATATGAAACATATGCATATGAATATTTTTACAGGAAGTAAGGAAGAATTAAATAAATATATATACATATGCTTATACACAGATACATTTTCTTTGAGCATAAATATATTGGAACTTAGCAAGAAAAATAACACTAAAATGGTATGAGATATAATATAAGCAAGTATGTTATGTATAGGCAAAAATAGAAAGAGGGGGATTTCCAGAAATAAACAAATGAGTAAATTTAGTTAAGTCACACACTTTTAACATGACTTGAGTGAGTGTCCATTTTTTGAAAAAGTAAAGAAAAGAAAATGCTGCCTTAACTAATTGATATGGCCAGGGTAATCAATGATGGAAATATGAAAACATAAAATGCAAAATACATGATGTTAGTTAGGACAAAAATGAAATTCTGCCTTGATAAAAACCATAGTGAAAATGCTTATAAATAAGTAGTTATAGCCAGGGAAATCATTTTTACCCGAGATACTTAGAAAAAAAAGAGGGGAAGAAAACATTTTAAAGGAAGGGAAAATACTCAGGGATTTTCTGCATCAACTAGAAGGGGATACTTAGGTGAGTGATCTCACTGGATTCATGGCATTAAGACCTGATATAAGGCAGCCAAATTTTTATGTTGCTATTTGCATTTCTTTTCTGGTTTTGTTGAACACAGTTTTATTAATATTTTTGAGTGGTCTTTTTTGATCTGGCATAATGTTTTATTATGAATGCTCTCTGGATAGTTTTGACCTGATGAGATGTTTTATTATGGATGTGCTAAATACTGTTTCATTACATTCTGAAAAGTTAAGGCATCAATCTTGAAATCATAAGAAGAATACTTATAACTGATATGGAATCATGGCATGGAAGTTCCAATAGAAGAAAAATGAGCTGCATTATACAATGTATAAGTGCTGAGGCTTTAGAGAAAGGTATTAGGGGTGCAATAGAAATTTCTATGTGCTGAATCCCTGATCACATAGCAAAAATCTACAAGTCAAAGATTATGATTCAGTTAGATCTTGAATCTAGCTCAATCATAGTTATTTGTAGGTTACAATGACTTAATATGCCATGTTTCTATCCTCAGTTGTAAATACTCTTGCATTTGATTTAAAGAAAAGATATCTAGTAGCAATATCCTTGTATCATTGCCTTTGAAAACATGTTTGCAGTATTACTGGAGTGTTTTAGTGAACACTGTGACAAGTTTACTTAGCTATCCGATGATAGGGTCAAACAAGTATAATTAATAAATTAAATTAGAAATGGTGAGCCAAGAAGGCTGCTGGAATGCTTGTCATATTTGAAGTATGCAAGTTGGCACATGGTTTGTTTAAGCCCTGAGATCTTTGTGCAATGATGTGAATTAGTTCATTGCAATGTGTCCCTGTGATTCTTTGATAGCAGATGAGGTTAGGATTTAAATTGATATATATACATATAACCAACCTTTAAATGATGAGATAGGAACATGAGTATTTCCCGAGATTGGTTGGATGGAATCATGATTGTTCCAGTGTGTGTATATATGTATATACTGTTGATTAATGAGTATGTTTACATGATCATGTATGAACTAATAGTAAGTTTATAAAGATACTAAGACTGCACAAAAAGTTCATCTAAAGCATAAAATAACAGTTGAATTAAGAAAATTGCTTAAGTAACCGGCTAGTGTTCATGTATCATTTGTTTGCTTAATATCATGAATACATTGATGTTGCTCATACCAGATCATAGATCTGACCCTGGTTTGCTCATGGCATATGGGGGTGTCTCATTTTTGAAATGAGGCAGCCACCAATGCTTTTTCAGGGAATGCAGGAACTAAGTAGAAAGTGAAGTTATGGCTAAAGAGAAGAAATGAATAAACATGCTTTCTAGTTCTAATAAGAATATAGAATGACATATTTGCATGTATTCATGAAAACAATGTTTAAATTATCTGCTATGTATTGAAACATGTTTTGTTTGACTGAATTAGTGGTATCTATTGAATCTTGCTATGTATTAAGATCTAAGAATTGAATGACTATTCGAGTATATTTGAACAAAGTATTATCTATGAAAAATCTAGGAAAAGAGATGTATTTATTCTGGAGCAATTTTTATACAAAACCTATATTATAATGGACATGATAAAACTATTTAAAAGGCAATGAGTTCTGAAGTGAAATCTGATTTTAATTTGAAGAAATCTCTTGGTATTTAGTCACTCTTCTTTGAAATATCTTATAGAAGAATTTGAGTCCAGTTGTGAGCTGTTTTGTAAAGTATACATATACCTTAAACAGGACTTCAAGTATTTAGAAAGTGAAAGACATTTCAAAATTCACACAGCCATAGGGTTCAACCAGCTTCAAAAGAATGGAGTTTGGGTTGATTATGTTGGTTAGTGATTTGATAAGCAAGTGCTCTTTAAAACTCCTTAGTTCATTTAGTAAAGGTTTAAATTTAAAACTTTTCTTCAATTATTAAAGGCCAATTTGCACAATTATCTGGCTTGCATTATCAAACCAGTAAGTATTATCTTGTTATAACCTGGTTCATTCAAAACATAGTGGTTGTTCACTTATGAATCATTTTCATATCAAGTACTTTTATCATCTCAAACTCAGAAGCAAATGATTAAATGACCAGTTTAAGGGAGTGTCAAATTGATGGAATCAGAAACAAGAGAGATGCAAAAGACAAAACCATGAATTGAAAATGATAAAGGAAAATATCATTTTCTGGGAATAATAAAATAGCAAATAAGTGAACCACACCAACAAAAAAGCTTTAATTTCTGAGATAATTCCATCAAGATAAATTATTGAAATTCTTAGATAAAACAATCAAAATTACTATTTTAAACAAAAATTTAAGCAGGATCTACTTATATAAATAATAAGTATCAAAGAAAAATATTTAAGTGGAGATTTAGATTTAAATTTAAATTCAATTCAAATCAAACAGAATATGCTCTTGTTTAGAAAAAAAATTTATATTACTCTGATTTAAACAAGAGGGACACATACATCCTCATATGCATGTGCATATCTTTTTGAACATACTGATATATCTATATTAGTGGTAATTTTGAATCCTGGATAAATTGATTAAAAGGGAAAATGACTCTGAGAAATTAAATTAAGTTTAATTGAGCAAATGTATATGTGTATATATGTGTAAAAAGAAGGAAAAAAAATCCTAGAAAATATAGGTAAAATATAGAGGGTCATTTCAGTTGGTATCAGAGCAAATGGTTGTATTGATTGTTGAATACTATAGAAATGTATTATATCTGTTTGTTTTGGATGAAATAATTTAGATAGGAAAATATTAACTATAGAAAATACTCACAGTATACTAATACTATTTTCCCATAACTTGGTTAGCAAACCATGGTAGGAAGGCGATCACATCAAGCAGGAACAAGTGCACCACAAAAGCTTGATATGCAAGAGTTTGTAAGGGTTTTAAGGGATGGAATTGGACATAGACCTAAGAATCCACATGAGGAACTTTCAAAACTATTAAAGGCTTATACAATCTTGGGAGGCAAAAGTTTTGAAGGGACTGAGAATGTGATGGAAATTCAAGCATGGTTGAGAACACTGGATAGGATTTTCAATGACATGCAGCTTGATGATCAGAGGAAGAGGCAAGTGGCTTCAAGACAGCTGAAAGGAGTAGCTTTAGGCTGGTGGGAGGTGATCATAGCTGGGAGAATTGAAAATGAAATCACTTGGAATCAATTCAAGGAGATGTTGGAGGCAAGATTTGTACCAGCATCAGCTAAGACCACATTACTTGAAGAATTTATTACACTCAGGCAGGGAAATTTTAATGTCACTGAGTATACTCAAAAGTTTGAGGGATTATCCAAATATGAAGCAATGCTAGTGGCAGATGAAGCATCCAAAAATGATAGGTACATTAAAGGTTTGAACCCAGGACTTAGCAGAGCCATGTTACCATATGCAGATAGGACTTTTGATCAAGTAATAGATCTGGCTTTGAAATTAGAGCAGCATGACAAGGAAAGAGAGAAGTACATGAATTTTAAGAACCAAAATAACAAGAAGAATAAGGGAAGATATCACCCTTATGATAAAAAGAAGGAGGAGACAGACAACAAGAAGGCCAATGCCACCAAGGCTAATGATGCTAAGAATAAATTGGTCTGCCATCATTGTGGAAAGGAAGGACACATCAAACCAAGGTGCCCAGAGTTAAAAGGAGGAGCCTTCAAATGCTACCTATGTGGGAAAGAGGGGCATATGAAGAGGAACTGTCCTGAGTACAAGCAGCAAGGAAAGTTGGCAAATCTGGAGGGAAAAAGCAAATCTACAGTGGAAATTAATGCTGAAAATCATAGCCAAACATTACTTATTTGTACCATACCCTTAGCAATGGTATATGACATAGGGGCAACTCACTCTTTAATTTCTTATGAACTAGTTAAAATGCAAAAATTGAATTGCATATTGGTTGAAACTCCATTGCTTATACAAAGCCCACTAGGGAGTTCTAGTGTTTTAAACATGATTTGTGTGGATGTGAAATTAAACATAGGTGGAAACATTTTCATTTCCAATTTATATGTTTTGAACTACCCAAATATAGGTGTTATATTAGGGGTAGACCGGTTAAGGAAATACAAGGCCATAATTAATTTAGACTCATCCACCATATCATTGCAAAATCTTAGAGGCCAGAGAATCATAATTTTATGTGAAGTAGCTAAAGAAAGGAAATTATATCACTTAATTGACTTGGAAAAAGATTTCAGTGAACTTACTATTAAAGAAATTCTTATAATCAATGAATACTTGATGTGTTTGGGGAGGTTAAGGGTGTTCCACACCATAGACAAGTAGAGTTTCAAATCAATCTTATTCCTGGAGCAAGCCCAATAATAAAGAAACCCACTAGAATGGGGCCAAGTGAACTAAAAGAATTGAAAAATCAGTTAGAAGAATTAGAAAGCAAAGGATTTGTAAGGCCAAGCAATTCATGCTGGGGTGCTCCAGTAGTGTTTGTAAGAAAACATGATGGTACTTTGAGAATGTGTATAGATTACAGAGAGCTAAATAAAGTTACTATTAAGAACAAATACCCATTGCCTAGAATTGATGATCTCTTTGATCAACTCAGTGGAGCTAAAATATTTTCTAGGTTAGACTTAGCATCTGGGTTCCATCAGATGAAGGTTGAGGACTCAAGTGTTAAGTACACTGCATTTAACACCAGATATGGTTTGTATGAGTTTCTAGTTATGCCATTTGGGCTGACAAATGCCCCTTCATATTTTGTAGATTTAATGAATAGAATATTCAGAGATTATTTAGACAAGTTTGTGCTGATTTTTATTGATGATATTTTGGTTTATTCCAAAACAGTAGAAGAGCATAAAAGTCATTTGCATATGGTTTTGTCTAGATTGAGGGAAAAAGATCTAAAAGCAAAATTTTCAAAATGTGTGTTTTGGAAGGAGGAAGTACATTTTCTTGGCCATGTCATTTCTACAAAAGGAATTTCAGTGAACCCCAATAAGGTTGTAGCAATTCAAGCATGGAAAAGACCAAGCACAGTGAGTGAGGTTAGATCATTTATGGGGATGGCAGGATATTATAGGAGATTTATAAAAGATTTTTCTAAAATGTCATCACTACTTACAAATTTAACTAGAAAGAATCAGGCCTTTGTGTGGACTGAAAAATGTGAATGAGCTTTTATCAAGATAAAGGAAGCCTTAGTTAATACACCAGTGTTGAGAGTACCTGAAGGAAATGAGGGATTAATTGTGTATACTGATGCAAGTGGCTCTGGGCTAGGGGCTGTGTTGATGCAACAAGACCAAGTAATAGCCTATGCATCTAGGCAATTAAAGCCACATGAAACTAGGTATGCAACCCATGATCTTGAACTAGCAGCAGTAGTGTATGCCTTGAAGCTTTGGAGACATTACTTATTAGGTGCCAAATTTATTTTGTACACTGATCATAAGGCACTGAAATATCTATTCTCACAAAAATATTTAAACATGAGGCAACATAGGTGGGTGGAGTTTCTAGCTGCCTATGACTTAGACATACTTTATACACCAGGTAAAGCAAACAAAGTTGCAGATGCCTTGAGCAGACAACATGCTAAAGTAGCCATGTTGATGATGGAAGAATTTAAGGACTTATCTATACTTACTGACTTGGAAATTGAGGCAAGTAATGAAACACACATGGCAACAGTTGAGAGTAAAGGAAGGCTGAGTTTAATAACCTTACAGTCAGAATTAATTTTAAAAATAGGTAGAATGCAAGATCAAGACACAAACTTATTGGAGAAGAAAATTCTCATATCAAAAGGGGAAGAAGTAACAAATTACCATATTGATAAAAATGGTTATGTAAGGAACAAGAATAGGATACGTGTTCCAGAAAACATAGAATTAAAGGAGGAAATATTAAATGATTATCATAGGAGTAAGTACTCCATACACCCAGGTAGTACAAGTTGCAAGGTGTATGACTTGCCAACAAGTTAAGGCAGAAACACAAAGACCATCAGGGTTGTTACAACCTCTAAGCATACCACAGTGGAAATGGGAGGATATATCTATGGATTTCATAGATGGCCTACCTAGATCTAAAAGAGGAAACACAAGCATATGGGTGATAGTAGATAGACTAACTAAAGTGGCACATTTCATTCCAGTCAAATCAGAAAGGAATGCACCAAAATTAGCACAAGTATTTATGAAGGAGGTGGTAAGATTGCATGGCATTCCCAAAACCATTGTGAGTGATAGGGATACCATCTTCACCTCAAGATTCTGGAAAAGTTTTCAAGAGGCCTTGGGGAGTGAATTATGCTTAAGCACTGCCTACCATCCACAATCAGATGGACAAACTGAGGTGGTGAACAAAGTTCTAGAAGATTTATTGAGAGCATGTGCATTGGATTTTGGAGGCAATTGGGAGGATCATCTCCATCTAGTTGAGTTTACATACAATAACAGCTATCAAAGCACCATAGGGATGGCTCCATTTGAAGCCTTATATGGCAAGCCATGTTTATCACATGTATGTTGGGTAGAGACAGGAGAGAGGGCTGTTTTAGGGCGTGAATATGTAAAAGAGACTACAGAGAAAATTGGGCTAATAAGAAAAAAGATGGCAGCAACTCAAGATAGGCAAAAGAAGTTTGCAGACATGAAGAGAAAGCAGGTGGAATATGGAGTGGGAGACTTTGTTTTCATCAAGGTTTCACCCATGAAAAAGGTCCTGAGGTTTGGCAAGCAAGGTAAGCTCACACCAAGGTATGTTGGACCCTATAAAATTTTGGAAAGAATAGGCTCATTAGCATACAAATTAGAACTGCCAGAGGAAATGAAAGCAATGCACAATGTGTTTCATGTATCACAACTTAGAAGATGGGTACATGATAAGGAAGAGATTTTGGAGAAACCCACTCAAGTCCAGATCAACCCTGACATGGTTTATGAGAAGGAACCAGTGGGGATTTTTGCTAAAGAAGAAAAGAAATAAAGAAGTAAAACTTTGAAACTGGTGAAGATCCAGTAGAGTCTTGACCCAAAGGACTGTACATGGGAGTTAGAGGACAAAATTAGGATAAATTATCCTAAGCTTTTTGCAAATTAAAGGTAATTTTAAAATTCCCGAAAAATTTAATATATATATGGTTGTTATGATTTAATTTGTTTGTTTATGCATATGTTTGATGGATTCCTTAGAATCAGTAAATGCTTGTTATAAGTATTAGAAAATTTGTGAGGACACAATTCCTAAAAGGAGGGGAGAATGTAATGCCCCAAAATTTTGAGGAAAATTATTTTAATAAAATAATTCAGTTCTAAAAATATCTAGATTAAATGTTGAAGGATTTCTTGATGAAATGATGTGCAAGAGTATGTGTGCTCATGCACACTGGAAATGGCACAAGGAAAAGATTTAAAAATCTCTGAAAAAAATAATATAATAGTTATGTACTAAAATTAAAAATATGAAACATATGCATATGAATATTTTTATAGGAAGTAAGGAAGAATTAAATAAATATATATACATATGCTTATACACAGGTACATTTTCTTTGAGCAGAAATATATTGGAACTAAGCAAGAAAAATAACACTAAAATGGTATGAGATATAATATAAGCAAGTATGTTATGTATAGGCAAAAATAGAAACAGGGGGATTTCTAGAAATAAACAAATGAGTAAATTTAGTTAAGTCACACACTTTTAACATGATTGAGTGAGTGGCCATTTTTTGAAAAAGTAAAGAAGAGAAAATGTTGCCTTAACTAGTTGATATGGCCGAGGTAATCAAGGATGGAAATATTGAAACATAAAACGCAAAATACATGATGTTAGTCAGGACAAAAATGGAATTCTGCCTTGATAAAAACCCTAGTGAAAATGCTTATAAATAAGTAGTTATAGCCAGGGAAATTATTTTTACCCGAGATACTTAGAAAAAAAAGAGGGGAAGAAAACATTTTAAAGGAAGGGAAAATACTCAGGGATTTTCTGCATCAACTAGAAGGGGATACTTAGGTGAGTGATCTCACTGGATTCATGGCATTAAGACCTGATATAAGGCAGCCAAATTTTTATGTTGCTATTTGCATTTCTTTTCTGGTTTTGTTGAACACAGTTTTATTAATATTTTTGAGTGGTCTTTTTTGATCTGGCATAATGTTTTATTATGAATGCTCTCTGGATAGTTTTGACCTGATGAGATGTTTTATTATGGATGTGCTAAATACTATTTCATTACATTCTGAAAAGTTAAGGCATCAATCTTGAAATCATAAGAAGAATACTTATAACTAATATGGAATTATGGCATGGAAGTTCCAACAGAAAAAAATGAGCTGCATTATACAATGTATAAGTGCTGAGGCTTTAGAGAAAGGTATTAGGGGTGCAATAGAAATTTCTATGTGCTGAATCCCTGATCACATAGCAAAAATCTACAAGTCAAAGATTATGATTCAGTTAGATCTTGAATCTAGCTCAATCATAGTAATTTGCAGATTACAATGACTTAATATGCCATGTTTCTATCCTCAGTTGTAAATACTCTTGCATTTGATTTAAAGACAAGATATCTAGTAGCAATATTCTTGTATCATTGCCTTTGAAAACATGTTTGCAGTATTACTGGGGTGTTTTAGTGAACACTGTGACAAGTTTACTTAGCTATCTGATGATAGGGTTAAACAAGTATAATTAATAAATTAAATTATAAATGGTGAGCCAAGAAGGCTGCTGGAATGCTTGTCATATTTGAAGTATGCAAGTTGGCACATGGTTTGTTTAAGCCCTGAGATCTTTGTGCAATGATGTGAATTAGTTCATTGCAATGTGTCCCTGTGATTCTTTGATAGCAGATGAGGCTAGGATTTAAATTGATATATATACATATAACTAACTTTTAAATGATGAGATAGGAACATGAGTATTTCCCGAGATTGGTTGGATGGAGTCATGATTGTTCCAGTGTGTATATATATGTATATACTATTGATTAATGAGTATGTTTACATGATCATGTATGAACTAATAGTAAGTTTATAAAGATACTAAGACTGCACAAAAAGTTCATCTAAAGCATAAAATAACAGTTGAATTAAGAAAATTTCTTAAGTAATTGGCTAGTGTTCATGTATCATTTGTTTGCTTAATATCATGAATACATTGATGTTGCTCATACCAGATCATAGATCTGACCCTAGTTTGCTCATGGCATATGGGGGTGTCTCATTTTTGAAATGAGGTAGCCACCAATGCTTTTTCAGGGAATGCAAGAACTAAGTAGAAAGTGAAGTTATGGCTAAAGAGAAGGAATGAATAAACATGCTTTCTAGTTCTAATAAGAATATAGAATGACATATTTGCATGTATTCATGAAAACAATGTTTAAATTCTCTGCTATGTATTGAAACATGTTTTGTTTGACTGAATTAGCGGTATCTATTGAATCTTGCTATGTATTAAGATCTAAGAATTGAATGACTATTCGAGTATATTTGAACAAAGTATTATCTATGAAAAATCTGGGAAAAGAGATGTATTTATTCTGGAGCAATTTTTATACAAAACCTATATTATAATGGACAGGATAAAACTATTTAAAAAGGCAGTGAGTTCTGAAGTGAAATCTAATTTTAATTTGAAGAAATCTCTTAGTATTTAGTCACTCTTCTTTGAAATATCTTGTGGAAGAATTTGAGTCTAGTTGTGAGCTGTTTTGTAAAGTATACATATACCTTAAACAGGACTTCAAGTATTTAGAAAGTGAAAGACATTTCAAAATTCACACAGCCACAGGGTTCAACCAGCTTCTAAAGAATGGAGTTTGGGTTGATTATGTTGGTTAGTGATTTGATAAGAAAGTGCTATTTAAAACTCCTTAGTTCATTTAGTAAAGGTTTAAATTAAAAACTTTTCTTCAATTATTAAAGGCCAATTTGCACAATTAACTAGCTTGCATTATCAAACCAGTAAGCATTATCTTGTTATAACCTAGTTCATTCAAAACATAGTGGTTGTTCACTTATGAATCTTTTTCATATCAAGTACTTTTATCATCTCAAACTCAGAAGCAAATGATTAAATGACCAGTTTAAGGGAGTGTCAAATTGATGGAATCAGAAACAAGAGAGATGCAAAAGACAAAACCATGAATTGAAAATGATAATGGCAAATATCATTTTCTGGGAATAATAAAATAGCAAATAAGTGAACCACACCAACAAAAAAGCTTTAATTTCTGAGATAATTCCATCAAGATAAATTATTGAAATTCTTAGATAAAACAATCAAAATTACTATTTTAAACAAAAATTTAAGCAGGATCTACTTATATAAATAATAAGTACCAAAGAAAAATATTTAAGTGGGGATTTAGATTTAAATTTAAATTCAAATCAAACAGAATATGCTCTTGTTTAGAAAAAAAAAATTTATTACTCTGATTTAAACAAGAGGGACACATACATCCTCATATGTATGTGCATATCTTTTTGAACATACTGATATATCTATATTAGTGGTAATTTTGAATCCTGGATAAATTGATTAAAAGGGAAAATGACTCTGAGAAATTAAACTAAGTTTAATTGAGCAAATGTATATGTGTATATATATGTAAAAAGAAGGGAGAAAAAATCCTAGAAAATATAGGTAAAATATAGAGGGTCATTTCAATAATTATGGACCCCAATCGAGGCGTGTCGCCTGGCGTTCGATAAATCGTTATATTTGGAATTTTAAGTTATTTAACCTATAAAATTAACTTTTCAATATTTAAAATTAATTAAATATTCTAATTTCAAATAACTAAAATTCTGGGTCGTTACATTTACGATAAACCTTTTGGTTACCTCTAATAACTACTAAGTTTAAGCATCCTATATTTTTGGTCAGCCTAACTCCTTGGATGCAATTCTACTCATTTAGGAGTTTAAGCACTTCATATTCACTACTGAGTTAATCTAGTTGGTTCTTCAACCCCTTTTTCCCAAAATACAATTATGGGTGATCATGTGAATATATTCATATTTGAAGAAGCAAAACAACAATTTAACAATACCACTCCTGTGGGATTAAGGTCCTTGAAATGCTTTTCATATAAAACATAGTTAACCCCTTTAACTTATATTTTTGTCAAGGCAATACTTCTTCAAAATTACATATTTAAAGTCCTTACAAAAATCCTTTATATAAACCATGGTTTTTCTTTAAAAATTTGAGTATGGGTTTTTAAGACCTTTCAACAACGTCGAAAGCTTCTACTTTCAACCCCTTCGAAAGCTTGGTTTCGACACCTTCGAAAGCATAAATCATATCTTTTAAAAACAATAGGCTCTAGCCTTTTTAATACTTTAAAACACTTCCTTCGAAACTTTTCGACCTTGTTAAAGTATCATTAAATAAGAGTAGAAACTTTCGAAACCAATGAAAGTCAAACCATTCGAAACCATTGAAAATCAAACCTTCCAAAAGCATTGGGTTTGTACTTAAAAATATCTCTTTCAAAACCACACTTTATTTTATAAAATATTAGGGAAGTTTGATGGTGTCGAAACCATCCTTTCGAAAGCATTAAAACATCTGGGAAACAATTGAACCTTTCGACAACATCGAAAGCTCCTCCTTTCGAACCCTTCAAAAGGTTTAGGAAGTGGCTTGTTTTTATAAAAAATATTAAATATTTTGACAATGTCGAAAGCTCCTGCTTTCAACCCCTTCAAAAGCTTTAAAGAAAAATAAAGACAGTAGCTCTTTTTTCAAAATCCTCTCTGAAACAACCTTTTGAAAACATAGCTTTCGACTGTGTAAAAAGCTCCTTTCAAAACTATCCTTTCAAAACCATAGCTTTCGACCCTATTGAAAGAGAGCATAGCTTTCGACCTTGTCGAAAGCTATTTATAAAACCAACCTTTCGAAATAATAGCTTTCGACCTTGTCAGAAGCTTTTTAAAACAGGTAAGTGATTTTCTTTTTCAAAACAAAGTAAACTAAGGGTCTATCTCCTTCGAAAGCAACCCTTCCAAAGTTACCCTTCGACACCATACCTTCCGACTTGGTCCAATTCACTACATACAACCTGAATGATATCATGTGCATTGCTTTCGACCTTGTTGGTCATTGAAGTCAAAAGGTCTTGGTTGATAGGTCTAAGTCGAAAGGTTTGCCAAAGAAGGCAGGACCACCTTTTTCTGGGTAAAAGCTGATTTTTCCAAAATGAGTAAACATTTTGCAACAAACTGGCCTACTTGTAAACATTTGATTGCCTTTCACAACTTTTAAATAATTTGGATAATATTTGCCGCATTTTCTTAAATTTAAAATCAAATTAACATTTAATAAGCCTTTCCTCTTATAAAAACAATTAAATCATTTAGGTCCTCTTTTCGAAATAATTTAATTTCCACACTAAATCACTTAGTAAAAATCCCGAAAAATTCCAGAAATTCACTTTAATCATGTTATCTAACGTATTAAAATGTCAGACCCAAATTCTTAATATTTTCCAAAATATATTTGTAAACCCCAAATAACCATATTTTCCTTTGAAAATTTATAACTAATTCTCCAGGGCTTGGACAATTATAGAAATTGAAACCCAACTCCTAAATCATGTTTTCCATAACATATAATTTTCCCATGGCATTTAAAAAATCATTTAATCTTGGTTTTACCCTAAAAGCGTGTATATCTCCTTTTAAACAACCTTGTTTAATCCATATAAATCGTCAATCAGGCATATCATCATTCAATATATCGTAAAAACAGATTTACCCTTAACTCTGAACTCATATGATTACAAAACTAAAATAGAGATGTTAAAATTATTATTCACCTTAGATTGGATAAGGAAATTAAAGTTTGATTAAGATTGATTTCTTTTAGCTTGATCCTAAGATTTAATTTGATTTTCTCTTCTCTTCTTTCTTCCTAATGGTCGGTCTTTCTTCCTTCTTATGTTTTTAATTTTTTCTTGTAATAAAATGAACTTGTATGTCAAGAGGGAATGGTATAAGGGAGAGAAATATGGGCAGCTATTTACCCTAATGCCCTTATGTTCAATCACCTAACCATTTATAAGTTCGTTTAGTTAAATAAGCGCGGCCGCTAAATTTTATTAATCAACCTCAATCTCCTTATCTACATTATTCTATTTAATTAATTCTAATTAAATCTCCTGAATAATGTCATCATTAAAATTAGAGGTGTTACAGCCTCCCCTCCTTAAAGAATTTCGTCCTCGAAATTCAGAAAGGACTAACTAGCAAACATAGCAATCATCTGTAACATCTCCTAACAACCATACTAGCCACCTAACTAGCAACCAATCTATACATATCTAATATAGACATACCATCAAAGCAAATCAGGATAAGCTTCTCGAATCCTGTCATATGTCTCCCAAGTACAGTTTTTCTCGTTGTCGCTCCACTGAACTTTCACCAACTTGACTGTCTTGGTCCTCAATCTCTTTTCATCTCTCGCTACAACCCGAACTGGTTGTCTAACAAAAGTAAAATCAGGCTCTACTACCAAATCCTCTAACTCTGTTTGAGGAATAGTACCCTCTAAATCATGCATAAACTTATGAAGATGGGACACATGGAATACATTATGGACACCTGCCAAACTGCTCGACAACTCTACTATGTATGCGAGCTTTCCAATCCATTCTATAATCTGAAAAGGTTCAACGTATCTTGGGCCAACTTTCCCGACTTTCCAAATCGTACCACACCCTTCATCGGTGATACTTTAATGAAAACCATATCTCCCACTGAGAACTCTATGTCTTTATGCCTCTTATCTGCATAACTCTTCTGCCTGGATTGAGCTTCCTTCATCCACCCTCGGATTAACCCAATCATTTTCGACAACTCTCTAACCAAATTCGAACCTAAGACTAATCTGTCACCAGTCTCTAACCAACATGTTAGCGATTTGCATGGCCTTCCATACAAAGTTTCAAGACGCCATTCCTATACTAGTCTGATTACTATTATTATAGGAAAACTCAATCAAATGTAGGTGATCCTCCCAAGATCCACCAAAGTCCAATACACAAGCTCTCAATAAATCTACGAATACCTTATTGACCCTCTTTGTCTGCCCATTAGTCTATGGGTGATAGGTTGTACTCATCTTGAGCTTGGTACCTAATACCTCTTGTAGACTCCTCCAAAATTCGCTAGTGAATAACGCATCTCTGTCACTGACTATGCTAGTAGGAATCCCATGAAGTCTAACTATGTTCTTCATGAACAACTTAGCCAAAGCAGGTGCCGTTCTAGTTGACTCTAATGGAATGAAATGGGCACTCTTGGTCAACCTATCCACTATAACCCATATGCTTTCATTTCCTCTATTTGACCTTGGCAACCCATCTATAAAGTCCATCAATATCGAATCTCATTTCCAGACTGGAATATCTAAAGGATGAAGTAACCCACTTGGCATATGATGTTCAGCCTTCATTTGTTGACAGTTAGCACACTGCCTAACCCACAAGCCAACATCCCTCCTCAAGTCTTCCCAATAAAAGTTCCTTTTCATATCTTGATAAATCTTGGCTCCTCCAGGATGAATCATAAAGTTCGATCGATGAAATTCCTCCAGAACTTCCCTCCTTAAGTTCTCTACATTCGTGTAACAACCCGCAAAATTTTGAAAATATTTTAAATGAAAATTCATTTGAAACTTTGAATATAATTATTTTAAAAATTGATAAATTTGGAAATTTAATGTAATATTTTGGGATTTGATGTGAAATGTTCTTCCAAATTTAATAAAATAAAGATTTTTCTTAAAATGCAAATTTTGGTCATCTTTGGTCAAAGTTTGACTTTCTATGGGAATTTTAAATTTTGAATTTTTGAACTTTTACTTTTTTTGTGAAGATGAATTTAATTCTAACATTTTCCTTGTTTTCCGTTTTGTTAAATTTTGGTTTCTACATTTCAAAACTTACAACTTTTGGCATAGTACACGCAGTTACTTTCCATACAACTTCTATTTTATTTTATTTTGATTTGTTTGGGCTTAGACCATTTGGGCTAGAAAACCCTTTAGTTAGATGAGGAGCCTATATAATATCCTAGACTTTTGCTAGATGTCTCATTGTCATTTGTGCCTCCACAAAAAAAAACAATGTATGTTTTCTTCTTCATCTTCCTCCTCAAAACCCTAGACCTTCTTCCTCTTTTCCTCTATAATTTTCCTCCTTCTCCCCTCCAAAAATTTCGGCCACCCCTATCTCCTCCTTCCCCAACCACAAACCCTAGCCAAAAACCCACTTCTCCCCCTTCCTTTTCCTCCTTTCCTCTCCACAAGTTTCGGCCCCTACCTCCTCTCCTCCAACTAAAATCCCCATAGCCGAACTTCCTCAACCCCTTCCCCTTGCTTTGCCTTGGCTGTGACCACCTCCTGCATCACCTAATCCCTAGGCCGAGCCCTCCACTACCAAAACCCTAACCCTAGGCCGAGCCCCTTTACCAAAACCCTAGCCTAACCTAGCCAAAACTCCTATTGCCGATCCCTAGCCTAGTCCACACCTCTATGGCCAAACCCAAACACAAACAAAACCCTATGGTTGAACCCAAACTAGCCTATGGCCGAGCCTATGCACCCCTAGACAAGCCCTCTTCACATGTTTACAAATATATTTTTTTTCTATTTTTTTTTCTATGTGAATTATTTGTTTATGTATGGAATTTATTTTATTTTGCAAAGCGTCGGATTTGGATTCTCCTCTCACTCAAGTTTGTCCGTAATTTGTCGTGCTTGTCGTAGTCGTTGTGTTGCGTTTTGAATCACTTCTCTAACCAAAGAAAGGTGAGTAATCACTCTTGACAACGTACTTATAATTTGGTAAATTGATGACGATGGAATTGTATGGATTTGTACATGCAAGTTAAGAAATTTCACTTATGATTTTATTCTTTTATTTCATATCATATCTTACCTGTTATGATCATATGCCATGTTATATTGAATATTGTTATGTTTATTTAATATTTTGTTCTCACACTGCAAGTTCCTTCACTATGGGTTGAAACGATACATACCAAATGATTTTTAGATTAAGGGAAATTGTTATGGGCTGAAATGATAGGCTTGAACAATTTTATCGACTTGGGATTGCGGGTTTGAAATGATCTAAAACCCGGAAAATTAATAAATCGTGGATTGAAATGATATATGTCCGTATTTACTTGACCCTAGGGTAGATAATTTTATACAGACTTCGTGGTTGACTTTAAAATGATTTCTAAAAATTATTAAGTATTTTGGATTTTATATATAAATCTCTAATAAATTTATTGTAATGATTTCTGTAAATTTGTTTATATGAGTTAAAAATTTTATAAGAAAAAAACTAGTTGGAAATGTAAATTTTAGAACCTAATTTACAGAATGAAGGTTAATTGAAATTTAATAATCCGATTTGACTTAATAATGGTATTTTATTCTAACATATAAATTGTAAGTTTTAATTCATGTAATAGTGATTAAAATGATAAATGGATTTTTTTTGTGAAACAAAAATGTAAGTTAAACGTACATTTGATATGTAAGTTTTAACTAATGTAAAAGGATATAACTTGGGTAATAAAAATGATAAATGTTATTCACTGAAAAGAAAATAAAGTGTAAGTTAATAACATACTTTTAACTTAGCATAAGGATTTCAGCTTTAAAATTTGACATTATAGTAACAAAGTTATTTAACTAAAGGTGTGGTTTCTTTAAGGACCAAATAGCTAAAATTAGAGTAATATAATAGGAATGATATAATGACTATAATAAAAAACTGTAAATATATGTACTATTTGATTATATAAACTATTATAGTAGGAAGTATTACAGTAATAATTCAAAACTGCTGTGATTTCTTAAGGTAACAATTCTAAACTGCTGCGATTTCCTTACTGTAACAATTCTTCACTGCTGTGGATTCTTACAGTAACAATTCTACACCGTTGTGAATTCTTACAGTAGCATTTCTACACTGCTGCGAATTCTTACAGTAGCATTTATGTACTGCTGTGTTTTCTTAAAAGTGACATTTCCTAAATACTACAAAATTTTCGAAAGGGTTATGGTCCCAAATGTATGGTTCTAAAGGTTACATTTTAAGGTGCTATGATTTCTAAATTTTTACGTTTCAAAGGGTTTATAATTAAATGAATTTGGAAGTGTACGACTTTGGAAAATGAATAATATTTTGAAGAATAATTACATGGAATTTATATGGTTTGAAAGAAATATGTTTGATATGAAATATAAACCATTTGAAATTGAAATAATCACTGGTTATAATAACGGCCGGTTGTTAAAGAGACCGGGATCGGATATGGGCATACTCTCTGTCGATACTGAAAACCAATTTGACAACTGTGTACGCGGTGGAGATTCCAGAATGAAGTAGGATGGTGGCGATGATCCTAAAGGTATATTTACGTGGACCTAACTCCCGTGAGTTAGCATAAGGTGGCTAAAACAGGAGCAATCGACGGGCCAAGTGAGGTAGCTCTTCCGATCGGACACACTTCATCGTTAGCTATTCTATTACATTGTGATTGATTTGGTGCGCTCCTTTGATTCGGGAGTGTGGATAGAGTTGGGTGGTAGTTGCGGCTATGCGTTACCAACAGTCCGGAAGTGGAATTGGTATATCTACCCTGGCATTGCCTAGTTGTGCCGTATTACCTACCCTAGCGTGCCTTCTACAAGTTTGGTTTATACCATACCTATAGAGGGCCCTCTAACGACACCCAGTACGGGTGGGATTACGGTACTGTATAGACTATGGGAATATATAACATTAGTTAAGGGGTATATGGGTAATGCCTTAACGCTATTTTAATAGTTTACGTTACTTTAGACATTATTATAATAGCGTATATTACTCCATAGTAGATAGTTTAACGGATCCTTAGAGGATGGGTGATCCCAAGCATCCTTTAAGTTACTGATGCATTTCTTTTACAGTTCACTTGAGTTGATTTACACTTTATAAGTATGTATGTCCTGACTCAAGTGTTTTGTGTTTTGCTATATGCTCGGGTCAGCCTGAGTTTCACAGCTTTGGTTTCATCGTTTTGGAGCTAGAGATCCACCGGAGATTTAGTTGTCTACCTGATATTTCTGTTCCAGTTATTTCCACTCAGCTTTTGCTTTTGTAGTAGAGAACTTATGTACATTGAATTTCCAAATGTATTGGTTTCAGACTTTCGTATTATGTATTAGTTTTGAGACTTTGTATCTAGCAGCTTCATGAACTACTATAGTTATTTTATTCCGCTGCGAGTTATTCTTATATTCTGTGTCTGTGATTCTGTGATTGATTTTATTTGCTCCAAAATTTATTAACAATCTGTTGTTCTAAATTATTCAAGTCTGACATGTATGGATTTATTGTCGATTTGAATAGTCCAAAATGGTGGGATGTTATAGTTGGTATCAGAGCTTTGGTTTTAGGCAAACCTTAGCCTACGGGGAAAAAACTCATTAGAGATAGGGTAGAAATACCTTAGAATGAGTGAAATCAGTCTTAGAATCATTCCTTGTGAGAGAACGTATTTTTAAGTATAAATTGATTTTAAAATGATTTTAAATGATTTTGAAAGATTATTTTAGATATAAAAATTTTCTTGTTTTAAAATCTAATTTTCCGTTGAATTTCACTTCTTTTCGAATCCACATTGTTTAACAAAATTCTTTGATTGGGATTCCCATTCTAGTTTGAATCTTGTCTTTTATCTCTTTCCTTTATCTTTTTCCTAAAATTCATTCTTGAATTTCCAAGATGAATCGTAGGAATGCCAAAGGTCAGGGTCGTGGTGTTGCCCCAGTTCCAGCACCAATTGCACCCATTAGGTTTACCATTCTCTGTAAGGAGTTCACTTAGCTAGGTGGTACTAAGTTTACGGGATTAGAGACCATCATTGAGGCTCAGCAGTGGCTGAGAAGTTTGGAAAGGATTTTTACGGGTTTGGAGATCACTGACGCTCAGAAGCGTCAGCTAGCAGCATGGCAGTTGAAGGAGGAAGCCCAGGATTGGTTGGAGTCTGTTACAGCCAACACTATTGAGGCATATATTTCTTGGGAACAGTTTCGGTATTGTCTTGAGTTAGTCTTTTTGAATTTGATTTAGGTTGTCCCTTTGGAATCTTTCTTAAGTTTGGATATCGTGTTTTACGAAGGCTTTTGTGGCGAAGTGGATGCCAGAAGCTGGGAAGTCTCAGCTATACAGGGAATTTATGGATCTTAAGCAAGGGGATATGTCATTTTCTGAGTATGATCGGAAGTTCAAAGAACTTTCCAAGTTTGGTCCTAGCTTGATTGATACCCCTCTTATGAAGAATGAGAATTTTATAGCTGGAGCTCGCACAGAGTTTTATGATCGTCTGATTTCTCATGTGCACAGCCCTTTTACTGGATTGATGGATATGGCCATTAGATATGAGAACCCCACTTCTAAGGAATCATCTATTGCTCGTGCACCTTCATCTCAGCCTTCTTCTGGCAACTCTAAGAAGAGCAAGTCTAATTTCCATCAACAGAAGCAGAATTGGCTTAAGAATCTAGGTTTAGGATCTTCTTCTTCCCGAAGGCAGCCTATTGATCTTTCTTCCATCACTTGCTTCAAATGCGATCAGAAGGGTCACTATGCCAATAGTTGTCCAGAACCTGCCAATGCCACCATTCCTCCACCTCAGAATACCAGGAACAACCTCTTCCATGTCTGTTTGCAACCTGGCCATTTCAAGAATGATTGTCCCTTGTATCAGAAAGGCAAGACATCTGGAGTCTTTGCCATGAATTCTTCCACTCGTGCTCCGCCTACTCCACCTGCTCCTAGTGATACCCAAGGTACTCTCCAGAGCACCTTTACCTTGTTTAATCTTCATGTTCGTGTTTTATTTGACACTGGAGCTTCACATCGTTTCATTTCTGTGAACCTTTGTGATAAGTTTGAGCATATCCTTGCACCTAAGTTTGCAACCAAACCTTTGTGTGTTACTAATCCTATTGGTGGTCCCGCAAACCTTAGTAGGATTTGCAACAATGTGAAACTCTTCCATTCTGGCTATCGTTTTTCTAGTGATTTCTATGTTCTTGGTTTCGATGCTTTTGATCTATTGCTTGGAGGAGATTGGCTGAAGATGCATGAAGTTTTTATCTCTTGTAAAACCCAGACTGTTTCTCTTGTTGATGATTTTGGTAAGCCCTTGGTGATTCAGTGCCGTATGCCTCAGGAGTATGCGGGCAGTTTTATCTATTCTCTTGATTCTTCCTCTAGTGATCTTGATTCTACTCCTATGGTCAAACTCTATCTCGATGTGTTTGGTGAAGTCACTTCTTTACCTCCTAAATGGGAAATCGAATTCTGTATTGATCTCATTCCTGGAGATCGACCTGTAGTTCTTTCTCCCAGAAGAATGGCACCCTGTGAGAAGGTTGAGTTGAGGAAGCAAATTGAAGACTTGTTCTCCAAAGGTTTGATCAGACCCAGTCTTTTCGAATGGGGAGCAGTAGTGGTTTTTGTTGCTAATTCTGATGGTTCTTTGAGGATGTGTGTTGATTATAGGAAGCTGAACAAGCTCACTATGAAAAACAGATATCCAATGCCTCGTATTAATGTTATGTTCGATCAGCTTTATGGAGCTACTGTATTCTCTCAGCTTGATCTTGCCACTGGTTTCCACCAGCTCAGAATTGCCGAGGAAAGTATTCCCAAAACTTCTTTCCGTTCTGAGGATGGTTTCTTTGAATGATTAGTTATTCCTTTTGGTTTGACTAATGCCCTAGCTTTCTTTGTCGACCTTATGAACCGGGTTTTCAGTGATGTTCTTAATAAGTTTGTTCTAGTCTTCATCGATGATATTCTTGTTTTCTCTAAGTCTAAGGCGGAACATGAAATCCATTTGAATTTTGTTCTGAAGACCCTTAGGAGTCATCAGTTGAAAGCCAAATTCTCGAAATGCCATTTCTGGAAAGATGAAGTACGATTTCTTGGACATATTGTTTCTGGTGATGAAGTTTCTATAGATCTAGTTAAGATCGCTGCGATCAATGTAAGTCTATCTTCTCTTCTTCCTTTGTACATTAATTATTCTATCTCTTTCTTGATTCTTATTCTCCCTATTTTATTTTAGAATTGGGAAACTCCTAGGACTCCATCTGATATCCGTAGTTTTCTGGGCCTTGCCGGCTATTATCGGAGATTCATTGAGAATTTTTCTCTGATTGCTGCACCTCTCACCGCTCTAACTCGTAAGAATGCTAAGTTTAGATGGAATGATAAGTGTGAAGCTGCATTCAATGAGTTGAAGCGCAAGCTTACTTCCGTTCCAGTTCTTACCGTTCCAAATGGAAATGAGGGATTAACGGTATACACTGATGCCAGTCGTGAAGGTTTGGGAGTCGTTCTGAATCTTCTGATGCAGGATGGGAAGGTTATCGCTTATGCCAGTCATCAGTTGAAGACTCATGAAGCCAATTATGCAGGCCATGATTTGGAATTGCTTGCCGTAGTTTTTGATTTCAAGCTTTGGAGACATGATCTATTGGGAACTAAGTTTGAGCTCTTTACGGAACATAAGTCTTTGAAATATATTTTCACCCAGAAGGACTTGAATTTGAGGTAGGTTAGGTGGCTTGAGTTTCTAGCTTCTTATGACCTCGACATCAACTATACCCCCGGGAAAGCTAATGTTGTAGCCGATGCTTTGAGTCGAAAGAAGGCGATGTTATGTCAGCTTGTTGTTTCTTCTCCTCTTATGGATCATATTATTGCTAAGCAAGATGAGGATGAGATGCTTAGGCTTATTAAGGAAAATGTTCGTAGCAAGGTTGGTGGTAGTAGCCAAGATGGTAGTGGAGCTCAGATCGATGATAAAGGGATTTTAAGGATTAATAATCGGATTTGCATCCTGAATGTCAATGGATTGAGGCAAGAGTTACTTCGGGAAAATCATCGGTCTAGACTTTCTATTCATCCAGGTGTGACGAAGATGTACCATGATATGAAGAAGCTGTATTGGTGGAAGGGTATGAGGCATGATATCTCTCTTTTTGTTAGTAGATGTGCTACTTGTCAGCAGGTTAATGCTGATCATCAGAAGATCGCTGGATTATTGCAGCCTCTTGAGGTTCCCAATTGGAAATGGGAACAAGTTTCTATGGATTTTATTGATGGATTACCAAGGACTAGGAGAGGTAATGAAAGTATTTGGGTTATTGTGGATAGATTGACTAAGTCAGCTCATTTCATTCCGGTTAGGTCTAACCGTTCTGCTTCTAATTTAGCTGAGATTTATATGAGAGAGATAGTTCGTCTTCATGGTGTTTCTGTTAGCATTGTTTGCAATAGAGACCCCATCTTTACCAGTCAGTTTTGGAAAGCTTTTTGGGAATCTTTAGGTACCCGCCTGAATCTGAGCACTGCTTACCATCCGCAGACCGACGGTCAAACGGAAAGGGCAAATCAGATTTTAGAAGATCTTCTTCGTGCCTGTGTCCTTGATTAAGGAGGATCTTGGGAACATCATCTCCATCTCGTTGAATTCACCTATAACAATAGTTATCAGGTATAATATCAAATATATGTTTAAGGTTGTCTTAAAGATTTGTTTATCTTATTCCATCTCTTAAAATTCAGGCTGGTATCGTAATGGCTCCATTTGCTGCTCTTTACGGACGCCCTTGCAAATCTCCATCTTGCTGGATTGAATCCGGTAATCGTTTGGTTCTTGGTCCTGATATGATTCTTGAAGCATTTGAGAAGGTTGAGGAGATTAGGAGAAAGATGAGGATTGCTCAAGATAGACAGAAGAAGTATGCTGACAGGTGTAGGAGGAGTTTGGAGTTTTCTATTGGTGATCAGGTTTTCCTTAAGGTCTCTCCATTAAGAACTGTGATTCGGTTTGGATGGAGATGGAAGCTCGCTCCTAGGTTTATTGGTCCTTTCCACATCTTAAAGAGAGTGGGTTCCTTAGCTTATCGGTTGGAATTGCCTGAGAAACTTTCTGGAGTGCATAAGGTGTTCCATTGTTCGCATCTTCGTCGGTATCTTCATGATCCAACTTTGATTGTTCAGCCTTCTGCTCTCGAGAGTTTGGATGTCGAGCCAAACCTTACCGTCGAGAGGAAGCCACTTCGTATTATCGATAGAGGTATGAAGCAGCTTAGAAGAAAATCTGTCAACCTAGTCAAAGTGCAATGGAGCACTGATGATCGGGATTGTACTTGGGAAACGGAAGAGAGCATTCGTGCTTCGAATCCGGAATTGTTTATTCCAGGTATTATTCGTTATCCTACCTTATCCTTCTTTGTTTTCTGTGTCTCGTTTCTTTTCAAGGATGAAAAGTTTTGAGTGGAGGAGAGTGTAACAACCCGCAAATTTTTGAAAATATTTTAAATGAAAATTCGTTTAAAACTTTGAATATTAATATTTTAAAATTGATAAATTTGGAAATTTGATGTAATTTTTTGGGATTTGATGTGAAATGTTCTTCAAATTTAATAAAATAAAGATTTTTCTTAAAATGCAAATTTTGGTCAACTTTGGTCAAAGTTTGACTTTCTGTGAAAATTTTAAATTTTGAATTTTTGAACTTTTACTTTTTTTTGTGAAGATGAATTTAATTCTAACATTTTCCTTGTTTTCCATTTTGTTAAATTTTGGTTTCTACATTTCAAAACTTACAACTTTTGGCGTAGTACACACAGCTACTTTCCCTACAACTTCTATTTTATTTTATTTTAATTTGTTTGGGCTTAACCATTTGGGCTAGAAAACCCTTTAGTTAGATGATGAGCCTATATAATATCCTAGGGTTTTGCTAGATGTCTCATTGTCATTTGTGCCTCCACAAAAAAAAACAATGTAAGTATTCTTCTTCATCTTCCTCCTCAAAACCCTAGACTTGCTTCCTCTTTTCCTCTACAATTTTTCTCCTCCTCCCCTCCAAAAATTTCGGCCACCCCTATCTCCTCCTTCCACAACCACAAACCCTAGCCAAAAACCCACTTCTCCTCCTTCCTTTTCCCCCTTTCCTCTTCACAAGTTTCGGCCCCTACCTCCTCTCCTCTAACCAATAACCCCATAGCCAAACTTCCTCAACACCTTCCCCTTGCTTTGACTTGGCCGTGACCACCTCCTCCATCACCTAATCCCTAGGCCGAGCCCTCCACTACCAAAACCCTAACCCTAGGCCGAGCCCCTTCACCAAAACCCTAGCCTAACCTAGCAAAAACTCCAATGGTCGAACCCTAGCCTAGTCCACACCTCTATGGCCAAACCCAAACACAAACAAAACCCTATGGTTGAACCCAAACTAGCCTATGGCCGAGCCTATGCACCCCTAGACAAGTCCTCTTCACATGTTTACAAATATATATTTTTTTCTATTTTTATTTTTCTATGTGAATTATTTATTTACATATGGAATTTATTTTATTTTGCAAAACGTCGGATTTGGATTCTCCTCTCACTCAAGTTTGTCCGTAATTTGTCGTGCTTGTCGTAGTCGTTGTGTTGCGTTTTGAATCACTTCTCTAACCAAAGAAAGGTGAGTAATCACTCTTGACAACGTACTTATAATTTGGTAAATTGATGACGATGGAATCGTATGGATTTGTACATTCAAGTTAAGAAATTTCACTTATGATTTTATTCTGTTATTTCATATCATATCTTACCTGTTATGATCATATGCCATGTTATATTGAATATTGTTATGTTTATTTAATATTTTGTTCTCACACTGCAAGTTCCTTCACTATGGGTTGAAATGATACATACCGAATGATTTTTATATTAATGGAAATTGTTATGGGCTGAAATGATAGGCCTGACCAATTTTATCGACTTGGGATTGCGGGTTTGAAATGATATAAAACCCGGAAAATTAATAAATCGCGGATTAAAATGATATATGTCCGTATTTACTTGACCCTAGGGTAGATAATTTTATACAGACTCCGTGGTTGACTTTAAAATGATTTCTAAAAATTATTAGGTATTTTGGATTTTATATATGAATCACTAATAAATTTATTGTAATGATTTATGTAAATTTGTTTATATGAGTTAAAAAATTTATAAGAAAAAAATTAGTTAGAAATGTAAATTTTGGAATCTAATTTACAGAATGAAGGTTAATTGAAATTTAATAATCCGATTTGACTTAATAATGGTATTTTATTCTACCCTATAAATTGTAAGTTTTAATTCATGTAATAGTGATTAAAATGATAAATGGTTTTTTTTGTGAAAAAAAAATGTAAGTTAAACGTACATTTGACATGTAAGTTTTAACTAATGTAAAAGGATATAACTTGGGTAATAAAAATGATAAATGTTATTCACTGAAAAGAAAATAAAGTGTAAGTTAATAACGTACTTTTAACTTAGCATAAGGATTTCAGCTTTAAAATTGGACATTATAGTAACAAAGTTATTTAACTAAAGGTGTGGTTTCTTTAAGGACCAAATAGCTAAAATTAGAGTAATATAATAGGAATGATATAATGACTATAATAAAAAACTGTAAATATAAGTACTATTTGATTATATAAACTATTGTAGTAGGAAGTATTATGGTAACAATTCAAAACTGCTGCGATTTCTTACGGTAACAATTCTAAACCGCTGCGATTTCCTTACTATAACAATTCTTCACTACTGCGGATTCTTACAGTAACAATTCTGCACCTTTGCGAATTCTTACAGTAGCATTTCTGCACTGCTGCGAATTCTTACAGTAGCATTTCTGTACTGCTGCGTTTTCTTAAAAGTGACATTTCCTGAATGCTACAAAATTTTCGAAAGGGTTATGGTCTCGAATGTATGGTTCTAAAGGTTACATTTTAAGGTGCTATGATTTCTAAATTTTACGTCTCAAAGGGGTTATAATTAAATGAATTTGGAAGTGTACGACTTTGGAAAATGAATAATATTTTGAAGAATAATGACATGGAATTTATATGGTTTTGAAAGGAATATGTTTGATATGAAATATAAACCATTTGAAATTGAAATAATCACGGGTTATAATAACGGTCAGTTGTTAAAGAGACTGGGATCAGGTATGGGCATACTCTTTGTCGATACCGAAAACCACTTTGACAACTGTGTACGCGGTGGAGATTCCATAATGAAGTAGGATGGTGGCGACAATCCTAAAGGTATATTTAAGTGGACCTAACTTCCGTGAGTTAGCATAAGGTGGCTAAAATAGGAGCAATCGACGGGCCAAGTGAGGTAGCTCCTCCGATCGGACACACTTCATCGTTAGCCATTCTATTACATTGTCATGATTTGGTGCGCGCCTTTGATTTAGGAGTGTGGATCGAGTTGGGTGGTAGTTGCAGCTATGCGTTACCAACAGTCCGGAAGTGTAATTGGTATATCTACCCTGGCATTGCCTAGTTGTGTTATGTCACCTACCCTAGCGCGCCTTCTACGAGTTTGGTTTGTACCATACCTATGGAGTGCCCTCTGACGACACCCAGTATGGGTGGGATTACGGTACTGTATAGACTACGGGAATATATAAAATGTGTTAAGGGGTATACGGGTAACTCCTTAACGTTATTTTAATAGTTTACTTTACTTTAGACATTATTATAATATCATATATTACTCCATAGTAGATAGTTTAACGGATCCTTAGAGGATGGGCGATCCCAAGCATCCTTTAAGTTACTGATGCATTTCTTTTACAGTTCACTTGAGTTGATTTACACTTTATAAGTATGTATGTCTTGACTCGAGTGTTTTGTGTTTTGCTATACGCTCAGGTCAGCCTGAGTTACACAGTTTTGGTTTCATCTTTTTGGAGCTAGAGATCCGTCGGAGATTTAGCTGTCTACTTGATATTTCTATTCCAGTTATTTCCACTCAACTTTTGCTTTTGTAGTAGAGAACTTATGTACCTTGAATTTACAAATGTATTGGTTTCAGACTTTGGTATTATGTATTAGTTTTGAGACTTTGTATCTAGCAGCTTCATGAACTACTATAGTTATTTTATTCCGCTGTGAGTTATTCTGATATTCTGTGTCTGGGATTCTATGATTGATTTTATTTGCCCCAAAATTTATTAACAATCTGTTGTTTTGAATTATTCAATTCTGACATGTGTGGATTTATTGTCGATTTGAATGGTCCAAAATGGCGGGATGTTACAATTCGAAATGCACAATCGTCCCTTCTTTCTCAACCATCCTCTTCAGTCAAGACTAAAATCTTTCAAATCGTCACCCTCGGTTCCAACCTCAAGCTTACTGGCCCTTTTAGCTAAAACTGGGTCTTCTCTTTGCTTAGAATCTATCTTCTCAATCAGCACTGGTCGTACTTCTAAACAAGATAACATGGCAGTACCCTGACTAGAACTAGTAGTAGATCTGAACTGCACACCACAATTGGCTAAAGCTTCTAGATCCTTCCATTCTACCAACATTGCAACACCACATTTTACTAAGAGCATCTGCTACCTTTTTTCCTTTCCCAAGAGTATACTCTATACCCAAATCATAAGCAGCCAAAAACTCCAACCATCTCTGCTGCCTCATATTCAACTCCTTCTAAAAGAATAAATACTTTAATGACTTAAGATCGGTAAACAACTCAAATCTCTCTCCCAAAAGATATTGCCTCCAAATCTTCAAGGCAAAAATTACCACTGCCAACTCCAAGTCATGAGTAGGATATCTAACTTCGTGCAGTCTAAGCTGCCTAGATGCATAAGCAATAACCTTGCCCCTCTGGATCAATACGGCTCCCAATCCAGTCCCACATGGCATCAGTGTATACAACCAACCCTTGGTTACCATCTAGAACTACTAACACTAGCGCATTGGTTAACAAATGCTTTAACTTAAGGAACCCTTCCTCACATTTGTCAAACCAAACAAACTTCATGTCCTTCCTGTTCAACTTAGTCAAAGGCGCTGCCATTAGCAAGAAATCCTTGATGAATCTCCTATAATAGCCAACAAGTCCAAGAAAACTTCTGATCTCGGTCATCATTTTTGGTCTCTTCCAATTGTTCACAGCTTCGATCTTATCTGGATCGACTGACAATCCCTTCTCTGAAACCACATGACCAAGAAACTTAACCTCTTTCTTCCAAAAATGGCACTTGGAAAACTTTGCCTTTAGCTAATTCTGCATCAGCGTCTCCAACACCACTCTAAGATGAATCTCATGATCCCTTTCATCTTTAAAGTACACCAAAATGTCATCTATAAATACCAACACGAACCTATACAAGTGTTCTCAAAAATCCCGGTTCATCAAATGTACGAAGAAAGCAGGCGCATTTGTCAATCCAAATGGCATCACTAACCACTCATACGAACCATACCTAGTCTGAAATGCCGTCAAAGGAATGCTATCCTCCGCCACTCTCAACTGATGGAACCCTGTTGCCAAATCCAATTGGGAAAATACTCTAGCTCCATTCAATTGATCAAACAGATCATCCATCCTCGGTAGAGGATACCTATTCTTGATCGTCCTTTCGTTTAACTTACGATAGTCGATGCACATCCTTAACGAGCCATCTGGCTTCTTTACAAACACTGTAGCTGCTCCCCAAGGCGAACTGCTTGGTCTGATAAAATGCCTTCCCTCAAGATCCACTAGCTGCACCTTCAATTCCTTCATCTTTGTCGGTGTTGTCCAACTATGTGGTCTACTGATAGGTTCAGCTCCCAGTACAAGATCTATCCGAAACTCGACAGCTCGCTTCGAGGGTAATCTAGTAACCGGCTCAAAAATATCTGCTAACTCTCTAGCCACACGAACCTGACTAAGGTCTCCTTCAACTTCCATGGCAATCAACAAAGCACAAACACTCTTACTAAAATTCTCCACTGAGAAAACGATTCGGTTATGACTATCTGGGTGCCACAACGATATTTCTCGATCCTGGCAAAATATTCTAACCTCGTACTTACCCAACCAATCCATACCTAAAATGATCCCGAATCTACAAAATCAAAGACATACAAACTGCATGCACACTTATGACCTAACAAATCAAGTTCTAACTGGTCACATCTCATCCCAAGAGTTGCATGTCCTTCTATTGGATTTGTAACCCTTAAGGAATTAACAAGGTATGTGGGTTCTATACATAACCTATCAACCAAATACTATGATATGAATGAATGTGATGCACCGATATCAAAATGTACCCTAACCGGTATACTCTGAATCAAAAGCTTACCTTTCATCACAGTCTTCCCTTTATCTTCTGCAGTAGGCCTAGAAGAAGACGGTGGTCCAATAGAAAACACCTTCCCTCTGTCCACCCTGACTGGCTCTGGACATTGGTTCTTATAATTCCCAACTTGGTCACGGTTGAAACATTTCACATTTCTTCTCTGCAGGCTTCTTCCCTTTACCAGTTCTGCACTTGTAGGAATAACGGCCCCTCTTATCACACTTATAGCACACCAATTCAGCCTTTGGCTTCTTAGCGGCCTCCCTTTTCTGGACTCCTTTCTTCTTAAAGAATTTCCTTTTTCTTTCCCTGAGGACCCTGGGACTCAACTGGCTTCAACCTTACTGACACAACAAGCATCTCCTCATGGTGGATGGCCATCTCCACCACCACATGATAAGGATCCCTAATATGAGTCATAGCTATTCTGCCTAACTCTGGCCTCAATCCTCAAATAAATCTCTCGTTTCTTCTAATATCAGTGTGAACCAAAGCATAACCATACCGAGATAGCTCATTTAACTTAGCAGCGTACTCGATCACATACATCCCTCCTTAGACAATATCCATGAACTTCCTCATCAATGTCGATTTGGCAACCTCAGACAAGAACCTCTGCTAAAACCTTCCCCTGAAATTAGCCCATGTTAGCTCTTCCTCCGGAACTCCGGCTGTAACACTATTCCACCAGTGAAGCGCTACCTCTTGCAATTGTCTAGAGGCTAGCCTTCTCTTCTCTCCATCATCCAAGCCTAAATTAGTGGAAATCCTTTCACAGTTCAATAGCCAGTTTTCAACTTCAACGGCATCTTCCGTTCCAGCAAACGACTTCCAACCAAGACTGGTGTAATCACTGCTCAACTTAGCTTAGTTATATCCAACTGTAACTACAGGATTAGCTCCTTTAACATTACCAACAGCTCCTGCTGGTAAAATATTGGCCAACAATGAGAGGAATGCGAAATATGGATCTTAAGGCTAGGAATAACACTAGAGGGGGGGTGAATAGTGTTTTTAAGAAATTACTAAATCTTTTTGAGTTTATGTTAATTTGAACACAAATGTATGCAATATTCAGACACAGATATAATCACAGAAACAAACACAGATGCAAAAATAAAGTAAATGCAGTAAAGGAAAGAACACACCGGATTTTATACTGGTTCGGGGTTACCCTACATCCAGTCCTGCACAATCAAGTACGGATTTCCTTTCAAAAGCAATTCAACAATTACAACCCTCGGTTTCAAGGCTACGAGGTACACCCTCCAGAATCACAATCCTCTGGGTAGAGATACTTGATTTCCGGGGCAACAAGTTCACCCAATTGATTTCCAAGGCTACAATCACACCTTTTCTCGCTTGATTGATTTCCAAGGCTACAATCACACCTTTTCTCGCTAAATAGATTACAAAGAAGCCTATAACTCTGAATAGCATTTGGATCTTGTTGAGATAGTGATAGAGAATCAAACCAGAGATAATCTAGTTAGATTCAATGTTGATTTCGGCAGAGTAATGATAGGATTTTGAATAAGAAAATGTGGAAGAAGAAGAGAAGTGAAAAACCAGAAAATCTGATATAAAATTCGTTGAAACTAATCCCTATTTATAGAAGAACAACAGTCATGTCCATTCGTGAAAGGTTATGGCGAATAGACACTTCTTTTGAAGTTCAAATTTTTGAATCTAACTGACACTATGTCGACACGGGGTACTAGGGCATGTCGACATCCCAAAGGAAATTTTGATGTTTTGTTTTTTTTTTGAAAATAACCTTTATTTTATATTAAAACTATTTTAAACTTTATAAATATACTTGACTATAGATAAAATACATAGATAAATATAGAGAATAATATATATATAATTTTACTATAATTTTATATTTAAATCTAAGTATAAAGATAGTTTAAAACAAACGAAGTCTAAAAACACGAGTTTATTAAAAACAAAAAACAGAGAATATTTTAAGGCTAAAACATCTTTTTGAAAAGATAATTTTTAAGGCTAAAACATTTTGAAAAGCAATTTTGAAAATCATTCTGAAGTAGTTTTGAAAATCATTTTGAAGTAGTTTTGCAAGCTTCTTCCTACAGAATATCTCATTATGTCAGGACTCGAGAACTTGTACAAAACCAGGATGTTCATGGGTTTGTAAGCCACTTGTCGTAGGTTTGTAAGCTACTTGTCGTGGGTTTGTAAGCCACTAAAAAGGTAGAAATGGTTTCCATCCCAAAAGAAAAATGGAGTGAAGATTTCAGTGCTATTGTGAAGTTTTAACATAATTCTAGACTCAATACTTATCTTGAAATCTTGAACTCTTGATTATCTTGATACTCATGAGTCTTCAATCTTGATATCTTGAATCTCTATATTGTACAGTCTTCATTCTTGGTACCTGCATGGTTAAATCCTGTATATACATATATATCTAAACTATAATGTTAGTATTTATATTTTATAATCTTATTCTAAGGTTGTTGTCATCAAAACCATCATCTCAAGGACTAACAAACAACTGATACACCATCCCCGCATCAACTGGCAGATTTCCAACACCAACATTGACCTCAGCATTTTGGTTAGCATTAGCCTCTCGAACTTGGTTTCTCCGGGTATTAGGTTGAGCTTTTCCATTGGTTGTGGTGCATCCTCCATCTAGATTTCCTCTTCCGTTTCCTGCCTCCATATCCTCTTTCTCTTATATCTGCATACGAGCCTTAGTAAGATACAAAAGAATGGTCTAAGGGAGAGGAGAATATGTACTTAGATATATACCTATATATCAAATACAAGTACGTTACTATAACGTTAACCCAAACACCGATCTTATTTTCGAATTTGTTGGATTATATTTCACAAAAGCTTTTAGATTTAACTTCTCTTTTAGAGTTTTATAAACCTATGCTCCGATACCAACTTGTAACATCCCCCTACTTGTAGGCCCAAAACTAACGGCTACGGACGCTGCAGTCTCTATAGTTATTAATTCTCGGCGACCAAATACGGCGGTGCTAGATACATTGATACACAGGTCACAGAAATATGGAAAAATTTTAACAATTCAAAACATATTTCACAATCAAATCAAAACACTTGATGTTCATTACATAATCCCAAAAATGTAACCATGTTCAGCAAAATATAATTATTACAAATACGCCAAGAGCGACATATGAAGATGCCCTCTTGGTTGATCATAGTATATAGTAAGGATAATAAGTCCGCCTTTACATCCAAATAGACGGAGGAAAAATAACTCTAAATAACTAACTGCCTCCTGCACGCCTCCGGAAGCTTTATTCGTCTAAAAAGAGAACCTGAAAACCTTAAATCTCAAACTATTCAAAATCAATTAAGTACCCGAGAGTTTAAGGGGAAAACAAAAACTTCGAGTTAGACATAAAGCCTGGTATGAATAATAATCTAACATCTCAATCCTTTTAGATATCTAGTGAGACCACGCCGCTTAGCGGAATGGGTTTTCCCCTCACTAGTATCCTAAAACCTTTATAGAACCATATTCTGTGCTCCTGCATCCACAATGGTTAAAACATACATTTTCAAAATATTATGATGATATGCATACTTGAAAGCATTTAGGATTTCCCATCGCTGGTTCAATCTGACACCCTGTCATAATTATAGTCTCTAGGGCCACTATTAACCGTTTAGTTTTCATGGGTTTACTAATAACCTTGTTATAATTAAGGGACACCCTATCCTATTCATAGTTTTCATGGGATCACTAAGAACCTATAGGGTTCTGCCAGTTAACTTAATTAATTCATGGGTTCCCCTGAACCTATTGGTCATTCCAATAACTAATCACCTTATCCTAGTTTTCATGGGTTGACTAGAAACCTATAGATATATCCAGTAACTCACTTCACATCCTAGTTTTCATGGGTTGACTAGGTACCTACTGATACTTCCATTAGCCACTTTCTTATCCTAGTTTTTATGGGTTGACTAGGAACCTATTGGCTGATGTCAATTCTTAATCCAGATATAGTTTTCATGGGTTTACTACAAACCAATTAGCTCCTGCCAACTACCCTTAATACATAGTTTTCATGGGTTTACTATGAAACTGTTGGTTACCTCCAATACCTACATAATCATAGTTTTCATGGGTTTACTATGAACCTTTTGGATACCTCCGATAACTACTAAGTTTAAGCATCCTATATTTTTGGTCACCCTGACTCCTTGGATGCAATTCTACTCATTTAGGAGTTTAAGCACTTCATATTCACTACTGAGTTAACCTAGCTGGTTCTTCTGCCTCTTTTCCCCAAAATACAGTTATGGGTGATCATGTGAATATATTCATATTTGAAGAAGCAAAACAACAATTTAACAATACCACTCCTATGGGTTTAAGGTCCTTGAAATGCTTTTCATATAAAACATAGTTAACCCCTTTAACTTGTATTTTTATCAAGGAAATACTTCTTCAAAATTACATACTTAAAGTCATTACAAAACTCCTTTTATATGAGCCATGGTTATTCTTTAAAAATTTGTGTATGGGTTTTTAGAACCTTTCGACAATGTCGAAAGCTTCTACTTTCAACCCCTTCGAAATCTTTGCTTGCGACCCCTTCGAAAGCATAAATCATATCATTTAAAACAATAGGCTCCAGCCTTTTTAATACTTTAAAACACCTCCTTCGAAACCTTTCGACCTTGTTAAAGTATCATTAGATAAGAGTAGAACCTTTCGAAACCATTGAAAATCAAACTTTTCGAAACCATTGAAAATCAAACCTTCCGAAAGCATTAGGTTTGTATTTAAAAATATTACTTTGGGTCATAGTGAAAATAGGTGAAATTATCTCTCTCAAAACCACACTTTATTTTATAAAATATTGGGGAAGTTTGATGGTGTCAAAACCATCCTTTTGAAAGCATTAAAACATCTGGGAAACAATCGAAAGCTATGCTTTCGACCCCTTCGAAAGGTTTGGAAAGCGGCTTATTTTTATAATAACCATTAAAACTTTTGACAATGTCGAAAGCTCCTGCTTTTGACCCTTTTAAAAGCTTTAAACAAAAATTTAGGTGGTGGCTCTTTTTTCAAAATCCTCTCTGAAACAACCTTTTGAAAACATAGCTATCGATTGTGTCGAAAGCTCCTTTAAAAACTATCCTTTCAAAACCATAGCTTTCGACCCTGTCGAAAGCAAGCGTAGCTTTCGACCTTGTCAGAAACGCTTTTCAAAACTAACCTTTCAAAATCATAACTTTCGACCTTGTCGAAAGAAAACATAGCTTTCCACCTTGTCGGAAGCTTTTTAAAACGGGCAAGTGATTTTCTTTTTCAAATCAAAGTAAACTAAGGGTCCATCTCCTTCGAAAGCAGCCCTTCGATGCCATGCCTTTCGACTTGGTCCAATTCACTACATACCACCTGAATGATATCATATGCATTGCTTTTGACCTTGTTGGTCATTGAAGTCGAAAGGTTTGCCAAAGAAGCCGGAACCACCTTTTTTGGTAAAAGCTGATTTTGCCAAAATGAGTAAACTTTTTGTAACAAACTTGCATACTTGTAAACATTTGATTGGCTTTCACAACTATTAAATAATTTGGATAATATTTGTCGCATTCTCTCAGATCTAAAATCAAATTAACATTTAACAAATAAGTTGTTCCTCTTATAAAAACAATTAAATCATTTAGGTCCTCCTTTTGATATAATTTAGTTTTCATACTTAATCACTTAGTAAAAATCCCCAAAAATTACAGAAATTTACTTTAATCATGTTATCTATCATATTAAAATTTCAGACCCAAATTTTTAATATACTTTCCAAAATAAATTTATAAACCCCAAATAACCATATTTTCCTTTGAAAATTCATAACTAATTCTCCACGGCTTGGAAAATTATGAAAATTGAAACCCTACTCCAAAATCTTGTTTTCCATAACATATTATTTTCCTATAGCATTTAAAAATCATTTAATCTTGTTTTTACCCTAAAACCGTGTATATCTCCTTTTAAACAACCTTGTTTAATCCATATAAATCACCAATCAAGCATATCATCATTCAATATATCATAAAAGCAGATTTACCCTTAAATCCAAACTCATGATTATAAAACCAAAATAGAGATGTAGAAATTATTATTCACGTTAGATTGGATAAGGAAATTGAAGTTTGATTGAGATTGATTTCTTCTTGCTTGATCCTAAGCTTTACTTTGATTTTCTCTTCTCTTCTCCAATGCTATCGAAGAGTTGGTTTCGACACCATCACTTCTTTACTTACGAAATGCTTTCGAAAGACTGTTTCGACTTAAATATTTTATGACCCTCTTTCTCTATTGAAGGTAGAACCCAAAGGTTTTGAAAGAGATGGTTTTAAATGGTTTCGAAAGTTTGTTCCACATGTTTTACTTGAACCCAAATGGTTTCAAAAGGTTTGATGTCTTAATGCTTTCGAAAGGTTTTAATGAAGGTTTTGAAGGGGTGGTTCCCCAATGGTTTCGAAAGGTTTGAAAGGAATGGTTTTCCAATGTTTTCGAAAGGTAATGTTTAAGTGTTTTAAAGATAAGATGTCTAAGGTTTTATAGCTTTTGAATGAAAGGTTTTTCAACTACTTTGAAAGGTTTATATGAATTGTTTCGAAAGGAACGTTTTGGCCTTTCGGCCTAGGTTATAAAGGGTTTACTTTACAAAAGGGATACTTTCAATGGGATTGAAAGGGGTACTTTCAAAGGTTTAAATGTTTTCATCAACAAGGTTTTGTGTAAAGTATATATATCATAGCAAGGTGATTAGAGTAAAGCATAGAGTATATTTTCCTTGTTTAAAGAATGATTTAAAGGTTTAAGTCAATTTGAAAGAAATGGTTTTCAAGGAAAATTTATGGGTAGTTAACTCTAAGTAAAATGACTCAGATATTAGAATATCAGATGAGACTGGTATAGGGTCGCGCCCTATACATTGGCTATTAGCACCTAGCTAATTTAGTCCAAAATTCCAGTGTGTAGGGCTTTGTCATAGGTAAGACTAAAATGATGTTACACATAGAAAGGAATATTTGTACAGAGGTAGGTTATTGGTGAGCCTACAAAACCATTAATACTAGTTGACCTGGAGAAAGTAAGTTACGGACAGACCATCCATAAGAGGAGTATCTAACCGATGTTAGATTATTTGTTTATATTGTCTGGTAGGCCAAAGTCAGCCAAAGGTTAGTAGTTAGTGAAACAAAAGTATAGTGATCAAATAGTGTAACCTAATATGTATTTTTACATGATAATGCTTTACGGTTTTAACCAATTTTGGTTACAGGATTATGATTTGCAAAAGATATGTTTTAAAGGGATATTAGTGAGGGGAAACCTGTTCCGCTAAGCAGCGTGGTCTCGCTTAATATCAAATAACTGTAACGTATAGTATTATTCACACCGGGCTTTATGTATGACTCAAAGTTTATGTTTTTCCCCTTAAAATCTTGGGTGCTCAAAATTGATTTGAGTAAGCTGAGGGTTGAGGATTTATAGGTTTTAGTAGGTTGACGAATAAAGCTTTCGAAGACGAGCAGGAGGTTAATGGCTAGCTATGTAGGAGTTGCTTTGTTTTTTTTATTCCGCTGTGTTGTATTAATTCAATTATGACTATTAAGTATTTTGGTTATGCAAGGGGGCATCTACATATGTCGCTCTTGGCATTTTTTGTAATAATTATATTTGATCCGAACTTGGGAAACGATTGGGATTATGTAACGGAATATGAAACGTGTTTTGTGAAATGTAATCAGAAAAGTTGTTTTTGAAATCTGTGATTTTTTTCATATCCATGTGCTTCTGATATTATGGATACCATTAACATTACCGTATTTGGTCATCGGAAGTTAATACTATGGATGATTGTAGCATCTATAGCGCTTAGCTTCGGACCTCCAAATAGGGGATGTTATAACTTGGTATCAGAGCATAGGTTTATGAAAAACTTTAAGCTAAAGTGATTTTTGAAAACATAATCCTAAGAAATTAGAGATAAGATCGGGGTATAGGGTAACGCTATAGTAACGTACTTGTATTTGATATACATAAGTATACACTATATCTCTAGTTTTCTATCTTTCTTAGACTATTCTTATGTATCTCATGAGGCATGAATACAAATATGGATGCTAGAAGTGGAGAACTAACCTTGGAGGGGGAAGCACAACAACAAATGGAAATGCCAGACCGAATACCAGGAGAAACCCAAGTTAGGCACAAGCTGAAAATGTTGGTGCTGGAGTCCCACAAGTTGACATGGGAACAATGTATCAGTTTTTCATGAATATGATGCAGGCGAGTGTTGCTGCTGGAGTGATTGGAGGAAATGCTCCAAGAGGAGTTCAGGAAGCTTCGGTGGTCAACAATTATGCTATTCTGAGTAGAGACTATGTTAGGCTTGGAGGAAAGCCATTTATCGGAACTAAATATGCTATTGAGGTGGAGAACAGGTTGCTGCATTGTGAGAGGATCTTTGCAGATTTGGGGCTCAATGATAAGCAGAAGAGAAGGCTTGCATCGACACAACTTCTGGGAGCAGCTTTATTCTGGTGGAATAGTATGACAGTTGGAGTGAATGAATAAATGATGACATGAGTTGATTTTAAGATATGGTTCAAGGAGAGGTTCATGTCTGTGATGGTGAGGTCTACCTTGATCAGAAAGTTTGCTGAGTTGGAACAAGGGGAGATGACGGTGTTGGAGTATGCTAGAATGTTTGAGGAGTTAGCTAGGTATGGATATACCACTGTGGATAATGTGATGAAGAGAAATGAGAAGTTCATAAGGGGGTTGAAGCCTGAGTTGGCAAGGGCTACATTATCTCATATTAGGGATCCTTGTGATGTTGTAGTAGAGATGGCGTTGAGACATAAGGAGATGCTTGCTTCTCTGGAGAAGAATAAGCCAAAGGAGGTCCAGGTGGGATAGGGTTAGAAAAGGAAGTTCTTTCATAAGAATTGTGCTAAAAAAGGTGGAGCCATGAAGAAAGGAAAATCAGAGGCTGTTTGCTTCAAGTGCAATAAGAAGGGACACTTTGCTAATGAATGTCGTACTACAAAGGGTAAGGAAGTGATCGTGAAGAAGAATATTAGATGCTTCAATTGCGATCGGATTGGTCATTACAAGAACTAATGCAAGGATCCTACTAAGGATGGAAAGGGCAAGGTGTATGCATTGGAGCCAGCTACCTCGAGGCCAACAACAAAGGAAAAAGGAAAAGCCGTGTTGGGAGGTACGCTATAGATCCATGGTATGTCTGTTAGTGTTCTTTTTTATACTGGTGCATCGCATTCTTTTATATCTCATGGTTCGGTAGATAAGCTTAACCTAGAACCCTCATACTTAATTACTTCCTTAAGGATTGCAAATCCAATAGGAGGGTATGCGACACTTGGGATGAAGTGTGACCACCTATAGTTTGATTTGTTAGGTCATACCTTTGTTTGCAGTTTTCATCTATTTGATTTCGTATAGTTAGGAATTATTTTTGGTATGGATTGGTTAAGTAAGTACGATGCTAGGATATTTTTCTATGATAGGAAAATATCGCTTAGACACCCTGATTGTAGTGATCGGATTGTATATACCGTAGGAAACTCTAGTTGTGAGGTGAATGCTTTGTTGGGTGTTGTGGAGGTAGACGATGAGTTGAATCGAGTTTTCATGGTTATAGAATTCATGGATGTCTTCGAGCCGGTAGTAGGATTGCTACTGGAATGAGCCATTGAGTTTCAGATAGATTTGGTGCCTAGAGCAGAACTAGTGAGTAGATCGCCAAGTAGGATGACACCTATAGAGATGAGAGAGCTGAAGGTGCGGTTGGTGGATTTGGAAGACAAGAGTTTTATCAGACCTAGTAGTTCACCTTAGGGAGCAGCCGTAGTGTTTGCTAACAAGCCGGATGGATCGTTGTGGTTATGTATCGATTATCGTAAGTTGAATGAGAAGACGATAAAGAATCAACATCTGTTGCTTAAAATTGACGATTTGTTCGATCAATTGAGTGGAGCTAAGGAATTTTCTCAATTGGATTTAGCAACAGGTTTCCATCAGCTTAGAGTAGCAGAGGATAGTATTCCTTTGATGGCGTTTAGAACTAGATATCATACGAATGGTTAGTGATGCCGTTCGGACTAACTAATGTATCAGCATTCCTTGTAGATTTGATGAATCGAAATTTCCAGGAGCACTTTGATAGGTTCGTATTAGTGTGCATAGATGAAAGTTTAGTATACTCTAAGGATGAAAGGGAGCATGAAGTCCATCTTAAAATGGTGCTTGAGACGCTGAGGCAGCATCAATTGAAGTGAAGTTTCTTGGTCCTGTAGTCTTAGAGAAATGGTTGTCTGTAGATCCGACTAAGATTGAAGCAGTGAATAATTGGAAGAGACCCGAGAGAGTGACCGAGATAAAGGATTTTCTTAGATTGGCTAGATATTATAGGAGGTTCATTAAGGATCTTTCGCGGATAGCAGCACCAATGATAAAGCTAACACGAAAGGATGCAAAGTTTGTTTGGACTAATAAGTGTGAGGAGGCATTCTAGAAGCTGAAACACTTATTGATCCATGCACCTGTACTAGTTGTTCCAGAAGGGAATCAGGATTTGGTAGTTTATACAAATGCATGTGGAACTAGGTTAGGAGCTGTGTTAATGCAGAGAGGTAAAGTGATTGCCTATGCTTATCAACAGCTTAGACCGCATGAAGTTAGATATCTTACGCATGATTTGGAATTGGCTACATTGATTTTAGCGATGAAGGTGTGGAGACATTATCTTTTAGGAGAGAGGTTTGAGCTATATACGGATCATAAGTCGTTGAAGTACTTGTTCTCCCAGAAGGAGCTGAACATGAGACAATGGAGATGGTTGGAATTCATAGTTGCTTATGACTTTGGTATCGAATACACACTAGGAAAAGGTAATAAGGTTGCAGATGCACTTATCAGGAAACATTAGAATGTAGTATTGGCAATGATAGTTGAGTGGAAAGACTTGGAAGTGTTGATGACATGCAGAGTTCAGTGGAGATCTAAGGCCGGGTTTAGTGAAGAATCGGTTGTGTTGTCATGTTTACAAGTTCGACCAGTTATGATTGAAAGGGTTGCTTCTAAGAAAGAAGAGGATCCAGTGTTATTTGAATGGATTAGGAAGTTAGTGGATGGAACGGAGAGCGATGACTTGAAGGATTTTAGTCTTGACAAAAATGGGTGGTTGAGAAAGAAAGGAAGTTTGTGTGTTCCGAACGTGGAAAGCATTAAGAAGGAAGTTTTAGAGGAATGCCATCGTTCTAAGTTCACTATTCATCCGGGAGAAACTAAGATGTATCAGGATATGAAGAGGAGTTTCTTCTGGGAGGGTATGAAGAGGGATGTAGGCTTATGGGTGAAGCAGTATCTGAACCGCCAATAGGAAAAAGCCGAACTTCAAAAGCCAAGTGGGTTTCTTTAGCCATTAGATATTCCGGTATGGAAGTAGGATTCTATTTCTATGGATTTTATAGACGGGTTGCCAAGATCTAATAGTGGAAATGAAAGAATATGGGTCATAGTGGAAAAATTAACCAAGAGTGCCCTTTGCATTCTAGTTAAGCTAACTAGGACGACACCTGTTTTGGCTAAGTTATTTATCAAGAATGTAGTTATACTACATACAATTCCAAGTAGCATAGTAAGTGATAGAGATTCCTTGTTCAATAGTGAGTTCTGGAAGAGTCTACAGGAGATTTTAGGAACCAAGCTCAATATGAGCACAGCTTACCATCCGTAGACGGATGGGAAAATGGAAAGAGTTAACAAAATCTTGGAGGATTTTTTACGAGCATGTGTATTAGATTTTGGGGGATCATGGGAAGACCATCTACACCCAGTTGAGTTTTTGTGTAACAACAGTTATCAGGCTAGTACAGGGATGGCACAGTTTGAGGCTTTATATGGAAGGCCATGCAAATTACAGTTTGTTGGGTAGAGACCGGGGATAGGTTGGTTCTTGGTCCGGATTTAGTTAAAGAAGCTACAGAGAAGATTGAGTTAATTTGAGCTAAGATGAAGGAAGCCCAGTCTAGGAAGAAGAGTTATGTTGATAGAAGAAGGAAAGACTTAGACTTTTCAGTTGGAGATCATGTTTTTATTAAGGTGTCACCGATGAAAGGTGTGATTCGATTTGGAAGGTCAGGGAAATTGGCACCGAAATTTGTAGGACCATTTCCCATTATAGAGAGAATCGGGAAACTGCATATAAAGTAGAGTTACCGAATAGTTTGGCAGGAGCCCATGATGTTTTCCATATTTCTCATCTAAGGAAGTGTTAGAGTCCCGGAGTCTACTATAGCACCGACTGATTTAGATGACTTGGTAGTAGAACTAGACTTGACTATAGTTAGAAAGCCAGATCGGATATTTGTGAGAGATGAGAAGAGTCTTAGAAACAAGACAGTCAAATTAGTGAAAGTCCAGTGGAGCGACGATGGGGGAGACTATACTTGGGAGACTGAGAGCAGGATTAGATACGCTTATCCTGATTTTCTTGACGTTATGTTTTACCTTTTTGATTGATTTGTTGTGTACCTTATCGTAACTTTGAGGACGAAACTCTTTAAGGAGGGGAGTTTGTAATAACCCTAATTTTTATTTTGAGGACGAAATTCTTTAAGGAGTGGACTCTGTAATGACCCTAATTTTTAGTAACATTATTTAGGATATTTAATTAGCTAAATAAAATAAAATAACATAACATCCCGTATCTAGAAGCTAAAAGCTAAGCGCTACAGATGCTGCAGTCATTTATAGTATTAACTTCTGGTGACAAAATATGGCTATGTTAATGGTATCCATAGTATCAGAAGCACTTGAAAATGAAAAAAATCACAAATTTTCAAAACAAACAATTTTACTGGTTACATTTCAAAACAATATCATATCTAAGTTACAAAATCCCAAAACGTTTCCCAGGCATTGATCAAATATAATTTACAATAATACGCCAAGTGCGGCATATGATGATGCCCTATTGGATGATCAAAGCAATATAGTCATATCTGACTTAATACACAACGGAATCAAACAAAATAATCTACGATCCTAATTAGCTATCCGTCAGCCACCTGCTTGTCTTCGGGAGCTTTATTTGCCAAAAGACTAAAACCTAAAAACCTTAACCCTCAGCCTACTCAAATCAATTTTGAGCACCCAAGAGTTTAAAGGGAAACAAAAACTTTGAGTCAGACATAAAGCCTAGTGTGAATAACTCTGTTACATCTCTGTTTATTGATATTAAGTGAGACCATGCCGCTTAGCAGAACGGGTTTTCCATCACTAATATCCTTTTTAAAACATATATTTTGCAAATCCTTTCCTGTAACCAAACTGGTTATCAAACCGATTATATCAAAATAGAAATATTCTTGTTTGTACCCAAATTGAGCACAACACTCTTCGGAAGTTTTTGAAGAGATAAAGTGAAGAAAATAAAATGGAAAAAAGAGGATTATCTAACAAAAACTCCAAAAACAGATAATGAAAGTAATAAGAACGCACAGAACACAAGAATTTAGAGTGGTTCGGCGTGTTGCGTACGTCCACTATGAAGTTGATTGCTTTCTTGATGTTTCTTTGATAATTACAATTGATTTCAGCGAGTTACAGCAGATAATGATGATTTACAGCAGTGAAATTTGTTAGTAGAAGCAGCAATGGAGTTTGAATCTAGATCCGGCAGAGTCTGGGCGTTGGAGAATTCAAAGAAGAAGAAGATCCCTTTTTTGTTGGCTTTGGGGGTCTATTTATAGGTGTAGGAGGCTGATATTTCGCTCAGATCTCGGGAGACTCCCCCTGGCACGTGACTAGGCCCGCGCGCCCAAGCCCGTGAAGTTTCGGCCCGATCCATGATCGATACAAACGGATTTTGTATTAATCAAGATTTCATCCAATGGAGTCGAAATTTGGCGTGGACATTCTTTAGCATGTACGTAAGCTTCTATGAAAATTTCATAGCATTTGGACTTGTCGATTAGGAGATATGATCGATACGAATTAGGACTTTCGGTTGGCTGTTTCGTTCGACTCCATCATTTCGACTCGATCCCGTTCGACTCGATAGCTGCGTGTGATCAAGTGGTGACGTGGCGAGAATTCTTCGGATCAAGTCACCTTCTTCGCTAAGTTGATCGAGTCGTTCTAGGACTTTCGCTCTGTTCGTATCGAGGCACTTGTGTTGTTCGAATCGATAGAAGGTGGCCCTTGTTTCGTGTCGATGGAGAGCACATGTAATAACTCGACTGCATGGCCTTGTTCGTATCGATTGGAAATGGCTCCATTTGATCGATACGAATTTGACGTGGCCAGGTGGACTCGAACACTGTTAGTTATAGATCGATACGAATAACCGTGACGTGGATCGATGCGAACAAGTACTTCTCGATGGATACGAAGTTAGGTCAACTGATGGAAACGAACTGTAGAAGCCTGATGGATTCGAACAGAGCTCTTCAGGCGATGGATGCGAAGTAGACTTTGGTGATGAATGTGAAGTGGTCACTGGCTGATCGAATCGAACAGAGGCTTCCTGATGGATACGAACTTGATCGAGTCGAACAGAGGCTTGGTGATGGATGCGGAGCTGTTCGAGTCGAAGTAGGCCCTGGTGATCGATGCAGAGCCGATCGAGTCGAAGTAAGCTTTCTGATGGATACGAAGTGCACTTACCTGTTGATGGATACGAAAACGACCGATGCAAAATGATGGGTTGCGACTCCAATCGATTCGAAACGATGGATACGAATGGATGGGTTTTCCAACTTGCATCGATCATAACTTGAGCATATGAACTCGGATTGATTTGAAATTTGGAACGTTGGCTCTCATAGCTTCGCTTGTCATGTCATATCAATTTTAGCTCGATCCGGACTCGGACAAAATTCGTCGATATCCATAGTGAGCCTGTGTATAACCGATCTCTAAGACGAACCGTCATTGGTTACTAGTCAACTCCTTGATGTCATGGCCTTGCCAAAAGGCGGGATAACATTTGCCTCCCAAAGTACGTCTTTTGGAAACATGATGTGCTTTGAAATGCTACAATCTTCATTCTGAATAGTTGTCGTCTTTTCGATGAAAGCTGTAACCTTCGACTGATTTTCTCGTTAATGTAAACTGTTGACTGTCAACTGCTGTACCCTGTATTGTTGCAACTGATTCTTGTATGCTAGTGATTAGCTGTTTGTTGTTGTAATCGTTATCAAATGAGTTTCCAATTCCTGTAAATCTGGAACATTGAAGATTAGTCCGACATATATGCATATATGTTAATCTGACTCTCGTTAACGTTCACGAGTCGTTGTCAGTTTATCTTATATTGAATTATGTACCGATCCTCTCCTGAACCAACGTGAAATTTATTGTAACAACGCTCGATGGTTGTTTTTAATGTTCCTTTGTAACGATCCTCTTCTGAATCGATGTGAAGGGTTGAAATATTGTCTTTGCATCGATTTTCATTGCATTGATGGATACAAAATGAGCATTTCGAATCGATGGATGTGGGGTTCGATGGATACGAAGCGGTCGTTCTTAGCGATGGAGTTCAATGCCTTCAGAACAGCCCATGTTGTGTATTTCGAATCGATGGATCTGGTGTTATTGGATACGAATAGACAACTCGTATTGATGGGTTCGAACTAATTGCTCGTATCGATGTACTGGAGATGGAATCGAAGATGATCGATACGAACAGCGGTTTCGTATCGATGGATTCGAACTATACTGGAGATGGAGTCGAAAGTGATCGATACGAAGAAGGGCTTTGCATCGATGGATTTGGTGAAGACTTCGTATCGATACAGACTCGAGTTCATGGATTTGAACAGCTTGTTCGAATCGATCCCGTGGTGACGCTTTGTAACCGGTCGAATCCACTTGGAGGCGAATCGTTTCCTCCTTTGAACTTCGAGTCCATATAAATACCATGAACTTAGCCATTTTTCACTTTTCACTTTTTACTTTTGTGCCTTACTTTCGTATCGCTTCTGAGACCAAGAAAGGAAAACTGCTCGACTTCGAATCGAACCAAAATCTTTAAACCCTTTAACCAGTTGTCGAAATCAGGTAATCAATTGAACAAAATCAGTCCTAAAACGATGAGATCCAGATTCTCATGCCATTCCATTCGAACTCGTGCCCGAACGTTGCTCGAGGAAGTAGATAACGTGTGAGGTCGAGGTAGGATAAAATGTTGTTCGAATCGATTTGGGGAAGAATGAGTACGGAGGAGGATGGCTTGATGTTCTTTTCGTGTCGATCTGCAATGATTGTTGCGTGGGCTCGTCTTGTACGATCGATACAAAACTTTATCTCCAAAATTTGATGCCTGAACAAGGCCAGTGATCGAGTCAAAGTCCTTGGCTTCAGATCGATTCGAACAATACTCCTTCGATCGATACGAAATGTATCGGGTGAATGTGATCGAGTCGAAGTCCTTGGCTTCAGACCGATTCGAAGAATACTCCTCCGATCGATACGAAGCCGGTGCTTCCTTAGCCTTAATTGATTCGAAATCAGACAATGATGATCGATTCAAAGCGAATTCCCGACGACTGATATGAACCCGGATCTTGATGGACACGAAACCTTGAATAACTGATAACATGATTTTCGATGAGCTTCATTCTTGAATATTTGGACTTAACTATTACCCTGCATATTTAACTGCCTATCGAAGCTCGTCGATGGAATTGTGACTTAACAAAACTTTAACAAACTCTGACCCGGATCGATCGCTAATAACTAGATGGCACGGTTGTGACGGTCAGAGATGACGGTCATTCCGACTGAATTTTAAAGTCTTATCGTCTTCTTGCTTTCTCCAATTCTGTATAATTATTCAAGTGATATACAATACTGCACTGCACAACACACTCACACACTTTACACTGGGGGATCCACGAGCGTTATTGTCTGTTTAACAATGATTTTTCATAAGCTAGTTAGTCATGGAACCTTCAAGTGCACAGCAACAGGAACTCCCGAGTTCAATTCCTTTAACCATCGAGATACCGGTTATCAAAGCCGAGGTCATAGATCCAGCACCGGATGAGCTTCCAGGTGCCCGGTTCATCTGCAATCCACAAGATTCTGTGCCATCCGGCATCTCTGAAGATATGCTGGGATGGATGAGTTTAAGGCATGGCATGTCGCTTGACGATGTGTTACTGCCTGGGCCAAATGACATGCCACATGTTCCCCCGGAGGGGTTTACTGCTTTCAACCGTCATGCTTGTACGGCGGGAACACTTCCTTCTTTCAATCAATATATAAGGGAGATGTTATCATTCCTTGGAATAGCTCCATCCCAGCTACACCCCAACTGATACGCCTTGTTGAATAGCACCTTCATTCTATTTATGGAGATCCTCTTTCGACCGCCAAAGACGATCGAGATTAGATATCTATTTAACATTAAGAGTCATGGAGACAGCCCTTCTTTCACCTTCTTGGAAGCGGTTAGGAACTGTCAAGTAGTAACTGGGTCCTGGGGAAGGCTGAGTTACTTTAAAACTGAATGGTTCTACATTCGGTGTCCCCTGGATTCGCTAGGCGATGGTTGGATAGACGTAAGTGTTGCAATCTTTCTCTTGAATTATCGAGATAATTATAACCGACCCCAAAATTGACATACTTCTCTTCTTTCACAGCCGCAATCTCCCGACCTGATGGTGGATACTTCAGAGAGCTAGTTCGGATCCTCCAAACGGTTCCGGGCGAAGAGAGGCACATTGACCTGGTTCTGACCGACAGAAACTTGAGAATTGTCGAGTTGATCGAACGTAAGCAAAGCATACTGCTAGAAGGGACACTTAGAGCAGTCTCGAAGAAGCGGGTGAAGCGCAAGGCGCACGGAGTCGTAATAGCTAAAGAAGTTGATCCGGAGAGAATGCCTACCGATAACGAGCTCCAAGCTGGGCCTTTTTCCGATGTCCAGGATTCAGGAGGAAGGAGAAAAGGCAAGGCAGTTGCTCACAAGCGTTCTAAATTAGTGAGATTAAAATCCATGGTTATGTCCTTGCCCGTCCCGTGGATTAGAATTTCGGAGGTTCCTCCCCCGCAAGTAGAGAATCCTTTTGAAGGGCTTGCTGACATTCCGATTCCGGATAATGTGTCGTTTCAACACGACGCCGGGATGGAGGAGCTTGATAATGCTCTTGAACTGAGCGGGTCGCTTGCTATGAGTGCGGCCGACATTTCCGGTTGGTCGGGGGGTTGCACATGCATACACTTCACTGCACTACATGATTCATAACTGTAAATCGTCCAACCTAAGAAATCGCTAACTTTTCCTTTGTCTCTCATTTTCAGCTACGATGTCCGGAAGAGGATCAATGCTGGGGAGCCTTCGCTCACCTCGAAAATCTTCCACTTACTATGATTCCCGCAGGAGAGACTCGGATAGAGACCGCGATCGTGAGTACTCTAACCAAGATAGGTATGGGTGTGACAGGGACAGAGAATACAGACATCGATCTAGACCTCGCTCTCCTCCTCTTAGACTTCCATCTCCACCTCCTGTTCTTGTTCCACTTCCACCAGAGCCTTCACGTCACAGGCCATCTTCTCATACTTCTAGATCCGAGACTCATCTCCAGAGAGTCGAAACCACGGCCTCCATAATTGCAGAGCAGGTCCCAACTGAGCCCACAGGAGAAGGGGCCATTAAATTGGCTCAAATGATGAAGGATTTTCCGAACATATGCTTCGATGGCTACGTCTTTCCACCTCACTTAAAGAGAATCTCATCTGGAGTGGAAAACACGATGCATGATTACGTTCATGACATCTACACCCAGTACAGAGAGTGGGTAAAGGCTACAAAGAAAGCTTCCAAGGTGGCTTTTGAGCGAGCCAAAGAGCTTGAGAAAATGGAGACCGAACTCACTCAGAGGGGCCGGATCATTCAAGTGCTCACTGCTGAGGCCAACTCTTCTCGGAAATCTGAAATTTAGGCCACCAAAAAAGCTGACGAAGCGAATGTGGCTATGGAGAGGTTGAGGCAAACATACGTTGCCTTGGTGGAGGAGATGGGCCATCGGAATACCACATTCACCACCGAACGGGATGCGGCGGTCAAGGAACTCAATGAGCTTAAGGCCAAATTCTCCGACATGGCCAAGGAAAAGGATGATGCAAACAACGCAGCCCAGGAGGCGTGCGAACAAGCTGTTTGCGTAGGGGTGAACGAGATGCGGTTGTGGCTAAAGTCTGCAAGGTGGAGACTGAGGTCAAGGAGAAAGTGAAGTCGGCCGTGTCCAGGCTAGAGGCTGATATTGAAGACCTTCTCGTTGTTTACAATGCTAATGTGCTGAGGCACAGGGGTCTAGCCTGGCTCGATAATTATCCGGCGCATGTACACAATGCCTGGGGCCGATTAGTTGAAGAAGAGAAGGAGGTGCATCTGGGTGAGTCTGTGGATGAGTTTGAACTCGAGAATCGCATTCTGAATGAAGATGAAAGGAAGATTCTTCACGAGTCAATGATTCTGCATGAAATGGAAAGACTCGGCACCCAGCACTTCGAAGTAGGAGAGGGTTCAGAGGTTGACCATCATGAGGCGAGTCTTGAAGTTCCAGCGTCAACCCAGCCCGAATCCTCGTCTGCGGTCGATCCCCAAGCTATTCCTGCCTACAATTCGGATCAACCGCAGATGTCTTTAGCTGCAGCACAAGTTACCGAAGTCGTTCTGCCGCCTACAAATCAAACTGAGGAAGGTATTCTGAACATTCCACACATTTTCCTTAAGTTGGAATCTTTATTTGAATTAAATTCTGACAGTTCTCTTATTCTTTGTCCAGTAATCGATGTTGTACCTGCCGGGCCTCCTACTACTCCCGAATCATATCAGACGCAAGAGGCTATCGTTGCCGAAGCAATCTCTGTAGCTACGACAGCCCAACTTGACGATACGCAGGGAGGCACGCTTGTTTTTGATGAGCAGATGATGGAGGAACTCTTTTTCCGTCATAGCGATCCTTTAGCTGACTTACCATTTGTCATGGGAGGAGGCATTCCTGCTACAAGTTTTTCGATGCCAACTGCTGACGCTCCCGGCGAGGCCCGAGTGATTATTGAAGAGGAGATTTTGGCCTAAATCAACGCTGAAATGGCAGCAGCGGCTCATGGTGGTAGTTTTGGAGGTGGAACAACGGCACTTGGTCCAACTCCACTGAGAATGATATCGCCTGGCGGTACAGTTTTCGACACCAGTGCGCCCGTTCCATCTTCTACGCTTGATCCTGTTCCTCCGACTCCGCCTGTAGGAAGCATTCCTATTCATTCGAGCTCAGAAGAGGATGTTGAGATCATGCCCCCACCTGGAGACCGACCGCCGAAAAGCCAGGGCTCAAAGAGGAAGGGCAGTGTCGGCTCCAGCGGGTGTACACCGAAAAGGAAGCCGAGGAAGAAGAAAGATTAGACATGCTTTCTTGGTTGATTTTTGACTTTCATTTTGTTGGCCGTGTATAGATGCGGGTTCGGCCCCTGCTAGTAGGAATTTTTTGGAACCATCTTGTACACGAATTTCTTTCATAAATAGTAGAAATGAAACTTTTCTTTTTTAGCTTCTTGTGTATTTGCTTAAGTGTTTCAATGTTTGAAATGCACTTGTAAAGTTCTAGCTTCCAAGTCGAGTTTGTCTCTTCGCGCCAAGTCTGGAAACTGTAAACATGGTTCACGATCGGGAAGCGAGTTGAATTTTGATGACGCACTGCTTCAGTCAATGGTCGATGTTTAAGTCATGCCCCCCAGTCTTGGGGGTGAGTTGTGGAATACCAGTCAGCGATTGCTCCTTACTTATAACAAGTTGAGTCTAGTGCCACCGAACGGATGTCTGAGACAAGCGGAGATCGAGTGATTCATCCATTCTTGTTTGATTATTGATGATCATATCCGCACTCTGGGGATCCTCGTTTGCTTACTGGCGGTTGGTCACGCCAGCTTGAGCTTAAATTATACGTCCGCGCTCTAGGGACTCGGAATCGACATTTATACTCCGACTCGCACTCTGGGAGTTCGGAGTTGGCATTTGTACTCCGTTTCACACTCTAGGGATTCGAAGTTGACATTTATACTCCAATTCGTGCTCTGGGAATTCGGAGTTGGTGTTTATACTCTGTTTCGCACTCTGCGAGTTCAGAGTTGATGTTTATACTCCGACTCGCACTCTGGGAGTTCGGAGTTGGTGTTTATACTCTGACTCGCACTCTGGGAGTTCGGAGTTGGTGTTTATACTCCGACTCGCACTCTGGGAGTTCGGAGTTGGTGTTTATACTCCGACTCGCACTCTGGGAGTTCGGAGTTAGTGTTTATACTCCGACTCGCATTCTGGGAGTTTGGAGTTGATGTTTGTACTTCGACTCGCACTTTGGGAGTTCGGAGTTGTTGTTTGTACTCCGACTCGCACTCTGGGAATTCAGAGTTGATGTTTATACTCCGACTCGCACTCTGGGAGTTCAGAGTTGTTGTTTATACTCCGTTTCACACTCTGGGAATCCGGAGTTGATGTTTTATGCTCCGACTCGCACTCTAGGAGTTCGGAGTTGGTAAGCAGACGGTCAGTCACATCTGCTGTATGTTTTTGGGTTTCGCTCGCACTCTGGGAACGAAAGGTGTATCAGGATCATGGATGGTCGGATCTCATCCACCCTGAGTTAACAAGTGAGGTCGTTAGGTGGACGGGTCCACCCTCCTCAAACTTGGCTCGGATACGGACGAAGTCGTTAGGCGGACGGATCCACCCTCTTCGTAGACGTATTTTAATACTCCAGTTCGCACTTTGGGAACCGGGAGTTAAGTGAGGGATTGTCGTGTATCAATCCATTTTTGACTTTGATGTGATGGCTTGTCCCTGAGTTCGGGTTTCACTTAGCGAGTGACCGGTTGCATCACAGTCACTTCCTATTTGAATAAATTCCACCGCGGTGAAACTTAGCTCTCCATGCATAGTGATGATCATATAAAGCATTTCAAGTAAATCACAGCTCTGGCTCGAAGAGATTGCATTTTATTGCTGAAAAAAGAAAATATGGCAAAGTCAGTTGCCTTATTACAAATTCTAATTTCGAAATGCAGAAACAAATTGTGAAAATGGAAAATAAACTAAACGAGATAACATAGCCTGTTATGTGTAGTAGCGACGGAGACTTTCGCTGTTCCAGGCTCTTGGTAGAGTAAGACCGTCAACGGTTGACAATTTGAATGTGCCATCTCCGAGCCTTCATTCAATAACATACGGTCCTTCCCATGTTGGCTTCATATGCGAAGGAACCAGATAGATTCTTTTCAAGACGAGATCGCCTAGTTCAAAGGTTCGCGGGCGGACCTTGGCGTTGTACAATCGGTCGACTCGACTTCGATGCGCGCCTGCCCTCAAATCAGCCTCTTCACGCTTATCATCTAGTAGATCGAGAGATTCAGCAAGTAATATAGCATTTGTCTTTGGATCATATTATTTCACACGATGAGAAGGTACTTCTAGCTCAACTGGAATAACGGCTTATGAACCATAAGAGAGAGAGAATGGAGTGTGATCGGTCGCGGACTTGTAGGTTGTTCGATAAGCCCATAAAGCCATAGGAAGTTCATCGACCCACTTGCCTCGACCTTTTCCAGTCGTTTTTTCAGAATGGACTTTATAACTTTATTAACCGCTTCAACCTGTCTGTTCGCATGAGGGTGCGCAACTGCAGAGAATTTCTTTTGGATGTGAAATCGTTTGCAGAAATCTTTAATTTCAGCGCTGTTGAATTGGGTTCCGTTGTCTGTAATAATGGTGTGTGGGAGACCGAATCGACAGATGATGTTGCAGACTACAAAGTTGATTACTTTCTTTGTCGTTATGGTAGCAAGAGCTTCAGCTTCAGCCCACTTCGTAAAGTAATCAACCGCGATGATGGCGTATTTCGCACCACCTTTTGCCAGAGGTAGAGTACCAATGATGTCGATGCTCCACATTGCAAACGGCCATGGGCTGACCATTTGCGTTATCTCAGTAGGTGGGGCTCTAGGAATTCGAGCATGCCTTTGACATTTATCACATTTCCTTGCATAATCTGACGCATCGCGATTCACAGTCGGCTAGTAATATCCATACCGAAGTATCTTCTTAGCAAGTGCTTGCCCCCTGTTGTGATCGCTCTCCCTCGTGTACATCGTGTAATACTCGTTTCATTTCATCGTGAGCGATGCACCAGAGTAATGGAACAGAGTACCCTCTTCTATACATGATTCCATCCTGGATGGTGAATCGTGAGGCCTTCCGAAGGACTTGTCTCTTTTCATTCCTGCACTGTGGCAGGGTTCCGTGCTCAAGGTAATTTCTAAATGGAGTCATCCATGATTCCTTATCGGGAACGGTTTCACATATCCAGTCAATTTCCGCCAGGTCAATGCTTGGGGAAGTTAACGTCTCTACGGGAACAAGTCCCATTTACTGAGCTTCACCTGTGCTGGCTAACTTTGCCAATGAATCGACTTTTTGGTTGTGTTCTCGAGGTATACAATAAATGGCATAATAATCAAACTGATTTAGCACTTCCTGAACTCGAGCTAATTAAGCAGCCAGCCTTCGATCTCTCGCTTGATACTCTCCCCGTACCTGACACACAACTAACTGTGAATCACAGTAAATTTCCACATCGATAATTTTCAAATCTCTGGAAAGCTTTAGTCCAGCTAAGAGGGCTTCGTATTCTGCTTCATTATTGGTTGCATGAAAATCAAACTTCAAAGCATAGCATATAGATCGTCCTTCGGGGGTTTCAAGTACAACACCAGCGCCCAAACACTGGTCGTTTGATGCACCATCAGTGTAGAGCTTCCAGACGTATTCGAGGGATTTACTGGTTTCGGGCAAGTCCTCTGGAATGGTAAATTTAGCTATGAAATCAGCTAGGACTTGTCCTTGAATCGCTCATCTTGGAGTGTAAGTGATATCGAATTGGCTCAGTTCGATGTTCCAATTGAGTAACCTACCAAAGGTCTCAGGCCGTGTAAGGACCTGTCGTAACGGCTGGTCGGTGTAAACAATAATGGGATGCGCCTGGAAATACGGTCAGAGTTTTCTTGATGCAATAACAAGGCAATAAGCCAACTTCTCTAATTTCGGGTAATTCCTTTCAGCCCCAGTCAATCGCTTGCTGACGTAGTATACAGGCTTTTGTATCTTGTCTTCTTCTCGAATTAAGGCAGCGCTGATAGCATTTTCTGATATCGCCAAATAAACGTACAACTTTTCATGATCAATGGGCTTTGACAGGATAGGCAGTGTGGATAGATGCTGAACTAGTGCTTGGAATGCGCCCTCACACTCTGTGGTCCATTCAAAGTTTCGTTTTCCTTTTCGGATCAAATCGAAGAAGGGAATCCATTTGTCGGTGGACTTTGAAATGAACCTGCTCAATGCTGCTACTTTCCCATTGGGACTCTGGACTTTTTTTATAATTTTCGAAGTTTCAAGATTTCTGATAGCCCAGATCTTTTCAGGATTAGCCTCGATCCCTCTAGCATTGACGATGAACCCAAGGAATTTTCTGGATGCAACTCCAAAATGACATTTCAGTGGGTTAAGCTTCATTCTGTACTCTCGAAGTATGTTGAACATAGTTTCCAAGTCTTTAACATGGTCAATGGAAAATCATGACTTCATAAGCGTGTCGTCTACATATACTTCCATTATTTTCCTGATTTGATTGGCAAACATCTGATTGACCAATCGTTGATAAGTAGCCCCGGCATTCTTGAGTCCGAATGGCATGACTTTGTAGCAATAAAGTCCCAGATTGGTTACGAAGTTGGTATGTTCTTGATCAGGTAAATACATTGGTATTTGATTGTAGCCAGAATACGCATCCATGAAGGATAAGAGTTCATGTCCAGCTGTTGAATCTACGAGCTGATCAATTCTGGGAAGTGGGAAACTGTCTTTGGGACAAGCTTTATTCAGATTGGAGTAATCGACACATGTTCTCCATTTTCCGTTTGACTTTCGGACGAGCGCGGGATTTGACACCCATTCGGGGTATAACGCATCTCGAATTAAACCATTCGCTTTAAGCTTTTCTACCTCTTCTTTAAGGGTGGCAAATCTCTCTGGATCCATACCACGCCTTTTCTGCTTGACTGAGACATGCCGCGGGTCAATATTCAGAGTGTGGCTCGCGATGTCCGGCAAGATCCCACACATGTCAGAATGTGTCCAGGCGAATACGTCAAGATTCGCCCGTAGAAATTCAACCAATTCCTCTTGAGTTTGCTGGCTTAGCTGAGACCCAATCTTTATCATTTTTGAATCATCGTCATCATCAATTGGGACATCAATCGTCAGTTCGGCCGGGGACACTTGACTCTCTTTAGATTCTCCTTCGTCTTCAGTTTCTCTTGGGTCACGATCCCTTTGGAATTGGTTGGGGTGCCCGGGCCTAGGCCCGGGCGTTAATTGTCAATTATCGGCAAAGCGGATGCAGAGAGATTCCTCTACGCCCTTTCCTTTCTCCTTTCGCTGCGCCTCCCGTAGCTCTGCGACATAACAAGCTCTTCCAACAGCCTGATCTCCCTGAATGATTCCCACTCCATGATCAGTGGGAAACTTTAAAGTCAAATACCACGGGGCAATGGCTGCCCTGAATTCAGCGAGGGCCGGTCGGCCCAGGAAAACATTATAAGGGGAGTTTATGTCCAAAACAACGAACTGTAACATCCGTACTCTCCGACGTTCTCCAACTCCCAACTCCACTGGCAGTTCCACCATTCCAGTGGGTATAGTAGCACTTCCGTTGGAACCATGGATTCAGGATTGACAAGGTTTCAAGTCTGTGGTTTCCATTCTCATTTGATCATAAGTTCGCTTAAACAAGATATTCACAGAGCTTCCACTGTCAACTAAGATCCTCTTTATCCAATCAGGACCTACTTGAGCTGAGATGACCAATGGATCAATGGTGGGGGCTTCGACTTTATCAGCGTCTCTGTTTCTGAACACGATGTCATCTGTCATCGTCTTCTGTTGCTTGGCCGGAGCCCCTTTATCAAAACTACTATAACACTCGAAGTCTGCATGCCGGATAGAGCTAGCATACGACTCCATTTCCTTCCAGCTTCGGTCTGCTGGATAAGGACCGCCACTTATTGTATTAATAACCAACCTCCCGCCAATACGAGCGGGTTCTTCCTGCCTTTCCTGGTTTGGTGCACGATTCTGGTTTGATGGGCCCACACCTCCTAACTACGGCGCCCGCACATACTGATCCAACTTTCGTTCACGTATCAGTTTTTCAATGAGACCTTGCAAATGACGACACTCATTTGTATTATGGCCATAACTTTCGTGAAATCTACAAAACTTCCCTGTCTGGTTTGTCTTTCTGTCGGCGGCTTCAGGGTAGGTTTCTTATATTGCATGGTATTACAGGTCTGTAAATAGACATTTTCCAGCGACATATTCAATGTTGTGTAATTGTCGAACATTGGAGCTCTACGTCATGGACCACGATTCTGATCTCGTTTCTTAGCTTGATTTACACTATCCCTCTGCTGGTTCTGTTTGTTTTGAATGTTCAACTGAACTTTTCCAAAACTCTCCCCGGATTGTTTAACGGCGATGTTACTCTGAATTCCTTCGATGTTAGGTCCTGCGTCATCCTGCTTCCTAGACTGTTTCGCATCCTCCCTTCTCAAGAATTGGGCTGCCTTGGAATAGAAACGGTCCAATGACGCAGGTGGCTTCCCAGCTAACCAATTTCCGAACTCAGAATCAGCATCAATCCCCTTAGTCAATGCCATCAGGATAGAGTTATCATTGGGATTGCTTATTTCTGCGCACGCAGCATGGAATCGCTCCATGTAATGTCTAAGTGTTTCTCCGGGAGCTTGTGTAACACTAGACAGAGTGTTAACATCTTTAGGCCTTGCTACATGCATGCAGAATTGTTCAACGAACTTGGTGGCCATCTGGTCAAAATTTGAAATGGATCACGGTGGAAAACAAGTAAACCACATAGTTGCAATGCCCCACAGGGAAATGGGGAAACTAGGGCATTTTACTGCTCATCATCTCTCGCAGCATTCATCAGCCATTCGTATTTCAGGATATGTTGATTGGGATCAGAACTTCCCTTATATACTGGCAAAGTTGGCATCCTGAAGCGCCGAGGTAGTTTAGCATACAATATGTCATCGGTGAAAGGGGTATGACTTCGGGAGATTCCCCAATCGTCATTAGTGAGACCTTGACTTTCACAGATCATTTGACGAATCATTGTTGGTATATCTAACATCCGGGTATTAGAGGCATGCTGCGCCAAGGTGTGGTCAGGTTCCACAGCGCGAGTCTGGACCGGACGCGGTTGACGATCCGAGCCTCGCCTCCTTGGTTCAACATTTTCTAGGACATAAGGCTCTGGAGTATGATCTCGTTGGCTACGATGAGGATCAGCTTGGTTTCCAACATTAACCCCTTATTCGGTAGTGGTGGTGGTAGCAAGGTTGCATGTGACATGATAAGGAGCGGCACCTCCTCATTATGAAGGTCCTGTATGATGACTAGTGGATGGTCCAGTTCTGGGTTGTCCAAGATTCGAAGCAGGTTGGCGTCATGTGGCTGGGGTGTAACTTACATCCAGCCGTGGGCGCGTGGATCGGTGATGACCATTAGATGAGGCTGAACTCTTCGTGGAAGAATAAGAACCTTGGTCTCTTCTGGATCTTCTGCGCCTATGGCGATTCAGCTGGTTGGTCAACTCCGTGTTGGCGCGTAGTTGTTCGGTTAGCTGTTGTCGACTCTGGGTCAATTCTTGGAGCAGCATTTGAAACTCTTGTCTGGTAACCGGGCCTGATGGATCTGAAGGTCCGGCGGCATTTTGGTTGGATGGAGGCAATTGCACAGGATTTTGTCGGTCCCGTCCTTCTTGATCAGCAGCTGTAGAGGTATTTCATGTACTTACCATGGTGAATTAATGAAAGTCCTTTCCTAGATCTGATGCAGATCTGAATAGAATGGAAGGGCTTCAAAGTTCTAGATTTGGATCTTCTTCTTGGATTTATGCAATCCGGAATTGATAGGAGATCCAAGGAGTAGGAGAAAAATTGGGTTTTCTCTCAATGAAAGCACCAAAGTGTTTGTACCAAAATTGGGCACAACACTCTTCGGAAGTTTTTGAAGAGATAAAGTGAAGAAAATAAAATGGAAAAAAGAGGATTATCTAACAAAAACTCCAAAAACAGATAATGAAAGTAATAAGAACGCACAGAAACACAAGAATTTAGAGTGGTTTGGCGTGTTGCCTACGTCCACTACGAAGTTGGTTGCTTTATTGATGTTTCTTTGATAATTACAATTGATTTCAGCGAGTTATAGCAGATAATGATGATTTACAGTAGTGAAATTCGTTAGTAGCAGCAGCAATGGAGTTTGGATCTGGATCCGGCAGAGTCTGGGCGTTGGAGAATTCAAAGAAGAAGAAGATCCCTTTTTTGTTGGCTATGGGGGTTTATTTATAGGTGTAGGAGGATGATATTTCGCTCAGATCTCGGGAGACTGCCCCCGGCGCGTGACTAGGCCCGCGCGCCCAAGCCCGTGAAGTTTCGGGCCGATCCGTGATTGATACGAACGGATTTCGTATCGATCAAGATTTCATCCAATGGAGTCGAAATTTGGCGTGGACATTCTTTAGCACGTATGTAAGCTTTTGTGAAAATTTCATAGCATTTGGACTTGTAGATTAGGAGATATGATTGATACGAATTAGGACTTTTGGTTGGCTGTTTCGTTCGACTCCATCATTTCGACTCAATTCCGTTCGACTCGATAGCTGCGTGTGATCAAGTGGTGACGTGGCGAGCATTCTCCAGATTGAGTCACCTTCTTCGCTGAGTCGATCGAGTCATTCTAGGACTTTCTCTCTGTTCGGATCGAGGCACTTGTGTTGTTCGAATCGATAAAAGGTGGCTCTTGTTTCGTGTCGATGTAGAGCACATGGAATAACTCGACTGCATGGCCTTGTTCGTATCGATTGGAAATGGCTCCATTTGATCGATACGAAGTTGACATGGCTAGAAGGACTCGAACACTATTAGCTATCGATCGATACGAATAACCATGACGTGGATCGATGCGAACAAGTACTTCTCGATGGATACGAAGTAAGGTCAACTGATGGATACGAACTATAGAAGCCTGATGGATCCGAACAGAGCTCTTCAGGAGATGGATGCGAAGTAGACTTTGGTGATGAATGTGAAGTGGTCACTGGCTGATCAAATCGAACAGAGGCTTCCTGATGGATACGAACTTGATCGAGTCGAACAGAGGCTTGGTGATGGATGCGGAGCTGATCGAGTCGAAGTAGGCCCTGGTGATCGATGCGGAGCCGATCGAGTCGAAGTAAGCTTTCTGATGGATATGAAGTGCACTTACCTGCCGATGGATATGAAAACGACCGATGCAAAATGATGGGTTGCGACTCCAATCGATTCGAAACGATGGATACGAATGGATGGATTTTCCAACTTGCATCGATCATAACTTGAGCATATGAACTCGGATTGACTTGAAATTTGGAACGTTGGCTCTCATAGCTTCGCTTGTCGTGTCATATCAATTTTAACTCGATCTGGACTCGGACAAAATTCGTCGATATCCATAGTGAGCCTATGTATAACCGATCTCTAAGACGAACCGTCATTGGTTACTAGTCAACTCCTTGATGTCACGGCTTTGCCAAAAGGCGGGATAACAATTCTTTATGCTAATAAATGGACTATCTGTCCATAAAACAAGTAAAATGTGAGCTATTTGCCCACAACATAATAGCAAGGTCTGTTATGCTAACAAAATGGACTAACTGGCGAAAAACAATATTAAGGTCTGTTATGCTAAAATGGACTAACTGTCCATAAAATTAGGCTAACTGATACTTACTGGTCTAACTGTCCAGATTAAAATGGACTAACTGTCTGGATCTTTTCTTAGGGTTAACCACCCTTTAAATTTTCCTTGAAAACCTTTTCAAAATGATTTAGTCCTTCAAATCATATATACAAGGAAAATATATATCTTTAGCTTTAATCTAAGCCATTTTGCCATGATATACACACACACACACTTCACTCAAAATAATGTTGATGAATTTTAATGAGGATTAGCTATCCTTCCAAAATAAGTTAAAACCCCTTTTTAACTTAAAACATATAGGTTGTATTGCCTATTCAATACATTTGAAACCTATGTTTAAAACCTTTAAACACCCTTTCGAAACCCTTGAAGGTAACTCCTTCGAAACCATTGACAGCAACTCTTTCAAAACCAATAAAAGTCTTTCCTTCGAAAGCTTTAAAACAATAGACATCCTCCTTTAAAACCTTTAAAACCTTGCCTTTCGAAAACATAGGAAAAATATTCCTTTTCAACTCTGTCGAAACCCTGGGAAACCACCCCTTTCGAAACCATTCACTAAAACCTTTCGAAAGCTTCAAAATTCAATCCTTTCGAAAGCACTTTGGGTTCAATTTAAAACATGTAGAAACCTTTCAAAACCATTCAAAGTTAACTCTTTCGAAACCCTTTGAAAATGTCTCGGTCGAAACCATTTGGATTCTACCTTCAAGTAGGGCAAAAGGATCAGAAACGCATAAAAGTCGAAAGCATCTGCCTCAAAACCATTTAAAACTATCTCTTTGGAAACCAATTTGGGTTTTACTCTACTTACAGAAAAAGGGTGCTTAAAACATTTCTGTCACAAGCTACTGCTTCAAAACCATTTCCTAAGTAATGAAGTGATAGTGTCGAAACCATTCCTTCGAAAGCATTGGAGAGGTGGGCAGATTTTCTAAAATAAAACAACCCCTTCGAAACCTACTCGGTCGAAAGGTAAAAAGGTGGAATCTAGGTTTTTCGACTTAGTCGAAAGCATTCATTTAAAACAAAGATGCAACCCAAACGAAATAATTTCCTTTTAAACCATTTAACCTTGTCGAAACCTAACCAAGTCGAAAGCATCTTAGTCGAAAGCAAGCGGGCGCATTTTTCTTTAAGACCAAAACAAAGCTTCAACCCTTTCGACCCCGTGGTTTTGATCCTATACCTTTCTCCCACATCCAATTCATTACGTATCAGTTGCCTGATACCATATGCATTGGCTTCGACTGTGTCGGAGGTGCTAGTATGGAGGCTCAGAACCTGGTGATGAAGGAGACGAAATAGTGAAAAACCTATTTATTTGTGCTTTTAAACTATTTCTTTTGTACCTAACCAGCCTTATTTGTCTAAATCTGATTAGTTGCCGTATTACTTTTTCAAAAGTGTTGCCATTTTCTAGAATTAAAAAATTCAAATTATTTACAAAAAGCCCCTTCTCCATTTTAAAATATATAAAACATTTAAGTCGCATACCTTAAATTATTTTATATACCTATCAAAACTCTTAGGAAAAATCTAGAAAAATTCTAGAAAATCACTTTATATATGTTTTCTAACATATAAAAATTTCAGACCCAAACAATTAACTATTTACCTGCAAATAATTTATAACCAAAATTACCATTTTCTTTACTAGAAAATTCATATTATTTCCACGAATATTCAGAAAAATCTGAAAATTGAAACTTATCATCAAAATATTATTTATGATCTTCATAAAAATTCACAAGGCATTTGGATGTCATTTAATAGGATTTTCATCTTAAAACATATCATAAATTCATTATGAAAAATCATAATTCATCAACAAGTATATATAAACATTCCATCTTTCAAAAAGATGGCAAATCATTGCAAAATATTTGGCAATCATCTTAAAAGCGAAAACACAATAAAAATGAGATGTAAACATTATTCACCTTAGCTTTTGTGACTAAAGAGATTGAGGTATGAATAGATTTGATTTGCTTAAGCATCTTCCTAACTTATCTTCTTCCTTTTTCCCCTTTTCCTTATTAATTGTGGCTGGCCTTAGCTTTAAAAAAATTTGAGAATGAGAAATGAACATGTATGGAGTGTACACGGCCATAGTTTAAGGGATATAGGATGACTTTACCATTTTACCCCTTCCTCTTATTCATTTTTATTCTTCTTTTAATTCTTTAATTAAATGGCACGGCTACCCCTTTAATAAAATCAAATCTCGATCCCCTAATCAACGCGTTATTTTATTTAATTTAGCTAATTAAATATTCTAAATAATGTTACCAAAAAATCTGGGGTGTTACAGAGTCCTCTCCTTAAAGAATTTCGTCCTCGAAATTACGATAAGGTACACAATAAATCAAACAATGAGTTAAAACATACCATCAAACAAGTCAGGATAAGTATCTCTAATCATGCTCTCAATCTCCCAAGTACAGTCTCTGTCATCGTCACTCCACTAGACTTTGAGTAATCTGACCGACTTGGTTCTAAGCCTCTTCTCATCTCTCGCAACAATGCGAACTGGCTTCCTCACTATGGTCAAGTCTGGTTCTACCACTAAATCATCTAGTGTAGTAAGTACAATAGCAGTCTCCGATTCTCTGACACACTTTCTTAGATGAGAAACATGGAAAACATAGTGGACTCCTGCCAAACTGCTTGGTAACTCAACCCTATATGCGAGTTTCCCGATCCTCTCAATAATAGAAAAAGGTCCAACAAATCTTGGTGATAACTTCCCCGACTTTCCAAAACCTAGTCACACCCTTCATCGGTGTCACTTTGACAAAAACTTGATCTCCAACTGAGAATCCTAGATCTTTCCGTCTCTTATCTACATAATTTTTCTACCTAGACCGAGCCTCCTTTATTCTAGCCCAAATGACCTTAATCTTTTCTGCAGCTTCTCTGACTAATCTGGACCAAGAACTAACATGTCCCCAGTCTCTAGCCACCAAACAGGAGATTTGCATGGCCTTCCATACAAAACTTCAAATGGTGCCATCCCAATACTAGTCTAATAACTGTTGTTATACGAAAACTCGACTAAATGCAGATGGTCTTCCAATGATCCCTCGAAATATACAACACAAGCTCTTAACAAATCCTCCAAGATTTTATTAACTCTTTCCATTTTCCCATCTATGTGCGAATGGTAAGCAGTACTCATCTTGAGCTGGGTTCCCAAAACTTCCTACAGACTCTTCCAGAACTCGCTAGTGAATAAGGGATCTCTATCACTTACTATGCTACTAAGAATTCCATGCAGTCTATCCACATTTTTCAGGAATAACCTTGCCAAAACAGGTGTCGTTCTGGTTGACTTAACTGGAATGAAATAGGTACTCTTGGTCAACCTGTACACTATGACCCATATACTATCATTTCCCCTGTTTGACCTTGGCAACACGTCAATAATATCCATGGATATAGAATCCCACTTCCATACTGGAATATCTAATGGATTAAGCAACCCACTTGATTTCTGGTGTTTGGCTTTGCCTGTTAGCAAATCATGCACTGCTTCACACACAAACCAATATCCCGCTTCATACCTTCCCAGAAGAACCCCTCTTCATATCCTGATACATCTTAGTACCTCCTGGATGAATGGTGAACTTCGAACGATGGTATTCCTCCGAGACTCCATTCCTTATGTTTCCTACACTCGGAACACATAATCTTCCTTCCTTTCTCAACCATCCATTCTGATCAAGACTGAAATCTTTCAAGCCATCGCTCTCAGCTCCTTCTCTTAGCTTTCTGATCCGTTCGGCTAACACTGGATCCTACATTTGTTTATAAGCAATCTTTTTGATCAACACTGGTCGAACTTTCAAACAAGATAATACAACAGTATCTCCCCTAAACCCAGCCTTGGATCTCCACTGCACTCTACAATCTGCTAATGCTTCCAAATCATTCCACTCAGCAATCATTAATAAAAATGCATTCTGATGTTTCCTGCTAAGTGCATTTGCAACCTTGTTGCCTTTCCTCGGTGTGTGCTCAATCTCAAAATCATAAGCGGCTATAAACTCTAACCACCTTTGTTATCTCATGTTCAACTCTCACAGAGAGAACAAATACAACTTATGATCTATATATAACTCAATCCTTTCTCCCCAAAGGTAATGCCTTCGCACCTTCAAAGCAAAAATATCTGGGGCCAATTCCAAACCATGTGTCAGATATCTGACCTCATGCGATCTAAGCTGTCTAGAAGCGTAGACAATCACTTTACCCCTCTGCATCGGCACAACTCCTAATCCCGTTCCACACGCATTGGTATAACCACCAAGTCCCGATTCCCTTCTAGAACAACCAATAAAGGTGCATGGGTCAATAAGTGTTTCAAACTCTGGAATGCTTCCTCACACTTATCGGTCCATACAAATTTCAACTTCCTTTCTTGTTAGCTTGGTTATTGGTGCTGCTATCTGTGGAAAATCCTTAATGAATCTCCAATAATACCCAGCCAAACCAAGGAAACTCTTTATCTCGGTTACTGTCGCGGGTCTCTTCCAACTATTTACTACCTCAATCTTAGTCGGATCACTGACAACCCTTCTTTTCAGACTACATGACCAAGAAACTTTACTTCTTTCTTCTAGAAGTGACACTTAAAAAACTTTGCTTTTAGGTTATGTTGCCTCAGCATCTCAAGCACTACTCTAAGATGAACTTCATGCTCTCTTTCATCCTTAGAGTATATCAAGATATCATTTATGAAAACCAATACAAACCAATCGAAGTGCTCTCAAAAAACCTGGTTCAACAAATCCACAAAGAAAGCTGGCGCATTAGTCAGTCCGAATGGCATGACTAACCATCCGTACGATATATACCTAGTCCTAAACGCCGTCAAAGGTATACTTTCCTCTGCTAATCTAAGCTAATGGAAACCTGTCGCTAAATCCAACTATGAAAATACCTTAGCTCCACTCAACTGGTAGAACAAATCGTCAATCCTCGGCAATGGATATCGATTATTTATCGTCTTCTCATTCTGCTTACGATAATCGATACAAAGCCTCAATGATCCATCCATCTTCTTAGCAAACACTATAGCTACTCCCTAAGGCGAATTACTCGGCCTGATAAAACTCTTGCCTTCTAAACCCACTAACTGCACCTTCAACTCCCTCATCTTTGAAGGGGTTATCCTGGTTGGCGGTCTACTCACTGGTTCTACTCCCGAACCAAATCTATCTGAAACTCAATAGCTCGTTTCGGTGGCAATCCAACTACAGGCTCAAACATATGGCGAATTGTCTAACCACGAAAACTCGACTCAACTCTTATCCAGTTCCATAACATCCAACAAGGCATACATCTCACCGCAAGAACCTTATATGGTATAAACATTCCTGTTACTACAATTCGAGTGTCTAAGTGATATTTTTCTATCCTGGCAAAATATCCTAGCATCGTACTCACTTAACCAATCCATCCCAAGAATGATGCCGAACCCCACAGAATCAAACACATGCAAACTGCAAACAAAAATATGACCTAACAAGTCAAACTCTAACTGGTCACACCTCAACCCTAGAGTTGCATACCCTCCTATTGAATTTGCAGCCCGTAAGGAAGTAACTAAATATGTGGGTTCTAGGTTAAGCTTATCTATCAAACATTTAGACATAAAAGAATGCAATGCACCAATATCAAATATAACGCTAACAGTCATACCATGAATCTGAAGCGTACCTCCCAAAATTGCTTTTCCCTTCTCCCTAGCTGTTGGCTTTTGTTGACCCAAAAAATGGACTAACACCCTGGTTTGAATTTGAAAGCACTAGCCCGGTTCTGATAGAGCAATATCACAGATAACAGATATAGAAAAAGAACCACAAAAAAAGTAAACAGAGAATTTTTATAGTGGTTCGGCTGTTAATGAAGCCTACATCCACTTTATAGTTTTATTAAAGACTGATTGATGTTATAAGAGATGTTTGATTATAAGGCTTTGATTATCTTTAGCTCGATAGAATCCCCAAAGTTGGAATCCACTAGAGAATCATAGTATATTCCTTTGGAGATCGTTGTGAGGGAGTAAAAAAGTGAAGAATAATTCTAGCAGAGCTTCCGCAACTAGTCCGGAGAAGATCCAGATTATGTTGTAGGTACGATGGTATTTATATGGATCGAAGAGCTTCTGAGCTAGGCCACTTCATCACCTACTCGCTGGTGGGTAGGGAATGACCTATGGAGGATTTGGCTTGCAAAACGAGGAAGAAACATGGGTCGCTGGCGACCCATGGCCTATGAGTCGCTGACGACCCATAGACTTGGCTCATTTTGCGAGCCAATGTCTTGGCCTCTTCTCATAGTATTCTTTGGCTAGTTTGTCTGAAGATTTGAGGAGAGGAACGGGTCGTTGACGATCCAAGCACTTAGGATTTTTCTGGAGTTTGGAATTGAAGATGTTCACACAGTCTTTTATCATAGTTGTTTCGTCTTGGTGGCAATTCACTAGCTGTTCACACTCAACTGTTGATTGGACTAAAAGAATGCTGATCTCTCAGCTTCATTGATCCCAGTCGTTGCCTTAGCCATATAGCTTGGCCCTTGTTAATCCCTTATCTTAGCTTTCTGGTTAAGTTCTGAACCATCCTGTTTACACGAGGTTGTCCTGTTTCCTATTGGTTCCTACTGGGTCAAAAACTCGGATAACATTTGCCTCCCAAAGTACATCTACGTTGTAAACAAGGCATGCTCTGAAAGTTACCGCTCTCAATATTCACCCGCCGATCTCCAAGCAATTGCATTAGAGCTTTATGAATTCGTTAACCCGATGTTGTTGGTCGTCTTTCTTTGGTTCTGATTGCTATTACTTGCCACAACGTATTACATTTCTGACCGTAGTTTCCCAGCATGCCTTGGAATGATGACCAGTTGTAAGAGATCCAGTTTGAGAAGAATAGGTGAAGTTTCTTTTCCCTTTTCTCTCTTCTCTTCTTCCATTTTTTTTATTTATTATTTTTAATTTTGCTGGGTCGCTAGCGACCTAACTGCATTGAAAACTTTTTTAACATTATATAGTTAGGTTGGGTCACCTGATTACTTAGCAAAAAAAATTCTTTTCTGCTTGCCTACTTATACTCGAACCGACCATCATTTCTTTACTCGACCCGAACCAACAAGCATCTTCGAGCGATCCATCTTCGAGCGATTCAACCATCTTCCAACGCCTTTATTCATCGACCCTAATTGATACCTTCCATCGTGATTTTGGTTCCAAACTCCAAGCCCTAACTCGAAATTCCAACTTCCAAGCCCTAGCTCGCTGTTGAACTGTAGCCGACCTACCTTTAGCTTGCTACCCTCTTGAGTCGCCGCCGATCCTTTCAAAGTCCATTGAATTAGATTCTTGATTCTTTCCATGCCTTAGAAATCAGTTTGAGGTGGGTTTGCTTAGTTGATTTACTAATTACTATGTTCGTGTAATGACTTGATGACTAGTGTCCATTTGCAACGTTGGTTATAAGAAGTTCGAGTTGATTGCGGTATAATGGAGGAAGATAGTAAATCGAGTCTTGAGTTGTCTTCGGGAACGACATTCAGGCTTGGGCCCAAGGCTTGACACGTTTTGCTATCTTCGTCCATTAGACCAGAATTGACTTGTCCCCAGTTTCATAGATGCTACTTGCACGACGTATCACCAGTCGACCTTGATTTTTCCAGATAATTTAGGCTTATTCTACTTACTTATTACATGCTCAGTGTCCCTGTAGTGAGAAGAGTTTTCTATGTCGCTTCGAATAATGGATCCGTTATCGATCCTTGATTGATAACGGGTAAGTGTACAAAGAGTAACCATAAAAGTGAAAAACGAACTGACACGGAAAGTTCTTTTCTTCTTACACTGCAATTTCCCCAGTTCACACTTGAAATCCGACGTGTTGATTACAAGTTAATGTTTCTTCAGAATTCAAATGTGGTAGGGGAAACTTATGAAATTAGGATAGGTTTACTTGACCGTTTTTGGATATAAGTTCTGTTATATAGAATGAAGCAACCATGTTTGCGCCATAAGTCAAGCGGGCGAAGCCCAGCGCTCTCAAAAGCTGAGTCATCGTCCACCTCGCAAGCCCAGTATGGTCAATTAGTCCCGGTTGGGCCAATTGTGGATCACACGCCTCCCAACTTCAGAGTTCTGCTTAACCCATCTAAGAAAGCTTCGTCGGTAGTTTCCGCCAAGATTCTTCATAATATATGTACGCAGCATGGAATTCCTGAAGAGAATGTATGTGAGTCGTCTGCAGGTGAAAAATGAATTCACTCATATGCCTTCCCCAGGGTACACCGCTTGCCATTGATACATGTGTCTAAACGGAGTCATGCTACCCTTCAATGATTTTCTATGTGAGACTCTCTCGAACTTGGGTATTGCCCCGTTCTAGTTTCATGCAAATGGCTATGCCATCCTTACTTGCTTGCATGTCCTTTTCGTGCGGACGTTCAACCGTGCCCCAAGTTTTGATGAGTTGTGGTATTTTCTAGCGTTCAAGAGGAGAGATGATTATCCGTTTTTGATTATTACCAAGGCCTAGAGAAATCGAAAAATCATCTTGCGCTTTCAAAACAACTTATCACAGTTCAAGACGCGATACTTTTTTGTTAGATGCCCCGAGGGATTCAACCGTTGATGCATAACGGGGGGTAAGCTTCTTTTTTTCGTTTATCGAGCTCTGAGGCATTGTAATGGAGTTTCTAACTAATTATACATCTCTTGCAGTTATCCCAAGGCTGAATAGAGATGTGACTCTTGATGAAGTTTGCCAAACTTTAAAGGCTATTGACGCCGAGGAGAGGTGCATTAAAGTTCTACTGGCCAATGAGAACTTGCATCGATACAGACTATTGGCTCCAGGTATATCCACCGTTCAGATTGAAACTCCCTCTCCTGGTCGATTCAGGGTTCACACAAGATCCACTTCTTCATCCCACGGTTCCGAGGAAGGTCAAGTGAGAACTAGCCCGTCCAGAGGATCACCCGTTGAGGCCCATGAGGAGGAAGACGCTGATGCGACTAGACTGGGAGGTTCAGTTAGAATGCCTCCACTCCCGGAGGAAGCAAAAGACGAGTTCACGCACAGAGAAGGCAAAGCCGCACTGGACTTAGAGAAAGAAGAAGGAGAATTCGAGAGTAGTAGCGACGAGTCTACCGCTAGTGATTACTTCTCGTCAGAACCTGAGGACGGAGACTCAAAGTATTGCGATGAGACTTCGGGAATGAGTCCTAATCTCCCGAGTCCATCTCCTTACGACACGAGTGGCAAAGTCAAAGCCCCTAAAACTGGAAAACATTAAGATTCTCCGAGTTAGGATGTCGGAGAGGGGTTCGGAGATTTCAGCGATGTTTTTGTCGACTTCGATGTGATCATGAAAGAGGACTTTAAATTTGACGTGACACCTTCCTGTCCGAGCAATATCATGCCAGTAGTTAGCTTGGTCCCACCTACAATAACCGAAGTCAGTTTGATCCCACTTACAACAACCGTTCGTTCCAGTTCATGACGATGTCTTAGGCCCATATTAGAAACACACAACACATTGCACTAGGATTACACTTATTTCCATTCCTTCATATATTTTCTTAGCTTATGTTATGCTTCTAACGCCTTTTATGTATGCCCCATCACAGGTATGACGAGGGGATGAGGTTTTTACGGCGACTTCGAAGACTACACCAATTCACAGTGGTACCCCAAGCGCTCCTCCAGCCACCATCAAGCCTAAGAGACAGATGAAGAGTGCAGGCGGAGGAAAGAACTCGAGGCTGAAACTCGTCGCCAAGAAGAGAGAGATTGGGCTCTTCACATTAAGGCAGGTATGAGAAAAGAAGATCTCTTGAGTAAAGAGATGAACCGTCTAAGAAGTCAAAGTTTGATTATCGCCTGCATCCTTCATAGCTTGCTTCAAAACACTCTTTCATGGGCCATGAAACTCCCATCACTTCTGCTCTGATTCTGCCCCCAGCTCATATTTCAACCTTTTCCCTCATTACTGCCACTCCTGATGCCTCTCACCCCCACCGGAGGTTTGCCTACATTCTTTATTCGGATCCACCTAACCTTGAGGCAGCGCTTCCGGGTTGGTTCTTAAAGGGGGTCAAGTTTGACCTGGATCTCCACCCTATTCGCAGGGATTCTTTCATGTTGCATCTCCAAGCTATCCAGAATGACCTAGAAAAGGCCGAGAAATGGGAGAAGCTCTACAAACAATTGGCTGATACAAATAGAAATAACTATCAAAGATCCTTTCCTTCGAATCTAAGAAAGATGATTTTGAGAAGGCGTTGGTTGATCAGGATGCTAAGATTAAACAGTTGGAGGAAGAGAATGAGGCGGTGCTATGTGAAAGCAGGAGAACCGCCGGTTTGATGAAGGATTTGAAGGAGGCGCATGAAAAAGTTGTGATTGTCTTGAGGGACGAGAATAAAAAGGCTCATGCGGAGGAGGTAAAGCTAAAAGAAGAAGTGTTTTCTTGCAATGCCATCATTGAAGCTCAAAGAAAAACCATCGTGGACCATGATTTAACTATTGAAGGGCACAACAAAACTATCTCCGACCAAGTCGAGACCATTGCCAAGCTACAAGCTCAGGTCACGTAGTTAATGCCAACAAGACTGCCACTGAAATTGAGAAGGCTGCGGTGAAAGCGGATTACTTGGACCTCCAACATGCCTTTGATAGGAAAATGGAGAAGTTAGATGCGACAGTTCTAAACTTTTATGTTAACTCTTTGTTCCATCAGGGGAGCCTTAGCTATCTCGGCCCAAAGTACCCGCGCACTCTTGCCCTTGTTTGGGAGGAAATCTTATCTTGCTTTACTAAGAGTGGCGATGTTTATTCAGATCAAGAGTTGCGAGATGCTTATCTTAACGATGAATCCAAGAAAACGCTACTCGAGATCCAGGAGATCCTCCGAGTTGAATGAGAGAAGGAGGTCACCGATGCTACCTTGATGACCGCCACCGACGTGCTTACCAAGCCTCCTATTTCCAGCATAGGCAAACCATCAGAGCAGCTCCATGACCAGCCAATGATTTCAGGACTTGATATTATTCCTTATGTGGTGGAGCTCTCAAAAGAAGGTGAAGGTGGTGAGTTCGAGGTCGCCATTCATGATCGTTCCTCTGGTGCAGGTAATGTCCATTCTTCTCCCGAATTCGGGAGCTTCCAACTTATGCCACAAGAGCAAGAGGAGTTTAATGCTTTTATTTTTGATCTAATAGGTCCATCCACTTTTCCTATTAACGCGCCAGCTACTTCGGCTCCTATACCTGCTGCCATTTTCACATCTTATGCGGTTGTATCTGTTCCTGCTTTGGTTCCCACATCTGCATCTAGCTCGCAACCGTGACCAGAAGCCGAGAAGATAGCTGCGCTCCATGGCCCGGACAACCTTCGGCACCTTTGGAAGGTGGTATAGCTACAGCAGAAGCCAAGGAGCAGGAAATGCAGACGGAGCAGCCACAGAAGACTCAGCGCGATTTGATTGCCATTAAGAAGGAAAAGGTGGAGGCGATCAAGGCTTCGAAGAGTTCTCGAAAATCGAGAAAACGCAAAGGGAAGGAAGGCTCTTCTGAGAAAGTCTCGGAAGGAGAGGAGAAAATTGCCACCGAAGTGTTTGTTGATGTTACCGGCAGTGACACTTCTCCTGAAAAGAAGCAGGAACTACCAACCAAAAATGGAAAGGGTAGTGGTGGTAAGAAGCGTTGAGCGAACAGTGTGAGGATGGACTTGATTTTGGCTTACAGCTTGCAAGAGGACTGACTTGCTTTTGTTTCTTTTTGAGTCATTCTGTTCAAGTGCAGAGTCTGCACTTTGCGTCCTTACTATAGAGTCTGTATTGTCCTTTTGTTGGCCGTTGTTGTGTGGGTACAACCCTCATATTTTGATCATGTGTATAGAAAATTATAAGTAATACATTGATATTTTGGCTGTACTTTTATCTATCTGTTCATATATGTTCTGTGTATTTGTGCTTGTTTCATTTCATACTCTTCTAGTTCTGTGATTATAGTCAAAGCCCTTCATTCGAAGTAACAGAACTTAGAGATTATCAGCACTTTGGAAGTTAATAGAACTTTAAAATTTAACAAAACTTAGAGAATTTTTGTTTAGAAATTCATAACACTTCTAAAAACTCTAAAACTTTGAAATTTTTGTTTATAATTTTAAAAAAGATATAAAACTTTGAGACAGAATTTGACGGCTTCTTGTTGTAGGAGTAACCGAACTTGTGAACTTATTGTTTTCATGTGTTTCTATCTCTGCACTAGTGTATGCCCTCCAGTTTAAAGGGCTATTTACTTCGAACAACTTTCAAGTAGCTGGTAACTTAGGGTTTAGATATTCTTCATTGACAATTCGGCTGAGTTAAAACTTAATTCTCCTTATTTTTCTTGGGAGTTTTGCAACTTTAGCACGTACGCAATATACGCGTATTTCAAGTGCGCATAGTGCATAGGTTAATTGAAGGCAATATTAACCCTTAAGTATATACAGTCGAGGCTTTTCATTTAGTTTGTAGCATTCCAATTTTGTTGGAATTGTGCTCATTATTCCCAGCTATGGGAGCGATTGGCACTGATTGTGAAAAGCGCAGTTTCTTGCATTCCTCGGTGTTGCCTATCTTCGGGCAGCATGAGGAGTTGGTATTTTGGTGCGTGCCACAAGCGTGGATTTTTATTTCTCTCCGGTGTTGCCTATCTTCAGGTAACACGAGGAGATATAATTTTGGTGCGCGTCTTATGTGATGCGCGGCTTTTATTTTTCCTCGGTGTTTCCTATCTTTGGGCAACACGAGGAGTTATTATTTTGGTGCGTGGCATATGAGATGCGCGGCTTTTGTTTTTTTGCTTATCTTTGGGCAACACAAGGAGTTATTATTTTGGTGCACGGCTTATGAGATGCACGGCTTTTGTTTTTCTTCGGTGTTGCCTATCTTCGGGAAACACGAGGAGTTATTATTTTGGTACGTAGCTTATGCGATGCGCGGCTTTTGTTTTTCCTCGGTGTTGCCTATTTTCGGGCAACATGAGGAGTTATTATTTTGGTGCGCAGCTTAGTAGATGCGCGGCTTTTGTTTTTCCTCGATGTTGCCTATCTTCGGGAAACACGAGGAGTTATTATTTTGGCTCTCTCGATGCCGCCGGAGCAGCACCGATTTTCAGAGGGCAAAGATTGGTTTTCGTCGATCCAATGGTTTGAGTCGATTTGCTTCCGTCGACTCGGCAGGTAATTATTATGAACATGGTTTGGTTGGTTCAAGAAGCAAACTTTATTAAGGATAGCATGGCAGTTTTTTTGCCTATTTACAATGCCTCCGTCATTTCTTAGATGGCTTATTTGCTGAAAAATAGAAAATACACAAAGTAGTTTTTTAAATGAAATAACGAAGGAGCAATTCGCTATTCCAAGCTCTGGAAATTGCGAGCCCGTCGACGGTTGTTAGCTTGAAAGTCCCGTCCTTGAGCTTTTGATTATCGACATATGGTCCTTCCTAGTTCGGTTCGAAGGCCCCCGGAACAGGATAAACTTGCTTTAGCATGAGATCTCTGACTTCAAAGGTTTGGCTGTGAACTTTGGAGTTGAAATACCATGTGACCCTATTTTGGTAGGCAGCAGTTCTCAACTCTACTTCTTTTTTTTTCATCAACCATGTCTAACGATTCGAGTAGGAGCTTCTTGCTTTGCTTTTGATTGAAATTCTGCCTTCAGTGTGAGGGGACTTCTAATTCGACAGGAATCATTGCCTTTGAATCATATGCTAGGGCGAACGGAGTGTGGCCAGTTGCTGATTTGTGTGTTGTTCTGTGTGCCTATAGTGCGAGTGGAAGTTCGTCAACCCAATTTTCTTTTGCTTTTGTTAACCGCCTTTTGATAGTGGATTAGATGATCTTGTTTATTGCTTCCACTTGCTCGTTTGCTTGTGGATTAACCACTGTGGAGAAGCATATTTCGATTCAGAAGAGTCTGCAGAAGTCTTTGAACTTGGCACTTTTGAATTGTGTTCCGTTGTCAGTGATGATTTTTTACGGCACACAAACCTGAAAATTATGTTTTTAGTAGCAAAGTTAATAACTTTCTTTGGGGTTATGGTGGCCAATGGTTATGCTTCAGCCCATTTTGTGAAATAATCCACTGCAACTATTGCATATTTTACTCCCCCTTTTGCTATTGGAAGGACGCCAATCAAATCGATTCCCCATATCGCAAACGGCTACGAGCTAACCATCTGCGTCAGTTCCGTTGAAGGAGTCCTCTTAATTTTGCTGAACCTTTGACAGCGATCGCATCTTCTGGCGTGATCGGCGACATCGCGATTTATTGTTAGCCAGAAGTATCTGTATCAAACGACTTTATTTACCAGGGTCTCCCCCACAATGTGATCTCCGCAATCGCCTTCATGTACCTCCTTCAGGATTCGTTGTTCCTCATCATCGTTCACACACCTAAGAAGAGGGGTCAAGAATCCCCTTCGATGGAGTATCCCTTCCAGTATCATGAACCGTAGCGCCTTCCGGACGAGCTTCTTCCATTGATTTCAATTAGTTGGTAGGGTTTGTAACAACCCGAGTTCCAGTGGGTTCGGATTTATCGCAAAAATGCTAAAACCCAAGCCCACTGAAGCTCGAGTTGGGTATCTGGTATCCGGCAAATAAGAAAAGACAAATATATCATAGCTCAAGTAAATATCTCATAGTGGAACAGACTAAAATATAATAGTAAGTAAATACTCACCAAGATAATAACACTTTCTAAACAAGTGTCTCAAAGCTGGAAAGTCACTGCCATCTACCTAACCTATGAGATGTATGAGGAGGGGGTCAGAACTAAAGTTATGGTGAATGGACAAATTATACACTTCTAAGCTTAATTCTACATATACCATCTTATTTCCATTTTCTATTATGTTAGGTTTATTGGGTTTATAATACTCTCGCCTCTGTGCGTGAACCATACCCATCTACTCCCTAGTAGATTAAAACCTAATAACAAATATATATGTAGCTACATGCCCAATGACCGCATCGGTCCTAGGTACTACCTATAGTACCTTCTGTATCCTCCTCGAAAAGGACTAAATCGTCTTGCTCCTATAGCGTTCTGTAACTACATCTGTAAAGGACATCTTCATGAGGCCTACAATATAGATGTTCCGTTGTCTACTATGAAAACATAAAACTGTGTTCGCACTAGCCTATACTAATGCTCAAACTTCCAGAATGTACCACCCAATGCGTACCTTGAGAACTATACGTAATCATTATGTCTACTCCCTGAATCCCGCCAACAAGGTCTACCTAGTATGGAACACAGTCGGGGATTTTATATATCTGTAAAGGACAGCTTCGTTTGACCTACAATACAGATATTCTACTTGGTCTGTCTCTTTTCTCATCGTGGCTATGGCCCCATACAGCCACCCCTCAACTAATCGAAAGACCTCTAAAGATCTAAGTGGATGTGCCCTACTGCAAACAATCGAAACATCCAATTGGCTACGCCCCTCATCCATTGTCTCGATAGTGAAAGAATCATTGGCCTGTTGGTTTAACTCTAGTCTTTCCCGAACTCGTTCTTGATTGATGATGGCTTGATCTCCGCATGCGACTATCCTTTTGGGTCCTTGCCACTAAAACCTACTCCCAAGTCGGAGTATGGTGTCATACGAATATCCTACTCCATTCATCAACCTTTTGACTGCCTACAAAGGTCCGCTTCGTTAGGCCTGCAATGAAAAAGCAGTCAAGACATACTCTCTTGATGGAACACCTACAGACCTGCCTCCGAGAGTGCAACTTCATTAGGCCTACCCTAGAGGGCCATCCTAGAGTACCCTCACGTCCCATTGGAGTCTCGTACTTCCTTCAAGCCCAAATTAACTAAGTTTGACGTGCTATTTCTGTGCTAAAAATCTGTGATGAATAGCTTCGTTGGGCTCTTCATCCTTTGGGCTGCTCCAAACGCATCTTACCGTTTTATTAGACCCTACGTCTGATCTTTTATTATGCGTTTAGTTTACTTATCTAATTCTGTTGGCTACTTATTTACCCTAATCAGCATAAGCGTGTCCTAGCCTCACCTAACTATTGTGAGACCATCAGTTCCTGACTAAAAGGGAATGCTGTTGGTATGGGCCTTTCTTCTATGTTTACTTATTAACTTAGTGTAAATTTTAAAATAAGCCTTTTTTGTTATCTCTAATTATAACCTATGTTAAAATTATACTTGGAATTGTTACTTATATATTCTTTTATAATATACATGTTATAAATATAATTGCAAGTCTCTTTTCTATTCTAATCTGTCTTCTTTTATTATGATATTGAAATCTCTTTAGTTCTCTTATATTATATGACAATCTTGGCTTGGGACTACGTCCGACTATCACAAATTAAGTTATCATAATGACTACTTTACTTATTTTACTATCTGCACAGTAAATGCAGATCTAGGCACATTTCTGTTTATTATTTCTAGTCTTGTCAACTAATTAACTTGATTTCTTCTTTAATTTATTTAACTCTTCACTTTATTCTCTTTTATTGTAGGAAGTAGTTCTATTCTATATGGTTGGTTACAAAAACTGTGCTAAAAATCCATTTCCATATTTTAATACTAAATAATGTTATAAACAATAAATCGTAATTGCAAGATATTTCTTTTATTGTCTCTTTAATTATTGGATAATGCAAAATACAGAAATGTCTCTATTTTACACTAATTCCCTTTTTTCTTTCTTTTATTCTTGCAATTACGTTTATCGTTATTTTTACGATATTAAACTATGGAAATGTATTCTCTTTTCTATACCAACCAACTAATCTATCACTAACTTCCAAATCAAGTTATTAAATTTTCCCCTTTTTAATTTATTTCTCCCGTTTTAGCATAATTAACTGTAAATTTCTTACTTTTAGGCTTATGCCTTTCTCTATAACTGTTAAGCCTAATATTATTCATAATTAATTGGATTCCTATCTTTCTTTTCCATAAAAATAATAATTAAATATAAGCTCTCTTATAGAATTTACAGTTACAACATAACTAATTAGCAGAACTAATTACTGAAATAAATGAATTAAAATATTTAACGGGAATCTAACGATAATATATCATAAACGTAAAAGATATATAATTTAAATCCACTCACATGTCGTCCTTAGCTTTGCTCCAAGGTCTTAGCTCTGCTCCATGGCCTTCCTGGATCCCCTTCTAAGGTGTCTAATATTTTTATTAAGAAGATCTTCTCCCTAGAAATATTTTCTATTTAGGGTCCAACCTCAGGCAATGAACCCAATTGGGAGAAAATTTGATTGTAAGAAAATAGCTAGGCCTCGGGTCCTATTTATAGTGGAGTTTGGGGATCTCAGACCGTCATATTTATGGACTGAATCTGGTGTAACCATGTCATAGGCTCACTGCAAATCATTAAATCCAGAAAACGATGTTCCGGATTGCGCAAAAATCAAATTTGAAGAGTTCGGCATATACCTAGACGAATTGTCCTCCAGGATATAACATGGGTTGACCTACAGGTCGACCTGTGTGCTTTGAAGGTCGACCCTAGGGTTGACCTGTGTGCCTTGGGGTCGACCTATGGGTTGACCCATGCTATTTTATTATTGTTTTTTTCTTTTTCCTAATTTTCGTTTCTCTCGTAACTTCTTCGTATTTACTCGGATTTTGACAGGTTATATATGGAAATTGATCAGAAAATCGCCACGAACACAATGGTATAAGTTTCGAGGCCATATTCTAATAATTCCAAAAATGTTTATTTTCACTGTTCATCGTTATTTGGTTATTTAATTATCTAAAAATGCGGGTTGTTACATTCTCCCACCCTTAAGGAAATTTCATCCCCGAAATTCGACAAGGGTAAAATTATGTAATTCCTCGCATCAATCACATTCATTTTGTGTACATCCAATTTTGCAACCATCTGTGTCCTTGTGCAAAGTGTCATTCAGCATAAAATATATGAATGTACATGAATTTTTAAGCGGTACCTCCTATATGAATGCTTTTCTTCTTTAAAAATTTATTTTAAAACTTGATGCACATACCCTAAATATACTTGAAATTTATATATGAATGCAATCTTTTGAAAACTCAAAATGTTTTTCATCCAATTTTTCCAGCACTCCTACTAAATGGGGGGGTGTAGTTCAACAAATTTTACATCTAAATCCTACCACACAACTTTTAATATTCGAATTTCAGAAAAATATAATTTTCCAAACTCGATTTCTTATGTCAGAAAGAAGGTAGAAAACGGAAAACCTTACATTTACCATTTTACTTTTGTGCACCTCTTTCCCCGTACTTGGAACTTATGTCGTTATTCTATAAAAATCTCAATTTTCTTTCCCAAGCATGGTTTACATAAGAAAAACTTTCCTTTTCAAACTTTTTCCCAAGCTTAATTTATGGGAAAAAATTATTTTTCTTTTGCAATTCTCATTTATTTCTATTGACGTTTCTATCGCTTTCTTTAGATCTTACTATTTTTCTTTTAGTTACTTTTTATCTGCTTTTACTTTTCTTTAATATAGCAGCTAAACACAGCTATCTTCTAGGGCTAGGAGGCCTAGGACCATGTCCACTCTGACACAAAAACGTCATACTCTAGGAATCCAAGTAACTTATATGCTACTCATGCTGCTTATTACTTTTTACTAACTTATGCTGTATTACTCACGATGAATAAGATCTATTCATCTCTTCCTTTCCAACTCAAAATGGAATAACCAAGTCTCATTTACTGTAATGAATAAGGATTTTAATCTATGCAGTCTCTATCTAAAACGGCAACTAAGCTTGGGGAAATTTTCTCTTTACCTTTACTTTTCATTTTCCCCTAACTAAGGTCTATATATCCCAATCACGTGTGTCTTACTATCTTACTAATATCATTTCACTATTATTCTATAGTCTACACACATAAGCAACATTCCTAGGTTCTCACTAGTGTCATATACACTTTACGAGAACTTTTATTATTACTACTAAAAGTAATCACCGTTATAGACTTACACTTTTCCTGTTACACCTAGGACATGATTCCTATCTACTCCATATTTAAAAGTTTGGTTTGGTATTTATCATTTCATTTCAAAAATTAAAGCTTTTAAATTTTTGAAACATCAAATCCCAAAATTCTTACCTTTAAAAGTGTTACTTTGAAGTTTCTATTAAATTCAAAGGTACTCCCTAAACCTAGAGGGGAAAACTTACAAATTCTAAGTTCAAAGCTTATTCCTCTTTTCCTTTTAAAGACCTTAACAGCTTTTCATATAAATAAATTGGATTTTAAATTTAACTGTTTACTAAGTTTTTCTCTACCAAAAACTTATTTACTTTTTCACCCAACCATTTTTCTTTAAAACATGCCTTGCTTGTCTTTAAAACATTTTTCTTTTCTTAACTTCCAAAAATGTCCTCACATGTTTTCAAAACATCTTCATTTCATAGATTTTCAAATTTACAAAAACTGAAGTAGATAAGAACAATTATTCTATCAAAAATCCCTTAACTTTCCTACTCTTCCAATTACCTAACCTTGGAGAGTTTCTAATTTACTACAAATGGGGATTTTCTACAAAGGCAAGGAACCCATGCGCATAATCAATGGAAAATATGAAATTTCCATTGCTTAGCTTTCCTACTAAAGCTCTCTATAATATCCCTCCTAACTAACGTTGTTTCTAATTATTACACTTCTTATTACACCTAATGGTTTTATACCTTAATGTATTGGAACTACTTTCTCTTATGAGAAACCATTAACGATAAACCTTATATGAATCCTTTAAAAGAGGATTTCATGTTTATGTGAAATTACAAGGAACTTATTTTTTTATCGAAATAGGCTATACAAAATATGGTGCTTTCCATATCTTGTACATCTCTTTCACGTATTCTTTATAACTTGCACAAAACATCTTTATTTGTGATTTGGTTTCATAGAAAATTATATCATTATTCATTTCATTCCAATAGATTAAAGTATGCATAATCTATATTCACTTACAATAAACATTTCCTATGAAATTTATAAATTTCCTTATATTTAACTTACATCTTCTTCTTTTTTCAAAAGAACTCATTTTCAAAACTGTTTTAATATATTCATAACTAGAAAACATTTCCATATACTTATTTAAATAATAAGTGTGCTTACAAACCACTTTATTTCTATACTTAGAAATTATTTTCAAAACACATTTTTATTTGGATCAAAATAGATATTGCATAAAACACCATTACTACAACCCAAAAATACTAGTATATGGATTCAATTAAAATAAATATTAGTAAATCCCATATGCTATGTAAAAACATTTCCTTTCGGAGTCACCTACTATAACAATAGTGTCATAGTCTATGCTTCCTTTATTTTTCATGAAAACACCTATTACAACAATAAATGTTGTAACCTACGTTTTCGATACTTAACACACTCTAGGTTTTTATATTTTAAAATCTTTGTTTACCTATAAGGATAGCGAGCTATATATGCTTATAATTCTTCAAAAAGAATTAAAATTCACAATATATAAAAACCAATTTAAATTTCATATCACTTTTTTTTTCAAAAACCAAATATTTACTTCAAACATATCAACAATTATATTTTTCAACTTTTCAATTCGAAAAAGTTTCTTTTTATTGGGCTAGACATAAAGTGGATTTTCTTCTTACTACCCTAGGAATATTCTTTCTAATCTTTGGATATCTCATTCCCTTACTAAAATCTCTTATTCCTTCCAAAATAAAAATACTTTCCTTATTATCCCTAGGGAACTTTCTCACTTCTTATGACATATGGATACTTATCTTCTCTCAAAACATAGCTTATTGTACACTATAAATTGGTAATAACTTAGGGCTCAACACTCTTGGGTCATCCCAAACCCATCTAGCAAACTATGCATAAATGTATTTCCAAAAACTTTACATATATTAAAATCTATAATTGGGGACTATTTTGATTTTAGTACATAATATTTTTATATTTTATTCGAAAAGACAAATACGTTCACTCACTATCTACCTAGGAACTCTAAACCTAGGCTCTGATACCAAATGTAACAACACGAATTCTAGTGGGTCTGGATTTTTCGCAAAAATGCTAAAACCCAAGCCCACTGAAGCTTGAGTTGGGTATCTGGTATCCTGCAAATATGCAAAGACAAATATATCAGAGCTCAAGTAAATATCTCACAGCGGAACCGACTAAAATATAATAGTAAGTAAATACTCACCAAGATAATAACACTTTCTAAACAAGTGTCTCAAAGCTGGAAAGTCTCTGCCATCTACCTAACCTGTGGGATGTATGAGGAGGTGGTTAGAACTAAAGTTATAGTGAATGGACAAATTATACACTTCTAAGCTTAATTCTACATATACCGTCTTATTTCCATTTTCTGTTATGTTAGGTTTATTGGGTTTATAATACTCTCGCCTCTGTGCATGAATCGTACCCATCTACTCCCTAGTAGATTAAAACCTAATAACAAATATATATGTAGCTATATGCCCAATGACCGCATCGGTCCTAGGTACTACCCATAGTACCTTCTGTATCCTCCTCGTAAAGGACTCCATCGTCTTGCTCCTAGAGCGTTCTGTAACTACATCTGTAAAGGACAGCTTCATGAGGCCTACAATACAGATGTTCCATCGTCTACTATGAAAACGTAAAACTGCGTCCACACTAGCTTATACTAATGCTCCGACATCCACAATGTACCACCCAGTGCGTACCTTGAGGACTATACATAATCATTATGTCTACTCCCTGAATCCTGCTAAAAAGGTCTACCTTGTACGGAACTCAGTCGGGGATTTTCTATATCTGTAAAGGACAGCTTCATTAGGCCTACAATATAGATATTCTACTTGGTCTGTCTCTTTTCTCATCGTGGCTATAGCCCCACGCAGCCACCCCTCAACTAATCGAAAGGCCTTTAAAGAGCTAAGTGGTTGTGCCCTACTACAAACAATCTAAACATCCAATTGGCTGCGCCCCTCATCCAATGTCTCGATAGTGAAAGAATCATTGACCTGTTTATTTAACTCTAGTCTTTCCCAAACTCGTTCTTGATTGATGATGGCTTGATCTCCGCATGCGACTACCCTTTTGGGTCCTTCCTACTAAAACCTACTCGCAAGTCGGAGTACGGTGTCATACGAATATCCTACTCCATTCATCAACCTTTTGACTGCCTACAAAGGTTCGCTTTGTTAGGCCTCCAATGCAAAAGCAGTCAAGGCATACTCTCTTGATGGAACATCTACAGACCTGCCTCTGAGGGTGCAGCTTCGTTAGGCCTACCGCAGAGGGCCATCCTAGAGTACCCTCATGTCCCATTGAAGTCTCGTACTTCCTTCAAGCCCAAATTAACTAAGTTTGACGTGCTATTTCTATGCTAAAAATCTGTGATGAACTGCTTCATTGGTCTCTTCATCCTTTGGGCTGCTCCAAACGCACCTTACCATTTTATTAGACCCTACGTCTGATCTTTTATTATGCGTTTAGTTTACTTATCTAATTATGTTGGCTACTTATTTACCCTAATCAGCATAAGCGTGTCCCAGCCTCACCTAACTATTATGAGACCATCAGTTCCTGACTAAAAGGGAATGATGTTGGTATGGGCCTTTCTTCTATGTTTGCTTATTAACTTAGTGTAAGTTTTAAAATAAGCCTTTTCTGTTATCTCTAATTATAACCTATGTTAAAATTATACTTGCAATTGTTACTTCTATATTCTTTTATAATCTACATGTTATAAATATAATTGCAAGTGTCTCTTTTCTATTCTAGTCTATCTTCTTTTATTATGATATTGAATTCTCTTTAGTTCTCTTATATTATATGAAAATCATGGCTTGGGACTACGTCGGATTGTCACAAATTTACTTATCATAATAACTGTTTTACTTTTATTTTACTATCTGCATAGTAAATGCAGATCTAGGCCCATTTCTGTTTATTATTTCTAGTTTTGTCAATAATTAACTTGATTTCTTCTTTAATTTCTTTAACTCTTCACTTTATTCTCTTTTATTCTAGGAAGTAGTTCTGTTCTATTTGGTTGGTTACGAAAACTGTGCTAAAAATCCATATCCATATTTTAATACAAAATAATGCTATAAACAATAGCTCGTAATTGCAAGATATTTCTTTTATTGTCTCTTTAATTATTGGATAATGCAAAATACAGAAATGTCTCTATTTTACACTAATTCCCTTTTTTTTCTTTTATTCTTGCAATTACGTTTATCGTTATTTTTACGATATTAAACTATGGAAATGTATTCTCTTTTCTAATATTTTTATTAAGAAGATCTTCTCCATAGAAATATTTTCTATTTAGGGTCCAACTTCAGGCAATGAACCCAATTGGGAGAAAATCTGATTGTGAGAAAATAGCTAGGCCTAGGGTCCTCTTTATAGTGGAGTTTGGGGATCTCAGACCATCAGATTTTTGGATTGAATCTGGTGTAACCATGTCTCAGGCTCACTGTGAATCGTTGGATCCAGAAAACGACGTTCCAGATTGCACAAAAATCAAATTTGAAGAGTTCGGCATGTACCTTGACGAATTGTCGTCGGGATTTAACGCGGGTCGACCTATAGGTCGACCTGTGTGCTTTGAAGGTTGACCCTAGGGTTGACCTGTGTGCCTTGGGGTCGACCTAACGGTCGACCCATGCTATTTTATTAGTATTTTTTCTTTTTCCTGATTTTCGTTTCTCTCGTAACTTCTTCGTATTAACTCGGATTTCGACAAGTTATATATGGAAATTGATCAAAAAATCGCCACGAACACAATGGTATAAGTTTCGAGGCCATATTCTGACAATTCCAAAAAAAATTATTTTCACGGTTCATCGTTATTTGGATATTTAATTGTCTAAAAATGCGGGTTGTTACAGGGTTCCTGCAAGTTGATAGTCCTTTATCGATGTTATCCATGTATCTGGCTCGACGATAGTCTCTAAAATCCAATCTACGTCCATTTCGTCTATGCTTGGGTTGGTTAGCGTTTCAACCAAAACCAATCCCAATGACTGGGCTTCTCCGGAACTTGCCAACTTGACCAAATAATCTGCCTTGGTGTTTTGCTCCCGTGGGATGTAAGTTATGCTGTAGTGCTTGTCTTATACTTTGGACAGGTACGGGGCGAGATTTTCTCCACGCGCTTGGTACTTCCCTTTCACTTGACCGACGACCAGTTGGGAGTCACTGTATATGTGAATAGATTTTATCCTGAGTTCCTTCACAACCTTTTGCCTAGCGATCAATGCTTCATACTCTGCTTCGTTATTTGTTGCTGGGAATTCCAAGCGCAAAGCATAGCTAATGGCTTGCCCCTCGGGGTTTTAAGCACTACCCATGCTATAGAACAGAAGTTGTTTGATGCACCGTCGATGAAGAGCTTCCATTGTGTGCCTGTTTCCGATTGAACTTCCTCCTCGTCCCTTACGGTAAATTCGGCAATGAAATCGGCCAACGCTTGCCCATTGATTGCTTTTCTTGGATGGTATGTGATATCGTATTGGCTCAACTGTATATTCCACCTGAGTAGTCGTCCAGAAGTTTCTGGCCGGTATAAAACTTGCTTTAGGGGCTGGTCAGTCAATACTTTAATCGGATGAGCCTGGAAGTATGGTCGTAATTTCCGAGATGTGATTAGAAGACAATACGCTAGCTTCTCCAGTTTTAGGTAATTCTTCTCAGCTCTGATGAATCGTTTGCTAATGTAGTACATGGGTTATTGGATTCTTGCTTCTTACCGCATAAGAGCGACGCTCGGTGCATGCGGTGAAACTGCTAAATAAATAAATAAGTCTTTTCTATCGAGTGGTTTTGATAAGATCGAAAGAGTTTCCATGTGTCGTAGCAATTCCTCGAAAGCTGTTAGACAAGCTTCACTCCATTCAAAGTTTTTCTTTCCCTTATTTAGCACATCGAAGAACATTATACAATTGTCTGTAGCTTTTAAGATGAATCGACTCGGTGCTGCAACTTTTCCATTCAAGCTTTGAAGTTCCTTCTTATTTTTAGGGGCTTGGACTTCTTGTAATGCTGTTATTTGCTCTGGATTCGCTTTGATGCCTCGGGCACTTACTATGAATCCCAAGAATTTCCCAGAGGCTACTCTGAAGTGGCACTTGAGTGCGTTAAGTTTCATTCCATACTTCTGGAGTATTTCGAACATTTCACCGAGGTTGTCAAGATGGTTAGAAGCTACTAGGGATTTGACTAACATATCATCCACGTAAGCTTCCATAGTCTTCCCGATTTGGCCTTTGAACATAGTATTCACTAGCCTTTGGTACGTTGCCCTTGCATTTTTCAAACCGAATGGCATTACTCGGTAGCAGTACAGTCCCAAATCAGTGATGAAGCTGGTGTTCTCTTGGTTTGGTTCATGCATCAGGATCTGGTTATAACCTAAGTACGCATCCATAAATGACAGCAGTTCATGTCCCGCCATTCCATCCACCAGTTGATCAATCCTAGGGAGCGGGAAGCTATCCTTCGAACAGGCTTTGTTGAGGTCCGTGAAATCAATACATGTTCGCCATTTTTCATTGGACTTCTTGACTAGGACTGGGTTCGATACCCATTCAGGGTATGTTGCATCTTGAACGAAGCCGTTAGCCATCAGTTTATCTACTTCCTTTCTCAATGCCTCGGATCGTTCGGAGCCCAGACTGCGTCTTTTTTGCTTTACCGGTGTGAATTTGGGGTCAATATTGAGAGCGTGGCAGGCAATTTCAGGTGATACCCCACACACATCGGAGTGCGTCCAAACAAATATGTCCAAGTTGGCTTGAAAGAATTTGGTTAGTTCTGACCGCATCTTGTTTCCAAGTTGCGACCCCATTTTCAGGACCCATGTTGGGTCATCTATACAAACTGGGACAGACACCGTCAATTCAACCAGTGCTACCTAATCCTCCCATGAGCTCTTCATTCTAGGGTCCAAAGCCTTATCGAATCGGCCATGGTCCCCAAGCCAGGGGCGATTCTGTAGTTGCTATTTGGAGGGTTCATGAATGTGGAGGGTTTTCCCCACATCCTTTCCTTTTTCCTTTCTTCTTGACTCACGCAATTCTGCTATGTATCATTCTCGGGCGGCGCTTTGGTCTCCTTTCACAATTCTGACTCCATATTCTGTAGGGAACCTCATTGTAAGGCACCATTGGGCCAGTGCTATTCTGAAGTTGGCTAATGCGGGTCGTCCCAAGAAGGTATTGTATGATGACATTTCATCCACGATCACAAAAGTCCAAATAAGTGTGACCCTTTTCTCACCCTCTCCAAGCTCCACGGGTAGGTCAATTGTTCCCACCGTTGTTTGGGTTCACCAGTAAACCCCTGAATCTTTATTTGGCACGCAGACACGCTTTTCATGCCAATCTTCATCCGATCGAAAGTGCGTTTAAAGAGAATGTTAACGGAGCTACCGCTGTCAACCAACACCTGTCGAACTAAAGCAGGTCCAATTCCTACCGTCACCACCATCGGATCGAGAGTTGGAGCTTCGATCCCTTCAGTGTCCCTATTTCAGAACATATCCTTTGCATCTTAACTGGAGTTTCATCTTCCACATCCAAACATAATTCCTTCGGAGCGTGCTTCAACGAACTCGCATATCGCTCCATTTGTCCCCAACTTATTTTTGCGGGATGTGGTCCCTTGGATATTGTTCCAGTGATGAGTCTCCGGTCAGTTCGTTTCGACCCTTCTTTGTTGGTTCCTGCTTGATTCCTTCGTTCTCTTAGGTGTTGAGGAGTTGCAGATAGATTGGGGTTTTACGATTGTCTTACGTACTAGAGTTTGTTGTTCTGGATCAGTTCCTCAATGAGATTCTTTAGGTGGCGGCATTCGTTCATATTGTGGACGTGTGTCTTATGGAAGCGACAGAACTTCCCTGAGCGCTTCTACTGCTTGATTGCCTCCTTTTTGGGTGGCTTTTTGCATTCCTCAGTTCCTTGAATTGTGAGAAAAATGTTTTTCGGTGTGTCGCTCAGGGGAGTGTAGCCTTCGGGCCTAAACCCTTTGAGATTTTTATTGCTGCCATTACCATTCTTCTTATTGGAGTTTTGACCTTTTCTCTTTGAGTTCCCGTCTTTCCCAGGGGTTCCTTCAGCACTTCGAGAAGTGTGCGCATTTTGATTCATTGCTACATTGCTTTGTCCGGCATTTGTTGGTTGCACACTAGTAGACTTCCCTTCCAATTCCTATGCTTCCTCCAACCTTAGGTATTGACTTGCTTTGCGATTGAAATCTTTCCTGGGGGTAGGTTGCTTCATTTTAATCAACTTTCCGAATTCATTTTTCGGGTGAATGGCACGAACTAATGCCATAAAAACCATGTCATCATTGGGGTTTCTTACTTCCATCACCGCGGTGTTTAACCTATTCATGAAAGACTTCAGTGATTCGTTAAGCCCTTGGAACAACTCGGATAGGGACATGACATCTTTTGGCTGCGCAGTATGGAGTCTGAACTGATCAAGGAACCTTGTCGCTAGTTGGTCAAAAGTAGAGATAGATCTTGGTGGAAGCCTAGTGAACCACATTGACGCAACCCCTTCGAAAAAGATAGGAAGCATCTGCATTAAACAGCTTCAGAGGCATTCGCTCCATCTATATACCAACTGTATTTGTACAAGTGAGGTTTCGGGTCCTTCGTTCCATTATAGGATGGAAAGTTGGCATTGTGAACTTTTCTAGATATCTCTCGTTCAAGATTTCATCGGTGAAGGGAGTCCGGCTTGGTGCAGATCCCCACTCATCATATCTTCTATCTCTATCTCCTCCATTAATCGTTTAACCATGTCCTCTATGTATGCCTCTAATGTCCGGTAGTCCTGAGGACGGCGATCACTCACTACGCCAAGTGTTTGACTTTGCAAATGGTCTTGGTGAGTGGGCTGAGGCCTAGGCTCTCCTGTCTTTGGGAGACCCACTCCCGTGGGGTCCCATTGGCTTGCGATTGGCCACACTAGAGCAGTTTGGGTATTCCTTGCATTATCAAATGCATTGGCGTCTTCTTCCAATTTGTCATCTGGCTCTCCGTCCTCTGAATCGGAAAGATCCATAGCTATGTATTCTACGGAGGTCTTTACCCTCTGACTCAAATTCAGAATAGGTTGCCTTGTGGCATACGGAGTAGTTGTATTTCGTTTCTTCTATATAGACCTGAAACGGTGGAATTCTCTTGTTTCATAGCAGCCGCGGGTTCGGGCATAGTCCTTGGAGCAGGGTTTGACTGTAGGGTTAGGAGAGCATTAAGCTTATCCATTAGAGCCTTTTGGCTACTCTCCATTTTTTGGTTGATCTCATCAACCATTTTATGTAACTCATCCTTGGTAACAACTTCATGCTGACTGGAGGAGGCATACGCCTGATTCCCTAAGTTAGCGCCATTCACTTCGGTTTGTTGGGGATTAACATCTTCTCCAGTTACTACTACCCCTATAGACCTTCAAGAGACGGTTCTTTTTCGTCCAGGAGCATTGATTCCAAACAGTGGATTCTTCAAGCAAAGATAAGGATCTAACTTATGGACCTATGGGATCCAAAGTAGATAACCAGATCTGGATCCTGAGTTGGACTTCTCAATGAAAGCACTAAAATGTTGACCCAAAAAATGGACCAACACCCTGGTTTGAATTTGAAAGCACCTGCCCTGTTCTGACAAAGCAATATCACAGATAATAGATATAGAAAAAGAACCTCAATAGAAAGTAGACAGAGAATTTTTATAGTGGTTCGGTTGTTAGTGAAGCCTACGTCCACTTTATAGTTTTATTAAAGAATGATTGCTGTTACAAGAGATGTTTGATTGCAAGACTTTGATTATCTTTTGGCTAGATCGAATCCCCAGAGTTGGAATCCACTGGAGAATCATGGTGTATTCCTTTGGAGATTGTTGTGAGGGAGGTAGAGAGGGAAGAATAATTCCAACAGAGCTTCTGCAACCAGTCCGGAGAAGATCCAGTTTATGTTGCAGGTAGTATGGTATTTATATGGATCGGAGAGCTTCTGGGCCAGGCCACTTCATCACCTGCTCGCTGGTAGGTAGGAATGACCCATGGAGGACGTAGCTTGCAAAACGAGGAAGAAACATGGGTCGCTGGCGACCCATGGCCTATGGGTCGCTGATGACCCATAGACTTGGCTTGTTTTGCAAGCCAATGTCTTGGCCTCTTCTCGTAGTGTTCTTTGGCTAGTTTGTCTGAAGGTTTGAGGAGAGGAACAGGTCGCTAAAGATCCGAGCACTTAGGATTTTTCTGGAGTTTGGAATTGGAGATGTTCACACAGTCTTTTATCGTAGTTGTTTCATCTCAATGGAAATTCACTAGTTGTTCACGCTCAACTGCAGATTGGACTAAATGAATACTGATCTCTTGGCTTCGTCGATCCCAGTCGTTGCCTTAGCCATATAGCTTGGCCCTTGTTAATCCCTTATCTTAGCTTTTTTGGTTAAGTTCTGAACCATCCTATTTACACGAGGTTGTCCAGTTTCCTATTGGTTCCTGCTGGGTCAAAAACCCAGATAACAGCTTTGAAGCAGCGGGCTCCAATGCATGCACCTTGCCCTTTCCATCCTTATCAGGCTCCTTGAACTGGCTCTTAGAGTGGCCTATCTACTCATAGTTGTAGCACTTGACATTCTTCCCTTTAGCCACTTCCTTTGCTTTCCCAGCAGGACACTCATTGGCAAAGTGCCCCTTCCCATCGCACTTGAAACAGACAATCTCAGACATCCCTTTTTTAGTTGCTCCACCCTTCTGAGCACCTTTTTTGGAAAGAACTTCCTATTCTGACCCTACCAACCGGGACTTCTTTGGCCTTACTCTTCTCTAGAGAATCAAGCAACTCCTCATGCCTTAAGGCCATCTCCACTACAAAATCAGAAGGATCTCTAATATGAGGTAATGTAGCCCTGGCTAACTTAGGCTTCAACCCCCTGATAAACTTCTCGTTCCTCTTCATGACTATGTCAACTGAAGCATACCCATATGGGGCCAACTCCTCAAACTTTCTAACATACTCAAGAACTGACATATGCCCTTGCCCTAACTCAGCAAACTTCCTGATCAGAGCTGACTATGCCATTGCAGACATAAACCTCTCCTGGAACCTTCCCTTGAAATCTTCCTAGATTATTGTCTCCTCATCCACTACCACGGTCACACTATTCCACCAGAACAAAGTAGCTCCCTAAAGCTGTCTAGATGCCAACCTCCTCTTTTGTTCATCATTGAGCCCCAAATTTGCAATCCTTTTGCAGTGCAACAAACAATTCTCTACCTCAATGACATCCTCCATTCCAACAAACAGCTTCCCTCCAAGCTTAATGTAGTCCCCACTCAACTTTACATAGTCGTTGACAACTAGAGCTCCCGGAACTCCTCCTCCCCCTACTCCAGCAGCAACACTTGCCTACACCATATTCACAAAGAAATGATACATAGCTTCCATTCTAACTTGTGGGACTCCAACACCCACATTCTCTGCTTGTGCCTGACCTTGACCTCTTCTCACATTAGGCATGGCATTCCTATCAGTGCCTTTCCCTCATGGGTTAACTCTTCCTCTTCTTCCTTCCATATATGTATTCAAATCTTATGAGATACAGAAAATAACCTAACAAAGATAGGAGACTAAAGATAAAGCGTATACTTATATATAGCAAATACAAGTACGTTACTATAGCGTTATCCCATACCCCAACCTTACTCTACTTCTTTAGGATTATGTTTTAAAAAGCATTTTTAGTTAAAGTTTTTCATAAACCTCGCTTTGATACCAAGTTGTAACATTCCGTATCTAGAGGCCAAAAGCTAGGCGCTACAAATGCTGCAATCATCTATAGTATAACTTCTGGTGACAAAATACAGCTATGTTAATGGTATCCATAATATCAGAAACACTTGAATATGAACAAAATCATAGATTTTTAAAGCAAACATTTTTAATGATTACATTTCAAAACAATATCATATCCAAGTTATGAAATCTCAAACGTTTCTTAGGCATTGATCAAATATAATTTACAATAATACGCCAAGAGCGGCATATGACGATACCCCATTGGATAATCAAAGCAATATAGTCATATCTAACTTAATACACAGCGGAATCAAAAAAAAAATCTGCGATCCTAATTAGCTATCCGTCAGCCACCTGCTCGTCTTTGGAAGCTTTATTCGCCCAAAGACAAAAACCTGAAAACCTTAACTGGTGCAGCAGTGGAAATAACAAAATGATGATTCTGTGAAAGTAGCAATCGATGGAATGAAGAATACTGAAATGGCTCAAATTCGTTGATCCGAAGATACCAAATTCTAGCTATCTCTGACACGTTGATCGCGCACGATACCGTGAAGAGAGATCTACAATTCTTCGAGCGTTGATCAAGCGCACTTGATTCCGCGAATTGGCTCCAACGATCGAAGATTCGAGCGCACTCGAATGTCGAAGGTGGAGATAGGAGATTACACTCAACTACCAATTTGGTGAAAGCACAAAGCTAACAAAACAAGAGTTTTTATTCAAATCAACTGAACTATTACAAATGGCACCACCGGCCTATTTATAGAGGTTACAACACACTCCATAGAAAATGTACAACTCATAAGTCGTCCATGACTCAAGACACCACACGACTCACCTTAGGTCGTATGCGACCTAACAGATCCTACGACTTAAGAATGTATTTCAAACACATTACAACATAATTCCGACGACATACGACTTATAATAAACGACTTAAAATCATACGACTTAACAATATGTTTAACGACTTTACAACATACGACTTATACAACTCACACGACCTAAAAAATAAACGGCATCTAGAGCGAGCGACCTAAAAATGAACGGCATCCCCATTTAGCGATCTAACAGAAGCGGCTTCAGAAAATCTTCGCGACCTAAGTCTTCACGACCTAAGGCTTCACGACTTAAAGCCTCGCGACTTATAGTGAACGACTTATCTCCCCAGATCTTCCCACGACCTAGCATAGGTCGTAACTCGTTAAGTCGTTCGAGCGCCTTTCCTTTTAGCTTGTTAACTCGCGGTTCTCCACTAGGTCGTTCACGACTTAGTCCCTTTAGCTTGTTAACTCGCAGTTCTCTATTAGGTCGGTCACGACTTATGGCTTCTTTAAGTCGGTCACGACTTAGTACTTCCTCGCGAACTTCCTTGTTAGCTCCCATGGTCTTAGGTCGGAAACGACTCAACCTTTCTGAGCGACTTAAGATTTCGTTAGGTCGGTCACGACCTAACACTTGGCCTGCATCATCCTCCCCTAGTTGAGAGAAATTCGTCCTCGAATTGGCATCTTCCTCCTCCGTAACACACTCATCCCCTTGGTACGGAACTAAGTGTTTGACGTTAAACACATCAGAAGTATGAATATTATTCGGCAATTCCAATTGATACGCGTTCTCATTGATTTTCTTCAAAATTTTTACTGGACCAATCTTCCGCGCTTTCAATTTATTGTACGTTCCTATTGGAAAACGATCCTTTGTTAACACTGCATAAACCAAATCCCCTTCATTAAATTCAACTCGCCTTCGCCTCAGATCTGCAGATCGTTTGTACTTCTCATTCGCTTTCTCCAATCATTCCTGAACGATTTTATGATATTCAGTCAATCCATCAACAAAATCAACAGCTCGTTTAATGGTTCCCTTGGATTGTGGTACTATCGTCAAATCCAACGGTCCCTTTGGTAAACTTGAATACACTATCTGAAATGGACTGAATCCTGTACTGCGGTTTATAACATGGTTATGAGCAAACTCTGCTTAACATAATTTCATATCCCAACTCTTCAGATTATCTTTCACAAGACATCTTAACAAATTCCCCAGCGATCTGTTCACGACCTCGGTCTGTCCATCCGTTTGCGGATGATAAGCGCTGCTAAAGTTCAACTTCGTTCCCACCATCTTCCACAAACTTAGCCAAAAATGACTTAGAAATCTAGTATCCCGATCAGAAACAATGGATTCTGGCAAACCATGTAAACGATATACCTCTTTGAAGAATAACTCAGCAACCCGGACAACATCAGCTGTCTTCTTACAAGCGATGAAATGTGCCATTTTTGAAAACCTATCCACTACAACATATATCGAATCATTCCCCTTTGAGTTCTCGGTAATCCCAAAACAAAATCCATACTGATATCAACCCATGGTTTAACAGGTACAGGTAATGGCATATACAACCTTGCATTCATCGCTTTTCCCTTGGAAACTTGGCAAATATGACATCTCTCCACAAACCTTCCAACTTCCCGCTTCATCGACGACCAAAAATAAGATTGAGAAATCAGATGTAGTGTACGGTCTCTACCCACGTGGCCTTCTTCATGTAGCTCCCTTACAATCTTCATTCTCAAACTACAATCAGGTATGCACAATTGATTTCCTTTGAACAGAAAACCATCTACCATCATAAACTCATCCGACTTCCCCTCCTTGACTTCATCAACAAACTTTGCAAAGTAAGGATCATCGTCAAACAACTCTGGTAACACATCAAACCCTGTTACTTCAACCTTCATTGTTGTTAACAAATGATTCTTTCGGCTCAACGCATCTGCAACTCGATTTGTAACTCCCGATTTATGTTTCACCACAAATGTAAATTGTTGTAAGTATGCAATCCATGAAGCATGTCTTGCTGCAATCTTGTCCTGTCCCTGCATATGTTTCAACGCTTCATGATCAGTATACAAAAAAAATTCTTTATGAAACAAATAATGTCTCCAATGTTTCACGGCTTGCACGATAGCATAAAACTCCATATCATATGTACTATATCTCATCTTTGCTCCTGATAACTTCTCACTGAAATATGCAATCGGACGTCCCCTCTGACTCAACACTCCTCCAATCCCAACCTTGGATGCATCAGTATGTAGTTCAAACACTAACTGAAAATCTGGTAACACTAGAATTGGTGCTGTCGTCAAAAGTTCTTTGATTCTATCAAAAGCGAATCCGGCTTCCTCCGTCCATGAAAATTGTTTCCCTTTCATACAATCAGTAACTGGTGCCATCACGCTACTGAAGTGTGGAATAAACCTTCGGTAGAATGATGCCAAACCATGAAAACTTCTAACATCGGTTATTGTTCTGGGTTGTGGCCAGTTTCTGACTGCTTCAACTTTATTCTGATCAACCTGTATTCCTCCTCCCGAAATAACATATCCCAAGAATAGAACACTATGCGTCATGAACACGCATTTCTTTGTCGCAGCATAAAACTGTTCTTGTCGCAATACCATCAACACTACCTTCATATGTTGCAAATGTTCTTCTGAGCTTCTACTATATATCAGTATATCATCAGAATACACTACTACAAACTTCCCAATAAAAGGTCTAAAGATTTGATTCATCACCCGCATGAATGTACTAGGTGCATTTGAAAGACCAAACGGCATGACCAGCCATTCATATAATCCTTCTCTCGTCTTGAATGCTGTCTTCCATTCATCTCCTGGTCTTATACGAATTTGATGATAACCACTCTTTAAATCAATCTTCGAAAATATGGTAGCCCCGCTCAACTGATCCAACAAATCATCAAGCCTCGGCATTGGAAATCTGTATCTCACAGTAATCTTATTCAGTGCTCGACTATCAGTGCACATCCTCCACGTTCCATCCTTCTTGGGTACCAATAAAGCTAGTACAGCACAAGGACTTAAACTCTCCGGCACACGCCCCTGTTCAAGCAATTCTTTCACCTGCCTTCGCAACTCCTCATGCTCTTTTGGACTCATTCTGTAGTGTGGTCTATGAGGTAACACAGCTCCTGGAACAAGATCAATTTGATGTTGAATGTCCTTCAACAGCGGTAATTCCGTTGGCAATTACTCTGGAAATACATCGTCAAACTCTTCCAGTATTGGTTTTACTTCTTCTGGTATTTCCACCACTTCATGACTCTCCCGTCTAATCAATATAAATACTTCAGGCTCCTCCTCAACCTCCTTGACAAACTCCTTCAAAGATAACAAAGTTTTAAGCTCTTCAATCTCCTTCAACTTGCTTTCTTCTGGTTGTCGCTTCTTGGGCACTAAAGTAATTTTGGTGCCTTCAAACATAAAACTGTAACTGTTTGTACGCCCATCATGTTGCACCGCCCTATCATACTGCCACGGTCTCCCCAGCAACAGATGACATACGTCCATGTCCACAACATCACACCAAATTTCATCCTTGTATTTCTTCCCAATTGAAAAATTAACACAAGCCCTTCGACTAACTTTCACCTCCCCACCTTTCCTCAACCAAGCTAACTTGTAAGGCTTCGGATGCTTCTCTGTCTTCAATGATAACTTCTTCACAGCCTCTGTAGAGATAATATTATCACAGCTTCCCGCATCAATGACAAATTTGCAAACCCTTCCCAAGATAGTGCATGTTGATTGAAAGATGTTACTCCTCAACCAGCTAGTCTCTTCCTCCTGCTTCAGTGTTAAGCAATTCCTCCTCATCATTAATGTATATCCGTCATCTCCAAACAATAACTCTTCCTCCTCAACTGGTAATGAATTAGAACATTCAGCCTCCTCATCCTCATCTTCAACCTCAGCTATCATTGCTCGCTTCTTCGGCTTTGGACATTCATTACTCTTGTGACCAACTTCCTGACAATTGAAACATTTGATACCACTGTTGATCCTGGTTTTAGCAATTTCATTAACAACTGGTTTTGCAACAGCCTTCGAAACATTCGTAGTACTACTAGCCCCTTTCATTGGATTGTTAGAATTTGTAAACACACCACCACCTCGTCTACCCTGTTTCTCCCAAGCTAACGCTTTATGATGTGCTTCAGCAACAGATCTGGGATCAAACATATTCATCATATCCTGTATCTGCATTCTCAACCCTCCAACAAATCTAGCTGTTCTTCTGTTTCCATAATATCATTCCTCGCAATAAGTTGATAAAACTCATCCGCGTAATCATTAACAGTCTTTGTGCCCTGCCTCAAGTTCTGCAAACGTTGATACATCATATATTGGAAATTGTAAGGTAAGAACGTTGCTTTCATCAATTTCTTCATCTTCTCCCATGATTCAACCTTTGACTTCCCCATTCGTTCACGTGTAAGTTTGGTTTGCTGCCACCATGCTAAAGCTCTACCCCTCAACCTTGTAGCAACCAACTTCACTCTACGATGTTCTGGAACTTCCTTGAAGTCAAAAATTTCTTCAACATTAGCCACCCAATCCAAAAACTCCTCAGCTTGCATACCACCCTTGAATTTAGGAATTTCAGTTTTCATCCCTGATTCCCACTTGTGATCATACTCAGAGTAATTTCTTCCTTGACCTCGTCCTTGTCCTCGAACACTACCACCATCATACTCCTCTTCAAAATCAGATGTATATCGATGTCGATCCTGACCACCAACATCTCTACTATCTCGCATATCTCTTCTACTTTGTCTATCATCCTCTCGATATGGTTCTTCTTCGAATTCTCTATGACTTCGTCTTCCTTGATGAGATTGTGGCGATATTCTCCTTCCTTCCGAAATCGATGGCGAAACCCTATTTCCACCTTGGTTTGAAATTGGCGATGTTCTTCTTCGGGGTTGATTCATATCCATCATAAGCTTCTCTAACCTCCCAATACCTTCATCCAACTTCTCATTGAATTTGTTACTAATGTGTTGTTCCATTTGTTCAGCGTCTTCTCGCTTATACAAATCTTCAACATTTTGATGGCGGTAAGCTCTTCTCGGCGGCATACTTGAAAACTTCACAAACACTTCAAAAATTCAAACACAATTCGAACTTAGATCCAAAATGCTATGGATCGAAAACTCCAAACTGGTTGCAACTTCGCGATGAACACGATGAACACAAACTTCTTCGATTTCAACTCGGCTTTGCTTGATGTAGCTTGGCCTCGCTAACTCTTCAAACTTCTTCAAAAGAATTGGCTCCAAGACTCGATTTAGCTATGATTGGCTAAAACTTTGCTCTGATACCAAATGGTGCAGCAGCGGAAATAACAAAATGATGATTCTATGAAAGTAGCAATCGATGGAATGAAGAATACTGAAATGGCCCAAATTCGTTGATCCGAAGATACCGAATTCTAGCTATCTCTGACACGTTGATCGCGCACGATACCGTGAAGAGAGATCTACAATTCTTTGAGCGTTGATCAAGCGCACTTGATTCCGCGAATTGGCTTCAACGATCGAAGATTCGAGCGCACTCGAATGTCGAAGGTGGAGATAGGAGATTACACTCAACTACCAATTTGGTGAAAGCACAAAGCTAACAAAACAAGAGTTTTTATTCAAATCAACTAAACTATTACAAATGGCACCACCGGCCTATTTATAGAGGTTACAACACACTCCACAGAAAATGTACAACTCATAAGTCGTCCACGACTCAAGACACCACACGACTCACCTTAGGTCGTATGCGACCTAACATATCCTACGACTTAAGAATGTATTTCAAACACATTACAACATAATTCCGACGACATACGACTTATAATAAACGACTTAAAATCATACGACTTAACAATATGTTTAACGACTTTACAACATACGACTTATACAACTCACACGACCTAAAAAATGAACGGCATCTAGAGCGAGCGACCTAAAAATGAACGGCATCCCCATTCAGCGATCTAATAGAAGCGGCTTCAGAAAATCTTCGCGACCTAAGTCTTCACGACCTAAGGCTTCACGACTTAAAGCCTCGCGACTTATAGTGAATGACTTATCTCCCCAGATCTTCCCACGACCTAGCATAGGTCGTAACTCGTTAAGTCGTTCGAGCGCCTTTCCTTTTAGCTTGTTAACTCGCGGTTCTCCACTTGGTCGTTCATGACTTAGTCCCTTTAGCTTGTTAACTCGCAGTTCTCTATTAGGTCGGTCACGACTTATGGCTTCTTTAAGTCGGTCACGACTTAGTACTTCCTCACGAACTTCCTTGTTAGCTCCCATGGTCTTAGGTCGGAAATGACTCAACCTTTCTGAGCGACTTAAGATTTCATTAGGTCAGTCACGACCTAACACTTGGCCTGCATCATTAACCCTCGGCCTACTCAAATCAATTTTGAGCACCCGAGAGTTTAAGGGGGAAAAAACTTCGATTCAGACATAAATCTTAGTGTGAATAGCTCTGTTACATCTCTTTTTACTGATATTAAGTGAGACCACGCCGCTTAGCGGAACGGGTTTTCCCTCACTAATATCCTTTTCAAAACATATATTTTGCAAATCCTTTCCTGCAACCAAACTGGTTAATCAAACTAATTATATCAAAATAGCAATATCCTTTATGCTAATAAATGGACTATGTCCGTTAAATAGAAAAAATGTGAGCTATCTGCCCACAACATAATAGTAAGGTCCGTTATGCTAACAAAATGGATTAACTGTCCGAAAAACAATAGCAAGGTCCGTTATGCTAAAATGGACTAACTGTCCATAAAACTGTGCTAACTGCCGCTTACTAGACTAACTGTCCGGATTAAAATGGACTAACTGTCCGGATAATTTCTTAGGGTTAACTACCCTTTAAATTTTCCTTGAAAAACTTTCTGTTTGTACCAAAAATAGGCACAACACTCTTCGGAAGTTATTTGAAGAGATAAAATGAAGAATATAAATATGAAACAGAGATTATCTAACAAAAACTTCAACAAATAAGAATGTAAAATGCAAAGACAGGCAATTTAGAGTAGTTCGGCGTAGCGCCTACGTCCACTGTGAAGTTTTGATGATTTTATTGATTCCCTTTCGATGATTACAAGCAATTGCAGCAAACAACAGTGGATTACAATTTGGAATTCGAATTAAACAGTAGGAATAAGATGCAAATATCAATCCGGTAGAGTCTGGACGCTTGAGAATCAAAAGATCCTTTTTCTGTTGGCTCTGGGGCTCTATTTATAGGCGTAGGAGGCTCGGATCGAGCTCAAATCTCGGGAGACTTTTTCTGGCACGTGAGTGGGCCCACGCGACCAACTTCAGGAAGTTTCGCCTCGATCTGTGATCGATACGAATCCATTTAGTATCGATCAAGATCACGCCCAATTATGCTGAGATTTGGTGGAAACATTCTTCACTGTGTCTGCAACCTCTAGTGAAAATTTCATGGCATTTGGATTAGTGGATTGAGAGATATCGTCGATACGAAGTGATGTTCTTTGCCAGGCTGTGTGGTTCGAATCCATCCTTTCGAACTGATGGCTTCGAATCGATGGTGTCACGCGCCTCTGTGATGACGTGGAGCGCACGCTTCGCCTCGATCCGGTCTTCATTCCGAGTCGACTCCATATATCTCGGCACGTTCGCATCGAGGGATGACACGTCATCTTGGCTTGCTGTCTTGGTGGACTCGAATGAAGCATCACTGATGGATTCGAACAAGGCTTCGCTGATGGAGTCGAACAACCCTTTCTCTGATGGATACGAGCCTTGTAGCTTCTCCATGGATACAAAGTCAATTGATGCGAACTTGAACCTTTCGATGGATACGAATGAAGGTGATCTGATGGATGCGAAGCAGACACTGGCTGATGGATACGAAGCGCTTCATCTGCTGAGGGGTATGAAGTCCATCGATATGAACTCGATGGATTCGAACACAGCCGCTCCTGATCGATACGAACTCATGGGAGTTGGCCGATATGAAGTAGGCGATCTGCCGATGGATTCGAATGAGGCCGAATCGAACCTAGGTACTTCGATGGATTCGAAGTTGATCGATAAGAAAATGATCGATTCGAACTAAAGTTTAGTGATGGATACAAAATCACACATAGTGATGGATACGAAATATGGACTTTTCCCTTCAATTTGAATCGATCATAACTTGAGCGTATGAATCCGGATTGACCTGAAATTTGAGACGCTGACTTCTATGATCTTTCTTGTCATGTCCTATCAATTGTAACTCAATCTGGACGCAGAAAAAATTCAGCGACATCCACGATGAGCTATACTTGTTCTCTAGTCAGTTCCTTGGTGTCCTGGCCTTGCCAAAAGGCGGGATAACACTTTCCAAAATGATTTAGTCCTTCTAACCATATATAAGGAAAATATATATCTTTAGCTTTACTCTAAGCTATTTTGCCATGATATATATACTTTACTCAAAATAATGTTGATGAATTTTAATGAGTGTTACCTGGAGGTTTGACCAGGCAACTAGGTCGGTAGGCATTTTAATGGTCGTTCTGCATTTCAGAGGTCGTCCGGCATTCAGAGGCCGTCCGGCATGTCAATGGTCATTCGGCATTTCAGAGGTCGTCCGGCATTCAGAGGTCGTCCGGCATTCAGAGGCCGTCCGACATTTCAATGGTCGTTCGGAATTTCAGAGATCGTCCGGCATTCAGAGGCCGTCCGGCATTTCAATGGTTGTTCGGCATTTCAGAGGTTGTCCGGCATTCAGAGGCCGTCCGGCATTTCAATGGTCGTTCGGCATTTCAAAGGTCGTCCGGCATTCAGAGGCCGTCCGGTATTTCAATGGTCGTTTGGCGTTTCGGAGGTCGTCCGACATTTAAGAGGTCGGCTGGCATTCAGAGGTCGCTCGGCATCCCGGCCTCGACCGACATTCGAACCTTGTTCGGCATTCATTATTTGTTCGGCATTCCAGCCTCGATCGGCATCTCCCCTCAATCGTCATCTCCCCTTGACCGGCATTGATTCTCGTTCGGCCTGCACTCTTCACTCAACACATTACCTCGATCAGCATAGAGATATCGTTCGGCATTTTGCCGTTCGGAATTTGTCGTTCGGCACGCATAAGTTACTCACTTTGGGCCGAAATATCTGACTACTAGGCCCACCAGGGAAGTCCAACCCAGCTTCGTCTATAAATAGAGAGGCAGGGGCATAGTGAAAAGGACCTTTTTTTGAGAACACTGGGGAGAATCTGCCACTTTCAAGACTCATCCTTTTTACTTAGCAATTGCGTTCAAGTAATTGGTGCACGGATTGTATCTGTAATCGATTATCAAGTAAAGCAATAAAGATTAACCTCAAAGTGGACGTAGGCAGTTACGCCGCACCACTATAAATCTTGTGTTCTCGTCTTTTCATTTAATTTATCATATTGCTCTCTGTTTAAATTTATCTTCCTCATTTATCTCTCTACACAATCTTTCTCAACGAGGTTAGTGACCAATTTTAGTGCTAACACTTTGGTGCTTTCACCGAGAATCGAATTCTCAGGCCATAAGTATCTGCTTTGAAGCTACTGGATTGAATAAATCCCCCGAAGGAGATCCGAGTCATTCATAAGACGTCCGTTGATTCTACTCAGAGTTCTTACCAATAACTCTACAATGGGAAGACCACGTACCAGATCAACCTCTCATAATGCGGACGCCCATGAGACCGCCAGCGTACAACAAGTAGGACCTAGCAATCAGCAAGTAAATCAAGGCGCAGGGACAACCGCCCAGGACCAAATGCAAGTTATCACCAGAACATAGTTCAACGACTTGATGAGAGAGCTCATGGAAAGCAGGAGACAACTTGGAGAGCAGATGCAAGCCAACGCCAACCTTATGGCACAGCTTACTCAACAACAGCATCAGAATGCTGGGGGCAGTCCAACTCCTTACTCTTCATCTGATAGCTCAACGTCATCCGATGAACCTCCCAGGCGTAGACGCCGCAAGACTGAAACTACATAGGTAGGTGCTGCTGATCGAACAACTGGGGATCGCTTACACCTCGGAGACCACAACCGAATAGGAACATGAAACTTAGGAGCTGGAGCGCAGGTGGAGGCTGGACGCCCGGCTCCCCAAGATGCCAATGATGCCGAACCTTAAGATGCATGTCTGGTAGATCACCAGTAGAGGAGGCATCAACCTGATCAATCCCGAAGGACAGACTCCAACCTGCCATCTTCCATACAAACTCCAGACTTATCAACTATGGTCAGACAACTGATGAGAGAAAATCAAGGCCTGACAAATGATGATTGGGGGGTATCCAAGAGTCATACTCTGTTCACAGACGCTGTTCTACAAGCAGAATACCCCAGGAAGTTTAGCATGCCAACTATCCCGACTTCTTCCGCGGTCCGTGTCCAGTTTCGAGGAGTTGGCGAAGAAATTTATAGAGCAGTTCAGAATACATACTACTCGTCTAAAGGATGTGATGTCTCTATCAAGTGTAATTCAAGCTCCTGGAGAGTCGTTGAAGGAGTATTTGCAGAGATTCCATATTGCGGCTACTGAAGGCAGTAATCCCAATGATCACGCAATTCTTATGGCTGTGATGTGAGGTGTGGATCCGGATTCAGAGTTTGGAGATTGGCTGGCAGGAAAACCTCCAACTACGCTAGAGATTTTTTACTCAAAGGCACATCAGTTCATAAGAAGAGAGGAAGCGAGGTGGATAAGGCGAGATAAGGCACCGGGGCCTGTTCAGGAGTCCGTGAAAAGCAACATCGCTGTGAAGCAATCCGGAGACAACTCGGGGAAAGTTCAGGTTAATGTCCAGAACAAGCCCGGGCAATCTAAGGAATCCGGAGGAATAAATCAGGGGAGGAAGAGAGAAGCGGGGAAATGGAAGCCGAGAAATCCAACCTACAACGAGTATACCCCACAAAATGCATCTCTTGAAAATATTTACCTATCAACTTGCAATACCTTTCAGTACAGAAAGCCACACCCAAAGGAGTCAACCGAAGAACAAAAGCGGATCGGGAAGTATTGCCGCTTTCATGAGACTTATGGGCACAATACTGAAGAGTGCAGACACCTACACGACGCTATAGAGAAGTTGATTAGGCAGAAAAAGTTACATGAGTTTGTAAAGAATCCGCAAGAAGGTGGACAGGGAACGTCCAATCCCGATCGTGCACCAGCTCCACGTCACCCGGAGGAGCCTGCTCGGACCGTGGGCAGACTGGTCATAAACACGATCATCGGTGGACCTCACCCTGTAGATAAGAACTGGCAAGAAATGGAACGATATGCAAATTCCTTGAGGCATGCAGATTTTGAGTGTTGTTCCAACATGGAGGATGGGACCCCTACTAAACAGCTGTGCATGATGACAGACGATATAGTATTCAGAAGCAGAGATGCTGACCAGGTGGAGGCTCCTACCATTGACCCGATGGTCATATCTGCGACAATCGGGCCGGCTTTTGTGAAAAGAATTTTGATTGATTATGGAAGTTCTATCAATATCATCTTCAAGAAGGCTTATGACCAGATGAAGATGGAGACGAAGGATTTGAAGCCATCTAAAGCTCGTATACATGGCTTTAATGGCGCAGAAACCGATGCAGTGGGATATGTTGAGTTGCCAGTTGAACTGGGACAAGGTGAGCGTAGGAGGGTGCGAATCCTACCTTTCATAGTTTTGGATGTGGATTCTTCGTACAATGTGTTGTTGGGCCGACCGGCCCTGGCTGAGTTTAGGGCAGCATTGGCCCCGTGGTGTTTGACTTTAAAATTTCCGACTGACAAAGGAGTAGGTGTTGTTCATGGTGACCAGGCGACCGGTCGTGCATGTTATGTGGCTGAGCTTCGAGAGGCCAAGCGGAGAGAGAAAGGAAAGGTTGCGGACAGTTCCGTCCGCATTCAGAATACTGACAATTGACAAGTAATGCCTGAGCCCCGGCTCGGGCAAAATTCTCAGATCTACAGAGACATAGATCGAGAGATGACGATGAGGAACCCAGGGAAGAAAAAGCAGCATCGGCTGAACTGACGATTGACATTTCAGTCAGCCGAGACGATCCATCGCGAGTACTGAAGATTGGATCACAACTCAGCCCCTCAATGACTGAAGACCTCAGTGATTTCCTCCTAGCGAATCTCGATGTTTTTGCTTGGACACATCCCGACATGTGCGGGATTTCTCCCGCTATTACGAGTCATATGTTGAACATAGACTCGGAGTACGTCCCAGTTAAGCAAAAGAGGAGAGGAATGGACCTGGAGAGGTCCGCTGCTCTCAGAGAGGAGGTGGATAGACTCAAAGCCAATAGGTTCGTCCACGACGCCCTCTACCTTGAATGGGTGTCAAACCTCGTGCTAGTGAAAAAGGCGAATGGGAAATGGAGAACTTGCGTAGATTATTCCGATTTAAACAAAGGGTGCCCTAAGGACAGTTTCCCATTACCTATAACTGATCAGTTGGTCGACTCCACTGCAGGACAGGAGTTGTTGTTATTCATGGATGCGTACTCGGGATACAATCAGATCCCGATGCACATTCCAGACCAGGAACACACCAGTTTCGTCACAGACGTTGGGCTATATTGCTATGTAGTAATGCCTTTCGAATTGAAAAATGCGGGGGCGATGTACCAACATTTGGTAAACCGAATGTTTAAAGACCATATTGGTAGAACAATGGAAGTCTATGTGGATGACATGCTCGTGAAGTCACGACAGTCAAACAACCACATTCGAGACTTAGCAGAGATGTTTGGCATACTCAGATATTATGGAATGAAGATCAACTCTCTGAAATGTTCCTTCGGCGTTGCGTCGGGGAAGTTTTTGGGATTCATTGTTAATGCCCGGGGAATTGAAGCTAACCCGGAAAAGATTCAAGCTATTCGAGACGTACAAGTGCCCAGAATTATAAAACAGGGGCAAAGCTTGAATGGTAAGTTGGCTGCGCTGAGTCGATTCATATCTAGAGCCACAGACAAGTGTATTCCCTTCTTCGATATAATAAAGAAAGGAAAGAGGAATTTTGAATGGACATCCAATTTTGAGGAAGCATTCCGAGATTTGGTAAGGCATTTGGAGAGTCCTCCAGTGCTGTCGAAACTAGTAGACCACGAAATGTTGTACGTGTACTTGGCCGTATCCCCGCATGCTATAAGTGCGGCTTTGGTCTGCGAGGAGGACCGAGTCCAAAAGCCGGTGTATTACGTTAGTAAACGTTTAACGGGGGCAGAAAGAAATTATCCTAAAATTGAGAAATTGGCCTATTGCTTGGTGATTGCATCACGTAAGCTGCGTCCATACTTCCAAGCGCACTCAGTCGGTGTCTATACCGATCAGCCCTTGCAGCAGGTACTCCAACGACCAGAAACTTCTGGAAGGATGTTAAAATGGAATATCGAGTTGAGTCAGTTCGATATTACTTACCTATCACGAAGAGCCATACAAGGACACGCATTAGCAGATTTCATCGTTGAGTTTACTATATCAGACGAACCAGATAGTCATAGTGTCATTCCCTCCATTCGATGGAAATTGTATACCGATGGGGCATCAAACGACCGTTGCTCTGGGGCTGGTGTAGTTCTTGTGACCCCAGAAAACCGATCGATTTGTTATGCTTTGAAGCTCAATTTCCCGGCTATGAATAATGAAGCAGAATATGAAGCATTGATTGCTGGTTTATAGCTTACTGGAGAACTCAGGGTAAAGTCAGTTGAAATATTTTGTGACTCACAGTTGGTGGTGTACCAAGTGCGAGGAGATTACCAAGCAAGGGGACAAAAGCTTGCTCCGTACCTTGCTCTGATTCAGGAACTATTGACGAACTTCGAACATTATGACATTTCGCACGTCCCGTGTGAACAGAACAAGGAAGCCGACTCGTTGGCCAAATTCGCAAGTACTGGCGATGCACAGCAAATGGGATTAGTTCCCGTCGAAACCTTACATGCTCCAAGCATAGATGTAATGGAGGTTGATTTTGTGTTGGAAACAGGAATCGAGAGGGAGTCATGGATAACCCCATTCAAACTATACCTGATAAACGGGACTTTACCCAAAAGAAGGAGCGAAAGACGACAGGTCATTCGCAAAGCCGCGCGATATGTGATGCAGGATGGAGTAATGTATCGGAAGGGGTTCTCGGTCCCCTTATTACGGTGCAGTGCCCATGATGAGACAAAGCGGGTCTTGAAGGAAGTTCATGAAGGAGAATGTGGCGACCACACTGGGGGGCAGACACTTGAAAAAAATCCTCCGTTACGGATACTATTGGCCAACTGTGAATCTGGATGCTGCAGATTATGCAAGAAAATGTGACAAGTGTCAAAGATATGCGAAAATCCCGAGAGCTCCACCAACGGAACTCACGCAAATGGTTAGTCCTTGGTCGTTCACAATCTGGGGAATCGACATAATCGGTTCTTTGCCTATATCCAAAGGAGGTGCAAAATACGCAATAGTTGCGGTTGACTACTTCACAAAATGGGCCGAGGCAGAGCCTCTAGCCACAATCACCTCCAAGAAGGTCATTAATTTCGTTGTACGATACATTATATGCCGCTTTGGCCTCCCGCGAACCATCATTACAGACAACGGAACTCAATTTGAAAGTAGAGAATTCAAAGATTTCTGTTTAAAGTACGGCATTGAGAAAAAGTTCGCCGTCGTTGCTCATCCGAAGGCTAATGGACAAGTTGAAGCCGTGAACAAAATAATCAAGTCTATATTGAAGAAGCGTTTGGAAAAGGCTGGAGGCAAGTGGGTAGAAGAACTTCCAACAGCGCTATGGGCTTATAGAACTACCCACAAGTCCGCGACTAGCCACACTCCATTCGCATTGGCATACGGCTCGGAAGCTGTTATACCCATGAAGCTTGAAGTTCCATCGCATCGAGTGACACATTATGATCTTAGGACGAATCATGAACTCTTATTGGAATCACTGGACTTCGTTGATGAAAAACGCGAAGAGGATGAGTTAAGGACGGCAGCATACAGGCACCGAGTTAAGCGATATTACAACGAAAACGTCCGCCCAAGAATCTTTGATGTGGGTGATCTCGTTTTGAAACAAGTTTTCCCGATACCATCACGAATGAATCCCAACTTGGAAGGTCCATATGTCGTTGAACGGAAGCTTGGAGAGGGAACTTTCAAGCTAGCGACCGTTGATGGCATGACACTTCCTCGAGCGTGGAACAGTGAACATTTGCGACGCTATTATATTTAGCCTATTTCTTTCAAGTTTTAGGTGCAATTATTTCCCGTATTTTTTTATTTCATTGATCCTTAGTTTCCTTTTAAGCATGTAATCGGACAATTTAGTTTATTTTCATGAATAAAGGCTTGAAGCCATTTTTTCCATGAATTACTGATGTTTCCGTACCTTATAGTCTAGTGATAAACAACTGGAGTTACATTATTCTGTATGATGTACGAACTCACATGAACGATTTGAATCTCCAAGTCCCCTGAGTGCGGACTGGAGTACTCTAAGTCCCTGGAGTGCGGACTAGAGTATAAACGACTTGAATCTCCAAGTCCCCTGAGTGCGGACTGGAGTACTCTAAGTCCCCGGAGTGCGGACTAGAGTATAAACGACTTGAATCTCCAAGTCCCTTGAGTGCGGACTGGAGTACACTAAGTCCCCGGAGTACGGACTAGAGTATAAACGATTTGAATCTCCAAGTCCCCTGAGTGCGGACTGGAGTACTCTAAGTCCCCGGAGTGCAGACTAGAGTATAAACGATTTGAGTCTCCCAGTCCCCTGAGTGCGGACTAGAGCACTCTAAGTCCTCGGAGTGCGGACTAGAGCATAAACGATTTGAATCTCCAAGTCCCCTGAGTGCGGACTTGAGAACTCTAAGTCCCCAGAGTGCGGATTAGAGTATAAACGATTTGAATCTCTAAGTCCCCTGAATGCGGACTGGAGCACTCTAAGTCCCCAGAGTGTGAATTGAAGAGTACTCTAAGTACCATAAATGTGAAATAAGAGATGTACAATTCCAAGGAATATCCGAGCAATGTGAAAATGGATTGGGAATGTATATAACTCGTAAAAACTTGAGTTTTGACCACAGTTATACAGAAAGCTAAAAAATAGAAGTCATTTGAAAGACAAAGAAACCAAACAATATTCATTAATTCAAAATGAGGTTATACAACCACTCCTCCAAAGCTCGGAGTCAAAAGTTTATCTACATAAACTATGAAAATGAATAAATAAGAGTAGTTACATGATCTAAGCTAACCCTCGTCGAACGAGTGTAGTGGCTATTTCTTCGTTTTCTTTAGCTTCTTTTCTTCCTTCGTTTGTTCGGACGACTCCTCCCCCAAGTGCTTTCTCTTGGACGTCTTGCTCAATAGAGAAACGGCATCAGGAGTGGGAGGAGGAACATCCAGTGGTTTGGATCTTCAAGGAAGAATGACTATTAGAGGCATGTTCAATGGATCGTCAAGTTCTACTACTTGAGGCTCGACCTTGATCTCAACTTTCTTCTTTTTCTCTTCCTCAAGTTGTTCCTTCATGCTCAATTTACCGGTATGTTCAGAAGCACCCGTGATTTCAATTTCACAACTCTCTTCAACGGGAGATGAGGTTTCAGATTTATCCTCGTCAAGCGCCCAATCATTTGAGCATCAGGGCCGGGGGTTACTCCTGCGTGAGTGGCCTCGCTTGCTTTCCCCATCTTCTCCTTGGTGTCGTCGCTCCTTGGAGACGGATCAGGGTCAGAACGGCCTGTGCAAATTCACAAGAAATGAACGTTAGAAAACAACGGCCTCTCGCCGAAAGTGACGGTTCGATGAACTTTGAGAAAAAGAGTTATATACCAGTTTCTTGCTGGCTTTCAACCGTCCGAGGAGTCTCACCCTCTAGAATAGGGGATAGCACGTGAATGCCGAGGCCGGGATCCTCCGGATCGTAACTGGCATGTTGTTCGAACGGATCAAGCACTGGCCGTTCAGCCGATTGAGTAGGAAGAGGAGCTGAAGGCCTGGTTCCAGATGGACCGGCCATGTCATTTTTCTCCTTTGATGGAGAAGAGCCTTTGCCAAAAAGAGCCATTGCTGCAGACAAATCTGAAGGCTCGTTCCCCCTGAGAAACTCTTTTACTAGAGCCTCCTCATCCACCTCCTCAGTACCCGACTCCACCTTTCTAATCTTTATTAATGTCTCTCAGGCCTCGGCTAAAGATTCAAGGTAGCCCTCGCCTAAGAAAGTCAAGTCCCGGTGCATGAGGACACTGGCGTTGTATTCAGCTATCAATGGGTCAAACATACACTTGACCTCCTCTCTGCCGGCCTCTGTGGCCGCCTCAAGGCAAGAGTCGATCTTCGTGGACGCTATTCTTTTACCCTCTTCACGGGCTTCGTCCTTCATCATCCCGACCTTAGAAAGCTCATCGTCGAGCTTTGCCTTTAAGAGTCGTGTAGCAACAATCTCGTTGCAATATCGTTGAGACTCCTCTTGAGCAGCTATCTTCTCTTCTTTCTCCTTAGAGAGTAGCTCTTTCAACTCTTTAACCTGCAGGGAGAGTGCGTCCCTTTCTTTCTGGACGGAGTCTTTTTCTAAAGCCAGGGCTCCACAGCGTTGGACCGCTTCGTCAATTTCCTTTTTATGAGTCATCTCTAGGCGGGTGACGGCCTCCGCTGTGTCTTTAGCACTCTGTTCGGCAGCCTCGAGTTGGGATTTATATGAAGAGAGCTCTTCATCCTGATTTTTGATAATGTCCTTATCAAAGATAGCTTTAAGTTTCAAGTTTCCTGTTGACGCTCAACCGAGACTTCCAAGACTTTCTCGACTAAATGAACAAACGCGTCATGTTGAACGTAAACGTCGTTGTTGCAAGCGATGGCGCTCTGCTTGACTTGCCCCGGAATATGATGAATTGCTGGAAGGAACTTCAGACCGTCGAAGTAGATTTTGGGAAATTTGACTTTAAGCTCGCCCAGCTTCTCCGATATCGCCGGGTCTGCTGCAGGAACTAGGGGAGGTGGCTTTGAAAGTTCTATTCTCTTACGATGTTCCCGGGACTGCCGTGTGCTAGATGAACCGGAATGTTGATCACGGGAAACATCAGGTTGAGACCCCTTCTGCGAAAGCTTCTCTTTGCCTTGCTCTGTTTGAGAAGGGAGACCGCGGGAGTATGAAGATTGGCTGTGTGATTTCTTTCGGTAAGTCGATTCTCGGGGACGGTTGTCTCGGTCTCCGGAGTTGTCTCTGTCCCGGCGCTTACCGGAGCCCGAATCCCGACTAGAATGGTGAAAGATGGATGAGCCATGGAGACGATCGAATCCATGGGAGCGTCCCATGTCACCTGCATAGAATGAGAATGACGACAAGTTAGAAAAGATCGGGGTGATGGCAAAAAATTGAAGTGTAGGGTGAAGTGCATGTGTGCGTGAGTGTCCTAGTGTTCCCCCCGACAAACCAGTTTCTTTATCTTTACTAATATGAGTTTTATCTCCCTGGACATGGGCTTGAGCGCCTGCATTGCCTCTGGCGGGCGAATGAAGCTTAAGCGCCTCTGGGTCGTGAAACCATAATTGAGCAGATCGTCAGGGATGGTGAGGTTCGACAGACCTTTCAGTGAACTTTCTAAGGGTTGAGGGGAAGGTTCTCTCTCCTATGAAATAAGCGTAACTTTAGAAGTTCCACCCACTTTCTTCCTCCTCAACTTATAGGTCATTTTCTTCTTTCCCTTTGAAGGGGAAGATGACGTCTCAATATCATGGACTTCGACCGTCGGGTCCTGAGTGGGACTCATATTTTCACCCGGTACTTCGGGTGTCTTGCCTTCTCTAATTTCTCCCTCTTCTGGCGTGCCGGGGGCTTTACGTGTTGAAGGCCCAGCCTGCCTTTTTCCCTTGTCTGTAGAAGGTTTGGATAGAGTGACGCCTTGGGGAAGGTTTATTCGACGACCTTTCGCCAGCAGCCCGAATCTCGCAAGTGACTCATTTGAAATGAGGGATTTGATGTCTCGATTTTCTGCAGGGAGAGCTCGGATAGTTGCCACTGCTTCATAAAATCCAGAGCCTTCGGGACGTGGGGTGATACCTGAAAAAGTGGATAAAGAGTCAAAAAAGATGCAGATTCCGCCAAATTCAAGTGTTGATCTAGAAAACGAACTTACTCCCTTCCACCCATCTCCTAGCGAAACCAGAAGGACAACGAACGTAGAACCACTCTTGCTTGTACTGGGAAAATTTGCTCCATGCCCCGGTTAGGATTTGGCATTTACTATATGGCTCCAAAAATATGAAAGATGGGCTATCCGACCGTCTCTTGAAGCGATAAATATAACGGATATCGCCTAGAGTCGGAAGCCTGGAGAAGACACTCATAAAGAGGATGCAAGTGCCATATAAGAAAGCATGACTGTTCGGAGGCAGTTGTGAAGGGGCGATCTCGATGTATTGCAATAAGTCGTGAAGGAAGGAGTTGAAGGGTGGAACGCTGCCAATCCAGCACATAAACTTATTGCAGGCTGTATACCTAGCTAGGGGCAAGTGCGGACGATCATTCCCCGAAGGAACTAACACGTCGTCGAAAGGGATTCCGTGGACAGAGCATATCCGACGGAGTGTACTTTCGTTAATCTTTGAGAACTGTGAATTGGCTGGGTCGTCTAAGAAAATAGCTGCCTCCAGAGCATCAGGAGCTAAGTCGACGGATGCTATCACAGCACTCGGTAAGTTTTGAGTAGGGCTAGTTGACGGATTTGAAGTATCTACAACTTCTTGTCGAGAGGATGGCCCAGGTCTGTCTGATATCGTAGTAGAGCTAGATTTTCTAGACATTTCTGATGAAGATCGAATCCGACAAAGCACCTGTTTGAACTATACTTGAAAAACAATTAACATTAGACTTAACAACATAAGTATTCCCCCCCGTGTGGTGTGTGAACTAGTGCGATTATTCAAACGTAAATGTCGAGCGAATGGAAAGACATTGGATTGAGAAAATAAGTTTGAGCTTCAGATTGTCATCTTCGAAGACCGTCATCGCTGACCGTCTATGAAGGCTTGTCACAAGACGGTTTATATTTTGAACTCGGCATCGTCACTGCATTTGAAAGGTTATTGGCTGTTAAGCAGGATTAAGTCCAAGTTTTCAGCTATTTAAAAACACAGAAGTTATCAGTCCGGATTACTCGATATGCTTTGTTGTTTAAGTCTGTCCTTGTTCATTGACATATATTCAGGCGTGGGATGTGCTAAGTCAACTGTACATCAGGTTCGAATAGTGTTGTTGTTGTGCACAACTCTCCTACCATCCATCATTGTCGTTCGGCATGCGGCAAGACATGTCGAACCACAATCATGCCAGGCTGTATCGTTCGGCACTCCACTCTCCCATCTGCTCTCTCCCCCGTTCGGCATAAGGGAGTCATGCCGAACCACACTCATGTCGAGCCGCCTTGCTCGGCACTTCACCCTCAACATCAACACTCCTCTACCTACCCACTTCATCGTTCGGCATTCGTCTAGTCATGCCGAACCGCTATCACATCGAACCCCTTCGATCGGCATTTCACCTAGCACTCACTTTTCTCCAACACTCCTTCCTACCTCGTTCGGCATAGAAGAATCGTGTCGAGCCATGAGCATACCGAGCCGCATCGCTCGGCATCCAGGCTCAATCCTCATTTCTCTTCTGATTCCCCCTCTTCCCTTGCTTGGCATAACTCACTACTCTTCTCTTCGCAGCTCGGCACGAGTGAGTAATGTCGAGCCATGGTCATTTTCTTTTTCGAATCTCACGCCATGCTAACTTCACAACACCAAACTTTATTACTCCCTACTCCCTCATATCCTAAATACCTATGACACCTCCTTCCTTCCATCACTCCGCCTAGCCCTAAAGCATGTTTCGACCCCGAATTCAATGTTCTTATCCACGCGGTTCCAATCGTCCTAAGTCTTACAAAGATTCACGAGTCCGAATCTCATTTTATGTTTTCTCTTCAAGATGAAATGTTTGAGGTTAAGGCCATTACCTAAGAAATCACTCAAATCTTGGGGATATATGGAGTAGGAAGCGCGATTTTGGTCGGGTTCTATGATTTGAAAAGGAGGAGAGGTAACTTATCGATTTTGAGAAAGGAAGGGAATGGTAAATAGTCTGCAGGAGTTAGAGACGAATTCATAAGAATATTAGAGCGGAGGTAAAAGGTAAAAAGGGAAGAAGGAGAGAAGTGCCAGCCTTTATAGTAGGAAGGAAAGAAGGTGAAGGGACAGAGACCGGTAGAACCGGTCAAGGCACAATGTCGTTCGGCATCCATGTGTCATTCGGCATCCATATGTCGTTCGGCATCCATGTGTCGTTCGACATTCATATCTCGTTCGACATCCATATGTCGTTCGGCATCCAATGCTCCGCTCGGCATTCAGGAAGACGATATCGAAAAGACAGAACGAGGGCTTAAAGGAAAGCACGGAGGACTCGTGATTCAAAGCGCATCACGATTGACCACCTGATGCACTTTGGGGGGCAAGTGTTACCTGGAGGTTTGACCAGGCAACTAGGTCGGTCGGCATTTTAATGGTCGTTCGGCATTTCAGAGGTCGTCCAGCATTCAAAGGCCGTCCGGCATTTCAATGGTCGTTCGGAATTTCAGAGGTCGTCCGGCATTCAGTGGCCGTCCGGCATTTCAATGGTCGTTCGACATTTCAGAGGTCGTCCGGCATTTCAGAGGTCGTCCGGCATTTCAATGGTCGTTCGGCATTTCAAAGGTCGTCCGGCATTCAGAGGCCGTCCGGTATTTCAATGGTCGTTCAGCGTTTCGGACGTCGTCCGGCGTTTCAGAGGTCGTCCGGCATTTAGAGGTCGCTCGGCATCCCAGCCTCGACCGGCATTCGAACCTCGTTCGGCATTCATACCTTGTTCGGCATTCCAGCCTCGATCGGCATCTCCCCTCGACCGGCATCGATTCTTGTTTGGCTTGCACTCTTCACTCAACACATTACCTCGATCGGCATAGAGATATCGTTTGGCATTTTGCCATTCGGCATTTGTCATTCGGCACGCATAAGTTACTCACTTTGGGCCGAGATATCTGACTACTAGGCCCACCAAGGAAGTCCAACCCAGCTTCGTCCATAAATAGAGAGGCAGGGGCACAGTGAAAAGGACCTTTTTTCGAGAACATTGGGGAGACTCTGCCGCTTTCAAGACTCATCCTTTTTACTTAGCAATTGCATTCAAGTAATTGATGCACGGATTGTATCTGTAATTGATTATCAAGTAAAGAAATAAAGATTAACCTCAAAGTGGATGTAGGCAGTTACGCCGCACCACTATAAATCTTGTGTTCTCGTCTTTTCATTTAATTTAGCATATTGCTCTCTGTTTAAATTTATCTTCCTCATTTACCTCTCTACACAATCTTTCTCAACGAGGTTAGTGACCAATTTTGGTGCAAACAATGAGGATTAGCTATCCTTCGAAAATAAGTTAAAACCCCTTCTTAACTTAAAACATATAGGCTATATTGCTTCTTTAATACATTCGAAACCTATGTTTAAAACCTTTAAACACCCTTGAAGGTAACTCCTTTGAAACCATTGAAAGCAAATCTTTCAAAATCAATAAAAGTCTTTCCTTCGAAAGCTTTAAAACATTAGACATCCTCCGTTTAAACCTTTCCTTTTGAAAGCATAGGAAAAACCTTCCTCTTCAACTCTGTCGAAACCCTAGGGAACCACCTCTTTCGAAACCATTCACTAAAACCTTTTGAAAGCTTCAAAATTCAATCCTTTCGAAAGCACATTGGGTTCAATTTCAAACATGTGGAAAACTTTCGAAACCATTCAAAGTTAACTCTTTCGAAACCCTTAAAAAAAGTCTCGATTGAAAACATTTGGATTCTGCCTTCAAATAGAGCAAAAGGATCAGAAACCCATAAAAGTCGAAAGCATCTGCCTCGAAATCATTTAAAACTATCTTTCTCAAAACCAATTCGGGTTTTACTCTACTTATAGAAAAAGGTCCTTAAAACATTTCTGTCGAAAGCTATTGCTTCAAAACCATTTCCTAAGTAATGAAGTGATTGTGTCAAAACCATCCCTTCAAAAGCATTGGAGAGGTGGGCAGCTTTTCTAAAACAAAACAACCCCTTTGAAACCTATTGGGTCAAAAGGTAAAAAGGTGGCAGTTAGGTATTTTGACTTAGTCAAAATCATTCATTTAAAACAAAGATGCAACCCAATCGAAACCATCCTTTTAAACCATTTGACCTAGTCAAAACCCAACCAAGTCGAAAGCATCTTAGTCGAAAGCAAGCAGGCGCATTTTTCTTTAAAACCAAAACAAAGCTTCAACCCTTTCGAAACCCAATGGTTTCGACTCTATACCTTTCGCCCACATCCAATTCATTATGTACCAGTTGCTTGATACCATATGCATTGGCTTCGACTGTGTCGGAGGCGCTAGTATAGAGGTGGACCCTGGTGCCGAAGGAGACGAAACAGTGAAAAACCTATTTTTTTAACTATTTCTTTTGTACCTAACCTGCCTTGTTTGTCTAAATTTGATTGGTTGCCGTATTACTTTTTCAAAAGTGCTGCCATTTTCCAGAATTAACAAACTCAAATTATTTACAAAAAGCCCCTTCTCCATTTTAAAATATATAAAACATAAAGTCCCTTACCTTAAATAATTTTATATACCTATCAAAACTCTTAGGAAAAATCTAGAAAAATTCCAAAAAATAACTTTATATATGTTTCCTAACATATAAAAATTTCAGACCCAAACAATTAATTATTTACCCGTAAATAATTTATAACCCAAAATACCATTTTCTTTACTAGAAAATTCATATTAATTCCTGAAAAATTCAAAAAAATCTGAAAATTGAAAGACATCTCCAAAATATTATTTATGATCTTCATAAAAATTCATAAGGCATTTGGATGTCATTAATAGGGTTTTCATCTTAAAACATATCATAAATTCTGTTATCCCGCCTTTTGGCAAGGCCGTGACACCAAGGAATTGACTGGGAACCATAGATAGTTCATCCCGAAAAAACGGCTATACACGGGTTCGCTATGGATGCCGGTAAATTTTGCTCGAGTCCGGATCGAGGTATAATTAAAATGACACGATAATCAAAGCTACGGAAGCCAACATTCCAAATTTCAAGTCAATCGGAGTTCGTATGCTCAAGGTATGATCGATGCAAACCAAGAAAATCAACTCCTTCATATCCATCATTCCGCCTCCTTCGTATCGCTTTCATTCGTATCCCTCCAGGGAACCTCAGTCATATCCACTAAACATCCGTTAGTTCGAATCCATCAGATATGTTCCACTTCGTATCCATCCATACTCATATTACTTCGCATCCATCTTCCCCCAGCTTGTTCTTATCGATCCACCTACATATGTTTCATATCCATCAAAGCCATAAAAACCCATCGTTTCGTATTGATCCACCGATGTTCCCTATTCGTATCGATCGGCCAGTGATCGATGTGAATAATGCAAGATGGACCGATACAAATGACACCTTCGATGATCAATACGAAATGGAGCAACAATCATCGATACGAACAGCGTAGCAATTAATGGATACGAACCAAGCCATATCAATGGACACGAATGGCATGGGTATGAAGCAACTCAATGAAAGCGATACAAAGAGAACATGTAAAGATGGTTGACTCGGTCGCCCGACATGAAAAGTGGATCGATCCTAAAAGTTAGCACCACGTCATTGGTTAGCACGTGCCTCGAAGCGATGCGAACTGAAGCGATGCGAACTCGGCAGCCTTCAACAAATTCAAACTTGCATTGATCATAACTCGAAATCTACAAGTCCAAATGCTACCAAATTTTCACAGGAGCTTGCGTGCAACCTCAAGAATGTTCATGATCGATCTCGACTCGATTGGGCTAAATCTTGATCGATATGAATTTCATTCGTATCGATCACGGATCGAATCCAAACGACCGGGGATTAATCACGTGGGCCCAACCACATGAGAGAAGAGGTCTTCCAAGATCTGGGCGAGATATTTGCTGCCTATGCCTATAAATAGCAGCCCAAAACCTACTGAAAAGGGACTTTTTGGCTCTTCTACGCCCAGACTCTGCCGAAATTACTATGGTACTTGGATTATACTGTTGTAACTCCTTGTAACCAGCAAGCAAAAATCAATAAAAGTCAGCCATTTCATAGTGGGCGTAGGCCATACGCCGAACCCCTCTAAATTTGTGTGTTTCTGTGCATTTTTCATGTTTATCGATTGGTGTGTTTGTTAGATCTTCCTCATTTTACATTTATCTTCTTCATTTTATCTCTTCAAACACATCCAAAGAGTGTTATGCCCAATTTTGGTACAAACACTTTGGTGCTTTCACTGAGAAAACCCAGTTTTTCTCCTGCTTATAGGATCTACTACTGATATCGGATTGCAAGAATCTAAGGAGAAAATCCAGATCTCAAGTCCAGAAGTTCTTCCATCCTATTCAGATTTGTACCAAGTCTAGGAGAGAGCTTCGCTACCCACCATGGACAACACTAGGACCACTTCAACAGCTGCAGATCCAGAAGGATAGGACAGACATAACTTCGCACTACTTCCTCCTACCGACCAAAATGCGGCCGGACCTTCAGATCCGCAAGGCCCTGTCACCAGGGAAGATTTCCAACTGTTAATGCAAGAGCTGACTCAAAGTCGCTAGCAGCTTACTCAGCAACTCTGTTCCAACGCGGAATTGGCCAATCAACTGAATCATCAAAGACGAAGAAGATCCAGAAGGGATCAGGCTTCCTATTCATCCACCGAGAGTTCAGCCTCTTCTGACTACAATCACCGGTCCACGCGCCCACGGCTGGATGGAAGCTATACACAGGCTACTGGACATTAGCGCACCCTGAATCTTGGGCAACCCAGAGTTGGCTGGTCAACTAGCCATCAGACCGGGCCCTCCTCTCGAGGAGGTACTGTCCCTTATCATACTACTAACAATCGCGCTCCTACTGCTGCTTTTGAGTTGGGAGTTGACACTCGGGACCGAACGGATCCGACCCACCATCAACGTGATTGTACTCTTGAGCCTTATGTCCCTGAAGGCCTAGGACCAAGGAGGCAAGATATGGACCGTCGACCGCGACCGGCCCGTCCTCGCATTGTGGAACCCGACCACACCTTGGCTCAGCATGCCCAGAACGTCCAAATGCTGGATATCCCGACAATGATCCATCAGATGATCCGCGAAAGTCAGGGCCTCACCAGTGACGACTGGGGAATCTCTCGGAGTCATAACCCCTTCACTGATGATATACTCTACGCTGAACTGCCCCGACGATTCAGAATGCCAACTTACCTATTTATGAAGGGTGCTATGATCCTAACCAACAAATCTTAAAGTATGAATGGTTAATGAATGCTACATGAGCCGATGATGCGGTCAAGTTCCCAAGTTTCCCGATCTCCCTAGGGGGTATAGCAACTATGTGGTTTACTCGTCTACCACCCCGATCTATCTCATGTTTTGACCAGTTGGCGATGAAATTTGTTGAACAATTTCGCATGCATGTCACAAGGTCGAAAGATGTTAATACCTTGTCCAGTTTTACTCAAGCTCCCGAAGAAACACTCAAACGTTATCTGGAAAGGTTTCATGCTGCATGTGCTGAGATTAGTAATCCCAATGATAACACAATTATGATGGCACTGACTAAAGGGATCGATCCCGATTCCGAATTTGGCAACTGGTTGGCCGGAAAACCCCCTGCGCCATTGGACCGTTTCTTTTCCTAGGCAGCTCGATTCTTGAGACGAGAGGATGTGAAACAGTCTAGGAAAAAGGATGACACAGGGCCCAGTGTGGGAGGAATCCAGAGCTATGTCGCTGTAAAACAAACCGGGGAGAGTTCCGAAAAGGTGCAGCTAAACATACAGAACAAACAAAATCGGTAGAAAGGTGATGGAAATCCAAACAGGAAACGAGATCAGAATCGCGGGCCAAGACGTAGAGCTGCTATGTTTAACACTTATACTCCTTTGAATACATCTCTGGAAAATGTGTACTTGCAGACCTGCTATACCATTCAATATAAGAAACCTGCTCCGAAGAAATCGTTAGAAAAACAGATTCAAACGGGGAAGTGTTGTAGATTTCATGATAGCTATGGCCATAACACGAACGAGTGTCATCATTTACAGGATATTATTGAGAAGTTGATATGAGAGAGAAAGTTGGAGCAGTTTGTTCGGACGCCGTAGTCTTGAGGTGCGGGCCCATCGAATCAAAACCAAATACCAAATCAGGCGAGACCGGAGGAATCAGCTCGTACCTGCGGGAGGTTGGTGATTAATACTATCAGTGGTGGTCCTCATCCAACATATCGGAGCTGGAAGGAAATGGAGTCGTATGCCAGCTCTATCAAGCATGTGAGCTTCGAATGTTGTAGTAATTTGGAAGATGAGGCTTCGGCCAAGCAATAGAAAACGATGACAGACGACATCGTATTTTGGGAAAGGAATGCGACAGAATCGAAGACCCAACCATTGATCCACTTGTCATTTCGGCTCAGATAGGTCCTACTTGGATGAAGAGGATCTTAGTGGACAGTGGAAGTTCAGTGAACATATTGTTTAAGCGGGCTTATGATCAGATGAAGATGGAAGCAAAGGATTTGAAGCCTTGTCGGTCTCGTGTTCATGGCTTCAATGGAAGTGCGACTATACCCACTAGGATGGTGGAGCTACCAGTGGAATTGGGAATTGGAGAACACCGGAGAGTCCGGATATTACAGTTTGTTGTATTAGACATAGACTCGCCATACAATGCTTCCTTAGGCCGACCGGTCCTAGCTGAGTTCAAGGGTGCCATTGCCCCTTCGTGCCTGACTTTAAAATTCCCTACCAACAACGGATTTGGAGTCGTTCAAGGAGACCAGGCTGCTGGATGAGCCTGTTATGTTGCTGAGCTGCGGGAGGCGCAGCGAAAAGAAAAAGGAAAGGGCGTAGAGGAATCTCTCTGCGTCCGCTTTGCGGAAAATTGACAGCTAACGCCTGGGCCTAGGCCCGGGCACCCCAACCAATTCTTTACCCGAGAGATTTCGAAAGTAAAGACGGTCAAGCTTCCCCGGCCGAGCTGACGATCGATGTTCCGATCGATGATAATGATGATTCTAAAATTATAAAGATTGGATCTCAACTAAGCCAACAGATGCAGGAGGAATTCGTTGAATTTCTCCGAGCAAACCTTGACGTGTTTGCCTGGACACATTCCGACATGTGTGGAATCTCCCTGAACATTGCAAGCCACACATTGAATATTGACCTGCGGCATGTCCCGATCAAGCAAAAAAGGCATGGTATGGATCTAGAGAGATCTTCCACCCTTAAAGAAGAGGTAAATAAACTCAAGTCGAATGGGTTTATCCGAGATGCATTATATCCGAAATGGGTGTCCAATCTTGTACTTGTCAGAAAGACCAACGGGAAATGGAGAACATGCATTGATTACTCATACTTGAATAAAGCTTGCCCTAAAGACAGTTTCCACTTCCCTGAATCGATCAGCTCGTACTTTCAACGGTTGGACATGAACTCTTATCCTTCATGGACACGTATTCTGGCTACAACCAGATACTCATGCAGTTGCCCGATCAGGAGCATACTAGCTTTGTTACCGATCTGGGACTTTACTGCTATAAATTCATGCCCTTTGGACTCAAGAACGCTGGGGCAACCTACCAATGGTTAGTTAATTGAATGTTCGCTAACCAGATCGGAAAAACCATAGAGGTCTACGTGGACGATATGCTTGTGAAGTCGCGATTCTCCATAATCATATCAAAAATTTGCAAATGATGTTCAACATCCTCCGAGAGTACATAATGAAACTCAACCCGTTGAAGTGTCACTTTGGGGTCGCGTTTGGAAAATTCCTTGGATTTATCGTCAATGCTCGAGGAATCAAAGCCAATCCCGAGAAAATCTGGGCAATCAGAAATCTCGAGACTCCAAGGACTATAAAGCAGGTTCAGAGCCTCAACGGGAAAGTAGTAGCACTAAGCAAGTTCATCTCAAAATCCACCGAAAAATGTATTCCCTTCTTCGATCTAATTAGAAAAGGGAAATGGAACTTTGAATTGACTGCGGAATGTGAAGGCGCATTCAGAGCACTGGATCAACACCTCTCCACACCACCCATTCTATCAAAGCCTATTGATCGTGAGAGATTGTACATCTACTTGGCGGTGTCAGAAAACGCAATCAGTGCTGCCTTAATTCGAGAGGAAGACCAAATACAGCGGCCAGTATATTACATTAGCAAGCGACTGACCGGAGCAGAGAGAAATTATCCGAAGCTGGAAAAGTTTGCTCACTATCTTGTCATTGCATCAAGGAAGCTCCGCCTATATTTCCAGACTCATCCTATCACCCTCTACACCAACCAACCGTTACAACAGGTCCTTACGCGACCCAAGATGTCTGGTAGGTTACTCAAGTGGAATATCAAGCTGAGCCAGTTCGACATTACTTACACACCAAGGCGAGCCATTCAAGGACAAGTCCTAGCAGATTTCATAGCTGAATTCACTATCCCGAAGGACTTGCCCAAAACCAGTGAATCTCCTAAATATGTCTGTAAGCTACATACTGATGGTGCATCAAATGACCGCTACTCAAGCGCCGGAGTTGTACTTGAGACTCCTGAAGGCCGATCCATATGTTATGCCTTAAATTTCGATTTCCATGCAACTAACAACGAGGCCGAATATGAAGCCCAGCTCACCGGATTAAGACTTGCCAGGGATTTAAGAATTATTGCTGTGGAGATCTACTGTGATTCACAACTGGTCGTGTGTCAAGTCCTGGGGGAGTACCAGGCCAGAGACCGAAGGCTGGCTGCTTATCTTGCCCGGGTTCAGGAAATATTGGATCCGTTTGATTATTATGCCATCTATTGCATACCCCGAGAACGCAATCAGAAGGCCGATTCCTTTGCAAAGTTAGATAGTACCGGTGAGGCACAGCAAATGGGACTCGTTCCCATGGAGACATTATCTTCCCCGAGCATCGATCAGATGGAAACCGACTGGGTGTTTGAGGTTACTTCCAATAAGGAGTCATGGATGACTCCATTCAGAAACTATCTTGAACACGGAACCTTGCTGGAGCGCAGGAGTGAAAAAAGACAAATTCTTCGAAAGGTTTCACGATTCACTATTCAGAATGGGGTCATGTATAGAAGAGGATACTTTGTTCCTTTACTCTAGGGTATCGCCCACGATGAAATCACACAAGTATTGCATGATGTACATGAAGAAGAATGTGGCGATCACACCGGGGGGCAAGCTCTTGCCAAGAAAGTGCTCCGATATGGATACTATTGGCCAACTGTAAATCGTGACGCATCGGATTACGCCAGGAAATGTGATAGATGTCCAAAGCATGCTCAGATTTCAAGAGCCCATACCTACCGAAATAACTCAAATGGTCAGTCCCTGGCCGTTCGCGACATGGGGCATCAATATTATCGGTTCTCTACCTCTAGCCAAAGGTGGTGCGAAGTACGCTATCGTTGCAGTTGATTACTTTACCAAATGGGCGGAGGCTGAGCCCTTTGCTACTATCACAACGAAGAAAGTGATCAACTTTTTGATATGCAACATTATCTGTCGATTTGGTCTCCCACATACCATCATCACCGACAACGGAGCGCAATTCGACAGTGTTGAATTTAAGGATTTCTGTTAACAATTCCACATTCAGAAGAAGTTCTCCGCAGTTGCGCACCCTCAAGCGAATGGACGGGTTGAAGCTGTTAATAAAGTTATAAAGTCCATTCTGAAGAAACGACTCAAAAAGCCGGAGGCAAATGGGTCGATGAACTTCTTATGGCTTTATGGGCTTACCGGACAACCCACAAATCCACGACCGACCACACTCCATTCTCTCTCTTTCCTACGGTTCAGAAGCCGTTATCCCAGTGGAGATGGAGGTACCTTCTCATCATGTAATAGATTATGATCCGAAGACGAATGCTATATTACTTGCCGAATCCCTTGACTTTTGGATGAGAAGCGTGAAGAGGCTGATTTGAGGGCAGCCGCATACCAAAGTCGAGTCGTCGGATTATATAATGCCAAGGTCTGACCCCGAACCTTCGAACTCGGCGATCTCGTCCTTAAGAGAATTTACCCGGTTCCTTCACATATGAAGCCAACATGGGAAGGGTCGTATGTCATCAAACAAAAGCTCAGAGATGGCACATTTAAATTATCGACCGTTGACGGTCTTACTCTGCTGAGAGCCTGGAACAGCGAGAGTCTTCGTCGCTACTACACATAACAGGCTCTATTTATTTATTCAGTCTACTTTTCATTTGCAATTTGTTTATGCATTTCGTAATCTGAATTTGTAATATGGCAACTGACTTTGCCATATTTTCTTATTTCAGCAATAAAATGCAATCTCTTCTAGCCAGAGCAGTGATTTCTAAACACGTCATGCGATCATCATAATGCACGGAGAGCTAAGTTCCATCCTATGGTGGGACTTATTCAAATAGGGAGTGACTGTGATATGACCGGTCACTCGCTAAGTGAAACTCGAGCTCGGGGGCAAGCCATCACACTGAAACCAAAAAAGGATTGATACACGACAATCCTCTAACTAAATCCGGCTCCCAAAGTGCGAGCTGGAGTATAAAGTTGCAAATGCGTGCCCGAAGAGGGTGGATCCGTCCACCTAACGATTTTGCCCGTACTTAAACCAGGTTCGAGGAGGATGGACCCATCCATCTAACGACCTCACTTGCCAACTCAGGGTGGATGTGATCCGACCATCCACGTTCTTGATACATCGATCGTTCCCAAAGTGCAAACAAAATTCTAAAACTCACATCAGATGTGATTGACCATCTGTTAACTAACTCTAAGTCCCTAGAGTATGGACTGGAGTATAAACATCAACTCACTCTAAATCCTCAGAGTGCAGATTGGAGTATAAACACAAAACTGGATGTGAAACGACCACCCGTAAGACAATTCCGAGTCCCCGAAGTGCGGACCCGAGTGTAAACACAAATCGGGTGTGACTGACTACCCACGAATCAATCTGAGTCCCCAGACTGCGGACAAAACTCTAAATATCAAATCGGGTGTAACTGACCACCCACGAATCAATCTAAGTCCCCAAAATGCGGGTGAAACTCTAAATCTTAAGCGGGCGTAACCGACCGATGACGAACAAGCATAATCCCAAGAGCGTGGATGTGATCACCGATAGATGAGCGAGTGTGATTCGACCACCCAAACTCATCTTGCTTCAGTCTTGATTCAACGAAGTTAAACTCGATGTAGGCGAAGAGCGATGGCTTACCGATCTTTTTAATTTGTCCCCGAAATTGGGGGCAGAACTTAAGTATCAGCTACTGATTAAGACAGTGCGGTATTGGAATTCGACTTAACGGTTCGATCGTTACCCGAAGCCGTGACTCTAGAACTTAGCAACTAAACACGGGTCCGATTCAGAGGCTAAGACTCCACAAGTACATTGAATAGAAGTTCGAATGCTGAAATACTTAAGCAAAATAAACGCAAACTATGCTGAAGAAATAATGGAATTTTATTTCAACTATTCTTTGGAAAAGAAGGATAAGTACAAAATTATTCCAAAAAATCCTACTAGCAGGGGTCGAACCCGCATCTATACACGGCCTACAAAAAACAAAAAGAAATTCCTATCTGTCTACCAAAAATGAGGTGGAAAGACGTGCTTATTCTTTCACTTTCCTCTTCTTCCTCCCCGGCGTTGACCCACTGGAGCTACCACTTGGATGCCTCTTTGAGTCTTTGCCCTTTGGTAGTTGGTCTCCGGCTGGGGGAATTATGGTAACCTCTTCCTCCGAACTCACATGAATTGGAATACTGTCTGAAGGCGGAGTCAGAGGGGGAGGATCGATGTTGGAAGACGAGGGAGGCACACCGGTGTCGACGACCGTGTCTCCCAAGGAAATCATTCATAGAGGGGCTGGACCAAGGCCGCCATCCCACCTCTAATGCCGCTGACCCGCTCGGCCGCTTCCATCTCAGCATTGATCTCAACTATTATTTCTTCTACATGAAGTGTTTGGGCATCTGCGGGGATGCTGGCAGTTGGACCTGAGGAGCTGACCACGGGTGCCCCTCCGCCCATGATGAATGGCAGGTCAGAAAAAGGGTCACTGTGATGACCAAGAAGTTCCTCCATCATCTGTTCATCGAAAGTAAAAGTACTCCCCTGCGCTCCATTGGTTGGTGCAGTGGCCGTTGTAGTGGTTGCTTCTGTTATGAGGGCCTCCTGCGCATGATGTGGCTCTTGGGTTACAAGGGGCACGCTTGATGTAGCTCCTATCACTGAATAGAGACAAAGAAAAAGTTATTAGTGATTACTCCAAGCAACGCTTCCGACTTTGAATGAGCATAAGAAATGTTCAGAATACCCTCCTCAGATTGACTCGCGAGTGGCGGAACAGCTTCAGACACATGCTCGCGAGCTGGACACAAATGTGGTTGATCAGGATTGTATGAGGGCACAGATTGAGGATCAACTGCAGGAGCAGATTCGGGCTAGGTTGGCATAGGAACTTCAGGGCCTGCTTCATGATGCTCAACACCAGAACCGTCTCCAGCTTCCGAATATTGAGTACCGAGCTTCTCCTTCTCGAATGTGATAGTGATGTCATGGAGAACTCATCTTTCTTCCTCACTCAGCATCCGATTCTCTAGTTCAAACTCATCGACAGATTCGGCTTGATGTTTAGCTTTTTTATCTTCCACTAAGCGGCACCAAGCGGTGTATCACTAGTACAAAAAACGCATGTTGCTTCGCCTCATTTGCATCGGTTCTTACCACAACCGATGCAAATAGAAGTATTTGCATCGATTGCGTTTTAACAACCGATGCATTTGGTATGTGAAAAGCAGTAGATAGTACAAAAATACAATTTGCATCGGTTATCATCGACAACCGAAGAAAATATACCGATGCAAATAGTGTTAGTTGCATCAGTTTTATTTACAACCGGTGCAAAAATACTATTCCCGCGTTGAAAAAGTTAGCGGTAAATGATTTCGTCTCCCTATAATTTTCACCGCGAACCTCTTCTTTTCGTCCTTCACTCGAAAACCCTAAATCCCTCTCCGCCTTATTTATCACACTTTATCCACAGAGAATGTGCGCTCCTCAAAAATAAAAAATAAAAAAGTTTGAAGTCGAAATTTATTATAGGATTGTAGGTGTCCGAAATCAAAACTGCGAGTTCGATTTGAGGATGTGGTTCGATTGGAAACAATGGTTTGGGGGCTCGATTGGCTCAAATTGGGTTCGATGATTTGGGGATTGGGCGATTGAAAGTCGCGAATTGGTCGAGGCGGTGATTGAGGAAGATGTCGCATGTTCAAGAGTTTTCGCGTGTGGGGGATTTTGATGCGGAGACTAGGTGAGGTGGTTCCTAGTGATGGTTGGCAGGTGGTTGAGACAAAGTGGCAGTGGAAGTCGATGGTTTCAGCAAGTGTGTAGTTATCGATGATGGTTGATTTCGTGGGTCACGATATTTGGGTTAAGATTGAAGTTGAGGTGGTTGGTGGTGTTCGCGACTCTGAAGCAGGGTTTTGGCGATTATAGCTTGCAATTTTTAGTTGCGGTGGAAGGTGGATTTAGGGAGTTCAGGTGATTGGCAGTTGCGGTTTGTGGTGTTGACTGGGATGTTTGCAGCAAGGTCAGTGGAGTTGGGTGATAATGTGACTATGATTGTTATGGCAAAGGTAATGAGGCAGTTTTGTGGTTTTGGTCAGTAAAGTATGGTTGAATTTCTATTAGTAATATTATAACTGTCTGTAGGCAACGTCCAAGCTATCAGTGCACATAATTGGTTCCTATAATGATGACCGAAGCATGGTAAAGGAAGAATCGAAATGCTCAACCAAAATACATATAGTTATTTGAGCATATGAAAGCTTATGTGAGTATCTTATACACTTGCTTTATTGTTTTTTTAATTTCAAGGAAGTTAACTGGGTAGGTTGACTTTGAGTTAGATGTTATTAGCTAATTAACTTACATAAAATTGAATGGCCATGCATGCTTTCACATTATTACAGATTATTGTACCCTGTGTGCACATTCTTTTTCAAAGGCCAAAAGGATATGTGTATGTGTATATTTCTTTACATCGTAATCCAAGTAAATTGCAAGTCAAACATGTTGACATTATATATACTAATAAAATAAAATGGAATAGCACATGCATGAAATACCATGTCATTAGTGAGTAAACTATGAAAATATTTCATTTAGGTATAGGCCTTGGATGCTTTTATAACATATAATAAATTATTTATTATTGTGATAACACATATTTTGAAAGTTTCTGCAACATCTTGTAACTTATGCCTCAAAATTTGGAGGTTCGGTGTGTATATCATAGGCAGGTAAAGATTGTCTTAAAAGTACTAAGAAGTTGATTAATATAATGTCTAATGTCTTTAACAACCATTAACTGCCATTAACTATGAATCACAGTAAAGCCTGATATTTTATAGTCATATGCAGACAGAACTGGCATTAAACCTGTGTTGGGCTATTGGTGAGCATGGTGCTGGAGGAACATCTCACAAAGATGTAGCACATGAGCTCTTCGAGAGTCTAGAGTTACTTCAATACGAAAATCATTCATCTAGGTATATGAAAAACACACTTTGTTGAATAAATATGTTGAATTGCCAAGCAATTAAACTGTATAATGCTATTGTATAAACAAGATTGGTTTATTGACAATTTTTGCTGTTCTCTTAAAGCCGTTTGGGACTGAGTCAGGAATCAACTCTTGGTTCCAAAAACAAGGCTTCCAGAAAGTCTTCCCAAGTTTGTCTATTGTGCTTCGTGGTAACTGCTATTGACAAACTTGCAACTTGCCATACCGAGTTACTTCCAAGAGCTCAAGTATCTTTGGCTAAGGTTTTCTATGCATCCATCATGCACTATTTCTTTATATAAATAATATGTTTTTATTTACTTATCCCAAGTCAAATAAATATTTTCCTCAAAATCAAGCAAGTTATCGTCAACATGGAATTACTACAAGTTTTGAGCAACTATAGAGATTCAACCTAATATATGTACATTGTTTTAACTACAATTAATTAAAATGATTTTATAGCTATTGTGAAATGTTCCCGAGTTAGCTGAGGTTTTGAAATATTTGGACAGGTAGAAAGATCTCGTAAGTCGGACCCCAGAGTATGGAGACGTGCCTGCGATTATTTGGGGTTAATGAACGAGCCTGCAATTTGTTTATCGGTTTTGGGGACATCAAATAAAAATGTTCCAAACACCGGTGTAGTTAATTGGAGCGAGGGAGGATCCAATATCATCACTCATGTTCCTTTTTACTTGCTTAATGAACTGGAAGGTAAATAATTATTATGAAAATTTGTCGATTTCCATCTGTTAAAGTAAAGAAATATCTTGTTGCAGTTAGGGTTTCCTAAAAATTTGATCAGATTTTGGTTGCTTTAGTTATTCACCATCAGAAATAACCACAATATAAAATATGTAGCCAAACGATAATGTTACACAAAATATGTAGCCAAACTAATAATGTTAAAAGGAACAATATTGGGTATATCATCATAGACGTTTTTGTAATTGGATATATCATTACAGACATTTTTGTAATCAGTAAAATACGATAAAAAATAACTAGTAATTTTAAATACTGCATCAAAACGTTCAAATAGCACATCAACATACTAAAGACTTCCTAGGGAAAGGACGTATTCATTTTGCATGCAACTCTTGGTTATACAATGTCAACAAGTATCATTATGACAGGATCTTCTTTGCAAATGATGTAAGGTTACACATATTATGTTTGTTCTTTTTACAATATTTTTAAGCTCCTATATATGATTTGGCATCAAGCTAAAGATGGAACAATGTGTTCTACTTAAAGAGGGCTATAATGTTTACTTCAAGAAAAAATAGCTAGTTTTCATGATAGACCTCTCACAGAGCCCCAAACTGCAAGGAGCCTTTCACTTATGTTAAGCATTTTTTGTTCATGATCAAAATTTTAATGTTGACAACCTAAGAAAAATATTTAATAGATAACATGAACATCACAACTTACTTAAGTGGCATGTTATTTATAGTTTGCAGCTAAAATAATAAGCATGCATGCATTAAAATAAGTAGTTTGGTATGAAATTGATTGACTTATATGCACAGTTGGTGGTAAAAATGTCTATGATCTAGCATAAATTATTGTAATCTATTCCAAGATTTTATGTGCTTATAGAAATATTTGAAGGGATGATCGTGATTTGCGAAAAATCCTTATATTATTTAAATGTTAATGGTAAACATAAACGATGACTAATTTGCTTGTCATGTCAGCAGCTCATTCAGTTCTGCATCGCCATTTGTTAAAAGGTTAAGGTATAAACTTGTGAGCAATCAAAACTTGGTTATATACAAATAAAGAGTTATTTTTGAATATGTTATATTTGAATAAATTACACTGGTTAATAATACTTACTAATTAATTTAGTATTTGTTTTGTAATTGTAGAATTTAAACATTATTTGCCAGCTGAAAGGGGAAGACTTGCATATGATTTAGAGGAAAGAGCATTAAAATTGGCTCGCCCCATCATCTAAGGTGAATTTTGATTATAGCCAATTCCTACTGACAATATCTAAAATTGTAGAATGTTCACTTGCCTAAACAATTGTACATGTATTTTATTATATAAAATGAACATAAATGTCAATTTTGTATCTTAATTACGTGTAGTCTAACATTTATCTATGTTTTAGGAGTAGATCGTTTAATACACACACATGCTAAACTAGTGTATGACACACACACATGTAACGAATCTAGTCATGTACGGGGCATCAAACTGGGACTGTATGGCTAACCTGCAGTGTAGACATAATATTGCCATCATATTATTACAAACATGATGCAAACAAATTTTATCTATATTATTTACAAATCTGCATCGAACTGGGACTGTATGGGTAATATGTCATTAATGGTATATGTGCTGAAGCTACAACTATGTCCTGATGTGAAATTCTTCCTAGCTTCCTTGCTACTTTCGTAAGTTTTGGGTTTGAAAAGGCAGTCTTTGGGCATGTTTTTGTTTGTAAGGTTGAGTCTACTGTGTTACAGTGTTTGTATTTCAATTATGTTATTCATGTATTCATTATGATTAATGGTACTTTATTTAATCATTAATTGCTGTAGATCATACTATAAAACAGCATGGAAAATTTTGGTCGTCAAGTGAGTTTGCTCTAGACTATGGGCAGTGGAAGTATATGATGTCAGTAGTGTGTAATGTTTGGCAGCAATAGTTATGTTAAAGTGAGGTGACAGAAGTGGTGGGTGGGAAGGAGTACAGTGTCAGATGTTGATGGTTGTATGGGGTGTGCAGTCCAGTGCAGTTGATCAAGCAATGGTCAAATGGTTGTGGATGGAATGTAGCTGTTTGTTTGTAGAAGTGGTGGCAGAGGAGATGATGGATAGATGGTCAGAGTGGAAGTGATGAACTATGTGGATATGTAGAGGTGTTTGGAAGTAGAGGATATGGATTACACTGTGTTTTTTTTGTATATGGCTGTGCAATTGGAGTTGGAGTTTTGCTGCAGGGATGAGAAGTCAGTGGGCAATGATTAATGTAAGAGTGACTGTGATAGAGTATGGATGTGAGCAGCCGTATGACAGTGCAATGGACTTATGTTGGAGGATGTCATAGTCTGTTGAATGGTTGATATTGCAGAGTGATGATAGGAGATGTTGTTTGTAGAAAAGAATGTTGAGTGTGATGTTAGAGGATGTGCCAGTGTGCAAGTGGATGAAAAGAGGCAACGGTATGAAGTTTGACTGTTTGACAATGGTTAAAGAGATGTAGGAATATGCAGTGGTGGTCTGTTGTTTATGAGTATACTGTGAAATGCATGCACCAAAAGTAGCAGTAGGCGATGATGAGCGATTGATTGGTAGAAGTTGTAGTGGTTGTTGTGGTTTGGTGGTTGTTGTCAGTTGTATAAGGTAGTAGTGGAAGTGGTGGAGATGGATGTGTACTGTTGCAGTAAGGAAATTGTTTTTATTATGAGGAGGCGATGCAGTGAAGAATAGCAGAAGGCAATAGTTATTTGGTATTAGGGTACTTAACAATATAGACTATATTACTTGTACTAAAGATCTGAATTGTAGTGAATGTATGAATCACTATTTTATATGGACTATGAACACTATAATTGAAATATATTTATTTGGTATTACCTTATTCAATATGTATTTGTCGTCCAATTTGATTTTAAATGATTATAATATTGCTTGCAATAATTGTTTTGTTATGATATGCAATAATCTAGAAATAACTGATGCAAAATAGGAGACTTTTTAAAGCCAATTGCCATAATGTCGCACCGGTTGACAGTAACAACCGATGCAAAAAATGTCTTGTTGCATCGGTTGTTACTGCCAACCGGTGCAATATAAGGGACTGGTTTTAAGCCAAAGATCTTATGTTGCATCGGTTTTTACGGACAACCGATGCAAAAGATGACTATTTGCATCGGTTTTACAACCGGTGCAAAAAAAATTAGTTTATTGCATCGGCTGCATGTGCATCGGTTGTAGAACTGATGCAACAGGGGGGTGAACAACCGATGCAAATGACCTGTTTTGTAGTAGTGTATAAGTGTGAAGGATAGTTTTTGAGCCATGTTAGGTTTTGATGCTTCAAGACATTGGCATTGTATGTAATAAGAAGATCTTCGATGTCAGCCTCCAACCTGGTCTCCATAGCTCTCACCTCATTCTCAACCCTGGTATTAGTTTCCTGAACTTTGAGCGCTGTCGCATCCCTCTCAATCCTAAACACCACAGCCTGCTCACATGCCTCCTAGGCAGCTTTGTTTGCATCATCTTTCTCCTTGACAATTTCAGCAAATTTGGCTTTAAGCTCTTCAAGCTCTTTAAGCGCCCCATCCCTTTCGGCCATGATTGTGGTGGTCCGATGCCCCATCTCCTCCATCATAGCTAAGTGTGTCCGCCTCATCTCTTCCATCCGCCGAGTAGCCTCATCAGCCTTTGTGTTGGCCTCTGTCTCTGAGTTTCTAGCGGACTCGCTCTCATCATGAAGCACTTTAATTATGCGGTCATTTTGAGCGAGATCCGTTTCTAATTTCTCAATTGTTTTCGCCCATTCAAAGGCCACCGCCGATGCTTTGTCCGTGGTATTCATCTATTCCCAGTACTGGCTGTAAATGTCATGGATATAGTCATGCATTTTTGTTTTGCCTCGACTGGAATTCTCTTTAAATGCGAAGGGAAGATGAAGCCATCAAAAAAAATGTTTGGAAAATCTTTATTCAGCTGGGCGATTCTGATCGCTCCCTCCCCAATGGGCTCTGTAACAGTTTGCTCAGTGATAGTAGGAGTTTCGGTTTTCGTCCTCCGGCGCTATGAATCGGACCTTGGTACTTGAGTAGGCGGTCTTTGGTGTGAAGGTTCCAAGGGCTGTTTACCATGATCGGAAGGTTGTGTCGGGGCTCGAGGTGACGGAGAATGTGACCGGGAGCGAAGCCTTTATTCCCTCTCTCTCTCTCTGTCCCTCTGCCTTTCATAACGCTCCTGGCTAGAATAACCGTGATCGCGGTCTCTATCAGCCTCCCTTCTGTGGGACTCATAGTATGAACTAGACGACTGGCGTGTCGAGCGAAGGCTACCGAGCATGGATTCCCACCTTGTCATCGTATCTATAAAATAGAAAGAGAAGCATAGTTAGTAATCTCCAGAAATGAATAACTTATGATTGGAAATCGTGCAGTGCCATGAAAGTGTATGTATGCATGTGCGAAAACCCCCCGACCAACTGGTTGTGTCGGCCATACTCGTAGGAAGTGGCTCGCCTAAATCTAAAGCGCTTTGAAACCCTTCCAATCCGGTGTCGTGTTGAAGCGACACATAGTCCGGAATTGGAATGTCGGCGAGTACTTCAAAAAGATTCTCCATTTGGGCAGAAGGAGTTTTCGAAATTTTAACACCAACGGTTGGCTGGGACATGACCATGGATTTCCGTCTTGAAGACTTATGAAGCTTATGAGCAACCGCCTTGCCTCTCCACTTTCCTTCTGAATGTCGTAGACTATCAGGGGGCCGACTACGGGTTCATCTTTAGTAGGCGTATCCTCTTCATCACCCCACTCAACTATTACAATCCCGGGCGCTCTACGCTTTGCCCGTCTTGTCGGGGCTGCTCTAAGTGATCCCTCAAGCCTTATGCTCTGGTCTCGATCAATTAGCCCCACGATCCTCAAATTTTCATTTGTCAGCACCGAGTCGATCTCTCTAATCTCACCAGGCACCTCCTGAAGAATCCGCACTATTTCTTTAAAGTGGGCACCTTTGGGTCGTGGAATTGTGGCTGTAACGAAAAGAAAATAATAGACTCAACGTCGATTACAACTATCTCATTTGTCACCAGAGAAATTGAGGCACTTACGTCTAACTAACAACCATCTAGCAAACCCTGGCGGACACCGCACATAGAACCACTCGGTCTTGAAGTAGCTAAGTCTGTTCCAGGCTCCAGTCACAACTTGGCAATTCCTAACCGCCTCTAAGAATGTGAACGAGGGGTTATCTCCCCGACTCTTAACATTGAACAAGAATCTGACTTCCTCCGGAGTCGGAGGCTGTAAGAGATACTCCATAAAAACGATGAATAAGCTGTTCAACAATGCATATCCATTCGGATGCAATTATGATGGAGTAATCCCTAAGTAAGCTAACACTTCTCGAATATATTGGTTAAATGGAGGAAGCGTTCCAGTTGTGCACGAATGTCTGTTAAAAGTCGTGTGCCCTTCTGGGGGAGTATGTGGCCTCTCATTCGGCCTTGGTAGCAGAACGTTATTTAGCGATAGCCCATGTCTTAAGCATATTCTCTCCAACATATCTTCGAAGACATTTGATCGTACAGAATCTTAGGGATTCCCAATAAAGATAGCTCCCGGCAACTCATCCGGGGCTGAACTTATGACTTCAGCCGCGATGGCCGGCATCTCTATTACCAAAGGAGGTGAACTTTGAGCCTCTTGCTGTTGTGAACTCCCGGGTTCCATAGCTAATCAACTCAGTAAAAACCATCATTAGACGACAATAATCCCGTGTGTGCCCCAGTGTGAAGGGCATGAGTGTGTTGTGCAATGCGATATTGAAGTACTTAAGAAGTTCTATAGAGATTAACAAGGTGTTCGAACGACGAGATTTTGAAATCCAATCGGAATGAGCATCATCGCTGACCATCACAACCGTGCCATCCTGAATTCGAAACCGATCCAAATTAAAGTTCGTAAGAATTGGTCAAGTTGTAGTTTCATCGACAAGCCTCGGAAGGCAGTCAAATATGCAACGAAATAATTAAGTCCAATTATGCAAGGCAGAAGCTCGTCGGAATCAAGTGTTCAAATATGCATGAAGTTTCGCATCCATCGAAGTCCAAACTTGGATCATTCCTCTCAAAGGCCTTAACGTCGTATCGATCAAGGAAGCCTCAACTTCGTATCGATCGAAATCCACTGGCTTCGTATCAATCAGTCTACTTTGACTTCACATTGATCGGGCTACAACGGAGTTTGTATCCATCACAAATATGCTTCGTATTCATATCGATTTGAAGTGATAAAAACAAAATCCAAGAACCAACAATCGATATGAAATCTAGGGCAGGTGACCGATACGAAGTTCTCGGTTGAGGGTCGATGCGGAATCAAGTTTTCTCTAACCCTTCATCGATATGAAATTAAGGTCGAACAACCTTCCACCAATTCCTTCATATCCCTCCTCACTCCTTCTTCCCTAAATGTCCTTAACTCCATTTCCTTCCTCCCTCGACCAGGCTCCGAACCAACTCCGGTCTCAACATCGCCACAGATCGGCCATGTACGTGAATGGATTAGCAATTGGACTCGAATCTCATCGTTCTTAACGCGAGTCATTGATTAATTACCTAATTTCAATAATTATTTCAAGGGATTGGAAGTTTAACTCGATTCGAGGGCAAGGGCAGTCCCTTTTTCTCCGCTTTGCAATCGATACGAACGACTGGGAGTAAAATGAAAACAAGTGAAACTTTTTTGTGTATAGAACCATATTTATATGGTTCGACCCTAGGCAAATGTCGATTCTCCTCCCAGTGCAAAATGGCTAGTTGGAGCGGCATGTAATGGAACCGATACGAAGAGCCCTCTTCTTACCCTTCAACAAAGCGATACAAAACAACCAATTCATATCCAATGACCGATTGAAATAGTTTTAACATCATTGATACGAAATGACGACTTCGTATCCATTACTTTGAAGACCACCAGACTTCGTATCCATCGATACGAGATGTTTTAAAGAGCCAACTGATTCGTATCGATTGCCATCGATACGAAGAATATTTTTTCAGCTTCTCAAAATCGATCCTGGAGAGGATCGATACGAGGGGACACTCTAAAGCGACCATCAAGCGTTGTTACAACTCGAATTTCACATTGATCCAGGAGAGGATCGATACGAAATTTGACAACGACTCGTGAACGCACAAACGTTAATGGGAGTTAGGTTGACCTACGTGCACGTATGTCGGACTAACATTTAATTTTCAAAATTCACAGGAGTTGAATGCTCACCTGGTGGCAATTACGACAACAAACAACAGTTTGCTATCATTTGACACTCAGTCACAACAGGGTGCAGTACAACAATTGGAAGTCAACCATCTATTATTTGTATTACCGAAGATCAATCAAAGGTTACATCTTTCGAAAAGAAGACAACAACCGTTCAACAAGTTAGATAGAACTTTTCAGACTGAAGACTGCAGCTTTTCAAAGCATGTCATGTTCTCACAAGACATACTTTGGAGGGCAAATGTTATCCCGCCTTTTGGCAAGGCACCAAAGAATTGACTGGGAACCATAGATAGTTCATCCTAAAAAACGGCTATACACGGGTTCACTATGGATGCTGGTAAATTTTTCCCGAGTCCGGATCGAGCCATAATTAACATGACACGATAATCAAATCTATAGAAGCCAACGTTCCAAATTTCAAGTCAATCGGAGTTCGTATGCTCAAGGTATGATCGATGCAAACCAAGAAAATCAACTCCTTCGTATCCATAATTCCGCTTCCTTCATATCGCTTTCATTCGTATCCCTCCAGGGAACCTCAGTCGTATCCAATAAACATCCGTTAGTTCGAATCCATCGGATATGTTCCACTTCATATCCATCCATACTCATATTACTTCGCATCCACCATCCCCCAGCTTGTTCGTATCGATCCACCTACATCTGTTTCGTATCCATCAAAGCCAAAAAAACCCATCGTTTCGTATCGATCCACCGATGCGCCCTATTCGTATCGATCGGGCAGTGATCGATGTGAATAATGCAAGATGGGCTGATACGAATAACACCCTCGATGATCGATATGAAATGGAGCAACAATCATCGATACGAATAGCGTAGCAATTAATGGATATGAACCAAGCCATATCAATGGACACGAACGGCATGGATACGAAGCAACTCAATGAAAGCGATACGAAGAGAACACGTAAAGATGGTTGACTCGGTCGCTCAGCATGAAAAGTGGATCGATCCTAAAAGTTAGTGCCACGTCATTGGTTAGCACGTGCCTGGAAGCGATGCGAACTCGGCAGCCTTCAACAAATTCAAACTTGCATCGATCGTCACTCGAAATCTACAAGTCCAAATGCTACCAAATTTTCACAGGAGCTTACGTGCAACCTCAGGAATGTTCATGATCGATCTCGACTCGATTGGGCTAAATCTTGATCGATATGAATTTCATTCGTATCGATCACGGATCGAGTCCAAACGACCGAGGATCGATCACGCGGGCCCACCCACGTGAGAGAAGAGGTCTTCTGAGATCTGGGCGAGATATTTGCTACCTACGCCTATAAATAGCAGCCCAGAACCTACTGAAAAGGGACTTTTTGGCTCTTCTACGTCCAAACTCTACCGAAATTACTATTGTACTTGGATTATACTGTTGTAACTCCTTGTAACCAGCAAGCAAAAATCAATAAAAGTCAGCCATTTCATAGTGGATGTAGGCCATACGCCGAACCACTCTAAATTTGTGTGTTTCTGTGCATTTTTCCTGTTTATCGATTGGCGTGTTTGTTAGATCTTCCTCATTTTACAATTATCTTCTTCATTTTATCTCTTCAAACACATCCAAAGAGTGTTGTGCCCAATTTTGGTATAAACAAATTCATTATGAAAAACCATAATTCATCGACAAGTATATATAAACATTCCATCATTCAAAAACATGGAAAATCATTTCAAAATATCCGACAATCATCTTAAAACCAAAAACACAATCAAAAATGAGATGTAAACATTATTCACCATAGCCTTTGTGATTAAAGAAATTGAGATATGAATATATTTGATTTGCTTAAGCTTCTTCCTAGCTTATCTTCTTCCTTTTTCCCCTTTTCCTTATTAATGGTGGTCGGCCTTAGCTTTGAAATATTTTGAATGAGAAATGAATGTGTATGGAGTGTACACGGCCATGGTTTAAGGGATATAGGAATGACTTTCCCATTTTACCCCTTCCTCTTATTCATTTTTAATTTTCTTTTAATTCTTTAATTAAATGGCACGGCTACCCCTTAATAAAATCAAATCTCAATCCGCTAATCAACACATTATTTTACTTTATTTAGCTGATTAAAAATTCTAAATAATGTTACCAAAAAATCTGGGATGTTACAAATAATGTGGTGATTAGGGGATTAAGATTTATGATTAAACTAAGGGGTAGCCGTGCCTAAGAGAATAAATGAACTAAAATAAAATGGGTAAAGGAAAGAGGTGAGGGACAAAGTTGGAATAAGAGTATTCTAATACCCTAAACCCATAGGAATTCATTTCATATGTTCATTTGCAATAACAAACTAAAATAGAGGCCAGCCACCATTAGCAAGAGCAAGAGAAAGAACATAAAGAAAATCGAAGGAAGGAACTAGGAAGATTAATCAAAATCAAATCCATTCAAATCTGAAACTCCTTAATCTCAAAGTTAAGGTAAATAATGACTACATCACATATTTTCTATTGTTTTTGGTTTTAAGGTTAATCCGAATTATTTTGCAAGGTTATGCCTTGTTTTTAAATAATTAAGTGTTTATATATGTTTGTTGATGAATTATGCTTATTTATATAGCTTTTATGATATGTTCTGATGTGAAAACCCTATTAAATGACATCCAAATGTCTTGCAATTTTAGATTTAGATCAGAAATGATATTCTAGAGATGGGTTTTAATTTTCATAATTTTCTGAATTAATGTGGATTTTATATTAATTGTCTAGTGAGGAAAATGGATATTTGGGTTCAAAGTAATTTACGGTTAAACTGTATATGTTTTGGGTCTGAAATTTATATATGTTAGAAAACATATTAAAAATTATTTGTAGGAATTTTTGTAGAATTTTCCTAAGTGTTTTAATGAATATATAAAATTATTTAATGTATGAGACTTAAATGTTATATATTCATAAAAGGAGAAGGGGTATTTTGAAAATTAATTATTTTTGAAATTTGGCAGCACTTTAGAAAATAAATTAGCAACCAATTACGTTTTGACAGACAAACCAGGTTAGTTGAAAAGAATTAGTTAAAAGGGTTAAAAATCAGTTTAAACATGCTTTTTACATGTTTCACCACTTTCGGCACTTAGCTTTCGACCCAGTGCTTCCGCCTCCGTCTCATCAGAAACCAATGCGCCTGGTATCAACACTTGGTACGTAGTAAACTGGACTAAGGTAGAAGGTAAGAAGTCGAAGCATGGGGTTTCGAAGGGGTCGAAGCGCTACTTTGCTTTCAAATGGAAATGCGCCTACTTTGCTTTCCATAGTAAAGCATTCGAATTGGTTGGCTTCCGACTGGGTCAAATTGATTTAAGAAAAGGTTTCGAATGAGGTTACGCCTTTTGTTTTAAGTAAATGCTTTCGCTTGGGTCGAAACCCTATGTTGCTGCCTTTTTCCTTTCGATGCAGTGCATTCGAAAGGGTTTCTTTGTTTTAAAACCCAAGCCGCTTCTCCAATACTTTCGAAGGGTTGGTTTCGACACCATCACTTCTTTACTTAGAAAATGCTTTCAAAATAGTGCTTTCGACTTAAATGTTTTATGACCCTCTTGCTCCGTTGAAGGTAGAACCCAAATGTTTCGAAGGAGATAGTTTTAAATGGTTTCGAAAGGTTGTTCCACATGTTTTACTTGAACCCAAATGGTTTCTAAAGGTTTGATGTCTCAATGCTTTCAAAAGGTTTTAATGAAGGTTTCAAAGGGGTGGTTCCCCAATGGTTTCGAAAGGTTTGAAAGGAAAGGTTTTCCAATGTTTTCGAAAGGCAATGTTTAAGTGTTTTAAAGATAGGATGTCTAAGGTTCTATAGCTTTCGAAGGAAAGGTTTTTCAATGATTTTGAAAGGTTTATATGAATGGTTGCGAAAGGAATATTTTGGCCTTTCGACCTAGGTTATAATGGATTTACTTGGTTTCGAAAGGGATATTTTCAATTGGATCGAAAGGGGTACTTTCAAAGGTTTAAATGTATTCATCAATAAGGTTTTGTGTAAAGTATATATATCATGGCAAGGTGATTTGGGTAAAGCATGGAGTATATTTTCCTTGTTTAAAGAATGATTCAAATGTTTAAATCAATTTGAAAGAAATGGTTTTCAAGGAAAATTTATGGGTAGTTAACCCTAAGTAAAATGACTCAGATATTAGAATACCAGATGAGACTGGTACAGGGTCATGCCCTATAAATTAGCTATTAGCCCCTAACTAATTTAGTCCAAAACTCCAATGTGTAGGGCTTTGTCACAGGTAAGAATAAAATGATGTTACACACAAAAAGGAATATTACAGAGGTAGGTTATTGGTGAGCCCGCAAAACCATTAGGATCAGTTGACCTGGAGAAAGTAAGTTAGGGACAGACCATCCAGAAGAGGAGTATCTAATAGATATTAGATTATTTTTATTGTCTGGTAGGCCCGAGTCAGTCAAAAGTTAGTAGTTGGCCAAATAAAACTATAGTGTTCGGACAGATAGTCCATTTTTTACCTGATATGTATGTTTACATGATAATGCTTTACAATTTTAACCAATTTTGGTTGCAGGATTATGATTTCCAAAATATATGTTCTAAAAGGATATTAGTGAGGGGAAACCCATTCTGCTAAGTGGCGTGGTCTCACTTAATATCAAATAACCAAAATGTATAGTATTATTTACACCAGGTTTTATGTCTGACTCGAAGTTTATGTTTTTCCCCTTAAACTCTCGGATGCTCAAAATTGATTTGAGTAGGCTGAGGGTTGAGGATTTACAAGTTTTTGTAGGTTGATGAATAAAGCTTCCGAAGACCAGCAGGAAGCTGATGGCTAGCTATGTAGGAGTTGTTTTGTTTGTTTTATTCCGATGTGTTGTATTAAGTCAGTTATGACTATTTAGTACTCTGGTCATCCAAGGGGGCATCTTCATATGTCGCTCTTAGCGTATTTTGTAATAATTGTATTTGATCTAAACCTAGGAAAAGATTGGGACTATGTAAAGGAATATGAAATATGTTTTGTGAAATGTAATTAGAAAATCTATTTCTGAAATCTGTGATTTTGTTTCATATTCATGTGCTTCTGATATTATAGATACCATTAACATCACCCTATTTGGTCACCGGAAGTTAAGACTATGGATGACTGCAGCATCTGTAGTGCTTAGCTTCGGGCCTCCAGTTAGGGATGTTACCCACACACGGGCCAATTTGTACAACCACAAAAACATTCATGCCTCGGTTGCTTAACTATGTATTTGTACAATGCTGTGTATTATCTTCTATGAGAATCAAACTCTAATAGCAATGCAAAATATAGATATTTCATCCATATTCAATCACATATAAAGATTATATAGTAAATGATCGCGATTTGTAATGTACGAAACTTTAATGAAATTAGTTGATTAGAAATAAGTTAATAAACTATAATTTGAAATCATGTATTCAATATGATTGATTATAATAAGGATCTCCTCTGAATGGTTCAACCATTTTGGAAAGGAAAGCAAATGTATAAGGGTGGATGTAACTTAAGTATAGTTGAGACGAAGAGAGTGAATTGTCCCTATTCTTCATAAAGGGACATGGAAAACAAGAATTGGATAAAATACTTGATATACAATGTGAAATGTGATTTTTATTTCCATTGTGTTTTCTTATAGAGAATTGTTTTCTGTAAAAGTTATTGTCGTTAGTTTAAGATATTTGATTGAAAACTGTAGATTGAAAACTAGTTACGGTAAAAGAAATAAATAGCTTATATTAAGTAGTTAAATGAAGCACCATATTTCATACGTTGTTGTAGTAATTGCGGAGATAGTGGGAGCATGTCATATGATACTTATCAATGGATGCATCAAGACATGGAAAATTGTTTTCATAAATGTACCAAATATTATTTATGGTACAATAACTATATTCAATAATTACTGAAAATAAATATAATTTTATTTTACTATGAATATTTTAAATATTTGTTAGAGATAAATCTTTTAGAATAGTTGCATTAGCTACATAACACATGCAAGTATAAAAAAATTACAATTATTTTGAAATTATAGACTAAGCCATGGTTTTGAGAAATAATTCTTTAATCATATGATTACAAATCTTATGGTATTATTGAATTGTATTTCAAATGATTAAAGGCAAAGCACCCATTCAATGAGAGTGACATAAGAGTTAGTGAACTCTCAGGATTGATAAATATAGATGTATGCAGTCACATGTCTAATGATACCAACACAGTTCCACGTACTTCGTTAAATTCACTGATGAATTATCGAAGACTTGAACATGTGTTTTTGATACACATGTATTATGTGAATGATAAGTTTATGGAATATAAAACGGAAGTAATAACATAACATGCAAAAGAAAATGATTCGATTTGATCGAATACGTGAGTGTATTGGAAAGTAGTTACAAATGAACCTAAAATGAATAAGATTGTATCTTAAAAGTCACTCCTCCTTAAGATACATAATGATATATGGATAGGTATAGGCAAAATACGATTAATGATGAGTTAACTTCTTTATGTAAGGTCATGTACTTAAGAGTAAGTACATAAAGTTATAATAAATTTTGTCTAAGACAAAGTTTATGAGATCATGCATGATAATAATTTATAAGTAACACCTATGTATCATAGGTCAAGGAGTAAATAGGTTGTGTGAACCGAGAGACTACATATAATACTTGTTTGTGAGAGATCCTCTGTAAACCAGCCAAATGAGTTAGACCAATCAAATAAACATTGACAAAATTATGTATGAACAAAAGTTTTGTAAACTTAAAATCAAATCTGTTTTATAGATATACATATATATATATATATATATGCGGTTCATAAAATGTTTATGAATCTATTTTGTTGCACTGAGAAACATTGTTGTTTCAAGAAACACCAACTTCAAAATGAATAAATTTATTTTAGAAATTATTGGTAGTAAAATGGATTTGGATAGGATCCAAAGATAAAACTAATTACAAAGAATGAAATAAAATTGATCAAATCTAAATGGACACAACTAATTAGATGTCTAATAAGAACTCTCGCACATTAAAAAGAAACTACGATTGTGTCGAAAAAGGAATTTCTTTAGTTGTTAGTAAGCCAACAAGAGTATTGATTCTAACATATGGCATTATGCGCAAATCCAAAGTGGATTCCAAGTACTTTGGGGAAAAAATATGATTTTGATAGTTGTATCTAAATGGATATGATCTATTGGCCGCAAATGTGTCATCAAGAAGAAGACCAATGTAGCTAGAATAAAAGCTACATTGATAAAATAACTTTGTAAATTTCAATTGTTGAAAACAACATAACATATTCATTATTCAACATACTTAAGTTAATTAAGTTTTTTCCTATAAAATTTATCATCCGGTATGACTTTGAGTTTTAGTACATGCATGTTGAAAAGAAAATTCTGAATAATGATTTAGGATAGACTATTTGCATACAACAAGCAAAATTTCTTGATGTTAGTGGGAGCAATAAGTTAGTTTGTGAATCTGGATATGATCCAAGTTATGATATGAAATTATTATTCAATAAGCATCAGAGTTAAATAAGTATTTTGATGGAGAAATCAAATAGTTTGAATTTCAATCAAAATATAGAAGAATCGTGTATCTATAAGAAAGAACATTAAAGGTACTAAAATATTTCTAAAAATTACAGGTAAATAACAAGCTTATGATTGTCAACGATGTACTCTGTTAAAATTATACTAGTTTGGTTGTTTAATTCTCGATATAGGATTTGAAAAGGCCTCTTTTATAATCAATATAAAAGGATGTTGGAATTGTCTCAAAATGATATACATATGCACCATATTAAAATGTTTAATATGGAGCATGTAAGATGAATTTCTTATACATTGGCAATAGGAATTATCGTACATATTGTATTGTCTATAGTGTCACATTTTGTTTATATATTTGATACATAAGGCAAGCATCAAATCCGAATTAGGACTACTAAATTATAGTTTAGAGCAATCTCAAGTATTTGCAATATACTGGAGAATTGATTATAGAAACAATGAACTCCTTATGAAGGAGTACATGGACTCAAACTTTATAAGTGAGATCGAGTATAGTATGTCATTCTAACTTGATGTTTAATCTTATGTTAAGAACTTTAAGTTTGAAATATTCCAAAATATAAGTAGTGGCTAATTCCACTAGTGGCTAAGAATGTCGCCTTGAATAGCACTGCAATAAAAGAAGTATAAAAAAAGCACAAATTTATAACCGAGCTAGGGGTGATTTCAAATATTGAGAATCTTATGGCAATGTTATATGATATCAATACTATGATATAGTTTGAAAAATAATCTAAAGCTACTAGAAGTCGAATAACATACTCCAAAGGGTTCCACATGATAAAGGCTTCACCAACGTTGGAAAAAATTGAATGATGGAGTGGATAATTAGAAAAAAGTAGCATACCCATTTACTAAGGGACTTACTCGATTAGCTTTTGAGAAAACCGATTGAAATAGTTGGAATACGATTCCATAATTGACCCCAACTTCAAGTGGGAGATTGATAGAGTTAGGGGTATGCCCTAGAGGCAATTGTGTAATTTGTTACATGTATCTAAATGTTAACCCAAAAAGTGGATCAACACCCAAGATTGAGTGTGAAAGCACCAGCCCTGTTTACCAAGGCAAACAGAATAGAGACAAGAAGTAAAAACTTGCATATAAAGTAAAAGAGACAAGAGATTTTTATAGTAGTTCGGCTGTTAACGAAGCCTACATCCACTTTATAACTTTTCTTATTGACTGACTGCTATTACAAGTTGAATCTGATTACAACACAACTGAATTATGTAAATGGGATCAAGCCACCAAGGCTAGAGTTCACTAGAGAATTACATTGAACTGGAGAATCACATTGAACCCTATAGATGACCGTTGTGTGGGAGAAGAAGAATGAAGAGTAGTTTCTACAGAGTTTCAGTAGAAAGTCTAGAAGATCACGTTTATGTTACAAGTAGGATTGTATTTATAGGGGTTGGAGAGCTATTGGGCTAGGCCGACTTGCCAGATGCTTGCAAGTGAACATACGAAGGCGCACTGAAAGTTTCACAACGAGCCAAATCAAACTGATGGATCGCTAGCCATCCATAGGTTTGGATCACTAGCGATCCATAGTTTTTAGGTCGCTAATGATTCAACTGCTTGTGATGCTTTCCTTCGTCTCCTTCTTTAAACTTCATGGAAACCTGTGTAACACCGCATATTTTTGATAATATTATTTAGGATATTTAATTAGATAAATAAAATAAAATAATGTGTTGATTAGGGGATTGAGATTTGATTTAATTAAGGGTTAGCCGTGCCATTTAACCAATGAATTAAAGAAGAGTTTAAAATGAAATATAGGAGGGGTAAAATAGGAAAGAGGCCTTTCATATATCTGTAACCCATGGCCATGTAAATTATACACGTTCATTTCATTCTCAAAATTTTAAAAGTTAAGGCCGACCACCATTAACAAGGGAAAGAAAAAGAAAGATAAAGGGGAAGCTTAATCAACATCAAATTCATTCAAATCTCATATCCTTAATCACTAAAGCTAAGGTGAATAATGTTTACATCTCTAATTTTTGTTTTTGGTTTTAAGGAGAAATCCGAAATGATTTGCAATGTTTTTCCATATTTTTGAATGATGGAATGATTATATATCTTTGTTGATGATTTATACATGTTCATATTGATTTTATGATTTTTTATAAGGTAAAAACCCTATTAAATGACATCTAAATGCCTTGTGAATTTTTATGTAAATCAAAAATAATATTATGGAGATGGATTTCAATTTTCAAAATTTTTGGAATTTATATGGATTTAATATGAATTTTCTAGTAAAGAAAATGTTATTTTGGGTTATTAATTATTTACGATTGAATAGTAAAAGGTTTGGGTCTGAAAATTTTATATGTTAGAAAACATATTAAAAGAGAATTTTTGGAATTTTTCAAGATTTTTCCGAAGTGTTTTGATGGATATATAAAATTATTTAAGGTATGAGAGTTAAATGTTTTATATGTTTTAAAAGGAGAAGGGGCTCTTTGCAAATAATTCGAATTTTTTATTGTTGGAAATTGGCAGCACTTTTGAAAAAGTAAAATGGCAACCAATCAGATTTAGACAAACAAGGTAGGTTAGGTACAAAAGAAATAGTTTAAAAGGACACATAAATAGGTTTTTCGATGCTTTCGACACTAGGTTCCGCCTTTCTACCTTTGCCTCTGACACTGTCGAAACCAATGCACGTGGTATCAGGGAACTGGTACGTAGTGAATTAGATGTGGGCGGAAGGTATAGGGTCGAAACCATGGGTTCCGAAGGGGTTGAGGCAGTACTTTGTTTTAAATGAAAATGCGTCTGCTTGCTTTCGACTAATATGCTTTCGACTTAGTTAGCTTTCGACTAGGTCAAATGGTTTAAAGGAAATTGTTTCGATTGGGTTGCGTCTTTATTTTAAATGATTGCTTTTGACTAAGTCGACTTTGCAGCCGCCTTTTACCTTTCGACCCAGAGGGTTTCAAAGGGGTTACTTATTTTATAAAATTTTCCCACATCTCCAATGCTTTCGAATGGATGGTTTCGACACCATCACTTCTTTACTTATGAATGCTTTCGAAAGATAGGCTTTCGACTTAAATGGTTTTAATGACCCTTTTGCTCAATTGAAGTATAACCCAATTGGTTTCAAATGAGGCGATTTAAATGATTTCGAAAAGAAGAGCTTTTGACTTTAATGGGTTTATTATCCTATTGCTCTACTTGAAAGCATAATCCAAATGGTTAAACGTTTTTCAAAGGGGTTTTGAAGGAGTAAGCTTTGTATGGTTTTGAAAAGTTCCATATATTTTAAATTGAACCCAAATCCTTTTGAAAGGTTTAGAATTAATGCTTTCGAAAGGTCTTAAAGAAAGTTTTCGAAAGGGTGGTTCCCCAATGGTTTTGAAGGAGTCGAAAGGTATGGGTTTTTCTGATGGTTTCGAATGTTTTGAAAGGAAAGGTTTTCCAAAGGTTTTGAAAGGAAATGTTTAAAGGTTTTAAAAGAAAGATGTCTAAGGTTTTAAAGCTTTCGAAAGGAAGGATTTCTATTGGTTTCGAAAGGGTTTTTGAGAATGATTTCGAAAGGAAGGTTTGGCCTTTCAGCCTAGATAAAAGAAAGGGTTTTTCTTCGGCTAGAAAGATATACTTTCAATGGTTTCGAAATGGGTACTTTCAATAGATCTGAAAAGGGGGCCTTCAAAGATTAAATGTTTTCATCAACTAAGATTTGGATAAAGTATATATAACATGGCAAGGTGATTTAGAGTAAAGCATAAACTATATATTTTCCTTGTTTAGGTTTAATATAAAGGTTTTAAATCATTTTGAAAAGGTTTTCATGGAAAATTTTGGGAAGGGATCCCTAAGTAAAATGACTCGGATATTAGAATACCATATGGGACTGGTATAGAGTCGTGCCCTATACATTAGCTATTAGCTCCAGCTAATTTTGTCCAAAATTCCATTGTGTAGGGCTTTGTCACAGGTAAGACTAAAATTATGGATACACTTTGAACGGAATATATATTCGTATACAGATAGGTTATTGGTGATCTCGAAAAACCATTAGGATCAGGAGGACCCTGGGAGATGATATTTGAGGACAGACCATCCAGAAGAGAAGTATTTAATAGATAGTTAAGGATAGAAGGAGGAGTGCTTAACAGATGATAGATGAATTTTGATATATTGTCTGGTAGGCCCGAGTCAGCCAAAGGTTAATAGTTAACCAAATAAAAATAATGCGTTTGAATAGATAGTTCATTTATTACCTGATATATATGTATGTTTACGTAATGATGCTTTACAGATTTTAACCAGTTTTGGTTGCAGGAAAAAGATTTGCAAAATATATGTTTTAAAGGAATGTTAGTGAGGGAAACTCGTTCCGCTAAGCGGTGGGGTCTCACATACCATAAAATAACTGAGATGAACAGTATTATTCACACCATGTTTCATGTCTGACTCAAAGTTTTTGTTTCTCCTTAAACTGTCAGGTGCTCAAAATTGATTTGAGTAGGCTGAGGGTTAAGGTTTTCAAGTTTTGGTAGTTTTAGCGAATAAAGCTTCCGGAGAAGAGCAGGTGGCTGACGGATAGCTGATTTAGGAACTATAAATTATTTTGTTTATTTCCGCTATGTATTAAGTCAGATATGACTATATTTCTCTGATCAACCAAGAGGGCATCGTCATATGTCACTCTTGGTGTATTATTGTAATTATAATTAATCATTGCTTGGGAAACATTTTGGGATTTTGTAACTTGGATATGATATTGTTTCGAAATGTCATCAGCAAAATGTTGTTTTTGGAAATTTGTGATTTTTTTCATATTCAAGTGCTTCTGATATTATGGATACCATTAACATTACAATATTTTGTCACCAAAAGTTAATACTATAAATGACTACAGCATCTATAGCACTTAGCTTTTTGCCTCTAGATACGGGATGTTACAACTTGGTATCAGAGCATAGGTTTATGAAAAACTTTAACTAAAAATGGTTTTGAAAACATAATCCTAAAGAATTAGAGTAAGGTTGGGGTACAGGATAATGCTATAGTACATACTTGTATTTTCTATATACAAGTATATGCTTTATCTCTAGTCTCCCATCTTTGTTAGGTTATTCTTTTGTATCTCATGAGATTTGAATACAGATATGGAAGGTAAAAGAGGAATAGTTAACCCAGGAGAGGAAGGCATCGATGGGAATGCCAGGCCTAATGCAAGGAGAGGTTAAGGTCAGGCACAAGCAGAGAATGTGGGTGTTGGAGTCCCGTAGGTTGGAATGGAAGCTATGTATCAGTTCTTCGTGAATATGGTGCAAGTGGGTGTTGCTGCTGAAGTAATGGGAGGAGGAGTTCCGGGAGCTCCAGTTGTCAATGATTATGCTAAATTGAGTGGGGACTACACTAAGCTCGAAGGGAAGCCATTTATTGGAACCGAGGATGCTATTGAGGTGGAGAATTAGTTGTTGCACTTTGAAAGGATTTTTGCAGATTTGAGGCTCAATGATGAGCAGAAGAGGAGGTTGGCAACCAGACAGCTTCAGGGAGCTGCTTTGTTAATAGTGTGACTGTGGCAGTGGATGAGGAGACAATGACCTGGGCAGAGTTTAAGAGGAGGTTCCAGGAGAGCTTCATGTCAGTTTTGGTGCAGTCTGTTACGATTAGGATATTTGCCGAGCTAGAACGGGGAGAGATGACTGTTCTGGAGTATTCTAGATTGGTTTGAGAAGTTATCTTGATATGATTATGCTGATATTGATACAATGATGAAGAGGAATGAGAAGTTTATCAGGGGATTAAAGCCTGAGATGGCCAGGGCTACTTTACCGCATATCAGTGGTCCCTGTGATGTGGTTGTGGAGATGACTTTGAGACAAGAGGAGATGCTTGCTTGTCAGGAGAAGAATAAGGCTAGGGAGGTCCAGGTTGGGCAAGGCCAGAAGAGGAATTTTTTTTACAAGAAGAGTGCTCAGAAGGGTGGAGCAGCCAAGAGAGGAAAGTCTGAGGTGGTCTATTTTAAGTGTGACAAGAAGGGGCATTTCGCCAATCAGTGTTGTATGGGGAATTTAAGGAAGTGATCGGGAAGAAGAACATTAGGTGCTTCAACTACGATCAGATAGGCCACTATAAGAACCGATGCAAGGGGCCCGCTAAGGATAAAAAGGGCAAGGTGTATGCATTGGAGTCATCTGCTTCTATGCCAATAGCTCATGAGAAAGGAAAGGCAGTTTTGGGAGTTACGCTTCAGATTCATGGTATGTCTGTTAGCATTCTATTTGATACTAGTGCATCACATTCTTTTATATCTAGATGTTTGATAGATAAGCTTAACCTAGAACACACATATTTAGTTACTTCCTTATGGGTTGCAAATCCAATAGAAGGGTATGCAACTCTTGGTTTGAGATATGACCAGTTAGAGTTTGACCTGTTAGGTCACACTTTTGTTTGCAGTTTGCATGTGTTTGATTTTATGGGGTTCAGAATTATTCTTGGAATGGATTGGTTAAGTGAGTACGATACTAGGATATTTTTCCAGGATGGGAAAATATCTCTTAGACACCTTGATTGGAGCGATAGGATTGTTTATACCGTAGAAGGTTCTAGTGGTGAGATGTATGCTTTGTTGGGTGTTATGGAATCAGATGATGAGTTGAGTCGAGTTTTCGTGGTTAGAGAATTTGCAGATGTTTTTGAGTCTGTAGTAGAATTGCCACCGAAATGAGTCATTGAGTTTCGAATAGATTTGGTTCTGGGGGCAGAACCAGTGAGTAAGTCGCAAAGCAGGATGACCCCTACAGAGATGAGGGAGTTGAAAGTGCAGTTGGTGGATTTGGAAGACAAGAGTTTTATCAGGCCGAGTAGTGAGCCTTAGGGTGCAGCAGCAGTGTTTGCTAAGAAGCCAGCCAGATCGTTGAGGTTATGTATCGATTATCATAGGTTGAATGAGAGGACAATAAAGAATCGATATCCATTTCCCAGAATTGACAATTTGTTTGACCAAATGAGTGGAGCTAAGGTATTTTCCCAATTGGATTTGGCAACAGGTTTCCATCAGCACAGGGTAGCAGAGGACAGTATAACTTTGACGGTGTTTAGGACCAGATATGGATCGTACGAATGGTTAGTTATGTTGTTCGGACTGACTAATGCGGCGACATTCTTTGTGGATTTGATGAACCGATTTTTTCGAGAGCACTTGGATAGGTTCGTGTTGGTTTTCATAGATGATATCTTGATTTACTTTAAGGATGAAAGAGAGCATGAATTTCATCTTAGAGTGGTGCTTGAGACGTTGAAGCAGCATCAGCTAAAGGCGAAGTTTTCGAATGTCACTTTTGGAAGAAGGAAGTGAAGTTTCTTGGTCATGTAGTCTCAGAAAAAGGGTTGTCAGTAGATCCGACTAAGATTGAAGTAGTGAATAGTTGGAAGAGACCTGAGACGATGACTGAGATAAAGAGTTTCCTTATATTAGCTAGTTATTATCGAAGGTTTATTAAGGATTTTTAGCAGATAGCAACACCAGTGACCAAGCTAACGAGAAAGGATGTGAAGTTTGTGTGGACTGATAAGTGTAAGGAAGCATTCTAGAGTTTGAAGCACTTATTGAGCCATGCACCTGTGTTGGTTGTTCCAGAAGGGAATCAGGATTTGGTGGTTTATACCGATGCGTATGGAACAGGATTAGGAGTTGTGCTGATGCAGAGAGGTAAAGTGATTGCCTATGCTTCTCGACAACTTAGACTGCATGAGGTCAAATATCCGAATCATTATCTGGAATTGGTTGTAGTGATTTTTGCATTGAAGGTGTGGAGACGTTACCTTTTGGAAGAGAGGTTTGAGATATATATAGACCATAACACTACAACAAAACAGCCTTTTTACAACGGGCAGTGCCCGTTGTAAAATGGATTTCACAACGGGCATGCACCCGTTGTATTAGGCCTCGTTGTAATAGGTCGACCGTATTTTACAACGGGCAATAAACGTTGTAAAAGACCGCTGTAATACACTTTTTTACAACGGGCATCGACCCTTGTAATAGACTCTATGACAACATGCATTGACCGTTGTGAAATCCCTTTTGACAACATGCATAGACCATTGTAAAAAGGTCGTATAACAACATGCTCTGACCGTTGCAAAATAAATGCAAATTTTAAAAAAATTACAGCAGTATCCATGTAGTACATCCATACCAATAATGAATAATTTAACAAGTAATAAATATTATCATAAAACAACCAAAATTACATACGAAACGACCAAAGGCTAGAGTCATAAAATTCCAACACATTCCAAAAAGTTAGATAAGTTTATATTGACATAGTTCTAACATACACATGACAACTAGTTTCATAATAGCCAAATACAAAAAGCATTAGCACATAAGCATAAAGTTTCTTTGGCAGTTAGACCAGAGGTGTTAGATGAAAAATCTAAGATAGCCGACAAGTCCTTAACCTACATAAAAATTAGATTATGAAAATTCACTGAATATATAGTCTGTAACATCCTGTAAAATTAAATCTGGAGTTAACCTAAGCATAATAATCATTCCAATGGCATTTTCCTGTAAGAATTCCAAAAGAAACGTGTTTATCCATCAGCTTGTGAAATGCCTCACGGTTTTTTCCCTCTAATTTTTCTATGTTTTCATGATCTCAGCCTGCAAAATTGAAGTAACATATGGAAATTAGACCATATTCCAACATAAAATGCATATACATCAGCTCATAGAAGCTATAAAAGTTCATTGAGCTTTTGCACAACTGTTGGGTGAATCCTCACCACCGGTCCAAAGCTAGATGAACCTGCCTTCAACACTGTCGAACCAACCGGCCTTCAACACTGCCGAACCAACCGACCTCCAACACTGCCGAACCAACCTGCCTCCAACCCAATACCAGACCAACTCGATGCCAACCCAATGCCGGACCAACACCACCGAACCAGGTCCCACCGAACCAAGGCCCATCCATTCACCACCGAACGAAGCTTTACCGAATCAACCAACCTCCATCCCCTGCCGAACCAAGAACCAACTCAACACCGGTCCAAGTACTACCGGATCGAACCCAACACACCATCTCCTATCACCGAACCAACTCCACTGCCGAACCATCTCCTATCACCGAGTCACCGAACCGGAATGCTACCGAACCAAGACGTACCAGGCCAGATCACATCAGCCCAGGCCCATCAGCAACTATACACATCCAAGACCCCTACCTCCAGCCCCACTCTATAAATAGAGGGGCAGGGGCACAACAATGGGGGACAAGTTTGAGAGCTCAAGCACGGAGAGAACTTTCAAACAACTTTCTTTTACTTGTATCAAAGCTTTGTACTTGTAATCAAAACAAGAGAAGAGAAATAACATATAAAGTGGACGTAGGCACATTCTGGCTGAACCACTATAAATCTGCATGTCTTTTTACAGTTTAGCCCCTGCTTTTCATGTATTTGCATAAATCATCCAAATCACTAAGAACAACATAAGATCCACTAAATCATACGACTTTGAGGTGTTTGTCCATTTTTTGTGCAAACATTTTTGGTGCTTTCACTGAGAGCTAGAAGCTCGAAGCTTCAGCTTCATCCACTTAACATTTTTCCTAACAGCATCGTTCGCCACTTGGAAAACATGCCTCCCAAACAGAGAAAGGATGTTAACAAAGGAAAAAACATCGCATCCAGCAGTCTACCAGATCCAGCTGTCACGAATCAAGTAAATCGTCCTCCTCCAGCAGCAGTACCAAATGAAGGACAGGCTAATCCGACCACTCCTGCCACAGAACCGCCCGCAGCAATTACTAGGGCAGATCTAGGCAGGGTTGTGGTTGAAGTAACTAATCGCTTCACGTCCCAACAGGAAGCCTTGGTGGACCATCTCATGTCACGCTTAAGGGATGCTGAAGAGTCCAACCGCAACACTGAATCATGGGGCGAGTCCCAATCTGGAGGGTCTTGGAGACAACAAAGGTCTTCCTTCTTCGAAGGAGCTAACGGCAGAAGTAGCCATGGTAGGAGCCGAGATCGAGCACAGCCCGAAGTTAGGCCTGAGGAAACGTTTGGTACCGAACCCAACGGGGGAGGTACCGGGCGAAGGTCAACTGTAGCTGAGCCTGTCATACTGCCTAACCACGGAAACGCTAGTGAACGGGGCCGAGCTAGAGTCCAGCCCGAAGTTGGACCCGAGGAAGTGCTTAGATCAGAACCCAGCAGGGGAAGATCAAGGCAAGGGTCAACTGTAGCTGACCCTAGCATGCTCCCAGAAGATCAAAGGCAGCCATTAGAAAATATGAGGAATGATAGACGATACCATCCCTACAGGTCATCTGGACGGAATCAATCCCACAGAACAGAACCAAACTCATTTCTATCTGCTCCAAATTCTGATGAAAGGATGGCACGCTTATTCAGAGAGTGCGTCCAATGGGAGCAAAGAGATCGAGGGATAGGCGCCAGGGTAACCAGCCCTTTCGCCCGCAATATCGAAATTGCTATCACTCCTCGAGAATGGAAGATGCCAACAATGGAACCTTACAAAGGAACCTCCGACCCCATTGTACACTTACAGAGGTACACACAACATATGCTCATGAGTGGAGCGACAGAGGGAGTACTGTGCAAATGCTTTCCGCTCTTCGTAGCAGATCTCGCTACCTCCTGGTTCTGTCATCTACCCCAGGGATCCATTACCTCGTAGGAAATGTTGAAAGAAAAGTTTATCAGTCAGTTCCGCATCCATGTGGAACAACCTAAGGACGCTTATTCTTTATCCAGTGTCAAACAGAAACCTGGAGAGAAACTGCAACAATATCTAACCCGATTCAATGCCGCAGCAGCCGCGGTCCAAGATGCCGATGAGAAGCTTATCCTAATGGCCCTCTGTAGTGGTGTGCATCCGGACACTAAATTTGCTAGAAGGTTGACGAAAGAAAAACCGGCTACTTTACCCGATTTCTTCCATGAAGCCGGGAAATATATGAGGCTTGAGGATGCTGCCGTTGAGGGGCAGTCAGGACAGCAAAATAAGGCAACTCACAGCAACGCCCCTGCTATAGCAAGGGACGCTCGAAGAAATGATTCCAGAGACAATGCTGGGGGCAAGAAGAGAGAAAAGCGCCTATATCGGCCTGGACCGAGATTCGACACTTACACTCCTTTGAACGAGACCGTCGAAAATATCTTCCTTGCCACCCAAGGCGAAGTTAGATACAAACGCCCACCATACAAGAAGGAATCAGATAACGCGCAGAAGTCTGTAAAGTTCTGCCGCTTCCACGAATCTCATGGGCATGATACCAATGAATGCCATCATCTCCGGGATCTGATTGAGGAACACATCAGAAGGAAGAAACTGGAACGCTATGTAAAAAGTCAGGACAGGACTCCAGCTCCTACCAATGAGAACCCAAGGCTACCCTCACCGGAGACCGGCAGAGGAAACCGCAACGCTAGCGGCTCTAGTTAAGAGAAGATAGTGGTCCATACCATCTCAGGAGGACCGCACATCGCAGACAAGAGCTGGAAAGAGATGGAAAGATATGGAAAGTCGCTTAGAGACAGTAAAGACTGTGTCAATTCGGTTATAGAAGAACGCCACCCGAAACGGAAAGAAAGTGATGACATCACATTCGGTAAGCGTGACCTGGAAGGAAGGCAGTACCCTCACATGGATCCCATGGTTATCTCTGCCCGGCTCGGTCCCGCCGAAGTTTACCGAATCTTAGTAGACACTGGAAGCTCAGTGAACATCCTGTTCAAACATGCATTCGACAAAATGAAATTATCAATGAAGGATGTATCTCCCTGCGATAAACCACTACACGGTTTCACTGGAGATGCGAAGATGCCCCTCGGACAACTAGACCTCTTTGTTGAGATTGGAAGCCATCCCCGTTCCGTTGTACGAAAACAGACATTTGTGCTAATAGAAAACCATTCGGCCTATAACGCCTTCTTAGGAAGGCCAGCCTTGTCTGACTTCCAGATTGTCCTAGCCTCATGGTGCCTAAAAATGAAATTTCCAACGGACAATGGAGTAGGAGAAGTAGAAGGAGACCAGGACGTTGCTCGAGACTACTATGTGACTGAACTTCGCATCAACCACGGGAAGAATAAAGGGAAGGGTGTAGAGGTTGCCCTCTGCACGAAAAGTCTAGAAGCATAGCAACTAAAGAAAGCCCCTCCTCTTCGATATATCAGCGACCCTTTCAATGAATTAGACCCTAGGGACAAAGAGGAGGAGGCCACCGCCGAGCCTGCAGAGGCTATGGAGTTTGTATCTGTAGACAAGCACGACTCGAGTAGACTATTGAAAATTGGATCCCAACTAAAAGCAGAGTTGAAGGAGCAACTCATTGACTTTCTCCGCCACAACTTGGATGTATTCGCATGGTCACACGCTGACATGACCGGAATCTCCCCCGACGTAGCATGCCACGTACTAAACATTGATCCTACCAAGGTGCCCGTAAAACAAAGAAAGAGAAGTATGGGGGCAGAGCGATCAGCAGCCCTCGATGAAGAAGTAAAAAATCTACTCGCCAATGACTTCATACGAGAAGCCATCTACCCGGAATGGATCGCTAACCCGGTGCTGGTAAAGAAGGCTAATGGGAAGTGGTGAACATGCATTGACTTCTCCTACCTAAACGATGCCTGGCCAAAGGATTGCTTCCCACTTCCCCGAATCGACCAACTTGTAGATAGCACAGCCGGGCATGAGCTCTTATCTTTTATGGACGCATACTCAGGATATAACCAAATTCCTATGCATGCTTCCGACCAAGACCACACTAGTTTCATCACCGACCGGGGTTTATACTGCTATAAGGTAATGCCTTTCGGACTTAAAAATGCAGGAGCCACCTACCAGCGCCTCATCAACAAGATGTTTGCAGGGCTAATAGGGCAAACTATGGAAGTATACGTAGATGACATGCTAGTAAAGTCAAGGAAAGCCGACGATCATGTCAGCCACCTAGGCAGGATGTTTCAAGTACTTTGCCAGTATGGAATGAAGTTGAATCCTCTAAAATGCTCCTTCGGAGTGTCATCAGGAAAGTTCTTAGGATTCATCGTCCATGCCAGAGGGATTGAAGCAAACCCTGAACAAGTCCGAGCGCTAAGGGATATCAAGATACCTTCCAATCGAAAGGAAATGCAAAGCCTGAATGGAAAAGTGGCCGCCCTAAGCCGATTCATCTCCAGAGCAACGGACAAGTGTGTCCCCTTTTTCGAAGCTCTGAAGAAAGACAAAGGAAAGTTCGAATGGACCGACGAATGCTTGACCGCTTTCCGTAACTTAATCGAACACCTCAAGAAACCACCAGTACTCTCGACTCCAAGCGAAGGAGAAGAATTATACCTATACCTTGCTGTGTCATCCCACGCCCTAAGCGCTGCCTTGGTAAGAGAAGACAACCGCACGCAGCGGCCGGTTTACTTCGTCAGTAAGAGGTTTACAGGGGCAGAAGTCAGATATCCTAAACTTGAGAAGCTAGCGTACTGTTTACTAATCACATCACGGAAACTGCGTCATTACTTCCAATCCCATTCCATCAAAGTTCTGACCGATCAGCCGCTGAGGCAGGTACTCCATCGTCCCGACACTTCTGGGCGACTACTTAAATGGTGCATTGAACTAAGTCAGTATGATATCACCTATCACCCTCGCACCGCCATCAAGGGACAAGCCATGGCTGATTTCATTGCAGAATTCACTACCAACGAAGATAAGGAGCAATTGGAAATAGCAGAAGACATCAAGTGGAATCTCTTTGTAGATGGTGCATCAAACGAACAAGGCTCGGGGGCAGGTGTGGTAATAATCACTCCCAGGGGAAATAAGTTGCACTATGCTATAAAATTGGAGTTTGCTGCCACCAACAACGATGCAGAATATGAAGCAGTGATAGCTGGATTAGAACTTGCCATAGAGATCGGAGTCAATTCTTTGTGTCTTCATAGCGATTCTCAACTTATTGTTAATCAAATACTAGGAGAATTCCAAGCTCGAGAAGAACGGCTCATAGCATATTTAAAGAAGACCAAGTTACTTCTCAGCCGATTGGACCACTACTTAGTCAAACACATCCCTCAGGAAGAGAACCAATAGGCTGACGAATTGGCAAAGCAAGCAAGTTTGAGAGACGTCGCCATCTTCGGAGCAGTAACCATCTCAAAGCAACTGACCCCAAGTTTTGAGCAAGTGAATCTGATAGCTGCAACCAAAGAAGCAACTTGGATGACTCCCATCGAGACTACCTACAAAGCGGCACACTACCCAACGGGCGTAACGAAGTCAAGAAAATCTTAAGGAAAGCTTCCCGCTACACAATGCAAGAAGACGTCCTCTATCGGTGCGGATTCTCTAACCCGTTGTTAAGGTGTGTCGCTGGGAGGGAAGCCAAGGAAATCTTATTCAACATTCATCAAGGAAGCTGTGGAGATCACACCGGAGGGCAAACATTAGCGAAAAAGATACTCCGATATGGATATTTCTGGCCCACCTTAAGCAAGGACGCCTTAGATTTCGTTAAAAAATGCGACAGATGCCAGAAGTTCACCAAGATTCCGCGACTACCAACAACTGAGATTACTCAAATGACCAGCCCTTGGCCCTTCGCAATATGGGGAATTGACTTAATCGGCGAGCTACCAATGGGCCGAGGCGGGGCCAAATATGCTATAGTGGCAGTCGACTATTTCACCAAATGGGTGGAAGCGGAACCTCTAAATAAAGTATCTTCAACAAAAGTTATTAACTTCTTGATCAAAAATGTTCTGTGCAGGTACGGAGTCCCACTCAAAATCATATCAGACAATGGACTTCAGTTTGACAGCGAGGAATTCGCCAACTGGTGCCGAGAGCACGGGATTCACAAAAGCTTCTCATCCATGGCGTATCCCCAAGCAAATGGACAAGTCGAAGCCGTCAACAAAATCCTGAAAACCCTAATCAAAAAGAAACTCGAAAAGTCAAAGGGCGCTTGGGTGGATGAACTCCCTACGGCACTGTGGGCCTATCGCACATCTTTCAGAACGTCAACAGGGCATACTCCTTTCTCTTTGGCATACGGATCAGAGGCTATGCTCCCAGTTGAAACCATTGTGCCTTCCCACCGTAGGATTCACTATAACCCAGAAGAGAACGAAGAACTCCTTCACATGTCTTTGGATCTAGTTGAGGAGAGAAGAAATGATGCAGTCCTTAAAGCAGCAGCCCACAAGCAAAAAGTGGCAGCACAATACAACTCCAAAGTCAAGCATCGTACCTTACAAGAAGGGGATCTTGTCCTCAAGCGAATTTTCCCTCGCCCCGGAGCACTAGATCCAATCTGGGATGGACCATATGTAATTCATAAAGATCTCCACAATGGAGCTTATATTTTGTCAACAGTGGACGGAGAGGTGTTCCAGAGGGCATGGAACATCCAACACCTCCGTCGATATTTTTCTTAACTTGTACTGCCCATATGAAGTGAATTAACAAAGAGAATCAGTGGACGTAGGCATTTTCGTGCCGAACTACTTTAAAAAACCTTGTCTCTTTTTTAACTTGTTCCTTTATATCTTGGCTGCTTGTTAACGTTATCCTTTTCTGTTGAACAAAATCCTACGCGTATAGCAATTCCACTCAGAGCACTCCACGGCACAACTTCACCTGGACAAGACCTAACAGGTACTATGCGAATCTATGCCCTCGCCAATGAGACACTTTTGCTTCGGCATCCCTCTGCTGCGGGTTAACTCATTTCTCACGACGGCCCTTAAAGCCAACTGTAATGAGCCGATTATAAGCCACCGAGAAGGCCGACTATAGCCGAGGCAGCTCATTACGGCGTTCGGCTCGCCGGCAACTGTGAACCGACTATAAGCCCCAACATAAGGTATGGCCAGCCAGAGGCAGTTCACAGTTGACGATCGGCACCCACGCTAGCCGGCCACAGTAAATCGAATAATACCCACGATTACGGGCCATAATGGCCCGGGTAGTTACTGTGCGTGATCTCGGCTCCGATGTGTCTTAAGTACGACTGTGGTAAAAAAGAATTAACTCCCCGCGGAGGCGTAAGATGGGTGACAAATGTCTCCAAGACCCACAGCTAGGGAAAGTGACTACAAAACCCGTTTGCCACGAACTTAAGCACATCGAAGGCCTTCCGTGATTGGAAGTTTTACTATTTCACATATTTCAATTTTACTTAAGAAATTTTTCTCCTATCCTCTGTAACAATCCCTGAAGTACAGGAGACACTCACTAATAGGAGCAGATACTCACATCAAGATACTGGACCGCATCCCTTACTCGGCCACACAGGATATTCAAAGCTGCCATCTACAATTAGAACATAAAAGGCGGTATTCTCTTCTTTTATATATGAATTTATGACTATAATTTATTCATACATCACACTAGCATTGTAGGGCATGAAATTGTGCTTTAAGCAAGAACTTGGCATTAAACACAACTGAATCACAAGCATATGCATAGCTATATTTCTCATACCACATGTCAAAATAAAAATAGCAAAAACATTCAGAAGATGACAAAATCAGCTTAAGTTAAAGAATTACACATCAAGAATAGAGCTATTTATTACAAGTAGCAAAAATTACAACCTAAGAGTTACTCTACTGTTTTAAGACTAACATATACAACCATGTCAAGTCCACAAAAAGAATTTTCCAAGTCCAATCAAGAAACCGGCTGCGTCGGAGTATTGACCTTATCCTGTTGCCCACCTGTTCGGTCAGAGAATGGAATCATTAGTGATAAGCAAACAGATTTAACAAAAGAAGAAACTAAAGAAGAAAAGGTTACCAGCAACTTCCCCTTGATTATCTTGGTCGTCATCCCCTACTTCCACGCCTGCCTCCTCAGCTGCAAACAACCGCATCCCCTCCTTCACCGCTATCTTCTCCTCCTTGGTAAACTGAGTGGTTACCGCATCCATCCTAAAGGCCGCTCCACCCTCCTTATCCGCCTCAGCCTTGGCCTCCTCTAAAGCCCTGAGGTAAATCCTAGCCATAACCCGGGGGTAGTCGTCCATCCAAGATAAGCTGCCCTGCTTCCAAATGTGAAAGTACATATCCTGCAGCATATCATCCATCATCCCCTCATTTTCCTCAAACTCTCTCATACGAGCCTCAGAAGCCGATAGCCTTGCAATGGCAGCATCCCTCTCCAATCGGTATCGCGAGCAGTCAGCCTGAAGGGACCTCCTCATCGCCTTCATCTCCTCCTTTAGCCTGACCTGAGCAAGCTCTGCGGCTTCAAGCTTCCCCGACAGCTCCTCTACCTGCTCGAGATCCACCCTCCGAACCTCGTCCACTGTCGAGATGGCCATATTTATCTGCTCCTTGCAGGCAGCCTCCATCTTCCGCAATTCCGCCTTACTAGCCTCCTCCATAGTCTTCCTCAACCGCCCGGAGGCAGCCTCATGCTGAGAAATCTGAATGGTCTGATCAGCAAGTTGTTTGGCCTGGTCCGAAACCATCAATCATAGTCGGATGTTGGCACTCCCAATCTCCTCTCCAGCCTTAACCAGCCGGGCATGATGCCCCATCAGCTTCCTAGTCTCCTCCGCCACCCGATCAATGTTGGCCTTGGCCTCCTCTCCCATGGTAACTATCCGAGTAGTAAGTAAATCGAGATCTAAGGACTTGGCCTCATCAAGCACCCGTACCATGGGATTGCGGGGAAGAAGGTGCTCACCGGTAACCTCGTCAAAAGTAATATCATGAGAACTTGGATCCAGATCAGGATGACCCGCAAATGGATTACGAGCCAAGCCAGGACAATCAATCTGAGTAACGGTAGGATTTTCAGACGGGTGCGGAGAGAGTACGAACTCAGTATCCTCCTCCGTGATATCATGAAGAGGCTGAACTGGGGGCTGAGGACCAAGTGAAGGTTCGGATAAGGGATGACTCCTCTTTCTCTTTTGGATACCCTCTTCAATAACCCCGAGAAGAGGACGGTAGCCGACTACATCCCCGGAACGGTGGGTCGAAGGCTTCGGCTTGGCGGAAGCTTTGGAGAGCTTGTATTGTTCAAGCCTGTGCCGAAGATCTGAGGCCGTGGCCGTTTTACCTGCTCCTGATATGAAGAACAAGTGTCACAAGCTTACATTGATCCATAATTCGAGAAACGCGGTAAATTAAAAGTTAAAAGAAGAAAGGAAACACATTAGTTATACAAACCCTGGGGAGGAGTAGGATACTGCAATGAGCCTTGGATTTCATTCCAGGACGGGAGCGGATCAAAAAATATTCCTAAGTCCCTATCATAAATGGAGCCTGCAGGAGTCAAAAGTTCAACTTGAGTCATCGGAGCCACCTTGGCTGGAATAGTCTGAGAAGACTCGCTTGCACCGGTCCCGGCCTTGTCAGCTTTCCCAGATTTCTCTACCAAAGCCGGTTCTCCGTCCAGCCCCTCGAAAGCTTGGTGGAATGCATCATCCGTCCACTCCTGAATCTCGCCTGCTTGCCCAGGAAGCAAGGCCCCGATACCATCGCCACCATCACCACCTTCCCGGTCATCTCCACCCTCGCCTCTCTCCTCCTCCACATCTTCCTTCCCCGGAGTAAGTGGACAAGTGCTGGGGGAAGGACCATCCGACTTCTTAAGCTTCTTACCTCCGACCATTGGAGATTTTGAGAAAGGTTTTCTCTTGCCACTCTCTACTGTGACACCTCCCTTAGCTTGAGCAGCCGCCCTCTCCTCCACCGTTTCCCTCTGCTTGACTACTGACTGCTGTGGAAGGATCAAGTTATACCACAGAAGAGTCGCATTTCTGATCAGGTAAGCAGCCGATCTATCTCTCCCGGGGATAGCTTCTATCTCAGCCGCCATCTGAACCAGGCGATCAGTCTCCACCACCGCAAAGCCACCTGTCGCTAGCAAGAAATGAAAACGTATAAGAAGAAGCATCGCGACCAGAATGGAAATTACAAATAAAGCGTTGACTTACATCCAGAGGTGAAACGCCGAATAGAGACAGAGTCGTCCCTGACGAAGAACCACTCCTTCTTGAACATGCTGCACTTAGAATACAGATCCAAGACCGGCTTGAAAGTTACAACCGACTCCAAGCTGATGTATGGGGACCCCTTCTTATAGCCCCGCAGATTATATAAGTACCGGATCTCCCGGTTGGAAGGAGCACGCCCATATTTCCTCTGAAAGATGACGAAGAGGCTTACCAGTATAGTATAAGAGTTGGGTTGAAGCTGGAATGGGGCCACCTTTAGATATGTAAGAAAGCTGAGTACCCAAGCATTAAGAGGTGGGATGGAACCACACATACAGTGGTACCTGCTGTAGGCAAAGTATCCTTCGGGAGGGTCATATGGCATAACTTCTCTCCCTGGCAACAGCATGCGCGCCCTATCAACCCCAAAAGAACGGGAGATGACGTCAAGCTGCTCTTCCTTAAGGGAGCTGGGAAAGCAATCGGGCGGGGAGTTCAGAAGCTCCTGAGGGCCGTACCCGTCCACTAGTGATCTCGGGACAGGTCTGTGACGTTCCGGTCCTGGCTGAGCAGGGGACACTGTGGAAGATTCTCCTTCACCCTGGAACTTCTTTTTATCTGATCGAGTTTTTGCTTTTCGAGACATTTATCTGCAAACACCGAAAAGGCATATTGTTAGAACAAGAGTCATAATCGAAACATAACAAGCTAAGGATTCGTTCGCTTAAAGCACCCAGAATACATGTTCATTCGGCATTCTCATCTCAAAGAGCCCATCCGGTATAAAGTCCATCCGGTATAAAGTCCATCCAGTATAAAGCCCATCCGGTATAAAGCCTATTCGGTATAAAGCCCATCCGGTATAAAGTCCATCCGGTATAATGTCTATCCGGCATCCTATATTAAGCTCATTCGGTAAAGCGAAATGAATCGAAGAAGCCATTCGGCACTCACCTGATTCGGCAACACAATTGATTCGGCAGGAAGTTTTGTTTTGAAATTAGTTCGGAAATCTTGTTCGATGGGCAATAGCGGAGGCCCTAGCTCCGTACTTATAGGCGAGAGTAAACCTCCGGACTAACCGGTTCGGTACTAAAAATCGAATGGGAATGTAAAAATTGGATAACCCGAAACAAAGTAGGCCATATGCCAGCATATACCCCACTTTGGGGGGCAAATGTTGGGTGAATCCTCACCACCGGTCCAAAGCTAGACGAACCTGCCTTCAACACTACCGAACCAACCGGCCTTCAACACTGCCGAACCAACCGGCCTCCAACACTGCCGAACCAACCTGCCTCCAACCCAATACCGGACCAACTCGATGCCAACCCAATGCCAAACCAACACCACCGAACCAGGTCCCACCGAACCAAGTCCCATCCATTCACCACCGAACGAAGCTTTACCGAATCAACCTACCTCCATCCCCTGCTGAACCAAGAACCAACTCAACACCGGTCCAAGTACTACCGGATCGAACTCAACACACCATTTCCTATCACCGAACCAACTCCACTACCGAACCATCTCCTATCACCGAGTCACCGAACCAGAATGCTACCGAACCAAGACGTACCAGGCCAGATCACATCAGCCCAGGCCCATCAGCAACTATACACATCTAAGACCCCTACCCCCAGCCTCACTCTATAAATAGAGGGGCAGGGGCACAATAATGGGGGACAAGTTTGAGAGCTCAAGCACGGAGAGAACTTTCAAACAACTTTCTTTTACTTGTATCAAAGCTTTGTACTTGTAATCAAAACAAGAGAAGAGAAATAACATATAAAGTGGACATAGGCACATTCTGGCTGAACCACTATAAATCTGCGTGTCTTTTTACAGTTTAGCCCCTACTTTTCATATATTTGCATAAATCACCCAAATCACTAAGAACAACATAAGATCCACTAAATCATACGACTTTGAGGTGTTTGTCCATTTTTTGTGCAAACAACAACAAAGTTCAAAGTTTTATATATAAACTACTAACTTCCTTGCAGATGCCACTAAATGTTTGCAAGTTCAGGAACAAGATACTTGTTTCTTCTCCAATTCCCGGTTTTGTTCTTTCAATTGGGCTACTTCGGCTTCCAGCTCCATGGTATAAGCCTAATAAGATAAGAGAAGTAAAATTAAAAATACAGGCACTTATAGAATATTGATAGCATGTTGCCCCTTATTCATTTATGGTTCTGATATATATCAGCATAAAGAAAAATTTTGTGACTAGGATGCTTCATATGACACATATTCTAGTGAATTTGATTTCTATTTGCTTCTTACTACCAACTTATAGATCTTTCTAAATTGCAACAGATTTATTCATTTGTTCATTTATTTATTTCCTTCTGATATCTTAGAGAACCAAGCTTCCGCTTATAAACCCCTAAGGAGTATGCAATGGACCCCTAAACATGTTCCAAATCACAGGGCCGGTGACGATGGTTGTCGGATGCGAGATTCAAACCAAAAACTATAAATGAAAATATCCTCAACATATTTTTATGAATTCAAATTTACGTTAGCAATCATACCTTTTCGAAAAGAACTTACATCGTATAACTTGGTATGTAACGTTAAAATATGACAACATATTCATGGATCGTACATTTGAAACATTATTAGTCTACATCTATCCAGCGATGGAACAAATGTGTAGGGACAGAAGTAAACCTGCTAAGTGTATGATGAAAACATGATTTGAAATTTGTTCAAGGCATCTTAGTTAAATTTTCCCCATAAGCATCTTCATGGAATGTCAAAATGCAAGGATAACATTAGTATTATAACATCATTGCTGCCAACCATCGAATATAAATGAAATTTCAATCCACATATTTCTATGGATTCAAATTGTATAATCATAAATTTAAAATTATTAAAAAGCAAATAAAAGTTTTAACCTTATTTCATTACAATATATAAATGTGAACAAGTTCGATTAAGTAGTAGTTTACCAAAAAAGATTATATTCCAAGCTCGTATAACTTCAGCACAACTTTCTCTTCAAACGATGAGCATTATTTTAGGAATATTGCTAATCATCAGGTGGCAATCATACACTTCATGATATCCTGAGCAAATATTATCTTTTTATTAAAGTAAATATTTTTTTCCGAAAAGAAATGAAAAACCTTTCATGCATGTTCATATAACTTAATAAGTCATTATGTCTTCATGTTAAAACATGAAGATTCTTTTATGGATCACACATTTGAAACATAGTCTGCTTACATTGATCTAATGTTAGAATATTTAGGAACAGACGCAAACCTGTTAAATGTGCATAGTGAAAAAATGTTATTTAAAAAGTTTCAAGGCATCTCAGTTCAATTTTCCCCACAAGTATTAAATGTCCTCTAAAAGAGTTATTATTTAAGCTTGGAAACTAAAAATATGGGATGTTCTAGGCTTGTGTCTATATGCATGTAAGTATATGAAAGAAATATACTTACAATATCATGATAAAACAGTTGAAGCTTTGAAAAATAAACAAGCTCTAACACAAGAGCAGAAGCACTACCACTACCATTGCATAAACCCGCAACTCCATGCCTTTCATTTTTCCATCTAAGAACTTGTCAACAGGTCAAGCGGTTAAATTTAAGCTTATTTGCAGCTATTTTAGGTAAAAGACAGTGAACTGAATCCAAATGATGGAGGCTGCTAATGCATAACATACACTACATACTTTATTACCATCATTTAGTATTAAAAAAGTATTCTTTTCTTGCATAAAATGGATATGAATCTTCTGTTGTAAACCATATATGTCAAAGCAGCAATGAAGCTTATTTAGAATATACTTTTTGAAATTGTTGATCGATGTGTTTGTACCAAATGATAATGCTGCATATTCTGAAGTCTGATTTGCATATCAAGCCACTTTCAGTTGTTGGACAGAGCTTAAATTTCAAAATAACAGAGAAACAACTGCAGAATTACTTAAAGATCATGAACTCTAAAAAGCAAGAAGATCGGATCAAATTATTACCCAAGATATTAAATGCTATCGTCATATCATATTTGAAATGATGTATATATGTATATAATACAGTTTCTATAACAATGGTGTGACATAAATATTCATCCAAAAAAAATGTAACGACCCGGTATTTTGGACCATTCAAATCGACAATAAATCCACACATGTCGGACTTGAATAATTCAAAATAACAGATTGTAATAAAAATTTTGGCAAAACTCAGCATATGCAGTAAATAAATCAATCACAGAATCACAGACACAGAGTAATACAATAATACGCAGCGGAATAGATAAAATAGTAGTTCATGAAGCTACTATATAAACATCAGAGTTAGAAATAAAATACAACAGAATATCTCAAATACAGTGAAGTCTCCAATCCAAACAGATGACTTCTGGGAACGAATCAACTGGAAAGCTGGAAGCTGAATCAAAAGTTGGATCTCCAAACGAAGCTCCAAACTCCAAAGGTGAGTCTCGGATGCTGTATCACTCAGTCTGACCCGAGCGTAAAGCAAAACACAAAACACTCGAGTCAGGATTAACATTCTTATATAAATAAATCCAACTCAAGTGAAATATCAACTGAAATACAAGTAACTTAAATGATGTTTGGGATAACCATCCTCTAAGGATCTTCAGAACTATTTACAAGGTGGAAATATACATTATAACACCATGGTCATTTCAATTAAATTTATACTTCAAAACCCAAAAATCATTTCATTTCAAATATAACTATTTTCCAAGATAGTATATATATTAATTAATTTATAAGGTAAAGCATTTAATTTTCTCAAGTCTCACAAATCGATTCAAATTAACTCAAATTCCAAATTCAAATTTTATTCAAGCTCTATTCACCAATTCAATTCAGTTCTAATTAACAAATTCAAATTATATCGATTTCAAATACAAATCTGAATCACAAAATAAACCATTTAAATTTCCAATATATTAAAGCTTTAATATTCAACAATTTCACAGTTAAATTTAACAGTTTCATATAACTCTTGGTTTAACTTCATTTATTATTAAATTAAGGAATATTCACTTAATAAATCCAATATCATTTAACCAGCCTTAAATTACATTTTTACTAAATATTTCCCTAAATTTATTTTGAACAATAAATATTCATTAACTTACTTATAAATCCCCAAGTTATAAATTATATCTTACATCTCAATTTCAATCTGTTTCAAATCGGTTTAATTAAATAAAATTATCTTCCCAACCTTAACTTATTCAAATCATTACCAAAATCTATTTTAAAAATATAAATTTTATACTTAACATATTATATGTATTAAATCCATCTTAATTAAATTAAATATCATTATCAAATATATATATATCATTACCATTTATATATAAATTTTTTTAAAAAAAAAATCAACATTTGTTAAAACCAAATATTTCTTTCCAAAACCATAGAATTCAATTTCAAAATATTTATATATATATGGACCAACGGTGTTTGTATATATATTTATCATATGGTTAAGTGATACGGATATTTATCATTTCAATCCGAAATTTAAATATATACGGGTAGATATCATTTCGACCCGTAATCCCAATTTCAATTCAAATGAAAATCGCTTGGGTTTATCATTTCAACCCATAACGATTTTCTCCTATTCTAAAGTCCGTTCGGGTATGTATCATTTCAACCCATAGTGAATTCTATACTAACAGGGAACTTGCAGGGTGATAACAGATAATATAAAATATAACAACAGACATATATCATCAATATAAATAATAGATACTGGTGTCAGATATCATAGGTGAACATATACAGATAATAGTAATAACAGGCATATAAATACTAGATACTGGTGTCAAATGTCACAGGTGAACATATACAGATAATAGTAATAACAGGCATATAAATACTAGATACTGGTGTCAGATGTCACAGGTGAACATATACAGATAATAGCATATATAACAATTTAAATAACTACAGCACCATATTTCAATTGTCGTTTCAATTGAAATCAAATTTAATAAATACAAGAACGTTAATCGTGAGTGGTTGCTCACCTTTCGAGGCTAGAGAGATTTGACAAAGAAGTGAGCTACGAATTCCAAAGCAACGCTAGATAGATACGATATGATGAAGAAACAGGCACGACGGACAAAGCTGATGAAAACACATCGAATCAGTTTTGATATAAACTGAAAATATATACATTATTAATTTCTTATTAAATCAATATTTCATTTTAAGATAAATATCAAAACAAAATACATATGTAAATAAAATCATTGTTTTGTATTAACACATATATAAACTATAAAATATGCATACTAATATAAATAAGTTTAACACCTAACATATATAAGAACATATGCAGGCAGACCTATTGTACACGGCAACAAAGACATATATTACTAATATATATAAAATTAACAAATACATATATATATACTTTTGTAAAATCTATCATATACGTAAATTTTTAAAGCTTATAAAAGCTTACAAACATTAAACTTTGAAAACAAAATATAACAGAAAAGTAATACTTATCGGTGTGCATCCCAGGTAAGAAAATAGTATATAAACTATGTATATATATAACTACATAAACGCTGACACTTTAGACATATTATCAATGTATACTTTCATAAATTTATATAACTTATATACTCAGCATATTCTTAAAACAATATATATATAACATAACAGCTAACATGAATCTTACAATCTTTATAACTAAAATAAACTATGGCATACCAAAAAGCTGAAGTGAGGACACGTACAGGAGAGCTTGCGAAGAGGATCGGCCATTGGAATTTTTTGGTGAGGAGGAGGGCTAGGTGTGGTGTGGCGGTTGCTGGCCAGAGCGGAGGGCGGAGGTGAGAGGGATGCTGGCCGAAGTAGGTGCGAGGCAAGAGCCGGGTGGTGGTGTTTGCCACGCACACGTGAGTAGAAGCAAGGGATTGGAGGTGGGTGGTCAGGTGTTCGACTGGGCTGATGGTTTGCTGGTAGGGCGGAGGAGACGTCGATGGAGGCTTGGGCGCGGGTGGAGGCTCGTAACAAAGCTGAGGGCGGTGAAGATGGTAGGTAGGTTCGAGCGATAGGAAAAATGGGAAAAGAAAGAAGAAGAATGAAAGGTTTTTGGAAAAATGAACAGGCTAAGATATATAAATGTTAAGTGATACGAAACTGAGAACGTAAATTTTTAGATCTGGAATGAATGCGCTGAAACAAAAAATAAAGTAACCGACAAATGAATATGAACGAACCCGCAATTTAAATACAGGGAATAATGAAAGAATGGCCGTTAGGAATTTGACCGTTGGACAATAGAATGGGCAGAGCAATTCAAAAGGGTAAAACGTATCGATACGGTGAACCGTGGTATGGTTTCATCGCGTACCAGACTTCAAAGTATAGAATTGAATATACCGCAGAGATCAGCATGACGAGACGATCAAAACGGTATACAGATATTAGTGGTACGATTATCCTATCAAAAGTCGATAATCGGTACCGAAATACTGCTAATCTGCCAGAATTAAGATAAACGGAGCAGTAGAAGTCCAAATTTGGAAAAACGACTTTCGCAGTCTGATTCAGAATGATCTGAATAAATTTTCTCCTGTTGATATATTTTGGTTTCGGAAAACTTTTAAATTCACTGTTATTAACCGGTTTGATTTGAAATAAAATTTCACAGGAAAATAAACTTTAATATTATCAGATGAAAATTTACCAGTTGCTATATTAAAATAGACGTATTCCAAATAATAAATTTTTATTTTCAAATTTTATTGTTTAAAATTTCACAAAATTTCAATTAATTTAACAAATAAAATCACTAAAAGTTTAGGGTCGTTACACTCTCCCCCACTCAAAACTTTTCGTCCCCGAAAAGAGAGGAGGTAGGAGAATAGAACAACCAGGCAGAAAAGGTAGGTTGAAAATCAAGATTAAACAATTAATTTGAACTATATAAATTTTACTTAAAATTTGAAAACTTCATTTGCAATTCAATTGTCTTATATACTTTAAAACTTTTCAAAACCCATTTGCAAAATTTCTTGCTTCCTTTACAATTACCATTTATGTTTAAATGACACCTTTATAAATGTATGAAAACCATTTGAAAACAATTATTTACATTATTACTTATATTTACAAAGAAGTTATTAAATCCACAATTCATAAATTTATTAATTTATCTCAAGATACTTTCAAATATTATTAATAAACAAAAATCATTTCTTTAAATATGTTGTATTTGATTAATAACTTCTAAAATATTTAACACTAAAATTTTCTATTTATAACACTATTTTTTTATATATTAAACCATATAGTATATAAATAAACAATACTTAAAAAGGATATAGTCAACAAGGAGAAAAAGGAGGATTTGGAAAACAGAATATAGGTGAAAAGCTGAGCAGATAAGGTAGATTCAAAAGAATGGTATCGGGCATGAATAATTAATTCAAACCATAAGAATTTCAATTTCAAATATTAATATAGAATTTCTTTGTTGGAAATACTTTTATAAAAAAAATACTTTTTATAACTCGATGTTTTAACAAGTTTATCCTCGTTCCTATAGACTCTGGTAGTGCGTTGATCAGGCGCAAAACTAGAATTCTCCAGGTACTTAGTAGACTTGGTTCAACACCCAGTGAAAATACTGGAAAAACTTTTAAAAACAGATATGGAAAGTACAATCCAAACAAAACAAAACGAATTAAATCATGGATCGCAGATACACAATGGTTACGCCTGGGTCCCCCAGGAAACATCCGTACCTTTTAAGCATTCACTGCCTTGCGAATTTCGCCATGCAACAAAACGGTGGACCGCAGGATACATAAAAATGGTTACGCCTGGATCCCCCAGGAAACATCCATACCCCTTAAGCAATCTCTGCCTTGCGGATTACGCCACTAACACGACCATAGATCGCAGATACACAATGGTTACGCCTGGATCCCCCAGGAAACATCCGTACCTTTTAAGCAATCACTGCCTTACGAATTACGCTATGCAGTCGAGTTCGTAAGACCATGGGTAACGCCATGGAATTCGAAAGACACTCGAGTATCATATCCGGAAAACCAAAAATCAGAGAGAATAATATCGATAGAATGAATCCAAGATGTGGCCACAAATCGGATATCAAGCAGAAGGCACTTTCCATATCTTTACTTCGAAAATATGTATCATATAGTACCTTTTCAAATCACTTTCAAATATCGTACTTATATAAAATCCATTATATATATAAGATTTAATTTTCAAATCAAATACTTTCCAAAATCAATAGTATATCAAATCATACTTATATAGACTTCAATTATATAAGATTTCACTTTCAAATTGAGTACCTTTTCAAATCTATAGTTTTCGAATCAATTTCATACTCATACAAATCAATTTTATATAAGTTCGACAACTCCCAAATCAAGTATTTAGTAACACAAGGTTTTCAAATTTCAATTTGTTTCAATATCAGTTCAATTTCAAAATCATATACAATTTCACCAAATTATTTCTTCTCAAATTAATTATCTTTAGTTTCAAAGTTTCCAAAATAATAGATTTAGAAAATAAATCCGAATTTCCAAATCAATATAATTTAAGTCAACCAATTCATTTCCAAAATCAAATGTTTTCAAAATCATCTTATACTTACGTAAGGTCTATCTTATATAAGGATCAAATTTTCAAAATAAATTTCGCTGTATGAAGAGCCATATGGATTTGAATATCTTTGCTTTTATGGGTTATATATCTTTGTACTTTAAATTGGAGATTTTCTTTTAGTAAGCAAAGATATTCTAACATGACAGCTTTCAATTTCAGCGTCAAAATATATCAATGATATTAGAATATAAGATGTACATACGTCATCATTTCGCAAAATCACATTTGATCGCTCGCTCGATCACACAAGTTCGCTTTCGAACTAGTATTGTCCATTCGACTTCCCTAATGCGGATTTCGATATGGTTTCTCGACTAGAAGCCATCAGTCTCCTTGCATAGTCATATACTATGATAGAGAATTCTAGAATTGAGCCCAAAATCCATATCAAATATTCGCCATCAAGAATCGAATGAAAAATCATAACACGAAATGGTGAAATTCACCTCGAACTTGTGTACTCAAACTTGGATCAAATTAATTATGCGAATAAAACAGCATACGTACAAATTATATATTTATTCCAACTTGTTAAATATATAGTTCCATAAAGATATTAGTAAGTTAACACATTTAACTAAACTTTATTCAGAATATATTGAAGCCCAAATTCTTCAAAACATTTCAAATCTAAATTTCATATTAGAAAATTTTAAAATAGCCTTATTTATTTACTTAACAAAACAGTTTCAACTTATTTAAATCATATTACTTCATACTTAAACATTCGAAACAAATTTATATACTTTATCAAATAATTCATACCTTTCAAAATTTCTTAGCTTTGAAAAGTTAACCTTGATTTGGAAGTGCTCGAACCTTCAAAATAGTTGAAGAAATCATTTTCAAATTCAAGAGTTGGAAATCAGCAACAAATCAGTAAATCAATTTTAATAGATAGGGTTATATCAAATCCAAAACTCGAAGACTGAACACCGGCTCATTTCAAATCGTTTCAAATACATATACATATATCTTTCGAGTATCAATCATACTTCAAAATTTTGAAATAAAAATGGTTTCACAAAATCACTCGCATAGCAAAGCTACTGAAGTGGCCTATCCCTCACTCTGAAACTCGAAAATCAATGTCGATGATGCGTGCACTCATCACCGAAATTATTTTCCAGCGACATAAGTGAGTTCTGGACTTCTGTTTTCTCAAACTTCTTTTGAAATTTCTTCGAAATCATTCGAAACTCATTAAAATCATTGGAAACATTTCTTATTCGGAAAATACTTTTAAATCATATTATTATTATATTTTTCAAAATCTTAAAATCAATTTCAAAATACCGGAGTTCAATTCTCGAATTTCAAATTTAAAATCCTTTAGTTATAAATCATTTTTAGATAAATCAATTTCTTACATGATTTTTTCAAAATTACAAATCCTTTCGAAACCTCAAATTCTCATTTTAAAAAGGGTATATAATCTTTATCGAAAACATTTCACCTTTATATATAGAATATAATCATACCTATCAAAATAATAATTTCGGTTTAGAAAACAATTTCTAAAATACAAACAAACCCGATTTTCAAAGGATGATTCACGGACGAATTTCAAAACAAATATAGAAATTCAACTTAGAGGGACTCTAATCAAATAGGATTCTGATTCGAAGATAGGCTCGAACGAAGATGAGATAATTAATTACAAAACAGTAGATGGATACACTTATAAAAATCGCGGGCGACCTTAACCGGGTCAACCGTGACTTCAAGAATAAGATCGATGCAGAATTCCAAGGCAAATCGACATTCGATCGCCAGAGATGGAATTCAACATAACAAGAGATAGCTGCATCTAAACCGAGGGATATATAAATCTCCGGTAAATCAATGCCAATTGTAAAGGAGTTTCACCCCTTCACAATTCATTCAAAGATTGGCGGGATCGCCTATTCTTATAGAGATCATCGAAGTGGGGTTATGGGATACTCCAGAATCAAAAGAATACAATTAGGGAGAGACAAGAATGAAATTTTGGAACCGCAAGGAACGTTATAAAGTTCAGAGGAAATTGAGTCAAAAGAAAGAGATTCAAACTCGAACGAAAGTGATTCTGTAAATAAATTTACTATATATGCTATGTTTTGCCTAGAACCAAAGCTCTGATACCAACTGTAACGACCCGGTATTTTGGACCATTCAAATCGACAATAAATCCACACATGTCGGACTTGAATAATTCAAAATAACATATTGTAATAAAAATTTTGGCAAAACTCAGCATATGCAGTAAATAAATCAATCACAGAATCACAGACACAGAGTAATACAATAATACGCAGCGGAATAGATAAAATAGTAGTTCATGAAGCTACTATATAAACATCAGAGTTAGAAATAAAATACAACAGAATATCTCAAATACAGTGAAGTCTCCAATCCAAACAGATGACTTCTGGGAACGAATCAACTGGAAAGCTGGAAGCTGAATCAAAAGTTGGATCTCCAAACGAAGCTCCAAACTCCAAAGGTGAGTCTCGGATGCTGTATCACTCAGTCTGACCCGAGCGTAAAGCAAAACACAAAACACTCGAGTCAGGATTAACATTCTTATATAAATAAATCCAACTCAAGTGAAATATCAACTGAAATACAAGTAACTTAAAGGATGTTTGGGATAACCATCCTCTAAGGATCTTCAGAACTATTTACAAGGTGGAAATATACATTATAACACCATGGTCATTTCAATTAAATTTATACTTCAAAACCCAAAAATCATTTCATTTCAAATATAACTATTTTCCAAGATAGTATATATATTAATTAATTTATAAGGTAAAGCATTTAATTTTCTCAAGTCTCACAAATCGATTCAAATTAACTCAAATTCCAAATTCAAATTTTATTCAAGCTCTATTCACCAATTCAATTCAGTTCTAATTAACAAATTCAAATTATATCGATTTCAAATACAAATCTGAATCACAAAATAAACCATTTAAATTTCCAATATATTAAAGCTTTAATATTCAACAATTTCACAGTTAAATTTAACAGTTTCATATAACTCTTGGTTTAACTTCATTTATTATTAAATTAAGGAATATTCACTTAATAAATCCAATATCATTTAACCAGCCTTAAATTACATTTTTACTAAATATTTCCCTAAATTTATTTTGAACAATAAATATTCATTAACTTACTTATAAATCCCCAAGTTATAAATTATATCTTACATCTCAATTTCAATCTGTTTCAAATCGGTTTAATTAAATAAAATTATCTTCCCAACCTTAACTTATTCAAATCATTACCAAAATCTATTTTAAAAATATAAATTTTATACTTAACATATTATATGTATTAAATCCATCTTAATTAAATTAAATATCATTATCAAATATATATATATCATTACCATTTATATATAAATTTTTTAAAAAAAAAATCAACATTTGTTAAAACCAAATATTTCTTTCCAAAACCATAGAATTCAATTTCAAAATATTTATATATATATATGGACCAACGGTGTTTGTATATATATTTATCATATGGTTAAGTGATACGGATATTTATCATTTCAATCCGAAATTTAAATATATACGGGTAGATATCATTTCGACCCGTAATCCCAATTTCAATTCAAATGAAAATCGCTTGGGTTTATCATTTCAACCCATAACGATTTTCTCCTATTCTAAAGTCCGTTCGGGTATGTATCATTTCAACCCATAGTGAATTCTATACTAACAGGGAACTTGCAGGGTGATAACAGATAATATAAAATATAACAACAGACATATATCATCAATATAAATAATAGATACTGGTGTCAGATATCATAGGTGAACATATACAGATAATAGTAATAACAGGCATATAAATACTAGATACTGGTGTCAAATGTCACAGGTGAACATATACAGATAATAGTAATAACAGGCATATAAATACTAGATACTGGTGTCAGATGTCACAGGTGAACATATACAGATAATAGCATATATAACAATTTAAATAACTACAGCACCATATTTCAATTGTCGTTTCAATTGAAATCAAATTTAATAAATACAAGAACGTTAATCGTGAGTGGTTGCTCACCTTTCGAGGCTAGAGAGATTTGACAAAGAAGTGAGCTACGAATTCCAAAGCAACGCTAGATAGATACGATATGATGAAGAAACAGGCACGACGGACAAAGCTGATGAAAACACATCGAATCAGTTTTGATATAAACTGAAAATATATACATTATTAATTTCTTATTAAATCAATATTTCATTTTAAGATAAATATCAAAACAAAATACATATGTAAATAAAATCATTGTTTTGTATTAACACGTATATAAACTATAAAATATGCATACTAATATAAATAAGTTTAACACCTAACATATATAAGAACATATGCAGGCAGACCTATTGTACACGGCAACAAAGACATATATTACTAATATATATAAAATTAACAAATACATATATATATACTTTTGTAAAATCTATCATATACGTAAATTTTTAAAGCTTATAAAAGCTTACAAACATTAAACTTTGAAAACAAAATATAACAGAAAAGTAATACTTATCGGTGTGCATCCCAGGTAAGAAAATAGTATATAAACTATGTATATATATAACTACATAAACGCTGACACTTTAGACATATTATCAATGTATACTTTCATAAATTTATATAACTTATATACTCAGCATATTCTTAAAACAATATATATATAACATAACAGCTAACATGAATCTTACAATCTTTATAACTAAAATAAACTATGGCATACCAAAAAGCTGAAGTGAGGACACGTACAGGAGAGCTTGCGAAGAGGATCGGCCATTGGAATTTTTTGGTGAGGAGGAGGGCTAGGTGTGGTGTGGCGGTTGCTGGCCAGAGCGGAGGGCGGAGGTGAGAGGGATGCTGGCCGAAGTAGGTGCGAGGCAAGAGCCGGGTGGTGGTGTTTGCCACGCACACGTGAGTAGAAGCAAGGGATTGGAGGTGGGTGGTCAGGTGTTCGACTGGGCTGGTGGTTTGCTGGCAGGGCGGAGGAGACGCCGATGGAGGCTTGGGCGCGGGTGGAGGCTCGTAACAAAGCTGAGGGCGGTGAAGATGGTAGGTAGGTTCGAGCGATAGGAAAAATGGGAAAAGAAAGAAGAAGAATGAAAGGTTTTTGGAAAAATGAACATGCTAAGATATATAAATGTTAAGTGATACGAAACTGAGAACGTAAATTTTTAGATCTGGAATGAATGCGCTGAAACAAAAAATAAAGTAACCGACAAATGAATATGAACGAACCCGCAATTTAAATACAGGGAATAATGAAAGAATGGCCGTTAGGAATTTGACCGTTGGACAATGGAATGGGCAGAGCAATTCAAAAGGGTAAAACGTACCGATACGGTGAACCGTGGTATGGTTTCATCGCGTACCAGACTTCAAAGTATAGAATTGAATATACCGCAGAGATCAGCATGACGAGACGATCAAAACGGTATACAGATATTAGTGGTACGATTATCCTATCAAAAGTCGATAATCGGTACCGAAATACTGCTAATCTGCCAGAATTAAGATAAACGGAGCAGTAGAAGTCCAAATTTGGAAAAACGACTTTCGCAGTCTGATTCAGAATGATCTGAATAAATTTTCTTCTGTTGATATATTTTGGTTTCGGAAAACTTTTAAATTCACTGTTATTAACCGGTTTGATTTGAAATAAAATTTCACAGGAAAATAAACTTTAATATTATCAGATGAAAATTTACCAGTTGCTATATTAAAATAGACGTATTCCAAATAATAAATTTTTATTTTCAAATTTTATTGTTTAAAATTTCACAAAATTTCAATTAATTTAACAAATAAAATCACTAAAAGTTTAGGGTCGTTACAAAAAATGAAAGAAAATGATAAAAAGTGAAAGCTTCCCGTTTGAAACAATTGTAATAGCAATGATGAATTCAATACTTTTGATCCCAACTTCAGTTTGATATCACAAGAATTATTAAATGGCAGTAATATAATTGTATTCTTTATGTATTGAACTGTGTACTTGAAACTTAGTTTACTCGCGCACATAACCCACTCCCATGCAACACACAATATATAAATGTGCACCTATCTCACGCCAGCACAGTGAACACTAAACACACCAACAAACAATCAATTCATTACTCATTTACACTTACAGAACATGCATATATATCCTATAACACACGCGAATTGACACACGCATAATATAATCAGTTGTTTACAAATCAAAATTATATTTAACATGACCTTTAAGCTAGCAGTATAGGTTTTGTATTTTTAATTGCATTTGTTGTTTGATATAGTAAACATTTGTATTTTTACAGGGTATAGTTAAAAGCCTAAAACTTTGAACGGGCATGTATGTCACCGTTCGAGTATATAAAATATAAACTCAATACCACTTATACTATTTTATTGATGACATAAGTCATAATGTAGAGTTTAAGTTTACACTATTATGTATGGTTTATTAATCTTCCTATCCGGTTATCACGAAACTAAATGACATCCTCTTATTAAGATTCCCCATAAGCGTTTCATGTGAAAGTGGTAATATTTAGCATGATATACATAACACATAAGCATACCTCAGTGGAACTAGGTTGCCAATATCACGTAGCATAATATTTTACCAAAAGCATCATAATTGCTACTGTTGGTAATGTCAAACTTCATGGCAAATTCTGGCGTAACTATTAGCATGCAATGTGGATTCTCCTTTATAAAAAATAATAATAATAAGCAAATGCACAGAGTAAGTTCAATAAAAGCTATAAATATCCCGAAGTACTTGTCAGATGAATAGAAGCAATGTAAAGTGACCTTGATTTCAGCACGAGGAATTCCTCTTGAAGGTGCAATTGGATCATTAGCTGCCTACTTGTAATGAATTCGTCGCAATAAGAAGAGATTCGCTATTTGTACGGTATCAAAATCTCATGTTGCCTGATATGAAAAACGCAAGTTTATATGGCATTAACTCACCTGTATGCACAACAATGGAGTCCGCACGTTCTCAATTGACAATGAACTGTTGGAATTGAAGTAGTAATCATCAGCTGACTTAAAACCAAAAGAAACTGAAAAGAAGAAAAATAGTAATATTAAAACACGGAAAATTCAATCCACTGAATTAGCGATTAATTGTCGTCATATGCACACATACCACGGGTTAACCCTTCATCGAATTCCATCTTCTTTTATTTCCTGATATTCACCTCCTTCTTCTTTGCAATTTGTCCACACCTGAACCCATCCAATCACCACAAAATCCATTACAAGCCATTCCACCATGACCAGTCCTCGATCCCAAACCAATAAAAAACCAAGGAGCCTAACATATTATGAGCGAATTGAGACGGCGAATTGCATTTCGTACATTGCTGGGATGTTTGGAGCCATCGCTGAAACCTGAATTTGGGGGAAGTGGATCTGGTGGTGGACGATTTGGGGGAAGTGGAATATAAAATAGGCGAGTGGGAATAGAGAATGGGTAATGGACGATTTGGGAAAGTGGATCTGGCGAAGGAATAGTGAATGGGTGAGGAGATGGTAAAGACGTAAATGGGGGAAATAATGGAACGGAGCGATTTGGATTGGAGCCAAAATTTAGAGGAACGGAGCCAAAAATTTAAGGAGCGGAGTCAAAAAATTCAAAGAGCCGAGCCAAAAAATTAGTTAAACGGAAAAAAAAACCTTTATGTAAAAGAAAATATCTAGATGTGTATGACAATATTAATTTTTATTATAAATTTTACTTTTGAATTTTTGAATTTAATGGTGGAAACAGTTTGTTAATCCGTCGTTTCTACAAAAGTTATTGCGTTTTAAAGATTGATAATTAAAGGGGTGCAAAATTTAATTATTGATGTGAGAATAACATCCATATACGAGGAATCAACGTTCAGCAATGGAGTAGAGGGGTATTTTAGGGAAGAAAATTGCAGTGTTTGAAAATAGGTATGTAATTTATATCTATTTTTTGAGGAGGATGTTTTGTGTATTAAGTTTGATTCTAGAGATGTATCCTTTATTTTCACTATATTTAAATTTATTTTAGAAAATTTTAAAATTTTAAATAACTAGCTAAAACTAGTTATCATGTATATATTATTAATTAGTAATAGTAATTATTAATTACTAATATACTACTAAATAGTAAATTAATCGATAATTATTGATTATTAATTATTAAACTATAGTAAATTATTAAGTAATAATTATTAAAATTATAAATTGATTAAATATAAAATATTAAACTTTGATTATTAAGTATTAATTATTAAAAGCTAATTATTAATTATAAATTATATAATAGTAACTTTTAATATTAATTATTAATTATTTAATAGTAACTTTTAATATTAATTATAAATTATTTAATAGTAACTTTTAATATAAAATATTAATTAACGTAAAATTGGCATCGGTTAAAACGAGCATTTTATGACCGTTGTAAAATTGGCACCTATTACAACAGGCATTTTTAGCCCGTTGTAAAATTGGCACCTATTACAACCGGTGTTTTGAGTGTTGTAAAATTGGCACCTCTTACAATGGGCATTTTGTGACCGTTGTAAAATTGGTATCTATTACAACGGGCATTTTGTGAACGTTGTAAAGTTGGCATCTATTACAACGGGCATGAAAGAACCGTTGTAATAGCATTCTATTACAACGGGTAGTTATTGCCCGTTGTAAAAAGGGCATTGTATAGGGCATCTATTACAATGGTCCTGAATGGACCATTGTAATAGCCTTCTATTACAACGGGCAGCCAATGTCCGTTGTAAAAATGATGTTGTAATAGGGTATTTTTGTTGTAGTGTAAGTCGTTGAAGTATTTATTCTCTTAGAATGAGCTGAACATGAGACAACAGAGATGGTTAGAGTTTATAGTCGCTTATGATTTTGGGATTGAGTACACACCAGGGAAAGGTAACAAGGTTGTAGATGCGCTTAGCAGGAAGCATCAGAATGCAGTGTTAGCGATGAATGCTGAGTGGAAAGACTTGGAAGCATTGGCAGATTACAGAGTGCAGTGGAGATCTGAGGCAGGGTCTAGCGGAGAAACCATAGTTTTATCTTGTTTGGAAGTTTGACCAATGATGATCGAAAGGATTACTTCTAAACAGGAGGAAGATCCAGTGTTAGCCGAATGGATCAGGAAGTTTAGAGATCGAACCAAGAGCAATAACTTGAAAGATTTCAATCTTGACCAGAATGGGTGGTTGAGAATGAAAGGAAGATTATGTGTTACGAGTGTAGGAAATATAAGGAAAGAAGTTTTGGAAGAATGCCATCATTCGAAGCACTCTATTCATCCGGGAGGAACTAAGATGTATCAGGATATGCAGAGGAGTTTCGTCTACGAAGGTATGAAGCGGGATATTGACTTATGTGTAAAGCAATGCTTGAATTGCCAGCAAGCAAAGGCCGAACACCAGAAGATAAGTGGATTGCTTCAGCCATTAGATATTCCAGAATGGAAGTGGGATTCTATATCTATAGACTTTATTAACGCGTTGCCTAGGTCGAACAAAGGAAATGAAAGTATATGGATCATAGTGGATAGGTTGACCAAGAGTGCCTATTTCATTCCAGTTAAGTCAACTAGGACGACACCTGTTTTAGCAAAGTTGTTCGTGAAGAATGTGGTTAGACTACATGGATTCCTAGTAGCATAGTTAGTGATAGAGATTCCTTATTCGCTAGCGAGTTCTGGAAGAGTCTACTGGAAGTTTTGGGAACCAAGCTCAAGATGAGTACTGCTTACCATCCGCAGACAGATGGGGTAACGGAAAGGGTTAACAAAATCTTGGAGGATTTGTTATGAGCTTGTGTTCTAGATTTTGGGGGATCGAGTTTTGTATAGCAACAGTTATCAGACTAGTATTGGGATGGCACCTTTTGAAGCTTTGTATGGAAGGCCATGAAAATCTCCAGTTTGTTGGTTGGAGACCGGGGATAGGTTAGTTCTTAGTCCAGATTTGGTTAGAGACGCTGCAGAGAAGATGGAGCTCATTCGGGCTAGAATGAACGAGGCTCGGTCTATGCAGAAGAGTTATGTAGATAGAAGATGGAAAGACATAGAGTTCTCCGTGGAAGATCAGGTTTTTATTAAGGTGTCACCAATGAAGGGTGTGATCAGATTTGGAAGATTAGGAAAGTTAGCATCAAGATTCGTTGGACCTTTTCCTATTATTGAGAGGATCGACAAACTCACATATAGAGTTGAGTTACCGGGCATTTTGACAGGAGTCCACGATGTTTTTCATGTTTCTCATCTCAGAAAGTGTGTTAGAGACCCGGAGACTGCTATTGCACCGACTATGCCAGATGATTTAGTGGTAGAACCGAATTTGACTACAGTTAGAAAGCCAGATGGTATAGTTGCAAGAGATGAGAAGAAACTTAGAACCAAGACGGTCAGATTATTTAAGGTCTAGTGGAGTAACGATGACAGGGACTGTACTTGGGAGGTTGAGAGCAGGATTAGAGATGCTTATCCCGATTTGTTTGATGGCATGTTTTACCTTCTTGATTCATTTGTTGTGTACCTTATCGTAATTTCGAGGATGAAATTCTTTAAGGAGGGGAGTCTGTAACACCCCATATTTTGGATAAATTATTTAGGATATTTAATTAGCTAAATTAAATAAAATAATGTGTTGATTAGGGGATTGAGATTTGATTTAATTAAGGGGTAGCCGTGCCATTTAACCAATGAATTAAAGAAGAGTTTAAAATGAAATATAGGAGGGGTAAAATAGGAAAGAGGCCTTTCCTATATCTATAACCCATGGCCATGTAAATTATACACGTTCATTTCATTCTCAAATTTCAAAAAGTTAAGGCCGGCCACCATTAACAAGGGATAGGAAAAGAAAGGTAAAAGGGAAGTAATCAACATCAAATTCATTCAAATCTCATATCCTTAACCACTAAAGAAAAGGTGAATAATGTTTACATCTCTAATTTGTTTTGTTTTCAGTTTTAAGGAGAAATCCGAAATGATTTGCAATGTTTTGCCATGTTTTTGAATGATGGAATGATTATATATACTTGTTGATGATTTATACATATTCATATTGATTTTATGATATGTTTTAAGGTAAAAACCCTATTAAATGACATCTAAATGCCTTGCGGATTTTTAAATAAATCATACATAATATTTTTGGGGATGGGTTTCAATTATCAGAATTTTTGGAATTTCTGTGGATCTAATATGAATTTTCTAGTAAAGAAAATGTTATTTTGGGTTATAATTATTTACGATTGAATAATAAAAGGTTTGGGTCTGAAATTTTTATATGTTAGAAAACATATTAAAAGAGATTTTTTGGAATTATTCTAGATTTTTCCTAAGTGTTTTGATGGATATATAAAATTATTTAAGGTATGAGACTTAAATGTTTTATATGTTTTAAAAGGAGAAGGGGCTCCTTGCAAATAATTCGAATTTGTTATTTCTGGAAATTGGCAGCACTTTTGAAAAAGTAAAATGGCAACCAATCAGATTTAGACAAACAAGGCAAATTAAGTACAAAAGAAATAGTTTAAAAGGACAAATAAATAGGTTTTTCACTGTTTCAATGCTTTCGACACCATGTTCCACCTTTCTACCTTCTCCTCCAACACAGTCAAAACTAATGCACATGGTATCAAGGAACCGGTACGTAGTGAATTGGACGCGGGCAGAGGGTATAGGTTCGAAATCATGGGTTCCGAAGGGGTTGAGGCAGTACTTTGTTTTAAATAAAAATGCGCCTGCTTGCTTTCGACTAAAATGCTTTTGACTTAGTTAGCTTTTGACTGGGTCAAATGTTTTAAAAGGAAATGGTTTCGATTGGGTTGCGCCTTTGTTTTAAATGATTGCTTTCGACTAAGTCGAAACCTTTTTGCCGCCGCCTTTTACCTTTTGACCCAGAGGGTTTCGAAAGAGTTATTTGTTTTCTAAAATTTGCCCACATCTCCAATGCTTTCAAAGGGATCGTTCGACACCATCACTTCTTTACTTAGGAATGCTTTCGAAAGATAGGCTTTCGACTTAAATGGTTTTAATGACCCTTTTGCTCAATTGAAGTATAACCCAAATTGTTTCGAAAGAGATAATTTAAATGATTTCGATAAGAAGTGCTTTCGAATTTAATGGGTTTATGATCCTTTTTCTCTACTTGAAGGCATAATCCAAATGGTTTTGATCGAAACATTTTTCAAAAGGGTTTCAAAGGAGTAAGCTTTGAATGGTTTTGAATGGTTCCACGTATTTTAAATTGAACCCAAATGCTTTCGAAAGGTTTAGAATTGATGCTTTGGAAAGGTTTTAAAAAAAGGTTTCGAAAGGGTGGTTCCGCAATGGTTTCGAAGGAGTCGAAAGGTATGGGTTTTTCTGATGGTTTCGATGGTTTTGGAAGGAAAGGTTTTCCAAAGGTTTCGAAATGCAATGTTTATAGGTTTTAAAAGAAAGATGTCAAAGGTTTTAAAGCTTTCAAAAGGAAGGATTTCCAATAGTTTCAAAAGGGAAATTGAGAATGGTTTCGAAAGGAAGGTTTTGGCCTCTTGGCCTAGACAAAAGAAAGGATTTTTCTAGGGTTACAAAGAGGTACTTTCAATGGTTTCGAAAGGGTACTTTCAATAAATTAGAAAGGGGGACTTTCAAAGATTAAATGTTTTCATCAACTAAGATTTGGGTAAAGTATATATAACATGGCAAGGTGATTTTGAGTAAAGCATCGAGACTATATAATTTCCTTGTTTGGGTTTGATTTAAAGGTTTTAAATCATTTTGAAAAGATTTTCAAGGAAAATTTTGGCAACAGAACCCTAAATAAAATGACTTAGATATTAGAATACTAGATGGGACTGGAATAGGGTCGCACCCTATACATTAGCTATTAGCCCCAGCTAATTTTGTCAAGAATTCCAGTGTGTAGGGCTTTGTTACATGTAAGACAAAAATTATGGATACACACAGAAAGGAATATATGTTTGTATAGAGATAGGTTATTGGTGAGCCGGCAAAACCATAAGGATCAGGAGGACCCTGAGAGATTATAAGTTTAGGATAGACCGTCCAAAAGAGAAGTATTTAACAGATAGTTAAGGACAGAACGTCCAGAAGAAGAGGAGTGTCTAACAGATGTTAGACGAATTTTGATATGTTGTCTGGTAGGCACGAGTCAGCCAAAGGTTAATAGTTAGCTAAACTAAACTAATGTGTTTGAACAGATAGTTCATTTATTACCTGATATATATGTATGTTTGCATAATGATGCTTTGCATATTTTAACCAATTTTGGTTGCAGGAATTTTTTTTTTTGCAAAAGATATGTTTTAAAGGAATGTTATTAAGGGGAAACTCGTTCCGCTAAGTGGCGTGGTCTCACTTAACATAAAATAATAGATATGAACAGTATTATTCATACTAGGCTTTATTTCTGACTCGAAGTTTTTATTTCTCCTTAAACTCTCTCGTGCTCAAAATTGATTTGAGTAGGCAGAGGGTTGAGGTTTTCAAGTTTACGTAGTTTTGGCGAATAAAGCTTCCGGAGACGAGCAGGTGGCTGACGGATAGCTAATTTATGAACTACAGTTTATTTTGTTTATTTCCACTGTGTATTAAGTCAGATATGACTATATTTCTATGATCAACCAAGGGGCATCATCATATGTCACTCTTGGCGTATTATTGTAATTATAATTGATCATTGCTTGGGAAACATTTTGGGATTTTGTAACTTGGATATGATATTGTTTTGAAATGTAATCGACAAAATGTTTTTTTGGAAATTTGTGATTTTGTTCATATTCAAGTGCTTCTGATATTATGGATACCATTAACATTACCATATTTTGTCACCAGAAGTTAATACTATAGACGACTGCAGTATTTGTAGCACTTAGCTTTTGGCCTCTAGATACGGGATGTTGCAACTTGACACAACCATATGGATCGCTAGCGATCCATAGCGCATAAATCGCTAGTGATCTATGTTCTTAGTGGATTTTTGGACTTTGTCTTTTGGATTGCAATTATTTTCTCGTGTTGGTGTTTCCTATGTAATTTTGTAGCTTGTTGTCTTGTTTTGATGATGATCCACACACTGGTTGTGTTGGACTATTGATTGAATTAGACGAATGCTCGCTCCTCGATTTAGCTAGCTTGGAATTCCATCAAACTTAGCCATCGTTCTTTGAACGCCTATTGGATCATGATGCAAGAGGATTGATGGACCTATGAGCTAACATTATGGATCGCTAGCTATCTATAGGACATGGATCGCTAGCGATCCATCACCTTAGTGTGTTTTTGCTTTCTTTTTCTCTGATCCTTCTTGGTTGGTTCTTTTAGTCCTTTTGGTTGACTCTTGAGCTGTTCTGACTTGACGAAGCTGTTTCGAGTCTCTTTGAATTCTGCTGGGTTAAAAACCCGAATAACATTGCCCCCCGAAGTATGATTTCGTTGGAAACAAGGCGTGCTTTAGAAGTAACTACTTTCGAGTTCCCGTTTGGTGAGGTTCAAGTGATCGTGTTAAGGTGATCATGCGAATTTGGCTTTGACTGTTCAACTACTTGTTGAGTTTCGAAGTAGATTTTCATTGTTTATTGTCACAAATCAATTTTGATCCATAACTTCAAGATGCTTGCTAATAACACATGGATCATGCTTGGTGAATTTGGGGGAGATCAAACACAATTTGATGGATCGCTAGCGATCCATAGTCACTTAGTGGTTTTTTCCCATCCAATCTCTTATTTGACTTAATCGAGCCAGCCCTTTCTTCTCATCTACCTTTGTACCATGACTCGAGCCATTTGCATCACGGCCTGACCTAAATTCATCTAACCCTAGATCCATTCATTCTATCGCCGTAGCCAACCATCCACCATTGAAGCTTCTCGCCGTTGACTGCTCTAAAGTTCACCATCGCCTTAGGCAGTCATCATTACCTGAGACTCCATTGATTGGATAGCCATCGACCTGCTTCCTTTGGATCACTGCTGTCAAAAACTTCAATCATCCTTGCACTTTGATTCTTGATTTAAGGTGGGTGATGCAGATTCTGGCATTCGTTTAGCATTTTGACGACGGGGTTGTATTGGTGATGATTATTGTGGTAAATTCGAGTTGATTGTGATTTTATGGAAGAAGATAGTAAATCGAGTCTTGAGTTCTTCACGGAACGACACTTGGGCCTTGCCCCGGTGCTTGACATGTTTTGTTGTCTTCATCCATAGAATCAAATTGACTTGTACTAAGTTACATTGTTGATACAACACGATGTATCACTAACTGGTTTTAATCCTTCTAAAGGGGAATAACGACTTAGGATAGCATCTTGCATGCAGCTTATGTTATTATTGTTTTCTGGAGAGTTCAGATTGGTATAGTTTTTGCACACTCGATATACCTGAGCTGAGAAGAGCTTTCTGCGTCACTTCGAACAACGGATCCTTATCAATCATTGATCGATGATGGGTAAGCGTAGAAGAAATAATTTCAAAAAAGTGATATGAAAAGCCCTTTTAATTCTTTAATGTGAGTGAACTATCTACATGGGATAGAGAGTTTATAGTGTTCAGGACACCGAGCTCACCCCACATAGATAACACACTGCACTTGCCCTAGTATATACTTGAAATCTGATGTTTCGGTGTAGATCGATATTCCTTCGGAATTCAAGTGTTGTAGGGGAATTTTTAGTTAAAGATAGAATTACCTGACCCCGTTGGACACAATTTCTATTGTACATAATTAAATATCCATCTTCTCGCAAGTCCAGCGAAGGAAGTCCAGCGTCTGTCTCCCCTTCCTCTTCTGCTTCGTGAGCTGAATACGGTCAGCTAGTTTCGGTTGGTAGAGTTGTAGACCAAACTCCTCCGAATTTCAGAGTTCTACTTAATCCACCAGAGAGAGCTTCCTTCGTAATCTCTACTAAGGTTCTGCATAACATTTGCTTGCAACACAGAATTTTGGAGGACGACGTGCGCCTTCCGAAGAAGAATGAGTTTGCCCATATGCAGCCTCCGGGATACACTGCTTTCCACCGGTACATGTGCTTAAACAGAGCAGTTCATCCCTTCAATGACTTCTTGAAAGAAACTCTTTCGAACTTGGGAATTGCCCCTTCCAAATTCATCCTAACGGATATGTAATCCTTACTTGCCTTCACGTTTGTTTATACGGACATTTAATCATGCCCTAAGCTTTGATGAGTTGAGATATTTTCTCTCGTTTAAGAGGAGAGAGCCCATCTCTTGTCGTCATTGAGGCCCAGAGGAATCGCAAGATCGTGCTGCAGCTTCAAAGAAATCTGTCTCAATTCAAGACTCGGTACTTCTTCGTTAGATGTCGCACAGGGTTTAACCGCCTTTGGACAACAGTGGGTAAGTTCTCTCCTTTATTTATTGAGTTTTGATACGTTGCTATGGGATTTTTGGAAAGTCAAATACTTCTTGCAGTCATTCCGAGGACGAATAAGGACCTATCACTGGACCAGATTTTCCATACTTTGAAGGCCGTAGATGCCAGGGAGAGATTGGTTAAAAAATTTCTAATGGACGAAAATTTGCTCCGATATGGATTATTGCATCCTGGGAGATCCGCCTAGCGGTTGAAGTCCCATCTCCTTCTCGTTCTAGAATACGAACACGCTCCACTTCGTCATCACATGGCTCTGAAGAGGGTGTTTTTCAAGAAAAGGAAGGCTTGTCTGGCGAGTCAACTGAAGAAATTCATGAGGAAAGGGATGTCACGACTGAAGATAGCTGTCAGACCAGAATGCCCCCAATCTTAGAGGAAGTGGAAGAAGTGTTCCAGCAGCGAGAGGGCAAGACTACAGTGGCAACAGAAAATGAGGAGGGTGAAGTTGAGAGTAGTAGTAGTCATGATCCCTCCTCCAGTAATGATGATTTCGATGTAGGCTCCGGTGATGGAGACCCTGAATCGTGTGACGAAACTCCGGGAATGAGTCATGTTCCCTCGGACTCGCCTCCCCGAGAGATCCATAATAACGATGCTCCCCCATTAGCCGAGTGACGACAGGATTCCCGAATTAAAGATGTTGGCATAGACTTTGGGGGTTTGAGCAATGTTTACGTGGATATTGATGAACTTATGGTGGACGATTTCGGATTCGAAGGGACGTCTCCTCGCCCGGGTCATATTGTGCCCGGAGTCAGCCCGATTTCTACCACAGTGGCTTCCCAATCCGGTTTGTGACGTCCTTTTAGGCCCCCCAATACACATTGCACATTTCACTATGGTCACATTCACTTACACATGCATTATTTAGGCCTATTTCTCGTTACTAAAGCTTTTTATTATTCTTCATGTCAGATACCATAAGAGGCCATGGACTTTACAATGATCTCGAGCAATTCACTGATTCGCAATGTTGGTCAAAACGGTCTACAAGCCGCCATCAGCCCCATGAGACCTTGGAGGAGTGGAGAAGGCAGAAAGACTTGGAGGCCAAAGCTCATCGCCATGATGACAAAGAACGGTGTTAGATGTATACAAGTGGCTATGAAGAGAAAAAACCCCGATGACCGAGAGGAACCGTCCAAGAAGTCAAAGGTCGATCATGGTTCTCATCCTTCTAAGCATTAGGCCTTTGCCTCGGCCCCAGTTTCTGTCAGTCTTCAAGTTCTAGTTTCTTCCATTTAGGCTCCGTCTCCATCTCAAGACCCATCGACCCACGTGGTGCCCGCTTCTGGTTCCTCGCACCCTCATAGGAGGCTGACTTACATTCTTCTGTTTGGTCCCCCTAGACTTGAAGCTGCGCTCCCGGGGTCATTTTTAAAGGGAGTTAAGTTTGACTGCGACCTTCGCCGAGTCTGCAAACATTCCTATATGCCCCACCTTTCAGCGATCCAAAGTGATTTAGAGCAAGCTGAGGGATAGGAAAAGTTATGCAAGCAGCTGGCTGACATGAACCGTAATAATTATCAAGAGATCCTCTCTTTTGAATTGGAGAAAGACGACTTCGAGGGCATTAACGGAACTTGATGCAAGAATTGAACGACTGATACAAGATAGGGACGCAGCATTCTGAGAGAGTGAGAACAGTGGTAGATTTCTTAGGGATCTGAAAGAGGCCCATGCGAAAATAGAGATTGTATTTCGAGATGAAATTAAGAAGGCCCATGCGGACGAAGTTAAGTTGAAAGAGGAGCTCGAAGCTCACGACATGATTATTGAAGCCCAAAAGAAGATTATTGATGATCATGACAAGATTATTGAAGGGCGCAACAAAACAATTGCGGAATATGAGGAGATTGTGAAGTCCTGTGATAAGACCATTTTCGATCAAGCCCAGACGATTGTCTTGCCCCAAGAAAGAGTTGCGCTGCTAAGCACCGACAAAACTCGTGTTGAAGTTGAGAAGGCTGCCGTTACATTAGATTATTTAGAGCTACAGGACACTTTCGAAAAGAAGATGGAGAAGATGGATAATACCATCTTAAATTTCTATGTCAACTCCTTGTGGCATCAGGAGAGTCTCAGCTATTTGGGCCCCGGGTTTCCACGCACTCTCATTGTGGTTTAAGAGGAAATTCTGGCCCGTTTCCAAGAGAATAGGGACGTCTATACTGAGCAAGAGTTGGAGGATGCCTACCTTAATGGGGAATCAAAGAGAGCACTGATAGAGGGTCGAGAGGTCCTACGAATTGAGAAGGAACAGGAGGCTGCCGATGCTGCTATGATTTCAACTTCTAAAACGTTGCTGGAGCCCAATATTTCTGGTCCTAGCGAATCATCAAGGTAGCCTCGCAATCAGTTGGGGAGTTCTGGGACCAAAAATTCTTCGAAGATCATGCAGCCATCAAAAGAAGGGGAAGGCTGGGAATAAGAGATCGACATTCTCGGCTATTCCTCTAATGTAGGTAACCCTCTTGTTTCTCCCGAGTTTGAGAATTTTCAGCTCACGCTGCTAGAACTAGACGAACTTAATGCTTTCATTTTTGATCTTTTAGGTCCATTTTCTTTACCTACTGATCCACCGGTTCCTTGATGCTTGGGATTGCCGCTATTTCAACCACCTCAATGCTTGTCTCCGTGGCTGCTCCGATTGCTGCGTCTGCGTCTGGTTCGCAACCGAGGCCAAAATCTTAGAAGAATTGTGCATTGAATGGTCTATACGACCCACCTGTATCTTTGGAGGGTGACTTCATGGCAGCTGATGCTCGAGAGTAGGAGGACCAGCCTGAACAGTCGTGCAAATATGAACAGCAATTGGTCGCCGTTAAGAAGGAAAAGGTTGAAGCGATAAAATCTTTGAGGAGCCCCCGCAAATCCTGGAAGTGCAAGGCAAAAGGGGAGTCTCCTGAGAAGGCCGGAGAGCAAGGAGGAGATGTCGACACCGAGGAGATAGTTGATATTATAGGCAGTGACACTACCCCTGGATGGGATTCTAAGGGGAAGCAGAAACTTCCAACTAAATGTGGGAAGGAGAGCGGTGGAAGGAGGCGTTGACAAGTCTGGATAGCAGCAGAGCCATTTTTTTTAGACATTCTATTTTTATTGGTACATGTTTTGTTTAAGTGTAGAGTCTGCACTTACTACTTTGATTGTTGTAGCATTTGTATTTTTCCTTTTTGTTGGCTGAATTGTATGGGTACGGCCCCCACATTTTCACTTCGTACAGAAAACATTATAAGCAATACAATATTGACATTTCAATTATAACTTTACCTATCTACTTATCTGTGTTTTATGCACTTATGTCAATCTCATTTACTGCTATTTTATTTTATTTAGTCCGGTGATTATTGCCAAAATTCTTTGTTTGGAGTAATAGAACTGTGAAATGTTTATGTTTTTGAGTATCGGTGTTGTGCCATAGTCTGCCCCCCTAGTTCATGGGGCTGTTTAGTCAAACACCTGATAATTGACCAGCTGATCCGAATGATTTCGGATGTCTGTAATTGGACCTGTTTTTTGGTTCCGATCTTCAGGAACTTATGATTTGTACGGCTTGATTTCAGATTTATTGTCGGTCAACAATTGGAATTTTCTGCTAACTCATAGTAGTTTGACATCGTTGGATTCATACCCGTTGCTCCCAATAGTGGGAGTAGGTTAGTTCTTGTTATTCCAACAATGAACGAGTTTCCTGGTATCACCGAGGCAATACCGGTACTTAAGAGTATGCACGGCTTGTGAAGTGCGCAGCTTTTGACAGTGTGCGGGGCTTATAGGATGCGCGGCTTTTAGGATCGATATGACCCGTCGATCCAGAACGATTCGGAACTTTTCAACGTTACCAATCTTTAGGCAACGTGAGGAGTTTATGCTCCAAGAGCGTGATTCGACAGCTCAAAAGGTAATGCGCGGATTTGATTTTGGCATCCCCGATGCCATCGGAGCAACACCAGTTCTTAGAAGGCGGGGATCAGGTTCCACCGATCTGACAGTTTGATTAGATTTGCTTCCTCAACCCGACGAGTAAGTGGGGCATACTTGAGCGTGATTCCACTATCTCAAGTAGCGATTGAATGATTTTTGAGCCGATTTGACCCCGTCGACTCAACAGGTTACTTTTGTGAACGCAGTTTTATTGGTTCAGAAAGCAAAGCAATTTCATTAAGAAAAGTTAGGAAAGTTCTACCTATTTACAATGCCTCCAATATTCCAGGATGGCTTACTGGCTGAAAAATAGGAAATACATAAGACAGCTTGACATAAAGTAACAAAGTAGTGATTCGTTGTTCCATGCTCGGGGAATTTGAATTCTGTCAACGGTTGTCAGTTTGAAAGTTCCATCCCTTAGCTTTTGACTAATCACATACGACCCTTCCTAGTTCGGTCCAAAGGTTCCCGGTATGGGATAGACTCGTTTGAGAACGAGGTCTCCCACTTCAAAGGTTTGGTTATGAACTTTGGAGTTGAAGTATCGTGCAACCCTTTTTTGGTGAGCAGTGGTCCTCAACTCGGCTTCTTCCCTCTTCACGTTAATCATATCGAGCGATTCGAGTGGGAGCCGCTCGTTTTTCCTTTGATTGAAATTCTGCCTTCGATGGGAGGGGACTTCTAGTTTGACGGCGATCATTGCTTCTGGACCATATGCCAAGGCGAACGGGATATGCCTGGTTGCTGCTTTGTGTGTTGTTCGGTAAGCCCACAGTGCGAGCGGAAGTTCATCAACCCAATTCCCCTTAGCTTTAGCTAGCCACTCTTTGATGGTGGACTTTATGATCTTGTTTATTGATTCAACTTGCATATTTTCCTATGGATGAGTGATCACGAAAAAGCTCTTCTCGATTCGGAAACATTTGCAAAAGTCTTTGAACTCAGTGCTTTCGAATGGGTTCTGTTATCAGTGATGATTTTTTGTGGCATACTAAACCTATAAATAATGTTCTTCGTAACAAAATTAGCGAATTTCTTTGTGGTAATGGTAGCCAGCGGTTCTGCTTTGGCCCACTTTGTGAAATAGTCAATGGCAACTATAGCATATTTAGTTCCTTCTTTAGCTATTGGCAATACTCCAATTAGATCAATTCCCCATATTGCGAATGGCCATGGGCTGACCACCTGTGCTAGTTTTATTAAGGGAGGTCTTTTGATCTTGCTGAATCTTTGGCATCGGTCGCATCATCTGGCGTAATCTACTGCATCACGATTTACCGTTGGCCAAAAATATTCGTAGAGGAAGATTTTCTTTGCAATGGTCTGCCCTCCGATATAATCTCCACAGTCGCCTTTGTGAACTTCTTTCAGGATTCCTCGAGCTTTGTCGTCGGTCACACATCTGAGCAAGTGGGTAGAGAACCCCCTTCGGTAGAGTATCCCATCCTATATTATAAATCGTGCCTTCCGGAGAAGCTTTTTCCACTAGTTCCTATCTACGGGAAGAGTTCCTGTAAGCAAATAGTCTTTGATTAGTGTCATTTATGTTTCTGATTCAACGGTGGTTTCAAAAATCCAGTTGATATCCATTTCTCTTATACATGGAGTGGACAGGGTCTCAACCGAGACTAGTCCCAGCGATTGAGCTTCTCCGGAGCTGTCCAGTTTAGCTAAGTAGTCAGCCTTCATGTTTTGCTCCCTTGGGATGTGAGTTATGGTGTAATGTTCGATGTTGTTCAGCAACTCTTGCACTTTATATAGATATGGGGCAAGACCCTCGAGCCTGGTATTCACCTTTCACCTAGATGACGACTAGTTGAGAGTCACTGTAAATGTGAATGGATTTTATTTTGAGCTTCTTCATGGCTTTCAATCCTGCTATCAATGCTTCATATTCCACTTCATTAGTTTTCGAAGGGAATTCCAAGCGTAGGGTGTAGCAAATGGCTCATTCTTCGGGGGTTTCAAGCACTTCTCCTGCCCACGAGCAGAGGTTATTAGACGCACCATCAACGAAGAGTTTCCATCGCATTTCCACTTTCGGAGGTATTTCTTCTTCGTCATCCCGTATGGTAAATTCGGTGATGAAACCTACCAACGCTTGCCTATTGATTGCCCTTCTAGGGTGGTAGGTGATTTCATATTGGCTCAATTCGATATTCCATCTAATGAGCCGCTTGAAAGTCTTGGGTCGGTACAATACTTGCTTTAAGGTTTGATCAATCAATATTTTGATCGGGTGCTTGGAAATACGGTTGTAACTTCCTAGACGCGATCAAGAGGCAATATGCTAACTTTTCCAATTTCGGATAGTTTTTTCTCGGCTCCAGTGAACCGCTTGCTAATGTAGTATGCGGGTCGTTGAATTCTAGCTTCTTCACGCACAAGAGCAGCACTTAGCGCATGAGGTGAGACTACTAAGTAGATGAACAAGTCCTCTCTCTACTGGCTTTGATAGGATCGGTTGGGTTTCCATATGTCGAGGCAACTCTTCAAATATGGTTTGACAAGCCTTATTCCATTTGAAGTTCTTCGTTCCTTTCTTTAATGCATCAAAGAATGGTACATATTTTTCGATGGCTTTCGAGATGAACCGGCTTAGCGTTGCGACTTTCCCATTCAAACTTTGTAACTCCTTCTTGTTCTTCGCGGCTTGGACTTTTCGTAGGGTAGTTATTTTCTCTGGATTTGCTTCAATGCCTCTGGCGCTCACTATGAATCTCAAGAACTTTCCGGAGGCTACCCCGAAGTGACATTTGAGTGGATTGAGTTTCATTCCATATTTTCAGAGTATTTCAAGCATTTCGATGAGATTATCTAAGTGATTGGAAACTATTCATGATTTAACCAATATATCATCCACATAGACCTCTATGGTTTTTTCGATCTGATGCTTGAACATGGCATAGACTCATCTTTGGTAGGTTGCCCAGCGTTCTTTAAACCGAATGGCATTATCCCGTAGTAGTATAATCCTAGATCGAAGATGAATCTGATGTTTTGCTGATTGGGTTCATGCTCAAGATCTAGTTGTATCTTGAGTGCACGTCCATAAATGATAGCAGTTCATATCCAACCGTCCTATCCACAAACTGGTCAATTCTGGGCAGTGGAAAACTATCTTTCGGACAGGCCTTTTTTAAGTCTAAGTAGTCGATGCAAATTCACCATTTCCCGTTAGACTTCTTGACCAAAAGCAGGTTAGATACCCATTTAGGATAGGTCGCATCATGGATAAAACCATTGGCTATTAGATTGTCTACTTCTTCTCTCAATGCATTGGACCGCTCAGGGCCCAGGCCGTGCCTTTTTTGCTACACCGGCGTAAACTTGGGATCAATGTTGAGTGCGTGACATCCAATTTCAGGTGATACCCCATGCATATCGAAATGTGTCTAAGAGAACACATCCAAGTTGGCATGAAGAAATTTAGTGAGTTTTAATCGCATCTTGTTTCCAAGGTGCGATCCAATTATCAAGTCACGCGTCAGGTCATCCATGTCGATCGGAACAGCCACCGTGAATTCTACTAGTGCTGCCTGATCCTCCCTTAAACTCTTCTTTCTAGGGATCAAAGCCTTGCCGAATCGACTATTGTCCTCAAGCCAGGGAGGCTCTATAGTTGTTATTTGGCAGGTCTACGAATGTGGAGAGTTCTCCCTATATCCTTTCCTATTTCCTTTCTTTTAGATTCACGCAGTTCTGCGATGTAACATTCTCTAGCGGCACATTGATCTTCTTTGATCACCCCAGTTCCATTTGTTGTTGGGAACTTCATGGTAAGGCACCACTGGGCTAAAGCGATCCTGAAATCCGCCAGCACATGTCGCCCCAAGAATGCATTGTATGTGGAAGTTTCATCTACAATCATGAAAGTTTGGATGAGGGTTACTCTTCTGTCACCTTCCTCAAGTTCTACAGGCAACTCAATCATCCCGACTGGTTGTTTGGGTTCGCCGTTGAATCCTTGGATTTTTGTTTGGCAGGCAGATATGTCCTTCATGTCGATCTTCATCTGGTCAAAGGTGCATTTGAAAAGAATATTCACAGAACTTCTACTGTCAACCAATACTCGTCGAACCACGGTGGGTCTAATCCCTACCATAACAACCATAGGATCGAGAGTTGGAGCTTTAATCCCTTCAGTGAACCGAATTTAGAATACTATATCATCGTTCAGAGTTCTTTGCTGCTAGGCAGGGGCTCCATCTTCGATCGCGAGGCCCGAATTCTTCGGATCATGTTTTAATGAGCTAGGATATCACACCATTTCACCCCAACTCCTCTGTGTGGGAAGAGGTCCTCTAGATACCGTTTCAATGATGAGTCTCTGGTCTGTTCGTCTAGAGCCCTCTTCCCTGGCTCCAGCTTGGTTTCCTCAATCCTTAGGAGCTTGGGGGCCGCGGGTTGGTCAGGATTTTGCGATTTTCTCACGTATTGCTGAAGCTTGTTCTCTCGGATCAGCTCTTCAATCAAGTTTTTTAAATTGCGTCACACATTTGTGTTGTGACCATGCGTTTCATGGAAGCAATAGTACTTCCCGGAACACTTTTGTTGTTCGCTCGCCTCCTTTTTAGAGGGTTTCTTATACTCCTCTATCCCTTATGTTGCAAGATAGATGTTTTCCAAGCGGGGTGTAATCCTCGGGCCTGAAGCCTTTAAGCCTCTTATTGTTAACATTTCGTTTGTTGGAATTTTGATTCTTCCTTTTCTAGTTTCCGTCTTTTACCACACTTCCTTCAGCGGTCCCAGAGGCATTTATGTCCTGGTTTATCGCCATGCCACTCTGCCCATTATTCATTGGTTGTAAGCTTGTAGGCTTCCTTTCTAACTCCTGTGCCTCTTCCAATGTCAAGTATTGATTCATATTACGATTGAAGTCCTTCCTAGTGGTAAGTTGTTTCATTTTGATCCATTTTCCGAACCTAATTTCGGGGTAGATGGCGCGGACCAAGGCCATAAAAATCATATCCTCTTTCAGATTGCTTACTTCTGTCACTGCGGCGTTAAACCGGTTCATGAAAAACTTCGGAGATTCATTTCATCCCTGGAATAGACCGGACAAAGACATTACATCTTTAGGCCATGCTGTGTGAAGTCTGAATTAATCAAGGAATCTTGATGCTAGTTGATCGAAAGTGGAGATGGATCTTGGTGGAAGCCTAGTAAACCACATGGAAGCAATTCCTTCCAAAAAAGTTAGGAAACATCTACATCGAACAGCATCTGAAGCATTCGCTCCGTCCATGTACCAATTGTACTTGTACAGATGGGGTTTTGGATCTTTTGTTCCGTCATAGGATGGAATAGTTGGCATAGTGAACTTTTCTGGTACCTCTTATTCAAGATCTCATCAGTGAAGGGAGTCCGACTTGAAGCAGATCCTCACTCATCATCTCTTCTATTCTTATTCTCATCCATGAGTCGTTTGACCACATCCACGATAAAGCCTCAGATGTCCGATAGTCCGGAGGTCTGCTGTCAATCACTACACCGAGTGTTTGGCTTTGCAAATGATCTTGGTGAGTAGGTTGAAGCCTAGGCTCTCCTGCCTTTGGAAGAGCTACTCCCTCGGGATTCCGTTGGCTTGCGTTTGGCCTAATTGGAGAAATTTGGACATTTCTGCGTTATCGAATGTATATGCATTTCCTTCCAACTTGCCGTCATTAAATTGCTATGCATCTTCCGAGTCAGAAAGGTCCATGGCTATATCTTCTTATGGGGTCTTCGCTCCTAGGTTCAAGTTTATAGTTGGTTGCCTTGCGGTCGGTGGAGTGCTTGTGTTTTCTTCTACGTTGATTCCCACGGTTCCAGCTATCACTCCTTTTTGCGGTTGCTTCCCGTTTCTTCTGTTTAAGCCAAAAATGGAAGAATTTTCTTATTCTACGGCAGTCGCGGTTTCTGGCATGGTTCTTGGAGCAGGATGTGATTGTAAGATCAAGAGGGCATTAAGTTTATGCATAAGAGTTCTCTGACTGCTTTCCATTTTCTGATTGAATTCATCAACCATTTTATTCAATTCATCTCTTGTAACAACTTCGCGTTGATTAGAGGATCCTGGCACCTGATCTCCTATGTTGGCGCCATTTACTTCGATTTGTTGATGATTCATATCTTTCCGGCTATTACCGCCCTTATAGATCTTCCAAAAGCAGTTCTCTTTCTTCTCGGAGCCATTGATTCTTAGCAGCAAATCTTTTAACCAAACTTCTAGACTTATTTAATCCAAAGTAGATAGCTAGATCTAAGACTGAGTTAGGATCTCAATGAAAGCACCAAAATGTTAACCCGAAAAATGGATCAACATCTTGGATTGAGTGTGAAAGAACCAGCCCTATTTATCAAGGCAAATAGAATAGAGACAAGAAGTAAAAACTTGCAGATAAAATAAAAGAGACAAGATAATTTTCTAGTGTTTCGGCTGTTAATGAAGCCTACGTCCACTTTATGACTTTTCTTATTGACTGACTGCTATTACAAGTCGAATCTGGTTGCAACGCAATTGAATTTTGTAAATGGGATTACGCCACCAGTGCTAGAGTTCACTGGAGAATCACAGTGGACCCTATAGATGACCGTTGTGTGGGAGAAGAAGAATGAAGAGTAGTTTCTATAGAGTTTTAGCAAAAAGTCCAGAAGATCCCATTTATGTTACAGGTAGGATTGTATTTATAGCGGTTGGAGAGCTATTGGGCTAGGCCAACGTGCCAAATTCTTGCAAATGAACATACGAAGGTGCACTGAATGTTTCACATCGAGCCGAATTAATTTGATGGACTGCTAGCGATCCATAGTTTTTGGGTTGCTAACGATTCGACTGCTTGTGCTACTTTCCTTTGTCTCCTTCTTTAAATTTCATGGCAACCTAGCACAATCATATGGATCGCTAGCGATCCATGTCCTTAGTGGATTTTTGGACTTTGTCTTTTGGATTGCATTTGTTGTTTCATGTTGGTGTACTCCATGTAATTTCATGGCTTCTTGCCTTGTTTTGTTGATGATTCACACACTGGTTGCATTGGACTACTGATTGAATTAGACGAATGCTTGCTCCTCGATTTAACTAGCTTGGAATTCCATCAAACTTAGCGATCATTCTTAGAATGCCTATTGGATCATGATGCAAGAGGATTGATGGACCCACGAATGAACATTATGGATTGCTAGCGATCCATAGGATATGGATCCTTAGCGATCCATCACCTTAGTGTGTTTTCACTTCCTTTTTCTCTGATCCTTCTTGGTTGGTTCTTCTAGTCCTTTTGGTTGACTCTTGAGCTGTTCTAACTTAATAAAGCTATTTCGAGTTCCTTTGAATTCTGCTGGGTTAAAATCCCGGATAACACTAACTCAATAACCAGTCTTGTTCAAATAAGAGGAGTTCTTTTTCTATTATTTACTTGTTATATTATGATATAATTAATTAAGTAATTAATTTAATGTATTTTAAATTAAAAAATCCTTAATTGGTATGCTATGTGATAGTAATAACAATGTAATGTAATCATGATAAATTTATCACATTAAAATAATATATTATTTTAGATATTCCTGGTTAAGATGTTTCGAGACAAGATATCAATACATCCTTCGAGACTAAAGTACATAAGCTCTCCAACTGATGAGCAGTGTATTACTCTTGGCTGTCGGAGGCACTAAGGGGTTACGTTTTGATAGTTACTGGAAAATTATGGAATGACTCACTTGAGTGTTTTCTATTTGTCAATATAACTAAGGTCAAATAGAGAATTTCGAAGTGACGATGTTACATAGTTCCCTTGACTTGAGAACACTATAGAACTTCAATGTGAACACTCCTTATTAATTATAGTTAAATTATGGTCTAACATCTATTGAACGACTGTAGTTTGGTCTGAGTTGAAGCATTGAAAATAAATAACATTCAATATAGAGTTTGTCTCCTCACTTGCAAGATGTTAGTATCACGACCAACTGTAGTCAATTCAAAGTCAAAGCCTGTAGACAAAGCAGTGCGGTTAATCATAATTGTTATTATTGAACCAAGGACTTTGTTTTTGGACTAACCAAGTTAAATGTGGGCAACTTTGGAATTTTAACTGAATCCAAATTTCGTAAGTCCTAATGTGATATAGTGTTGACGAAGTGGATTGGTATAAACAATCGTTGCTACTAGGTATCGCTTATAATAGTAAACTTGAATTTTACCAAAATGATGTGAAAGCAATAAATTTAGCAAAATATTCGAACTGTTTGATATTAATCGCTGATTAAATTTATACCTTTGAGTTGCATAATTATAATGATTAATATTCTGAAAACCGCATGATTTAATTAATTTATAACCATTGTAAATTAATTAATATTTAAGAAATATTAATTATTAAATTTTATTTGAATTTTTTGAATGACATTAATAATTAATAAAGTGCGTATATGAAATTTACATATGTACGTATTGATATACGATATCGATAAACATTTAAATTTGATTTAAACTGATTAATTGCTAAGTTGTTCTGGAACTTTTGAGGGCCTAACTAGCTCCATCTATGGCTGACCGTGCATGTTAAAACAGTGGGATTTTAATTGATTTACCTGAGATTGAACGAAGAATCAATGAAAGAAGGTTTTAAAGAAGGAATTGAAATGGTTTCGATTGTTTCTGGGAAACAAAATTCCTTTCATTCACTCACCCTACAATTCATTTTTATCTCTCTTCTCTCTCTCTCCCTCGCATGGAAGAAACATAATGACCTACCTTTTCAACCCTCAAATGTCGACACTAGTACATCCACGGTATTCACATGTCGAACACCCAAGTGTCGGAAAGACAGATTGTTAGGGTAAAATAAAATGAAAATGAAACAGAACAAGATAGAAGAGAACACAATATCAAAATCTCACAACAAAACGATAATATATAATATCAAAAGACAATACAAACTGTCACTCTAAGTACATATCATTTTAGAGTTACAATCCTAAATACAATCATCAACATGGAAAGTTATAAAAACCTATCCTCCCAAATGCTTATATATATAATATAGTAATGCAGCGAAAAAAAGAATACAATGGTAGATGAACCATCCAGCTCGACTTCTCGAGCTCCAATGAATATTAATGAAAACCTGTCTTTCTCAGACTACTCGAAAGAGCACATAAGGAATTTAGGGAAAACAAAAAGAACACGTCAAACATAAATCTGGTATGAGAAACTCAAGAAATATGTAGCTAACATATAACAGTACTTTTGAGACCGCATGGAATGCCATAACGACTATCCTCTCAAAAGAACCAACATCTAATAAGCATATGAGATGATATAATTAATAATGTCAAAGGTAAAGAATATAAATATATAACATAGTTGGAATGGTTACTTTAGTTACATTCAACATCATATTAGATAGTACAATCAAAACGATAAGGTACGTTTACATAATGGATTTTCCATGAAGACGTCCTTAGATATACCGAGGCAAACCTCCTGCACAAGGGTCCAAAACTACCTCTGATCACCGTATATCTCTAAATAAAATATACCATTAAGAAAAACATAGCCAGTCCATGTCCAAATACATGATCCCAAATATCATCAACTCCCATGTGCAACATCGATAAGCTTACTCTAGATATGGAGTGATAATATCCTATCATGGGTCAGCCAAACCCTAAGTTATGCCCTACCTTATTTTTTTGTCATTTCCAATGTCGAGGTCACGTTCGGGCATCACTTACACGAGTCTTCATCACTCGAACAGAACATGAATCTCCAACTAAATTCTTGCATCTCGACCAGATCTCGAAACCATACATCTCGACCAGATCTCGAAACCATACATGAATCTTTACTGTTCACAACATTTTAGTGAAGTGGGAAAATCAATGAGATTATTGTTTCAATTGAAACTAAGAATTAAAATTTCACGAGATCACTTAAATGTGATAAATGTGCCTAGGTTCTATCCTCTTTAGTCTATCCTTTTTTGGGTTAAAGTTGAGCAATTGATAATGGTTAATGTTTTCTAATATTATGTTGCAATCTCAGAATCCGAGATTGTGCATAATGTAAATTGTATCAATATAAAGAGAATTTGCACTTTCAGTTGCTTTTCTTAAACTAAAGGAGGACAGAGTAAAAAATGGGTAGTATCAAGTCATGGTGCGGTAATTTGCCATAGGTGGATAATATTGAAAATTTTACATCCTGAGTGCGGTTCTGTAAAAAGTAATTTACCTATCGAATTATTTCTTTTAAATTCAAATCTGAACAGTTACATACTCTGTTTTCAAGTACTAGTTTTAGATAAATTAAATTCTTGTAGAGATTTTAATATAAATATTCCTCTTTTAATACAGTATAATGTGATATAATCTAGTTAATAAATTTCAGCGAAATTGGTTACTTCTGTTTTGTTCATTTGGTTTGAATTTTAGTAGCTCCTTTTTTTGGAATTATTTACATTTTTATCAGGCATTCTCAATTTCTGGAAATTGCCAATCTTGTGATGTGGAATTAATATTTTTCCTTTTCTGTAGAAAGAATACACTTGCTCACTTGGTTTGATTTTGGAGTGTGTTTGGTTTGGTTACTGATGATTTTCCCCAAATGCTCTAAATACCTAATTTGCAATTTTACAAATGTGATCCTAGTATAAATTTGCAATTTTACCTTTAGTCAAAACCTACTTAGTTAGAACATTCCAACGGATTAAGGGTTTAATATTCAATCCTGTGGTTGGTCCAACAGCCAGGTGCTTGGGCTTGAACGCATAATAAATTGGTGCTTGATTGCTTGGTGTTTATTTAAATGTTTTCATGTGTTGTGGTCGTGTGCCAATGTTTGGAGCAGGTGCTTTCATGTGTGTTAGCGCCAAAATTGGTCACTAACCCCAAAATCCAGATGAAAGCACCAAATACCAATCACAGCTCAGAGATAGAATGTATGTAGAGAGTAATAATGTGAAGAACAGTTAAACTGAAATGAAAGCAGTAAAAAACAACAGATTTTATAGTGGTTCGGCTAACTCCGGCCTACGTCCACTCCAGAAGTTTGCTTTTTATTGCTGTAATAATCGATTACAGTTACAAAATGGCAGAGTTGCCTTAGCCTTAGAAAAGAGAAAGTAAGAGAGCAGAAAGAAGATCCTCTTTGACTGTGCCCCTGCCTCTCTATTTATAGGCAAAGATGGGTTGGACTTCCCTGGTGGGCCTGGTAGCCGAGTACCTCAGCCCAGATGGAGTGGTCTCCATATGCCGAACCATAGATGCCGAACGTTGAATGCCGACCACGGTGTGAATGCCGAACAATCTCCTCATGCCGAACGTTGGGAGGTGTGAGGTACCGAGGTATCGAGGTATGGAGGTGCGAGGTACGGAGGTATGGAGGTGCGAGGTACGGAGGTATGGAGGTGCGAGGTACCGAGGTAGGGAGGTGCGAGGTGCAATGCCGAGCGAGGTGAGGTATGCCGAACGACCCATCCAATGCCGAACGCTCCTTGATGCCGAACGATCCATCCAATGCCGAACGCTCCTTGATGCCGAACGATCCATCCAATGCCGAACGTTTCCAGATGCCGAACGTTGGTTAATGCCGAGCGCTCCATCCAATGTCGAACGTCTCCAGATGCCGAACGTTGGTTGATGCCGAGCGCTCCATCCAATGTCGAACGTCTCCAGATGCCGAATGTTGGTTGATGCCGAGCGCTCCATCCAATGCCGAACGCTCCTTGATGTCGAACGATCCATCCAATGCCGAACGTTTCCAGATGCCGAACGTTGGTTAATGCCGAGCGCTCCATCCAATGTCGAACGTCTCCAGATGCCGAACGTTGGTTGATGCCGAGCGCTCCATCCAATGTCGAACGTCTCCAGATGTCGAACGTCATTTGCCAAACTGCCTATCATCACTTTAAACCGAACCCACCATACTTTAGTCTCGATAGTTGCGAAGTTGTTTAAGTTAAATCCGTCTGTCCGTGGCCTTGCCAAAAGGCGGGTTAACACTTGCCCCCCAAAACATGCCTTGCTGTGAAAGGTGTGTTTTGAATAGCCTCAAGTCCAGTATCCAAAGTTCATGTTTCATCCATATCCAATAACCAATAGGGGACTTTAGGACCTCTTCGGGTCGATATCCAAATCCATAACCTCTCCGGGCTCTTGCCAAGCGCAATCCACACCTGATGACCGTGGTCCAGTGTCCCTGGACGTTGAGATAACCTCTCCGGGTTCTTGCCAAGCGCAATCCACACTTGACGACCGTGGCCCAGTGTCCCTGGGCGTTGAGCTAACCTCTCCGGGTTCTTGCCAAGCGCAATCCACACTTGACGACCGTGGTCCAGTGTCCCTGGACGCAAGTAATGCCGTGGCTTAAGTCCTAAGCCGAATCCTGGTCGCTCCGGACCCTTGCCGAGCATAGTCCATACTCGACGACCTTTAAGCCAAAATCCAGAGAAAATCCAATCAAAATCCAATCCGAAAAACAAACATTCAAACCAGAAAAACGAGAAAAACAAGGAGTTCAAACCAAACTCCAAAACCAAACCAGAAAACGCAAATGTCCAAGTCAAAGGAAAAAACAGATTTCACAAACCCGGGCGTTTCGGTAAGCCATCATCTCAGAGCATGCCTGAGGGTTATCTCCGACCCCGTACATGAGTAAGTGATTTAACCGTTTGCCCGGAGTTTGTTACTTATTCCAAACCATTAAGATTAGTTGATGACCAATCGGTCACCATTCCTGGGCCTCGCGCCCTCGTCGTTCAAGGTAGGCGGAGGCTGTTCATGTTCTACCGCCGCATTCCGAGTTCCGACATACTGTCGCAACTGACCATTCCTTATATGCTCCTCGACTATATCCTTTAGATGTCGACAGCTGTTAGTGTCATGCCCGTCCAGGTCATGAAAGAGACAGTGCCTTCCTGATGCCCTTTCATGTTCTGTGGGTTCCCTCCTTGATGGCCTTCGATAAGGAAGACGATCTCGAGTATCTAAGAAAATCCGCTCCAACGTTGCATTCAATCCTGTGTAAGTGGAGAACTTTGGTTCTCCCCAGCGCTTCCTTTTCCCTTTATCCTTGTCCCCACCTGAGCTTTCGCCGAGTAATCTTCCATCCTTAGTCATGTTTACTTCCTGTGACCTCATGTCCAAACATGCATCCTCTTGTCGAAGAAATCTTTCAGCTTCATGAAAGAATTCCCCAATATCCAACGGTGGGTCCCGTACCAACGATACTTTGAACTCCGAATTATCTCTGACTCCTGATACCGCAGCCATCAGAACCATTGATGGATCTGGCCGATCCACCGAAGCAACTGCTGCATTAAATCGAGTTAAGAATGTCCTGAGCGATTCATCTGCCACCTGTTTGACTGATGTTAGTGTCATCACGTTCTTTGGCCTTTTTATGTGAACTCGAAATTGACTTAAGAACTTGTCCACCATTTCTGTCCATGTTCCAATGGATCCATCCTCCAGCTGTCTGAACCACATAGCAGCAATTTCAGTCAAGTACAGGGGGAAACATCGGGCCATAACCTCCTCCGTTGCCCCCAGCACTTCCATATGCCTAGTGTACCTCATCAAGTGGTCGGTGGGATCCGTCTTCCCGTTGTATACTTCCAGAGTGGGTAGTTTGAAATCGGACGGATTCCTAGCTGTCCTGATGTTCCGGGTAAACGGACTTTTGTTAACTCCCTCTGAATTCCTGTTCGTCAGACCTTCGCGAATAGTCCGCCTGATAATGTCAGCCAATCTAGTGTTTCCAACTAATCCAGACTGCCCCCCAAGTCCCCGAGGAAATTCTGGCACATATTCTTCATCATGTACTCCTGGTGGCGTGCCCCCGAGTCTAGGTCCATCCAGATTGTTAACTGTTTGTTGATTGGGAGCTGCCCCCTGCTGATTCACTCCATCTGTCTGTTGGTTGAGTTCCTCTGGTCCAGCTCCATGATCTTGAGCACCTGCAGTTCCTGGTTGTCCAAATTGCCTAAGAAGAGCCTGCATCATCTCCTCTTGCCGTTTCATCATCTGCTCTTGCATAGAATTCATCATCACTTGCATCTCGTCCCGAGTTATGTAGATGGATGCATGACCCTCTCCAGCTCCAGAAGATGCCGCTTGACTTCCTTCCTGATTGCTCCTTTCCACTGCTTGCCTCTTCGTTGGTGGTCTTGCCATTGCTTTCTAAGATCCAAGTTCCTAACTCCAAAATTCCTGAGTGTTTCAGTTCTCAGTGGAAGCACCAAAGTGTTAGCGCCAAAATTGGTCACTAACCCCAAAATCCAGATGAAAGCACCAAATACCAATCACAGCTCAGAGATAGAATGTATGTAGAGAGTAATAATGTGAAGAACAGTTAAACTGAAATGAAAGCAGTAAAAAACAACAGATTTTATAGTGGTTCGGCTAACTCCGGCCTACGTCCACTCCAGAAGTTTGCTTTTTATTGCTGTAATAATCGATTACAGTTACAAAATGGCAGAGTTGCCTTAGCCTTAGAAAAGAGAAAGTAAGAGAGCAGAAAGAAGATCCTCTTTGACTGTGCCCCTGCCTCTCTATTTATAGGCAAAGATGGGTTGGACTTTCCTGGTGGGCCTGGTAGCCGAGTACCTCAGCCCAGATGGAGTGGTCTCCATATGCCGAACCATAGATGCCGAACGTTGAATGCCGACCACGGTGTGAATGCCGAACGATCTCCTCATGCCGAACGTTGGGAGGTGTGAGGTACCGAGGTATCGAGGTATGGAGGTGCGAGGTACGGAGGTATGGAGGTGCGAGGTACGGAGGTATGGAGGTGCGAGGTACCGAGGTAGGGAGGTGCGAGGTGCAATGCCGAGCGAGGTGAGGTATGCCGAACGACCCATCCAATGCCGAACGCTCCTTGATGCCGAACGATCCATCCAATGCCGAACGCTCCTTGATGCCGAACGATCCATCCAATGCCGAACGTTTCCAGATGCCGAACGTTGGTTAATGCCGAGCGCTCCATCCAATGTCGAACGTCTCCAGATGCCGAACGTTGGTTGATGCCGAGCGCTCCATCCAATGTCGAACGTCTCCAGATGCCGAATGTTGGTTGATGCCGAGCGCTCCATCCAATGCCGAACGCTCCTTGATGCCGAACGATCCATCCAATGCCGAACGTTTCCAGATGCCGAACGTTGGTTAATGCCGAGCGCTCCATCCAATGTCGAACGTCTCCAGATGCCGAACGTCATTTGCCAAACTGCCTATCATCACTTTAAACCGAACCCACCATACTTTAGTCTCGATAGTTGCGAAGTTGTTTAAGTTAAATCCGTCTGTCCGCGGCCTTGCCAAAAGGCAGGTTAACAATGTGATTCGGTAGTTTTACTTTCTGAATAGTGATGATTTTGTTCTGGTGGATTTATGATGTCTTCAGGATGTTATTGAAGTTCTGTTTATGTTATTAGCTTATCTCTGGTTGCTGGTTTGCAACTTGCTGTTTTCGCTGGTATGCATCTGTAATTTTCTCTTCCAGATTTTTTGTTTTCTGCTCATTTTGTTGTGACTTAGTTTATTGCAATAATAATTCATCTGCATTATATAATAGGTAATATTCTTGGTGTTCCATTTTTAGATATATGGAGGTGTTGGGATTGCATGCTTTCCAATGGATTTAGATTTTCATTCGTACGATGCCCTAAGGTAATTACCACTCGTTCACAATATATAATTTTTTCTTGGGCATTGTCTATGAATAAATCATTACTTAACATAAGCAAGGCGTGGTAACTTTGATTGTTTACTCTGAATTTTGTAGGAAGCAACTTAACTTGGAAAGAAATCTAGAGAACTTAAGAAAGTCATCGAAGCACTTCACCGGGATGAAAGAAATGGTGTTAAAGGGAGAAAATGACGTAAAAATGTAAAGGCTATTTAAAAGGTATAGTATTATGCTTAAGCAAATGCTATTTTTTATACACCCTCTACTAGCATCTTAATTCTTAAATTATTTTGCATGTTTTTGTGATGACCATAAAATTTATACATACAGGATGTGATCTTATGGTTGTTCCATATTTATAGTTTTATGTTATATTTAATGTCACCTAATTTAGTTAATGCAAGTAATTATCATAGCTTTGTCGGTTGTCCTAAAAAATGGTGACTGGGTTAGAGGTCATTGTTTTGTTGATGAATGGATACCTAGAATAAAACAAAGTACGTAACAACTATTTGGCCCAAAGTTTAGTGTGTAAGTTTAATAAAGTTCAACCAATTTACTGAAACACAAGATGTTGTATCACAAGAGTTATGCAAAATTGATAGGGTAATTAAAAATGTAACTTTTCATGATTAACAACTATTTTGCAATATCCGAACACACAATAGTGCAGTCTAGTTAATAATTGAAGCATTTTTATGTGCATGCTATGTTCGTATTGAATTTTGTGTTAAACCTTTGGTCAAAAGGTAATATTTGGATTATTGTGTTTTTGTTTTGGTCATAAGGTAATTTTTCAACTGCGACTGTTGTCCCAAATGAGAGCGTGTGTGATTACTGAATTGTCATAAGGATAAGGAGGGTGTTCGGATGGAGGTTTTGTTGCTTGAACTTGGTAGTGGTCGAGGAAGGCAGTGACTGGTTGTAGATGCTGCAGAAGGAAGGTGAAGATTGTTCGTAGGTAGTGGGTGGACATCAGTGAAAAGGGGTTGAAGATGAATGTGCAGGTTGAACTGGACAGTTTGGTGTATGTGATGGAAGTGGAGGAGTAGGGGACTGGTAGTGTTGGAATGGATTGAAGTTGTGATGCTTTAAGTGGTTGAATGAGGTGTTGGACTGTAGTGGCAGTTTAGGTGAATGGGATAAATTTCCGATGTACAGGAAGTGGATGTAAGTGCAGTAAGAAGGTAAGGTTGTAGGTTGGTGTTCGCAGCTAGTCTGGTGATGTAGTTATGAAGGAGTTAATTGTTTAGCAAGAGATGGAGGGTGGTTGTACATTCAAGGGTTGAGTGTTGTGAACTTTGTAGGTGGTCTGGTTGATTTGCTGATGAACTGGAAGAGTTTGTAGATGGAGCTGGTGGAAGCGAAGCTGCTTGTTTCAGTTTGTAAATGGTGTAAGAGTTCAAGCAATTTGCTTGACGGGTATGGTGCGGCTTTATCTTTGTTTAACATATACCTTATCTTTGTTTAACATATACCTTATCTTTGTTTAACAATATTATGATAACTTTTTAGTTAGGATGTCAGTTCTAAGACTGTTTCTCCTTTAATGTTTTATGCAATGTTTTTATTTTAAGGCTATACCACAAGAAAATAATCCCTTAAAGTGTCAAATTTGTATACTCTACTTCTTCGTTTTTTATCAGCGAACCTATAGAATCCATCTTCCCATCACCTTATCATCTATATAACTACCAGTTATGGATATTCATTCCTAATTTAGGATGAATGGTAAGATCTACCTGATCACTTATTCATTCAGATAATTAGAGCAGAGAAGCTCAATCTTAAATTAGTGACCTGTATAATGCCCATGTCTTACAGTTCACTACCACTACTCTGTCTCACTTATTTTCTTATCAACGACACAAAATACACCACATGGTCCTTCTTTCAGTATATAGGTTTATTACATAATGGCTTTTGATTTTAATGGAAATGCAGATGTTTGTTTGCCAAAGGTGACGACTCTGCTGAATGAAAAATTCGCTAAATACTACCGATCTCTTTGTCCTGGTGAATGGGTGAGTGCAAATTCTTTGTTTTGAACTGTTTTCAGTTACCAATTTGCACCCTAGGATTTTAATCAAGTGTCAATTAGTTCCTCAAACGTTGTTGGTCAGACAATGTTTTCGCTAATAAAATGTGTTTCTTCCTAAATATGTTTGTTCTGTACAATTTGATTAAATTATCGGTTGCTATTATTCTACAACAAGCATGAAATAGAAACAATTTCTTGTTATAAATTCTACATGATCTCTTAACAACTTGCACACTGATCAGCTTCATTATAAGGTATAGTAACAAATTTACCACATTATTCATGTGATTGTTTATATATTTCACGCGCTTTTTTGTCATGGTTATTCTCTCTTGGTCATTATAAGGATATAATAAAACATAGATTTGACACAATATACTTTGACTGTTGAATCTAATTGTGTTACATTTGGATATAGTGTTTCACCAATTTGTGATCTGATAAAAACTCTTACTAGCTTAAAATAGTTTCATGTAGAATGGAAATACTTTTACCTAGGTTTGTTTGCTATCGAGACCATCGGTATAGGCTCATATATGCCTGCAAAGACAGTTGTTTTCAGAAAAACTTTTTCTTTTAGATGCATGTTTTGAATCTCGAGCAGTTTGTTTCTGTTGTTATGACTAGTGCAATTTCCTGACGTTTTAATCACATGTCTTTTAGAGTACTACCCATGAGCTATTACATGTGGCTGACTTAACCGAGGAGCTAATGTGATGAACTGATGATCCAGCATACCTTCTTAGAAATTCATTTTTTCATGAGTCTTGGACAATGTTTTGCACAATTTTGTAGATGCATGTTTTGTCATTAATATTTGAAGCAAAACCTTGTAGATGTTGGGTCTTTGTCTAATGTTATATGAAGATGGTTTATAAATTTCATCGTTGTTTGTAAGTAAGCTTTGTTCGTGGATATATTGTATAGCTATTTTATGGAAATGATCAATTGTTATGCTTTTATTTTATAGTTTTTTACTTTGATTTGTATATTATCCGATTGAAATATAATTAAATGCAATTAGATTACGAATATGTGATTATTGTAGTGGTATGATTTGTCATAAACGACAGCGTTTAAAAAGTGCGGTCAGTATTTTGGGACAATAACTCATGATAATACGACAGCGTTAAAGCCTTGCTGTAAGTTATTTAAAAACATAAATCACATTGATACAACAGCGTTTTACAAACGCTGATGAATAAGTAGTAACAGCGTTTTCTTGTCGCTGTTGAAAACTAGTGAGTTTGTTTTAGATAGGGTATTTTAAACGCTGTGGAAATGTAAAATACCACTCTAAACACTTTTCCACAGCAAAATATAAACGCTGTAGAAACTAAATAAACAACGACAAAATAACGCTATGGAAAATTATTTTTGACAGCGTTGTTTTTTCGCTGTTTGAAATTACATATCAACGACCGCATGTCGTTATACAGCGTTCTTCACAACGCTGTTATATCATTTAACAGCAGTTTTTAAACGCTGTTAAAAGGCTATTTTGTTGTAGTGTACCAAATCCCGATTCCCTTCTAGAACAACCAACACAAGTGCATGGGTTAATAAGTGTTTCAAGCTCTAGAATGATTCCTCATACTTATCGGTCCATACAAACTTCACATCTTTTCGTGTTAGCTTGGTCATCGGTGCTGCTATCCGCAAAAAATCCTTTATAAACCTCAGATAATATCCAGCCAATCCAAGAAAAATCTTTATCTCAGTCACTGTCTCGGGTCTCTTCCAATTATTTACCGCTTCAACCTTAGTCGGATCAACAAATAACCCATTCTCTGAGACTACATGACCAAGTAACTTCACTACCTTCTTCTAGAAATGACACTTCGAAAACTTCGCCTTCAGCTGATGCAGCCTCGACATCTTAAGCACAATTCTAAGATGAACTTCATGCTCCTTCTCATCCTTAGAGCATATCAAAATATCATATATGAAAACCAACACAAACCTATCCAAGTGCTCTCTGAAAACTCGGTTCATCAAATCCACAAAGAATGCCGGCGCATTAGTTAGTCTGAACGGCATAACTACCATTCGTACGATCCATATCTTATCCTAAACACCGTTAAAGGAATACTATCCTCTGCTACTCTATGTTGATGAAAACCTATCGCTAAATCTAACTGAGAAAATACCTTGGCTCCACTTAGCAGGTCGAACAAATCGTCAATTCTCGGCAACGGTCGTCGATTCTTTATCGTCCTCTCATTCAACTTACGATAATTGATATAGCCTTAATGATCTGTCTGGGTTCTTAGCAAATACTGCGGCTGCTCCCCAAGGTAAACTACTCGGTCTAATAAAACTCTTGCCTTCCAAATCCACAAATTGCATCTTTAACTCCCTCATCTTAGTAGGTGTCATCCTGCTTGGCGGCCTACTCACTAGTTCTGCTCCAGGCACCAAATCTATCTGAAACTCAATGGCTCGTTTCAGTGGCAATCCTACTACCGGCTCGAAGACATTCGCGAATTCTCTAACCATGAAAACTCGATTCAATTCGTCTTCCAACTCCATAACACCCAACAAAGCATTCACCTCACCACTAGGGTTTTCTACGGTATAAACTATCTGATCACTACAGTCAGGGTGTCTAAGTGATATTTCCTATCATGGCAAAATATCCTAGCATTGTACTCACTTAACCAATCCATACCCAAAATAATTCTGAACTCTACGAAGTCAAACAAATGCAAATAGCAAAACAAAGGTATGACCTAAAAATTCAAACTCTAGGCGCTCACACTTTATCCCAGGCGTCGCATACCCTCCTATCGGATTTGCAACCCTTAAGGAAGTAAATAAATATGAGGGTTCTAGGTTAAGCTTATCAACCAAACATCGAGGTATAAAAGAATGTGACGCACCAGTATCAAACAGAATGCTAACAAACATACATGGATCTGAAGCGTAGCTCCCAACACTGCCTTTCCTTTTTCCTGAGTTGTTGGCTTCGAAGTAGCAAGCTCCAATACAAATACTTTGCCCCTTCCATCCTCAAGAGGCTCTTTGCATTGATTCTTATAATTGCCAATCTGATCGCAGTTGAAGCATCTGATGTTCTTCTTCCCAATCACTTCCTTCCCCTTTCCGGTACGACATTCAATAGCAAAATGCCCCTTCTTATTGCACTTGAAGCAAACAACCTCAGACTTTCCTTTCTTTGCTGCTCCACCTTTTTGAGCACCCTTCTTGTGAAAGAACTTCCTTTTCTGACTTTGTCTCACCTATACCTCCTTTGCCTTATTCTTTTCCAAAGAAGCAAGCATCTCCTCATGTCTCAACGCCATCTCAACGCCATCTCAACAACCACATCACAAGGATCTCTAATATGAGGTAATGTAGCCCTGGCCAACTCAGGCTTCAATCCCTGATGAACTTCTCATTCTTCTTCATCACTGTATCCACAGTAGCATACCCATATCTAGGAAACTCCCCAAATCTTCTAAAATACTCCAAAACAGACATCTCTCCCTGCTCTAACTTAGCAAACTTTCTGAGAAAAGCAGTCTGTGCCATCATAGACATGAACCTCTCCTAGAACCTCCTCTTAAACTCAACCCACGTCATCGTCTCTTCATCCACACCAGTTGTCACACTATTCAACCAGAATAAAGCTGCTCCCTGAAGCTGTTTCGAAGCAAGCCATCTCTTCTGCTCATCTTTGAGCCCCAAGTCAGCAAATATCCTTTCACAATGCAGCAACCAGCTCTCCACTTCTATAGCATCTTCATTCCAATAAAAGGCTTCCCTCCAAGCCCAGCATAATCCCTACTCAAATTAGCATAGTTACTCACCATCGGAGCTTCCTGAACTCCTCCTACAGCATTTCTTCCAACCATTCCAGCATCAACATCTGCCTGCATCATATTCACGAAAAACTGATACATGGCTCCATATCCATTTGTGGGACTCCAGCACCAACATTTTCAGTTTGTACCTGACCTCTGTTCCTTCTCATATTTTGTCTGGCGCTGCCATTGGTGGTAGTGCTTCCCCCAAGATTCACTCTTCCACTTCGTGTGTCCATATTTGTATTTAAACCTCGTGAGATACAGAAGAATAGCCTAAGAGAGATAGGAGAATAAAGATATAGTGTATACTTAAATATAGCAAATACAAGTACGTTATTATAACGTTATCCCATACCTCGATCTTAACACTAATTCCATAGGACAATGTTTTCCAAAACCATTTTCTTAGTTTAAAGTTTTTCATAAAACTATGCTCTGGTACCAAACACCCCCTTCTAGAGGCCCAAAGCTAAGCGCTACAGAAGTTGCAGTCATCTATAGTACTAACTTTCGACGACTAAATACGGCTATGTTAATGGTATCCATAATATCAGAAGCACTTAAATATGAAACAAAATCACATATTTCAAAACCAACATTTCTGATTACAGTTCAAAACACATGTTTCACATTAAAATTACATAATCCCATAATCGTTTCCCAAGTTTGGATCAAATATAATTATTACATAAATACGCCTAGAGCGACATATGAAGATGCCCCCTTGGTTGATCAAAGTACTATATTGTCTTAACTGACATAATACAACATAGCGGAAATAAAAGAACAAAAATAGAAACTCTTAAATAGCTATCTGCCAGCCTTCTACTCATCTTTGGTAGCTTTATTCATCATCCTACTAAAAACATGTAAACCTCAACCCTCAGTCTACTCAAATCAATTTTGAGCACCCGAGAGTTTAAGTGGAAAAGCATATACTTCGAGTCAAACATAAAGCCTGGTGTGAATAATACTATACATCTCTGTTATTTGACATTAAGTGAGACCACGCCATTTAGCGGAACGGGTTTCCCCTCACTAACATCCTTTTAAAACATATCTCTTGCAAATCATTTCATGTAACCAAAACTGGTTAAAAACTGTAAACCTTTATCATGTAAACATACATATCAGGTAATAAATGAACTATATGTCCGAACAATTTAGTTCTGTCTGGCTACTTACTAACCTTTGGCTAACTTGGGCCTACTAGACAATATAAAAAAATAAACTAACATCTGTTAGATTCTCCACTATTGGATGGTCTGTCCCTAACTTATCTATTTGATACTTCTCATCTGGATGGTCTGTCCCTATCTTAACTTCTCCTAGAGTCACCTGATCCTAATAGTTTTGTGGGCTCACCAATAACCTATTTGTATACAAATATATATTCCCTTCTGTGTGTAATCATCATTTTAGTCTTACCTGTGACAAAGCCCTACACAATGGAATTTTGGACTAAATTAGCTGGGGCTATTAGCTAATGTATAGGACACGACCCCATACCAGTCCCATCTGGTATATAATTATCTAAGTCATTTTACTTAGGTAATCTTTCTTTAAATTTTCCTTGAAAACCTTTTCTTTTCAAATTGATTTAAAACTTATAAATCAAACTAAAACATGGAAATTATATTCTCTATGCTTTACTCAAAATCACCTTGCCATGTTATATATACTTTACACAAATCTTTGTTGATGAAAACCTTTAAACCTTTGAAAGTACCCCTTTTGAATCCATTGAAAGTACCCATTCGAAACCAAGTGAACCCTTCTTTATAACCTAGGTCGAAACATTTCTTTCAAAACCATTCAAACAAACCTTTCGAAAACCATGAAAAACCATCCCTTCAAAAGCTTTAAAACCTTAGACATCTTTCTTTTAAAACGCTTTAAAACTGCATTTCGAAAATATTGGAAAACCTTCCCTTTTAGACCTTTCGAAATCATTTGGGAACCACCCCTTCGAAACCTTCATTTAAAAACCTTTCAAAAGCATTAAAACATTAAACATTTTGAAAGCCTTTGGGTTTAATTAAAACATGTGGAAACCTTTCAAAACCATTCAAAATTAACTCCTTCGAAACCTTTGAAAACTATCTCTTTTGAAACCATTTGGGTTCTTCCTTCAATAGAGAAAAATGGTCATTAAAACCATTTAAGTCGAAAGCACTTCTTTCGAAAGCAATTCCTAAGTAATGAAGGATGGTGTCGAAACCAACCCTTCCGAAAGCATTGGAGAAGTGGCTAAGTTTAAAAGCAAAGTATACCTTCCGAAAACATTGATCGAAAGGTAAAAAAGCGGTAGCTAGGGGTTTCAACCCCGTCGAAAGCAATCACTTAAAACAAAAGGCGCAACCCATTTGAAAACACTCCTTTAAAATAATTTGACCTGGTCGAGAGCCAACCAAGTCGAAAGCATTCCTTCGAAAACAAAGCAGGTGCATTTTCATTTAATAACATAGCCATGCTTCGACCCCATCGGAACCAATGGTCTCGACCCAGTTCCTTTCGCCCTTGTCCAATTCACTACATACCAATCACTTGATACCATGCACATTGGTTTCGATGGCAATGGAGGCGGCATTACTTGGTTGGAATACCTGTGCCAAAAGTGACGAAACATGCCAAAAGCATGTAAAATCTATTTTTAACTTTAAAAAGAAATAGTTTTCAACTAATCTGCTATGTTTGTCAAATTCTTATTGGTTGTAAATTTTCTTTTCTAAAAGAGCTGCCCAATATATCAGAAGTAAATAATTTAATTATTTTTCAAAATACCCCTTCTCCTTTTATAAATATATAAAACATTTAAGTCTCATACCTTAAATAATTTTATATATCTATTAAAACACTTAGGAAAATTCTACAAAAAATTCCAAAACATCATTTTTAATATATTTTCTAACATATATTAATTTCAGATCCAAAATAATAATTATTTAGCCGTAAATAATTTTAAACCCAAATAAACCTTTTCTACACTAGAAATTAGTATAAAATCCATATTAATTCAGAAAATTATGAAAATTGAAACTCATCTCCAAAACATCATCTCTGATCTAAATCGAAAATCACAAAGCATTCAGATGTCATTTAATAGGGTTTTCTTATCAAGACATAGCATAAAATCTATATGGATAAGCATAAATCATCAACAAGCATATATAAACATTTAATCATTCAAAAACGTGGCATAAACATGCAAAAACTTCGGATTCATCCTAAAACCGAAAACAATTAGAAAAATTGAGATGTAGTCATTATTCACCTTAGCTTCGAGATTAAGAAATTTGAGATTTGAATGAATTTGAGTTGATTAATCTTCTTCCTTTAGCTTTCTTCCTCTTATTCTTTAAAATGATGGCCGGCCACTACTTTGATAATTTTAGCAAATGAAATAAACATGTAGTATGGATTCCTGAGGGTTTAGGGTATAAGAATATCCTTCTTCCTATTTCACCTTTACCTATTTCCGTAACTTATTTTATCTTGGTTCATTTATTTATATGGAACAGCTACCCCTATGTTAATTACAAATCTCAATCCCCTAATCATCATATTATTTTATTTAATTTAGCTAATTAAGTGCCCTAAATAATGTTACTAAAAATTAGGGTCATTACAACATCACCCATGACATCACCAAAGACTTTATTTCCATCAACGTTATAGTTTTTGATTTCATTTTAATGATTTCCTAAGAAATAAGTGTATGCAAAAAAAGTTTGAACAATTTCTGATGAGTAAAAAGTTAGTTATCAGTATTATCGATATTTCTTTAATATAACTGCTTTTATAAATATTTTTCAAAATAAGTTTACCATATTGCTTATGATTTAAAAAAGGGTTAAGAAGGTTATAAAATCACTTTAATAACATTTAATCTAAGATTCAAATTATTAAATAATTCAAATATTTAAATACGAAGTGTTCGAAATTACAAGTTTTCAACGGGAATTAAAGCGGAATATCAATAGATCTCGGATGTAAGTGCTAAATAGTGAACAAAAATAAAATTGAAATAGGAATGCAATAGAAAAAAAGGTAAATAAAGATTGAAACTGAACTAAACTATGAAACTAAAACTAACATAAAATAAAATTGATTTTTATTGCTAAATAAGAAGGTACAAAGAAAAATAAAATATGAAACCCTTGTTTAATTTGAAAGGAAGAAAATAAAGAAAGAAAACCTAAAATAAATTAAATTAAACTATGCCAATATGTCTTTAAATGTAGATAAGTGGAGATATTTAAAGAACTCTTCGCAATCCGGATTTTGACTCGGTCGAAAATGGAAATTTTCTAGAATTATCAAAATTAGTCTTATTCAAGGAGCTTTTTGTATATGCCACATCCAAGTAAAATAGGAATAAGTCTGGAATTATCTTTCTCCAGTATATTCTAGAAGCTTTTTGAGTGCTCTATAAAGTTCTTTCTCTAATGTAATCTAGAAGCTTCTTGATATTTTATAAGATTCTTGATTTGGTATGTTCTAGAAGGTTCTTGCTATTATTTTAGAGAATGTACTCTATTTGTTTAAAAATATATGCAAAGTGGGATTTGAACTAGTGACCTCCTAGTGAATGGACATCTTCAAAACCAGTTGAGGTACAATAGCTGTTGTGTATAAATATGCTATTGACTTCTTCTGAACAGAGCTTTGAAGTTGAACTGCGATTTGAATCAACTTCTTAATAATTTCTTTAGTCTTCAAAAATTAAGAATCTACAATAAATACAAAAAAATACCTAGTAATACTACCTTATGAATATTAAAATTTGTAAATAAGTAGTTTAAAATATACACAATTTAATGTGTTGGCGTCAAAAATGGCCACCAACACACAATTATGTGAAAGCACCAATATCCAGTCATAGATCTCAGATAATATAATGTAGAGAACATAAATTGAAGAATAATAATATTAAAATAGAAAGCAAGTAAAGAGAGACACAGATTATAGTGGTTCCGCTAACTCCGGCCTACGTCCACTCCAAAGATTTTCCTTTTATTCGTTTATGATGCTGTTACAGTTAAAAATCCATGAAATCCCAGAATAAAAATGGCAGAGTATAGCCATGGTAGAAGATAGAATGCAGCAGCCAGAAGATCCTTTTATAATGCCATGCATGCTATATTTATAAGGGAAAATGTCTACAGATCGAACTGAAATTTCGCTAGAAGAACCTCCATGCCTGGACGACCCGGCCTAAGAAAATTTCGACCGATGCTTATTTTGATTTAGTTAGGGACTGCAATCCCTATGGGGTGTTCCTCGTGTTGTAATATGCTTGTACTCTAACTTTTATGTTGATAGCATATGTAGATTTTAAGTTATTGACCGATCATTGCTGCAAATTGAACTAAACCGATCCCTGAGTAGAGATGAGGGCCGATCCCTCCAAACTCCTCTTCTTCGGGTACAATCCATAGAGTAGATGCCCCAGGGTCCGCTCTTCTTGTTCTCAATGTTTCACTCCAATTCACCTTGTGATTGTTGAGTTTTAGAGCGATTATCAATGAGTTGTGTTGTATGCATCATGTTCAATCCAATCCCTCTGCTCATATCCCTCTATTCCGATAACTTTTTGTAGAGTGAATATTCTGATCTGATCCCTCTCCTAAGGGGAGTGCTAGTTCCATACTTAGTCATTTTTTGAGCGTTGTCCATCCGGATCCATTCAACTATAGTCTATAGTTTCAAATATAATATGTCTCCAACCCCAATAACCATCTCTTTGGGCTTTCTGCATTGATGATAGTAAAGTATATTGGGTTAAATCCACCTGTGTACTACCTTGCCAAAAGGCAGGTTAACACTTTGCCCCTCAAAACATGTCTTGCAATAGGAAGGTGTGTTTTGAATTGCCAAAAATCCAAAATTCATCGATGGACATATTATCTAATCTGAATCTAATCTGTTGCCAATCCAAATCCATGATCTCCCTAGATCGTTAGTGAAATCCATGACCATTTCGAATCGATGTCCAATTCTGAATCTATGATCTCTCCGGATCGTTTTATCCAAATTAATATCCATCTGAAGCCAAATCTATTGCCGCTTGAGGCTGATATCCAAATCTATGACCTCTTTGGGTCGTTAGACAAATCCAGGACTGCTTCGGGCCCATATCCAAGTCCACGACTGCTCCGGGTCAATGTCCAAATCCATAGCTGTTCAAAGATGATATCCAAATCTATGACCTCTCTGGGTCATTGCCGATCACAATCCATACTCGACGGTTGAGTAAGCCGATCCTATCACACTTCAGAGAAGCAATGTTACTTCCCATACTCTGGTTCAGTGTCCTTGAACATTAAGTGATGTTTTGGCCTAAGTCTTAGGCTAATCGTGGTCTCTCCAGACCCTTGCTGAGCATAATCCATACTCGACAACCTGAGTAGGCCGATCATTTCAGTCTCCGATGAAGCGACCTACTCCTTGCCAGGCATAATCCATACCTTATGTCCTATTGGGTTTTATTCTCTGGCTTCGACTCTCTGGTCGAGGACTTAATCCATGTGCGAGTCCATTACGTCGCTCTCCGACGAAGGGACTCGCACCTTGTGGTTACTGCCCCATCACTTCGGTTGAGACAATATTCATGACTTATTTTATTCATCGTAGTAATGTGGATCATTAATAACCTAATGAATAAAGAGTTCGTACATCCAGGAATCCAAAAAAAATAAAAAAGCCAAAGGGTGCCTCTCCGGGCATGATGGTTCATCATCATCTCAGAGCATGCCTAAGGATCGTTCTCGACCTCGTGCATGTGTAAGTGACTAAGCCACCTTATTATAGAGTTTATTATTATTAATATTATGGTTGGAGTCTAAGTCCTGAACTAGGCCCTTGCGATCACGATCAGTTGATGATGATCCGTGAACCCAATCCAAGGCCATTCCTGTTTTCATTCGATGTGGACGGTGGCCGCTCCTATTCCACCATCGTTGTCTGATTCCTCATGTACTACGACAATCTATCATTCCTGACGTGCTCCTTAATCATATCCTTTAAATGTCTGCATTCATCTGTGATGTTCCCGTTCAATTCGAGGAATATGTAGTACTTTCTAGACATACGCTCCCGCTCCATGGGATCCTCCGCTTTGCATAGCATTGACCTCCAGTTTGTCGGCTCGTGCATCTTCCTACCGTAGAAAACTTTCTGCTTCATGAGAAAACTCCTCGAGATCCATAGTGGATCCCACGCCAATGAATCCTTGAAATCCGTGCCATCAGCAATTCCCGATACAGCTACCATCAAAACCATGGATGGATCTGGCCGATCCACCGATGCTGCCGTGGCATTAAATCATGTTAGAAATCTCCTTAGAGACTCTCTGGTCTTCTGTTACAGTGTTGCCAGATTCATCACATTTTTGGGTCTTGCAATGTGAACCCTGAACTACCTCATAAATCTTTCGACCAATTCCATCCATGTGCCAATAGAACCGCTCTCCAACTGCCTGAACCATAGTGCGGCTATATCTATTAGATATAGGGGAAAGCATCGTACCATGACTTCCTCTGATGCCCCCAGTACTTCCTTATGTCGTATATATCTCGTCATATGCGTAGTTGGGTCCGACTTTATGTCATATTCTTCCAGCATTGGTCATTTAAACTTTGATGGTTTCTAGCATTCCTGATATTAGGAGTGAATGGACTTTTATTTACATCCTCCAGATCCCTGTTCATCAATCCTCTACGCATAGCCTGCCTGATCATCTTTGCAAACCTATTATTGTCATCCAGCGGTAGTCTCCTATCATCATTTCCAAACTACCCCCAAGTCTATAAGAGAATTCTGGAACGTACTCAGCTAGACGAGCATCCAAATTTCGATTCACACCAAGCTCCATGGAATCGACCGCAGTTACTCCAACATCACGATCGACCAGACAAGGGGGCCCTCTAAGATGGTCAGGGACTGCTCCCGGCTTCTTTATTCAGTTCCTTTATCCAATAGCTCCATCTTCATGTTCTCGGTTCTAATTTCTAGCGATTCCTACTGCTTCAACTCCTTGATCTAAGTTATCACCAGCTCCTGCTACTATATTCCCTTGGTTCTACACTCCAGCTTGTCCAAATCTGTCGAAGTAAATTCTGCATCATCTCCTCCTGTCTTTTCATCATCCTTTCCTGCATAGCATCCATCATTGTTTCTATTTCATCCTTAGTGATGTAGATAGATGCTTGATTAGCTCCAGCTCCTAAGGAAGCCTCCTAGCTCCCTCCATGGTGGTTCATTTATTGTAGCACTCTCCTTGTTGATTGTCTCACCATTGCTCCAAATCTAAGCTCTAGATCTTTTCCAAACTCTGAATCCAAATCCACGGGGGTTAGCTTTCTCGGTGGAAGCACCAAAATGTTGGTATTAAAATGGCCACCGACACCCAGTTATGTGAAAGTACCAATATCCAGTCACAGATCTCAGATAATATAATGTAAAGAATATAAATTGAAGAATAATAAAATCAAAACAGAAAGCAAGTAAAGGGAGACACAGATTTATAGTGGTTCGGCAAACTCTAGCCTACGTCCACTACAAAGATTTTCCTTTTATTCATTTATGCCACTGTTGCAGTTACAAATCCATAAACTCCCAAAACAAAAATGGTAGAGTATAGCCTTGGTAAAAGATAGAATGAAGCAGCAAGAAGATCTTTTTCTTATGCCATGCCTACTATATTTATAAGGGAAGATATGTGCAGATCCACTAAATTTCTCCATAAGAACCTCTAGGCCCAAATGACCCGGCCTAAGAAAATTTGGATCGATCGCTCTCCATAGTAGGATCGAGGCCGATCCCTATTTTGATTTGGTTAGAGATTGCGATCCCTCTGGGGTGTTCTTCATGTTGTAATATGTTTGTACTCCAAGTTTCATATTGATAACATCTGTAGATTTTGAGTTATTGACCGATCATTGCTGCAAATTCAACTAAACAGATCCCTGAGTAGGGATGAGGGCTGATCCCTCTAGAAGGATGAGGGCCAATCCCTCTAAACTTCTCTTCTTGGGGTGCAATCCCTAGGATGGACTCTCTAGTGTCCCCTCTTCTTGTTCCCAAATTTTCACACTAATCCACCCTGTGGTTGTTGAGTTATGGAGCAATCATCATTGAGTTGTGTTGTATGCATCCTGTTTAATCCGGTCCATCTGCTCTGATCCCTATATTATGATCCCTTTTTGTAGAGTGCATACTCTGATCCAATCCCTCTCCTATGGGAGTGCTAGTTCTATACTTAGCCATTTTTGAGTGATATCCGTTCGAATCCATTCAACTATAGTTCATAGTTTCAAATATAATCAATCTCCAATCCCGGTAACCATCCCTCCAAGCTTTCCGCCTTGAAGATATGAAGTCCGTCGGGTTAAATCTACTTGTGTATTGCCTTACCAAAAGGCGGGTTAACATAATGTCCATCAAATACCCCCACACTATAACTTTTATTCATCTTAGAATAAAATCAATTGACTATCATAGGGAAACACTTTTGCATTTAGCATATGCGACAAGCCTTTAAACATCTAGGTGTCCTTAATAGGACAAGTTTTGTTTTGTGAGGGTTTTCAATTGATACTACCCACAAAATCCAAATGCAGTATGCCATGATTCTAATGCAACTATGTAAATTAGAAAAGTTATGAAAATTGATGAATCGTTTTATTTTTAAATAAATACAACATTGCAGTATTCACGTGCTCCAATCAAAATCAAGAAATCTATCTCTAGCTTGATAGTTGTTTCAGTTGAAAACATATTGCAACTGTGAGATTAGTTCTTTATTTTATTGTCAAAGTTTGCAAAATGATATTACCATTTTCACTTTATATTTTTTTTTGAGAAAAATGTGTGGTCCACTATGAATAGCGGAGAGCGCACATGAAACTATATATAACACTAAAATAAGGTGATGCCAACATGCCTGGCAAGTAACAGAAAACTGAAAGCTAATATCAAAATAAAAAATTAGATACTCCTAAGATAAGTTCCGGCAAGGCCACCACCCATCTCACCCTGATATCAAGGTCCGGCATGGCCACCCCCCGATATCAAGATGTTAGGAGTACCTAAAAACTAAAGAAATTATAGGATGTCATTGCCAAATAAGCGATGATGGATCTGGCGGAATGAATAAGCAACTACACAAAGGCTGAAGGTGATGCTGAAAGGAAGATTCACTCTGAAATGGTATAGCTGAAATAAATGCCTGACGCAATCTACAATCCTGGAAAACGGCTATCCTAAGCACCAGAGAAAAGACTCTAGCTGTCCTGCAAACCTGAAAAGAGACACTGACAATCTAACTAATCCAAGACCTGTAGCCAAACTAAGAACAAAATTAGAACGAATCACATATACGTATATAAATAGAATTTATATACATATATGCGTAAATAAAAACTAAAGCGATAAAAAACAAAGATAATTTAGCACAAAAATTAACAATTCTAGAAAGAAAGAGAAAAGGAACCATACTGAATAAAATTAACGAACTATAAACTAAAACAATTAAAACTAAATAAAACAAAATCAATACAAGTAAAATCTCTAAGAATTTACACTAGAGAGTAAATAATGATGCTCTAAGTGATCGTTATTTAAATTAGAAAGGTCAACAATACTAATATTATTAATGCTAAAATTATTATTGTTTTGTTTGAATTTATTGATGTTGTTACTAACTTTATTTAGAAATTCCTTAAAAAGATAATATTTAGCTAATTTATATTTAGGATTAGAAACCCAATTAAAGCAAAAGGATGAAATTAAAAATATCAATTTATTGAAGTGATTAAAGTTATTATTATTAAAAATTCTTTGATTTCTTTCAAACCAAATGTACCAACAAGATATAGTGAATAAAGTATCAAGCAAATATCTGTTAACTTTATCGAATTTAAATCTAAAAGTGTTCCAATAAAAAACACAACTAGTAATTCTAGTACTAATATTAAATTCAAAAATATTAAGGATATTTATAAGAATAAAATAAGTTTTCGTACAGTCATAGTAAATATGATTAATATCTTCTAAATGCAAATTACAAAAATAACATTTGTTATCAAAGTTAATATTTTTCCTTTTTAAAAATTCTAAAGTATTTAATTTACCATGCATAATTAACCACATGTGAATTTTAGATTTGGAGGAGCGTTAGATTTCCAAATAAAGTTAAAAAAATTATTAGTTACACCCGAAAAGTTAATAAAATTATAAAAAGAATTAGTAGAAAATATCTTACCCTTGTCCCATTCCCAACTAATATGATCATCATCATTGTCAATATTATAAAGATTTAATCTAGCGAAAAGCAACTTAAGCTGTCTAAGAGTTGAACCAACTAGAGTTCTGTTAAAACTAAAGATCCAATGAGGGTCGTTATCGGAATCATAAACTTCAGAAATAAAAGCGTATTTAAAGTTACAAATGTCATACAACTCATTAAAATCGTTCCTAAGAGGAGTAGCGGAAATCCAACTGTCATGCCAAAAGGAAGTATTATTACCAGAGTGAACGATAATATTAATGCCTAAGTTAAAAATCACATTACTTTTTAAAATGGATTTCCAAAAATAAGATTGTTTACGAGAAACCGAAGGACTAATTTGATAAAGATTATTACTACCATTGTAATAATATTTAGAAATAATTTCCTTCCAAGTGGTATTATCATTGGTATTTCTAAACTTCCATAACCATTTCCTAAGGAGAGATAAATTCATATTACGCAAATTAATGACACCTAAACCGCCATCCTTCTTGGATTTACATACAGTTTCCCAATTCACAAGACATTTTATGCAACTGTTTGGATTATCGCCACTCCATAGGTAATCTCTTCTGATTTTATCTATTTTATCTATCACCCAATCAGGAAAAAGATGTAAAGACATCCAATAAATTGGAAGAACAGATAAAACAGAGTTAATTAAAACCAGTCTACCAGCTCTAGATAAAAATCTCCCGTTCCAATTAGATATCCTATTTCTGATTTTGTCTATGATTATTAACCAATCATCATGTTTAAGTTTTGAAGGTCTAATAACAAAACCAAGATAGTCAAATGGAAAATTCATAGTTTTACAATTTAACGTATTAGCAACTAAATTTTCAACATTTTCAAAGTCATTTAAAACTAAAACTGAACTTTTGTCAAAATTTATTTTTAAACCCGATAAAAGCTGAAAACTGTAAAGAATAAACTTAAGAGTAATAATGTGACTAGGAAGATGAGAGGAAAAAAGCAAGGTATCATCTGCAAATTGAAGGACAGATAAACCATAACGCGATATATCATTACCAATATTACCCAAAGAACCATTATCAACTATTTTTTTAATGACCCTAGCAAAAACATCAGCAGCTAAGTTAAAAAGAAGAGGCGATAAAGGGTCCCCTTGTCTTAAACCTCTCTTAGATTGAATTTTATTACCTAAAATTCCATTTACCATAATACTAGAGTTACTAGTTTTAAGTAAAATCATAATCCAGTTAATCCATCTATTACTAAAGCCTCTAGCATGAAAAATATCAACAAGAAAATCCCAATCAACCGAATCAAAAGCTTTAGCGAAGTCTAATTTTAAGATAGCACAAGTAATATTATTCTTACAACAATGATTAATAAATTCTTGAACCACTGCCACACCATCTGTGATGTTTCTTCCTTTAATAAAAGCAGATTGTGAACAGTCAATTAGGTCATTCATTCTTATACTAAGTCTATTAGCTAAAACTTTTAAAATAATTTTAACAGAACAATTAATCAAAGAAATGGGTCTAAAATCTTTTAAATTATTAGCACCTACTTTTTTGTGCAATAAAATAACATTTGCAAAATTAAATCTACCTAGTTGTAAATTTCCATTATAAAAATCATTAAACATACTAATTAAGTCTATTTTTAAAATATCCCAAAAAGTTTTGTAGAAGAAAATCGGAAATCCATCCGGACCCGGGGATTTATCGCCCGGTAGATCAAAAATGGCTTTTCGGATTTCCTCTTCACTGAAAGGATCATCTAACTCAGAAAGATTAAGATTAGAGTTAGCCGGAAAAAGATCATTCCATCTTACGTTAATTCTATGCTTATTTTTATTACCAAAAATATCTTTATAATAATCTGTGAAAGCTTTATTGAGATCTCTTTGGTCAATTAATTCCACATTGTTCACTAGAATGGAGTTAATTGTATTACTACGTTTTCTACCATTAGCCATATTATGAAAAAAATTAGTATTATTGTCACCTTCATTAATCCACTGAATTCTGGATCTTTGTATCCATATAACTTCCTCCTTTTCAAGAATAGAGTTAAGCTCTTCTTTTAAGTTAGTGAGGACGTTCCTCTCACCTAGATTTAGATGTCTAGTTTCTTCTATCTTATTTAATTTAAGCATCTCATTAAGAATATTTTCTTTTTTAATTTTAATATTACCAAAAATATTTTTATTCCAATTTTTAAGTGAATTCCTAAGTTCTCTAAGCTTAGAAACAAAAGCTTTGGCTGAATTGTCACTATATTTAATATTATAAAAACTCATAGACAACCATTTATTAATTACTAAATTAGATAAACTAGGTTCTAGTAACCACATTTTTCAAATCTGAAAGATCTAATAATAGCTCTATGGTGGTCACAAGAGAGAATAATGGGACAATGGTCAGAAAACGTGTAAGGCAAACTAGACACTTTATATAAAGGAAATTTGTCCTATATTTCATCGCTATCAAAAAACCTATCTAATAGGGCCATAGAAGGAGATTCTCTATTATTACTCCAAGTAAACTTTCTATTAGTAAGAGGAATTTCAATCAAATTAGAATTAAGAATAAAATGGTCAAATTCCTCCATGGCGGAGTAATCACCCTCACGAGGAGTTCGCTCCCCTATAAAGCGAGTAACGTTAAAATCTCCCCCAAAAATCCAAGAACCCGGCGCTAAAGATCTAAATTCCAGGCATTCATTCCAAAGAATTCGACGATCTATTTTTGAGTTAGGCCCATAAACATTAGAAATATTTAAAAAAGAATTGTCAGAAAGATTAATAAGAATAATGTGTAATGAGTGTTGTTTGTAAATACATTGGAGCAATTTAAAATAATTATCCCTCCAACCAATCATTAAACCCCCGGAAGAACCCACAGAAGGTAAAAAACCAATTTTCTAAAATGATAACCACCTAATCTTCTAAAAAATCAAATATCCGGACATACAATTTTAGTCTCTTGAAGAAGAGCAATGTCAATAGAATAGTCTTTAAAGAAAACTCTAACCTTATCACATTTATTCGAGTCGTTAAAACCTCTAATATTCCAACTAGTGATCCTCATAAACCAATGGACCTAGCCCTATCAAGTTCCTTACTTCTAATATACTCACGATCTAACTCAATATCAATGAAAATAAAAGCAGTGTCACTGGCTAACTGACTGAATTCAGAAGCTGACAAATTACCTAGAGCATAAGAAGAATAAGTACTACCCAAATCAAAATGCATACTTGAGCCTGATTTCGTAGCACCGCTCACGGTGCTCGAACCAGGAAACTTACCCAAAGACTGAGAGCGACTGCCTCGAATCCTGACACTACGACGAACCGACCCGCTAGAAGCTGAAAACTTTCTTCGCCTGCCTCTCTTCAAAGACGTAAAACAAGACGCCGAATCGCCACCATCCTCCCTAATCTGACCTGACGAATGAAGCCCAGAATTCCTATCCAGACCACTAGTTTCATGAGATTCCTCAAAAGCCAAAGATACCTCCACCAAATTATCATTACCACCAAAACGCTCAACAGGGGATACTACAATATCACAACCAATATCACCAGCATCACAACCATTCAAGGTGTTAGGAACAACATTTGCACCATGAAAACCCACCACTGATAGACTAACCAAACTCAGAGAAGAAAATGATGAACTTTATATAACAAATTCAAATCAATAAAACCAAGAAGAACACTTAAAATTTGATTACTTATCCTCTCTTAATTTATTCTTTTGCTTATTTATTTTATTTTTATTTTTTTATCATACGCATACACCTAACCCATAGACTAAGGTGTACCACCCATGCACTACCTTTCGAGCTTATGTAAGAATGGAATAGAGCTTTGCGAATTGTGCAAAAAAACTCTGACAATGTTAGTGAAGGTCAGTGATCCTTAGGTTCCCAACTTATAAACTGAGGCCAAGTTATACCACCCATGTACTGCCTTACTACGCGAGAGTGGGATAGAGCTTGGTGGGTATGCGCATCAATGCTAGATGTATTAGAAATGTTGAATATCCTTGATTATTATTATTACTATTAGTTTCTTTTTTGGAGAGAGAGGGGAAAGGTAATATAAAATCATCTTAGCACCTCTTAGTTACAAAATTTTGAAAATGTTGACACGTGTATTTTAGACTTGCCACTTTTAAATGATGAAAACAAATTTCAACAAACTTCATAGTCATCACCAATGAGACAACCTATATATTAGCTTCATTGTTATCCCGCCTTTTGGCAAGGCCGTGACACCAAAAAGTTGACTGGAAAACTAAAGACAGTTAATCGTAAAAGTTCGTTATACACTATTTCACCATGGATATCGATGAATTTTGTCCGAGTCCGGATCGGGCTACAATTGATAAGACACATCAAGCAAAGGCGTGAAAGTCAATGTTCCGAATTTCAAGACAATCCGAGTTCGTATGACCAAGTTATCGTCAAGGAAAAATGGAGTAAATGGCCCTAAGGTCGAATCCATAGGCCGAGCCTATGATTCGAATCCATAAACGTATATTTGCTCCGAATCGTTCGTTGTTTCCTTGCTCGAATCCATCAGATTGATCTTCTTCGAATCCATAAGCCGAGCCTATGTTCGAATCCATTAGTTCGACTCCATATGGTTCACAATCCTCGACAAGCGTTCGTTCGAATCGGTCAAGTTGAAGCCACTTCAAAACCATGATGCCACTTCACTTCGTATCCTTTAGATTGAAGAGCTTCGAATCCATCAGGACGAAGTATGTCGAATCCATGAAGTCGAATTACTTCGCATTCGTCCAGTGACTTAGCTTCGAACCCATCCTGCTGTGATAACTTCGAATCGATGGGCTATAATGTAACATGATCGATACGAACGAGCGCACGTTCGAATCCATGAGCGAATGAAGCTCTTCGAATCCATTAGGCCAGGTCAGCTAGAATCACGGAGTCGACCCAGTCAACTCGGAGTGAAAGGCGGATCGATATGAAGAAAACGCGCCACGTCAACAATACCACGCGCGAAGCCATCGATTCGACCCTATCGATTCGAAGTACTCGTGTCCACCGGAAATGTAAACTTGAATCGATCATAACTTGAGATCTATAAGTCCAAATGCTATGAAATTTTCACAGAAGCTTAAGCACATAATGAAGAATGTTCACACCAAATTTCAGCTCGATTGGATGATTTCTTGATCGATTCGAATGGACTTCGAATCGATCCCAAAGTGGGCCCGGATTTCCTGATAGCGGGCATATGGGACCCCTCACGTGCCAGAAGTAGTCTCCCTAATTTTAGGCGAAATATCAGCCTCCTACACCTATAAATAGAGCCCCTGGTCATTCACAAAAGAGGTCGGAGAATTCTAAGAGCTAAAGAACGCCCAGATTCTGCCAGATTTACTCTAAATCACCACTGCTACCTTAGTTTCAGACTTAGCTTATAAAATCAGCTGTACTACATTATAAGAAATTGTGATCTTCAAGTATCAAGCAATAAAGTCATCAACTTCAGAGTGAACGTAGGCAGGATCGCCGAACCACTATAAATCATGTGTTATTTACTGTTTTTATTGATTTTTCCTGAGTGATTTGCATACTTATTCCTCTACATATTTGATATTTGATATTTGTGATCTGTGATTGCGAACTGGTGCTTTCAACGACTAACGGGTGTTTGTGACCAATTTTGGCGCAAACATTTTGGTGCTTTCACTAAGAAGTTGAACTCAGGAGTTCTATCATTTGAAAGTTGAATCAGAAGGCTAAGGGATTTAGATCCAAAGAATCATGACAAGACAAACTAGTAAAAGGTAGAGACCAGAGTGAAGTCAGCACGAAAGGAGTCAAGAGGCTTCCTCAGGAGCGAACCAAGCTTCATTCTTCATCACCAGGGATGAGATGGAGACAATGATGAAGAGACAGGAGGAAATGATCCAGAATTTGCTTCAACAAATTGGACAACTTGGAGCGCAAAATCAAGGAGTAACCAGAATCCAGAACGGAGCAGGACCATCCGGCGCAGCGCCGGAGCTAGGGGGCACACACTTAGGACATGTTAATCCGAACCCGGGAAGAGAGACAAGGACATCCGAGCAACCTGGCGGCGATAGAGGGATGAACGCTCAGCCAGGGGGGCAGACACCTGAAAGCTCACACGGACTCGGGGGGCAAATTGAAGGTAATGAACGAGGACTACAGCTTGGAGACAATGATAGATTGGCAGAGATGGTCAGGCGAGCCATGAGAGGAGGATTAGTAAACAGAGATCTTGAAGACGTGAACAGGAGTCCCTTTTCTCCTGCGATTAGGTTGGCTAGGAACCCACCAGAATTCAAACTGCCAACAGTGGAAAGGTATGATGGGAGGACGGACCCTGCGGTCCATCTAACGAGGTATATAAGGCACATGGAAGTGCTGGGGGCATCACATGAAGTCATGGTCCGGTGCTTCCCATTGTATTTGACAGACATAGCAGCTTTATGGTTCAGACAGCTAGAGAGCGGCTCCATTGGGACATGGACCGATTTGATTGAGAAATTTATGAGGCAATTTAGGGTTCACATTTCAAGGCCCAAGAATGTGATGAGTTTGGCAACGCTAAAGCAGAAATCTGGGGAGTCTTTGAGGAATTTCCTGACGCGGTTCAATGCGGCAGCAGCATCGGTGGATCGGCCAGATCCATCCATGGTTATGATGGCAGCTGTGTCCGGAATAGCTGATGGCACAGAATTCAAAAATTCATTAACTAAGGATCCGCCTATGGATCTAGGAGAATTCTATCACGAGGCAGAAAAGTTTTTGCGATTGGAAGACGCTAATGCTGAAAGAGAAGAAGGAGAGGGAATAGAAGTTTATGCAACTAAAGACAAAAAGCCTCTCGAAAAGGATTCAGGCAAGGATAAAGGAAAACGAAAGGCTGAGGATAGTGGTGATGGGCCAAAGCGACTGTGGAGAGAGCCACGATTCACCACCTACTCAGAGCTGAATGAGAGTTTGGAGCGAATCTACCGAGATACACGAGAGCAAGTTCCCTACCATAGGCCAATACGAAGGAACCCCACTGTTGACGAGAGGAAATCAGACAGATATTGCTTATTCCACGAACTGAATGGTCATAACACTAACGACTATAGACATCTGAAGGGTGAGGTGGAAGGGCACATCAGGAATGGTATGCTACTTCAGTATGTGAGAAGGCGAGCTCCAGCGGTGGAGCCAGAGCGACCACCGTCTACATCAGCCAGGAGTGCCCCCGAGCCGGGACATCGTATGATTATCAATTAGTTGAAATAACGATGGACAAGTCGTAAACCTCTTACCAACACGGGTAAGTCATTGACACATGTGCGAGATCACGAGCGGTCCATAGGCTTGCTTTGAATGACTATTAACCTTATCGTTGTGGGAGTTTACACTTTGACATCCTTGCTTTGCTTTTGTTTCATCTTGATTTGAATATTTGAACTTGATTTTGTTTAACATTTCTGCTAAAGACTTATTTTCAATGAAAAAATGCTACTTGTGATTTCATAACGACTAAGCCACTTACACATGTATGGGGTCGCAAACGGTCCCTAGGCATGCTCTGAGATGGCGAGAAACCGTTGCAACAAACAATCCAGGAATTCACCCGAACGTGAAACCTGGTATTGATGATACTAAGTCCCTCCCCGGGCACACTCAATTCGCCTCGAACGGCACCCGACCATGAACGGTCACAATTTGCCTCGAACGGCACCCGACCGCGAACGGTCACAATTCGCCTCGAACGGCACCCGACCGCGAACGGTCACAATTCGCCTCGAACGGCACCCGACCGCGAACGGTCACAATTCGCCTCGAACGGCACCCGACCGCGAACGGTCACAATTCGCCTCGAACGGCACCCGACCGCGAACGGTCACAATTCGCCTCGAACGGCACCCGGCCGCGAACGGTCACAATTCGCCTCGAACGGCACCCGACAGCGAACGGTCACAATTCGCCTCGAACGGCACCCGACCGCGAACGGTCACAATTCGCCTCGAACGGCACCCGACCGCGAACGGTCACAATTCGCCTCGAACGGCACCCGACCGCGAACGGTCACAATTCGCCTCGAACGGCACCCTAACTGCGAACGGTCACCATTTGCCGCGAACGGCATTCGACCGCAAATGGTCACATATCACCTCAAGTGACATACGATCCCGAACGATCGTCATTTGTGGTCAGAAAAAACTATCAATTTCTTTGCAGGTCATCAACAGGATATGAACATCCAGCTTATGGCATTACAAAACACACCTTCCTATCGCAAGGCATGTTTTGGGGGGCAAATGTTATCCCGCCTTTTGGCAAGGCCGTGACACCAAAAAGTTGACTGGAAAACTAAAGACAGTTCGTCGTAAAAGTTCGTTATACACTATTTCACCATGGATATCGATGAATTTTGTTCGAGTCCGGATCGGGCTACAATTGATAAGACACATCAAGCAAAGGCGTGAAAGTCAACGTTCCGAATTTCAAGAAAATCCGAGTTCGTATGACCAAGTTATCATCAAGGAAAAATGGAGTAAATGGCCCTAAGGTCGAATCCATAGGCCGAGCCTATGATTCAAATCCATAAATGTATATTTGCTCCGAATCGTTCGTTGTTTCCTTGCTTGAATCCATCAGATTGATCTGCTTCGAATCCATAAGCCGAGCCTATGTTCGAATCCATTAGTTCGACTCCATATGGTTCACAATCCTCGACAAGCGTTCGTTCGAATCGGTCAAGTTGAAGCCACTTCAAAACCATGATGCCACTTCACTTCGTATCCTTTAGATTGAAGAGCTTCGAATCCATCAGGACGAAGTACGTCGAATCCACAAAGTCGAATTACTTCGCATTCGTCCAGTGACTTAGCTTCGAACCCATCCTACTGTGATAACTTCGAATCGATGGGCTATAATGTAACATGATCGATACGAACGAGCGCACGTTCGAATCCATGAGCGAATGAAGCTCTTCGAATCCATTAGGCCAGGTCAGCTAGAATCACGGAGTCGACCCAGTCAACTCGGAGTGAAAGGCGGATCGATACGAAGAAAACGCGCCACGTCAACAATACCACGCGTGAAGCCATCGATTCGACCCTATCGATTCGAAGGGATCGATTCGAAGTACTCGTGTCCACCGGAAATGCAAACTTGAATCGATCATAACTTGAGATCTATAAGTCCAAATGCTATGAAATTTTCACAGAAGCTTAAGCACATAATGAAGAATGTTCACACCAAATTTCAGCTCGATTGGATGATTTCTTGATCGATTCGAATGGACTTCGAATCGATCCCAAAGTGGGCCCGAATTTCCTGAAAGCGGGCATATGGGCCCCCTCACGTGCCAGAAGTAGTCTCCCTAATTTTAGGCGAAATATCAGCCTCCTACACCTATAAATAGAGCCCCTGGTCATTCAGAAAAGAGGTCGGAGAATTCTAAGAGCTAAAGAACGCCCAGATTCTACCAGATTTACTCCAAATCACCACTGCTACCTTAGTTTCAGACTTAGCTTATAAAATCAGTTGTACTACATTATAAGAAATTGTGATCTTCAAGTATCAAGCAATAAAGTCATCAACTTCAGAGTGGACGTAGGCAGGATCGCCGAACCACTATAAATCCTGTGTTATTTACTATTTTTATTGATTTTTCCTGAGTGATTTGCATACTTATTCCTCTACATATTTGATATTTGTGATCTGAGATTGCGAACTGGTGCTTTCAACGACTAACGGGTGTTTGTGACCAATTTTGGCGCAAACATTCACTATCATCACTTGTAATTTAATCTCCTTATTTTATTTTCCATTTGAAACCAGTGATTCACAAAAATTTCCTTCAAATGACTAACACAGTCCACCTATTATGTCATGTCTATTCAAAATAAACAGATTTCAAATAATTTATTTAAAAAAATATGTAAAAATGCATTGCCCTAAATACATATGTCTCAAAGAAATGTGAATTAGATGCTAGTTACCGCATGTTGATCAAAAAGGCTATCAAGGATTAATGATTCCAAAGCTATTACATGTTGACCGATAAGCTATCAAAGGTTAATGATCCCAAAGTTATCACGTGTTGACTGGATAGGCTATCGAGAGTTTAATTTCCAAAGCTATCACATGTTGAAAAATGAGCTATTGAAGATTGATGATCCCAAAGCTATCACATGTTGACTAGATAGGCTATCGAGGGTTGATGTTTCCAAAGCTATTGCATATTAATCAATGGGCTACCGAAGGTTGATGATCTCGAAGTTATCGCATGTTGATTGGATAGGCTATTGAGGGTAGATGTTTCCAAAGCTATCGCATGTTGACCAATGAACCATTGAAGGTTGATGATCCTGAAGCTATCGCACGTTCACTAGATAGGCTATCGAGGGGTGAAAATTGCCAAAGCCATCACATGTTGACCAATGATCTATCGAAGGTTGATGATCCCAAAGTTATCGTATGACGACTAGATAGGCTATCGAGGGTTAATATTATTAAAGCCATCATATGTTGAACAATGAGCTATGGATGATACTTTAAAGCCATCGCATGTTGAAGACTTAAGAGAGCTATTACCTAATGTAAATTAAGAAGCTATCGCATATTGAGTTCATCAAGCCCTAACATATTGAGTGTATGAAGCTATCGCATGTTGTGGCTAAGGAGCCATTGCAGGTTAAATCAATAAACAATTTCATATTGAAGTTATATTGCCACAGCATGTTGAAGTATAAAGCTATAGCATATTGAGTTTGTGAAGTCATCGCATATTGAGTTTATGGAGCTATCGTATGTTAGGGTTAAGAAGATATCGCATAGTGAGTGTATGAAGCTATAACATGTTGAGCTTGTAGAGCTATCACATGTTGGCTGCTATCACACATCAAGATACCAATGTATAAAGCACCCCTACAAAGCCATATAGCAACCTTCGATTGGTCCAACCTGTTGGAACTGAGCCAATCGAAAGCGAGTGAAATAGGTAGATTTAAAAAAAAAATCCTATTTTGCATCTGTTGGGCCTACGAAGTCTAAAGGGTCCATTAGATCCAATCTAAAATTGTTTTAATAAAATCATATTTTATTAATTTTGTCTTAGTTTTATTGATTTAGTTTTGAATTAATTAAGTGTGAGATATGAAAAGGTTTGAATATGTCAAATTTATTTATACTTTTCTTATGTGTTAGAATTTATAAACATAAAGCAAATATGATTAATTAGTGACAATACATAGGAATAAACAAGGATAAATCTATATGTAATCACATAAGGATCTAATAAGGAAGGAGATGAAAGGTGGTGCATGTTATCTCGCCTTTTGGCAAGGCTGTGATATCATCGACTTGGCAAGGAATGGATGGTCAACAGCCTTAGGAATCAATCACATTTAGTATTATAGACGATGGTCAGGCAGATTTGGATCAGGATCCAATCAAGGTGTAGTCGGCATGGAGTAACTGGCATGGCCCCGTGAAGTTATATTTCAAATTTGGAGTCGATCGGAGTTCATATGCTCAAGTTACGGACGAAGCAGGGATTTGCATGGATTGACCAAGAACGATCCATAAAATAGTTCAAGTCATCAGAGAATGCACAATATCTCGAGATATACATGACCAATTCATTTGAAACTTCCATGACATTAACAAGATGAAGATTGAGGCTTAACAAAACGATCGCAAGTCCTAAAGCTACATTTAAGATATAGCCGATGGTTATTAGCCAATCGTAAGGGCCAAGTCCAAAAAATGTTTGTTACCTCCCAATGCATAATCCAATTTCAACCAAGATCGATCTATATCTCTCGGGTTGCAAGTCAGAATGATTCCATATTTTAGAAGCAGTATCAAGAGGCATGTAGGACCCTCCAAAAACGATCGCACCAAGATTGAAGACAAGAAAAGGATCGGCTAACATTAGGACAATCGTTCTTAATGATCGAGTTAGCTTTGTCGATCGATATGGTAGGCCCCTCTGTACCTAGAGAGCCTTCTTCCAAAATCTTAGCAACATATCTCATCATCTCCCCCTATAAATACAGGCCCCATAGTTCACTATAAGGGATCTTTACGCTGCTGATTACTTGAGTATTTATTGTAATCAAGCTTTTTCTTACTTCTTGCTGTTGTAGTCAAACTGTTAGTGAATCAATAAAGATGGTCTTCAAAGTAGACGTAGGCATACAACGCCGAACCACTATAAATTCATGTGTTCTTGATTTTTTCTTTGATTTGTCTGTTGGTTTATTCTATTCCTCAATTTTAATTTTACTTTCTTCATTTACTTCTCTACATAAATCTATTCTTGGGTGTTTGTGACCAATTTGGTTGCAAACATTTTGGTGCTTTCATTGAGAGCCCTAATTCTCAGCCTCCAAGGATTCCCTTTGTTGCTATTGGATTGGACGAATCCCCTAAGGAGATCCATTATTTTCTTCATAAAGTTTTCATACTACTCAGATTTGCTGAAATCTAAATAAGGAGATTGATAATGGTGAAACATACCGGATCTACTACTCAAAACATGGATGGAAATGAGACTGCTAGCATTCAACAAGGAGAGCCAAGTAATCAACCAGCAAATGCGAATGTTGATCCGGTTGAAATTTAAAATCCCACCGACTCCATTAACAGAGTTGAATTTCATAATTTAATGAGAGAGTTGATGGAGAGCTGTCAACGGCTAAATCAGAAAATCCATACCAACATTGACTTAATGAACCAAGTCAATCAGTAGTAGCTGGGCAAAGCTAGGAGGGATCCCACTCCTTACTCAACGTCAGTAACCTATAGCTCATCAGATGGATACCATAGACATAGGCATCGCAAAACTGATGGATACCATGTAGAAACTTCAGGGCATCAACAGATAGACCATCCTGGTTTGCTAGGAATGATTAGTGTGGGACCCTCCGCTAGAGAAGGAAATTTACCTATGCACGCTGGGATTCATACTGAAGGTGTCGCGGTTAATTTGGATGATGAAGTCCGAATGAATACCGATCAGGTTCTTCCCCAGAATGATAGTGAAATCAATGTATGAGATGCGCGTCGCGAAGATAGTAGCCTGAGAAGGCATGAAACAGCCCGCAGACGTCGACCGAATCATACACGTAAGGTGGAACGCGACCACCGCTTGGCGCCACCCCTCCAAATGCCGGACTTATCGCAATGGTCAGACAGTTGGTGAGAGAGAACCAAGGCTTGACCAACGATGATGGGGAATCTGGAGAAGCCATGCCCCTTTCACGGATAATGTTCTACACGCAGAATACCCAAGGAGATTCAATATGCCATCGATGCCTTCCTACGAGGGAAAAAAACGACCCCATGCAGCATATTATGAGAAACGAATGGCTGATGGATTCTGCACGAGCCAATGATGTGACCAAGTGCAGTGTTTTTGCATAACTCTTTCCGGGATAGCAACGATGTGGTTCACGAGACTACCTCCATGGTCACTTTCAAGATTCGATGAGTTCAACCAAGTTTGTAAAGCAATTTTGAATGCACACGACTCATCCTAAAGATGTGATGTCCCTTTCCAGCATGATCCAAGCTCCAGGGGAATCATTGAAGGATTATTTGAAAAGATTTCATACCGCTGCCATGGAGGCTCCCTGAGTTTGAAATAAATCGATCGTGCTACCTCCCAATGAGGTTAAACAAGATGAGCTCAATCTACTTGTTCACTTAACAACTCTCATTCACAATCCAAAGGACGAGATACACCGTAAGGAACAAATATGGCCGATAATCTGTTGATCGAATTACTCCTGCCCAATTATGGAACTAAGATAAAATCAAGGTGACCGTGATACGACTAGTCACTCATAGGACCAAACCTCAGACCCAAGGGGGCAATTCAACCAATCAAAGGGAAAGTGATATGATTGTTCTCTGAAATAACTCTAAGTCCCCAGAGTGTGGACTGGAGTATAAACATAAATCGGGTGGAGACCGACCACCCACGAAACAACTCTAAGTCCCAGAGCATGGACCAGAGTATAAACATAAATCGGGTGGAGACCGACTACCTATGAAACAACTCTAAGTCCCCAGAGTGTGGACTGGAGTATAAACATAAATTGGGTGGAGACCGACTGCCCGCGAAACAACTCTAAGTCCCCAGAGTGCGGACTGGATTATAAACATAAATCGGGTGGAGACCGACTGCCCACGAAACAACGCTAAGTCCATAGAGTGTGGATTGGAGTATAAACATAAATCGGGTGGCGATCGACTACTCCGAAACAACTCTAAGTCCCCAGAGTGTGGACTAGAGTATAAACCTAAAATGGGTGCGATCTGACCACCCATTAACTAAATCATGTCCCCAGAGTGCGAATACGAGCCTGAATGAATAGTTGACTGGAGTCCGACCGTTGACTATTCCACCAACTACGGCTCGAAAACGACGGGAGGAGTATAAACTCACTAGGGATGGAGATCGATCATCCTACATCTGATCTCGTTAAAACAAAACTAGGGGCAGAAGTATAGTTACTCAAAAAACCGTTGAAATTTGATGGTATAACACTAAGGCCCGAGCCTGATACAACTCGAGGCCATGACCTTTGGGAGGCCTTGGGATGGATGAATTAAATTGACATCCAATACAACAAGCAACGTATCACAAGTGCATAAAATGAAAAATATGATAGTTTGGACATTTGAACAAGTAAATGTAGGAATCATACACAAGAACAAAAGAATTCTTATTACACCAAACTGGTTGTACGTCACACAAGTCTATCCAAAATGCAATACAAAAGTGAAAGACCACGCCCAAACTAATACAACCAATGAAAAGAAGAAATGATCATCTAAGCTATTTAAATGTCCGAAGATTATTCTTGGATTTTCTGTCTTTCCTTTGGTTCTTTTGAGTGGCTCCTTCTGAACTATTGCTTGACCCCTTCTGGACCCTTTGCTGCCTCGGCTTTTCTTCGAAGGAGTTTCTTCAGTTGTGTGAATCAAGGTGGTATCATCTTTGAAAGTAGGGGATGGAGGCACTCTCAGCACTAGAAGCAAGGGGAATGTCATCCCGGAGAATCGTCCCGCCCGAAGGGATCATCTGGAGTGGGACAGGAATTGGTTCGTCTGAGACCGAATCAACAGGCTCACCTTTATCTTCTTTTTTAACAGTTCTTCTTGCTCAACCTACTCTTTCATACAAAGCTCGCCGGTGGGGTCGGATGAACTCGTGATCAGAACGTCCTCGTCAAAAGGAATTTCATGGTGTAGGTCGCTTCCCTCCTTGAATAATGCCTCCATGAATTGGTCGTCAATAACAAAGGCATCTTTCTGAGCGCTTTGAGTGGCAGCCGAAGGTGTAACTTTAATAGATTCTGTCGCGGCCATTTGCGACTCCAACTGAGGCTCTTGTGAAGGGAGAGGAGCGATGCCTCGCAAATTCAAAGCTGAGAAAAAATAGGTGAAAAGATTAGAAATATCAATTGATAGCACCCCAACTTTGTGAGAGACGGGAAAGGTCGATGAAATACCTTCTTCGGTATGACTCCCAGGTTGAGCCGAAGCATCCTTAGAACTATGCTCGAGAATTGGAGATAGTTGTGGCTTGTCTGAATCATACCCGGGAATGGTTGAGGAGCTTACTGCAGAGCTAGACATGACTGAGGATGCTAGGGGCAATTTGGCTGGAATATTGGGTTGCACCGACCCGGATCCCTCACACACTTCATATGAGGAAGCAACTGTAGACTCTTTCTAGAGTGAGAGCTGAATATCATGCAATATTTTAGTTCGTCACCCAATAGCACTTCATTTTCGAGTTTAGATAAATCGATGTCCTCTGAGTTAAGAAGTTTTTTCCCTTCCGCAACGAGAAATTCCCAAGCACGACAGAGCTAGTAGGGATAGTCTTCGCTAAGCCACATCAAATTCCTATGTTTGAGAACGTTGGCATTGTAGAGAATGAGAAGCGGGTCAAGCTCATTAGTTATCCCTTCCCTGACTTTGTTCTTTAGTAGCTTCCATTTCATGTTAAATGAGTGCGTCGACATTTTTGGCCTTTTCAATAGCCGTGTCTCTCTAAAGTCTGATGTGTACCAGCTCATCGCAGGAATCTTAAGCAATCTTTTGAGCATCATCTTTTTCTTTATTTTCATACTAAAGCTTGGCCTTGAGGTCGACAATTTCCTTCAAGACTGCAGATTCATTATTCCAAGCCGTATCCCGCTCGAGCACTATCTTTTGGTTCTGATGATGCAATACTTGGATCATATCGAGATGGCTAGATTTCATCTCTTCCATGGATTTTATAGCACTATTAGCTTTTCCTTCGGCTTCTGATAAGGAGGTTCTAGAGGCTTCCAGCTCATTTGTCAAAGTGTCAATGATTCTTTTGTCCTAAGCCTCTTGGCGTTTAGCTTTTCGATCTCCGCCGTGCACTCGAAGGAAACTTTCGACATTTTCTCGGCTGCCTTCATCCATTCCCGATATTACATATGAATGTCAGTGACGCAGTCGATGGTCATCTTTTGAACATGGTCCAGAATCCTCTTTAAGTAGAGAGGAAAATAAAACCCTTCAAACCATAAATTCATAAATTCTTCACGAAGCTGTGCCATGCGAGCGTTTGAATCGATCGTAGAGTCTCCAGTAGCAACTTCAACTTTGGTGCTTTCTTTACCGAACTTATGAGCAGTAGTGTGTTCACCATGACGGTGGCGATTGTTCAACCATTGAGAATGAGATGGAACCAAAGGTGATGGAGGTACTAGAATGGTAGAAAGGCCGCGAGAGGGATCGATAGGTAGGTCCCTACAATCAACTAGTCTTTCGGGACCTTTTTAAGGAGGAGATCTCGATCTCGATCTATGTTTATCCTGGGGTGGCTTATCCTTGTCATCTATATCTTGGTAATCCCGATCGCGGCTGGGGTGATAGCTAGAACCATAGTAATCTCGACTGTCATGATAAGAGCTAGAGCGCGAACCCGATGACTGATGATGTATATCCCAGAGAGAATAAAATATGTTCCTCTTCCTCACCATCGTTTCTGTAAAGAAAAATAGAAGTTAGTCAACTCTAAGAATTAGAGAGTACAAGTCAAGTACAATGTAGTGTTGAACGGTGCAAGTGTGTGCAAGTGTCTAATGTAGGGCAGGATCTTTGCTCATTGATGTAACTTCCCCTTCAAAAGTAGGAAACTCAAAGCATATTCTAATGGGAGATTCTGACCCTTCAATGCTCACATCAGTAAAATGGAAAGCGTCAAGATCGGGTGGAATTGGTAGACCAGAGAGAGTCAAGTGGTAAACTCAAATACTCTGATGGTTGGGAGGAAGATTCAACATGAACAGCTTTAGGAGCCATCAAAGATTTGGATTGGTAAGAGAGGAAACTTCTTGGAAGCTTGTGTACGAACATTTTCTTTTTTCCCTTATCGGCAACAAGGGGTTGTGAGACTTGCGAGGATTCGACATCGACCCCAGGATCAGATTTGTCGCCATTATGACCAAGTACATCACTGTTATGTCCTTTGGCGTCAATATCAGCAAATTCTTGGACAGTCATGACTAGAGGCACCATGGGGTCGGCTCGATTATAGCCCATGGTCTTACCCCTGCCGTTTGGTAATTTTAGTTAGCACTACGCTAAGGCCCTCCTCTATCAAACAAAAAGTTATGAGACATTTGTCCTTAAGCAAATATTCGATATTCCTAACCTTAGGTGGAGCATTCTTCAGAATTGAGACCACCTCTTCGTAAATATCGCCGCTATGCCATGGTAACGATACCTGTAAAGGAGTAACATCATCAAGAAGGCAACCTGGATATCAATTTTCTATGCTATCATGAAAATGGTGGGTAACACTTATGTCTTTCCAGCCATTGTCGAGCGAAGCCAGGCGGGCAGCAAACAAAAAACTATTCGCTCTTGAAGGCACTTAACTTGTCCATGCACTGGCCAGAATCTAGCATCTCTTTTCTGACTTAAGAAAAGTAAATGAAAGACTCTCTGTCCACCGCTTGAAAGTAAAAATAAATCTAATATCTTCGATGGTGGGAGGACAATGCAGGAACTATATAAATACCATATGAGTACAATTAAGAAGGGCATAACCATTTGAGTGTAGTTGTGCTGGAGCTATCCTAAAATAATGTAGAATCTCTTCAATGTATGTGTTGAAAGGTGGGATGCATCCAGCCTAGCACATAAACTTATTACATGCTGTATACCCTTCAGGGGGTCTGTGAGCCCTATCATCTGAACAAACATGTCGTCGAAGGGAATTCCATGCCTTACGCAAATTCTTTGGAGAGCATCTTCTTTAATTTTTGAAGCTACCAAATCAGAAGGATTTTCAAGGATGACCGCATCCTCTAGAGTACCGAGAGCAGGATCGATAACCTCCGGTGGAAAGATAGGGACAACTTCGGAAAGATCGAATTGAGGGCCCAGACTTTCTAGTTGTTCCGAATGATGACTAAACGGTAGACTATCAGACTCAGTTGCCAAACTTGATTCTACGTCAGAGTTAATCCTTAGGGAAGATGATCCAGTCGACATAGTCGCCGAATGCCTGGAACGTCTAGATCCCATTGCTATTAAACTTAATAAAAATCATAATTAGATAAAGTAACCTGAACCTCCCAGTGCATAGTGAGTGCTAGTGTGGTGTGATAAAATGTTATTCAATATGGTGATAAGTTGTGCAAAACTGAAGGCAGAAAAGACAACGAGATTTAGAAGTTTGACCGGAGAGATCGTCGTTCCTGACCGTCTCAACTATTTCTACATGTCATCGGGAAACGATGCAGCTTGAGTTTCACGGAAGATCGTCAGCTAGCAAAATTTTGGTCGTTATCTAAGTTACTGATGAGTTTCAAGATGATAGTTAGAGGCATTGGTTCGTGTCATGTTTCTAAAGCAATTTGGTACCAAATATGCAGTTTAGGTCATATGCAAGTCATACACAAGTTCTAATGTTTGTCCAAGTATCAAAGGCCAAAGCTCATCGTTTAATTCTTATCCATCTAAATTCCATTTTATATAGTAAAAGGTTCATCTGTGATTTAGGTCGATCATTCGAGTATGAGGATCTAGGCCGATCGTTTCCCTAAGTCAATACTAGCCGATCGTTTACAACGAGCTTTCTCCCACCAATCATTCAAATGACTTCAAGGCATTTGTCGATCGTTCATAGGTGATCATCAAGCCCTAAATGTTCTAAAGCTTCATCGATCGTCCAAGAACGATCATGGATGATTGATCGTACAACTTCTTCATGTTCAAAGCACCATCTCCATCAGCGAGCGATCAACTAAAAATCTTGATTCATTCACCCATAGCTACTTTATATCTATCGCACATGGTTAAGTAAAAAGAGGTAGGGATTCACTCATGCCTAGCCACTTCGTTCTTGAGATTATGAAGCGAGTTTAAGATTTGTGCTACTTAAGCTTGGATCTGAAGAATGAGGGTTTGAAATTGATTTGGAAGTTGGAGATGACTTTGCTGTGAATTGTTGCTTGGGTTGACAACAAAAAGTGAAGAGGCTTGACTCATTTTGGTTTCGAAGTGGAACGATGGAAGGAGAACGAAAGAAAATGACCAAGTGTAGAGGCTTATATAGGAGAGGGACATGGCCGATCGTTTTCGGTTTAAGAGATTTTTGCCGATTGTATCCCTATCCAAACATTAGATGATTGTTCCCTATCCAAGCCTTATGTCAATTGTATCCCTATCCAAGCCATATGCCAATAGTTTACCTATCCAAGCCTTAAGCCGATCGATCCACTTCCAAGCCTTATGTTGATCGTTCCATAACCTAGCTTATGCCGATCGTTTTCATAATCATGAGTAATTTAGAATTTATTTTCTAAAGAAGGTAATATTATGGATATATAAAAATATAAGGTTAACAAAAAAAGAGGGGGAAGAGGACAAGTTTGAAAAAATGACGGCTGGTGGAAAATATTTATAGAAAGTTATCTTCATTAACTTGACAATGATTTGTGAATGTGTAATCGTGATCGGGGAGTCAGCGCATACGCATATACTTACGAGTATACGTTTCAAAATTTAATTTTCTGAAATCAATAAAAAAACGGAATAGTCACCGGGAGCCGGCCAAATGTAAACTAAAGCTGAGTTGCTGAAGCTTGGAAATTGCTACGGTGAAAATAAGATGATTGTTAACAAGTTGTGATCCCGTGTTTATACTATTGGAAATCGAGCGATCGTCACGACGAATAAGGACACTACGACCTTCGACCAAAAAATAATCTAACGGAAGGATAGCAACTACTTGATGAACCAGATGGTTTTCTTTTAACACAGTTCAAGCTTACAATGATTCAAAGCACGTCATGTATGATACAAGACTTTTGGCAAGGCCGTAATATCGTAGACTTGGCTAGGAACGAATGGTCAACAACCTTAGGGATCAATTATGTACAGTATTATAGATAATGGCCGGGAAAATTTTCACCGTGACCCAATCGAGGTGCAGTCAGCATGGAGTAACTAGCATGGCCCCGTAAAGTTATATTTCAAATTTGGAGTCGATCGGAGTTCATATGCTCGAGTTACGGACGAAGCAGAGATTTGCATGGATCGACCAAGAACGATCCATAAAACAGTTCAAGTCGTTAGAGAACGCTCAATATGTCGGGGTCCACAAGACCAATTCATTTGAGACTTCCAGGGCATCAGCAAGAAAAAGATTGAGGCTTACAAAAATGATCGCAAGTCCTAAAGCTACATTTAAACTTTAGCCAATCGTTTTGGCCAAGTCCAAAAAATGATCAGTATCTCCCAGTGCATAATCAAATTTCAACCAAGATCGATCCATATCTCTCAGGTTGCAAGTCAGAATGATTCCATATTTTAGAAGCGGTATCAAGAGGCATGTGGGACCCCCTAAAAACGATCGCACCAGGACTGAAGAAAAGAAAAATGATCGGCTAACATTAGGCCGATTGTTCTTAATGATCAAGTTAGCTTCGCTGATCGATATGGTGGGCCCATCTGGACCTAGAGAGCCTTCTGCCAAAATCTTAGCGAAATATCTCATTATCTCTCCCTATAAATAAAGGCCCCATGGTTCACTTTAAGGGATCTTTACACTGCCGATTACTTGAGTCTTTATCATAACCAAGATTTTTCTTACTTCTTGCTGCTGTAATCAAACCGTTAGTGAATCAATAAAGATTGTCTTCAAAGTGGACGTAGGCATACAACGCCAAACCACTATAAATTTATGTGTTCTTGATTATTGCTTTTATTAGTCTATTAGTTTATTCTATTCTTCAGTTTTAATTTTACTTTCTTCATATACTTCTCTACGTAAATCTATTCTTCGGTATTTGTGACCAATTTGGTTGCAAACAACGTCATTATTTCTTCAACTTTGTCGTTTAGCAAATTTAATTAATACAACATTTAATTCACATGCAAGAGGTATTATGACACAATAAAATAAACAATAGACAATAATTAATAGGGGCATTTCACCAGAAGGACAAACGTTGCAGTCCAATTAGTTTCTAGGACACACATTCAAAAAAATTACTTTCAAGGCCAAAATCAACAGAATAATTACTTTCAATGACAAAGTCAGCAGTCCAATTACTTTCAAGGACGTAATTTCATAGGTTTTTAGGCCCTATAAACTAATTATTTTACATTTTGTCCTTGAAAGTAATTATTTCAGTTGTGTGTCCTAGAAACTAATTCCACTTGCTAAAGAGGCCCTTGTGGCTAATTTCCACTAATTAATATGTATATGGTATTACCTCACTTTTAAATTGTTTGATAATAATAGAAAAGGTTTAAATCATGCTTTGACAATTTGAAATACAAATATTAAATGTTTATATGTGTGTGTTCACACACACATATAGACATTAGTATATGTATATGAAGATTAAACCAAAACTTTTTAATTAATTCAAAACAAACTTCCATATTGCATTAAAATTTTCTGATGCATTTGTAAACTTACATATACATGAATTAGTTGACAAAAATACATATATACATATAAATTAAAAAAATTAACCCAAACAAAATTTAGCTTTTTATTTTACAAAACAAAAGCGGAACATAACAAATTATACAATATATTTACAATCATTTGAAATACTTAAATAAGGACATTTGAGAAAATAAATAGGGTAACAAGTTTAGAATATTATTGCAGTCAATTTAAAGCTTAGATTTATTATCAAAACATTGTTTTAATCATATGTAAATTTCTTGCAATTTATCAGACTAAGACCAAAAAACAATTTATTCAACAAAGTATTCAAATTGCATGATTATTTTCAATTCAAGGTGAAGTGACGACATGTGTATACAATGTTTTTGTTTTATCACAAATGCAAATAATATGTACATACAAACTTTTAGATTTGAGAAATTACATTTTGATTTGAGAGTTTAAAATATAGATCTATAATTAAAACATTATTTTAATCATATACAAATTTCTGTTTTGATTTATCAAATTAAAATTCAAATCAATTCATTCAACAAATGATTCGAATTACACAAACAATTTCAAATCAACGAGGTAATAGTATATACATACAAACTATGATAATCATATTATATTTGATAGAACATCTAAAATAGAAGATACCTCTCAGATCTAGCCGAAAGTCATACGTTGATTTACGCTTTCTCCTCAGATCGCCAAGATCCAAATCCAATCCCTATAAGAGATGGAATAACCGCCTTTGTATTAATTTAATTTAATGTCAGATTTTAAGTTATTATTAGTTTTTATTTGGTTTAAAGGAAGATGATGGAAGCTAATATTTTGGAGAGGATGAGGAAGGATTTTCTGTAAAAAAAAGTGAAACGAGGAGATTTGTTTTTGATGGGAAAAAATAATCTTTTTTCCATTCTCCTAATTTAACTTCCTTATTTAATTCAATCAATTAATCCCTTTATTTCTCTATATACGGGCTAGTCCTAGCATGCATCCATAGTAGGCAAAGTTTCCAACAAAATAGAACCCTTATGTAATTATTTATTTTAAACCTCATTTAAAAGATGTGCCGATATTGAATATTGATATTTGCAAATATTTTAGACATGCACTTAAATAATTACTTACAACATTCAAAACATCAAATAAACAAATTATAATTAATAATTCACAAATATTAACTAAATTAACCTATTTATAACATTTCATAAATTAATTAAAACGTATGGTTTTCGAAGAAATCACAAATGCGGTTGTGTGACTCAGATGTGTGAATTCGGTCAATAATTAATATCGAACAATTCAATGATTAACGTTCACGTCACCTTAGCTAGTGGTGTGACAGTTTGGCTGAACTCATCACTTACAGATCTTTTTGGTGAAATTCAATTTCACTTTTTCTCAAGCGTACCTGGTAATGACAATTAATTACACTAATTCTCTTCGTCAAAACGATATCACATTAGGACTTATGGAATTTGGTTTTGGTTAAAATTCCAATATCGTCCACATTCAACTTTGTAAGTCCAAACACAAAAACCTTGGTTTAATAATATCATTTATTACCATACTATTATGGCCAAAGATTTTAACTTGAGTTAACTATAATTAATCGTAATACTAACCCTATATAACTAAGGAGACAAATCCTCTACTAAATAGTGTTTTACTTCCAATGCTTCAACTCAGACCCAACTATAATCATTCTATGGATGTTATGCCACGATCTAACGATAACAGAGTGTTGACATTGAAGTTCTATAGTATTCTCAAGTCGAGAGAACTGTGTAACATCGTTGCTTCAAGATTCTCTATTTTACCTTAGTTATATTAACCAGCATAAAACTCTAGAGTGATTCATTCCACAGTTAACCAATAACTATTAGTACATAATCCCTAGGTACCCCCAGCAGTGTAACATCCCATATTTAGAGGCCAAAAGCTAAGCGCTACAGATGCTGCAGTCATCTATAGCATTAACTTCTGGTGATAAAATATGGTAATCTAATGTATCTATAATACCAGAAGCACTTGAATATGAACAAAATTACAGATTTCCAAAAACAACACATTACCGATTACTTTTCAAAAAAATAATTCATATCCAAATTACATAATCCTATATCGTTTTCTAGGTAAAGATCAAATATAATCATTACAACAATACGCCAAGAGCGACATATAACGATGCCCCTCTGGTTGATCAAAGTAATATAGTCATAACTGACTTAATATACACAGTGGAAATAAACAGAATAAACTGCAACTCCTTAATAGCTATCCGTCAGCCACCTACTCGTCTCTAGAAGCTTTATTTGCCAAAACAACTAAAACCTCAACCCTCAGCCTACTCAAATCAATTTTGAGCACTTAAGAGTTTTAGGAGAAACAAAAAATTCGAGTCAGACATAAAGCCTGGTGTGAATAATACTATTACATCTCAGTTTACTGATATTAAGTGAAACCACGCCGCTTAGCGGAACGGTTTTCCCTCACTAATATCTTTTTCAAACATATATTTACAAATCCTTTCTTGCAACCAAACTGATTATATTAATAATAATAATAATAGCAATATCTGTTATGCTATAAACAGGTAACTAATGCACTATCTGTCCATGAGTAATAAATAGACTATATGTTCGGAAACTGGGCTGACTGCCCGCAAACTAGACTAACTATACGCAAACTAGACAAACTGTCCACAAATTTTTTTCTTAAGGCTAACTACCCTTCAGCATTTTCCTCGAAAACCTTTTCAAAATGATTTAACCATTTAAATCATACTAATACAAGGAAAATATATTCTTAGCTTTACTCTAAGCTATTTTGCCATGTTATATATACTTTACTCAAAATAATGTTGATGAATTTTAAAGAGGATTACATATTTCCCCAAAATAAGTTAAAATCCTTTTTAACTTAAAACACTTAGGCTATGTTGCCTAGTTAGTATATTCGAAACCTTTATTTAAAACCTTTAAACAACCCTTTCAAACCATTGAAAGTATCTCTTTCGAAACAAAATAAAACCCTTTACTTAATCCAAGGCCGAAAGGCCAAATCCTTCCTTTTGAAACCATTTAAAATCTTTCTTTCGAAAACTTTAAAACATTAGACCTTCTTTAAAACCTTTAAACCATGCCTTTCGAAAACATTGGAAAAACCTTTCCTTTTAGACCTTTGGAAATCATTGGGAAACCACCCCTTCGAAACCTGCATTTAAAACCTTTTTGAAAGCATTAAAACACTAAACCTTTCGAAAGCCTTTTGGGTTCAATTTAAAACATGTGGAAACCTTTCGAAACTATTCAGAAATTTACCCCTTCGAAACCTTTGAAAACTGTTTCGGTCGAAACCCTTTGGATTATGCCTTCATGTAAAGCAAAAGGATCAGAAATCCATTAAATTCGAAAACACTCCTTTCGAAATCATACCTAAGTAAAGAAGTGAAGGTGTCGAATCATCTCTTCGAAAGCATTGGAGAAGTGGCCAATTTTTAGAAAATAAAGTAACCCCTTCGAAACCATCTAGGTCGAAAGGTAGAAAGCAACAGCTAAAGGTTTCAACCTAGTCGAAAGCATTTATTTAAAACAAAGGCGCAACCCAATCGAAACCTTTTCTTTTAAAACCAATTGACCCGTTCGAAAGCTAACCAAGTCGAAAGTTACATAGTCGAAAACAAGCAGGCATGTTTTTACCTAAAAACCAAGTAACGCTTCGACCTCTTCGGAACCCCTGGTTTCAACCCAATACCTTCCGCGATTGTCCAATTCACTACGTACCAGTTCTTTGATACCATGTGCTTTGGTTTCGATGGAGTCGGAGATGAAGGTATAGAAGGGGAACCTGGTGCCGAAAGCATCGAAACAGTATAAACCATGTAGATTTGTCCTTTTTAAACTATTTCTTTGTACCTAACCTACCTTTTTTGTCAAAATCTGATTGGTTGCAAGTTTCACTTTTCAAGAGCACTACCAAATTTCCAGAATTAACAATTTGAATTTATTTACAAAAAGTCCCTTCTCCTTTTATAAGTATATAAAACATTTAAGTCCCATACCGTACATAATTTTATATATCCATTAAAACACTTAGGAAAATTCTACAAAAAATCACTTTTTTATGTTTTCCAACATATATAAATTTCAGACCCAAACCATTAATTATTTTACCGTAAATAATCTATAACCTAAAATAACATTTTCATCACTAGAAATTCATATAAAATCCAAAAAAATTCTGAAAATTTTGAAAATTGAAACCCATCTCCAAAATATTATTTCTAGTCTATATAAAAATTCGCATGGCATTTGGATGTCCTTTGATAGGGTTTTCACCTTAAAACATGTCATAAAGTCTATATGAACAAACATAAATCATCAACAAGTATATATAATCATTCCATCATTGAAAAACATGGCAATTCATTGCAAATAGGTTCGGATTTCATCATAAAACCGAAATCAAAAGAAATATGAGATGTAAACATTATTCACCTTAGCTTTAGAGATTAAGGAGCTTGAGATTAGAATGAATTTGATTTAATATAGCTTCTTCCTTAGCTTTTCTTAATCTTCTTCCTCTTTTCCTTGTTAATGGTGGTCGGCCTCTAGTTTAAAAATTTTAATAAATGAAAATGAACATGCATAGAGATACACGGCCAAGGGCTTAAGGATATAGGAATGGCTCTTTCCTATTTTACCCCTCCTCTATTTCATTTTAAATCTTCTTTTAATTCATTGGTAAATTAGCACGGCTACCCCTTACTTAAATCAAATCTCAATCCTTTAATCAACACATTATTTTATTTTATTTAACTAATTAAATATTCTAAATAATGTTACCAAAAACATGGGGTGTTACAAACTCCCCTTCTTAAAGAATTTCATCCTCAAATTTACGATAAGGTACACAATAAATCAATCAAAAAGGTAAAACATACCATCAAACAAGTCAGGATAAGTATCTCTAATCTTGCTCTCAACTTCCCAAGTATAGTCCCTGTCATCGTCACTCCACTGGTGTGACGCCCCACCTCTATGCTCACGCTAGCCAAGGACACTACTGGGTAATGTCGTCGACTAGCGCGAAGAATAAGGCTGTTGAGGAGCGACCATCCGTGTAATTGTCTTGTGCGAGCACCGATATGTCAGATAGTATAACATGCATTTCATTTCAAGAGGAAATCCAACATACCGATACAAACTCAAAGCTACCACACAGTGGCTAGGTGGACCTTTGGAAACAAATATAGAAATAAACATAACATAAATCAGTCACAGATGTTCATATCACAAAGGCGGAAATAGATATGAATATATAACACAAAGAAGTGTACATCAGAGTAGTGGTCAAACAAGATCCACAAGATCACAAAGGAATAGATACAAGTGCAAGACAAAAGAATAAGTATACATCATGAAGTCTATATCTCAAATGTATAACAACAAAAACTACCAATCTAGTGTAGTTAGACAAAAGTCAGAAGAAGATCCCAAATAAGGAGTAAAGCAGAAGCACCAGTAACACTCGGTCTGACTAGAGTATTATTTAATAAGAAAATAATAAACAGATCAGTCTAGCTATAAATATCAGATAAAGAAATGAGATATAAGCAGAGATACAATAAGAATGTATGATAAGAATAATGTCGCACTAGGACAAATATGATTCAAACAACAACAAAATCATACAATATCTCAAAAATCTCAAAACACCAAAAAGAATATCATATTCTTTATTTTATTCACCAAACTACAAATATTTACAATCATATTGATGCCAATCGAAAAAGTTGGTGAAACACAAATTCTAGAAATCAACAATTAGAAATCCAGAAATCACAAAGGGGGGAGGCCTATCACAAACGGGAGCATGAAAACTCACCAACGCGTGTATCACAAACGGAACGCTATTCCATGGTCGCTAACCATAAATATTGAGCCGAAGCTCCACAAACGGTCCGAAGACCACGGGTCGCTACCCCGCCAAATTGAACCGAAGTTCCACAGAAACGGGGTTTAGTCTCCCTCGCAGACAAATAGACATCGCACATCGCTAGTCTAAATCAAAAAATGATCACCATCGATCAATAAAAAGTGTGAATTACACTAAGCTAGTAAATATATGAGTTTAGCTTCATGTCCCATAACCACTAGCTTAACTTAAATATTTACGAACAAATTGTAGATTTCCACTCGAAAATTGTCACAAGAGTTTCAATCGAACAAGCCCAAAAATTAACCGACGAAGTAAACGCAAGTGTTTCATACCACTTGTTTTGTTAAGCCGTTTAATTATATTGTCTCATACGAATGAGGTAAAGGTTTGTATATACTTTGGAAAACGGTTTTGAAAACAAGCTTTATATTTAAAAATAGAGTTGAAATCATCTTTGTAAAAGAGTTTGAATATTTACTACTAGTATAGAAAACCTTTATATTTTAAAGTGACAAATCACAGAAATGATTGTAGAAACAATCAATCACCAAAGTCCACATTCGAAGACGTGAATCAAATCCAAAGAAATCGATACCAATTCCATTAAAATGGACATTCTCAAAAAAAATCCCGAAAAAGAAGTCATCAAAGTCAATAATAAATGATAACAATAAATCGGATAATCACGAATCGATAAAAGTTGGAATCTCAAGTTAAATAGGCAAAATAGGCAAAATCAAGCAGGTCAGTCGACTGGCCTTCTGCAGTCAGTCGACTGAACCAAAACCCGAGAGTTTACAGACCCTGCAGTCAGTCGATTGACTGCAGGGGGCCAGTCGACGGGCTGTAGCTGAAACTGTTTTCCAGCCTATCAAATGGAAGAGCAAACTCTCACCATTTGCAACTGGTCGAGCATTGGACTTTAGGGGCTTTTGCCAATCGACAACCTAGCCTTATAGGCTCTCCGATTCACCACCAAAAACATGTTCACAAATCAAAGCTAGGATTTTCAAAGTTTTGACTTCAAAACACCAAAAATTGAAATGTTCACCAAATCAATCCAAATCCAAATCAAATAAACATGTAAAGATGTTAGGAATTCATACCTAACAATCAAGGATAGTTATAGACATAGATGTGGGATAAAAATCTCACCTATAAACCCAAAACAATGAAGGAGAAGCTTGAAAGCAAAGGAAGATCAACTACTCTTCAACTTCAATTCTAGAAGCTTGAATCTAATCTCAAAAGAAGAACATTTCCTAAGTTAGGTTTAGGAAATTTCTGAAATTAAAGAGAGAATGAGTTGGAGAAGATGAAGAGGAGGCTTACCAAAGCTTTTCCAAGAGTTTGGAGCAAGACTTGAGTTTGCAAATGGAATCTAGGGCTTGGAATTTCTAATTCCTATACTCTTCCCCCATTTTCAGTTTTACTTGAGTGCTTGTAAAAAAATGAAATAAGTGAATGGATGAAGGGGGCTGAGTTAGGGTAATAGAATGAGTTTGGGTGAAACTCAAACCCAAAAGCCCACTTAGAAAATAACAAAATTCAACTTACTCCAAACATATCGATGTTTATACTCAAAAAAGTTGTAAACGCCATTTTGGACTCAATGGAGGTGGTCTCGAGTCCCAATTCAACTGTTTACAAAAAGTATTTTCAGACTTCAATCTGATTAATGATTCTATATTTAAATAAAACATTTAAATATTTAATCATAAATATATGGGTTGTTACAACTGGACTTTGACTAACCTGACCGTCTTGGTACTAAGCCTCTTCTCATCTCTCGCAACAATATGAATCAGCTTTCTCACTATAGTCAAATCCGGTTCTACTACTAAGTCATCTAGCATAGTCAGTGCAATAGCAGTCTCCGGGTCTCTAATACACTTTCTGAGATGAGAAACATGGAAAACATCGTAGACTCCTGCCAAACTGCTCGGTAACTCAACTTTATATGAGTGTTTCCCGATCCTCTCAATAATAGGAAAAGGTCCAACAAATCTCGGTGCCAACTTCCTCGATTTCCCAAATCTCATCACACCCTTCATCGGTGACACTTTGATGAAAACCAGATCTCCAACTAAGAACTCTAAATCTTTCCATCTCTTATTTGCATAACTCTTTTGCCTAGACTGAGCCTCCTTCATTTTAGCTCGAATGACCTTAATCTTTTCTGCAGCTTCTCTAACTAAATCTATACCAAGAACCAACCTATCCTCGGTCTCCAACCAACAAATGAGAGATTTGCATGGCCTTCTATACAAAGCATCAAACGGTGCCATCCCTGTACTAGTCTGATAACTGTTATTAAATGAAAACTCGACTAAATGCAGATGGTCTTCCCATGATCCCTCGAAATCTGGAACACAAGCTCTTAACATATCTTCCAAGATTTTGTTAACTCTTTCTGTTCGCCCATATGTCTGCGGATGGTAAGCGATACTCATCTTGAACTTGGTTCCCAAAACTTCATGTAACTCTTCCAGAACTCACTAGTGAATAAGGAATCTCTATCACTAAATATGCTACTAGGAATTCCATGTAGTCTAACCACATTCTTCATAAATAACAATGCTAAAATAGGTAACGTTCTGGTTGACTTAACTGGAATGAAATGGGCCATCTTGGTTAATCTAGCCACTATGACCCATATACTTTCGTTTCCTCTGTTCGACTTTGGCAACCCATTAATAAAATCCATAGAAATAGAATCCCACTTCCATAACGGAATATCTAATGGCTGAAGCAACCCACTTGGCTTCTGATGTTCGACTTTTACTCGTTGACAGTTCAACACTGCTCCACCCATAAGCCAACATCCCGCTTCATACCTTTCCAGAAGAAACTTCTCTTTATATCCTGGTACATCTTAGTTTCTCCCGGATGAATAGAGAACTTCGAACAATGGCGTTCCTCTAAAACTTCTTTCCTTATGTCTCCTACACTCGAAACACATAATCTCCCTTTCTTTCTCAACCACCAATTCTGGTCAAGACTGAAGTCCTTTAAGTCATCGCTCTCGGTTCCATCTCTTAACTTCCTGATCTGTTCAGCTAACACTGGATCCTCTTCCTACTTAGAATCAATCCTTTCGATCGTCACTGGTCAAATTTCCAAACAAGATAATACAACAGCCCCTTCACTAAACCCAGCCTCGGATCTCCACTGCACTCTACAAGCTGATAAGGCTTCTAATTAAATCTTTCCACTCAGCAACCATCGCCAATACTACATTATGATGTTTCATGCTAAGCGCATCTGCAACCTTGTTGCCTTTCCTTGGTATGCACTCAATCCCAAAATCATAAGTGGCAATAAATTCTAACCACCTCTAATGTTTCATGTTCAGCTCCTTCTGAGAGAACAAATACTTAACGACTTATGATCTATATGTAACTCAAACCTCTCTACCAAATGGTAATGTCTCCACACCTTCAATTCAAAAATCACTGCAACCAACTCCTAAGCATGCGTCGGATATCTGACTTCATGCGGTCAAAGCTGTCTAGAAGCATAGGCAATCATTTTACCTTTCTACATCAACACAGCTCTTAATCCTATTCCACACGCATCTGTATAAGCCACCAAATCCCAATTCTCTTTCGGAACAACCGACATTGGTGCATGGGTCAATAAGTGTTTCAAACTCTGCATGCTTCCTCACACTTATCGATCCACACAAACTTCATATCCTTTCTCGTTAGCTTGGTCATTGGTGCTGCTATCCGCGAAAAGTCCTTAATGAATCTCCAATAATTACCAGCTAACCCAAGAAAACTCTTTATCTCAGTCACCGTCTCGGGTCTCTTCCAACTATTCACTTCTTCAATCTTAGTCCGATCTACTGACAACCCTTTCTCTGAGACTACATGACCAAGAAACTTTACTTCCTTCTTCCAGAAATGACACTTCAAAAACTTTGCCTTCAGGTGATGTTGCCTCAGCGTCTCAAGCACAACTCTAAGATGAGCTTTATGCTCTCTTTCATCTTTAGAGTATATCAAGATCCTATCCAAGTGCTCTTGGAAAACCCGGTTCATCAAATCCACAAAGAAAGCCGGCGCATTAATCAATCTAAATGGCATAACTAACTACTCGTACGATCCATATCTGGTCCTAAACGTCGTCAAAGGTATACTATCCTCTGCTACACTGAGCTAATGGAAACCTGTTGCCAATCCAAATGAGAAAATACCTTGGCTCCACTCAACTGGTCGAACAAATCATCGATCCTCGAAAATGGATATCGATTCTTTATCGTCCTCTCATTCAACTTACGATAATCAATACATAGCCTTAATGATCTGTCCGGCTTCTTAGTAAACAGTGCAGCTGCCCCCCAAGATGAAGGCCTGATAAAACTCTTGCCTTCTAAATTCACCAACCGCACCTTCAACTCCCTCATCTCTGTAGGGGTCATCCTGCTTGGCAGCCTACTCACTAGTTCTACTCCAGGAACCAAATCGATCTGAAACTCAATGGCTCATTTCGGTGGCAATCCTATTACAGGCTTGAAATACCCCACACCCCTTAATATACCCAAAAGGACACATTTAAAGGCATGGTGCGTTGTAGGTATAACTAAAGCTAACAGAGACTACGATTCACAAGACAAATATAGATAAAAACAGCGGAAACTTAAAATAATAACTTAATTGAAACAAAGCTTCGTAATTGCTTCATAAATAAGTCAAATACCAAATACCACATACATGTCTAAAAATTAAATATGTCTCATGAAACAAAAACTCATAGTCTCAAAATCAGAGTACATGATATCCTTCATAATAAGCCAGTACATAGAAAGAACAAAAGCTGAAATAAAAGAAATACATAGTAGAGAACTCCTCCAAGAAAACCGCCAAGCGACTGTAATCTACTGACTTCTCCCTTGATTGCCTATGGGGGAAAATGGGAAAATAGAGGAGTGGGTCAGACTAAAAGTCTGGTGAATGATAGTAATTATTAGAGTCTTTAAGCAAGATAAAAGTAATAGACTCTACAACAGTTCTAGCATAAATAAGGATAACAAAGGAAATAGGAAAGAGAAACTGGAAATAAGTACGATTAAATATTGCTCAATTTATAAGATAGTTTAACTTTGATTGCTTGCACTTGTCCTTGATTTCTGCTTTGATTATGCTGAATTCATAATCCTGTAATTAAGATGTAACCCTAATTCTACCCTTTTTGATCGGTCTGCTACACCATTGACCTTACTACAGACCAACCGATATATAACTCCCTACACAACAGCCAATGGTATCTACAAAAGATGCTCAGAGCAACTACTGTGGATCCAGACGATATATATAGCTCCCTACGCAGAAGGTAATGGTGTCTACGAAAGATACCCATACTAAGCGCTTGGAACTCATAGCTATTACCGAGCACCCGAATGGAAGTCGCACGCGTAACTGCCACCATGCCCATGCTACCTTTTGCTCCACCTATTGGATCTTCTTATTACCTCCAACTTCTAGCATAAGCGTACCCCACATCTTACTTCAGGCTAATGTGAGATTATCGTTTGTCCATAGAAACTATAGGGGAAATGCTGTTGGTACTAGCCCTTCATCCAAACAATATCTAGTTGCGTCCCTTATCTGAATCCTCCGTGATTTGGACTTTATTTGACCAATTACTACCATTCTTAGCATTAGTGTGTCCTAGGTTCTCCGTTTTGTCTAATAGGGAATGATATTTGGTACAGGTCCTACTTTCATCTTTGCTTATTAACTTAGGTAAATTATTTAAAAAAGCCTTTATAATTTATCCCTACCATCGTTGCTTATTAATTTATCCTAAGTCTTAAAATAAGCCTCATCCTGTTCTATTTCTTATTATAACCTACGTTATAATCATGCTTATTACTTAATCCCAAGTTTAAGTATGAAAATAAGCTTCTTTCATCTTTTACTCTATTTAGTTATAATTCTAAGTTATAACCAGGCCAATCTTCAGTCCAATTAATATCATAATTAGGCGTAATTTCAGTCCATTTCCATTTATATTACAGTCTTTGAAATTTACATCTTATATTCCACTATTTCAGTTTTCTTACAATTTAATCCGTATTCGCATTAATCCTATTCTAATCCATACGCGAAGAAGAAGGAGGAATAAAAGAAAACTGAAAATAGAAGAAAATACAAAGCGTATAAAGAAGATGTAAATAACGTATAAATAACAGTAAATAAACTAAAATACTGTAAATAAACTGTAAATAAACGGATAAGGTATAATTAACAGAAATAAACTAAAATTACAAAAAAGAATAGCTGAAAGGAAATAGACAGAAAATAATTCTAAAAACCGTAAATAAACTACTGAAAAGGCCATTCCAAAAATCGTAGTAAAACTACAACTATTGGAAACCCTATTATTTTAAATTACTTAAAGGAATCTTAAAATAATTACAATCACTCACCTCCAGTCCTAATCTCTTTCTTTGGTCTTCCCGGATCTACTTGGAGTTGTAAAATAATTTAATTTATAACGATTTTCTCCTTTGGAAAAATTATTCCATTTAGGGTCCTTCCTAGAAAGGTGAACCCAATTGGAAAAAACCTAGAATGAGAAAAAGTGTTAGACCTAGGGGTCTATTTATAGGTGTAGAAGTGGATCTCGGACCGTTGGATTTGGAGATGGAATAGGGTGTAACCACGTCATAGGCTGAATATGGGCCATCAGATGCAGAAACGGAGGGACCAGATCAGTTTAAACGATGCAAAATACGTGTTCAATTGTCACTGAATCATTTGAACGAACATTCGTTCGCTTGCCAAAAGACAAGGCGGGTCGATCGGGCGGTCGACCGCCCCCTTGCCCAGGTCGACCGGCCGGTCGACCTGTATATATATATATATTCATTTCGTTGATTATTTCGTTCTATGCTCATATTAACTCGGATTCCGACGTTCTATATATGGAAATTGAGCAGAAAATTACCACGGACACAATGGTGAAACTTCCATGGCTTAATTATGATAATTTCACAAAATTATTTTATTATCTAATTAATTAACAAATTATTTATTACGGGTTAAATTTTGGGATGTTACATTCTCCCCTCCTTAAGGGATTTTGTCCCCGAAATCTCTGAGGATAAAAGAATGTACTAAATGTTTTCATCCAATTCTACAACCAACTACTCAATCATCAACTATTCATCCATTGTCCTTAAGTTTTTCTAATGCAATTTATGATACTTACACAATTAGTGTAGTGTAAATGTCCCTAACTAATGCAAAAGATCAGGCGGTCCACTGATTCAGCTGACCTCCTTTTATGCAATTATGTCTGTGCCATGTATCCAAATGAATGCAAAAATTTCCTAATGATACTAATAATTCTATATGCGTGCTACAAATATCATCCAAATGCAACAATTAAGTGATAAACATCCATTTATAGCAATCATGGAAATAAAATAAAAATGCGCACACATCCATATGCATATGCTCTAGTGTCCTAGTTAGACCGATCCCTAAAGAATAATAGTGCCTAGTGTACCTATATGCATCCATTAGCATCCACTAGCAAACACTTGCAACCACCAGAATACATCATTCATAACATGTTTTATTAACATGTTTACATCAAATCCTACCATTTATAGGTTAAATCCTATGTTCTACCCTCCCAAAGGATAATAAAGGAAAGGACCTATTCAAATCTAAAGATGAAAAAAGGAATTCTAAAACTTACTATCAAAAAGAAGAGGATAGGAAGTACGAATCTTCTCTTCTGCTTCCCAAGTGGCGTCTGCAACATCATCTCCCCATTGCACCTTCACTAGTGGAACCTCCTTATTCCTTAGTCGCTTGATGTCTCTTCCAACAATCTTCATGGGGATACGCCGCACAGAAGCTTCCCTTTCTACCTCCACATCCTCTAACTAACTAGGCTCTACAACCTCCGCCGAGTCATGTAAGCACTTTCGCAAGTGCGAAACATGGAAAATGTCGTGCACTCCTATGAGCCTCTCCGGTAGCTTCACTCGGTAAGCCATCTTCCCAACTCTCTTTGTGATAGGAAATGGGCCAACAAATCTAAGGGCTAACTTTCCATTTGATTTGAATCTTACCACCTTCCTAAGCGGGGATACTTTGATAAAAACTAAGTCTCCAACCTCAAACTCTAAGTCTCTCCTCCGCTTGTCCGAATACGACTTATGTCTGTCTTGAGCCATCTTCATCCTTCATCGAATCAAATTCACCCTCTCAGAGGTCTCCCTAACCATATCGGGTTCAAGTAATAACTTCTCTGTAGACTCTACCCAACATGACGGGGACTTGCAAGGTCTCTCATATAAAGCCTCAAATGGTGTCATTCCTATACTTATTTGGTAACTATTATTGTACGCAAACTCAACCAATGGAAGATGCTCCTCCCAAGTTACTCCAAAGTCCAAAATGCACATCCATAGCAAATCTTCAAGCACCCTATTTACCCTCTCTGTTTGGCCATCTGTCTGAGGGTGATAGGCCATACTTAACCTAAGTTGCGTCCCTAGCGCCTCCCGTAAGCTTCTCCAAAACTCACTAGTGAAAATGGGATCTCTATCACTAACAACGCTAAAAGGAACTCCGTATAGATGGACTATCTCTCGAATATACAAGGATGCCAAATATGAAGTCGTACGCTTACTCTTAATTGGGATGAAGTGAGCACTCTTGGTCAATCTATCAACAATCACCCAAATGCAAGTGTTCCCTTTCCTAGAACGGGGTAAACCATCAATGAAATCTACAGAAATATTGTCCCACTTCCACTCCGGCACATCTAAGGGCTGAAGTAATCCACCAGGCTTTTGCTGCTCTGCTTTTACCTTTTGGCATATGAGACACTTAACTATGAATTCCGCCACATCCTTCTTCATGCCACCCCAATAGAATATCCTCTTCATATCCCGATACATTTTGTCACCACCCGGATGAATAGTCATACGGGAATGGTGCGCCTCCTCTAAAACTGCTCTCAACAAGTCACTGGCGCGTGGAACACAAAGTCTCCCATCTCTCCTAAGCCACCCTCTGCTATCAATGGAATAGCGTTGGAGATGTCTCGAGACCTCTCCTCGGCTAATCCTATCCATAATGTCTATAAGCTCTGAATCCTCCCGCTGCCTCGAGCCAATCTGATCCATAAGGGTATGCCTCAAATGTTGCCAACAATCCGGGAGTAATGTCCGTAGAGGGCTTAAAATAAAAAGTAGAAATAAACTCCAAGCTCCTCCACTCTACGAACAAAGGACTAAATGTTGCTTTCTTTCTACTCAATGCATCCGCAACCATATTACCTTTGCCAGGGGTATAAGCTATCTCAAAATCATACGAGGCTAAAAACTCCATCCACCTTTGTTGCCTCAAGTTCAAGTCCTTTTGCGAGAATAGGTACTTCAAAGACTTATGGTCGGTAAAAAGCTCAAACCTATCTCCAAGCAAATAATGCCTCCAAGACTTAAGTGCAAAAACTATGGCAGCCAACTCCAAATTATGGGTAGGGTAGTTCTTCTCATGCGTCCTCAACTACCTACTACCATAACACACTACCCTCCCCTCTTGCATCAACACTGCTCCTAGACCAGTCTCGCATGCATTAGTGTATACAGTGAAAGGCTTAGCTCCATCGGGTAAAACTAACACTGGTGCACTAGTAAGGGTTCTCTTAAGCTTCGTGAAAAAATCCTCACAATCCACGTCCCACACGAAAGCTTTATTCTTCTTAGTAAGGTGCGTGAGTGGTGTCGAAATCTTGGCAAAGTCTCTAATGAACTTCCTATAGTAGCCAGCCAATCCTAGGAAGCTCCTAACCTCGGTAACTTTCTTGAGGGCCTTCCAATCTTGCACTACAATAACCTTGGCGGGGTCAATAGCCAAACCTTCCTTCGAGACTATGTGCCCCAAGAAACGAACTTCCTCTCTCCAAAAATGACACTTCGAAAACTTAGCTCTCAAATGATGACTATGAAGTGTGCGAAGAACTTCTTCCAAATGAACAACATGCTCCTCCATATTCTTGGAAAATACCAAGATATCATCCACGAATACCACCACAAACTTATTTAGGACATCCCTAAAGATGTGGCTCATCAAATCAACGAAATAGGCTAGAGCATTGGTTAGCCCAAAAGGCATAACTAACCACTCGAAGAATCCGTACGGTGTCCTAAAGGCAGTCTTATCTATGCTGTCATCAACGACTCTAAGCTGATGGAATCTCGTGGCTAGATCAAGCTAAGAGAAAACCGAAGAACCTACCAACTGGTCAAAAAGATCATCAATCCTAGGAAGTGGATATCAGTTCTTCTTGGTGAGCTTATTTAATTCTTTATAATCCACGCAAAGTCGGAGAGAACCATCCGCCTTAGTGGCGAAGATGACTGGTGCTCCCCACTTCGATATGCTCCTTCTTATGAATTCCTTCTCCAACAGCTCACGAATCTGTTTGCTCAATTCTTTCCTCTCCCTAGGTGCCATGTGCCTCACAGGTAACACTACTAGCTTAGCATTCTTGATCAAATAAATCCTGAAGTCAATCTCTCTCTTAGGGGGTAGTCCCCTAACCCCCTCAAAGACGTATGCAAAATCTATGACGATAGGAACCGAATGCAACTCTGATGATGATGAATCAAGAGAGTAGAGAAAACTCAACATGACTGACCCTTGTGGGTCGCACGGTACCTCTAGAGTCCTACCACTGCAAGTCTCAAGTCTAACGACTCTCCTCTCGTAGTCTAAGATAGCTCCGTATATGGATAGCCAATTCATTCCTAAGATGATCCCATACCCTGAGAATCCCAAAACATAGGCGTTGCAGTCAAATTCTACGCCTAGGATAAAGATTTTCAAACCCCTACAAACCATAGATAAGTGTGTCGATCCTCTTATGGGGTTTGAAACAATAATAGGGTCTACTACTAATGATATGTCCAAGTGCAAACAATCTACTAGAGAACTAGAGATAAAAGAATGTGATGCTTCAGAATCAATAAAGTTCGAATGGGAAAATCAGATATAGAAATCAAACCTTCAACTGTGATTTTCCTACCTCTATTTGGAATGCTACTGGAAGGTGCCGTGTCTAACGCTTGAATCTGCGCAACTGGTGCACTCGCTCCCTAGGGATAACTCCTACTCATATGACCGGGCTGCCCACAAGTATAGCACTTACCCTTCATCTTCTCCTTCCAGCAATCCTTGGCCATATGTCCAACCTTCCCACAACCATGGCACTTTATTCCTTTCTTAATCTTCTTCTGAGGACCATCACCTTTCTTCTTCTTCTTATTCTTTACCCACCACTTCTTCTTTGAACCTTCTGACTTAACCTCCTCTTTAGACTCTCCCTCCTTGACTGTATCCGACATAAGTGCCATCTCGACCAAAGACTCATAAGTAGCTCCCATCGGTACATGAGTCAGCAATAGTCCCTGAAGGGGTTGATTCAATCACTTTTCAAAATTCATAGCTTTCTTATGCTGTGTGTTCACCAAATCCATACCAAACTGTGACAGCTCATTGAATTGATTGATGTATTCCTTAACAGACAAACTCCCTTGCTTCAAATTGATAAATTTCTCCAATTGAACACTCTCTTCCGCCTGAGATAGAAACTTTCTATCGAATCGCTCCTGGAATCCATCCCAAGTAACATTTCTACCCTCCAACTCGATCACCTCCCACCAATAAGATGCCTCCTCCTTCAGCTGCCAAGCGGCTAGCTGAACTCGCTGCTGACCATCCAATCCTAAAAGACCAAAAATCCTCTCTGTGTCCCTAAGCCATGCTCTCGCCTCCACAAAAGTCTCCTTGCCAGAAAAAGTCTTCTTGCCCAAACTCGCAAAATCTTTACAAAGCTTAGAGAAATTGATGGCGGTAGGTGGGTTGATGGGATTCCCACCCGCTGGTGCAGGATTGGGCGTAGGCCCATGCACCTCTGGAGTCGTGGCTTGTAAGTACCTATGAAACCAGGCTGGGACTGGAATGCCCTCGGGAAGGTTCGGGGCATCAGCCATTCTACGAAAAGAAAAGGATAGTTTAAGAAAGAGTTAAAGGGAGATTGAACTGGACTTACGAGGGGATTTTCATAAAAATTCTTTTATACTTAAAATCATTTCTAAAAGTTCAAATACTTTTAAAAAAATTATTTTGAAAAATACTTTACTTTTTGGAATCCTGTAACCTCAGGCTCTGATACCAAGTGAAACACCCCACACCCCTTAATATACCCAAAAGGACACATTAAAAGGTGTGGTGCGTTGTAGATATAACTAAAGCTAACAGAGACTAAGATTCATAAGACAAATATAGATAAAAACAGCGGAAACTTAAAATAATAACTTAATTAAAACAAAGCTTCATAATTGCTTCATAAATAAGTCAAATACCAAATACCACATACATGTCTAAAAATCAAATATGTCTCATGAAACAAAAACTCATAGTCTCAAAATCAAAGTACATAATATCCTTCATAATAAGCCAGTACATAGAAAGAACAAAAGCTGAAATAAAAGAAATACATAGTAGGGAACTCCTCTAAGAAAACCGCTAAACGACTGCAATCTACTGACTTCTCCCTTGATTGCCTATGGGGGAAAAAGGGGAAAATGGAGGAGTGGGTCAGACTAAAAGTCTGGTGAATGATAGTAATTACTAGAGTCTTTAAGCAAGATAAAAGTAATAGACTCTACAACAGTTCTAGCATAAATAAGGATAACAAAGGAAATAGGAAAGAGATAAACTGGAAATAAGTACAATTAAATATTGCTCAATTTATAAGATAGGTTAACTTTGATTGCTTACACTTGTCCTTGATTTCTGCTTTGATTAGGCTGAATTCCTAATCCTGTAATTAGGATGTAACCCTAATTCTACCTTTTTTGATCGGCCTGCTACTCCATAAACCTTACTGCGGACCACCCGCTATATAACTCCCTACAAAGCAGCCAATGGTATCTACGAAAGATGCTCAGAGCAACTATTGTGGATCTGAACGACATATGTAGCTCCCTACACAAGAGGCAATGGTGTCTACGAAAGACACCCATACTAAGCGCTTGGAACTCATAGCTATTACTGAGCACCCGAATGGAAGTTGCACGCGTAACTGCCACCATGCCCATGCTACTTTTGCTCCACCTATTGGGTCTTATTACCTCCAACTTACAGCATAAGTGTGCCCCTCATCGCACTTCAGGCTAATGTGAGATCACCGTGTGTCCATAGAAACTATATGGGAAATGCTGTTGGTACTGGCTCTTCATCCAAATCCCCCATGATTTGGACTTTTATTTGACCATATACTACCATTCTTAGCATAAGCGTGCCCTAGGCTCTCCGTTTTGTCTAATAGGGAATGCTATTTGGTACAGGTCCTACTTTCATCTTTGCTTATTAACTTAGATAAATTATTTAAATAAGCCTTTAAAATTTATCAATATTATCTTTGCTTATTAATTTATCCTAAGTCTTATTATAAGCCTCATCCTATTCTATTTCTTATTATAACCTACGTTATAATCATGCTTATTACTTAACCTAAAATTTTAGTGTGAAAATAAGATTCTTTCATCTTTTACTCTTTTTAGTTATAATTCTAAGTTATAACTAGGCCAATCTTTTTAATTCAGTCCAATTAATGTCATAATTAGGCACAATTTCAGTCCAATTCCATTTATATTACAGTCTTTGAAATTTACATCTTATATTCCACTATTTCAATTTTCTTACAATTTAATCCGTATTCGCGTTAATCCTATTCTAATCCATAGGCGAAGAAGAAGGAGGAATAAAATAAAACTGAAAATAGAAGAAAATCCAAAGCGTATAAAGAAGATGTAAATAACGTATAAATAACAGTAAATAAACTAAAATACTGTAAATAAACTGTAAATAAACGGAAAAGCTATAATTAACATAAATAAACTAAAATTACTAAAAGGATAGCTGAAAGGAAATAGACTGAAAATAATTCTAAAAACTGTAAATAAACTACTGAAAAGGCTATTCCAAAAATCGTAGTAAAACTACAACTATTGGAAACCCTATTATTTTAAATTACTTAAAGAAATCTTAAAATAATTACAATCGCTCACCTTCGGTCCTAAGCTCTTCCTTTGGTCTTCCCGGATCCACTTGGAGTTGTAAAATAATTTAATTTATAACGATTTTCTCCTTTGGAAAAACTATTCCATTTAGGGTCCTTCCTAGAAAGGTGAACCCAATTAGAGAAAACATAGAATGAGAAAAAGTGTTAGGTCTAGGGGTCTATTTATAGGTGTAGAAGTGGATCTCGGACCGTTGGATTTGGAGATGGAATAATATGCAACCACATCATAGGCTGAATAGGGGCCATCGGATGCAGAAACGGAGGGACCATATCAGTTTAAACGATGCAAAATACGTGTTCAATCGTCACTGAATCGTTCGAACGAACAAACGTTCGTTTGCTTGCCAAAAGGCAAGGCGGGTCGATCGGGTGGTCGACCGTCCCTTGCCCAGGTCGACCGGCCAGTCGACCTGTATATATATATATATATATATATTCGTTTCGTTGATTATTTCGTTCTTTGCTCATATTTACTCGGATTCTGACGTTCTATATATGGAAATTGACCAAAAAATTACCACTGACACAATGGTGCAACTTCCGTGGCTTAATTATGATAATTTCTTGAAGTTATTTTATTATTTAATTAATTAATAAATTAATTATTACGGGTTAAATTTTGGGTTGTTACAAGGCTAAAAAACATCCGCGAATTCTCTAACCACGAAAACTCGGCTCAGGTCATCTTCCAACTTTATAACACCCAACAAAGCATTCACCTCACCGCTAGAACCTTCTATGATATAAACTATCATGTCGCTGCAATCAGGGCGTCTAAGTGATATTTTCCTATCCTAGCAAAATATCCTAGCATTGTACTCACTTAACCAGTTCATACCAAGAATAATTCCGGACCCCCCAAAATCAAACACATGCAAACTGTAAATAGAAGCATGACCTAGCAAGTCAAACTCTAACTGGTCACATCTCAACCCTAGAGTTGCATACCCTCCTATCGGATTCGCATCCCATAAGGAAGTAATTAAATATGTGGGTTCCAGGTTAAGCTTATCTATCAAACATCTGGATATAAAAGAATGCGATGCACCAGTATCAAATAGAATGCTAACAGACATACCATGAATCTAAAGCATACCTCCCAAAATTGGCTTTCCTTTCTCATGAGCTGCTAGCTTCGAAGTAGCAGGCTCCAATGCATACATCTTGCCTTTTCCATCCTTAGCGGGCTCTTTGCTTTGATTCTTATAGTGGCCAATCTGGTCGCAATTGAAGCATCGGACAATCTTCTTCCCGGCCACCTCCTTTGCTTTTCTAGCACGACACTCGTCAGCAAAATGCCCCTTCTTGTCGCACTTAAATCATACAACCTCAGACCTCCCTCTCTTAGCTGCTCTAACCTTCTAAGTACATTTCTTAGGAAAGAACTTCCTCTTCTGACTCTGCCCCATCTGGACCTCCTTAGCCTTACTCTTCTCTAGAGAATCAAGCATCTCCTTATGCCTTAAGGTCATCTCCACTACAAAATCAGAAGGATCTCTAATATGAGGTAATGTATCCCTTGCTAACTTAGGCTTCAACCCCCTGATGAACTTCTCATTCCTCTTCATCACTGTATCCACCGAAGCATACCCATATCTGGCCAACTCCTCGAACCTTCTAACATACTCCAAAATAGATATCTCTCCCTACTCTAACTCAGTAATCTTTCTTATCAGAGCAGACTGTGCCATCGCAGACATGAACATCTCCTGAAACCTCCCTTGAAATCCGCCCATGTCAAGGTCTCCTCATCCACACCAGCCGTCACACCGTTCCACCAAAACAAAGCTACTCCCTGAAGCTGTCTTGAAGCAAGCCTCCTCTTTTGCTCATCATTGAGCCCCAAGTTTGCAAAGATTCTCTCCTAGTGCAGCAACCAATTCTCTACCTCAATGGCATCTTCCGTTCTTAGAAATTGCTTCCCTCCAAGCTTAGCGTAATCTCCGCTCAGCTAGCATAATGGTTAACTATTGAAACTTTCGAAACTCCTGCTCCAACAGCATTTCCTCTTACCTTTCCAGCTGCAATTCCAAAGTCTTCAAATCATACGGCGTTGTATCGCCGGACGACAGTATGATACCAGGCAGTGAGATTCGGAGTCCAATCGATGGTATGTAACACGTGGGTAATTCTAAGCAAGTAAAAATATTTTATTGGGTAAAAGAGAGACCGAGTAAAATGAAATCTACATTGATTTAGCACTAGTCCGTTGAAATAAAACAAAGCATCTATTACTTTATATTAAAACAGGAACTTCCACATGCTGATGTGGCCATCTACCATCTTCTTAATTCAAAATGCTTCTCCCTCAACCACTTCTCTTTTTTTATAACTTACAGCACGATGCCGGATCACGTGCATCCCACCCCCTCTCTACCTCTTTTCAACCGCTCCCCCTCCATCTCCATATCCGTTCTCTTTCAAAACTGTCCTAAATTCCATCTCCTTTCCTCTGATTTTTTCACGTGCTTCCCACCCCCTTTTACTTCCCTCTCTACCTCCCCACGACTACTCTCCCTCAATCTCTATCTCTCTGCTCTCTCGAAACCACCAAACCTTCTATCCATTCCACCCGATTACTTATTTCAATCGGCAATCCAGGCCTCTCCCCTACAACTACTTACCATCGCCCTTATATTCGCAATCGCTAACCAACTTTAGCACTCGTGTTTCGTGACTGATGTCGTTTAGATCACTACAGTGTTTGCCGACCGGAGCTCCGCCCGGGCAATAGGACGACGTGTTTGCGGTAACCAACAGCTTCCACCCTCCTGTATTTATGTATTTGTTATCTTCTAATTGAATGTGAATTTGGTATTTCTGCTCTATTGAATTATTAGAGTTGTGGAATTCAGTTCTCTTTATCGTATGTTCGCAATATCTGCTTCGGCAATATTTCAAAGTATAGTTAATAATTTTGTTGGGTGTTTTTGGTATGGATGATGTTATATTGCTGCTATCTGTGTTTAAAATAATCTGTTGCATTCTATTTCAAGCAATATTCAGCTGTTACGTTGTTTTCCCAACTGTAGATGACTGTATATATATTGAGAATTGGGCATTATAATCCTCCAACAATATTGATGTTGTCATTCTGACTTTCTTCAATATTACCATCTATCTTGGGCGCTGTACCGGGTGGTGATATTGTGGATTCACGTGGTACAAAAAAATATATTTTCCACCTATATTCAAGTTAATGTCATGTGACAAATGATTCATTCCTTACCCTCACTGTTTTTGTCCTACTTTTGTCTTCATCTCTGTATGAATACGGGTTAGACATGATATTTTCCATGACACAGGGTTGTATATAGGCACAACGTTTAAAATCGTTAAAACTGCTATTAACCTACCATCACAATGACTTCACTTAGCACTTCCACACGTTGTCGATGCTGATGTATGTTCTTTCTGTTGATGTTAGCGGTAGTGATCTTGAGTACACCGTTATAAATTAAAATTTATGTCTCAATTTGGTCGAGGTCATTGTGGATTTATGCTCTACCTGTTTTTACTGCTCCTGCATTATCTGTTGATTACTGTTGCCAATAATACTGTTGATTGCTTATTTTTTTGCACCACCAATCTGCATTATTTTCAAGGATTTTCTTCCTGCTGCAGATATAGTATCTGTTAGTTTAAGTTGTTCAATTGCCTGCTTTACTGGAACTTTTTTCTGGATCCCCTGCCCGAGGTTAGATTACTTCTTTTTGGTTTAAATAAAAAACAGTACAATGTCTTTAATCCACCATGGTGTATTTTTTTATGTAAAGATAATGTTTGTGGAATTTATAGTGTCATAAAGGCATGCCCTTAAATCTGTATTGAGTTGAAATTTTATATTTCTGTAACCGTACAAGTTGTAAAGCATAAGAAATACAAGACTTGAATATTGGAGTATATTCGAACTGATAGAACAATAATGAAACAAGAAGACGTGCATGAATAATAATTATTTCTTACATCCAAAAGTAGGGATTAAAAATTTTAGTCCTATCATTGCCTATTTATACATCTGAATATTTTTTACCCTTTACTGTGTTTATGGTTTAAGTATGTTGTAACATCTTCCATTTTTCATCTCTAACTTTATTTTGTTTTCTCATCTATGCTTCTTATAGTAATGTACTCTGGAAAGGGGAGGTATCAATCAATTTCCACTCAAATTCGATGAATCCAAGTGAGACAAAGAAATTTTCACACGTATTTCAATCCTTGTGACAGTATTTCGGCATTTTTCTGTTAAGGTACACACACAAATATATATATATATATATATATATATATATATATATATATATATATATATATATATAGATTTCCTTCTTTAATAATGATTTCAAATATTCCTGGCATGCGTATGTACGTACGTTAATATGTAAATGAATGAATGCTGCGTGGAGTTTGAAAGCATAATCGACATAGTCAAAGGGCATGAATAGATTATCAGCAAGTTTTAATGCAACCGGTACCCAACTGCTCGCAACTATATGATAAAAATAAAAATCCATGATAATAATACATTAATGGATCACTCGAGAAAATAAAACGGCTTAATGACCTTAAAGAATATGCAAAGGTGATGCAACATAACCATATATGAAGTTTGTAGCAGTCATAAAAACAAACAGTTGTGTCAACAAACCTGATATTGAAACTTGGGGGATGATATATCAAAGATGAAGTCATATATAATAACAAGTATAAGAGATATACAATAAACATCTGTTAACACTACTGGATGATGTTGGGTTTAAATTCGAAATAATTTTTTTTTATCTTATTTTTTATTTATTTTTTTGATTTTTTGATTTTTAAAGACGCATAGAAATATAAACTATCTTTTAATTTTGCTTTTAACCATCAGGTTAATACTCTTTTTACATACAAAAGAAGAAAAATTAAAAGGCACTGATATACTTAAACCATTCAAAATAACCAAAATAATGCTTCTAGCAAAGCAACCAACCCAAGCAGAGATATAACTAATTTTCCATTCCTCTTCATGCTCAGTTTTAATCAAATCAAGCTTAAGATTGATATATTAGTGAATTTACGTTATATGTGTCAAAATTAATGTAAGTGGGTTTGCTGATGTCGAAGAGTGGAGCTACTGATCCAGTAAAAGCAATATGGAGTGTGGTATTAATGATGATTATCAGTGATATTATTGATATATTAATTAATATTAGTGAGTGTACGTTAAATTTATGTTACTAGCATTATGGATTGTATTTATGTTATATTACTGAAACCACTATTTATTAATTTCCAATTCGTTTTTAAAACTTCTCATTATTTACATTGATGCTCATATCTGATATACTGGTCATGGGCTTAGTCGATTTTTTTAATGGAACAGTGATCCTCCAACCAAGGAGATCAATTGAAAATATTAATTAATAAAACGTAAAAACTACCAACAAGCTTGGTAGCTGGCAATACCCATTCAAATATATGCTAGAGAGCAATCATGCTCAATAATGAAGCAAGAAACGGATCGTCCGATCGATGATCAACTGTTAAAATCATTCAAACTACCTAAGAGAAGGGAATAGAACTAACAATAAATTATGTCAATAAACTTATTAAATATAGCAAAAGATCAACTATTGTAGCTGCAAGTTGATTTAATTTAATGTTCAATATGCTCATTCGATGATTAAAAGGTGGACTGAAACATACTGTTTTGAACAGGCTTTCGTGACTAGAAATGTATATGCCGTTTGCTGCATGACTTAGAAGTGTGAGAGAAAAATACAATAGGAGTGTGGCTGAGGAGAGTTAAGATAAAATGCTATGACAAGTGTAGACTAAAAAACTGAAATCCGAAAGTATTATGCTGGAAAACTGGCCAGGACTGAAGCAATGTAAACTGGGCAGGAGCGGGTGCATGTTGCGACCAAAGCTTTGCTCAACTCAAACATTGAAATGCAGACTATAGAGATGAAGAATGCATCTACAAAGCTTGATCATGCACTGGTAAGTACCGAACTGGAAAAAACAGAGATAAGCTTAATTATATGCACTGAACTACTACTAGACTAGAGCGAAGTAGACTAAACTAACTTAAGAACTTAGGTACACAACATTTTTAAAGAACTACAACGAAGTAGACTGAAACAAAGTTGACTGAAGTGAGCTTAATGATGGACTGAACTACGCACTGCTAAACATTGAAGATGAAGTTTGGAATGGAGTATGATGCCCACTGCTGACATGGGTTTGCATACATTCAGAGAGCGAGTTGAAATAGCATCCATCTAACTGAATTTTTACTATGTGAATGCTTGGTCTGCAGATGCATTGGTATCTTAAATGTAGAGAATGCGAACATGTTTCCTAATGCACTGACATGGCAGGTACCGATTGAAGCAAGATTGTACGATCTCTGACCAGTTCAACTGACTGTTAACTTCCAACATCACCACATGCACTGATTGAAATGGCTCACACATGCACTAGATCTGCATGGTAGTATATGCTGATCATGGAGCACATGTGCTTGAATCAACAGTACATAGAAGCACATTTACTGGAAGCAGGGTGAAGAAGAGCCGATTGTATAGCATTATAGCTGATGCACGGCATGAAGCATTGATAGCATGGCTTTAAGTGAAGCAAAAATATTAGTAGCTCTGAAGCATAAAACTGAAATAAAAAGTGGACATACCGAGCAAATACTGTATTGCCCTTACTGGTCTGGTGACAATGTCGAATTAATGCAATAAGTAGACACTGATCTGAACCCTGAACTGATGTATGGGATTAAAGAGCTTGAGTAGTAGCTCATGAGGATAAATTGAAACTCTGAACTGATCAGAGGCATCGGTGAAGGATAAACTGACTGATCAGAGGCATCGATGAAGGATAAACTGGGTTTAGCTGATATTTTCAGAGAAAAAAATTGTTTATATTTCATAACATTTTCTCTTACTACCAAGGTACATCCTCCAAAGTCCAAGCAAAGTTGTTCTATTGTTTTCCCATTTATCCTTTACATTCCGATCACTGCTTTAAATTAACATTTTTTTTCATGCACTGTTTCATTATTGGCTGATAACCGACGATCCAGGAAAGATGGTTGTGGTGCAAAGGAACTTGAGAAAGCTTGGAATTAGGAGATTTCTAGAACTAAAAAATTGTTACATAAATATGAACTAAAAAACAGGGTTTGTCATAATATTATTGTTGTCAACTTCTACTGATAGTTATATTATTCCTATAGATAGCTTTATGTTGAGAGAAAATGGGAACGAACTCTATGTTTTGGAGATTCTCCACAGCTTCATAACCAAATTTTGAAGCGGCAAGCTCAGACTTCATAGGTCCAAAAGATCCAAAATGAAATATTTTGAAATTTACCAATTTCTTCCGTCTTCCGCCGTGGACTGGTCCAGTTCCAACAATAGTATCGAAACCCATTACCTAATGCGGTCTAAATTCATTATGTTAGGCCTAACTAATTAAGTTTGCTCATTTAGTACGGTATCTAGAAAGTTACGTCTAGGATTGAATCGCTAACCAACATGCCTCATCTTTAATGTTTAACCATTTAATTTAATATTTCACGTACGTCTGTTCCATCTCTTTATTAGCACACAATGTACTGATACGGTCATCTTACTGTTTGAGGCTCATCCAGTACAGTAGTATTTATTTATACACATTTCTACATGAGACGACATCTGCAAAGCTGCATTGGTAATAAAAACAGTCCGACATTTAAATAAAAAACATACCCCCTTTACGCAATATAGCGTATTATTCGACAAACTTACCATATGGAAGTTTTCCTTTCGTCATGCTTTGTTTACATTGTACCAAACAAACATTGGTATGCTGCAAAGCAGTAGCTATGTGTGCTATGCTGATCAATCTAATTATATCATTTGTCGGTAACAATAACTGCCCATTCTAAATTGTGTGTTTTGAAACAAAATATGATATGTTGCAGGAAAATGGGGCGTAAAAAGTTTACCGGATTTCCAGCATATGTCTGGGACTGAGGCGTTATTTGCATTTAGACCAAGTAACCATGAGATGGATAATCTCAAAGCTTACCTCACTACTAGGAAAATCACTAAAAACGTAGCTATGACTAAGACGATACATGCTCAGTCTCGGGTAGCCGTCAACTTATAATTTATGTACCTACAACTTCACTTTTATTGACGTTGTTTTCCATTTTCCATTATTTACAAAATTACAGCTGACTCCGCCTAGCGATCTAAGCTCTAACTTAGGTTGCCTCTCAAATACGGATAAACATACCTTGCAGTCCGGGGCAGACATCAAAGAAAAGAAACAGATTACTCAGGTTTCATCTACAATTTCGATCACTCTTCTGTCCTCATTGGACCTTTGGCGTAGCCATGACATTTTGTTTTGTTTATCAGGACAACGATCGTCTGATCCACCCTATAGTACGTGCTTCTGACCCATCACTGCCCAAAAAGACGCTTAGAAGAGGAAATGTGATTCAAGTAAGAATTTTTAAACTATTTTATTCCACATTTAATTTTGTTGGTGATTATTTCAAAGCATGTGCAATTACTACCTGCGCATTATTTATATCTACAAATATATATTATATGTTAGGTACAAGACAACACTGTACATCCCATGCTACGCTGTTGTAGCAAATAACTATACAGTAGTTCTTCATTAACGACTCCTAACTGATTGTTGTACTTATGAATACTCAAACTTTGAACCGTTAAACCTTCCAAACCCATATTTTATTTACTTATCTTAAACTAAAAACATTAATTGATATTACTCTTACCTGTTTTATGCTTACAACATCAAACTGTATCTTATTTTCCATATACATAGGATGGTGATACAGAACAACATGCCACGACAACACCTGGAATCAAGATTCGGGAGAAGAGGCAAAGAAATTAATTTTTGGAAGCTTATGATCTCATGTTTCTGCTATAATTCCGTTTTTAGCTACCAATTATCTGTATGTTGTGCATGTCACTTTTTTTTAATCGTTAACTCTTTTTCATCTTTTTTATATAAAAATATTGTACGTCACGACGTATGATGACTGTATCAGTTTGCTTTCACCTACAATACGTATGTGCATGTTTTTAATTGCAACTCCAACTTTCTATTACACTGCTTACTTATGTTTATTCTGTTCATATGTACTAATGCTTTAACTATATACCATGACTGCGCTGATATATGTATTAGCTGTACATTATGCATGAGTATGTATATGAAAGATATTGTCACTCTTCCGTCCTCAAATCGTCTTTCTGGTATGACAGTTAAAGTTATGGAGAATAACACTGTCCGTCTGCATAGCACGGGCCACTCACTATTTATATATTAATTGATTACTTGCTTCCTCCTTAGTTGTTGAGCTTTCCTCGATATAGAAATGTTTTATGTCTATTAATACAATTAAAAATTTAACAAATGGATAAAGGTTTTATTGTAAATATAAAATAATTAAAATTAACAGGAAAATAGACACAGGGAAGAAGTTGCAAAAAAATTAGTCCTGAGGACAACAAGTTTGTTTTTTAGTCTGAAGGACACTTTTTAGTGTGAACAGAAAATGATAGGTGCAACTATTATTCTGTAATTTACTCTAAAAAGTGTCTTTCAGCCTAAAAGCAAACTTCTTCTCACTGAAACTAAATATTTTAACAAATTTTTTCCCTGAACCTAAAACCCCTTTAATTTTAACCCACGTTGTTCTAAAATTTTGATCATCTTCAACTTTACTTAAAATCGCTAAAAGTAGCAAATGTATAAAAATGAAGTATATTAAATCTTAGAAAACAGTTGCCATATTTGACATAAATGCTGCCTTTATTCTCTCAATGGGTAGCACATATGTACTTACTTATGTTTGTTCTGCTCATATGTACTAATGCTTTAACTATATATCATGACTGTGATGACATATGTATTAGCTGTACATTATGCATGATTACGTATATGAAAGATATGGTCACTCTTCCGTACTCAAATCGCCTTTTTGTATGACAATTGAAAGTTATGGGGAATAACACTGCCCGGGTGCGTAGCACGGACTACTCACTCATAGGATTTGAAAATTGATTACAACACTAGGGATGGGATAAAACAAAGGATTTGAAAATAAATTATAGACCGGTGATCAAAATCAATAAACGCATAGTTATTGCTTACTTTGCTGTGCGCTGCGATAAAATTAATCGGGAAATGATGTCGGTAAACAATGGCAGTGGCGAGTACTCGATTCCAGATCGTTCCTCCTTCATCCACACTACTTGTTACTGGTAATCTCCGTTTCTCCTCTTTTTTCTTCTACCGACCCACAAACTCGTTTCTTTGCTGGGAAATTAGGGTTTTTTAATAAATATTTTGTACGCTGGATAATCATTGGGAGGATAAATTATTCATGTTTTCTTTTCTAAAGAGCTTATATATTGTTAAAAAAAAAATAACAATCTTAAATTGTTAAAATTTGAACTTCAGAGACGCAATAACTATCAATTTTTTGGTACGCGGGAAGCATATTTATGTAGACATCGAGGCCTTCAACTGGAAGTTACAGAAACTGATAGGATAGGATTTTAATGGTTGCAGTTTTGACTATGTATTGATGTACTAGTAGTGAAAAAATAGAAATGTTTGATCCAGAGGTTATAGGATTGTATCGAACTAATATTTTACATGGGATTTGTTAAATGTACTTAAATTGGATGAAGGGAATGTATTTCTGGGCGAAAAGATAAAAAAAACAAAACAAAAAATTTGTAAGGGGAGAAACTTTGGATGCTTATATCCTTTACTTAACTCTTCCACTCGTCTCGTCTTTCTCTCTCTCTTACTTCTAGCATGGTGCTAAGGGCACTGCCAAAAGTGCTTACTAATATATGGTTGTTAGCATATAATTGATAATATATGCTTGTGATTTAAAATTAAAATCTTAAATAGATTATTAAATTACCTTTGTTTTAAATTTCGGGGACGAAATTCTTTTAAGGGGGGGAATGTGATATTCCGGAATTTTTGGTAATATCAATTTAATAATCTATATTAAAAATTAAATTGATTTGATAATCTTTGTTAATAAATTTGAATTAATTTAATAATCTAATTAAATAAATATTTAATTGGTAAATTTTATCTTTTAAAAGCTAATTAAATTGTTTTCTATTTATAATGTATATATATATATATATTTGTATATATTGTAAATAGATAAGCTTTGTTTTAATTTAACAAATAAAACATATTTTCTAATTCTAATATTTTCGGTACGTTGATCTAGGCCTGTACTGTGATGGGCGGTACCCCAGTAGCTCTGCCATTGTATGGAATCCAATCTCCAATAAGTGCCGTACGTATTAGTTGTGCCCAACTATGTTGGAACGTGAGATGTAAGCATTCCAGTTATTTTTGCCAAAAAATATCTAAGAGTTATTTTCTATACTCTTCCAAATATAAGATTTTTCAAAGGTCTACCAAAGAGATCAATTACGTCTCTTTTTGTACGACCATTAAACATCGGTCAAAACAGTTTTACACGGCCATCAACTACCGAATTATTGAAATTTGATGGGTGATGATTGTGCAAAACTATTTTGGCCGGTGGTTGATGGCCGTATAAAATGATTTTGGATGGTGGTTAATGGCTGTGTAAAATGACTTTGGTATTAGAAAACATACAAATTTTATCGTGTTTATTATTTTTTGTTATGATATATAAGTAAGCACTTTTTGCGGTGCCCTTAGCATCACATTACTACTTTATGATATTATTTCCCCTTTTAAAAACCCGTAGAAGCTCTCAAAATCCATGGTCACCGCTTCCAAAAATCCACCTCTTCTAAATAGAAGATACCAACCCTCCAAATATACCATTAGAATCTTGAATAGTATCAGTTTTTTTCAATGTTGTTTGTTGTATTTTACTTGTAATAAAAATTACAATTGTAGTATCATTTTATTTTATTTTAATACTTATTATGTTTGTAAGCAGTTTTTGAGGTGTAGTTGTTTTTTTTGAATAATAGTAGCAGTTTATACACATTTAATAGCATTTATGAATTATAGTAGCAGTTTATGTGAATTATAGTATAAATTATAATAATAGTTTATGAATTTTGGTAGTATGTTTTGAACAAATGTAACATTTTATAGATAAAGTGTGTTTTTATTATGTTTTGTAGTAGCAGTTTATGAATTTTAATTTTTTTTGAACTGTAGTAGCAGTTTATACATATATTTAATAGTATTTATGAATTATAGTAGCAGTTTATACACATTTAATAGTATTTATGAATTATAGTAGCATTTTTATACACATTTTATGTTTTTTGATAGTAGCAGTAAATGGTATTGTATACACATTTTGATAGTAGCAATTTTATATACATTTGATAGTAGCAGTCTTATGCACATTTGATAGTAGCAGTTTTATGCACATTCGATAGTAGCAGTTTTACACATTCGATAGTAGCAGTTTTACACATTCGATAGTAGCAGTTTTATACACATTTTGGTAGTAGCAGTTTTACACATTTGATAGTAGCAGCTTTTTGATAGTAGATATACATTTGATAGTAGCTGTTTTATACATATTTGATAGCAATAATTTTTTGATAGTATATATAAATGATAATGTGCCGTATCAATTTTTATGTTTTTTTATAGAAAAATTAATGATGCATCTTTTCTTTATGTATAGTAGGATATGCATTGATGTTGATTATGAAGGAGTAAATTTAAATTGAAAAAGTATAATAACATCGACGATACTGCCTAGTATCGTTTAATTTGATAAAATGAAACTTATACTATATAATAGTAGTGTCGAACCTGCTACTAAAATTTCAGATTTTGACGATTGTGGTGGTGTTGGAAGCGGTGGTGCCGATGATGGTGGCCGGTTGTGGTGCGAGGAGTGGTGGCTGGTAATTTTGATGGGTTATTCTTATGACTAATTTTGGGAGAATATTTGTCCTTGTGGTTAAAATATGAAGGTTGTGTCCTTGAGGTTTAAAAAAAACAAAATTTTATCCTTTAAACTAATTCCCTCTTCTTTAATTACCTTATCCAAAGTGGCCCCCTTTAACAATAAAAACCAGCTAGAAACCGATCAAAACCAATAAAAATAGGGCAGTGCTATTTGTACCCATAATTTTTTACTACATTTGTCCACTTCATTCGTTAATTAATTTTCGTTCTTTTTCCGTATTGGTCGGCAATGCATTTCTGATTGTACTGATATATTTTTGATCGGTCTAAAGAATACCAACCCATATCAAGTACAACAATATTTTATAGCCGACTGAAATGGATACCTATTGCAACAGATGAAGTGTAGTTTGTTATTTAGAAAGAAACAAGAATGTGTGAAGGAGCAAAGCTTATCAAAATAATAAAGCATGCTTTACAAATATACTAAGTTCACAATACTGCAATTTCTTGCAAAAGCATAAGACAATATTGTTTGTATGTTGTGTAATTGAAGATCTTCAAATCAAAACCATTTGGCACGTCTTACAACAAAACAATGAATACAAATTATATGTGTGCAACAAAAGGTACAAAATGTACCACTTTTACTGAAACTGTACTTAGTACTCTATTTTATCTCCCGAATTATGGTTATATACGAGAGCACCATGTTGTAATTAGTATCATTTCAAGATTAAATTAAACTCTTGCAAAGATGCTTCAGAATACTTAATGTTACTTAAGCATAATCTACAGTACTTGGTTTCCACGTCAAGTAAAAGGTAACACTTGAATTTGTATTGGGTTATTTTGGTGTTTCTACCATTGAAGTGAATTTTTTTTGTTATCCTTTAGGAAGCTAACTTACAATTTTAAATGGCATTGGATGTTGGATACAAAAAATGCCAAAGCCTTTTTAATCTGGATGTAAGAAACACATAATTTTGAATTAAGACACTCTAATATTACACACATACATAGATATCTGTTATATTTTATATTGTTCGGGATATATTGAGCCTTCGTGTTATTGCTTTGTGCCGATACTGTTCAAGGTTCAAGGTATATGAGACGTGTCAGTATTAGCCCGAAGTAATTTCACGATGGTCGCTCCTTTCAAAGCCTTATTCTCCGGATTAGCAGCCTTATTCTCCGGATTAGCAGACAATATTATTCATAATATTCTTTGTTGATCTAGGTATAAAAGGTGGGGCATACATACGTATCTTCGTAGAAAATATCCGACGAATGTTATATAAATATATAAAACTGTTCAAAATATAATATTATTTGTGTAACAAGTAACAATATAATAAATTTATGTAACTACCAGTATATTTATTGGTTTGCGAATAAATAATAAATAGTTCTTTTACATCTTTCAATAATATATGCAAGTGTAATAATTTCATCTACACATGGCAGCATTTTAAACAATAAAAATACATATTAATGCTATAAAATTCGTATTATGCATGTTTGTTTCATATAACTTATTGAATACACTTGTCTTCCACCACAGATAAGATTTTAGAAAATTTGATTTTGAATAAATAAGAATGTAGAACAGTAAAAATGCACATATTTGGGGTAAAAAATGGATTGTTGATGTCAATTAGACCTTAAAAAATAGGAAAAACAAAAATGGTAAAATTAAAAAAGGCTATGTCATTTTGTGTGTTTTCTGTTTCTCCTTTTTGCAAGAAAAAAAAAGGCATAAGCATGGCCCTAGTGCCTTGGTGCATTCCATTATATTATAACACACCTTTTACAGCACCAGTGGGGAGTGGATTAATACGGGAGTTGGATTAGCTAATGTGAAAGTTTAAAATTCTAGTTTTTCAATATTAAAACTGCAAACTTTAATTTTCTTTTATTGTTATCCCTTTTTAATAGTGAAGAGAATGTGTATTTCCTTTGTCAAAAGCTATCCACAATGGGAATTGGAGACCATAAGGGGGGCGATCTGTTTGTTGCATTCATTTCGAACAAGGGAAAAAAGGTGAAATAACGTATGTATTATATTACTCAGTGCACATATTTTACTTACTATATTTATTGTTGGTTGGTGAATTCTTATGTTATCTCTGGTTATACATTACAATGAGGACAACCATATGTTGTTTTGATAGTGTGTTGTCTTTCTTCGGCATTGAATAAGGGTGTAATGATAATTATTTTGATGTTCATTGGCAAAAAAATAACAACTAATAATGATGCTGGTACCTAAGTGGAGTTGAATGTTGTTATTTTCCTTATTGGTTAAATTGATGCTACTTATGTAGCTTAACATACCTAACTGCAAGAAATATGAAGAATGCTAAAATAATTGGATCTACTTTAGATCTACTTCTTAGAACAGAATAAAATAAAATGAAATTCGGTAACTGTGAAACTTACCAGTGTTTTTCAAGCAAGTAATGCATAGTGGAAAAAAATAAGTAATCTTGGAATGAATACTGAGCCATTTTTTCAGAAAACCAGATTTCTTTGGAACACAGCAAGCTTTCAAAGTTCTATTTATATTATTCTGTCCATTCTTAACATTGCAGTTTACAAAAGATCATATATGTTTGACATTCATTACCATTCACAGACCATTGAAACCATTTTCATTCCTCCAAATGGGAAACAAGAATAATTATGATTGACTAGGATTTTACTCGTTTTGATATACTTTTTCCAGCATCATCCGGAAGTATAGTTTTTTGTCATCTTATATGAAATTTATAATATCAATTTATTTGGTGACGCTTTTAAGATTCCACTATGGTGCCAAAGTGCTAGCAAAAGGTCGGATGGATTGGTTGTTTGGGATTATCATGTAATCTGCATTCAGGTAAAGTGTTGCCATTTTATCCTATTGTTTCATGCTTTTCATTTATACATCCATCTCTATTTCTAGATTTTTTTTTCCGATCAATTATTGCTATTGAATATACAGAAAAATGATGTAGATAATGGTCATGTTGTATGGGATTTGGACTCCACCCTTCCTTTTCCAGTAGCCTTCAAGCGCTATTTTAGTCAAGCTATTTTGCCAACATTTCCTCTTGATCCAATTTATAAAAGGTATTTATTACTCCTAAGAAGTATTGTTATTGGTGTGTATTTTTTTGTGATTGTGAATGTGCATGATTTTTTTTCCTTTTCTTACAAATGGTTACTGTTGCACCTTACCATTCTAGGTACTTAAATGCGTATAACATGTCTGTTGACATTCACTTTTCTATTTATCAACATTGTTGTGATGCCCATTCAACACCTTCTTGTGAATTAGGGTGTCAACCACTGAAACTACTGTTTAAATTTGAAAATAAAATAAAAAACCTATGTAAAGTACACTTTTCAGTTTGGAAACAAAACATTCCTTTAATAAATATGGCATCACATTGCATTATTGAAATACCAACCTCTTGGTACACCTGATATTACATCAAATAATCCCCATTTCATAATTTTAACATAATGATAAACGCGTACTGGGCATGGCCTGTCTCATCCATTTGAACTTGAATTGTTTATGTTGAAACCATGAGTAACGTTATAACGTAGCTATCTGTGTAACATGCTAAAATGTAATTCACTCGAGGGTAAAAACATAAATAGTTTTTGTTGGTAAAACAAAACAATATGTAATAAAACACTTTTTACTAAGTCATCATAATCATATTTCTAAACCATTTGGAACACATCTACAATCGAAATACTCAATATGGCACTTACACACGATATAGGTTGTAAAATACATCGCGACGAACATATCCACAAGGCCCTTTATCATATCCTCTACCATCCAAATTATATTTAATCTTTTTGAAATATACTTTTATGAATTTTCACATTTTGACCTTTTATACTCCATTTATGATTTGTATTTTGATATATTAATAGAACTTGATAATATAAAAAAGAAGGAACTTGGAAAACTTGGATTCGGAAACTTGGTTTTAAATAGGGATTTGGTATAAGAATCTTTACAATACAATGAGAATTCTCTTCAATTGTCTAATGATTATTGAAGACTAGGGTTTTGGACTTGGAATTATGGTGATCGGCGAAAAGAGGAAAGTGAAATAAGAGTAAAGGTCAATTTTATGCTTTATCCTGTTGTAAACATATACCAAAGGGGTTATACTGTGGGACTAACAAGTGAGGTGTATCAGTCTGTCCCATCATTTTATCCTTTTGTTCTATCATCTTACAACTGAATAGAGAGAAGCATTAATTTTGATATTACCAATTGAAAAGGGGGAACATTGGAAATCTTTAATCAGAAGCTTGTGCTGAACAAAAAACTAATGCATATTCTTTCAGTAAACAATAATATGTAACTTTAATGGTACATATGGTTCTACCCGTTACTTTTTCTATTTATTTTTTCCTTTGTCTTTTGTTTTGGGATTTAGAGTTTTTATTGATACTATTGGTTATTGGTTTGAGAGGATGTTGAATTTAATTTGTCTGTTTTTCGTTGTACAGTGTGTTTCTTTTGAAATATTAACTGTTGGATTATGTATTAACTTGGACTGGATATTGCTGTTTGTCTTGGTATCAAGGTTCGAGAACTCGGTTTCGGTCATTTGAAAATTTGTTTGTTTCGGTCAGTTTCGGTCATTTCGCTCGTTTCGGTTTTTGTTTCGGTTTCGGTCTTGATATTGGATTTTTGCATTTTTAAAGAAAACGTAACGATAAACGATTCACGCGGCAACATAAAAAATGCGGCAACATAAAAAAAGATTGCACAGATTAATAACGAACTGAATATATGTGAACCCATTATCACCGCAGAACTGAATATATGTGAACCTATCACCGCAACTACTTCAATATTCACGCAGAGGGAAAAAAAAGAAATGAGCGCGCACAAATCGATTCTGAAAAAAAAATACCTTCGTCCTCTCCTCGACTTCGCCGCAACTCCTCTCCTCGACTTCGCCGCGCTTCGCCTGACGTCGACTTCGCCGCTCTCCGCTTCTCGTCAACTTCGCCGCGCGTTCGCCGTCGCCGTTGCAGTCGCCGCGCCTTTGCCTTCGCCGTCGCCGTTGCAGTCGCGCTATCGACAGTGGAGAATAAGGTAACTTTTTTATTTTTTCTGGCTCGATTTCGTCTATATTTATACATACCAAAATCGAATCTTATCTGTAGGCTCACGTTTTTTCTGTCGCGATTGCTTTTGGTTTCGATCTCGTGAGTGCTTTCTGTCGCGATTGCTTTTGATTTTCAATTTCAACCCGCGACTGTTTTTTTTTACCAGGCGATGGCGAAACGAAATTAGGGTTTAATTTCGTTTCGCCTGTAGCCGAGAACGAAACGAGAAGGCCGAGATTCCGGCGTTTCGAACGATACCTCATTCCTTGCTTGGTATATCAAATCATTAGTTTCAATGTCCAGTATCATGGTTATAGTGGGCTGTATGGGCCTTGCTAGAGGAGCATAATGCATAATTTAAGAGCCAAGTAAATCTGAAATTCTTTTTTCCTTTTTTAACTGAAAAAGTTATATCTAAATTGAAATTTTTTTAGTGAATTTTTTAAAGAACTTGTAAACATGTTCGGCTTATATATTTAGAAAAAATGTTCGATTTTTATATTTTTGAGAAATTATTTTTTTAAAATGATTGTTCTGGTTATTTTGTAGAAATATTTTCTTATTCTAAGTGTTTTGGAAAGCTAACTAAAGTGCGAAAATGATTTTATTTTTTATTTTTTTATTTTTTTTGGGTATAATAAACGAAAAAGGTGCTTAAAAAACTAAAGAAAGCAAGTGTGTTTGGAATTTATAGTTTGGAACAGTAATTTCTCAAAATATATAAACCCTACATTTTCTAAAATTTTAAGCCGAACTTGTTTACGAACTCGTTAAAAAGAAAATATAGTAATTAATTTTTTATATTTTGCTTTTGCATTCGAATAGAAGGAAATATAGAGCAAGGTAGTTAAGGCGCTAAGGCACAAAAAAGCGCCAAGCTGGAGCCTAGGGCTTTTTTGGGAGCCTTGAGCATGAGGCAGCGAGCAGTCTGGACGGCTCTCGAAGTTCGAACTAGGTTACGTATTTTAATTTGATCGATTTGATTTTGAATTGGGGCTGGTCATGAATTTGTTTTTGAGCTGCTTGATTTAACTGGGTGCAGATAAAATGAAGGGAAGTTATGTGTTTGGGCTCATATTGGATCCAAAAAAATATTCTCCAACAAAGCAGCCCAAGGCGAACTTTTACAGCGCCTCAAAAGCCGGCGCCTTGGGGCTTTTGGGGCTTTTCCGGCGCCTCATGCATCCATAGCGCCTCAGAAGTCAAAAAAGCTCCAGCTTGGAGCCTAGGGCTTTTTGGAGCCTAAGCACGCCTAGGCGAGGGCTTTGATAACACTGATATAGATATAGACCTATCTTTGATCATGCATTTATGCCTTTGCCACTGCTCTTGCATGCCACTATAGCCATCATGGCTTGGGACATCTCATTAAAACTAATAGTCTGTTCGATCAAAACAACCATCACCATAAACTTCGAATTAGTTCCTAATCCAACAGCTGACATTTCATAAAGAAACACAAACTTCACAATAAAAAACAAATGCATTAACCTCTCAAATCATTGTTGTCTATAAAAGACGTAAATCACCAAATTGATTCAATAAGCTTTCTAGAATAATTGCTTTCGTACAAAAATCCAAAAGCAAATCTCGAGTCAGTCATTTTTATCAGTCTACCAATCGGTTTAGATAAAACATCACACACTATTTCATGAATTACTTGTCATTAAAATTGAAAATTTGGTAAAGACGTGAACTTTTATTTTTATTTATATTTATTTTATACAGGAAGAGAAATAAGCCTTTCTAAAAAACTCAATTTTATCAAAATCCAAAAAGCAAACTGTAGCCATTTGATCAAAGAGTTTCATATTGGTTCACAATTGCGAGTACATCTTAGCTTGTAACAAACTTTTGATGCATCGGATTTTCAAATTAACAAAGAATATTAGCATATAAGTATCATTAAACAAAATATCTTTCACTTGAACTTGATTTCATAAAAAACAAACAAGTAGTTCAAAGATTATGGCATCAAGACCAAAGAGGACTCAAGTAATCAATTAATTTTGCTGAGGCCAACGAGCATAGTCCGTCTTGCATCAAACTTTCACGGCACTAGATTTTTGAATACAAAATATTCCCTTAATAAAAATACATCATATTACATTGTTAAAGTGCCATCTTCTCGGCACACATGGTATTTTATCGGATTTTCCCTTTTCTATTGCTTTTAACGTAAACGTACTCGTTGCATTATACCTTTATAGTTTCTAAACTGGGAAGTTCACAATTTTTTATTGATACCTCTAATCATGATATCAAGACCATGCTATACCTCATCCATCTAAGCATAACAATTTTAACACAATAGGCGTGTTAAAACATACAAAACAGTCTCGTTGTAATATATGCTTGAAACTTGAGAGATAGTTTCATTTAACCATAATTAAATTCAATTTTTATCACAAACCAAGTTCATTTTCATCATTACATCAACATTGGTTTACTTTTCAATTCCTTTCAGAGGTACTACTGATTACACCAAACATTCAATTCCATTTTATATAAGTAATAATATAACATGTACTTCAGAATATAAAAAGGCCAAAAAATGCAACATTGTTTTGAATATAATGAAGGGATAAAAGAAATTCAAATGAACAAGCAATTTCTTCCACAAACTAAAAAAAAATAAAAAAGAAGAAGAAAAAGACGGAACTGCATTCTAAAATCCGGTCCATTAAAGGCTTAAAGCTACCATGAACAACCATAAAATAACATGAAAACAGGTCAGGCGGAACAAATAAACACAACATAACCCAAACTATATGTTGGTCAAAATCCAATGCTAATAACCATGCATGCATAGATAGTCCTTACCCACATAACCACAGTATATTCTACCAGTTTAGATAGCTCGGCTTATAACACTTATCATCGACAAAATGGTTAAATAGTCACATTATTCATGACATTTATTTCAGGATTTTTTTAGTTGGCAATAGTCCCACATAGGCACAAACATAGCAACTATCTTCCACTACCTAAAGGCATGTATATTCACACTGTAATTGCCAACAGGTCATTATGTTCATTTATACTTTTCTCTGATGTCTACTTCATTATTTAGCTTTCACTAACAGTTGAAATTACATCTTAGGCAACATTTATTTCATTGCACTCCAAAGTTATACTAAGCAAATGTTAATTACATGTATTAGCTGTTACTTTGTAAAATGTACGTAGCAACAAACTAATAATAATTTTTTACTGCAGTAATAAGGTCAAGTAACACAGATAGATCGACTTGTTATTTTAGTTTAACCAGCCTAAGAATTTTTTATGCTCCCTATACTTTAGGACAGCCTAATCATTCATTGTACACAAATTCCAAATGTTTACATGAGAATATAATTTAATGTGCTACCTTTAATTTATTTTACTTGCCTGTTCATAGTATCACCTAAGCAAATCTTATGTCCTTTTAGTATGTTTTAGTAGTTGATTAAGTAGTTGAACTTGAATCATGCGCTTAATGTCTTCCTATAAATTTAGCACTTCCTGTACTAACTCCTACTACTTTTAGTTCATGCATTATGTGTGTTTTGGTCTGTTAGATGAACAAATAGAAGTAATATTGTGAAATTGATGGGCTTTCTATGTTAATGATACAATTTCCATGATTTAATTTTAGAAACTTCCACAAAGTTCTAGGTTGAGAGGAGGAATTCTTACTACCAGCACAATGTCTGTATCACGAAAAAATGATAAAAATGCTTACAGATATGCGCAATTGTTATACCGTAGATCCAGCAATATCAATGCTCCAACCCAAGCTGTCCACCATTTATCTGCATGCATGCTCAGCATGTAAAAAGGCATAATAAATATAAAATGCATAGAAGTTAAAATATTGGTAATACCATTTCTGTTCAGATTTTCTTACAGTGCACAGACTAACAGTACAATATGTACCTTAAGTTGGATCAGGCAGTAAGTTGTGATGCTGAAACTGATCAAACGTCATGCAGTTGACCACTAGAAAAAAAGAAGTAATTATGAATCAGTCATAATTCAGCAGTTACAACTTACAAACCAATGACCAGTAGTCATTGAAGAAATAAAATTTATAATTTAATAAAAACAACTATTTTGTATGGAACCTACAGTATATAAATCCCCTTATGAAATCTCTGCATTTTAAAAAAACTCTGTAGATATTATGATATGTTGATGTTTTGATACAGTTACAATCATATTATTTGGTAAATATTTTTATGTAACACACATTAATTTGTGAGTTTCCACCTCCAAGTGCCACCATTTTCCCTCCGTCGACCCTTATTAAGCGAAATCAGAATGATTTGCTTAATCACAGATAGACATACATTTGTGTTTTCGAACCTACAGAAGAAAATATTGAAAATAAAAAAATTAGAGAATGTGTTTTAAAATGGGATTAGTAAATGAGAAATCGTGTTGGCTATTTTTATCAGAAAAGCTTTGAGGTGGAAATTGTTGACCCCTTTCATTAGCGTTAGCCTCGCCCGACGGACCTTCGATTGGATATTATCGTTGGAGCTCGAGCAGGAACCCTGGCCCTCCTAGGTGGAGGTTCAACTGGAATTACAAATCGCCCGGGATGCAATAGGCCCCATTGGCGAAGATTCTCGTTTCGTTAGAACATAGGAAGTGGTGCGATAGCAAATGTTGACTCCCTTAAAGGTCTTTAAGGTTTCGGAGTGCGCATTGCTGATATCTCGTTCGGGAAGATATGTAAAGAGAATGAAAATGAAGTTAGGAACTTGGATAAATTGAATCAAAATGCGGAAAAGAAACCAAGGGAGAAGCCTTACGTCTGGACAACCAGAGCCGGTTGAAGCCAAAAGGGCATCGAATGAAGAAACATTCATTCTTGAAGTAAGAACGCTTGTGAAGCGCATAGGTAACTTTGCACTGACACCAGGCTTCGACGATTAATAAGGAGGACGAGTTGGCTCGCTTCTTGAAGCTCAGAAGATGTGTTAGTCCTCAAAGATCGGTGGTCGCTGTAATCGCATCATCAACACAACATGCAGAGAGTTGACATATATTCTTAGGTTTTATCAGAGGAATAGAGTACCTATCGATTGAGATTATTTAAATAGTTTGAAGTTGAGATTTCATAAGTAATTTACATGGTTTAGAATATAAAATATTAGGAAAGAACCGAGATGAGTTCTAAATAGCTGTAGAAATGTTAAAATGTAGGTATTTGAAGCTAAAAACAGAAATTTACAATACAATGTATGATAGAATTATCGAGATAAATAAATAATAAATTAAATTTGTTAATATTATTTATGTTATGTGATTTATAAGTCTTTATATTTGAATAAAAAAATAATTTTATCACTTTCGTTCATATGAATATAGTTTACAAGTTGAAATGGTCATATTTTAGGATTTACTAGATGAATTAATGAATATTTGTTAATTGAATTTATTCAAATGTTTTAAATTCAAGATTACATAATTAATAAACATATATTGGTTAATGTACAAGCGATATTGAAGAGGATTTTGTATACAACTGTATAAGTTTCAAACTTAACGTTAAAAAAAGAATTATACAATGCAATGCATAGTAAATATATTGATATAAATGAATTATAAATTACACCAATAATTATTATTTATGTATATTTTTACGTTATATGATTGATGTATTTATATATCTAAATAAATTTTATACCCTTTTTGTTAATACAAACATGGTATAAATAATGATATTTTCATATTTTTATAATTTATTTTACAAATCAACGAATAATAGTGTACTGAATTATTTAAATAGTTTTAAGATTACAATTAATCCTAGTATATAGAGTTAAATGTAAGATATTAAAAGGGAACTGAAGAGTTTTTTTTAAATGGTTATAGGAATTTTTAAATGAAGGTATTTGAAGTAAAAAAATATAATTTTGTAATGAACTATATGATGAATTTATTGAGATAAATGAATTGTAAATTGAATTTGTTATTATCGTTTGTGTATATTATGTATATATTGTATGTGACTTACGTATCTTAATTTAATGATAAAGTAATTTTATCATTTCAGTTAATGTGAGTGTACATATTGAAATTTTTGTATTTTCATCGTTTGGTAGACGAACTAGTGAATAGCATTTAATTGTATTCATTTAATTAGTTTAAGTTTGCATAATTAATTTAAATCTATGGATCGAAACATAAACTATAAAGAGAAAAGTGAGGTTAGTTTCGTAAATAACCGTGGTAATTTTAAATATAGCTATTTAAAGTTAAAGATAGAATTTTACAATGCAATGTATGCTAAATTTATTGAGATAAATAAATTTAAATTTGTATTATTGTTTTATGTGATTTATGTGTCGTAATCGGATAAAAGAATTAGTTAGCAACAATAGTGGTATACATACTGAAATTGTCATTATTTAGTAAAATATTAATAAATATTAGTTAACTGAATTTATTTAAATAGTTTAATCTCGATTATGTAACTTAAATATATGGACTTGAATAAAAAATGTTAGAAGCAAAGAGGTTTCGGCCATCCCGGTTTGGTTCCGACTGGAGACGGGATAAGATTAAGGAAAAAACTCATCCTGCTTAAACTCGGTACAGAAAACATTTTTTTCAATCTGTGGTAGGAACAAGATCAAAAGGGGCAAACCGACAAAAGCAATTGAATAAAAAAAAACTAAAAATCAATTACCTCGAACCAAAATCGAATTGGGCAAGTAGCATCTGATTGAAATCGAGCAGCTGAGCTGAAGTTGATTTAAGGGGCATACTCATTTTTTTGGATCGATATCAGCTCCGCGAAAAGATAGAAGACGAGAGGCTTTGCTTTTGAAAAAAGATGAGGACGAGAGTGTTTTCGGAAGGTTATTTGTGATTTTAGGGTTAGATATTAGGGAAAATGTTTATTGGGCCTGTAAGATAAATAAAATATAATTGGGCCTGCTGTATTAAATTAAATATAACGTTCATTCTAATTAATTGGGCCCGTTTAATTTAGGTAGTTTAAGTATAATGTTTCATTCTAATAAAGGTTTACAAATAAATTATAATTTTTAGTTTGATTTTAATGCTTTATATTTAACTTGTATTTAATTTTAGGTACACAGTACACTATGACAAATCAAACTAACGTAATGGCAGTGGGGACCGAAACTTCTGAAATTTCCGAAATCAATCGAAACTATACAAATTTCAAATGATCAAAACTGAGACCGAAACTGAGTTCTTGAACCTTGGTTAGGATGTAATTGATGAATTATTTGTAAATAATTTCATAAAATTTTGAATATATGTACCAAAATGTATAATGATGGGAGATATTTAGTAAAATAAGTGTAAACTAATAAATTAAAAGATTTGAAAACAAAATATCAAAAGAGAGAATTAATGAGAAGAAAGAAAACTCCTAAAATCAATGAGGGAGCTAGAAAATCTTCTGCTTTACGATTATCTAATAGATCCGAAAAATGAGATCGGTGGTTGAATATATATCTTTCTTAAAATAAAGTGAATCAACCAAGAAATTAAAGAATACTATGATTCTCAGGCCAAATTGCTATACAAGTTTCTTGATCTTTATTTTATGGTATTAATATTTTTTGTTAATCATGCTATGATTTTTTTTATTGTTATTAATGTTATCAAAAGTATTTAAAAACATGTCATTTCGTAACATTATTTATAAATTAAAAACATAGAATCACATGATACTAAAATATATTAGAAAAAAGAGGTTAGTGGGATTTGAACCTGAGGCTTGTTTTGGAATAGAGTTGGCCAAAGTGAGTGAAGTGATTATAAATTTTTTAGCGAAAATGTGGTTGTTGGGAATTGAACTTGGGCGTTCATGAAAATAAAACGAGTCAAGGTTAGATTAGCATTTTAATTCTAAGATCATGAGAAAAAAAAGACAAAATGTTGAGAGGGACCCAACTATACTATATATAATATGATTACAGAGCTTTCAAACTCTGATTTATTCTTCTTGCAACTACGACTCTTCATATAATCTTTTTTTTTTGAAAATGTGCATTATTATAATATGTTACATCTTTAACTTTGCTACTATACTGAAAATTTGATAATTGTGGAACACGCATGTTTATATATACAAATAATACATGTAATATATATTTTTCCTTGTTAACTGATCGATGCACTAAATATAGGATGTTTATGCATCCTTGCTTTCTCATCTTTTATGGTTCTTTAAAATTGCCATTTGCTGTCTTTTTGATCAAAATAATTCATACATGTGGATATTCATGCTTATGTTGCTGCTCTTCTTTTGCAGATGCATGTCATAATTCAATTATGTGTCCTACATGCTTTTCTATAGTTAATTTTTTCCTTATTCAGGATTTTTCGGGTGATTCATGCTCCCATTTTTCTTCAATTCTTTGCCTCTGATAGATCACACATGAAAGATTTGGATGGTACCTGGATCTCTCCACCTCCCGTATATCCTCCTATTGTTGCTCAAGGTATTCTCCCATTTCAAATGTACTTTAATATTTGGTGATACTCATTCATGATGAGATAGATTACAAAAAAATAAAATAAAAATAAAAATCCTAAATTTACTAACTGTAATTGAGTCGCTATGGCTAATTAATGCAACAAGAATGAGAGACTTGAAACACCACCTACATGTGAAAATAATTATTAGCAAACAATGTCATGCTTACGTACACATGTAAATAGGATCACGGTAAACAAATAAATGCAAGAATTATGGATATTTATCCAAGAACCTATAACATGTATGATCCGGCATAAATTACGCTAATACTAAAATATGTGAAATAATATGCTATTTAATTTTCATTTCTCTTCGGGAAATATATATTTGTTTTCAGTTAATAATGGTTTGTCTGAAATCGTAAAATCAGTGGTAAACTTGTATACTTTATACTAATTAGAGAGCATCTGATACTATAATAATTGTGCTGTTCCCGGGGGTACACAAAACTAACTTAATTGACAGTCCCATCTTTTACTCGTAGAGAATGTTCAAGATATTTTGTATAACTTATATTGCTAGCTTTCTGCAATGGATTATACATAGATTCTCATCTAAAATAGTAGTTGGCCATAAAATTAAAGAGTCTTGTCTGCTAAAACAATCAGGTGTCCCCTTGTTTGTATTCTTTAAATAAGTTATTTTTACTAAAACTCGAAATACATACACTAGTTTTATAAGTTGTGAAAACTATTTATAAGTAGTTTATTTGAGTTTGGATGTTTGGAAATTTGGACACTTGATATAAGAAGGTAGCCCAAGTGGTTCCAAAATTATAATTGAAGAAACAACTATTTATTGCTCATAAATTATGGTAAATATTCTAAAGTAATTTTTGCCAAGTAAGTTGCTAAAATAGCCTTGTTGTTTCGAATAATTTACAAATAAATTGTCACTTTTTTATGTTTTCCCTCTTTTTATGTGGAAAGGTCCAATTGTATAATTTGGTTGGGTGGCCATGGTTGGTTAACCGAACCAGTTAGATAATTGGCTAGTCAAACTGTCAACTATTTCCGATTTGGGTAAGTGAACTGAAATTGTTTTTGAATGGTTTGTATGGACCAAAACGTTCAAGGTTAACTGCAATTATCTGAACAGTTAACCGTTCTAACATATTGGTTAACGGATTGTTGGCTAGCCACGGTTAACCAAAACTAGTTGAATCTGCTGTATTCATATTGCACAACGCAGTAAATAATTTATGGTAAAAAATTTTTTCCACTACATAAAATTCCTTGATTTGACAGTAGCATCTGATAAACATATTGGTTGTTGATGTCGTATTACAGTCAGCGGGGCTTGGGTTTGAAAATTTGAATCCCATTTCAGTTCAGTTTCATTTATATGCTACTGCTAGATGCTTTTGAGGCTAATTAACTATAAACACACAAGGAAAAGGAATACATAAAGCTTGAATGGTATTTACAGGGTGTTAGCTGTAAGAACTACTGGAGTTTGACAGATCTCAATTGAAATAATTCGCTTGTTTTAATATTCTTGTGTTAGCAATATTCATGATAAAAGAACAACATTATCTTTTCACATGTTCATAAGATTTTCATCAAGAAAATTAAATGGTTACTTAAATATCATTATCAAGCTGCAAAAGGAAAATATGCGATTATTTAAGAAATACAAGTTTGCACCAAGACAACTTTGGATTACATTTAGTTGCCAGGCCGATGTATTATCATAATCCCAATTAGTATCTCTCTCACTTGCAGAAGTAGAGTGTCATTCCAGATTTGTGCTGTAAGATGCTGATAATTTGGATCATTTTGATATCGAATCTTCTATGCCGCTGCTTACAGAATTGGCATGTTAATTCTTGGAATCTCCTAGTCACAAACTCTGGATTCCCAGTATGCAACCAACAGAAGTTTGCAAATATTTGTGAAAAAGTCCACTCTATTTAAACGTTTGGATCATTTGGCAAAAAATTACAAGTTTTTATTGATTGGGCATAGTGGGACACTGAAAGTTTGGAACTAGGAGATTTGTACCCTTTAGTTTCAGCATATTGATTAATGTGAACACAAAAAGATAAATATGCTAAAAATATGAAATATCATGTTGTTTATTACACACGGGATGCTAATGAAACACCGGGCCTGTCATATAAAACAAATAAAAATATTTAAAAGATAATAGTTCAGTTAAACGATTAGTTAACTGTCCAAATTGTCTTAATTGTTAACTGTAATGCAGTTGGTTAGCCGTTTAATTCAATTAGGTCTGTTAAGTGCTCAAATCGGTGAAATACCTATCATCATTTGGTATACATTCATTACTTATATGTCATTGTAGCCAAGCATAAAACTGACTTATTTTAACTTAGAAGTAAAGTTACATCCAAATCATTTAATATTCACAAAACTACCTTAAAATTTAGTATTTAAAACTCCTTTTAAGTAGATTTGAAAGAATTAGTTATCGAATGATCCTGATGATACTATTTTTTATTTGCTTGGAACCGGTAAGTTAAAGTGATAAATAAGGATGTAATCTATCAGACAACAGTAACTAAGATTCATAAAAATGTCAAAAGCCAGGGTACTAAATCTAAGATTTTTGGATTTAGACTCATTTGTGTTGGGTTATGTTCCAAGAAAAAAGTGTTATAGAAAAAATATCAAGAACAAAAACATGGCTACCTCAATTAACTTTTTCCCCCTTCTATTCTTACAGCGGTTAGAATCATTCATATATAAAGATTGAAACAATAAATGACAAATTGAAAAGAAACAATTATAATAATTATGAGAAACTCTGCTTGAACACAAATATACACTATTGGTGATACAATTTATCTCAATTATTATATCTCATCTCATTGTATTGTTGATACAAATTATCTCAAATATACACCTAGGAGGGCTAGGGTTCTCTCATGTTAGCATCTTTTGGATTGAAGAACTCCATTTTTTGTGGACACATTTGCAACGATTCTTTAAAAAGGGATTGGAATCATCATTTCTGGACAGAAGCCCTATTCATCAAATTTTGAAGTAGCTTAGAAGTTAAAATTAAAAACAATAATTTATTGGTTGCAACTTATTAGGTATTGTCAAAGGACCACTAGCTCAAGTGACAAGTGATATGACGCTCTAGATTGAGGTTCTAAAGGCCATGAGTTCGAACCTCCAAGACATCAAAATGAGTGCTTTGCTTGATAAAAGTACCACTCTTGTTATAAAAAAACCTACGATAGATATTCACAAGTAATTTTGATTTAGTAAATGTGTGAAATAGTCTTGAGTTTCAAACAATTTACAAACAAATTACACTGTTTAATATATATTCACAATCGTTTTACATGGACGGGTCCAATCATGTAATTTGTTATACATTCATTACTTATGAGTTATAGCAGACAAACATCAAAATTCGCTTATTTTAACTTGAAAGTCAAATTACATCTAACTTTTTTTACTATTCAATCAAAATTACTTAAAATTTAGTATACAAAACATTTTTAAGGAGATTCGAAATAAGTGGTTATCAAATGGTCCGAAAGATGCCGCCTTTTATTTGTTTGAAACAAATAAATTAGGATAAGGAATAAGGATGTAATCTATTAGACAACAATAATACAACTTTGTAAAAATGTCAAAAACCATGAGTTGTAAAGCTAGTGTTGGATTCACGTTCTCTAGATATTATTATCAAAATAAGTTGGAAGAAAAAGCAGTGTAGAGATAAAACAGCGAAGGAAAAGTATGGTTACCTTAACTTGGTTCTTTCTTCTTTTTTTTGCCATGGTTAGTTACATTTATACATAAACATCTAAATGATAAACAACAAACTTAAATGAACAATTAAAATCCGTGTGTGTGTGGGAGAGAGTATACATGGATTGTTTACTTCATGGTTTTAAATATCGGATTTCGGTCACGTTTCGTCTCAGAATTTTTACACAAGTTATCTCGTATCGGGGGAGATCTCGGACGAGATGAGTACATATTGGGTGTACATCTCGGATTGACATCTCGAGTTTTATAATGCATCTCGGGAATATCTTGGATGTACTTACGTGTCTAAAATCGATATGTCAAAAATTTATTGAACGGTTATAACTTTCTTAGTAAAAATAAATGGTAACATACTTGATTTACATGAAAAAAGAAATATTTGTAGAAGAGTAGTTGCTTGATTAGCTTAATTGATTTGGTAATGATTGAATAATATTCTTTTATTTGAACATAATAAAGAAGTGAAACCTTTCGCTATGACCCATTAAGATAAAAAGTAAAAAATATGTTCAAGAAGTTGGTAAATTATAATTGGATTGAGTAGTTTCTTTTGAATCAATATGAAAATAAAAAATATTATGCAAAATAAGAAAAATGTATAATTTCGGGTGAGATCTCGGATTGAGATTTTGATCCATATTTCGGATGAGATTTGAATATCTCGGACGAGATGAGTTTCAAGGGAGATATGGAGGAGATTTGATGTCTCGTCTCGTTTAAGTGTGAAAATGAGATCTTGGAGGAGATCTCGGGCGATATATAGGAGATTTAAAACCATGGTTTACTTAACCCTCTAGTGCTGATATTATTAGACTTACCACCATTATTTCTCAAATAAATGTAGCATTTATCAAAACAAGTCAAATCTTATGTCATGAGAAGAAGGTAACTTTGATAAATTGGAAATTAGGTGGTCAAGTCTGACATTTCAATGATCATTGTCAGGTTAGTCAAACAATTCCAATATGTAACAATGGCAAGGGAAAATTTTTGTGCAAAAATCTTGTTATTACACAAATACATGTGGATATGGCAACCTTCTGTGTGAATATCTTTTTTTATTACATTTGAAGAGATGAGTTTTTCGAGGGTTTGCTTGAAAGATGCATAGATTTATACCTCTCTGTGTGTGTGTGTGCAGAATTGATATGATCCGTCATATACCTCTTTATAAATACATCATTCTCTACATCTTCCGATTAAAATTTCAAGCGTGGAACTTTCTCAATGGAAAAGCGTTTTCTTTTTGAAATGTGTAATTAGTGACATGATTCATCTCCCTAGGTACGAGGCATATGCTTTCACAGTCTGCTCTCATTTTGTCATAGTTTTTACAACATAGGCTATCTCTTATTACCATAGAAAACTTGGAATTCTTCTTGCGATTCCTACGTAAATATAAGAATTTGATCCTCCTATGCATCGCGATAGTTCAAATTGTGATTGCCATGTCAGCATCTTTTGGATTGAAGAACCCTATATTTTTAACACATTTACAACTATCTTTGCAAAAGGATTGGAGTAACCATATCTGGAGAGAAGCCACTTCCACTAAATTCTGTAGCCTAGGAGTTAAAATTGAAGAAACACTTATTTTTTGCTTGTTACTTATAATAGGTATTCCTAAGTAATTTTGACCAAGTAAATGAATAAAATATTTTTGCTATTTCAAACATTTTCATTATTTAATATTCACCATCCTGTTACGTGAATGCTTGCAATTATGTAATTGTTTATACGTTCATCTTTCTCATAAATCATAGTACTCAAACACCAAAATTAGCTTATTTTTACTAAAGAATAATTACATCGAAACACTCATTAAAATGCAGTCAAAACCTAATATGCAATCAAAACCACTTAAAAGCTAGTATTCAATACCTTTTGAAGGAGATCCAAAATAAGCAGTTACCAAATAGTCTCAGTGACGTCTTTTCATTTGTTTGGAACCGATAAATTTGGGTAATGAATAAGGATGTAATCTATTAGACAACAATAACAAGGCTCTGTAGAAATGTCAAAGACCATGGCTAATAAAGTTATGAGAATTTCCAATGTGGATCCAATGGTGTTTGGTTTATATTTCTAAAGACATCATTATCAAAATAAGGTTTAAGGAGAAAATGTCACAGAGATAAAAGGTAGGGGAAAAATGGCTACCTCAACTAATGTTTTTCCTACTTATTTTATGTGACTAGTTACATTAATACTTAAAAATCTAAACAATAAGTAACACGTTGAAAAGAAATAACTACTGTATGCTCTGTAGTAAATTTTTTTCTAGACCTCCGTCTATACGTTAGACGAGGCCTATCGATAAACCTAGGCTTTTCGTCTCATATGAGCTAACTCTCCTAGGACCTTCGGTTGCTGATTTGGTCCCATATATCGAGATGAAAATATTATTATTAGATGTGTAATTAACCATAATGAAAAGAAGAATATTTTCAAACTAGAAATTTTATTACTAATAGAAATATTTTACAAAGAGAGAAGATTGGCTTTCCGTCATTACAAACTTAAATATATTTTATTGGCTTTCTCAAATTTATATAGCCTCCATAGTACAACAAACATAGCTATACATACTAATTATTTGCACGTCTTCCGGTGAATGTTAACCGGCAATTGTAAGTTCTTCGAGCATTCTGGACTATAATGCTTCTTTCTTTTGTTTTGATTTGACATCTTCTTTTGGCGTGGCAAATTATTGTTCTTTGCTTTTTTTTGGTTGATGAATCTACTTTTGTGCTAGATAATAATCTTGTTGATGAGTTGTCTTCTTTTATTAGTGAAACTTTTGAGCTGGCTGATATTGGCGAATCTTTTGCTTTTGCGCTGGCCTTTCGTAATAGAGAAACTTTTATAGGTGGTAAGTAATAAGATAATGAACTGTTGGATAGATTATAGTGCTGGAAATCCCGATGGAGGTGATGGTGGAGGTGACACAGAATTAAGTTCCTCATATTCTAGGACTAAGCCTAGCCTATCAGGTATAATAAGTATCTTTATTAAGGCTTCTTTCCCCTTAATAAGTTTTCTGCTATAACCAATATTGGTATGACCACTCTTAGCGTATATATTTCCTTTTGTAGACGTCCTTTTCAGGGGTTTTATCTGTTAAGATACTTATAAGTTCATCCTCACTGTCATAGTTTAAAGTAGCTTTGAGCTGTTGTTTTAAATCTTTCTTTGAAGAATTTCCTACAAGTTCATAAATCAGATAAATCCCTTTTAAGGAGGTGATGTAACTGGTATTTTAATTGGTTCATGGTTTATTAAACCACTTTCTGATAAAATAGAATTTTTAAAGAATTTGTATTTATCTCATCATTTTATTAACACCATCTTTCTAAACAAAGAATATTTTCAAAGATTGATCCAAGCTTTTGAAGCATCCTTAGGACTATTACGGCATCCCAATTTCATGATCCATGGTACTTGATAAAACACTGTGAATGTTAAACTATGATTTTTTCTTGAAGTATTAAGTTGAACAAATTCTTCATAAAAATTCCTTATCCTTTGCGGTAGAATGATTAGATACAATCCAAAATTTGAAAACCAAACAATAATCCAATTAGGGAAATTTAAGGATTTCTGGTTTCTAAATAGAATAAACCAACCACGTTGTCTCTACTTATTTTCATATAAGGATTTTTGAAGGCTGTGATTAATTCCTTTGACTTATATAAATTTTTTCCATTGTTATGGGGAAATCACTTTTATGATAGAAGTCTTTGAAAAAACCCAATCTCCACCTATCCTTAAGGCAGAATCAAATTGAATAATCCTGTATAGGTTAAAATTTTCTGATAATAATTAAAATTCTTTGGATAAAGGTATGGATCTGTAAAGTTTTTCAAATAGAAAGTCATAAGTTCTTCTGCAGATAAATGCATATATTTTCTTTTAATGGAAGATACCCATATTGTAGATATTGGAATATATGGATACACATATTCTTTTGCTGAAGCAGATTTTACTGCTAATTCATAAGCGCCAATTCTCAGTTTTTCATCTGCTGGAGTAGTTTTTAAGACTTCTTCTCTTAGTGTTATCTCATCTTTTTAGAAAATCGATCGGACGAGATGATGATGCAATTTTACTCTTCCTGTCTTTTCTTTATCTTTATTCATTTCTACCATGTAAAAATTCTCGAGTTAAAAAATCTGGTAAAGAATTATTAGATCGTTTAATAAACTCAATATCGAAATCAAATACTGATAAAATTGCTTGTCATATGACAAATATATGTTTTGATGCGATGTTTTTAACATTTTTTTATAAAATTTCTTTGGCGGATTTACAATCTACTTTTAATAGAATTTTTGTATACATAATACAAAACAATATTTCCTTTTTAACAGTAAAATAATTTTTTAAATAACATTATAGGAGATTTCCTAAATTATTATTTACCAATTGTATTTATGGTTTCCGTAGTTATAATATTTTACTATCATGTAATTACTTGGATTCCAAGTAATCTTAATATAAATACCAATCATGTATCGTTAAATTAATGAATCAAGTGATCAATAAAAATATAGCGTTTTAATTTTTATTCGTCTCTTCTTTTTCTTCCCCTCTTCTTCTATATATTATATTTTGTTTTATTTTATATAATAATAATTTCAACATAATTAACCATGGGTCCTTGCCAGATCCCTGGTTCGAATCTCATCAAAGATTCTTTATTATTAATTCTTTGTTTAAAAATACCACATATCAAACTTTATCTGATGCGTCTGTTTCAACTATTTTGAGTGCATCAAGATTGAGAATGACTAAACAAGTAATTTCTTTAAAGTTTGCTTTTATTTTAATCACTGCATTAGTATGTTCTTATGTCCAAGCAGGTGAATTTTTTCTTAATCTTTCAAACAATAGTTTAACATCATAAGCTAAATCTTTATAAAATTCAGAAACATAATTTAAGCTTTCTAAAAATCTTTGTAATTGATTTCTATCTTTTGTTTCGTTTGGAATTTTTTCTACGAATATAATTGCTCTGCTATGGAAAATATTGTTCCATCTTTAATGACGTGTCCAAGAAATCTAATTTCTATTTGAAAAAAGTTACCTTTTTTGCTTAAACGATTAATCTGCCATTTTGTAATATTTATAAAAATATTTAAATGTTTAAAATGCAGATCAATTGATTCTGAAAATATCAAAACATCATCGGTATATATTATAGTAAATGCTATATAAGCGTTGTAAATGTCATTCGTGATTTCATGAAATTCTAAAGGGGCGCTTTTTTAACGTGAACGCCATACATTCCATTCATAATGACCAAGTGGAATTGTGAATGCTGTTTTGTATATGTTATCTTTTTTAATCTGAATTTACCAAAATCCAGATTTCACGTCTAACTTTGGCTGAATAAAGCCTTGCTAGTAAAACCTTTTTTATTAGAAATTGGATATCTAATCTATTTTAATGCCTTATTCAAAGGTTTATAATATAAATAGTCTTGGAATACCTCGTTTCAATTTTGCTGCATTTTCAACATAAAATACCGAACTCCATGGACTTTTGGATGGTCTAATAAGACCCATTTGTAGTAATTCTTCTAATTTTTTGTTTACACATTTCTAAATGTCTTTGAGACATAACTATAGGTCTAAATTTAGTTGGAATTTGACTTTCTCTAAAGTCGGGTTCATAAGATAAACTTATCTCATGTTTTTTTTCTTTGCCAAAAGGCATTAGAAGTGTCTGCCCAAATTATTTTTTTCAATATAAATTTGTAAGTCTTTTCTCCTCGCATGCAAATGTGGCAACAATAATTTCTCTTTTATTTTCTTATAATTTATCTCTTGAGATAAAGAGTTTAAAAAGTTTTCTTTTCTTTTAATGCTTTTTTGCATAACATCAATTTTATGATGTTTTGGTTGCGACACAAATTTAAATGTTAATTTCTGATTATTAATAATGCTAGTAATTCTTTTTTTGATACATTTGTTATGAGGTATACAAATGTAAGAAAGAATTACCTAGTATAACATTGTGAGATAAGTTTTTAACTATTATAAATGACATTTCTAAACAAATATCATTATTACATACAACAGTATTTTGTAGTTTATAATTAAATAATAATTTTCTACCATATGTGGAATTTAATATTTGTGATCTTAGAGAAGAGAAATATTTTGATGGTACCAACCCTTCATTGATGCAGTTTAAATCTGCACCAGAATCTATTATTGCCATTGTAGTAAAATAATATTATTGTGTACTACAATAGTAATAACTCCGTCTGTGTAGTTTTCTATGCAGTCTATCCCAAGCCAGGATAAGGAGGAGGGTTATGATAGGCTTGGCGATGGAAATGAAAACTTATTATATTTCGTTGGGGGCGTAACCCTCTTAGCGACGCGCCATATCAAGGCTCGGGTATGGTGATAAGTGAGCAAGGGCTGGGTCGCCACTCCCTTAGTGGCATGCCATATCAAGGCTCATGTATGGTGATAAATATGCAAGGGTTGGATTGTCACTCCCTTAGTGGTGCGCTACATCGACGTCCCGATGTAGTGATAAATGAGCAAGAGTCTTCGCACTTTACTCGGTGGGTGCGAGGAGTAAGGAAGCTACTCGATGAAAGTAGGATTCGGTTAGGTAGTTGGAATGTAGGAACCTTAACAGAAAAGTTAAGAGAGATAGTTGATACTATGACTAGGAGATGTGCGGATATCTTATGCGTTCAGGAGACCAAATGGACGTGTCAGAAAGCGAAGTAGGTGTAGAGCACATGCTTCAAGTTATGGTACGCGGGAAAAGAACGTAACAAGAACGGAGTAGACATATTTATTGACAAGAACCTTAAAAACAGAGTGGTGGACGTTAGGAGTCAAGGGGACATGATCATCCTAGTCAAGCTGATAGTTGGTGATACGGTTCTGAACGTCATTAGTGCATATGCCCTACAACTAGGCTTAAGTGAAGCTCTCAAGAGGTATTTCTTGCAAGAGTTAGATGTCATTGTTAGAGATGTGCCTAGTAGCGAGAAACTTTTTATAGAAGGAGATTTCAACGGTTATGTTGGTACAGCTAGTGAGGGGTTTAAGAGAGTGCATGGTGGTTTTGGATATGACGATATGAACCAAGAATGAGAAGAAATATTGAATTTCGCTATTGCTTATGACCTCATGATAGCTAATATCTTTTTTAGAAAGAGATAATGACACTTAGTTACTTTCATTAGTGGCCAACACTCTAGCCAGATTGACTGTCCTCACTAGAAGAGATGACAAACGAGCTTGTGCAGATTGCAAAGTCATAGGAGGAGAATGTGTTGTCTCACAACATCAGCTTTTGATGCTCGAGTTTCGTCTTCAAATACGTGTTCGACAAAGATAAAGGTGAAAGTGTACGTGTAGTACTAAGGATCGTGTAATATGGTATGTTAATGCAGAAACTGGTAATAACAGTAAAGTACAAATTAAAGTAAGCACACCAGGAATTTTTATACTGGTTCGAACTTCCCGTTCTACGTCCAGTCCCAGAATACCCTCTGGATTTAAACTAAACCCCTCACTTAACCCGGAGGAATAGGTATTCGACACCTGAGCAGCCGAACAGGAATTTTCCGCCTCAACAGCCGAAGAGGACTTCAACTTTAATACAAATAATTTGTTGACGAATGTGTTCTGAATAACACTGATTGTCTTTTGATAGTACAACTTTCCTATAATCAAATCCTCAAGAGTATATATGTGTGTGAAGATTTAGAAGGAAGATAATCACGTAGAATCGAAGTATATGAATTAATTCAAGGATTCTAGTGATATTGAATAAGAATGAATGCTCTTATTTGCAGAAATGAATAGAGATTAGATTTCAGAAATATAAACAAGAATCGGTTATTGTAAAAGTGAATTGAATATGTTTATATAGTTGTAGAAGAGTTGTAATCTTTCATGAAGAGTTTTAGTTAACAGTTGTGCCCATACCTCTTGAAATAGAGGACATTCCTCTTCATGAAATGATCGCGCCTCTTCAGAAAACTAGCCGTTTTTCTCTGGTCGGTCGACCGGAAAACCTGGCCGGTCAGCTGAGTTAAAATACGTATACAAAACAGAAAGTCACTCTGCATATGATACAGGGTCGGTCGACCGAGGATCCTGGTCGGTCGACCGACCTGGTGTTATATGCACAGTGAACACAATTTTGATATAAAATGTTTTGTGTGCGTGTGTGATTATTTGAGGAATGATTTTAACATTATTCTAAGACTCAATAAAATAAAATATCCATACTAATCTCTGGATTGTAAAGTTATCTCCTTTGTAGTGCACGGTATGCACTTATTCTCTTTTTGTCGCTTTCATATAGTATTCTCGTCGTATGATCTCTGAAGCTTGTGTCATGAATCAAAACTCATGAATCAACATTCTCCCCCTTTTTGATTGATGACAATACTTATGTGACGAAGTAATATTGACATATATATTATAGTTCTCCCCCTGAATATATGGCGACTTTTCTGCAAAAATTCGTTAGTTTGCATACATTTCTCCCCCTTTGTCATCGACAAAAAAGAATACTTATAACATATTAAAGTAATGCAAAACATTTAAATTTACATGGTACATTCTTGAGCTTAATTAGAAATAATTTAAAGATGTTTGCTTAGAACATAACATAACCATAATTAAGAAACAAATAAAGTACAAGAAATTCTTGAAAGTAAATAAATTGTAAAAATACTACAATTACTCCTCATCATCGTCGGTATCTCACTGTTCTGGATGAAGATTTTCATCGAGGGGAGCCGGTTCCTTACCCCGTCTTTGAGTAGTAGGTGCGGGAGCTGCCGATGTGCTGGAACTTGTGTTATCGGATGTAGACCAAGAGAAATTTGGTATTGGTCTTTTTCCAGGAGCAACAAATGAAGCACCGGCTTCAGAAGTACATGATAAGGCATCCCATAAATTTACGAAGAAGCCTTTGATCTTCTTGAAACGCCCATCAATTTTTCGTAGTCGAGAATCCAAAGCTAGTTGATTGCGAGCCAAAATATCAATGGCAGCAGCTGTACTAGTACCGGGAGGTGGTCGTTGGATTGAGGTTTGACGAGTTATACGTTCCGTAGAATGAGTGGATGGTTGAGGTGTAGAATAGCTGCGACGTAGTTGTTCTCGTGAAATGGTACGCCATTGCTGAAAGGTTGAAATTTGGGACGGTGCATCGGGTAACTTCATTAATTTTATTGTTCGTGAGTCAAAGGTACGAACTTTGGATGTTTCGGATTTCGGAGCATGAGTGACAAAGTTGTTAATCAACCGCATTATGTATTCTCCATAATAAATATGGAGCATTTTTCCTTGGTTGAACGTAAGGAATTCATCCATAAGAAGTTGTGTTCAATTTACCCGAATATTTCCACACATAGCATATAACGCCTTGAAGTTTTCGGGATATACTAAGTGGTATGACCCTCCTCTTGGAACAATAGACTTCATCATGAATCGATGAAAAAGTCGTGCTTTAGGTCGGAGAGATGAAGTTTGCCTTAAATCGGTAGCATCATCTTCAAAGAATAGATGACTTAGGCGGTCACGAGTTGATGTATTACAGTCTACATCATGTAATGATATTCCACCCGGTCGAGCATTTAAAATATGATTCATTCGATCAATGGAGAGAAAAATCGAAGTGCCACAAACCGATGTCCAAACACAATTTTCAGTGTTTCTCGGTGGATTTACAAGGTTGAGATTTGCTAGGAATAACTTGACCATTATATGATTAATTTTCAAGTTGTTTTTCCTATGGTCAAGAAAAGCATCAAGACCACTTTCAAGAGCGGCATTTTCAACACCGTAGGAGGTAAAATCAGGATAACTTACAAAAGACTCCTCAAAGATTTTGGCATCTTGAAGCCTTATCCATCTTTCTAAAGCTTTTTCACTTACTAGCCAAGAAGCAATTTGAGAGTCTACAGGAGTTGAGGAAGATTGGCCAGCAGTAGTCTTAGATTTCTTCTTGGGGGCCATTTTTCTTTGAAGAATTTGAAGAAGTTTAGGAAGGTTGTAATGGGGGCTAGGGTTAAAATCTGTTTTGGGAGAGTAAAGTGAAGAGGTGAGATAAAAAGGTGAATGGATGGGTTAAAATATGTAAGCAATTTCAGCAGAAAAGCTCGTTCGGTCGGCTCAAATTCCTGGGTCGGTCGACCGAGTTGAGGTTCAGAACAGTGCTGAAACTTTCGGGAAGAGCTTCGGTCGACTCGTGCAGGGTATTCGGTTGACCGACTTTAAAAAAAATGTTCTAACATCATTCGGGAAACAAGTTCGGCTGACCGAGTCAGGTTGTTCGGTCGACCGAGTTGAAAGAAATCTGTTTTTGTTTTTTGTTTTTTTTTAAAAACTTCTCGGGACAGCTTCGGTTGACCGATTCAGACTTTTCGGTTGACCGAGGCATGTGAACAGACAAGTTTATGCTGTTTTTCAGACAAGAATTATAGAAATATAATTATATTATTGCATCATATATATCTATACATCTTATTAAAAAAATAACATATATATATTAAATTATAGCCATGGTGCATCAGCATCGATGTTCCCATGAATTTGGAGATGGAACGTTTTCTACCGGTGACCATATTGGAGCTATTGGAGATTGAACATGGTCAGAAGGAGATGGAGTTCTGTAAGAAGGTTCAGCAACATCATCCTTCTTAGATGAACAATAAAGTACAAATTAAAGTAAGCACACCAGGAATAACAGTAAAGTACAAATTAAAGTAAGCACACCAGGAATTCATTTGAAAGTGTACGTGTAGTACTAAGGATCGTGTAATATGGTATGTTAATGCGGAAACTGGTAATAACAGTAAAGTACAAATTAAAGTAAGCACACCAGGAATTTTTATACTGGTTCGAACTTCCCGTTCTACGTCCAGTCCCAGAATACCCTCTGGATTTAAACTAAACCCCTCACTTAACCCGGAGGAATAGGTATACGACACCTGAGCAGCCGAACAGGAATTTTTCCGCCTCAACAGCCGAAGAGGACTTCAACTTAATACAAATAGTTTGTTGACGAATGTGTTCTGAATAACACTGATTGTCTTTTGATAGTACAACTTTCCTATAATCAAATCCTCAAGAGTATATATGCGTGTGAAGATTTAGAAGGAAGATAATCACGTAGAATCGAAGTATATGAATAAATTCAAGGATTCTAGTGATATTAAATAAGAATGAATGCTTTTATTTGCAGAAATGAATAGAGATTAGATTTCAGAAATATAAACAAGAATCGGTTATTGTAGAAGTGAATTGAATATGTTTATATAGTTGTAGAAGAGTTGTAATCTTTCATGAAGAGTTTTAGTTAACAGTTGTGTCCATACCTCTTGAAATAGAGGACATTCCTCTTCATGAAATGATCGCGTCTCTTCAGAAAACTAGCCGTTTTTCTCTGGTCGGTCGACCGGAAAACCTGGCCGGTCAGCTGAGTTAAAAAAAACGTATACAAAACAGAAAGTCACTTTGCATATGATACAGGGTCGGTCGACCGAGGATCCTGGTCGGTCGACCGACCTGGTGTTATATGCACAGTGAACACAATTTTGATATAAAATGTTTTGTGTGCGTGTGTGATTATTTGAGGAATGATTTTAACATTATTCTAAGACTCAATAAAATAAAATATCCATACTAATCTCTGGATTGTAAAGTTATCTCCTTTGTAGTGCACGGTATGCACTTATTCTCTTTTTGTCGCTTTCATATAGTATTCTCGTCGTATGATCTCTGAAGCTTGTGTCATGAATCAAAACTCATGAATCAACATTCTCCCCATTTTTGATTGATGACAATACTTATGTGACGAAGTAATATTGACATATATATTATAGTTCTCCCCCTGAATATATGGCGACTTTTCTGCAAAAATTCGTTAGTTTGCATACATTTCTCCCCCTTTGTCATCGACAAAAAGGAATACTTATAACAGATTAAAGTAATGCAAAACATTTAAATTTACATGGTACATTCTTGAGCTTAATTAGAAATAATTTAAAGATGTTTGCTTAGAACATAACATAACCATAATTAAGAAACAAATAAAGTACAAGAAATTCTTGAAAGTAAATAAATTGTAAAAATACTACAATTACTCCTCATCAAACGTTTTGGTCTTGAAAACACTGCTGCCAAACCAACTCCTATGAGTACAACGATTCATCTCGATAGAAATGAAGATGGCAAAAGTGTTGATCAAAAGTTATATCGTAGTATGATAGGTTCTTTACTTTATTTAACAGCGAGTCGCCCCGATATTATGATGAGTGTCTGTTTGTGTGCTCGATTTCAAGCAAATCCCAAAGAATCACATATGAGAGCAGTTAAACGCATTATTCGTTATCTAACTAAAACCAAAGATTTCGGACTATTTTATCCGAAAGAATGTCCTTTTGAATTAGTTTCCTATAGTGATGCTGATTTTGGAGGAAGTCGGACGGATCGAAAAAGTACGAGCGGAACGTGTCACTTCATTGGACGTTCCTTAGTTTCTTGGTTTAGTAAGAAACAAAACTGTGTTTCTTTATCAACATGTGAAGCAGAATATATATCTGCTGCTTTGGCATGTGCACAAGTCGTATATATGCAACAGACATTACAAGATTTTAATTGCCATCTTGAAAAATCAATAATTTATTGTGATAATACCAGTGCAATAAATCTTTCTAAAAATCCGGTCAATCACTCACGAACAAAACACATTGATATTCGTCATCATTTTCTTCGTGATTGTTTGAAAAAAGGATTAATAAATCTAGAATTTATCAACACTGAAAATCAAATAGCTGACATTTTTACTAAACCACTAAATGAAAATACTTTTATAAAACTAAGACGAGATTTAGGTATAATGTCGTTTAAAGACTTATGAATGAAAATATAAAAAAAAAATATGGAAAAACAAAAATTATTTTTCTGACCAAAGCGGCACTCAAACTCATGACTTCTAACCTATATGTTAGATGTTGTAGTATAGCCACTTGGGCTATGGGTGTTTCTTGTTCCAGCCCTGTTTATAATTTGTACTATTAAAACTTAATTTCAGAATAAACTATTTTTGACTCTAAAAGCATTGTATGTCATTCATTTACAAACAGTTTTTGTTTAAAAAATTCTGTGATTAAAACTAAAATTAGATTTTAAACCACTATTTTTTAGAAAAATAAATGGTTATATATACATACATATGTTAATTGAATAGAACATAAAATACAAAAATCTTCTTACAAAACAAAACTTGAAACAATAATGTCTTCTAACAATGACGTCTACAATTCTGAAAATTCTCATCTCTCTTACACATCTCCGGACGACGACTGTTCTGATCGCATCCCCGAAGATGGTCCTTATCCTACCTTTCCAATGCCTAACTGTGTCCTAGAATTATCATCTCCGGATAATGACCCCCGACACAGGTGGAAACCATGGGAAGACTCCCATACAGGCTATACACCTGATAAAAATAAAGGGAAAAAGGAAATGGTAGTATCTCCATCAACCAAACAAAAGATTGATGAAATTCATCACTACCAACATCAACAGATGAATATGCAAAGGGAACTTTATTACGAACAAAAAGTCACGGCAAGACGTTTAAGCTTCCTTGAAAAGATTGCCATGAAATTTTGTTCATCTAAGAAGGATGATGTTGCTGAACCTTCTTACAGAACTCCATCTCCTTCTGACCATGTTCAATCTCCAATAGCTCCAATATGGTCACCGGTAGAAAACGTTCCATCTCCAAATTCATGGGAACGTCGATGCTGATGCACCATGGCTATAATTTAATATATATATGTTATTTTTTTAATAAGATGTATAGATATATATGATGCAATAATATAATTATATTTCTATAATTCTTGGTTGAAAAACAGCATAAACTTGTCTGTTCACATGCCTCGGTCGACCGAAAAGTCTGAATCGGTCAACCGAAGCTGTCCCGAGAAGTTAAAAAAAAATAGATTTCTTTCAACTCGGTCGACCGAACAACCTGACTCGGTCAGCCGAACTTGTTTCCCGAATGATGTTAGAACATTTTTTTTAAAAGTCGGTCAACCGAATACCCTGCACGAGTCGACCGAAGCTCTTCCCGAAAGTTTCAGCACTGTTCTGAACCTCAACTCAGTCGACCGACCCAGGAATTTGAGCCGACCGAACGAGCTTTTCTGCTGAAATTGCTTACATATTTTAACCCATCCATTCACCTTTTTATCTCACCTCTTCACTTTCTCTCCCAAAACAGATTTTAACCCTAGCCCCCATTACAACCTTCCTAAACTTCTTCAAATTCTTCAAAGAAAAATGGCCCCCAAGAAGAAATCTAAGACTACTGCTGGCCAATCTTCCTCAACTCCTGTAGACTCTCAAATTGCTTCTTGGCTAGTAAGTGAAAAAGCTTTAGAAAGATGGATAAGGCTTCAAGATGCCAAAATCTTTGAGGAGTCTTTTGTAAGTTATCCTGATTTTACCTCCTACGGTGTTGAAAATGCCGCTCTTGAAAGTGGTCTTGATGCTTTTCTTGACCATAGGAAAAACAACTTGAAAATTAATCATATAATGGTCAAGTTATTCCTAGCAAATCTCAACCTTGTAAATCCACCGAGAAACACTGAAAATTGTGTTTGGACATCGGTTTGTGGCACTTCGATTTTTCTCTCCATTGATCGAATGAATCATATTTTAAATGCTCGATCGGGTGGAATATCATTACATGATGTAGACTGTAATACATCAACTCGTGACCGCCTAAGTCATCTATTCTTTGAAGATGATGCTACCGATTTAAGGCAAACTTCATCTCTCCGACCTAAAGCACGACTTTTTCATCGATTCATGATGAAATCTATTGTTCCAAGAGGAGGGTCATACCACTTTGTATATCCCGAAAACTTCAAGGCGTTATATGCTATGTGTGGAAATATTCGGGTAAATTGGACACAACTTCTTATGGATGAATTCCTTACGTTCAACCAAGGAAAAATGCTCCATATTTATTATGGAGAATACATAATGCGGTTGATTAGCAACTTTGTCACTCATGCTCCGGAATCCGAAACATCCAAAGTTCGTACCTTTGACTCACGAACAATAAAATTAATGAAGTTACCCGATGCACCGTCCCAAATTTCAACCTTTCAGCAATGGCGTACCATTCCACGAGAACAACTACGTCGCAGCTATTCTACACCTCAACCATCCACTCATTCTACGGAACGTATAACTCGTCAAACCTCAATCCAACGACCACCTTCCGGTACTAGTACAGCTGCTGCCATTGATATTTTGGCTCGCAATCAACTAGCTTTGGATTCTCGACTACGAAAAATTGATGGGCGTTTCAAGAAGATCAAAGGCTTCTTCGTAAATTTATGGGATGCCTTATCATGTACTTCTGAAGCCGGTGCTTCATTTGTTGCTCCTGGAAAAAGACCAGCACCAAATTTCTCTTGGTCTACATCTGATAACACAAGTTCCAGCACATCGGCAACTCCCGCATCTACTACTCAAAGACGGGGTAAGGAACCGGCTCCTCTCGATGAAAATCTTCATCCAGAACAGTGGGATGCCGACGATGATGAGGAGTAATTGTAGTATTTTTACAATTTATTTACTTTCAAGAATTTCTTGTACTTTATTTGTTTCTTAATTATGGTTATGTTATGTTCTAAGCAAACATCTTTAAATTATTTCTAATTAAGCTCAAGAATGTACCATGTAAATTTAAATGTTTTGCATTACTTTAATCTGTTATAAGTATTCCTTTTTGTCGATGACAAAGGGGGAGAAATGTATGCAAACTAACGAATTTTTGCAGAAAAGTCGCCATATATTCAGGGGGAGAACTATAATATATATGTCAATATTACTTCGTCACATAAGTATTGTCATCAATCAAAAAGGGGGAGAATGTTGATTCATGAGTTTTGATTCATGACACAAGCTTCAGAGATCATACGACGAGAATACTATGTGAAAGCGACAAAAAGAGAATAAATGCATACCGTGCACTACAAAGGAGATAACTTTACAATCCAGAGATTAATATGGATATTTTATTTTATTGAGTCTTAGAATAATGTTAAAATCATTACTCAAATAATCACACACGCACACAAAACATTTTATATCAAAATTGTGTTCACTGTGCATATAACACCAGGTCGGTCGACCGACCAGGATCCTCGGTCGACCGACCCTGTATCATATGCAGAGTGACTTTCTGTTTTGTATACGTTTTTTTTAACTCAGCTGACCGGCCAGGTTTTCCGGTCGACCGACCAGAGAAAAACGGCTAGTTTTCTGAAGAGACGCGATCATTTCATGAAGATGAATGTCCTCTATTTCAAGAGGTATGGACACAACTGTTAACTAAAACTCTTCATGAAAGATTACAACTCTTCTACAACTATATAAACATATTCAATTCACTTCTACAATCACCGATTCTTGTTTATAATTCTGAAATCTATTCTCTATTCATTTCTGCAAATAAAAGCAATCATTCTTATTTAATATCACTAGAATCCTTGAATTTATTCATATACTTCGATTCTACGTGATTATCTTCCTTCTAAATCTTCACACGCATATATACTCTTGAGGATTTGATTATAGGAAAGTTGTACTATCAAAAGACAATCAGTGTTATTCAGAACACATTCGTCAACAAACTATTTGTATTAGTTGAAGTCCTCTTCGGCTGTTGAGGCGGAAAAATTCCTGTTCGGCTGCTCAGGTGTCGTATACCTATTCCTCCGGGTTAAGTGAGGGGTTTAGTTTAAATCCAGAGGGTATTCTGGGACTGGACGTAGAACGGGAAGTTCGAACCAGTATAAAAATTCCTGGTGTGCTTACTTTAATTTTTATTTTACTGCTATTACCAGTTTCCGCACTTATATACCATATTACACGATCCTTAGTACTACACGTACACTTTCATTTGGTATCAGAGCCAGGTTATCCTATAACCGTCACAAAGTTATTTGATATCTATTTCTAAGTAATATGGCAAAAGATAATGAGGTTAATAATTTTACTTTTGATGATATGATAGAAATAAATTCTGAATTATTAGATACTTTAAAAAGTCTCAAAAGAAAATATAAAGAGGCCATAGAAAATAAGAACAATGCAGAATTTGAAAGAGATATGCTTAAAGACGAGAAGAAAATATTGGAAGAAGAACTTGAGAAAACTCAAGACTCACTTTCAAATGTTAATTCTCAACTTATATTATTGAGTCAAGAAATTGAAACTTAAAAAGAAAAGAATGATGGTCTTGTTTCTGAAAATCATGTTTTAAAGACTAATATTAAAATGGTTGAACTAGAAAATTCAAGTCTAAAGACCAAACTAGAAGGAATCGCTAAAAATGTTTCAAATTTTAATAAAGGAAGAGAAAATTTATCTAGACTTATTGAGAATTCACAACCTATTAACAATAAAAATGGTTTAGGATATAATAAAACTAATCGTAGAAATAGCACTAGATACGCTTTTATGTACAACAAAAATGTTAGTGCTACTACTAAATTTCGAGTAAAGTCGAAACCAAATTTTCATAGAAATTCAAACACTACTATGACTAATAATGTTTATAATTTCTCTAGAAGTACAAATTCATTGACGAGAAATATGAATAAAAATTATCTAAGTATTTGGGTTCCTGTTAATTGGAAAAATAGAGAAAAAATCATTAATGATTATTTTGATATGGTAATTAATAATGAAAATTATATTTATAAAGGTACAACCACACCCGATTGGGTATGGTTTTCTAAAAATTAGGAAATTATAAGAACCTTGGGTATCGCATGCTTTAAATGTTCATTGTTTTTTGATACCTTACATTATAAGTAGTAGTTATTTTATATTGTTAACACTCATATAATTTATGAACAATATGTCTATTTCTAGATGTTGTGAAGTAAGTAAACATCATTAATATTCCTATTTGGTTTGAGTATGTAATATTTAAACTCGATGTTTTCTTACTTGTGTTACATATTCCATATTTTTTATATTACATCTAATAAGTATTCCTTTTTGTCGATGACAAGGGGAGAAAAATGTATGAAAGCTAACATATTTTTTACAGAAAAGTCGCCATATATTCAGGGGGAGAATTATAATATATATGTCAAAATTACTTCGTCATATAAGTATTGTCATCAATCAAAAAGGGGGAGAATGTTGATTCATGAGTTTTGATTCATGACACAAGCTTCAGAGATCATACGACGAAATACAAAGAGAATACTATATGAAAGCGACGTAAAGAGAATAAACGTATATTGTGAACTACAAAGGAGACAAGACTACAATCCAGAGATTAGTATGAATATTTTATTTTATTGAGTCTTAGAATATTGTTAAAATAATTCCTCAAGTAGTCACACACACACAAATTGATTCATGTTAATTTATACATATATAAGTGTACATTGTGCAAATAACATCAGGTCGGTCGACCGACCAGGATCCTCGGTCGACCGACCCTGTATCATATTCAGAGTGACTTTCTGTTTTGTATACGTTTTTTTAACTCAGCTGACCGTCCAGGTTTTCCGGTCGACCGACCAGAGAAAAACGGCTAGTTTTCTGAAGAGACGCGACCATTTCATGAAGAGGAATGTCCTCTATTTCAAGAGGTATGGACACAACTGTTAACTAAAACTCTTCATGAAAGATTACAACTCTTCTACAACTATATAAACATATTCAATTCACTTCTACAATAACCGATTCTTGTTTATATTTCTGAAATCTAATCTCTATTCATTTCTGCAAATAAAAGCATTCACTCTCATTCAATATCACTAGAATCCTTGAATTATTTCATATACTTCGATTCTACGTGATTATATTCCTTCTAAATCTTCACACACATATATACTCTTGAGGATTTGATTATAGGAAAGTTGTACTATCAAAAGACAATCAGTGTTATTCAGAACACATTCGTCAACAAACTATTTGTATTAAGTTGAAGTCCTCTTCGGCTGTTGAGGCGGAAAAATTCCTGTTCGGCTGCTCAGGTGTCGTATACCTATTTCTCCGGGTTAAGTGAGGGGTTTAGTTTAAATCCAGAGGGTATTCTGGGACTGGACGTAGAACGGGAAGTTCGAACCAGTATAAAAATTCCTGGTGTGCTTACTTTAATTTTTATTTTACTGCTATTATCAGTTTCCGCGCTTATATACCATATTACACGATCCTTAGTACTACACGTACACTTTCATTTGGTATCAGAGCCTGGTATTCAACATCATAGAATAATGGCTAGAAAAAGATCCGGTCGAAGTACAGCAAGCAAAAAGCCTGAAACTATCAGAGCAACGACCAATGAGGACTGTAAAAAGGTATATTCTGATTTACAAATTTCAGTAAGTAGTAATAATGAATTAATTAGTTTATGCGATAAAATCTCAAAGCATAATTTTATTATTTTAGAAAAGATGAAATCGGTTGAACTTGAAAATGAGAAATTGAAAAATGAGAAGTTAGATTTAGAAAATCAACTTGGTGTTTTAAAGAGTAATTTTGAGGCTCTTACAAATTTTCTAGATAAACAAAACACCATATTTGAAAACGAGAGAGAAAAATTTTCAAAAGAAAATTTTGATTTGAAAAGACAAAATGATTTATTACAATCCGCTTTAGATAATTTAGAATCTCAAAATTTCCTTCTAAAAAATGAGAACGGTACGTTAAAAAATGAGAATTCTGAATTAAATGAGAAAATTGATATTTTAAATAACAGTAATATTTCTTTTGAAAATAATAAGTGTGACTTTAAAGCTAAATTTGATAAACTTAACACTGAAATCACAAAATTTAATAAAGGTCAAAATGATTTAAACATGATTTTATCTAGTTCTAGATCTTTACATAATAAAAATAGTTTAGGGTATAATCATAGAAATAGCACTAGATACGCTTTTATATATAATAGTGCTACTACTAAATTTCGAGTAAAGTCGAAATCAAATTTTCATCGAAATTCAAAAACTGCTATGACCAATAATGTTTATAATTTCTCTAGAAGTACAAAATCATTAACGGGAAATATGAATAAAAATTATCTAAGTATTTGGGTTCCTGTTAATTGGAAAAATAGAGAAAAATGCATTAATAATTATTTTGATATGGTAGTTAATAATGAAAATTATATTTGTAAAGGTACAACCACACCCAAATGGGTATGGTTCCCTAAAAATTAGGAAATTATAAGAACCTTGGGTATCGCATGCTTTAAATGTTCATTGTTTTCTAATACCTTACAAGTAGTAATTATTTTGTTCTATATTGTTAACACTTATAACAAATATAATATTCGTTATCATATAAACTCTCCTTTTCGTCAATGACAAAGGGGAGAAAGATATTGCTCTAACACAATTTTCAGAAATAAACAATGCAAGCACAGATTAAGGGGGAGAAAAGTAAGTATTACCTTAAAACTCTTATTTGTGATGATGCAATGTATGAATGCTTGTTTCTTTTATTGCTATGTTTTGAATATCTATACATGCATCATATTGTTTTACAACTTGCTATTTCATAATTTCAAGTATTCTATTTCTTTTACATATTACATCTAGTAAGTATTCCTTTTTGTCGATAACAAAGGGGGAGAAATATATGAAAGCTAACATATTTTTTGCAGAAAAGTCGCCATATATTCAGGGGGAGAATTATAATATAGATAAGTTCTACTTCGTCATATAAGTATTGTCATCAATCAAAAAGGGGGAGAATGTTGATTCATGAGTTTTGATTCATGACACAAGCTTCAGAGATCATACGACGAAATACAAAGAGAATACTATATGAAAGCGACAAAAAGAGAATAAACGTATATTGTGAACTACAAAGGAGACAAGACTACAATCCAGAGATTAGTATGAATATTTTATTTTATTGAGTCTTAGAATATTATTAAAATCATTCCTCAAAGTAGTCACACACACACAAATTGATCCATGTTAATTTATACATATATAAGTGTACACTGTGCAAATAACATCAGGTCGGCTGACCGACCAGGATCCTCGGTCGACCGACCCTGTGTTATGTGCACAGGTACTCTCTGTTTTGTGAATGATTTCGAACTCAGCTGACCGGCCAGGTTTTCCGGTCGACCGACCAGAGAATAACGGCTAGTTTTCTGAAGAGATGCGATCATTTCATGAAGAGGAATGTCCTCTGTTTCAAGAGATATGGACACAACTATTGACTGAAACTCTTCATGAAAGATTATAACTCTTCTACAATTATATAAACACATTCAATTCATTTCTACAATAACCGATTCTTGTTTATAATTCTGAAATCTATTCTCTATTCATTTCTGCAAATAAAAACAATCATTCTTATTTAATATCACTAGAATCCTTGAATTTATTCATATACTTCGATTCTACGTGATTATCTTCCTTCTAAATCTTCACACGCATATATACTCTTGAGGATTTGATTATAGGAAAGTTGTACTATCAAAAGACAATCAGTGTTATTCAGAACACATTCGTCAACAAACTATTTGTATTAAGTTGAAGTCCTCTTCGGCTGTTGAGGCGGAAAAATTCCTGTTCGGCTGCTCAGGTGTCGTATACCTATTCCTCCGGGTTAAGCGAGGGGTTTAGTTTAAATCTAGAGGGTATTCTGGGACTGGACGTAGAACGGGAAGTTCGAACCAGTATAAAAATTCCTGGTGTGCTTACATTAATTTTGTGATGCATGTAAATTAGGAAAATTAACAAAATCTTCTTTTAAATCAAAGAAAGTAATATCTACAGAACAACCACTTGAACTTTTACACATGAATCTTTTTGGTCCAACTCAAGTGCAATCTATTAATCATAATAGATATGTTTTTGTTATTGTAGATGATTTCTCTAGATATACTTGGATTTTCTTTTTGAAAAATAAAAGTGATACTTTTGATAATTTTAAAATTTTTGTTAAAAGAATTCAAAATATTAAAACATTGAAAATTAAAAATATAAGAAGTGATCATGGAGGCGAATTTGAAAATGAAGTTTTTGAACAATTTTGTAACAAGAAAGGTATTAACCATAATTTCTCTTTTTCTAGAACACCACAACAAAATGGAGTTGTAGAAAGGAAAAATAGAACGTTACAAGAATGTGCAAGAACTTTACTAAATGGAACAACTTTATCGAAACATTTTTGGGCAGAAGCTGCAGCTACTGCTTGTTACGTACTAAATCACGTTTCTATTCGACCATTAACTAAAAATACACCATATGAACTTCTAAATGGAAGAAAACCAAATATTTCATATCTAAAAGTTTTTGGTTCCAAATGTTTTATTTTAAATACTAAAGATCAACTAGGCAAATTCGATCCAAAATCCGATGAAGGTATATTTGTTGGATATTCGGAACGAAGCAAGGCTTATCGAATTTATAATAAACGAACTCAAATTATTGAAGAAAGTTTACATGTTTCTTTCAACGAAAATTTTAAAAATATAAATCCAAGTGTTACTATTGATTCTGATGATGAATCTACTCAGAATGAGAATAATAGTACAAATGAAAATCTTGATATTCATGAAACCAATACAAACGTGACTTCTAATATAATAAAATCTCCACCTAGAATTTTAAGAGATCATCCTGTGCAAAATATAATTGGAGAAGTTAATACGAATGTTAAAACCAGACATAAGTTAAATCAAGTTGGTCATGTTGCTTTTCTTTCTAACATAGAACCTAAGAATATAAAAGAAGCTTCAACTGATGACTACTGGATACTTGCTATGCAAGAAGAATTAAATCAATTCGAACGAAACGAAGTTTGGGAACTCGTTCCTAGATCCAGTGATCAATCAGTCATCGGTACTAAATGGGTTTTCAAAAATAAAGCAGATGAACTAGGAAATATAACAAGGAATAAAGCTAGATTAGTTGCACAAGGATATAATCAAGAAGAAGGTATTGATTACGAAGAGACGTTTGCTCCAGTCGCCCGACTTGAAGCAATACGAATATTATTAGCTTATGCGTGTTTTCATAATTTTAAACTATATCAAATAGATGTTAAAAGTGCATTTTTAAATGGATTCATAAAAGAAAATGTTTTTGTTGAACAACCACCTTTGTTCATTCATGAAAAATTTCCGGATCATGTATATAAACTTAAAAAGGCGTTATACGGTTTAAAACAAGCACCACGTGCTTGGTATGATCGTCTTAAAGGTTATTTATTAGAATCTGGTTTTGAAATCGGTAAAGTAGATCAAACACTTTTTATTAAGAAAACTAATAAAGATATTTTAATAATTCAAATATATGTTGACGATATTATTTTCGGCTCGACAAATGAAAAATTATGTTAAGAATTTTCAACTATAATGACAAATGAATTTGAAATGTCTCATATGGGAGAATTGTCATATTTTCTTGGATTACAAATTAAACAAATTGAAAATGGAATTTTTATTAATCAAGAAAAATATTGTTATAATTTAATCAAACGTTTTGGTCTTGAAAACACTGCTGCCAAATCAACTCATGAGTACAACGATTCATCTCGATAGAGATGAAGATGGCAAAAGTGTTGATCAAAAGTTATATCGTAGTATGATAGGTTCTTTACTTTATTTAACAGCGAGTCGCCCCGATATTATGATGAGTGTCTGTTTGTGTGCTCGATTTCAAGCAAATCCCAAAGAATCACATATGAGAGCAGTTAAACGCATTATTCGTTATCTAACTAAAACCAAAGATTTCGGAGTATTTTATCCGAAAGAATGTCCTTTTGAATTAGTTTCCTATAGTGATGCTGATTTTGGAAGAAGTCGGACGGATCGAAAAAGTACGAGCGGAACGTGTCACTTCATTGTACGTTCCTTAGTTTCTTGGTTTAGTAAGAAACAAAACTGTGTTTCTTTATCAACATGTGAAGCAGAATATATATCCGCTGCTTTGGCATGTGCACAAGTCGTATATATGCAATAGACATTACAAGATTTTAATTGCCATCTTGAAAAATCAATAATTTATTGTGATAATATCAGTGCAATAAATCTTTCTAAAAATCCGGTCAATCACTCACGAACAAAACACATTGATATTCGTCATCATTTTCTTCGTGATTGTTTGGAAAAAGGATTAATAAATCTAGAATTTATCAACACTGAAAATCAAATAGCTGACTTTTTTACTAAACCACTAAATGAAAATACTTTTATAAAACTAAGACGAGATTTAGGTATAATGTCGTTTAAAGACTTATGAATGAAAATATAAAAAAAAATATGGAAAAACAAAAATTATTTTTCTGACCAAAGCGGCACTCGAACTCATGACTTCTGACCTATATGTTAGATGTTGTAGTATAGGCACTTGGGCTATGGGTGTTTCTTGTTCCAGCCCTGTTTATAATTTGTACCATTAAAACTTAATTTCAGAATAAACTATTTTGACTCTAAAAGCATTGTATGTCATTCATTTACAAACAGTTTTTGTTTAAAAAATTCTGTGATTAAAACTAAAATTTGATTTTAAACCACTATTTTTTTAGAAAATAAATGGTTATATATACATACATATGTTAATTGAATAGAACATAAAATACAAAAATCTTCTTACAAAACAAAACTTGAAACAAAAATGTCTTCTAACAATGACGTCTACAATTCTGAAAATTATCATCTCTCTTACACATCTCCGGACGACGACTGTTCTGATCGCATCCCCGAAGATGGTTCTTATCCTACCTTTCCAATGCCTAACCGTGTCCTAGAATTATCCTCTCTGGATAATGACCCCCGACACAGGTGGAAACCATGGGAAGACTCCCATACAGGCTATACACCTGATAAAAAGAAAGGAAAAAAGGAAATGGTAGTATCTCCATCAACCAAACAAAAGATTGATGAAATTCATCACTACCAACATCAACAGATGTATGCAAAGGGAACTTTATTACGAACAAAAAGTCACGACAAGACGTTTAAGCTTCCTTGAAAAGATTGCCATGAAATTTTGTTCATCTAAGAAGGATGATGTTGCTGAACCTTTTTACAGAACTCCATCTCCTTCTGACCATGTTCAATCTCCAATAGCTCCAATATGGTCACCGGTAGAAAACGTTCCATCTCCAAATTCATGGGAACGTCGATGCTGATGCACCATGGCTATAATTTAATATATATATGTTATTTTTTTAATAAGATGTATAGATATATATGATGCAATAATATAATTATATTTCTATAATTCTTGGTTGAAAAACAGCATAAACTTGTCTGTTCACATGCCTCGGTCGACCGAAAAGTCTGAATCGGTCAACCGAAGCTGTTCCGAGAAGTTTAAAAAAAAACAGATTTCTTTCAACTCGGTCGACCGAACAACCTGACTCGGTCAGCCGAACTTGTTTCCCGAATGATGTTAGACCGTCCCTGTATCATATGACATACAATCATTCGGGAATTGTATGACCGAACAAACAGATTTCTTTCAACTCGGTCGACCGAACAACCTGACTCGGAAACAAGTTCGGCTGACCGAGTCAGGTTGTTCGGTCGACCGAGTTGAAAGAAATCTGTTTTTTTTTTAAAACTTCTCGGGACAGCTTCGGTTGACCGATTCAGACTTTTCGGTCGACCGAGGCATGTGAACAGACAAGTTTATGCTGTTTTTCAACCAAGAATTATAGAAATATAATTATATTATTGCATCATATATATCTATACATCTTATTAAAAAAATAACATATATATATTAAATTATAGCCATGGTGCATCAGCATCGACGTTCCCATGAATTTGGAGATGGAACGTTTTCTACCGGTGACCATATTGGAGCTATTGGAGATTGAACATGGTCAGAAGGAGATGGAGTTCTGTAAGAAGGTTCAGCAACATCATCCTTCTTAGATGAACAAAATTTCATGGCAATCTTTTCAAGGAAGCTTAAACGTCTTGCCGTGACTTTTTGTTCGTAATAAAGTTCCCTTTGCATATTCATCTGTTGATGTTGGTAGTGATGAATTTCATCAATCTTTTGTTTGGTTGATGGAGATACTACCATTTCCTTTTTCCCTTTCTTTTTATCAGGTGTATAGCCTGTATGAGAGTCTTCCCATGGTTTCCACCTGTGTCGGGGGTCATTATCCGGAGAGGATAATTCTAGGACACGGTTAGGCATTGGAAAGGTAGGATAAGGACCATCTTCGGGGATGCGATCAGAACAGTCGTCGTCCGGAGATGTGTAAGAGAGATGATAATTTTCAGAATTGTAGACGTCATTGTTAGAAGACATTTTTGTTTTAAGTTTTGTTTTGTAAGAAGATTTTTGTATTTTATGTTCTATTCAATTAACATATGTATGTATATATAACCATTTATTTTCCAAAAAAAATAGTGGTTTAAAATCAAATTTTAGTTTTAATCACAGAACTTTTTAAACAAAAACTGTTTGTAAATGAATGACATACAATGCTTTAGAGTCAAAAATAGTTTATTCTGAAATTAAGTTTTAATGGTACAAATTATAAACAGGGCTGGAACAAGAAACACCCATAGCCCAAGTGCCTATACTACAACATCTAACATATAGGTCAGAAGTCATGAGTTCGAGTGCCGCTTTGGTCAGAAAAATAATTTTTGTTTTTCCATAATTTTTTTTATATTTTCATTCATAAGTCTTTAAACGACATTATACCTAAATCTCGTCTTAGTTTTATAAAAGTATTTTCATTTAGTGGTTTAGTAAAAATGTCAGCTATTTGATTTTCAGTGTTGATAAATTCTACATTTATTAATCCTTTTTCCAAACAATCACGAAGAAAATGATGACGAATATCAATGTGTTTTGTTCGTGAGTGATTGACCGGATTTTTAGAAAGATTTATTGCACTGGTATTATCACAATAAATTATTGATTTTTTAAGATGGCAATTAAAATCTTGTAATGTCTGTTGCATATATACGACTTGTGCACATGCCAAAGCAGCAGATATATATTCTGCTTCACATGTTGATAAAGAAACACAGTTTTGTTTCTTACTAAACCAAGAAACTAAGGAACGTCCAATGAAGTAGGGCTGCACACAACCCATATCCAACCCGACCCAACCCACCAACCCGACCCAACCCACATAAACCCAACCCAACCCATCCTAGTTCGGGTCGGATATGGGTTACAATTTGTAACCCATACTATATATGGGTCGGGTGTGTTATTTTGTTCAACCCAACCCTACTTTAACCCAACCCAACCCTATATTAAAAATCTAATTTAATATCAATACACTTAAAATTAGAATAGTCTAATCCTAGAATAATGTTTATGTATTCTACAGTAAATATACGAAAAAGCATATTTTATGTCAATCCAAACAAGATAGAATTTGGCAAAGATATTCCAACGGGCACTTTAATGTATTTTAAAATGAAACACTTGTTCTACTATGTAGTGAACTAATTTCATATGATGTGTTTTACAATGATATTTTAATAAAATATATGTTATAACGAATTAGTTAGTTTAAGTGCGTTATGCTAGCTAAAATCTAATATATTATGTTGAATATTTTAATGTTATTTTTTGAAAATATTCCCTTATATTCTCATTTTTTATTAGATGCATGCAACCCAACCCAACCCTACTAAACCCGACCCAACCCATACTTCGACCCAACCCATATCCAACCTCATATAGGGTCGGATACGGGTTGAGCTACCTTAAACCCATACCTATGTGGGTCGGATGAAATATTTGGTCTGACCCGACCCAACCCATACTTTGTGCAGCCCTACAATGAAGTGACACGTTCCGCTCGTACTTTTTCGATCCGTCCGACTTCCTCCAAAATCAGCATCACTATAGGAAACTAATTCAAAAGGACATTCTTTCGGATAAAATAGTCCGAAATCTTTGGTTTTAGTTAGATAACGAATAATGCGTTTAACTGCTCTCATATGTGATTCTTTGGGATTTGCTTGAAATCGAGCACACAAACAGACACTCATCATAATATCGTGGCGACTCGCTGTTAAATAAAGTAAAGAACCTATCATACTACGATATAACTTTTGATCAACACTTTTGCCATCTTCATCTCTATCGAGATGAATCGTTGTACTCATAGGAGTTGGTTTGGCAGCAGTGTTTTCAAGACCAAAACGTTTGATTAAATTATAACAATATTTTTCTTGATTAATAAAAATTCCATTTTCAATTTGTTTAATTTGTAATCCAAGAAAATATGACAATTCTCCCATATGAGACATTTCAAATTCATTTGTCATTATAGTTGAAAATTCTTGACATAATTTTTCATTTGTCGAGCCGAAAATAATATCGTCAACATATATTTGAATTATTAAAATATCTTTATTAGTTTTCTTAATAAAAAGTGTTTGATCTACTTTACCGATTTCAAAACCAGATTCTAATAAATAACCTTTAAGACGATCATACCAAGCACTTGGTGCTTGTTTTAAACCGTATAACGCCTTTTTAAGTTTATATACATGATCCGGAAATTTTTCATGATTGAACAAAGGTGGTTGTTCAACAAAAACATTTTCTTTTATGAATTCATTTAAAAATGCACTTTTAACATCCATTTGATATAGTTTAAAATTATGAAAACACGCATAAGCTAATAATATTCGTATTGCTTCAAGTCGGGCAACTGGAGCAAACGTCTCTTCGTAATCAATACCTTCTTCTTGATTATATCCTTGTGCAACTAATCTAGCTTTATTCCTTGTTATATTTCCTAGTTCATCTGCTTTATTTTTGAAAACCCATTTAGTACCGATGACTGATTGATCACTGGGTCTAGGAACGAGTTCCCAAACTTCGTTTCGTTCGAATTGATTTAATTCTTCTTGCATAGCAAGTATCCAGTAGTCATCAGTTGAAGCTTCTTTTATATTCTTAGGTTCTATGTTAGAAAGAAAAGCAACATGACCAACTTGATTTAACTTATGTCTGGTTTTAACATTCGTATTAACTTCTCCAATTATATTTTGCATAGGATGATCTCTTAAAATTCTAGGTGGAGATTTTATTATATTAGAAGTCACGTTTGTATTGGTTTCATGAATATCAAGATTTTCATTTGTACTATTATTCTCATTCTGAGTAGATTCATCATCAGAATCAATAGTAACACTTGGATTTATATTTTTAAAATTTTCGTTGAAAGAAACATGTAAACTTTCTTCAATAATTTGAGTTCGTTTATTATAAATTCGATAAGCCTTGCTTCGTTCCGAATATCCAACAAATATACCTTCATCGGATTTGGATCGAATTTGCCTAGTTGATATTTAGTATTTAAAATAAAACATTTGGAACCAAAAACTTTTAGATATGAAATATTTGGTTTTCTTCCATTTAGAAGTTCATATGGTGTATTTTTAGTTAATGGTCGAATAGAAACGCGATTTAGTACGTAACAAGCAGTAGCTACAGCTTCTGCCCAAAAATGTTTCGATAAAGTTGTTCCATTTAGTAAAGTTCTTGCACATTCTTGTAACGTTCTATTTTTCCTTTCTACAACTCCATTTTGTTGTGGTGTTCTATGAAAAGAGAAATTATGGTTAATACCTTTCTTGTTACAAAATTGTTCAAAAACTTCATTTTCAAATTCGCCTCCATGATCACTTCTTATATTTTTAATTTTCAATGTTTTAATATTTTGAATTCTTTTAACAAAAATTTTAAAATTATCAAAAGTATCACTTTTATTTTTTAAAAAGAAAATCCAAGTATATCTAGAGAAATCATCTACAATAACAAAAACATATCTATTATGGTTAATAGATTGCACTTGAGTTGGACCAAAAAGATCCATGTGTAAAAGTTCAAGTGGTTGTTCTGTAGATATTACTTTCTTTGATTTAAAAGAAGATTTTGTTAATTTTCCTAATTTACATGCATCACAAAATATGTTAGTTTCGAATTTTATATTGGGTAATCCTTTAACTAATTTATTTTTAGCAAGTTTGTTGATGGTATTAAAATTGATGTGACAAAATCTTTTGTGCCAAAGACAAGAATCGTTTTCTTTAGCTATTAGACACAAATTTGAATCATTATTAACATTCATATTTAGGATATAAATATTTTTATCTCTAGTTCCTTCGAAAATAATGTTGTGATTTTTATCAAAAATGTTACATTTATTTTCTGAAAAAGTTATATTAAAACATTTATCGCATAGTTGACTAATACTTAATAAATTATGTTTTAAATTTTTAACTAATAAAACATCAGTAATGAGAGGTAAATTAGATGTACCGTTGCTATTGACATTGCCTTTGCCGATGATATATCCTTTTGAGTTATCTCCAAAGGTGACTGCTCCTCCATTTGAGTATATAATGTTTGACAACATTTCTTTGTTTCCAGTCATGTGTTTTGAGCAACCGCTATCTAAAATCCATTTTCCTCTCTTCTTATGTGGTACCTGCAAAAAATTTATAAAAAGTTGGTACCCAATCTTTTTAGGGTCCTAAGAGTTAGATCTTAGGAAGCCAAACCCATACGGGTTCAGAATTCCCTTTATAGACATAATTTTTGTTATTATGAACAGTTTCCATAAAACTTTTGATATGTTTATTCCTTATCAATATATTATTTGTTTTTGGAATCCATATCTTAATAGTTTTAGTATTTGAATAAACTGTTTTCCTAATATCTTTCTTAATTTTATTATTAATTTTACTTTTAGCAAAATTATTTTGTTTCTTAAATCCTAGTCCAGATTTATTGTTAGAAGTTTGAGAGTTTTCTAGTATACTAGAAAGATTTTCTCTTCCTTTATTGAAATTTGAAACATTTTTAGAAATATCATCAAAATTTATTTTAAGACTAGATTTTTCTAACTCTAAATCCTTAATCTTAGATATTAAACTATTATTTTCGAAAAGTAAAACATCATTTTTATTTTTTTGAATTTCTAGTTCCTCAGATATTGACGTAATTTGAGAAGATAAGTTAGAATTCGATTGTTGAGAAATTTCAAGTTCTTCTTCTAATATTACCTTCTCATCTTTTAACATATCTACTTCTAAAACTGTTCTATCTAACTTTCTTTGCAACTCCTTATTTTTCTTTTTAAGTTGTTTTGTTAAATTTACTAATTCAGAATTTATTTCAATTAAATCTTCAAAAGTAAAATCACTTACATCGTCTGACGAAGCCATGAAGCATACATTTGCTTGTTCATTATCACTTTCACTCTCTGATGAGGATGATGAATCAGTGTCGTCCCAAGTGACTGAAAAAGCTTTTCGTTTGGTTTTATCCTTCTTGAAATTATTCTTTTTACGATCAGGACAATCTTTCTTCATGTGTCCTTTCTTATGACATTCATAACATTCCATTGTTGAAGATGATGGTTTGCTGCTATTGGAATTGTTGTTGGAATTATTTTTGTTTCCCTTGAATTTGTTTCTGTTGAATTTCAAAAACTTTTTGAAATTTTTAGCGATCATTGCCATATCTTCATTATCTGAATCGGAATCTTCTTTTTCTGCTTGGAATGCCACAATTTTCTTTTCTTGTGCACCATTTCGTTTTGCCTGCAAATTTACTTCGTAGGACATTAAATTACCTATCAATTCTTCTGGTTTTAATGTTGACAAATCAGTCGCTTCTTCAATAGCTAGGACTTTTCGTTCCCATTCGTCCGTTAAAGAATTTAAGATTTTTGTAACATCAAAATCAGTAAACTTTTGTTCTAGTGATAATAAAGCATGATAAATATCCTGAAATCTAGAGTACATGTCATTTATAGATTCATTTGGCCTCATTTTAAAATTTTCAAATTGATGTTTCAACATAGAAATTTTGCTCAATTTAACTTTGTTCGTTTCTTCATGTGAAACTTTAAGAGTTCTCCAAATTTCATAACCGGAAGTGCACATGCTAACTCTATTGAATTCATTTCTATCTAATGCACAAAATAAAATATTCATAGCCTTAGCATTTGATGTAGCATCTAGTTTTTGTGTGTTACTCCAAGTTGAGTATTCTCCAGTAGGAATTGTATATTCTCTTTGTATAATATTCCAGATATCAAATCCACTTGATTGCATATAGATTATCATTCTAGTTGACCAATAATTGTAATTTATACCATTAAAAAGTGGAGGTCGTGAAGTCGATTGACCTTCTGTGAAACTAGAATTAGTGTGAGTGTTAACATCGTTAATTTGTGTGGTTGCCATATTACTAGAAATAAGTAAATATCAAATAACTTTGTGATGCGTTATAAGATGACCTCGCTCTGATACCAAATGAAAGTGTACGTGTAGTACTAAGGATCGTGTAATATGGTATATAAGTGCGGAAACTGATAATAGCAGTAAAATAAAAATTAAAGTAAGCACACCAGGAATTTTTAATACTGGTTCGAACTTTCCGTTCTACGTCCAGTCCCAGAATACCCTCTGGATTTAAACTAAATCCCTCACTTAACCCGGAGGAATAGGTATACGACACCTGAGCAGCCGAACAGGAATTTTCCGCCTCAACAGCCGAAGAGGACTTCAACTTTAATACAAATAGTTTGTTGACGAATGTGTTTTGAATAACACTGATTGTCTTTTGATAGTACAACTTTCCTATAATCAAATCCTCAAGAGTATATATGCGTGTGAAGATTTAGAAGGAAGATAATCACGTAGAATCGAAGTATATGAATTAATTCAAGGATTCTAGTGATATTGAATAAGAATGAATGCTCTTATTTGCAGAAATGAATAGAGATTAGATTTCAGAAATATAAACAAGAATCGGTTATTGTAGAAGTGAATTGAATATGTTTATATAGTTGTAGAAGAGTTGTAATCTTTCATGAAGAGTTTTAGTTAACAGTTGTGTCCATACCTCTTGAAATAGAGGACATTCCTCTTCATGAAATGATCGCGTCTCTTCAGAAAACTAGCCGTTTTTCTCTGGTCGGTCGACCGGAAAACCTGGCCGGTCAGCTGAGTTAAAATACGTATACAAAACAGAAAGTCACTCTGCATATGATACAGGGTCGGTCGACCGAGGATCCTGGTCGGTCGACCGACCTGGTGTTATATGCACAGTGAACACAATTTTGATATAAAATGTTTTGTGTGCGTGTGTGATTATTTGAGGAATGATTTTAACATTATTCTAAGACTCAATAAAATAAAATATCCATACTAATCTCTGGTTTGTAAAGTTATCTTCTTTGTAGTGCACGGTATGCACTTATTCTCTTTTTGTCGCTTTCATATAGTATTCTCGTCGTATGATCTCTGAAGCTTGTGTCATGAATCAAAACTCATGAATCAACAAAAGGAGCCAAGATTAGTCGGACAAAATGGTGGAAGCTCAAAGGAGACGCCTCATGGGTGTTAAGGATAGAGTGATGGAAGAAGGGGCATGAAATATGGAAGGAGAAGCAAATGACATGTGGGATGAGATGACAATGCACATTCAGAAAGTTGATACCGAGGTGTTTAGATTAACGAAAGGAAATAAACGTGAACCTAAAGATTCATGGTGGTGGAACAGTGATGTGCAAAAGACTATCAAAGAGAAGAAGAAATGTTATAAGTGCTTACATCATTACAGCAGCGAGGACAACATGCAAAAGTACAAAGTGGCAAAGAAGAACGCAAAGAGAGCGATGAGTGAATTAAGGGGTCGGGCGTATGAAGATCTATATCAAAAGCTAAGTACGAAGAAGGGTGAAAAAACGTCTATAGGATAGCTAAGCTCCGCGAGAGGAAGACGAGAGACTTCAACCAAGTTAAATGCATCAAGGATGACAATAATAGACTTTTGGTGAAGGACGACGAGATAAAAAATAGATGGAGAGATTACTTTGACAAGCTATTCAATGAAGAAGGTGATAGCACTATGATCTTTTGAGGATACCAGTAGATATTTTGTTCGGAGAATTCAAGAGTTCGAGGTAAAAGAGATGCTAAAACAGATGAAAGCAGACAGATGACATCCCCATTGAGGTGCTGAGATGCCTTAGAGATGCAAGGATAGCTTGGTTAACTAAGTTGTTCAATAATATTTTCAAATCAAACAAAATGCCAAATGAGTGGAGGAGAAGCATATTAGTTTCAGTTTTTAAGAATAAATGCGATACAAAGTTGCACAAACTATAGAGAAATTAAGCTTATGAGTCATACAACGAAGCTTTGAGAACGAGTCATTGAACATCGATTAAGAAGAATGACAAGCGTTTTAAAAAACCAAATTGGTTTCATACCTGGAAGGTCGACCACATAGGCGATTTTTTTGATAAGATAACTTATGAAGATGTTTAGGGAGCAAAAGAAGGATCTACACATGGTATTTATCGATTTGGAGAAAGCTTATGACAAAGTACCAAGAAAAGTTATATGGTGGGCTCTGAAAAAGAAAAAAAGTCCCAACAAAGTATATTACCCTTATCAATGATATGTACGATGATGTAGTGACTAGTGTCAGAGCATACGAGAGTGAAACCAATGACTTTTTCATTAACATAGGATTACATCAAGGGTCGGTTTTGAGCTCTTAAAATTTTGTCATAGTAATGGATAATGTTACGAAAGGTATACAATATGAGATTCCTTGGTGCATGCTTTTTGCTGATGATGTTGTGCTAATTGACGGAAGTAGGATTGTGGTTGATAGACAACTGGAGCCGTGGAGACGGACTTTAGAATCAAAGGTTTTAGACTTAGCAGAACTAAAACAGAGTATAAGAAGTGCAAGTTCAGCGGTGCCAGGTCAAAGGATGAAGATGTCACTCTGGCCGGACAAGAAGTGTCCAAGAAGGAATCTTTTCGATATTTAGGATCAATATTGCATTATGATGGTGAGATTGATGAAGATGTTAGTTTTAGAATTCGAGCGGAATGGGTGAAATGACGACAAACGTCTGCCATTCTCTGTGACAGGAAAGTCTCACAAAAGCTTAAAGGAAAGTTCTACAGAACGGCAATCAGGTCTGCTGTGTTGTATGGTGCAGAATGTTGGCCTACTAAAAGCCAACAAGGTTTTAAATATCGGATTTCGGTCACGTTTCGTCTCGAAATTTTTACACAAGTTATCTCGTATCGGGGGAGATCTCAAACGAGATAAGTACATATCGGGTGTACATCTCGGATTGACATCTCGAGCCTTATAATGCATCTCGGGAATATCTCAGATGTACTTATGTGTCTAAAATTGATGTGTCAAAAATTTATTTAACGGTTACAACTTTCTTAATAAAAATAAAAATGGTAACATACTTGATTTACATGAAAAAAGGAATATTTTTAGAAGAGTGGTAGCTTGATTAACTTAATTGATTTGGTAATGATTGAATAATATCCTTTTATTTGAACATAATAAGAAGTGAAACCTTCCGCTATGACTCATTAAGATATAAAGTAAAAAATATGTTCAAGAAGTTGATAAATTATAATTGGATTGAGTAGTTTCTTTTGAATCAATATGAAAATAAAAAATATTATGGAAAATAAGAAAAATGTATAATTTCGAGTGAGATCTCGGATTGAGATTTTGATCCATATATCGGATGAGATTTGAATATCTCGAACGAGATGAGTGTCGAGGAAGATATGGAGGAGATTTGATGTCTCGTCTCGTTTAAGTGCGAAAAGGAGATCTCGTGCGATATATAGGAGATTTAAAACCATGAAAGCTAACACGTTCAGAAGATAAGTGTAGCAGAGCTGCGTATCCTGCGATGAAGCTGTGATCATACAAGAAGAGACCGAATTACAAATGATGATATACGTGATAAGCTTGGAGTGGCACCAGTTGAGGAAAAGCTAGTCCAACATTGCTTAAGATGGTTTGGACATCTCCAACGGAGGTCTTTCGATGCACCTGTGCGCGTTGAAATTATAGGCCGCGTCGAATGTTCAAAGAGAGACAGAGGTCGACCAAGATTGACATGGGAAGTAGTAGTAAAAATGGACTTGAATGATTGGATACATCCGAAGAGTTGGTGTCAAACAGGAGCGCATGGAAGTTAGCGATTCACATACCAGAACAATAAGCTAGGAGTTTTTTTTTGCTTAGGGTTGGTTTAGGGTAGTGTTATAAGTTTTAGATTAAATGACTAGTGCATATGAGTCTAAGACGTAGAGTTTGATCGTCGATCAATATTACTATTAGTACCATTATTACTATTATTATTATTATCATCATGGTTTTTTTGTAATCTTTATTTTTATTTTACCTAGTTATTAATATTACTATTATATATATTTTTACTCGTCTGACTTTATTTTATTATTATTATTGTTATCATGGTTTTTATTATTGTTGTTGTTGTTATGACTTTTAAATTGACTTTGTCATTTAATTTTGGGTTCCATCTCTAGCCGATCCAAACAAGTTTGGGAATAATGGTTTGGTTGTTGCTGTTGTATTGATGTAGTTTAAATATGCACCAGAATCTATCATTGCTATTGTATTGTTATTTGCAGTAAAATAATATTTTGTGTTCTACAATAGTAGTTTTAGTATGTTGTTTGTGTGTAATTACTTTGTCTACCATGTTAACAAATGTTAAGAAATTTAATTCTTCTTTTCGTAATATTTTATCATTATTATCTTGATTTTATGGTCATTATTGTCTTGAAATTTCATTTCGAATAAAGACATTCTTTCTTTTAACCCTTTTATTTCTGGCTTAAGTAATTTAACTTCATGTTATAATTCTAGCAAACATTTTAGAGAAATACACATTTTATACCAACTAAACTGTGATAGGTTTTGACATCTTAGGTTTGTTAATTGTTCCTGAGTTTTAGCTGTTTGGAGGGAAGTTGCTCCAATAAAATGTCTTGCTATCGTATATAATAGTGTATTAACACAATTACTCATTGGAACTCCATTCTCTGATTTTGTTGCAGAGAAAATGCACACTTTTGCTTCATTAGTTAAATGGAAATCCCAACAAATATTTTAGTTGGCCAGTAAAGACTTGAACTATAGCAATTTTTTCATCAGAATTTTTTTTAATCTGACATGCAGTAGCATACGTAGTCATGTACAGCAATTTTGTTTGTATCGGATATTAAGTGTGACCATCGATGTTCCATTCTGTAATGGAAGAGCCATCGAATGATCTTGCTGAATAGTTATCTTGTTCCTCGAATATTGGTGTTGGTCTTGTGTAATAGGGTTTACTATATGAGGTATTTCCATAATTAATTTTATTGACTTCAAAATTATTTTTTGGTTTTTCTTGTTTTGCATTTAAGAACATTTCTTGGAAGTCATTTACTTCTTTATCTGAATTATTATCAGACTCTTGTTCAGCAGTTTCCTCAACTGAATTATTTTCAATTATGGGTGCAACTTCCTTTTTTTTATATTTAAAGCATCTAATCTTTTCATTATTTCCTCAACATTTCTGAGTTTTCTTCTGGTTTATACATATTCATTTCTAAATTTTTTGATGACTAGGGTTTGAATGAAACTTCGTATGTACCATAGTTTCCATTGATATTTTTTTGATCTTTATTGGTTCCTTATTCAATTCTTGTGAGTTGATTACCTATTGTTTGTCATGTTAGATTTGTAAAATAGTTTTACTCTGTAGCTTCTATTTTATTATCCTTATATGATTTCTTCTTTAGCTATTATAACCGATAAATTTGCTTCTGGTGGATGTATACTTTTAATTGTTTTTTTCTTCTTTGGCAGTATAATTTCTATAAGCAGAGTTTATATTTGCAACTGTCAATATATCATCAAAATCACGAAGTGATTCCTTTTCTTTTTCTATTTTGTAATTTTTTATCATTGTGAAGAAATCATAATATTCAGATAGGTCATTTCCTATCTTTTGTAAAATATTTTATATCTTTTATTCCATTTTAATTCTTAGAATCTTTCATGGAAAACCATTTTCTTTTATATTTGTTCTCTTCCAAATAAAATTTAATTTTTTCAGATTTTCAAAAGATAGAGTCACACACCTAAAATTTGGTTATAACTCTAAATCAGAGGAACTAAGTTTCAACAACGCTCAAGCCACTCCTTTGAAAAAAGATAAGGAAAATGTAATTATAAGAAACACAATGGACGGAGTGAGTCGGCCTAAATATAGGGTTGAAACCTGGGATCCAATACTTTTAGATGGTCTTGCCTCCTTGGCTACTTTAAAGTTTAAACCCAACCAAAACCCCAAATTTTAAGTTGGATGAATTAATGATAAACCAAATACTGAAGTTTATCCAAAATAAACGAGTTATTAGAAACCCCTTGCTCTGATTAATCGTGATTAATCCCCGTCTAAACGATTAATCTCTAGTCCATACTTACCGTGTAGCGTACACATAACAATTTTTTTTACAACATTGGATGTATATACATACATATACACACATGTATACATATACATGTGTGCGTGTGTGTGGTGTATGCAAACTTTTGTGCAAAAAATTATATTTTCATTAGGTTTGAAGATGATTTTTTTGAATGTTGATAAGGAGGTGTATGGAGAGGATAGTGGCATGATCCATCATATCATCCCCTCTCTCTCTCTCTCTCTAATTATATTGATATCCACAAAAATTTCAAAACATAGAACTCTCAAAAAATGAAACTCTCTGAAAGGAAAGAACTCTCTCAAATGAAAGGAATTTTTCCTTTTTGAATTGTAATCAGGGAGATGAATTGTCTCTCTGGATACAAAGCATATTTTTTCGTAGTTTGTTCTCTTATTTTGCCATAGATTTGTCTTCAGGGACATTGCTTATTACCATAGAAAACCGTCTTTTTTGATTCCTATGTAAATATAAGAGTTTGGTCCTTGTGTATTGCGACAATTCAAATTGGGATTCCCCATGTTAGCATCTTTTGGATTCATGAATTTCATATTCCTTCAAATATCTCCATTGATTCTTTAAAAAGGAATCGGAGTGATTATTTCTAGATAGAAGTCCTATTCACGAAAATTTGCAGTAGATTAGAAGTTAAAATTGAAGAAGCAACTGTTTATCACTTATAACTTGTGAAAGATACCCATGAGTAATTCAGACCTAATAAATGACTAAAAATAGTTTTATTGTTTTAATCATTTTACAAGCAGATTGTCACCATTCTCTCTGTGTGTGTGTTCTCACTATCCTCATACATCTCATACATGAATGTGTCAAATTATGTAATATATATACATACTTTTCAAATCAGAAGTCAAATTAAATCCAAACATCTTTATTAATATTTAATCAAAACTACTTAAAATTAATATTCAATGCTTCTTTTAAGGAGATTCACAATAGGTAGTTACCAATCGATCCAACAACACTTTTCTTATATGCCGAGAGGGTTGGCGCGGTTGGTTGATGGTCCGGACTGCGAGATCAAAGGTCACGAGTTCGAGCCCCGAAACTGACAACCCATAAACAAGTATTCGAAGTATGTGTTTGGCAGGCACATACTTCCTTAGAGTTTACAAGCGAAGCTTGGTTCTCTAGGTAATTCAAAAACACTTTTCTTATATGTTTGCAACTGAAAAATTAGGGCAGTGAATGATGAGGCAATCTATTTGACAACAATGATAGGGATTTGTAGAAAACTTAGAGACAACAGGTAATAAAGCTAAACTTTTTTCATGTGGATTCAATGGTGTTGAGTTCATGTTCTGTAGACATTATCAAAATAAGTTCCAAGGAAAAAGCATTGTAGAGAAACTAGGTAAGAAAAATATGGCCGTCTTAATTTTTTTTTTCTTCTTACCTTGGTTAGTTACATTATACATATATATATGTATATGTGTGCGCGTCTATCTCTCTCTGTATGTATACACACACACATATACACACACACACATGTGCGCGTGCGCGTGCACGCGCGCCCCGTGTGTGTAAAACATATATGCATATAGACTCCCACACACACCTCTTATGATTATTTGATCCACTCACATATTGATGATAAGTGCTTTAAAACATGATTGAATCCGCTTTAAAATGCCTCTTTGATCTCAATCCAAAATTGGAAGTCTTTAAACCTAGCTTTTGTTAATATCTCTGGATTGCTCTTTTATTGATACAAATTATGATAATTGATACTAATATCTGTTAATCTTTGGCTAATGGAGTTTTTGAGAGTTAGGGGAAAAATATTCATGAATATGGGATGCATAAGGCCTATAGGTGTTAATTCTTAATGGACTAAAATGCCGTCTCTAAAATATGTGTGAAAATATGTCATTCTTATTATCTTTAGTAACTCGCTCGCTCCAAATTTCAATCTTGGATACAATATCTTCAAGTGTTCGATAAGATCTATGCAATGACACAAGTTTCAGGTCATAATTCCTCAAGGTTCAAAAATCTCATTTTAATTACACATCTTATAATCAACAAATTAATTGACTATTGCGCTGCTACATGTAAATTTACATTAAAACAATTGTTGTATCTCTGATTCTATGCAAACGAAAAGACATCGGCCCTTGGCTTAGCATTGTCATCGATGCGAGTTGTGATTGTTATCTGGGGATTAAATTTGTTTTAGGCTATAAGGTTTTCTCTGGTAATTGATCGAAGGTCTCTGCTGTGAATTGGGTTCTCCTTTATCTTGGATTCCCAACGAAGAAAATGAGAGAGACTCCATCTCCCCTCATAGTGTTAGATGGCACAACGAATTGGCAGTTGCTCATGTCCCCTCGTAGTGGTTAGATGCCACATTGAATTGGCAGTTGCCACTAGTCTTTAGTTTTCCCTACAAATTGGATGTCCGTCGATCTTTGTATGCGGTTTCTAGCTGTCTGTTTTGGGATGTGGGCTTTTGATAACCAGGATTGGCTTTCCTATGGTTACTTCGTTTGGTCTACATAGTTATAATGTTGGGCTGATATGTTGTATTTTTTAGTAGTGTTTGTGTTAATTTGAGTGGTAATTGTAAGTGTTAATGCGAGTTGGTTGTTACATTGTGTAACATGTATGTATCAACAAAGATTCACATCCTAATTATCCTATAATATTTTTTTTCAAAGAAAATTCTGAATGGTATACGCACTCTACAAAGTTTGGTTTCTTTTTGATATATAAAACCCAAAAGTATATTGAGGTATGATCTACAAAGTTTGGTTTCTTTTTTGATACTTAAAACCCCAATGTATATTGAGGTGTAGCGTGGGGGCGGAGCATAAGGATGTAGCCGATACACACACACCACACCCCATTTACACCCTTTTGGAGTCGTAACTCTTAAAATCAAAGAAATATATACATGTTTTTCATGACTCGAGATGATCACGTTCAAAACTTTTTGGTTAATACGGAAAATCCTAACATATTCAAAATAATATTTAAATTCATGGCGTAAATAATGAATGATTTAATGAGCGACATTAACTTAGGGTGCGTTCGCAGACCATTTTTGCCTCTTTCATGTTCATGTCCCATTGGACGCGTCTAAGTTGTCTCCACCATTTTGCGCATTTGGGATGAATGGACCAAAATTAATAGTTGGGGTGAACGGGGCAAAAGTAGCACCCTTCTCTCTTCTCCACTTACCTCCATGCCCTTTTCAGGATGCCCCTTTTGTGCTCCTTTCAAATGTCTCTTTCGTGTTGCAAACAAAAGCATCCTTAACATTTTGAACATGGTTGAAGTTTTGAAATGATCTCATTTGTTCTCAACATAATGTTTATATTGTAGATTGAACACCATCAAGTTTCATTTTATTTTGAATTGTGTAGCTATAAAAATTAATGGGTTGTAGAATAGGTGTAGCAAAAGAGAGGTATAGTTGATCCTTATCACAAAATATGTGTGCACGCCCATGTGTGTATGTATGTATGGTGAAGGATCAACGACTCCCTCTATTCGGTCTCCAAACGTCGCTCTCTAATTTCAGTCACTCGTTTCGATTTAAATAATAATATTTTTTCTCTCTTGTCACAACATACAATTATTTAAATCGGAATGAATGGTTGAAATTAGAGGGCTACGTTTGGAGGCTGATTAGAGAGGACTGTTGATCATTCCCATGTGTGTGATGTGTGTGTCTTTTAGTGCAAAACAAATTTGGATCGAAGTGAAATTTTGTAGATATGTTACTTTCATTAGCAAGGCCATTTACGCAAAATTTTGAATCGTTTCGAAACTTTCAAATATTTTAAAATTGCAAAATCAATATGAAACTTCAAAAATATTTATCTTAATTATTTCGTTGAATTATAATTTTGAAGGTGATTGAAATTCCAAAAATCTTGTTAATGAAAATAAAATATCCACAAAAGCTCACTGCGATTCAAATTTTCCTATACAAATAGATAGTTATATTTTAAAGGGATAAATAAAAGGAAATCTAGATGCATACACACACGCACATACACACATACGGTTTTAGATCTTCTATATCTCGTCCGAGATATTCAAGATTTCCTTTTCGCACTTGGATGAAACGAGACATCAAATCTTCTTCATATCTTTTCTGACACTCATCTCGTCAGAAATATTCAAATATCACTTGAAATATGGATTAAAATCTCAATTCGAGATCTCATCCGAAATATGGATTAAAATCTTAATTCGAGATCTCATCCGAAATTATATCTTTTTCCTCTTTTACGATATTTTTTTATTTTCATATAGATTTAAAAGAAACTACTCAATCCAATTACTATTTATCAACTCCTTGAACATAAACATATCTTTTGCTTTTGTCTTGATGAGACAAGAAAAGACTTCATTTTTTGTTTATATTCAAATAAGAGGATATTATTCGACCATTTCTAAATAAATTAAGCAAATTGAAGTACCAAATAAATCAAGTATGCTACAATTTTTATTTTTACTTTGAAAATTATATTTGAATAAATCATCTAAACATCAGTTTTAGGCACATAAGTTACTTTGAGATGTACTTTAAGATTCGAGATATTAATTTGAGATGTACACCCGAGATACACCCATCTCCTCCAAGATAGGGCTGTCAACGGATGCAAACGGATGCGGATATGGCTGTATCCGCATCCGCATCCGAATCCGCGGATATCTGAGAATTAACATCCGTATCCGCATCCGAAAATAAAAAGCGGAATATTTCGGATATTCGAAAATATCCGAAATATCCGCATCCGAAATTGAATAAGATTTTTATTATACTAATATTTTTGAACTAAAACAATCGCTTTTTCAAATGACAATACACACACTACAATACTAATCAGTTTTTCAAATGACAAAATGGCAACACACATAATATCAAACAAGTTTACACGATATTACATCAATTTAAATGATAAAATAGCAACATACATATTGACAAAATGACAACACACATAAAATTTTGGATCGGACGAATGTTTTTCGGACCGCATCTGATTTTCTTTTCGGATATCGGATATTCGCATCCGCTTTTCAGATATCGGATAATATCCGTTTTTTCGGATACGGATCCGGACGGATGTTTTCGGACCGCATCCGATTTTCTTTTCGGATATCGGATATTTGGATCCGCTTTTCGGATATCGGATAATATCCGTTTTTTCGGATACGGATCCGGACGGATTTCGGATTTTTCGGGTATCCACTGACAGGCCTAGTCCAAGATCTCCTCTGATATGAGATATTTTGTGTGAAAATTCTGAGACAAAACGTAGCTAAAATTTGAGATTTAAAACGTTGTGTATACACGTAGGACTAGGGGTGAGCATTTGTTTGGTTCGGTTGGTCCAATGACGAAAATTGTTAAACCAAATTAAAATCGATAACAATGAAAACCAAACCAACCGAATTAAGTTTGGTTGGATTGGTTGGTTATCCGATTTGATCAAACTAAAAATGATTCACATTTTATGTTTGGAAAATTCATTGTACTTTAAACTAAAACATAAATATAAGGTTAAAGCATTCTTATGTTTTTTTAACAGTAATTTGACATATATATGATAAACAAAATTTATTTCGATCGTTAAACTAATCTAAAAAATCATTATACTATTAGTAATTTTGTTAATATAGTAAAAGTTCGGTCAAACCGATAGCTGAACTAATTTTTTTACGGACCGATTATAAACCAATCTTGTTTCAAAGCCAAACCAAACCGACCAAACTAAATTGGTTTGGTTGATTTATTTAGTTTAACCAAAGAATGTTTATCTTTATGTAGGACAAGGATTGACTACACCTCAAACTCCCTGATTTCAACATGTGGTTCAAATTGGGAGGATTTGAAGTGTAACAAAAATGAGGTGTAGTCGATCCTTGCCCATATACACATGTGTATGTATATGTATTTATATAGGCTTAGACATTCTGGTCGACGTTCTAGGTAAGTTTATCCTTTGCCAGCACTATTTGTCACCCAAGAATATTTATTTAGCCTTGCAAGGTGGTTCTTGTTGATTCACACAGGACTCTACGTGCTCCATGCTACTTGGATCAAAGCGTAAGCTAGTGATGTTTTTTGCTACTGCAAACTTGCCATGTAGGGTGCAATACTCCACTCCTTCGCCTAGCCGTACAATGTTTGTACCGCTCTCCCACAATTCCCGTGGTTTAGGTTGGTCCCGTTTCGCTTGCCGTTGGGAATAGCTTTTGTTTCTTTTCCCCGGCTACTAAGATGTTTCATTTCACCAGTTGTCTCTTGCCTATCCACATAAATATTTTTAATAATAGTTGTAATAGCTTTGGTGTCACACTTTTTTGATATTAACGTGAACTACCAAAAACGCTCCTCTATATATTATCAAATCATAATCACTTAAAAATATGATTTAATATTAAACTTCTTTTACAAATTCAAACGCCTCCAATTGTAGGATCTAACTATTAAACATGCTTTGCAAATTTAAAATGCTTCTAAAAATAGGATTTAATTTTTTTTTTTTTTACAAATTCAAAATACTTCTTTGCAATTATATAAATCTTAATATCACTTGAAAATAAAAAATCATTTTTTTGACTGATTTAAACATATATAATTTATAAGGAAAACAATTCACGAACGAAGCGCGTGCTATAACGCTCGTCAATATAAATGCATATCAGCATATATGTAAAAATTGATAAATAAAAATCCCACTGTTCATATGTTGAATAAGTTTTTCTGTTTGTAGTGCAAAAAATTGCATGAGATTTGCTAATTCGAATGATCTAACAGCAGTAATTGAATCAGTCTGTGTCGTAACAGCTGTGGCAAAACAGAAAGAGTTGAACCCAAGTTACCCACCACATGAAGTACCATTATGTTCTTCGCTATCACATTATGTTTGTAAAGATGGAGATTAACAGGGTTTCTATGCCCCAAAAACATGTATCCACTTGTTTAGGCCAGTCAAACAGATACAAACATAAATACACATCATTATATTCGTATCCACATTTCAAATTGTATTGGGATGTCTGTATCTATGGAAAACGGATGGATCGTGGATGGATATTGGATTTTTATCTATTCCTTATTGGTAGATTAATTTTAAAGATAATGATGGAAAAGTTTAGTTTAACATAAAATTATTTCAATAACAGTGCTTATAAAATATAAAAATACAAAATATATATTAAAAACCAGTATTGAGCAGTAAATATATATATATTTATATACATACATATAGTTTAAACTATTACCTTGATAAGACATGAGATATGACCGTTCTCGTTGAACTAAAATACATAATTTGACTATCATATTGATTATCGGATATCCAACGATAGATCTACGCTTGTTTCATGCTAGGTTGTTCAATACGGTGCATGTCAGAATAACAAATGTTAATAAATAAGTATTTAATAGGTAGGTATGAAGCTTTTAGTGACTCGAACTAGTGAATACCAGTTTTTCTTATTTTAGAGGTGAATCGGCATGCTTCCGCCGAACCATTTTTCTTTCTAACATTGGTTTATTGTTTCTGTTACTGTGCAGATGGAACATCCAATAACCTTGCCGACTACATTAGAATGGAGGGAAATGATGTGACATCAGATATACAAACCTTGATTAACCATTTATATTCGAACAAATATGGGGTGGTTATTAGTGAAACTATGCTAGAGAAGCTGTTCTCATGAAGATCGCCAGTGTTCTGTTTTATCACTCTGAGCTGTTGCTAGACTACTAGCACTACAATTTAATAATTTTCTGGATGATGTCTAAAGGATTGAAAATCACATATATTTGCTACATTGATGCCCCAAACTAATGTTAGCTGGGATTACATATAGGATTTCAGTTGACGTACACATGAATTCAGTTGAATGTGTTCACACGTTTCAAACAGAGCACTGGCTCATGATTTATGTTTACATCACCAAAGCAAAAATGGGCAATGTCTCTGTTTTTTATGTTATTATAAGAAAGGTTCTGGTATCAATAAACGAGTAAATCAAGTCTTTACTTTGAGAAACAAAGAGCGTAAGCTAACTTGTATTTTTTTTGATAGAAAATGCAAATTTACGTATGTTTTTTTTTTCCTTAAAAATAGTTCAAAAATTATTTGAAATTCAAACATTTTTTACCTATTAAGATTTTCATTTTTTTACGCGATGGAATTTGAATGATGGAGAGGAGGTGCGACAGTCTTTATGATAGTGCGGCAGGTCTACGGTTGTGATGGCTTTGGTGGTTGTGATGGGTAGTTGGCTAGGGTGTTGGATTTAAAGCGACAAGGTTGCAAATTTTGAGTGCTTTGACGATGACGACAACGAAGATGTTTGGTGATATTATGATGGAATTACGGAGGATCAGGTTCTAATTGTAGAAGAAGATAACTACATTAATAATATTGTCTAGCATATAAATAAATAAATTAGCTATGTATATTTATGCTAATAATGATATTTTGTATCAACATTATATGAATTATAGTAGCATTTGTAGATGTAGTACGTATATTTTAGCTTGCATGCTATTTTATAATAGCAGTCTATAAATTGTACTTTCATTTTTTGAATTGTAGTAGCAATTTATAAATATTAGTAATATCTTTTATATGAAGTGTGTCTATTTTAGCTCATATTGTTATTTTATAATAGCATTTATGAACTGTAATAGCAGATTACAAAATATATTAGTATTTTTTTTTATTTGTAGTAGCTTTTATGAATTGTAGTAGCATTTTTTAGACGAAGCGTGTATATTTTAGTTTAATATGATATTTTTAGTACCGTATCATGAATTGTAGTGATATTTTGAGATAAATTATATGTATATATCAGCTCATAAAGTTATTTACCGATATCTTGTCTAAATTAAGGTTTTTTTATAAAGTTGATGTTATTTTTATTTTATTTTTTGATATTTTATAATACTATTTTTCATAAATTATTTTATAATGCTAGTGCACAGTAGCATGTTATAGTGCTATTTTTCATAAATTATTTTATAATGCTAATGCTAGTGCATAATATCATTTTTGTATTAGCTGAACTAAAAGAACAAAAACACAGTAGCAAATTTTATTTACTACAATATATATATATATATATGTGTGTGTGTGTGTGTGTGTGTGTGTGTGTGTGTGAGTGCGCGCGCGCGCATGCATGTATATGTATGTACGTATGTATGTATATGCGTGTGTAGCATTGTTTTCATTTCACCTTGTGCTAGCATTTCGTGTTTAAATGCTAGTACATAGTAGTATTTATTGGATCACAAAATAATAATATAGCACATGTTTTTTTTTTTCTTACTTTATAGCAACATTTATTGTTTAAAAGCTACAATTTAGTATTATTATCTGGTTTTTAGACCAAGCAGCTTGCAAATGAATCTGAAGTCAAGATGAAGACGAAGTGATTCAAGGACTCGATGGCATGCTTGGAAGGATAATGGAAGAGGCTTTAAGAATTTAGAGAGCAAAATGCGGCTAAGGAAGTGATCGGTACAGACCTCTTTTCAGGTTGGTACCGATATGATTTCCCGCCCTCTGATTAACTCTAGAGCTATGGTCAATCACTAGTTGGGTAAAATATTCGCCCGGGATCCATCTTTGAAGGAGTAGGTGAACAATTCCAAAAATCTTTGAGGAAAAGAACAGGTACCGAAGGTGCCGGAATCTCTCGGCAACGACTTAATTTCTAAGGCAAAAGTGCTTGGAACTCGATGGATCGAAGCAAGAACACGAAGTAGAAGAAGATGGAATAATTTGTAGTCAGAAAATCATCTCGGTACCGACCTGATCAAGTTGGTACTGAGTTGATTTTATCACTCTGGGGACTTTCCCTTCCCGGATATGAAGTTTGAACTGGTATTTCACGATCCGATGACTTTATTGGACGATTCCTCTATAAATATGAAGCATATAGCAACTTAGAGAGGACTTTTGGCCATTTTGTTCTTCATCTTCTTCCACTACTCGAGTTGGTCACTAAGGTGGCTACTTTTTATTGTTACTGACTGTTTTGAACTATAAAGCCCTTGTATTTGTGGCAACAACTTCCAATAATAAGATTAAAGTGGACTTAGGCCTCAGATTAGCCGAACCACTGTAAAATTCGTATTTTTTCTATTGTTTACTTGCTATTTTTTATTAGATTTATCTTCTATCACTTGAATTGGGGTGTTGTGCCACTTTTTGATCCAACATTTTTGATGTTTTCACTTAGAACTGTAAATCTAGCTATCTATTGTGGATTAGAGCGTCGAGGAGTTAGATCCAGAAGATTTTTATCTAAAGTCTAAAGGAATTTCATATTGGAAGCAATGACACCAAGGAGATCTGGAGCAGTGGCTAATAGAGAAGGCGAAGCTTCCCACCACGATGAGGTGACTAACCAACCGACAGCCGCGTTGCCATAACCATCTTTTCCTTAGGAGATGGTGAAAAGGTGGAGTTTGACAGGATGATGGCGGCGTTGAATTAAAGGATGATAGATAGTTAGAAGGCTTTCTTTAACAAAATAGATGCTAGCATTGCCTTGCTGACCGAGCAGTCTCAAATGCCCAGGAGGGACATGAGAGAAGCATCACCTGTTGGTTCTGAGGAGGAAAATTCATCTGCTTCTGATTAGAACATAATGGATGGAAAGCAAAAGATGAAGGAGCAGACTATTGAACTAGCAAGGAGGAACATTGGAGGAAGTGGCTGAACCCATGCTAAGGGAATTCATATCGGTATTGACTAAAATCAGGTCGGTACTGATCCGAGTTCTCTGAATTTGAGAACCTTAGAGGGGCAGAGGCCAGAAGCCATCAACTTATCAGATTTCGAGGATGATTTGTAGGATGCAGGCATTGAGGATGGAACAAATGCTGAAGCTCAGGATATTGATGTTCATGCGACTACCGTGGAGCCAACTAGATGTTAGAGAAGACTGAAGGAGTGGTTCTCCCAGAGGCCAAAGAACCTAGACATCAACAAGCAAGCCGAGACCATTTGCGGAGTCAAACACTCGACACAGCTTTTGATAGTTGTCCTTCTGATTATCAGTCTAGTAAGGAGCATATTGCTGATATGATAAAATGATTAATGGAAGAAAACCGTTGGAGGAAGGGTGAAGATTGAGGTTCTACACCTAGTAGAACTTCATTCATGGAGAACATCTTGCGGGAAGAGTATCCTAAGAAGTTTACGATGCATTCAATGCCATCACATAATGGGACGACTGACCCTAATCAGCATTTGCTTAAGCATGAATGACACATGGATGGTGGTAGGGTAACATATGCAGTTCGATGCAGATGTTTCCCTATCTTTGTAGATGGGATTGCGTCGATGTGGTTTGCTCGGCTCGCATTGAAATCCATCTCGACTTTTGATGAATTAGCTAAGAAGTTCTTAGAGCAGTTAAAGCTCCACATTGCTTGGTCCAAGGACATGATGTCCTTGCCAGGCATTTCACATAGACCTAAAATCGTTGTAGGGTTTCCTAAGCAGGTTTAATATTGCAGTTACTGAAATAAATAATCCAACTGAGGATATGGTATTAATGGCTTTGGTCCGAGGGATACATCCGGACATGGATTTCAGCCGAGGATGAAACAACCAACTACTATGGAAGAGTTCATCGAAATGCCAACTATTTCTTCCGCTTGGGAGAGGCAAACCAGGTTGCCTGAAAGACTAGCGATGGGCAATTAAATGAAGTTATTCAGAGTAATGTAGCTAGTAAATAGATTGGTGAGAGCACTGCTTATGTGAATATTAGGAATTCTGGTAACCAGAGAAAGAGGAATCGAGGCGCTAGGGCAGGCAAAATGATGCTAAAAAGTGTCTGAAAAATATGAGACCGGAAGAGTATACGCGTCTGAACGATACACTTGAAAACATATACCTTGGAAAGGTATAAGAAGCCACCAAGGAGGGAGGCAACTAAGGCTGAAAAGCACTTAGGGAAGCTTTTTCACTTCCATGAAACTCATGGGCACAATACGAACGAGTGCAGACATTTTAGAAATTCTATCGAGGAGTTGATATGGAAAAAGAAATTGCAACAGTATGTTAGAGAGCCACATGATGGTGGACAGAATCATAGACCCTATGGGTCGAACGCCCAAGGGAACTAGCCTGGACCTAGTGGAGTGGGGCCGAGACGACCTGATGGAAGAATTGTTATTAATACAATAACTGAAGGAACTCATTGTTGATTCTGGCCTTTTTAGTTTTGATGATACAATTATACATGTATATATATATATATATATGTTGCACGATGTTATTTATTTCCTACAGAAAATATTTTGTAATGTTGTCATTGTAAGTCTAGAAAGATATGTACAATATGATAGAGTTACACTACAAGAAAAATGGCTTCTGACTGCGTCTAGTCTTAGCGTTTTAGTATATTACGCTGTTTTATGCATTTCAGCCTTTAACAAATATAAATTTCTTTACGCAACTGCTATTAAACACATCCCAAATGATTATAGCCCGCCAGTTCATTCGTTATTTCACCGAAAATTTATTTTCCCTCTCTAAACCTAATTTCGTTTTCCCAAAAAGAAATTTGTTCCCCCATCCTTCGATTTCACCGCTGTCTCCCTAACGATTTTATTATTTCTCGTTGACTTTGATGTGGCCTTATCCTTGAATGACTCCGCTGCTTGCCAACAACCGAAACCCCATTACCAAGTTGCGCCTCTTCCCAGTTCTAGTAGTTGATCCTAGCTTTGGTGAGGTCTGCAAGGATAAGGATCAAGCAACATCAGATGCTTGCCTCCGATCTCAGCTTTCTCCACTTTGCCGATTCATTGGGTTTATTTGAAATAGTTTTGTATTTTTTGGGCTTCCACAGTGAAAGTGGATTGATAGAACCTAATGATTAATTGGTAAGGTTCATATTATTCTTAAAGTCTTAATATTACTTCAGTTTCCTGACTTTGTTCATTTTTGTCGAATTCACTATGATTTGACTATGTAGAAACCCCTAATTGGTATTTTTTTTACAGTTGAAGCAATGTTGGTTTGAAAAATTTAGCCTACTATATTCATTCAAAACATATTTTGTTTACTACCTTTTTTGTACGTTACCTGTTTTATGAATACATGTTGCATATATTGTATTATTCAAATACTGTTAAATGAATTGCTGTTACTAGGGAATGCAATAACCACTGGTTCTTTGATTGTTGTCTTAAATTCTTATGTTAGCTTCAATGCTCTGCAATAAAAAATAAAAATTAGTTCGTGCATACCTAAGAAATATACAAATAGTTCTAGAAAACTTACTACAAAATGATCAACATAGGAAGTCAAGAAGATTCCATTCTTGTACGTTCATATTTGATTTGCATATAAACATGTTGGTGATGAAGAGACCTAGTGCTAAATTTAGAGAGTTTTTCCAGCTCATGCTTTTCATGATTGGTCTCAAAAGATGCGTAATATGTCCATACGTTGTATATTGGCATTGTTCATATTTAACGAGTTCTGGCGATTCTTATGACAATTAATTACAGGTGCAGTGATTTACTTTTAAGTTTTTATGACAAGATAAAGCTGGTCTTCATGCCAGTTAGCTTAGCAGCATTTATTCTTACCACTAAAGGTTCAACGAGTTACTTTAATTTATATGTCAATACGCTTATTAGGAATACAAACAACCCATTAAGAATTTATCTTTTCCTGTAGTGTATGTCTAAAAAATTATGAGAAAAAATATACTATCTGGTTGAATGTATTAAACTATATACTAATAGTTTACTCCATGATTGCTTGGAAATTCAAATTATAAATTTATGATGTTCATTAATTAACTTTATTCTGATTGCAATTGCTTTTGCTTGTATTTGCTCCTTAAATATTTTTTACTATGGCGTTCATATTAGCCAGATGCTTATTTCCTTAATGCAACTTCGAATATGTTCAATTGGCTACTCATATACTGTAATCTACTACTGTTTTGTAATGTTACTGTACATTGTTTCTTAGCTAACTATGGTATGCTGCTCAAATGCTGGATGATGGAATAGTTTGGCTCTTCTATTATTTTTGTCTGTAAGGTAGTTTGGCGACAAGGCATCCCATTTAGTTCTTTAGGTTTTAAATACGCTTTAAAATGGTTTTGTTAAATTTCTTCTTGCAGATGATTATTAAGTACTGAGGAGGGTGTAGGCCTTTCAACTTTATTTTCTATATCATATGTATTCTTTTATCAAAAACTATTCTAAGTTTTGGAAATTAACACTGAATATGAAGTTTACTGATAGTGATCATATAACGAATATAGTCTGAATATTTTAATTTGTAGATCCGTAGATCTACACAGAAATTCCAAGAGGTGCTTTAGCATATATTACTTTTATAAGAGATAAGTTTTAAATGTGGTTTTAATGTGTACTTTAGCATCTAAATTTGTATTTGCAAACTGTTTGTAGGCTAAATGCTAGATACATTCTTCTTTACAGTGTTCTGTATAATTTTAAGTTGGTTTGTTTCTTTGCTCTAATTGTGATAGCATTAATGTACCTAGTTTATATAGATGACATTGAAATTGAAATATAATTATGGTATTATTATATTAAAACAAGTTTGGTAGTACAAAATTAACATTTACTACTCCATTACTCATATTTTAATATCACTGCAATCATTACATCTCCACATTTAATACTGGATAATGGTCATCATGCACACTAGTTAGAAAGTGAAAAGCCTAACTTCAGCATCAAATACAATTAACTGATTTCACAAGCTACTGGGCAGTCAGTTCCTAGCAGTAAAACTCAAAGGGTTCATTGTTTATATTTTATAAGATTTAAGTACAAAACTTTAACTGGCATCTTTACCACTACATTAACTATCTCAAGTCATATACAATAGTTATTATCCACTCAATTACTCCTTGATTATAGATCCACTACATTTATCTCTGTTAGTGCAGGTATGCATACCAAGAGACCTGAAAATCAACTAGACTGGGAGCATATGTAGCTGCACATCATGAACAGACTTCAATTACAACATGTATGCTCCTATATAAGTTTTATAAAAAATAACTAAATAAATTAATTAAATATGTTTTATAAACATTAAATAAGTTAATAGAAATAACTAACTTTATAAAAACCAATTAAGTTTTAAAAAGTAAAATAAATTAAATAGCTTTATAAAAACGAACAAAGTTAACTAAGTTTTATAAAATAAATTAACTAGATTAAAAATAATCAAGTAGACTAAGTATTACAAAAAAATAACAAAATCATTAAAAAGTAACCAAGTTAACTAAGTCTTATAAAAATTAAACAAGTTTATAAAAATAATCAAGTTTATAAAATTTAACTAAGTTACCTTTGTTTTATGAAAATTAAATTATATTATAAAAATTACAATCATAAATGCTTTTAAGTATTAATTATTGTCTTTTTGATAATAATTCTTTTTTTCTTTTTCCAACTGAGATGGTCATCATGGATATCACATAATTTGGCAGAGAAGTTTGAGGTATATCCACAACTGCAAAGCTTTTATATATAAGACATCACTAGTTATGAATGTTCTGTTAATGCAGTAGAATTGTTATTCTATGTTACCACTGAAATAAGAATCAAAATGGTCAACAACATGGCTTGCGATCACAATTTCACTAAAGATGATGACACCAACTTAAATGCAGTGTTCAAGAAAAAATGCAGTGGAGGTTTACTGCCAAGTGTGTTGAATTGAGTACATGAATTTTGTATAAACCTTGATTCAGAATTGTCATTTTTTGCATGAAAGTCACCCATAGCATCAAATGAAGGGGAAGTAACACTGAAATAGTATTATTCAGGTGTACTTTATTTTTTTCTAAATTTATGCTCTGTCTATTATCCAATTTATTTGCAGCTTTGATCCCATTATCAGAATTGCGAGATCTAATAGCAATGAAACACTATGGACTGGACAGTAATGCCGCTGTTCTTGATCTGCCTGATACTGCTTCAAGGTAGAAAAATTAAATTATGATAATCTTTCTTTACATATATATATATATATATATATATATAGTTTTCACTTGATGTTAGAAATAACTTTTATTAATGAATGAACCAGGTTATGAGTGTGGAAAAGCTTTACAGGTATGCTTGTGCACTATTTGATAATAAGTGTCGTATTAAGTTATTAGATGTGTGTATAAACATGTTTTTGCTTCATCTATCAGTGACTCTATTTAGATAATGTATATACACCATGATTATTACAAGGAAATCAACTCTAATATATTAGGCATTCATATCTATCAGTGACTCTACTATGTGACAGTACAGTCTTTGTGTATTGGTTATTACCAGAGTTTATATACTTGTACCAAATACTAGGGCATTAATGATGAGCTAGTAAAATAAAAAGGTACGTATTAACATTGTGTTTGCAATCCATTTTGTAGCATAATATATGGTAGTTTTCCAATCATTTTTCATTAAATCCTGTGAAAAATATAAACTGCAAAATTAATTGAAAACAGACATTATAATATGCCTTGTCCATGTTACATTATCGGGAACTTCAACACACTCACTGGCCATAACTAATTCCAAAACACCACAGCCCATCTCCTGCCTTATCCATGTATACTGCAGAGAAGTCTCTGTTTTTTGGCCTTGATTATTATCGTTAACATAGACTACTCATATGCTTTGAAATTCATAATGCATTATGAACTATATGAATAAATTTGGTGTCTTAGATAAGGTTAATGATATAAATGATGGTGGTTTGAGATGTTCAGATCTTAGTAAGTCTTATGTCGGTTGAATGTGCTGATAAATGTTGTTGTATGGCACTAGTATGTATGATGCTTGGGTTTGTTGTATGGCACTAGTATGTATGATGCTTGGGTTTGATGTGGGTTTAATGGTTGTTTGAGTGGCTAGTTGTAGGTGATGGTGTGGTGTAGGGAGGGAACAGCAGCGACTGTTGAATGTGGGGGGGGGGTGGTAGTTCAAAGCGGTGTTTTGTTAGTGAGTGTGAGGCAGTTAGTGCACTGTTGAAGCAGGAATAGGTAGGAAGTGTTTTGATGGTTAGCACAGTGGTTATGACTGGGTGGGGTAAAGTAGCAGTTAAATCAGAGAACTGCTTACACAGTTTGTTTAAGGTAAAATTGTAGTATTGTTGATGCGTGCACACAGTTGGCAATGGAGTATTGTATGGATGTATGGGGTAGTTGTTGATGGCAGGGCTATTTTGTTGAAGAAATGCACAACAGCGGTTAGTTTTGAGGAAGATGTGTAGTAATGTTACCAGAAATGAATGAGTTAGAGGTAGTAGTAAGATGGTTCAGTTTGACAGTTTGACAGTGAAGTATTATTGAGTAAGGCAAAGATGTTGTGATGCACTGGTTATGTGATATGGAAATGTGGGAGTAGGCAGTTAGGAGTTGGAAGTTGAAGTGGAAGTGTGGGTGATGGAGCAAGCAGTGGTGATGTATATGGAAATGTATATGCTGGTCTGGGGTATGAAGTGGTCTAGAGTGTTGTGGAGAAGTTTGTTTGGCCGAAATGATTTTTGACAGGAGTTGTAAACTATGATGGTTGGGAAGTATGCAATGGAACAGCTGATGTGTTTGTATATGCAGTGAGGCAAAACTGTTCTGGTATGAAGGCAAGTTGTTGTCAGTTAAGTGGTATGTTGAAGTTGAAGTTTTAATGATGCGCTGATAATGACAGCTTGGTGAAGGAGGTTGATGGCAGATGTGGAAGAGGAGGAGATGTATGTTTCAGTGCCAAGTAGTTTGTCTGTGCACTGAACTGTTGGTTGATGTGGGTTGAAGTGGGATGTATGGCAGTTTTGTAAATGAAGTGTTGGTTAGGATAGGTTGTTGGACAGGGGAAGTTGGTAGTGAGTAAATGCAAGGCAGAAGGAAGGTGATTGGCAGAAGTGGCAGTGGCAAGGCACCGGTATGTGTTTGTATGCCGGGAGATGGTTGGTCAGAAGCATGCTGTTTGTGGCTGTTGTGATGCATAGTTTGATGGAGGTGGTTAGGGATGTTGTGAGATGTGGTGGGTGTAGTTTTAACTTTGTGTACACTTTGTGAGATGGAGGTGGTTACCCTGTGATATATACTGCGGTTGTTAGTTTTCTGCTGAAATATATGCAATAAAAACCTGATTGAATAAAAGACCTTTTTTTTCTAAGCATATTCAAAACTGTTTCCTACATTTTTCTAGTTGAATATTGCCGTTTTCAGTTTTTGTTTGTTCAAGCATGGTACATAATATGTGTTCGATGCTAAGGTTATATTTGTATTAGTCAATCGCCTACTGAGATAGTGTGATGAATATTTAGTGTTTGCATTATGAATCCGATTTAACTTTGTGTACACTTTTTTGATGAATTGATTCTCAAGCATTACTATTACTTTACAGGTAGATAGATGACTGTGATGCAAAAAAAGTTTGCAACGAGTTATGGATCGAAGTTATTTTTGCTGCTAGAACTACTTTTTGGTTTTAACGTATGTATTACTTGCTTTTGTTTTGCTATTGCTACTTGTTCTATATTTTTTTTTGAACTATTGATGAGTCAAACTATTTATGTTTGGTGTAAGAATATTGTGTATTTTGATTATGAAATTTCATACGTTGGTTATCAAATATGTGTCCAAAATGTGGTATTGATATAATATGTTGATTTTGAAATGTGATATTGATATAATATGCTAATTTTGAAATGTGGTATATATATGCACATTGTGGCAGATGTTTGCTGAAATGGAATTAAAACATTCCACGGCATTTTTAAAACGCTGTTAAAACATTCCACAACGTTTTTTAAACGCAGTTAAAACATTCCACAGCTTTTTAAAAGCAGTTAAAACATTCCATAGCGTTTTTAAAACGCCATTGGAAGTTTTAACAGCGTTTTAAAAATGCCATTAAATTGTATCTAAAAACATAAAGCACAATTTATTGCCACAAGGAAACGCTGTAAATAAATATCACAGCATTGAAAAAGCGCTATAAAATCTTATCTTAGCACGAAACAAACGCTAAGAAAGATCTCTAACTGCACCCAACCAAACGCTGTTACAAGCTTTCATGGCACCAGGGAAACGCTGTTAAAAAGGACATTTAACAGTGTTTATTTCTTGTCATTGTATATCCCAGACATATAACTGCATGTCGATATACAGCGTACGTAAAAACGCTGTTAAAAGCTTTTACAGCGTTTTTAAAACGCTGTTAAAGGTCCTGTTTGTTGTAGTGTTAGGGTTATGCCTCAAGGGCAATTCTTTAATTTATTGTAAATTATTAACTTTTGTAATCAATTCTCATTCGTTATAAATATGTCTTTATTTCTATTATATAATTGATATAATATGTTATATTAATTAATTAATTAATTAGAAGCATATTTAATAGTAAATCCATAAATGATGTGTTTTGTGATATTAGTTACAAAGCGTTGTAACCGTGAGTGATTTATCACAATGAAAATAAATATACCATTTTAAATGTTCCTAGTCAAGATGCATTGAGACTAGATATCGATGTGTCTGTTGAGACTAGAGTACTTAATGCTGTTCAAATGTTGGGCAGTGTGTTAGTTATGACTACTGGGGGCACTAAGGAGTTACGTACTAATAGTTATTGAATAACTATGGAATGACTCACTCGCTAGTTTTCTGTTGGTTAATATAACCGAGGTCAAACATAAAGTATCGATGAGACTGATTTACATAGTTCTCTCGACTTCAGAATACTTTTGATCTTTAATATGAAAGTTTCACCTTGATTATAGTCAATTCGATGCATGACGTCCATCGAGTGGCTGTAGTTGGGTTGAGTGGAAGTATTAGAAATGAAACACTATTCAAGAGAGAATTCGTCTCCTTATTATAAGGGGTTAGTATTACGGTTAACTCAAGTCAACTCAAAATCAAAATATCCAATCAGAGTAGTTTGGTTAATAATAATTGTTATTATTGAACCAAGGATTTTGTTTTTGGACTATGAAGTTGAGTGTAGACGATGTTGGGATTTTGTCCACCACCAAATTCCATAAGTCTAAAGTTATACAGTTTTGAGAAAAAGAATTAGTTTGAATAAAAATCACAATCGGGTAACGCTTAACAAAGTAAAATTGGATTTCACCAAAACCAAGTAAGCGATAATTTGGCCAAAATGACACACTACCTACTAAGTAACGTATGAACATTAATATTCGAATAGTTGAATATTAATCGTTGATCAAATTTACACCCGATGAGTCACACAACCAAAACAATTATCTCTCTTTTGACCAAACGATTCAAATAATTTATAATTTTTATAAATTAATTTAATTAGTCAGCATTTGTGAAATATTAATTATAAATTTTGATTATGATTTGAGAAACAAATATTACAACATATGTTTATAATAGTTATAAATATATCAATCGATATACGATATTGATAAGCAATTAAATTCGATTTAATTGTGTAATATTTTTCATGGGCTTAAATGGGTTCAATTCCCATTTTAGAGGCCATTATTTTTGGCCACAACAATGATTTAGACGGCTAGGGTTTTGTCGTGAAAGGAACTTGGTTTTGACGGTTGAGATTGAAGGAAAGAGATATAGGATTAGATCCACCTTTCTTTCTTTTCTGTCCACATATATAAGCTCTCTAACCCTAATTAGACCTCAATTTTTTTAACCTCCTCCTTCATCATTTTTATGGCAGAAAATTAATCCCCTCTCAAAAAAAAAAATCCTCAGATCACTTCAAGATCAAATTACTAATTGATAGTTGAGGGTCATCAATTCAAAGACCCACGCTCTTTTGAATTGGAAAAGGCTTCAATAAGAGAATTATTTTTTCAAGGTGTGCTTCAAGGCTTTGGTGAAAGGTATGTGTAACGACCAGGTATTTCAAACCATTCAAATCGACAATCATCCACTCATGTCAGACTTGAATTGCTCAAAACAATAGATTGTTAATTTATATTTGGCAAAACTCGACATATACAGTAAATAAATCAATCATAAAATCACAGACACAGAGTTATACAACAATAAGCAGCGGAATAGATAAATAGTAGTTCATGAAACTACTACAACATCAAAGTATAAAACACGGTACAATAGAAATCTCAAATACAAAGTAGTCTCAAATACATCAGCAGATGACAAGTCTGAATGTCAACAACTGAAATAACTGAAAGCTGAAAGATAGATCTTCAAGCAAAACTCCAAGCTCCAAAGGTGAGTCTCAAATGTTGTGACACTCAGTCTAACCCGAGCATAAAGCAAAACACAAAACACTCGAGTCAGGATTAACATTCTTATACTAGTATATCAACTCAAGTGAAATGTCCAAGTGGAATACAATATAACTTAAAGGATGTTTGGGATTTCCATCCTCTAAGGATCCGTGGAACTATATACTATGTAGTAATATACGCTATTACAATATGTCTATCGGTAATGTAAAGTATTAACATAGCGTTAAGGCGTTACCCATATCCCCCTTAACACATTTTATATATTCCCATAGTCTATACAGTATCGTAATTCCTCCGTAAATTGGAGGGCTATCAAAGGGCACTCCATAGGTATGGTACAAACCAAACTCGTAGAAGGCGCGATAAGGCATGTGACAAGGCACGCGAGGCAATGCCCAGGGTATGATACTACCGTTTTGTGGATCCAGACTGGTGGTAACGCATAGCAGCTACTACCGCCCACATCGAGACACACTCCCAAATCAAAGGTGCACCTAATCAAATCACAAAGTAATAGAATGGTATCGAAGAAATGTGCCCGATAGGAGGAATGACCTCACTTGGTCCGGCGTGGCTCCTGTTTTAGCCACATCAAGCTGACTCGCGGGAGTCAGGGATGCGTTAATACCTCATACAAAATCGTCGCCAAACCATCTTACTTTGTTCTGGAATCTCCACCACGTACATAGTTGTTAAAGTAGTTTTCGCTATTGGCAGAGAGTATGACAATATTCGATCCCGGTCTCTTTAACAACCAAACGCTTATTTCACACCATGGTAATTTTCATTTCAAATAGTTCATACTTCATATCAAAATATCATATTCATTTCAAAATCATATCACTTTCGAAATCATATTCACTTCTGAAATCATAACCCTTCCAAAAATCATAATTAGAAAATAGTTTAAACCATCATATCAAAGTATTCGAATTTTTATCCATCAAATCTAAATTATAACAGTTTCGACTTAAATAGTTTGTATATTGAAAATAGTTTATATATATATTGAAATAGTTATAATTTAAAATAGTTTATATTTAAAATAGGTTATAGATAAAATAGTTTATATACTAAAATAGTTTATATTTAAAATAGATTATAGGTTAAAATAGTTTATGTATTGAAAATAATTTATGTATTAAAATAAATTTTCAAATTAGAATTGTTTCTTCCAATTTCACAAATCAATTCAAATCAATTTTAGTTTCAAAATTCAATCTCAGTTCAACAATTTCAATTTCAATTTGAATTCTCATTAAAGCCATTTTTAATCTATATCGATTTCAAATCCAGGTTTGAACTATAATTTAATCCACTTCCAATTTCAATAGGTTTCAAAGTATAAATATTCAAACAATTTACAATAACTCAAATTGACAATTTCATTTATATTTCCAAATTCAACATTTATTTTATTTTAATTTTGAAATATTAATTTAATCAATTTAATATCCCTTTAAATAAAAATCAAATTACAAATTACAAATTTAAATAAAATCAATAATTAAATATCTAACTTCAATTATATTTAATTCTAAAATATTCGCCTAATCACTTTTATAATCATATAAATAAAATCTCAAGTTACAAATTTAAATCAAAATTAAATATTCAATTTTATTTAAATTTGAAAATATTCATTTGATCTCCTTTAATTAAATCAAGTTATAAAATCATACCTTTCAAAATCTCAAAATCAATAAATTTATAATCAATTCTTATTTAAATTCAATTATTCACCAATTTAAATTCCAAGTCAACATTAATTTATCTTCCAACCACTATTATTAAAGTTATAAAAAAAATCTATTTTTAAAATATTAATATAAATTTAAATAAATACTTAAACATATTATATACTAATTAAATCAAATCTTATTATTAAATTTATTTTATATTAAATCTTATTTTATATATTTTTAAAATAATAAAATTATAAGTAAAATCTTAAAATTTATATTTTCAAAACTAACTTATAAATTCCAAAACGTATAATTTTAAAAATCTAAATTTTACACATATATAAAATAACATTTATATATTATATTTTAAAATCAATATTTATTAAAACCCATGTATTTCCTTTCAAAACTTTGAAGATCATTTTTAAAATATAGACCAACGGTGTCCGTATATAATTTTCTATCCTATGGTCAAGTGATACAGATATTTATCATTTCAATCCGCAATTTAAATTTAATATTTACGGGTATATATCATTTCAACCCGCAATCTCAAATTTCAATAAAATCGCTTGGGTTTATCATTTCAACCCATAATAATTTTCCCTAATCTAAAAGATCGTTCGGGTATGTATCATTTCAACCCATTGGGAATTTCTAGACTAACAGGGAACTTGCAGAATGAGAACATAATAATAATATAACATATCAACAATAAACATATATCATTAGTAAACAATTTAAATATATACAATAGGTTATGGTGTCATATGTCATAGGCAAACAATTGCTGATAATGGCATATCATATTAACAATTTACATAACTTAACAATTCAAATTTAACAGCATATTTCAATCGTCATTTCATGTGAATTAAATTTACAAAATATAAGAATGTTAATCGTGAGTGATTGCTCACCTTTCGAGGTTAGAGAAATAACGAGAATACGAAGCAACAAACACGGATAAGCACAGATCGAACAAAGCAAGAAGCTGCTGTGATACGAATCCGGACAGTAGCAAAGCAAAGCGACCAGCTGCTGTAATTTCCGGACAGCGAGCACACATGGCAAACAAAGCAAGTAACTACAATAATTCGAAATCGATGAATCAATATTTACATATATATACTATAATAAATACACATCTTGCTTGTATAAATCAATATAAGTCAATATTTTTATATATTTAAATTAAAAATAAAAATCGATATAAATTGATACATCTTGCTTTATGAAATGATCAAAAGAAGCATCTACCTCCAATAATTAAACATATATATATATATATATATATTATAGAACAGATCAACAGAACGAAACTTTATAATATATATGTATAATGCCCCTTAATATATACTTTTCCTTTATAATATAATGTATACCTTTTTATATTTTTTTATTTTTTTATAACAAGATCGAATACACTTGAATATATAAATCTGTAAATAAAATATATAAAACAAAAGAAATCATACTTACATTTTTAAATAATAGAAAGGTGACAAATAAAACAGGTAGGAGGTGGGTCACTGCTGCACGGTTGAAGTTGCATTCATGCTCGGCCATTGGTGAGCAAGTCAGGGTTCTGGATGCAGGTTGACAAGGCGGGGAGGCTAGAAGCGGCTACGGGTCTGGTCAGAGAAAGTGAGGGGCTATCGAGTGGGGCAGTGGAGCAAGGAGGAAGGTGGCTGCTATGGCGAAGGTTGGACTGACGTTAGTGAGTAGGTGGCTGTCGTTTAGGAAAGCAGAGGGAGGAGCGAAGGTTGCTGCGGGTTTGTGGTGACTGCTTGCTATGGTGCAGTGAATGGAGGAGGATTTTTAGGCGATAGTAGGGTGGTGGAGGATGAGAGGATGCGGTCGGGCTGAGGCGGGGTTGAGGTGGTAGAGCAGGTCGCTGGTGGGTTCGGTTGTACGGATCTGTTTGGTGGAAGAAATAATGGCAATGGGTTTGGAAAGTAGAGGCTGTCAGGGGGTCTTGAACGGTGATGTAGTTGCACTGGCATTTGGTGGTCAGGGGAAAGCTATGGTGAGAGGCCGAACGTGTGTGTGGCTGTGTTGGCGAGTGGATGACGTGGAGTTCGGATGGTGGTTCTTGGTGATAGGGCGAAATGAGATGGGCATTTGATGGTGCTGTGTTTGTGAATTCGTGAAGGAGCGATGGTGGCGGGGTTGAATTCGAAGGGAGGATGAGCAGGTTAAACGATGAGCAAGTGGTGGGAGACATGTCTTCTCTGTATATATGTTTTCCAACTTTGCTATATATATATATATATATGTATTTTTTAGAGATGACAGAGAACACGAGAAGGAGAGGATTTTAGATAATAGTATTTGATGTAATGTTCGATAGAAAATAAATTTGATTGTCATGTTTTATAGTTTTATATCTTTGCCATATTTAATTTAAAACTGTTTATGTTTTGAATTGTTTGTTAAATGATTTGATTGGGATTTTATTTTATTCAATTAAAACTGAAATTGGTTTATGAAAAAAGTTCAATTGTTGATCTTTGGTATAAACATATAAATCAAAGTTTAATTCTTTAGATTTGAAATTTTGTTTGTTCAAGTCTATTAACTGGGTTTTATTTTGTCAAATTAAAACTAAAACTTTACACGTTTAAATACAATATTTCAGTATAAATCTATGTTATAAACTCTCAATTCAAAATCTAATTCTTTATATCATAAAATTTTGTATGTTTATATTGTTTTGTTGAATTTTGTTTTAATAAATTAAAACTAGAATTTGTGTATGAATATGACAATGTTTTATTGTAGATTCATGTTTTAAATCATACAAATCAAAGTGTAATTTTAGATTTGAAAGATTATATGTATATATTTTTGTACCTGTATTGTATTAGAAATTTACAAAAAGAGAGAGGATGTTTTGTCAGTAAGTCTATATTTAAATTGTTTGTTATAATTGTCTAATTTGTATTAATTAGAATTTTTGATTGAATCTTACGTACACTCAATTAAATATATATATTTGTATATATATGAAATTTATTATATGTATCTCGTATTTTCATAATATGAGTTAGATTTCCACTTTTTAATAACTTTAAATGAGACAATAATATATTCATATATGTAAATTATTGTTAACTGTTTATATTCTAATGTCATGACATCTATTAATTGTCATTTATATGCTGCATTAATTGAGTCTACTAAAAGTGAAGTTGAATCAATCATCCTTGTTATCCTTTATTTGTTTCCTCTTTTATTCCTATGTGCTTATTTATACATTTATTTCTATTTACATGCGTAAACCTTGTCGTCTAGTGATAACACTTTGTCATAAGTTTAATTATTTAAGTTGAATCAATCATCCTTGTTATTCTTTATTTGTTTCCCCCTTTTATCCATATATGCTTATCTGTCCATGTATTTCTATTTATATGTGTACATCTTGTCATCTAGTGATAATTCCTTGTTGTATATTAAATTATTTTGACACACAATTAAAATGAATATATTTGATATATTCGTACCATTTCACATTCCATACTTAACTAAATTAATAAAACAATGTCATAATTAATAAAAATTAGATTTAGATCTAATAAAACCTTTAGACTTCCCTGGCCCTAAATATCCAAAATAGGAATTTTTCTGAAATTTGCTTTTTTTCTCCGCTACGGGCTGGCTCTGATCCAACAATGGTATCAGAGCCCAATAGCCTGTGCGATCAAAATTAGTCATATTAGGGCTAACTATGCCCACTTAGTACGGTGTATAGAAATGTAATTTCTAGGATTGGAATTGGATAATCAATTACCCTATCCTACCTCGTTAGCAGCCTGACCTGAAAGGTGAAGTGCGACCAAAGGTTGTCCATAATAGCAGAGGCCTAACTTGAATTGGGCCTTGGTCTAATTTCAACATCATTTTGAAAATTAAAGTTAAAGATTTCAAATTTAATAGTTTAATTTAAAATAAAATATGTTTATTATAAAAGTTAGCATAAATTTTCGAAGTAGGCTAGTTTTCGAAACAATTTCGCGATTGGTGCTAGTTTTGAAACTTACTATCAAATAATGCCAGTTTCTGCTCAGCCAGCATCCAACTCAGCAATTTGTAACTGTCCAGTCTAAGGCGCAACTCATAGTTGCGCCTATAATTTTTATTTTTAAATTGGCACAACTCTTAGTTGCGCCAAGTCAAATAATAGTAATTACATTATTGGCGCAACTATGAGTTGCACTACTTGTTTTCTTACAGGCGTAACTCATAGTTGTGCCTAAACAATAATGCTACCATATAAAGACAACACCGTCCCATACCCCCATAAGTTGAAGCCGCCTTGTCTTTTGGTTGTAATGTTTATTTATTGTTTGATGTGTTACTTTGTTGTTGTTCCATGTTACGTATTGTGGATATAACGTACAAAAGCTGCATACAAAATAAATCAAAGTTACAGAACATAACAACTGACATAAATGTTCGAAGGAAGATAACTTGTAATAGCAAAGTTGCTTACAGAATAAAAATAGAAGTTATACAGTACACGAATAACATAAGTAGTAAGAACAATCAAATTAGTTATTGCTTCCCGCATGTTCTTCTCTTATGACCCAAGCTACCGCATTGTCCACATCTGTCCCGTCTTCTGTCCTCTATTTCGTCCATGACCCCCCTAATTCTTGTGAACCTGGGTCTTTCTGTATTCCTACGTGTTGGCGGCGGTGTATAGTTGGACCTTCATGTACATCCCAATATCTACTATCGGGCACAGGATGAAAAACCAGAGAATAACTATGTCTATAACTGTTTACTGTAAACCAGAACGAAATAAGATCATGGTAAGCTCTGTTTGCTCCTACACAACATCATGCACATGCAACCAAAACATGAGAACATGGAAAATGGGTGAGAATATGAATATTGCATAAACAACTACAGTTGTCATTGGTAATATTTACTGTGTAGTTACATGCATTTGTGTCTGAACTTGCCACTCCGTCAAGCTGAACCTGTTAATACTCACATTGCATACTTCTGCTGCATATTTTTTCATCATTTTTTCGTACATCGGCGTAAGCGCAGCTGTGTACTCCAGTCCATCAGTATGTCTTCTGTAGAAGTAGATATTAAGACGATGAAAGGTACGTTCTACTAACGCCTTTAGCGGTAACGATCTTACACCTTTTAGAACTTCATTGAAAATCTCTGAAGCGTTGGTAGTCATCATACAAAAATGTTCACGATTGTCCTTGTAAAGAGTCCACTGTTCTTTCTTATGTTTGGTACTTTTGTCAATCCATCTGTTAGTAGCCGGACTTACATTTTTTAGTTGCTCTCTTAGTTCTTTGTATGGTACATCATCTCTTGCTTCGGCACAAGCATGGAATAAGTTTTGCAAAATCTTACTACCAAAACTAGCCTTTTTGAAGTTTGCTTTCAAATGACGAAGGCAGAAGCGATGATGATGCGGTCTTCTCCATTTCTCTTGCAAGGCAGTTGGAATTCCTTTCATTCTATCAGAAATGAATGTAATGCATCTTGCATTTAAAGATGGAATTAAGTGTCCCGTGTATGAAAAAAACCATCCCTAAGTCTCCGCCGATTCGGTTCGCACAACAGCAAATGCCAAAGGAAAAAGAGAGTTGTTTGCATAAAATCCTGTAGCCACAAGCAACGTACTTTGATAGTTACCATAAAGATGTGTTCCATCAATAGAAAGAACAGGACGGTAATGCTTGATCAATGCTCGGTCCAAATGCCCAGAAAGCCCCCCAAAATTGGACGCCTTCTGTATGAACATGATAAACAGTGTCTGGATTGCATTTCTATATTGCATGAAGAAACCGTGACAAGTCATTATATGAAGATTCCTAATCGCCAAATATTTTAGACGTGGCTTTGCTTAGTCCTTTCCAAGCTCTCATGTAGCTTATTTGAATTTTGTACGTATTTACCATAAGCTCTTGGACAGATTTTGCAGTGTAACTTGGGTTCGATCAAACATGTGGAAGGACTTTAGTACAAATGAATTTGGCCGTTGCTTGTTTGTTGTTCGAGTTGATGATTGGATTTGAGCATGTGTGATCACCACCGTATTTTTTTTATCACCCACCACCCAGCATGATCTCTCTTAGAAACAATAACATGATGCCGCCATGGACAATTAGCATCAATGTCACAAATAGTAGTGAACTCTCTAGCACGAGGCTTTATGTTTTTAAATGAAACTGAACATTTTATCGACCATTCACTTATATGTTCAATTAAAGATTCCTTTGATTTAAAAATCATATAACTAGAGAGCCTTTTTCCATACATTCCAGTCCAAACATTTCATCGGTAAATTGAACTTCTTGCATAATAGATCTTTTCATGATTGTGTCATTGCATTGGTCATCCTCTAACGGTTCTTCCATCTCGATATGCTCGTCAATGCCATCAACTTTCTCTGGAATATAATCTAAAGGAGCATCATTGTTAACATTCATAGCATCTATCCATGTCTTATTTTCGTCAAGTGAAGCTGCGATTTCCATGCTATCCAAATGTGAACTTTCGTTATCAGCATTTTCACCCTCCATATCTTCAGTTTCAACATCTTCATTTTCAATTTCTTGCAAGTATTCGTTTGAATTTGGAGTTGGAATTGACCGTGGAGGATACGGCATAAAACCATGCCCTAGTGACTGGGATGGATATGGCATGATACCGTAGCCAGATGTCTGTGTATACAACCTATAAACAAGCATATGAGTGTTAACTACATAAAACATGAATGAAACATACATACATCACATGAAACCATACCCAACTGTTTGTGCGTAAATGTTCGGTGGCTGGTAGGAGTAGTGTGGGTATTGCATTTGACTTTGCTCAGCAGTATTACTCGATCCCGGTTGACTTGCATAATCAAAGGTATGAGCTTGTTGTTTAGATGTTTGTACCGCCCCTTCTTCTTAACATACAACTCAATTACTTTCATCCCCACGCAAAACATGGAATCGACATCGTCGTCATGGTTCGCCTCAATAGTAATCGGGCCATCACCCATTACACATATACTTACCAATGAGATGTCAAATTCGATAGAATCAACCTTTGTAAATTCCTTACTTTAGATCCTTTATGTTTTCCGCCAACATAGGTTGGCTTACTATTTTCATCGATGATTAAATCACCGTCATAGTGACAAATAATCGGCACGGTAGTCATAAATCTAGAAAATTTCAAGAAACTAAATTTCACTAATAGATCTAACAAAATTACCAGAGAAGGGTTTCAAAACTTTACCTCAACTGTAGATGAAAGAATCTTGTGTTGATCTTTGTCGATTTAAATGAATTTGAGTGGATTTGTTATATTTTTAGCCGAGTTGTAGTAAGAGCAATGGAGTTTTGGATTTCTGAAATATTATGGGTTTGAGGAGTTCTGTTTAAGTGGAGAGGAGTAAAGGGGTTATAAGCTATTGTTGGGCTAGTAGGAGCAGCCCATGAATACAAACGCAACTTTGTGTTGTGCCCATAATAAAATAGGTTAGCGCAACTTTAAGATGCGCATTTCTTGGATATGATGGAGCGCAATTCAAAGTTGCGCTACTGTGTGTCCTTATTGGCGCAACTTTCAGTTGCGCCTATAACTACTGCCGATATCCAAACAGCAGCTCACATAGGAAACAAAATATGCATTTCATTGAAAGCCATCATATTTCACGCAAATACAATTCAACTATATGTACGAAAACAACAGCAACAAGTTGCAAACCCACAAATCTATTAAACAACGTACATATCTTGATTGTACATTAACAAAGTTCATCTTCAAATTTGAAAACAAGTTCAAAACAACATAGTACAACTTCAAACGTAAGCAGCTAACCTACAAACCATCATAACACCTAATTTCTAAGTTTCTAAGTTCGCATAGTGTTCTTTGTGTTTGAGTCAGAGGTGGTTGAGATGGTCCAGCTTCAACTATGACCTGACCTAGTTGACTGCCTTGTGAAGAACCACCTGCGCCTCTAAAACATCTTCTTTGGTATGTACAAGGAAAAGCCTGGGGCGGACGAGGCACATATGGCGGTGGTCGTTCAAGCTTATGTCTACCAAGAAGCGACTAGATAATTTCTTTGAGGTTCAAACACTTATCTTTTACTCGATCTTCATCTACGGGATTTGCAAGAACATCATCAACTTCATTTGAAATGAGGTACAACCCTTGAACCTAAAAAAAAGAAGTATTGTCACAAGTAAGTAAAGCTAGTTGAAAGAGCTAAGATATGAAAATTTATAAACACATACCAAGCCACGTTCCACTGGTCCATGTGGAGCATATCTAGGCAACCTAGTAGACGATTCTTTAAGAATAAATCGTCGCGTTATATACCAGTACCAATTGTAGTATTGTTCGATGGTGATTCTTGGTATGCGTTTAACTTGAACATGATCCAACCTATGATCTCATCTTGCTACGTACATGTTATACAATTCTCTGTTCCAATCATGTGGGAAAATTGCTCGGCTGCATCTGGTATATGCTGATGAAGGCCAAATTGCCTCATCACTCTGTTCGAGTGGTGCATCGCCACATTTTGCAAGCAAATGATGATTCTTGAATGCCAAGTCTATTATCCATCCAAGCAAATTGGCGGCCAATCCTGTACAATCTCAGCCGTGTATGGCGTCCAATCAACATTATGCTGCTCTATAACATTGAGCTCATTGCGATAGAATGTGGGATGACGGGCTGGATTATCTCTCCAATGTCTATCTCCAGTTCATCTACAATCAAGAACAAAATAATGTGTGAATATTGTACTAAAACATAAAGTTTTCAATAGAAATACTAGTGAAAACTACACATCTAAATAAGCTTTGCCGAGAGGCAGTAGCTGTTAAGCTTTGCCGAGAGATTAACCAAAACTACACATCTAAATAAGCCATGTTTATAAAGTTATAAACAAATGCATATTCTATGTGATGTTAATTAAGATTGCCGGTATTGTTTATTTGTATTCTAAATGTGATTGCACATAAATAATGGATTCAGATTCTGTTCCCTTATTCAAAACTAGAGAAGGGGTTCTGCCTTACATATGAACCATTGGATCATAGAATCCAATGGTTTGTCTTAACTTATTCTTTCTATGTAATATCAAAAATTGCACCAGGGCTAAAATATATTGATGTGATAAAATAGATAAGTGGAGCGTGTTAGCACATATAAATATACTTGCACATTTCAAGGCAACTCAAACAACCTTGTGCTTTAAATCAAAGAAACCACTGAAATCCAGCTTGACTAGTGAAGTGTACAACATAAGCTTGAATGTAAATTTCAATCAGCCTATTGGAACAGCTTGAATGCTATTTTTTGGTTGCATTTAATTTCTTTATCTGAATTAGTTATGTTGTTAGATTCATGTTTGTGGAAACCTACCTCTAAAATTTGAATGCATTGATGTTGCCGTTGGCTCTACAGTAGCTTGGCCTATGACGAATCTTGTAACAGAATCAATTTCTAGTAAGCATGTTTCATTATTGTTAAATAAAAGTGTTCAAATATAAATTTTTGAATTTATGTATCAACTGTCCTACTTGTATGTAGGTAATTTGATCATCTTTGGAAAATGGACCTGGACTTTTGCTATCAAGGTAATTTATATATTTAAGAACATATGCATTGCTTACTCATTGTTCCTTGAGTTCGTAAACCGTCTCAGTTAACTTTATACTCTACAATTTTTTTTGTCAAGCATTAATTTTAAAATTTACGCCTAGACAAGTATTTTGTATTATTTTATTGCTAAGTTACGGTGTATGACAATCGCTGAACAAATTAATAGATTTAAAACAGGTTATCCTATACAAACCGCAACTGTTGTTGGGGTGTTCAAAAGAAATCAGTCGGCAACATGAAAATAAATTATAACATAAAGGTAATAAATAGGCATGTTGCTGGTTTTTCTCTTTTTTCTTAAGTGCATCACAAATCCAAAAAAGAATTGTTAGATTTATGAGCATTATATGCAAATTTGTTCATTTTAAATCAACTTATTTCAACACTCTATGAAAGCGCACCCAGTTTGTGTTGGGAAAACAACCTATAATGCTTATTTTATGGTAACTATGGCTGTAACCGTGTTGGGAAAAAAACCTATACTGTTACAAACTATATATAGTCTTTAAGATCTAAATTTGAAATAAAACTTAACCATCGGTCTTCAAATGTAATCATGAATAGGAGATTATAGTTATTGACTGTCATTTTCCACCATAGGAGAAGCTTCTGATCTTTTACTATACCTTAAGAAGTGTACTTTGATGCATCAATGACTGTATTTTCACCTTCTAATAACTGAAAACCCGACAGAAGAAAAATAGTGAAGATCAGAAAAAGATATTATGAGTGCATTATTAAAATAATGAATGGACTTCTACAGAAAATTGCTATGTAGACTATTTGATGCAATTTTAAAGATCGTGATGTTAATCTTAGTCCAACTGTTACCACTGAAATTGTCTTTTAGCAACTGTGGCTGCAAGAAATTTTGAAAGACAACACTGCTAAAGTTAGCTAACAGAGTCCATCAATATCTTATTGTAACATTGACAACTCATTAAATCAAACATACTCAAATAAAACAGTAGACCATGAACGATATTATCTTTACCAAAAAATTCATCAACACAAAACCAAAAATACATTGGTCAATGACTGCTGATAAAAGTGGTAAAATAGGTCTTGTTTTTGGTCTTCAAAACATACATAATGGTTAAACGACAAGTTGGTGGCATGTAAATATGCTCCGGTATCTTGAAAGGTATGCCAAATAATAAATTTCTAGTCAGATTGTAGCCGAGGTCAAAATGGCATATATGTGTTAACTGTTCAGTTTCAACTGAATCTGGAAACAATACAGTTCTAGTAAACCTTCAAAATTCACCACTCTCATATTCTCAGTTTACAAAATTTAACAGACATGGACCATGGTAAAATAATTTCTCATTAAACTAGTTTCGTTGTAAACAATGTAATGAATGCGCAATTCAATTCCCACAACTGCATAAAACAATGATGTTTTTTCTTGTGTGCCATCAAATCTAATATCAGAAAAAACTACCTCCACTTAGTTACGCCACTATAATGAGAAGTTTTCAACTTCAGTGTGTTTTTTCCTAGTCAAATCAAAACAGTTAAAACACTTTGCAAGCAAAACTAAACATAAGGAAAAAAAACTAACCTTTGAGAGCAGAAGTAATATTGCCATTAGAAATAAATTCACTTATAAGCAACTTCTCGTCCGACGCCCAGTAATAAGCCCTCAACCTCACCAAATTCTTGCGCCTCACTCTAGCTGTCGCCTGAACTTCATTCGCCAACTCCTTAAACTTTTGCCCACTCCTTCCACCTTCTCCAACTCTCCTAACCGCAACATGAACTCCATTACCCAAAACCACTTTATATAATGCTTAGGGCTTGCGGAGGAGTTGATTGATTTAGGGCTTGCAAAGAGGAGATCGACTCAGGGTTTTGCAGAAATGGGAACAGGTCGACGGAGGAGTGAATCGATGAAGTAGAGAGTAGTAGATTAATGGAGAGGAGTAGTGCGACGATGAAGGAAATGTGAGGCGAGACAAAATTTTCTGAAGTGAAGAAGAAAAAAAAGAATCGAATTTGGGAAAGAGGGAAAAAAATGACGAATGTTTTATTGGCGAGGAAGGGCGCTAAATTTTGACAGCGTTAAAAAGTTAAAATACATGTATAAAATAAAAGTGTAAAATGACAATGGTTGCACTTACATTTCAACGTTGCTAATAAGTGCAACTAAAGGCAAATTTTCTTGTAGTGAATCTTCTCCACAAACTTCGATTCTACTCCGATTCCCCCTTATTCCAACAACTCCCCCTTAATCTACTAACTCCCTCTTAATCTAAGCCTATCTAAAATATTTTATAATTCTCCCCCTTTGTCATAAACAAAAACTAATCCTAAACTACATAACTCACCCTTAAACTAATATTATGGAACTAAATGCTAATAACGAAGTATAATAAGCGAAAACATAAATCTAATTTTATTATATATGTTGTTGTATTACACAGACATATAAATGAATATATACAAACACACAATATATAAAAAAATTATCATAAAAACAATCTAATGAGAGTCCTTGACAATTGGTGACTTGTGAACCGAACAATTAGGGTAATGGAGACAAAAGTTTTCACGTTGTTCGACCAAATTACCATCTTTATCAAAATAGACTTCTCCAACACAAATAACTTTATCTTCCTCGTCCATTTGCGCTTCATCCTCTTCTTCTTCTTCTTCGTCATCCTCTAATGGATTATGAATACGTATGTTAGAGGAATCATCTTCAATCACAATAGGGTTTGCATGATTATCCATTAGAAATTTTTGCAAATTTCTAAGAATCTTGCCCTGTTTCTCTTGTTCCTTTTCCACCCTTATTTGAGTGACTTGTAATTCAGTCAGCATTTGCAGAGAATCCTTCATGATTTCCTTGATCTTCATTACAGGAGCCAATGTAGTTCGTTGAAGTGGACCCGAATTAGGAGAAGGGAAGGAAAAGGTTGCATTTTGGTTTGATTTAGAAGAGGAGGCCATTATTTTACATTTTCAGTAATTTATTACAGAGAAAATGAAGAGAGAAGACAGAAGAATTTGAAATATTGTGGTTTATATAACCACCAAACTGATTTGAGAGGGAAAATCAAAGTTCAAATTTTACCGTTGTATGTCGACATGAGGGTAGGGGCATGTCGACATCCTTATGAATATTTTGACAATTTTGTTTTTCTATATTTATTTAAATATATATGTTACTATATCTATATTCTATATCTCAGTTATAGAACAAATACCTAGTTCTCTTCTTAATTTAGTAAATGATGATTGATTTAAGGGTTTTGTCAGAATATCAGCTATTTGATTCTCAGTGTTGATAAGTTCAAGAGAAATAATCTCTTTACTTATATTATCTCTGAGAAAATGATGTCTGATATCAATATGTTTTGTTCTGGCATAATGAGTAGGATTTTTGGATAAATTTATTGCACTTGTATTGTCACAATAAATAGGCGATTTTGAAATATTTAATCCAAAATCCTTTAGGGTCTGTTGCATATAGATAACTTGAGAACAAGCCAAAGCAGCAGAGATATATTCTACTTTAGTTGTTGATAGTGAGACAATATTCTGCTTTTTACTAAACCGGGAAACCAGAGAATGTCCTAAAAGTGACAAGTTCCACTTGTACTTTTTCGGTCTGATTTACAACCAGCATAGTCAGCATCACAATATGAGATTAAATCAAATGAATCATTTTTAGGGTAAAATAGGCCATAGTCTAAAGTGTGTTTAACCTATCTTAGGATACGTTTAATAGCTTTTAAATGAGTTTCTTTGGGTTGAGATTGGTACCTTGCACAGAGACAGACACTATGCATGATATTAGGCCCACTCACAGTTATATAGAGTAGTGATCCAATCATTCCCCTATATAGTTTTTGATCAACATCTTTTGACATGTCTTCTTTATTTAAGGCTTCATTGGTTGCCATAAGAGTGGGTTTTCCACTCGCAGTGGTCATACCAAACTTACTAATTAGATCCCTAGCATACTTTTCTTGACTAATGAAAATACCACTATCTAATTGTTTTATTTGTAATCCTAAAAAGAAAGTAAGTTCACCCATATGACTCGTCTCAAACTCTTTTGTCATTATTTCAGAAAAATCTTTGTTCATTTCATTATTTGTTGATCCAAAAATTATATCATCTACATAAATCTGTACTAATTGGATATCATTTTTGTTTCTTTTAATAAAAAGAGTATTATCTACTTACTAATTTCAAATTTTGATTGTAATAGGTAAGATCTTAGTCTATCATACCAGGCTCTAGGAGCTTGTTTCAGACCATATAATGCTTTCTTTAATTTGTAAACTGATTTGGAAACTTTTCATCTTCAGAAAGTGGGGGTTGTTCAACATAAACATCTTCCTTAACAAAACCATTTAAAAATGCACTTTTGACATCCATTTGAAATAATTTGAAATTGTTATGGTTTGTGAAAGCAAGTAAAATTCTAACGCACTAGTTCAAAACCTTACGCGACTAACCAAGCTTTATTTCTAATGACCTCACCTTGTTTATTCATTTTATTTTATAAACCCATTCAGTTCCTATTATAGTTTTATCTCGGGTCTAGGAACAAGTTCCCATACATCATTTCTGTTGAATTGATTCAGTTCTTTTTGCATAACAAGAATCCATGAATCATCAGATGATGCTTCCTTTGGATTTTTGGGTTCAATAATTGATATAAAAGCTACATTACTCATCTTGTTTAGTTGATATCTAGTTCTAATGACAGATTCTATATTTCCTAGTATATTTTCTACAGGATGATCTTTTAAAAGCCCGATCCTTTTATTAGGATGAAAAGTTTCACAATTTGTTTCATTTGATTCATTATTTAAAGTAACAAAATCATCTTGATCATTTATTTGAACAAAATCTTTGAAATTTTCATCAAAAGGTACATGCATTGTTTCTTCAATGGTGTTAGTTTTTAAATTGAAAACTCCGTATGCTTTACTTCTATTAGAATATTCGATAAAGATTCCTTTGTCGGATTTAGGATTAAATTTATCCAAATTGTTCTTTGTATTTAGAATAAAGCATTTACTTTCAAAAAATTTAAAATAAGATACCTTTGGTTTCTTATTGAAAAGAAGTTCATATGGTGTTTTATTGGTTAGAGGTCTAATTAAAATCCTATTCAAAATGCTACAAGCTATAGCGACTGCTTCAGCCCAATTTTTTTTCGGTAATTTACTATCTTAAAGCATAGTTCTTTCACACTCTTGAATCGTTCTACTTTTACGCTCTACCACTCCGTTTCGTTGTGGAGTTCTTGGAAAAAAAATTATAAGTTATTCCTTTTTGATTACAGAAATTCTCAAAATTTTCATTTTCAAATTCTCCACCGTGATCACTAAGAATAATTTTGATTTTTAAAGAAAGTTGATTTTGAATTCTTTTTGCAAAAGTTTTAAATAAATCAAAAGCATCACTTTTAAGTTTTAGAAAAATTGTCCATGTAAATCTAGAATAATTATCTACAATTACAAAAACATATTTACTGTGATTTATTGACAGAATTTGAGATGGGCCAAGCAGATCTAAATGAAGTAACTCAAGAGGTTTTGAAGTTGAAATCATAGCCATCAATTTAAATGAACTCTTTCTAAGTTTTCCTAATTGACAAGCATCACATATGCTATCTATTTTAAAATCCATTTTAGGGAGACCTTTTACTAGATCAAATTTTGAAAGTCTAGATAAGAGTTTGAAATTCAAATGCCTAAATCTTTTATGCCAAATCCAAGGATCACTTGTATTAGCCAAAAGACATAGGTTATCGTTTGAGATTTTCATTCTGAGAATATAAATATTTTTCTTCCTAATTCTTTCAAAGATAATATTTGATTTATTATCTTCGATGTGACACTTATCCTTTTCAAATTTAATTTTGTATCCCTTGTCACATAGTGGAATTATGCTAAGTAAATTGTGTTTTAGATTCCTAACTAACAGAACATCAAGAATAGTAGGAGTTTTAGAGTTATCGACATATTGTCGATGCCAATCACATATCCTTTTGAATTGTCCCCAAAGTTGACCATTCCTCCATTTTCATAAATTAAGTCATTTAATATCTTCAAATTACTAGTCATGTGTCTTGAACATCCACTATCAAGTATCCATTTGTTTTTCTTGATTTGCACCATTTGTCCATTGAGTGTTGATTCTTAAAAAGCCAAATAACACATTGTTCCTGCACAACACACCAATTCGATAGATAACTTGATTTTCTATAATAACAATATGCAGACTTACGAGACAATGATGATTTGGATTGTTTTTAACTAGTGTTAACAGAATTTCCAAAAATTGCCATTTTAAATTTTTTCAAAATTCATATTATGATAACTTTGAAAACCAATGCCCTGATACCAAATGTAGGAAATGCAGATTATGGATCTTAAGGAAATATTAACACTAGAGGGGGGGGGGGAGTGAATAGTTTTTAATGGATTTTATGAATCTTTTTGAAATCTTTTCAAATTAAATCCAAACAGATGCAATACACAAAGACAGAAACAATCACAGAATCAGACACAAATGCAAATAGTAAATAAAAGCAGTAAAGGAAAGAACACACCGGAATTTTTTACTGGTTCGGAGTTACCCTACATCGAGTCCCACAAAATTTCTTGTGCATATTTTTTTTCAAATATAATGTCGATATTACAACCTCGATTTCAAGGCCATGAGGTACACTCTCCTGTCTCCGAGTCCAGGGCAAACTCTCTTGATTTAACCAGGCTACAAAATCACCTAATTGATTTACGGGCTACAATCACACCCAATTGATTTAGGGGCCACAATCACACTGTTTGCAATATCACTTTGATAAATAGACAGACTCGATATACTTCTTTGATTACGAATGATCCTATAACTTTGAATTCCACCTAGATCTTTGAGAGAGAATGGAAGATAATCAAACTAGAGATGATCAAGTTTGATTCACTTATGATTTTGGCAGAGTTTTGTTAAAACATTTGAAATATAAGAGATTAGAGAGGAGAAGGAGTGAAGAAATGAAGAAAAACTAACTTAAAATTCGTTGAAAACAACTGGTATTTATAGGAGAATAACGATCATGTCCATTCATGAAAGGTTATGACGAATAGACACTTCTTTTGAAAATTTGAAATTTAAATTCTATGGTCACCATGTCGACATGGGGGGATGGGGTATGTCGACATGCCTATGTATATTTTGAAAATTAATTTTGCTTTAAAATGATTTCTATTCTAAAACTTGTCAAAACAATTTCTAAACTTTGTAAACCATTTTGAATATAGTTTAAACTTATAAAAGAGATTTAAAAAGTAATCTTAAAAATATATAATCTATAATATAAAAGTAATATTAAAAACTAAGTATATAATATATTTTTTAAATTTAAAGCTATAATATTAAAACTAGGAGATAGTTTAAAAACAAGAGATGATTTTGAAATCAAAATATAAAAGATGGTAAGAATAGTTTAAGGCTAAAATATTTAAACCGAGAGAGATGACTTTTAAAAAGATAGTTGTTGGAAAAATAGTTAAAATAAATCATTTTGAAAATTTCGTGGATTCCATTATACTAGAGAAGGTCATGGGTTCCATCCTACTAAAGAGGTCATGGGTTCCATCCCACTATTAAAGCGAGAAGGTGGATTCCATTCCACAATTAAAATCAGAATAAAGATTTTAGTGCTATTATGAAGTTTTAACATAAATCTAGACTCTATTACTTATCTCAATATCTTGAACTCTTGATATTCATGAGTCTTCAATCTTGATTTCTTCAATCTTGAATTCGTCGGTCTTTAATCTTTATACTTAGTCTTGAATATTTATACTGTACAGTCTTCATTCTCAATACCTGCATATATATATATATCCTGCATATACATATATATCTAGACAAGAATATTATTATTTATATTTTATAACAAGTCCTAAGGTTGTTGTCATCAAAACCATCATCTCAGGAACTAACAGAATCAAGCTTCTTATTGGTATTAACGACATTCTTTTCGATGCTGACCAATCGTCGTCCAAGCTTGCTTTGATTTTGGGAGAGTGTGACATGGGCTTGCTTCGGATTGAGTTCACCAAGGAGCTCTTGGATTTTGTCGTCTTGTTCTTCTTCTTCTTCCATTTGACGGGAAGGTTGAGTGGAGGAGGAGGCAATGTGCATTTCTCGGGGTTGTGGAATCCCTTGCTCTTGATTGGCCGACCATTGTTAGAAACTTATGGTTTCTTGAGGTTGAGAATGCTTGGGCAAATTCATAAGACTTAGTATCTTAGAATTTAGTTCGCCAACAGTAATAAAGTCAGCATCGTGTAAGGTGACTCTAAAATTCATAAGAATGCGCATGATATAAGCTCTATAGAAGATGGTCTTATAACTCCGCTTATAATTGAAGGTGAGGAATTCGTCAAGAATTACTCTAGCCCAATTTACTTTTTAGGAAGAGTTAATGGCATAGAGATCTTGAAAGTCTCTCTTGTAAACCTTCTCATAACTCCTGGTACGAGGTTGAAGAGGTCGGATAAGAGCACGGTGAAGAATGTGCGCCTTTGGTTGCAAGGCAACAAATTTAAGCACGGTCAAGTCATCGGACAGAAATCTATGGGAGACTTCATCTCTATTATCCATGTTGACATCAATGTCCTTGATATCAGATCCATCGGAATGACAACGAAGAATATGTCCGAGTCGTTGAAGTGGGAGATAGATCTGGACGCCGCAAACTAACGTCCATATGCATCATCTTTATTTCTTGGATCTTGGTGATCCAAGTTCATGTTTGAAAGGAATAATTTGATGAGAAGGGGATATATATTAACATTGCTGGCATCAAACCCAATCAAGCTATCAATCTCACTAGCTTCAGCAATCTCGCGAATGGCATAGGCATTGAAATCGAGAAACTTGACGAAGGAGCCATCAAAAATTCTTGAGCTCTTCATAGCATTAAATCGTGTAACTGCAGTTTCGTTATGGAGCCATGATCTGATTTGACTTGCCGAAGGACCGACGGAGGATTCGCGTGCTCTTTAGTTCTTGGGGCCATTGTATTAATTGGATTGGAGGTTAAAAAGTTTGATTTGAGAAAAAATGGAGGCTAGGGTTTTGTTTGCTAAAAGAGGTGAGAGTTTAATTAAAAGTAGAGATAGTTATATAGGGTTGGTGAAAAGGTGTTTGGGGAAGTGTGTAGGCAGATTTTTGAAAACCAACTTTATACGAATCAGTCGACTGAAATGAAACTAGTAGTCGACTGGTGCGCAGGAAATTCAAAACCACAACTTTGCAGTTTAAATTTTTACAATTCAATCGACTGATTTAGTGGGCCAGTCGACTGTATTCTGAAACAAATTGAAGTGCATATGAACATTCGGTCGACTGAATTTATAGTTCAGTCGGATTATATGCAGGAAAAATGTGGCCGTAATTTTATAGTTGAAAAATAGGACATTTCAGTCGACTCTTTTGATGGGGGCAGTCGACTGAACCTGGAACTAAAAATATTTTTCTTTGAATGTTCAGTCGACTATTTTGCTCCAAACAGTCGACTGAAACTGTTGTTTTTTCTTCTGAACAATGCTTTACATTAAGTTTTAATTTTAACATAACTAATATATATATATATACTTAATAGTTTTCAAATTATAATTAAATGGAAAACAAAAATATATCCTTATTTAATAGAAAACATACAACACATACAAAAATTAATGTAAAACAATATACAAGAAGTCTTAGTTTTCAGAAGATTTTGAATCATCCGAATGCGGTTCAACCTTCATAGTTTCTTGTAATGGATGGATAGGTGACCATACATTACTATGTTCCTAGGAGTTTGGCGACACCTGTAGACGTTGAGGGCTTCCCTCCTAAGAGTTTTGTGGCACTTGAGAACGTTGCCGTGATGGTTGATGCACATATTGCTTTGAGGATGATCCGCAAAACTTCAAGGCGAATTGTTCTAAGAAGCTCAAGCTTTTAGCATTCACTTTTTGTTCATAGTACATTTCGCGTTGAAGTTCTAGAGTCTCTCTTTGATAATGGTGAATATCATCAATTTTATCTTTAGTGAATGGGGAGCCAAAACCTAAGTTACGTTTAGATCTTTTCCTCTGTGGCGTATACCCAATGTGATGTTTTGGTGAAGGTGTAATCTTGACTGGGATGTACATAGGAGTTGAGTTGGAATTTTTTGATGATTTAGAAGTGGGAGTGCTGAAAACTATAGTAGATTAATTTGATCCTTCTTGAGAAGACATTGAAGATTGTAGAAGTGTTTGGAAAAGATTGTGGCAAAAGAGTTTGAATGCAAGAGATTATTTAAAAAATGAGTTGAGCAATTGAGAATGAAAGCCTTTATATACTGATAATAAACGCCATTCCCAGGTGAAAGAAGGTGAGGAGCAGATCGTTTGAATGTTTTTAACCAAGGAAAAAATGAGAGGTAGGTAATCAGACAGGTAATTATAGGTTAAGAATGTGTGAAGAAGATGAAACATTATATCATACTGGAATAGCGTATAACTTCCTTACTAGTGACTTGAGATCAATTGCCAGCAGGTCCGTTTTTTTAATTTTTGAAAAAATTTATATTCAAAATTTTATAAGACAAATTTTAATTGTAAATCTTGTCTGGTATCTATGTGTTTAGTTCTAGAATGATTTATTGGATTTTTCGATAAATTTATCGCACTTGTATTATCACAGTAAATTGTTGATTAGAAAGGTTTGTTCCAAAATCTTGTAGCGTTTGTTGCATGTAGATTACTTGAGCACATGCCAAAGCAGCAGAGATATATTCTGGTTCACACGTCGAAAGTGAAACACAATTTTGTTTCTTACTAAACCAAGGTACTAATGATCGTCCAATAAAGTGACAAGTACCACTAGTACTCTTTCGATCCGTTCGACATCCTCCAAAATCAACATGACTGTATGATACTAATTCAAAAGGACATTCTTTTGGATAAAAGAGACCGTAGTCTTTAGTCTTGCTTAAGTATCTCAAAATTTGATTCACTGCCCACAAATGTGATTCTTTGGGATTTGCTTGAAATCATGCACACAAATATACACTCATCATTATGTCTGGTCGACTAGTAGTTAAATAAAGTAATGAACCAGTCATACTACGATATATTTTTTGGTCAACACTTTTGCCATTTTCATCTCTATTGAGATGTACTGTAGTACTTGTAGGAGTTGGTTTAGCAGAAGTGTTTTCCATACCAAATCATTTTATGAGATTATTACAATATTTTTCTTAATTGATAAAAATGCCATTACTTAATTGTTTAATTTGTAAACCAAGAAAATATAAAAGTTCTCCCATGTGAGACATCTCAAATTCTCTTGTCATAATTTCAGAAAATTCTTGACATAATTTTTCGTTTGTAGAACCAAAACTAACGTCATCTACATATATTTAAATTATTAAAATATCATTTTTATCTTTTTTATAAATAAAGTTTGATTTACTTTTTAAATTTTAAAACCAGAATTGATTTACTAATTTTTAAGACGGTTATACCAAGCACGAGGTGCCTGTTTTAAACCGTATAAAGCCTTTTTTTAATTTATAAACATGACATGGATATTTTTCATGTGCAAATAAAGGAGATTGTTCTACATATACATTTTCTTTTATAAAACCATTTAAGAAATCACTTTTTACATCCATTTGATATAGTTTAAAATTATTAAAACATGCATAAGCTAATAAAATACGTATAGCTTCTAGATGAGATATAGGTGCAAATATTTCATCATTGTATATTCCTTCTTTTTGACCTAGCTTTATTTCTAATAATATTTCCTTGCTCATCAGCTTTATTTTTATAAACCCATTTTGTACCGATAACCGCTTGATTACTTGGTCTAAGAACTAAGCACCAAACGTCATTACGTTCGAATTGATTTAATTCTTCTTGCATAGCTATAATCCAGTAAGCATCAGTTGAATCTTCTTTAGCATTTTTGGGTTCAGTATTTGAAAGAAAAGCTACGTGGCCCAATTGATTTAGTTGATTTCGTGTTCTTACATTAGTATATATTTCTCCAATGATATTTTTAGCAGGATGATTTCTTAGAAGTCTTGGTGGGGATCTTATTTCATTATTATTTTGTAAATTGTTGTCTATATTATTTTCAATATTTTCAAAATCATCATTTGAGTCGTTTGATTTAGAAATAATTTCTTCATCTTCTATTTTATGGTTAACTTTGAAATTTTCATCGAATGACACATGAAGTGTTTCTTCGATTATTTTAGTTCTTTTATTATAAATTTTGTAAGCTTTGCTTCGTTTCGAATATCCAATGAATATTCCTTTATCAGATTTTGGATCGAATTTACCAAGCTTATCTTTTGCATTTAATATAAAACATTTTGAACCAAAAACTTTAAAATATGATATGTTAGGTTTTCTTCTATTAAAAAGCTCATATGGTGTATGTTTAGTTAATGGTCTAATGGAAACTCTATTTAAAACATAACAAGCAGTTGCTACATCTTCTGCCCCAAAATGTTTTTGTAGAGTACTTCCATTTAATAAAGTTCTAGCATATTCTTGAAGTGTTCTATTTTTCCTTTCTACAACTCTATATTGTTGCAGAGTTCTAGGAAATGAAAAATTGTGAACAATTACTTTCTTATTGCAATAATTTTCAAAATATTCATTTTCGAATTCACCACCGTGATCGCTCCGAATGTTTTTAATTCTTAAATTTTTAATATTTTGAATTCTTTTAGCAAATATTTTAAAATTTTCAAAAGTATCACTTTTATTTTTCAAAAATATTGTCTAGGTAAATCTTGCAAAATCATCTACTATTACGAAAACATATCTATTATTGTTTATAGACTGAACTTGAGTTGGTCTAAAGAGATCCAAATGTAATAACTCAAGTAGTTGTAATGTAGAAATTAATTTCTTTGGTTTAAAAGAAGACTTTGTTAATTTTCCTAATTGACAAGCATCACAAATAATTTTTACTTTAAAATTCATTTTTGGTAAACCTTTAACTAAATTATTCTTAGATAATTTGTTTATTGTTTTAAAAGTTATATGACAAATTCTTTTGTGCCATAACCAAGGATCATTTTCTTTGGCTATTAGACACATATTTGTGTTATGATTGAATTTCGTATTTAATATATAAATATTTCTTCCTCTGGTTTCTTCAAATATAAGATTATTATTTTGATCAAATATGTTGCCTTTATTTTTTGAAAAAGTTATATTAAAACCTTTATCACATAGTTGACTTATACTTAGCAAATTATGTTTTAAGTTTTTAACTAGTAAAACATTTTAATAAGAGGTAAGTTAGATGTACCGTCGTTGCTCACATCGCCTTTGTCGATGATATAGCCTTTGGAATTATCTCGAAATGTGATAGATCCTCTATCTGAGTAGATAATGGTAGTCAGCATATCTTTGTTTCCTGTCATATGTTTTGAGCAACAACTTTCAAGTATCCACTTTCCTCTTTTCTTAGTTGGTACCTGCAAAAAATATAGGAATGACGTTGGTACCCACTTTTTAGTAGGGTCCTAAAAGTTAGATCTTAGGAAGTCAAACCCAAGAGGGTTTAGAATTCCCTTTATAAGTAAAATCTTTATTTTTATGAACTGAATTTATAAAAAATTTAATATACTTATTTCTGATTAAATTATTATTAGTTTTTGGTACCCAGATTTTTATAGTGTTTGTTTTGCAAATATCTTTCTTTTGTGTAAAAACCTTTGGTTTTGGTTTTGCTTTTACAATATTCTTATGTAAACTGACATTTTTATATGATATGCTATTCTTCTTTGAACTAGTCTTTGAAGAATTTTTATATCCTAATCCATTCTTATTAGAAGTAGATTGAGAATTACTGATATTTTTATAAAGATTTGTTCTTCCTTTATTAAAATTCGATACATTTTTAGTGATATTCTCTAACTCAGTTTTGAGATTGGTATTCTTCAATTCAAGAATTTTGACGTTTGATTTTAAATCATGATTTTATGAAGCTAATGTCATATTCTTTTCTTTTTGCACTTCTACTTTATTTAACAGTATAGTGAGTTGAGAATAAATGTTAGCCAAAAATTCTTGTGTATTAACAAGTTCTTCTTCTAGAATTTTCTTTTCATCTCTTATCATATCAACTTCTATATCATTTCTGTCTAATTTTTCTAGTGCATCTTTATATTTCATTTTAACTTCTTTGAGTTTATCTAAAAGCTCAAAATTTATATCAATTAAATCGTCAAAAGTTAAATCACTTACATTGTTAGTCGAAGCCATAAAGCAGACATTGGCTTGTTCAGAATCACTGTCTGTGTCACTATCTGATGATGAAGACGATTCTGAATCATCCTATGTAACAGAGAATACTTGCTTCTTTTTGTACTTTTCCTTCTTATTCTTGAATCTGTCTTTGTAATGACCCATATTTTTTGATAATTAAAAATATTAAATTTAGAATTTAATATTGTGAGGAATTAAAATTTATGATTTATAAGTGGAGAAAATAATTAGAATATAATTAATTTTTATTGTTTGAATGCTATTGACAACAATTTTAATGTAATTTCAATCAATTGAAATAAATTTAAAGTTAATTTGGTTAAAATTGTAAATAAGGAATAAATTGAATGTTGGATTTAATGTTGAAATTATCTGTTATTAATTGAAATAGGTTTATTATAGAATATGAAATAAATTAATTAGTACACAAATTTATTAGCTTTTTTTTTGTAAATAATAGACTTAGAAATGTGTTTGAATTACTAATGTGTAATAATTGTTTTAATTATTATTTTATTATTTAATCCATTTGAAATTAATTTGGAAATCAACAAAAATAATATAATTGAAATATTGCAATTAACACGGTAAAAGACATTAACTGTTGAGTGATGAGAATAGTAAGATGGAAACTTATGTTAAATTAATTCATAAGGTAATAGTGATTTAATATAAGAATTCAAATCTAAATAAAAGATTTTGTTTGAAATTTAAATTATAATGAATGGATTTATTACAGTTGTAATTGAACGCTGAAATTAATGTAATATTTAAATATTGGATTTAACATGGAAAACTATATTGTAAAAGATTATCAATTCCCGTGTGACCAAGAATGATGGAAATTGTTAACTTTTAATTTAGAATTTTAAAGGTGATTAAATTTATTTTAAAATAATAATCTATTTAATTAATGTGTAAAATTGGGGTTTTGGGCACTGTCTCGGATTTCGACGAAACCAGTTTCAAGGATCCATAATAGCGAATTATTCTATGATTTCAGGTTTCGTAGCGATCGGACTTATCGTTGATCGTGCGGGCTCGAAACGCGTAGAAATCAATTAAAAGAATTTAAAATGAATATAATTTGATTTTGAAAGCTAACTTTTGTATATAATGGAATTGGGGTTTGAAACTAGTTCTGTTGAGTTTAAAAATTACAAAAACCTATATTTTGATATACGGGATGACCTAATTTCGTTTCGGGAACGAAACGGGCTTTTCAGATCGTTGTTATCGTTTCGACCCAATTCGATCTATCCATCCGTTCTTATCCATCTCTGCCTATATATAGGCTGTTATAAACCCTAGCAGTTTCTCATTTTCATTTTTCTATACATACTTCTCATTCTCATTTGTTCCTTCCCTCCTTCCCAATGTCAGAACATCAAAACCCTAGATCCCCAATTCCAAATCAAATTAAAAAATTTAACTCCTCAAAAACCTATTGAATTATATATCATCGCGAAGCTCTCGATGAGCGTAGCCTACATCTGTAGTTCATTTTTGCAATTGAGTTTTGGTTTGGCCAGAATCAGTGAAGAAGCCTCAACCGTCCATATTAGGGTTTTCGATTTCAATGGTGGATCTTCATTCATTCGTCGATCGGGAGGTGCTGCGACATAGAGGAGGCCGAGACGAGTGCATCTGTGGTCTTCGTTCATGCTAGTGGAGCTCGAATTCGCTAGGAACAACGATAGATGGTGGCGGCAGCTCATGGTTAGCGTGCGCTTGTTTCTCTATGGTTACGAAGACGATGGTAATTACGTTATTGCCCCTGGTTATTTTCTTTATTTATTTATTTTATTGTAAACTTCTAACGCTAATAAAATTTTCATACGAGCTCGGATTTGGACGCGGTCTCTTCCGTTGGGTTCGTATCAAAATTTCGGATATCACGAAATTAGTTTAGTTGAATTTAGAGACCGTTGGATTTTTGGGCTTTTATTTGGATTTTAAATCGATTGTAAATCAAAGGTGAGTGATTTAACCCACTCACGAAATACTAAACCTTCTTATGTTAGTTGTATTAAATTTATGAATTGATAAGAATTTTATTGATTGTTGTTTGGTAATTTAAATTGTCATTTAAATTTAATTCGAATTAAATTTCCATTTAAATTAATATTGAAATTAAATTGATAGTTAAATACCTGATATTGATAACCAGTTAATTATTGTGATTTATTGACTGATTTGGATGTTGATTGTGATGGATGTTTATTTGTTGACATTTTGGATGATTGGATGTTATGTTTATTATATATGTTGTTATCACACTGCAAGTTTTCTTAGTTTGTTGTTAGGAAAATCACTATGGGTTGAAATGATACATACCCGAATGATCTTATAGATTAGGGAAAATCGTTATGGGTTGAAATGATACATACCTGAGTGATTTTATTGATTTGGAAATTATTGATTCGGGATACGGGTTGAAATGATATATACCCAGGAAATTTAAATGATACATACCCAATCACTTGACCATAGGGTAGAAAATTATATACGGACACCGTTGGTCGGTTTTAAACTATTTTCATAATGGTAATGTTTGTTTGATTTTTAAATTTAATTTAATGATTTTATTTAAAAATTTATATTCAGAAATTAATTTATTTTATATGTTTTAAAGCTTCCAATTTTAAGTTAATATAAGTTTTAAAAACCAAAATTTTAAGATTTTAACTTATAATTTTATTTAGTTTTAAAATATATAATTTAAATAATGTAATATAATAAAAGCACTTACAAAATTTAATTTAATAAAATATTGAAAATAGTTTTAAAAGATTTATTTAAAAATTTAATTTAAAATAATAAATATAGACTTTTATAATAACTTTAATAGATAAAAGATTTTTGTAAAAGATTTTAGAATTTTGTAAAAGGTTTTGTAAGGAATTTATAAAAGTTTTATAAGAGATTTGATAATGGATTTTATAAAAGGATTTTATAAAAGATTTTTATAAAGGATTTTATAATGGTTTTATAAAGGAGTTATAAAGGTTTTAAAGGATTTTATAAAGGGCTTTATAAAAGAACTTGTATACAGGGATTTGGAAGCGTTTTAAAGGAATTTGCATAGAAGTTTATGAAAAGGGAAAGAGTTGTAAACTATTTTGGAATTTATAAATAGCTTTATAAATGGTTCTAAAGCATATAAATAGTTTATAAATGGTTTAAGAGAGATTTATAAATTATTTTCGAAATTGATTGGAAGAAAATCTTCCTCGAAATTTATGAATATATTTATACTTTTGGAGTAAGTATATGGATATCTTGATATGAAGGTATAAACTATTTTTGGAATTTTTTTAAATGACCACAGTGCGAAAAATAAAACGATTGGTTGTTAAAGAGATCGGGGTCGGATATTGTCATACTCTCTGCCAATTCCGAAACCACTTTAACAACTATGCACGTGGTGGAGAATCCAGAACGAAGTAGGATGGTTTGGCGAACGCTACTGGTATGAGGTAAGAACGCAGCCCCGACCTTTGGGTCAGCTTGATATGACTAAAACAGGAGCTATCCCGGGCCAAGTGAGGTCGCTCCTCCTATCGGACACGCTTCTTCGATACCATATCTGTTACTTTGTGATTAATTGGTGGCCACCTTCGATTTGATTATGGGGTGTGTCTCGAGGTGGGCGGTAGTAGCTGCTATGCGTTACCACTAGTCTGGACGTGCAAAACGGTAGAATCCTACCCTTGGCATTGTCTCGCGTGCCTTGTCATATGCCTTATCGAGCCTACTACGATTTTGGTTTGTGTCGTACCTATGGAGTGCTCCCTGATAGCCCACCGGTTTACTGTGGAGTTTACAGTACTGTATAGACTATGATGCCTATAAAAATGTGTTAAGGGGGATATGGGTAACGCCCTAACGCTATTTTCAATATTTATACTTTACTGATAGACACTACACATATATAGCGTATTTTACTACATATAGATAGTTTAACGGATCTTTAGGAGATGGAAAATCACATAGCATCTCTTAAGATATTGCACGCACTTTATATATTTGATAGGAGATGTAAAATCCCGTAAACATCTCTAAATCCATTACACTCATATTTACTTGTTGTTGATTTAACTTACATTAGTTCTGACTCGAGTGTTTTGTCTTTTCATTACGCTCAGTTCAGCCTGAGCATTTCAGTGTTGAAGACTTTATTTCTGGAGGACGAAGACAGACTTAGTATATTATATTATCAGTATTATTCCACTGCATCATTATTGGTATGTCGTTGTTTGTACTCTGATTGTTGTAAAATTTGTGTAATCACATGTATATTATAAAACAGCTTCATGAACTATTTATTTGAGTATTATATTTTGTCATTCTACTATGAGATTCTATGTTTTTTTTTCCTTCTTTTCTCTTATTTTCTTATTTACCTCATTGACAATCCTCCATTTTGAATGGTTTGAGTTAGACATCTATGGTTTATTGTCGATTTAAACCGTCCAAAAAGATGGGTCATTACCGTCTTTCTTTCTATCGGGATAGTCTTTGTTCATGTGACCCTTCTTATGACATTCGTAACATTCGAGATTTGAGACTGGTAGTTTACTGGAATTGTCTCTCTTATTGTTTTCAAACTTCTTGTTCTTTATTAATTTTAAAACCTTTTGAAATTCTTTGCGATCAATGCCATGTCATCTTCGTCTGAATCTGAATCCTCTTGTTCAGATTTGAAAGCAATATTCTTTTTATCTTGTTCTTGATCTCGCTTTGCCTACAAATTCACTTCATATGACATAAGGTTTCCTATTAACTCTTCAAGTTTGATGGTAGAAATGTCATTAGCTTCTTCGATTGCTAAATTTTTTTGTTCCCATTCATCCTTTAAAGAGTTTAGGATTTTTGATACAACATCAAAATCTGTATATTTTTCTCCTAATGCCAATAATGAATGATATATATCTTGGAATCTAGAATACATTTCATTTATAGTTTCATCTAGTTTCATTCTAAAATTTTGGAACTGATTTTTGAGCATAGAAATCTTGCTTTGCTTAACTTTGTTAGTTCTGTAACAACCCAAAATTTAACCCATAATAATTTATTCGTTAATTAATTAAATAATAAAATAACTTTGTGAAATTATCAAAATTGAGACACGGGAGTTGCACCATTGTGTCTGTGGTAATTTTCTGGTCAATTTCCATATATAGAACGTCGGAATCCGAGCTAATATGAACGAAATACAAAATAATCAAGGAAACGAAGAAAAATAATAGGCCAGGTCGATCCATCGGTCGACCTGGGCACAAGGGCGGTCGACCGCCCGGTCGACCGCCCGGTCGACCCGCCTGCCTATTTTAACGAACGAACGAGCGTTCGTTCGAAAGTTGAACACATAATTTGCATCATTTGGCTTCATATGGTCCTTCTATTCTTGCATCCGATGGCCCCTATTCAGCCTATGACGTGCTTGCATCCTATTCAATCACCAAATCCAACGGTCTGAGATCCACTTCTACCCCTATAAATAGAACCCTAGGCCTAACACTTTTTCTCATTCTAAGATTTCTCTAATTGGGTTCACCTATTCAGGAAGGAGCCTAAGCGGAATAATTTTCCAAGGAGGAAATCATTTTAAATAAAAATATTTAACAACCCCAATTGGATCCGTGAAGGCCTAAAGGGAAGTGCTAAGGACCAAAGTTGAGTGATCATAATTATTTTAAATTTCTTTAAGTAATTTAAAATAATAGGGTTTCTAATAGTTGTAGTTTTACTATGATTTTTGGAGTAACATTTTTAGTAGTTTATTTACAGTTTTAAGAATTATTTTTAGTCTATTCCTTCTAGCTATTCCCTTTAGTTAATTTTAGTTTATTTCTGTTAATTATAGCTTTTTCCATTTAATTACAGTTTTAAGATTATTGTTTGATAGGGACCAGTACCAACAGCATTTCCCCTATTTTTCTATGGACACGGTGTTTCACATAACCCTGAAGTGAGACGAGGTGCTTCACATAATCCTGAAGTGAGGCGAGGGGCACGCTTATGCTGGCTAGGGTAAATAAAAGGTCAAAAGAGGGGGCAACAGGTAGCATGGGCATGGTGACAATTAAGCGTGCGACTTCCATTTCGGTGCTCAGTAATCACTATGAGTTCCAAGCGCTTAGTAAGTGTGTCTTTCGTAGACACCAAAGTCTACTGTGTAGGGAAACGTTCAGTCCACAGTAGATTCTTTGGAGTAGCATGCCGATCAAAGGGTAGAATTAAGACTTCAGCCTAATCAAAGCAGCTATCAAGGATAAGTGCAAACAATCAAAGTTAACCTATCTTATTAATTGAGTACTAGTTAATTCGTATTTATTTCCAGCTTTATCTTTCATATTTCCTTTGTTTCCTTTTTTATATACTAGAACTATTGAAGAGTCTATTACTTTTACTTTGCTTAAAGATTCTAGTGGTTACTATCATTCACCAGACTTTTAGTCTGACTCACTCCTGTATTTTCCCTTTTTCTCCCCATAGGCAATCAAGGGAGAGGGCAGTAGATTGCAGTTGCTCGGAGTTTCTTGGAGAAGATTCTGCTATGTATTTCCCTACTTTTATTTCTGTTTTCTTTCTTTGTACTGGCACTTGAGAGGGATATTTATACTCTGATTTTTGTTGAGACTACGAGTTTTTATTTCATGAGACATATTGGGTTTTGGGACATGTATGCTGTATTTGGTATTTTACTTATTTGGTTTATGAAGCAATCATGAAGTTTTTGTTTTGAATAAGTTATTATTTTAGTTTCCGCTGTTTTTACCTATTTTCGTCTTGTGAATCTTAGTCTCTGTTAGTTTTAGTTATATCTACTACGCACCATGCCTTTTAATGTGTCCTTTTGGGTATATTAAGGGGTGTGGGGTGTTTCAAGTTCCTTCATGTGTGACTTTAAGAGTTCTCCAAAACTTCATAATCAGTTTTAAACATGCTAACTGTATTAAATTCATTCTTATCTAAGGCATAAAATAGCATATTCATGGATTTTGCATTTGATACAGCATCTAGCTTTTGTGTATGCAAATGGTGTAGTAGGTATAGTGTATTCACTTTGAGTAATATTCCAAGTATCATATCCATTTGCTTGCATAAAAACTCTCATTCGAGTTAACTAATAATTGTAATTCAAACCATTAAATAGTGGGGTCGTGCAGTGGATTGACCTTCAACAAAACTTGTGTTAGTGTTATTTTCCATATTAACTGAGTATCAAATAACTGTGTTATGGTTATATGATGGCCTTGCTCTAATACCAAGTGAAAGTGCTACTAAGGATCGTAATATGGAAATTTGACTAAGTTATCTACTAGTGCGGAATATATAAATATAAAGTAAATAGTAAAGTAAATGACACCAGAGATTTTTATACTGGTTTGAACTTCCCGTTCTACGTCCAGTCCCAGACTCTTTCTGGAATTTAACTATCAACCCTCTCTTAACCCGAAGGAATAGGTATTACACCGCCTGAGCAACCGAACATGACTTCTACCACCTAGACTATTGAATAGAACTTCTACCGCTTGAGCAACCGAACAGGACTTCAACAAAACAAAGAATTTTCTTGACCGATTGTGCTCTTTTAATAGCACGGTTAAGTCTTTTAGAGTACAAACTTCCTATAATCTCTCCTTTGTGGTATATAGTGCAGTTTGTGAAGATTGGAAGTTAATTTAATAACAAATGAATTTGTGCTTGAATGTACAAGTGATTAGAATGAGATTTGAAAGAAAATGGTAGAATATTTTAGACAATGAGTATATGAGAATAGAATCAGAGATTAAGTAATTAAAACAACTGAAATGAAGGCTATATATAGGGTTTAGGTGATGCAATTCTTCATGAAGAGTTATAGTCAAAAGATAGGGAAACAACTCTTGAATCAAGGGTTATTTCTGTTCATTGACTGGAAGTGACCGTTCAGAAAATAACCGTTATGCATTTTCAGTTGACTGAGGAAAAGATTTCAGTCTACTGAATATTCAAAAATTTTGAATTAAAAGTTTAATATAAAAAAGACTCATAATTCAATCGACTTAATAGGGTGGTTCAGTCGGCTAACCTTCAAGTGCATTGTGCACGTGCATATGTATTTAGTCGACTGAACCTCCTGATTTAGTTGGCCGAATACTATGTTTCTGCCATATTAAAGGTTCTTTTGAAACTTTTTATCCACGTGAACTTGAATTAGATGAAATGCTTGTATGTATATGATTTGAAAATAAATTTAAATACATGTGTGTGCATATACCACCTAGGAGAGATTTTAACAATAATCAACTACTAGACTAGACTATAGACAAACCATTAATGATTTTGAAACTTCTCTCCGAGTTCTTGGTCTGCAATCTATTTTCGAGTAGAATAGCATCTTCTCCTACAAATATGGTTAGTTCACATAATATGTACTTATATAGTAGTCCTAATCAAAACATCAAAATACAAGGTTCTAACATCATGATGATCCTGGTTATGGCATAAACGCTTTTGTCATATAAATTTTAAGAATATCAACAAACCAGCTAAAAATGAATTATTAAGAGGATTACCTAAAATCAACTACAAAATTAAAAACTTATGTTACGCTTGTCAATTTGGAAAATTGAAGAAAATCTCCTTTAAATCTAAAAAGGAAATTTCCACCAAACAACCTTTCGAATTACTCCATCTAGATTTATTCGGACCAACTTAAGTACATTTAATAAATCATAATAAGTACGTTTTTGTAATTATTGATGATTTTTTAAGATATACTTGGACATTAATTTTAAAACATAAAGCGACACTTTCAAAATGTTTAAACTTTTTGCTAAACGAATAAAAAATTGAATGAATTTAAAAATTAAAAATATACGAAGTGATCATAGAGGTGAATTTGAAAATGAATTATTCACTAACTTTTGTAATAAAAAGGGAATTAATCATAATTTTTCGTTTCCTCGAACACCACAACAAAATGGTGTTATAGAAAGGAAAAATCGAACCTTACCAGAATGTGCACGAACTCTACTAAATAGTAGTAACTTACCAAAGAAACTTTGGGCTAAAGCCGTTGCCACTGCTTGTTATGTATTAAATCGTGTAACACTTAGACCAATGACAAGAAACACGTGCTATGAAATATTTTTTAACAAAAACCGAAAGTATCATATTTTTGTGTTTTTGGGCAAAATGCTTCATGGTAAACACTAAAGATAATCTAGGAAAATTTGATCCTAAAGCGGATGAAGGAATTTTTGTTGGCTATTCAGATCGAAGCAAAACATATAGAATCTTTAATAAACGAACAAATATTATAGAAGAAGTCTTCATGTCTCATTTGACAAAATTTTAACAAAAATAAACACGACGATGATGAAGAATTAATAAATAAAACTGATATACCTATACTTGAAAATAATAATAATAATGTCAATAACAGTAATGATAATATGATAACATCATCACCTAGAATGCTAAGAGACCATCCTATTAATAATATTATTGGAGATTTAAATACAAGGGTATCAACCAGAAAACAGTTAAATAAACGAGTCATGTTGCATTTATATCAAATTGACCAAAAAATTATAAAGAAGCATCAAAAGATGATTTCTGGATTATTGCAATGCAAGAACTTAATAAATTTGAAAGAAATGATGTTTGGGAACTTGTACCAAGACCAGACAATCAATCTGTAATTGGAATGAAATGGGTTTCTAAAAATAAAGCAGATGAAAACGAAAATATTGTATGGAAAAAAGCACGGTTAGTAGCTCAAGGATATAATCAAGAAGATGAGGAATACAATGACCAAACACAATGGCCGGGCATATACGAGTAGGATCCGTCATCTTATTGGGAATACTACGAGAACTATGGGGGCTTATCTTGCTCACATAATTAGTACAATTAGAATTTTGTTTTATCTTTTTACTATTTTTCAATTATCTATTCTTATGCTTGTTTATTTCACTGTTTAATACTTCTGCTACATTTGTCTCTTATTTTATTTGAACTTCCCTATTTGATTTTTCATGATCTTAATGTATAACATGCTATGTCTATTTAATATTTCTATATCTTATATCATTTCCTTCCATTTTGATTATGACAAAGGAGGAGGAATTTATGCATATACATAGAGGAAGACGAATATAATAATACTTCCATTTTTGATTGTATAGTTATCATCATCAAAAAGGAGATTGTTAGAACCTCCAGTTTATGTTTCAATGATAACAACTACACAAAAAAATAATATGTGCGTATGCTTTATTAAGATTACATGTATATGCTACAAGAAAACACCATGCTCGAAGATATTGAGACTCAAAGAGAAACAAAGAGAAATGAAGATCTATCGACCATACTACAGTTAGTAAGGTTATTCTACTATAAAAGAGTCTTAGATAAAATATTGTTAAAGTCTCCTTGAGTATATATGCATACACGATCACACACTATTTCATATGCTATTTCACATGCATCGAAATTAAGGTGGAAAACATATTTTACTACTCATAGACGTCTGAGATAAAACCACAAATGTCTGTGACAATTCTTGGGTAAATATTTTCTGAAGTCACAAACGTCTGAGGTTTTACCACAGACGTCTGTCATATATAAAAACTGTCAATTTTGAAAAGACACTTCTGTTTGAGACAAAAAGAAATCACCCTTCATCGAAAGGTTGCAGCCATTAAAATGAATAGATCTTCTCAAATAGTAACAACTCTTCATCTGCACCCTTTTGAATCTATAAATACTACTTCGATTGAGATGAAGAAATCAACTAACTTAAATTAATTGAATCTTTTCTCTCTTGATTTCTTAACACTTTATTGCGTATACATTGCTCACATACTCTCAATCTATTATAACCAAAATATAATTATGGTTAAACAACCTCCTACAACTCAAAGCATTCAAATTCACATACTCAAAGGAGATCATAGGAAGATTTGTACTATCAGTCAAAAACCATGTTATTTGGAACACAAGATTGTCAGAGATACACTTTTGTATTAGCCTATTCCTCCGGGCGAAGTGAGGGTCAGTTGGTTAAAGGAAATACCGAAGGGGAGCTTCGTGACTGGATGTAGGAGGGGAGGTCCGAACTAGTATAAACTATATGGTGTAATCATTTCTATTATTTATCTTACACTCAATTATTATACTCTGCTTATCATAGTTAATAATACACACACACACACACACACATATATATATATATATATAAGTTGCATTATTTATAAAAGATCCTATAGACTTTCAAGCTTCTCGCATCCTATCCCGGATTAACTCAATCTTCTTTGTGGCTTCTCTTACCATATCTGGACCAAGGATCAATCTGTCTCCGGTCTGTAGCTAACATGCTAATGATTTGCATGGATTTCCATATAAAGCTTCGAAAAGCGTCATTCCTATACTAGTCTGATAACTATTATTATAAGAAAACTCAACTAAGTGCAAATGGTCTTTCCACGACCCACCAAAATCTAGTACATAAGCTCTCAACAAATCTTCAAGCACCTTATTAAATCTCTCTATCTGCCCATTCGTATGTGGGTGATAAGTGGTACTCATCTTAAGCTTGGTACCTAATACTTCCTGTAGACTCTTCTAGAATTCACTAGTGAACAATACATCTCTGTCACTAACTATACTACTATGTATTCCATGCAGTCTAACTATGTTCTTCCTAAATAACTTAGCCAATATAGGCACCATCCTGGTTGACTTAACAAGATTGAAGTGGGCACTCTTGGTCAATCTCCCTACCACAACCCATATACTCTCATTTTCCATGTTTGACCTTGGCAACCCATCAATAAAATCCATAGATATCGAACCTTATTTCTAAACCAGTATATGCAATAGCTAAAGCAATCCACTTGGCTGCTGATGTTCGGCTTTCACTTGTTGGTAATTTGTACATTGCTTCACCCATAAGCCTACATCCATTTTCATACCTTTCCAAAAGAAACTTCTTTTCATATCTGGATACATCTTGGTTCCCCCAGGATGAATTGTAAATTTCGATCGATGACACTCCTTAAGAACTTCCCTTCTTAGGTTTCCAACATCCGGAACACATAATTGTCCCTTCTTCTTTAACCATCCCCTCTGGTCAAGACTAAAATCCTTTAGATCATCGATCTCGGTTCCACCTTCCAATTTTCTAATCCTTTCGATTACCAATTGATCATCTCTATAGTTAGAAGCAATCCTTTCGATCAGCTTTGGTCGAACTTCCAAGCAAGATAACATGGCTGTACTTTGACTAAAACTAGCAATCGATCTTAATTACACGCTACAAGTAGTCAATGCCTCCAAATCCTTCCATTCTACTAACATAGCTAACACCACATTATGATGCTTCCTACTAAGTGCATTTGCAACTTTATTTCCTTTCCTTGGTGTGTACTCAATACCAAAATCATAAGCTGCTAAAAACTCCAGCCACCTCTGTTGTCTCATATTCAACTCTTTCTGAGAGAATAAATACCTCAAAGACTTATGATCCGTATACAACTCGAATTGTTCTCCTAAGAGGTAGTGTCTCCACACTTTCAACGTGAAAATCACTACTGCCAACTCCAAATCATGAGTCGAATATCTAACTTCATATGGTCTGAGCTACCAAGAAGTGTAGGCAATCACTTTACCCATCTACATCAATACAGCTCCTAATCCTATTCCACATGCATCTGTATACACTACCAAATCTTGATTACCATTTGGAACTACTAACATAGGCGCGTTGGTCAATAAATGTTTCAGCTTCTGGAATACCTCCTCACATTTATCAGACCAAATAAACTTTATGTCCTTTCTGGTTAGCTTAGTCAAAGGCGCTGCTATCCACGAGAAATCCTTGATAAATCTCCGACAATAGCTAGCTAATCTAAGAAAACTTCTTATTTCGGACACCGTCTTAGGTGTTTTCCAACCATTAATAACTTTAATCTTGGCTGGATCAACTAACAACCCTTTCTATGAAACTACATGCTTAAGAAACTTCATTTATTTCTTCGAGAAATGAAACTTTGAAAACTTCGCTTTCAATTAATGTTGCCTCAACGTTTCAAGCATTATTCTAAGATTAATCTCATGATCTCTTTCATCCTTAGAATATATCAAAATGCCGCCAATGAACACCAACACGAACCTATCCAAGTCCTATCAGGAAATCAGGTTCATCAAACCCATAAAGAAAGTTGTAGCATTAGTTAATCCGAATGACATTACTAACCACTCGTACAAACCATATCTTGTTCGAAATGCCGTCAACAAAACACTATCCTTTGCCATGCTCAATTGATGGAACACTATTGGCAAATCCAATTGGTAAAATAGTTTGACTCCACTCAACTGATGAAATAAATCATCAATTCACATGAAAGGATATTGTTTCTTTATCGTCTTTTCATTCAACTCACAATAATCGATGCACAATCTTAACGATCCATTCGGTTTCTTCACAAACACCACGACCACTCCCCAAGGTGAACTGGTTAGTCTAATAAAATTCTTTCCTTCTAAGTCCACTAGATGCACTCCTTCATCTTGGTAGGTGTCATCCTTCTAGGTTGTATACTTACGGGTTCAGCTCCTAGTACAAGATCTATTAGAAACTCAATAGCTTGTTGCGGTGGTAGTCCTGCAACCGACTCAAAAACATCTACAAATTCTCTAACAATTAAAACCCGATTCAATTTGTCTTCCACTTCTGTGGAACCCAATAGCACAAATTTCTGGACTTGTATTCTCAACTGAGTATACTATTCATTAACTACTATCAGAGTGTCTCATTGATATTTCCTATCCTAGCAAAATATCCTAGCATCGTATCTGCTTAACCATTCCATACCCAAAATAATCCCAAAACCCATGAAATCAAATGCGTATAAACTATAGACAAAAGTATAATCTAGCAACTCAAACTCTAGATGGTCACATCTCATCCCCATATTTTCATACCCTCATATTGGATCAGCTATCCTTAAGGAAGCAACAAGGTATGATGGTTCGAAACATAACTTATCTATCAAAAATTAGGATATAAATAAATTTGATGCAACGATATCAAACAGTAACCTAACTAGTATGCTATGAATCAAATGCTTACCTTCCATCACAGACTTCCCCTTCTCAGCTGCTGTTGGTCTTGATGTAAATGGCTCCAAAGCAAACACCTTTCCTTTGTTAGCCTTGGCCGCTTCTGGACATTTGTTCTTATAATGCCCCACTTGATCGCAGTTAAAACACTTCACATTCTACTTCACTACAACCACCTTACCATCACTAGATCGACACTCATTAGCATAGTGTCCCTTCTTATCACACTTGTAACAAACTATATCAGTTTTCCCCTTTTTGGTAGCTCCAACTTTCTGAGATCCCTTCTTCTTAAAGAATTTCCTCTTCTTATTCTGAGAATTCTCATTCTCCACCAACTTCTCTTTCCTAAAGGTCGAAAGCATTTATTCGTTCCTAATAGCTATCTCCACCACTACTTTCGATGGATCTATGAGATATGGCATACTTGCCCTAGAAATCTCTGACCTCAACCCCCGTATAAACTTCTTGTTCCTCTTGATAACAGTGTCAATAGTGCATATCCATACCTGGACAACTCATCAAATTTAGTAGAGTACTCCAACATTGACATTTCCCTCTGCTCCAACTCTATAAACTTCCTGAGCAAGGTTGACTTGGCTACTTCAAACCAAAACATTTCCTTGAATCTCCTTTGAAATTCTACCTAAGTCAATTGCTCTTCCGGTACCCCCATGGTTACCCCGTTCCACCAAAACAAAGCAGCTCCTTGCAACTGTCTCGAAGCTAATTTTATTTTCTGCTCATTATTCAGACCCAAATTAGCAAAAATCCTTTCAGAATGTAACACCCAGTTCTCCACTTCTATTGCATCCTCAGCCTCTAGAAAAGGCTTCCCACCAAGACCGGTATAATCTCAACTCAGCTTGGCATAGTTGTTATCAACTAGCACTACATAATTAACTCCTCTCGCCTTGACAACATTTTCTCCAGCTACCCTTGTAGCTACTCTAGCTTGCATCAAGTTGACGAAGAACTGATAAATAGTCCACATATCTACTGATGGGGTCGTAGCACCTACATTGGCTTTGTATTTTGATTATCATTTGTTTACCGATCCTATTTTCTCCTAATGTTGCGCCGAGCATTTCCATTGGTTGTGGTGCTTCATCCACCCAGATTCACTCTTCCGTTTCCTGCCTCCATATCTTTCTTTCTCGTAAATCTGCATATGAGCCTTAGTAAGATAGAGAAGAGCGGTCTAAAAGAGAAGAGAAAATACATATTTATATATAGCAAATACAAGTATGTTACTATAGCATTATCTCATAATCCCGATCTTATTCTCCGATTTTTTAAGATTGTGCTTTCAAAAGCTCTTTAGGTTTAAAATTCTTTTAATCATATACCTATGATCTGATACCAACTTGTAACATCCCTCATTCTGAGGCCCAAAACTAATAGATACAGATGCTGTAATCATCCATAGTTATTAATTCTCGACGAAAAAATGCAGCTATGTTAATCATATCAAGAATTAAAAGCACATGAATATGAAAAAATTTCAAATACGGTTTAATAACAAATTTTTGCATCTCATTTCACTTCATATTGGATACATAATCCTATTCGTAATCCCACGTTTAGAGAAATATAATTATCATAAAATACTCCAAGGGCGACATATGAAGATGCCCCTTAGTTGATCAGAGTCAAATAATTGACAATTATACAACTTTGTCATCACATCCAAATAGACAAAACCAAACTTGACAGCAGAAATAGGTAAAGTTCCCAATAGCCAGATTGCCTCATGCATGTCTCCAGAAGCTTATTCGTCTAACTGGAACCTGAAAGCCCGTACTCACGACCTACTCAAACGAGTACCCGAGAGTTTAAAGGAAAAAAAACTTCGAGTCAAACAATAGTCCGCTGTAAATAATTACCAACCATCTCGAACCAAATAGATTTCTAGTGGGACCACGCTGTTGAGGAGAATGGGTTTTCCTTCACTAATATCTTACTAAAACATAACAACCATATACTATGCTCTTGCATCCAAAATGGTTAGAACATAGAAAATAGCATTTATAATCATGTAACTTATATTGGATTACCTATCCCCTACCACATTGACTACCCATCACATATCATTTAATATTAAAAATTATGTGGACTATCCACCACACATTTTCCATTTAATTTAAAATGATGTGGACTATCCACCACACATCCTATAGTTTTTCAAGGATGATTATGAACCCTTGATTATCCTCATAGAGACTATCCATCTCCAGCATGATGCGGACTATCCATCTCACATCCTATAGTTTTTCTAGGATGACTATGAACCCATCAATTAACAATTTAACTCACGTTACCCACATGTTTACCTTATGTCTATTGATGTCTCTAATTAGGCTATTTCCCCTTAAAGTTATAACATTTCAAAGTGACATAACATTGGTATCCCCAAATGATTCATGTCAAATTTATTAAAAACAAACAATGGTATCCAAGGTTTAAATTCAAAGTCAATATCATATATCTTTCCACCATTAAATAATACAAATTTAGATCAATGTCGAAGTCCACCCACATTGGTGTCCCCAATAATAGTGTCAAAGTTTACGATTTAAATTGGCATTGGTATCCACAATGATGAAGTTGAAGTAGAAAACGTCGGCTCTCTGCCCTTTAATAAGTTAGTATAGATCTGTTGATGGCATTAACTATGCCGACAAAGTGGTCTAAGGCCCTCCGCCTTTAATCATAACACACACGTGGTTTTAAAATAAAGTCGACCTCTATCCAAGGTCGAAGATAGAAACTTAAAATTCTTCTAAGTATAATAATCCACACTCATGGATGCGAACATGTCTTAGGCTCGATGACGTTGGGTGGTATGACACTATCGTAATTCATATGAAAACTATTTTATTACTACTTTAAGTAAAAACTTTTCACCGAATCTTATTTCTTGTCCAATTTCTATTGGATATAACAATTTCTTTACAAATCCTTTTCAAAATTACCGTCATGCTAAAATTTCAAGTTCCAAAACATATTTAAAATAATTAATTAATATCCTTAATTAATTATCCTTTTAAATGCTTATCTAGCATAATAAATTCACAATAAATTGAAATCACTTGAGAAAATTCCCAAAAATTCATAGAAATTAGAGAATATCCTTATCTTTACCATATAAAAATTTCGAATCCATAAACCATATTTAATTATTTTAAATAATTAAAACCCGAAATTATGCTATTTACTCTTTAGAAAATTCATAAAATAATCTATATAACTTGAAAAATTGTGAAATTAAAAACCTGTCCCTAAAATAATGTTTTATATAACATAATGGAAAATCAAAGCATTTGGAGATTAAAATCTTAGATTTTATCCTTAAACCCATTTAAACAATTTCATAAAAATTCCAATAACTGTTATTCTATCCAAATAATAAATAACAACCATATCTTGGCAAAAAAGCTAATCATTCGGGTATCCATAACCAAATTTCACAAGCAAAAATAGAGCTAGAACACCTATTATTCACCTTAGATTTGAATGGAGCTGAGATTTGATTAGTGCTTTTGTGTCCCTAAACTTTACTTATATTCCTCTATGATTTCACAATCTCCTTTGATTTCTTATGACCGGCCTCCTTTTGCTTCTTTTTAGATTGCTTTGTGAATGAGCAACGTGAGAAAAATATGAGGGGGAGAGGGTTTAAGGCAAATGATATGTCTATTTTCTAAATTGCCCCTCTCATGTATTCTCTTATTGTTAAATAAGTATGACACGACCTTACTAAGTTTCAAATCTCATTTTCCTTAACCCTTTACATTATTTTATTTAATCTATCCAATTAAATATTTTGAATAATGTTTAACTAAATATAAGGGTGTTACATTATATTTGATGTGCATCATGTGATTTAGGTAAGGTGACTCATAAGGTAGGTTCCAAATAGCCTCTTGTGTTGCATAGGCCACCAATCTGTTGCCTATAGGGCAAAGTAGGGTCGTGATCGAGGCTACGCATTAACGAGCCATTAGTGGATATGAGTCACAATGTCTGTCGAGATAACTAAAGACTGTAGGAGCATATTCCAGTTAGGTGACCCTGAGCTCCTGAAGAGGGAAAACAGCCATCCGTCTCCTTTCCGGTTCTAACAGAGTGATAAATTGATATATACTATTGATACATCTCACCTAAGTATAGATATGGATTAGGCGACCAATGGTTAGGTGACCTAGATATTGATGTATATATGCCTCTACTTGGGACTTCATATCTATCGTCGGTCATTCTACATCATGATATATTATGATTTATTCGTATATGAGAAGATGATATTATATCTGGATAGGTGCCCAGAGTATATTGGATTCTCATATCTTTTATTATACTGATAGGCAGCCTATCATATCCTATATATTGATGTTGATGCTTTTATTATTGAGATTGAGAGATGTATTCAGGCAATATCGTATGTTAGCCTGACTATACTTGGTGATATCTCACTTATAGATGATTTTTGGATTTTGATGATGATTTTTAGATATGAATGATTCATCCATTAAATGTTGATTTTATGATTTCTGATGTGATATACTTTTACAAGGGCAATGACATCATTATGCATGCTTCTATGATACTTGATATCATGTGAGGCATTTGTGATTGTCTATGATATTTTAGTTAAATATATACCATGCATACACTACTACTTATTTATTGATATTATGGATTTATTGTATTATTTCACCCTAGATATATCGAGTTACCTATGTATATTAACCCTTGATTTAAACAGAGTTTGGCCCATATGTTATTTACGTAATACTCCGGTCAGTCCGAGACATTTCAAGTATAGGGACGAAGTGACCAGCTTATGTTTTGTGGGCATAGCGGAGACGTAAGATCATTATATACTATTAATGTGTTGTAGACTCATTGTATATTTGATGTAGTATTGTATATTGATTTATATTAGTTGAGATGTTTGTACACTCACAGGACCTTATATAGTTTATATTGTATATTATCGCTGTGATTCTGACTTTGTGTTAATTATTATTTACTGTACATTATGTATTGTTCTATCTTAGAGGCACATGTATTTATTACTTTGTGTCGATACTGTGTATGTATATGTGAGTTATTTATTCGATGTTTAAATACGTACTAGTGTTAGCCTAAGGGAATATTCACGTGTGTATCCCATATCGTCTCATTCTTCATATTATCTGACAGTACTACTTAGTGGTACTCTTGGATAGTATGGGTATAGAGGTGGGGGTGTTTACATTTGGTATTAGAGCAGGTTCAAAATAATACATCATATATAAGAGATACGATTCAAGACCTTGGATGTGACTTAGAGTCCCTGTCCCCTTGGGTGTGTTGGGTAGTTACTCTATAGTTAGGGATAAGTGTATGTATATGATGATTACTGGGGTAATCACCTAGGGACGTATTTTTATTTTCTAAATGTATAAGATATTTGTATTTTTTATTTTTTGTGTATAAATATATAAAATGATCGACCTTGGGTGGCTTAATATTGAATCGTTATGTTTTGATTTGATTTTAATCAGAGTGTGTAGCAGAAATTGATAAATTGATTTTCCGCCGAGTGCAGAGGTTGTTGTTTCTTATATTTGCTTGGTTATTGAAAATTGTTTGAATTGACTTTTCATTATTGATGGTTGAATATTCGCATGTCTTTATCAAAGTTGTGAAATGGATTCAATTTTGGATATTTGCTTGCTATTAATAAATTTGTATGGTGTTTGTTTAGTATTATATAATGTTTATTGAAATGGTTTATTGTTTGATATATGTATTTAAGGATGTTTGAAATTGTTTTGATATTACTAAGTATTTATTAGAAATAAAGATTTTGACACACACACATACATACATATATAGTTTGTTATTAATTGTTTTTGGAAAACAAACAAATGTTTAATTGGAAATATTATGATAAAATATGATATTTGCTTAAGTTTAACATAAGCTAATAATTATTTTATAGAGGCAAGTATGTTAAAGGATTTGTATAAATAATTTATATAAAATTTTGAAATGGATCATGTTAATCTGTCCAATGAATGCTTTAAGAATTATGGTCGATGCGGGTGCATTTGTATTAGATAGAGATTCCTAAGCACCAGAACGAGACATTTGGACATAATATTTTGAAAATATATAATTTTTTCAGAAAACTAAACTATTTTGAAAAGGTAAAATATTTTAAATAATATTTTAAGAAAAGTTAGTTATTTGGCAAAAGTGATGTCTGAAATCAATTATTGTAAATGATAGAGTTAGGGGTATGCCCTAGGGGCAATTATGTAATTTGTTACATATATCTAACTCATTGACCAATCTTGTTCGAAATAAAATGTATTTTCTTCCATTATATACTTGATATTATGTGATTATATTAATTAATTAACTTAATTAAAAGTATCTTTAGTAGAAAATCCATAATTGGTATATTTTGTGATAGTAGTTACAAAGTATTGTAACCGTGAGTAATTTATCACAACGAAACAAATATACCATTTTAAATGTTCCTAGTCAAGAGGCATCGAGACCAGATATCGATGTATCCGTTGAGACTGGAGTACGTAACGCTCTCTAAATGTTAGGCAGTGTATTACTCATGACTGCTGGGGCACCTAGGGGTTACATACTATTAGTTATTGGATAATTATGGAACCACTCACTCGATAGTTTTTTGTTGTTTAATATAACTAAGGTCAAACAGAAATATCAATGTGACCGATTTACACAGTTCTCTTGACTTGAGAATACTTGGATCTTCAATATGAAAGCTCCACTTTGATTATAGACAAATCATGGCATGGTGTCCATCGAGTGACTATAGTTTGGTCGAGTGGAAGTATTGGAAGTGAATCACTATTCAAGAGAGGATTCGTTTCCTCAGTTATATGCGGTTAGTATCACAGTCAACTCAAAGTCAAAGACTCTGGCCAGAGCAATTCGATTAATAATAATTGTTAGTCTTGAACCAAGGACTTTGTATTTAGACTATAAAGTTGAATGGGGATGAGGTTGGAATTTTGACCATTACCAAATTCCATAAGTCCAAAGTGATATAGTTTTGACGAAGAGAATTGGTGTAAACAAATGTCACAACCAGGTAACGCTTACTAAACTAAAATTGGATTTTACCAAAAATGAGTAAGCAATAAATTTTTCCATAATGTCACCACCTGCTAAGTGATGCGTGAACGTTAACATTAGAATAGTTCGATGTTAATCGCTGAACAAATTTACACCCAAGAGTTACACAACCAGAATGTTGAATTCCCCTAAGACCGAATGATTTAATTAGTTTATAATTGTTATAAATTAATTAATATTTTTGAAATATTAATCATAAAATTTGAATATGATTTGAGAAATAAATAATGTTATATATATTTATAACAGTTATAAATATATCGATCGATATACAATATCGACAAGCGATTAAATTAGATTTAATTGCATAGTATTTTGGCTTGGGCTTAGATGGGTTTAAGGCCGATCATTAAGGCTGCAAAATTTTGGTTTTGGGAAGGTCTAGGGGTGGATAAAACATAGGGAATTGGCTTGGAGAAAATGAGTTGAGATAAAGTGAGAATGGGTAAAAAGGTTTTCCTCGTTTCTCTCTAACACAACCCAATATACATATATATATATATATATATATATATATATGTATCTCTAAAAAAAATTACTAACCATTTTGGCCGCCATTTGTAGAATATACTAGTATATGATTTTTGTTTGATGATAATAAAGATATATATATATATATATATTCGTTTAAATGTATTTGTTAATGTACTATTTTATTTTTCCACATAATTAAGTAAATATTTGTTGAATAAAATAAATAACTCGAAATTCATATTTAAACAAATATTTTATTACAAATTCAAATAGTACAAATTTGAGCTCTCGCTACATTTACACATTTTCATTTACCATACAATTTCAATTACAACACAATTTTCACTTTATAATTTCACCTCACTACATAATGCACTCGTCACTTGTATTTGATCTTCAACTTTATTCCAGCATGAATCCAACATCTGAACTATCTGCAAAATAAACAATGACGTAGTAAAATTGAAAAAGAAATATTTTTGTAGTGCACAATGAAGTGTGTGTTTTGAAAATATAATTTGCCTCGGTTATTTGGGTTGTTCGTCATCGTTTTCTCTAGTTCATCTTACACGAACAACTTGTGACATACACAGTGTATCACTGTACATGCCACAAGGTCGTGCATAACGATATACGCTTGCTCGTTAAAATTACAGGTACAGGTGAGCACAAGGTCAAACCCAAGCCTGGATTCAACACAGGTGCAATCCAAAATACAAAAAAAAATCCAGTTCAAAAAACAACAAAGTTTCAGGCATGGTCAGGTGCAAATGGTTACACCATGTAAAAATGGAACAAGACCATAATAACAAACAGACCAGACACAGCAGTTCAACATGCTCACATGTACAAAGTGGTGAATGCAACATTTCGACCCAGACATGTAGGCATTGGATCAATGAAATGGATATTAAACAAAACTTTAAGTTCAACAAGACCACCAAACATGAAGACCAACAGACTCAAGTGGAACCACATCAAACTATCAGAAGTCAAGTGGTGAACACATACCTGACTTCAAAGTGACAACATGAAACCACTTGAATAACAAGTCAACAAGCAACCAGAATTAAGGACAGACAACCAGACTTCAAGTCAAAACATTTCAGAAATGCAGATACATAAAGACTTCAACATAGAACCAAACATGCACAATGCAACATATCAATACAACAGCAGCCAAATGCAACCAAGTACAAAGCAAAATGCTAAGGGATCACATGTTAACATGAATGCCAAATACTTGAACACATATGCATACATTCAGAAATGAACACATTGGAGCTACATAAATCACACATATACATACATACATACATACATATATGTATGTATGTATATACATGGAGATGACACACAATAGAGCAATAATATGACAGTGAAGCACCATGTATATACATATGCAACAGAGTGGACAACAAGGCACCAAATTAATCACACACATATATACATACATATATGTATATATATATATATATATATATGGAGACCACAATTTAACTCGAAGCTAATTACAATACAACAAATATGATGAAGAAGCCGTGGGTCATGAACAAGAGCAAGTTTTGAACAAAATCAGAAGTCATAAGAATCACGAATTGAACAAGTCAAGCTTCATAAAGACTAGATCATCTCAAAATTAAAAATGCCAAAGTCATAGGAGCAAAAAGAACGGAACAAAATTCAAATATATCAAAGATGAACAAGTCAGGAATCACACTTATCATTCGATCAAAAATCCATGGTCGAGAAAAGCAATTGACAAGTTTAAATAGAAATACACAAACGAAAATACATGGAATCAAACCCTATATAAACCCATGTCATCATTGGCATTAAAATCATTCGAGTTCAAGCAAATACCAGAGAAAGCCTTGAAATAAATCACGAACCAATTTATAACTCGAGTCGAAGTCGAGCATAGTCAAAAATTGAAAAAGGAAAAATCACCTACCAATTCACAACATCCATTCGAGCTCGACAAAATTGAAGCGACCACAAGCTATCAAAGCCAGGGAATCGATCGACAAGGCAAATCAAAGTGAATTTATCGCTGCAATCAATCAAGTGTTTCCGCGTCTTTAATTTTCACCAAAACCCTAGTTTTTTTAAGAGCAAAGTAAAAGAGGATATCGACCGAAGAGATTACACTGAAAAAAGGGATGATCTTTTTATGACCGAACTATTTTTTAAATGGGTCGTGTCTTTTTTATATGTATTGGGCTTAAAATTTTAAAATAGGGTTTTGTTTTATAGTTTTTATTTTATTTGTAATTTTTCTCTTTTAAAATTATGTCAGACTCTAGTTTAACTAGGTTACGAACTACAGTTTTGTAGTTCGAGAATTCACAACTCAGTGGCTGAGTTGTGGCAGAGTTTTGAGCTTAGAGTTAGGTTAATCAAGTTAGCAGGTGTCGTAAGTTTACGTGTTTTTGTAAGCGTCTGATTACTTAATTTCTAGTAGAAACCTTGGGGGCAGCACGTAGGCAGGTTTTTGCCGAAGCTGGGTAAATCTATGTGTGATTTTTACTGCATTACTTTCTGTGTTTATCTTTATTTCCGCATTAATTATAGTATCACCCTATTCACCCCCCTCTAGGGTGAAAACGATCCTACAAGTGGTATCAGAGCTAGGAACAAAAACCATTTTTCTGTTTTAAAATTTTTATTTTTTTTTTAAAATGGCTTCTTTTAATAATGCTTTTGCTGAAGGTCAGTCCATAGTTAGACCACCCATGTTCAATGGTGAATATGCACATTTGAAAACTAGAATGAAAATTTTTCTGAAAACCATAGATGCATGGAATATTATTGAAACGGGATATAGGACACCAAGAGTAATGGTAGATAATCAAGAAGTTGAAAAACCTATGGACCAATGGATAGATCTTGAAAATAAACTGCAAAATGCTAATGCTAAAGCTATGAATTCTATTATTTGTTCATTAGATCAAATTGAATTGAATTGTGTCTTACATTGTCTAACTGCGTAGGAAATTTGGCACACGCTTGAAGTGACTCATGAAGGAACCTCCCAGGTTAAAGAATCTCGCCTTGCCATGCTTAGTAGCGAGTACGAGAACTTCACAATGGAAAAGGATGAAAGCGTCAAAGAAATGTATGGACGACTTTCTAATCTTGTATACAAATCAAAATCCCTAGGAAGACAATACATAGAGCTGGAAATAGTATGAAAAATCCTTAGAATTCTTCCATGAAATTTTGAAGCAAAAGTGACTGCTATTCAAGAATCAAAGGATCTGAAACAAATTAAAGTTGAAGAACTCATCGGAAATATCACCACTTATGAGCTAAAAATCAAATTCAAGGAAGAACGTGAAGGAGGTGATACGCGAAAGAAATCAATAGCTCTCAAAGGAACAACTAAAAGTGAAGAAGATGATGATGATGGAGCAGCTGAACTGGCACTGATGATAAAGAGATTCAAAAGGTAAAACCGCAAATACGGAAATCCTGCCCTAAATCAACAACTGAAGAATAGAATCATCAAAGTTCTAGACAACTCAGAAGAGCAGGAGATCATTTGTCACAAGTGCAATAAACCTGGTCATATCAAGCCAAATTGTCCTCAAAATCAATTCAACAAAGGAAAGAAACCGAAAAGGAGAAGTTTTGCAGCTACTTGGGATAAAAGTGAAGAAGATAATAATAGCATTGGCAGTGAGAGTGAAAAAGCAAATCTGTGTCTTCGAGGAGAAACAAGTGACAACAATGACGACGAGCCAAGCGAGGTATCAAAACTTACTCTCAATTACTTATATATTTTCATGAAATAAATGGCTGTTTTGAAAAACTTAAGGAGAAGCATGCTAAAATTGAATCACAAAAGGATAGTTTGGTAGAACTAAATATGCAGCTTAATCAAATGGTTAAAAACTATAGAAATAAGAGCCCTAAGTGTGATAAGTGTCCATCATTAGAAGAGGAATTAAAAAAAATCAGAATTTAAAATTAAATCACTTGAAAATGAAATTTTGATTTTGAAAGAAAGTGAAAATACTAGGAGAGAAAATTCTATTAAAAAGTGCACTTTGTTATTGAATGAAAATGAATCACTCAAATCACAAGTCCAACAATTGTCTACAACTTTAGGAAAATTTTCCAAAGGAGAAAAATCACTAAATATGCTATTAGGGAAACAAATTGTTAATACAGTTAGACAAGGACTTGGGTATACTCAATCTGAAAAAGGTAGAAGTGAAACTAATCAAGTCAACTCCAAGTGCACGATTTATGGAAAAATTGGACACAATCACAACAATTGCTGGTATAGACCCAAACACACGAAAACTATACCAATTTGGGTTCCTAAAGGCACGATTGTAAAATCTGTTAAAGTCAAACAAATTTGGGTGCCAAAAGGAACTAAAATAGATTGTTTTGGTTCTACACAAACTTGTTTTTCAAAATCTTTTATCACTAACAATTATGGACCTATAAAAACAAATAGGTCACAAAAATCTTTCCTCGTGTAAGTGTGGTTGCATGCTAAGGAACAGCAAGAGTGGTACCTAGATTCTAGCTATTCCAGGCACATGATGGGCGACAAACAAAGTTCCTTAGCCTAGAGAAGTACAAAGGTAGCAGATTCACAATGGGCAACAACAATGTATTATATGCTAAAAATCTGCACCATAATCTGATTTCAATCAGCCAGTGATCAACTGGGAAAATTTGAGCCAAAAGGTGACGAAGGAATGTTCAGGGGATACCCTTCCGAAAGCAAAGCTTATAGAGTATACAACAAAAGGACGAGAACAATTGTGGAGTCAATCAATGTGAAATTTGACGAAGGCGTTGATGATCAAAGCAAGGAAACAATCAAAAGCAATGTCGAAGAGGAGAACAAAAAAGATGAAAGTGAAAATCCAAAAGAAACTGCAACTGCGGATGAAGTCCAAAGAAATCTAGAACTAGAGATTCAAAGTAGATCATCCTCCAGAATTGGTAACAGGTAATCCTACCGCAGGTATTCAAACTCGTTCCTCCTTTAGATCAAAATAAATATCGAGGTATGATTGGATCACTTCTTTATCTTACTACTTCTAGACCAGACATTATGTTCTCTGTTTTTTTTATATGCACAGTTTCAATCAAATCCAAAAGAATCTCATTTAATAGCTGTAAAAAGGATTATAAGGTATATGTTGCACACCCCACGTTTTGGTCTATGGTATCCAACTAAAGATAACTTTAAGCTAAAAGGGTATTCAGATGCAGACTATGCTGGAAGTCTAGTTGATAGAAAAAGTACTAGTGGAACATGTTTTATGTTAGGACATTCGTTAGTTGCATGGTCAAGTCGAAAACAGAATTGTATTGCATTATCTACCACTGAGGCAGAGTATATTGCTCTAAGCGGTTGCTCTGCTCAAATTTTATGGATAATACAAACCTTGCAAGAGTATGGTCTAAATTTTAAACGAGTCCCACTTATGTGTGATAGCAAAATTGCAATTGATCTCACAAATAATCTTGTACATCATTCTCGCACCAAGCATATAGATGTTAGACACCATTTCAATAGAGATCACATTTCCAAAGAAAATATTTTCATAAATTTCATTTCAACTAATTTTCAATTGGCATACATTTTTACAAAACCCCTTCTAGAAAATAGTTTTTGTCGACTTCGTCTCAGATTAGGCATTTTAGAAATTTGATTTTATATTTTTTGGATTTGATCTTAAATGCCTATGTTAACTGATCTGATCCCCTATTGATTATCGAAAAGATAAACAATGACTGAAAAAAGTGATGAGTGTTGATATTAATCATACATTATGACTTGAGACAGTATATTTAGTAAATTTCATTAAAAATTTAAACAAAATTTGTAATAACTTTGGTTGGTAAAAATTCCATGACCATCTCTATTCCTATCATATTTCTACGACAATCACTCATCAAAATCCAATATAGTATGTCAAAATGTGGTATTTAAACAGGAAATTATTCATATTTTTTAATTAGCAATAAAATCATCCAAAAGTACTCACTCCCATTTAAAAGTCCTCACGGTTATGCATAGATGAACTACTTAGAATCTTTGATTATGTGCTTTCATGCTCATTTAGAATTCCTCACGGTTATGCATGTATGGAACACATATCAAAATTGGTTGAAATAGGCGAGTTGATTCTAACCCCATTTAATAGTCCTCACACTTATGCATGGTTAGAAGATGCTTGGAATTCATTTTTTAATAAAAATTGGGAATACTACTAATCTCATTTAAACGTCCTAACAGTTATGCATGATTAGTAAGTATTTAAATTTCTATCATAAATATACCACAAATGGACACGACTATATGATTTTTATGCCGACATCACCCCTATCACTCTAAAGTGGAATATGCGCCTAACAAAGTATTTATGATTTTTGTTTGATTTTTCTTGAAATTTAATATTTATACTCGATTATAATGTTGTATTAATGTCTATCACTTTATCACTCTTTTCTGACACTGTTACTCTTTTGTTGATAACAAAAGGGGGAGAGAAGTTAAGATTTTGACAAATAAGTTCAAATTTTTTGATTTGCATATTCCCATCTAGGTTCATTGCATTTCATACTGTTTTTTTTCTCATGCATATGTGAAGGGGGAGCTTTGTTGTAGGGGGAGTATTCAAATAGGGGAGCTAATATAATTCTCAAGACCAAATACATTTAATAAAGTCAAAATCTTAATATATATTTGTTATCATCAAAAGGGGGAGATTGTAGAATATACTAGTATATGATTTTTGTTTGATGATAATAAACATATATATATATATTCGTTTAAATGTATTTGTTAATGTACTATTTTATTTTTCCACATAATTAAATAAATATTTGTTGAATAAAATAAATAACTCGGAATTCGTATTTAAACAAATATTTTATTACAAATTCATATAGTACAAATTTGAGCTCTCGCTACATTTACAAATTTTCATTTACAATACAATTTCAATTAAACACAATTTTCACTTTACAATTTCACCTCACTACATAATTCAAACATCACTCGTATTTGATCTTCAACTTTGTTCCAGCCTGAATCCAGCATCTGAACTATCTGCAAAATAAACACTGACGCAGTAAAATTGAAAAGGAAATATTTTTGCAGTGCACAATGAAGTGTGTCTTTTGAAAATATTATTTGCTTCGGTTATTTGGGTTGTTTGTCATCATTTTCTCTTAATTCATCTTACACGAACAACTTATGACATGCACAGTGTATCACTATACATGCCACAAGGTCGTGCACACCGATATATGCTTGCTCGTTAAAATTACAGGGACATGTGAGAACAAGGTCAAACCCAAGCTGAGGCTGGATTCAACACAGGTGCAATCCAAAATACAAAAAAAATCAGTTCAGAAAGCAACAAAGTTTCAGGCATGGTCAGGTGCAAATGGTTACACCATGTACAAATGGAACAAGACCATAATAACAAACAGACCAGACACAGCAGTTCAACATGCTCACATGTACAAAGTGGTGAATGCAACATTTCAATCCATACATGTAGGCATTGGAGCAATGAAATGGAGATCAAACCAAACTTCAAGTGCAACAAGACCACCAGACATGAAGACCAACGGACTCAAGTGGAACCACATCAAACTATCAGAAGTCAAGTGGTGAACACATACCTGAATTCAAAGTGACAACATGAAACCACTTGAATAACAAGTCAACAAGCAACCAGAATTAAGGACAGACAACCAGACTTCAAGCCAAAACATTTCAGAAATGCAGATACATGAAGACTTCAACATAGAACCAAACATGCACAATACAGCAGATCAATACAACAGCAGCCAAATGCAACCAAGTACAAAGCAAAATGCCAAGGGATCATATGTTAACATGAATGCCAAATACTTGAACACATATGCATACATTCAGAAATGAACACATTGGAGCTACATAAATCACACATGTACATACATACATACATATATGTATGTATGTATATACATAGAGATGACACACAACAGAACAATAATATGACAGTGATGCAACATGTATATACATATGCAACAGAGTGGACAACAAGGCACCAAAGCAATCACACACATATATACATCCATATATGTATGTATATATGTGTGGAGACCACAATTTAACTCGAAGTTAATCACAATACAACAAATATGATGAAGAAGCCGTGGGTCATGAACAAGTGCAAGTTTTGAACAAAATCAGAAGTCATAAGAATCACGAATTGAACAAGTCAAGCTTCATAAAGACTAGATCATCTCAAAATTCAAAATGCCAAAGTCGAAGTAGCAAAAAGAAAGGAACAAATTCAAATATATCAGAGATGAACAAGTCAGGAATCACACTTATTGTTCGATCAAAAATCCATGGCCAAGAAAAGCAATTGACAAGTTCAAATAGAAATATACAAACGGAAATACAGGGAATCAAACCCTATATAAACCCATGTCATCATCGGCATTAAAATCATTCGAGTTCAAGAAAATACCAGAGGAAGCCTTGAAGTAAATCACAAGCCAATTTATAACTCGAATCGAAGTCGAGCATAGTTAAAAATTGAAAAAGGGAAAATCACGTACCAATTCACAACATCCATTCGAGCTCGACAAAATTAAAGTGACCGCAAGCTATCAAAGCCAGAGAATCGATTGATAAGGCAAATCGACGTGAATTCATTGTTGCAATTAATCAAGTGTTTTGGCGTCTTCAATTTTCACCAAAATCCTAGTTTTTTTAAGAGAAAAAGTAAAAAAGGATATCGGCCGAAGAGATTACACTGAAAAAGGGGATGATCTTTTTATGACCGAACTATTTTTTAAATGGGCCGTGTCTTTTTTATATGTATGGGCTTAAAATTTTAAATTAGGGTTTTGTTTTTTAGTTTTTATTTTATTTGTAATTTTTCTCTTTTAAAATTGTGTCAATTTAACTAGGTTACGAACTATGGTTTTGTAGTTCGAGAATTCACAACTTAGTGGCTGTGAAACACCCCACACCACTTAATATACCCAAAAGGACACACTAAAAGGCGTGGTGCGTTGTAGGTATAACTAAAACTAACAAAGACTAAGATTCACAAGATAAATATAGGTAAAAACAGCGGAAACTTAAAGTAATAACTTAACTAAAACAAAACTTCATAATTGCTTCATAAATAAGTCAAATACCAAATACCAAATACCAAATACCACATACATTTCAAAAAATCCAATAAACAAAAACTCATAGTCTCAAAAATCAGAGTACATAATATCCCTCATAATAAGCCAGTACATAGAAAAAACAAAAGCTGAAAATAAAAGAAATACATGGTAGCAAACTCCTCCAAGAAATCTCCAAGCAACTGCAATCTACCGACCTCTCCCTTGATTGCCTATGGGGGGAAAGGGAAAATAGAGGAATGGGTCAGACTAAAAGTCTGGTGAATGATAGTAATTACTAGAGTCTTTAAGCAAAGTAAAAGTAATAGACTCTGCAACAGTTCTAGTATATAAAGAGGAAACAAAGAAAATAGGGAAGGGATAAACTAGAAATAAGTTCGATTAAATATTGCTCAATTTATAAGATAGGTTAACTTTGATTGCTTGCACTTGTTCTGATTTAATTAGGCTGAATTCCTAATCCTACAATTAGGATGTGACCCTAATTCTACCCTTTTTGATCGGCGACCTTACTGTGGACCAGCCGCTATATAACTCCCTACACAACAGCCAATGATATCTACGGAAGATGCACAGAGCAACTACTGTGGATCCGGACGACATATATAGCTCCCTACACAGAAGGTAATGGTGTATACTAAGACACTATACTAAGCGCTTGGAACTCATAGCTATTACTGAGCACCCGAATGGAAGTCGCACGCGTAACTGCCACCATGCCCATGCTACCTTTTGCTCCATCCATTGGGTCTTCTTATTACCTCCAACGTCCAGCATAGCGTGCCCCTCATCTCACTTCAGGCTAATGCGAGATCATTGTGTGTCCATAGAAAAATAGAGGAAATGTTGTTGGTACTGGCCATTCATCCAAACAATATCTAGTTGCGCCCCTTATACAAATCCCCATGATTTGGACTTCTATTTGACCAATTACTACCATTCTTAGCATAAGCATGCCCTAGGGAATGCTATTTGGTACATGTCCTACTATCATCTTTGCTTATTAACTTAGATAAATTATTTAAATAAGCCTTTATTACCATTTTTACTTTCACTACGCCATAAATGGCCTACTGCAACACAAAAAAAATGTTGGCTCAGGCCCGAAAAATGTTGCCATAGGTCTATGGCAACACTTTTAGGGTGATGCAATTTTTGCCGTTGCCTTAGACCTCAAAGGCAACATTTTGACTATCTAAGGCAACATAAGTAATATTGTTGCAATAGAACCCTATTTGGGTCTATGGCAACACCCATAGGTATCTGTAGCAACATTCCAAAATGTTGCTATAGATATTAACTTTCTGAATTTGTGGGGCCCACAATGTAGAACATATTTGATTTTTTAATAAAAATAAATTTTTATTTAATAAAATGCTATTGCATAGAATTTTATATTTAAACAGTAATTTATTTAAATAAATATTTTATTTCAACATTTGAAATAGTACAAATTCCTAACTCCACTATTTTACAATTCAATGATATATAACACTGATATTCACATATACAGATATTCCTCACTACATCACTCAGTTCACTCATTACATATGCAGTTTCAATTTATACAGACACCGACACTAAGAAATATATGCCGAGCCGAAGGCGAGCCGAGAAGCGGGTCCGGGCGCAGCGCCGGCGGGGGTCCGGGGCACCGCAGTCCCGGCGGGGATCGACCTACCCGGTTAGGTCGAACAAGTGGGCACCGCCCGATTCATCCGATTTCGGAAGATCGAGCCTTCTTTGAAACGACGTAAAATGATGCACCACACATACTTCTAAACCACCAGCCTCCATCCTCTAATTGCCTCACCAACAAACTATTTCAGTTGCCAAATCGCCTAATCACCTAATCACAATCGCTGATTACCCATTCCGACAACCCAAACATCATCAAACTTTCACACTGCAAATTCGCAACAAAACCAAGCACCACCCTTGGCTGATAGCAAACAACATTGCTTCTCACATTGCTTCTAGGTCAGTTCATACATGTACATTAGTTCAAAGCACCAAGCTATATATCTTCAGATTTGGACCATCATTAGCCTACAAAAGAAAAACCAAACTCGTTTACTCAATGTGAAAGAACAAAATGCAGTGAAAAATTTGAAGTATATCAATGTGAAACTACAGGAAACCGGACATTTTGATAACAATACCATTCACACAAAGTATCGAACACTTTTAGTGCATTACAAAATAGCTCTTCCAGTCAGGAGGCACAAACCGGAAATGCATAAAATCCACAGTATCAAATATCACAAAATGAAAAAAAAGGTCAAAACAAACCGGAAATTAGACAGCCTGCTCTTCATTGGACTGCAGTGGTATCTCAAGCAACTCAGGAGGCACAGTCTCGACGCTCTTAGGTGTGTTCCTGGCAGCAACAGGAACAGCAAGAATCGTGTGCCCTAATTTTCACATAGAGAGGAACGAGAAAGAAGAGCTGATGGCGACGACAGCGGTGGCAAAAGGGGTTTGAACGGAAAACTTTGTTTGGCTTCGGGTTTTGGTGTCGTGACGGGGCTCTGGTTGGAGCTAGATGGTGGTGATGGGTCAGGGGGTAGCTGGGGGCGATGGGTCAGGGGGTAGCTGGGGGCGATGGGTTAGGATTTGGTGGCGATGGGTCAGGGGGTAGCTGGGGGCGATGGGTCAGGGGGTAGTTGGGGGTGAGGAACGAAAATATGACTTGGAAATTAGGGATTTGGAAATTGGGGGTGAGAACGAAAATGATATGAAAATTAAAGCGGGAAAACGAAAATTTGCAGCAAATTGTAGTGGTGATCCAGTTTAACAATCAGATTAAATGTAGACCGTTGGATCGTATTCACGCGGATTGCTAATTTTATTAATTTTTTAATCTGAATACATCTATAGCAACACTATATAAAAATGTTGCATCGTGTTACACTTTTTTAGCTAGAGCAACACATTTTTATGGCTAAGGTAACACCATAAATACAACGTTGCAGTAGGACCAAAATTTTATATCTATCGCAACATTTTAGTTGGCAACACCTTGCAAAAATGTTGCAGAAGGTCATTTATGGCGTAGTGTTTCCACGCTTATTAATTTATCCCAAGCCTTAAAATAAGCCCCATTATGTTCTTTTTCTTATTATAACCTACGCTATAATCATGCTTATTACTTAACTAAAGGTCTAAGTGTGAAAATAAGCTTCTTTCATCTTTTACTTCATTTAGTTATAATTCTAAGTGATAACTATGCCAATTATCTTTAATTAGCCCAATTTTAATTATAATTAGGCGTAATTTCAGTCCAATTCCATTTTTTATTATAGTCTTTATAATTTACATCTTATTTTCTTCATTTAATATTCTTACTTATAAAATTCATATTCGCGTTTAATTTATTCTAATCCATACGCGCAGAAAAGGGGAATTAAGAGAATAGATGCTTGCATAAAATCCAAAACGTCGAAAAGATGTAGAAATAAATAACAGTAAATAAACTTAAATATTGTAAATAGACTGTAAATTAATATAAATCTATGCTTAACAGTAATAAATTATAATTAACAGAAATAATACTAAAATTACTGAAAGGAATAGCTGAATAGACTGAAAATAATTAAAAATTGTAAATAATTACTTAAAAAGGCTATTCCATAAATTGTAGTAAAACTACAACTATTGAAAACCCTATTATTTTAAATTACTTAAAGAAATCTTAAAATAATTACAATCACTCACCTCCGGTCCTAAGCTTTTCCTTTGGTCTTCTCGGATCCACTTCGAGTTGTAAAATAATTTAATTTATAACAATTTTCTCCTTTGGAAAAATTATTCCGTTTAGGGTGCTTCCTAGAAAGGTGAACCCAATTGGAGAAAACCTAGAATGAGAACAAGTGTTACGTCTGGGGGTCTATTTATATGTGTAGAAGTGGATCTCGGACTGTTGGATTTGGAGATTGAATAGGATGCAACCACGTCATAGGATGAATAGGAGCCATCAGATGCAAAACGGAGGGACCAGATTAAACTAAAGGATGCAAATGACGTGTTCCGAGGCCTCTAATTCATTTGAACGAATTAACATTCGTTCGCCTGCCGAAATACAAGGCAGGTCGACCGGGCGGTCGACCGCCCCCTTGCCCAGGTCGACCGGCCTGTCGACCTGACTATATATATATATTCGTTATATTTCTGCTTATTTTGTTTATTTTATAACTTGGTCATATTAACTCGGTTTCTGACGTTCTATATATGGAAATTGACCAGAAAATTACCACGGACATAATGGTGCAACTTCCATTGCTTAATTCTGATAATTTCACAAAGTTATTTTATTATTTAATTAATTAACAAATTAATTATTACGGGTTGTTACATTCTCCCCTCCTTAAGGGATTTCATCCTCGAAATCTCTAAGGATAGGAGAATGTACTAAATGTTTTCATCTAATTCTACAACCAACTACTCAATCATCAACCATTCATCCATTGTCCTTAAGTTTTTCTAATGCATTTTATGATACTTATGTAATTAGTGTATTGTAAATGTCCTTAACTAATGCAAAAGATTAGGCGGTCCACTGATTCAGTTGACCTCCTTTTATGCAATCATGTATGTGCCATGTATCCAAATGAATGCAAAAATTTCCTAATGATAACTGATAGTTCTATATGCATGCTACAAACATCATCCAAATGCAACAATCATGTGATACTCATTCATTTATAGCAATCATGGAAATAAAATAAAAATGCGCACACATCCATATGCATATGCTCTAGTGTCCTAGTTAGGCCGATCCCTAAGGAATAATAGTGCCTAGTGTACCTATATGCGTCCATAGCATCCACTAGCAAACACTTGCAACCACTAGCATACATCATTCATAACATGTTCTATTAATATGTTTACATCAAATCCTACCATCCATAAGTTAAATCCTAAGTTCTACCCTCCCAAAGGATAATAAAGGAAGAACCTATTCAAATCTAAAGATGGAAAAAGGAATTCTAAAACTTACCATAAAAAAGATAAGGATAGAAAGTACGAATCTTCTCTTCTGCTTCCCAAGTGGCGTCTGCAACATCATCTCCCCATTGCACTTTTACCAGTGGAACCTCCTTATTCCTCAATCGCTTGATATCTCTTCCAACAATCTTTGTGGGGATACACCAAATTGAAGCTTCTCTTTCTACCTCCACCTCCTCTAATTGACTAGGCTCTACAACCTCCGCTGAGTCATGTAAGCACTTTCGCAAGTGTGAAACATGGAAAATGCCGTTCACTCCTACGAGCCTATCTGGTAGCTTCACTCGGTAGGCCATCTTCCCAACTCTCTCTGTGATAGGAAATGGTCCAACAAATCTAGGGGCTAACTTTCCATTTGATCCGAATCTTACCACCTTCCTAAGCGGGGATACTTTGATAAAAACTAAGTCTCCAACCTCAAACTCTAAGTCTCTCCTCCGCCTATCCGCATACGACTTCTGACTGTCTTAAGCCATCCTCATCCTTTGCCGAATCAAATACACCCTCTCAGAGGTCTCCCTAACCATATCGGGTCCAAGTAATAACTTCTCCGTAGACTCTACCCAACATGATGGGGACTTGCAAGGTCTCCCATATAAAGCTTCAAATGGTGTCATTCCTATACTTGTTTGGTAACTATTATTGTACGCAAACTCAACCAACGGAAGATGCTCATCCCAAGTTCCTCCAAATTCCAAAATGCACATCCACAGCAAATCCTCAAGCACTCTATTTACCCTCTCTGTTTGGCCATCCATCTGAGGGTAATAGGCCGTAATCCACCGGGCTTCTACTGCTCTGCTTTTACCCTTTTGCATATGAGACACTTAGCTATGAATTCTGCCACGTCCTTCTTCATACCACCCCAATAGAAAATCCTCTTCATATCCTGATACATTTTGTCACCACCCTGATAAATAGTCATACAGAAATGGTGCGCCTCCTCCAAAACTGCTCTTAACAAGTCACCGATGCGTGAGACACAAAGCTTCCCATCTCTCCTAAGCCATCCTCTGTTATCAATGGAATAGCATTGGAGTTGTCTTGAGACCTCTCCTCGGCTAATCCTATCCATAATGTCCATGAGTTCCGAATCCTCCTACTACCTCGAGCCAATCTGATCCATAAGGGTAGGCCTTACCTCTAAGGTTGCCAACAATCCAGGAGTAATGTTTGTAGAGGGCTTAAAATCAAAAGTAGAAATAAACTCCAAGCTCCTTCACTCTACGAACAAAGGACTAAGGGTTGCTTTCTTTTTACTCAATGCATCCGCAACCACATTACCCTTGCCAGGGGTATAAGCTATCTCAAAATCATACGAGGCTAAAAACTCCATCCACCTTTGTTGCCTCAAGTTCAAGTCCTTCTATGAGAATAGGTACTTCAAAGACTTATGGTCGGTAAAAAGCTCAAACCTCTCTCCAAGCAAATAGTGCCTCCAAGTCTTAAGTGCAAAAACTATGGTAGCCAATTCCAAATTATGGGTAAGATAGTTCTTCTCATGCGTCCTCCACTGCCTACTACCATAACACACTACCCTCCCTTCTTGCATCAACACCGCTCCTAGACCCGTTCCGCATGCATCTGTGTATACAGTGAAAGGCTTAGCTCCGTCAGGTAAAACTAACACTGGTGCACTAGTACGGGCTCTCTTAAGCTTCATGAAGGAATCCTCACAATCCACGTCCTACATGGAAGCTTTATTCTTCTTAGTAAGGCATGTGAGTGGTGCTGAAATCTTGGCAAAGTCTCTAATGAACTTCCTATAGTAGCCTGCCAATCCTAGGAAGCTCCTAATCATGGTAAGGTTCTTAGGGGCCTTCCAATCTTGTACTAAAATAACCTTGGCGGGGTCAACAGCCAAACCTTCCTTGGAGACTACGTGCCCCAAGAAACGAACTTCATCCCTCCAAAAATGACACTTCGAAATATTAGCTCTCAAATGATGGCTACGAAGTGTGCGAAGAACTTCTTCCAAATGAACAGCATGCTCCTCCATATTCTTGGAAAATACCAAGATATCATCCACGAATACCACCACAAACTTATTTAGGACATCCCTAAAGATGCAGCTCATCAAATCAACGAAATAGGCTGGAGCATTGGTTATCCCAAAAGGCATAACCAACCACTCGAAGAGTCCGTCCGGTGTCCTAAAGGCAGTCTTATCTATGCTGTCATCAGCGACTCTAAGCTGATGGAATCTCGTGGCTAAATCAAGTTGAGAGAAAACCGAAGAACCTACTAACTGGTCAAAAAGATCAACAATCCTAGGAAGTGGATATCGGTTCTTCTTGGTGAGCTTATTCAATTCCCCATAGTCCATGCAAAGTCGGAGAGTACCATCCGCCTTAGTGGCAAGACGACTGGCGCTCCCCACTCCGATATGCTCCTTCTTATGAATTCCTTCTCCAAGAGCTCATGAATCTGCTTGCTCAATTCTTTCCTCTCCCTAGGTGCCATGTGTCTCACGGGTAACGCTACTGGCTTGGCATTCTCGGTTAAATAAATCTTGAAGTTAATCTCCCTCAGGGGGTAGTCCCCTAACCTCCTCAAAGCGTCTGCAAAATCTCTGATGACAAGAACCGAATGCAACTTTTATGAAGATGAATCGAGGGAATAGAGAATACTCAACATGACTGACCCTTGCGGGTTGCAAGATACCTCCAAAGTCCTACCACGGCAAGTCTCAAGTCTAACGACTCTCCTCTCGCAGGCTAAGATAGCTCCGTATGTGGATAGCCAATCCATCCCTAAGATCATTTCATACCCCAAGAATCCCAAAACATAGGCTTCGCAGTCAAACTCTACGCCTAGGATAAAGATTTTCAAACCCCTACAAACCATAGATAAGTATGCCGATCCTCCTATGGGGTTTGAAATAATAATGGGGTCTACTACTAATGATATGTCCAAGTGCAAACAATCTACTAGAGAGCTAGAGATAAAAGAGTGTGATGCTCCAGAATCAAATAAAGTTCGAATAGGAAAATCAAATATAGAAACCAAACCTTCAACTGTGACTTTCCTACCTCTATCTGGAATGCTATTGGAAGGTGTTGTCTCTAACGCCTGAATCTGTGCAGCTGGTGCACTCGCTTCCTGGGGACAACTCCTACTCATATGATTGGGTTGCCCACATGTATAACATTTACCCTTCATCTTCTCCTTCCAGCAATCCTTGTCCACATGTCCAACCTTCCCACAGCCATGGCATTTTATTCCTTTCTTAATATGCTTCTGAGGACCATCACCTTTCTTCTTCTTCTTATTCTTTTCTCACCACTTCTTCTTTGGACCTTCTGACTTAACCTCCTCTTTAGACTCTCCTTCCTTGACTGTATCCGACATAAGCACCATCTCGACCAAAGACTCATAAGTAGCTCCCATTGGTACATGAGTCAGCAATAATCCCTGAAGGGGTTGATTCAATCCCTTCGCAAATTTCATAGCTTTCTTGTGCCCCTTGTTCACCAAGTCCATACCAAACCACGATAGATTATTGAATTGATTGATGTACTCCTTGACAGATAAACTCCCTTGCGTTAAATTGATAAACTTCTCCAACTGAACACTCTCTTCTGCCTGAGATAGAAACTTCCTATCAAATCGCTCCCGGAATCTAGACCAAGTAATATTCCTTCCCTCCAACTCGATCACCTCCCACCAATAAGATGCCTCCTCCCTCAACTGCCAAGCGGCTAGCTAAACTCGTTGCTGACCATCCAATCCCAAAAGACCAAAAATCTTCCCTGTGTCCCTAAGCCACGCTCTAGCCTCCATAAAAGTCTCCTTGCCAGAAAAAGTCTTCTCGCCCAAACTCGCAAAATCTTTACAAAGCTTAGAGAAATTGATGGCGACAGGTGGGTTAATGGGATTCACACCCGCTGGTGCAGGATTGGGCGCAGGCCCATGCACCTCTGGAGTCGTGGCTTGCAAGTACCTACGAAACCAGGTTGGGACTGGAATGCCCTCGGGAAGATTCGGGGCATCAGCCATTCTACGAAAAGGAAAAGATACACTACGCCATAGATTGCATACTGCAACACCAAAGAAGTGATGCAGGAAGTGCCAAAAAATGTTGCTGTAGGCTAAAAAAGGGCAAAGGCAACACTTTCTCGGTGATGCATTTTACCGCGTTGCCGCAGACCTCAAAGGCAACATTTTGACTATCTAAGGCAACATAAGAAATATTGTTGCAATAGAACCCTATTTGGGTCTATGGCAACATCCATAGGTGTCTGTACCAACATTCCAAAATATTGCTATAGATATTAACTTTCTGAAATTGTGGGGCCCACAATGTAGAGCATATTTGATTTTTTAATAGAAATAAATTTTTATTTAATAAAATGCTATTGCACAGAATTTGATATTCAAACAGTAATTTATTTAAATAAATATTTTATTTCAACATTTAAAATAGTACAAATTCCTGACTCCACTATTTTACAATTCAATGATAAATAACACCGATATTCACATATACAGATATTCCTCACTACATCACTCAGTTCACTCATTACATATGCAGTTTCAATTTATATAGACACCGACACTGACAAATATATGACGAGCCGAGTGCCGAGCCGAAGGCGAGCCGAGAAGCGGGTCCGGGCGCAGCGCCGGCGGGGGTCCGGGGCACCGCAGTCCCGGCGGGGATCCGGGGCACCGCAGTCCCGGCGGGGGTCCGGGGCACCGCCCGATTCATCCGATTTCGGAAGATCGGGCCTTCTTTGAAACGACGTAAAATGATGCACAAATGAACACCTCCTGCGAATTTGAACACCTCCTCGATGATTGACTTTTGCAACTCTTTCATGGCTTCTTCTGAATCATCCGACCTTTTTCCAGCCATCATTCTTAGCAAATTGTTCAGTGAAAACTGAAATAACCTTGCTTTTAGCTCTGCCTTGGTAAAAGACCTGAAACCATGATAAATAAAAATTGACATTTCATCATACATGTTGTGTGTTAATAAGTAATACATTACCCTTCATCGAACATGTTGCCTAATCACCTAATCACAATCGCTGGCATAACCACCCATTCCTTCCTTCCACAAAACAATAACAGCAACCTACCATTCCACCACCAACTTCCTTTCACCAATCCAAACTGCCTTAACCCAAACTCCTCCCTGCTACATTTCAAGCAACAACAACCTTCTATCTACTGAAACCATTTTTTCCCCACGACCTGAGCCAACAGCAGCTGCTAGCTTGACCACAGGATCTCCAGTCTCTTCACCACATGCTAAAGGCAGCCTTCCACCTGCCTTTTTTCCAGCACTGCTTTCTTTTGATCTATGGAAGTTCAAACTCTCAACGACCCCTGTGCCATTTATTTCAGCTATATCTGCAAACTTCGCCTCACAATCATCCTCTACAACTTCATTCAGAGGATCAAAACTATTATATAGAAACAAGTTAAAACTACACTCGTCTGAGGCCAATTTCAGCTCTGCATTTCTAAAAATGATGAACTGAAGTCCAATACAGTCTGGTCAAGCAACATACAATCGCTAGCTGGTTTTTCCTCAAATACTGTCCTTGAATTTTCTCCAAGAATGGAAAAGATAGATTCCCCTTCAACAAGTTGTTCGATGGGAATACATTTGTCATTGAAGTCTGGCCTAGCTTCCATGGAGGGAAATCCGATGTCACGTTGTTCATTCTCCATGAATGCGTCAGAAATAAGACTATTCAGCATGTACTCATAACAGCCAAGCAGCTCTCCCATAAGCTTCAATTTCTTGGATTCATAAAGAGAGTTTATTAAATTTAAGAATTTTAACGCAGCAAGTATGAAACCGCATTCTTGGATGCTCGCAAATCTGGGTCTAAAAATATTGGATTTGGATCTGAGATTTGCCATGGAAGCAGCTGAACAAGAGAATCTTTGATGACCCACTTCCCCACACCTAAAACAACGCACGGGATCCCTAGCCTTGTGCCTTTTTCACGGTTAATTTTGTTTTTGGAAGAAAAAAAAAGAAACGAAAATATGATTTAGAAATTAGGGATTTGGAAATTGGGGGTGAGAACGAAAATGATATGAAAAGTAAAGCGGGAAAACGAAAATTTGGAGCAAATTGTAGCGGTGATCCAGTTTAACAATCGGATTAAATGTAGACCGTTGGATCGTATTCACGCGGATTGCTAATTTTATTAATTTTTTAATTTGAATACATCTATAGCTACTGCAACATCTTGTTGATACCTATGCTAACACCTTGAAGCGAGTGTTGTAATAGACAAAAATCAGCATACCTATCGTTACATTATAGCTAGCAACACCATGTAATTTCGTTGCAGTAGGCCATCTATGGCGTAGTGATAGTTTAGGAAAGAGTCAAAAGGAGATCGAACTGGACTTATGAGGGCATTTTTATAAAAAGTCTTTTATACTTAAAATCATTTCTAGAAGTTCTTTTCTAAAAAATACTTTTAAAACAAGTTATTTGGAAAATACTTTATTTTTAAAACAAATTTTAAGGAATCCTATAACCTTAGGCTCTGATACCAAGTGAAACACCCCACACCCCTTAATATACCCAAAAGGACACATTAAAAGGCGTGGTGCGTTGTAGGTATAACTAAAGCTAACATAGACTAAGATTCACAAGACAAATATAGGTAAAAACAACGGAAACTTAAAATAATAACTTAATTAAAACAAAACTTCATAATTGCTTCATAAATAAGTCAAATAACAAATACCACATACATGTCTAAAAATCCAATATGTCTAATGAAATAAAAACTCATAGTCTTAAAAATCAAAGTACCTAATATCCCTCATAATAAGCCAGTACATAAGAAGAAAAAAAGCTAAAATAAAAGAAATACATGGTAGCAAACTCCTCCGAGAAATCTCCAAGCAACTGCAATCTACTCACCTCTCCCTTGATTGCCTATGGGGGGAGGGAAAGGGAAAATAGAAGAGTGGGTCAGACTTAAAGTCTGGTGAATGATAGTAATTACTAGAGTCTTTAAGCAAAGTAAAAGTAATAGACTCTGCAACAGTTCTAGTATATAAAGAGGAAACAAAGGAAATAAGAAAGAGATAAACTGGAAATAAGTTCGATTAAATAGTGCTCAATTTATAAGATAGGTTAACTTTGATTGCTTGCACTGGTTCTGATTTAATTAGGCTGAATTCCTAATCTTGTATTTAGGATGTGACCCTAATTCTACCATTTTTGATCGGCCTGCTACTCCATAGACCTTACTGTGGATCGGCCGCTATATAACTCCCTACACAACAGCCAATGGTATCTACGGAAGATGCACAGAGCAACTACTGTGGATCCGAACGACATATATAGCTCCCTACACAGAAGACAATGGTGTCTACTAAGACACCATAGTAAGCGCTTGGAACTCATGGCTATTACCAAGCACCCGAATGGAATCGCACGCGTAACTGCCACCATGCCAATGCTACATTTTGCTCCACCCATTGGGTCTTCTTACCACCTCCAACGTCCAGCATAGCGTGCCCCTGATCTCACTTCAGGCTAATGTGACATCATCGTATGTCCATTGAAAAATAGAGGAAATGCTGTTAGTAATGGCCCTTCATCCAAACAATACCTAGTTGCGCTCCTTATCCAAATCCCCGTGATTTGGACTTCTATTTGACCAATTACTACCATTCTTAGCATAAGCGTGCCCTAGGGAATGCTATTTGGTACAGGTCCTACTATCATCTTTGCTTATTAACTTAGATAAATTATTTAAATAAGCCTTTATTAACCATATTTACTTTCCATGCTTATTAATTTATCCCAAGCCTTAAAATAAGCCCCATTCTGTTCTTTTTCTTATTATAACCTACGTTATAATCATGCTTATTACTTAACTCAAGGTCTAAGTGTGAAAATAAGCTTCTTTCATCTTTTACTTCATTTAGTTATAATTCTAAGTTATAACTATGCCAATTATCTTTAATTAGTCCAATTCTAATTATAATTAGGCGTAATTTCAGTCCAATTCCATTATTTATTACATTCTTTATAATTTACATCTAATTTTCTTACTTATAAAATCCTTATTCGCGTTTAATTTATTCTAATCCATACGAGCAGAAAAGGGGAATGAAGAAATAGACGCTTGCATAAAATCCAAAACATCGAAAAGATGTAGAAATAAATAACAATAAATAAACTTAAATACTGTAAATAGACTGTAAATTAAAAAAATCTATGCTTAACAGTAATAAATTATAATTAACAGAAATAATACTAAAATTACTGAAAGGAATAGCTGAATAGACTGAAAATAATTAAAAATTGTAAATAATTACTTAAAAAGGCTATTCCATAAATCGTAGTAAAACTACGACTATTGAAAACCCTATTATTTTAAATTACTTAAAGAAATCTTAAAATAATTACAATCACTCACCTCCGGTCCAAAGCTTTTCCTTTGGTCTTCCCGGATCCACTTGGAGTTGTAAAATAATTTAATTTATAACGATTTTCTCCTTTGGAAAAATTATTCCGTTTAGGGTCCTTCCTAGAAAGGTGAACCCAATTGGAGAAAACCTAGAATGTGAAAAAGTGTTAGGTCTAGGGGTCTATTTATATGTGTAGAAGTGGATCTCAGACCGTTGAATTTAGAGATTGAATAGGATGCAACCACGTCATAGGCTGAATATGAGCCATCAGCTGGAGAAACGGATGGACCAGATTAAACTAAAGGATGCAAATGACGTATTCCGAGGCCTCTAATTCATTCAAACGAATTAACATTCGTTCGCCTGCCAAAATACAAGGCGGGTCAACCTGGCGGTTGACCGCCCCCTTGCCCAGGTCGACCGGTCGGTCGACTTGACCATGTATATATATATATATATATTCCGTTATATTTCTACTTATTTTGTTTATTTTATAACTTGGTCATATTAGCTTGGTTTCAGACGTTCTATATATGGAAATTGACCAGAAAATTACCACCGACACAATGGTCCAAATTCCGTGGCTTAATTCCGATAATTTCACAAAGTTATTTTATTATTTAATTAATTAACAAATTAATTATTACGGGTTAAATTTTGGGTTGTTGCATGCTGAGTTGTGGTAGAGTTTTGAGCTTAGAGTTAGGTTAATCAAGTTAGCGGGTGTAGCAAGTTTACGTGTGTTTGTAAGCGTCTGATTACTTAATTTCTAGTAGAAACCTTGGGGGCAGCATGTAGGCAGGTTTTTGCCGAAGCTCGGTAAATCTGCATGTGATTTTTACTGCATTACTTTCTGTGTTTATCTTTATTTCCGCATTAATTATAGTATCACCCTATTCACCCCCCCAGGGTGAAAAAGGTCCTACGCCATTACCTTCTACATTGCTGGTTAAAACATAGCTCTCAATCCACTCCCAAATTCCTAAATATATTTCAAATCAAAATAATACTATTCGATAGTTAGAGGTCGGTGATTCCGGACTTGCAATCCGACGAATCAAGAACAGTAAAAGGAAGGGAATTCAGTGCTTCAACGTGGATTCAAAGGCATCATTAAATTGGTAATTTTAATTCATATTACAGTAATTAAATTATATTCTATGATCCTATAATGAGCAATTTCATATCTGTTTAAATATATTGCTACTATATGTTTAGTTAAGTGAGATTTTGTAAGTAGATGTGGTTGTCACAAATCAGTTTGGTTATGTGCATAATTTTTTGGTTATACTATTTGATTTATGCATATACAAATGTTTTTTACTGTACAAAATCAATTTTTGTCATTAATAATTGTTATATATATATTTATTAATAAATTCACATATATATATATATATATATATTAGTGTATATTTCCCTCTCATAATAACATATATGCATATATAAGGTATATATGATTTAAAATTTTAGTACACTTATTTATATATAATATGAATTTACAAATTAGAAAATTAATTATCATACATATATTCATATTTTTAAATTAACATTTATTGAATTTTTGAATCATTTATTATATATAAAATAATTATTACATTAAAAATTCAATGTTATATTTAAAAAAATATTATATCATTTCAAAAACATATGGAAAAATTGAGGAATTTTTCAATAAAGTTTATTATTTTTAATAATTAATATTATTTTGGAAAATCAGTTTATGATTTATTAAAAATAATAATTTAACTGAGAAATTCTTCAAAAATTTTCTTAACCTTTCATTCATTATCCTAGAATTTCTCAAATTTTAAAATTTGAATTTTTAATAATATATTATTTTATATTAAATAATTATTTCCGAAATCAATGTATTTGTTTTTAAAAATAATAATTCAACTTTGAAAAATCTCTAGATTTTTCCTAAGCTCTATTTTATGATCCTAGATTTTTGAAAATTGTAAAATTTAAATTTTCATCAATATATTATTTTATGTTAATTATTTATGGATGAAAACATTATTTTATTCATAATATATACAAATTAAAATTATTATGTTTTCAAAACTCAGTTAATTTTGAATTATAAATAATTTTTAATAATTGTTCTCTCTCTTTCTATACTAGCTTAAAATTGGAGTATAGAAATGTTTGGTGATATGGTGGTAATTTATATTAGTACACGATAAAGATTCAGCAGAAAAAAATGCTTACAATAGAAACCGGGCAAATGAGTAATTTTAGAAAGTGAAAGCATAAAGTATTTTTCATCTCAGGTACACTTTGAAACGTGTAATAACTGCATCTGTTCATATTTGAGCAATATACCTATAAAATGAGATGTAGAAAAATATAAACCATAACCACCACAATCGGTTGATATCCCAAACATATAGAATCGAATTCAATAAACAAAAATACATAAAATCAACATAGTTTATCCCAAAATGCAGCAGTCATATGCATCTTTTCTAATCAAAATTTAGAAGCCAAGTTATGAAATTTCATGTGGAATCATGTTGAATTTGACGTTGGTTGAATACACTAATACATTATTTTGCTACAATGATCCATACACCCTCTCATATATAACTTGATAAAACCAAACGAAGGTTGCAATTGTAACCTGTAATAAATAACAACCGGGAATATTGCAAAAACAATAACAAAAATGCACACGTATCAATTAGCAAGAAGCTAGTTTATACAATCACACAAAAGATAAAGTGGAACACCTGAATCGGCATAAAAATCGAGTGGTCTTACCGATTTATATATCTATGTGTGCGCGCATGTATTTATAAATATATACCAGAATCTAAAAATGTCCAAAGTAATAAACTTTGAAACTCCGAGGGCTAAAAGGACTAAATCCCAAAATCGCCAAGTCCTAAAATCCATAATTGTTTGAGGAAACTTACCCAAATCTGAAGCAACGACATTATTGCCATGACAGATCCAAAAGTGATGGATCTGCATTTTACTTCGTGGGCTCAGGAGTCCCAAAAATCAAAGTCGAGAGTGGTGGAATCGACATAAGAAAATAAGTCGACAGTCGATTTCGCCTACATCACCAATTTTCTAAATCTCAGTAAGGATTGTAGTTAATTGCCATAGGATTTGATGGGGATTGTTGTTTAATGTGTATGAATAATTGTATAATTAGTCCCACATCGTCCAAATACATTAACTGTTATTATATATAAGCTAAGGGATGAAGAAGGCAGTTATTCCAATTGCATTTAATTGAGTTGTGATGATCTCTAGAAGTTTAATAATATTGTCCATTAATGAATGACATTCAAATTGAAAAATAGTTCAAATAATTTTAACTACAACTTCAACAGCGAAGTTACGAAGGATCCAACGGTTGCCACCTACATTGCTTTATGAATATATGGAGGGTATTTTTGGAAATTCAAAAAGACACGGTTGAATTTTATTCATGGAATTTTCATTATTAATAGTAAATATATATATATATATATATTTATCTATATATAAATGTTTTATGTTCATATATTATATGTAATATATTTATACATACATGTGTGTGTGTGTGTCTCTATATATAATTATATATTGTAACACATATACATGCACATATTTGGACAACATACATGACATACAAAATGAGCTAATATATCTGTTGTGATGTAAATCCTAACATTTACATGTGGGCATATTATACCTTTCACGGATTATTGTGTTACACATGCACTCACACATATATGTATATGATACATTTATGTATAAACTAAATCAAATAAAATTAATTTCATATCTTAATATATTTGAATCTAAATAAAATAAATGATTTTATTTAAATGAAATTTAGAAATGTTCTAATTCAGTTAGACTTCATATGCCCAATAAAAGATCCAATAGGGTAAATTTTTTGAAATTCAACCATAACTTTCGCTGCGGGCTAGCCAGTTCTAACAGTAAAGGTATTGGAAAATAAGAGTTTATGTTTATTTTAAATTTTTTGGATATATTCATTATGATGCATGCAACCATTAAATATTAGTAAATAGCTGAGGTCACTGGCGATGTAGTATTAATTATGCGGCCAATATTATAACCAAGTGATATTAGTGAATCACTAAAATATATGGTAAGGCAACACCATTATATTTTATAGTGTTTCTGATTTTGGTAATGTTTTGTGTTGAATAAATTGTGTGACGTTTTTAGGGAAATTATATATGAATTGGATTTTTTTTATGAATAATATAATTTAGGTGAGTATAAAGTATTTGTATAAGTTGGTGTTAAATAAAAAGAAGTATTTGTATATGATAAAGTGTTTTTCAATTCATTTAATATTTTGAAATTTTATTTGAAGTGAAATTAGTTTGATGGAATTTTTTTATGATCGAAGTATGAATAAAGGTATTCATATGATTTTATAATGAATTGTCTTTAGATTTAATATTCGACACCTTTTGAATTTAAAGTAAGTTTTTAGGATATGACATTGATTTAATGAATAAAATTTATAAATTAGCATGTTGATATTTCGAGATGTTTTAGTTTTATGATTAGCCACCGATGAAAAGTCTAATCATTGATTTTTGTGATTACTCTACTGGATAATTGACGAATCTATATAGATTATTATAAGTGCTGACTCGAGAAAGTGAATACAAAATTTTGAGAGATTTATTTTAATGATTATTTGATTTGCATTTAAGTATAAATTGATAACGAAGGTACTAACTTTGTTGTAGATTCCTCCTAAGAAATTGTGAGGACACAATTTTGTTAAGAGGGGAGTCTCTAACAACCCGATATTTAGAAGTAATTAATTAAAGTTAATATTGGTAATTTAATTGATTAAAAATGAAATTTAAAATTTTAAATAAGTATAATTTTGGATTTTACATGGAATATTAAAATTATATAATAAGGTAATTAGTGATGGAATTAAATGGTTTTGAGAATAATTATTTGTTTAAAATATTATAAAATAAATTAATTTGGAAATTAATTAATAAATGGATTTAAAAATGTTGATTTTGGGTATTTAATATTTAAATAAATTATAGAAAAAATTTGTAAAGTTGGAAAATAATTAAGTATTATAAATATAAATTTTATTTAAAATTTTTGAGTGGTTTGATTTAAATAAAAAATAGTATAGGAAAAGGAATGACGATATTAATAATAATAATATATTTCTTAATCTAAGCCCAAACCCAAGAATCCAATCCAAGTCCAAAATTTTGGTATTTGGATTATTCATGTCTCCAAACATTTCTAATTCATGAATTTTTCTTCCCTTCATCAAATGACAGTTCACATACTTTCCCTAATCACTTTATCTCCTCCCTGAAACCAAAAAGCAGAAAATCATTTTCCTTTAGAAAATAAAAAAAATAAAATAAATTGTTGAAAATTTTCAATTTTAATCTATGTATCTCCACACTTAATTGCATCACTATATACAAAGAAATAAGAATTTGATTATGCTTTTGAGTTCTGGGTGTAGCAAGCAGTGAGCGAAGAAGAAGGAAGAGCAGTACACTGGTGAGCATCCATACTCACAAAACTATGTTTAATCATCAAATTCCATATATATATTGGATTCAGAATTGTTTTCGTGGATGTATGTATGTGTATATATCAAATAAGAAGATTGCAAGGTGGTGGAAGGTCTAAATTTGATCTGAGAAGCCAGAAATGGCTTCGGAAATGTGCATGACTGTATGTCTATCGGTCGACCGGTGGCCTATTCGGTTAAAGTGAGAAATTTTTTTAATAAATAAAATAAATATATACATCTTGTGCATCGACTTGGAGGAGTTAACGACAAGAAGAAGGCGGTCGGAGATCGGAAATCGATCTAACAATCGACTGAAATATGTGATAGGGGTGAGTGTAGAGGTCAACCCCTTAAGATCCAACCGATCAACCGCTACATGTTAACCGATGGTGCTACCACTTACACAAAAGCAGTGTGGTGTAATGGTAAGAGCTTGTGCTCTTCTGCCACCTCACCTGGGTTTGAGTCCCGCGTTATCCTATTTTTCAAGTGTATATTCTAAAAATAGATAAATTATATTTGCATAGAAATAATATGTAAGAAATTGAATAAAGTAAATATATAATTTTATGAGAAAAGTTTTATATAACAATTTAGTATTTAAATATATTTAAATTATCGATTTATTGAAAAAAAATTAATTTAGGTTTAAAATTAATTATTTAAAGATTTGTATAATCTTCGTAAAATGAGGAAAATTTTCTAATAAATATTTTAAAGAAAATTTCATGATTAATAAGTTTATGTACAAGTATTTAGATATATTACATAATGTATTTGTTTGTACACAAAATTTAGTTGACTGTCTTAACTTGGTGATAACATCAGATTAAGATCGCCTTGAGTGCATAATTAAAATTTTCAGACTTTAAGCTTATCTTTTGAAATATGTTTTCATGGTTAATAACATTTTAACAGTTCTCATGGCATCATAACCGCATTTAAAAATATGCTTAAATCTTTTGACTACATGTACATTTGCAGTTTTTGATAGGATTATATTAATCAAAGTCATTGACTTTTGTTTTATTGTATTTTGTTTGTAACTACAATGATTGTAAATAAATTAGGCGGGCTATTTAGACATAAAATAAAACATAATTGATGACACAATAGATCTTGACCGTTAGATATTTTTGTTCTTATATGGAAGGTGGAAATCAGGGGTAATTCAATGATTGAAATATATTATGTCATCAACTTGTCCCAATAGAATTTCCTATTAAATATATGTTGACACTTCTCCACTAGTTTGGTTTTTACCAGACTAGCCATACCACGATCTTTCATAGCGAAGTGTTTTGTAAAATTAGATAACTTGATCTACCTTTCACTATTGAAACCAAATTATATATCAATTTGATATTTGTCTCCATGTCATAGAAGCATCACAGGTACAACCGTTTGGTTGCTATTGTTGTTATACGATTCAAATATATATATTTATGAGTGTTTCAGATTGAAGATATAATGTAGAGCTTCGTACTGGAAGAGACTGGAAGTCAATTGGAGGAAGATATCAAAAGTTATGGAGAAGAGAAACTGTCAAGTGCCAGTTGACCAGCACTCGGACGTCTGACCCCCCAAGTCAGACGTCTAAATGCCTGTTGAATTCAAAACAGAGAGCTTCTAGGTGATCAGACATCTAACTTGGAGAATCAGACGTCCGACTTGCTACATATTGTAAACCCGAGAGTTTTGATGTTTTACAGAGATATCTGACCCTCCTAGGTCAGACGTCTGAGTTATTGTAGCAACTTTTTTCAAGCTATTTTCCGATTAGAATTTCTGAGGGCACTTTCATCATTTTGGTGTATGGTTCTTCTTTATTGATGGTTCAGGTTCTTTTGATGTGATCTGATAGTCTAGAGTAATTAGAGCATTTATATATTAGCTATCTAATCATCTTCATAATCTAGGATTATAAGGATTATTTGATTTTCAATCATTGTAATTAATAGAAATCCTAGCTCATCTAATTTCGAGGTTTTCTATTTTAAATGTTCTAAGTTATAATTATTCAATTGAGTGATTGATTAGAGAGAGTCTCCACATCTTGTAGCTCTCTAGTCATTGCTTTGGCTTGTAATATCTGACTGAATAAATGAGTTGTTTGGTCTCCATGGATGTAGGATGCAAAGCCGAACCACGTTGAATCTTCTGTATCTCTTTTCTTTCTGTTGTTTAATCTTGTGTGATAATGTAAATGATTTTGAATTTGCATTTGTATTCAAACAGACAAAAATAGATTTTGGTTAATCGCTTTCGCATATTAGTGATAAATAATTCCCTACATTTTTCACTACAACTATGTGATAAGATCACTAAAGCGGCTATCATCTTCCTTCTTTTCTAAATACTTTCTCAAGTTAGAATGAACATCATAGAATACTGAGATAAATTTTCTACTTAAGTTAAAAATATGTCTTTTTAGATGAATTTCCTTTAATGTTAAAAGTTTAATTTTATGCACACCGAGCTCATTGTAAAATGTCAACTACTTAACAATTTCTTTATGCACTCATAGAATTCAAATATCAATTCCAAATATATAAAAGTAAAAATATTTGTCAGAAAAATAGATTTCATTCCACTGATAGGTTACTTAACATTTATTAGCAAATACAAAATTGCATTTACTTGATAAAATTCAAATCAAATTTGGATTTGAAAGAATTTTAGTGTGTTCGGTTTTGTTTAGTTTGAGACACCATGTTTCATAATTACAAGAGGCAGGAACGTACACTAATCCAGACTGACCTTTGTTGCAAACAATAAACGAGGAAACATGCACATGAGACCATTGTGTACGATAGAGATGAGAGATACCCGTGTACACTATATACATTCATGTACATTTGAATGCTTCAGGTAAACGACTTTCAAACAGAGGTTTGCATTACATAAAAAACCTTTAGCATTATTACATAAAAGGCCCTTACAATGCACTATCTATATTACAGGTAACTTGGCATATGTTGTTGAACATATGAACCTTAAGAGTCATGCTAAAGCCATAAATTATTTTAATCGCCAAAATGAAAAATATAGGCAAATTGATAGTTCAAGACTAGAATTGTTAATGGTATGGGTTCTAGTCCGAACCTGATTCGAACTCGCTCTGTTAATACGGATATAGGTTTAGTCATAACTAACCAAACCAGACCCGAGCTTGACCCTATTATTACTAGAGTCGGGTACGATTTCATTACAAACTGGTCCAGTTTGAGTCTGATACGATTAATAGTTTTCTATAGTGTCGAAAAATGAGTGAGTATGATTTTTATTTACCATTTTATTTAGTTGTATGTGGATGTTTTTGCATACTTTTACTGTGAAGTTGGCTTTATCACTAACTGATTTGTATGATAACATTGTTCCTGTATAATTATAAACAAAATACGAGCTTAAAGTACAGTTTTAACATAAATATTATGAGTTAAGTGTATGAGTATTACCTAGCGAGCATGGAAAGCATGACGGGCATGACTATTAGTTTGAAATACCCAGCGGATACGAGTCATGCTAAATTTTATTATTATAATCGGACTCGGATCAATGTTTTAAGCTATTCGAACCGAACTTGACCCATTAACATGTCTATCTAGAACATAAACTGCTCTGGTAGGAATAATGAGGTAATTTTTTCCCTTCATTTTTCTCCATTAAAAAAGAAATTTGTTATGTAATGACTAGGAGAACATAAGATCTTGGCAACTCCTTCATAGACAGTTGAAAATAGGTGTGTTTTTGGCATCATAGTAAACATAAGCATTAAATGCAAGGAAAAATATACAAGACAAATATTAGTATGCAATAGTAATGATAAATGCAGTTTAGATACCACCAGTCGAACACTTTCAAAACAATGTCAAACCTCATCATCCTATAACCTTTTTTTTGAACTTAGTTATGCAAAACTTGACAAATGATAAACAAGTTGTGCAATTTATTCCAAAATCTTAAATCATTCAAGTCATAGAAAAAAACTTTGAACAGAAAATAATCCATGCGAACACAAAAAACAATATAATGGCAATATCAATTTCTAAAAACCCACAAATCAATTAAAAATCCAACACAAACAAGATATCAACCAACAACCTCTTTTTGTTAAATATCAAACAATCATTGCAATAATCCAATAAATTATACAAAATATATATCGACTCTGTTCTAAACAACCTTTTATGACTCTGTCTAGACGCCAAGGTGAGATTTACTTTCTAGCTATCCTCTTGGAACCGCCTAGGTAAGGTTTATCGTCTAATCTAACCATTTAAATGGTTGTTTAGGAATTGCTTAGCCATTAATTACAACTTGATGCCACGTATAAGCATCTATGTGCTAGTATTAGATGGTCTTGTCTTCTTGACTACCGCCAAGCCCATCCACACCTCTAGTTTTCAATTTGGATCAATTACTACTACTACGAAGACTAAACTGTTATTAAGTATGCGTTAATTTATTGAAAAGGTTTGACCTCTATTAATCTTTGGTTAATATCTACTTAGACGATTAATCTTTAGTCATTATCGCTCGATAATTTTTACAGCATTGAATACAAACTGAATTAATGACAAATTTGAGAATGGAGTATTTCTGCCATTGTAACGACTTGTGTTTAAATATCAAAATATTTTATGGTTGAATACCAAAATATATAATGGCGGTTTAAAATCACGTAATTTCTAACTCAAGTACTGAAATTTTGTCTTATTTTTCTTTGGATTAAACAAAAGAAAGATGTACTGGTTGCTCTTTTGATGTATAGGTATACTAATTTATAGTATACTTTAATCTCTTACCACAGTTGGTTAATACTTGAAATAATACCTAACCTATAAATACCTCATCTCCCACCTGAAATAATACCGAATCTATATCAACTAGGAATTTCTATAGACAGCAAAATCAATTAAAGATGTCATTGCTAAAAAGTTTATGATGTCTCCAGAGTAAAGAACGTAACTAAAATTGAATAAATTTGTGTTAGGATTTTCGTTGCGCAAAACCTAACAAAATATAAAATTATTACGGAAGTCTATCCCAGAATCTTATATCAACCAACTATAAAGGGATAGTATTGGATGAAATAATAATGTTTAAGATAAACAATGGTGAAGATAGACCTAAAACACAAAGAAATCAAGAGAGCAACACACAAGATTCTGATAACCATTTATATTGATTCTCAAAAAACAATTATTTGCAATTAACCCACCAAACAAAAGTAAACAAAACAAAAATAGAATCAATAACCTAATTGAGAAGGAGTCTCGATCTCTATAACAATGGTTTCTTAGTGTTTGGAGAAGAAGAACAAAGATGGAAAAAGAGAGAAATACCAAATACTTTTCCACACTCTTCCACTCTTTCTTCTAGGCTCTATTTATAACATCAATTACTTAATGTCCAAACTAATATTATATGGCAAAAAATAAATTGATTAGCCAATTAGAGAGAGAAATAAACATAAACAAATATGTCTATTAATTAGGAGAAACAAATTTTTTCTTTCTTTATTTTGCATATTTGTTTACTTCTGTTTGTGATTTTGTATTATCAAAATTAACACTCCACCTTAATGCAAAATCACATATCTCCAATACATCCTTGATCTTCACCTTCAATCAGAGCATCTCTTTAAAGATAAAATTAAGAAAGTGGTCTCATCAAATAAAACATACAAGCCTACCATTTTTAGATCAATCACCACTCTTTTCTTCTTAATCATACCAAATTACAAACTGCTACCACCACCTATAAGTGATGCATCCCCTACCATGGGATACATCACACAATTAGGCCTTAAAAGCGTTTGTAATACTATAAAAACCTCCATAAAGTCTTCGTAGATTTTCCAACTCGACACCCGTCTACCACTTGACCTGAGCTCTCCACATGGTCACCATTGATACCTCGAGCATCATTAAATGAAGACCCCTATCGCAAATATGACTATCTACACGTCCATCAAAAGCAGTGCACTCGTTCACCTCACCACTTACCCGTGGACTAGGCTCTTCAACTGTCATTGGCTTCATATTATTGACTACACGACTACCAATCTACAAAGGTTTCCATCATTTAATACCTCTCTCATCACATTATGACCACCCTTCTTCACTCTCAAAGCTCCACCTTGAGTCTCATAAGTGTAACCACAACGGTCCAACTGACCAAGAGAAATGAGATGATGTGAACCAGTAGAACATGCCTCACGTCCGAGATTTCTTGAAATATATCATCATGCATACAAAACCGGATTGATTCAATACCAAAAACTAGTAACTCTACTCCATTGACGGTCCTATTCATGCCAACGGTCTTCTTATAAGAAGAAAAACACCTCACATCACTACATATGTGAAAGCTAGTACCTGAATCCATCTTCTGAGGCTTAACATCACTAATGAGAACATCACTGCATATGTATCGCTATCATTGTCACTATGTATAATCTTTTCTGATCCCTTTTATACGCTTCACACCTGTTGTGCATATGATCCTTTTTATGATAATAATAAGAAAGATATTTTTCGACATACCTTTACCACTAGCAACTTTTTTCTTCGGTTCTGTATCCCACTTTTAGTCCCTTGCTAGCATAGCCTCATCTTCAACCGATTTCAGGATTGATCATTTCCTTCTAAGTTCTTCATTCAAGAGACTATTCCGAACAGTGTCCAATGAGATTGTTCCATTAGCATTGGATATACTTAATGACACAACCAATGTTTTTCAACTTTCTGAAAGCGAACTCACTAATAAAAGAGTTTATAATTCATCATCAAATATGACATCCATACTTGACATTTGATTTATTACATCCTAAAATTTGTTCAAATGCTCTGCTACAACCTTCTCTCCACCCAGCCTCAACTGAACCAATTTTCGAACAAGAAAAGCCTTACTGATAGAACTTTTTGACTCATATAAAAATACCAACTTGTCCAATAAAGCCTTCGAGGATTTAGAATTAGCCACATGGTGGAAAACTAAATCATCAAGATACCGACGAATCAAAACAATCACTTTATTGTCCATCTTCTTACGCTTACCCTTCTCTATATTTGAGGTCTCTTCCCATGGCTCATGAAGGTCGTTGAGATATAAAACATCCTCCATTTTAGTCTTTCAAATACCCCAATTTTTTTCATTTAGAAGAGCAAACTTCAAGAAGGAAATTAAATCTGACATCTCAACAATTATATAAATCCAAAATTACTCTTGACCTTGCGATGATCTAGCTCTAAACTAGTTTATTAGAATTTTCGTTGCGCAAAACCCAACAAAGGATAAAATTATTGCGGAAGCCTATCACAGAATTTTATATCACCCAACTACAAAGTGATAATATTGGATGAAAATAATAATATTTAAAGGTAAACAATGATGAAGATGGATCTAAAATACAAAGAAATTAAGAGAACACACAAGATTCCACACAACAACCATTTATATCGATTATAAAAAACAATTGTTTACGTTAACCCACCAAATAAAAGTAAACAAAACAAAAATAGAATCAATAACCTAATTGAGATGGAGTTTTTATCTCTATAACAATGATTTATTAATGTTTGAAGAAGAAGAACAAAGATGAAAGAAGAGAGAAAAACCAAATACTTTTCCATACTTTTGCACTCTCTTCTAGCATCTATTTATAACATCAGTTACTTAATAGCCAAGTTAATATTATACACTAAAACATAAATTGATTAGCCAATTAGAGAGAGAAATAAATATAGTTAAATATGTCTATTAATTAGGGGGAACAAAATTTTATCTTTCCATAAAATATTTTACTTCACGTTGAATACAGAAATTCAGTACTATTGCAATCACGGTCATGCCTAAAATCTGGTTAATTGAAGTCAAAGTATAAACCGTTGATAATATTTTTGTTAATACTGCACTATCCTATCCAATAGCAGCATAAGGGACTTCATATATTCAATGGTTTTCAGAGTGCGTGCCTTTTTTTCTAAGTTCTTGTATAGTTGGTACTCGCTATTTCTGTATGGGATGGAGTGGTTAATGTTTATACTATTTTCTTCTGTAATTATCTTGTATGACAAGGAATGGTTAATATATGTCTATGATACCGTGATCTAACACATGAACTCCTAGTCCCTCAATGTAGTTCCTGTTTTTTTTTTCTGCAAATACACACACAAATATACTATGAATAAATAGAAGGAAAGATCAAACGCTGCTACTCATTTATACAATCTTTGGTTTACAAGCATAGAAACAACTTATAATATACATGCTCCAACTTTTAAGTCATTCCCTATATCATTTTGTTCTAAGGGGAATGCTATGGTTATAAATTATAATACAGAGCTTTAAAACCATGATATGTCATGCATCGGACCATGTGATCATCAGTTTTCCGTACAACATTTTTGGAACCCAAAGTGCTTTCCACACTGCTAGTGAAGCAGCAACTGCATTGCTTTTACATGGAACGCGATATCTACTTGTAGAGTCACAACCATTAATAGAATCACACTCCCCTACCACTTTAGCTATCACTGACTTACCTTTCCAATTTATTCTTACCTTCTTCAGGCAACGTCTGCCTCCATCATACCAACCTGTCGATAGCTTAACCAACATCTCATTATCGTTTAGATGGTGATTATTTTCGCAACGTGACATTCTACCTTTATTGTATCTAGTTCCATCTACAGAACTGCTTCCAGAATCGACACTAGTTATGGCGTTGTGCCTGATTCCAGAATCAAGATGGTGATTATTCTTATCACCTTCTTTTTCATTATTGTTGCTTCCGGAATCTACGGTACCACCAACATTATACCTATTTCCATCTACAAAGCTGGAATTAATATTAGCTATAACATTTTGTCTAACTCCATCAATAGATATTTGTTCGCCACTTGTATTATTGTTGCTCCTAGAATCAATGCTAGTTACAACATTTCCTCTGGATCCATCAATAGATACGTCTCCTTTACTATCTCTAATGTCAGTATTAGCGTCCATAATGCTGGTCACCACACTGTATCTAATTCCATTTGTGCTCATTTCTCCACCATTGTTCTGCGTATTTGAATTATAGCTGATAGGACGCATGGATTGGTTAGGAGCAGTGAAGCTTTCAATGGTCATTATGGCTTCTGTGTGGCTTGATACTGGAGTAGAACAGTGGAATTTTGGGTATATTTTATGAGCTTTGCAGGCGTAGTTGGAGATGTTTTTTGATATGCAGTGGATTGTGTTAGTACTTGCTTTTATTTGCAGAAATCCACTTCGATGACAAGTTTGACCAGTAATTAATTTACTTGAGGCACTTACACATGGATCAATTAATTTAAGTGCTACAACTGTTAAAAGAAGAAAGAGAAGTGTGTTTTTCATTACGATTAAGGTTTTAATGCAAGTGTATTATTGATTGCTTTGAGGTTGGGGTATATTAACAAGGAGTTTTGTTTGGCATTTATAGACTTCTGATCGAAAACTTTGATTTGTTAAATATTATTTACGATTATTTTAAAATAATCATTTCATCTTCATTTTGATTCGTCCAAAGTAATTTTTGTCGTTTGGAAGTGTGACAACCATCCACATCAAAAAACATTGGTTGTTTCTTTGGTTAGTAAAAGGAATAAGGTGGCAGTTGCTATTATAAATCATCTAACTTGCAGAATTGGTAACTTAGTTTTCGGTTACTTCATATGAAGACAATTTGCAATTGTAGTTTAGCGATTTTGTTGAATATGCTTGTTTGAGTTCTACTGTAAAGATATCGCTGAAGTTTGTGATTTTGATATATCATATACAAGACAGCAGAAGAAACACTGCTATCCAACATCAAAATTTAACTTGGTGATAAATCTAGGAATCACAAAGTCGATGTGAAAAATTGGAAATCTATTTGTTTCCTTTTGTTTTACATTAGAAACAATCGAATCAAGATTTGTTAGGATTTGGGATGGGATTTGTCATTGGAATTTACCCATCGTTTTGCTTTCTGATATCACTTTCGTAAGCTTCACAACAAATAGAGAGGTGTTAAATGGAATTTTTTTTTCCCTTCTTCTGTTAACTCAGATTGATGATTTAACTGCAAATTTTACATCTGCTTGTACACAACATTCAGTTGTGTTAGGATTTCTGCAATATGAAATGAGAATTTCGAAGAAGAAAGAGATGAAAATTTTATTAATAAAATGTTTGATACAGATTGCTTTTGATAATTGATACAATTCTCATTCTATTTCATTCTGTACAAAAGCATGATATATAAATAGATACAATTGGGCTTTACAGTAGAGGCCCAGACCACTATGCTAAGGCTTGTAAGCTTTGAACCGTTGGATGTAATCTCAGTGTATTTGGTATACCCAGATAGTATCGATCATTTATTCATTATCTCCAATTGCCCCCCTCAAACCCGAGCAGCTAGGGTTAGGGTTTGATGTCGATTTGTTGAAATTTAGGCCAGTGTTCAGCTGGAGAGCAAAAAGATGCTGAGATATTCTTATTGCAGCTCTCTTCGACACTTTGTCTTTCTCGATTTGACTTTTGGTGCTGAGATTCTGAGTTCGGCTCTCTGTTGGCAGCTTGGTATTTTAATACTTTCAACTCGAAGGTCAGATCTGAACTTTGTGAAGTTCTTTGTGCTTAGGGCTTTAGTGAGCGTGTCTGCCCTCTGGTAAGTAGCAGGTACGTGATTGACTTGCAAATTCTCTTTTTGAACTTGCTCGCGAACGAAAAACATATCGATTTCGATATGTTTGGTTCTCGAGTGTAACACTGGGTTGGCCGTCATGAACACCGCACTCTGATTATCACACCATAGCACTGGTTTTGTTGTATTCTCTATTTTCAGTTCTTTTAGTATAGATTGTAACCACATGATCTCTGCTGTGGCATTAGCTATGCTTCTGTATTCTGCCTCCGTGCTAGATCTGGATATTGTAGTTTGTTTCTTTGAGCACCACGATATTAGGTTGCTTCCGACATATATACAGTATCCACTGACAGATCTTCTGTCATCTGGATCTGTTGCCCAGTCTGCATCTGAATATCCAGTTATGTTTAAGTTGTTGCAAGTTTTGAATAGCAGTCCATAGTTTAGAGTTCCCTTGAGATATCTGAGTATTCTCTTGACTGCTTTCCAGTGTTCATCCAGTGGTTCCTGCATAAATTGAGACACCTTGTTAACACTGTAAGCAATGTCTGACCGTGTTATAGTAGCATACTGTAATGCTCCTACAACACTCCTATATTGTTTGATATTATGTATGGCTTCTCCCCTGTTTTTAAATAGTTGATGATTGCTGACCATAGGAGTTGGCTGTGGGTTTGCACCATCCATTTTTGTTTTAATGAGTAGTTCCTGAATATATTTTTTCTGGGATAATATTAGTTCAGAACTTCCTTTTCTCAGTACTTCTATACCCAAGAAGTAGTTGATGTTCCCCATATCTTTAATTGAGAATTCCTTGTTTAGGCCTTTGATGACATTGTTGATTTCTTCGTTGTTGTCTCCTGTAATGATTAAATCATCAACATATATTAGTATGTAAACAGTTACTGAGTCATTAATCTTAACAAATAGAGAATTGTCTGATTTGATGGACTGATATTTCATATCTGATAAGAATCCTTTTAGTCTATCAAACCAGACCCTTGGAGATTGTTTGAGTCCATATATGGCTTTATTTAGTTTGCACACATAGTTTGCCTGCTTAATATATCCTGGTGGCTGTTGCATATATACATCTTCCTGTAAGATGCCATTTAAAAATGCATTATTGACATCTAATTGTCTTATGTGCCACCCTTTGTGTAAAGCAATGGTGAGAATAAGCCTTATAGTAGCTGGTTTGATTACTGGAGAGAAAGTCTCCTTAAAATCAAATCCATATTGCTGAGTATATCCTTTTGCAACAAGTCTTGCCTTGTATCTACTAATTGTGCCATCAGGATTTTTCTTTAACTTGTATGTCCACTTGCACCCAACTATGTTTTTGTTGTTTGGGGGATATACAAGGTTCCATGTGTTGTTATTTATGAGTGCTTTGTATTCTTCATCCATAGCTACTGTCCAGTTCTTATCTTTTGCAGCTTGCTCATATGTTTCTGGCTCATGCAAGGTTATGCTTGTGTTGTAAATCTTGGGCTTGAAGATGCCACTTTTAGCCCTGGTAATCATGGGGTGACTGGGCTTTGTATGAGTTTCAGTGTGAGGTGAGCTTTCCTCATTTGCTTGGCTTGATATGTCTCTTGTATTATTCTGATGTGCATCTTCTTCTGTCTGATTCCTTTCACTTTCTACTTGTACAGGAGAGTGAATGGCATGACTAGGATCACCTGTCCACTCAGAGTTATGCTGACTAGATACAGTGGGTTGAGTGTGGTGATCACTAGTAGTCCTCACCTCTTCACTCTGAGACTCGAATTCAGAATAAATTGGTAAGTCAGGTATTGAGACTCTTGGATTGTACACTTTATTGGTTGTTTTTATCTCTGAATTATTGTAAGGAAAAGCATTTTCATTAAATACAACATGTCTACTAATAAAAACTCTTCCATTTTCATCCAAGCACTTGTAACCCTTCTGATTAGTAGTATATCCGAGGAAAGTACAAGATTTAGATCTGAAGTTAAGTTTGTTAGCATTGTAGGGTCTTAAGTAAGGAAAGCATAAGCATCCAAAGGTTTTCAAACTATGGTAGTCAGGTTTAATCCCATATAACTTCTCTACTGGACTTATCCCACCTATTACCTTTGTTGGTAGTCTATTAATGAGGTATACAGCAGTATTAAAGGCCTCTGGCCAAAACTTTAATGGCAGTGATGCATGAGCTAATAGACTAAGTCCAGTCTCAACTATGTGTCTATGTTTCCTTTCAACTAACCCATTCTGTTCTGAAGTGTATGGACAAGTAACTCTGTGCACTATTCCTTTCTTTCTAAAATAATCACTGAGAGTTTTAAATTCAGTTCCCCCATCTGATTGTATTACTTTAACTTGATTGCTAGTTTGTTTTTCAGCCATGACTATGAAATTTATGACAGCATTATAGGTATTAGTCTTGGATTTTAAAAAATAAATCCATGTGTGCCTAGTGTGTGCATCAACAAAGGAAACATAGTACTTATATTTAAAGTCTGAACATATGGGTGCTGGTCCCCATAAGTCCATAGCAACCAAGTCTAAGGGCTTTGAATAAGCTGTTAAAGACTCATTAAATGCCAATTTATGACTTTTGCCCATTTGGCAGTATGTGCAGACATAGGTTAATGATACATTATCAAAAGATATTCTATTTTCATTAAGAACCTGCTTTACAACTTTCACACTTGGATGACCAAGTTTGTAATGCCATGTATCAAATACACTTTTGGAGTCTTGCTCCACACACATGTTACAGTACTTCTGATTGACTGAGGACACACTGTTATTGACAGATTTGAATTTATAAAGTCCTTTTTCAGCATCACCCTGCAACAAAATGTATTTTGTCAGTATGTCTCTAACTAAACAGTATGTAGGGTAGAATTCAAAATAGACTTTATTGTCATTGGCAAACTGGGATACACTAATGAGATTTTTCTTTATTTTGGGTACTCTTAGTAAGTTATGTAAAAATAATTGTTTCTTGCCTTTAATATAAGCATTGCCAATATGAGTAATATTGATACACTTACCATTTCCCATGCAAATTGACTGTTTACCTCTATACTCCCTGTTGCCGAGATTCAAATTATCGAGATTATTTGTAATATGATTTGTTGCACCGGAATCTGGGTACCAGCAGTCGTCTTGAGTGCTTTCTAGCCTTGCTGTATCATTAGAGTTGTGATTCTTTTCACCACTTGTTTGGGTTTCTGAGTTAGCTTGAGCCATGTTAGCACTTGGGTTGTTATTTCTTTGACCACTGGTCTGATTTGAATATCTGAAATAACATTTGACTGCTGTATGACCCACTTTTTCACAAATCTGGCATTTGGGTCTGTTATTACTGTTATTCCATCTGCCTCTTCCTCTGGACCTATTGGAATTTCCTCCCCTTTGTATATTCTGATCTGACCTGTTATTGCCTTGACCTTTGTTCTTGGAGTTAGTAGTGTAGTTGATGGAGAATTCAGAGTCTTGTGATTTCTTGTTATCTATTCTGGCTTCATGGGCCAGTAATATGGAGTAAACATCATCAACAGATGGTAACTCCTTTTGAGATGCAATAACAGCAACTACTGACTCATAATCGTCGCTTAATCCATTTAGGATAGTTAAAATTTGTTCTGAATCTGACACCTTATGATTTGCAGCCTCCAAAAGATCACAAGTGGCTTTTACCTTGAAGAGATATTCTCTCATAGTATTGCCATCTTTTTTCATGCTGTGTAGCTGTCTCTTGTGATACATCACTTTGGCTGCAGACTGTGTGTTGAACACACCTTTTCTATTGTTGACCATATGTCATTTGCTGTCTTACACCCAATGACATGAGACAATAATTTTGTGTTTATAGATGACAATAGCCAAGAACAGATAAGTCTGTCTTGTCTATGATACTTTGTATACTCCTCATTAACAACAGTTTTGTTTTCTTCAACAGTTTTATATTTGGGAGGAATTGCAATGGTTCCAAGAATGTAACCTTCAAGTCCATATCCTTGGATTGCAGTTTCAATCTGCAGTTTCCAGAGAAGATAATTATCTTCGCTCAAGTGAGCAGTTACAAGATTGGTTTGAGGACTAACTACAGTGTTAACGAGTTTTTCAACTGTAGTATGAGGTTGATGATTATCAGTCATATTGACAGATGTGGCAGAGGCTGAATCATCAGTCATGATGAATTCAGGTAAAACTCAGACAGTCAACAGATAAGAGATAAGCAAAGAAAATCAATCAAAGATAAAAATCAAGAATTAGAGGACAAGAATTGCTCACAACCAGGTTTGATGCTACTGCAAGATTTAGATGATGAGAACCTTCTTTTGTCTAAACTCTGATAGGTCTTGCTGCGGCACTTTCTTTAGTTTTGAGATGATTCTTGATTTCTTTTACCTGTTTTGAGTTTTCTTTGATTGATTTCTTCAAGATTTGATGAGAAAGCCTGATGCAGCCTGGTTCTTTGAATTCAGGCACGACACTTGAATTCTCTATCAAATCTGCCCACTCAGATGATGAGACTCTGTCTTCTGATGAGTGGAGACTGCTCAGATGATGAATCTTTTCTGATGAGTAAGTTTTGTTGTTAAGCTTTTGAGGCTCTGATACCATGTTAGGATTTCTGCAATATGAAATGAGAATTTCGAAGAAGAAAGAGATGAAAATTTTATTGATAAAATGTTTGATACAGATTGCTTTTGATAATTGATACAATTCTCATTCTATTTCATTCTCTACAAAAGCATGATATATAAATAGATACAATTGGGCTTTACAGTAGAGGCCCAGACCACTATGCTAAGGCTTGTAAGCTCTGAACCGTTGGATGTAATCTCAGTGTATTTGGTATACCCAGATAGTATCGATCATTTATTCATTATCTCCAATTAGTTGACTAGCTCAAATTGGTAATTACAGTAGATTAAGATCGCCTTGAGTGCATGATTAAATTTTCAGACTTCAATCTTATCTTTCTGAAGTATGTTTTCATGGTTAATAACATTTTAACAATTCTTCTCATTTCTTCTCATGGCATCAAAACTGCAAGTTTGAAAATATGCTTGATTCTTTTCAGTATATGTACATTTAAAGTTTTGATAGGATTATATTAACCAAAGTCATTAATATTTGTTTTCTTGCATTTTGTTTGCAACTACAATGACTGTGAATATGTGATGACACTTCTCCATTGTTTTGGTTTTTTTTACCAGACTAGCTGTACCATGATCTTTCATGCCTAGTAAATGTTTAGTGAAAGTAGATAATCTGATCCAGGCTATGTAGAAACCAAAATACTGATTTCTATATTTGTCTCCATGTCATAGAAGCATCAGAGATACAGCCGTTTGGTTGCTAATTGACAAGATCACTCATGTAGACAGCACAGTATTATCTTTCTCTTTATTTTATAAACTTATTTTAATTGGAATAAATTTAAGTAGCCGAATCCTAAGATCGTTATCGACTTAAGTCAAGATCTATATCTGTAGTTTAAAACTAACTCATGGACTGCTAAGAATATAATTCAGTGCATGGTACCTCACAAAAAACAATATAATAGTAATATCAATTTCCAAAAACCCACAAATCAATTAAAAATCTCACACAAACAAGATTTCAGCCAACACCCACTTTATTGAATATCAAATAACTATTGCAATTAATCTAAGAAAACTAAACAAAATATATACAGACTCTCTGTTGTAAAAATCCTTATGCGCCCCCATCTAGATGCCAAGTGAGATTTATTGTCCAGTCATCCTTTTGGAACCACCTAGGTAAGGCTTCTGTCTTATCAAAACGTCTTGCCTTCTTCACTACAACCAAGCCCATCAACAAATTTGGATCAATTACTACGGAGACAAATACTAAACTTTTATCAATTATGTGTACGTTAGTTTATTAGAAAGGCCTAACCTCAATTAATCATTGATTAATCTCTACCTAGACGATTAATTTAGTCCATACTTATCACTTGACAATTTTTACAGCCTTGAATACAAACTGAATCAATGACCTCATTTGAAAATGGAATTTTGATCCCAATGCAACGGTTTGTTGTTCAATATCAAAATATTTTGTACTTGAATACCAAAATATACCAAGGTAGTTTAAAATCGTATTTTTCTAACTCAAATAATGAAATTTGTGGCTTATTTTTCTTTGGATTAAACAAAAGAAATTTGTACTAGTTGCTCTTTTGATGTATGTGTAGTATACCTTAATCTCCAACATGCCATAGTTGTTTTTGAAATAATACCAAATCTATATGCATTTTAATCTCCTACCACAACTGGTTAATAATATAATAATGAATTTATATCAACTGGGAATTTCTATAACAGGAAAATCAATTAAAAATGCCGTTGTTAAAATGTTTATGGTGTCTCCACAGTAGAGCAAGTAATTAAAGTTGAATAAATTTCTACTTAAATGTGCATACAATATTTTATTCTTCATGTCGCATACAAAAATTCAGTACTAAACATTAAATTGCATCACTGTGGACATGCCTAGTGATGTGGTTAACTGAAGTAGAAGTGTACAGTAAACCATTGATAATATTTATTGTAATATACTGCACTATCATATCCAATAACAGCTTAGGAGGCTTAGATATAGGCTTATATATTCAATGGTTTTCAGTGTATATGCCTTATTTTTAGTTCTTGTATAGTTGGTACTTGGTATTTCTTGTATGGGATGGAGCGGTTAATGTTTACCTGATTTTTTCTGTAATTTTTTTGTATGGCAAGGAATGGTTAATATGTGTATGATACCGTGATCTAACACATGAACTCCTAGTCTCTCAATGTGGATCCTGTTTTTTCTACAAATACACACTCACAAATACACTATGAATAAGTAGAAGGAAAGATCAAACGCCGATACACATTTATACAAACTTTGGTTTACAAGCATAAAAAGTTAAAAACAACTTATAATTTACATGCTCCAACTTTAATTCATTTCCTATATCATTTTGTTCGCCTAAGTGGAATGCTATGGTTACTATACAGAGCTTCTAGACCATGATATACATCACGCATCAGACCATGTGATCTTCAGTTTTTGGTACATTGTTTTAGGGACCCCGAGTGCTTTCCACACTGCTGGGGAAGCATCACTACATTGCTTTTGCATGGAACGCGATAACCACTTGTAGAATCACAACCATTAATAGAATCACACTCCCCTACCACTTTAGCTATCACTGTCTTCCCTTTCCAATTTATTCTCACCATCTTCAGGCAACGTCTTCCTCCATTATACCAACCCGTCGATAGCTTAACTAACATCTCATTATCATTAAGCGGGTGATTATTCCCACAATGTGACATTCTACCTTTATTGTATCTAGTTCCATCTTCAGAACTGCTTCCAGAATCGACACTAGTTATGGCGTTGTGCCTGATTCTAGAATCAAGATGGTAATTATTCTCACCTTCTGTTTCATTACTGTTGCTTCTGGAATCTACCCTACTAACAACATTACACCTATTTCCATCTACAAAGCTGGAATCAACATTTGTTATAGCATTTTGTCTAACTCCATCAATAGTTTTATGTTCGCCACTTGTATTATTGTTGCTCCTAGAATCAACGCTAGTTACAAAATTTCCTCTGGATCCATCTAAGGACATGTCTCCTTTACTATCTCTAATATTAGTATTAGCATCAGTAACGCTGGTTACGACATTGTATCTAACTCCATTTGTACTCATTTCTCCACCATTATTCTTTGTATTAGAATTATAGCTGATAGGACGAATGGCTCGATTAGGAGTAGTGAAGCTTCCAATGGTCATTATGGCTTCTGTGTGACTTGTTACAGGTGGAGAACAGTGGAATTTTGGATACATTTTGTGAGCTTTGCAGCACTTGGAGATGTTTTTTGAGCTGCAGTGGATAGTATTAGTTCTTGCTTTCATTTGCAGAAATCCACTCGGATGACAAGTGTGATCAGTAATTACTTTGGTTGAGGCACTTGCACGTCGATCAATCAAGTTCAGTGCAGCGATTATTAAAACAAGAAAGAGAAATGAGTTTTTCATTACGATTAAAGTTTTAATGCAAGTGTATATTGATTGCTTTGAGGGTGAGGTATCTTATTAAGGAGCTTTGTTTGGTATTTATAGACTTCTGACTGAAAACTTGATTGGCGAAGAATTCTTATTAGGTGTTTAAAAATTATAGTTTCATCTTCATCTTCATTATGGATCATCCAAAATAATTTTGTATTTTGGAAGCACGACAACCATGCACATCAAAAAACAATGGTTGTTTTTTTGGCTCGTAGAAGGAATATGGTGGCGGCCACTATTGTAAATCTTCTAACTTGCAGCATTGGTAACATATTTTGTTGTTGATTCATATGAAGACAATTTAGCATTGTAGTTTAGCAATTTTGTTGCATTTGCTTGTTTGATTTCTAATGCAATGAGAATTATAAAGTTAGCGATTTTGAAATATGTTATACAGAACAGCAGAAAATAACACCACTGTTCATCGTCAAATTTTGTCTTAGAGTAGGAATCACTCTAAGTTATGTTAAAAATTGCACAAATATCCACTTGTTTCTTCTTCTTTTCATTAAAGATAATTGAATGAAGATGTGTTCAAATTTGTAACTAGAATATACTCGTTGTATATACTTCTCTAATAGGTCGCTATGCATCATAAGCTTGTATATACTTCTCTAATAGGTCGCTATGCATCATAAGCTTCTCAATAAAAATAAAAGTGTTTAATGTTTTAGCTTGCACTGTAATAAAGGGTCTTTTTATAAGTGCAATTTGCAAATCAATGATTTTACTGCAAATTTCACAGACATGATTCATGATATACCTGCTTGTACATAGGATCGGTTGATTAGCTTAACTTGAAACTTGCATTGAGTACGTAAATAAATTTCAGACTTCAAACCTATCTTTCTCCCTGAAATATGTTTTCATGATTTACATGTTAGCATAAAAACATCTTAACAATTTAAGTTTATATTCTTATCATGAAAGCATAACCGCCTATTTTGAGAATATGATCAAACCTTTTGACTGCATCTGCATATACATTTACAATTCTGATGGAATTTAATTATTCATAGTCAGCAATATTTGTTATCTTACATTTACATTTAGTCATTTACAATTTTGACCGCTTCTTTACACCTCTGTATGACATCTTCTTCCTTCTATCTCCACTGTGGAAATGTACTATTACATCCAACAACCTCCACCTTGATACTGTATTTTCCTACAAGCCATCCGACTTCACCTACACTTTCATACTCCTAACAATCTAAGACGTAACACTATGGATACTTCCCCAATGAGCTTCGGCAATGCCGTCACCCATTGCACTTTGTCGACAAACTCCAAAAAGACCATCTTCCGCCAATAAAGTGTCGAAAATAGCCTCTCTATGTAGCCTCAATCAATCACCACAATAAAAACAAACATCTTCATCTATCAACTCTCTCTTTCCATTGTGTGACCACATGGCACCTAAAACTTCATCAAGCAAATTAAGTTCGAGCAATGCTCGAACTTTGCAACTGGCAACTACATGGTGAACCTATATGCTGCATTATCCTCCATGCGAATTATTACTACAACAAAACTGACTACTGACAGCATCATTTCTCAGCATTCGATTTTCAATTGCCGTCAGAAGTAATTTTGAGAAGAAACTTATATGCCTACAACGCTGTCAATTATGCATTAGGTTTAACTCCATTTTTTTGTTTGCCGCCCAAACTTAGATTTAGCTATATTTTTTGTTTGCCGCATCTCTTTCGTATCTTCCCCCCTAGAAAAATCGTTCATGTGAGGTCAGTGCTGCTATTCCATTCCTACATCCAGAAAGAAACAAGATTTTTCTCCATCGATTTCTTCATTTGTTATTCTGGTTATCCCTTTTCCCTTAAAATCTTATCTCAAAGATGCCCTAACTCGATTTTCCTACGTTTTCAGCTTAGTCGTACAAATTGCAGGTTCCATTGCTTGCAAGTTGTGTCCAACTTTAGCTAAATACAATTTAGCTACTCCATTGGTCAAATTCCAGCTGAGGAGAGCTTTCTAAAAACTGGATATAAAAATTCAGGTTTGGTTTTTCCATTCGTAAATTCAGTTATTTCTTACCCTAGATTAGGTTCAGTCATAAAAGTTTTAATGCCTCGAGTTTAATTTTTTGTTGCTCTTTTGTAACGTTGAATGCCTATAGTAAACATGAAATGAAAAGTGAAGATGAGTTGATGATTAATTTAGTGTGTTGCTATTCATACCCCTAAATCCTCTTACGGCCACCTCAACTAAAGGTCACTCCAACTTTTCCACCTCTCCACTTCCTAACATCATTCGTTATTTTCAAACAACAAACCGGCACCCCAATTCCTTCTCTTCTCGTTCGTTTATTTTGAAACCTAAATCGCCTTCATATTTCCGCCGCCATCGTCCTCAAGCAAACAAGCAATCATGAAGAAAGATGAGTCGACCTTGAAAGGGAGCCAGAAGTCGTCCTCCACACAGCTGAGTAAATGTCCCTAACCCCAATTTTTTTTTTTTTGAAATCGATGCAAGTTTGTAGCATTTATTTTCTGGCGTCTCTGTTCGATACAATCATCAGTTTGATCGCAATAGGCTTAGAAATGGTTACTGGCATCAAAATGTTAATCACGTTCATTTTTTTGTCCATTCGGTTACGAATAACTGTTCTCCCTAAGCAACGGTCGGCTATGTACAACCGACTAAAATAATTCATGTGTACACAGTTATTCATCACGGTGCTGTATGACCGTAGAAGCACTAGGTGATCGATGGTTGTCCACCGTTTAGTTGTGAAAATAAGTTGAAATTGGAAAATCATTGTCTGTTCGGCTGTTTGTATCACCTTACGGCCACAAATTGCCGGCCTTTACTTGAAATTGATCAGTTCTGTATAGCCGAACATCTATCACAGAGACTTTATTGTTATTGGTTTTATTTTCCTTTTAAGATACATTTTTACTGTTGCTAGTCTACTTATGCACGTTATTGTTACCTTTTTATTGTTGCTGATAGTTTTGTTTTCATTCAAGTTAGTTCGATTGCGTTAACATAAAAAATATCGTACTTTGCATAAAGTGAATCTATATTAAGTTGAATTGTTAAACTTATTGTTGAGACATTCTTAACTACAGTTCGAACAATTGAGCTTAAATAAATTTTGGTTGACTTTTTATGATTTTGTAGGTAGTAAGTACATATATTTGCACACTTCTTTGCAATTTATTGAATATGTATAAGATTTGTTACGTTGTTTGTAAGAAAAGATCGAGAAGCCATGACTGCTTCGTTAAGACGGGCACGGGCCGTAGAACTAGAGAAGAAGAGGAAAATGGCTGATGTAGAAGAAGGTGGGAATGTAGAAGAAAATAGAGAAGATGATGATTTGGGGGTCGACTCTAGTGAAGGTGATTCGGGGGATGGTTCTAGTGGTTCGGGGGACGGTTGTGGTGCGTCGGGGGATGGTTCTAGTGCAAAAGAATCTGAAAGTGGTCTGGGTGAGGAAGCAAATGATGATGATGCACGTAACGAAGAAGCAGAGTTCCAAATAGTTGTTCATCCTTCGAGCGTGCCCTCTTCTAGCAAATCTGTTGATTCTATGCCGGTTAATACTACTTTATTAAAAAGTTTCAAGTCCCATATTGCATTTTCTATTTGGAATAATCACGAGGTTAGTTGTTTATTATTATGTTCAATTTATGAAATAAAAATTTCAGTTTGTACGACAATATATGTTATTTTGTTTCTGTAGGAGCGAGGCACTTTAAAATGCATTTCCCATACAGCAAAGTTGAAAGAATGGAGTATTGATGATATGCCGAGTGCAGTTGCTGAAAAAATTAAAAATTCTGGTTTATACACTTTGGCACAATTCTCATACAAGCATGTCGACTACGTGACTATTTCAGCTTTCATTGAGAGATGACATCTCGAGACAAATTCTTTTCATTTGCCTTTTGGCGAAATGATAGTAACATTGGATGATGTCGCCCAAATTCTAAAAATACCAGTCGTCGGTAGTTGTATTTATGCGAAAGCGGATGATCGTATTCCGACTCAACTGTTAGTTGATTATCTTTGTGTTGACGGGGCTATAGCGAAGGAACAACTCAATAATTCTACTTCTGTCAAGCTAAACGTCCTACTGGAAACATTTAAAGAAAAGGCAAATAAAGAGGATGCAAATAAAGATGATTACGTAGTCGTTGCACGTGCGTATATCCTATATTTATTGGGTTGAAATTTATTCTGTGATAAGTCGGGCACGAAGGTTCCTGTGCAGTATTTGAGATGTTTGGAGAACGTAAATCATTTGAATGAACAAGCCCGGGGAATGGGAGCATTAGCCTTTTTGTACCGTCAATTGGGGTTGGCTTCAAGACGGGATGTAAAGCAAATGGCTGGCTACTTGACATTGTTAACGGTAAGTCATTTATATTTTTATTCTCCAAATATTCGCAATAGTAAAATACGTACTAATTAATATTGCTATAGGCTTGGATTTACGATCATTTTCCTATGCTTCCTAATGCTGTTCCTAGTAAAGATTACGATGACACGACTTCGGCCATAATACGACTTCGAGAACAGTTAGACGATTTATCTCCACAAGATGTAAGCTTAAAAATTATTGTCCACTTTGCATTGCAAATCATACAAATGTAAATGACATGTTTATTTTTAGGTATGTTGGGATCCGTACCATACTATGAGATCTCGTTACCCCTTGCCTGAAGTCGCATTTTACAACGGCGTGGTTTTGTGTTTTGATATTGCGGAACCATACTATCCCAACAAAGTGCTACGTCAATTCACTATTGCTCAGCGTATCCCCACAAATCCAATGGTTCCGAGCAAATGTCGTAGAGGTCGAAATGCTAATCAATATAAAGTTGTATTTGATAATGGATTTTGGTATTCAGAAAACTGGCAAGATCATCTACTTTCTATAAATCCACGGTCTACTCCGGTAGTTGATCCTTGGGATTGTACGGCTAAGTACATGCCATGGTATTTGAGTGTCTCGCATCCCATTGTTCAACACCCGGACGTGAGGAGAAGTTGGTCAAGGAAAATTGACAATAACGAGAAGTTGGTGAGTACGTACGATCTTTACTTGTTTTATGTGTACTTGAATTTTATGTTTGTTCGTAACTTTAACGCAGAGAATTGCTGCTGGGAAAGCTGTAGACAAACTGAAGGAAAATATCAAAGTAACTCGCGCAAGAGCCGTTAATCGATGTCTTACTGTGGAACGTGAAGCAATTTATCTATTGGAGGAAGCGCTGAACGAACCAGATAAACGGGAGAAACGCGCAAAAGGAAAGAATGATCATAAAATGTAGATGGTTATTTTGCATGTTGGTCGTTTGAAAACAATATTTGTTTTGTATATGGGTTTGGAAACAGTAGATATTAAGTATTTGGTTGGTTGTAAACAACGGTTATGTTGTTTGTGGGTTATGTTGACATGGAACTGAGAATGCTGCTTGTTTGTGGGTTTTGTTGACTAAAATGGAATTGTTGTTATGACTTGAAATGAAAACGAAAATAGAATTTTGTTTGTTTTGTGTTAGTATTTCTGTTGGTGCTTGATTGAATTGAAATGCATTCTCTGTTATGAATTGGAATGAATTTTTTGCTTGTTACTGAAATGCCTGCTAGTTAAATGCATTTGTATTTATATTGTAACTTGATTGAATGTAATGCCTGCAGATTAGCTCATATCGACTGATATGCTCCACTTAAACATTGTGCATATGTACTACTGTTCGGCCATAAATAGCCGTTCAATTCCTTTCTTCTTCGATTATAGCTGGCCGATCTTCTGTCGATTCCTTTCTTCTTCGGTTACTACTTGTTTCTCTGTTCATTTGCTGTCATCACCGTGCGGTCTTCAATTGCCATTTGTTTGCCTAGTTGTTCGGCAACTAACTGCCAATCTTCTTTTGTTTTTTTAATTGAAAAAAAGGGTGTCTCTGTTCGGAAGATACCATAACCGTACGGCTCATATATACCGTTTGGTTTTCTATTTGTTCGGTTATAGCTGGCCGATCTTTTGTTGATGATTACAACTAAAAAACTTGTCTATCTGTTCGGTTGCTGTCATCACCGTGTGGTCTTCAACTGCCATTTGTTTGCCTAAGTGTTCGACTACTTACTGCCATCCTTCTGTTGTTCTTTTCAACTGAAAAAAAGGTGTCTCTGGTCGGCTGTATTGGTCACCGTGCGGTCTCTTTTTGCCATTTTTTTCCTAATTCTTCGGTTAGTAGTTGCCGAACTTCTGTTGTATTTTACAAGTAAAACAAAATGTTTCTCTGTTTGTTCACGTGCACCACCGTGCGGTCATAAGTAGTCGTCGCTTGTATTTACTTGTCAGTGGTGGTACGTCGTTCATTCAAGGTTTACTAAAAATGATTAAATGGCTCGGTGGTGGCACGCCGACTTAACCTTGGACTCGGCGGTTGTTACCAACCGTTTACACTGTCTGTTCCTGTGAACTTGAATAGTAATCTATATGTTGAATTGTATATCATATTGTTTATGAATACTAACTTGTATATGATGGTGATTCTAGGCCTACTAATCATATTACTTAAACTTGTTTTTTTATTTGTAATTCAAGGTGTATCAATATTTTCTTGAGTTTTTACCACATCAATATTTTGTATATGATGGTGCTTCAGTACACAAAGTTCATGTATCAATATTTTCATTATTCGGTACAAAGTCAAAACCAAGTACAAAATTAACTAGCATTCAACTTGAATCGTATGACAAAATTTTCAAGTTTACATTAGTGATCATTCTTTGTGGCCATATCCGACGGACACAGTTTAACAAACTCTATTTGCCGATCAACGTATAGTTCGCTCCATACTTTTGCTTCTTTAGTTGACAATCTATTCCAAAAGCTAGCGACCGGTGGGATGGGTGCATTTTCCCTAAGCATTAACTTGATAAAGTGGTAGTCTAGAATATTTGTAAAAACAATAAATCGATGCTCGTATCCAAGACCTGGCCCTCTTTCATGTGGAAAAAATGTCAAACTTTGACGGTTGGATATATAAACCACAACTTTATTGAATGCATTTGCAATCAAGTATCCAGTTTCAGGCATTATCATCTAGTTAGCTTTAAAACAAGGACTACTGTCGCAATCGGTAGCTGATTTTAATTCTTCGCAGTTTGTTATGTCAAAATGTCTTACATATAAATTCCAATTTTTCATCAATTCAGCTAATATCGACTTCCTTGCTTCTCTCCAATCGAAATTTAATTCGTCGACTTGTTCAGCAACGCAACAAAATCCACAGTTACCATCTCCCATAACATCTTCAACGTTATCAATATATTGATGTAGAAAAGCCGGCAGGTAAGCTAAATACTTAAAATCTGAATTTGTTGTTTTTACATCACACTTATCAAACTTCACAACAGGGTTTTTCCGTTTGGGAGGTAGTTTCTTGTTCACGCTAGCTTGAGAAAGAATTTCATTAGTAGTTTTTGCAATCTCAAAAGTAGAGGGATCCCGTTTTGTAGATTTTTGACGTTTGACTTGTTTGCTAATTGATTTGTTCTTACTTCCGCTTGGTCTCCCTTTGTGTTTCTCTATTTTCGGTTCCAAAATAGAAGTCGTGGCTGGTAATGCAATTTCTCTTAGCTTCAGTAGCAAAACTTTCCTCTCCTCAGCAGTGCTCGAATCAAATAATTTTTTAATGTATGCAAACTCAGCTGTATGGACAAACTCAAGTGATTCTTCGACTTGTGGAATATAATTTAATTGTCTCCAATGATCATCTACAATTTCAATTGGGATTGGAAGGCCATCACTGTGATATTTGTATATCTCATGTGCACATGGAAGACCATACACAAGTAGATTCAAACGATCGCAAACTGATGCGTCCAAAGCAACACAACTAATTTTTCCCATTTCTTTCACAATCAAATCCAATGCAAAAAAAGATGTCTTACCTCGTAGTTGTTTTAACAATGGAACTTGATATGCAATCCGTACGTCTCCTAAGCTTCTTTCAAAAGTGGATTTTATTTCAGTATGTTGTAGACACAACATATTATCCATTTTTGACCATAATACGGCAAATGTTGCTCTAGACGTACCGAGATGTTTTTTCAGTTGAGCATGGGAAGACTCAGCTCGAGTTGTTGTTCTATTATCGCGGTGTTTAATTTTATTTGTCCATGCAAAAGCATAATACTCTTTGTATTCCAAACATTGATTACAAATATACTTCAAACTTTTGGGGTAGTCTACCCAATCTTTTTGAAAATCATTGCAGTACATCCAAAATTCATCTTCAGTCGGTGCATGAACCACCTTCTTCCAACTTTGCAAAAACATCTCGAAAACCTTATTTGTTTTAAACTCCGGTTTGCAATTCGTAATGACATTATTTCCCATGTGCCATAAACACATCATCAACTTTGCCCGTGGAAAATTTTCTTGATTCCATTTATCAACGCCCATTCTCTATCGGAAACTATTACCTCGGGTTCTTTATCCAGTAAATAAAAAAAATTTAACTTCGTTAGCACCCATTCATAGTTCTCTTCCCTCTCGTGTGCTAGAAATGCATGAGCAATACTAAATGTTCGGCCCATAGAAGTCATACCAACCATTTCCAACAAAGGCATATTATACCGGTTCATTTCATATGTACAATCAAGCAAAAGGATTGATGGAAAACACTTTCACAATACGGACGATTCCGGATGAGACCACATTATATCTATCAAATGATCGGTTACCGCATCAGCCCGATCAAAATACACATAATGCTTCTCTATAAGCAATTTTATTAAATGTTGCATCGCGGATCTACACTCCATCGCTGACAGTTGCATTTTATATTTAGCGTTGTAGATAGTCTTCAAAGTTGAGGAATTTTCTGGAAAGGACTTTTTAATGGTAACTAATACCTCTCTTGGAGGAACGCCTGCAACACTCATGTCTTCTAAGAATTTTTTCTCCATGTCCATCAACCGTGCCACGTACGGATGTCCTTCTAAAGAGTGAGGAAGTTCATGATTATGCACTCCATTGGTTACAAATATTTTCCATTTATCTTCGTCTACATACACACCCTTCAATCGAAATAGACAATTGCATTTTCTAGTAGCGCTAGCTCTAGTTCGTTTCAGGGTGTCTTCCTTTTTTGCTGCCTTTGGCTGATGACTACGATAAACTCCCACCCTTTCACACCCCAACTGTAACCTTGGTTTTATTCCCGGCCCTAATTTATCGGACTTTAGAATTACTACAACGGTATTCAACTTTTTCCCTGTTGTTTTACACCACCGGATCAATGTGCTCTGCGAATCAAATTCCTGAAATCACATAGTTTAACAACAAAAAATTAACATACTTCATTTTTATAAGTACATTAGCGATTGTAAATTAAGTACTAAATACTTCATCGGTTGTAAAATGATTTGTCAAATCAACTTTTATATCTTCCGAGTCATTTGACTGATCATCTTGCATCGTATTGCTATCATCCACATAGTTCTCAGCTGAAACAATAAGAGCACTCTCAAATTTATTGTCGTTCACATTCTCCATCTATGAAACGGAAAATACAACTTAACTGCAAAATTTTGTAAAACGGGACATATACGTTGTACGATTAAAAAAACCCTAAAGCTCAATAACTTACACCGTCATTCTCTATTACAATGTTATCAAATTTAATGTCCTCCAAGCTTGAAATAGCCAGAGGATTGGAAGAAATTTCCTACAAAAATTAATAGAAAACCCTAAGCAATATAAAACCCTAAACAAAATTTTATAACCAACAATAGAATAGACTATACAGCATGATAGAAAAAACTAACCTCTTTTTTATCTTCATCTTCCGTCCTCTATCCAGCAAAAAAAATTATATTTTTTTCTTAGGGTTTAGGGTTTGATATCTGAGAGAATACGTAGTTTGAGAAGAAATCAGAACGACTATGAATGACTGAGTGAAAAGAAATATATTGGTGGCCAAAAGTAAGTAAAAAATAATCACATCTATTAAATTTTTAAAGGTGGCCAGAAGAGGAAACTGGGGTGGGAATAGCAGCACACTTAATTTATGAATTTGGTTTAGTGGATATAATTAGGGCATATATAATAACTTATGATGCCTAGTACATAACATCTAGGAACCCTTATATAAAACATAAAAACATTTCTTATTTTCTTTAATTAATAAAGATATAAGTAAATATGATGATAATTGTAGTAGCATCCACTTAAAACTAACCTCAATTATGAAGTTGAATGATATATAAACCTTGTGAACCAAAACTGCAATTAAAAAAATCACATGCACATCTAAACCAATAAATCTTGTTAGTTCATTGACATTCCATGTAAAGATCACCTAACATGCCATTTCCCTTCTAAATTTGACTCAGATAATAGTACCCATTCCATAAAGTGTTGCCAAGGTGTAGTTTCCTTGTGTTATGCTTGTACATTTTCGCTTCCCCGTTGGAGATTGATAGTTGATATATTTGTTTCTACATATTTCTTATACCATCTATTTTATATTTCACAAGTTGATGTTTTGTTACATTTTTTTGATACACTATTATCAAGCCCTTTTTTATTTACATTTTTTTTTGTTTCTTCTCATCAATACAGGCTGATTGGGCTGCCATCCACAAGGACAACCCATAATATACATAATCCCTTTTAAAGCCTTTAGACAAGTCTTACAATGATTTGGTGTTATTTGACAAGAGATATTTTTCGAAGAATGTGATAAATTCCCAGAAAAGAACTATGTGAAAAGTAAATATGCCGCATTTTTTTGGAATTGATTCTCTAGACACCATCATGTGTGTTTTGGAAGTTTAATACTGTTATATTTATTTTGTTCAAATAATAAATTCAAATCATTAAGAAACGTTCGTTATTCTCCATAAAACCTTATATTTATTTGTTCTATTGAAATAAATGTCATGTCCATGCAACTTTTGATGCTAAGTAATAAGAATGTTTGGAAAGGATATTAATTCTGTTTTTCTTTTAGGGATATAATTTTTTTTATGGACATGTAAACATACCGATACTATTATAGAAAAATCAATCCATATAATCCACAGATATCCAATAAAGCTAACATCAAGTTCAATCCAGAATAAACTATGGTTAGCATAAGGTAGAAAGATGTTCGCTAAAATTTAAATTATATTACATATTTACAATAATAAATGAAAAGTTTATGTTACAAATAAAAGTGAACAAACCTTTATCAATAGATCAAAAATCAAATTTCAATAATTTGATAGCAATGAGATATTTTAGATATAGTCAATTGTATATTAGTCATTTCTTATTAATGTGTTTCTTAGATGGCGAGTCAACAGAACTGAATTGAGAGAGTATAATTGATCTTGTTTCATTGATTTAACAAATATATGTACATAGTGAATTTTGACTAATGAATATCTAATAAGTGTTTAATCATGGAATGAATGCGTTGAAAGCTTGATAATGAATATAGTGTATTGCTGTACTCTTTAGTTATTATATTGATTGTTGTTGGTTTGGAGATTTTATGATGAGTGGAGAATGGGTTAGTACATAGACGAATGACATTGCTGAATGAATGTAGACATTGGAAAAATAATCAAGCAGTAAAACTCTAGTGGTTGTTTGAAGCAATATTCACCACCTTAAAGTCGTTTGTCGAGTATGAATCAATACTCGTCCAATGTCAAAGTACCTACAACAAGGGTGTGAATCCGAGTGGGGAGATGTTAGTTTGAAGTTTCTTGTTTTCATGAGGCAAAATGTCAAAGATGGAAAAGAAAGGTGAGTGGGGAAAAGGTGGGATGAATTTCCACTGAAGAAAATTCTTCCATTCATGTTCAATCCTAGACTTTATAGGTATTCTGACATTTGAATTTCAGTCCCAAACTTTTGAATTTCTAGAAATTTTTCTTGTAAGTATAAAACTGGGATATTCACAAGTTTGGTATTTTGCATTAAATGTCTGGATCTAAGCTCAGATGTCAAAATCGCTTTTGTAGATGATTAAAATGTTATGCATTTGATAGTGAGCCTTTGGTATCGAGATGAGTGACTTTTGAGGTTTCGGTTTGAACAACGTTTATTCAAATATAATATTTAAAAATAATAATGTTATTGAAAGCACAAGCGGTGTTGTTCAAGATTGTGAAGAAAACGAGATGGATGTCGATTTTTTGGAGGATGCTAGCTATGTTAGGGAGGATTGTGAAGGCATGCTTGAGAAAAGTTTTAAAAACCATCATTGATTATGCTTGGAAACATATGAATTTTATAGATATGCTGCATTTTTATGTATGTTGCATTTTAAAGAATATTAAAACTTGCATGAAATGTCTAGTTTCAACAATTATATGAAGAATAGAGCCAAATTTCATCTTAGATGCTATTTTTTTGCTATAGTATCATTGAATATAGAGATATCTATCCAATGGTCTAAAAAAAATCTCTGCTTCTGTCATATTATTTTGTGCATCATTATAACTTAATATCATGATGTCTTGTACATAATTATTTCATTTAACGGGGTTTTTATTCATAATTATTTCATGTTAGACTAGTGCTAGTGATGACTCTTCTGAACTCACACATAACATAATGTCTTGTGCATTAGGTTCAATACAAGTTGAATTTCATTTAATCTTTATCTCTTTCACTAGATTATTGAAGAAATAGCCAAAACTATTATGCGCATGATGATGTATGGACCATGTCTTATAGGCTACACTCGTGTTTGTGCATGCTATTCTTATAACTTTATATGCTGCATAACTACAATTAAGGGTAATTTTGTTTGATAAGAAGTTAATTTGTGTGCAAATCTTTTTCTAAGGAATAATGAAATTGAACTAAGTCTGTCAGTTTGTTTTAAATTGATAGTGATGGTTTGAATGCATTTGATTGATACTATATATTTGGAAATAATGGAAAATAACAATGAACATATTTGGAGCACAGGGTAGCTAAATAGTGTAAATAGGAATAAATAATCAACATATATTTGGAGAATATGGTTGCCAAAGGAGTAAATAATAAACATTTTGCTAATATTAAATTACCAAGTGAAACTATAAAACATACCTCAGGAACCAATCTAACTTGGAAGATCAGAGTGAGTTGGTTTGAGTATCAAAGTATTTTGTTTGTCCATGTTTGAAGAAATATTACAAGACTAATTAAATAAGGTTTTAGTACCTTTTTCAGACCAATATTTTATTTTGCTTTATTTTCATTTCTTTGGTAAGTGATTAAATATATCTGACTTCTTTTATAGGACATTGTTTCAAAACTTATTTGGTTGTAGTAAAAGCAAAGAAAAATGATTTCGATGCGATTATCTCTTATTAAATTCTATTTTATGGTTAGTTTACTTTCAAAATTATTGATGTTAATGATTGTAGGATGAGTTTTATATACTTATGCTACCACCTTGGGTTCTGACTGTTTGATAGATTTATTACCTAAGCGTATGATGTTAATGACAGACAGACAGACACGAGGTTATGTTTTCATTTCCCCTTTTTATGCAGTAATTTAAAAGCTTGAACTTTATCTTATTATCATTTAACTAAATTTGAAAACACGAAAAAAATTATATATTGTCATAAGATATGCTTCATATACTTATTAAATTCAACTATATATTTGTAAGCATAAATAATGGTGCATATGATATGTTTTTGTTCTGCAGAAAATGAGTAAAAGAAAGAGGGCTGCTCAAAAATGGCTAAAAGCAATCGAAGAATCCACCACATCCAATGATAATGCAAAAGACAAGGACAACATAGTGGATGACAACATTCGTATTAAAGAAACTCGCTAGAAATTGGAAGCCAAGTCAATCAAATGGAAGTAAACGCTTAGAATAATGATGCTCGAATTCAAGACAATGCTGAAGCAGTTGACAAAGATATAATGCAAGTTTTAGAAAATTTTGAAGTTGGCGTGAATGAGGGAACTACTCGAGATGCCATTGAAAATCCAGTTGTGAAGCGCAAAGGCAGAGGTCCAACCAAAGTGAAAAGACTTCCATCGAATCTTTTTAGTCGTATTAAAGTCGAGTTTGATGCAGATGGCAAACCAATAGGAGATGAGTCTATCAAGCTATTTTCATATCTAGGTCCGCTAGTAAGGGAACATGTTCCGGTTGCACTTGATAAGTGGAAGAATCTAAGTGATGAAATTCAAGTTGCTTTGTGGGAATGCATTAACCTATATACTATTTTTTTATACCATATATCATTTCTGGCTCTATGTAATCTAATAGCAGTATATATTCTCTCTGGTTATCATAAAATGACCCATTCAGAGAGATAATTCATCTTCTTTACTTGTCCATGCTCCTCTTTTCAATCCCTCTTTAAATTCAAAATCTTTCTTCATTTTCTAATAGTTAAATCATTTAGAGTAGCGCTTTTTGAACATAACATTGAATGGAGTTCATATGCCTTTAAATAATCAAAGCACAACAACCTCCATAACTAATAGACCAAATTTAGCTGCGTATCTTTTAGCGAGGTTACTAAAATGGTAATGTTTTTGGAAAATTATTTATTTCATTTCCCAAAAATACAACTGCTATTTTTCATTTGATGACTTATAGTAGGACCAATACTCTGCCTTTTTTATCGCTATTTTTAGCAACATGAACCACCACATGAAATTTGTCCCTATTATGTTGATTATATTTAATAGAATTATCATTGGATCTTTCTCATTAATATTGACTATTTGATGGTTGTTTTTACATTTGCTTTGCTGAGAAACAATCAAAATGTTGATATAACATTTTGTCAAAAAATAAATGATGAAGTCAATGAACCAAACTAGGTTTATTCACGTGTTATGATCAAAACATTATCTAAAAGTTAAAGTTGTTTAATTGAACCTAAGTTGAAATTTATGAAACCTATCAAAGTATATTAAAACATGTTTCGCATGGGTCACCAAGATCAACAAACTCTGGAAATAAATGGTAAGTTAACTGATTGCACACTCATTTACTTACTGGGCTTGGAGGATTACAAACCATTATTGGAGGAAAGTGACTTCATGCAGTTATCTGTAGAGCAAACTTATGGTAAGGATAGTTGACAATGCTTACAAATTGAGTAGTTAGATTGGAACTTAGGTTTCATTAAATTAAAATAGTATTCTTGTATATATACAAAACAGTTTACAACTATCCATCTTATTTTCTAAAATCGGAATGTTTAAATATTGCAGGTTAGATTTAAATTGGATGAGGAATGGCAAAAAGCGTGCATATTTCAACAAATGGGGTGCATTTTTAGAGGTTTAAAATCTAGATTAGTTAGCAAAATAGCAGATGCAAGGAATGAAGAAGAAAAAAATCGGCTGAAACCCGACAACCTAAGTATGAATGAGTGGAAGAATTTTGTCAAGTCCAAAACGACTCCAGAGTTTAAGGTAATAGTTACACATTTAATGTTGATGAGATGTGACAACCAAGCTTGATTTTTTAATGCACGTTTTCATTTTATTCTTAGGAATTGAGTTAGAAATATCAAGCTATTAGAGACAATCAGATACCACACACATGTAGTCATAAAGGAATGACTCGAGTGGCCGATGACTTGATAAGAATTACTAATTTATATACCATAAAATTTATTATCTAGTTAGTCGTTGTGACGTGTTGTAAAAAATATTCTTTACACATAGAAAAAGACGAGCCCTCATCCATCTTCTGTCTGTCGAGCTCAAGTTTGGATCAAATCTCACACACGAAAAAATGGCGAATCGGTAAATTCGACTGCCGTAGATGCTATTGTAAGTACTTTGAAATTTTATTAGATAGCAATTTGTTTGCTATTGTGATAGTTCGATTGTGTATAATATGCATGTATGACAACATGTGTAGGAAAAAATTAAACAAATACAGAGTTATTTTCCATAACTTCATTTTATTCAACACGCGTTGGAGACGTTGAAGGTGAGATAGTAGCATGGCCAGCTACTAGAGTTGTTTTGCGCAACTTTGATAACTTTGAAAAAGAAGATAATGGGGTAATCTTTCATCTTTATACTAATTAATTTTTTATTTTCAATGTACAAAAATAATAATATATTCTTTTTTAGAGTAAAAGTAACAACATAGATCATAAATGCAAACTAATCGATTGGAGTGGGAGTGAAGAATTAGTCGCAGAAGGACGACTGTATTCGAGTGATCCAAAACAACTTGTGAATGATCTCCCTCTTGGTCCAGCAACCATTGCAGTTTGGATAGATAATCCAAAAATCGAAGATCCTTTTCTATGGAGGCCCACTAAAGGATTGACACGAGTTGGAGAAGCCATTGGTATCAAAGTTGCATGGCCTGAATCAAAAGTAGTTATCGAAACAGTTAACACTACATCATCAAATAATCATATGAGTAATGTCGGAGTTGTCGAGAAGGTAGGTATCAAACTTATTTATATTTGATTCAATTATTTTTTCATTGTACAAATTATTGAGGCACATGATAAAATAATCTCTTTGTTCAATTGATAGAGTACAAATTCTATGGAAAAAGGTAAATGCAAGCTGATCGATTGGTTGGGAAAGAGCGAAATAGTTGCATTAGGCCGCATGTCTTCAACCGATCCAACTTCATTGGTTCATTGTGTTCCTTTAGGGAAAAATGCAATTAAAGTTTGGGTAGATATTGTAAAAATTCCAAAAGCACGTTTATGGAGAACAACGTCTGATTTAGAAGTCATTGAAGATGCTCTTCGTATTACGTTAGCTTGGCCTGCTGCGAATGTTATAATGGAATCAATTTCTATTAAGTATAATTCAAACTTTGTTTAGATATGAGACTATTTTGATTTGGTTGCTATCTATTTCCTATTCGCTTTTGGAACATGCTTGTGTGATGCGATCACCATGATTGGGCCTAATATCCCAAAGCTAGCGTTAGGTTGATTATATGCTTATAGCTCCTAACGACGAATAAAGAAACAACATTGCTCCCACAACACCATAATTTATAAATGGTACAAATGAATTTAGCAATGGAAATAACCGTGGAGACATGGTGCAGTGTAGGGCCAAACTGAATTAAATTGGACCGTGTATTGATGTAACTAAATTGCTATAGGTACTCTTTTGGTGATAGCCTGAAAAGAGTGCATAAACTAAAGCTAAAGTAAATTTATGTAAACTAGTATTGGTGGCACTTGACAATGTACTGTTAGCTGAGAGTTGAGATTGACAATGTAAACTAAAGTTGTAAGTAAATTTATGTAAACTAGTATAGCCTGAAACATTGACAGTTGCAATCCCAATGTTATATCAGTGCTGCAATAGAAGTGTAATATATATGCCGAGAGTTGAGATGTGTCACACTGGGGTTGAATGCATGATGATCTAATATGAAGATCTGAAAGTTAGGGACTATAGCACAAGCAAACAGGCTAGCCTATAGAGTGAGCAGTGAAAAGCAAGTAGGTGGTAGCAACATCTCGGGTATCAGAACGTTGCGCAAAGATTGACTTCAAGCACTGTTAGCTGAAGCTCATGTTTGAAGCATAAAGCAGATAGTTGAAGCTTTGCTAGTATGTGCAAATAGATGAAGAAGGCAAACGGGCTGAATTATATAGTGCACGTAGATAAAGGCAGTTCTGAGTTGGTAAACAGTAGTTGCGCGAGGCGGTTCTAAAGTGAGTTGTTGGAGCAATAACTGTTGAATTCTATGGTTGTTAAGGATCTTTCTGCAATGTAGTAACATTTTCTATCAAACTAGAAGTTTGCATGAAATAACAAGTCTATTTGAAATAGTTGGTCTTGTCTGAGTTGCTTGTCTATTTTGAGTGAGCCTTTGTGGATGTTTCTTAGTTATTTTGAGTGATTAATTCATAAAGTTTCTGTTTGAAACCATGTTGTTTAGTACTTATACATTTCTACATTTATGACTAACATACGCATGTATGTGCTTCTTTTTAATAGGTGTTGTATGATGCTTTTGACGTTGCTACATGATGTCACACTCTTTCTCCTTCAGATCAGTCATGCTTGCATTAATGCATTGTCTATCGACGTTCATACGTCTTTGTTTTTAGTATGTATCGTTTTGGTTAGCTAGTGTTGTATGTATTGTTACTTTTGGTCACAAATATTTATATGCTTAATATTCCGTGTGTGAAATATTATGGATATATATTTTGTGGTTTGGTTTATAACCCCATTTGATTATATACATTACAATGTGATAAGTGTGGTATTTTGAATTGTTTAATATATTAGTTGAAATAAGTTTAGTAGAATTGAAAATTGTAAGCTTGAATGTATATGGTAATAAAAAATTGCAATGAAATTTTTTTTTGAGCGTTTTAACTATGCTAGGAAAAGAAAAATTATTACAGCTTTCATATACTATAGAATTATGCCAGTGCTATACAAATTATTTTGCAAGGATTAAATAGTTTTCATAGCAAAAAACAATTCTACAATAGATAGTAATGAATTTTCTATAGCATTTCAATGCGTAATAAAACAATAATATTTCCACAGCATTTTTAGATGCATAATAATATGACATGATAACATATTATAGCAATTAAATGATGTCATAATTGTTAGTATCATAAAACACAACTCTATGTAAAAGTCCATTTTCCATTGCAATTTTGAAACGCTATTGTATATGTCAGGCTTATTACAACTTGTTGATCTATGGAGTTTATAGAAACGCTATAGAATGTTTAATAGCGGTTTTTGAACGCTATAAATAGGTGTGTTTGTTGTAGTGTATATGCTTTTCCCCAAGTTGAAAGAATGATTTTAAGCTAAGAGAATTGCATTTTGACTATCAAAACTCACTTCACTCCATATATACAAAGCCCAAACACATGATAACCATTTCAAATATAGCATTTGCTTAGCTACTTCAACAACATCTATAACCTCTATCTATATAGTAGACAAAGCAACTATCATCTATAACCTCGCTCTCCAACTAATAGATATCCCTCCTAGAGTGAATACATAACCTAAGGTTGACTTTCTTCGATATCTATCACGATATGGTCATAATCACAAAATCCAACCAGGTTGCAATCTCTTTCCCTGCCGTTAAAAACAAGCTCATGGTTGGAGTTCCTCTAAGATATCTGAAAATATACTTTATTGCTTTCTACTAATTCTTCCTCGGACTTGTCATGTATCTGCTAACAAATCCCACAACTTGTGTAATGGTAGGCCTAGTGCAAACCATATCATACATTGAACTACCAACTACTCTTGCATAAGGCACCATCTCCATGTAGTACTTGTTCTTATCTGAGATAAAAAATCCTTTACTAGAAAGCTGTATATGCAGAGGCATGGGTGCACTAATTGTCTTTGCTCTTTTCATGCTATACCAAGCTAGCACCTTTCGACTTTACTCCTTTTGAGTTAGCTTCAAAAGTCCTAGCTTTCTATCTCTATAGATTTTCATACCCAAAATATTCCTTGCTTTGCAAAGGTCTTCCATATCGAATTCCGTCTTTAACTCCCCTTCCATAGTGCATAGCCACTTTGAGCTATCACTCGAATTCATGGCTACTTAAAAGTTAAATGGATCATCATGAATCACATGTATAGGACATAGCCAAACTGATTACCAAGGCCAAGGTTTACATACTTACAATCACCAGACCTATTGGGTAGTCTAATAGTCCTACGACTGGCTTGAATGTGTACAATATCGCCTAAACTCCTTTCAACTCCTTCTTGATCTGAACTTTCTCTAGCTTCATGCACATCACCAACACTACTAGAAAACACATATAGACTACTCTACAATGTCTCATCAACTGCATCTTCATCTCTATAAATAAGAGCTACAATTCTCTTATTAGGCTAAAATGTAGGAACTTCTTTCATCTCTTTAGGCCTATCAGAAACTACCGATGTGGCTAGTAAATCTTTTATAGACTTGAATAATGCAGAGTCATCAAATGCAAGAAGTTGGAATGCATAATCTTCCTATCAACATCGTTCTGAATGCGATATTCTTTGACTCCATCCATGTATCCTTAAATATGCCCTCGTATGCTCTAGCCTCCAATATATCATCACCTATATGGTGCACATACACAAAAAATCCAAAAATGTGAAAATAGCCAAGATACACTACTTCACATCTCCACTTTTTCTATGGAATCTTCCCATCTATGGCAAAGCATAAAATACGATTTATAATATGCGCTGCAGTTGATAAAGCTTCCAGTCAAAATCCTTTAGAAAAGCATGTTGTCAATCTCAAGCAACGGTCCTTTTTAATTAGAGTTTGATTTATCCTTTTAGCAATCCCATTCGATTATGGATCTCTAGGTATGGTGAAATGTCTCTAAATGCCATGTGGCTTAATTAAACCGAGGAACTCCTTAGAGACAAATTTATCGCCACTATTAGACCTAAGCATATTCAACTTACAACTAGATTGGTTCTCAACTACCACCTTCCAAGCTTTAAACATTTCAAAGCCTTTTGATTTAGTCTTCATTACATAGACCTGAACTTTTAAAAAAAAATCATCGATGAAGGAGATAAAATACTTTGCTCCCCCAATGGAAGTAGTAGCTATAGGTTCCCAAACATCTGTATGCACATAATCAAGCACTCTCTCTGATCTATGGAGTCCAACTCCAAAAAATACCTTCATTTGTATTCCCAACATGCAATCCTGATAGAAATCCAAATTGTTAAAGTTTTCTATTTCAATCGTCTTCTATCTACGAAGCAACTCTAAGCTCTTCTCCGAAATGTGACCAAATCTGAGATGCCAAAGTCTGATGCATCTAAAGCACGAAAACTATTTACTCCAATGCTAGACTCCGGAAGTACTATGGTTCCCTTCAACGGGTACAAATTTGGGAGCATATCTTCCTTTATCAAAACTAGTGCATCCTTAGAAACCTTCAAACTACCCCTCTCCGTAGTCACCTTGCATCCCAGGATGTCAAGTAGCCCGAAGAAATCAACAATTTCTAAAGACCTAGAACATAGCGAACACTTGTCAAAGTGAGTATCACTTCGTCAAACATCTGAATCTGTATTGTACGCTCTCCTATGACTCTATAATTAGCAATGGTTCCCATACAGATTGCACTTCCCTCCTTTCCAAACCTAAGAGCTAAAGAAATCCCTATTTGGTGTCATATGGAAGACGTCTCTGAATCAATCATGCAATGGTTTGATACATCTGATACTGTTTTAGTTAACACATAGTCAGATACAGTCTTCTCCACCACAATTGATGAACATCCAACCTCAGTCTTTCTCTTATAATATAGACAATCTTTCTTCCAATAGCTTGGTTTCTTACAATGGTAGCACTTCCTATCCCTCGACTTTCGTCCCCAACCATTTTCGAACTTCCTAAACATGAAACACCCCCAAAGATTCCAACTCTTCTTTTCCTCTCTACGACTCTCAACAAATAGACCTTGACTACTGATCCCTTTTCCACTATCACTCATCTCCTTTATCTGATCCCTTAAGTCTTCAAATAGAAGACCCGAATTCACAACTTCTACTATCAAAGTATCTCTGCCATATATCAGACTATTGGCGAAACCCATGTATCGCTACGGAAGGGAACACAAAATAAACTATCACCTTCTACTCTTCGTCCATCTTCAAATCCACAGTCTTCATCTTGATCAAAAGATCATCGAAGAAACTAAGATGCGTCTTGACCGAAGTACCCTCTCTCATCATCATGGTGAAAAATGTCTTCAACAAATTTAGACAGTTAGTGAGTGATTTCTTTAAGTAGAGATTCTCCAGCTTGGTCGAAATTCCTCTAGCCGTGCTTTAATTGCTAATCTTAAGATAACATTCTTTTCCATAGCCAACTATAGAGTAGTAAAAGCTCATTCTTCTATCTTTTCCTTCTCTACTGTTGAAACATCAACCAATAACATCTTGCTGTCAAACATTACCTTATGAACTTTATTACTCCTTAGAACAGCCTTCATCCTCTATTGCAACTTCTCAAAATCATTATCTTCATTCCACTTCTCTATTGCCAATTGAGATCTTGATGCACCATAAGATCCTCTAAGGGTCTTGCTTTAACTGGGGTACCTTCATCTCTTGCAATACTGCCTAACACCTTCTATCAACCAATCAAACAGCTTTGATAACATACTGTTGGGTAAAATCCAAGATTCACCCAAACATAGCAGAAATAAATTAGGAACGTGTTGATGGTGAGATAAAATAAATAAAATAATAGTGTCCTAAAAGACAGCATATCATAGATGCAAAGAAAATAAATTACACACGAGATTTATATTGGTTCCACTATCGCAAGATAGTGTATATCCACTTTGGGATAATAAATCTTTGTTACTTTATTGGAGAAAAGAGTTACAAGATATTGATATTAATTTGGAGGCTAAACCTAGAAGAGGAATTGACAAGATCCTCTTTTTTAATTGCATTAGAGATACACACAACAATGAACCCTATTATAATAGTCTCTGGATGCTCTCTATCATCAGATTAGAATATATGCAGAAGATATGCTGGATCTATTTTGGAAACTCTAACTTGGTAGGAGAAAGTTGAAATTGTCCCTAAAATTTGATCATTAAAATCTATTTAAATTCATTGCACCAGTTATATGGGATTCCCATCAATCGACCGGTGCCAGTGACTGAAAGGAAATTCCTATCGACTACTGAAGCAAGGGTATGCTCAGGATAAAAATGCACCAAAACATAGTCGGTGGCGACTTTATCAGTCGTTTGGAAATAGTTCCAATCGAATGGTGGTTGCCCTCAGTTGATTGGTTGTTTATAGATAAAGCTAAAAAACGCCAATACACTCCCTCTTCTCCTTCATTCCTTTGCCTATTATTTACCGCTTCTCCTTACCTCCATAAAATCTCTTCTTCCTTTTATCTTCTGCGATAACCCATACCTCTCAACACATCGATCCAAAGCCTAGGGTGACATTCGAACTCGCATCGGTGCTAAGAAGTACGAGCTATTGGGTTTTTAAAAAACTGCTAAAATTAAGAATAAACATATATGATCTAAGATATACTACACTTTTAGAACTCACAGTAAAGAACAAAATATAAATATAGAAAATAACCATCTCAGAAAATATCTCAAAACACAATCTTAGAAAACAGTACGCAGTCAAATATATAGTACACAGAAATACAACCCATAGTCTGATAAAGTACTAAGTATTGATAAGATGGACAATTACATGGAGAGTAAATAAAAGGATAAACAACCTCTGTGATGAGCTCGTCTCTCCACGTAATGAAATCGGGTTAATTATCTGTTGCCCTATCCTTCTGCGGTGGGGAAAAGGAAAAAGGGTGGGTCAAAGAAAAGTCTGGTGAATGAGTATATGTTTAATATATGGTGATCTTGTGTAGTTGACTTTAATTCTACTTTATGTGACCTAGGGTGCTCAATAAATGTCCGTGTATTCTTAGGGTCCTTTACCTAAGGTGTTTTATTTAATGCACACCTGCACTAACTACTAGTGCAAGTTTCTACAAGGGTCGAAATATGGATCGAACCTCAATAACTAACGATCAGCTATAGCTATCAGAGCTACTCAACACAGGGTCATTCTACAACTTTTCCATATAGGACTACATCTCATATTACAACTACACATAACTATCTCACATAGGTTTCCCTACTATTTCTACATGGGAATAAATTTCCAACACTACGACTATACGTACCCAGCTACACATTTAGAGGGGACTCGAAATGTCGACTTGCAAATGTGTCTCATTGTCTTTACGACTACACATAGGATTTTTGATCTTTTCTCCCTCCTTATATGTATGTATGTATGTGTATATACATTCACATATACCATAACATTGTGCATATCCTTAAATGTGAAAATCTTAAAACCTGTTTAGATCTCAAACCTATAAGTCTATGTAACTTCTCTAATAAGATTATCTCTAAGATCGTAGCACTAGAATCGCCCCTATTCTTTAAAATATTAAATCTCCTTCGCAAGTGGGATTTATCAGTGGTAGACAAATAACTGAAAACATCCTCCTTGCTTAGGAACTAGTCTTCCAAATTCTAGGATTTAACATTATCATCAAACTACTAAGGCCTATGATTGGATCTCATGGTTTTTTATCATTAGAGTGCTTAAGTCCCTCTGTTTTTATGAACCTTTTATTGATATGGTATGGAGAATCATATCAAACTACCGGTACTCCATCCTCATTAATAAGGTGCCCAAGGATTACTTTAAATTTTACAGAGGTGTAAGACAAGTTGATCCCTTATGCTCATGCTTTTCATCATCCCTTCGGAAGCTTCAAACTATGGCATCCATAACCTATGGGCAGGGGCACATGCACACCTTTTATTACCCTAGTGGTACACCCTTTATCTCCTCTCTTTCTTTTACCAATGACATTCTTTTCTTTAGGAATGGACAGTCTAGGTCCGTCTAAAACCTCATTCATTTCCTTCATGCATATCAGTGGACTTGCGAACAAAATGTTAATGTTGACAAAAGCTTTGTTATTACTTCCTCTTTTACTACTCAGTTAGCGAAAGCAAAATTCCACGAGCTCATTGGCTTTGCCAGGCTTCCCTCCCAGACACCTATCTAGGTATCCATCTCTGTAGGTATAAGAAACTAAATCTTTATTTTTGCAATCTCACCGCCAAAGCAAGTAGACTTATCGGGAAGTGGAGCTCCGCTCTCATTTCCCAAGCTGGCAAGTCGGTCTTTATCAGCTCTTTTTTATCTCTCTTGGTTCTCACATCTTTGTAGCTATGACTCCAAATGGATCCTTTTATATCAATTATAAAAAATATACATTAATTATTTCTGAGGTTGCTTTGGTAGGCAAAATAAACACCATTGGGTCTCGTGGGATTACATATGCCATTTTTAATTAGAAGGTGGTCTTATCTTGCGTGATTTGCGTGGTGTTTGTAAAGTCTACGCATACAAGCTTTAGTTCCACTTCTTCCAAAATGACTCTCTCTATTCCAAATTTCTTAACCACAAATATTATAGATTTTCAACCCATGGCTTCCACAGTACCTATAACAACCCACACTTTAATAGGCTTGGATTTTGACTAAAGCGAAACCTAAGTCTCGTTGATTTTTGTAACCTATAATGAACATAAGCATATCAAAGAGAGATCAATTTAACTCACGGTGAAATAGAAAAATATAAAATAATAAATTTACCAACTAAGGCTACTACCTTAGAATCAATATTATTCCTTGAATGTCTAGTTGCTTTGTCAGCACTGAGCAAGAATGAGAAGACTCCACAATCTACAGTTCCCATCTTGCACTAGTAACATGTCCCTTTAAATCTACCATGTGGATTGTAATGAGAAAAGCGGTCATAAGAACATTCTTGTAACTGGAAAATTACATACTTTACCCATAACGTTAATTTATGTCGATTGATTTCCATTCAAATGTTAGGTTATTATTTACGGTTAATCCGTTCAATCCTACGTGCGCGTATGATAGCTAACCACCCCCGAGATATAGTTATATATATATATATGCATATATATCTAAACATAAACTACCCAAAAACCATAGCCACTTAATACTTCTTAAATAAGGAAGAGGCGGACCCAATGACCATTTAATACCTCAACCCCAAAACGGGCCCTTCTGCAACCTAAATGCTAGTCAATTGGTCCTAACTATAGAGATCGATGCCCCCTATATATGGCTTTATAATATAATTTCCATATTACTAACGCATCTCAAAGACTCATCTAATGGTTAACTAGCGTACCTTTGACAAACAACTAACTAAATAACTTTGAGGTATTTCAGTATTTCATACGGATTCTACACTAGTAGGAAGCTGAATCCATTAAGGCATAACTCGAGTTTTTGCTACCGACCGCTTTGGACTGCTATTGGTCATAGCCTATATGCCAGCCCTACTATTGAGTGCTGGTTGAAAAATAATATTGACATAGCCTCATCGACCTTCGATAGCTAAAATCACATTTAGACTAACCTAATGTAAGTCAAGGAAATACCTCTTTTAGTTACTTAATACATCTTATTAGAAATGAAGCAGACCGCATTTCTTTAAAAGTACCGGACCATTTAATACTTCAAATTTGAGGCGAACCCTTGGTATAATTTCCCCTACCCATTCGAAAATGCAAATCCCTTCCTGACGGGTCCTACGATTGGAGATGTTCCATATCAGTAGTAAGTATACACAACTACTGGAAGCTTCTAGGTGAAGGACAGACTTCAGTTGTATAACTCTTTTGATCTTGCATTCTAAATCATTAAACCAAACCAATTATTATAGCTTAAATGTTAGGCTAGGCCCACTAATTCACGCTTGTTCTAAATGCATAATTAAGGCTGTATGGTTTCCTCCTATGAAAATTATACTCATTCTAGCATTTAATTTCTATCTTGTATGCTTATTTACTATATTGCATAAACGTTAATTGTTCATAATAAATGGTCATTATTATTATAACTGGGCAATCTCTAATCACATTTATTTACCCGTTTCGATTCAGCGTATCACGCCTATTTCCCAACAAATACCATATTAAATCCTTTAATCGGTTTCATTGAACACATTTATGTCCTCATTTAATTCCTGTAAATCCCTATTAACTGCACATTTAATGTCCTGTAAATTTGGAGTTACTATCTTTTTTCCATCTATACCTCCTAATCTAAAGATTTGTTACATCATTTATAACTAGACGTCATAATTATAACTATTCTGAATATCGACGTATATTACGATATATATAATTATATTTTTAATTAGTAGGCGCAGTTATGCATACACACATGGATACACATAAAAAAACCTAACACAATAATTCATAGGCTAAGGAATTTCAAAATATTAATTTACACATTTAATTTATTAGAGTTATCCTTCCCAAAAAGGATTATCGCTATAACTTTCCTTAAACTACCCTAAGTGAGACTTGTGCTTCGTTTGAAATTACAAGAAATCATTTCATTTTCTTTTATTGAAATAGACAGTGCAAACAACGAAGAAAAATATCTGTATTTTACACATCCCTTTCTTTTTTGGTATATCCCTTGTTGATTCAAACGATGCATTTTTTATGCATTTGTGGAATTAGATAATTTATGAAAATTACATGAAAATGGGTACAATTAAATTATACCCCGCCCCCAATAAATTAAAACATAGAAATTCACATTCCAAGTCAAATTAGGGAAATCTAAACTAATACTAACATTTTACATTTTAACTATAAATTTGGAATAAATTTTACAACTTTATCAAATTAGGGTGTAAATTATGTTCTTATTCCAGTTACTTATCTTATAAAATATGTAGGCAATATTCCTATACATTCTTTTAAGTCCACAACTCATTAGATCTTATATCTTATATAGGCATAATAATTAAATAAATTCAACGATATAAATTTCAATATTATAAATAAATTATATAATTTCTTACTCATCTTTCAAGCTTCCAAATCTCCCAAATCCGAATTATCCCTTTACTTGACTCCTTTTCTTCTCCAATTCAAAAGAATATGCATAACAAGGCATATACATACTACTAGAATTACAGATCCGAGAAGAGATTTGGGGCTGAAGGGAATATAAATTTATAATAATAAATTTACTTTATTATTTTGCAATGTTGATTTTCTTCTTCTCCTTTTCTCTTTTATTTTCTGCCTTCTTTGATTTGTTATACATAATATTTTATAATTTCTAGACATAGTGGAGAAGGGAAAATGGTAGAACTTTGCTGCTTTGATAAGAAAATATCAGAAGAGAAGTAAGAGGTTAGACTTGTATTTATAGACGTCCAAATCAATCATATATGTTAGATTAAAATAATTAAATCTGAGCTGTTTGGCCAAGGACCAACCATAGCTCCATACTCTTAACCGGTCGATCGCCCTATAAGCAATCGACAACCAACGATCGAGTGGCACAAGTAAGGGGGTCGATTGGTGGGGTCCTACATTTATTATTATTTACTTCCTACTTTCATTTTTTAATTATTTTCTTTTCGAAAACTTCAAACATTGTAACTTCTTCGTTTGAACTCCAATCATAACACATCAAATATGGAAGTTGCTTAGAAAATCGCCACAAACGAAATGACGCAAGTTTTCTGGCTAAAATTTGAAGTTTGCTCAAATTATTTTTTTGAGCTTTATTAATTATCATTAATTTTTAAGGGATGTTACATTTTCCCCCTTTAAAAAAAATTTGTCCCTGAAATTCCCCAAGGGTTGTGTCATGTAGCATAGCATGCTACCAATCTAAACTATCCAACCAATTAGCGTACAACCATTTTGCAGCCAAATGTGTACAAATGCATAGTATATCACAACATATATGGTCTGCATGCTGAAATTTTTTAAATCGGCGCCTCCTATATGAATGCATTCTTTTAAAAACATTTTGGAAATATGATGTAAATAACTTATATATACTGGTAGTTCTGTATGTATGCAAGTTTTCAAAAATCAAAAATCTTTTTTCACACAATAATCTCCACACTCATATGAGTAGTAGTACGGTTCAACCAATTTAGCATCCAATCCCTACTATCCAATACCTAACACACAATTTTTAATATCCAAAATTTTGAAAGTATAATTTTCTTAAATCTACACTCCAATGCCGAAAAAATAACTAAAATGGAAAATTTCACATTTCTACCATTCTTTTGGATACCTATTGTAACGAACCGAGCTTTTCGACCCTTGAAAATCGACATTAATACGTTCACTGTATAGCATGCCGAGCAATTGAGTGCCGGAAATACCAGATCATTAGGGGTGAAGAAGAAAAGGATAGAAGAAAATAGAAACAACAACAAAGAATCTCACAATTGCAGCGGAACAAAATATAATATACAATAACAGGTTTTTATACAAAAGAATCTGTATCTGTTAATATACATACAATCATCAGAGTACAACAATCAACACATCAATCTGGACAGCCAGTGCTGACTATACCAGTCTACACACATAGCGGAATATAAATCAAGTACGTGATATACGTCTGAGTCTCCTCCAGCTCATCTCTTGAGCTCCATAGCACTCTTACCTGAATCTGTAATACTCGGTCTGACCCGAGCATTATAATAAAATAACACCCGAGTCAGTCTGGAAAACCAGCGTGAGATAACGCACTCATTTTGAATTATTAATGTTATCAAAATCCTTTGAAAACAAAGGTATCTTGTAAGACCATGTCACACATAAATATTATGGGTTTTTCCCTTACGATAACCAAAACATTTTATATCAAAATTATCTGATATTATAATAGTGTCTATAAAAAGTAAAATAGAAAATAGCTAAAATGCTTGCATCTCACGTTTCAGCATAGTTGGGCACAATCAAAACCGTACGACGCTTATTGGAGAATGGATTCCATACAATGATTGGGCTATTGGAGTACCGCCCGTCACAATACACCTCTAGAAAAATATACCGAGGACCTCGCCGGGATCCCCTGCCAACACAAGACCGGCCTACCCCTAACCTGGATAGTACCGAATATGTTATCACCCCGGGTGTTCCCACCCTTTAATCGAGCGTTCACTTTTCCATGCACAACCATATCCATATTTATAATATATCCGAGGGTATCTAGAAAAGTGATAACATACCATAATTGAGTGCGACCCACTTAGCCTTGCTGCATCTCCCCTGTTTTAGTCATTTTCGGTTGATGAGGCTTGAGGCTACGTTTACCTTTCAAGAACAATTTCACTTAGAATGCTCATCGTCCTCCAATGATGATGTTCTGATAGCATTCGTCCATACAAGTTGTCCTGGGTCTGGACAAACTCAGTCGCCGTCTTCACCAACTTCATGATATTACCATTCATAACATTCAAACTGGCTCGAAGTGGTTTTCGAATAATTTAATTCGATCCTGGTCTCTTCGAAACGATCAACGAATTTGGCCAAAATTTGATAGTCGGTTATTTAACTATCAAATAACATCCATAAGCAGTCACTAGACCCATATTATAATTTTCCAAAATTTATTTCCAAAATATCTTTATAAGATATATATTCAAATCCCTTCCAAATTTTCAATATTTGAGACAACTCAAATACTTATCCATATCAGGATATTTCAAACCATCTCTTATTTCAACACTTAGAAAAATATTTAAAAATATATTTTTCTAAACCCCTTACTTCTCAACTCTTAGGAAAGTTCCATTTATTTCTCTTCTCTCAAAATCCTTCACAATTTATATTGTAAATTCCTTAACTAGTTTATAATGAATTCTATAAGTCCCGGGGTTCCTTAATTAGTTTCCTTTAATATATTTTTTAGAAACGGGTACTTTATTAACAAATAGAGAAAAAACACATATACTTCCATAATATGCCTCGTCAAAACATTTGTCTATAATTCCAAATATCCATTTATAACTTCTTTTATGAATCCTAATTCATTTTTTTGAAGTTCACTTTTATTTTAAAACTTCGAAAATTTTCCTTATATTTTCCCAAATTCCATGTTGAGAATTTCTCTTATAGATCCCACCTACCGAATAAATCCCGTTCCCAAACCTCGAGAAGATTTATAAATAAATTTAAACCATTCCAAAACTCTATATATATAGATAATAAGTATTTTAAAAGAATAATAATTTATTTTTAAAAACATGTTCAAGTAATTATTTAAAATATCAAAACACTTTTTATAAATATCAATAACTCATTTTTAGATAAATAAACCGATTTACAAAGCCGATTATAAAAATTAGAATTTATTTTCAATTAATTTTAGATATTTTGAAAAATTCACTTCCGAAGTATTTAAATACTAACTAGTTTAAAATTACATAGTTAAATAAATAGAATTTCCCTTTTTAAATCAAAACTTAAATTCTTAATAAAATATATTTTTAAAATCCCAATAACCAATTCAATTTATAAACCCCTCTCGATTTACAACACATCGATCCCATTCCGATTCTCTAACCATCCTCACTTTTCAAAAATAGAATTCACTATTTTTCCAAAAAATCTATTTTTCATATCCTGATATAAATTCACCCTGTAAAATTATATTCTAATTTATAAATTAATTTTCATTTTCCCTTGTTTATAAACATTGTTTATAAATTTATAACTCCTTTGAGTTTCACTTGTTTATAAAACTAATCCCATTTATAAAATCTCATTTTATAAATCTATTTCTTAATAAATTTCATATATTTCACAAATCTATTTAAAATATCAATTTCAACTCCTTTTCATATTTTCCATAAATATCGTTTAAAAATCCTTTATATAAATTATTTCAAAATCTCTATTTAAAATATTTTTACGAATAGTTAAATACAAACCAAAATTTATTATTGTTTTTATCCAAATCAATTTCTTAAAAATAATCCAAATTCCGATATAAATACTTTTTATATTCAAAATCACCTTTTAAATCCTTTCAAATTCCAAAAATAATATTTATGGTATTTAAAATACCAAAAGTTAGGCCAGTGCTACTATAGCATCCAATAATTCACATCACAACAATAATCTATAACAGATTATTCTAACACATCATATATTATTATATATGAAAAATAATCAATATAAATTTGAGGAATCTAGTTGGATCCCTCCAACCTGTTTCCTTGCATCCACAGATGTTAATACAACATAAAAATACCAATCCCACTTCGAGGGGGATGTCACGGTATATAGGGTCATCCGCTATTATGCGGGGCGCATAGGGTCTCATCCGCTCCAATAGCGGGAAATATATCCAACTACTAATATATATTACTATATATATATATAATATAATATATATCATTCAACAGACAATAATTTATAAATTCAACCAAGCATCCAAAATTAATTTTAACTATTTAAAATTAAATTCGGAAATCCAAATGAGTGAGAATTTCTCACCTTGATTTTTATTTTGCTAATCATTCCAATATAAATTCTTTCGTTCAAATTTCATAGCTCCAAACCCCACACGATTTACTCCATTCGATTTAAACCTCGTAAAAGCAAAATTGAATTATATAAGTTAACTATTTCAATTTTAATTGTAATTAAATTTACTAATGACACTTAAGCTAGTTAATTACCTTAATTAAACTAACCACTCATCAACAATCTGAGACAGCACTTCCAGCTCCTCCTCATCCCCTTTTGGCCGACGTAACCCACCATCACTTATCCTATCATCGACGAACAATCCATCAACTAGAGTCGCGACCTGGAAGCTCAGCCAGCAAATGAAGGAAATCGCGATTCTCTTCATAGGTCGCACTCCACCAATATCATCACCGAGCCACCTTACTTCGCCTGCCGACACTTTCCACCACCCTAAACTCGCCTCAGATCAGTCGCCTAATCGCGACACCCAATCCTTCCTTCGAAAACCAAATTGCGGCTCCTTCCCATGACCACGACCTAGCAACCTAACCATGAGACGCGTTCGCCTACGGAAAATCACCCCCCCCCCCCCCGCGTGCGTGCAGGCTACTCCAGCGTGATTTCGATCGCGCGACGTGTGTGTGTGTGTGTGTGTGTGTATTTAGAGACGAGCTGATTTTTTTAATTTTGATTTTTGATTTTTATCTCGTTCGAAGTGAAGAAGGGAGGAAAGTGATAACGTGTTTTAAACGAAAGAAAATGAAAGTCAAAGTATAAGCTTGAGTATGTAGGTTGGTTGATGGAACTGTGATTGAAATATATCATTTAAATTTTCAAAATATCTAGATATTTTTAGTACGAACTCCGATCGAGGTGCGCCGCCTGACATTCCTAATGTTATACCGCTATTACGAACCAAATGGAACATGTTTCGAAGCCTAATTCGATCGTATGTCGAAGATAGCTTTTTAAATCGACTATTTAAATTAAATTATTTCTAGGCGTTTGTAGATCGTATGACCCAATGGTAAATCCGAACGCTACGAAATTTGAAATCCGATAATAATACACTATTACGGATCCAATGGAACTAGTTTCGTCGAATTCCGTGACTATGCCCCGGATCGCTATTTTAATGCGTCGATTAAATCGACGATTTCTAAAATTTACGAAATCACTTGAATTTTTAAATCTCACTAACTAAATTATAATCCAAATCCAATATTTAAAACCATTTAAATATTCAAAATCCAAGGACGAAAAATCCGTGTCGTTACACTTATTTCGTTGTACTTTGCAACCTTCTCTTTTGCCCCTAAATTTTATTTAACATTTCCAAGTACAATTTGCATAAGGAGTTTAATTTTGGATGTTAAAATAGAATTATCCTGAATACAAGTTTTGTTTCACTTTCAACAAGGTATGAAAATAGAAATTTCAAAGCTAAAACAATATTTTTTTTCTTATTATTATCTATGTTCAATGTACAATCACCCTTGTTGGATAGTAAAATTCATATCCACGAACACGTCAACTTTTCCTACGCTAAACATATGGCCCTTGAAATTCATAAATTCTCTCAATTTTCATAAAAACCTTTTTCTCCCTTTTAATCAAACTTGCAAAATAGTTTGAAATTTTCAAATGCATTTAAACACCATTTTTTGAAAGTATTTATACAAATTTTTTAAAAGCATTTGAACACAACCTTTCAAAAATATTTCAACATAGTTTTTTGAAACATTCGCCTTTCCATACATAAAATAAATCAAGCCATATTCTGATATAATTTGGACTCAATCAATGATTTAATGCATATTATTAACCCTAGCAATGTGTAGTTAATCCGATTTAGGGAACCTTTCCTTTTACTCTAAAACGACAAACAACTTGCTAGCATATTTATAAATTTTTGACTTTAAGGCATATGGATAGTGACCTATTCACAACAAACCTTCCCTGCCCTCTGCTTGCTTAAATTTATTTTTTCCAAAATTCTAAAATTTTAGGATCTAAGAATTCTTTATTCTTGTTGCTAACCTAATTTCCTAATTAACTTCTAGCTTTAATAGCATATATTGCTGGTTAAGTTTTTTATGAGATTTCCATATTTACACTGTTTTCCAATATGTATAGCGGTCAAATCCCATCTAAACCATCAACACAACAATAAAAGTGGAACATATCTCATATCATATCGTATGCATTTTCAATATCCAAAACGAGACAACTAACGATTACAACCTAAATAACCTAAAAGAAAATGCTTGTTTGAAGCTACCTTTCAACATCAGCTGGTGTCAATAATGTTGTGGTCCTATCACTTCTTATTCAATGAAGATGGAAATTTCTAATATGTCATTCTACTATAATCCACATCTCTTAATTTACCCCCTTGGCTCCCAATAAATAACATCCATCTATTACTTCAATCATTTATAGTTGATTATGGTATAAATTTTACATTCGCACACTACGGTGGATAAGAAATGTACACTATGCACATTTAGAATAACTAATAGGAAAATTAGATTGGTGGAATAACTTTCCTACCACTTATCTTGCCTTCTTTAACCTTGAGTCAACCAATATCCTTTATCTGTGTTTCCCATCTTATTACTCACTTCTACAATCATACTACTACCTTATCCTTGATCTTTCATGCGAGTATACCCTAGGACTCGTAAAATTGTACTTTGATACCATTCCTCATTCCTTTAAAGGTTCTACTTATTGAAGGAACTTCGCCAGCTAGCAGCGGAAGAAATGAGTGAATTTCAAAAAATTTAGCCATTTTGGATCTTTAATGGGCTTATGAAGTCTAAATATACTTAGAACTTTTCTAAGTTTCTTTTAAATAAAATCAATATTATATTTAATTTTATAAATAAAATTTTACTTCAATTTAATGTGCATGTAAATTAGAGTATATCAAATATACTCTTATGTACATAATTGTGTGTAACAGTAGTTTATTCAATTTATTTAGAGAAGGAAACTTTTTGTTTCCTATCTCTTAAATTATTTAATTAATGGCGGGGCATAAATTTATTTAGAGAAGGAAACTTTTTATTTCCTTCCCCTTAACTTATTCAATTAATGATGGGCATAAATTTTATGGAGAGAGAAACCTTTCATTTCTCTCTCTTTAATTAAGTTGATTGATGATATGAATGTCATTAATTACCAACATATATATGTCATGAATAGAAGTAGTTTAAACAAATATGTTACAGTGTAAATTTTGTAAGTGCAACATGATAGGGGTTATCAATTGATGGCAAGGTGTAGAATATAAACAAAATTAAATGGATAACTAATCACATAAAGGAAAAATGAAAAATAAATAAAGACTAACAACGATGATTGAATCAATTTCCTATTTTGTAAACTTAATTAATGCAGCATATAAATGACAAATTATAGGCATCATAATATAGGGATATAAATAGAAGAAAATAAATATATGTATATATTATTGCCTCATTTAAATTGTTTCCTCCTTTTGGAAAGAAGTCCAATCATATCCTTTGACAATATGAAATACATGTAATAAATTTTATATATGCAATCATATATATAAAATTAATCGTGTATATATAAGATTAAATCAACTCTTCCAACTTGATAAAAATTTGAGATTTATAGCAATCAAGTCAAAAGTAGGTTTATTGTCAAAACATTAATATTCAATAAAACATCTCTAATTAATACAAATTAGAGACTATTATAATCAAATTAAAATTTAGATTTATTGCCAAAACATCTACCTTTTTTTTAATTTCCAAAACAATACAAACACAAAATACATACATGTAAACTTTCAAATCTAAAATTACATTTTGTTTTATATGGTTTAAAACATGAATCTTCAATAAAACGTTGTAATGTTCATAAACAAATTTTAGCTTAATTTGTTAAAGTAAAATCCAATCAAAACAATATGAACATATAAAATTTTAGATCTAAAGGATTATACTTTGAATTGAATGTTTACAATATAAATCTATAATAAAACATTGTATTCAAGCATATATAAATTTTAATTCTAACTTAAGAAAATAAGAACCCAATTGATAAATTGAACATACAAAATTTCTGATCTAACAATTAGACTTTAAATTAAATGTTTACAACATAGTTCCAAAACAAAACATTATATTTAAACATATGCAAATATTAGTTTTGATTTATTAAATAAAACACCAATTGATTCATTCAACAAACAATTCAAGCTACACAAACAATTCTCAACTTAAATGAGGTAGTGATATGTACATACAAATTATGATGATTAAATTTCTCTTTCAACAAACAATACATCAAATATCATTATCGATTAATGAAAAACATACCTTATTACCCAAAGCCTTGAATAAAATCTTGAAAATGGACTCCCCTTAGGATGTTGCCTAGAAGTCACACCATGAATGGTGATATCTCCTCAGATCTTCAAGATCCCCATCCTATCCTTACAAGAGATGGATGAACCACATTTGTTTTATTTATTTTTGATGTTTTCATATGGAGTTGAAAGTTGGAAATTTTTTTCTTCCATGAAAAGTTAGGATGAGAGAAAGAAAAGGAATGAATGAGAAAGAATGAATTGTACACATAGAATGAATTATAGAATATGTTTTATTTGAAAGAAGGAAACCTTTCTCATTCTTTAATTAAAACTTCTCTAATTAATTCTCTTGATTAACTTTCTCTTTTCACTCCTATTTCTTTATAGGTATGGCTGAAAATTACATGCCATCAAATGACATAAGATTCCATAAATTAACGCATGCAATTATCTTTTATTTAATTACAATGGTATCATATATCAATGCGTGCAAATATAACTTTTATAAATGCATTCAAATAATTACAATTAACTCTCAAACATCAAATAAGATCAATAATAATTAATATTTCTCAAATACTAATTAATTTATAACTTTTTATAAATTAATTAAATCATGTGGTTTTTCGGAAAATCCATCATTACGGTTGTGCGACTCAAAGGTGTAAATTCAGTCAGCGATTAATATTGAACAATTCAAATATTAACGTTCACACATCACTTAGCAGATGGTGTGACATTTTGGCTGAATTCATAGCTTACAAATCTTTTGGTAAAATCCAATTTTACTTATTATAAGTTGTACCTAATAGTGACAATTATTTACACCAATTCTCTTCATCAAAACTATATCACTTTGGATTTATGGAATTTGGTAATGGTCAAAATTCCAATATCATCCACATTTAACTTTATAGTCCAAACACAAAGTCCTTGGTTCAATAATAACAATTATTATTAACCAAAATGCTCTAGCCAAAGACTTTGACTTTGAGTTGACTTGAGTTGACCATGATACTAACCTCTTATAACTGAGGAGACGAATCCTCTTTTGAATAGTGCTTCACTTCCAATACTTCCACTCGACCCAACTATAACCACTCGATGGAACGCCATGCCATGATTGACTATAATAAAAGAGGAGCTTTCATATTGAAAATCCATAGTATTCTCAAGTCGAGAGAATTGTGTAAATCAGTCACATCGATATTTTCTGTTTGACCTTAGTTATATGAACCAACAAAAAACTATTGAGTGAGTCATTCCACAATTATCCAATAACTATCAGTACGTAACACCTAGGTGCCCACAGCAGTCATGAGTAATACACTATCCATCATTTGGAGAGCGTTACATACTCTAGTTTCAACGAATACATCGATATCCAGTCTCGATGTATCTTGACTAGGAACATTTGAAATGGTATATTTGTTTTATTATGATAAATTACTCACGGTTACAACACTTTGTAACTACTATCACAAAATATGCCATTTATGGATTTTCTATTAAATATACTTTTAATTAAACTGATTAATTAATATAACCACATTATATCAAGTATATAATAGAAAAAAATACCTTTATTTGAAACAAGATTGGTCAACGAGTTAGATATATGTAACAAATTACATAATTGCCCCTAGGGCATACCCTAAACTTTATCACTTATGACTTCCGCACATCTCGAATAAAATATTCTTATGATCATACGGATATTCCTTATATACAATGTGGATTCTTTGTTGCTACCCTACAAGCATTCATAACTCTTTTATTCATACCCTAAATTTTACCTCGTCTTGATTAGACAATCATTCATATCTACTCCATATCAAAATTTGGTTTGGGTTTCACTACTCTTTATAAAACTAAAACTTCATCATCATGAAAAATTTCCCTTTTCAAAGGCTTTCTACAACAATGGTTTACTTCTTTAAAAGTAGAATTTTTAAACTCAAAACATTTATTTATGTTCAAAAACTCAAACCATTTTTTTTCAAAAAATCTTCTACAACTTAAAAAAAATAAAAACTAGAGTAGACAAGAATAACTTCCATACTATTATATTCCTACTATTCATGCTATTTCACCTTTCAACCTTAATAGAGATTCTAATAGCCGAGGGAAACTTCTAAAAGATACGTGCAATTGCTTCATCAATCTAAGCACCTATCTAAAACATATGTGCAATTACTACACATATCCATGGAATTTATCCATTCTTCCATCTGATTCCTATTATTTTTCTCATATATTATTTCTAAGTACATTGCTAACCCTATTATAAATTCCTAACATTGTTTCCATCTAAATTTCTTAATATTGCTACTATCAAAATTTCTCTTACCTAAATGACTTCTACCAAATAGCTTTTTTCCTCTTTTATTGCATTCCTTATTTACTCATTGAAGTGTGTTCGCCTCCTGCTTTAGTTATTGGAATTTTCTTCATTAACATGAAAAGATATATATATATATATATATATATATATAAATCTATTTCAGCTGTTATTTTCAATATTTTCCTTATAAGGAAATATTCCTCCTATCTTCACGATCGAGCATTCTTACTCTTCTATTCTCTTTACCTGTTTCAATTAAGTACCATTTCCATTTATCACCAAAAAGAATTTTAAAAAGGAACTTCCAAATTTATAAAAATAGAAAAAAAATCATTGAGCCTAACCTATGCTCTATTTTCCATTTATTTAAATGAATAATCTCTTTGTCAAAAACCTTTAAATCCAACAAGTTTTAAATCAAGAATTTCAAATTTTCTGTGCTTCTCAAAATAACAACTTCCCAATAAATCATTGGGAAACCCATTCAAAACGTTTCAAAAAAATTTCAAAAATCTTTTTGCTAAATTCTTTCACATGGGATCAGACATAGAAATGGACTTTAATTGCCCTTTCTTATGGACTCTCCTTCTTTTCTACTACCGTTTAAAAGTTGTAGTTTGGACCTTAACAACCATTATATAAATGGAACTCCTATTAAATGCTATGAGTACTATGCTTATATTTTACAGGTACCAAGTAGTTTTACATTCATAAAATAAATTTATAGCTAGCATCATTATATGATAAACATCGATTAATTATTAGGCATAAATTTAAACATAATTGATGACATAATGAATTTCATTCTTTGGATTCACACTAGAAGTCAAACATAAATAAAATTGGCCTCAAGATCTTGCGGTGCTAATCAACTTAAGTTATTCTTAAAATATATACATACACACACACACACACACACACACACACACACACACACATATATATATATTCCATTTGCCCTTTCTAATCAACTTAAACTTCAGATTCAACGTGAAGATACTTCTGTTTTCTTATAAGCATGTTTATTACAACAATATATCATGTATAATTATGTCCAAATTGAAAGTTGTAGAATGAGATGGTTTCGTCAACAACAACATCATATTAGATCGAAATTGTATGTGGGACTTCAAGATGCATTGAATGCTGGAGAACATAATGCAAGTATGACATTTTTCCCTTCTCTTTGTTATAAAATATATACATATACATATAAAAAAACATATATGTGTATATATAATTTTATATCAAATTAATTTTTTTGATATAGGTAACATAGGCAGAAGAGTAATATTACCCCATTCGTTTAATGGAAGTCCATGTAGTATGTACCAACGTTATCAAGATGCAATGGCTTTAGCACAAAATCTTGGAAAGCCTGATTGTTCATTACAACGACAAGCAATTCTACATGGGATGAAATCATATCAGAACTATCACCTGGACTAACTTCCCAAGATCACTCAGATCTTACTACTAGAATTTTTCATGACAAATATGAAGAATTGAAGCATGATATCTACGGCAAACAAATTCTTGGATTGATTGCATCACATATTCATGTCATCAAATTTCAAAAAAGAGGACTACCCCATGCTCATATGCTTATTATTCTAGACTAAAAAGATAAATTACATAGCCCAGATGATTATCATGCCATTGTAAGAGCTGAAATCCCGAATTGTGATGAAGAACTAGAGTTGTACAACATCGTCATGAAATAGATGCTTCATGGGCCATGTGGAAGAGAACGACCAAATGCTTCATGTATGAAATACAGAAATTGCAAAAAGAAATATCCTAAGCAGTTTTTGCCATGTACTATTCAAGGTAATAATTCATATCCTATTTATCGAAGGCGGGATAATGGTATAAATGTCGTACTAGACAATGATGTTGTTGGGTTGTTCCATATAACTCATGGCTATTGAAAAAGTATGATTGTCACATAAATGTTGAAGTTTGTAGTAGTATCAAATCTGTCAAATATTTATATAAGTAAGTATACAAAGATCCGGATCGTGTGATAAAGGAAATTCATCCAACGTTGAAAACGATGAGATTCAAAAGTTTTTAGATGCAATGTGGATATGTCCCCAAGAGGCCTTTTGAAGAATTTTTGAATTCTCATTGCATTCAATTTATCCTTTAGTTAACTTCTACAGATACACCTTCCAAGCAGGCAACAAGTGACTTATCATGCTAACCAAACAGTGCATGATGTTTTATTGGATGAGAACCTCTCTATATCAATGTTAATTGAATTCTTCAATACAAACTCACAAGATTCAAAAGCAATGCATTTCTTATCATGTGAATTTCCAAATAAATACACATGCATATGAGATATTTAAAAGTGGCGATGAAGAGCATCCCATAAAAAGATCATAGGACAAATTTACAACGTTTCTCCATCAAAAGGAGAATGTTACTTCTTGCGAATTCTTTTGAATCCTGTAAAAGGACCAACATCATTTGACTATCTTCAAACAATTGATGGTATCAAATACCCAACGTTTCGGCAAGCAGCGGAACAGATGGGATTATTTGAAGAAGACCAAAGTATAAGGGAATGTTTGGTTGAAGCATGAAACACGCGAATGTCATCACCTTTAAGAAGATTATTTACAATGAACTTAATTTATTGTATGCCAATGGGAGTCATAAATTATGGGAAGAATTTTCTATTATGGTTGAAGACTATCCAAGTTCAAGCACAATGGCTCGACCTATACTTGAAAATCATCTTCTATATGATCTTAATGATATATTAATGAATCATCAGAAATTAGTATCTGATTTTGATTTTCCAAGTATTAGGAATGATATAAAAGATAATTCCCTTGCATCAAAATTAATAGAGGAGCAATATTCTATTGTAACACCTAAAGTGGACTTTACATTTACTGAAAAGTTAAATGAATGTCAAAAATATGCATATGCTACAATTACTAATGTCATTTACAATAAGGAGAACAAATCTATTTCATAGACGGTCTAGGTGGGATGGGAAAGACCTTTCTTTATCGAGTTGTACTTGTAAAACTTAGACAAGATGGTTTAATTGCACTTGCAATGGTTACATCGGGATAGCCACAACAATCTTACCTGGTGGTCGAACAGCACATTCCGATTTAAAATCCTAATCAATCCAACTTCAACATTAATGTGTATGATACCTAAATAGTCTGAAGTAGCCAAATTATGAGTTTAGCTGCCGTTCTTATTTTGGATGAAGCAACAATGAACCACATATATGCTTTTGAAGCACTGAATAGAACATTAAAAAACATATTGGGAAATGACATGCCATTTGGAGGTAAAGTTATAATCATTGGAGGAGATTCTAGAAAAGTTCTACCAGTTGTACAAAATGGTACAATATTAGAAATAATTGATGCATGCACAGTTAAATAGTCATTATGAAAACATGTAGAAGTGATCCATCCCACTCAAAATATGAGGGCAAAAGAAGATCCTTTCTATGCAAATTTCCTAATACGAGTTGGTGATAGAAATGAGCCACATATATGTGAGAACAAGATAAGAATTCCAAAAGAAATGGTTATACCATGGGAAGATGATAAATCAATAACCGCTCTAATAAATTCAACTTTTCAAAATTCTACGTGAATGCATTCAATACAAACTATATGATTAATGGGCTTTAATAACCCCACTTAATGAAAATGCGGATATGTTAAATAATCAAGTTATTAAAATTTTTCCTAGTCATCACCATATCTACTACTCTTTCAATTCTGTGGAAGATGATATAAGAAATCTATACCAGCTTGAAAATTTAAATTCAACAAATCTAACTGGTTTACCCCACAAAATTGGTCTTAAAGAAAGGTGCACCTATTATGCTACTAAGGAACCTCAATCCAAAAAATGGATTATGCAATGGTACGCAACTTATATGTCGTGAACTCATAGAAATATCATTGATGCAGAGATTGACATTGGTCACTTTGTTGGAACTTGGGTTTTCTTACCAAGAATACATATGAAGCCCCCTGAAGATACCTGTCTACCATTTACTTTCTTACATAAACAATTCCCTATAAGACTAAGTTTTGCATTAACTATTAACAAAGCTCGAGGGCAAACAATTCCAAATGTGGGAATTTACTTACCCCAAGATGTATTCCATGGTCAACTTTATGTTGTATTATCAAGAGGAGTTTCAATGAAAAAACCAAAGTTCGGGCAATTCGAAACCTACACTAGAAATGTTGTGTATAAAGATGTGCTGATATCTTCAAAAGGACAATTTTTTTTTTTTTCATTAGTTATTTTTCTTTGTGATGTTTGACACATAGTTTAAACAATTTTATTTTTAGTTCTTTTTTGTTCAAATAATACCGGCTTATATAATAACAATAATGAAATAAATATTTATTTTCTTGAATATTTTTTATTTAAAACTTCGCTTTCATTCATGTCATTTGTATGTCAATTTACACTTCCAGATCGTGTGTGTGTATATATATTCTTACACTTCTGAAACATATGTCGTTTGTGCTATTTAAATGCATGCGTGTAGTACATGTTATTAGGACTTAAATATAATATCGTTGGTGTAACACTTTTTGGTATCTGTGTAAACTTTCAAAAACACCTCTCTGTAAATATTAGCAACAGGTAATATCACTTAAGAACAACATCTAACAAATATACATTTTTACAAATTCAAAACACTCTTTTAAATATTACCAAACTTAATATCACTTGAAATTAGGATCTAACAAATAAACTTTCTATACATTTTTGCTCTTTATTACTTGATAACATAAACAAAATTTCAAACTAACAATTTTTTTTAAATATTGCAACTTAGAAATAATAATTCAAACTAACTGCACATGAATCCAACGCAAAAACATAGCTAAATATATAAACAAATTATTTCTTTTGAATATGTCATCCACATATAGTTTGTAAATAAATCAATTTACCCGTGAGAGGTGTGCCATGTCACCGTAACACTCGTACAATATAAACATTCAAGAGCAATAAAAAGTACAAAGAATTGACCAATATTAGTTGAGATGACAAATTATTATTTTAAGGTATGGCCTAAGTTGCCAAAGTGGCTTCTTACTATAGGAAAATCAAAAACTAAGGTGGGGCAGTGGCCTAGCCTGACCTATACCTAGCTCCGCCCCTGAGTACAAGTTCAAATGCAGATCCTAACATGGAGGGATATTAGCAATGCATATGTGCATGTATTCAGGTGGTTGAATTGAACATTTCTATTCATTATTTGCAGATACTTTTACACCCTCCTACAAACCCAGCCGTAGTGCCACGACGTTGAGTTTGGATCATAATTTGGAAAATTTGGCTCCGACTTCGTGGATATATATATCCACTGTTTGGTCAATTGTAGATATGTATCCGACATCTAAATCCCATTGAGCAACTTTATCACCGATACCATATAAAGAGAGAAATAGATAGAAGTAAAATGCTCGCTTTTATCTTCAAAGTAGAATAAGTATATTTATAACAAGTAAAATTTCAGATGCAGTATGCAAATCCCAACATATAGGGATATTAGTAACGTATTAGTAACGTATATGTGCATGTATTCAGGTTGTTGACTTGAACGTTTCTATTCATTATTTGCAGATGCTTATGCACTCTAGATCCATCTATGTACATATCTCCTTTCCTATCTCTGGTATCAGTATTAGTAACTATAATGCTGGTTAAGATATTGTATCTAACTCCATTAGCACTCATTTCTCCACCATTATTCTTTGTATCAGAATTATAGTTGATAACACATGACTTGGTTAGTATTAGTGAAGCTCCCGATGGTCATTATAGCTTCTGCGTGGCTTGTTACAAGAGGAGAACAGTGAAATTGGATGTTGTTACCCAGTGGCTTGACCAAGTAATAAGAGGCTCGGCATAAAAAGGCTGCTCGGCATAGAGCACCGTTCGGCATTAAGAGGCCGCTCGGCATCTAGCCTCGTTCAGCATCCAAGCCCCGCTCGGCATATGGCCTCGTTCGGCATCCAAGCCTCGTTCGGCATCCAAGCCTCGTTCGGCATCCAAGCCTCATTCGGCATCTAGCCCCGCTCGGCATATGGCCTCGTTCGGCATCCAAGCCTCGTTCGGCATCTAGCCTCGCTCGGCATATGGCCTCGTTCGGCATCCAAGCCTCGCTCGGCATATGGCCTCGTTCGGCATCCAAGCCTCGCTCGGCATCCAAGCCTCGTTCGGCATCTAGCCTCGCTCGGCATATGGCCTCGTTCGGCACAGAAGGGCCGTTCGGCATAGCATGGTCGTTCGGCATTTCACCCCGTTCGGCATAGCAAGGTCGTTTGGCATTTCACCTCGCTTCGCATAGCAAGGTCGTTCAGCATGAGCCTCGTTCAGCATCTCCCCTCGACCGACATCAAGTCTCGGTCGGCACAGGTCTCGTTCGACCTACACTCTTCACTTAGCACACTGTCTCGATCGGCATGCAGATACCGTTCGGCATATCTTCCTCGATCGGCATACGAATGCCGTTTGGCCCGGATATGTCATTCGGCAATTGCCGTTCGGCAATTGTGGCTCGGCGTACAGAAGTCACTTACTACGGGCCGAGGCATCTTACTCCTAGGCCCATGAGGGAAGTCCAACCCATCTTCATCTATAAATAGAGGGGCAGGGGCATAGTGAAAGGGACCTTTTTTCGGGAACACTAGGGAGACTCTGCTGCATTCCAGACTTATTATATTTTACGGAGCACTTGTATTCAAGTCTTTATAGTACGGATTGTATCTGTATTTAATCATTGGTGAAAGCAATAAAGATCAAAACTTAAAGTGGGCGTAGGCAATTGAGCTGAACCGCTATAAATCCATTGTTCTTATTTTTGCACTTAATTTAGCATACAGTTCTCTGTTTTAATTTACTTTCTTCATTACTCTCTCTACACAATCTTTCTCAAGGGTGTTAGTGACCAATTTTGGTGCTAACATTTTGGTGCTTTCATTGAGAATCGAATTCTCAGGCCGCTAGGATCTTCTTTGTAGCTATTGGATTGAATAAATCCCCCGAAAGAGATCCAAGTAATTCACAGGACGCCCGTTGATTCCACTAAGAGTTCTTATCAAAAGCTCTACTATGGGAAGACCACGTATACGATCAGCCTCTCATAACGCGGACGTCAACAAGACTGCTAGCGTACAACAAATAGGACCTAGCAATCAACAAGCAAATCTGGGTGTAGGAACCACCACCCAAAACCAAATGGAAGTTGTCACCAGAACAGAGTTCAACGACTTGATGAGGGAACTCATGGAAAGCAGGAGAAAACTTAGCGAACAGATCCAAGCCAACGCCAACCTTATGACTCAGCTTACTCAACAACAGCATCAGAACGCTGGAGGAATCCCCACTCCTTATTCCTCATCCGACAGCTCTACTTCGTCTGATGAACCTCCCAAGCGTAGACGTTGTAGAATAGAAACAACGTAGACAGGTGCTGCTGATCGATCAACCAGGGATGGTCCGGTTCTCTACCTGGAGCAATGGCTCCTTACTTACACCAAGAAAATCACACTCAAGCTGGAACGGGAAACTTAGGATCCGAAGTATGAGTGGAAGCTGGACAGCCGACACACCAAGGTCCAAATGATGCTGGTCTCCAGGACACGCACTTGGTAGATCGCCAACGAAGGAGACACCGACTAGAGCGGTCTCACAGGACAGACACCAACCTGCCATCTTTCATACAAACCCCAAACCTATCAGCTATGGTCAGACAGCCGATGAAGGAGAATCAAGGCTTATCAAATGATGATTGGGGGATATCCAGAAGTCATACTTTGTTCACAGATGTTATCTTACAAGCCGAGTACCCCAGGAAGTTTAACATGTCGATTATTCCAGTCTTTGAAGGAAAGACTGGTCCCCGACAGCATGTGATGAGGTATGAATGGATGATGGACTCAGCTAGAGCGAACGATGCAACCAAGTGTAGATGTTTCCCAATAACTTTATCTGGAATCGCTACCATGTGGTTCACCCGACTTCCCCCGCGAACTATCTCCAACTTTGATGAGTTAGCGACAAAATTTGTGGAACAATTCAGGATTCATGACACTCGTCCCAAGGATGTGATGTCCCTGTCAAGTGTAATTCAGGCTCCAGGGGAGTCGTTGAAGGAGTATTTACAGAGATTTCATGTTGCGGCCACTGAAGTTAGCAACCCTAATGACCACGCAATTCTGATGGCCGTAATGAGAGGAGTGGATCCAGATTCAGAGTTTGGAGACTGGTTGGCAGGAAAGCCTCCGACTACACTAGAGCATTTTTATTCAAAGGCTCATCAGTTCATACGAAGAGAGGAAGCTAGGTGGACAAGGCGAGATAAGGCACCAGGGCCTGTTTAGGAGACCGTAAAAAGCAACATCACTATAAAACAATCCGGAGATAACTCGGAGAAAGTTCAGGTCAATGTCCAGAACAAGCCCGGGCAATCTAAGGGGTCCAGAGGAGGAAATCCCGGAAAGAAAAGAGAAGCAGGGAAATGGAAGCCGAGGATTCCAACCTACAACGAATACACCCCACTGAATGCATCTCTTGAGAATATTTATATATCAACTTGTAATACTTTTCAATACAGAAAGCTGCGCCCAAAGGATTCAACCGAGGAATAGAAGCGAACTGGGAAGTACTGTCGCTTCCATGAGACTTACAGGCATAATACAGAGGAGTGTAGACACCTCCATGATGCCATAGAAAAACTGATTAGGCAGAAAAAGTTGCAGGAGTTTGTCAAGAACCCACAGGAAGGAAGGCAAGGAAAATCAGACCCCGGACGCGGGCCTGCGTCACGCCATCCAGAGGAACCTGCACGAACTATGGGTAGACTGGTCATAAACACGATAGTAGGCGGACCTCAATCTACAGATAAGAATTCGCAGGAAATGGAGCGATATGCTAACTCCCTGAGGCATTCGTATTTTAAGTGTTGTTCAAATACTGAGGACAGGTCCCCAGCTAAACAACATCGGACAATGATAGACGATATAGTATTTAGGATCCGAGATGCTGACCAGGTGGAGGCTCCTACCGTTAACCCTATGGTCATATCCGCGACTATCGGGCCAGCATTCGTGAAGAGAATTTTGATTGATTGTGGAAGTTCTGTTAACATCATCTTCAAAAAGGCGTATGACCAAATGAAGATGGAGACGAAGGATTTGAAGCCATCTAAAGCTCGTATCCATGGCTTTAATGGCGCAGCGACTGATGCAGTGGGGTATGTTGAGTTGCTAGTTGAACTGGGACAAGGTGAGCGTAGGAGGGTGCGAATCCTACCTTTCATAGTTTTGGATGTAGATTCTCCATACAATGTATTTCTGGGTCGACCGGCCCTGGCTGAGTTTAAGGCGGCATTGGCCCTGTGGTGTTTGACTTTGAAATTTCCAACAGACAAAGGAGTAGGTGTTGTGCATGGCGACCAGGCGACCGGTCGTGCATGTTATGTGGCTAAGCTGAGAGAGGCCCAGCGAAGAGAGAAAGGAAAGGTTGCGGACAGCTCCGTCCGCAACCGAGTTGTTGAAAATTAATAAGTAATGCCCGAGCCCTGGCTCGGGCAACATGATCGGATCTGTAAAGACATAGATCCGAGAGATGATGAGGAGGAACCCAGGGAAGAAAAGGCAGTACCGGCTGAACTGACGATTGACATTTTAGTCAGCCGGGATGATCCGTCCCGAGTACTTAAGATTGGATCACAACTCGACCCCTCGATGGCCGAGGATCTTATTGACTTCCTCCGAGCAAATTTGGATGTTTTCGCTTGGACACATTCTGATATGTGCGGGATTTCTCCCGCTATTGCGAGTCATATGTTGAACATAGACCCGAAGTACGTTCAGGTGAAACAGAAAAGGAGGGGCATGGACCCGGAGAGGTCCGCGGCCCTCAAAGAGGAGGTGGACAAACTCAAAGCTAATGGGTTCGTCCGCAACACCCTCTACCCAGAATGGGTGTCTAACCCTGTGCTTGTGAGGAAAGCAAATGGGAAGTGGAGAACTTGCGTAGATTACTCTGATTTAAACCAAGCATGCCCGAAGGATAGTTTCCCTTTACCTAGAATCGACCAGCTGGTCGACTCAACTGCCGGACATGAGTTACTGTCATTTATGGATGCGTACTCGGGATACAATCAGATCCCGATGCATATTCCAGACCAGGAACACACCAGTTTTGTTACAGACGTTGGGTTGTATTACTATGTAGTGATGCCCTTCGGATTGAAAAACGCGGGAGCAACTTATCAATGTCTGGTGAATCGAATGTTTAAAGACCAAATTGGTAGAACAATGGAAGTCTATGTGGATGACATGCTCGTGAAGTCACGGCAGTCAAACGACCACATTCGAGACTTAGCGGAGATGTTTGATATACTCAAACATTATGGAATGAAAATCAATCCTTTGAAGTGTTCCTTTGGCGTTGCGTCAGGGAAGTTCTTAGGTTTCATTGTAAATGCACGGGGCATCGAAGCTAACCCGGAGAAGATTCAAGCTATTCGAGACATACAAGTGCCTAGAACTATAAAGCAGGTACAAAGCTTGAATGGAAAGGTGGCTGCGTTGAGTCGATTCATATCGAGAGCCACAAATAAGTGTATTCCCTTCTTCGATGTGATAAAGGAAGGAAATAATTTTTTTGAATGGACATCCGACTGTGAGGAAGCGTTCCGAGCTCTGGTAAGGCATTTAGAAAGTCCCCCGGTGCTATCGAAACCGGTAGACCATGAGATGTTGTATGTGTACTTGGCTGTATCCCAGCATGCTATCAGTACGGCTCTGGTTCGGGAGGAGGATAGAGTTCAAAAGCCAATGTACTATATCAGTAAACGTTTAACGGGGGCAGAAAGGAATTATCCTAAGATCGAGAAACTAGCCTATTGCTTGGTGATTGCATCACGCAAGCTTCGTCCATACTTTCAGGCACACTCAATCAGTGTTTACACTGATCAACCCTTGCGATAGGTACTCCAACGACCAAAAACTTCTGGAAGGATGTTAAAATGGAATATCGAGTTGATCCAGTTCGATATTACCTACCTTCCACGAAGGGCCATACAAGGGCAAGCGCTAGCAGACTTTATCGCTGAATTCACCATGTTGGACGAATCGAGTAGTAGCGATGTCATACCTCCCGTTTGATGGAAGCTGTACACCGACGGGGCATCTAACGACCGTTGCTCGGGAGCTGGTATAGTTCTTGTGACTCCCGAGAACCAATCAATTTGTTATGCTTTGAAGCTCGAATTCCCAGCGACAAATAACGAAGCCGAGTATGAAGCATTGATTGATGGCTTGAGACTTATCAGAGAACTGAGGGTAAAATCGGTTGAAATCTTCTGTGACTCACAACTGGTGGTATACCAGGTGCGGGGGGACTATCAAGCGAAGGGACAAAGACTTTCCCCATACCTCGTTCGGGTTCAAGAGCTGCTAGCAAATCTGGAATATTATGATATTTCGCATGTCCCGCGTGAACAAAATAGAGAAGCTGATTCATTAGCGAAATTTGCGAGTACTGGTGATGCATAACAAATGGGATTGGTTCCCGTCGAAACCTTACATACTTCGAGTATAAATACGATGGAGATAGATTTCGTGTTAGAAACTGAAATCGAGAAAGAATCATGGATGACCCCATTCAAACAATACATATTACACGGAACCTTGCCCGAAAGAAGGAACGAGAGATGACAAGTCATTCGTAAAGCTTCAAGGTATATAATGCAAGATGAAATAATGTATCGGAGGAGGTTCTCGGTTCCTTTACTCCGGTGCATCGCCCATGATGAGATAAAACGAGTTTTGAAGGAAGTGCACGAAGGAGAATGTAGTGACCATGCTGGGGGGCAAACACTCGCAAAAAAGATCCTTCGCTATGGGTATTATTGGCCAACTGTGAATCGGGATGCTGCAGACTACATGAGAAAGTGCGACAAAGGTCAAAAGTTTGCAAAAATCCCAATAGCTCCTCCAACGGAAATCACGCAAATGGTTAGTCCTTGGCCATTTGCGATTTGGGGAATCGATGTAATCGGTTCCTTACCTATTTCTAAAGGTGGTGCGAAATATGCAATTATTGCAGTTGATTATTTTACAAAATGGGCAGAAGCAGAGCCCTTAGCCACAATCACCACTAAAAAGGTCATTAATTTCGTTGTACGAAACATTATATGCCGCTTTGGCCTCCCACGGACTATCATAACAGACAACGGAACTTAATTCGAAAGTAGAGAGTTCAAAGAATTTTGTCAAAATTATGGCATTGAAAAGAGGTTTGCAGCAGTTGCCCATCCAAAAGCCAGTGGGCAGGTGGAAGCCGTGAACAAAATAATCAAGTCCATATTGAAAAAGCGTCTGGAAAAGGCTAGAGGCAAGTGGGTGGATGAACTTCCAACGGCACTTTGGGCTTATAGAACCACCCACAAGTCCGCGACTGGCCACACTCCATTCGCATTGGCATATGGCATGGAAGCCGTTATACCCGTAGAACTTGAAGTTCCGTCACACTGGGTAACTCATTACGACCCTAAGACGAATCGGGATCTTTTGTTGGAATCACTGGACTTCATTGATGAAAAACATGAAGAAGCTAATTTAAGAGCGGCTGCGTACAGACATCGAGTCGCTCGATATTATAATGAAAAGGTCCGGCCGAGAATCTTTGATGTGGGTGACCACGTTTTGAAACGAGTTTTTCCAGTCCCGTCACATATGAATCCCACATGGGAAGGTCCATACGTCATTGAACGGAAGCTTGGAGAGGAAACTTTCAAGCTAACGACCGTTGATGGTGAGATACTCCCTCGAGCATGGAATAGTGAGCATCTGCGTCATTATTACACTTAGTGTGATGACCCAGAATTTTGGGCAATAGCAATTTGATAATCATTATCAATAATTATTTAAATTGGGCAATATTGGTTTAATAATCTTTCTTTACAAAAATTTAGTTGGTAAAATTTTATCTTTCAAAGCTAATAAAATATATTCTATTTATAATGTATATATATGTATATACATTGTAATAGGAAGTCTTTGATTTAAATTTAATAAAAATATATGTTTTCAAATTATAATATATATATGTATGTATATATTGTGATTTGAAGTTATGTTTTAAGATTCAATATAACAATTTTCAAGGCTAATATTAAAATGTATTCTATTTATAATGTATATATATTGGTATATATATTGTAAATAGGAGGGCTTTGGTTTTAATTTGACAAATAAAAAAAATAATAAAAATCACATTTCATAAATATAAAAACATAAGTACTTTTTATAATAAGGATTTAAACATAATAATGCATTGTTTTAACATTTGTAAATTAAGGAATTCTTGCAAATACATTTGTCACTTATGTATCATGCAATAAAACAAGTGGCAACATTATTTTCATTTAAAAATTTAATTTATAAATAATGTTGTGTTAGGAAGAAGCCTGGCTTTTCTTTTCAGTTCAATCTTTTTCTTTCCTAAATTCTTTCTTTCTTCTTCTAAAACCTGAAATCAAATTTAAAAGAAAATCAAACAACTGTTTCAAAGATCAACCTGAGGAGAAACTAATATCAAACAACTTCATCAGTTTTACAAAGCTTCAGCAATGCAAGGATTTAACTCTAGATCAAGCAAAATCAATTTCAGTTCAAATCAAATACATCAGCCTGGAACAAGAACCTGTACTCTGTTTGATTTTTGGGTGAGTAAACCTTTTCTTTAAAAACAGTTTTTAACCTATGTTTATATTACTGCATGTGATAAATCTGTATAGAAAATGTTGTAGTATGGTTGTTCTTTTATCTGGTATATATTTTGTACTGCTCTGTTTATATGTGAACATGACTGAGTGTATATATGATCACAGACTCAAGAATAAATCAAATGAATTCAATTTCCCTTTATATATTCAACTTTAGGTTATGATCTCCAAAGAAAATATGATTGTATGAATGTAATAGTATTTTTAAAAATAATACCAAGTGTTTATATTGTATACTTATTTCTAAAATGGTGAATTACAGTAAAGATAAAAAATAATCCAAAAATCGATGTTTATAATTTTGAGTTAGGATTTTATAATGTGATGCGTATTGCAAAATAATGAATTTAGTTATAGAAATCATGATTTTTAGTATAGGAATTGTTGAGATTTTCTGAGTTGATAGATTCGACATTTTCATCGATTGCTGATGATCGGCGGTGAGATTTTCATTGGGGTTTGGTCTGGAGATGGTCGTAGTGTAGTTGATCTCAGGAAAAATGGTTCGAGATTTTTTCTGATAATCGGAGTTGCTTGGCGAAGCCAAACTAGGGTTTGAAGACCGGATTGGGACGTCGAGGTTGGTGAGGTTCGTGCATCGTCGTTGGACCACCGGAGGTGATCGCATGAGGGGGGTTAGAAGCGTGGTGACGTGGAGTAGCTTCGGGTTGGTCGGCGTGTGATTTAAGTTGTGATTAAGGTAATAAGTAACTAAAGGATAGTTAGTTAATAGAAGAATTAAATGGTAAGTAAGTGTTTAATTAAGGTAAATGGTTTATCTTAATTAATTAAGGTCTTATTAATAAAAGTAATTAAAGTGTAATTACTTAATTAATTAATTTATGTAATTAATTTAAGATAATTAATTAGTGAAATTAATTAAAAGTTAATTACTGAAAGTAAATTAATATAATCAATTAAATGGTTAGTTAATTAATGTAATTATTTAAGGAACATTAACTAGTGATTAAGAGATAATTAATTAATGTAATTAATTTAAGATAATTAATTGGTTAAATTAATTAAGGATAATCACTTTGAAATTTATTAAGTATAATTACTTAATGTAATTAATAAAGTATAATTACTTAGTGTAAGTAATTAATGGATAATACTGAATGTAATTAATAAAGGGTAATTACTTAATGAAAGTAATTAGAAGTTAATCAATGGAAGTAATAAAAGGTTAATTTCTTAATGGAAGTAATTAAGGATTAATTACTTAGTGTAATTAATTTATTAATTAAAGGGTTAGTTAATTAATGTAATTAATTAAGGATCATTAATTAATGTAATTAATTATAGTATAATTAATTTATGAGAGTAATTAAGTGTTAATTAATGTGAATGGTTAAAGTATAATTAATTTATGTAATTAATTAAAGGCTAATTACTTAATGTAATTAAAGAATAATTAATTAAGGATGATTAATTAAGATGGATGATTAAAGGATGATTAATTAATTGGTTTGTAATTAATTAATATTAAGTAAGCAGGATTAAAAAGTGATTGAAGTATTTAATTTAATTTATTTAAATTAATTAGAAATGGTGTGACTGATTTATCTTGCTTACGGATGATTGAATGATATTGAATGCCTTGGATTATGTGATATCTCTTATATGTGATTGTGCTGCTATGTGATATGAGATGCTTTGGTTGAATAGTGATAGTATGTATTATTTATCTGTGATAATGTGAATTATCTATCTGTGTGAATATGTTATTCTGAATATAAATTGAATTGTTTAAACCTTAAAACAACTTGGACTTTAAAATGGCGTTTGGATTTCGGTGAGACCGGGATCGGATTTCCAAATTGGATATCCGAAAACCACATCGATCCAAATTAAACGATAGGTCGTGAAATCTCAAGTGAAGGTCAAGATGAAGATTCAAAATGTAAGGACTATTTGTCGTTAACTCTGAGGGTGATTCCAATACGAGTGTAACGGAGATAGTGCCTTCGGTTTCGAGATAAAGATTCAGAGTGCAAGGGCTATTGTCGTTAACTCTGAGGGTGATTCCAAAACGAGTGTAGCGAGGTAGTGCCTTCGGTTTCGTTCGAACCCGGAACGAACTTGTATGGATTGAATGCTTTCAGAACATCGTCAATGGAGGACGATGAGCATTCCAAGATATGTGTTCTAAAAGGTAATCGTAGCCTCAAGCCTCATCAACCGGGAATGGCTAAAACAGGGGAGGTGCAGCAAGGCTAAGTGGGTAGCACCCAAGTAGGATGAGATTTTCCCCTGTTTAGAGGTTCCTTTTTATTCGGCTTAGTGGGCGGTTGGTCGCGCCAACTGCGGGGTTGTCTTATTCGGGATTATCCAGTAAGGGGTAGTTCCGGTCTTATGTTGCAGGGGATCAGGGTGGATCCTCGGTACGGTGATCTAGACCACGTACTATGACGGGCGGTACCCCAGTAGCCCTGCCATTGTATGGAATCCAATCTCCAATAAGTGTCGTACGTTTTGATTGTGCCCAACTATGTTGGAACGTGAGATGTAAGCATTCCAGCTATTTTTTATTTTACTTGAACACCCTAGACACTATTATAATATAACTGGATTTCCTATCAAATGTTTTGGTTATCGTAAGGTAAAAACTTATCCGTGTTTATGTGCGGGAATTCTTACGAGATACCTTTTATTTCAAATGATTTTCAAAGTTAAACAACTTTAACCCATTTACTCACACCAGACCCATGTCTGACCCAGAATTTATTTTCTATTTTCTTAAACTCTTGGGCACTTAAATTTTTATGAGTAGCCAAGGGATTCAGGTTAGCTTTGACGAATCTATGGAGGAGATTTGGAGCAGGAGGCTTCAACGTATATAGATATATGTGGTTCCACTGTATTAGTGTCTCTGAGTTGTATCTTGAGTTGTATTGATAGACAGACCTTTGTAACTGTCCAGTATGTGTTGTATAAGCTGTGTAACTTTGATAGATGTTGTCTATTATGTAATAACTATGTGATAAAATATATTTCATTCGTTCCCCTATGAGATTCTGATATTGTTTAGTTCTTTCTTTCCTATCTTTTCTCTTTTCTATCCCTTTCTTTATTAATAATGATGCGTCTTTCTATGGAATGAAAGGCGGGTCGTTTCACTTAGTCTATTTCTTTCATATTTTAGTTGCAATTATTTCCAGCACATTTTTATTTCGTTGATTCTTAGTTTTCGGCATGTAATAAGACAAATTAGCTTGTTTTCATTAATAAAGGCTTGAAACTATCTTTTCCATGAATTACTAATGTTTCTATGCATGATAATCCGATGGCAAACAACTAGAGTTACATTATTCTGACTGACGTACGAACACATATAAACGACTTAAATCTCCAAGCCCCTTGAGTGCGGACTGGAGTACTCTAAGTCCCCAGAGTGCGGACTAGAGTATAAACGACTTAAATCTCCAACTCCCCTGAGCGTGGACTGGAGTACTCTAAGTCCCCACAATGCGGACTAGAGTATAAACGACTTAAATCTCCAAGTCCCCTGAGTGCGGACTGGAGTACTCTAAGTCCCCAGAGTGCGGACTAGAGTATAAACGACTTAAATCTCCAAGTCCCCTGAGTGCGGACTGGAGTACTCTAAGTCCCCAGAGTGCGGACTAGAGTATAAACGACTTAAATCTCCAAGTCCCCTGAGTGCAGACTGGAGTACTCTAAGTCCCCAGAGTGCAGACTAGAGTATAAAGGACTTAAATCTCCAAGTCCCCTGAGTGCGGACTAGAGTACTCTAAGTCCCCAGAGTGCGGACTAGAGTATAAACGACTTAAATCTCCAAGTCCCCTGAGTGCGGACTGGAGTACTCTAAGTCCCTAGAGTGCGGACTAGAGTATAAACGACTTAAATCTCCAAGTCCCCTGAGTGCGGACTGGAGTACTCAGAGTCCCCAGAGTACGGACTAGGGTGTGAACGACTTAAATTCTCTAAGTTCCCAACGTGCGGACTGGAGTACAAGTGACTTGAAATTTCAAGTCCCCAGAGTACGGACTAAAAAATATTCTAAGTACCAGAAGTGTGAAATAAGGAATGTACAATTCCAAAGAATCTCCGAGTTATGTGAAAGTGGATTGGGGGTTTATGTAACTCACAAGAGCTTGGGTTTCGACCGTAGTTATACAGAAAGCTAAAAAACAAAAGTCATTTGAAAGACGAAGAAACTAAATTTCATTTATTAATCCAAAGAGAGGTCCTACTACAACTCCTCCTAAAACTCGGAGTCAAAAACCTATTTACACTGGCTACGAAAATAAATAGTGATAATTACAAAATCCCGGCTATCCCTCAGTTGAACGAGTATGATTGCTATTTCTTTGGCTTTTTTCCCTTCTTCGATTTCTCATACGTCCCCTCTCCCTCACGTTTTCTTTTGGACATTTGACTCGCCATAGAAATGGTGTCAGGAGTGGGAGAAGGAACATCCAGTGATTTGGTTCCGCTAGGAAGAATGACTTTTAGAGGCCTGTTCAACGGGTCGTCAAGTTCTACTACTTGAGGCTCGACCTTGATCTCCACTTTCTTTTTCCTCTCTTCCTCGAGCCGCTCCTTCATGCTCAGCTCTGAGATATGCTCAGAAGCGCCGGTGATCTCAATTTCATAACTTTCTTCGACGGGGGACAAAGTTTCGGACTTATCCTCGTTGAGCGCCTCAATCACCTGAGCATCAGGACCGGGGGTCACTCCCGCGTGAGTAGCCTCGCTCGCTTTCCCATTTTTCTCCTTGGCGTCACCACTCCTTGGAGACGGATCAGGATCAGAATGGTTTGCGCAAAATCACAAGAGATGAACGTTAGAATACAATAACCTCTCGCCGAAAACGACGGTTCTTTGAACTTTAAGAAGAAGAGTTATATACCGGCTTCTTGCTGGCTCTCAACAGTCTGAGGAGTCTCACCCTCTGGAATAAGAGATAGAACATGAATGCCGAGGACAGGGTATTTCAGGTCAAAACCAGCGTGTTGCTCGAATGGATCAAGTATTGGCCGATCAGCCGATTTAGTAGGAGGAGGAGCTGGAGATTCGGTTCCAAACGGATCGACAATGTCACTTTTTTCCTTTGATGGAGAAGAGTCTTTGCCAAAAAGAGCCTTCACTGCGGACAAGTCTGAAGGCTCGTTCCCCCTGAGAAATTCTTTTATTAAAGCCTCCTCATCGACCTCCTCGGTGCCTGACTCGACCTTTCTGATCTTTATCAAAGTTTCCCATGCCTCGGCTAGAGATTCGAGGTAGCCCTCGCCAAGAAAAGTCAAATCTCGATGCATGAGGACACGGGCATTATATTCTGCTATAAGTGGGTCGAACAAGCACTTGATCTCCTCCCTGCCAGCCTCTGTAGCCGCCTCAAGGTGAGAGTCAATCTTCGCGGATGCTGTTCTCTTGCCCACTTCACGGGCTTCATCCTTCAGCATCCCGACCTTAGAGAGCTCGTCGTCGAGCTTTGCCTTCAGGAGTCGCGTAGCAACAATCTCATCGCAATATCGTTGCGACTCTTCCTAGGCAGTAGATTTTTCTTCTCTCTCTTTGCAAAGTAGATCTTCCAACTCTTTGACTTGCAGGGCGAATGCATCCCTTTCTTTTTGAACAAAGTCCTTTTCTAAAGCCAAGGCCCCGCAGCGTTGGACCGCTTCGTCAATTTCTTTCTTATGAGTTGTCTCCAGACGATTGACGGCCTCCGCAGTATCTTTAGCACTTTGTAGGGCATCTTCGAGTTGGGACTTGTACGAAGAGAGCTCTTCATCTTGAGCTTTCATAATGTCTTTATCGTGAATGGCTTCAAGCTTCAAGCAGTCGATTTCGTGTTGATGCTCAACAGAGACTTTCGAGACTTTTTCAGCTAGATGGACAAATGCGTCATGTTGAACATAAACGTCGTTGTTGCAAGCAATGGCGCTCTGTTTGACATGTCCCGGAATGTGATGGATCAACGGGAGGAACTTAAGACCATCAAAGCAGATTTTGGGGAACTTAACCTTAAGCTCAGCTAGCCTCTCCGATATCGTCGAATCTGTTGCGGGAATAGGGGGAGATGGCTTTGAAAGTTCAGTCTTCTTGTGATGTTCCCGAGACTGCCGTGTGCTGGATGGACCAGAGTGTTGATCACGGGGGACATCAGATTGGGATCCCTTCTATGCAGACTTCTCCCTGCCTTGCTCTGACTGAGAAGGATGATCGCGAGAATATGAGGACTGGCTGTATGTTTTCCTTCGATATAATCTCGGTCTCCAGAGTCATCTCTGTCTTGGCGCTTGCCGGGGCCCGAATCCTGGCCAGAATGATGAAAAATGGATGAGCCGCGAAGACGATCGAGTCCGTGAGTGTGTCCCATGTCACCTGCACATAATTTAAATAACAACAAGTTAGCGAAGGGTAGAGCGATGACGGAAATTTAAGTGCAAGGTGAAGTGCACGTGTCTGTGTGTTCTAGTGTTTCCCCCCGATGGACCAGTTTTTTTATCTCTACTAATAGGAGTTTTTTCTCCCTGGTTTTGGGCTTGAGCACTTGTATCGCCTCTCGCGGGCGAATGAAGCTTAAGGGCTTCCGGATCGTTGAAGCCATAGTTGAGCAGATCATCAGGGATGGTGAGTATCGACAAACCTTTCAGAGAACTCTCCAAGTGTTGGGGGAAGGCTCCCTCTCCACTAGAGTAAGGGTGACCTTAAAGGTTCCACCCACCGTCTTCTTCCTTAATTTGTAGGTCAATTTCTTCTTTCCCTTCGAAGGGGAAGGCGTCTTCTCGATATCGTGGACCTCGACTATCGTGTCCCGAGCAGGGCTAGCATTTTTTCCCTGTACTTCGAGCGTTTTGGCTTCTCTAATCTCCCCCTCCTCTGGTATGTCAGGGGCGTTACATGATGACGACCCAGCCTGCTTTTTTCCTTTGCCCGGAGCAGGCCTGGGTATAGTGACGCCTTGGGGGAGGCTTATTCGGCGACCTTCCGCCAGCAGCCCAAACTTCGTAAGCGATTCATTTGAAATGAGAAATCTGATGTCCCGGTCTTCTACGGGAATAGCTCGGATAACTTCGATGGCTTCAGAATACCCGGTGCCTTCGGGACGTGGGTTGATACCTGTAGAAGTATAGAAAGATTTAGAAAAGGTGCAGTTTCCGCCAAACACGAGTATTAATCCAGAAAAAAGACTTACTCCCTTCCACCCATCTCCTCGCGAAGCCGGGAGGACAACGCACGTAGAACCACACCTGCTTATACTGGGCAAACTTGCTCCATACCCCAGTCAGGATTTGACACTTGCTATGCGGATCAAGGAATACAAAAGATGGACTATCTGACCATCTCTTGAAGCGATAGATATAACGGATATCGCCAGGAGTTCGGAGCCTGAAAAGGACACTCATGAAGAGAATGCAAGTGCCATATATGAACGCGTGGCTATTTGGATGTAATTGCGATGGGGCGATCTCGATATACTGTAACAGGTCCCGAAGAAAGGAGTTGAATGGCGGCACGCTACCAACCCAGCACATGAATCTGTTGCAGGCTGTATATCCTACTGGGGCAAGTGAGGGCAATCATGTCCCGATGGAACCAACACATCGTCGAAAGGAATCCCATGTACTGAGCATATACGACGAAGCGTGCTTTCGTTAATCTTCGAGGCTTGAGAATCGATCGGATCGTCTAAAAAGATCGCTGCATCCAAGGCATCGGAAGCCAAGTCGACAGATGCGATCGCGGGGCTCGACATGTCTTGTACAGGAGTAGACGACGGATTTGAAGTTCTAACTTCTTCTTGTTGAGAAGATGGCCCGGGTCTGTCCGAGATCGTGGCAGAACTAGATTTTCTAGACATCTCTAATGTGTGTAGAATCTGATGAAGTACCTGTTTGAACTATACTTGAAAAACAATCGACATTAGACTTAACAACAAAAATACTCCCCCCATGTGGTGTGTGAACTAGTGCAATCGTTCAAGTATAAGTGCCAAAGAATTACAAGACGTAAAGTTGATGAGATAAAGTTAAGCTTTGGACTTTCTTCTACGAAGACTGTCATCGCTGACCGTCTCCGAGAGCTTGTCGTATGATGGTCTCTATTTTGGACTCAACATCGATACTGTATGTAGAAGGTTATTAACTATTTTAAGCAAGTTAAGTTCAGGTTTACAGTTGTCTAAACACGGAAGTTATCAGTCTGGATTGTCCGATATGCTTAGTTGTTTAAGTCCGTCCTTGTTCACTGTCATATATTCGGGCATAAAAAGGTGTTAAGTCAACAATGCATTGTGTTCAAGTTGAGATGGTTTTAATTGTCATATGTACACCACTCTCCCACCTTTCCTCTCCACCGTTTGGCATAAGGGAGTCATGCCGAACCATAATCATGCCGAGCCGCATCGCTCGGCACTTTGCCCTTAACTCCAACCTTATTCCTACGCTCCCTCTCTACCGCCCGGCACAGATGGGTCGTTCGGCAAGACATACCGAGCCGCATCGCTCGGCATTTTGCCCAACTCCTACTTTTCTCCAGCACTCCTTCCTACCTCGTTCGGCATAAGGGAATCATGCCGAGCTGTGGTCATACCGAGCCACATCGCTTGGCACGCTGAACCTAACTCCAACTTCACTCCAGTACTTCCTCTTCACCATTCGGCATAATGGAGTCATGCCGAGCCATGATCATACCAAGCCGCATCGCTCGGCATCTAGGCTCAACCCTCATTTCTTCTCCTTTCTCCCTCATATCCTAAACACCTTTGACACCTCCTTCCTTCCATCACTCCGCCTAGCCCTAAAACATGTTCTAACCTCGAATTCGTTGTCCTCATCCATGCGGTTCCTACTGTCCTCAGTTTTACGAATATTCACGGGTTCGAATCTCGTGCTAAGTTTCCTAGTCGGGATGAAATGTTTAAAGGAAAGGCCATTACCTAAGAAATGACTCAAAGCTTGGGGAGATTCTGGAGTAGGCAACGCGATTCTGATCGGATTCGTTGATTGGGGAAGGAGGTGAGGCAATGTATTGAGTTTGAGAAGAGAAGGGAAGGGTAAATAATTCGTTGAAGTCTGTTGGGAGGCGAGTTCGTAAGTTCTGTAGAGCGGAAGTTAAAAGAGAAAAGAAGAGGAGTGTTGAGTTATATAGGGACGAGGGAAGACGAATGGACAGTGACCGGTAGAACCGGTCAAGGCAACACCCTCGCTCGGCATCAATGTCGTTCGGCGTTCAATGTCGTTCGGCATCCGTATGTCGTTCAGCATCCATATGTCGTTCGGCATTCAATGTCTCATTCGGCATTCAGGAGATCACTATTGATGAAACGAAACAAGAGCTTAAAGAAATGTACGGAGTGCTCATGGTTCAAAGCGTATCATGTTCGTCCACAAGATACACTTTGGGGGGCAAGTGTTACCCGGTGGCTTGACCAAGTAACAAGAGGCTCGGCGTAAAAAGGTCGCTCGGCATAGAGCACCGTTCGGCATTAAGAGTTCGCTCGGCATCTAGCCTCGTTCGACATCCAAGACCCGTTCGGCATATGGTCTCGTTCGGCATCCAAGACTCGTTCGGCATCCAGCCCCGCTCGTCATATGGCCTCGTTCGGCATCTAGCCTTACTCAGCATATGGCCTCGTTCGGCATCCAAGCCTCGCTCGGCATCCAACCCTCGCTCGGCATCCAAGCCTCGCTCGGCATATGGCCTCGTTCGGCACAGAAGGGTCGTTCGGCATAGCAAGGTCGTTCGGCATTTCACCCCGTTCGGCATAGCAAGGTCGTTCGGCATTTCACCTCACTCGGCATAGCAAGGTCGTTTGGCATGAGCCTCGTTCAGCATCTCCCTTCGACCGGCATCAAGTCTCGGTCGGCACAGGTCTCGTTCGGCCTACATTCTTCACTTAGCACACTGTCTCGATCGGCATGCAGATACCGTTTGGCATATCTTCCTCGATCGGCATACGAATGCCGTTTGGCCCGGATATGTGGTTCGGCAATTGCCGTTCGGCAATTGTGGCTCGGCGTATAGAAGTCACTTACTACGGGCCGATGAGGGAAGTCCAACCCATATTCGTCTATAAATAGAGGGGCATAGACATAGTGAAAGAAACCTTTTTTCGGGAACACTGGAGAGACTCTGCTGCATTCCAGACTTATTCTATTTTATGGAGCACTTGTATTCAAGTCTTTATAGTACGGATTGTATCTGTATTTAATCATTGGTGAAAGCAATAAAGATCAAAACTTAAAGTGGACGTAGGCAATTACGCTGAACCACTATAAATCCGGTGTTCTTGTTTTTGCACTTAATTTAGTATACAGTTCTCTGTTTTAATTTACTTTCTTCATTACTCTCTCTACAATCTTTCTTAAGGATGTTAGTGATCAATTTTGATGCTAATAGATGTATTTTATGAGCTTTGCAACAGTTAGAGATATTCTTTGAACTGCAGCGAAAATTAGTATTACTATTGGCTTTCATTTGCAAATATCCACTTGTAATCATTCACTTTGGTTGAGGCACTTACACGTGTACGTTTACAGTTTCGATATGGTTTTGTAAGTCAGAGTCATTAATATTTGTTTTCTTGCGTTGGCGCTTCTCCATTGTTTTGGTTTTTACCAGACTAGTAGCCGTACCATGATCTTTCATGCTTGGAAGCGTTTGGTAAAAGTAGATAACTTGATCCAGGCTAATTTAGAAACCAAAATACTAATTTTTATATTTGTCTCCATGTCATAGAAGCATCAGAGATACCATCGTTTGGTTGCTAATTGACAAGATCGCTCATGTAGACAGTACAGTATCATTATATCTTCCTCCTCCCCATTTTGTAAACTTGCTTTAATTGGAATAAATTTGAGTAGCCGAATCGTAAGATCATTATCTACTTAAGTCAAGATCTATTTTTGTAGTTTAAAACTAACTAACGACGGCTAAGGATACAATTTAGTCCACGGTACCTCACGAAAAACAATTAATATAATGGTAATATCAATTTCCAAAAACCCACAAATCAATTAAAAATCCCACGCAAACAAGATTTCAATCAACACCCACTTCACTGAATATCAAACAATTATTGCAATTAATCTGATAAAACTACACAAAATTTATGCAGCTTTAAAAATCCTTATACACCCCAGTCTAGACACCAAACGAGATTTACTGTCCAGCATCCTCCTGAAACCGTCTAGATAAGGTTTATCGTCTAATCAAATCGTCTTCCCTCCTTGACTACCACCAAGCCCATCCACAAATTTGGATCAATTACTACTGAGACAAATACTAAGGTAGTGTTTGGTTTGTTATTTTCAATTTTGGATTTTCGTCCATACAAAAGTGCACACGAAGCATTTATATTGTTGAAACGATCCATTCTTTCGTCGTCCCTCTATCCCATTCGTCCTCTCATCCGTCTTCCTTTCATGTCTTCCGCCGTCCCTTCATTCTTTTCATATTTGAGATACATATTGAAAACCGAAACTACAAAATTCATTTTTAAGCCAAACACTACCCAAAATTTTATCATACACGTACGTTGGTTTATTGGAAAGGCCTGACCTCAATTGATCATTGATTAATCTATGCCTAGATGATTAATTTAGTCCATACTTGTCGCTTGACAATTTTTACAGCCTTGAATACAAACTGAATCAATGACCACATTTGAGATGGAATTTTGATCCAGATGCAATGTTTGTTGAATATTAGAATATTTTGTGGTTTGAATATCTAAATATACCATGGCAGTTCAAAATCACGTATTTTTCCAACTCAAATACTGAAATTTGTGGCTTTTTCTTCTTCTTTGGATTAAACAAAAGAAGATCGTACTGGTTGCTCTTTTGATGTATGTGTAGTATACATTAATCTCCAACATACCACAGTTGTGTTTAATACTGAAATGGTACCAAATACACACGCACACACTTTAATCTCCTACCACAGCTGGTTAATACTAGAAATAATACCGAATCTATATCTGCTGGGAATTTCTTTAACAGCAAAATCAATTAAAGATGTAGTTGCTAAAATGTTTATGGTGTCTTCTAGGGCTATTATGATAATGGTTACCGTTACCATTTTGTAAATATTGTTGCTGTACCGTTTTTACTGGTAAACTAAAATTGTTTACCGTTACCGTTACCAATTGACTGGTATACCGATAAACTGGTAACCGTTACACTGTTAATGATAAATTACCATTTGTTCAGAAAAATAATAAGTTATATATTTTTACAATGATTTTTTCCTGTAATTTTCTTGTATGGCAAGGAATGGTTAATATGTGTATGATACCGTGATTTAACACATGAACTCCTTGTCTCTCAATGTAGATCCTGTTTTTTCTGCAAATACACATACACAAATGCACTATGAACAAGTAGAAGGAAAGATCAAACGCTGCATTTATACAAACTTTGGTTTTCAAGCATAAAAACAACTTATAATTTACGTGCTCCAACTTTAAGTCGTTCCCAATATCATTTTGTTCGCCTAAGTGGAATGCTATGGTTATAATACAGAGCTTCTAAACCATGATATATACCACCAGGAATCAGACCACTTGATCTTCAGTTTTCCATACTTCATTTTGTCTAACTCCATCTACATATATATTTCCACCATTTGCTCCATCACAGCTACTTACAGAATTCCTCCCAGAATCAGCACCAGTTATAGCATTGTGCCGTACTCCATCTAGTTGTATTTTCTGACATGTTTTGTTGCCGCTTCCAAAATCAAAGCTACATACAACATTATATCTATGTCCACTACAGAGTTTCTCCCAGTGGAATCAACACTAGCTATAAACTTTTGTCTAACTCCATCAATAGATATTTCTTCACCGCTTGTATTATTGTTGCTCCTAGAATCATTGCAACATTTACCCTTGATCCATCTACAGATATGTCTCCTTTACTATCTTTAGTGTCAGTATTAGCATCCGTAATGCTGGTTACCACATTGTATCCAACTCCATTTGTACTCATTATTTCTCCACCAGTATTCATTGTATTAAGAGCAGTGAAGCTTTCTATGGTCATTATAGCTTCAGTGTTGCATGTTACTTGTGGTGAACAGTGGAATTTACGATATATTTTATGCGCTTTGCAGTAGTTAGAGATGTTTTTTTCTTGCAGTGGATAGTCTTACTCTTAGTACTTGCTTTTATTCGCAAAACCCACTCGGATGACAAGTTTGTCTTACTTTTTGTTGAGGCATTTGCATATGGATCAGTCAATCTTGGAACTAAAATTGCTGAAACAAGAAAGAGAAATGTCTTTTTCATTGTGGTGATTGTTTGAATATGAGAGTATTGATTGGTGAGGTACATATATCTATTAAAGAGATTTGTTTGGTATTTATAGACATCCGATAGAAAAATTTGCTTGCTCAAGTATTCTATTTGGGTGTTTTAACTTTTAAATAATTATGTCATCTTCATCTTGAATTCATTCCATCTAAAAAAAATTGTAGTTTGGTATCATGACCGTGTGCAAAACAAAGCTAAATAATTAATGGCGGTTTTTTGGCTATAGTGAAAAAAATAAGGTGGCGGTGGCTATTATAAATTATCTAACTTGCAGCATTGGTAAATTTGTTTCATACGAAGACAGTTTCAAATCGTAGTTTAGCAAATTTGCTCCATTTGCTTGTTTGTTTTATAATGTGAAGAGATCACCGAAGTCTAAGATTTTGATATTGTTGGAATAATTCAACATAACAGGGCCACATATTTTCATGTGTGACTATCTTGTAATTAAGTCTAATTACGTGATCTATTTTTGAAATAAACATACTAAGCTTAAGGGGTATATTCGTGATGTAAAATTATAACGTGTGGATACCGGAGTGACAATTTTAGTTTGTTGAAGGGCCGAACTGAAAAATGTCGCACACTATATACATGAAGTTATGGTCCCCAAATTACATAAGTCTTATCATATTCTCTCTGCCCTCTTCTAAAAAGAATTTACAGATCTGAGCTTGTGTTAATTTGGAAGATCTAATCTAAATTAATCTTCACATCAATTAAGAATCGATGGATTCAGCTACGCCTTCCACTGTTAATTTCATATACTTGTTTCTCAATTGAATCAATATGGGTTATATGTATTCAGATCTAATATAGATTAATCACCAACAACTGAAAATTGAAATTTATGTAATAGCATAAATGAATGAGTTAAAATAAACCAATTCAAATATTATTTGGTGTCTCTTTGCAAACTAACTCTAAATATCCTACATTACAAGTGAACTAATTGAAATAACATGTCACCAAAGTGACCTCTCTTATTTTAGTTATTCATGAAAAATATTTGATGTTTGTGCATATTTATTCATGCGGATATTAGTCAGCCCAAAGTAAGATCAATATTTGGCCGAATCTTTTATACATGTATGATGATAAATATGTAACAATCATATAGTTTTGCAAGTGAATATCTAATCGGCCCAATGGAAGATTGATATTTGACTTGAACTTATTGTCAATATTTGATCATTACAACAAGAGTAGCACTTACAATTAATATTACTGTCTAAAGACTTGATATTGATGTTGTGCTAGGTATCTTGAGAAGAGACTTACCAATTATTTGAATTTACTGCGGTTTTGTTTTACAATGCGAGCATATTTGATTTATTCTTATGTTAAAATTACAGCTAATTTAACTACGATATCTGTCAATCTTAACAACATTCCTATTCTTACTGGAACAAACTTTAAGGATTGCAAAGAGAACATATTGCTTGTTCTTGGCTGCATGAATCTTGACCTTGCACTTAGGATGGATGCACCCACCCCTCTTACGGATGAAAGTTCTTCTGATGTTATAAAGAACTTTGAGAGGTGTGATCGTTCAAATCGCATGAGTCTAATGATCATAAAGCGCGGCATTCTAGAGATATTTAGGGGTGCGGTATCTGAAAAGATAACCAATACTAAAGATTTTCTTGCTGAGATTGAAAAACGTTTTGCTAAAAACGATAAGGCGAAAACAAGCACGCTTTTGCAGCGCTTGATTTCCATGAAGTATCAAAGCAAAGGGAACATAAGGGAGTACATTATGGAAATGTCTAATGTTGCTTCAAAACTTAAGGCACTTAAGCTTGAGCTTTCGGATGATTTGCTCGTGCATTTGGTACTAATCTCTCTTCCTTCACAATACAACCAGTTTAAGATCGGTTATAATTGTCAAAAAGAGAAATGGACTCTTAATGAGCTCATTTCACATTGTGTACAAGAAGAAGAGAGATTGAAGCATGATAGGACTGAAAGTGCTCATTTGGCATACACCCCTAAGGGAAAAGACAAAAAGAGAAAGGAGGATACGAAAACTGCTAAGGATCCAACGGAAAAGAAACAACATAAGGAGCTGATGGTTGTTACTTTTGTAAGAAGGATGGACATTTAAAGTAAGATTGTACCCATATCACGCATTGCGTGTTACGAAAGGTACATCCTTTGCTTTGGTCTGTTCTAAAGTAAATTTAGCTACAATACCTAGAAACACTTGGTGGTTAGATTCCGGTGCTTCTACTCACATAAGTGTTTCTATGCAGGGTTACCTGAGCTACCGAAATCCAACTAATGCTGAAAGATACATCTATGTGGGTGATGGAAAATCGGTTAAAGTGGAGGCTATTGGGCATTTTAAGTTGTTATTGAGAACTCAGTTTTATTTGAATTTATTTGATACTTTTGTTATATCCTCATTTAGATGGAATTTGGTTTCTATTCTAAGTTGGACAAATCTGGTTATTCTTGTTCATTTGGGAATGATATTTTTAGTTCATCAATAAATCCAAATCTTGTTGAAACTGGTTCTCTCAATGTTCATGATAACTTATATATGCTTGATGTTAATACCTCTTATTATGAAGCCTTGCATGTGGAATCGTGTGGTACTAAAGAAAAGCTAATAAGGAAAATTCAGCCACATTGTGGCACAAGCGCTTAGGTCATATATCTAAAACTAGAATTCAAAGGCTTGTGTCAGATGGCATTTGGAATCTGTTGATTTTTCAAACTTCGATGTCTGTGTAGAGTGCATTAAGGGAAAACAGACCAAACATAAGAAAATTGTGACATCCCGCACCTCTAGGCACATCGAAAATCAGACATGACTAGAAGCACGGGTGGTCGGGTGAAATAAAAATGCATAACATAGCACAGAGACTAAGGCAACAACATAAAATGATGAAAATATTACATCAGAAGAAAACTTTCGCTAATTATAAATTAATAGCAAAACAGCTTAATTAAAAACAACATTATCCTAAATTTGTTTCTAAAACCAAAAGTACCAAGTAGTCTCCACCAAAACATAAAACATAACAAAGTTCACAATATAGGTCCCCATATATAGAGTAAAGTACGGAAAAAAAAGAAAAGAAGTATATGAAACAAAAGAAACAAAAGCTGAAGAAACAACTGCTCCAATGACCCTCCAAGCTGCAAAGAACTGCAACCTAGACCTACCCTCCTATGATTTGGGAAAAATAGGAAAAATAGGAATGAGTCGGACATAAAGTCTAGTGAATGAGAAATAAAATGAAGTAGAAAGAATAAAATAGTTTAATTCCAGGTCTTCTCCGGATATCGCAAAGGGTGAATAATATAATGCAGTGAATCCTTCTTAGATACAGTTCCTAAAAAGCCAAAGTCTATGGTCACTCTAAGGAAGTCGACTATGCAGTAATACTAAATGTTAATCGGTCTGTCGGACCTGCTGTCCTTACCTATCCACGTGCTACAGCGTGGAAGTCATGCTCTTCACCCATGTACTGTGACTAAATGCCTCTTACGTCTGACCGGCGCCGACTCAAACAACCTCGCAGGACCCCGAAGTTGTGCTCAGGCTCCGCCAAACTGGACTCCTATCCTCCTGTATCCTCGGTCACCAACGTGGACTTGCCCCTATCCAAAGTGTCGGTCCTTCGAAAGAGCACCTGTAGCTTGGCCGGTTGCGCAAAATCCTCCAACGATCTACCTAAAGAAGCCTACGTCGGAGCACACTTGTCATGTTCCGTTCGCGTCGATCTGCTTGAAGAAGCCTACGATTGCGGATGTTATCTATCCTACATACTAGCAACCTATGAAAAGTAACAAACAACCTTGTGAACCTACTTGCCCGCTCCTAGTACGTACAGCCAAAACTATATTTTGGTCTTAACTGCATGAAACACATATCCAGACGTTTACAAGGTCTGCCTACCAAATCGCTTCCAGATTAATTAATTTTACCATTACAGTTTACATACTGTTTATTTCCATTAATCTGCTTTAGGCCATTTTTACATCTGATTTGGTTATTTCACTTTTTCTTACATAAATGGTATTTCAATTTCACGCCCGTTCAGTCCGTATGGTTTGTCTATAATTTTTATACCATTTTGTTACGGACTTACACTAGCCTTTAGGGTCCATTTAATTTACATTTTTTCCACCATAATTTACGTTCTCCTTTTAGAGATTTAATTTGTACAAAAATTTTATCCAATGGCCACAAACCATTTAATTACACAAAATTCCACTTTTACATTTTTAGTCCACATATGAAACAAACAATTATACCAATTAGAATTTCCATTTTTGTTCCAAAACCATATTCAAAATTATGTAATTATATCAATCAAAACCATAATTTTATTCAAGTAATATATTCTGAATTTATTCAACTAACCTGTTCTACCATTAGAAATTGAATAACAATTCAAATTCAATTTAATTAAACCAATCTTATTTACGCCATGAAACATGAATAACAGTTTGTTTGTTTCAAATTTCAACCCAAACATGAATTAGAATTGAGAAGTGAAAGAAGAAGATACACTAATTTACATAGGATTTCAATCTTATTTATGCCTGAAAACGTGAGTAGACAATTTATATGTCCCATATTTTAAACCAAACATGAATTAGATTTGAGAAGTGGAAGAAAAATAAGAAGTTGCAATAATTTACATCTATTCTCAATTAATAACATAAATTAATTCATATTAACATGCCAGAAAAGAGCTGAAATTGAACTACTTTATTTTTTTATTTCATATTAATTCCCACTCACCTGGCACTTGAGCTTGCATAAATTTGGAAAAAACTTTGCTTTAATCTTTCTCCCTTTGATTCTTCTAAATTCCCCAAATTGCTTGAATATATATAGATAATTTAATTTGGTAGAGATTTGTTTATTTGGTAGAGATTTGTTAATTTAATAGAGAAATGGAGAAAGAATAATACACACTAATTTTACTGTAGAATTATGGTGACGGCTGAATAAGAGATTAGGTTTAGGTTAGATGGTTTATTTGTAGATTGTTTGAGTGAATATAATCCATTAGATTATTTTAGATTAAATCTGGTTCTTTCATATGCTTAATGGTTATCCATTCTAGCCCATACACATCACTTAACCAATAAAATTTAGCCATTTCATCCTATTACATCACTGGAGCGAATGGGAAGCCGCCACATATCAGAAACAATGCTGAAATACGTAGGAAAATCGCTGGAAACAAACCAGCTAAAAAAACATCGCTTCCGATTTTGGGCGACAACGGGACTTGATCCCTGGTCACTAAGGAAGTCAACATGCGCCTTTACCACTGTACCAAATGCACTTTTAATTTCTTTTTAATTATATTTCTCATAAAATATTAGGGTGTTACATTCTCCCCCCCCAAAGGATTTCGTCCCCGAAATCTCCAAAGATGGAAGAACGTAATTAACAACCAGCATCCAAGAACTACATTCATCTACTCAACCATCATCCATTTCTACCATTGTCCTTATTTTTAACTAATGAAATTTATGATTTATGCAAAGTGAAATGCATATGAACTTACCTAATGCGAAAAGGTAGTCGGTCTACTAATTCAGTTGACCTCCTGTAATGCAAGTATGCTTATGCCATGCAACCAAATGTATGCAATTACCCTAGTATAATTGATAATTCTATATGTATGTTTCAATCATTCACCCAAATGCACCATCCATATGCAACATCCATTTACACATACACACACAACCATGTGCAAATGCAATAGATAATAGGCACGCATATGAAGGTGTGTGTACCTAGTTGGCCGATTATCCTAATAAATATCTATCTAGTGCATGCAATGCATCCATTTGCAAACATTGGCATCCACTTGTAATCATTTTCATCCATCAAACATAACATGCCCTAATGACATGTTTACAACTAAGCTACCATCCATAGGTTTCATCTAAAGATTATCGAAAAGACTCTAACTAATGAAAGATCAAAGATAGGATATTTGAAGTGTACATTCAAATAGAAAAGGATAAGAAGTTCGAATTCTCTCCACAGATTCCCATGTGCACTCCTTGGGGTCATCTCCCCACTGAACCTTCACTAGACGAACTTCCTTGTTGCGTAATCTCTTGACACCGTGTTCCAATATACGGGTGGGTGTACGACGCACAAGTGATTCGCGCTCTACCTCCACTTCTCTTAACTGATCGGGTTCTACTACTACTGTGGAATCATGTAGACACTTCCTCAGATGCGAAACATGAAAAACATCGTGAACTTCTGCCAACTTATCTGGAAGATCAATTATGTATGCCACCTTTCCAATCCGTGCGTTAATAGGGAAGGGTCCTACAAATCTCGGTGCCAACTTACCCACTTAGCCAAATTTCATAACGTTTCTCAGAGGAGAAACCTTGAAAAAAAACCCTATCTCCAACTTTAAACTCCAAATCTGAACGTCTTCTATCATCATATGACTTTTGTCTATCTTGTGCAGTCTTCAACCTCTTGCGAATCAAATCCACCTTCTCGGAAGTTTTCCTCACCAAGCCTGGTCCAAGCAAGATTCTATCGGTGGTATCCCACCAACAGGCTAGTGATCTACAAGGTTTTCCATAAACGGCCTCGAACGGTGCCATCCCAATGCTTGCTTGATAACTATTATTATACGTGAATTCCACCAAAGGTAGGTGGTCTTCCCAAGAGCCTCCGAAGTCTATGATGCACAATTTGAGAAAATCTTCCAAAATCATATTTACCCTCTCAATCTGTCCATCTGTCTGAGGGTGATATGCCGTGCTCAGATTCAATTCCATTCCCAAGGCTTGCTGAAGACTCTTCCAAAACTCACTGGTGAATAATGGATCTATGTCGTTCATAATGCTGGCGGGAACTCCATGAAGCCTAACTATCTCCCTTATATAAAGATTTGCCAAAGAAGCTGCCGTCATATTACTCTTAATGGGTATAAAATGAGCGCTCTTCGTCGGTTTATCCACAATGACCCAAATGCTCGTGTTTCCTCTCTGTGACTTTGGTAATCCATCCACAAAGCCCACAGAGACACTTTCCCATTTCCATAATGGAATATCCAATGGCTGCAACAGTCCTCCGGGCTTCTTCTGTTCCGCCTTTACCTTTTGGCAAGTGATGCACTTTGATACATATTCCGCCACCCTCTTCTTCATTCCGGGCCAATAGAATGCCCTCTTCATATCCCGGTACATCTTATTACCACCGGGGTGCGCCGTTATTCTAGAATGATGTGAGTCAACCAACATCGCATCTACTAAATCCTCATTACGGGGAACACAAAGTCTACCATCCTTTCTTAGCCATCCCCTGGTGTCCATGGTGTAGTGCCTAAAATGTGGTGATGACTCTCCTCTACCAAGCTTATCTAAAATTTCCTTTAACTCTTCTTCCTCACCTTGCCTTGCTCCAATCTGCTCCATCAAAGTAGACTGGAGGTCGAGGGTTGCTAACAATCCCGGAGCTAAATCCGATGGAGGTCTAAAATCAAAGGTAGCAATGTACTTCAAATGCTTCCATTCCAAAAACAGAGGACTTAAAACCACTTTGCGTCTACTCAACGCATCTGCCGGTACATTACCCTTGCCAGGGGTATAGGAAATCTCAAAGTCATAAGAGGCTAAAAAATCCATCCATCTTTACTATCTCAAATTCAAGTCTTTCTGAGAGAATAGATACTTCAAAGACTTATGATCTGTGAAAAACTCAAATCTTTCTCCTAAGAGATAGTGCCTCCAAGACTTGAAAGCAAAAACTATAGCTTCTAACTTAACATCATGCATCGGGTAGTTCTTCTCATGCGTTTTCAACTGTCTACTCGCATAGCACACTACCCTACCCTCTTGCATCAGTACCGTCCCTAGCCCCGTACCACAAGCATCCGTATAAACTGAGAAAGGTTTGGTTCCATCCGGTAATACCAATACAGGCGCGGTAATCAAAGCTTCCTTCAATTGACCAAAGGCATCCTCACACTTGGCATCCCAAAAAAAAGCTGAGTTCTTCTTGGTAAGGCGGGTAAGTGGAGCTGATATCCTAGCAAAGTCCTTAATGAACTTCATATAATAGCCCGCAAGACCAAGGAAACTCCTTATGTCCGCGGCATTCTTAGGGGTCTACCAATCCTGTATTGCTGCCACTTTCACCGGATCTACTGCAAGTCCATCCTCTAAAATGATGTGTCCCAAAAAGCAAACCTCATCCCTCCAAAAGTGGCACTTGGAGAACTTCGCCTTCAACTTATGTGCTTGCAGGGTCCTAAGCACTTCTTCCAAGTGAACAGTATGCTCCTCCTTGTTTCGCGAATAAACCAAAATGTCGTCAACGAACACCACCACAAACTTGTTCAACGATTCGCCAAAAAACTCGACTCATCGGGTCCACAAAATATGTCGGAGCATTGGTTAGCCCAATGGCATGACTAACCACCCAAATAACACATCCGGAGTCCTAAACGCAGTCTTCTCGATGCTGTCCTCCGCCACACACAACTCATGATATCCCGTGGCCAAATCGAGCTGCGAAAATACCTTGGCTCCTACTAGCTGGTCGAAGAGATCGTCTATGCGGGGAAGAGGATAACGATTCTTCTTCGTCGGCTTATTAAGCTCCCTATAATCCATGCAAAGTCTGAGAGAGCCATCCGCCTTAGTGGCAAAGACGACGGGTGGGCCCCACTCAGAAATGCTCCTATGAATGAAACCCTTCTCCAAAAGCTCTCCAATCTGCTTGCTCAACTCACGACGTTCCTTAGGAGCCATATGCCTTACCGGTAAATCAACCAGTTTGCCATTATCGACAAGATAAATCTTGAACTCGATCTCTCTTCGAGGTGGAAGGCCAGCAACCTCCTCAAACACATCTGGAAAGTCTCTAACAACGGGTACCGAACTCAAACTATCGGATGATAAGTCAAGAGAATAAAGGTAGCTCAACATGACTGATCCTCTAGGATCACAAGATACTTCCAAGGTACGTCCACTACATGTGCCTAACCTCACTACCCTCTTATCGCAATCAAGAACAGCACCATACATGGATAGCTAATCCATACCAAGAATCATCCCGAACCTGGAAAATCCCAATACAAAGGCACAACAGTCAAACTCAACCCCTAAAATAAATAATTTCAAATTTCGACATAACATGGACAAATAGGCCGATCCTCCTATGGGATTTGATACTACTACCAGGTCGGTCACTAAGCAAGCACCAATACCAAGACCCTCTACCAGAGTACTAGATATAAAAGAGTGTGAAGCTCCAGAATCAAATAGGGTACGAACGGGAGAATCAGTGATAGATAACACACCTTCGATGATCACCTTCTTTGCCTTGTACATAACCGGACGATTACTAGAGGAAGGATCTGCCTCTAAAGCATAAGCCTGAGCAGGCCGTGAAGGTGTATGTGAACTGTCCTTAGGCTTCGACGGACAGTCCTTTTTCATATGCCCCACTTGATCGCAAAGATAGCACCTCAGTCTCGGTCGCTCTCCTGCCCCTCTAAAATCCTTAGCAAGATGACCTGGTTTCCCACAAGTATTGCACTTCCAGTCCTTTCTTGAAACTTTCCTTTTTCAACCTGACCCTCCTCCTCCTCTCCTCTTTCCTTTCCACTTCTTCCCATCATTCTTCTACGCCACATCTCCTTTCTTCTCAGTATCAGCAAGTAAAGCCATCTCTACCAATCCCTCAAAAGTGGCTCCCATCGGAATGTGGCTCACCGTCAAATTCTGCAGTGGCTGACTCAAACCCTTAGCGAACTTCAGCGCCTTCTTGTGAGGAGTATTGATCGGGTCTAGTCCAAATCTAGCAAGCTCATTGAATTGATTAACATATTCCTTAACTGTCATATCCCCTTGCTTGAGCTGTATAATTTTCTCTAGTTGCACTCCCTCTTCGTCCTGCGATAAGAATTTCCTCTCGAACCTAATACGAAAATCCACCCAAGTCAAATTATTAGCCTCAGCCTCCACAATCTCCCACCAACAAAGAGCCTCTCCCTGCAACTGCCATGAAGCCAACTGCCTCTGAGCCAAGTCCTCCAATCCCATAAGTCCCTCACAACTACGAATCCAAGCTCTCGCCTCAGTATATGACTCGGTGCCAAGAAACGGCTTCCTCCTAAGCTGGTGTAGTCCATGCATAACTTTGGAAAATTGGGAATGCCTGGCGGACGGGCTGGAGCACCTTCCGCCGGAGCAGGATCCCTAGCTGGTGGCTCTGCTCGTGCAGTAGCCTGCAAAAAACGTCTGAACCAAGCAGGCATATTATAGCTTGGAACTTCGGGGATATCTTGCGGTTTAGACATTTCTATCTGTGGATATTAAAAAGATGGGATTAGGTACTCCACAAATAGTTCAATAGATAGGGAGGAAGAGATACGAGGGACCCATTTCTAAAATTTCTTTTTTTTCCAAAATATATGCATATACTTTTAAAAGTATTATTTAGAATATCCTTTAAAAATTATTTGAAAATCTTTATACTTTTAGAATATTTTTAGGATTACCAAAACCTTAGCTCTGATACCAACTGTGACACCCCGCACCTCTAGGCACCACGAAAATCGGATATGACTAGAAGCACGGGTGGTCGGGTGAAATAAAAATCCATAACATAGCACAGAGACTAAGGCAACAACATAAAATGATTAAAATAATACAGCGGAAGAAAACTTTCACTAATTATAAATTAATAGCAAAACAGCTTTATTAAAAACAACATTATCCCAAATTTATTTCTGAACCAAAAGTACCAAGTAGAATCCACCAAAACATAAAACATAACAAAGTTCACAATATAGGTCCCCATATATAGAGTAAAGTATGGAAAAAGGAGAAACGAAGTATATGAAATAAAAGAAACAAAAGCTGAAGATAACAACTGCTCCAATGACCCTCCAAGCTGCAAAGAACTGCAACCTAGACCCGCCCTTCTGTGATTTGGGGAAAATAGGAAAAATAGGAATGGGTCAGACATAAAGTCTGGTGAATGAGAAATAAAATAAAGCAAAAAGAATAAAACATTTTAATTCTAGGTTTTCCCTGGATATCGTAGAGGGTGAATAATATAATGCAGTGAATCCTTCTTAGATACAGTTCCTAAAAAGCCAAAGTCCGTGGTCACTCCAGGGAAGTCAACCATGCAGTAATACTAAATGTTAATCGGTCTGTCGGACCTACTGTCCTTACCTATCCACGTGCTACAACATGGAAGTCATGCTCTTCACCCGTGTACTGTGACTAAATGCCTCTTACGTCTGACCGGCGCCGACTCAAACAACCTCGTAGGACCCCGAAGTTGTGCTCAGGCTCCGCCAAACTGGACTCATATCCTCCTGTATCCTCGGTCACCAACATGGAATTGCCCCTATCCAAAGTGTCGGTCCTTCGAAAGAGCACCTGTAGCTTGGTCGGCTGAGCAAAATCCTCCAATGATCTGCCTAAAGAAGCCTACATCGGAGCACACTTGTCATGTTACGTCCGCGTCAATCTGCCTGAAGAAGCCTACGATTGCGAATGTTATCTATCCTACGTACTAGCAACCTATTAAAGGTAACAAACATCCTTGCGAACCTACTTGCCCGCTCCTAATACGTATAGCCAAAACTATATTTTGGTCTTAACTGCATTAAACACCTATCCAGGCCTTTACAAGGTTTGCCTACCAAATCGCTTCCAGATTAATTAATTTTACCGTTATAGTATACATACTGTTTATTTCCATTAATCTGCTTTAGGCCATTTTTACATCTGATTTGGTTATTTCACAATTTCCCTTTTTCTTACATAAATGGTATTTCAATTTCACTCCCGTTCAGTCCGTATGGTTTGTTTGTAATTTTTATGCCATTTTATTACAGATTTACACTAGCCTTTATGGTTCATTTAATTTACATTTTTTCCATCCTAATTTAAGTTCTCCATTTAGAGATTAAATCTGTACAAAATTTTTATCCAGTAGCCACAAACCATTTAATTGCCCAAAATTCCACTTTTATATTTTTAGGCCACATATGAAACAAACAATTATGCCAATTAGACTTCCCAATTTTGTTCCAAAACCATATTCAAAATTATTTAATTATATCAATCAGAACCATAATTTTATTCAAGTAGCATATTCTGAATTTATTCAACTAACTTGTTCTACCATTAGAAATTGAATAACAATTCTAATTCAATTTAATTAAACCAATCTTATTTACGCCATGAAACATGAATAACAATTTATTTGTTTCAAATGTCAACCCAAACATGAATTAGAATTGAGAAGTGGAAGAAGAAGAAGAAGATACAATAATTTACATAAATTCAATCTTATTTATGCCATAAAACGGGAATCGTCAATTTATTTGTCCCATATTTTAAGCTAAACATGAATTAGATTTGAGAAGTGGAAGAAGAAGAAGAAGTTGCAATAATTTACATCTTTTCTCAATTAATAACAAAAATTAATTCATATTAACGTGCCATAAAAGAACTGAAATTGAACTACTTTATTTTTCTATTTCATATTAATTCCCACTCATCTGGCACGTGAGCTTGCATAAATTTGAAAAAAACTTTGCTTTAATCTTTCTCCCTTTGATTCTTCTAAATTCTCCAAATTTCTTGAATATATATAAATAATTTAATTTGGTAGAGATTTGTCTATTTAGTAGAGAAAAGGAGGAAGAATGATACACACTAATTTTACTGTAGAATTATGGCGACGGCTGAATAAGAGATTAGGTTTAGGTTAGACGGTTTATTTATAGATTGTTTGAGTGAATATAATCCATTAGATTATTTTAGATTAAATCCGGTTCTTTCATACACTTAATGGTTATCTATTCTAGCCCATATACACCACTCAAAAAATAAAATTTAGCCATCTCATTCTATTTCATCACTGGAGCGAATGGCAAGCTGCCACATGTCAGAAACAACGCTAAAATACGTAGGAAAATCGCTGGAAACGAACCTGCTAAAAAACATCGCTCTAGATTTTGGGCGACAACGGGACTTGATCCCTAGTCACCAAGGAAGTCAACATGCGCCTTTACCACTGTACCAAATGCGCTTTTAATTTCTTTTTAATTATATTTCCCGTAAAATATCGAGGTGTTACAAAAATAGGTGCCAATAGAGCAATCAACGTCTTAGAATTGATACATCAGACATTTGTGGACCATTCCCCATGGCATCATGGAATGGTCAATAATATTTTATCACATTCATAGACGACTACTCAAGATATAGCTACCTATATCTTATACATGATAAATCAGAATCCTTAGACATGTTCAAGAAATTTAAGGTAAAAGTTGAGAACCAACTCAATAAAAGAATTCAAGCTGTCAGATCTAACCGTGGAGGTGAATATTATGGTAAATCTGATGGATCGGGTAAATAATGTCTAGGACCATTTGCCCAATTCCTAGAGGAATGTGGAATAGTGGCATAGTACACCATGCCAGGTTCACTTAGCATGAATAATGTTACTGAGAGACGAAACATAACTCTTAAGACATGGTGAGGAGTATGATTAGTCATTCTACCTTACCAAAATCACTTTGGGAGGAAGCATTAAAAACATCAGTTTATATCATTAATAGGGTACCCACTAAAGTAGCTGCCAAGACACCTTATGAGCTTTGGATAGGAAAACAGCCCACTCTAAAGCATTTTCATATTTGGGGATGTCCAGCTGAGGCAAGGCCTTATAGGCCAAATGAAAGAAGATTGGAATATAAAACAATGAGTAGCTACTTTATTGGTTATTCTGAGCGATCTATGAGCTATAAATTTTATGATCCCACACTAAAGAATTTTTTTGAGACGGGAACTGCAACATTTTTTGAGGATGTTGAGTTAGGGGGGAGAAATGAAGTAAGGAACATTGTTTTTGAGGAGGAATCATCATCTATATATGATTCCTACTACAGTTACTTCTTCTGACAATGTACAGATTGTCATTCCTGTCATGAATGAAGAAGTTGATTTGGAACCGCAACAAAACAATATTGAAGAAAACCCTCTTCAAGATGGGGACAATGTTCCACAAGAACAAACTCAACAACCTCAAAATGAATTGCCACTAAGGAGATCCACTAGAGAGAGGAAAGATGCCATTCTAGATGATTATGTGGTATTTCTTCAAAAAATAGAGGATAATAATGGATTGATGAAAAATGATCCTATCAACTTTCACAAATCCATGCAAAATGCTAATTCTCAAAAGTGGATTGAAACTATGAACGAAGAGTATAAATCCATGCAAGAAAATAAAGTTTGGGATCTTGTCTCTTTACCTAAAGGTAAGAAACCCATTGGTTGTAAATGGATATTTAAAACCAAGAGGGATGCAAAAGGTAATGTGGAAAGATATAAGACTCGTCTTGTAGCAAAAGGTTTTACTTAGAAGGAAGGCATCAATTTTAAAGAGACTTTCTCTCTGGTTTCATCGAAAGACTCTTTTAGAATAATTTTGACGCTTGTTGCACATTTTGACCTTGAGTTACATCAAATGGATGTTAAAAATGCGTTTCTCAATGGAGACATTGAGGAAACAATTTATATGCTGCAACCAGAAAACTTTGCGTTTGGAGATCCAAAGAATATGGTTTGCAAACTAAAAAATCCATTTATGGGCTCAAACAAGCTTCTCGTTAATGGTACCACAAGTTTCATAAAGTAGTTACCTCATTTGGTTTGGAGGCAAACATAATTGATAACTGTGTGTATCACAAGTTCAGTGGGAGAAAATTCATATTTTGATTTTATATGTTGATGATATATTGCTTGTCTGTAATAATTTACATATTTTGCACAAAACCAAGAGATTTCTTTCAGATAATTTTGAAATAAAAGATCATGGGGATGCTTCTTTTGTATAAAGAATCCAAATATATTGTGATCGCTCACGGGGTATTCTTGGATTGTCACAAAAGAACTATATAGAAACGGTGCTTAAAAGGTTTGGCATGCAAGATTGTAAAATGGGTGATACCCCTATCGCTAAAGGAGATAAATTTTGTCTCAAACAATGCCCTAATAACATCCTTGAAGCTAAAGAAATGTAGAAGATCCCTTATGCATCTGCTATAGGGATTCTAATGTATGCTCAAGCGTGTACGCGTCCGGATATTGCGTACATTATAGGAGTGTTGGGCAGGTATCTTAGTAACCCTGGAATGGATCATTGGAAAGCAGCAAAAAGGGTTATGAGGTATCTTTAGAGAACAAAGGACTATATGCTTACATATAGAAGATCAGATCAGATGGAGATCATTGGGTATTCTGATTTTACTGGATGCCCGAATAGCAGAAAATCCACTTCAGGATACATATTTCTATTAAGTGGAGGGACTATATCATGGAAAAGCGTTAAACAAACGCTCATAGCTTCTTCCACCATGGAAGCAGAGTTTGTGGTTTGTTATGAGGCATCTAACCATGCGAAATGGCTACGGAATTTTGTCACAGGGCTGCGCATTATTGATAATATTGAAAGACCATTAAAGTTATATTGTGACAATAGATCTGCAGTATTATATTCGAATAACAATAGAAGCTCAAGCAAGTCAAATTACATTGACATCTAGTTTCTAGTTGTAAATGAGAGAGTGCAAAATGGGTTAATATCCATAGAGCATATTAGGACAAATTCCATGCTAGCGGATCCGCTTACAAAAGGAGTACCACCTAAGGTCTTTCATGAGCATGTTGCTAAAATGAGTGTATCTTTTATATAAGGATATTTTGGTTTAGAGGGAGTTTATACTTAGTCAATTATTTCACGACACTGCTCTATATTTTGATTATGGACATGCTTTGGTTTTTCTGATCAGAAATAAAGTTTTCTTTTGCACTTCAATTGTTTATATATATTATTTGGAATTTTGATGTTATTAAAGTAAAGTAGGACCAGTTGGAAATAGACATGTAAAGATCACATTTCATGTAATTTCCATGCTACTCATACATGATTGATCTATGTAGTTTGATTGTATTGATATTTGTAACCATTGATGGGTTTAGTTACAAAATAGTAATGAAAGCCACTTTGGTTCTATGTTAACACAATCAATGGACGAGATTGTTTTGAATATACCATATTATCAAAATAGCCATTTAAGAGCTCATAAAGTTGAATACATTCTATAAAGTTACATATGTGGCCCAGGGGGAGATTGTTGGAATAATTCAACATAATGGGGCCACATATTTTAATGTTTGAATGTATGGGCTATCTTGTAATTAAGTCTAATTACGTGATCTATTTTTGGAATAAACATATTAAGACTTAAGGGGTATATTCGTCATGTAAAATTATAACGTGTGGATACCGGAGTGACAATTTTAGTTTGTTGAAAGACCGAACCGAAAAATGTCACACATTATATATATGGGGTTATGGTCCCTAAATTACATAAGTCTTATCATATTCTCTCCACCCTCTTCTAAAGAGAATTTACAGATCTAAGCTTGTGTCAATTTGGAAGATCTAATCCAAATTAATCTTCACATCAATTAAGAATCGATGGATTCAGGTACGCCTTCCGCTATTAATTTCATATACTTGTTTCTCAATTAAATCAATATAAGTTATATGTATTCAGATCTAATATAGATTAATCACCAACAGATATATCTTATACAAGACAGTAGAAAAAAACACCCTTACCGAATCACTACAAGTTGATGATAAAAACTAAAACATGATTCATTTGTTTGTTCTTGTTTTTATTGAACACAATTGAATCGATTTTTCTTTTCTGATTTGAAATGGGATTTGTCATTGGAATTTACCCATTGTATTTGCTTATCAATACCGCTGATTCACTATCACAAGCTTCACAGCGGAAAGACATGTGTTTTATAAAGAATCTTTCTATTAATGCACATTGATGATTTAATTTAACTGCAAATGATGCTGACATAATACTTGATGTATCTGCTTGTACACAAAATTCAGTTGACTAGCTTAACTTGGTGATAACTATTATGTTTCGACTTTCCTGTGCATCCACGTCATTACAAGTGCACTTCACTGTGTCTAGATGGCGTCAACGGTCGAAGCCTCCGATATCGTCATCCTGATCGAACATCCTAACATCGTCTTACATCATACATATATTTTTGTTTTGGCAACACTTCTTGTAACAAAAGAAATCCTCATTGTAACGTGCTACCAATCCCATATATATACCACGATTACTTCAAATATCCTACGATATGAGACTTTACTCTATTCAATCCACGCACTCACTCCATTTCCAATGCGAGTCACATCTAACAATTGTTATGGGAATTCTAACTCGAGACCACTCAAATCAAAACTCCAAAACACAGCGGAAAACGAGATCTTGGTAAGAAGTGTAAAAACAACCAATAAATATCTCAATCCAAATCTCAATTCAATCCAAACCAACCACAATCACCAAACAAGCAATAGAGAAACAAAGCAATAGCAGAAAAATAAATCACATACCAATTTATAGTGGTTCCACTAACGTCATGTAAGTGTACATCCACTTTGAGAGAAAGAGAGAGAGCCTTTATTAATACCAATGAGAAGAGTACAAGAGATTGATTATAATGATCAATTTTCAAATAAAATAGATTTGTGGAGAATAGAATTGAAGAAAACTAGGATTTAATAAATCCTATTTTAATAGAGGATAAAACCCTTCAACACATCTTTGAATTCTGAAAATAGCTTATATAGGGAGAAATCTCATCCAGGCAAATACCCGATTTGTCCCTTAAAACCTTCACAAATCAGTACAATCAGCACGGGCAATAAGGACACCATGCAATGGCTCAGACATCTGACCCATGCTACCAGATGTCTAGAAAATAACTTGAGAAACCATTTCCCTGCAACCCAAATGTCTGGCCCAAGCTGCCAGACATCTGGCAGAAGGTTCAGGATTCCAGATCCCTATCTCAGACGTCTGGCAAGAACTCCAAGACGTCCAAGAGAATTCTTGGGCTGTAGAAAAGTTATTCCTAAACGTCTGGCAAGACCTCCTAGACGTCTGGCAAATTCTCAGGTTATAGTAAACCTGTTGTCAAACGTCTGGGGATTCCTATCAGACGTTTGACTTCCTGTGGTTCATTCTTATGATTCTCCTAGCTTCAAACCACAATAACTTGAGCAACTATGCTCCGATTCGCATGCCATTTTCACTGTTACCAAACTATTCTTGACCACTTTGATTTTCCATATAGTGTCGCCAAAATTAAACACTCCACCTTAACATTATATCCATCTCCAACACCAAGAACCGATAGTACTAAACTATCACCAACTCTACCTTATACCATACAAACTTGAATGCTTTCATAATGAGCTTTGGCAAAACCACCGCCCATCACACTCCATCAACGAGCTCCGGCAAAGCCACCGCCCGCTAATGAAGTGTGGAAATCACCCAAATCCAAAACCGTCTCATCAAAAGACAAAAGTAATAAGGAGTGTAATCTAGTACTCACAAAGAAGATAGAACCACAATCTCTCACTGATACTCTCCATCATACATAACCAAGCTCCTCCCTCAACCATGCCACCCGTGGCACCTAGCACTTCAACAAGCGAATCAAGTTCGAGCAATGCTTAAATTTCCCAACCAAATGCCTTAGTGAACAAATCTGCCACGTTATCCTTTGTGTGCACTTTTCGAAGATATACTTGCTTATCTTCATCCATGGCTACTAAAAATGACTCTCTCACTTTAATATGCTTAGCCCGTGAGCTAAACGCCAAATTCTCTGCAAAGTGATTAACATTCTGGCTATTACACCGAACATCGATACTATCATGCTCGAATCCCAAGTCACACAACAATTGCCTCAAGTAATGTGCCTCCTTTGCCGCCTCCACCGCGACTATCAACTTCGCCTCCGTAGTGGATAAAACAACTACGGTTTGCAATCTTAATCTACGACTTGTGGTCGTACCACCAATTGTGAAGACATATGCTAAAGTTGACTTTCTCCGATCCCTATCATCGGCGTAGTCTGAATCATAATAACCAACCAACTTGCAATTCATCCCCTCACTATCACCAAAAACAAGACCACGAGGTGATGTACCTCTAAGGCATCTGAATATAAGCTTCACAGCTTCCCAATGCGATTTCCCTGAATTAGCCATATACAGACTAACCATCCCGATGACATTTGGAATATCGGACCTTGTACACACCATTGCATACATTAAACATCCAACCGCACAAGCATATGACACCTTTGTCATATAAGCCTTGTCTTTCTTCAAGATATGAGATCCCTTAATCGAAAGCTTCATATACAAAGGTAAAGGTATATTTGATGCTTTTGCTTTCTCCACGGTAAACCGGCAAAGCACTTTCTATATATACTCGTTTTGATTCAATTTTAATTCAAATCGCTTTCGATCCCTTTATATTTCCATGCCCATTATCCTCTTTACTTCTCTAAGATCCTTCATTTCGAATTCCGATTTTAAACTCAGTTTTAACTTGTTGATTTCATTCTTATATTTTGCAGCAATGAGCATGTCGTCCACATAAAAGAGTAAATACACTCAAAATCATTTTCCAACTTCTTGAAATACACACAAGCATCCTTGATGCTTTTATCAAAATCATTTTCAAGCATAAAATGATCAAATCTCTTGTACCATTGTCTAGGTGATTGATTTAAACCATATAGTGATTTCTTTAACTTGCAAACTAAATTTGACTTACCATCTATAACAAAACCTTCCGGTTGCTTCATGTAGATGTCTTCATCCAAGTCACCATGCAAGAAGGAAGTTTTCACATCAAGTTGCTCCAATTCCAAGTCGTGAATAGCAACTATAGTAAGTAATATTTGGATTGAAGTATGGTGCACAACCAGTGCAAAAATCTCATCATACTTCTTTCCCTTCCTTTATGCAAATCCCTTAGCCACTAATCTATCTTTGTATTTCCCATCGTCCTTCACCTTATATATCCACTTGCACCCAATAGCATAGTTTCCTTTAGGAAGTGGAAGCAAAACCCAAGTTTGATTCTTCATCAACGATTACATCTCTTCCTCCATGGCACAAATCCACTTCAAGCTATCACTCTAATCCATGACGTCATCAAGGTCCATCAGCTCATCTTAGACTACATGAAGAGCATAGTCCAAATTTCACAAAAGTTAAGATAATTCCAATCACCATATCTTTGGTTGGCCTTATAGCACGGCGACCCACCGAGTAGCAATACTATCACCCAAACTCCTTTCGACTCCATCTTGAACCGAATCCTCTCTATAATTATGTACATCACCAACACTACTAAGGGACCCTGTCGACTATGTAATGTGACATCAATCGATTCCCCCTCACAAGCATCTTCAACCACTCTACTCCTTAGACGAAAGATGGAAACAACTTCCTTCTCCTTTGATTCACCATGAACCAAATCTAGAACATCCAATGGGCTCTCATTCTCCTTGAACAAAGCCGACTCATCAAAAGTAACATGATGAGAATTCACAACCTTCTTCTTTTTTGGATTCCATATCCGATAGCCTTTTATATCATCTATATAGCCAAACAAGACCCTTTTGAAAGCTCTAGGCTCAAGCTTATCATTTCCCGGATCATGCACATAAACCGGACTACCAAACAGACAAAGATAACTCAAGTCAATGCTCTTTCACTTCCACACTTCCCCCGAAATTTTGTTACTAATAGCCGAGCATAGAATTTGATTAACAATATGCACCGCGGTTGATAATGCTTCAGCACAAAATCACTTAGACAAACCCGATGTCAACCTCAAGCATCGAGCTTTCAAGTAGAGTATGGTTCATCCTCTCCACAACACCATTTGACTGCGGATCTCCCGGTATGGTAAAATGCCTCCGAATAACATGATCCTTGCAAAACTCCAAGAACTTCCCAGAAGCATACTCTCCGCCATTATCATACCTTAATACCTTCAAAGACTTACCACTCTCATTCTCAACAAGAGCCGTCCAAACTTTGAACTTTGCAAATGCCATCGACTTGGCCTTCATTATATACACCCATACATTTCGAGAAAAGTCATCAATAAAAGAAATATAATAGCGACCTCCTCCCAAAGAAGCTATCGGTGTTGGTCCCTAAACATCCATGTGAACATACTCAAGAACCACTCTCGAATCATGTTTTCCTTCACCGAATGAAACTTTTGTTTGCTTTTTCATGACACATTCGTCGCAAAACTCAAGCTTGTTGAAACTCTCTCCATCGATCATCTTCCTCTTTCAAATAATATCCAAACTCCTCTCAAAGACATGACCTAACCTCAAGTGCCACATCCTAGTCGCATCCAAGCCACGAGAACTACTAACATCTACACAAGTTTCTCCTTCAATAGTCACTCCTTAAAGCAAATAAACTCCATGAGTCTTGGCACCCTTCATTACCAGAAGCGCACCCTTTGAAACCCGCAAGCTATCACTCTCTATAGTGATATTACAACCTAAAGAATCCAACTGCCCTAAAGAGATAAGAGACTTTTCAAGTCCCGAAACATAGCGTACATTAGTGAGAGTACAAACCACTCCGTCAAACATCCGAATTTGTACGGAACCAATGCCCTTAGACTTACAAATAGCACCATTACCCATAATAATCGAACTTCCCTTTTTGTCAACATAAAAAGGAAAACAATTCTTATTCAGTGTCATATGATAAGACGCCCTCGAATCGAGCACCCATTCGCTACCCGAAAAATCCGATGCTACCGCCGCCAAAACATCTACGTCTCCCTCACCAATTTCACTCTCCACCACAACGGATGAAGATGCTACTTCCTTCTTTGCCTTCTCCTTGTCTAGACACTCATTCTTCCAATGACCGGGCTTCTTACAAATAAAACACTTGCTACTTCTTTCCCTCGACTTTCCTCTCCAACTGGGATTCCTTGATTTAGAATATCCACGATTCTCCTTCTTCACCTCTCTATCCTTCTCCACAAATAAACCATGATCACTACTAGCACCACTACTTACATCACTTAACTCCTTCATTTGATTGCGCAACTCCTCACTAAGAAGAGACCCATTTTGACATCATCAAGAGTTAATATATCCCGACTATAGATCAAACTATTTGAGAAACTCGTATAACGGTATGGAAAAGAACACAACAATATCATTGCCTTTTGCTCTTCCTTAATCTTCAAATCTACTGCCTTCATCTTCATTAGAAAATCATCAAAGACATTCAAGTGCGCCTTAAGCGAAGTACCCTCCTTCATCTTATAGGTGAAGAACGTTCGCAATAAGATCAAATGATTAGGTAGTGGATTCTTCATATACAACTCTTCCAACTTGTCTCAAATACCCTTAGCAGTAGTCTCACCGCTAATTTCGGAGATCACATTCTCTCCCATAGCAAGTTGAAGTGTAGTGAATGTCCACTGTTTCATTTCCCTTCTCTCAACGTCCGAGATATCCGTTGGCAACAAATGTGTATCAAACACTACTCGATGCACTCGATTTCGCCTAAGAATCGCTTTCATCTTCCATTACTTTTCAAAATCATTATCGATATTTCACTTGTCTATAATCAATTGTGATTCTGAAGTCGCGTACGATCCATGGCATATGACGTTACACCACTTGGACTAATCATTGAGGGACTACCCGAGGTATTATCCGATTTCGGCATTTCTACAACCACCTACCAACACCAAAGCTAATACCAAATGTTATGATAATTCTAACTCGAGACCACTCAAATCAAAACCCCAAAGCAATTGGAAAACGAGATCGTGGAAAGAGGCGCAAAAACAACCAATCAATATCTCAATCCAATCAAAAATCAATCACAATCACCAAACAAGTAATAGAGAAACAAAGCAATAACAGAAAAATAAGTCATACACCGATTATAGTGGTTTCACTAACGTCTTGTTAGTGTACATCCACTTTGAAAGAGAGCATTTATTAATACCAATGAGAAAAGTACAAAAGATTGATTACAACGATCAATTTTCAAATAGAATAGATTTATGGAGAATAGAATTGAAGAAAACTAGATTTTGATAAACCCTATTTTAATAGAGGACAAAACCCTTAATCTCTTCGAACAACACGTCCTTGAATTCTGAAAATAACTTATATAGGTAGAAATCTCATATAGGAAAATACCCGATTTGCCCTTTAAAACCTTCACAAATTAATCCAGTCGGCACGGACAATAGGACACCAGGCAATGGCTCAGACATCTGGCCCATGCTGCCAAACGTCTGGCCAATAACTCGGGACACCATTTCCCTACAGCCTAAACATTTGGCTCAAGCTGCCAGATGTCTGGAAGAAAGTTCAAGATTCCAGATCCTTGTTTTCAAACGTCTGGCAAGAACTCCCAAACGTCTGAGAGAATTCTCGGGCTGTAGAAAACCCATTGCCAGACGTCTGGCAAGACCTCCCAAACGTCTGGCACAATTCTTAGGTTACAGTAAAGCTGTTGTCAAACATCCGAGGATTCCTGTCAGACGTATGACTTCCTGTGCTTTATACCTATGATTCTCCCAGCTTCAAACCATGATAACTTGAGCATCCGTGCTTTGATTCGCACGCCGTTTTCACCGTTACCAAACTATTCTCGACCTCTTCAATTCTCCATATAGTGTCGCTAAAATTCAACAACAATAACATCAGATTAAGATTTCCTTGAGTGCATAATCAACATATTCGAACTTTAAGCTTAAGCTTCTGAAATTTGTTTTCATGGTTAATAACATTTCAACAGTTCTCATGGCATCATAGCTGATAGTTTAAAAATATGCTTAAATCATTTGACTACATGTTCATTTGCAGTTTTGATAGGATTATATTAACCAAAGTCATTGATTTTAGTTTTAATGCATTTTGTTTGTAACTACAATGACTATAAATAAATCGGTCGGGTTATTTAGATATAAAATAAAACATAATTGATGACACAATCGTTGGATATTTTTGTTCTTATAGGGAATATGGAAATCAAGGACAATCCAACGATTGAAATACATTGTGTCATCAACTATGTTTTAATAGAATTTCCCGTCAATATATTTTGACACTACTCCACTGTTTTGGTTCTTACCAGACTGGTTGTACCACGATCTTTCGTAACTAAGTGCTTTGTAAAAGTAGATAACTTGATCCAGCTTTTACTATTAAAACCAAATTATATATCAATTTTGATATTTGTCTCCATGTCATAGAAGCATCATAGGTAGGTCTGTCAATGGGACGAGTATCTTAAAACCCGGACCCAAACCCGATTACAGTAATCAAAACCAGAGCCCGGTCCGAACCCGCAGGGTATTTCAAAACAGATATCGGGTCTGACGTGGCCGTTAGGGCTTTTTAAGCCTATTGGGTAATACCCTAATACATAACGCATAATATTTATGTTAAAACTATGCTTTAAACTTCTAGTTTTTATAAAATTTATGCATAATCAATGTTAACATACAAATTGGGTGGTGATGTAGCCATGCTCACAAAAAAAGTATTCAAAAACATCTACATGCAAACAAAAAAATAGTAAATAAATAACATATACACTCATGTTATGATACGATGGAAAACTAATAAGCGAGTCAGCCTTAACGGGATCGGGTTTTGATAAAACCATCTCCAACCCTAATAGTTACCGGGTCCGGCCTGAGTCGGGCCTGGATAGTTAATGAAAAATCTGTACCCGCATTAATAGAACGGGTTCGGACCGGGCTCAGACCGAAACCCGTATCATTGACAGGCCTAATCACAGGTACAACCATTTGGTTGCTATGTGATAAGATCACCGAAGTGGTTATCATCTTCCTCCTTATTTTAAATGATTTCTCAAGTTAGAATGAACATCATAGAATGCTGCGATAAATTTTCTACTTAAGTTAAATTAGGGACTTTGTAGGACAAGTCCCTATCATTAATTAAAATAAATAAAACGTCCTTACCTAATAATTTATGTAAATTAGATCCCTACACATGCATTTCTCTATACGTGGCTGTTATTCTCACACTCTTATTTAAAATCCTCGCCCATTAATTATCAATTTTTAAAACGAAATAACTTTTTCTAAAAACATCGGATTAACAAACCGTTTTTACTGTTAAATCGTAGATTTTATTATCTTTCTAATGATATGCATTATGAATATATAAAAACCGAAATTTCAAAACTCATTTGTTTCAAAGTCGAATTTTAGAAAATTTGCATTATTATAATGCAGTTTTAACTGTATTAGTGAAATGCAGTTAAAAATTGCATTATTAGTAGTGCTGTTTTTAATTGCATTTCATGAATGCAGTTAAAAACTGCACTTAATAGCAGCTTATTTAACTGCATTCGTGAAATGCAATTAAAAACTAAAAACTGCACTTAATGGCAGAAGTTTTTAACTGCATTTCACACATGCAGTTAAAAACTGCATTTAATAGCTACAGTTTTTAACTGCATTACTAAATTGGAGTTAAAAACTGCTATATAAAATTATTAATTTTAGATATCAAAGATCGATATCATTAGAAAATTTATTAAATTTGCTATTTAATGGTGAAAATGATTTTCAAATCTGATTAATATACAAAAGTTGTAACATTTTAAAGGTTGAAAATAAATGAGTTGGTGAACGCTAGTAATTGTCAGGCGTGATGTTAAAGAGGCAGAGACCTAATTTATATAACTAGTGACTAATGAACCCGTTTTACAATTCAATTATGAAATAGGCACCCGAGACTAATATTTAGTTAAAATATGTCTTTTTAGATGAAATTCATGGAATGTTAAAAGTTCAACTTTACGCACATCGAGCTCATTGTAAAATAACACCTACTTGACAATTTCTTTATGTACTCATAGAATTCAAATATCAATTCCAAATGTATAAAAATAAAAATATTTGTAACAAAAATAGATTTCATTCCATTAACATGTTACTTACCATTTATTAGCGATTACAATTGTATTTACATGGTAAAATTCAGACCAAATTTGGCTTTGAAATAATTTCAGTGTATTCAGTTTGGTTTAGTTTGAGACACACTGTTTCGTAATTATAAGAGGCGGGAACCATACACTAATACAGACTGACTTTTATTGCAAACATTAAATTTGGAATTTACGAGTGCATGAGACCATTGTGTACGATAGGGATGAGAGATACACTACAAGGAGCAACATGAATTCTGACGGAACCTTTCGACGGCTGTCGACGGCTCCATCATATCGTTTTCGACGGCTTTCGACGGCCATCTATTTTAATTAATTTATCACATTATTAAACTTAATATTTATAGAAGTTTGAAATTTGTCTAAATATACTAATTTAATTCCTAAAAATTAAAGAAGATATTTTTATTCAATTATGCAATTCTATGACAGTTTGTGGTTAATTAAATTAATGTTTTCGATAATTTTTTGCTGTGTAATTCGATATTTAAGTTTATTGAAAATCGAACTCAAACAATCAATCCATGCAACTTTCGGCCTTGTCCATTATACAACTTCAGTGGAATTTATGATGCGTACACGTTTTATGAATTTAAATATATTTTTTAATCATTGTATAAGTAATTATAATTTTTTAAATGTATATAACATTATAAATTCATATAAAAGAAAATATTCGGTAGAATTTTTTTTTTGAATCTTATGTCGATCAAAAGTATTTTGGACTTACTTTCAAAATATGATAAGAAAGTAAATAAATTTCGTAAGCATTCTAATAAATATGCATTCTTTTTTTATCAGATGTATATAATTTTTGATTATTTATTATATGAAACCAAAAAGAAGAAATGACAAGAAAATTTTCTCAAATTTAGAGCCGTTCGTCTACATTCGTAGGAATAACCATTCATCCGAAGACCAATCGATCTTTAAACGAGACGAAATTCGGGTCACATATACTTTATAATGTATTTATCCAATCCGTATGGCTAGGATCGAAAAAAATGGAAGGAAAAAAATTAGACTCAAAATATATCATTTTCTAATGAGTTGTATGGCACTTGATATATATTGTTAGGACGACTTATATTAAAATGACATGTTTGAAGTTTAAATTTTTTTCTTGTATGTTTTTTTAAATCCAACTGTACGGATTGGATAAAAGCATAATATAATACATATGTTTTGAATTTCGTCTCGTTTGAAGATCGTTTGACCTTCGAAAAAAAGGTTTAAGTCTGAATGTCGACGAACGACTATAAATTTGTAAAATCAAGTTCGATACCTTAAACATGTCTATTTTCATTTCATATTTCGACTGTATACCCAAAATACTTTAGATGGACATAAGATTCAACAAATTTATTTTTTACTAAATATTTTATTTTATATGAATTTATTATATTAAATACATTTAAAATTCACAATTAATTATCAAATCGTTAAAAATTTATTGTACCATGAATAAAAGTAACCTTTTTAATAGTTAGAAACAAAATTGCGTTATCGTAAATTTTTTATAGAAAATTAAATTTTGATAATAAATTAAATTAAACTAAATTTGTTTCAAATAGGGAGAAAAGATAAATTATTATATTCAACCGCCATCGAAAACCGTCGAAAATGAAGATGAAGATGACACAGTAATATACATATGGCACGACTAGAAATCACAGCAGACCATGGTAAGCATACTTTAAATTATAAGTTATTAATAATCACTTTAAATAAAAAGTTATAAATAATTAAAAGTATGAATTTTAATTGTAATTTTACTTGGGATTGCAGGAAAAATTCATGCGAGAACGAGAGAAAGTGCTTGAGGGATCGGGATGGAAAGAGCTGATTGCTGACGAGGGGACCGGATATTTGACGCGATCATGGACCGCCATCGTGGAATATGCGTTATGGAGTTGGTTTGAACTGAATCCGAGCAATGTATAATTTTTTAATTAATTTATTTATTTTTGCAAATTATTGACATATATTATTTATTAAAAAACAAATAATTAATTAATAAACTATTAATCAATTAAATTAAAAATCACAAATGTTCCGTTTAAATAACCCATCCGTAGTCGTAAATGTATTCTGGTTCATTCATATTTCCCGCTCAAATGCGCCGTTCAGATTCTCCGTTTTCGTTCCATTTGTGCTTATTTCTCCACCATTGTTCTGTGTATTTGAATTGTAGCTGATAGGACGCATGGCTTGGTTAGGAGTAGTGAAGCTTTCAATGGTCATTATGACTTCAGTGCGGCTTGATACAGGAAGAGAACAGTCGAATTTTGGATATATTTTACGAGCTTTGCAGGAGCAGTTGGAGATGTTTTTTGATCTGCAGTGGATTGTGTTAGTACTTGCTTTTATTTACAGAAATCCACTTAGATGACAAGTTTGACCAGTAATTAATTTAATTGAGGCACTTACACATGGATCAATTAATTTCAGTACTACAATTGTTAAAAGAAGAAAGAGAAGTGTGTTTTTCATTACGATTAAGGTTTTAATGCAAGTGTATATTGATTGCTTTGAGGTTGGGTATATTAATAAGGAGCTTTGTTTGGTATTTATAAACTTCTGATTGAAAACTTTGATTTGTTAAATATTATTTACGATTATTATAAAATAATCATTTCATTTTCATCTTCATTTTGATTCGTCCAAACTAATTTTTGTAGTTTGGAAGCGTGACAACCATCCACATCAAAAAACAATGGTAGTTTCTTTGGTTAGTAAAAGGAACAAGGTGGCAGTTGCTATTATAAATCATCTAACTTGCAGCATTGGTAACTTAGTTTTCGGTTACTTCATATGAAGACAATTTGGAATTGTAGTTTAGCGATTTTGTTGAATTTGCTTGTTTGAGCTCTACTGTAAAGATATCACTGAAGTTTGTGATTTTGATATATCATATACAAGACAGCAGAAGAAACACCGCTATCCAACTTCAAAATTTAACTTTGTGATAAATCTAGGAACCACAAAGTCGATGTGAAAAACTGGAAATCTATTTGTGAGGATTTGGGATGGGATTTGTGTTTGGAATTTACCCATCGTTTTGCTTTCTGATATCACTATCGTAAGCTTATCACAACAAATAGAGAACTGTCTATGTTTTCATGGTTAATAACATTTTAACAATTCTTCTCATGGCATCATAACTGCAAGTTTGAAAATATGCTTGATTCTTTTCAGTATATGTACATTTAAAGTTTTGATAGGATTATATTAATCAAAGTCATTAATATTTGTTTTCTTGCATTTTGTTTGCAACTACAATGACTGTGAATATGTGATGACACTTCTCCATTGTTTTGGTTTTTTTTACCAGACTAGCTGTACCATGATCTTTCATGCCTAGTAAATGTTTAGTGAAAGTAGATAATCTCATCCAGGCTATGTAGAAACCAAAATACTGATTTCTATATTTGTCTCCATGTCATAGAAGCATCAGAGATGCAGCCGTTTGGTTGTTAATTGACAAGATCACTCATGTAGACAGCACAGTATTATCTTTCTCTTTATTTTATAAACTTATATTAATTGGAATAAATTTAAGTAGCCGAATCCTAAAATCGTTATCGACTTAAGTCAAGATCTATATCTGTAGTTTAAAACTAACTCATGGACTGCTAAGAATATAATTCAGTGCATGGTACCTCACAAAAGACAATATAATAGTAATATCAATTTCCGAAAACCCACAAATCAATTAAAAATCCCACACAAACAAGATTTCAGCCAACACCCACTTTATTGAATATCAAATAACTATTGCAATTAATCTAAGAAAACTAAACAAAATATATACAGACTCTCTGTTGTAAAAATCCTTATGCGCCCCCATCTAGATGCCAAATGAGATTTATTGTCCAGTCATCCTTCTGGAACCACCTAGGTAAGGCTTCTGTCTTATCAAAACGTCTTGCCTTCTTCACTACAACCAAGCCCATCAACAAATTTGGATCAATTACTACGGAGACAAATACTAAACTTTTATCAATTATATGTACATTAGTTTATTATAAAGGCCTAACCTCAATTAATCATTGATTAATCTCTACCTAAACGATTAATTTAGTCCATACTTATCACTTGACAATTTTTACAGCCTTGAATACAAACTGAATAAATGACCTCATTTGAGAATGGAATTTTGATCCCAATGCAACGGTTTGTTGTTCAATATCAAAATATTTTGTACTTGAATACCAAAATATACCAAGGTAGTTTAAAATCGTATTTTTCTAACTCAAATAATGAAATTTGTGGCTGATTTTTCTTTGGATTAAACAAAAGAAATTTGTACTAGTTGCTCTTTTGATGTATGTGTAGTATACCTTAATCTCCAACATGCCATAGTTGTTTTTGAAATAATACCAAATCTATATGGATTTTAATCTCCTACCACAACTGGTTAATAATATAATAATGAATTTATATCAACTGGGAATTTCTGTAACAGCAAAATCAATTAAAGATGCCGTTGTTAAAATGTTTATGGTATCTCCACAGTAAAGCAAGTAATTAAAGTTGAATAAATTTCTACTTAAATGTGCATACAATATTTTATTCTTCATGTCGCATACAAAAATTCAGTACTAAACATTAAATTGCATTACTGTGGACATGCCTAGTGATGTGGTTAACTGAAGTAGAAGTGTACAGTAAACCATTGATAATATTTATTGTAATATACTGCACTATCATATCCAATAACAGCTTAGGAGGCTTAGATATAGGCTTATATATTCAATAGTTTTCAGTGTATATGCCTTATTTTTAGTTCTTGTATAGTTGGTACTTAGGTATTTCTTGTATGGGATGGAGCGGTTAATGTTTACCTGATTTTTTCTGTAATTTTTTTTGTATGGCAAGGAATGGTTAATATGTGTATGATACCGTGATCTAACACATGAACTCCTAGTCTCTCAATGAGTCAATGTGGATCCTGTTTTTTCTGCAAATACACACTCACAAATACACTATGAATAAGTAGAAGATAAGATCAAACGCCGATACACATTTATACAAACTTTGGTTTACAAGCATAAAAAGTTAAAAACAACTTATAATTTACATGCTCCAACTTTAATTCATTCCCTATATCATTTTGTTCGCCTAAGTGGAATGCTATGGTTACTATACAGAGCTTCTAGACCATGATATACATCACGCATCAGACCATGTGATCTTCAGTTTTTGGTACATTGTTTTAGGGACCCCGAGTGCTTTCCACACTGCTGGGGAAGCAATCACTACATTGCTTTTGCATGGAACGCGATAACCACTTGTAGAATCACAACCATTAATAGAATCACACTCCCCCACCACTTTAGCTCTCACTGTCTTCCCTTTCCAATTTATTCTCACCATCTTCAGACAACGTCTTCCTCCATTATACCAACCCGTCGATAGCTTAACTAACATCTCATTATCATTAAGCTGGTGATTATTCCCACAATGTGACATTCTACCTTTGTTGTATCTAGTTCCATCTACAGAACCGCTTCCAGAATCGATACTAGTTATGGCGTTGTGCCTGATTCTAGAATCAAGATGGTAATTATTCTCACCTTCTGTTTCATTACTGTTGCTTCTGGAATCTACGGTACTAACAACATTACACCTATTTCCATCTACAAAGCTGGAATCAACATTAGCTATAGCATTTTGTCTAACTCCATCAATAGTTATTTGTTCGCCACTTGTATTATTGTTGCTCCTAGAATCAACGCTAGTCACAGAATTTCCTCTGGATCCATCTAAGGACATGTCTCCTTTACTATCTCTAATATTAGTATTAGCATCAGTAATGCTGGTTACGACATTGTATCTAACTCCATTTGTACTCATTTCTCCACCATTATTCTTTGTATTAGAATTATAGCTGATAGGATGAATGGCTCGATTAGGAGTAGTGAAGCTTCCAATGGTCATTATGGCCTCTGTGTGACTTGTTACAGGTGGAGAACAGTGGAATTTTGGATATATTTTGTGAGCTTTGCAGCAGTTGGAGATGTTTTTTGAGCTGCAGTGGATAGTATTAGTACTTGCTTTCATTTGCAGAAATCCACTTGGATGACAAGTGTGATCAGTAATTACTTTGGTTGAGGCACTTGCACATCGATCGATCAATTTCAGTGCAACAATTGTTAAAACAAGAAAGAGAAATGAGTTTTTCATTATGATTAAAGTTTTAATGCAAGTGTATATTGATTGCTTTGAGGTTAAGGTATCTTATTAAGGAGCTTTGTTTGGTATTTATAGACTTCTGATTGAATACTTCGATTGGCCAAGTATTCTTATTACGTGTTTAAAAATTATAATTTCACCTTCATCTTCATTATGAATCATCCAAAATAATTTTGTACTTTGGAAGCATGACAATCATGCACGTCAAAAAACAATGGTTGTTTTTTTGGCTAGTAGAAGGAATATGGTGGCGGCCACTATTATAAATCATCTAACTTGCAGCATTGATAACTTATAGTTTGCTGTTGATTCATATGAAGACAATTTGCAACTGCAGTTTAGCAATTTTGTTGCATTTTCTTGTTTGATTACTAATGTAAAGAGATCGCTGAAGTTTGAGATATTGAAATATCTTATACAAGACAGTAGAAAAAAACACCACTGTCCATTGTCAAATTTTATCTTAGAGTAGATACCACTATAAGTTGATGCTAAGAATTGCGCAAAGATCCACTCGTTCGCCTTCTTTTTCATTAAAAGTAAGTGGATGAAAATGTGTTCAGATTTGTAACTGGAATATTCTCATTGTATATACTATATACTTCTCCAATAGCGCTATCATAAGCTTCACAACAAAAGGAAAAGTGTCAAAATTCTTTAGCATACACTGTGACAAAGCGTCCTTTTGTCAATGCAAATTGATGATTTCATTGCAGATTTTATAGACTTATATCTGATATATCTGCATGTACAAAAGGTCAGTTAATTATATAGCTTTCCCTCTTGCGGACATGGCTGTCCTGAACATAAAAAACAACTCTATCTTTGTTGAAAATCCTGATCAGACAGAGGACGCTTCTTCTTCTTCCCCCTCTAACTCTCCACCTTTGTCTAATCCTAATCTCCAATCGCAGCAATATGAGAAATTTCTTGATAACGATGAGGATGGGCTCCAAAAAGTTCAATATCGCAAGAGATCAAACCGCAATGAGATAAAATCTGGTCAACAGCGCAACAGCAGCAAATTCAACAATACGGTTCCTGGTAAAAAAATCACTGAAGCAAGAAATGCTTTAAAAAATTTCCTCCCACAATCAAGAAATGGCTTCAGATCTGGGTCTGAAGCAAGAAAAGACGTTGACATCAATTCTTTTCGTAATGAACCCATTCAGGCGAATCAAAGAAAGACATCTACGTGGGCTGAAATGCTTAAAAAATGCGGTCTCTCTTCAGAGTTCGATCTAAACTTTATAGCTCCAATCAATATCAACAAAAGAAAATTGTTATCTTGAATGAAGAGGTAGACAAAAGAGAGCAAGTGGGGGATTTCTGTCATAGCCTATGTCTTTCGTAATTGCCACCCTTATCGTCACTTCAAGGAAGAAAAGAGTCACATATCCTGTTTTCGATGTTGTGGTAAGAAAAGTCCATGTAGATATGAATATGTAAATTTAGTTTTTATTTTTTGATAAATAGAAAACGTAAGGTGTTTTGAATTTTTCTGACAAAAAATACAAACTAACTTGCAATTTTTTGACTATGAATTTTTTATTTTGAAAATTTTAAAGTTTTTAAAAGCGTAAGTTAACCTGCGCTTTCTATCAGGAAAGCGCAAACTAGTTTGCGCTTTTATTTGAATTTTTTTTGAAATGTTTGAAAATTTTAAAATTTTTGAAAAATGCAAGTTAACTTGCGTTTTCTGATTTTGAAATTTTTTTTGAAATTTTCAAAATTTTCAAAAGCGCAAGTTAACTTGCACTTTTAATCATGATAGCGCAAGCTAGTTTGCGCTTTTTATTTTGAATTTATTTTTTTAAAAATTTTGAAAATTTCAAAAAATTTAAAATTTTGAAAAGCGCAAGATAGTTTGCACTTTCTGATTTAGAAAAAATAGGGACTTAATTTACATACTCATTATTACAGGGACTTTTCTTACAACAACATAAAAAATAGGGACCTTCAGTGTAAAGCCCCATTTCATTACTCGCACTTGGAATCCTAAGATCGTTATCTACTTTTAATAACCCTGATTTTTGTGAGCAATTTCATGATTTAATTTAGTTTAAAATTGTTTAAAATTGTATTGAAAAGATAGAAATAGGAAACTGAGTTGCAAATACATGGTTTAAAGCATGTACATGTGCACCAAACAGTGTACACACATGTACCCAGATTTCTGTGTAGTATTTAGCAGAAATCAATAAATAAATTAAAACAACTGATTTAGAAATACATATGCATGAAGATAGAATTTTGTCTTTAAATAAAATATAGTACAAAGAAAATAAAAGCTAGGCTGAAATGAACTTAAAAATTATTTAAAGAAAGAAAGGAGAATAAAAGACTTAAGTATATATTATACATGTATACAGTCATCCAACTTTTGGAAGAAAACAGAAGTTACATGGAAATAGCATGAGTTCTTAAACAAGCACTTTATCTATTTCCAGTAATTTCTTTAATTTAGGAAATAAGAAGTCATGTATATAACATGACCCGAGGAAAAATTAAAAGGAAGAGGCTTATTTTCTGAAAATGAAGACAAGGACCACATGCCCTCTTATTTTCTTGAATCAAATAAGAGGCAGACTATGTTTTGTATGGGGTAGAACTGACATTGGGTAAATTCCATAAACCCTAGTAACAGCCAGGATATATATAAAGAGGCTTGGGGTAGTGAGATCATACCCATATGCTCCTCATCACTTAAAGAAAAATAATAAGACATAAACCAGGAAAAAATAGAAGAAGGCAGAAGACTAAAAAAAAAGGGTCATAAAGCTTAAGAAGAAGAAGGATTAAGTGTGAGTAGTCTCACTGAAAACTATGGCATTAAGTCCTGAATATTGAGGCAGCCTATTTGAATTAATAATTCATTTCTGCAAGTTATGTTTATTTTATGATTTGATGATTTTGGGTTTGTTAATGAACTGGTCAAGTGTAAAACCCTTCATAGTGATTTACCCAGAAATAAGAGTCATGGATTTCATGTTTAAAATGGTCATATGTGCTGTGAATTAATTTCTGAGATGGAGTGATTTCTTTTTATGGGTTTTCTTCATAAAGTTATTTACAAAAATCCCAGGATTCATGTGGTAGATGTATGGTCTGAAAATGGAAAGAAATATGGGGGTGCAACATTGTGTTGTAGCTTATGTCACATGTTAACTGAAACAAAATAAAATGTAGAAGTGCAATGTTGTACATGTGCTGAGCTTCTACGTTCTATGAACTCCCCAAGTCAAAATATACTTATGGTTTAGCTAGATCTGCAAGATTAATAAGGATCTGATTGAACCAGAGGTTAGAGGAGATAACTAGTAAACTGTTTATGACCATATGTTTATAGCTTGATCCATTAAACTCATAAGAAAAATAATGTGCTAAGAAATCACATATGTTTTCATGATTGAATGTTTGCTTCTGATATCATGACCTACCAATGTCTGGATGATTACACATTAGTTGAATTGTTTATTTTCCTCTGATTAAATAATGAGATGCAGAGGGGATTAGCACCATTATGAAAAAGGAAATATCACTTAGTAATTTAACTAAGGACTTTGGATCTTTGGGCTACAAAGTATGGCTTGGCAAGGGGAACATTGCAAGCTCACACATGGTATGTTTATACCCAGGGGCCTGAGTGTGCTAGGTTAACAGAGATATGTCTCACGCAGTGTGTGGTTTAACAAAAGAAAGTAGCTAAAGACCCTAACATATTTGATAGTGAACAATAGAAATAGGTTCAAGAGAGGGCTTGGGTAAAATCCCTGATGGCCAGTAACCTAGTAGAAAGGACTTGATGATTGGATTAATGAATATGTTGATTGGTTTATAATGTTTTATGGATGAATCTTATGGTTGTAATCACTAAACTAATACCATTGAATCACATATAATCTATTGTGCACTGATGTGTATACACATGTATCACAGAAACATGCATAAGAGTGGTACTGAGTTTCTTATCTATTTTAAAGTCATATGAATATGCATAAGTGTTACTTAAATCTTGTTTTCAGTTAGATTACTCATACCAGACTTTAGTCTGACTCTTTTGTGTTTATGCACCATTGGGTGTGTCATGTTTATATGGGGCAGTTCATGGTGATTTTGCAGGAAAGTAGGAATGATTTGATATGGCTTTGGATGTTTAACTGCTTAAGGATTTGGATGCTATTTTTAAAGACTTTGCTGAAGTTAAATTAGATATTCATGTTGAACTATGTTAAGATATTTTTGTTTTTAAATTTGCTTGGAAAATTAATGTACTGATTATTTACTGTTTTGTAAGTGTTGAACTTACATATATCAGCTGGAACTTATGTATTTTGTTTTTTTTGCAAAATGCTTTGCTAAGAAAATGAATTTTAAGCTTCAAGAACAGTTAGGCTATAATGGTAAAAAAAATTGAGAATAAAAGATTTATGGATTGAATGTATATCTAGAGAACTGACTTAGGAAAATCCATGTTTAAGTAAGGAAAAATCTGGCAAAAAGGTTATGAGTTGCCTTAGAGGAATAATCAAAATAAAAATGTGTTTTGTTGAGAAATAGTGCAAACTGAATAGGGCTAACATAGTCATTTTCTTGAGCCTGGGTTAAGCCAGCACCCAAGGGTTTTAAATTAAGTTTTCAGACCTGTTTCATAACCCAAGTATAGGGTAGACTCAGACAATTTGGTTAACAAGAAAAACAATGAGGCACCTGAATTTCCCACTGACACACATGCACAGAAACATGCACATACAGGCACAAGCAAGAGCACAGTTTATACGGTAATAATAAAAAAAAATTATGGAAATTTATGTAGAGTGATGAGTCTTGAGACATAAAATAAATAGGTATGCATTAACCCAGGTGTACTTTGAAAATCTAGTTTTTGGAAGCACCATTGCTATGTAGAGAGTATTTCCTTTAAGTAATACTCAAATAGATTTCTACTTTAAAATCTCTGTACTCTGATTTATGTAGAAAATGACTTATATATCTTCATATATATAAGTTCAAGATGAAATGAGTAAACCAATATTTTTATATTGACAAAAAGGTCCTGGATAGAAGAAAATTGGAATTAACTATTTTCTTGATTAAATGGCCACTAGAAAAAAAATTTTAAGTGGGTCATTTCACTACTAAAGTCAAGATCTGTAGTTTAAAACTAACTCACGGATTGCTAGGAATATAATTTAGTGTATGGTACTTCACAAAAAACAGTATAATGGTAATATGAATTTCCAAAACCCCACATATACACTCTCTGTTGTAAGAATCCTTATGCACCCCCGTCTAGATGCCAAGTGAGATTTACTGTCTAGCCATCCTCTTGGAACCGCCTCGGTAAGGTTTATCGTCAAATCAAAACGTCTTGCCTCCTTGACTACCACCAAGCCAATCAACAAATTTGGATCAATTACTACTGAGACAAATACTAAACTTTTATCAATTATACGTATGTTAGTTTATTAGAAAGACCTTACCTCAATTAATCATTGATTAATCTCTGTCTAGACGATTAATTTAGTCCATACTTGACAATTTTTACAACCTTGAATACAAACTGAATCAATGACCTCATTTAAGAATGGAATTTTGATCCCAATGCAACGGTTTGTTGTTCAATATCAAAATATACCATGGTAGTTGAAAATCGTATTTTTCTAACTCAAATAATGAAATTTGTGGCTTATTTTTCTTTGGATTAAACAAAAGGGACTTGTACTAGTTGCTCTTTTGATGTATATGTAGTATAACTTAATCTCCAACATGTCATAGTTGTTTTTGCACTACTATAATAACAGTCAATAACGGCGGAAGCTTTCGACGGTCGTCTACAGATATTTTCGATGGCTACCGACGGCTAAGATCTCCGTGACTTTTACGTAAATAAAATATAGTGGCCGTTGTAAACCGTCGAAAACTAACGTAAATATGTAGTCGGCGGCCGTCGAAAGCAATCGGAAATAAGCGTATATACAGCCAGCATGCCGATATCTGATTCATTATCTCCTTCTCCTCCAAATTCACCAAATCCCTAACTCCACCTTCTCCTCCCCGTCGTCAGCCAGCCCACGCGCCTCCCCGATCATCTTCAACTTCATCATTCTCCACTCTCGACAAGCCTAGGCCTTTCATCATTCTCCAATCAGGTTTTATTTCTAAACCCTAATTAATTTTGATTTGTTAAATTAGGGTTAATTTGTTATTCAAATTGTTTATAATACCTCATTGATTGTTTACTATACCCCCATTGAATATTAATTACAATTATTATCATCTAAATGTCGAAAACATTAATTTGTTTAGTGTATGTTTGTGTATATACGTTGATTGATTAGTGCATATGCGCTTTAGAGCTAACTTGAGTTAATCAAGGTAGATGTGCATGATTTAGTGTATGTGTTTTCTAAAATGACGAACACGATAATTAACGTTTTATTTTTTATAAATCCTTAGAGAATTTTTAGCCCCATCTGATAAGTAATGTACATTATCGTTATATAAATATTCGTTTTTGTCACAGAATGACCATCTATATTCATTTGATACAATATTTTTTGGATTTTTCCTGTATTAAACAAATTACAAACATAATAAAGTAATTATATTCACCTACCTTTCCAACTTATTCTTACCTTCTTTAGGCAACGTAAGCCTCCATCATACCAACCTATCAATAGCTTAACCAACATCTCATTATCGTTTAGATGGTGATTATTTTCGCAACGTGACATTCTACCTTTATTGTATCTAGTTCCATCTACAGAACTGCTTCCAGAATCGACACTAGTTATGGCGTTGTGCCTGATTCCAGAATCAAGATGGTGATTATTCTTATCACCTTCTTTTTCATTATTGTTGCTTCCGGAATCTACGGTACCACCAACATTATACCTATTTCCATCTACAAAGCTGGAATTAATATTAGCTATAACATTTTGTCTAACTCCATCAATAGATATTTGTTCGCCACTTGTATTATTGTTGCTCCTAGAATCAATGCTAGTTACAACATTTCCTCTGGATCCATCAATAGATACGTCTCCTTTACTATCTCTAATGTCAGTATTAGCGTCCATAATGCTGGTCACCACACTGTATCTAATTCCATTTGTGCTCATTTCTCTGTTAGAGTGCAACATCAGTACCGTTTTATTTAGACTACTAGTTCTATATGTTAGATGTATTACCGAGTTCAGTGTCTACTTTCTAGTTTGTAGTCCTATTCTTTAGGTGTTAGCTGTTAGTGGAATAAGTCAAGCAACGTGTCTTTACTGTGTATGGATATTTAATGCATGCATAGTGTGCTCAGTGTAGCAGCCTGTTTTTGTTCTCATTAAAGTATTAATAAAAAAGTTTGTTTGCTTTCTATCTTGTGAGATTAATATTTAGTGACCATTTCTCTTGTTTCAGTTATAAAACTGCACTTCTAGTTTCATCAATTCGGTATCAGAGCCAAGTCGTCGTGGGTGATACATCTTATCCTTTTGTTCTTCGACAAGATGGGTGATCTTCAAATTGTTGGTGGAATTAAAAAACTCAACAATCATAACTACAACACTTGGTCTACATGTATGATGTCTTACTTGCAAGGCCAAGACCTGTGGGAGGTTCTCAATGGAAGCGAAGTTACATAACCAGAAGTAGAGGATACGAATTCTACTCTGCGAAAGTGAAAGATAAAGCAGGCAAAGCAATGTTTGCTTTAAAGACCACCATTGAAGAAGATGTGCTTGAACATATCCGGGATGCCAAAACATCAAAAGAAGCTTGGGATACGTTCGCCACGTTGTTCTCAAAAAGGAATGACACCGGGCTTCAACTTTTAGAAAGTGAACTTTTGTCGTTAGCTCAACGTGACATGTCTATCGCTCAATACTTTCATAAAGTGAAGTCGCTCTGCCGTGAAATTTCCGAGTTGGACCCGAAGGCTCCAATAGGAGAAACCATAATGAAAAGAATAATCATTCATGGTTTAATGCCTGAATATAGGGGCTTTATTGCTGCTGTACAGGGATGGAAAAATCAGCCATCACTTGTTGAGTTTGAGAATTTGCTTGCTGGACAAGAAGCACTTGCTAAGCAAATAGGAGGAGTCCACCAAAAGGGTGAGGAGGGAGCACTCTACACCAACAAAAGCAGAGGGAACTTCAAGCAGCATGTTGTTGGTGGGTCTAAAAGGAAAAAAGATAAGGCAGTAACTCATTAAGGTGAAGGAAGTGGTTGTGTAGTGGGAGCTTCGCAGACTAATGACATTAGTAGAAAGTTTGTAGGGAAGTGCTATAATTGTGGGAGAAAAGGTCACATGGCAAGAGCTTGCTGGTCGAAGAAAAAGACAGTAGAAAGCAACACAGCTACATCGAAGAGCGAGGAAGAATGGGATGCAGAAGCACTCTTTGCAGCTGAAACGGATGCGTTTGCTTTTACAGCAACTACATCTGAATACATCGATCATGAGAAAGATTGGATCATTGATTCTGGATGCTCAAATCACATGAGGGGCGATAAAGAAAAGTTGCAAAATTTGTCTGAGTACAAGGGTGACAGCAAACAACTCAAAGTTGCCAATAACTAACATTGGTAGTACAGTAGTTCCCTCTCAATATAATGATGATATAGTGCAGCTCCAAAATGTATATCATGTTCCAGGTATGAAGAAAAATTTACTTTCTGTCTCACAGTTGACTTCCACTGGACATTTTGTCTTGTTTAGCCCACATGATGTCAAAGTTTATTGCAACCTGGAGATTACGGAAGAACCGGTGATGAAGGGACGAAGAGTGGTATCAGCTTATGTAATGTCCGCAGAAAATGCATATGTACACAAGACGAGAAGAAACGAGACAGCTGATTTATGGCACATGAGATTAAGTCACGTTAACTATTCTAAGTTAAATATGATGATGAAAAGATCAATGCTAAGAGGACTGCCTCAACTTGAAGTAAAGATAGACACAGTATGCGCATGATGTCAGTATGGTAAAGCACATCAGTTGCCGTATGAAGAGTCTAAATTTAAGGCGAAGAAACCAATGGAGTTAGTTCACTCTGATGTGTTTGGACCCGTCAAGCAAGCCTCTATTGGTGGGATGAAATACATGGTAACCTTTGTTGATGACTTCTCAAGGTATGTGTGGGTTTACTTCATGAAGCAAAAATCTGAAACTATTGTGAAGTTCAATGAATTCAAAAAGGTAGCTGAAGCAGAAATTGGCAAAAGTGTGCATTGTTTACGCACAAATAATGGAGGCAAGTACATCTCTGTCGAATTCCGCGATTTTCTTCAAAAGCACCATATACGTCATCAGTTCACGTGTCCTAACACTCCACAACAAAATGAAGTAACAGAAAGAAAAAACAGGCATTTAGCAGAAATATGTCGAAGTATGCTTCATGCGAAGAATGTTCCGGGGCAGTTTTGGGCGGAAGCAATGAACACTGCAGCTTTTATAATCAACAGGCTTCCTCAACAAAGGTTATGTTTTCTATCTCCCTCTGAAAAATTATGGAATGTGAAGCCTACAGTAAGTTATTTTCATGTTTTCGGATGTGTATGCTATGTATTTGTGCCTGACCATTTACGAAGCAAAATGAACAAAAAGGTCGTTAAATGTATTTTTACAGGATATGTTGTGATCCTACGACTGGAAAGTGCTACACATCCCGAAATGTGGTGTTTGATGAAGCATCTTCATGGCAGTCTTCAAATAATAAGCTACAACATGATTCAGATGCTACAAAAGATGAGTTGCAGTCTACACAAATTCAGTTGAGACTTGGAGAACCTGAAGACAAAGCTACTAGCTCAGATCATGAAGAAGTACTAGCTCAAAGTCCATGGCAAACAGGTGTGTATGAACAGGCAAATGAAGAAAGATATTGTAGTGAAGATGTACAAACTGTTCTTAGAAGATCAAGTAGAGCAAGAAAGCCAAATCCTAGATATGCTAATATTGCCATAGTAGAAGCAAAGGAACCAAAAACATTTGAGGAAGCAATTCAAATCCCGGAATGGAAGAAAGCTATGGCCGAGGAGATTGCTGCATTACAACAAAATCAGACTTGGGAGCTTGTACCTAAACCAAAAGATGCCAACCCTATTTCCTGCAAATGGGTGTATAAGATAAAGCGCAACACAGACGGTTCAATTGAAAGATTCAAAGCTCGTTTAGTAGCTCGGGGATTTTCTCAACAATATGGTTTAGACTATGATGAAACATTTAGTCCAGTTGCAAAGCTTACCACAGTCCGTGTCCTGTTAGCACTTGCAGCCAACAAAGATTGGATGATGTGGCAGATGGATGTGAAGAACGCGTTCCTACACGGGGAGTTGGATCGAGAAATCTTCATGAGTCAACCAATAGGCTTCCAGAATCAAGATCATCCTGAATATGTGTGCAAACTACGAAAGGCACTTTATGGGTTAAAGCAAGCATCAAGAGCTTGGTACGGTAAGATTGCTGAATTTTTAATTCATGACGGTTATTCACTATCAACGACAGATTCTAGTCTGTTTGTTAAAAGTAGTGACGAAAAGATAGCTATTGTGCTAGTGTATGTGGATGATTTAATCATAACAGGCAATTACGAAGAGGAAATTCTTCAAACAAAGAAGAATTTATCAGTTCGCTTTCAGATGAAGGAACTTGGTCAACTTAAGTATTTTCTTGGTCTCGAGATTGAACATACTCATGAAGGAATATTTGTTTGTCAACAAAAATATTCCAGAGATTTATTGAAGAAATTTGGAATGCCAGAGTGCAAACCAGTTTCATCTCCTATAGAGCCAAATGTCAAATTATGTGCGCATGAAGGGAGAGATTTCGAAGATGCAACGATGTATCGACAATTGATTAGAAGCTTGATTTATTTAACTTTGACCAGGCCCAATATTTCTTAAGTTGTTGGCGTGTTGAGTCGGTACATGCAAAATCCAAAGAAGCCTCACTTGGAAGTAGTTCGGCGAGTTTTACGATATGTGAAAAGTACGCTTGGGCATGGTATTTTATATGGAAAAGGTGGAGACTGCAAATTAGTTGGTTTTTGTGATGCAGACTATGCAGGTGATCATGATACTCGACGCTCTACTCCAGGGTATGTCTTTATGCTTGGGCCTAGAGTAATTTCTTGGTGCAGTAATTAAAAGACAGCCAACGGTTTCTTTATCAACGACAGAGGTTGAATACTGAGCTACAGCAATGGCAGCTCAAGAAAGCACTTGGCTTGCACAATTGTTGAAGGATTTGCGTCAAACCATAGATTATGCAGTTCCTTTGTATTGCGACAACTTGTCGGCAATACGTTTGGCTGAGAACCTCATCTTTCATGCAAGAACTAAACATGTAAAGGTGCATTATCATTTTATTAGGGAAAAAGTTTTGCAGGAGGAGATAATGTTAGAATATATTGGCACGGAAAACCAAGTTGCAGATTTGTTCACTAAAGGCCTGAGTGGCGAAAAATTTGATAGTTTTCGCAAGCAACTTGGGCTGGTAAAGGAAATTAAAGCTGATGTTGAGGGGGAGTGTTAAGAGTGCAACATCAGTACCGTTTTATTTAGACTACTGGTTCTATATGTTAGATGTATTACCGAGTCCAGTGTCTACTTTCTAGTTTGTAGTCCTATTCTTTAGGTGTTAGCTGTTAGTGGAATAAGTCAAACAACGTGTCTTTACTGTGTATGGATATTTAATGCATGCATAGTGTGCTCAGTGTAGCAGCCTGTTTTTGTTCTCATTAAAGTATTAATAAAAAGTTTGTTTGCTTTCTATCTTCTGAGATTAATATTTAGTGACCATTTCTCTTGCTTCAGTTATAAAACTGCCCTTCTAATTTCATCATTCTCCATCCTTGTTCTGCGTATTAGAATTATAGCTGATAGGACGCATGGATTGGTTAGGAGCAGTGAAGCTTCTGTGTGGCATGATACTGGAGGAGAACAGTGGAATTTTGGATATTTTCTACGATCTTTGCAGGCGCAGTTGGAGATGATTTTTGATATGCAGTGGATTGTGTTAGTACTTGCTTTTATTTGCAGAAATCCACTTAGATGACAAGTTTGACCTGTAATTAATTTACCTGAGGCACTTACACATGGATCAATTAATTTGAGTGCTACAATTGTTAAAAGAAGAAAGAGAAGTGTGTTTTTCATTACGATTGAGGTTTTAATGCAAGTGTATATTGATTGCTTTGAGGTTGGGGTATATTAATAAGGAGCTTTGTTTGGTATTTATAGACTTATGATCGAAAACTTTGATTTGTTAAATATTATTTACGATTATTTTAAAATAATCATTTCATTTTGATTCGTCCAAAGTAATTTTTGTCGTTTGGAAGCGTGACAACCATCCACATCAAAATACAAGGGTAGTTTCTTTGGTTAGTAAAAGGAATAAGGTGGCAGTTGCTATTATAAATCATCTAACTTGCAGCATTGATAACTTAGTTTTCGGTTACTTCATATGAAGACTACTTGCAATTGTAGTTTAGCGATTTTGTTGAATTTGCCTGCTTGAGTTCTACTGTAAAGATATCACTGAAGTTTGTGATTTTGATGCATCGTATACAAGACAGCAGAAGAAACACCGCTATCCAACATCAAATTTTAACTTTGTGATAAATCTAGGAACCACAAATTCGATGTGAAAAACTGGAAATCCATTTGTTTCTTCTTGTTTTACATTAGAAACAATTGAATCAAGATTTGTTAGGATTTGCAGTTGGAATTCACCCATCATTTTGCTTTCTGATATCACTAAATAGAGAAGTGTTTAATGGAAGATTTCCTTCTTCTTTTTTTGTTAACTCAGATTGATGATTTAACTACAAAGTTTACATCTGCTTGTACACAACATTCAGTTGACTAGCTCAAATTGGTAATTACAGTAGATTAAGGTCACCTTGAATGCACGGTTAAATTTTCAGACTTCAAGCTTATCTTTCTGATATATGCTTTCATGGTTAATAACATTTTAACAATTCTTCTCATTTTTTCTCATGGCATCATAACTGCAAGTTTGAAATTATGCTTTATTCTTTCGAGTATATGTACATTTAAAGTTTTGATAGGATTATATTAATCAAAGTCACAATGACTGTGAATTTGTCTCCATGTCATAGAAGCATTAGAGATACAACCGTTTGGTTGCTAATTGACAGGATCACTCATGTAGACAGCACAGTATTATCTTTCTCTTTATTTTATAAACTTATTTTAATTGGAATAAATTTAAGTAGCTGAATCCTAAGATCGTTATCTACTTAAGTCAAGATCTATCTCTGTAGTTTAAAACTAACTCACGGACTGCTAAGAATATAATTCATTGCATGGTACCTCACAAAAAACAATATAATGGTAATATCAATTTCCGAAAACCCACAAATCAATTATAAATCCTACGTAAACAAGATTTCAGCCAACACCCACTTTATTGAATATCAAATAACTACTGCAATTAATCTAAGAAAACTAAACAAAATATATACAGACTCTCTGTTGTAAAAATCCTTATGCGCCCCCGTCTAGATGCCAAGTTAGATTTATTGCCGTCATCCTTCTGGAACCGCCTAGATAAGGTCTCTGTCTTATCAAAACGTCTTTCCTCTTTCACTACAACCAAACCCATCAACAAATTTGGATCAATTACTACGGAGACAAGTACTAAACTTTTATCAATTATATGTACGTTAGTTTATTAGAAAGGCCTAACCTCAATTAATCATTGATTAATCTCTACCTAGACGATTAATTTAGTTCATACTTATCGCTTGACAATTTTTACAGCCTTGAATACAAATTGAATCAATGACCTCATTTGAGAATGGAATTTTGATCCCAATGCAACGGTTTGTTGTTCAATATCAAAATATTTTGTGATTGAATACCAAAATATACCAAGGAAGTTTAAAATCGTATTTTTCTAACTCAAATAATGAAATTTGTGGCTTATTTTTCTTTGGATTAAACAAAAGAAATTTGTACTAGTTGCTCTTTTGATGTATGTGTAGTATACCTTAATCTCCAACATGCCATAGTTGTTTTTGAAATAATACCAAATCTATATGCATTTTAATCTCCTACCACAACTGGTTAATAATATAATACTGAATCTATATCAACTGGGAATTTCTGTAACAGCAAAATCAATTAAAGATGCCGTTGTTAAAATGTTTATGGTGTCTCCACAGTAAAGCAAGTAATTAAAGTTGAATAAATTTCTACGTAGATGTGCATACAATATTTTATTCTTCATGTCGCATACAAAAATTCAGTACTAAACATTAAATTGCATCACTGTGGACATGCCTAGTGACGTGGTTAACTGAAGTAGAAGTGTACAGTAAACCATTGATAATATTTATTGTAATATACTGCACTATCATATCCAATAACAGCTTAGGAGGCTTATATATTCAATGGTTTTCAGTGTATATGCCTTATTTTTAGTTCCTGTATAGTTGGTACGTGGTATTTCTTGTATGGGATGGAGCGGTTAATGTTTACCTGATTTTTTTCTGTAATTTTCTTGTATGGCAAGGAATGGTTAATATGTGTATGATACCGTGATCTAACACATGAACTCCTAGTCTCTCAATGTAGATCCTGTTTTTTCTGCAAATACACTCACACACACAAATACACTGCGAATAAGCAGAAGTAAAGATCAAACGGTGATACACATTTATACAAACTTTGGTTTACAAGCATAAAAACAACTTATAATTTACATGCTCCAACTTTAATTCATTCCCTATATCATTTTGTTCGCCTAAGTGGAATGCTATGGTTACTATACAGAGTTTCTAGACCATGATATACATCACGCATCAGACCATGTGATCTTCAGTTTTTGGTACATTGTTTTAGGGACCCCGAGTGCTTTCCAAACTGCTGGCGAAGCAATCACTACATTGCTTTTGCATGGAACGCGATAACCACTTGTAGAATCACAACCATTAATAGAATCACACTCCCCTACCACTTTAGCTATCACTGTCTTCCCTTTCCAATTTATTCTCACCTTCTTCAGGCAACGTCTGCCTCCATTATACCAACCTGTCGATAGCTTAACTAACATCTCATTATCATTAAGCTGGTGATTATTCCCACAATGTGACATTCTACCTTTATTGTATCTAGTTCCATCTTCAGAACTGCTTCCAGAATCGACACTAGTTATGGCGTTGTGCCTGATTCTAGAATCAAGATGGTAATTATTCTCACCTTCTGTTTCATTACCGTTGCTTCTGGAATCTACGCTACTAACAACATTACACCTATTTCCATCTACAAAGCTGGAATCAACATTTGTTATAGCATTTTGTCTAACTCCATCAATAGTTTTATGTTCGCCACTTGTATTATTGTTGCTCCTAGAATCAACGCTAGTTACAAAATTTCCTCTGGATCCATCTAAGGACATGTCTCCTTTACTATCTCTAATATTAGTATTAGCATCAGTAACTATTAGATTTGTATAATAACAGAGTATTGTAATATGAATATGATTTAAGATCAGAAAAGAATTGAATGATATTGTATTTGATATGAGAAAATGAATTGATATATTTACAAGTCTCTATAGTCTGATATATATAGAGTACAGAACATGGGCTGAGAGAACTAAGGCCCAGGCCCAAGTAAACAAAACAGATTGCTAAATATCTCCAGTAATACAAGCGAAGCCATATCATATTCTAACTCGCCCCCTCAAACCAATATTAGGGTTTCCATGGCTGCCTCTCTTTGCGCCGCCTCGAGAAAAATAATGATAATCAGATGCTTCCTTTAATCTCGAGGTAAAATACGAGGAGTCGATAACATCTGTCAAGAAGTTTCCTTTAATCTCGATGCTTCAACAATGATGTCGATAACATCTGTCATGGATTTGCTGGTGAATGAGCGGAAGTTTCTGACTTTCGTTCATAAGCCTTCGATGTATCCTCAGATTCAGTTATACTTGTGGAAGCCGAAGTTACACTGAGATCTTCCCTGAATCTGACGAAGCTTTGCTTTGTTAAGGCCTTGGTAAGTGTGTCAGCCCTTTGGTAAGCTGATGGTAAGTGATTTACTTGCAAATTCCCCTTTTGTATCTGTTCTCTTACGAAGTATAGATCTATTTCTATATGCTTTGTCCTTGAGTGTAAGATAGGGTTTGCTGACATATATACTGTGCTTTGGTTATCACACCATAATATTGGTTTGGATTGCAATTTGATGTTTAGCTCGTGTAATAATGACTGTATCCACATGATTTCAGCGGTTGCGCTTGCAACGCTTCGGTATTCAGCCTCAGTGCTGGACCGTGAGATTGCAGCTTGTTTCTTTGAGCACCATGAAACAGGATTGTCTCCTATATATATACAATATCCAGTGGTTGATCTGCGATCATCTGGATCAGTTCCCCAATCTGCATCAGTGTAGCCAGTTATATTTAGATTGTTGCTTTTCTTCATTAGCAGTCCATAGTCAGCAGTTCCTTTTATGTATCTCAGTATCCTTTTAACTTCTTTCCAGTGATCCTCTTTTGGTTCCTGCATAAATTGACACACTTTGTTAACGCTAAAAGATATGTCTGGCCTTGTAATAGTTAAGTATTGTAAAGCACCAACAATACTTCTGTATTGTTTGGTGTTTGTTATGTTTTCTCCCCTGTTTTTAGATAAGTATTGATGGCTTATCATGGGAGTGGGCTGAGACTTGGCATTATCCATCTTGGCCTTCTCCAACAGCTCTAGTATATATTTTCTCTGACTGAGAATGATCTCTGATTTTGATTTTATCTTGACTTCTATACCTAGAAAGTAGTTTAGTGAGCCCAAATCTTTGATGGAGAATTCTTTGTCAAGATGCTGAGCAAGTTTTTTAATTTCATCTTCATTATTCCCTGTAACAACTAAATCATCAACATATATTAGGATATATACACTTGTCTTATTGTTGTTTTTAACAAATAAAGAGTTGTCAGATTTTGTAGACTGATAGCCAAGATAAGTTAGAGTAGCCTTCAGTTTATCAAACCAGACTCTTGGAGCCTGCTTAAGACCATATATGGCCTTTTTTAGTTTGCATACATGACTTGTATTATCTTTATACCCTTGTGGTTGCTCCATGTATATTTCTTCCTGTAAAGTACCATTCAGGAAGGCATTGTTAACATCATATTGTCTGATGTTCCACTGATTATACAGAGCAATACTTAGAATAATTCTTATAGTGGTTGGTTTGACAACAGGAGAGAAGGTCTCATTAAAGTCAAACCCATATTGCTGTGTGTAGCCTTTTGCTACCAGTCTAGCTTTATATCTTGATACAGATCCATCAGGATTCCTTTTTAATTTGTATGTCCACCTGCATCCTATGATGTTTTTGTTATCTGGTGGATGAACTAGTTCCCATGTGTTGTTTCTTTGCAAAGCATTGAATTCCTCATCCATTGCTGTCTTCCAGTTGTTGTCTTTTGCAGCCTGCTCAAAATTTTCTGGCTCATCTAGACTTGATGCTGCTGTATACAGCTTTGGTTTAAAGATTCCACTTTTTGACCTTGTAGTCATTGGATGCCCAGTTCTGTTCTGTGGTGAATTATCTATACTAGTCTGATTATTTCCTGATTGTACTTGTATGCTTTCTGCTTCTCTTTCACCATCTGATTCTGTTTGATGTCTTGAATTTTCAGGGATTTGACTGAGATAGCTGGGTGAGCTTGATGATTCATGACCTTGTCTGCTTGACATAGTATGTTGTGGATCTTGACCCTCAGCAGTCCTTTCAATCACTTCAGAATGGAAGTCATCATTGTAGACAGGTATACTGGGTACAGGATTCTTTGGGTTCTGTATCTTTTGAGTTGTTTTTATGCCAGTATTTCTAAAAGGAAAGATATTCTCATTGAACACAACATGTCTACTAATTATAATTTTCCCACTTTCATCCAGACATTTATATCCTTTTTGATTTGAGCTATATCCTATAAAGGTACATGGTTTAGTCCTGTAGGACAGTTTGTTGGTGTTGTATGGTCTTATGTAGGGAAAGCACAAACACCCAAACATTTTCAAATTTTGATAGTCTGGTTTAACCCCTAATAACATTTCTACTGGACTGATTCCTTTAAGAACCTTTGTAGGTAGTCTATTAATTAAGTATACAGCAGTGTTAAAGGAATCAGGCTAGAATTTTAGAGGTAATGATGCTTGTGCAAGCAGTGTTAGTCCAGTTTCGACAATGTGTCTGTGCTTTCTTTCTATAAGACCATTTTGTTCAGATGTATAGGGACATGTGATTCTGTGTACAATTCCCTTCTTAGCAAAATAATCTCTAAGGGATTTGTACTCAGTACCACCATCTGACTGAACAATTTTGACTTGATTGCCAGTTTGTTTTTCAGCTAAGGATATGAACTGTATTACAGCATTATAAGCTTCTGACTTGGCCTTTAAAAAATAAATCCATGTGTATCTAGAATAAGCATCAATAAAGGATATGTAATATTTATAACCATAGTCAGAAAAGATTGGGGCAGGACCCCATAAGTCAGTAGCAACTAATTCTAAGGGTTTTGAATACTTGGTTAGAGAGTCATTAAAGGGTAACTTATGACTTTTCCCCATTTGACAATATGTACATATATATGGTAAAGAAATGTCATCAAACACAATATTATTTTTCACAAGAACTTGTTTTACAACATTTGTGTTTGGGTGACCAAGTTTGTAGTGCCACAAGTCAAACACATTTCTCTTTTCCTTTGACTGTTCCATTTCACCTATATTACAACACCTCTGATTACTCTCCCATTTGTTACTGTTATTGAGATTAAATCTGTATAGACCTTTGACTGCTTCACCCTGCAAAAGATTTTCGTTAGTCAGTATGTCTTTAACTAAGCAATACTCAGGATAAAATTCAAAATATACGTTATTGTCTTTTGCAAATTGTGACACACTCATAAGGTTTTTCTTTATTTTTGGTACTCTCAATAAGTTGTTTAAATAAAGTTGTCTTTTCCCATCAATACTGGTTCTTCCAGTATGAGTGATGTTGACAGACTCACCATTCCCCATGCATATGGACTGTTTACCTCTATATTCCTTATTGCCAAGGTTTAAGTTGTCAAGATTATTTGTTATGTGATTGGTTGCTCCTGAGTCTGGATACCAGCTTTCATCATGTATGTGATCTGATGTTGTGATAGTGCTTTGGTTGACTTCACCATTGTTGTTAGTGTCAGTCTGAATTTGAGCCACATTAGCACCAGATTTTCCATTTCCTTGATTGTTTTGATTCTGATTTGGTACATAGTTGGCATTGAATCTAAAGTAGCACTTAACAGCTGTATGACCAATTTTCTCACAGATCTGACATTTGGGTCTGTTGTTGTTGTTATTCCACCTACCTCTACCTCTAGATCTGTTTGATCCTCCTCCTCTTTGATAAGGTTGACTTTGCTTATTTTGATTTTGCCCTTTGTTTCTTGAATTGGAGGCATAATTGACAGACAGATCTATTTCTTGGGGTCTTTTATGGTCAATTCTTGCTTCATGTGCAAGAAGTGTGGCATGTACAAATTGTATAGATGGTAAACTTGGTTGTGAGGACACAACTGCAACAACTGCCTCATATTCCTCACTGAGCCCATTCAGGATACTTAGAACATGTTCTGTCTCTGACACTTTGTGTCCTGCTGCTTCAAGCATATTGCAGATATTGTTAACTTGTGAAAGATAGTCTCTCATTTGTTGATTTCCTTTAGTAATATTTTGTAACTGTCTTTTATAGTGCATAATCTTGGCAGCAGACTGAGTATTGAATATCCTTTCAACTGTGATCCATATATCATTTGCTGATTTACATCCTATGACTTGTGACAATAACTTTGTGTCAATGGAGGATAGAAGCCAGGAACTTATTAATCTATCTTGTCTGTAAAACTTTGTGTATTCTTCATTACTGACCATTTTGTTTTGTGAATCAGTGATGAATTTTGGAGGAGTCAGAATTGAGCCAAGAATAAAACCTTCTAATCCATATCCTTGCATGGCAGTTTCAACTTGTAACTTCCATAAGAGATAGTTGTCTTCTTCAAGGTGCACAGTGATTAGCTGGCCTTGAGGACTGATGACAGTCTTGATCAACTTTTCGGTTGCATCATTGAATTGCTGTGGGTTGTTGGTGTTGTCAGAGGTTGCTGAAGTATTATCTCCTTCAGCCATGATTAAGGATCTCAAAGATGGATGCAAGAAACTTACTAATTCAGAAAAGATTACTGATTCAAGATTTACACAATAACAGACAGGAACAGGTTTGTTGCAGCCAAGATTCAAATGATGAGAATATTCTGATGAATCTTGGCACGGCAATTACTTTCTTTGAGACTTTGATTGCTTTCTTGAATTGGTTTTCTGAATTTTCTTGAATTTTCTTGCAAGAATTTGCTTGCTTTGATGAAAAACTTGTTGCAACCAGAAGTCTGCGTGATTTTCTGGTATGGTACCTGTTTTTCACAAAATATTGCAGATTCTATAATTAACCCAAGTGATGAGATATAACCTGATGGGTTAAGATGCCTTCAAATGATGATATCTATCTGATGAGGAGATGAGTGTTGATCTTGCAATGAGATCACTGCTGTTAGGCTTTGGAGATAGCTCTGAGTTCCTTGAATTCACTTTCTGAGATTTATTGCCGTGAGGCTTGTAATTGCTCTGATACCATATTAGATTTGTATAATAACAGAGTATTGTAATATGAATATGATTTAAGATCAGAAAAGAATTGAATGATATTGTATTTGATATGAGAAAATGAATTGATATATTTACAAGTCTCTATAGTCTGATATATATAGAGTACAGAACATGGGCTGAGAGAACTAAGGCCCAGGCCCAAGTAAACAAAACAGATTGCTAAATATCTCCAGTAATACAAGCGAAGCTATATCATATTCTAACTGTAACGCTGGTTACGACATTGTATCTAACTCCGTTTGTACTCATTTCTCCACCATTATTCTTTGTATTAGAATTCTAGCTGATAGGACGAATGGCTCTATTAGGAGTAGCGAAGCTTCCAATGGTCATTATGGCTTCTGTGTGACTTGTTACAGGGGGAGAACAGTGGAATTTTGGATACATTTTGTGAGCTTTGCAGCACTTGGAGATGTTTTTTGAGCTGCAGTGGATAGTATTAGTTCTTGCTTTCATTTGCAGAAATCCACTTGGATGAGAAGTGTGATCAGTAATTACTTTGGTTGAGGCACTTGCACGTCGATCAATCAATTTCAGTGCAGCGATTATTAAAACAAGAAAGAGAAATGAGTTTATCATTACGATTAAAGTTTTAATGCAAGTGTATATTGATTGCTTTGAGGGTGAGGTATCTTATTAAGGAGCTTTGTTTGGTATTTATAGACTTCTGACTGAAAACTTGATTGGCCAAGAATTCTTATTAGGTGTTTAAAAATTATAGTTTCATCTTCATCTTCATTATGGATCATCCAAAATAATTTTGTATTTTGGAAGCACGACAACCATGCACATCAAAAAACAATGGTTGTTTTTTTGGCTCGTAGAAGGAATATGGTGGCGGCTATTGTAAATCTTCTAACTTGCAGCATTGGTAACATATTTTGTTGTTGATTCATATGAAGACAATTTAGCATTGTAGTTTAGCAATTTTGGTGCATTTGCTTGTTTGATTTCTAATGCAGTGAGAATTCTGAAGTTAGCGATTTTGAAATATGTTATACAGGACAGCAGAAAATAACACCACTGTCCATCGTCAAATTTTGTCTTAGAGTAGGAATCACTGTAAGTTGATGTTAAAAATTGCACAAATATCCACTTGTTTCTTCTTCTTTTCATTAAAGATAACTGAATGAAGATGTGTTCGAATTTGTAACTGGAATATACTCGTTGTATATACTTCTCTAATAGGTCGCTATGCATCATAAGCTTCACAATAAAAATAAAAGTGTTTAATGTTTTAGCTTGCACTGTAATAAAGGGTCTTTTTATCAGTGCAATTATGCAAATCAATGATTTTACTGCAAATTTTACAGACATGATTCATGATATACCTGGTTGTATACAGGATCAGTTGATTAGCTTAACTTGGAACTTGCATTGAGTATGTAAATAAATTTCAGACTTCAAACCTATCTTTCTCCCTGAAATATGTTTTCATGATTTGCATGTTAGCATAAAAACATCTTAACAATTTAAGTTTATGTTCTTATCATGAAAGCATAACCGCCTATTTTGAGAATATGATCAAACCTTTTGACTGCATCTACATATACATTTACAATTCTGATGGAATTTGAATATTCATAGTCATCAATATTTGTTATCTTACATTTAGTCATTTACAATTTTGATCTTTCATGCCTGGTAAGTGTTTTGTAAATGTGAATAACTTGATCTAGGCTAATTGCGTTTAACATTGCGTTTAAAATTTGCAGAAATAGGATGAAATTGCGTTCAAAATTCAAACATCGAAATCTCCAGAAATTTGCAGTACTGTTCGACTGGAATTCCCATCAATCATCTGGAAGGGAATTCCAGTCGACTGCATAAGCAGAGGTGTGCACGGCTAAAAATGCATCAAAACACAATCGACTTGTAACTATCAACCACCAGTCGACTCGTTTTCTATAGCTGAAGCTACAAGCCTCGAGTACACTTGCTCTTCATCTTTGTTCCTTCACCTCTTCTTCACCGCTTCTTTACACCTCTATATGACATCTTCTTCCTTCTATCTCCACTGTGGAAATGTACTATCACATCCAACAACCTCCACCTTGATACTGTATTTTCCTACAAGCCATCCGACTTCACCTACACTTTCATACTCCTAACAATCTAAGACGTAACACCACGGATACTTCCCCAATGAGCTTCGACAATGCCGTTACCCATTGCACTTTGTCGACAAACTCCAAAAAGACCATCTTCCGCCAATAAAGTGTCAAAAATAGCCTCTCCATGTAGGCTCAATCAATCACCACAATAAAAACAAACATCTTCATCTATCAACTGTTAAAACTAAAAATCGGCATGAAAGAATGGAGAAGAAAGTAAACTTTTTATTATTCGTAATTGACTCAGAAAAGTAACATGTACAAAGTATATTTATAGCCTGCAAAACCCATCTAACAATATTACACACACAGCAAAATACAACCACAGAAAAATGAAGGGCTAATATATCAACATCCCGCCTCAAGTTGGAGGATATCATGATGTTATCCCCAACTTGGACAAGATATCATGATGCTGCAAACCAGTCAATGACTTTGTTAGAATGTCAGCCAATTGCTCCTTTGTTGGCACATGTGTCAAAGAAATTAAGCCTTCTAAGAGCTTCTCCGAACAAAATGACAATCCAGATCAATGTGTTTTGTTCTTTCATGGTAAACTGGATTTTTTGCAATATAGATCGATGTCTGATTGTCACATTTCAGATTTATAGGAGTGATATCTTCTATCCCCAATTCATGCAAAAGCCTACTCAACCAAGCCAATTCAGCACAAACTCTTCTCATAGACCTGTATTCAGCTTCAGTTGATGATAAGGATACAGTTTGCTGTTTTTTTTATTTCCAAGAAATAGGACTCTGACCCATGAACACAATAAATCCACTAACTGACCTCCTTGTATGAGGACAAGCAGCCCAATCTGCATCACAAAAAGATTGTAACTTGAGAGAAGGTGAATCATTAAGCAAGATACCCATTTCTAAAGTTCCTTTCAAATATCTTAACGTATGAACAGCTGCATCAAAATGAGGTTGTCTTGGAGCTTGAAGATATTGACTAAGAAACTGAACAGTGTAAGCAATGTCTGGTCTTGTGTGAATCAGAAAATTAAGTTTACCAATAAGCCGTCTATAAACTGATGATGTAGACAAAAGATCTCCTTCATCATGTGATAATTTGCAATTCAACTCTAGAGGCGTAACCAGAGGTGATGCTGAAGAACAACCAAACTCATCCAATAGCTCTGCTATGTATTTTCTTTGCGACATGATTATTCCCTGTGGATGAGTAACAAACTCAATTCCTAAGAAGAAATGAAGAAGACCTAAATCTTTTATCCTAAATTCAGAATCCAAGAACACTTTCAAAGCAGCAATTTCCGATAAGTTGTCACCAGTGACTAATATATCATCAACATAGATCACTAGAAAAACAGAGGAGGAAGATGTCTTTTTATGAAACAAAGAGTAGTCATTGAGTGACTGTTGATATCCTCGTGATTTTAATGCCAAAGATAAACGAGCATACCACTATCTTGAAGCTTGCTTTAAGCCGTAAAGTGATTTTTTCAATCTACATACCAAATTTTGATTCGAAACCGTTAAGCCTTGTGGAAGTTTCATGTAAACTTCTTCATGCAATTACCCATGAAGAAATGCATTATTCACATCAAGTTGAAAGACACTCCACTTCTTCTTAGCTGCTAAAGCAACTAGGCTGCGCACTGTTGTCATTTTCACAACCGGGGAAAAAGTTTCTGTAAAATCTATTCCTTCTCTTTGTGTATAACCCTTAACCACTAAACGAGCTTTTAGTCTTTCTATGCTACCATCTGCCCTTTTCTTGATTTTATAAACCCATCTACAGCCTATAGGTTTCTTGCCCTTAGGTAATGGCACTAAATCCCAGGTCTGATTAAGCTGTAAGGCTTCAAATTCTTGAGACATTGCAGAAAACCTTCTAGAATCAAGAGCAGCTTCTTCATAACTGACAGGTTCTTTCTCTAAAGAAAAAAGATCAGGTGCAATGGTATGGAAAGAAAAGCATTGAGGATAAATGTTGGGTAGCGTATGAGGACAAAAAGAAGGTAATGATTGTGAAATAGTAGTAGAACTGCAAACATAATTATCCAGATATGAAGGTGGATGAATGACTCTTGTAGTTCTTCTAAGAGTGGGATTAACAACAGGTAAAGTAGGCGGCTCAACTGGGGAAGTAGATGGAGGTGGTATGTTGAATTGGGGAAGTAGGTGAAGTGGGAGGTTCAAATGGGTTAGTAGATGAAGTGGAAGGTGGTAAATGTTCTTCTACAGTAGGAGACTGATAAGGAAAAAGTGGCATAGAACATGAAGACTTGTTTGCAAGGAAAGGATAAATAGATTCATGAAATATCACATCTCTGGAAACAAAGACTTGTTTGGAATCTAAATTGAGAAGTTTATATCCTTTCTTTCCAAATGGATAGCCTAAGAAGACACGCTTCGTTGCTCTAGCTTCAAACTTGTCTCTCCCATGTTTTAAAGTAGAAGCATAACATAGACAACCAAAAGATTTAATTAAATCATAGTCAGGTTTGGTTCCATAAAGTATCTCATATGGAGAACGATCCTTTAGGAGTTTGGAAGGAAATCTGTTGATGAGATGTGTAGCAGTCAAAATACATTCTCCCCAATAAGACAAAGGAATAGCTGACCGATGCAGAAGTGCCCGTGATGTTTCTAACAAGTGTCTATGTTTTCTCTCTACAACACCGTTTTGCTGTGGCGTAGCTACACAAGAAGTTTGATGTAAAATGCCTTTCTGTTTCAAAAATTCGGAAGATGCAAAGCTAGAACCAAGCTCCAAAGCATTGTCAGATCTTATAATCTTGACTTGTTGTCCAAATTGTCTTTCAGTCATTGCAACAAAATTTTTGACAATATCAAAAGCACCACCCTTAGTACTTAGTAGAAACGTCCAAGTTGCTCGACTAAAATCATCAACAATAGTTAAAAAATATTTGTATCCATTATATGTAGTTGTATGATAAGGTCCCCATACATCTATATGAACAAGCTGGAAAATATGTGTGGTATCAATTCTACTCAAAGAAAAAGGAAGTCTATGTTGTCTTGCTTTTGCACAAATTTCACAAGCTATAATAGAATCAATATCAAAATTATTAACAAAAGTAAAATGCTTCAGCTTATAGGCTGGAAGATGACCAAGTCTAATATGCCATAACAAGCAATTATTTGGTGGCTTATGTATAGTAGACATAGCAGTAGAACCTGAAACTTGTACAGATAATGACCCAAGATGTAGAATGTATAATCCTTTGATTGCTTTACCAATTTCCAGTTGCTTCTTCATTGAAAGGCCCTGTATAATGCAGCCATTTTTTGTAAACAACAAATTACAATCGTTCTGTTCAACAAACCTTGCAACTGACAATAGATTGAACTTGAAGAATGGAACATAGAGAACATTTTCAAGCACAATTTGATCAGACAGATTAACTTTTCCTTCATATTCTACCATTAATTTATTTCCATTTGGCAGAATAACAAAATATGGAACTTGAAGTTTAGTGGTAGATGAGAATAAGTTCATATCACAACACATATGATTACTAGCTCCACTATCTATAAGCCAGGATCCAATGCTAGCAAAAGTAGAAGAAGTTATACCAGCCATAGTGAATTGAGTATCTGATTTGACAACACCAGCTGATCCAGAAACTGCTTGATTATTTGATGAATTCAGAATATTCAGAAGTTGAGCATATTGAGCACTTGTAAGGCCTGGAATAGTAACAGGCGCTACTTCTCCCTGAACTGCAGCTGCTGTCTTGCTCTTGAATTTGGTGAATTTGAAATCTGGTGGAAATCCATGGAGCTTGAAACATTTCTCTATCAGGTGACCAGTTTTCTTACAATAGTTGCAAACCTTAGTATCTTTAGGTTTCTGATTTCCTGCTTGCACTACAGCTGCAACTGTGTTATCCTTATGTGTATTAACACAAAAGGATGAGGTCTCAGGTAAGAGTTTAGAATTAGCACTTGCTCCTCTTTGCTCTTCTTCTGTAGCTAGAATAGAATATGCATAGGAAACTTTTGGTAGAGGTCACATCATGAGTAAATTTGCTCTAGCTATTGCATAAGTATCGTCTAGTCCCATAAGAAATTGAATTAAACGTTGTTCATCATCTTGTTTACTCACGTCTTGGACAGCACCACATTTATGACAACAAATTTTTTGTTTCAAACTTACCAATTCATCCCAATATGATTTGATCTTGGTGAAATAAGTAGAAATGGAAGCAGAATTTTGTGTGATCCTCCCTAATTCTCTCTGAATGGAATATAATTGAGCTCCACTCGATACTCCAAACCTAGTTTCTAACTCATCCCAGATCTCCTTAGCTAGTTCAAAGTAAATCACACTACTACGAATTTCTTGACTAAGACCATTCAACAACCATGAAATTACAAGATCATTACATCTCTCCCAATTTTTCACTAGATTTGATTCTGAACTAGGTTTTGCAAGAGTTCCATCAATGAAACAAAGTTTATTCTTCGCAGACAGCGCAATCTTAACAGATCTATGCCATTCGCTATAAAATTTTCAATCAAAAACTTGAGAAATAAGAGGGGAACCTGGATGATCTGATGGATGTACATACAGCGGATTGCTAGTATCAGTAATCGAGACTCCAGATCCAGATTGGAGTACATTACTATGAACAGAATCAGAATCTCCCATAGATGCTTGGACGAGATAAAGAAAAAATAAAAGAAAAAGAAAGAAGAAATATCAAGAGCTGATGGATTTGTGCTCTGATACCATGTTAAAACTAAAAATCGGCATGAAAGAATGGAGAAGAAAGTAAACTTTTTATTATTCGTAATTGACTCAGAAAAGTAACATGTAAAAAGTATATTTATAGCCTGCAAAACCCAGCTAACAATATTACACACACAGCAAAATACAACCACAGAAAAATGAAGGGCTAATATATCAACATCAACTCTATCTTTCCATTGTGTCACCACATGGCACCTAAAACTTCATCAAGCAAATTAAGTTCGAGCAATGCTCGAACTTTGCAACAGGCAAGTACGTGGTGAACCTATCTGCTGCATTATCCTCCATGTGAATTATTACTACAACAAAACTAACTACCGACAGCATCATTTCTCAGCATTCGATTTCAATTGCCGTCAGAAGTAATTTTGAGAAGAAACTTATATGCCTACAACGTTGTCAATTATACATTAGGTTTAACTCCTTTTTTTGTTTGCCTCCCAATAAAGCTTAGATTTAGCTATATTTTTTGTTTGCTGCCTCTCATTCGTATCTTCCCCTCTAGAAAAATCGTTCATGTGAGGTCAGTGCTGCTATTCCATTCCTACATCCAGAAAGAAACAAGATTTTTCTCCATCGATTTCTTCATTTGTTATTTTGGTTATCCCCTTTCCCTTAAAATCTTATCCCAAAGATGCCCTAACTCGATTTTTCTAGGTTTTCAGCTTAGTCGTACAAATTGCAGGTTCCATTGCTTGCAAGTTGTGTCCAACTTTAGCTAAATACAATTTAGCTATTCCATTGGTCAAATTCCAATTGAGGAGAGCTTTCTAAAAACTGGATATAAAAATTCAGGTTTGGTTTTTCCATTCATAAATTCAGTTATTTCTTACCATAGATTAGGTTCAGTCATAAAAGTTCTAATGCCTCGAGTTTAATTTTTTTTTTGCTCTTTTATAATGTTGAATGCCTATGGTAAACATGAAATGAAAAGTGAAGATGGGTTGATGATTAATTTATTCATATTTCTGCCACCCTCATCCTCAAGCAAACAAGCAATCATGAAGAAATGTGAGTCGACCTTGAAAGGGAGCTAGAAGTCGTCCTTCACACAGCCGAGTAAGTATCCCTAACCCTAATTTTTTATTTCTTTTTTTTTGAAATCGATGCAAGTTTGTAGCATTTATTTTCTGGCGTCTCTGTTCGATACAATCATCAGTTTGGTCGCAATAGGTTTAGAAATGGTTACTAGCGTCAAAATGTTAATCACGTTCATTTTTTGTCCATTCGGTTACGAATAACTGTTCTCCCTAAGCAACAGTCGGCTATATACAACCGACTAAAGTAATTCATGTGTACACAGTTATTCATCACGCTGCTGTATGACCGTAGAAGCACTAGGTGATCGATGGTTGTCCACCGTTTAGTTGCGAAAATAAGTTGAAATTGGAAAATCATTGTCGGTTTGGCTGTTTTTATCACCGTCGTATGGCCACGATTTGCTGGCCTTTACTTGAAATTGATCGGTTCTGTATAGCCGAACATCTATCACAGAGACTTTATTGTTATTGGTTTTATTTTCCTTTTAAGATACATTTTTACTGTTGGTTTCTAGTCTACTTATGCACGTTATTGTTACCTTTTTATTGTTGCCGATAGTTTTGTTTTCATTCAAGTTAGTTCGATTGCGTTAACATAAAAAATATTGTACTTTGCATAAAGTGAATCTATATTAAGTTGAATCGTTAAACTTATTGTTGAGACATTCTTAACTACGGTTCGAATAATTGAGCTTAAATAAATTTTGGTTGACTTTTTATGATTTTTGTAGGTAGTAAGTACATATATTTGCACACTTCTTTGCAATTTATTGAATATGTATAAGATTTGTTACGTTGTTTGTAGGAAAAGATCGAGAAGCCATGACTGCTTCGTTAAGACGAGCACGGGCCGCAGAACTAGAGAAGAAGAGGAAAATGGATGATGTAGAAGAAGATGGGAATGTAGAAGAAAATAGAGAAGATGATGATTTGGGGGTCGACTCTAGTGAAGGTGATTCGGGGGTGGTTCTAGTGGTTCGGGGGATGGTTCTGGTGCGTCGGGGGATGGTTCTAGTGCAGAAGAATCTGAAAGTGGTCCGGGTGAGGAAGCAAATGATGATGATGCACGTAACGAAGAAGCAGAGTTCCAAATAGTTGTTCATCCTTCGAGCGTGCCCTCTTCTAGCAAACCTGTTGATTCTATGCCGGTTAATACTGCTTTATTAAAAAGTTTCGAGTCCCATATTGCATTTGCTATTTGGAATAATCACGAGATTAGTTGTTTATTATTATGTTCAATTTATGAAATAAAAATTTCAGTTTGTAGGACAATATATGTTATTTTGTTTCTGTAGGAGCGAGGCCCGTTAAAATGCAATTCCTATACAGCAAAGTTGAAAGAATGGAGTATTGATGATATGCCGAGTGCAGTTGCTGAGAAAATTAAAAATTCTAGTTTATACACTTTGGCATAATTCTCATACAAGCATGTCGACTACATGACTATTTCAGCTTTCATTGAGAGATGGCATCCCGAGACAAATTCTTTTCATTTACCTTTTGGCGAAATGACAGTAACATTGGATGATGTCGCCCAAATTCTAAAAATACCAGTCGTCGGTAGTTGTATTTATGCGAAAGCAGATGATCGTATTCCGACTCAACTGTTAGTTGATTATCTTGGTGTTGACGGGGCTATAGCGAAGGAACAACTCAATGATTCTACTTCTGTCAAGCTAAACTTCCTACTGGAAACATTTAAAGAAAAGGCAAATAAAGAGGATGCAAATGAAGATGATTACGTAGTCGTTGCACGTGCGTATATCCTATATTTATTGGGTTGCACTTTATTCTGTGATAAGTTGGGCACAAAGGTTCCTGTGCAGTATTTGAGATGTTTGGAGAACGTAAATCATTTGAATGAACAAGCCTGAGGAATGGGAGCATTAGCCTTTTTGTACCGTCAATTGGGGTTGGCTTCAAGACGGGATGTAAAGCAAATGGCTGGCTACTTGACATTATTAACGGTAAGTCGTTTCTATTTTTATTCTCCAAATATTCACAATAGTAAAATACGTACTAATTAATATTGTTATAGGCTTGGATTTACGATCATTTTCCTATGCTTTATAATGCTGTTCCTAGTAAAGATTACGATGACACGATGCCAAGGATGTGTAGATGGCAACCAATGAAACAATCTGGAGATACGACTTCGGCCATAATACGACTTCGAGAACAGTTAGACGATTTATCTCCACAAGACGTAAGCTTAAAATTTATTGTCCACTTTGCGCTGCAAATCATACAAATGTAAATGACATGTTTATTTTTTGGTATGTTGGGATCCGTACCATACTGTGAGATCTCGTTACCCTTTTCCTGAAGTCGCATTTTACAACGACGTGATTTTGTGTTTTGATATTGCGAAACCATACTATCCCAACAGAGTGCTACATCAATTCAGTATTTCTCAGCGTATCCCTACAAATCCAATGGTTCCGAGCAAATGTCGTAGAGGTCGAAATGCTAATTAATATAAAGTTGTATTTGACAATGGATTTTGGTATTCAGAAAACTGGCAAGATCATCTACTTTCTGTAAAATCACGGTCTACTCCGGTAGTTGATCCTTGGGATTGTGCGGCTAAGTTCATGCCATGGTATTTGAGTGTGTTGCATCCCATTGTTCAACACCCAGACGTGAGGAGAAGTTGGTCAAGGAAAGTTGACAATAACGAGAAGTTGGTGAGTACATATGATATTTACTTGTTTTATGTGTACTTGAATTTTATGTCTGTTCGTAACTTAAACGCAGAGAATTGCTGCTGGGAAAGCCGTAGACAAACTGAATGAAAATATCAAAGTAACTCGCGCAAGAACCATTAATCGGTGTCGTACTGTGGAACGTGAAGCAATTGATTTGTTGGAGGAAGCGCTGAACGAACCAGATAAACAGGAGAAACGCGCAAAAGGAAAGAATGATCGTAAAATGTAGATGGTTATTTTGCATGTTGGTCGTTTGAAAACAATGTTTGTTTTGTATATGGGTTGGGAAACAGTAGATATTATGTATTTGGTTGGTTGTAAACAACGGTTATGCTGTTTGTGGGTTATGTTGACATGGAACTGAGAATGCTGCTTGTTTGTGGGTTTTGTTGACTAAAATGGAATTGTTGTTCTGACTTGAAATGAAAATGGAAATGGAATTTTGTTTGTTTTGTGTTAGTATTTATGTTGGTGCTTGATTGAATTGAAATGCATTCTCCGTTATGAATTGGAATGAATTTTTTGCTTGTTACTGAAATGCCTGCTAGTTAAATGCATTTGTATTTATATTGTAACTTAATTGAATGTAATGCCTGCAGATTAGCTCATATTGACTGATATGCTCCACTTAAAATTTTTTGCATATGTACTACTGTTCGGCCATAAATAGCCGTTCAATTCCTTTCTTCTTCGGTTATAGCTGGCCGATCTTCTGTCGATTCCTTTCTTCTTCGGTTACTACTTGTTTTTCTGTTCGGTTGTTGTCATCACCATGCGGTCTTCAATTGCCATCTGTTTGCCTAATTGTTTGGCAACTAACTGCCGATCTTCTTTTGTTTTTTTAATTGAAAAAAAGGGTGTCTCTGTTCGGAAGATACCATAACCGTACGGCTCATATGTACCGTTTGGTTTTCTATTTGTTCGGTTATAGCTGGCCGATCTTCTGTTGATGATTACAACTAAAAAACTTATCTATCTGTTCGGTTGTTGTCATCACCGTGCGGTCTTCAACTGCCATTTGTTTGCCTAGGTGTTCGGCTACTTACTGCCGTCCTTCTGTTGTTCTTTTCAATTGAAAAAAAGGTGTCTCTGATCGGCTGTATTAGTCACCGTGCGGTCTCTTTTTGTCGTTTGTTTTTCCTAATTCTTCGGTTAGTAGTTGCCGAACTTCTGTTGTATTTTACAAGTAAAACAAAATGTTTCTCTGTTCGTTCACATGCACCACCGTGCGGTCATAAGTAGTCGTTGCTTGTATTTACTTGTCGGTAGTGGTACGTCATTCGTTCAAGATTTACTAAAAATGATTAAATGGCTCGGTGGTGGCACGCCGACTTAACCTTGGACTCGGCGGTTGTTATCAACCGTTTACACTATCTATTCCTGTGAACTTGAATAGTAATCTATATGTTGAATTGTATATCATATTGTTTATGAACACTAACTTGTATATGATGGTGATTCTAGGCCTACTAATCATATTACTTAAACTTGTTTTTTTATTTGTATTTCAAGGTGTATCAATATTTTCCTGAATTTTTACCACATCAATATTTTGTATATGATGGTGCTTCAGTACACAAAGTTCATGTATCAATATTTTCATTATTCGGTACAAAGTCAAAACCAAGTACAAAATTAACTAGCATTCAACTTGAATCGTATGACAAAATTTTCAAGTTTACATTTCATTACATTAGTGATCATCCTTTGTGGCCATATCCGGCGGGCACAGTTTAACAAACTCTATTTGCCGATCAACGTATAGTTCGCTCCATACTTTTGCTTCTTTAGTTGCCAATCTAATCCAAAAGCTAGCGACCGGTGGGATGGGTGCATTTTCCCTAAGCATTAACTTGATAAAGTGGTAGTCCAGATTATTTGCAAAAACAATAAATCGATGCTTGTATCCAAGACTTGGCCCTCTTTCATGTGGAAAAAATGACAAACTTTGACGGTTGGATATATAAACCACAACTCTATTGAATGCATTTGCAACCAAGTATCCAGTTTCAGGCATTATCATCCAATTAGCTTTAAAACAAGGACTACTGTCGCAATCGGTAGCTGATTTTAATTTTTCGCATTTTGTTATGTCAAAATGTCTTACATATAAATCCTAATTTTTCATCAATTCAGCTAATATCGACTTCCTTGCTTCTCTCCAATCGGAATTTAATTTGTCGACTTGTTTAGCAACGCAACGAAATCCACAGTTGCCATCTCCCATAACATCTTCAATGTTATCAATATATTGATGTAGAAAAGCCGGCAGGTAAGCTAAATACTTAAAATCTGAATTTGTTGTTTTTACATCACACTTATCAAACTTCACAACGGGGTTTTTCCGTTTGGGAGGTAGTTTCTTGTTCATGCTAGCTTAAGAAAGAATTTCATTAGTAGTTTTTGCAATCTCAAAAGTAGAGGGATCCTGTTTTGTAGATTTTTGACGTTTGACTTGTTTGCTAATTGATTTGTTCTTACTTCCGCTTGGTCTCCCTTTGTGTTTCTCTATTTTCGGTTCCAAAATAGAAGTCGTGGCTGGTAATGCAATTTCTCTTAGCTACAGTATCAAAACTTTCCTCTCCTCAGCAGTGCTCGAATCAAATAATTTTTTAATGTATGCAAACTCAACTGTATGGTCAAACTTAAGTGATTCTTCAACTTGTGGAATATAATTTAATTGTCTCCAATGATCATCTACGATTTCAATTGGGATTGGATGGCCATCACCATGATATTTGTATATCTCATGTGCACATGGAAGACCATACACAAGTAGATTCAAATGATCACAAACTAATGCGTCCAAAGCAACACAACTAATTTTTCCCATTTCTTTTACAATCAAATCCAATGCAAAAAAAAAGATGTCCTACCTCGTAGTTGTTTTAACAATGGAACTTGATATGCAATCCGTACGGCTCCTAAGCTTCTTTCAAAAGTGGATTTTATTTCAGTATGTTGTAGACACAACATATTATCCATTCAATCACATAGTTTGGGCTCCTAGAATATGGCGCCCTTGTGGCAATCTATTCTTGTGTACCTTCTGTTCAAATTTTACTTTTTTGACAAAGAAAGATGGGTTTGAATCAGATTGAATTTTATAAAATATAAATTTTGTAGTATACAAATGCACGGAACTATTACTATTTCATCTAAGTTAGATAACCAAGGATTTTGACCATAATACGGCAAATGTTGCTCTAGACGTATTGAGATGTTTTTTCAGTTGAGCATGGGAAGACTCAGCTCGAGTTGTTGTTCTATTATCGCGGTGTTTAATTTTATTTGTCCATGCAAAAGCATAATACTCTTTGTATTCCAAACATTGATTACGAATGTACTTCAAGCTTTTGGGGTAGTCTACCCAATCTTTTTGAAAATCATTGCAGTACATCCAAAATTCATCTTCAGTCGGTGCATGAATCACCTTCTTCCAACTTTGCAAAAACATCTCGAAAACCTCATTTGTTTTAAACTATGGTTTTCAATTCGTAATGACATTATTTCCCATGTGCCATAAACACATCATCAACTTTGCCAGTGGAAATGTTTTCTTGATTCCATTTATCAACGCCCATTCTCTATCGGAAACTATTACCTCGGGTTCTTTATCCGGTAATTAAAAATGTTTTAACTTTGTTATCACCCATTCGTAGTTCTCTTCCCTCTCGTGTGCTAGAAATGCATGAGCAATACTAAATGTTTGGCCTGTAGAAGTCATACCAACCATTTCAACAAAGGCATATTATACCAGTTCGTTTTATATGTACAATCAAGCAAAAGGATTGATGGAAAACACTTACACAATACGGACGATTCCGGATGAGACCACATTATATATATCAAATGATCGGTTACCACATCAGCCCGATCAAAATACACATAATGCTTCTCTGTAAGCAATTTCATTAAATGTTGCATCGCGGATTTACACTCCATCGCTGACAGTTGCATTTTATATTTATCGTTGTAGATAGTCTTCAAAGTTGAGGAATTTTCTGGAAAGGACTTTTTAATGGTAAATAATACCTCCCTTGGAGGAACGCCTGCAACACTCATGTCTTCTAAGATTTTTCTCTCCATGTCCATCAACCGTGCCGCGTACGGATGTCCTTCTAAAGAGTGAGGAAGTTCATGATTATGCACTCCATTGATTACAAATATTTTCCATTTATCTTTGTCTACATACACACCCTTCAATCGAAATGGACAATTGCATTTTCTAGTAGTGCTAGCTCTAGGTCGTTTCACGGTGTTTTCCTTTTTTGCTGCCTTTGGCTGATGACTACGATAAACTCCCACCCTTTCACACCCCAACTGTAACCTTGGTTTTTCTTTCCGGACCTAATTTATCGGACTTTAGAATTACTACAACGGTATTCAACTTTTTCCTTGTTGTTTTACACCACCAGATCAATGTGCTCTGTGAATCAAATTCCTGAAATCACATAGTTTAACAACAAAAAATTAACATACTTCATTTTTATAAGTACATTAGCGATTGAAAATTAAGTACAAATACTTCATCAATTGTAAAATGATTTGTCAAATCAACTTTTATATCTTCCGAGTCATTTGACTGATCATCTGGCATCGTATTGCTATCATCCACATAGTTCTCAGCTGAAACAATAAGTGCACTCTCAAATTGATTGTCATTCACATTCTCCATCTACGAAACGGAAAATACAACTTAACTGCAAAATTTTGTAAAATGGGACATATACGTTGTACGATTAAAAAAACCCTAAAGCTCAATAACTTACACTGTCATTCTCTATTACAATGTCATCAAATTTAATGTCCTCCAAGCTTGAAATAGCCAGAGGATTGGAAGAAATTTCCTACAAAAATTAATAGAAAACCCTAAGCAATAGAAAACCCTAAACAAAATTTTCTAACCAACAATAGAATAGATTGTACAACATGACAGAAAAAACTAACCTCTTTTTTATCTTCATCTTCCATCCTCTATCCAGCAAAAAAGAATTATATTTTTTTCTTAGGGTTTAGGGTTTGATATCTGAGAGAATACGTAGTTTGAGAAGAAATCAGAACAGCTGTGAATGACTGAGTGAAAAGAAATATATTGGTGGCCAGAAGAAAGTAAAAAATAATCACATCTATTAAATTTTTAAAGGTGGCCAGAAGAGGAAACTGGGGTGGGAATAGCATCACACTTAATTTATGAATTTGGTTTAGTGGATATAATTAGGGCATATATAATAACTTATGATGCCTAGTACATAACATCTAGGAACCCTTATATAAAACATAAAAACATTTCTTATTTTCTTTAATCACTACAAGAAAATAATACATTAATAGCAAGAGGAGATTGCATTCTAGCGTGACTTGCTATTGTTAAATATTTACCGCTTCTTAGGGTTGAATGATGACTCACTAATCACGCCGTTGATTAAAACAGAATGTTGCAAGGCAAATTTTCACTCTCCCACTCCCGTATTCAATTGTCCACCGTGAATTAATTTTTCACGCTTCACTTCCAAAAGCCTAAACCAATCCTTCACTTTTAAATCCTTAAATTAGAGTTTTCCAACTTCGCTTCCTCATCTTCGCTGCTTGGTGCCCCTCCGATTCCTCAAATTCGCCTTTCAACTTCGCTTCATCATCTTCACTGCTTGGTGCTCCTCCGATTCCTCAACTTCGCCGTTGCTCCGATCCCTCAACTTCGCCAAGCAATACCGTGGTTCGATTCCTCAACTGCCGTGAACTCGACCATTTTAGGTATATTTTTTTTCAACTTCTACATTTTTCAATTTGTCCCTTGTTATGAAATATTGTGCTTAGATCGTTATTTGAGACAACATTTCTTGCTGAGCCGTTTGACTTATTTGTGTGATTCTATGCCAAGCGTCAGCGATTTGGTTGTTGAGTTGAATGGCCTTGAGGTGATATGTGGAAATTTATCAGCTATTGAGTATTTGGATGTTTATTTAAAATCTGGGCATGTATAGTATATTTTGCATTTATTTTATTGTTAAATTATGCTAATTCAAATTGGAGAAATAAATAATTCAAATTTGAGAAATAGAATTCTAATTTTCTTGTGTAAATTATAAATTAAATGAGTTAGTTGCTATGATATCCTATCAGTTTTTCTTACAATTATAACAAAAAAAAAGTTTGGAATTTATATAATTTAAGCAAAATTGGAATATTGTATTAGTTAAAAATTTTATTTTTTTAATGTAGATTTTTTTCTGTTTCAATTATGAGCTCGTGTAATAATGGACCGAGCTAGTACCAAATTGAATGAAAAAATGCAGTTTCTTTTCTTCCTTCCTTTCTTTGTATTTATATTAATTTTTTTTTGAAGTTAGCAATTAACACCTTAATTCGGTTGCTTCTTTGTTCACCCAAACAACTTGAAAAATGTAATATTACTGTTTTTGTTCATGACCTTCCAGTGTAAGCTTTGGAGAAGATATCACAAATTTATTTTTCTTTTGCAAATTATAAATCTGTTACTTGCCTTGAAATCCTTTCAGTTTTCTCACAATTATAACAAACAAAGTTTTGGAATTTATATAATTTTAAGCAAAATTGGAATATTGTATTAGTTAAAATTTTCCTTTTTTCTTATGTAGAAAAACATATTTTATGTTTCTATGAACTGATGTAATTATGGTTTGGATTAGTACCAATCTGAATGAAAAAAATGCTATATTTATTTCTCTGTTTCTTTTCTTAGTAGAAGTTACCAACCAATCGTCTTAATTCACGTTCGCTTCTTTTTCACCCAAACAACTTGAAAAATGTAAAATTATTGTTTTTGTTCACGACCTTTCAGTGTTTGCAAGCTTTGGAGAAGATATCTATGGAGCTGCCAATGGAATGTTTGCAAGCAGGGGCAATAACTGCAATGTTGAGCTACATTGATTTCTTTTGAACAAGTACCCAGGTGAAGTTATCATTTCCCCCTCATTTGAATTAATTAATGCTGCTATGTTAAATATTCACCTTGCTGTCTATTTTTGTTATGGTAACAGAGAGTTGCTGTATCCACTGTTGCAAATATATGCGAGGATTGTCAGATTGCTCCTCATTTGTCATGAACTCTGTTCCTACTTTGTGCAATCTGCTCCAGTATGAAGATTCTAAGGTATACTCAATAAGAGTTATATATGTAAAGTAATGGCTTCTCAATCCAATCCCCCCCGCCTCCTCCTCCTTGCCCCCACCCGCCACCTTCCACAACCATCCCACCCGCTCCTTCTTCGTCTTCCATCCCTCCTCCGCTTTCGTTCGTTCCCAAGAAATATGCCCCCTTCCTTAACGCTGAGCCCACCTCCTCACAACCGTCCACAGAAAATTCTGATAGTAGTGCTGAAAATACCAAGCCGGGTAGCTCCAAATCAGATCATCCTCACCCTGTTATCATCAAAACTATTCCAGAAAGATCATATGCACAAGTGGCTGCTCTACCACCGCTTATTCCAGACCTCCCGATGCAGAAACGTCGGCGTTCCTTGCCGCCTTTTGCTAACGTACGCTCCATAATAGATTTTTTGGTAACCAAAGGTCGTTGTCTAAAATGTGCAGGGAATGGACACGTGGCAAGAAACTGCAGAGACTCAAAGATCTGCTATAATTGCAGTCTCTTCGGCCACTCACAATCATCTTGTCCCGAGAAGAACAAAACCAAATCTCCCGCTTCGTTATCCATGCGTGCCTCTGCCCCTCCCACTAAAAACAAAACATCACTTCACTCCCATCGGGACCCAGTACCACATCATTCCACTGCAAAGCCGAAAAGCACCTTCACACCAATTAACACATCGAAGTCTCCTCGTTCCTCACCCCATTCTCACTCCAACACTTCTCCTCACTCTCTTCACTCTGTTCCCCCACTACAACACTTCTCAATGGAAAACTCCTCACTCTACCTCTCTGCCACGGTTATCAATGGAATCTGAACGCTAGAGACACTACACCAAGCCCTCTCGACCGCCCTCCATCACTACAACCTGCCCATCTGGATCATAAACAATAACAACTTTTCCTTTTGCTGCCCCACATACGAATCACTGGTCCTCGCCCTCCAACTTCGAACCATATCTAAGCCAGGCGGGTCTATCCTCATTCAACCCTAGTCCGATCCCGAGCCTTCCTCTGCCAGCCTCGAATAGGTCTCCTGGGCACGAATTCAAGGATTCCCGGAACTTCTCCGCGATCGCCTGGATGCGGTGCGAGCCACCCTGAATCCCCTGGGCCGCTTCATAGAGTTCGATTGTTGCAACTGGGCAATGCTAGATCACCGATACCTGTTTGTCAAAATGCAATTTTTCGCAGGCGTCTCAACCCCCTTTGCCATCGTCGCTAACCTAAATAACCATGACTACCTTCTTTCTGTAGAAAGATGGGACCACGCGCACCCGAGCCGAAATCCGGAGTCGCTTCCAATTGGTATTGATTTGGAGGAGGCATTCAGATGCTTTGATGAACACATCCCCATGGAGGAACTGAATTCGGACGACAGGTTCGACGCCATGAATTTCGATCCAGATATCCTAGCTCCCACTACACCTGTTGACCCAACTCCTATGGTTGACCAAATCCCTCCGGCTGAACCCGAAGCTCCCATCCCAATACTCAACCCGCAAGACAACTCTTTTGAAGTCATGGGCCCTCTTGGCTGGGATAACTGGCCGATAGTGGACCAGAATTGGAATCCCTATGCGGATCTAGACCTCTTTAACCCATGGTATCTCCAGCTCCCCATCCGCTCCCACTCACCAGCTTGGAAAAATTCCATTAGCCACCTTGCCCTAATCCCCCACCTCATTATTAACCTCCGGCCTTCCATCAACCTCCACTCAATCAACCTATGGACAACCAACTTGCCCTTATTCCCTATGACCCTCGAGCAGCAGCGCCACCACCCCAGGACGATCAACAGTCCCCCTTGGTCACTCCCACAATGGTCAGACGTAGCGTCGGACTTCATAAAGCGGCGTCTCTCCCTGGTAGTTTTCTCAAACCCGTAGTTTTTTCCTCTGCTAACAAAAATCTTAATAAAAAAATTTCACGTTGCATGGGTTTGAATTTGCGTGATGAACACCTCACAGCCATGCGAACACTAAAATTTGAGCGATTGTCCCCTTCCCAATGAAGATTATCACCTGGAATGTCAGGGGTTTAGGGGACCCCAGTAAAAGAATTGCCCTAAATCTCATCCTGTCCCCACATAAAATCGATATCCTCTTTATCCAAGAATCCAAACTCGTGGACCCCTCTCCTACCCAGATAAGGCAACTAGGTGGGCCCTATCTTTCTAGGTGGGCCCACTCGAACGCTATAGGATCCAGCGGTGGATTAATCACCCTCTGGAATGAATCCATATGGTCCCATTGTCAAACCATTCTACATCCTTCTGTCCTTCACGTCTCACTTCGTCACATCCAATCCAATACCATTTATTTCTTCTCCAATATCTATGGTCCACAAAACACGCCCGATAGAAATGCCCTGTGGAATAACTGTCACACCTTTGCCACCCACCTCAATGGCCCCTGGTTGTTAGGGGGAGACTTCAACACCACTAGAACCACTCATGAAAGAAATTCAGGCAACATCTCACAAGACTCGGACTCATTCAACTCCTTTATTAGCTCTGGTTCCCTAATTGACCCACCCATCAACAATAGACTCTACACTTGGTCAAATCGTAGGTCTGACCCATCACTAGCTAAACTAGACAGATTCCTCTTCAATGTCAATTAGGACGACTTGCACCCCCTATCCATTGTCTCCGGCCTAGCTTCGGTTATTTCAGATCACTGCCCTCTAATCCTGGACTCTGGTTCATCCTCTAACCTCAAACGTCCCTTCCATTTTGAATGCCTCTGGTCTTTGGGACCCTCCTATGATAATTTCATTCAGCTGGCATGGTTACAACCGGTTGTGTCCAATTCTGCAACCGCCAGGGTAGTTTCCAAACTCCGTTCACTCAGAAAGATCATCAAACCTTAGGCCAAAAATATTTGGGGTTCCCTTCGTTCGCGCATCTATTCCACCCAAGATGTTATCCTAGATCTAAATATCCTCGAAGAATCTCGACCTTTAAACCCAACGGAACACTCACTTTTGAAGGGGCTAGAATCAGAGCTTGATAGACTTTCCAAACAAGAGGAAATTGGTTGGAAACAGAGATCCAAGGCCAAGTGGATCGAGGATGGAGACAGAAACACCTCCTTTTTCCATCGTATGGCCAATGGCAGACGCAGATCTACCAACATTTCGGAAATAACCTACAACAACTCAACCTTCACCGAATTGTCTGACCACCTCCGCCTCTTCACTGATTATTACAGTAGTATCCTCGGCAAGTCATCCCCGGCTCTACCCCCCATAGACTGGAACCTCCTCTACCCAATTTGTCCCCCCATACTTGTAGACCACCCATTTTCTAAAGAAGAAGTTTGGGCCGCGCTCAAGGATTTGTCGGATGATAAAGCCCCGGGCCCAGATGGTTTCAGCCCATACTTTTTTAAACACTATTGGGAAACCATCAAGCTCGATTTGCTAGACATGTGCGTGGAATTCCAAGCTGATCCCACCTCCATTGCCCGCCTCAACTATGCCAACATCATCCTCCTCCCCAAATCCCCGGTTCTAACACTTTGTCCGCTTTCAGACCGATTAGTCTCCTCAATACCACACTCAAAATCATCACAAAGGTCCTCGCTAATAGACTCCAGTCAGTCATCGATCCACTAGTGGGGGCGGAACAGTCAACCTTCATACTAGGCAGAAACATCATGGACTGTGTTGCCGCCACTCAAGAAGTTGTCACTTACTGTCACAGAACATCAACCCCGGGTACCCTGCTAAAATTAGATTTCTCCAAAGCTTTTGACACTATTCACTGGGACTTCATCCTGGACCTAATGAAGCACAGGGGTTTTCCACCTAAGTGGTGCGGCTGGATCGAAGGGCTACTTAACACAAGTATTTCGTCCATCTCAATCAATGGCTCTTCGGGTGGGCACATTAAATCAGCCGGGGGTTGAGACAAGGAGACCCGCTCTCACCTTTAATCTTTGTCCTGATAGCAGATGTGTTCAATCAAATGATCAAGCTCGCCTCGTCCAACGATCTGTTCAAAGGTATCAAGCTTCATGATTCAGATTTGTCAATTTCTAACCTTCAATTCGCAGATGACACGATTCTATTTGCTTCCACCGAAACCAACCATATCCATTGCCTCAAGGTCGCCCTGTATGTCTTTGAAGCAATTTCTGGCCTCTCCATTAACTTCAACAAAAGCTCCATCATCATGCTTGGCAACTCCACCCATCTCGACCCTCACATTTCATCCTTGCTCAACTGTAGCATACCCCACTTCCCCTTCTCGTACCTAGGTATTCCCATCCGCCCCACCAAACTTCACCATGCAGACTGGCTCCCCCTCATCTCCAAAATTGAATCCCGACTCTCAACTTGGAAGGCACACTCGTTATCCTCTGCTGGTCGTCTTGTCCTAGTCAAATCGATCCTATCGGCCATCCCCTCATACTGGATGTCCTTCCTCACCCTTCCATCCCGGGTTATCTCGAAAATTGACTCAATCAGGCGCTTGTTCCTTTGGAACAGAGGCAACGCAAGAAGACTGGTCAACTGGAGGACGGTTTGCTTACATCGCAACCACGGGGGGTTAGGCATTACAAACCTCTGCACTTTCAATCAAGCGTTGCTGTCCAAATGGCTTTGGAGATTGCTCACACCTGGAAACTTCATCTGGAAAACCTGGATCCTATGTCAACACTATCATTCTAACCCTCACCTGGCGCTCCACCCCCCCACCCGTTTCCGGCCATCCCCCTTCTGGTATGGGGTCCTCCAAACACTTCCTAGAGTCAAAGCACTTTTTCAGGTGAAAATTGAAAGTGGTAACAGCTGCCTATTCTGGCACGACACATGGTATGGCCAACTTCCCATATCTAAGCTCCTGCCCAACCTCTTCTCACACGCCACCCTCACTAACGCAACTGTTGAAGAATATTTCGCCCTCGGCTCTGAGCACCTTTGTCCACCCTCCATTTTCGAAGCAGACCTGGTTCCTGAACTCCTCACCGCATCAAATATCCTCATGTCGTTACACCCTTCCAACAGCCAAGACCAATTCTTCTGGGCCCTCGCACCTTCCAAGGGCTTCACAGTAGCATCCTGCTATCAATACCTAATCAACCCTGGCCTCCTTTTCTCCTTTCCCAGGATTTGGCAATGCAACCTCCCGCCTCACATAGCTTTTTTTCAATGGTGCCTAATTTCGGGGAGAATTAACACCAAAGATAGACTCAACCGACTTAACATCCCTGTCGACCCATGCTACGTCTTTTGTTCCACACATGACGAATCTATTACCCACCTTTTATTCGAATGTGACTTCTCTTACTCAATTTGGGCTGCAACCAGCGCTTATCTACTGGGGTATATCCCCACCGCGACCCCCTTCTTTGATTATTGGCAGTTTAACCAGCAGAATTTGCTGATGGACACATACATATCAATCTTTAGCTGGTGCATTTGGAAGGAGAGGAATGCACACGTGTTTGGGAAACCTGCACGCCATTTTGGCGGAACCTGTAGAAGTATCACTCACTTTTTCTCCTCTCTAACAGGTCAGAGTTACTCTGCACCGTTCCGACTGAGCCTCCCGCCTTGCAACGCCCAGCCAGCAGAATCTCAGGGTAGTACCAATGCATCACCGCGTAGGTAGTCTTCGTCTTCCGAGGGCTAGTAGTAGACTGATTTTGTAATATCTTGTGTTCCATGGACTATGATACTCTAGCACTTCAATTGTACTTCGTTGCTCTATGACTATTTTTTGGCCATCGATCGGGCTTGTCGATCGACCTCTTACAAATATTTAATATAACTACTTAACCAGCTGTGTAGTGTCACGCTACACACCCGTCTCTCTAAAAAAATGAGTTATATATGTAAGCATGATTTTTATTTGTTTAATGTTTACGTTTCATGAATGATTTATTTAATATGGTTATTGTTTGTTTTGCAGCTAGTAAACATCATTGCAAGTTGCTTAATTATGATTGTAGATTCTTTCAGTAGTTCCTCAGAGCTTATGGATGAAATTTGTTCACATGGAGTGATCAACAAGATTCTACCCTTAATTGCTAGAGATAGGTCGATGTCTCTCCGCCAAACAACTTGTGCGGTATGCTATAATCGATTTAACATCATTGAACAAGTAAATTATATACCTGAACTTGTAATCACCTACCTTTTTTATTTCAAATAGATTATACCAAAAAAACAAAAGAAGAAGGAAAACTGTTATGTTTTTGAATTCTACCCATTTGACATAAACAAATGCACACAAAAACTAAAATTAAAGTTATCCTGGATATTTTGGTTTAGAAATTAAAACGACCATTCCATAAGTTTTATTATATAAGGTAGTTGGTTTAGAAATCAAGAGTGAGCGGGGAAAGAGGTAAAACGTCAAATTATTAATGTTGCAAAAGTAAAGCAAAATGTGGATGAGAAAGATACCAAAATATCATTTGTGCTATCTGTTTTATACTTTTATCTTATTGCTAAAAAATGGTAAATTTGTAAATTCAAAAGCTTCAAAGGAAGGTATTTCTATTATATATAGAAGATATAGATATATAGATGCCTGTGTGTTTTGATCATGAGTTAAATATTAAAGGAAAATAACTAGTATTCAATCAAATATTTGAATCTATGAGATCTCATTGTATTGTCAGTTTGTCAATCAACTATCCAAGCTGAATGTTACTAATACTTCATGCTTATTTAACTTGTCTTTCTTGCCTCTTGTAGGAATTGATTGGGCTACTTACTCAGCTTTCCACAAAATCACTTTTGGCAGTAAAAACATTATTTGAGCTGAACATAACACTACAAGTAAATGATCTATTAATAGCAATATGGGACAACATTGAAACGGATCTTGCTATTATTAGCTATTTATCCCTTATTAAAGTTAAACATGGCTCATTATTCACTCTGTATTTGGTTTTCCAGCATCTAAAACAACGTGTGAAAAAGATTGGCAGTAATTTTACTCCGTCTCGTATTCCTCCTTCCATCGCTCACTTCGAAAACCCTACATTCCACTTTGAAAAATTTCCTGCTTAACTTAAAAAACCTCAATTACAAGTTAGAAAATCACTTTCTATCACAATTCAACCTATTTCCGGAATTCTGAGCTCCGATTCTACTCCAAATCGTCTTCCTTGTAATTAAACTCCGATTCAAAAACTCTAATAAACTTCATAATTTTAGAATTTGTACATACACAGTACTGTTTTTTTTTAGTTTTTTTTTGTTTGACAATTGTAATACAAGATTATTTTTGACACTATTGCATCATGTAATTAAGCTTATAACATATTGTATTCTTTATTCTTTTTACCAAGTTTAGAGGTTAGATCTCGAATAATACAAATCTGAACTTTTTTACATGGTTTTTTGATTGTGTTACATTCAATCAGAATAATTCAAAATATCCTTAAACCTGATCATTAGCATTTGTTTCTAAGAATTTGTTACTTGGTTTGTAGGAACGTCAAAAAAGTAAGATTGAAGGGTTTTATAACAGGATACTCAACAACGATCCTCTAATTATATGCTTATAGTAGTAGTTTATGCCAAAATGGAAATTCAATTATCGATCTAATGTTAGTTTTTTGAATCCAGGGTTCAAAATCATCTGTTAAAGAGGCGCCTTCTGTAACGAAACCAATCCATTCTTCAAACGGTCTTCCTGCTTCAAAAGTTGGAGTAACATAATTCGAGGGAGCCATTACTGTGGAATAGATTAAAGTTGTTCTTTTGGCTACGACTCTTGTCAATACACAGCAATTAGTTGCTAACTTTAAGGGCAGGGTAAAAACTCAAGAGGTTGGTTATCAAATTTTGAAGGAATTATTTTATTTTTGATGATATAACCATAGTTTAATGCTTTGTTAGTTGGTAAAGTTGGTGAAGAATGCATGTTTCTAGAATTCTACTTTCCACAATGAAAGAAAATCACATTTGCTTGGTAATTTGATTTTTATATATTATGTTACTGTATTTTCAAGAATACACATACTTCAGACCAAAAGTAGCAGTTTTGCTTTTCAAAACTAAAAAACAAATGGTCATAAAAAATGAATGTTTTTATATAAATTATTTATTTTGTATGAAAGAAATCATTTCAGCTAAGCCATAGATTACTTTAATGGAATGGGCTTTCTGACTTTGGAAAATCAAAATACTTAAGAAAAAGCAAAAGCGCTTCTGTTGTTGTGTGCCAAATATCAAGACCACAAAAATGGAGTTTAATCCAAACTAGGATTTTAATGATATTCTTGTTCTAGGAATCGACTCAATTCCTTCATTTCGATTAGTGGAGTAATAATTAATATAAGTGGGTTCTCTGATATACACCTTAATACATATCAAAGCATGATGTTAACTTAACAACAGCAACAATGATGTCATCAAAATTAAACTCTTTAATCCAAGCCAATTTTCACAAGAGCCAGTCCTTCTCATTTAATGCCTGTGACAGTCTTACAAATTTTGTCCATAAGGCCATAAGCTTATTCTCCAAAAATTTACTAACACATAAGTAAAAAAAATTTGTAGCCATAAATTAAATGAAATTTGTAGAATATTTTACTTTTTTATATGAGAGATTGACATGAAAGTTACATATTTTATTCATTAAATTGTTACTATCAGATTTGCTAAAATATTTGCATCTTTAATTTACACAATATCCATTTTAGTCACCTCATTTCTCCTATCTACTCTAATTTACCACATATATTATTTTAATATCACCTAGTTTGGACTATAGTATACTACCGACTAGCAATACGATGCAACTAAAACTGCAATGTTTCAAAATTAAATACTCTTGCAGTTAATTAAAAATAAAACGTTTATCTAGTTTTAATTCAAAATTTTATCGTCATTAATTATGAAATGCAATTAAATATGCAATGAAAAATATATATTTAAAAGTTAATTTTTATACGACAGTATCTTATACTATAGAAAGCTTATAAAATTTGTAATTTAACGGTGAAAAAGAATCGTAAATCTGATTAATATTCAAATAATTATTGTATTTAAAAATTGAAATAAAATGAGCTGGTGGATGATAATATTGGTTGAAAATGTAATGTTAGAGAAAAAATCTAATTTTTACAAATTATTATGCAAGGGGCATGCTTTATACTTCAGTTATTAAACATGTACCGAAGTAAATAGTCACCACTATTTTCTATATTGAGAATTCAGCAACTTAACATGCACATATTTGCCTAAATTTCCATCCAATTTTGCTTAATTTAGAATACAAACAACAAATTTTTCAACAGTTTAAACTTAATTTTCTTTTCTACTTCAAGTTTATGTTGTCTGATCCTCAATTTCATGATCAGCAATGGTCCCTTACCTCTCCAATGGCTAACTCCAACTGGATGGAACAAATACCACTAATCATCTCTTATCTGTTCAACTTATATATACACAGACATATATACATGAATTGAGAGAAAAGGTGGAATTTTTTTAAAAGTAAAATCGTGGGCTCTTAAACAATAGGTGCAATACACTAACTAGAAACTGCTTGTGGATTTGGCATGTTCTTCAAGGAGGAGGAAGCATGTAGTAAATCATGTACAACAAGCTTAATTACCTTAAGACAAAATATGGGTACTATTATGCACTTTCGCATTCAAGATTTTATATCTTTTTGTATATTATGCACTTTCGTGCAACAAGTCCAGCTTTTCCTTGGAGTTGTGCATTTATAAGTAAACATATAATATGCATGTCCTGCATTTAATGTATAAAAATATGTGGGGTGAGTTTGGTTTGCATCACATCACATATCATGCATGATAACAAACTTATAATTAAAATATGATTTCTTTTCCTAACTTGGATCACGCTTCATCAAAACATACTACAAGTATAGACTATTTTTTAAACCAGTTTACAAGAGAATATTACATTCTTTCCTTTTCTTTTTTGTAGATTGTCATGGTCGTGACTTGAATTTTAACTTGATTAATATGAATATGTAGATTGTCAGAGCTAAGTTTAGATCAGTTCGTATCAGAGCATTTTTTATGTTTACAACACATGATATGATATGCTTTGTTTCTTTATGCACACTCCTTTTCAAAATGGACTGAGCATGTTTTGAATCTCATGTTAGTTTGGTTTGAAACTTTATTACTTAACAACATTTTCATGTCATTTTTTATAAAAACTTAACTGTAGTGTGCACAAATGGAACACATGTTGCCTAATATTGTCAGTTAATTTCTTATTGTCGTTTGATTTCTTTCAAACTCAGTTGAATTCTAGAAATTTAGTTGCATGTGATATATGCTACAAATATATTCTAAACATAGAGTGAGGTGATACAATTTTGCTTCTTTTGCCAATACTCAAAGATATCAAAGTTACATTATGACTTTGGGTGCATTTAGGTTTTCTCCATAGCAGATGCATTCGATGCATTTCCTTTTGCAATTGACAGTGCATTTTGTGTTTAAATTTTCATGGTTTAAAATACAAATAAACCAAAATATAATTTGAGAAACAACAGCTGTTATATACATTATATATATATTACTGATGTACAATATATACAAGATATGTAGCTTAATGAATGCATAACTGGTCAGAAACCAAAGGAAGACATTTATGTTTTCATCTACCATTATAAATTTTTGATAACATTACTTCAAATTTGTGATTGTATACATGGTTCCTTTAATTAAAGCTGTTTTACATTTCACACTACTTTACATCGATGACATTGCCATGTATAATCCTATATGAATATGATGAAGAAAGTCTTCCATTTTGCAGGAAAAAATGAACATTGTATTAATTCTACTAAGCAATAACGCATCTGGTCATGTATCCGTAAATGTTGAAACAGTTCAGTCCAGCATCTCACATCTAATGGAAGAGCTTAGAAATGCTAACTGTCGGGTACGTGTAATTTTTCTTTCATAAGTACCGTTATATCTCATTTTATATCCTTTTAGCATCTATTACTGCTCATATACAACATGTTTTAAACTGCTTTTTTTACAAGAAATACTGCCTATCAGTTTGTTCATTTTGACATTCACCCAATGTTAGCTGGATATGTGGTTTGTTCTGTTCTTTTCGCTCTTCAAAAAGCATCAATAAACTGAATTCAACTTTATCCATAAAAAATAAAAAAGTAGAAATAGTTAAGAAATATGCATAAAGAAATTTATTGATATTTATTTTTGGTTCAACTTTGTGAAATTTCTTTACAAGAAATTGTCGTGAGCTGAATTCATGCCATATGAGTTTTACAAAGAAAAATATATAAGAAATTCGTTGTGAACTGATTTCTTATATTGTTTAGATTCTAAATCCAAAACAACTTAATATATTTGCCATTTGCCTTGGAGTCACGTAGCATATTAAATGTGATGCTAGCAAAATAATAAATTATGCCATTTGCCTTGGAGTCACGTAGCATATTAAATGGTTATAATCTACATTTACGATGTTCATGATGATTTGAAGTGTTGCATGACATATCTGTTTGAAATTTGAAGTTATCTTTACAGCCATATAAGTTTCCACTCATGGTTTTTAGTGTCCATTTACAATCATGCAGGATGGGTGAACCTATTTACACAGTTGTGCTAACAAAATAGTGACTTTGAATCCTCTGGAGGTATGGATATTAATCATAAATCACCTTCTAATTTCAGCTGTTCTAAGAATCCTCTTTTTGTTATAAGCTCCAGTAATTCAATATTCTCACTAATTGCTTTATACTTCACCGATATTGACATGCAAAAACTGGGTAATCGTGACATAACCAAGAGTCCGCTATCTAATATTAAGGTATCACCTTTAAGTCAAATGCATGCATGGATTCTTATCCAATAGAACTAAATACAAATAATATAGTCCTTGAAAATGCTCAACACCACAAATATAGTTTCAGGTTCAGGTAATGTTCTTTCTTTACCTTCTCAAACAAACATCTTATCTTAATATCTTATACACATACCATCAATGCTTCTTTAACCATCAACCCAGTAGCTGATATTATTATCTCTTCTTCATTGCTGTTAACAGCTGGATATCAGTAGGAGCTGGAACAAGGTGTGATATCTCCTAACCTGGCCTTTGTTACTGAATTGGAGGCAGTTTCGCTGCCTCTGTTTTCTCTACCTGATTTGTGTTTGGAAATTCAGTTCCTGGGTTATCTTCTGAAGGCACTTCATCCGCACTTTCTTTACAGTCTATTTAAGCTACACATGATAAAGTTGAAGACAAGGAACCTATTTACAATCATGCAGGATGGGTGAACCTACTTAAACAGTTGCATCAGACAGCGAAAACACCCATGAAGTCGACCAACAATCACTATTCTCTGACATAGCAATTGGAATCAATATTGGTACATCAAAGTACAATGTTGCAATCTATAACCGGGAGGTATGTGGCCATTCTTGTTTCACATTCTTTTGTAATTTTAGTTTCTTATCTGCAAATGTAGCTTTATATTTTATATTGGTTATGCTTCATACATCGGTAAATCTGACGTATGTGCTTCTTTTTGATAGGTGTTGTATGATGCTTTTGAGATTGCTACATGATGTCGCACTCTTTCTCCTTCAACTCGGTCATGCTTGCATTAATGTATTGTCTATCGACGTAATACGTCTTTGTTTTTAGTATGTATCGTTTTGGTTAGCTATAGCTGTATGTACTTATGTTAATGTGATGAATGTGGTTTTTTGAGTTATAATATATAAGTAGAATTGAAAATTGTAAGCTTTGAATGTTATGGCAGCAAAAAATGTGCAATAGAATTTTTTTATAGCGTTCTAACTATGCAATAAAAAGAAAAATTGTTCAGCTTTGTTATACTATAGCATCATGTTAGTGCTATATAAAATATTTTGCAAAGAGTAAATAGTTTTCATAGCAATAAGACGGTGCTATAATAGATAGTAATGAATTTTCTATAGCATTTCAATGTGTCATAAAAGGTTGACACGATGATTCCATAGCGCGTTCAAATGCTATAATAATATAGCATGTCGACATATTTATAGCAACTAAAATGCATCATAAAAAGTTCTATAGCACGTTTCATAATGCTATAGAAAAGCAGTTGCACCAATATGGCCTATTTTAGATGGCAAGAAAAATACGTTTTCCATTGCAAGTATGACACGCAATAGTATCTACCAGACTTTTTACAACATGTTGATCTATGGCGATTATAGAATCGCTATAGAAAGTTTTTATAGCGGTTTTTACACGCTATAAAAAGTCCTTTTTGTTGTAGTGAATTAATACAGATATAAGTAAATATGATGATAATTGTAGTAGCATCCACTTAAAACTAACCTCAATTATGAAATTGAATGATATATAAACCTTGTGAACCAAAACTGCAATTAAACAAATCACATGCACATCTAAACCAATAAATCTTGTTAGTTCATTGACATTCCATGTAAAGATCACCTAACATGCCATTTCCCTTCTAAATTTGACTCAGATAATAGTACCCATTCCATAAAGTGTTGCCAAGGTGTAGTTTCCTTGTGTTATGCTTGTAAATTTTCACTTCCCCGTTGGAGATTGATAGTTGATATATTTGTTTCTGCATATTTCTTATACCATCCATTTTATATTTCACAAGTTAATGTTTTGTTACATTTTTTTGATACACTGTTATCAAGCCCTTTTTTATTTACATTTTTTTGTTTCTTCTCATCAATACAAACTGATTGGGCTGCCATCCACCAGGACAACCCATAATATACATATTCCCTTTTAAAGCCTTTAGATAAGTCTTACAATGATTTGGTGTTTCTGGCAAGAGATATTCTTCGAAGAATGTGATAAATTCCCAGAAAAGAACTAGGTGAGAAGTAAGTATGCCGCATTTTTTTTTGGAATTGATTCTCTAGACACCATCATGTGTGTTTTGGAAGTTTAATACTGTTATATTTATTTTGTTCAAATAATAAATTCAAATCATTAATAAATGTTCGTTATTCTTCATAAAACCTTATATTTATTTGTTCTATTGAAATAAATGTCATGTCCATGCAACTTTTGATGCTAAGTAATAAGAATGTTTGGAAAGGATATTAATTCTGTTTTTCTTTTAGGGATATAATTTTTTTTATGAACATCTAAACATACCGATACTATTATAGAAAAATCGATCCATATAATCCACAGATATCTAATAAAGCTAACATCAAGTTCAATCCAGAATAAACTATGGTTAACATAAGGTAGAAAGATGTTCGCTAAAATTTAAATTATATTACATATTTACAATAATATATGAAAAGTTTATGTTACAAATAAAAGTGAACAAACCTTTATCAATAGATCAAAAATCAAATTTCAATAATTTGATAGCAATGAGATATTTTAGATATAGTCAATTGTATATTAGTCATTTCTAATTAATGTGTTTCTTAGATAGCGAGTCAACAGAACTCAATTGAGAGAGTATAATTGATCTTGTTTCATTGATTTAACAAATATATGTACATAGTGAATTTTGACTAATGAATATCTAATAAGTGTTTAATCATGGAATGAATGCGTTGAAAGCTTGATGATGAATATAGTGTATTGTTGTACTCTTTAGTTATTATATTGATTGTTGTTGGTTTGGAGATTTTATGATAAGTGGAGAATGGGTTAGTACATAGACGAATGACATTGCTGAATGAATGTAGACATTGGAAAAATAATCAAGCAGTAAAACTCTAGTGGTTGTTTGAAGTAATATTCACCACCTTAAAGTCGTTTGTCGAGTATGAATTAATACTCGTCCAATGTCAAATTACCTACAACAAGGGTGTGAATCTGAGTGTGGAGATGTTAGTTTGAAGTTTCTTGGTTTCATGAGGGAAAATGTCAAAGATGGAAAAGAAAGATGAGTGGGGAAAAGGTGGGATGAATCTCTAGTGAAGAAAATTCTTCCATTCAGGTTCAATCCTAGACTTTATAGGTATTCTGACATTTGAATTTCAGTCCCAAACTTTTGAATTTCTAGAAATTTTTCTTGTAAGTGTAAAACTGGGATATTCACAAGTTTGGATTTTTTCATTAAATGTCTGGATCTAAGCTCAGATGTCAAAATCACTTTTGTAGATGATTAAAATGTTATGCATTTGATAGTGAGCCTTTGGTATCGAGATGAGTGACTTTTGAGGTTTCGGTTTGAACAACCTTTATTCAAATATAATATTTTAAAAAATAATGTTATTGAAAGCACAAGCGGTGTTGTTCAAGATTGTGAAGAAAACGTGATGGATGTCGATTTTTTGGAGGATGCTATCTGTGTTAGGGAGGATTGTGAAGGCATGCTTGAGAAAAGTTTTAAAAACCATCACTGATTATGCTTGGAAACATATGAATTTTATAGATATGTTGCATTTTTATGTATGTTGCATTTTAAAGAATATTAAAACTTGCATGAAATGTCTAGTTTCAACAATTATATAAGAATAGAGCTAAATTTCATCTTGGATGCTATTTTTTTGCTATAGTATCATTTAATATAGAGATTTCTATCCAATGGTCTAAAAAAATCTCTGCTTCTGTCATATTTTTTTGTGCATCATTATAACTTAATATCATGATGTCTTGTGCATAATTATTTCATTTAACGGGGTTTTTATTCATAATTATTTCAAGTTAGACTAGTGCTAGTGATGACTCTTCTGAACTCACACATAACATAATGTCTTATGCATTAGGTTCAATACAAGTTGAATTTCATTTAATCTTTATCTCTTTCAATAGATTGTTGAAGAAATAGCCAAAACTATTGTGTGCATGATGATGTATGGACCATGTCTTACAGGCTACACTCATGTTTGTGCATGCTATTCTTATAACTTTATATGCTGCATAACTACAATTAAGGATAATTTTGTTTGATAAGAAGTTAATTTGTGTGCAAATCTTTTTCTAAGGAATAATGAAATTGAACTAAGTGTGTCAGTTTGTTTTAAATTGATAGTGATGGTTTGAATGCATTTGATTGATACTATATATTTGGAAATAATGGAAAATAACAATGAATATATTTGGAGCACAGGGTAGCTAAATAGTGTAAATAGGAATAAATAATCAACATACATTTGGAGCATATGGTTGCCAAAGGAGTAAATAATAAACATTTTGCTAATATTAAATTACCAAGTGAAACTATAAAACATACCTCAGGAACCAATCTAACTTGGAAGATCAGAGTGAGTTGGTTTGATTATCAAAGTATTTTGTTTGTCCATGTTTGAAGCAATATTACAAGACTAATTAAAAAAGGTTTTAGTACCTTTTTCAGACCAATATTTTATTTTTCTTTAATTTCATTTCTTTGGTAAGTGATTAAATATATCTGACTTCTTTTATAGGACATTGTTTCACAAACTTATTTGGTTGTAGTAAAAGCAAAGAAAAATGATTTCGATGCAATTATCTCTTATTAAATTCTATTTTATGGTTAGTTTACTTTCAAAATTATTGATGTTAGCGATTGTATGATGAGTTTTATATACTTATGCTACCACCTTGGGTTCTGACTATTTGATAGATTTATTATCTAAGCTTATGATGTTAATGACAGACAGACAGACACGAGGTCATGTTTTCATTTCCCCTTTTTATGCAGTAATTTAAAAGCTTGAACTTTATCTTATTATCATTTAACTAAATTTGAAAACACGAAAAAAATTATATATTGTCATAAGATATGCTTCATATACTTATTAAATGCAACTCTATATTTGTAAGCATAACTAACGGTGCATATGATATGTTTTTGTTCTGCAGAAAATGAGTAAAAGGAAGAGGGCTGCTCAAAAATGGCTAAAAGCAAACGAAGAATCCACCACATCCAATGATAATGCAAAAGACAAGGACAACATGGTGGATGACAACATTCGTATTAAAGACAACCCGCGAGAAATTGAAAACCAAGTCAATCAAATGGAAGTAAACGCTTAGAATAATGATGCTCGAATTCAAGACAATGCTGAAGCAGTTGACGAAGATACAATGCAAGTTTTAGAAAATTTTGAAGTTGGCGTGAATGAGGGAACTGTTCGAGATGCCATTGAAAATCCAGTTGTGAAGCGCAAAGGCAGAGGTACAACCAAAGTGAAAAGACTTCCATCGAATCCTTTTAGTCGTATTAAAGTCGAGTTTGATGCGGATGGCAAACCAACATGAGATGAGTCTGTCAAGCTATTTTCATATCTAGGTCCGCTAGTAAGGGAACATGTTCCGGTTACACTTGATAAGTGAAAGAATCTAAGTGACGAAATTCAAGTTGCTTTGTGGGAATGCATTCAGCTATATACTATTTTTTTATACCATATATCATTTCTGGCTCTATGCAATCTAATAGCAGTATATATTCTCTCTGGTTATCATAAAATGACCCATTCAGAGAGATAATTCATCTTCTTTACTTGTCCATGCTCCTCTTTTCAATCCCTCTTTGAATTCACAATCTTTCTTCATTTTCTAATAGTTAAATCATTTAGAGTAGCGCTTTCTGAACATAACATTGGATGGAGTTCATATGCCTTTAAATAATCAAAGCACAACAACCTCCATAACTAATAGACCAAATTTAGCTGCGTATCTTTTAGCGAGGTTACTAAAATGGTGATGATTTTGGAAAATTATTTATTTCATTTCCCAAAAAAAAACTGCTATTTTTCATTTAATGACTTATAGTAGGACTGATACTCTGTCTTTTTTGTCGGTATTTTTAGCAACATGAACCACCACATGAAATTTGTCCCTATTATGTTGATTATATTTAATAGAATTATCATTGGATCTTTCTCATTAATATTGATTGTTTGATGGTTGTTTTTGCATTTGCTTTGCTTAGAAACAATCAAAATGTTAATATAACATTTTGTCAAAAATAAATGATGAAGTCAATGAACCAAACTAGGTTTATTCACGTGTTATGATCAAAACATTATCTGAAAGTTAAAGTTCTTTAATTGAACCTAAGTTGAAATTTATGAAACCTATCAAAGTATATTAAAACCTGTTTAGCGTGTGTCACTAAGATCAACAAACTCTGGAAATAAATGGTAAGTTAACTGATTGCACACTCATTTACTTACTGGGCTTGGAGGATTACAAACCATTATTGGAGGAAAGTGACTTCATGCAGTTGTCCGTAGAGCAAACTGATGGTAAGGATAGTTGACAATGCTTAAAAATTGAGTAGTTAGATTGGAACTTAGGTTTCATTAAATTAAAATAGTATTCTTGTATATATACAAACCAGTTTATAACTATCCATCTTATTTTCTAAAATCGAAATGTTTAAATATTGCAGGTTAGATTTAAATTGGATGAGGATTGGCAAAAAGCGTGCATATTTCAGCAAATAGGGCGCATTTTTAGAGGTTCAAAATCTAGATTAGTTAGCAAAATAGCAGATGCAAGGAACGAAGAAGAAAGAAATCGGCTGAAACCCGACAACCTAAGTATGAATGAGTGGAAGAAGTTTGTTAAGTCCAAAACGACTCCAGAGTTTAAGGTAATAGTTACACATTTAATGTTTATGAGATGTGACAACCAAGCTTGATTTTCTAATGCACGTTTTCATTTTGTTCTTAGGAATTGAGTCAGAAATATCAAGCTATTAGAGACAATCAGATACCACACACATGTAGTCATAAAGGAATGACTCGAGTGGCCGATGACTTGATAAGAATTACTAATGTATATACCATAATATTTATTAGCTAGTTAGTCGTTGTGACGTGTTGTAAAAAATATTCTTTACACATAGAAAAAGACGAGTCCTCATTTATCTTATGTCTGTCGAGCTCAAGTTTGGATCAAATCCTACACACGAAAAAATGGCGAATCGGTAAATTCGACTGCCGTAGATGCTATTGTAAGTACTTTGAAATTTTATTAGATAGCAATTTGTTTGCTATTGTGATAGTTCGATTTTGTATAATATGCACGTATGACAATATGTGTAGGAAAAAATTAAACAAATACAGAGTTATTTTGCACAACTTCATTTTATTCAACACGCATTGGAGACGTTGAAGGTGAGATAGTAGCATGGCCAGCTACTATAGTTGTTTTGCGCAACTTTGATAACTTTGAAAAAGAAAATAACGGGGTAATCTTTCATCTTTATACTAATTAATTTTTTATTTTCAATGTACAAAAATAATAATATATTCTTTTTTATTATAGTAAAAGTAACAACATAGATCATAAATTCAAACTAATTGATTGGAGTGGGAGTGAAGAATTAGTCGCAGAAGGACGACTGTATTCGAGTGATCCAAAACAACTTGTGAATGATTTCCCTCTTGGTCCAGCAACTATTACAGTTTGGATAGATAATCCAAAAATCGAAGATGCTTTTCTATGGAGGCCCACTAAAGGATTGACACGAGTTGGAGAAGCTATTGGTATCAAAGTTGCATGACCTGAATCAAAAGTAGTTATCGAAACAGTTAATACTACATCATCAAATAATCATACGAGTAATGTTGGAGTTGTCGAGAAGGTAGGTATCAAACTTATTTATATTTGATTCAATTATTTTTTCATTGTACAAATTATTGAAGCACATAATAAAATAATCTCTTTGTTCAATTGATAGAGTACAAATTCTATGGAAAAAGGTAAATGCAAGCTGGTCGATTGGTCGGGAAAGAGCAAAATAGTTGCATTAGGCCGCATGTCTTCGACCGATCCAACTTCATTGGTTCATTGTGTTCCTTTAGGGAAAATGCAATTAAAGTTTGGGTAGATATTGTAAAAATTCCAAAAGCACGTTTATGGAGAACAACGTCCGATTTAGAAGTCATTGAAGATGCTCTTAGTATTACGTTAGCTTGGCCTGCTGCGAACGTTATAATGGAATCAATTTCTATTTGGTTTAATACTATCTATTTCCTATTCGCTTTTGGAACATGCTTGTGTGATGCGATCACCATGATTGGGCCTAATATCCCAAAGCTAGCGTTAGGTTGGTTATATGCTTATAGCTCCTAACGACGAATAAAGAAACAACATTGCTCCCACAACACCATAATTTATAACTGGTACAAATGAATTTAGCAATGAAAATAACCGTGGAGACATGGTGCAGTGTAGGGCCAAACTGAATTAAATTGGACCGTGTATTGATGTAACTAAATTGCTATAGGTACTCTTTTGGTGATAGCCTGAAAAGAGTGCATAAACTAAAGCTAAAGTAAATTTATGTAAACTAGTATTGGTGGCACTTGACAATGTAATATTAGCTGAGAGTTGAGATTGACAATGTAAACTAAAGCTGTAAGTAAATTTATGTAAACTAGTAAACTAGTATAGCCTGAAACATTGACAGTTGCAATCCTAATGTTATATCAGTGCTGCAATAGAAGTGTAATATATATGCCGAGAGTTGAGATGTGTCACACTTGGGTTAAATGCATGATGATCTAATACGAAGATATGAAGTTATGGACTGTAGCACAAGCAAACAGGATAGCCTATAGAGTGAGCAGTAAAAAGAAAGTAGGTGGTAGTAACATCTCGGGTATCAGAACGTTGCGCAAAGATTGACTTCAAGCACTGTTATCCGAAGCTCATGTCTGAAGCATAAAGCAGATAGTTGAAGCTTTGCTAGTATGTGCAAATAGATGAAGAAGGCAAACGGGCTGAATTATATAGTGCAGGTAGATAAAGGCAGTTCTGAGTTGGTAAACAGTAGTTGCGCCAGGCAGTTCTAAAGTGAGTTGTTGGAGCAATAACTGTTGAATTCTATGGTTGTTATGGATCTTTTTGCAGTGTAGTAACATTTTCTATCAAACTAGAAGTTTGCATGAAATAACAAGTCTATTTGAAATAGTTGGTCTTGTTTGAATTGCTTGTCTATTTTGAGTTAGCCTTTGTGGCTGTTTCTTAATTATTTTGAGTGATTAATTCATAAAGTTTCTGTTTGAAACCATGTTGTTTAGTACTTATACATTTCTATATTTATGACTAACATACGCACGTATGTGCTTCTTTTTGACAGGTTTTGTATGATGCTTTTGACGTTGCTACATGATGTCGCACTCTTTCTCCTTCAGATCAGTCATGCTTGCATTAATGCATTGTCTATCGACGTTCATACGTCTTTGTTTTTAGTATGTATCGTTTTGGTTAGCTACAGTTGTATGTATTGTTACTTTTGGTCACAAATATTTATATGCTTAATATTCCGTGTATGAAATATTATGGATATATATATTTTGTGGCTTGGTTTATAACTCCATTTGATTATATACATTACAATGTGATAAGTGTGGTATTTTGAATTGTTTAATATATTAGTTGAAATAAGTTTAGTAGAACTGAAAATTGTAAGCATGAATGTATATGGTAAAAAAATGCAATGAAATTTTTTTAGAGCGTTTTAACTATGCTACGAAAAGAAAAATTGTTACAGCTTTCATATACTATAGAATTATGCCAGTGCTATACAAATTATTCTACAAGGATTAAATAGTTTTCATAGCAAAAAACAATTCTACAATAGATAGTAATGAATTTTCTATAGCATTTCAATGCGTAATAAAACAATAATATTTCCACAGCATTTTTAGATGCATAATAATATGACATGTCAACATATTATAGCAATTAAATGATGTCATAATTGTTAGTATCATAAAACACAACTCTATGTAAAAGTCCATTTTCCATTGCAATTTTGAAACGCTATTGTATTTGTCAGGCTTATTACAACTTGTTGATCTATGGCGTTCATAGAAACGCTATAGAAGGTTTAATAGCGGTTTTTGAACGCTATAAAAAGGTGTGTTTGTTGTAGTGTATATGCTTTTCCCCAAGTTGAAAGAATGATTTTAAGCTAAGAGAATTGCATTTTGACTATCAAAACTCACTTCACTCCATATATACGAAGCCCAAACACACAATAACCATTTCAAATATAGCATCTGCTTAGCTACTTCAACAACATCTATAACCTCTATCTATATAATAGACAAAACAACTATCGTCTTCAACCTCGCTCTCCAACTAATAGGTATCCCTCCTAGAGTGAATGCATAACCTAAGGTTGTCTTTCTTCGATATCTATCACGATATGGTCATAATCACAAAATCCAACCAGGCTGCAATCTCTTTCCCTGGCGTTAAAAACAAGCTCATGGTTGGAGTTTCTCTAAGATATCTGAAAATATACTTCATTGCTTTCTACTACTTCTTCCTCGGACTTTTCATGTATCTGCTAACAAATCCCACAGCTTGTGTAATGGTAGGCCTAGTGCAAACCATATCATACATCAAGCTACCAACTACTCTTGCATAAGGCACCATCTCCATGTAGTACTTGTTCTTCTCTAAGATCAAAAATCCTTTACTAGAAAGCTATATATGCAGAGGCATGGGTGCACTAATTGTCTTTGCTCTTTTCATGTTATACCAAGCTAGCACCTTTCAACTTTACTCCTTTTGAGTTAGCTTCAAAAGTCCTAGCTTTCTATCTCTATAGATTTTCATACCCAAAATATTCCTTGCTTTGCAAAGTTCTTCCATATCGAATTCCGTCTTTAACTCCCCTTCCATAATGCATAGCCACTTTGAGCTATAACTCGAATTCATGGCTTCTTAAAAGTCAAATGGATCATCATGAATCACATGTATAGGACATAGCCAAATTGATTACCAAGGCCAAGGTTTACATACTTACAATTACCAGACCTATTGGGTAGTCTAATAGTCCTATGACTGGCTTGAATGTGTACAATATCACCTAAACTCCTTTCAACTCCTTCTTAATCTGAACTTTCTCTAGCTTCATGCACATCAGCAACACTACTATAAAACACATATAGACTACTCTACAATGTCTCATCAACTGCATCTTCATCTCTATAAATAAGAGCTACAATTCTACTATTAGGCTAAAATGTAGGAACTTCTTTTATCTCTTTAGGCCTATCAGAAACTACTGATGTGGCTAGTAACTCCTTTATAGACTTGAACAATTCAGAGTCATCAAATGCAAGAAGTTGGAATGCATAATCTTTCTATCAACATCGTTCTGAATGTGATATTCTTTGACTCCATCCATGTATCCTTAAATATGCCCTCGTATGCTCTAGCCTCCAATATATCATCACCTATATGGTGCACATACATAGAAAATCCAAAAATGTGAAAATAGCCAAGATATACTACTTTACATCTCCACTTTTCCTATGGAATCTTCCCATCTATGGCAAAGCATAAAATACGATTTATAATATGTGCTGCAGTTGATAAAGCTTCCAGTCAAAATCCTTTAGAAAAAAGCCTGTTGTCAATCTTAAGCAACGGTCCTTTTTAATTAGAGTTTGATTTATCCTTTTAGCAATCCCATTAGATTATGGATCTCTAGGTATGGTGAAATGTCTCTAAATGCCATGTGGCTTAATTAAATCGAGGAACTCCTTAGAGACAAATTTATCGACACTATTAGACCTAAGCATATTCAACTTACAACTGGATTGGTTCTCAACTACCACCTTCCAAAGCTTTTTGATTTAGTCTTCATTACATACACCTGAACTTTCTGAAAAAAAATTCATCGATGAAGGAGATAAAATACTTTGCTCCCCCAATGGAAGTAGTAGCTACAGGTCCCCAAACATCTGTATGCACATAATCAATCACTCTCTCTGATCTATGGAGTCCAACTCTAAAAAATACCTTCATTTGTATTCCCAACATGTACTCCTGATAGAAATCCAAATTGTTAAAGTTTTCTCTTTCAATCGTCTTCTATCTACGAAGCAACTCTAAGCCCTTCTCCGAAATGTGACCAAATCTGAGATGCCAAAGTCTGATGCATCTAAAGAACGAAAACTATTTACTCCAATGCTAGACTCCCGAAGTACTATGGTTCCCTTCAGCGGATACAAATTTGGGAGCATATCTTCCTTTATCAAAACTAGTGCATCCTTAGAAACCTTCAAACTATCCCTCTCCGTAGTCACTTAACATCCCAGGATGTCAAGTAGCCCAAAGAAATCAACAATTTCTAAAGACCTAGAACATAGCGAACACTTGTCAAAGTGAGTATCACTTCGTCAAACATCTGAATCTGTATTGTACGCTCTCCTATGACTCTATAATTAGCAATGGTTCCCATAAAAATTGCACTCCCTCCTTTCCAAACCTAAGAGCTAAAGAAATCCCTATTTGGTGTCATATGGAAGACGTCTCTGAATCAATCATGCAATGGTTTGATACATCTGATACTGTTGTAGTTAACACATAGTCAGATACAGTCTTCTCCACCACAATTGATGAACATCCAACCTCAGTCTTTCTCTTATAATATAGACAATCTTTCTTCCAATAGCTTGGTTTCTTACAATGGTAGCACTTCCTATCCCTCGACTTTCGTCCCCAACCATTTTCGAACTTCCTAAACATGAAACACCCCCAATGATTCCAACTCTTCTTTTCCTCTCTACGACTCTCAACAAATAGACCTTGACTACTGATCCATCTTCCACTATCACTCATCTCCTTTATCTGATCCCTTAAGTCTTCAAATAGAAGACCCGAATTCACAACTTCTACTATGAAAGTATCTCTTCCATATATCAGACTGTTGGCGAAACCCATGTATCGCTACGGAAGGGAACACAAATAAACTATCACCTTCTACTCTTCATCCATCTTCAAATCAACAGTCTTCATCTTGATCAAAAGATCATCGAAGAAACTAAGATGCGTCTTGACCGAAGTACCCTCTCTCATCATCATGGTGAAAAATTTCATCAACAAATTTAGACAGTTAGTGAGTGATTTCTTTAAGTAGAGATTCTCCAGCTTGGTCGAAATTCCTCTAGTCGTGCTTTAACTGCTAATCTTAAGATAACATTCTTTTCCATAGCCAACTATAGAGTAGTAAAAGCTCATTCTTCTATCTTTTCCTTCTCTATTGTTGAAACATCAACCAATAACATCTCGCTGTCAAACATTACCTTATGAACTTTATTACTTCTTAGAACAGCCTTCATCCTCTATTGCAACTTCTCGAAATCATTATCTTCATTCCACTTCTCTATTGCCAACTGATATTGTACACATTCAACAATATCCTCTTATATCACAATAGGTTTGGTAATTGTAAGTATGTAAACCTTGGCCAACTGATAAACCTAGAAGAGGAATTGACAAGATCCTCTTTTTTAATTGCATTAGAGATACATACAACAATGAACCCTATTATAATAGTATCTGGATGATCTCTATCATTGGATTAGAATATATGCAGAAGATATGCTGGATCTATGGTGGAAACTCTAACTTGGTAGGAGAAAGTTGAAATTGTCCCTAAAATTTGATCATTAAAATATATTTAAATTCACTGCACCAGTTATATAGGATTCCCATCAGTCGACCAGTGCCAGTGACTGAAAGGAAGTTCTAGTCGACTACTGAAGCAAGGGTATGCTCAGGCTAAAAATGCACTAAAACATAGTCGGTGGTGACTTTATCAGTCGTTTGGAAATAGTTCCAATCGAATGGTGGTTGCTCTCAGTTGATTGGTTGCTTATAGATAAAGCTAAAAAATGCCAATACACTCCCTCTTCTCCTTCATTCCTTCGCCTATTCTTTACCGCTTCTCCTTACCTCCATAATATCTCTTCTTCCTTTTATCTTCTGCGATAACCCATACCTCTCAACACATCGATCCAAAGCCTAGGGTGACATTCAGACTTGCATCGGTGCCAAGAAGTACGAGCTATTGGGTTTTTAAAACATTGCTGAAATTAAGAATAAACATATATGATCTAAGATATAATACACTTTTAGAACTCACAGTAAAGAACAAAATAACCATCTTAGAAAATATCTCAAAACACGGTCTTAGAAAACAGTACACAGTCAAATATATAGTACACAGAATTACAACCCATAGTCTGATAAAGTACTAAGTATTGATAAGATGGACAGTTACATAGAGAGTAAATAAAAGGATAAACAACCCCTGTGATGAGCTCGTCTCTCCACGTAATGAAATCGGGTTAATTATCTGTTGCCCTATCCTTCTACGGTGGGGAAAAGGAAAAAGCGTGGGTCAAAGAAAAGTCTGGTGAATGAGTATGTGTTTAATATATGGTGATCTTGTGTAGTTGACTATATTTCAACTTTATGTGACCTAGGGTGCTCAATAAATGTCCGTGTATTCTTAGGGTCCTTTACCTAAGGTGTTTTATTTAATGCACACCTGCATTAACTACTAGTGCAAGTTTGTACAAGGGTCCAAATATGGATCGAACCTCAATAACTAACGATCAGCTATAGCTACCAGAGCTACTCAACATAGGGTTATTCTACAACTTTTCCATATAGGACTACATCTCATATTACAACTACACATAACTATCTCATATAGGTTTCCCTACTATTTCTACATGGGAATAAATTTCCAACACTACGACTATACGTACCCAGCTACACATTTAGGGGGGACTTGAAATGTCGACTTGCCAATGTGTCTCATTGTCTTTACGACTACACATATGATTTTTGATCTTTTCTCCCTCCTTATGTGTATGTATGTATGTATGTATGTGTATATACATTCACATATACCCTAACATTGTGCATATCCTTAAAATTGAAAATCTTAAAACCTATTTAGATCTCAAACCTATAAGTCTATGTAACTTCTCTAATAAGATTATCTCTAAGATCCTAGCACTAGAATCGCCCCTATTCTTCAAAATAATAAATCTACTTCGCATGTGGGATTTATCAGTGGTAGACAAATAACTGAAAACATCCTCCTTGCTTAGGAACTACTCTTCCAAATTCTAGGATCTAACATTATCATCAAACTGCTAAGGCCTATGATTAGATCTCATGGTTTTTTATCATTAGAGTGATCAAGTCCCTCAGTTTTTATGAACCATTTATTGATATGGTATGGAGAATCATATCAAACTACCGGTACTCCATCCTCATTAATAAGGTGCCCAAGGATTACTTTAAATTTAACAGAGGTGTAAGACAAGTTGATCCATTATGCTCATGCTTTTCACCATCCCTTCGGAAGATTTAAAATGTGGCATCCATAACCTATGGGCAGGGGCACATGCACCCCTTTTATTACCCTAGTGGTACACCCTTTATCTCCTCTCTTTCTTTTACCAATGACATTCTTTTCTTTAGGAATGGACAGTCTAGGTTCGTCTAAAACCTCATCCATTTCCTTCATGCATATCAGTGGACTTGTGAACAAAAGGTTAATGTTGACAAAAGCTTTGTTATTACTTCCTCTTTTACTACTCAGTTAGCGAAAGCAAAATTCCACGAGCTCACTGGCTTTGCCAGGCTTCCCTCCCAGACACCTATCTAGGTATCCATCTCTATAGGTATAGGAAACTAAATCTTTATTTTGCAATCTCACCGCCAAAGCAAGTAAACTTATCGGGAAGTGGAGCTCCGCTCTCATTTCCCAAGCTGGCAAGTCGGTCTTTATCAGCTCTTTTTGATCTCTCTTGGTTCTCACATCTTTGTAGCTATGACTCCAAATGGATCCTTTTCTATCAATTATAAAAAATATACATTAATTATTTCTGGGGTTCCTTTGGTAGGCAAAATAAACACCATTGGGTCTTATGGGATTACATATGCCATTCTAAATTAGAAGGTGGTCTTGTCCTACGTGATTTGCGTGGTTTTTGTAAAGTCTACGCATACAAGCTTTAGTTCCACTTCTTCCAAAATGACTCTCTCTATTCCAAATTTCTTAATCACAAATATTATAGATTTACAACCCATGGCTTCCACAGTACCTGTAACAACCCACACCTTAATGGGCTTGGATTTTGACTAAAGCGAAACCTAAGTCTCGTTGAATTTTATAACATATAATGAACATAAGCATATCAAAGAGCGATCAATTTAACTCACGGTGAAATAGAAAAATATAATATAATAAATTTATCGACTAAGGCTACTACCTTTGTGACGACCGCCCACGACCCCTGCACTGAACCTAGACATAGTGCGCTGTAAAGTGTGCCAGGCAGCCATGGACGATCATCAGGGTAAAGTTAAAACAGCAGAATCTATCGTATAACTCACAGCGCATGGATAAAAATACAATAGAAAATATACATAGTAAAGCTTCACAAAACAGAATCTCTATTAAACTTCATAATAGTTGAATACAAGCATCTGAATAGTCAATACAACAAGCCTCACTACATAACACTTAGAGAATACACAAAGCAGCGGAACATCCAGTACATATAGTAAGAAATAATATGCAAGCCTCCAGCTCGTCTTCGCCATCAGCATCGTGGGAAGCTAAGAATAGCACCTGTCACCTGCTACCTAGTCTGCCCATCCCAAAATGGATGAACAACCCAAGGCAATAAGAGTTAAAACATAAAGCCTTGAGTCAGACAACAGTCTTAGTGAGTGGTAAATTAACTAACAACATACCAAAAGAGCAAAAAGGAAAAGGAATAGGAATCCAACCCTCCCACTCCACCTCTTTCTACAGTGATATCCCCCAGACACACACTAAACAGAAGCAAACATAGCAAAGCATACAATTTAAAGTAAAGCAATTATCACTCGAGTCAAGGGTGATGTTTTCCAAGTACAAATCCCCAAGGCCTAAACCAAGATCAGATAAGCACCCAGAAAACACTGCTCTTAAGACCGAATGACGATACAACCAAACATCCATGACTTTGGCTATCACTATTATCATTGCTTCGATATCATTGTTAATTGAATGACCGGCTCATTCTTTCACCCGTCCGTCAAGGGCTAATGGAAACCCCGGTTCTAGACATAACTCTGCACGCCATCGAAACCCATGCCTAGGACTATCGAATCTGCCCAGAGTACTTGACTACCAATCAGTAGCCTTCAGGGACTATCGAATCTGCCCAACGTACTCTTGCTTTGAGCATGCTAGAACCTTCAACAACGATGAGATCTCAGCCTTCTAGTCATCCTCCTCGACGACTATTTCCATACTAGCTTAAGCGCCTCTCGAGCAAACCATTATCCTCAAACTCGAACCATTTCACCGAGTTGTCAACATGCTTGGAATGATCCCGTCTGGATTAGACCAAGGCTATCTCATATCTTGCTTCGCCTCATCATCATCATAGCAAAGCCTCATCTCAACATCATTATCAAATCTATCCATATGAGCTTCCTCATCCGCCACATATGCCACAAGCAGCCTTTCCAATTCAAGAGCCTTTCCCTTAGCTTTTGAATCATCTTCGGTCTAAATCAAATCATCAATCATCTAATTCATAATAATCAATCAAGTCAAACATTAATCCAAGTAATCAAGCATTCAAATATGATCTAAATAGACAATTATAACAGTAATGGCAATTTCGTAAATAAAGAGTCTAAAGTCTAACAAGCATGAAGACATGAGAAATATCTCTATAATCTTGATGAATGAACTTGCATAGGTTATCATGTAGTAAAATGGTTGTCAAATCATCATGTACAATGGATCTATATGGATCTATACTTAGGTTTACAAAAATGCATGGAAATCACTATTTAACACAAAATCAAGCCAACGATCCGATATACTCCTTTGGGTCCGTGTGAGAGATAATCACCACTCACCAAATCACCTAAACAACCCAAAAGCAACGCACTTCAAATCTGGACAGCGAAGGATCTAACTCAATCTATCACAAATCCGCTTCAAACGATGAAATCTCTCTTCGAAGAATGTAGATCTTCAACTTTAGCTCTTGGATCTTCGATCTTGATCTTCGATTCGGATGAAAGGAATCACAAGATTAGAGTGGAGAAAAGAAGTGAAGAAGTGTAGAAGTCGAGCTCTCAAAATGGCAGCACTTCGTCGCTTCGAAATCCGGATCCCAAAAATGAAGAAATGGACGAGTATTTATAGGCTGGAAACCCTTAGGTCGTCCACCTCCTTAAGTCGTCCACGACTTAAAACTCACGACCTACGACTTAAAGCTACTACAACCTAACACACTCAAACTGCTTAGCAACAGTACCGACCTAACGACCTAACAGAAGCCATGACCTAACTATGTCACGACTTAAGACAATGCGCGACCTACGACTTAACGCATGCGCTTCAACGACCTACGACCTAACCCAGATGCAGCCTAGCAACCTAACACAGATCGCTTCTACGACCTAACACACCTGCGACCTAACACACATGCGACCTAACTATCTTTGCTAGGATACGACCTAACATCTTAGGTCGCTCACGACCTAACTACGCTAACTCGCTAACTCTTAGGTCGCCAACTCTTATGTCGTTCACTCTAACCCTATAGGTCGCTAACTACTAGGTCGTTAACTCGCTAACTCTCTTACGTCGCTGCCTTTCCTTAAGTCGCTCAAACCTTAGGTCGCCAACATCCTATAGGTCGCTCCAACCGACCTAACCTACCCCACGACCTAAGCCACCATACGACCCAACTCCTATACGACATATCCCCAAAAATCCTTAGGTCGCCAACTTCCTTAGGTCGCTCCACCTTCTTAGGTCGTCTACTCCGACCTAACCACTATACGACCTGGGACTTAGACTATGGATAACTTATCAACAATGCGACCAAATGACAACTGTTTTACGATGTTTCGATCCGTAAAAATACGGGTCGTTACATTCTCTCCCCCTTAGGAATTTCGCCCTCAAAATTCCAAACAAACAAAGCAATCAAAGACTATTCTGCATGCCTATCATCCATAGCAATCAACAAACCATGCATCCAATTCTAGCTTAGCATGCAGAATTCTAAAACTAGAACAAGTTACAATGTCGTTAGATGACACGACACCTTAGGGTCATACCTTGAAGAGTTCAGGATTAGCTGCCTTCATCCTCTCTTCCACCTCCCATGTACAGTCATTATCATCATCACTCCATTGTATCTTGAGCAACTTAACTACCTTCCTCCTAAGCTGTTTCGTGTCGGTTTCCACAACACGAAGCGGCTTACGAGGTCTCTTATCGACTGGATCAACTTCGAAATCTTCACAGCTATCAGCAGAAACCACTGTATTCGAGTCGTGCACAAACTTCCGTATATATGATACATGAAAAACATCGTGCACACCCACCATCTTTTCTGGTAACTCCAATCTGTAGGCGAGCTTTCCAATTCGCTCAATGATCGGGAATGGTCCAACAAATCTCGGAGTCAATTTTCCTTTCTTCCCGAATCGAATAACATTCTTCAGTGGAGAAATCTTCACAAAAACCATATCACCTACGTCGAACTCCAAATCCTTACGACGCTTATCGGCATAACTTTTCTGACGGTCTTGGGCTGCCTTCATCCGTTGCCGAATGATCTCTATGCAATCCGAAGTCTGTCGAATCATCTCTGGCCCAAGCATCAGTTTTTCTCCGGTCTCTAACCAACATGTCGGAGAGTTACACGGTCTCCCATACAATGCCTCATACGGTGCCATACCAATGCTTGACTGGTAACTGTTGTTATATGAAAATTCAACCAAATGAAGGTGATCTTCCCATGATCCTCCGAAATCCAAAACACAAGCTCTGAGGAGATCTTCCAAAACTCGGTTGACTCTCTCGGTCTGACCATTTGTTTGAGGGTGATAAGCTGTACTCAAACATAACTCGGTTCCCAAAACTTCCTGGAAGCTCTTCCAAAATCCACTAGTGAACAATGGGTCTCGATCGCTCACTATACTCTTCGGAATACCATGGAATCGAACTATCCACTTAACATACAACTCTGCCAACTTTGATGCAGTCCTAGTCGATCGAACAGGAATGAATCTTGCACTCTTAGTCAAACGATCTACAATGACCCAAATCCCTTCATTTCCTGCTCTGGTTCTAGGTAACCCATCGATAAAATCCATCGATATTTGCTCCCACTTCCATGTAGGAACTTCTAATGGCTGAAGCAATCCACTTGGCTTCTTCTGTTCGGCTTTTACCAACTGGCAGTTCATGCACTTGGAAATAAAATTTCCAACATCCTTCTTCATACCTTCCCAGTAATAGGTTCTCTTCATATCCCGATACATCTTACTTCCACCTGGATGAATTGTCAGCTTCGAGTGATGACTTTCCTTCAGAACTTCACTCCTCAATTCATCTTTATCGGGAACGATTAGTCGTCCTTGCTTCCGAAGCCAACCCTCTCGATCGACCTCGAATCCTTTATCCTTTCCTAGGTCTAACCCAGATTCCAAATCACGGATAATCTTGACAAGCTTATCGTCTCGCTTTTGACTCTCGCAAATCCTTTCCACAAGAGTCGGTCTTATCGATAAGTTTGCCAACACCTCATGTTCCAATTCACATCTAGGCCTGAAGTCAAATCCAGCTAAATACTCGAGACTCTTCCATTCTGAAAACATGGCTCCCAATCATGCATGTCTTCGACTTAACGCATCTGCCACTGCGTTACCCTTTCCCGGAGTATAGGCTATACCAAAATCATATGATGCCAAAAACTCTAGCCATCATTGCTACCGAAGGTTCAAATCCTTTTGGGAGAAAAGATACTTCAACGACTTATGATCTGTAAACAACTCGAATCAAACTCCCAATAGATAATGTCTCCACATCTTCAGAGCAAAAACAATCGCCGCTAACTCCAAATCATGAGTCGGATAATTCCTTTCATGCGGCTTCAGTTGTCGACTTGCATACGCAACAACTTTACCCTTCTGCATTAGCACTGCTCCAAGTCCAGTACCACATGCGTCGGTGTAAACCACCATCTCTTCATTTCCACTTGGAATGGTCAAAACAGGAGCACTTGTCAGTCGCTCTTTCAGGATTCCGAAAGCTTGCTCACACTTAGCATCCCATATGAATACTTGGTTCTTTTTCGTCAATCCTGTTAATGGTGCAGCCACCTTGGAAAAGTCTTTGATAAATCGACGATAGTATCCTGCTAATCCAAGAAAACTTCTCACATTAGATGCATTCTTAGGTCTAACCCAATCCTGGATTGCTGCTATCTTGGCGGGATCAACTGCTATTCCGCTTCCAAAGATAATATGGCCTAAGAACCTCACTTCGCTCTTCCAGAAGTGTCACTTCGAAAACTTAGCCTTCAGCTGATGTTTCCGTAAGATTTCCAAAACAATACGCAAGTGCGTCTTGTGCTCTTCTTCAGTTCTGGAATAAATCAAAATATCATCCACGAACACTAGTACGAACTTGTTCAACTGATCTCAGAACACTCTATTCATAAGATCCACAAAATATGCTAGTGCGTTGGTCAATCCAAACGGCATTACCAGCCACTCAAAGAAACCAGATGGTGTCCTGAAAGCAGTCTTCGGCACACTATCCTCAACCACTCTCAACTGGTGAAATCCGTTGCCAAATCCATCTGAGAAAACACCTTAGCTTCGTGAAGCTGATCAAACAAGTCATCTATTCTCGGCAATGGATACTTGTTCTTCTTATTCAGCTCACAATAATCCACACACAACCTCAACGATCCATCTGCTTTGGTTGCAAACACAACTGGTGCACCCCATTCGGACACACTACGCCGAATGAATCCTTTCTGTAAAAGATCATCTACCTGCACCTTCAACTCCTGCTGTTCCCTAGGCGCCATCCGCCTAAGAGGCATCACAATAGGTCTGGCTCCTTCAACAAGATCTATACGAAACTCGATCTCTCTAAGCGGCGGTAACCCTTTGACCTCGTCAAAGACATCCTCAAATCCATTAGCGATTGGCACCGATGACAATCCATCCCGTGGAACAACCAACGAATCCATGAAGCTCATGAAGACGCCTTCCTCATGCTTACATCGTATCACAACCTTTTGCCCCTCCACATTCTCGACTATCACCTCCAACCTTTCACAATCAACTTTTGCCGCATACTTCCTAAGCCATTCCATACCCAAAATAATTCCGAACCCCGCAAAGTTCAGAACAAAACAATCACAAACAAAAGAGTCATCATGACTCGATACAATCAGACCACGGCATAACATACACAAACAAGACGAACCCCCAACTGGATTAGTCACAACCAATGGCCTATCAACGATATCCGGTTCTAAACCCAACCGGCCTACAAGTTCATTACAAACAAAAGAATGCGACGCTCCAGTATCAAATAGCACTCTCACTGGAACACCACATAGGAAAAGAGTACCTTGAACCACTATACTCTTTCCTTTCTCTTCAACGGTAGGAGCTTTCGAAGATGATGGAACAGCCCCCAAAGCATAAGCTTGCACAATCTGCTTGTCCTTTCGCGGTTCTGGACAATTCTTCCTAACATGCCCCAGCTTGTCACAGTTGTGGCACTTCACCGGCACCTTCGGATTCTTGCAATCCCTAGAGAAATGGCCTTTCTGCTGACAATTGTAGCAGGCCACTTCGCCCTTTGGCTTCTTCTGGCCATCCTTACCCTTTTGCTGCTGCTGCTGCTTCCTCTTCTTGTTTCCACCCTGCTGGGGTTTAGACTCTTCCCTGGTCACAGCAATAACAAATCCTTCCTTAGGAAAAAGATTCTCGTGCCTCAGAGCTTTCTCTACAAGCTTCTCAAATGGATCATCCAAATGATCCACCAACTGCCTCCCAAGATAACTGTCCAAGCCTGTCACAAACTTCTCATTCTTCTGGTACGAAGGTTCAATATACGACCGGGCATACTTGGACAAAGCTTCAAACTCAGAAACATACTCAAGAACTGGTCTTCCACCTTGCTTGAGCTCCACAAACTTCTTGAACAGAACAGACTTCTGGGCTGTAGAAATGAACTTAGCCTCAAATCTGGCTTGGAATTGCTCCCAAGTAATTTCTTCCTCCGGGGTATCAATGGTGATAGAGTTCCACCAATCAGAAGCTCTCCCTTGAAGCTGTCTTGATGCTAACTTCCTCTTAGTCGCATCCTCAATTCCCAAATCACTAAAAATCCTTCTACAAGCATCTATCCATCTCTAGACTTCAATGGTTGATTCAGTTCCCAAGAAAACCTTTCCTCCAAGAGCAATATAGTCTTTACACAGCTTAGCAAAATCCACCGGTTTTGGAGTTTGAACTTGAACTCCAACATCAACTGCTGTCCCTGGAGCTAGCATCCTTCTCATGATCGAAGTCATCATAGCTTCGAACATAGCTGCATAATCAGCAGCTCCCTCAGTAGCACGGCCTTCCCTAGCAGCTGGTCTCCCTCTTCGACTCATTCTCAATATCTATAAAAAGGAATGATTAATACACCTTGAGAAACAACTGCATAAGGAATCCAAATCATTCTAAGCTACTATATTATATATAGTAATCATCCATCAAAATACAATTACGTCTCTCATACGTAGTTACGTCAGCGAGCGTTGGGTAAAATCGATTAACCAAAGCTCTGATACCAAATGTGACGACCGCCCACGACCCCTGCACTGAACCTAGACATAGTGCGCTGTAAACTGTGCCAGGCAGCCATGGACGATCATCAGGGTAAAGTTAAAACAGCAGAATCTATCGTATAACTCACAACGCATGGATAAAAATACAATAGTGAATATACATAGTAAAGCTTCACAAAACAGAATCTCTATTAAACTTCATAATAGTTGAATACAAGCATCTGAATAGTCAATACAACAAGCCTCACTACATAACACTTAGAGAATACACAAAGCAGCGGAACATCCAGTACATATAGTAAGAAATAATATGCAAGCCTCCAGCTCGTCTTCGCCATCAGCATCGTGGGAAGCTAAGAACAGCACCTGTCACCTGCTACCTAGTCTGCCCATCCCAAAATGGATGAACAGCCCAAGGCAATAAGAGTTAAAACATAAAGCCTTGAGTCAGACAACAGTCTTAGTGAGCGGTAAGTTAACTAACAACATACCAAAAGAGCAAAAAGGAAAAGGAATAGGAATCCAACCCTCCCACTCCACCTCTTTCTACAGTGATAGCCCCCAGACACACACTAAACAGAAGCAAACATAGCAAAGCATACAATTTAAAGTAAAGCAATTATCACTCGAGTCAAGGGCGATGTTTTCCAAGTACAAACCCCCAAGATCTAAACCAAGATCAGATAAGCACCCAGAAAACACTGCTCTTGAGACCGAATGACGATACAACCAAACATCCATGACTCTAGCTATCACTGTTATCATTGCTTCGATATCATCGTTAATTGAATGACCGGCTCATTCTTTCATCCGTCCGTCAAGGGCTAATGGAAACCCCGGTTCTAGACATAACTCCACACGTCGTCGAAACCCGTGCCTAGGACTATCGAATCTGCCCAGAGTACTTGACTACCAATCAGTAGCCTTCAGGGACTATCGAATCTGCCCAATGTACTCTTGCTTTGAGCATGATAGAACCTTCAACAACGATGAGATCTCAGCCTTCTAGTCATCCTCCTCGACGACTATTTCTATACTAGCTCAAGCGCCTCTCGAGCAAACCATTATCCTCAAACTCGAACCATTTCACCGAGTTGTCAACATGCTTGGAATGATCCCGTTTGGATTAGACCAAGGCTATCTCATATCTTGCTTCGCCTCATCATCATCATAGCAAAGCCTCATCTCAACATCATTATCAAATCTATCCATATGAGCTTCCTCATCTGCCACATATGCCACAAGCAGCCTTTCCAATTTAAGAGCCTTTCCCTTAGCTTTTGAATCATCTTCGGTCTAAATCAAATCATCAATCATCTAATTCATAACAATCAATCAAGTCAAACATTAATCCAAGTAATCAAGCATTCAAATATGATCTAAATAGACAATTCTAACAGTAATGGCAATTTCGTAAATAAAGAGTCTAAAGTCTAACAAGCATGAAGACATGAGAAATATCTCTATAATCTTGATGAATGAACTTGCATAGGTTATCATGTAGTAAAATGGTTGTCAAATCATCATGAACAATGGATCTATATGGATCTATACTTAGGTTTACAAAAATGCATGGAAATCACTATTTAACACAAAATCAAGCCAATGATCCGATATACTCCTTTGGGTCCGTGTGAGAGATAATCACCACTCACCAAATCACCTAAACAACCCAAAAGCAACGCACTTCAGATCTGGACAGCGAAGGATCTAACTCGATCTATCACAAATCCGCTTCACATGATGAAATCTCTCTTCGAAGAATGTAGATCTTCAACTTTAGCTCTTGGATCTTCGATCTTGATCTTCGATTCGGATGAAAGGAATCACAAGATTAGAGTGGAGAAAATAAGTGTAGAAGTCGAGCTCTCAAAATGGCAGCACTTCGTCGCTTCGAAATCCGGATCCCAAAAATGAAGAAATGGACGAGTATTTATAGGCTGGAAACCCTTAGGTCGTCCGCCTCCTTAAGTCGTCCACGACTTAAAACTCACAACCTACGACTTAAAGCTACTACAACCTAACACACTCAAACGGCTTAGCAACAGTACCGACCTAACGACCTAACAGAAGCCACGACCTAACTATGTCACGACTTAAGACAATGCGCGACCTACGACTTAACGCATGCGCTTCAACGACCTACGACCTAACCCAGATGCAGCCTAGCGACCTAACACAGATCGCTTCTACGACCTAACACACCTGTGACCTAACACACACGCGACCTAACTGTCTTAGCTAGGATACGACCTAACATCTTAGGTCGCTCACGACCTAACTACGCTAACTCGCTAACTCTTAGGTCGCCAACTCTTAGGTCGTTCACTCTAACTCCTAGAGGTCGCTAACTACTAGGTCGTTAACTCGCTAACTCTCTTAGGTCACTGCCTTTCCTTAAGTCGCTCAAACCTTAGGTCGCCAACATCCTATAGGTCGCTCCAACCGACCTAACCTACCCCACGACCTAAGCCACCATACGACCCAACTCCTATACGACCTATCCCCAAATATCCTTAGGTCGCCAACTTCCTTAGGTCGCTCCACCTTCTTAGGTCGTCTACTCCGACCTAACCACTATACGACCTAGGACTTAGACTATAGATAACTTATCAACAATGTGACCAAATGACAACTGTTTTACGATGTTTCGATCCGTAAAAATATAGGTCGTTACAACCTTAGAATCAATATTATTCCTTGGATGTCTAGTTGCCTTGTCAGCACCGAGCATGAATGAGAAGACTCCACAATCTACAGTTCCCATCTTGCACTAGTAACATGTCCCTTTAAATCTACCATGTGGATTGTAATGAGAAAAGCGTTCATAAAAACATTCTTGTGACTAGAAAATTACATACTTTACCCATAACATTAATTTTATGTCGATTGATTTACATTCAAATGTTAGGTTATTATTTACGGTTAATCCATTCAATCCTACGTGCGCGTATGATAGCTAACCACCGCCGAGATATAGTTATATATATATATATATGTGTGTGTGTGTGTGTGTGTGTGCATATATATCTAAACATAAACTACCCAAAAACCATGGCCACTTAATACTTCTTAAATAAGGAAGAGGCGGACCCAATGACCATTTAATACCTCAACCCCAAAACGGGCCCTTATGCAACCTAAATGCTAGTCAATCGGTCCTAACTATAGAGATCGATGACCCCCTATATATGGCTTTATAATATAATTTCCATATTACTAATGCATCTCAAAGACTCATCTAATGGATAACTAGCGTACCTTTGACAAACAACTAACTAAATAACTTTGAGGTATTTCAGTATTTCATACGAATTCTACACTAGTAGGAAGCTGAATCCATTAAGGCATAACTCGAGTTTTTGCTACCGACCGCTCTGGACTGCTGTTGGTCATAGCCTATATGCCAGCCCTACTATTGAGTGCCGGTCCAAAAATAATATTGACATAGCCTCGTCGACCTTCCATAGCTAAAATCACATTTAGACTAACCTAATGTAAGTCAAGGAAATACCTCTTTTAGTTACTTAATACATCTTATTAGAAATGAAGCAGACCACATTTCTTTAAAAGTACCAGACAAATTAATACTTCAAATTTGAGGCGAACCCTTGGTATAATTTCCCCTGCCCATTTGAAAATGCATATCCCTTCCTGATGGGTACTACGGTTGGAGATGTCCCATATCAGTAGTAAGTATACACAATTACAGGAAGCTTCTAGGTGAAGGACAGACTTCTGTTGTATAACTCTTTAGATCTCGCATTCTAAATCACTAAACTAAACCAATTATTATAGCTTAATGTTAGGCTAGGCCCACTAATTCATGCTTGTTCTAAATGCATAATTAAGGCTATATGGTTTCCCCCTATGAAAATTATACTCATTCTAGCATTTAATTTCTATCTTGTATGCTTATTTACTATATTGGATAAATGTTAATTGTTCATAATAAATGGTCATTATTATTCTAACTGGACAATCTCTAATCACATTTATTTACTCGTTTCGATTCAGCGTATCATGCCTATTTCCCAACAAATACCATATTAAATCCTTTAATCGGTTTCATTGAACACATTTATGTCCTTATTTAATTCCTGTAAATCCCTATTAATTGCACATTTAATGTTATGTAAATTTTGGAGTTACTATCTCTTTTCCATCTATACCTCCTAATCTAAGATTTATTACGTCATTTATAACTAGACATCCTAATTATAACTATTCTGAATATCGACGTATATTACGATATATATAATTATATTTTTAATTAGTAGGCGCAGTTATACATACACACGTGGATACACACAAAAAAACCCAACACATTAATTCATAGGCTAAGGAATTTCAGAATATTAATTTACACATTTAATTTATTAGAGTTATCCTTTCCATAAAGGATTACCGCTATATCTTTCCTTAAATTACCTAAAGTGAGACTTGTGCTCCGTTTGAAATTACAAGAAATCATTTCATTTTCTTTTATTGAAATAGACAGTGCAAACCACGAAGAAAAATATCTGTATTTTACACATATCTTTCTTTTTTTGGTATATCCCTTGTTGATTCAAACGATGCATTTTTTATGCATTTGTGGAATTGAATAATTTATGAAAATTACATGAAAATGGGTACAATTAAATTATATCCCGTCCCCAATAAATTAAAACATAGAAATTCACATTCCAAGTCAAATTAGGGAAACCTAAACTAATACTAACATTTTACAACTCAACTATAAATTTGGAATAAATTTTACAACTTTATCAACATTTAACTTTAACAAATTTGAGGACCGTTTTCCAAATTTTTAAATTAGGGTGTAAATTATGTTCTTATTCCAATTACTTATCTTATAAAATATGTAGGCAATATTCCTATACATTCTTTTAAGTCCACAACTCATTAGATCTTATATAGGCATAATAATTAAATAAATTCAACGAGATAAATTTCAATATTATAAATAAATTATATAATTTCCTACTCATCTTTCAAGCTTCCAAATCTCCCAAATCCGAATTATCCCTTTACTTGACTCCTTTTCTTCTCCAATTCAATAGAATATGCATAACAAGGTATATACATACTACTAGAATTACAGATCCGAGAAGAGATTTGGGGTTGAAGGGAATATAAATTTATAATAATAAAATTATTTTATTATTTTGTAATGTTGATTTTCTTCTTCTCCTTTTCTCTTTTATTTTATGCCTTCTCTGATTTGTATATACATAATATTTTATAATTTCTAGACATAGTGGAGAAGGGAAAATGGTAGAACTTTGCTGCTTTGATAAGAAAATATCAAAAGAGAAGTAAGAGGTTAGACCTGTATTTATAGACGTCCAAATCAATCATATATGTTAGATTAAAATAATTAAATCTGAGCTGTTTGGCCAAGGACCAACCGTAGCTCCATACTCTTAACCGGTCGATCGCCCTATAAGCGATCGACAACTAGCGATCAAGTGGCACAAGTAAGGGGGTCGATTGGTGGGGTCCTACATTTATTATTATTTACTTCCTACTTTCATTTTTTAATTATTTTCTTTTCGAAAACTTCAAACGTTGTAACTTCTTCGTTTGAACTCCAATCATAACACATCAAATATGAAAGTTGCTTAGAAAATCGCCATAAACAAAATGACGCAAGTTTTTTGGCTAAATTTTGAAGTTTGCTCAAATTATATTTTTGAACTTTATTAATTATCGTTAATTTTTAAGGGATGCTACATTTTCCCCCTTTAAAAAAAATTGTCCCTGAAATTCCCCAAGGGTTGTTTCATGTAGCATAGCATGCTACCAATCTAAACTATCCAACTAATTAGCGTACAACCATTTTGCAGCCAAATGTGTACAAATGCATAGTATATCACAACATATATGGTCTGCATGCTGAAATTTTTTAAATTGGCACCTCCTATATGAATGCATTCTTTTAAAAACATTTTGGAAATATGATGTAAACAACTTATATATACTGGTAGTTCTGTATGTATGCAAGTTTTCAAAAATCAAAAATCTTTTTTCACACAATAATCTCCACACTCATATGAGTAGGAGTATGGTTCAACCAATTTAGCATCCAATCCCTACTATCCAATACCTAACACACAATTTCTAACATCCAAAATTTTGAAAATATAATTTTCTTAAATCTACACTCCAATGCCGAAAAAAGAACTAAAATGGAAAATTTCACATTTCTACCATTCTTTTGGATACCTATTGTAACGAACTGAGATTTTTGACCCTCGAAAATCGACATTAATAAGTTCACTGTATAGCATACCGAGCAATTGAGTGCCGAAAATAGCAGATCATTAGGGGTGAAGAAGAAAAGGATAGAAGCAAATAGAAACAACAACAAAGAATCTCACAATTGCAGTGGAACAAAATATAATATATAATAACAGGTTTTTATACAAAAGAATCCGTATCTGTTAATATACATACAATCATCAGAGTACAACAATCAACACATTAATCTGGACAGTTATAATAACTTGTCCTCACCAGTGCTAACTATACTAGTCTACACACACAGTGGAATATAAATCAAGTACATGATATACGTCTGAGTCTCCTCCTGCTCGTCTCTTGAGCTCCATAACATTCTAACCTGAATCTGTAATACTCGGTCTGACTGAAGCATTATAATAAAATAACACCAGAGTCAGTCTATAAAACCAGCGTGAGATAACACACTCATTTTGAATTATTAATGTTATCAAAATCCTTTGAAAACAAAGGTATCTCGTAAGACCATGTCACACATAAATACGATGGGTTTTTCCCTTATGATAACCAAAACATTTTATATCAAAATTATCTGATATTATAATAGTGTCTATAAAAAGTAAATTAGAAAATAGCTAAAATGCTTGCATCTCATGTTTCAGCATAGTTGGGCACAATCAAAACCGTAGGGCGCTTATTGGAGAATGGATTCCATACAATGATTGGGCTATTGGGGTATCGCCCGTCACAGTACACCTCTAAAAAAATGTACCGAGGACCTCGTCGGGATCCCCTGCCAACACAAGACCGGCCTACCCCTAACCTGGATAGTACCGAATATGTTATCACTCCGGGTGTTCCCACCCTTTAATCGAGCGCTCACTTTTCCATGCACAACCATATCCATATTTATAATATATCTGAGGGTATCTAGAAAAGTGATAACATACCATAATTGGGTGCGACCCACTTAGCCTTGCTGCATCTCCCCTGTTTTAGTCATTTCCGGTTGATGGGCTTGAGGCTACGTTTACCTTTCAAGAACAATTTCACTTAGAATGCTCATCATCCTCCAATGATGATGTTCTGATAGCATTCGTCCATACAAGTTGTCCTGGGTCTGGACAAACTCAGTCGCCGTCTTCACCAACTTCACGATATTAACATTCATAACGTTCAAACCGGCTCGAAGTGGTTTTCGGATAATTTAATTCGATCCTGGTCTCTTCGAAACGATCAACGAATTTGGCCAAAATTTGATAGTCGGTTATTTAACTATCAAATAACATCCATAAGCAATCACTAGGCCCATATTATAATTTTCCAAAATTTATTTCCAAAATATCTTTATAAGATATATATTCAAATCCCTTCCAAATTTTCAATATTTGAGACAACTCAAATACTTATCCATATCAGGATATTTCAAACCATCTCTTATTTCAACACTTAGAAAAATATTTAAAAATATATTTTTCTAAACCCCTTACTTCTCAACTCTTAGGAAAGTTCCATTTATTTCACTTCTCTCAAAATCCTTCACAATTTATATTGTAAATTCCTTAACTAGTTTATAATGAATTCTATAAGTCCCGGGGTTCCTTAATTAGTTTCCTTTAATATATTTTTTAGAAACGGGTACATTATTAACAAATAGAGAAAAAAACACATATACTTCCATAATATGCCTCGTCAAAACATTTGTCAATAATTCCAAATATCCATTTATAACTTCTTTTATGAATCCTAATACATTTTTTTTCGAAGTTCACTTTTATTTTAAAACTTCAAAAAATTTCCTTATATTTTCCCAAATTCCATGTTGAGAATTTCTGTTATAGATCCCATCTACCGAATAAACCCCGCTCCCAAACCTCGAGAAGATTTATAAATAAATTTAAATCATTCCAAAACTCTATATATATATAATAAGTATTTTAAAAGAATAATAATTTATTTTTAAAAACATGTTCAAGTAATTATTTAAAATATCAAAACACTTATTATAAATATCAATAACTCATTTTTAGATAAATAAACCGATTTACAAAGCCGATTATAAAAATTAGAATTTAATTTCAATTAATATTAGATATTTTGAAAAATTCACTTCTGAAGTATTTCAATACTAACTAGTTTAAAATTACATAGTTAAATAAATAGAATTTCCCTTTTTAAATCAAGACTTAACTTCTTAATAAAATATATTTTTAAAATCCCAATAACCAATTCAATTTATAAACCCCTCTCGATTTACAACACATCGATCCCATTCCGATTCTCTAACCATCCTCACTTTTTAAAAATAGAATTCACTATTTTTCCAAAAAATCTATTTTTCATATCCTGATATAAATTCACCCTGTAAAATTATATTCCAATTTATAAATTAATTTTCATTTTCCCTTGTTTATAAACATTGTTTATAAATTTATAACTCCTTTGAGTTTCACTTGTTTATAAAACTAATCCCATTTATAAAAACTCATTTTATAAATCCATTTCTTAATAAATTCCATATATTTCACAAATCTATTTAAAATATCGATTTCAACTCCTTTTCATATTTTCCATAAATATTGTTTAAAATCCCTCGTTTAAAAATCCTTTATATAAATTATTTCAAAATCTCTATTTAAAATATTTTTACGAATACTTAAATACAAACCAAAATTAATTATTGTTTTTATTCAAATCAATTTCTTAAAAATAATCCAAATTCCGTTATAAATATTTTTTATATTCAAAATCATCTTTTAAATCCTTTCAAATTCGAAAAATAATATTTATGGTATTTAAAATACACAAAGTTAGGCCAGTGCTACTATAACATCCAATAATTCACATCACAACAATAATCTATAACAGATTATTCTAACACATCATATATTATTATATATGAAAAACAATCAATATAAATTTGAGGAATCTAGTTGGATCCCTCCAACCTATTTCCTTACATCCACAGATGTTAATACAACATAAAAATACCAATCCCACTTCGAGGGGGATATCGAGGTATATAGGGTCACCCGCTATTATGCAGGGCGCATAGGGTCTCATCCGCTCCAACAGTGGGAAATATATCCAACTACTAATATATATTACTATATATATATAATATATATCATTCAACAGAAAATAATTTATAAATTCAACCAAGCATCCAAAATTAATTTTAACTATTTAAAATTAAATTCGGAAATCCAAATGAGTGAGAATTTCTCACCTTGATTTTTATTTTGCTAATCGTTCCAATATAAATTCTTTCGTTCAATAGCTCCGAACCCACACGATTTACTCCGTTCGATTTAAACCTCGTAAAAGCAAAATTGAATTATATAAGTTAACTATTTCAATTTTAATTGTAATTAAATTTACTAATGACACTTAAGCTAGTTAATTACCTTAATTAAACTAACCACTCATCAACAATCTGAGACAGCACTTCCAGCTCCTCCTCATCCCCTTTTGGCCGACGTAACCCACCATCACTTATCCTATCATCGATGAACAATCCATCAACTAGAGTCGCAACCTGAAGGCTCAGCCAGCAAATGAAGGAAATCGCGATTCTCTTCATAGGTCACACTCCACCAATATCATCACCGAGCCACCTTACTTTGCCTGCCGATACTTTCCACCACCCTAAACTCGCCTCAGATCAGTCGCCTAATCGCGACTCCCAATCCTTCCTTCGAAAACTGAATCGCAGCTCCTTCCCATGACCGCGACCTAGCAACCTAACCATGACACGCATTCGCCTGCGACAACTCCCCCCTTCGCGCGCGGGCTACTCCAGCGCGATTTCAATTGCGCGATGTGTGTATGTGTGTGCGTGTGTGTTTGTGTATTTAGAGACAAGCTGATTTTTTAATTTTAATTTTCGATTTTTATCTCGTTCGAACTGAAGAAGGGAGGAAAGTGATAACGTGTTTTAAACGAAAGAAAATGAAAGTCAAAGTATAAGCTTGAGTAGGTAGGTTGGCTGATGGAACTGTGATTGAAATATATTATTTAAATTTTCAAAATATCTAGATATTTTTATTACGAACCCTGATCGAGGTGCGCCACCTGACATTCCTAATGTTATACCGCTATTCCGAACCCAATGGAACAAGTTTCGAAGCCTAATTCGATCGTATGTCGAAGATAGCTTTTTAAACCGACTATTTAAATTAAATTCAATTAAATTATTTCTAGGTGTTTGCAGATCGTATGACCCAACGGTAAACCCAAACGCTGCGAAATTTGAAATCCGATAATAATACACTATTATGGATCCAATGGAACTAGTTTCGTCGAATTCCGAGAATATGTCCCGGATTACTATTTTAACGCGTCGATTAAATCGACGATTTCTAAAATTTACGAAATCACTTGAATTTTTAAATCTTACTAACTAAATTATAATCCAAATCCAATATTTAAAACCATTTAAATATTCAAAATCCAAGGACGAAAAATCCGTGTCGTTACATTTATTCTGTTGTACTTTGCAACCTTCTCTTTTGCCCCTAAATTTTATTTAATATTTCCAAGTACAATTTGCATAAGGAGTTTAATTTTGGATGTTAAAATAGAATTATCCTAAATACAAGTTTTATTTCACTTTCAACAAGGTATGAAAATAGAAATTTCAAAGCTAAAACAATATTTTTTTTCTTATTATTATCTATGTTCAGTGTACAATCACCCTTGTTGGATAGTAAAATTCATATCCACGAACACGTCAACTTTTCCTACGCGAAACATATGGCCCTTGAAATTCAGAAATTCTCTCAATTTTCATAAAAACCTTTTTCTCCCTTTTAATCAAACTTGCAAAATAGTTTGAAAATTTCAAATGCATTTAAACACCATTTTTTGAAAGTATTTAAACAAATTTTTTAAAAGCATTTGAACACAACCTTTCAAAAATATTTCAACATAGTTTTTTGAAACATTCGCCTTTCCATACATAAAATAAATCAAGCCATATTCTGATGTAATTTGGACTCAATCAATGATTTAATGCATATTATTAACCCTAGCAATGTGTAGTTAATCCGATTTAGGGAACCTTTCCTTTTACTCTAAAACGAAAAACAACTTGCAAGCATATTTATAAATTTTTGACTTTAAGGCATATGGATAGTGACCTATGATTTCGCAACAAACCTTCCCTGCCCTCCCTTGCTTAAATTTATTTTTTCCAAAATTCTAAAATTTTGGGATCTAAGAATTCTTTATTCTTATTGCTAACCTAATTTCCTAATTAACTTCTAGCTTTAATAGCATATATTGCTAGTTAAGTTTTTTATGAGATTTCCATATTTACACTGTTTTCCAATATGTATAGCGGTCAAAGCCCATCTAAACCATCAACACAGCAATAAAAGAGGAACATATCTCATATTATATCGTATGCGTTTTCAATATCCAAAACGAGACAACTAGTGATTACAACCTAAATAACCTAAATGAAAATGCTTGAAGCTACCCTTCAACATCAGCTGGTGTCAATAATGTTGTGGTCCTATCACTTCTTATTCAATGAAGATGGACATTTCTAGTATGTCATTCTACTATAATCCACATCTCTTAATTTACCCCCTTGCTCCCAATAAATAACATCCATCTATTACTTCAATCATTTATAGTTGATTATGGTATAAATTTCACATTCACACACTACGGTGGATAAGAAATGTACACTATGCACATTTCGAATAACTAATTGGAAAATTAGATTGGTGGAATAACTTTCCTACCACTTAACTTGCCTTCTATAACCTTGAGTCAACCAATATCCTTTATCTGTGTTTGCCATCTTATTACTCACTTCTACAATCATAATACTACCTTATCCTTGATCTTTCATGCGAGTATACCCTAGGACTCGTAAAATTGTACTTTGATACCATTCCTCATTCCTTTAAGGGTTCTTCTTATTGAAGGAACTGGGCCAGCTCGCAGCGGAAGAAATGAGTGAATTTCAAAAAATTTAGCCATTTTGGATCTTTAATGGGCCTATGAAGTCTAAATATACTTAGAACTTTTCTAAGTTTCTTTTAAATAAAATCAATATTTTATTTGATTTTATAAATAAAATTTTACTTCAATTTAATGTGCATGTAAATTAGAGTATATCAAATATACTCTTATGTACATAATTGTGTGTAACAGTAGTTTATTAAATTTATTTAGAGAAGGAAACTTTTCGTTTCCTATCTCTTAAATTATTCAATTAATGACGGGGCATAAATTTATTTAGAGAAGGAAACTTTTTATTTCCTTCACCTTAACTTATTCAATTAATGATGGGCATAAATTTTATGGAGAGAGAAACCTTTCATTTCTCTCTCTTTAATTAAGTTGATTGATGATATGAATGTCATTAATTACCAACATATATATGTCATGAATAGAAGTTTAAATAAATATGTTACAGTGTAAATTCTGTAAGTGCAACATGATAGGGGTTATCAATTGATGGCAAGGTGTAGAATATAAACAAAATTAAATGGATAACTAATCACATAAAGGAAAAATGAAAAATAAATAAAGGGTAACAATGATGATTAAATCAATTTCCTATTTTGTAAACTTAATTAATGTAGCTTATAATTGACAAATTATAGGCATCATAATATAGGGATATAAATAGAAGAAAATAAATATATGTATATATTATTGCCTGATTTAAATTGTTTCCTCCTTTTGGAAAGAAGTCCAATCATATCCTTTGACAATATGAAATACATGTAATAAATTTTATATATGCAATCATATATATATAATTAATCGTGTATATATAAGATTAAATTAACTCTTCCTACTTGATAAAAAATAGAGATTTATAGCAATCAAGTCAAAAGTAGGTTTATCGTCAAAACATTAATATTCAATAAATTATCTCTAATTAATACAAATTAGAGACTATTATAATCAAATTAAAATTTAGATTTATTTCCAAAACATCTACCTTTTTTTTAATTTCCAAAATAATACAAACACAAAATACATACATGTAAACTTTCAAATCTAAAATTACATTTTGTTTTATATGGTTTAAAACATGAATCTTCAATAAAACGTTATGATGTTCATAAATTTTTTTTAGCTTAATTTGTTAAAGTAAAATCCAATCAAAATAATATGAGCATACAAAATTTTAGATCTAAAGGATTATACTTTGAATTGAATGTTTACAATATAAATCTATAATAAAACATTGTATTTAGGCATATATAAATTTTAATTCTAACTTAACAAAATAAGAACCCAATTGATAAATTGAACATACAAAATTTATGATCTAAAAATTAGACTTTAAATTAAATGTTTACAACATAGTTCCAAAACAAAACATTATATTTAAACATATGCAAATATTATTTTTGATTTATTAAATAAAACACCAATTGATTCATTCAACAAACAATTCAAGCTACACAAACAATTCTCGACTTAAATGAGGCAGTGATATGTACACAAGGTTTTAAATCTCCCCGAGATCAGCCGAGATGAAAATCCAAGATATTAGCCAAAATCCGAGATTTGGCAGCTTGGTTAGTTATAAGTCTTTTAAATATCGCCCGAGACAGCCGAGATATTTGCCCGAGATATTGGCCAAAATCCGAGATTTGAAACCTTGTATGTACATACAAATTATGATGATTAAATTTCTCTTTCAACAAACAATACATCAAATATCATTATCGATTAATGAAAAACATACCTTATTACCCAAAGCCTTGAAGAAAATCTTGAAAATGGACTCCCCTTAGGATGTTGCCTAGAAGTCACACCTTGAATGATGATATCTCCTCAGATCTTCAAGATCCCCATCCTATCCTTACAAGAGATGGATGAACCACATTTGTTTTATTTATTTTTGATGTTTTCATATGGAGTTGAAAGTTGGAATTTTTTTTCTTCCATGAAAAGTTAGGATGAGAGAAAGAAAAAGAATGAATGAGAAAGAATGAATTGTACATATAGAATGAATTATAGAATATGTTTTATTTAAAAGAAGGAAACCTTTCTCATTCTTTAATTAATTAAAACTTCTCTATTAATTCTCTTCATTAACTTTCTCTTTTCACTCCTATTTCTTTACAGGCATGGCTGAAAATTACATGCCATCAAATGACATAAGATTCCACAAATTAACGCATGCAATTATCTTTTATTTAATTACAATGATATCATATATCAATGCGTGCAAATATAACTTTTATAAATGCATTCAAATAATTACAATTAACTCCCAAACATCAAATAAGATAAATAATAATTAATATTTCTCAAATACTAATTAATTTATAACTTTTTATAAATTAATTAAATCATGTGATTTTTCGGAGAATCCATCATTACGGTTGTGCGACTCAAAGGTGTAAATTCAGCCGGCGATTAATATTGAACAATTCAAATATTAACGTTCACACATCACTTAGCAGATGGTGTGACATTTTGGCTGAATTCATAGCTTACACATCTTTTGGTAAAATCCAATTTTACTTATTATAAACGGTACCTAATAGTGACAATTATTTACACCAATTCTCTTCATCAAAACTATATCACTTTGGATTTGTGGAATTTGGTAATGATCAAAATTCCAATATCATCCACATTTAACTTTATAGTCCAAACACAAAGTCCTTGGTTCAATAATAACAATTATTATTAACCAAAATGCTCTAGCCAGAGACTTTGACTTTGAGTTGACTTGAGTTGACCATGATACTAACCTCATATAACTGAGGAGACGAATTGTAAGGACCTGATTCTTCAACTTTCGAAAATCGACATCGATACGTCCACTGTATCAACTGCCGAGCAAACGAATGCCGGAAAATCGAATTCTTAGGGTTTTAAAGAAGAGGTAGAAGAATAGATAGAAGAGAAAGAAAAGATAGAAGAGAAAGAAAAGAAGAATAACAGAACAACATCAGAAACAGAAACAATATCAGAATCTCACATTCACAGCGGAACAATATATAATAGATAAATCAGTAATCTTTTGAACAAAGAACTATATCAGTTTTATACATACATCAACAGAGTCAATATACAACTCAATACAACACAGCACATCAATGGACAGTTGTATAACTTGTCCTCATACAGAATACACAGCGGAATAAATAACATCAGATACAAATACTACGTCTCGCCATCCAGCTTGCTTCCAAAGCTCCAGAATATCCAGAATATCCTGATAACCTAACTCTAGACTGTCCGTGTGGAAAATTGGTGGGCACCCAGAGTTTAGAAGGGAAACAATAAACTCCGAGTCAGTCATGGTGACTGGTGTGCGATCGTAAAACAGTTTTATCTTTAAAACAACAAAGGAATATTTTAAAATAGATTCGCAATGCTTTTGGAAAATGAGACTACCATAAGGCCTCCCGCACACACACACAATGCAAACGCAGAATCAGAGGAGATTTCTCCTTATGATAGTCAAAGATGCTTGATACGCAAAATCAAATCATTTTTGATATTATTATTAGTGCATAGTGTAGGAACATTTCGAAAGTATAATATTAATCTTAGCCAACATACGACCAGTATCGTATGCCTACTATAGCTACTATGTTCAATAGCAGGTTACCGCCACATTCCATAGCAGGTAATACAACTAAAACCGTACACATCACATATTGTTTCTTTGGATTTCCAACAAATGGTCAGGCTAAGGAACTTCCTATTCCACGAACAGAACGCCTCTGGAATGACGTCCCGAGAAATAACCTAACATTACGGTTAGATCTCTGCCAACACAAGGCCGGGTTACCTCTGCAAAAATAGGTAACTACTGACACGCGTATGCCATCCCCCGATCGTCACCGATCTTCCCGAGGATCCTCGATTTCCAACTACCACAAAGTAATAAACTCGCAGCATCTACAGAGGTTAAGTATCTGGGCTCCATACCATGATACCACCTTTATCCAGAAGAAATGACATACACTAAGGGGCGCTACTCCCTAGAACCTTGCTGCATCTTTCCTGTTTTGACCATTTCCGGGGTGTGAGGCTCGACGAAGTCTCGTCCACAAAGCTACGCTTTTCAAAAGCCATGCTTCGGGTCAAACAAATGATCAACCTATGATCACAAAGATAAATGATCAAATAAATGATCATATCACAAATGATCAAACACTGATCATCACACAGCAACACTCAGCATGTCACGTTACCAAATTGGGAGTATATCGCTGATAAATTTCAACTACATAACCTCTGAGCTTGTACGTCTTAGAGAAGGGTGTTAAGCTAAGAGAATAAATTCTCCACCACCAACAGAAATGTATTTGAAAGAAATCAGCTTTATATCTCAATTTGTAACGTCAGACACACAATCCATACAAGTCTGTTCCGGGATCGAATAGAATCGAAGGCACTTCTCACGAAGCCCTTGCAATTCCGGATAATTTTCAATCACGTCCGGACTTCCCGTCACTAAGGGTGATAAAACCTCTAAATCGGAGATCAGCCGATGTAGAGTAACTCGAAGGTAATCCTTCCGTTTTCAAAAATATCCGGTCTTCAACACCGGTCATCAAATGCAATTCATAACGACGTATCACATATTCGGAATGGGTTATACGACCCCATGGTCCTTTCCCGGCTAACCTGAATAGTGAGCGTTTATTCAAAAATAAGTGTGGCATTCAAATTCAAGCAATTCACACAAATACCCATTCAAGGTCATTATTGATAGTCGGTTATTTAACTATCAATAAAGATGCGCAACATCATCAGATTCCAAATAATTTTCCCAAATTATTTTATCTTCAAAAATATCTTTACTAGATATAAAATTTCCACACTTTGAAAATAAATCAATATTTATTTTTTTAAAACGAATTCCCATTTCTTTTATAAATTCCATAGTGAATTTATATTTCAAAATATCTACTGATATACGATTTTCAAATCGATTTCAATATTCACTTTCGACTTATCTTTAGAAAGATAATTTTCAAACGTTTATTTCATATTGAAAAAAACAATTCCATACTTATTTAAAAATAAGTAATTCACAAATCAATTTATTTTCAACATTTGAAAATATTCGATATACTTAAATCAAAATTAAGTATAAATTCATTCTTTAAGGAAATCTATTTGAGTCAAAACGAATGTTACGTAAAACATCGTTACAACGACTCAAAACCACTAGTATAGGGATTCAGAATTTAGATAGATATATAAATCCCAATACTAGATAAAAACATTTCTTTTCGGAAATCATTTACTATAACAACAGTGTTATAGTCTACCATTTCCATTTTTTTCAAAAACGTCTATTTCAACAATGAATGTTGAAATCTATGTATTCGATATCTTATACATTTAAAAATATCTTTTTAAAACAGTTAACTTTGTTTTAGAACATCATTTTCCCAAAAACATATCCGTTTTATTCAATAATATATTCACTGTCCAAAATCGTGAATATAATTCTCTTAACCAAATTTTAATCATCTTTGCACATTTTATTTCAATAAAAATTCGCTATCCAAAATCGCGGATATATCTTCTTTAATAATCTCCTATATTTAATTTATCAAATTCAATTGATTTCGAATTTATAAAACAACGTTTATAAATTCTATTTCTATTTTGTAACAACTTTGATTTATAAATCTTCTTTATTAACTTCTATAATTCACTTATCAAAATAAGTGATTTCAGATTTATAAACAACGTTTATAAATCACATTTATACTTTATAATAATTTCAACTTATAAAAAATCATTTGACTAGCAAATTCTATTTATATCCCATCTAAGTGCAAAAATCTAATTTATAAGTAAATTACTTATAAATCTTTTATTTGACAGTTCCATCCATTTTATACTTCAAAATTTATAAATCTATAAATTTCATTTACTTACGAATTCCATTGATTATTCATTTTTAACACTTATAAAACTCGATTTATAATTCCAATATTTTTAATTTATAGGTATCAATTTTATACATCATTTATATACATTGTTTTTAATAATTCAAAAATCCAAATTTAAACTATTTTATAAATTACTTAACTATTTATTTCAAAATCACCTTTCAGTTATATTTCACAAACATTATATTTTTATAACTTTAATATTTATAACATTTATTTATCTAAGATAAATAAATTCAAAATTTTAATAAAACGTATACTTTCCAAAAATCACTTTAAAAATCTCTTTTAAAATCAACATCGTTATTTTTAAACTTTCAAAATTGGATCCGATGATGCAACGCACCAATTAGTCCATCACAACATTCAATATCATATATCAATATGATAACATAATATACATCAATATCTGCAAATAATTAAATACTGGTGAGGAATCCAGTTGGATCCCTCTAACCTGTTTCCCTGCATCCAAAGATGTTAGCACAATACCAATTCCACTTCGAGGTGGAATATCGCGGTATGTAGGATTTATAAAATATCATCCGCTTAATAACGGCGCAATAGGGTCTCATCCGCTATACGAGGCGGGAAATCAATCAATCCAATATATACATATGCCAATATGTATATATTGCTATATATATAATACTATATATACTATCACATACAAACAGCCAATCAAATCAATCAATAACTGCAATTTATTTTGAGTGAGAAGATCTCACCTTTGCTTTTATTTGCAATCCAATTTCCATTCCAGTTTGTTTTCTCGACTTTATTTGACCTTGTATAGAAAATTTTATACAATCGGTTAATATTCGAAATAAACCGAATACTTAAATCTGCCATTTTAAAATCTTAATTTAACTAAGATTTTCAGTTAAACAAATAATTTCATTTTATCGAATGATTTATTTTAAACGAATTTTCTATTAACTACAAACTTAAGTGTAAATTAACTTTATACTTAACTTAAATTAATTGTTTCTTAATTCGTTAAAACTAGATTAAAACTAGATTGCTTTAAAACTTGGTTTACTTGCTTTAAAACTGAAATAGCTTCCTCTTTTAAAAACCAGACAACACAACTACCTACACGAGCCAATCCCCCAGGCAACTCGACCTAACACTCGAGTCATTCACCAACTCTCACGAACCAGCTCCTTCGAGTCACTCTCGCGAAAACACGAACATCGCCCCGGGCTTCCTTCTTCTTCCCCAAAGACGCAACCCCCAGTCAAAATCCAACTACCCAAAACGTGTACACGCTCATCTGTGCACGTGCACTCGCCGTCGACGAAGCTCCGGCAAACTGCGCTTCCTCCGGCATGTCATATGCCATCACCACACACGATTCCAACAACCAACCCGATGCCAAACACTCCAGAGCGAAATCGAGTCTCTCCTTCGAAAATTGGAACCTGACATCGCCAACAAAAACGCCTCGCAACCACGCCTCCGACCACAAGAGCTCGCACAACCTCGTCTCCAGCCTCACCAGACTACTACGCTTCCAACTCGCCTAGTCCGGCGCCACTCGATCGCCTCTAGACCTCGCGGTGAACCCGATTCCAACCCCACCCTTAAACCCTATATACATCTCGTTCTGCCATCACCGGCCATGGAAAAATTCTTGAACAATTTTCTTGACTTCGCCATCGTTCACACTAGCTCCGAGCAAAATCTCAATGCCTAAATCGACTTCGTTCGCCAGAGATTGAATAAAACCCAATTTCATTCTAATGCGAACTGTTCTTGAGTTACTTAACTAAAAATCTTCATTCAAGTTTTAAAAATCATCATTTGAAGTTTAGATTCAGGTTATAATCCTGAATCAATATTTCACAACAATTAATTTTTTTTAGCAAATTTTGTTTGATCACCTGTAAACAATGTTACAGTGGAAATATAACCTACTGTATGTTTAATTGCTTTATAAAATCTTGTTTAAGGATTAAAACACTTGATTTATTTGAAACCCCGGGCTTGTCAGTGATTTAAAACAAATAAACTTTAGTTTTGAAAACGATTTAAAATCCCTGTATAATGTTTTACAGGGTACACAGAGTTTACTGGGATATCATACACTGGAACATGAACAAGCAGTTTGTAATTAAAGTTTTTAATAAGCTTGAATTCCTTTACAAGATTATGTTACTCACCTGTCAAACTAGAAACAGAGATTTATATTTTTGTATTTTAAAGGATGCAGTTTTGTTCTTCCCAGATCTTCTTTCCCTCTTTTGATTAGTTGAATAACCTTGCTCCAGTTTGTTGAATAAGGTGATGTTTACTTTTATTTCCTTTTATTTTCTTTTCTGATCTTTGCAAAAATTTGTTGAACGTATAAACCAAGACAATTTCCATGTATATAAGGAGGACATACATGCTCAAGTAGAGTACAGAGCATCATTGTAATGTATACTTATTCTATACAAGCTTTGTACTTTGTAGTGATGGGTAGGCTTGAAAACATTAAATGCAAGCATGTATTCTCAGCTGAAATTTTCCTTGATGTTGCTAAAGTAAATGGCATTAAATGAAAGCATTGTTATGAAATGTTCCCTTGTATTTACAGCATGCCGTGTTCATGCTATATATATTTATAAGTACTATTTTGTTTAAATACTTTACTCTCTTGTATTTCTTGTTCCCTTTGTACATTACAGCCATCTTATCATATGGTTGCAAGTGCTACTTCCTTTGTTTTGTTTTGCTGAATACTACATTTCACTATATGTTTGAATGTATATTTCTTTTAAATGTATATGTTTGTTTTATTACTTATGAATATGAGTGAAAATCTATTTTTATTTTATTGTTAAGGTTTAGCAAATGGTTTACTTTCTTATTTTTTATATTTGTTCAAATATCTATTTTAAATGTTTATTTTTACTTCAATACCTATTATTATTTATTTATTATTAATAAACCATTTAAACTTAGATTTAAACTCGAATTCTATATATATAATGTTTAAATTTAAATGATTTAACAATTTTTAATTTGGCTCCGGGGAAACTCGCTTACTTTATCAATTAATTTACTATTTTTATTCAAAAATCTCAATAATTATTAATTTAAATAAATTTAAAATTCGGGGTCGTTACACGAATCCTCTTTTGAATAGTGCTTTACTTCCAATACTTCCACTCGACCATACTATAACCACTCGATGGAACGCCATGCCATGATTTGACTATAATCAAAGCGGAGCTTTCATATTGAAAATCCATAGTGTTCTTAAGTCGAGAGAATTGTGTAAATCAGTCACATCGATATTTTCTGTTTGACCTTAGTTATATTAACCAACTAAAAACTATCGAGTGAGTCATTCCACAGTTATCCAATAACTATCAGTATGTAACACCTAGGTGCCCACAACGGTCATGAGTAATACACTGCCCATCATTTGGAGAGCGTTACATACTCTATTCTCAACGAATACATTGATATCCAGTCTCGATGCATCTTGACTAGGAACATTTGAAATGGTATATTTGTTTTATTATGATAAATTACTCACGGTTACAACACTTTGTAACTACTATCACAAAATATGCCATTTATGGATTTTCTATTAAATATACTTTTAATTAAATTGATTAATTAATATAAACACGTTATATCAAGTATATAATAGAAAGAAAATACCTTTATTTCGAACAAGATTGGTCAACGAGTTAGATATATGTAACAAATTACATAATTTCCCCTAGGGCATACCCTAAACTTTATCACTTATAACTTCCGCACATCTCTAATAAAATATTCTTATGTTCATATGGATATTCCTTATATACAATGTGGATTCTTTGTTGCTACCCTACAAGCATTCATAACTCTTTTATTCATACCCTAAACTTTACCTCGTCTTGATTAGACAATCATTCATATCTACTCCATATCAAAATTTGGTTTGGTTTTCACTACTCTTTATAAAACTAAAACTTCATCATCATGAAAAATTTCCCTTTTCAAAGACTTTCTACAACAATGGTTTACTTCTTTAAAAGTAGAATTTTTAAACTCAAAACATTTATTTATGTTCAAAAACTCAAACCATTTTTTTTCAAAAACATCTTCTACAACTTAAAAAAAATAAAAACTAGAGTAGAAAAGAATAACATCCATCCTATTATATTCCTACTATTCATGCTATTTCACCTTTCAACCATAATAGAGATTCTAATAGCCGAGGGAAACTTCTAAAAGATACGTGCAATTGCTTCATCAATCTAAGCACCTATCTAAAACATATGTGTAATTACTACACATATCCATGGAATTTATCCATTCTTCCATCTGATTCTTATTATTTTTCTCATATATTATTTCTAAGTACATTGCTACCCCTATTATAAATTCCTAACATTGTTTCCATCTAAATTTCTTAATATTGCTACTATCAAAATTTCTCTTACCTAAATGACTTCTACCAAATAGCTTTTTTCCTCTTTTATTGCATTCCCTATTTACTCATTGAAGTGTGTTCGCCTCCTGCTTTAGTTATTAGAATTTTCTTCATTAACATGAAAATATATATATATATATATAAATCTATTTCAGCTATTATTTTCAATATTTTCCTTATAAGGAAATATTCCTGTAACGACCCGTGAACTTCGTTGACTAAGTCTGTCATAATTTCCATAATTTATAGTAAAATGAATGTTAGGAATTAGATGTAGCAATTGTAATTAAAAGTTAACAATAAAAAAAATTATATATATTTAAAACGAAATTCCAATTCAATAAAATAATGTAAATGTTATGATTTGATTTTTAAATAGAAATATGAGAAACAAGAGTAAGTATTGAATAATATGTTATTTATTTATGGTATTGAATAAAAATTGGTAAGCCAATTGTAATTAATGGTAATAATGTGATATAAGCTAATAAATTAGATTTCAATGCAACACCCATTAATGAATGTAATTGAAAAAGGATTTAGGTAAATGTATACTAGGTTATAAATCAAATAGAAGGAAACAAATGTATATATCGAATTGATTAATGAATAAATATACATTGAATAGTAATTGAATGTACAGTTAATGGAAATTGTATAAAAATCAATAATGATAATTAGATGTGCCTTATTGATAATTAATTCCATAATGGAAAGAGTAAATGTATTCATTTGAATATAAAATTGCAATTAGGTAGGGATTGTTAAGTAACAATGTTAATGCAAGGTAAGTGATGCTAAATTAAAGTCAATAATAATGAATAGTGATTAATTCAAAATTTGTAACATATATTTTAAATTACCTGCTTATTTGTTAATGGAATTAGAATTTGTAATAAGTGATAATAAAATAAATGAAGGTTACACTGAAATAAAATAACGTTCATTAAATGTTGAGTAATCATAGGGTCATATTTATTAAAAGCGTTACTTTAATAATGTGGATTAATTGAGAAATTAGTACTAGAAGCATGTAAAGTAATAACTAAAAGGGAAATACGTTATAAATTGATTTTACCTAAACTTAAGTGTAAGTTAAAGGTTGAATTTGGAACTTATCCATTTAATTTGAAACTTATTAGGATAAAATGGGATTCAATTTATAATGAGGGTTTATTTTAAGAAATCGAAATAAATTCTTTAAATGAGAGAATTAAGCTACTTTAAATTGAGATGGGAATTTGTTTAAAGAATTACAAATTAATAAGTAAATCAAGATGGTAAAATTTATGAATTATAGAATTTGAACCTTTAATAGTGAGTTAATTTATTTAGATTATAATAGTTGAATTTATTGCAAACGAATGAACTCAAATATGTAATTATTACTGTAATTTAAAATTTTAGTTGAAAATGGGAAATATTTATGTGATAATTTTAAATCCAATGGTACGCCCTTTTATTTGGAATTATGAATGAAATAATTATGGGTAAATTCAATTTAATAGAAATTTTGGAAATTTATTTATAAATTTGAATTTTATGAGATTGAAAATTTAACGCTAAAAATTTATGATTGAATCAACATTAAAATGACATCTGAAATTGTTTAATTTCTGTAATTGTTTAAGAAATAAAAATGATAAGAATTGTCTATTATAGAATTAAAATTTGGAAGTTAATTTAATTAATTAATTTTCAATTTATTTTATTAGTGGGAAAATAGCCATTTTGGCGATTGACTCGGATTTTGACGAAACCAGTTTCATCGGATCCGTAACGGTGAATTATAATAGTGTTTCAAGTTTCGTAGTGATCGGACTTGATGTTTGATCGTACGGACTCGAAACGCCTTGAAATTTATGCATTGAAATCAATTGAAATCAATTTGGAAAATATTGTTTTAGCATAACTTCTTCATATGACGGAATTTGAACCTGAAACCTTTTCCGTTGCGTTTAAAATATTTTAAAACATCTATTTGGATATATGGGTTTACCTAATTTCGTTCCGGGGTCAGAACGGGCTTTTTGGGCCAACTATCGTTTAGCACGTTTATAATTCGTGTCCATCTATTCTATTGCAGTTTGTCTATAAATAGGCTGTTATAAACCCTAAGCAGCCTCTATTCCTCATTTCTCTATGTATAGAAACTTCTGTACTCCTCTTCTTCAATGGCAACAAACAATTCTAGATCCAATTTCAAATACAAATCCAAAGCCTAAAATTTAAAGTCCTCAAAAAAAATATATATATATATATATATATATATATATATATATATGCTGATGCTCTCGACGAGCGTAATTCAACGGCGTAATTCATTTTTCGATTCGGGTTGTAGTTTGACCAGATATTGGGCGTTTAGTTTCGGCCGTTCATCGCTCGACGACGAACGTCGTCGGATCAAAGATTCCCTTCTGGGTTTTGTAGAGATCGGCAAGTGGAATTCATCGGTGGAAATTGCAAGGTGGATCAACGGCTGGATCGTCAGAAATGTGCGATTAGGGTTAACGTTGGGTGGCGGCCGGCCGTGACAAGGGGGGGCCGGACCTAGGGGGTTGCGTGCGGCTTGCCAAGGGGCGTTCGGCGGTGGTGGTCGGCGACCATATGGTGGCCGATGGTAGGAGCATGGGGCGGTCAAAGCTCGGTAAATGGCACATCTTTTGGGTTGGAACGGTAGGTAGCTGGAAGTTCGCGTGTGAGGCGAGAGATGGCTCGCTAACGTGTAAAGATTTTTGGGTATTTTATTTATTTTCTTTTATTTTATTTAATTTTGTTTCAACACGTTTTAATTTATAACTTTCACATACGGACTTAGATTCAAGCGCGATTTTTTTGGTTAGGATCGTAATAAAATTCCGGACGATTTGACGCTGGTTTGGACAGATTTGGAGACAGTTGAATTTTTGGGTTTAAATTGAATTTTTAATTCAATTTAAATTCAAAAGCTGAGTGTTTTAACCCACTCACAACTTCTAAGATTTCTTATGTTTGTTAAATTAAATATTGATGTGATTTAAAATTTATCTATGATTGTTTGGGCATATATTTAATCATCATCTCAGTTAGATAGCATTTATTTAAATTAAATTATTATTTAATTTTATTATTGCATATAATTTGCCAGTTAAATTTATTTATTATTGCATATAAACTGCCAGTTAAACAGTTATTAATTTTTATTGAATATAAACTATTCATTGATGCCTGTTATATTTTATATGCTTTATATTGATGTTTTGTTTAAATTGGATGATGATTGTAATAAATGGTTGTTTATTGATATTTGGATGAATGGATGCTATATTTTATATTGTATAAACTGCAAGTTATTATGCATTTTCATTCCATTCGGGATTGCGGTTTGAAATGATATATAACCGTAAACTTTTATCTTTAAAACTACGAATTGAAATGATAAATATCCGTATCACTTGACCATAGGATAGAAAATTATATACAGGCACCGTGGTCTATATATAAAATATTTTAAAGTGATTTTCTATGGTTTGGAAAGAAATATACGGTTTAATAAACATTAAATTTTGATATTATATAAATATTATTTTATATATATGGTTAAATTCTAAAATTTAAGCTATGTATAACTTGATGATGTTTTAAGTTTGATTTACAAATATTACAAGTTGGAGCTTTATTTAAGTGATACTGAATTTATTAAATAAATATTTCTAAACTAATAATAGTAAATTGAATTAAGGTATATATAAGATTATCAGATTTGGTTGGGAATTTTGGGAATATTTAAAGTCTTGAGATATATCAAAATTGAAATGTTTTATTGAAATTAAGGTATTATTGTTTTCAAAGTATTGGTTTTCGAAATTGTTATAACTTTGAAAGTAATATGGTTTGAAAAATGAATTTATTTGAAATAGAATTTATTTAAGAATTATCTATGAATATATGGATTTGAAACCTATTGAAATTGAAAATTTAGAAATATGACTTCAAAATGTGGTTTGGGTTTAAGATGATTTAAAAGAATATTTCAAGTTATCTAATTTAAGAAAGATTAGTGATTGGAAATTTGGTTTTATTTAAATAAGATATTATTGAATTGTTTTGGAAATGGAAATGATATATTATTGAATTGGGTTTTGAAATGGAAATAATACATTGATAATTTGGGTTTGAAATAGTGATAATATTTTGGTTTAAAGTATATACTATTTTGAAGTAAAGGATATGTTTGAAATGGCAAAAATATTTTGGTTTTAAAATATATACTATTTTGAAATAAAGAATATGTTTTGAAAGGGCAATGATTGTGTTTTAAAAGTATATATTTTTAAATGACCATGGTGTTATAATAACGTTTGGTTGTTAAAGAGACCGTGATCGGTTATGGACATACTCTCTGTCGATACCGAAAACCACTTTGACAACTGTGTACGCGGTGGAGTTTCCAGAATGAAGTAGGATGGTGGTGACGATCCTAAGGTATATACGTGGACCTAACTCCCGTGAGTTGGCATAAGGTGGCTAAAACAGGAGCGATTGACGGACCAAGGAGGTAGCACCTCTGATCGGACACACTTCTTCGATACCATTCTATTACTTGTGATTTATTTGGTGGCCACCCTTCGAATTGGGAGTGTTGTTCGAGGTGGGCGGTAGTGGCTGCTATGCGTCACCACCAGTCCGGATGCGTAATTGATATATCTACCCTGGCATTGCCTAGTTGTGCCATGTCACCTACCATAGCGAGCTTTACTATGATTTATGATTTCTCCCGTAGCCTGTGGAGTATCGAGGGTAGCCCCCATTTTGGGAGTACGCTAATACTGGATAGACTACTGGGACTATTACGTGTTAAGGGGAATATTGGGTCATTCCTTAATGCTATTTAAAAGTATGTTTATTTTATATTAGACATTATTATAATAACGAATATTACTACATAGTAAATAGTTTAACGGATCCTTAGGGGATGTGAATCCCAAGCATCTCTTAAGTTACTGCACTCACGTTAGACACTGGATAAGAGATGTCAAACCCCGTAAACATCTCCGACGTCGTTTACACTCATATTTATTTCATTGATTTAACTTACATAAGATCTTTTAGTTCTGACTCGAGTGTTTTGTCTTTTCAATTCGCTCGGGTTAGCCTGAGCATTTCAGGATTTGAAGGCTCTATTTCTGGAGGACGAAGACGAAGATTTTATTACTACTATTTATTATATCCCACTCACCATTGTATTCCGCTGCATTAATTATCATTCTCTGGTATGTGTAACTCTGATATGTATTGTATAAGTATAATCAAATGTTTTGTAAAACAGCTTCATGAACTGTTATTTGATTATTATATTTTTATCGTTCCGCTGCAAGATTCTATTTTGTTTCTTTTATTTCTCCACTTTTTATTATTTACCCCATAACTATCCACCCTTCTGTATGGTTTAAGTTGGCACGTATGTCTGCTTAAGCGTACAAAAAGGAGGGATGTTACAATTCCTCCTATCTTCACGATCGAGCATTCTTACTCTTCTATTCTCCTTACCTGTTTCAATCAAGTACCATTTCCATTTATCACCCGAAAGAATTTCAAAAAGGAACTTCCAAATTTATAAAAATAGAAAAAAATCATTGAGCCTAGCCTATGCTCTATTTTCAATTTATTTAAATGAATAATCACTTTGTCAAAAACCTTTAAATCCAACCAGTTTTAAATCAAGAATTTCAAATTTTCTGTGCTTCTCAAAATAACAACTTCCCAATAAATCATTGGGAAACCCATTCAAAACGTTTCAAAAAATTTCAAAAATCTTTTTGCTAAATTCTTTCACATGGGATCGAACTTAGAAATGGACTTTAATTGCCCTTTCTTATGGACTCTCCTTCTTTTCTACTATCGTTTAAAAGTTGTGGTTGGGACCTTAACAACCATTATATAAATGGAACTCCTATTACATGCTGTGAGTACTATGCTTATATTTTACAGGTACCAAGTAGTTTTACATTCATAAAATAAATTTATAGCTAGCATCATCATATGATAAATATTGATTAATTATTAGGCATAAATTTAAACATAATTGATGACATAATGAATTTCATTCTTTGGATTCACACTAGAAGTCAAACATAAATAAAATAGGCCTCAAGATCTTGCGGTTCTAATCAACTTAAGTTATTCTTATAATATATACATATACATACACACACACACATATATATATTCCATTTGCCCTTTCTAATCAACTTAAACTTCAGATTCAACGTGAAGATACTTTTGTTTTCTTATAAGGACGTATATTACAACAATATATCATGTATAATTATGTCCAAATTGAAAGTGGTAGAATGAGATGGTTTTGTCAACAACAACATCATATTAGATCAAAATTGTATGTGGGACTTCAAGATGCATTGAATGCTGGAGAACATAATGCAAGTATGACATTTTCCCCTTCTCTTTGTTATAAAATATATACATATACATATAAAAACACACATATATGTATATATAATTTTATATCAAATTAATTTTTTTGATATAGGTAACATAGGCAGAAGAGTAATATTACCCCATTCGTTTAATGGAATTCCATGTAGTATGTACTAACGTTATCAAGATGCAATGGCTTTAGCACAAAATTTTGGAAAGCCTGATTGTTCATTACAACGACATGCAATTCTACATGGGATGAAATCATATCAGAACTATCACCTGGACTAACTTCCCAAGATCACTTAGATCTTACTACTAGAATTTTTCATGACAAATATGAAGAATTGAAGCATGATATCTACGACAAACAAATTCTTGGATTGATTGCAGCACATATTCATGTCATCGAATTTCAAAAAAGAGGACTACCCCATGCTCATATGCTTATTATTCTAGACTAAGAAGATAAATTACATAGCCTAGATGATTATCATGCTATTGTAAGAGCTGAAATCCTGAATTATGATGAAGAACCAGAGTTGTACAACATCGTCATTAAATAGATGCTTCATGGGCCATGTGGAAGAGAACGACCAAATGCTTCATGTATGAAATACGGAAATTGCAAAAAGAAATATCCAAAGCAGTTTTTGCTATGTACTATTCAAGGTAATAATTCATATCCTATTTATCGAAGGCGGGATAATGGTATAAACGTCGCACTAGACAATGATGTTGTTGGGTTGTTCCATATAACCCATGGCTATTGAAAAAGTATGGTTGTCACATAAATGTTGAAGTTTGTAGTAGTATCAAATCTGTCAAATATTTATATAAATAAGTATACAAAGATCCGGATCGTGTGACAATGGAAATTCATCCAACGTTGAAAACGATGAGATTCAAAAGTTTTTAGATGCAATGTTGATATGTCCCCAAGAGGCCTTTTGAAGAATTTTTGAATTCTCATTGCATTCAATTTATTCTTTAGTTCAACGTCTACAGATACACCTTCCAAGCAGGCAACAAGTGACTTATCATGCTAACCAAACAGTTCATGATGTTTTATTGGATGAGAACCTCTCTATATCAATGTTAATTGAATTCTTTAATACAAACTCATAAGATTCAAAAGAAATGCATTTTTATCCTGTGAATTTCCAAATAAATACACATGCATATCAGATATTAAAAAGTGGCGATGAAGAGCATCACATAAAAAGATCATAGGACGAATTTACAATGTTTCTCCATCAAAAGGAGAATGTTACTTCTTGCGAATTCTTTTGAATCCTGTAAAAGGACCAACATCATTTGACTATCTTCTAACAATTGATGGTATCAAATACCCAACGTTTCGACAAGCAGCGGAACAGATGGGATTATTTGAAGAAGACCAAAGTATAAGGGAATGTTTGGTTGAAGCATCAAACACGCGAATGTCGTCATCTTTAAGAAGATTATTTACAATGAACTTAATTTATTATATGCCAATGGGAGTCATAAATTATGGGAAGAATTTCTATTATGGTTGAAGACTATCCAAGTTCAAGCACAATGGCTCGACCTATACTTGAAAATCATCTTCTATATGATCTTAATGATATAATAATGAATCATCAGAAATTAGTATCTGACTTTGATTTTCCAAGTATTAGGAATGATAAAAAAGATAATTCCCTCGCATCAAAATTAATAGAGGAGCAATATTCTATAGTAACACCTAAAGTGGACTTTACATTTACTGAGAAGTTAAATGAATGTCAAAAATATGCATATACTACAATTACTAATGTCATTTACAATAAGGAGAACAAAATCTATTTCATAGACGGTCTAGGTGGGATGGGAAAGACCTTTCTTTATCGAGTTGTACTTGTAAAACTTAGACAAGATGGTTTAATTGCACTTGCAATGGTTACATTGGGATAGCCACAACAATCTTACCAGGTGGTCGAACAGCACATTCTGGTTTAAAATCCTAATCAATCCAACTTCAACATCAATGTGTATGATACCTAAACAGTCTGAAGTAGCCAAATTATGAGGTTAGCGGCCGTTCTTATTTTGGATGAAGCAACAATGAACCACATATATGCTTTCGAAGCATTGAATAGAACATTAAAAAACATATTGGGAAATGACATGCCATTTGGAGGTAAAGTTATAATCATCGGAGGAGATTCTAGAAAAGTTCTACCAGTTGTACAAAATGGTACAATATTAAAAATAATTGATGCATGCACAGTTAAATAGTCATTATGAAAACATGTAGAAGTGATCCATCCCACTCAAAATATGAGGTCCAAAGAAGATCCATTCTATGCAAATTTCCTAATACGGTTGGTGATAGAAATGAGCCACATATATGTGAGATCAAGATAAGAATTCCAAAAGAAATGGTTATACCATGGGAAGATGAAAAATCAATAACCGCTCTAATAAATTCAACTTTTCAAACTTATATGTGAATGCATTCAATATAAAATATATGATTAATGGGCTTTAATAACCCCACTTAATGAAAATGCGGATATGCTAAATAATCAAGTTATTAATTTTTTTCCTAGTCATCACCATATCTACTACTCTTTCAATTCTGTGGAAGATGATATAAGAAATCTATACCAGCTTGAAAATTTAAATTCAACAAATCTAACTGGTTTACCCCACAAAATTGGTCTTAAAGAAAGGTGCACCTATTATGCTACTAACACTACAAGGAAAATAGCATTTTTCGATGGCTGAAAACCGTCGGTGGCCGTTGGAAGCCATCAGAAAAAGCCGTCGGAATATAAGGCGTCAGAGCGTAGTGTTTCCGACGACTTCCGACACAGGGCGCCGAACATTTTTCCGACGGCCTCTGACGGCTTCCGACGGATTCCGACGGATTCCGACGGATTTCGACACTTGTCGAAAGCAGTCGGAAGCCGTCGGAAAAAATGTCCTATAGGTCGTCGGAAGCCGTCGGAAAACTATTACCTGAAAGCTGTCAGAAGCCGTCAGAAATCTGCTGTATTTTTTTTATTTCTGCTGCAATATAGCCTTCCATCCGCATTTCCCATCCAAACACTATTAAACCAATACTGCAGAATCCAGTATACAATATTCCAACCAAATATCAAAACCCAAACTACACAAAATTCATCAAACACACAAATACATCAAATTACATCAAAATAAAATACATAATATACATAACCATTCCAACATTCACAACAACCCCAACAACAAGTGTTCTACAATGTCATACATACACAACATAACACAAAATCATCAACATCCACATCATCATACAGCCACATAACCAAGTGTATCAAACATAATCTTACAAAAATCAACAACTACCTTCACCGTCTACCAAATCATATAAAAATAAAAAAAACATACCTGAAAAAGCAAGCAATCAATCACTCTCCTCCAGATCCAGAGCCAGCAGAGGAAGGGAAGCGGCCACCATACTGCTGCATGTACTCGGCGATACGCTGGTCTAGCAACTGTGTGGTCTGTATGGCCTGTCGGCGGTTCTGCTCCTCCAGTTGGGCCACTCTAGCCCGCAAATCTTCGATCTCTACTAGATCGATCTGAGCTCTAGTCTACCGACCCCATCTCAGACTGCTGGCCTACAATAAATATTTAATTTAGCTGTGTGATCTCTGTAAGTGTATTTGCAGGTATGCGAATTTTAACTGTAATTCTAAACACGCAATCATATGGCCTATTGATGGGTCATAGTGACATTATGGGAATAACTGTCCTAATGAAAGTCAAATGACTTAAAACTAGTAAATTAAACATTTATTGGGAGAGGCATAGGGTTTTGGGTACAAGATGCTTGTATAAATCCCTACGATTTAATTAATTATGACTTAAATATCAAATTAGTAGTAAAATAAATTATTTACCACTTGATTGCCAAATCCGTATCGTCTGCCATGCTCTGATGGATCCATAACGGACTCAAAAATAGCATCCTCCTCATCAGTCATCAGCTGACCTCGACCCGTATCAGCAAGGAGTTTCTGGCGCTGCTTCATAAAATTTTCCTGCATTAACAAATTAATAACATCATATCTTATTTCATTATAGTTTAACAAGCAGAACGATTACTAATACTGCATAAAATGAAATATGCTTACATGGCTCCTGTTGGTTTTATCGTCGTGCCATGTATACGAAACAGTCCCGTCCGGATTTACATGCTCGACAGCATGCGTACGAGTGAACACGTCCATATAGCCCACGGAACCATGCACCTCAGCTTCCTGAAGTTGATTTTTACATACAATTATTATACATTTAAAATTATATGGCATAAAATATTTACAATTATCATTCAGTAAATTTACCAACTCCTGCCGATACTGCTGAAATGACTTCGACCCTCCACGATCAATGACGGGATTTTTATTTCTATTTGCAGAGTTTCTATTCGACTCTGCCTGTACATTCAAAATTTGATACATTATTTTTCGATCACGTCAAATTAATAATTCAAAAAATTTTAGTATACTTGCCTTCGCCTTGTCAGTTTCCCAGTATGCCAACCATGCTTGCCATACGCTCTCCCCTATCCACCGTGGTTTCTTACCAGATTTCTTAATTTCAGATATCGAGTCCCTATAGTTCTTGCGCATCTTCTTCATCCAGTATCCTCGTGCCAGCAGCATATCGTCTGTTTGGATTTCTATCCCAGCCTGTGTTTCACGATAAAAAGCAAAAAATAGATTACACTGTGAATGATAAACAGTAGAAAAATGAAAAAAAACGAATTAAAAATGGAAAACAGAAAAATATACATACTAGGACATCCTGCCATATACACTCTATGATGTGGGGAGGGATGTTATCCCACTTCGGCCAGCAAGCACTCATCCTACTGTGATAAGAAGCTCTAGAGACATCCAGCACAACCTTCGAGGGAAGTAGGTCGAACCCTCTATTTTTAAATACGATACAGATAAGTACGTACATATATCATAAAAAAATAAGATGCTGAATAAAATTTAATTCTTAACCCTCTGCTCTAGGGACTAACGAAACTACTAGACGCTGTGGATCTTGCGATGGGCCACTGCCATCGCCACCTGATGATCGAGAAGAGCTCCTACCTCTATATGACATTATGATAAACCTGTGACATATATACACATTATATAAGAGAATAATAACATGGTAATGAAATATATTTCATATGTAAATGACATCAACGGTATAAATTGCTTAATTAATGACTGAAATGGAAATAGAAATGGAAGTCTGTTATACCTGATTCATAATGGGTCTACTGTTTCGACGATAAGCATATTTCATTGCATTTTTAATAAAAATTGCTAAATAAATGACAAATGGAAATGACATAAAACATGTAAACAATGGTAAACAGATTTGGTTTCATAGTCACATCAATTTCATAATACATCAAGAATTCAACATAGTTACATCAATTGCAAAAAAATCAAATTCAGATTTATATCAGTCATCATCGTCTTCTGATTCAGATTCGGTCTCGTTTTCTACGATATTTTCCTCTACACTGTCAAACGCTTCTACCAAAACATTTGATTCATCGATCAAAGGACCAAAATCTGTATGATCGTCTGTAATTATTATTTCGTTATTTTGCTCAAGATCTGCCTGATAAGCTTGTTCCTTTGGAATATTCTTCCCATCGAATGTTAATCTGGTCTTTGTTTTAAAAACTGCAGACCAATCTGCTTTATCTCTTTTTAGAGACGGATAAGGAGCGTAATAAACTTGCAATGCTTGTTTGGATAGTATAAAAGGATCATACTTGTGATAGTGCAATGTATGCTTTATTTCGATAAGATTATAATCCTTGTGCACATTAATTCCAGAACCTGGAACATTGCCAAACCAATTGCATCTAAATAGAAACACCTCCTCCGCGGGTCGTAAGAAATATGTCAGTTGCAAAATTTCTGTTAGAATGCCATAAAAATTTCTGGATCGTTTCCGTTATTACTTAAAGCGAACTCAACAAATACGTTTATACCATTATAAAAATCTTCTTTTATTGAGCCCCTCAGTCCTTTTCTTTGGTACATCCATCTCCTCTGATCAACAAAATAATCTATCATTTTTCCTATTTGAGAAAATGAGAAGTTCAAAATTTAATATTTATTTTCAAGAATACAAATTCGAAAAAGATTATTTTCATGGTCATATAATATTTGAATTTAAAAAACTACTTCACAAATTTAAAAATATTTTCAAATAGGGCACATTTTATTTTTTAACGTATCGATACAAAAAATTGTACAAAAATATTTCTTTTTCCATGGTCAGACATCCTACTTCCCATTACAAACACAGTATGCATTTACATTTCATATATTACTTCGTCTCAAACGATTCAACAAAACTTCGACAGCATTTCCCTTTTGTTCCCTGCATTGTACACAATGTGTGTATGCAGGAAACAAAAAAGAAAAGTTAGACCGAAATTTTATGAACCGTTTGAGACGAAGTAGTATACAAAATGTAAATGCTTACTATGTTCATAACTTGTCCAATACAGGGACAAATCCAACAAACATTGTACCAGATGAATATAAATGGTCGTTTTTCGAAAAAAACGACTATTTATACAACGATCATGTACAACACTCGTCAGACGGGGCCAAAAACTCTCTAAGGGACATTTGTCAATTAGATATGCGCATTTTATGAAAAAATACAGTTTTACTAACTGTTCACATTTACAAAAATATATTTTAATTTAACACATTTATTCGACGTATTACATCAACTTAAGGCTCGTTCGATGCATTTTTGTTGTTGCATAAGTCAATACGTGCACAATATAATATTCCTAGCTCGTGCATTCATTTTATCTTATTCCAACTAACACAATACAATGATAGCAGTGCTACACACATATACAATTGTAGAATCAAGGCATACACAACGATTTACATATACACGAACAACCACAAATTATACATGTTTTTCACAATTTCACGATAAAAGATGAAATAGGAATACCATGGAATGTTAGAAACTATTATAACACTATTGGAAACAATTTCAATCACCAATTAGCCCTAACTAGTGCAAACCCGTGCTTCACACATGGGTTGGTGAAAGTAGTGGTATAATTATACAAAGGCGGTAATAGTTGAAAAGCAGTTTAAGAAATTGGTTCATTAAACATCAAGCAGTAGCCAACTTTGAGCAGCAATGTTGCATTACAGGGAATTACCGTATGAAACTTGTAAAATAAGGGTATGTTATTATTAGCTTTTTGTTGGCACACAACGACTTATTGTTTATATTGTTGATAAGCTGCATATTACAATGGGTAAAAGAGTAATCGTTCGGAGTTAACAGGCACTTGTAAATAATAAATAATGATAGTGGAATATAATAGCAACGAAACGGTATAATTTTTCTTAAACAAAGGTTGATGTGGAGATGGAATAGTTTGTTCAAACTCATCAATTTGTTAAAAATACGGTCTACGGTAGTTGTAAGGCAAAGTTTCTTAGAAATGAAAAATACAAAGTTCTCTATTTTTAGAATAAATTTGTACATATCATCACCGACTTACTTGCAAATTCAATCACTAAGTGAATCAATCGGTGTGAAGGACGACAACTATACATATATGTCGAAATAAAGACAAATGGCACATGCAGATGTTGAATTCGCTATAGTTGAGCAAGCACAACAATATCCCTAGTAAGTTAAAGCACCATCAAATGTATCAACTTGTTGGCACTCAATTATTTTTTAGGGACTGCTAAATCATTGAAGTTTGAAGTAAGCGATACTGATAACCCAGCAAACAATACCAAAGGTATGGATTGGATGCCAAACGCAGAGGAACAAAATGGAAGTTAATATAGAAACAATTAAGAACATTAAAACAAACTGAGTATAACAACAAGAATATGAAAATGCAAAGCTCATTAACATAATGGATGTTCAGTACAGAATGACAAAACTCCAGCCTTTTGTACTGTGGAAAGGAGAAAAAAAATTAAATGAGCGGATAGTAGGCCTACTCATATAAAAGGGAAAAAACAGTAGCAAAACATTAAAATTGATGCACAGAGAATTCTTCTATGCAGAATAATGAAAGGAATGCAGCCCAACCAAGCCCACTACCTTGAGATGCAAAAGACAGGTTGTGAATGCTGAGTATGCTAATAACAAATCCAACCCTAACAATGCTAACATTGAATTGCTATGGTGTTGTACTGCATTGGCCATGGCTGTAACATAAAGGTGAATGAAAGTTATTAGTATACAACAAATAACTTTGGTTAAATATTCATACACATACAAAACAAAATATTTATATGTAATGAAATCAAGTTGTTGCATATGTGGGTGTGGTAGATCTCTTGATAATGCATATAATAGTCATTGTAGAAAGGGTAGAACAAAAAAGTTGGAAGTAATGACTGTATAGTTGAATAAGCTAATGTAAAAAAATATATTCCATTGGATATGACAGAAAGCAATTTGTAGACTGATTATATTTTATACTGCGGGAAAAAAGTTTATATATATTTATGACAGTGGCAATCATATTGGAAATCAATAATCTGCAAATAATACAATCAGTAGAGACAATTGACATATAAGTAAAAATTTATAGCATATCCCTTTCTTTTACAATCTTTTGTTCTAGTAATGATGCTAAATTATGTTTGATCAAACTAAATAAAAGAAGCAGTAGAAAAAATTCCGACATGTATTCTGAAACTATATTTGCAATATACAATTTTTCATGGGGCTTATAATTTACTAATACATATCATATAAAAGCTATCCCATGGTTTAACCGATCTTTACTACAGTTCATGAAATTTACATCTAAATCATTAAATGATCATTCCAAAGCCTGTCCATAAATATAAGTAATCAAATAGAAATTTTAATTTAGGAATTAAACACTAAAATCAATTTATTACTTAATAGTCCAAACATAGTCAATATTCCATTTAAATAAATAATTTAGTAGTGGGCAATTTTATATTCAAATTTTTATGTTCTATGTAAATTTTTTTAACTTTAATTAAAGTAAAAAAAAGTGATATTCTAAGTCAATGTATTTATAACAGCATCCCCAAAACAATTTTTTTAGATTATAAAATGTAAAAAAGTTTCCCTTGAAAAATATAATTAGAATGTAATACATGAATAGTCTTAAAAAAGCAAATGCATGACCTTATTATATATCACACCATCGAAAAGTAATAGAGTTTGTAGCTATTATATTTGTCAATAGTTGACATGTACATGAAGCAAACGAAACATCTCCAAAATGAAAAGGACTTATTTCAGAGAGTTAAAAACATGTTTAATGCAGTTTAAAATTTTCATTTCATTGTTTACCAACACAAATTGAGTTCTAATCAATACACCTAAGTTTGTAGTAATAGTTTGTAGAACCATTTGCAAACACAAATACATGTAAAATCAAAATAAAACATATAATGACCAAGCTGTATTTCAGTAAATTGTAATAATTAGGAAAGTAGGACTGCAACGGTAATCTATAGTACTGAGCAAAATTTGTGGAACTATAATAGAAATCTATAGAAATGGAATAGATATAAATTGAGGAAATTAGAAATTATAAATTGGGAGCACAACGTTATAAAATCTCATGCACAAGTGCAATGATGCGAAGGGTAGGTGCAAGGTCAATATTAGTTTACTGGTAAGGAAATATGTCCTTTGTTAGGGTAACCTGGATATTAAAATGTACCTATGTTTGGAACTGGATGTATGTATACTTGGGTAGTTGGAGAAAGGTCCGCTGTTGAAGTTGTGTGAGAGAAGCATGTTGAGTAAATCTTTGCTAGTAATGTACACACCACTTATTGAATTGTTTATGTGTATGGATACATGTCCAGATGCAAGGATATGCCTTTTGAGTACAGTTACGACGACGAATATGTGTAAGTTGTGAAGTTGGTTACCTTGTTGATGCAGTTCTGTATTGGATTGCCATGGTATGGAATATAGTTTTCAAGGGTTTTTATTTTTCCAAATCTATCTGTGTGTATGAGTATTTTCGAACATGGCAGATAATGTCGTAAGGTTAATTTATAGCATGAGTGGATGTATGGTCAGGGCATGATGAATTGCATTGGTGTTTGCAACGTACCTTTTAGGAGCATGTTCTTGTTTTTAATTGCCGAATAAATCTTTTCTCATTCTAAGATCGCTATATTTCAGTGGTAAGTTCTCGCGGTGCCTGCAATTAAATAGACGCTACAAAACTACAGTAAAGAATTGACTCATTATCTGTTGGTGTGTTGTATAATTTGAAGGAGGACATAACCATAAGCGGGGATAAGTGCACCTGGATTCCTTGAGACTCCAAGATGAACTGCAGCAGTTAGATATTCTCGTCAGTCTGCACATGACATGATTGTATTAAAATTGCATAATGACATAAGACAATGATGGTAGGAGGAATCCTCGTTACGAAGCTAGGTAAGAAGGTACCTGTCTATGGATGTCAATTTGATATATTTTGGCATTAAAATGCACGGGTGGAGCTAAAGGGGAAAAAATGTTTTGTGAGACACAAAGATGTCACCAAAGATGTCAGTCTGATACCACATACTAATATTTAGCTTTCTTTCATCATTGTACGAACTATAGACGGTATATCCTATAAATAAAGCTTAAACATGTTATTTATAATGCAGTCAGGATCTCTAGTAGCATGCTTCTACTATATGCATTATCTAATATCATGTAGAACCTGAATACCATTGTATATCACCATGTTTATATTGGAAGTAACAATCAACGGCAGCCTAATAGTACATGTGTCCATGTTTGGGTGTGTGTGTGTGTATCTCTATGTATGTATGCGTCCATGTTTGGGTGTGTGTGTGTGTATCTCGATGTATGTATGCGTCCATGTTTGTGTGAGCATGCATTCATGGTCCGAAGGTTACTGGCTCTTGTTTAGCATACGAAGTGTTTGTTCAAACATCAAAATAAACATACATGTCCACTATTGAGCCCAAACACCAAAAATCAAACACGAACCCCTAAATGCTTTAAGGAAAAAGCAAATTGGCGACATACACAAAGGATGGGAAACAAATGTAATGTGCAATTATTCCTACTTTAATTAATTCCACAACACAGTAAAATTGGACAAACAATCTTGCATGTTTATCAAACCTGACAGGAAGTAGAATGTTTCACAAACATCGAAAATAAAATCGAAGACATCACATACAAATCATAAAAAAATCAATAATATGCGCATTATACAACTTTTAAAATCAATAATAATCAGTTCAGCTGAAGAAAAAAAATTAAAAGCATTAATGACAAAAAAGCACATGTAATTACTGCTATTCAGTAGTCTATAGAGACCAGATTAATCATACATAATTAAAATCTCAGACCTGTGCAACTTTCCTAAAAGTTTTGAGAAACTTGACCGAACACAGTAGATAGGGTACAGTTTATGAATTCATGTTGATATATTCATAAGTCTAGCCGTAAATCCCCATTTCATTTGCCCTGTCAATCAATTTACTCATTTAAGGTCATGTTACCAAGAAATGACCCAAAGGCATGAAAACATCATCGGATATGAAAATGACCTAAATATTTTGTAAATTAATAAGGTTATTTGCAGGCCATTGAAATAATCAGGCGTAAACTATTATGAAATGTACTTTATTTTGTTTACATGAAAAAAAAGTAATGTTTGAGTGATTATATTCAATCAAAATTTAAGTATTGTTTGACCGATGCCTAACATTTCTTTGTTTATTCTCTAGCAAAAAACTGATGAAATTTTAAACAAAAGAAACTGTGGCATGTATGTCCTACTTCATTAATTATGCTATAATATACATGAATTACCAATGTTAAAAAAATTCTATGAAGTCCAATATGGACGATGTTCATAGACATGGAAAAATACCCTGTATATATAGCAACAAAATTCAGTTTTGAATCACATTAAATTTAGAGCACACTATTAATGGATAGCTTCATATTTGCATATCCTTACATGTATTTCCTTTCCAAAAATTAACAAATTTCTCCCACAAATATGAACTATGAGTGATTTATATAATCAAATGCAAAAGATAGTGAAATGATAATTGTTCAAAATGCAAACGTAAATGATACATACCTTGGTAAAAATGACGGATCGTAGGCTGCCATCCGATGGTAATTGGTGAACAGAAGAGGTTGGTGGCTTCTATTTGATAGTGGATAGCTGAAAGGGTTGGTTATGGAATCATGGTAGCTGGTGGAGCTAGTTGAGGTAGAAGAATCGTCATATCTGATTTAAGCCTTCTAGATTCATAATCATAGAAACACCTACCTACCAAGAGATAAAGAAATGTTAATAATGTGTGGATGGTTAGCATTTCTGGTTGTAAGTGAAAGAAGTATGTAAAATAGCATTAGACTTTCTTTGTTGTTGGTATATTACAGTTTATACATATCCAAAAATCTTAGTACCATAAATGCAAAAAAATTACTATAGTCGCTGAATGCTAAGAGTAAAACCATTATATTGATTTAGCAAAGTGAACATGAAAATACATTAAGAAATTATGACTACTAAATGAATGCAACTTAGTGATGCAATGGATGAAGTTGTATATTTTGTTCTATCAGAATCCACCATGTTACATATTCTACCATTCAAAAACTGAGTAAAAATTTGATAGTATGCTACACAATCCACCATGTTACAGAAAACTGATACTTGATTATACTTATCCGAAGTTAGTAAATAAGTTGACAATATGCTACAAACATAATTTAGTATTTATAATTAAATCCTTTTGATGTTTTGTGTGCATTTTCCCTATAGCTATTTGTTGCACAACTACATATCTAAAGCTACGCGTAATCAATATTGCACCAATTATTTGTAATTGCTATGTATTCTAATTTTTTTTAAATAAGTCAGATTCACCATTGAAAATGCAGTGTGAATTTTCAGAATAAAGTAATCATTGTTGCATCAATTACCCAACATAGATCATTAAACCATGTTATATACTTCTTATAATGTGTTATGGCATAGAAAATAAAACTGAACCACATATAAAAAATAAACCTAAAAAATTTGAAAAAAGACAAATTCTACAAATTCATATACCATCATATTATAATAGAGAATAAAGACTTTTCTATTCTACATGATAGGTACTGAATTAATCCCAGGCTTATAAATAAAAATTAGGAGCTACTAACTAATATATTCTAAGTAATTTATTATATTTCTTGATTACACATAATATCCAAGCTACGTTGTCATTGGGTAAATTTATTTTATTGCAATCACATTATATTATTTAAAGTTAACATAGCTGAGAAGTAAAATAAAAGAACAATGGTCATACATAATTACACACCCACCAGGAATATTAAAGATAGATCTAAGTAATGAGTGTACATCATAACAAACCATATAAATTATCCTTATATTATGAAGACTGTCAAAATAAGTTCTAATGCACATGTACATACACTTAATAAACCAAGAAATTTAATACCTAATAAGCCGTTGGCAGTTTTTCCTTCAAAAAAAAGTTAAAAGGGCACCCCGTCCTCGATGCGCACACTAATGTAAGACTGCTTTTTCAATGAATTTTTAATATGCATCATCCAAGTTATTGTGTTAGCTTAAGAAACCTTGGTTTCAAATATCCATTCCAGCTAAAGTATTTTGATATAAGAGCTCAAAATAAATTATAAAATCCAAATATTTTTCTCTAAATTAGGACTAAATTTTAAACCTCGTATTGGAAAACAATGAAGATGTGAACCTTTTTTAACCATCATGCCTTTATACGAAGTGGCTAACATTTCAATACTACACAAATTCAATGGATGCATTAGTCATAGTTTTAGATACATGTTTACCATCAATAATCCATCATACAATTAGGTTTAGATATACTTGATTTAAAGTGAATGACCTTTATATTAAATTGTTTATTTCAATCGTTAAAGAAAAATCATAATAAACTGAAATAAAATTGTGTATAAATTAATGAAAGAAATATTTACCAGTGGAGCTAGATAGGTGGATGGAAAACACATACATTACATTCCAACTGAACAATCAAAAATTGGGTAAGGTGTTGACACAGTTTTTTCAAATCAAACTACTGGGTTCTTGAGGAAAAATATCAGCATTTTCCAAGTAAAATTCTTAAAATGTCTTCCTAATCACCCAAGAAAAACTAAAATAACCACATCAATTACACAAACAATGTATATGCCAAATTCTGCAAAACACACTGTAGACTATGTCTATTTACGTTTACTCTTTATGATAACATACTATAGTTAAAAGATAACTTATCATAGGTGAAGTGTTGCTTCAATTGTGTCTAGTTATTTGTAATAGCTTTAAATTTCCATGGGCTCGTTATTCATTTTTAAGGCCTATCTTAAATGGTTCTCAGTTCTTGTGAACTTAATGGTTTATAGCTCTTATTTATTTTTGTAACCTTAATTATGCCTCAAATTACAATTGATTAAAACATACCAAGCAATCAAAGATAAATATTTATGCTCGATAGTTTTCTAAAATTCATACTACTATTCGTAAAAGAAACTAATTTGAATTCAGTATGATGCAAATGACTTTATTTAGCTATAAGCTGTTGATAAAAAAGGAAAATATCTCACATATTTGAGATAAAATGATTTCTATCTTAAATTGATAATTTGTAATTCTCTATTGCAATAGATCTGAAAAGCTTAACTGAATCTAAATTTGACCCCGAAAACTTGTCTATTCGTTCTTTTGAATCAAAAGAAATAAAATAAAGAAGGAATTATGAAAATTACAATTCTTGTTATGATCTTGGGTTTCCTAAGTTTTGCTGTTGAAAATATGGCATTGATATCTTATATTAATCTATATAAGCAGCATAAAACTTGCAAGGCATCGGGAGTTAGCGAAACAAAACTTTATTAATATAATGTTTAAGAAATCAAACCACTACCCTGTTAGTTGGACAAAAATGTTTCTCTAACTGCATACATGGCAGCATGCAAGGCATTGGGAATAATCAGCCATCAAAGCATGTGATATGAAATTTTGATTCCTACGGATTAAATTGTTAGGAAATCAAATTCATGGTTTTAATGACAACAACTATACAATGAAAATCAAATGTACATATATATGTATATATACAAGAACAAGGCTCAAAGAACGTTACAAAATACTACAAGTCGAGAGAATCGGAAAAGAAGTGATACAGACACAAGAAAAGCAACATGCACTAAACCAGACATCTGAGTGCACAAACCAGACGTCTGGTTAAGTTCTTTGGTTCACAAACTCAGAAGAAACTAGACGTCTAATCCTGAACTCAGACGTCTGACATACATCCAGACATAAAACAGAAGTAAAGACCAGACGTCTGGTTTATAAACTCAGACGTCTGAAATGCTACCAGACACAAAAAATATATGAAGGCCAGATGTCTGAGGTCACTTTCCAGACGTCTGAAAATAGGCTCGAATGTGTAATTTCAAACTCCAACTGCCACATCCGAAGAGACACATCCGCTCCTCTTCACTACAACTCTTCATCACCAACAAGAGCAACTATACAACGATTATTAATGAAGGCAACTACACATAGAGACTCTTCATCACTATAAATAACATCAGGAATTCAAGAGAAGTATTGACCTTACCTACTTACACTTTTATCTCTTATACTCTGATCTATTCCTGATCTCTAAGCAATCAATTACTTGTATTTAACTCTTCCATATATACAGAACTCCACATTCAAATATTCTCTAGATATATATATATATATATATATATATTGGAAGCCTTTGTACTCAATAGTCAACATCCGTGTTATAGAACACATTCTTGACAAAGAAACTCTGCTATTGTAAACCTGTTCCTCCGGGTCAAGTGAGGGTTAGTTGAAAGGAAATTCCGAAGAGGAGCTTCGGGACTAGACGTAGGACGGGAGGTCCGAACCAGTATAAAATCCTGATGTGATTATTTTCATTTACTTTGCTACTATCATTTATCAAGTTATATTATATAGTTAGCTGTTTATACTTGCATATATATATATATATATATCCTATACGATCCACCCCGTATAGACTTTCAATTGTATCAGAGCCTGGGATTCTAGAGATCGTAACAACATCCTAGAATAAATGGCTATAAAGAAATCTACTCAAGGCAATAGGAAGAGGAAGAGCAATAAAGAAGAATCAAAGGAGAAAACAAACAATTGCTTCATGGCTAAACTCAGATCACAATCGGTATGCTTAGATTCTTTATATAAAGATCTTCTGTTAGCACATGATGAATTATTAAAAGATTGTAAAACCTTGAATAAAGTTAATAGAATTGCTTTAGAAAAGTTAAAAGATTGTGAGCAAGAAATTTCCAGTTTAAAAAAGAAAAATAATTTTTTGATAAAACAAACTAAATGTTTTGAAAATACCATAGAAGAACTTGTTTCACAAAAAGGTTTCCTACAAAAAGAAAATGAGCAGTTAGAAGATAAAAACAATGATCTTTTGGAGGAAATCAATGTTTTGGAAAATAAAAATACTATCTTTGATAAAGAAAAGGAAACTTTTTCAAAAGAAATTACGGATTTGAAAAAACAAAATGATCTATTACAATCATCTTTAGATAATTCAAAATCTCGACGTTTTCTTCTCAAAAATGAGAATTGTACAATAAAAAAGGAGAATTTTGAATTAAACAAGCAAATTGATATTTTGAAAGACAGTAATATTTCTTTTGAAAATAATAATTTTGACTTCAAAGCTAAATTTGATAAACTTAACACCGAAGTTACAAAATTTAATAAAGGTCAAAACGATTTAAGCATGATTTTATCTAGTTCTAGACCTTTACATGACAAAAGTGGTTTAGGATATAATAAAACTGATCGTAGAAATAGCACTAGATACACTTTCATGTATAGAAAAAATATTTGTGCTAGTACTAAATCTCGAGTAAAGTCCAAATCAAATTCCTATAGAAATTCAAATACTGCTATGGCCAATAATATGTATAATCTCTCTAGAAGTACAAAATCATTGAACGGAAATATGAATAAAGATTATCTATGTATTTGGGTTCCTGTTAATTGGAAAAATAGAGAAAAATACATTGATGATTATTTTGATATGGTAGTTAATAATGAAAATTATATTTATAAAGGTTCAACCACACCCAAATGGGTATGGGTTCCAAAGATCTATTCCCCCGGACCCTAACATAGTAAGTGGGTACCAAAAAACGATTTTTATTTATTGCAGGTACTCAGAGAAACAAAAGGAAAGATTTTGGAATTTACAAATATGATTCCCACATTCTATATTCAGGGGGAGAGATAAAGGAAAGCATATATTCAGGGGGGAGATTTATATAAATTACATATAAGTACATTGTATAGTTGTCATCATCAAAAAGGGGGAGATTGTTAGGAAATCAAATTCATGGTTTTAATGACAACAACTATACAATGAAAATCAAATGTACATATATATGTATATATACAAGAACAAGGCTCAAAGAACGTTACAAAATACTACAAGTCGAGAGAATCGGAAAAGAAGTGATACAGACACAAGAAAAGCAACATGCACTAAACCAGACGTCTGAGTGCACAGACCAGACGTCTGGTTAAGTTCTCTGGTTCACAAACTCAAAAGAAACCAGACGTCTGATCCTGAACTCAAACGTTTGACATACATCCAGACATAAATAGAAGTAAAGACCAGACGTCTGGTTTATAAACTCAAACGTCTGAAATGCTACCAGACACAAAAAATATATGAAGGCCAGACGTCTGAGGTCACTTTCCAGACGTCTGAAAATAGGCTCGACTGTGTAATTTCAAACTCCAACTGTCACATCCGAAGAGACACATCTGCTCCTCTTCACTGCAACTCTTCATCACCAACAAGAGCAACTATACAACGATTGTTAATGAAGGCAACTACACATAGAGACTCTTCATCACTATAAATAACATCAAGAATTCAAGAGAAGTATTGACCTTACCTACTTACACTTTTATCTCTTATACTCTGATCTATTCCTGATCTTTAAGCAATCAATTACTTGTATTTAACTCTTCCATATATACAGAACTCCTCATTCAAATATTCTCTAGATAGATATATATATTGGAAGCCTTAGTACTCAATAGTCAACATCCGTGTTATAGAACACATTCTTGATAAAGAAACTCTACTATTGTAAACCTGTTCCTCCGGGTCAAGTGAGGGTTAGTTGAAAGGAAATTCTGAAGAGGAGCTTCGGGACTGGACGTAGGACGGGAGGTCCGAACCAGTATAAAATCCTGGTGTGATTATTTTCATTTACTTTGCTACTATCATTTATCAAGTTATATTATATAGTTAGCTGTTTATACTTGCATATATATATATATATATATATATATATATATATATATATATATCCTATACGATCCACCCCGTATAGACTTTCATAAATGACACTAGTATAAAACTTTATTCAGTAGTTGAACGTCGAACCACCACACATAAATGATCAAATCCTTTATTATACTATGTACATCCGAAAAACATGTAAAACCACTATATAAATAAGTTTATAATTAAACAGGAATGAAAATTCTCAGCTTATAACATATAGTTAAATTTTTAACTATAGTAAGGGTAACTAAATATCTGCATACAATTTATATCAATAAATCTTTCATTAAACATGTTAAATGAAGAAGATTTACCAGAAAAAATTAATTTCAAAAATAGGGAATCATGGATGAAAATCATGCATGAGAAATTACCTGAACTTCAAGCGAACAATAGAATTGGAAAACTGAAAGGGGTAGGATGGCCCATATAAGCAAAGAAGCTGGCAGGGCGTTTCTGATTTCTAAGATAGTTGAAATTCTACACCATTAATCAAATAGAGTTAGGGTTTTGTAAGAAACTTAAATGGTTAACTAATGTCTAGGGCTAGAACGAACCAGCGATAGGGAAACACAGAAGTGCCGCACGAAGAGGATGTCGAGGATCGATGGGAGCAGCCATCGTTGATAAGCGGAGCTCTGATCGCCTGGCTCTGATCACATGGTCGAATATTTGTGGGAATCCGCAGCCGCAATCTGTATTAGGGCTAGAAGAAGGGAATTTCGATGGGGACGTTATCACTTAGGTCTGGGGAAAGAAGGAAATGGGAAAGGCATGACTGAAGAGGAGCAAAACAAAAATTGACAGCTCGGGAAAAAGGAGGAAAGGGAGCCGCGAGATGTTAGGAAAGGAAAATAATGATTTAGGGTTAACTTTGAGACTGTTCAGTTGCCAAATTTCAAGGGGGCCTGTGTGAGCTTGAAATTTAACTCACTAATAATAATATAGTATAGATTTAACAACTTATGCAAATCTGGATTTATGGTAAAAATTAAATTTTTGGCGAAAATAAGAGATTATCCCTGAGCTAGAAAGCAATAGACGTTGATTACGCAGCCGGGGAGGATCTGAAAGCTCGAAATTGATGATTGGAAGCTTGGGGAAGAGATTTGGGGATTTTGGATTAAAAAATTTCGTATGAAAATGAGGAAGAAGGAGGCTCGGTTGAGACCTGTAAATTGCGATTTTCCGACGGCCCGTCGGAAGCCGTTGGAAATTGGCCGTCGGAAACCGTCACCCCCCCTCCCCCGCTATTTAGCCATTTTCTAGTAGTGTAAGGAACCTCGATCCAAAAAATGGATTATGCAATGGTACGCGACTTATATGTCGTGAACTCATAGAAATATCATTGATGCAGAGATTGCCATTTGTCACTTTGTTGGAACTTGGGTTTTCTTACCAAGAATACCTATGAAGCCCTCTGAAGATACCCGTCTACCATTTACTTTCTTACGTAAACAATTCCCTATAAGACTAAGTTTTGCATTAACTATTAACAAAGTTCGAGGGCAAACAATTCCAAATGTGGGAATTTACTTACCCCAAGATGTATTCCATGGTCAACTTTATGTTGTATTATCAAGAGGAGTTTCAATGAAAAAACCAAAGTTCGGGCAATCCGGAACCTACACTAGAAATGTTGTGTATAAAGATGTGCTGATATCTTCAAAAGGACAAATTTAATATATTTTTTATTAGTTATTTTTCTTTGTAATGTTTGACACATAGTTTAAACAATTTTTATTTTCAGTTCTTTTTTGTTCAAATAATACCGGCTTATATAATAACAGTCATGAATAATGAAATAAATATTTATTTTATTGAATATTTTTAATTTAAAACTTCGCTTTCATTCATGTTATTTGTATGTCAATTTACACTTCCAGATCTCGTGCGTGTGTATATATATTCTTACACTTCTGAAACATATGTCGTTTGTGCTATTTAAATGCATGCGCTTAGTACATTTCATTAGGACTTAAATAAAATATCGTTGGTGTAACGCTTTTTAGTATCAGTGTAAACTTTCAAAAACACCTCTCTGTAAATATTAGCAACAGGTAATATCACTTAAGAACAACATCTAACAAATATACATTTTTACAAATTCAAAACACCCTTTTAAATATTACCAAACTTAATATCACTTGAAATTAGGATCTAACAAATAAACTTTCTATACATTTTCGCTCTTTATTACTTGATAACAGAAACAAAATTTCAAACTAACAAAAAAAATTTAAATATTGCAACTTAGAAATAATAATTCAAACTAACTGCACATGAATCCAACGCAAAAACATAGCTAAATATATAAACAAATTATTATTTTTTGAATATGTCACGCACATATAGTTTGTAAATAAATCAATTTACCCGCGAAGGGTGTGCTATGTCACCGTAACACTCGTAAAATATAAACATTCAAGAGCAATAAAAAGTACAAAGAATTGACCAATATTAGTTGAGATGACAAATTATTATTTTGAGGTATATATGGTCTAAGTTGCCAAAGTGGCTTCTTACAATAGGAAAATAAAAAACTGAGGTGGGGCATTGGCCTAGTCTGACCTATACCTAGCTCCGCCCCTGAGTACAAGTTCAGATGCAGATCATAACATGGAGGGATATTAGCAATGCATATGTGCATGTATTCAGGTGGTTGAATTGAACATTTCTGTTCATTATTTGCAAATACTTTCCTCCTGCAAACTCAGCAGTAGTGGCATGACGTTGAGTTTGGATCGTAATTTGGGAATTTTGGCTCCGACTTCGTTGATATATCCACTGTTTGGTCAATTGTAGATATATATCGGACATCTAAATCCCATCGAGCAACTTTATCACCGATACCATATAAAGAGAGAAATAGATAGAAGTAAAATGCTCACTTTTAACTTCAAAGTAGAATAAGTATATTTATAACAAGTAAAAGTTCATATGCAGTATACAAATCCTAACATATAGGGATATTAGTAACGTATATGTGCATGTATTCAGGTTGTTGACTTGAACATTTCTATTCATTATTTGCAGATGCTTATGCACTCTGGATCCATCTACGTACATATCTCCTTTCCTATCTCTGGTATCAGTATTAGTATCTGTAATGCTGGTTAGGATATTGTATCTAACTCCATTAGCACTCATTTCTCCACCATTATTCTTTGTATCAGAATTATAGTTGATAACACATGACTTGGTTAGTAGTAGTGAAGCTCCCGATGGTCATTGTAGCTTCTGCGTGGCTTGTTACAAGAAGAGAACAGTGAAATTGGATGTATTTTACGAGCTTTGCAACAGTTAGAGATATTCTTTGAACTGCGGTGAAAATTAGTATTGCTATTGGCTTTCATTTGCAAATATCCACTTGTAATCATTCACTTTGGTCGAGGCACTTCACATGTACGTTTACAGTTTCGATATGGTTTTGTAAGTCAGAGTCATTAATATTTGTTTTCTTGCATTTAATTTGTTCGTAACTATAATGACAGTAATATGTTGGCGCTTCTCCATTGTTTTGGTTTTTACCAGACTAGTAGCCGTACCATGATCTTTCATGCTTGGAAGCGTTTGGTAAAAGTAGATAACTTGATCCAGGCTAATTTAGAAACCAAAATACTAATTTTTATATTTGTCTCCATGTCATAGAAGCATCAGAGATACCATCGTTTGGTTGCTAATTGACAAGATCGCTCATGTAGACAGTACAGTATCATTATATCTTCCTCCTCCCCATTTTGTAAACTTGCTTTAATTGGAATAAATTTGAGTAGCCGAATCGTAAGATCATTATCTACTTAAGTCAAGATCTATTTTTGTAGTTTAAAACTAACTAACGACGGCTAAGGATACAATTTAGTCCACGGTACCTCACGAAAAACAATTAATATAATGGTAATATCAATTTCCAAAAACCCACAAATCAATTAAAAATCCCACGCAAACAAGATTTCAATCAACACCCACTTCACTGAATATCAAACAATTATTGCAATTAATCTGATAAAACTACACAAAATTTATGCAGCTTTAAAAATCCTTATACACCCCAGTCTAGACACCAAACGAGATTTACTGTCTAGCATCCTCCTGAAACCGTCTAGATAAGTTTATCTTCTAATCAAATCGTCTTCCCTCCTTGACTACCACCAAGCCCATCCACAAATTTGGATCAATTACTATCGAGACAAATACTAAGGTAGTGTTTGGTTTGTTATTTTCAATTTTGAATTTTCGTCCATACAAAAGTGCACACGAAGCATTTATATTGTTGAAACAATTCATTCTTTCGCCGTCCCTCTATCCCATTCGTCCTCTCATCCGTCTTTCTTTTATCCCTTCCGTCGTCCCTCCATTCTTTTCATATTTGAGATACATATTGAAAACTAAAACTACAAAAATTATTTTTAATCCAAACACCACCCAAAATTTTATCATACACGTACGTTAGTTTATTGGAAAGGCCTGTCCTCAATTGATCATTGATTAATCTTTGCATAGATGATTAATTTAGTTCATACTTATCGCTTGTCAATTTTTACAGCGTTGAATACAAATTGAATAAATGACCACATTTTGAGAATGGAATTTTGATCCAGATGCAATGTTTGTTGAATATCAGAATATTTTGTGGTTTGAATATCAAAATATACCATGGCAGTTCAAAATCACGTATTTTTCCAACTCAAATATTGAAATCTGTGGCTTTTTCTTCTTCTTTGGATTAAACAAAAGAAGGTCGTACTGGTTGCTCTTTTGATGTATGTATAGTATACCTTAATCTCCAACATACCACAGTTTGTTTAATACTGAAATGGTACCAAATACACACGCACACACTTTAATCTCCTACCACAGCTGGTTAATACTTGAAATAATACCGAATCTATATTTACTGGGAATTTCTTCAACAGCAAAATCAATTAAAGATGCAGTTGCTAAAATGTTTATGGTGTCTTCTAGGACTATTATGATAATAGTTACCATTACCATTTTGTAAATACCATTACTGTACCGTTTTTACTGGTAAACTAAAATTGTTTACCGTTACCGTTACCGATTGACTGGTATACCGATAAACTGGTAACCGTTATACTGATAATGGTGAATTACCTTTTTTTTAGAAAAATAATAAGTTGATATATTTTTACAATGAATGATTATATATCTCATTGAGTCATTTAATAAAAGACATAGAAAAGAAGTGTATTCATTATCATTTGAGTTGAATTACATAAATAAATTGAACTATTTTCTTGCTTCTTACATGCATATTAATGTATTATAAATGGACTGGTAATTACCGTTACCGCTGGTTTTGAAAAAATATTGCCGATGTTCTACCGTAAAAATGGTAAATTTACCATTACCGTACCGATTATGCTGGTATACCGACTTACTTTAAAATGGTAATCGATTGATTGATAATGGTATGGTACCATTACAGCCCTAGTGTCTCAACAGTAAAGCAAGTAATTAAAGTTGAATAAATTTCTACTTAAATGTGCATATAATATTTTACCTCATGTTGCATACAAAAATTCAGTACTAAACGTTAAATTGCATCACTGTCGATATGCCTAGAGATGTGGTTAACTGAAGTAGATGTGTAAACCATTAATATACCGCACTATCATATCCAATAATAGCTTAAGAGGCTTATATATTCAATGGTTCTCAGTGTATATGCCTTATTTTCGGTTCTTGTATAGTTGGTACATGGTATTTCTTGTATGGGATGGAGCAGTTAATGTTTACATGATTTTTTCCTGTAATTTTCTTGTATGGCAAGGAATGGTTAATATGTGTATGATACCGTGATTTAACACATGAACTCCTTGTCTCTCAATGTAGATCCTGTTTTTTCTGCAAATACACATACACAAATGCACTATGAACAAGTAGAAGGAAAGATCAAACGCTGCATTTATACAAACTTTTGGTTTTCAAGCATAAAAACAACTTATAATTTACATGCTCCAACTTTAAGTCGTTCCCGATATCATTTTGTTCGCCTAAGTGGAATGCTATGGTTATAATACAGAGCTTCTAAACCATGATTTATACCAGGCATCAGACCACTTGATCTTCAGTTTTCCATACTTCATTTTCGAAACCCTCAGAGTGCTTCCCACACTGCTTGCGATGCAATCACTACACATTGCTTTTACATGGAACCCGATAACCACTTGTAGAGTCACAACCGTTAACAGAATCACACTCCCCTATCACTTTAGCTATCACTGACTTCCCTTTCCAGTTTATACTTACCTTGTTCAGGCAGCGACTGCCTCCATCGTACCAACCTGTTGATAGCTTAACTATCATCTCGCTATCATTATGGTGGTGATTACTACTGCACTTTGACGTTCTGCTTTTATTGACACTTCTAGAATGATCAATGCTAGTTACAACATTGTATCTCGATCCATCTTGGAACTAAAATTGCTGAAACAAGAAAGAGAAATGTCTAATGTTGCTTGATTTCCATGAAGTACCAAAGCAAAGGACACATAAGGAAGTACATTATGGAAATGTCTAATGTTGCTTCAAAACTTAAGGCACTTAAGCTTGAGCTTTCGGATGATTTGCTCGTGCATTTGGTACTAATCTCTCTTCCTTCACAATACAACCAGTTTAAATCAGTTATAATTGTCAAAAAGAGAAATGGACTCTTAATGAGCTCATTTCGCATTGTGTACAAGAAGAAGAGAGATTGAAGCATGATAGGACTGAAAGTGCTCATTTGACATACACCCCTAAGAGAAAAGACAAAAAGAGAAAGGAGGATAAGAAAACTGCTAAGGATCCAACGGAAAAGAAACAACATAAGGAGCTGATGGTTGTTACTTTTGTAAGAAGGCTGGACATTTAAAGTAAAATTGTACCAATATCACGCATGGCATATTACGAAAGGTACATCCTTTGCTTTGGTTTGTTCTGAAGTAAATTTAGCTACGAGCCTACGATATCTAGAAACACTTGGTGGTTAGATTCTGGTGCTTCTACTCACATAAGTGTTTCTATGTAGGGTTACCTGAGCTACCGAAATTCAGCTGATGCTGAAAGATACATCTATGTGGGTGATGGAAAATCAGTTAAAGTGGAGGCTATTGGACATTTTAAGTTGTTATTGAGAACTCAGTTTTATTTGGATTTATTTGATACTTTTGTTATATCCTCATTTAGATGGAATTTGGTTTCTATTTCTAAGTTGGACAAATCTGATTATTCTTGTTCATTTGGAAATGATATTTTTAGTTCATCAATAAATCCAAATCTTGTTGAAACTGGTTCTCTCAATGAGCATGATAACTTATATATGCTTGATGTTAATACCTCTTATTATGAAGCCTTGCATGTGGAATCGCGTGATACTAAAAGAAAAGCTAATAAGAAAAATTCAGCCACATTGTGGCACAAGCGCTTAAGTCATATATCTAAAACTAGAATTCAAAGGCTTGTGTCAGATGACATTTTGGAATTTGTTGATTTTTCAAACTTCGATGTCTGTGTAGAGTGCATTAAGGAAAAACAGACCAAACATAAGAAAATTGTGACACCCCGCACCTCTAAGCATATCGAAAATCGGACATGACTAGAAGTATGTGTGGTCGGGTGAAATAAAAATGCATAACATAGGACATAGACTAAGGCAACAACATAAAATGATTAAAATATTACAACGGAAGAAAACTTTCGCTAATTATAAATTAATAGCAAAACAGCTTAATTAAAAACAACATTATCCCAAATTTATTTCTGAAACCAAAAGTACCAAGTAGTCTCCACCAAAACATAAAACATAACAAAGTTCACAATATAGGTCCCCATATATAGAGTAAAGTACGAAAAAAAAAGAAAAGAAGTATATGAAACAAAAGAAACAAAAGCTGAAGATAACAACTGCTCTAATGACCCTCCAAGCTGCAAAGAACTACAACCTAGACCTGTCCTCCTATGATTTGGGAAAAATAGGAATGAGTCAGACATAAAGTCTGGTGAATGAGAAATAAAATTAAGCAGAAAGAATAAAACAGTTTAATTCCAGGTCTTCTTCGGATATCGCAGAGGGTGAATAATATAATGCAGTGAATCCTTCTTAGATACAGTTCCTAAGAAGCCAAAGTCCGTGGTCACTCTATGGAAGTCAACCATGCAGTAATACTAAATGTTAATCAGTCTTTCGGACCTGTTGTCCTTACCTATCCACGTGCTACAGCGTGGAAGTCATGCTCTTCACCCGTGTACTGTGACTAAATGCCTCTTACGTCTGACCGGCGCCGACTCAAACAACCTCGCAGGACCCCGAAGTTGCGCTCAGGCTCCGCCAAACTGGACTCCTATCCTCCTGTCTCCTCGGTCACCAACGTGGACTTGCCCCTATCCAAAGTGTCGGTCCTTCGAAAGAGCACCCGTAGTTGGGTCGGCTACGCAAAATCCTCCAACGATCTGCCTAAAGAAGCCTACGTCGGAGCACACTTATCATGTTCCGTCCGCGTCGATCTGCTTGATGAAGCCTATGATTGCGGATGCTATCTATCCTACATACCAGCACCTTATGAAAAGCAACAAACATCCTTGCGAACCTACTTGTCCGTTCCTAGTACGTACAGCCAAAACTATATTTTGGTATTAACTGCATGAAACACACATCCAGACGTTTACAAGGTCTGCCTACCAAATCGCTTTGAGATTAATTAATTTTACGATTATAGTTTACATACTGTTTATTTCCATTAATCTGCTTTAGGCCATTTTTACATCTGATTTGGTTATTTCACAATTTCACTTTTTCTTACATAAATGGTATTTCAATTTCACGCATGTTCAGTCCGTATGGTTTGTCTATAATTTTTATACCATTTTATTACGGACTTACACTATCCTTTAGGGTCCATTTAATTTACATTTTTTTCCACCATAATTTACGTTCTCTTTTTAGAGATTTAATTTGTACAAATTTTTTATCCAATAGCCATAAACCATTTAATTACACAAAATTCCTATTTTACATTTTTAGGCCATATATGAAACAAAAAATTATGCCAATTAGAATTTCCATTTTTGTTCCAAAACCATATTCAAAATTATGTAATTATATCAATCAAAACCATAATTTTATTCAAGTAATATATTCTGAATTTATTCAACTAACCTGTTCTACCATTAGAAATTGAATAACAATTCTAATTCAATTTAATTAAACCAATCTTATTTACGCCAGGAAACGTGAATAACAATTTGTTTGTTTCAAATTTTAACCCAAACATGAATTAGAATTGAGAAGTGGGAGAAGAAGATACACTAATTTACATAGATTTCAACCTTATTTATGCCAAAAAATATGAATAGACAATTTATATGTCCCATATTTTAAACCAAACATGAATTAGATTTGAGAAGTGGAAGAAAAATAAGAAGTTGCAATAATTTACATCTATTCTCAATTAATAATAGAAATTAATTCATATTAACGTGCCAGAAAAGAGCTGAAATTGAACTACTTTATTTTTTTATTTCATATTAATTCCCACTCACCTGGCACTTGAGCTTGCATAAATTTGGAAAAAACTTTGCTTTAATCTTTCTTCCTTTGACTCTTATAAATTCCCCAAATTTCTTGAATATATATAGATAATTTAATTTGGTAGAGATTTGTTTATTTAATAGAGAAATGGAGGAAGAATAATACACACTAATTTTACTATAGAATTATGGTGACGGCTGAATAAGAGATTAGGTTTAGGTTAGATGGTTTATTTATAGATTGTTTGAGTGAATATAATCCATTAGATTATTTTAGATTAAATCTGGTTCTTTCATATGCTTAATGATTATCCATTCTAGCCCATACACATCACTCAACCAATAAAATTTAGCCATTTCATCCTATTACATCACTGGAGCGAATGGGAAGCCGCCACATGTCAGAAATAACGCTGAAATACGTAGGAAAATCGCTGGAAATGAACCAGCTAAAAAGACATCGTTTCCGATTTTGCACGACAACGGGACTTGATCCCTGGTCACTAAGGAAGTCAACATGCGCCTTTACCACTATAGCAAATGCACTTTTAATTTCTTTTTAATTATATTTCCCATAAAATATTGGGGTGTTACATTCTCCCCCCCTAAAGGATTTCGTCCCCGAAATCTCCAAAGACGGAAGAATGTAATTAAAAACCAACATCCAAGAACTACATTCATTACTCAACCATCATCCATGTCAACCATTGTCCTTATTTTTAACTAATGCAATTTATGATTTATGCAAAGTGAAATGCATATGAACTTACCTAATGCGAAAAGGTAGTCGGTCTACTGATTCAATTGACCTCCTGTAATGCAAGTATGCTTATGCCATGCAACCAAATGTATGCAATTACCCTAGTATAATTGATAATTCTATATGTATGTTTCAATCATTCACCCAAATGCACCATCCATTTGCAACATCCACTTATATATACATACACACACACACGACCATGTGCAAATGCAATAGATAACAGGCACGCATATGCAGGTGTGTGTACCTAGTTGGTCGATTATCCTAATAAATATCTATCTAGTGCATGTAATGCATCCATTTGCAAACATTGGCATCCACTTGTAATCATTTTCATCCATCAAACATAACATGTCCTAATGACATGTTTACAACCAAGCTACCATCCATAGGTTTCATCTAAAGATTATCGAAAAGACACTAACTTAGGAAAGATCAAAGATAGGATATTTGAAGTGTACCATCAAATATAAAAGGATAAGAAGTTCGAATTCTCTCCTCAGATTCCCATGTGCACTCCTTGGGGTCATCTCCCCACTGAACCTTCACTAGACGAACTTCCTTGTTGCCTAATCTCTTGACACCGTGTTCCAATATACGGGTGTGTAATGACCCTGAATTTTGAACAATTTAAATTGAAAATATTTAATAAATTTTAAATATTTGAATGATGGTTTGACTTGAATTTCAAATTATCAGAATGAATTTGACGATTAAATTTTTTAATTTAATCTATTGAAAGTTGAATAAAAATTTTAAGCTGATTAAAAATATTTCAAAGGCTTAGAAAATTCACATTGATAATACTGAAGATAATAGAAGCTTCAGAATTGAATTTGAAAGTGATTTGTTCAGTTTTGAAATTTTATAATTTAAATTGAATTTAAAAATAGCCTTCCGAGGCACAGTCTCGGAATTCGACGAAACTTGTTCCATTGGGTCCGTAATATTGAATTATTACCAGATTTCAAATTTCGTATTTATCGGAGTGGTTATGAGAGCATACGACACATAAACGCGTTGAAATTTAAATCGAATTCAATTTAAATTTCTGTAACAACCCAGGGTTTTGCTGTTAAATTATTATCGTCAAATGATGATTAAATTAGTTGACTAATTGGGGTTAATAGTTTTTAATTGATATAAATTCTTTTGAAATTTGTTAGGATTGTATGGGCTTTAAAAATTAATCTCGGCCCACGTTTGATATTGGTACCGTGATAAGGTTATACCTTTCCTCTTTTGTTCAATTGGAAAACCCGTTCATTTTTCACTCGAAACCCTAGAAACAAATAAATGAAAGAGAAAAAAATGTGGCGGCACCTTCGTTCGTTTTCCTCCATTTTCAGCTTCGCCTAAAATCACGCCTTAACCCACGTCCAAAATCATGCACTCTCCTTTGTTTCCGCCTGAAATCACGCTTTCCCCCCCTTCCTCATAAAATACGAACCCGTCCCCCTTTCATTTCAATTTTCATAACCCTAAAACAAAACAATCGAACAAAAATGGCGGCTCCATCTCGTTCGCATTCGTCTTCCTCTTCGCTCCGAAGCTAGAGTTTCGTTTTCGATCGTGCTCGTCCTTTCTTGGCTCTCGGCTGCTTCGATTTGGGCTAAGGTGAGTGAAGCTTTCACTCACATTTAATTCGAGCTCCATAATTCCTCTGATTTTATTCGTGTTATTTCGTTTGAATGTTGATGCTTTCTCCGATGTTTTCAATTTGCTCGTTTGTGGAACACTTGATTGACTGTGGCTGTTTGATTTTATAATGTTGATGTTGTTCGACTTTTAAATTTTAACCTTGTTCGAAATTCTTGATTATCATTGTTTCGATTTTCATTCGATTTTGTTTCATCGATTGATGATTTCTTTAATTTTGTCAATTTTGTATAACCTGATACTTGATACACGCGGGTTTGAGATGTTCGATTCTTGACAATCTTGTCTCTGACTCGTTCAGCTTATTCTTTAATCTCGGTGTTGATTTAGATTTGGTTCGATACCTTTATTCCCAAGGTTCTGTCTTGGTCATTACGGTTTAATGTTCATCTGACTTCGGTCTTGATTCTTTTTACTTGAAATTGATTTATGAATCCATGTGCTTGCTCAATAGCTCACGGTTTTGCACTGCAGTTGTCTTCGACTATAAAATTGATTTTTGATGTTGTGCTCATTCCAGTTGTTGCAGTTCCACTACTTTGGTTGGCATTGTGTATATACAAGATGCCTTGATTTTCGTTTGGCTTCACTTGAATTTTCTCTCTGCCTTAGTCGACACTGAGCATATTGTAGCTGGTCATTGCATTTGTTATCTTCACTATGACCTGTTTCACTGTCATGTTTGCATTTGAGCTCCTTGATGTTGCACTCCTTCATCATGGCACTTGACCTATTTCGATTTGGGCATTATCTCGTTAAACATGTCTAATTAAAACTACTTCCTGATTTTGTTATAACGGTGACATTCTTTGAAACCCTCTCTGCTTAATTGTTTTGAAACTATTCATATGACGTTGTTTCTTTTTACTGTTGCATTGTTGGATTCATTGTTTTATATATATGTTTACTGATATATATATTTGTGTACATATTCTGTTTGGTTTAATTGTGTTAGAGTATTGACTTTGCTGTATGATCAGTGGGCACTGTGCTTCGGGTATATGAGCAGTTTCACCTTGAGTTGCCGCTGTCTTGACCATTTGAACTTAATTGATGTTTTGGTGTTGTTATTTCTATTTCATCGCAGTTTGATTGAACTGCATTTTCTGTTGGCATCGGCTTTAACTTTGATAAATCCGGCACTATCATGGTCCACTGGTCATTGATAGTTTGATTTGGGTGGTGGTGCCATTTACTAACTCTCTTGAACCGTTGTAGACAGTTGGTATTGCATCACCACTGACTATTGATACTCTTTGTGTATGTGAGCAGTTTGTACTTGAATATGTAGTTTGGTTTCCCTTGTAATCTTGTGGTGGCTGCAGTTTTTATTGCAGTTCTGCCCTTGTATTTACGTAGTGTCTGCCGTCTCATTTTGTTGCATTGTTGAATTTAAATATTTTGTTTTGATAAAAAAAACAGTACATTTTAGTGGTTGCACTTGTTCGATCCATTTCAATGTTGATGGCCTTGTGCCTTTGTGACAATTGCAGATTTGGTTATGAACTTTATTTCACAACTCAGGCATTCTTGTCTGTATGTTTTAGCATATTGCTGCTATGTTAGTTCGACTCTAGTCATTTGTATTCATTCTTGAGCATTTCGACCTGCTATTTTGTTGCATATATATATATATATATATATATATATATGTTTCCTACATGGGTTGGTCTGGCCATTTTTGTTTCAGATCTGTGCATATCTTCTGATATGTTTGGAGTCTCTGTTCGGCCATATTGATAGTATTTGGTCTGGGCGGTGTTGTATTGTGACTTGTACATTGATTTGTACACTGAGTTGAATCCAGCTGGTAGCTAGGCTTTGACCTTGTGTTGATTTCTATTTCTTATGCCGTATTGGCGAGGCAGTGCACGCGTGCGTGTACTGCAGCCAAAACAGTATTGATTATTTTGTTGTTTTTTTGTTGTTTTCTAAATCATCTTCATTTAAAAAAATATATTTTTATTTATTTGTGTTGATATTTTAAATCTGCTTATTTGTTGTTTAACACTGTTAAGTGTTATATTTACCGTTATCCGATTTCTTTATTAAAAAGGGTCGAATAAACGAGAATTTTATGACTGTCGTCTATTTGATTATTTGATTATTATAGCTCATATGCACTAATAACTGAGTTTGAATTAGACTGACCTGTGTATTATTTTCTTTTGAATGTAATACTCGGGTCAGACCCGAGTTATTTACAGCTTGAAGATTTTCGGGCAGCGAAGTTAGAGAGAGAGGGTAAACGCTCACTTTAGTTCAGGAATTTTGTACTTAAAGAAATATTCCGTTGTATAAATTTAATACATTGTATAAACTCTGATATTGAAAAAGGAAAGAAATAAAAATTCATTTTTCATCTTTGTGAAATATTATATTATTCTGTGTTTCTGTGGCTGATTCTGTTTAAACTATATAAACTAAACAACAATCCGTCATTTTGAACGTTTCAAGTTGGTTTAATTACCGACTAAGGGCGGTCAGAAGGGCAGGTCGTTACAAAAGTGGTATCAGAGCTTTGGTTTATACAAAGCTTAGTTTATGGTGTTTAATATGAATAGTTACTAGAATCACTTTAAAGAAAGCGTTTTTCAAATCTAAAGAAGTATAAAATCGTTTTTTTTAAATAAAAATAAAATAAAAGATATTCTGAAAATTCAAATCCTTTTCGGAAATTCCCTCTCTAAATTTAGGTTTACGATAGCTTCTCTTTGATAAGGTCTCCTTAGATTTGAGTCCCAATTTAATTCGAAAAACCATTATCGAATTGCTGAGACTTATGAAATAAAGATTTTTAACTTAAGAAAAGTTAAATTGAATTGAGTTAGCATTAATAAATATATGATTTGAAATTTAACTAAAGGAAAGTTAAATAAATTGAACTGGATTAAATAAATTATTGAAATGGAAATTTAAACTTAAAAGATAAGTGATTATATAATATGAATTGGGAAGTTTAAATTAATAAGTTGTATGACTTATAAAATGAGAAAATTTAAGTAAAACCAGTTGTTAAAATGGTTAAACAGTTTTGTTAAGTAAAACAAAATCTGAATTTTGAATAGTGATATGAATTTGACTTTAGTAAAAGTTAAATAAAATGACTTTAGAAAGGAAACATAGCTTAAGTAATGTTGAATGAGGTTGAATTTGATATCAAAATGAATTAATAAAGTGAAGTAATGAATATGAATTTGAGTTATATAAAGAAATTTCAACTTTAACTGTAAAAGTGAATTAGTAAATAAACATGGATTAGAAATGTTGTTGTTAAGAGTTGAATAAAACTTAAGTTAAGAAGTTGGGAATATAGTGAATATTAGAATTCAATCAGAATTAGAATATAAACCAATTGAAATTAAATGTGTTAAACCAAATTGAATGTAAGCAAAGTAAATAAATTTGGTTATGTTGAATGTGCACTGGTTGTTAGATGGTTGCTAGTTGATTGTATAGAAATTCATTAAGTGTTAATGAAATTGAATTAATGGAAATTGAAAGCTAAGTAATTGAATTCAAATTGAAAGATAAGTAAATCTAAATAGAATAAAATTTGATTTGAATTGAAAGCAAACTAACTTGAATATAAATTAGTGAAAGTGAACTAATTGAATATGAATGAATGTTAGTAAAATCCAATGTAAATGAATCAAATGTGATTAAATTGAAAATCAATTAAATGAATGATTTACTAAAGAACTAGTTGATTATTTTGGAAATAGAAAATTGATAAATTTATATAATAGTTTTAATTGGAATTTTTGAATTATTATAAACGGTTATATAGAAGATTTGAAAAAGTTGGTATTATATAAATTAAAAATATTGAGATTATAAAATGAGTTTGTATAAGTGTTAAAAAAATGAAGTATAAATGGATTTTATAAGTGAATGAAAAATTACAGAATTAAAAAAAGCCTTTATAAATAGAAATGGAATTTATAAACGTTGTTTATAAATCCGAAAATGACTTATTTTGGATAAGTAAATCTTTATAGCTTGTTAAATGGAATATATTAACGATTTTTGACAATGAATATATTATTGAATAAAATGGACATGTTTTGGGAAAGTGATATTTTAAAACGAAGTTAATTGTTTTAAAGATGTTTTAAAGGGAATTAAATATCGAAATCATAGATTTCAACATTCATTGTTGAAATGGATGATTTCAAATAAAAGGAAATAGTGGACTATAACACTGTTGTTATAGTAAATGATTTCCGAAAGGAAATGTTTTGTATAGTATTGGGATTTATACATCTATCTAAATTTTGAATCCCTATACTAATGATTTTGAGTTGTCGTAACGATGTTTTACGTAACATTCGTTTTGACTCAAATAAATGTGTGAAAGAGAATGATTTCCTTAAAGAATGAAATATATACTTAATTTTGATTTAAGTATATCGAATATTTTCAAATGTTGAAAATAAATAAGATTTGTGAATTACTTATTTTTAAGTAAGTATGGAAATGCTTTTCCAATATGAAATGAAACGTTTCTGAGAATTTATCCTTGTAAAGATAAATTGAAAGTGAATATATCCTGTGAGTGATAAATGATTTGAAATTGATTTTCAAAAGTCGAAGTTGAAACGTTAAATGGGAAATTTGAACAATTAGTTCAACTTGAGATTTTTTTCAAAAAAAAAAGGATTGAATCTTGAGTTAAATTGAGTTTAACTTCGACACCAAAAACAATATAAGTTGAGTTTTGAATTTCAGATGGTTGATTTGGATTGTATGTCTAACATTGTGAATTAATGACATAGCAATTGATCTCTATTAAATATATATCTATTTGGTGGCGGAGAATTTATTCTCTTAGCTATATACACCCTTCTCTGAGACGTACGAGCTCAGAGGTTATATATCGATAGACATCAGTTATGTGTTAAGAATTGACAATGTAACGTGTAATCCAAATCGAGTGTGAAGTCGATAATAATTTGAATTATGAATATGAATTGGGTTTAAGATAACCTTAAATTTCCAAATCGACTTAGAGGAAAATTTTAAATCGGTAACGAGATGAAAAATTCAGGAATCCTCTATTTGTTATGGGTATGTGATATGTGGGTTTTCGGAACTTATATATGAGAATGTAGTAAATTCGAAAACCATCAATTTGGAAAGTAATTGTTATGGAAATCTTATGTAAGTTTACATAGATATGATATGTATGAAATGTGAAATGAAGTACTACATATATATGACATTATGTTTTCTAAACTGAGGATATGGAAAAGTACCTTCCATTTAAAATTTGTGAAGGTATTGGAACTCAGTATGAGTGTCCATTTTAAATTCGGAGCTACGTAGAATTTCCATTAGTCGGAGTGACTATTTGAATTGGAATCCCTCATAATGGGATCATGTTGATGAGATCATGATTGATTGATCATGATGAAGGTTAGCGTAATTCGAGAGGTGTGATACCTATAGTTACAAGCGATTCCACTGGGATAGTGGCGCAACCGCCGTGTAAACTGCGATCTAAATGCCATAGCGAAATTTGAGGGGCGAGATGCCTACGGTTACAAGCGATTCTACTGGGATAGTAGCGTAACCGCCGTGTGGACTGCGATCTATGGCAACAACCATGGCGAAATTCAAGAGATGTGAAATCTACAGATTACAAGCGATTCTACTGGGACAGTAGCGTAACCGCCGGGTAACTGTGATCCATGGGGGAACGTGCTTTCCATATCCATTTTTTTAAAAGATTTTTAAGTATTTTCACTGGGAGTTGAAGCAAGTATATTTAGTACTTGGAGATTTTTAGTACTGCGCCTGACCAGCGTATGCCTAATGTCTGTAAGAACGACGATAGACTTGTTAAATTTTGAGTTAGTAAGTATTTTCAAACTGTAAATAGCGAATCAATAGCCTGAAATTAAAATTACATAATTCCAACCTAATAAACTAAGGAAGAAGATTTTTTTTAAATGTCTTGAAAGTCCACAGCTTTGGAAAAGATATAATATGAAAATCTCTAACATGAAGAATTTCAAGTTTAAATCTGAGTTTTGTAAGTCGAAAATTTTGGTAAAAGACTTTTGCGTCTTGATTGTAGAAAATCAATGAACAAAGGAGATAATGAACAAAGCTAGTGAGATAAAACAAATGGAATGAATCCTATATTTATTTATTTTTAATAAGTTTCGAGCTAGGTAAAATTGTGTAGGGTATAAGTATCGGTGAGATTTAAAAATCATTTTTCCTAACTTATAATTTCGGGACGAAATTCTTTTAAGGAGGGGAGATTGTAATGACCCTGAATTTTGAACAATTTAAATTGAAAATATTTAATAAATTTTAAATATTTGAATGATGGTTTGACTTGAATTTCAAATTATCAGAATGAATTTGACGATTAAATTTTTTAATTTAATCTATTGAAAGTTGAATAAAAATTTTAAGCTAATTAAAAATATTTCAAAGGCTTAGAAAATTCACATTGATAATACTGAAGATAATAGAAGCTTCAGAATTGAATTTGAAAGTGATTTGTTCAGTTTTGAAATTTTATAATTTAAATTGAATTTAAAAATAGCCTTCCGAGGAACACTCTCGGAATTCGACAAAACCTGTTCCATTGGGTCCGTAATATTGAATTATTACCAGATTTCAAATTTCGTATTTATCGGAGTGGTTATGAGAGCATACGACACATAAACGCGTTGAAATTTAAATCGAATTCAATTTAAATTTCTGTAACAACCCAGGGTTTTGCTGTTAAAATATTATCGTCAAATGACGATTAAATTAGTTGACTAATTGCGGTTAATAGTTTTTAATTGATATAAATTCTTTTGAAATTTGTTAGGATTGTATGGGCTTTAAAAATTAATCTCGGCCCACGTTTGATATTGGTACCGTGATAAGGTTATACCTTTCCTCTTTTGTTCAATTGGAAAACCCATTCATTTTTCACTCGAAACCCTAGAAACAAATAAATGAAAGAGAAAAAAATGTGGCGGCTCCTTCGTTCGTTTTCCTCCATTTTCAGCTTCGCTTAAAAATCACGCCTTAACCCACGCCCAAAATCACGCACTCTCCTTTGTTTCCACCTGAAATCACGCTTCCCCCCCCCCCTTCCTCATAAAATACGAACCCGTCCCCCTTTCATTTCAATTTTCATAACCCTAAAACAAAACAATCGAACAAAAATGGCGGCTCCATCTCGTTCGCATTCGTCTTCCTCTTCGCTCCGAAGCTAGAGTTTCGTTTTCGATCGCGCTCGTCCTTGCTTGGCTCTCGGTTGCTTCGATTTGGGCTAAGGTGAGTGAAGCTTTCACTCACATTTAATTCGAGCTCCATAATTCCTCTGATTTTATTCGTGTTATTTCGTTTGAATGTTGATGCTTTCTCCGATGTTTTCAATTTGCTCGTTTGTGGAACACTTGATTGACCGTGGCTATTTGATTTTATAATGTTGATGTTGTTCGACTTTTAAATTTTAACCTTGTTCGAAATTCTTGAGTATCACTGTTTCGATTTTCATTCGATTTTGTTTCATCGATTGATGATTTCTTTAATTTTGTCAATTTTGTATAACCTGATACTTGATACACGCGGGTTTGAGCTGTTCGATTCTTGACAATCTTGTCTCTGACTCGTTCAGCTTATTCTTTAATCTCGGTGTTGATTTAGATTTGGTTCGATACCTTTATTCCCAAGGTTCTGTCTTGGTCATTACGGTTTAATGTTCATCTGACTTCGGTCTTGATTCTTTTTACTTGAAATTGATTTGTGAATCCATGTGCTTGCTCAATAGCTCACGGTTTTGCACTGCAGTTGTCTTCGACTGTAAAACTTGATTTTTGATGTTGTGCTCATTCCAGTTGTTGCAGTTCCACTACTTTGGTTGGAATTGTGTATATACAAGATGCCTTGATTTTCGTTTGGCTTCACTTGAATTTTCTCTCTGCCTTAGTCGACACTGAGCATATTGTAGCTGGTCATTGCATTTGTTATCTTCACTATGACCTGTTTCACTGTCATGTTTGCATTTGAGCTCCTTGATGTTGCACTCCTTCATCATGGCACTTGACCTATTTCGATTTGGGCATTATCTCGTTAAACATGTCTAATTAAAACTACTGCCTGATTTTGTTATAACGGTGACATTCTTTGAAACCCTCTCTGCTTAATTGTTTTGAAACTATTCATATGACGTTGTTTCTTTTTACTGTTGCATTGTTGGATTCATTGTTTTATATATATGTTTATTGATATATATATATTTGTGTACATATTCTGTTTGGTTTAATTGTGTTAGAGTATTGACTTTGCTGTATGATCAGTGGTGCACTGTGCTTCGGGTATATGAGCAGTTTCACCTTGAGTTGCCGCTGTCTTGACCATTTGAACTTAATTGATGTTTTGGTGTTGTTATTTCTAGTTCATCGCAGTTTGATTGAACTGCATTTTCTGTTGGCATCGGCTTTAACTTTGATAACTCCGGCACTATCATGGTCCACTGGTCATTGATAGTTTGATTTGGGTGGTGGTGCCATTTACTAGCTCTCTTGAACCGTTGTAGACAGTTGGTATTGCATCACCACTGACTGTTGATACTCTTTGTGTATGTGAGCAGTTTGTACTTGAATATGTAGTTTGGTTTCCCTTGTAATCTTGTGGTGGCTGCAGTTTTTATTACAGTTCTGCCCTTTTATTTACGTAGTGTCTGCCGTCTCATTTTGTTGCATTGTTGAATTTAAATATTTTGTTTTGATAAAAAAAACAGTACATTTTAGTGGTTGCACCTGTTCGATCCATTTCAATGTTGATGGCCTTGTGCCTTTGTGACAATTGCAGATTTGGTTATGAACTTTGTTTCACAACTCAGGCATTCTTGTCTGTATGTTTTAGCATATTGCTGCTATGTTAGTTCGACTCTAGTCATTTGTATTCATTCCTGAGCATTTCGACCTGCTATTTTGTTGCATATATATATATCTGTGTGTGTGTGTGTGTGTTTCCTACATGGGTTGGTCTGGCCATTTTTGTTTCAGATCTGTGCATATCTTCTGATATGTTTGGAGTCTCTGTTCGGCCATATTGATAGTATTTGGTCTGGGCGGTGTTGTATTGTGACTTGTTCATTGATTTGTACACTGAGTTGAATCCAGCTGGTAGCTAGGATTTGACCTTGTGTTGATTTCTATTTCTTATGCCGTATTGGCGAGGCAGTGCACGCGTGCGTGTACTGCAGCCAAAACAGTATTAATTATTTTGTTGTTTTTTGTTGTTTTCTAAATCATCTTCATTTTTAAAAAAAATCTTTTTATTTATTTGTGTTGATATTTTAAATCTGCTGATTTGTTGTTTAACACTGTTAAGTGTTATATTTACAGTTATCCGATTTCTTTATTAAAAAGGGTCGAATAGACGAGAATTTTGTGACTGTCGTCTATTTGATTATTTGATTATTATTGCTCATATGCACTAATAACTGAGTTTGAATTAGACTGACCTGTGTATTTTTTTCTTTTGAATGTAATACTCGGGTCAGACCCGAGTTATTTACAGCTTGAAGATTTTCGGGCAGCGAAGTTAGAGAGAGAGGGTAAACGCTCACTTTAGTTTAGGAATTTTGTACTTAAAGAAATATTCCATTGTATAAATTTAATACGTTGTATAAACTCTGATATTGAAAAAGGAAAGAAATAAAAATTCATTTTTCATCTTTGTGAAATATTATATTATTCTGTGTTTCTGTGACAGATTCTGTTTAAACTATATAAACTAAACAACAATCCGTCATTTTGAACGTTTCAAGTTGGTTTAATTACCGACTAAGGGCGGTCAGAAGGGCGGGTCGTTACAGGTGGGTGTACGACACACAAGTGATTCGCGCTCTACCTCACTCCCTTAACTGATCGGGTTCTACTACTACTGCGGAATCATGTAGACACTTCCTCAGATGCGAAGCATGAAAAACATCATGAACTCCTGCCAACTTATCTGGAAGATCAATTCTGTATGCCACCTTTCCAATTTGTGCGTTAATAGGGAAGGGTCCTACAAATCTCGGTGCCAACTTACCCACTGAGCCAAATTTCATAACGTTTCTCAAAGGAGAAACCTTGACAAAAACCATATCTCCAACCTTAAATTTCAAATCTGAACGTCTTCTATCAGCATATGAGTTTTGTCTATCTTGTGCAGTCTTCAACCTCTTGCGAATCAAATCCACCTTCTCGGAAGTTTTCCTCACTAAGCCTGGTCCAAGCAAGATCCTATCGGTGGTATCCCACCAACAGGCTGGTGATCTATAAGGTTTTCCATAGAGGGTCTCGAACGGTGCTATCCCAATGCTTGCTTGATAACTATTATTGTACGTGAATTCCACCAAAGGTAGGTGGTCTTCCCAAGAGCCTCCGAAGTCAATGATGCACAATCTGAGCAAATCTTTCAAAATCCTATTTACCCTCTCAGTCTGTCCATCTGTTTGAGGGTGATATGTCGTGCTCAGATTCAATTCCGTTCCCAAGGCTTGCTGAAGACTCTTCCAAAACTCACTGGTGAATAATGGATCTCTATCGCTCATATTGCTGGCGGGAACTCCATGAAGCCTAACTATCTCCTTTATATAAAAAGTCGCCAAAGAAGCTGTCATCCTATTACTCTTAATGGGTATAAAATGAGCGTTCTTCGTCGGTTTATCCACAATGACCCAAATGCTCGTGTTTCCTCTCCGTGACCTTGGTAATCCATCCACGAAGTCCATAGAGACACTTTCCCATTTCCATAATGGAATATCCAATGGCTGCAACAGTCCTCCGGCTTTCTTCTATTCCACCTTTACCTTTTGTCAAGTGATGCACTTCGATACATATTCTGCCACCCTCTTCTTCATTCCGGGCCAATAGAATGCCCTCTTCATATCCTGGTACATCTTATTACCACCGGGGTGCACTGTCACCCTAGAATGATGTGACTCAACCAACACCGCATCTACTAAATCCTCATTACGAGGAACACAAAGTCTACCATCCTTTCTAAGCCATCCCCTAGTGTCCATGGTGTAGTGCCTAAGATGTGGTGATGACACTAGTACAAAACAGATCAGTTGCTTCGCCTCATTTGTGTCGGTTGTCCATAAAACCGATACGAATAGTCTAATTTGTGTCGGTTGTTTATTAACAACCGAAACTATTGACTTATGGGGTAAGAAGAAAATGTTAAAAATGTAATTTGCATCTGTTGTTCTTAAGAAACCGACACAATTGAAGGGAAGCAATAGATTTACTCGTGTCGGTTGTTTGAACAACCGACACAATTAAATACAATAGCATCGGTTGTCCAAAAACCGACACCATAGGCACACAACTTTTCCCCCCAAATCCATTTCAGCCGCCCCCATCTTTTCTCGCGAACCCCGATAATTCCTGACTAATTCGTAAATCATGTCTGAAATCCTAATTCTCATTCTTTTCCTCTTCCAAACCCTAAATCTAATCTCCGCCTCGCCACCTCCAGACCTAGACACCTTCCTCTCCTCCCTCCCCCTCTCTGATCCCCTCAACGCCAACGACTCCTTCCTCACTCTCCCTTCCTCCCTCAAAAAGTCCCTCTCCCGAACACTAGACCCAGCTTTCAAGCTCCACGTCTCCGTCCCAGTTTACGTCAAGCTCGCCGGCTCCTTCTCCGCCGCCGCCCCAGACACCCTCGCCTCGTTCATCTCCACCGCAATCTCGGACGAATTCTTCTCCGTCCTCGGCGGACAAGGAGTCAGGGTCTGGAAGGTGAACGGATGCCATGGAGGTTGTGCGCTGGAAGCAGTGACACTCTCCATTCTCAGAGAACATAAGATAAGTGCAAGCACAGTATCATCTCTCCAATAGTTTGATCACCGTCTACTTAGTTCCATCGACAATTATTTCCGTCCCCGTAACATGGTAATTATCACTAATCATTAAATTATCTTACCGAATGATTTTGAATACAAAGTTTTAGAGAAGTTGCAGTGACGTTAATTTTTAGGTAGCAACCTTTTTCTACTTTATCATCATACCCTCGTGTATTGTAACATGGCCTCCTTTTAGAATTTCATTAACCCAGCAAATGAATATATAAATCAATAGTGGAGAGTCTGTAAGAGTATGTGTTTGTGAAAACAGAAAGAAATTGTAGGATACGTAATTGTCTTTTAGATTATTTTTTTACCATTATAAAAAAATAAAGAATGAATTATGGTAACATTTTGAACACTACTCATTCTTATTTATTATTCTATTTTTGGTTGTGAAAATAAAATTATATTTTTACAATTTGTTGTGTTGTGTTTTTTTAATGATATACGGACATGTTGAGTATATGATGTTACGCTCTGCGTATTTTTTGTTAGACTTGGCCTTACTTGATCTTAGTGTATATGTGGATCATTTGGCTTAACTCTTACATTGTTGATGTTTGATATTTGTTTGATCTAACTTTGTTATTATCCTTTCTGTTTGTTCGATTATTTTTGGGAGGAAAAGCACACTTAAGTTCTTTGTTAGAGGGCATGGTTTATGTTTTATGAATAAGTCTCGTTTTTTTAATAGCTTAGAGTAAGTCTGTTAAATAGGTGCACAACTGTATTAGCACTGTACTTCAGTAATAAAATGAATCACTGATTTCCTTTGTTCAACTTTTTCAACAGCTTTACTTAGACTAACATCTAATATCTCAGCGGGTTAGACGAAAAGTGAAGGGGTAACCTTGCAATGGAAGATAGATTTTACTTTTCGCAACCAACAATCCCGTTGGTATAAATTTATCTTGTATAAATTGCTCCTCTTTGACATATCCGGTTGGATGCAACTATTACTAGCGAGGTATAATTTTTTCCTACTGCATGTATAAATCCGTGGGTTTTAGTCACTACAATATATAGGGGACATGATACATATCTGCTTACATCATTGAATTTTAAAATTTGTATTACACGTAACACACCATGCACCTTGTTCTTCTTTAGCATTATAAGTATTACATCATTTACGGGTGCTGGCCCTGCTGAGCCTGTCGCAATATGAATGCTTGATGCCGTTACTGTAATATTTGTAAGCTTAATTATGATACTCAGATTACTTCAAAAAATGCGTTATGTTTAGTTTACGTGGGATGCCCGTGTAGTACTGTTTTACAAATTATAGGGACATTTTACATGCTTAAATATGTTGTCTTACGTGGCTTGTTTAATCTTTGTGGACAAGGTTTTAATAAATTTATATATTCATGTTAGACAGTTACATATGTGCACGCATAATTGGGTTTTCAGAGCATAAGATACAGTGGGCATTCTTGAGCTGCATTTCAGCAGTTTAATTTTTTTTGTCAAGGACTTATTGCATTATCAAATAAACCTTTCAGGTCATTGAAGAATATGCAAGGCTTCTTAATGAATAAAGATTTTTTTTTCTCTAACGATAAAACAAACAATGAATTGGTTACTCTTGTGAAGAAACTTGGCATAGTTGTTAAGATTTTGTGAAGAGTTGAATGATATTCTAATTCGAGATAAAATGAATTGGTTTCAAGGATCCGCCATTTCCATGGGTGTCAGTTTCTGTCTCTGCAGCATTTGTGTTTGGATTCTTTTATGCTTTTTCGAAGAAATACAGGTTTCTGAAAAGCAAGAGGAAGCAGTTCTAACCATCATCTATGTATTTGGACTCCTGGGAGCTGTAAGTTTTTCGTATCAAATACTATATAACTTTGATTATGGATGAATTGTTTAGCCGGATTTTATGAACTTTCATTACAACTATTAGTAAATATATGAAATTTTCACACATTTTCATTGTTCAAAATGTAAAAAGATGGTGCTGAAAGGATCCACTCTTTCAAGATTATAGAGTGAAAATTTCTTATCACAACAGTAAAAAAGATGTGTGACCAACTTATTCTCTACGTTGTTCGTTTCAAATTTCTTTAACACAGTTAGCTAAAAAGCACTTTTTATGGTGGAAGCCTACTTTTAAACATTTATTTTCAACCGTCAACTAACAGCTTATTTAGCTGCCTTAGATAAAACCCAAATTCTAAAATATCAATAGTCGCAAGAAAAAAACTATTCTGATTAAAAGAAATCATATATTTCACATAAATCTTTCAAGTTATTACAAGATGTTCGAAGATGTTTGTCTAAAAAACTTTAAACGCGCTTCAACTTAATTTACAGAAAGCACAAAAAACAGCATGGCCTGGGCGATTTACCTTTGACAAGTAAAAGGAAAGAAAGATATTGCTGGAGATAATTCATCCTTTTTATTTAAAGCTATTTGAATATAGAACGCATACTCTAAGCACGAAGAGTACAACATTGCGAAGATATTATATATAATTCATGTTTACAGATACAGTACAAAAACTTTCTGCAGAGTAAAACAAACGAGACTGCTTTGATTAACGTAATTGTAGAATAATGGAATAACGTTTCTGTCGTATAAGGTGGTTTCATTTTTTATTTGAAGAGAAGACACATAATGTCCGTAACACATGTGACAGTACTTGGTAACTGCAGGAATATTATTTCATAAAACAATGCTATTAAGACTAAAACAGCTCAAGCTCATTCAGACTACTCAGAACATTAGCTATTATTTTGGGCATATTATGGGTACAGGTAGGGTAATGCTTCGAATTTTCTACAAAAAATGTTACTGGTATGGGATAAAAATAGTGGTACCCACTGTTCTCTCTTGTACCAGTATGAATTTTCGTATAGAATGCAGCTTAAACAAACATTCATGCTCATAAAGATTTGTCTTATCAAACAAACATAGAGGTACATGCCCATATACCCTGCTGATAGAAGAAACGATATGAAAACCAGAATCAAATGATTTACAAAATTCAACTTTTTTACAAAGTCTATATCATCATGATTCTGGTAAGAATGGAAGTGTTGGAGGTGGTAAGGGTGTTGAACTGCTTTTATATCTGGTGAAATTTAAATAAGTCACAAATGTAAAAAATTATGTTTTATTCAAAACAAATATTTTGCCTATGATATTTAGAATTTTATTTGTGGAATTATAATTATTAATAATCAAATTGTAGAATAAAAGTGAGCATGAAATTGTTCAAGATATTGAAAAGCCCTCAACTTTATACGACTAGGATAATTCTTAGGAAGGGCTTGCTTAAGCATTGGTTGGTATGTACAAACTTTTGCTGCTGTGATCACCGTCATATTGCACCTATGACCAACTTTGTTTCTATTTTTCCCTATGACAATTTTGTTTATATTTTTTCCTATAATTGCTTGTAGTTTTATTTGAATTAAATCATGATATACTTTGACTGACGTCATTCTATCTTTGCACAATAAATAATGTACTGTTTGTATCAGGTATGACCCAAACATAATTAGGACTTTAACAATCAAGCAACAAATATTTAAGTTATTATTCGTTTGTTGAAATATTTTATAACTTTCGGGTGCACATCTGTGATACAGGAATAATGGAAATGCAACTATATGAACTTTTTGGCCAGGTTTAATCAATAAAAAATAAAAGATAAAATGATACGTTTAAAATTTATATGTGTGCAATCCGCATGTTGAAATTTTACAACATTTTTTGGTATACAATAAAAGTCAATTTTGCAAAAATGTGGAGTATAACTCAAGTTATGAAAGATTTAACACACAAATGTAGTCCAGATTAGCAAAAATTTACTCATGGCCACCAATGAAAATTATATTTTAGCCATGAAAGCGTCAAAATTTCGCAAACACTTGAATTAAAAGTTGTACCTTATACCCTTAGACTTTCGGATTAAGCAAGATTATCGAAATCATATGCCAGTTTTGGTACAGCACTCTAAAACAAAATTTCTAAACTTCAATTTTATTTTACTTTTTAAGAGCCTGGGGCTGCTGCCTTATAGATAGCATTATCTGTTTCTTTCCGTAATAGCACCAATATCACGTGTACACGAAAGAACTGACACTGGAAAACAACAAAATCCCAATAACAAATAAGGACGACAACAGGAATTAGCACAAAGCAAAAATTCTGAATCAAATGTAGGTACTAATACTTCAATAACAGATTTGCAGCAAAACTAGAACAGGCAGATCAGATGAAAGCAATTTTTGAGCTTAAGGCCACAACTACAAGTGATGTAATAGATAGCCCTATTTAGTTTAATAATGCATATGCAAAAGCAAATGGCTACAATGATCTAAGTCAAGATGCGTGGCAGTGCACAGCAAGTGGTAATCCCCTATGTTGATATAGTTAAAAGATGAGGAAAATATTCATAAGAATTTTCCTTTTCATTTTAATTATGTTTGGGTAACCATGAATGGTTAAAAAGATATTGTTATGAATGCATTGCGAGTTAAGCATACTGGAAATCCTCTGTGCATATTTAAAAAAAATACACAAAACTTGCTTTGAGAGTATGAAACAGAGGAAGAATAGATCTAAAAGAGTTGCTTGCAAAACTAAGATAGAGAAAATAAAATTACGTTACAATAAAAGTCGAGTCGATCAAAATTGAAATCCTTTTTGATTGATTTTGTATATTTTTTAGTAAATAAATGTAGTTTTCAACCAAAACTACATGCAATCATGTATATTGTTTAATTGTTGTATGCTAATCAAATGTGTACATGTCTAAATTTATTCTTTACATTTGATATTGTGAAGGATTGTCGAATGATTTGTTCATTGTGCCATAGCAGTGTTTATTGCTTATGAATGAACATAATTGGAATTTTGTTTCAGATATGTAAGGCTATTGCGTTATTAAATTTTGTTGAAGAGCTGTACAAGTAACAATTATCCCACCAAGACCATATTTCAAATCTTACTAATATCATTGCACCTTACGTAAAATGTATCCTATTTTCTTACAATTAATGGATTTATAATTAAGCTGCTTACATTCCTGACTTAATTATTGTCTTTTGTATAACAATTCTTTTAATTGCAGGACTTTGTACGAGACGGTTCTTATAACCAACAAGAGATAAACGAGGTTCGAGAGAATTTAGCTAGTTATATCATGTATAATTGGATGTAGTTGGTTGTGTACGCTGATCTTTTGTAACGTACGTTGGTATTTTGTTATGTACGTGTGATAGATTATATTCTATTTTGGTCTGTAAACATGAATTATGTTGATGGATAATATAATTATATTTTTTGTTCAATCAGTTCATAGTAACGTTGGTTTATAAAAAATTAAAATTTAGTTTCATACTGTTTCTATAATCTTAAACGGTAATAATTTTTTTTTTGCTTTAGATATTACTTGTGTCGATTGTTACTACAAAGAGAATCGATACAACTGTATATCAATTGTGTCGGTTGAAAAAACAAACATAACCGACACAAATATCAATCATTTGTGTCGGTTGTTATTAAAGAACCGACACAAAACTATGAACAATTGTGTCGGTTTTTCTAAAAGGACCGACACAATAAACGGCGGTGTGCTTCACTATACAAGCTGATTTGTGTCGGTCCTTTTAGAAAGACCGACACAACTGTTCATTGTTTTGTGTCGGTTCTTTAATAACAACCGACACAAATGATTGATATTTGTGTCGGTCATACAACCGACACAACAGAAAAATGTCTTTTGTGTCGTCTTCATATGAGTCGGTTGTAAAACCGACACAACAGGGGTTACACAACCGACACAAATGACCAGTTTTGTACTAGTGTGACTCTCCTCTACTAAGCTTATCTAAAATTTCCTTTAACTCTTCTTCCTCACCTTGTCTTTCTCCAATCTGCTTCATTAAAGTAGGCTGGAGGTCGAGGGCTGCTAAAAATCCCGGAGCTAAATCCGATGGATGTCTAAAATCAAAGATAGAAATGTACTTCAAATGCTTCCATTCCAAAAACAGAGGACTTAAAACCACTTTGTGTCTACTCAACGCATCTTCCACTACATTACCCTTGCCAGGGGTATAGGAAATCTCAAAGTCATAAGAGGCTAAAAACTCCATCCATCTTTACTGTCTCAAATTCAAGTCTTTCTGAGAGACTAGATACTTCAAAGACTTATGATCCGTGAAAAGCTCAAATCTTTCTCCTAAGAGATAGAGCCTCCAAGACTTGAGAGCAAAAACTATAGTTGCCAACTTAAGATCATCCATCGGGTAGTTCTTCTCATGCATTTTCAACTGTCTACTCGCATAGCACACTACCCTACCTCTTGCATCAGTACCGTCCCTAGCCCCGTACCACAAGAATCCGTATAAACTGAGAAAGGTTTGGTTCCATCCGGTAATACCAATACGGGCGCGGTAATCAAAGCTTCCTTCAATCGACCAAAGGCATCCTCACACTTGACATCCCAAACAAAAGCAGAGTTCTTCTTGGTAAGGCGGGTAAGTGGAGCTGATATCCTAGCAAAGTCCTTAATGAACTTCCTATAATAGCCCGCAAGACCAAGGAAACTCCTTATGTCCGTGGCATTCTTGGGGGTCTGCCAATCCTGTATTGCTGCCACTTTCGCTGGATCTACTGCAAGTCCATCCTCTAAAATGATGTGTCCCAAAAAGAGTGGCACTTGGAGAACTTCGCCTTCAACTTATGTGCTTGTAGGGTCCTAAGCACTTCTTCCAAGTGAACAGTATGATCCTCCTTGCTTCGCGAATAAACCAAAATGTCATTGACGAAAACCACCACAAACTTGTTCAACGATTCGCGAAATACTCGACTCATCAGGTCCACAAAATATGTCGGAGCATTGGTTAGCCCAAATGGCATGACTAACCACTCAAATAACCCATCCGGAGTCCTAAACGCAGTCTTCTCAATGTTATCCTCCACCACACACAACTCATGAAATCCCGTGGCCAAATCGAGCTGCGAAAATACCTTGGCTCCTACTAGCTGGTCAAAGAGATTGTCTATATGGGGAAGAGGATAATGATTCTTCTTCGTCGACTTATTAAGCTCCATATAATCCATGAAAAGTCTAAGAGAGCCATTTGCCTTAGTGGCAAAGACGACGGGTGCGCCCCACTCAGAAATGCTCCTACGAATGAAGCCCTTCTCCAAAAGCTCTCCAATCTGCTTGCTCAACTCACGACGTTCCTTAGGAGCCATATGCCTTACCGATAAAGCAACTGGTTTGGCATTATCGACAAGATAAATCTTGAACTCGATCTCTCTTCGAGGTGGAAGGCCAGCAACCTCCTCAAACACATCTGGAAAGTCTCTAACAACGGGTACCGAACTCAAACTATCGGGTGATAAGTCAAGAGAATAAAGGTAGCTCAACATGACTGATCCTCTAGGATCACAAGATACTTCCAAGGTATGTCCACTACAAGTGCCTAACCTCACTGAAAGTCTATAGTATGGTGGATCGATTATACAAATGACAAGTATATGACTAATTTAAACTATAGTGTAATGATAGTAAAGTATGTAAATAAGAATAATCACACCAGGGATTTTATACTGGTTCGGACCTCCCATCCTATGTCCAGTCCCGAAGCTCCTCTTCGGAATTTCCTTTCACCGAATAACCCTCACTTCACCCGGAGGAACAGGTTTACAATAGCAGAGTTTCTTTATCAACCGTGTGTTCTCTATTACACGGATTTTGACTATATAGTACAAATGCTTCCAATATATATCTAGAGAGTATTGTCTATGAGGAACTATATATTTGGAAGAGTAGAATACAAGTATAGATTGCTAGAGGTCAAGAGTATATGATGAAGTGTATAATCAGAGAGCATAAGTAAGTAAGGTTAGATATTCTCTTGGATTCTTGATGCTATTTATAGCGGTAGAGAGATTCCTTGAGTAGTTGCATCCATTAACAAGTGTTCTATGGTCGCTTCTAATAGTGATGAAGAGTTGCAGCGAAGAGAAGCGAAGGTGTCTTTTCAATTGCGGTAGTTGTAATTTGAATGTCAACAATCGAGTTCAGTTTCAGACGTCTGGAATATGTCTCAGACGTCTGGCTCTTTATATTTTTTGTATATAGTAGACTTTCAAACGTCTGAGCATATTAACCGGACGTCTGATTCTGTCTGGTTTGTAATCCAAAGGATTTATTCAGACGTCTGGCTAGTGCACCCAGACTTCTGATCTTGTGCATGTTGTATTTCTTGTATCTGTGTTATTGCTCTTCTGATTCTATCGACTTGTTGTCTTTCGTAACGTTCTTTGAGCCTTGTTCTAGTCTCTCTAGTGATGTTGTTCTAGCAAGTTCTTGTATATATACATATATATGTACATTTGATTTTCATTGTATAGTTGTTGTCATTAAAACCATGCATTTGATTTCCTAACAATCTCCCCCTTTTTGATGATGACAACTATACAATGTACTTATGTATAATTTTTATAAATCTCCTCCTGAATATGTGCTTTCCATTATCCCTCCCCCTTTGTCATTATCAAAAAAGAATGAGGGAACAAAATCTTTCCTTTTGTTTCTTCGAGTACCTACAATAAATAAAAATCATTTTTGGTACCCACTTACTATGTTAGGGTCCGGGGGAATAGATCTTTGTAAACCATACCCATTTGGGTGTGGTTGAACCTTTATAAATATAATTTTCATTATTAACTACCATATCAAAATAATCATCAATGTATTTTTCTCTATTTTTCCAATTTACAGGGACCCAAATACTTAGATAATTTTTATTCATATTTCCGTTCAATGATTTTGTAATTCTAGAGAAATTATAAACATTATTGGCCATAGAAGTATTTGAATTTCTATAAGAATTTGATCTAGACTTTACTCGAAATTTAGTACTAGCACTTACATTTTTTCTATACATGAAAGCGTATCTAGTGTTATTTCTACGATCAGTTTTATTATATCCTAAACCACTTTTGTCATGTAAAGGTCTAGAACTAGATAAAATCATGTTTAAATTGTTTTGACCTTTATTAAATTTTGTGACTTCAGTGTTAAGTTTATCAAATTCAGCTTTGAAGTCAAAATTATTATTTTCAAAAGAAATATTACTATTTTTCAAAATATCAATTTGCTTGTTTAATTCAGAATTTTCCCTTTTTATCGTACAGTTCTCATTTTCGAGAAGCAAAATTCGAGATTCTGAATTATCTAAAGATGATTGTAATAAATCATTTTTTCTTTTCAAATCCGTAATTTCTTTTGAAAAAATTTCCTTTTCTTTTTCAAACATAGTATTTTTATTTTGCAAAACATTGATTTCCTCCAAAAGATCATTGTTTTTATCTTATAACTGCTCATTTTCTTTTTGTAGGAAATCTTTTTGTAAAACAAGTTCTTCTATGGTATTTTCAAAACATTTAGTTTGTTTTATCAAAAAATTATTTTCCTCTTTTAAACTGGAACTTTCTTGCTCACAATCTTTTAACTTTTCTAAAGCAATTCTATTAACTTTATTCAAGGTTTTACAATCTTTTAATAATTCATCATGTGCTAACAGAAGATCTTTATATAAAGAATCTAAGCATACCGATTGTGATCTGAGTTTAGCCCTGAAGCAATTGTTTGTTTTCTCCTTTGATTCTTCTTTATTGCTCTTCCTCTTCCTATTGCCTTGAGTAGATTTCTTTATAGCCATTTATTCTAGGATGTTGTTACGATCTCTAGAATCCCTTGCTCTGATACCAATTGAAAGTCTATAGTATGGTGGATCGATTATACAAATGACAAGTATATGACTAATTTAAACTATAGTGTAATGATAGTAAAGTATGTAAATAAGAATAATCACACCAGGGATTTTATACTAGTTCGGACCTCCCATCCTACGTCCAGTCCTAAAGCTCCTCTTTGGAATTTCCTTTCACCGAATAACCCTCACTTCACCCGGAGGAACAGGTTTACAATAGCAGAGTTTCTTTGTCAACTGTGTGTTCTCTATTACACGGATTTTGACTATATAGTACAAATGCTTCCAATATATATCTAGAGAGTATTGTCTATGAGGAACTGTATATTTGGAAGAGTAGAATACAAGTATAGATTGCTAGAGATCAAGAGTATATGATAAAGTGTATAATCAGATAGCATAAGTAAGTAAGGTTAGATATTCTCTTTCTTGATGTTATTTATAGCGGTAGAGAGATTCCTTGAGTAGTTGCATCCATTAACAAGTGTTCTATGGTCGCTTCTGATGGTGATGAAGGGTTGCAGCGAAGAGAAGCGAAGCTGTCTTTTCAATTACGGTAGTTTTAATTTGAATGTCAACAACCGAGTTCAGTTTCAGACGTTTGGAATATGTCTCAAACGTCTGGCTCTTTATATTTTTTGTATATAGTAGACTTTCAGACATCTGAGCATATTAATTAGACGTCTGATTCTGTCTGGTTTATAATCTAGAGGATTTATTTAGACGTCTGACTAGTGCACCCAGACGTTTGATCTTGTGCATGTTGCTTTTCATGTATCTGTGTTATTGCTCTTCTGATTCTATCGACTTGTAGTCTTTCGTAACATTCTTTGAGCCTTGTTCTTGTCTCTCTAGTGATGTTGTTCTAGCAAGTTCCTGTATATATACATATATATGTACATTTGATTTTCATTGTATAGTTGTTGTCATTAAAACCATGCATTTGATTTCCTAACACTCACTACCCTCTTATCGCAATCAAGAACAACACCATACATGGATAGCCAATCCATACCAAGAATCAACCCGAACCCGGAAAAGCCCAATACAAAGGCACTACAGTCAAACTCAACACCTAAAATAAATAATTTCAAATTCCGACATAACATGGACAAATAGGCCGATCCTCCTATGGGATTTGATATTACTACCAGGTCGGTCACTAAGCAAGCATCAATACCAAGACCCTCTACTAGAGTACTAGATATAAAAGAGTGCGAAGCTCCAGAATCAAATAGGGTATGAACGGGAGAATCAGAGATAGATAACACACCTTCGATGATCACCTTCTTTCCCTTGTCCATAACCGGACGAGAACTAGGGGAAGGAACTGCCTCTAAAGCATAAGCCTGAATAGGCTATGAAGGTGTCTGTGAACTGTCCTTGGGCTTCGACGGACAGTCCTTTTTCATATGCTCCACTTGATCGCAAAGATAGCACCTTAGTCTCGATCGCTCTCCTGCCCCTCTAAAGTCCTTAGCAAGATGATCTGGTTTCCCACAAGTATTGCACTTCCAGTCCTTCCTTGGAACTTTCCTTTATCTACCTGACCCTCCTCCTCCTCTCCTCTTTCCTTTCCACTTCTTCTTCCCATCATTCTTCTACGCCACATCTCCTTTCTTCTCAGTATCAGCAAGTAAAGCCATCTCTACCAATCCCTCAAAAGTGGCTCCCATCGGAATGTGGCTCACCGTCAAATTCTGTAGTGGTTGACTCAAACTCTTAGTGAACTTCGGCGCCTTCTTGTGAGGAGTATTGATCAGGTCTAGTCCAAATCTAGCAAGCTCATTGAATTGATTAACATATTCCTTAACTGTCATATCCCCTTGCTTGAGCTGTATAAAATTTCTCTAGCTGCACTCCCTCTTCAGCCTGCGATAAGAATTTCCTCTCGAACCTAGTACGAAAATCCACCCAAGTCAAATTATTAGCCTCAGCCTCCACAATCTCCCACCAACAAAGAGCCTCTCCCTACAACTGCCATAAAGACAACTACCTCCGAGCCAAGTCCTCCAATCCCATAAGTCCCTCACAACTACGGATCCAAGCTCTCGCCTCAGTATATGACTCGGTGCCAAGAAACGGCTTGCCTCCTAAGCTGGTGTAGTCCATGCATAACTTGGGAAAATCGGGAATGCCTGGCGGACGGGCTAGAGTACCTTACGCCGGAGCAGCATCCCTAGCTGGTGGCTCTGCTCGTGCAGTAGCCTGCAAATAACGTCTGAACCATGCAGGCATATTAAGGCCTGGAACTTCGAGGATATCTTACGGTTCAGACATTTCTATCTATGGATATTAAAAAGATGGGATTAGGTACTCCACAAATAGTTCAATAGATAGGGAGGAAGAGATATGAGGGACCCATTTCTAAAATTTCTTTTTTTTCCAAAATATATGCATATACTTTTAAAAGTATTATTTGGAATATCCTTTAAAAATTATTTGAAAATCTTTATACTTTTAAAATATTTTTAGGATTACCGAAACCTTAGCTTTGATACCAACTGTGACACCCCGCACCTCTAGGCACCCCGAAAATCGGATATGACTAGAAGCACGGGTGGTCGGCTGAAATACGAATCCATAACATAGCACAGAGACTAAGGCAACTACATAAATGATTAAAATATTCAGCGGAAGAAAACTTTCACTAATTATAAATTAATAACAAAACAGCTTCATTAAAAACAACATTATCCCAAATTTATTTCTGAAACCAAAAGTACCAAGTAGAATCAACCAAAACATAAAACATAACAAAGTTCACAATATAGGTCCCCATATATAGAGTAAAATACGGAAAAAAGAGAAACGAAGTATATGAAACAAAAGAAACAAAAGAAACAAAAGAAACAAAAGATGAAGATAACAACTGCTCCAATGACCCTCCAAGCTGCAAAGAACTGCAACCTAGACCCGCCCTTCTGTGATTTGGGGAAAATAGGAAAAATAGGAATGGGTCAGACATAAAGTCTGGTGAATGAGAAATAAAATGAAGCAGAAAGAATAAAACAGTTTAATTCTAGGTCTTCCCTGGATATCGCAGAGGGTGAATAATATAATGCAGTGAATCCTTCTTATATACGGTTCTTAAGAAGCCAAAGTCCATGGGCACTCTGGGGAAGTCAACAATGCAGTAATACTAAATGTGAATCGGTCTGTCGGACCTGCTATCCTTACCTATCCACATGCTATAGCATGGAAGTCATGCTCTTCACCCATGCACTGTGACTCAAACAACCTCGCAGGACCCCAAAGTTGCACTCAGGCTCCACCAAACTGGACTCCTATCCTCCTGTCTCCTCGGTCACCAACGTGGACTTGCCCCAATCCAAAGTGTCGGTCCACCGAAAGAGCGCCCGCAGTTGGGTCAGCTGCGCAAAATCCTCCAATGATCTGCATAAAGAAGCCTACGTCGGAGCACACTTGTCATGTTACGTCCGTGTCGATCTGCCTGAAGAAGCCTACGATTGCGAATGTTATCTATCCTACATACTAGCAGCCTATAAAAGGTAACAAACATCCTTGCGAACCTACTAGCCCGCTCCTAATACGTATAGCCAAAACTATATTTTGGTCTTAACTGCATGAAACACCTATCCAGGCCTTTACAAGGTTTGCCTTCCAAATCGCTTCCAGATTAATTAATTTTACCGTTACAGTATACATACTGTTTATTTCCATTAATCTGCTTTAGGCCATTTTTACATCTGATTTGGTTATTTCACAATTTTCCTTTTTCTTACATAAATGGTATTTCAATTTCACGCCCGTTCAGTCCGTATGGTTTGTCTGTAATTTTTATGCCATTTTGTTACAGATTTGCACTAGCCTTTATGGTTCATTTAATTTACATTTTTTTTCCACCCTAATTTACGTTCTCCTTTTAGAGATTTAATCTGTACAAAAATTTTATCCAGTAGCCACAAACCATTTAATTACACAAAATTCCACTTTTATATTTTTAAGCCACATATGAAACAAACAATTATGCCAATTAGACTTCCCAATTTTGTTTCAAAATTATGTAATTATATCAATCAGAACCATAATTTTATTCAAGTAACATATTCTGAATTTATTCAACTAACTTGTTCTACCATTAGAAATTGAATAACAATTCTAATTCAATTTAATTAAACCAATCTTATTTACGCCATGAAACGTGAATAACAATTTGTTTGTTTCAAATGTCAACCCAAACATGAATTAGAATTGAGAAGTGGAAGAAGAAGAAGATACAATAATTTACATAAATTTCAATCTTATTTATGCCATAAAACGAGAATCGACAATTTATTTGTCCCATATTTTAAGCTAAACATGAATTAGATTTGAGAAGTGGAAGAAGAAGAAGAAGTTGCAATAATTTACATCTTTTCTCAATTAATAACAGAAATTAATTCATATTAACGTGCCAGAAAAGAACTGAAATTGAACTACTTTATTTTTCTATTTCAAATTAATTCCCACTCATCTGGCACGTGAGCTTGAATAAATTTGAAAAAAACTTTGCTTTAATCTTTCTCCCTTTGATTCTTCTAAATTCCCCAAATTTCTTGAATATATATAGATAATTTAATTTGGTAGAGATTTTTTTATTTAGTAGAATAAAGGAGGAAGAATAATACACACTAATTTTACTACAGAATTATGGCGACGGCTGAATAAGATATTAGGTTTAGGTTAGATGGTTTATTTATAGATTAATTGAGTGAATATAATCCATTAGATTATTTTAGATTAAATCTTGTTATTTCATACACTTAATGGTTATCCATTCTAGCCCATACACATCACTCAACCAATAAAATTTAGCCATCTCATCCTATTACATCACTAGAGTGAATGGCAAGCCGCCACATGTCAGAAACAACGCTGAAATACGTAGGAAAATTGCTAGAAACGAACCAGCTAAAAAAAACATCGCTCCAGATTTTGGGCGACAACGGGACATGATCCCTGGTCACTAAGGAAGTCAACATGCGCCTTTACCACTATACCAAATGCGCTTTTAATTTCTTTTTAATTATATTTTCCATAAAATATCGAGGTGTTACAAAAATAGGTGCCAATAGAGCAATCGACGTCTTAGAATTGATACATCAGACATTTGTGGACCATTCCCTATGGCATCATGGAATGTTCAATAATATTTTATCACATTCATAGACGACTACTCAAGATATGGCTACCTATATCTTATACATGATAAATCAGAATCCTTAGACATGTTCAAGAAATGTAAGGTAGAAGTTGAGAACCAACTCAACAAAAGAATTCAAGCTGTCAGATTTGACCGCGGAGGTGAATATTATGGTAAATCTGATGGATCGGGTAAATAATGTCTAGGACCATTTGCCCAATTCCTAGAGGAATGTGGAATAGTCCCACAGTACACCATGCCAGGTTCACCTAGCATGAATAATGTTACTGAGAGACGAAACAGAACTCTTAAAGACATGGTGATGAGTATGATTAGTCATTCTACCTTACCAAAATCACTTTGGGAGGAGGCATTAAAAACATTAGTTTATATCCTTACCAGGGTACCCACTAAAGTAGCTGCCAAAACACCTTATGAGCTTTGGATAGGCAAACAGCCCACTCTAAAGCATTTTCATATTTGGGGATGTCCAGCTGAGGCAAGGCCTTATAGGCCAAATGAAAGAAAATTGGACTCAAAAACAGTGAGTAGCTACTTTATTGGTTATTTTGAGCGGCCTAGGGGCTATAAATTTTATGATCCCATACTAAAGAAAATTTTTGAGACGGGAACTGCAACATTTTTTGAAGGTGTTGAGATAGGGGGAGAAATGAAGTAAGTAACATTGTTTTTGAGGAGGAATCATCATCTATGATTCCTACTACAGTTACTTCTTATGACAATGTACAGATTGTCATTCCTGTCATTGATGAAGAAGTTGATCTGGAACCACAACAAAACAATGTTGAAGAAAACCATCTTCAAGATGGGGACAATGTTCCACAAGAACAAACTCAATAACCTCAAAATGAATTGCCACTAAGGAGATCCACTAGAGAGAGGAAAGATGCCATTTCGGATGATTATGTGGTATTTCTTCAAAAAATAGAGGACAATAATGGATTAGTGAAAAATGATCCTATCAACTTTCACCAATCCATGCAAGATGCTAATTCTCAAAAGTGGATTGAAACTATGAACGAAGAGTATAAATCCATGCAAGAAAATAAAGTTTGGGATCTTGTTTCTTTACCTAAAGGTAAGAAACCCATTGGTTGTAAATGGATATTTAAAACCAAGAGGGATGCAAAAGGTAATGTGGAAAGATATAAGGCTCGTCTTGTAGCAAAAGGTTTTACTCAGAAGGAAGACATCAATTTTAAAGAGACATTCTCTCTGGTTTCATCGAAAGACTCTTTTAGAATAATTTTGACGCTTGTTGTACATTTTGACCTTGAGTTACATCAAATGGATGTTAAAAATGCGTTTCTCAATGGAGATATTGAGGAAACAATTTATATGCTGCAACCAGAAAACTTTGTGTTTGGAGATCCAAAGGATATAGTTTGCAAACTAAAGAAATCCATTTATGGGCTCAAACAAGCTTCTCGTCAATGGTACCACAAGTTTCATAAAGTAGTTACCTCATTTGGTTTTGAGGAAAACATAATTGATAACTGTGTGTATCACAAGTTCAGTGGGAGCAAATTCATATTTTTGATTTTATATGTTGATGATATATTGCTTGCCTGTAATAATTTACATATTTTGCACAAAACCAAGAGATTTTTTTCAGATAATTTTGAAATAAAAGATCTTGGGGATGCTTCTTTTGTATAAAGAATCCAAATATATCGTTATTGCTCACGGGATATTCTTGGATTGTCACAAAAGAACTATATAGAAATGGTGCTTAAAAGGTTTGGCATGCAAGATTGTAAAATGGGTGATACCCCTATCGCTAAAGGAGATAAATTTTGTCTCAAACAATGCCCTAATAGCATCTTTGAAGCTAAAGAAATGTAGAAGATCCCTTATGCATCTGTTATAGGGAGTCTAATGTATGCTCAAGCATGTACACATCCGGATATTGCGTACATTATAGGAACGTTGGGCAGGTATCTTAGTAACCCTGGAATGGATCATTGGAAAGCAGCAAAAAGGGTTATGAGTTATCTTTAGAGAACAAAGGACTATATGCTTACATATAGAAGATCAGATCAGTTGGAGATTATTGGGTATTCTGATTTTACTGGATACCCAGATAGCAGAAAATCCACTTCACGATACATATTTCTATTAAGTAGAGGGACTATATCATGGAAAAGCATTAAACAAACGCTCATAGCTTTTTCCACCATGGAAGCAGAGTTTGTGGTTTGTTATGAGGCATCTAACCATGCGAAATGGCTGCGGAATTTTGTCATAGGGCTGCGCATTATTGATAATATTGAAAGACGATTAAAGTTATATTGTGACAATAGATATGCAGTATTATATTCGAATAACAATAGAAGCTCAAGCAAGTCAAATTACATTGACATCAAGTTTCTAGTTGTAAAGAAGAGAGTGCAAAATGGGTTAATATCCATAGAGCATATTGGGACAAATTCCATGCTAGCGGATCCGCTTACAAAAGGAGTATCACCCAAGGTCTTTCATGAGCATGTTGCTAAAATGAGTGTATCTTTTATATAAGGATATTTTGGTTTAGGGGGAGTTTATACTTAGTCACTTATTTCACGACACTGCTCTATATTTTGATTATGGACATGCTTTGGTTTTTCTGATCAAAAATAAAGTTTTCTTTTGCACTTCAATTGTTTATATATATTATTTGGAATATTGATGTCATTAAAGTAAAGTAGGACCAGTTGAAAATAGACATGTAAAGATCACATTTCATGTCATTTCCATGCTACACATACATGATTGATCTATGTCATTTGATTGTATTGAAATTTGTAACCATTGATGGGTTTAGTTACAAAATAGTAATGAAAGCCACTTTGTGTAACGACCCTAGATTTTATTTTATTTAAATTGATAATTTAAATAATTTTTGAATAAAATTTGTGAAATAAATACATATATCTTGATAAATCAATACGATATAATACAAATAAAATAGATAGAAAATATAATCAAAGGAAATAAGATAAAATAGGAGTTCACTCATATTCTTAAGTAATAAAATAAACAAAGAAGAAAATACAAATACTTGTAAAAGAATGAAACAAAAATATATACACATGGAAAACAATACAAAGTAAATGTACATATGAATTAGCTTACAAAAGAAAACTAATATACAAGTATGAAACCAGACAACAACAAAAGTGTTTAAAGATAAGTTTAAACAAATATACATTTGTACAAAGTCAATTTAATGAAGCCATCATGTTCAAGTACCTTCAGCCGAAATGCAAGTATATATTCAAATATACAATCAAATAAAATAACCATTTGTACAAAGCCTAATTAATGCTTGGCCACCAAATCAATATATCAGCCTCCAAGATCTTGCCTGGTAAACAAAATGGTACCAAAAAAATCAATGCCATCTCATTTCAGCCAACAAGGAAAAGAAATATCCCTGCATTTTTGTACAAACAACTCATATCGACTTGTACAAAATGAGTACCCTAAAAACTCATTTTTATCAAGTCTTCCTCATTTCAGTTCGAGCTGAGAAAAATATAAGGAAGATATCATTTTGAAAACTAAAACAAAATTCAACCTGGAAAATTCAAATGAAGATGGAATGCAAAGGATTAAAAATCTGGAAACAAGGCAAAGTCTTCAGCCTGGAAAACAAGCAAATTAAAAGCAACTAAAACAAAACAGAAAGGATTCACAGATAAATCAAACGGCAGTCTTCAAACAAAAGTATTCTTTGTTCAAAAATCTTCTCAGGTGAGCAAACTCCTATTTTTCAAACCTTAGCCTGTTTGATATCTTGATGCTTGTGAGTAAACTTTTTAACTAAAACCCAAATACCCTGAGAATTTCTATGATGATGTTTGTTTATATGTATGTATGGGCAATGCTTGTGAATTTATATAAGTGTGCATATCTGTGGTTTTAAAACATCTCATATTTTAGTTTCAAGTCTCTGCTTTAAACTGTAAACATAAGATACTTTTAGTTATGATGGATATGACTTATGTTTTAAGTGATCTAGTGATGTATGTTGGAAATGAGTTGGTATGATTGGGTTTAGATTCTGGAAACAAGTGAGTATGTTTAGTTAATTATTGTAACCACCTCTGTTTTTAAATTTCCAGAAACTTAAACTTAGTTCAACTTCAAATCCTCCTCACTCTAACCTTCTTTAGGGCTAAGCATTTAAAACAAAATTTGCTGTTTTAAACTAAACTAAGTTTTAGAAATAGTTGCAAGAATTTTAATTAGAAAACATTGTCCGGAAAGAAGAAATACAGAGGAACTTGAAAAATGTTAAAAACCAAACATTAAAATTTGTTGATATAATTATATATCTGTAATCGTCTATGGAAGATAGGATTTTTAAGATCAAGTTCATAATTTTTAGAGGTAGGATGTATGAGTATTATGGGTTTGATCAGAATTCGAGTTTTAGTTGTTTCCTGATGATCTCAAGGTTCTGGACGATCGGGACTCCTACTAGTGGTAGTAGAGTGATCGGTGAGTAGTAGGAAAATATCAGATGGTGGAGCAGGTCACTGTGGTGGCGATGGGAGGTCGATGATGGCTGTAGACCTAATTTTGGGTGATGTCGGGAAATGATCTTCCACGGTGGCTCTACTGGATCGAGTGCCACCGGATTCAGGGAAATGGGTGCAGAGGTGTCAACGAGGGCGTGGACGAAGACAATGGTGTTCCGATAATCGGAGACGAGAGTGTGGGCGATCTTGTCGCGTTCGCCTGGTTCCAGTTTCGATTGTAAGAGTCGATTTTTGATTCGTGCCTTGTGTTGTCGATGTGAGAGTGTAAATCGAGACTGGAGACGATTGCCGATGTGATGGAGTTCTGGTGGGAGGCTGGAGTTGATCGAAGTCACGGTGCACGTGCACCGTGCACTTTTGTTCTGGTGAAAGGTATTGGAAATGGGGATGACAATTCCCATGTGTTTGCTCGAGGAATTCGAGTATTTACTCGAAGTCATGCAAGAGGATGGGACTCGAAGCAATATACTGTTGGGTTCGAGTTGTTTCAATTCAAGTGCCAGGGTTTAAAGATTACAGGGTTAACAGCAAACCTATTTTGTTTTTTTTATTGAAATCTGTGTTTTGATTTTAAAACTAACAAAAAAATAGGATTTAAATTAGTTTTAAATAAAGTTTTAAAATCTGGTTTAAAATGTAAATAATTGGGTTTAAACTCTTATATAAATTTCTTTATAACGGTAAGTAAAGATTGGTTAATTAAATTTTTAATTGTAATTAGTAATGGATGATGGGTAATAAATGAATTTGCAATTAACTACCTAAGTTAATTATTGAATAATTAATAGTTAATTAATTAAGGAATGTAATTAAAGATTATAAATTGGATAAGATTAGACAAGTTAAGAGAATTAATTTTTGATTAGAAATAAATCAAAATGATTTGTAAATTATTAATGTTAATTAACTAGGATTGGTAATTCGTAAGTAAATTGGTAATTCGTAAGTAATTAATCTGATTTAAATTAATCAGACAATTAACTGATCGTACTTATGAATGTTTGGATTGACTGAATGATTGAATTGTTTGATATGCCTGATATGTGATGCTTTGTGATATACCCCGATTTATGTGGTGATCTGAAATTTCTATTTCTGTGATATATTACTATGTGAATATGACACCCTTGACCCGTAACGACATTTAAATTTCGATGCGACAGGGAGTCGGATTCCAGTTGGTTATCCGAAACCCACATCGAATTGTAATAGTGAATCTTTGTGACTGATAAATTTATTTTATCTATGAATCTGTGAATGAAGATAAGCGTTATGGGTTATACCGCTTATCGATATATCTGTGATGATTGATGTTGTGCACTATTGTGTGAAAACCCCTGGACTACACCTTTACACACACAAATATGGATTTCACGTGGAAATCGGTTAAATCACAGATGATGTAAATATGATGTTTTTGAAATTGAAAATTTAATTTCAATTGATTTTGAAATTGGAAATTTGGGGTTTAATATGAAAAGCTTTTGAAATGGAATTTCAAAGATAAAATTTATTTTGAATAACTTAATCAAGTTTTGAAAATTTAAATAATTTGATTTAAATTTGAATTCAAGTTTGAAATTGAATCCTATGATTTGAACCTAAGGATTAAAGATGCTATACAGGTTATATATGGGTTAAATCATTTTAAAGGTATTGATTTGGGAATTTGAATTTAATTCAAGAGTTTTAACTCGTGTAAATATAACTGGATTTTTATGAAACGAAACTATTTGTTTCAAATAGTAAAAGCTTTCACATAAGTAATGAACTTCCAAATTGTGTTGAAAGAATTTCAAGTTTGAAATAGAATTGAAATGTTTTGAAATTTATGAAATGAGTCTTTGATTCAAAGACCGAACGAGTTAATCCAATTTGAAATGGAATTGTTTTGAAAGCTATAAGTTAAATCTTGATTTAAAGATTTAACGAGTTAATCAGATTGAAATGGAAATCGATTTGAAAATCTATGAATGAATCTTTGTGAACGGGGTAAACTTTGTGAATTGAATCTTTTTGTTTAAAAGATTAAAAGTGTGGAAATTGTTTAAACTATTGAAGGTTGTTGAAATAAATCTTTTTGTTTAAAAGATTGGAAATGGTAATTTGTTTTAACCATTCGAATAAAAAGTTTGGGGCTTTAAGCTGTGATTTAATTGAGACCCCGGTATCCATATGATTTTTAATTGCGCTCGTTATTCGGTTTAGCCGGAAGAGGACCTTTGTGTCATATAACCCATTTCGAATAGTGATTCGACGTTATGGATAGCATTTGAAGACCGGTGTTGAAGACCGGATATTTTTTGAAAATGAAAGGACAACCTATCGATTGTCTCTGCACTGAGTAGCTACGGTATAGAGATTTCCTAAGTGATGGGAAGTCCGATCAGGATTGTGAATACCCGGATTTGCAAGGGCTTCTTTGGAAGTGCCTTCGGTTCTGTTCGAACCCGGAACAGACTTGTATGGATGTGTGTCTGACGTTACACTTTGAGATGTAAAGCTGGTTTCTATCAAATACATTTCTGTTGGTGGCGGAGAATTTATTCTCTTAGCTTAACACCCTTCTCTGAGACGTACGAGCTCAGAGATTATGTAGTTGATGGTCACTAGTGATACATTCCCAATTTGGTAATGTGGCATATGAAGTGCTGCTGATCATTTGTTGATCAAAGCGTGCCTTTGTGAAAAAGCGTGGCTTTGTGAAAAAGCATGGCTTTGTGAAAAAGCGTAGCTTTGTGGACGAGACTTCGTTGAGCCTCACAACCCGGTAATGGTCGAAACAGGAATGTTGCGACAAAGGTTTGTAGGGGTAGCGCCCCTAGGGTATGTCATTTCCTTCTGGATAAAAGGTGATATCATAGTATGGAGCCCAGATATTTTACCTATGTTGATTATACTTTGTGGCTGTTGCTTTATGATTGAGGATCCTCGGATAAAGGTCGGTGATGACCGGGGGATGACATGACTCGTGTGTTAGTTACCTAGTTACAGCTGTACAGCGTGAGGTAGCGTCGGCCTTTTGTTTGCAGAGATCCGGTTAGGATCCAGGGCGTCTTTCCAGAGGCGTTTCTATTTCGGTAAGGAAGTTCCTTAGCCTGATCATTTGTTGGAAATCCAAAAAAACAATACGAACCCTGTACGGTTTTAGTTGTATAACCTGCCATGGAATGTGGCGGTAACCTGTTATTGAACATGGTAGCTATAGTAGGCATACGATGAAATGTTGTATGCTGGCTAAGATTTATATTATATTTTCGAAATGTTTTTCTACACTATGCACTAGTAATAATATTAAAAGAGTTTTGATTTTGCGTAGTAAACATGTTTGACTATCATAAGAAGAAATCCCCTCCAATTCTGCGATTGCATTGTGTGTGTGGCAGGAGGCCTTATGATAGTTTCATTTTCGAAAAGCATTGCGGGTTTTCAATGTTTAAAAGCCTTTTGTGTTCGTTTAAAGATAAACTGTTTTTGTTGCTCACACCAGTCCCATGACTGATCCGGAGTTTATTGTTCCCTTCCTAAACTCTGGGTGCCCACTATTTTCCACACGGGCAGTCTAGAGTTGGGTTTTTCAGATATTCAGGTTTAGTAGATTATCTGGAGCTAGTTCAGTTCTTGGAGTTCATGGACTGATGTTGCTTATCTTGGAGCATTCTATTGGAGACATTCTATCCGCTGCTGGTGTTATCTATTTTCTTTCCGCTGCTATTTCTTGTATCATATCTCTGATGTATATAGATATTCATTGTATCATCATTGTATCTGGATATTGTATCAGATGTTGTATATCTATATTCTTTTTCTTTTCCGCTGTGTTGTTTACTTAATGTTGTTATAAGCTCCGGCGACTCGGATTTGAACGGTCGAATCTACGGCATTCGAGTACGATGTAAAGTATGGATGTCGATTTTCGAGCGCGAAAATTCGAATCATTACACTTTGGTTCTATGTTAACACAATCAATGGACGAGATTGTTTTGAATATACCATATTATCAAGATAGCCATTTAAGAGCTCATAAAGTTGAATACATTCTATAAAGTTACATATGTGGTCCGGGGGAGATTGTTGGAATAATTCAACATAATGGGGCCACATATTTTAATGTTTGAATGTATGGGCTATCTTGTAATTAAGTCTAATTACGTGATCTATTTTTGGAATAAACATATTAAGACTTAAGGGGTATATTCGTCATGTAAAATTATAACGTGTGGATACCGAAGTGACAATTTTAGTTTGTTGAAAGACCGAACTGAAAAATGTCACACACTATATATGTGGGGTTATGGTCCCCAAATTACATAAGTCTTATCCTATTCTCTCCACCCTCTTCTAAAGAGAATTTATAGATCTAAGCTTGTGTCAATTTGGAAGATCTAATCCAAATTAATCTTCACATCAATTAAGAATCGATGGATTCAGGTACGCTTTCCGCTATTAATTTCATATACTTGTTTCTCAATTAAATCAATATAAGTTATATGTATTCAGATCTAATATAGATTAATCACCAACAGATATATCTTATACAAGATGGTAGAAAAAACACCATTACCGAATCACTACAAGTTGATGATAAAAACTGAAACATGATTCATTTGTTTGTTCTCCTTTTTATTGAAAATAGTTGAATCGATTTTTCTTTTCTGATTTGAAATGGGTTTTGTCATTGGAATTTACCCATTGTATTTGCTTATCAATACCACTGATTCACTATCACAAGCTTTATAGTGGAAAGACATGTGTTTTATAAAGAATCTTTCTATTAATGCACATTGATGATTTAATTTAACTACAAATGATGCTGACATAATACTTTATGTATCTAATTTAACTACAAATGATGCTGACATAATATTTGATGCATCTGCTTGTACACAAAATTCAGTTGACTAGCTTAACTTGGTGATAACTATTATGTTTCGACTTTCCTGTGCATCCACGTCATTACAAGTGCACTTCACCGTGTCTAGATGGCGTCAACAGTCGAAGCCTCCGATGTCGGCATCCTAATCGAACATCCTAACATTCTCTTACATCAGACATATAATTTTGTCTTGGCAACACTTCTTGTAACAAAAGAAATCCTTATTGTAACGTGCTACCAATCCCATATATATACCACGATTACTTCAAATATCCTACGATATGAGACTTTACTCTATTCAATCCACGCACTCACTCCATTTTCAATGCGAGTCACATCTAACCATTGTTATGGGAATTCTAACTCGAGACCACTCAAATCAAAACCCCAAAGCACAGCGGAAAACGAGATCTTGGTAAGAAGTTTAAAAACAACCAATAAATATCTCAATCCAAATCTCAATTCAATCCAAAACCAATCACAATCACCAAAAAAGCAATAGAAAAACAAAGCAATAGCAAAAAAATAAATCACATACCAATTTATAGTGGTTCCACTAACGTCATGTAAGTGTACATCCACTTTGAGAGACAGAGCCTTTATTAATACCAATGAGAAGAGTACAAGAGATTGATTATAATGATCAATTTTCAAATAAAATAGATTTGTGGAGAATAGAATTGAAAAAAACTAGGCTTTAATAAATCCTATTTTAATATAGGATAAAACCCTTCAACACATCTTTGAATTCTGAAAATAGCTTATATAGGGGGAAATCTCATCCAGGCAAATACCCGATTTGCCCCTTAAAACCTTCACAAATCAGTACAGTCAGCACGGGCAATAAGGACAACAGGCAATGGCTCAGACATCTGGCCCATGCTGCCAGACGTTTGGAAAATAACTCGAGAAACCATTTCCCTGCAACCCAAACGTCTGGCCCAAGCTGACAGACATCTAGCCGAAGGTTCAGGATTCCAGATCCCTATCTCAAACGTCTGGCAAGAACTCCCAAACGTCCGAGAGAATTCTTGGGCTACAGAAAAGTTGTTCCTAAACGTCTGGCAAGACCTCCTAGACATCTGGCAAATTCTCAGGTTATAGTAAACCTGTTGTCAAACGTCGGGGGATTCCTATCAGACGTTTGACTTCTTGTGCTTCATTCTTATGATTCTCCTAGCTTCAAACCGCAATAACTTGAGCAACTATGCTCCGATTCGCATGCCATTTTCACTGTTCCCAAACTATTCTCGACCTCTTTGATTCTCCATATAGTGTCGCCAAAATTTAACACTCCACCTTAACATTATATCCCTCTCCAACACCAAGAACCGATAGTACTAAACTATCATCAACTCTAACTTCTACCATACAAACTTGAATGCTTTCATAATGAGCTTTGGCAAAACCACCGCCCATCACACTCCATCAACGAGCTCCGGCAAAGCCACCACCCGCTAATGAAGTGTTGAAAGCACCCAAATCCAAAACCGTCTCATCAAAAGACAAAAGTAATAAGGAGTGTAATCTAGTACTCACCAAGAAGATAGAACTACAATCTCTCACCGATACTCTCCATCATACATAACCAAGCACCTCACTCAACCATGCCACCCGTGGCACCTAGCACTTCAACAAGCGAATCAAGTTCGAGCAATGCTTAAATTTCCCAACCAAATGCCTTAGTGAACATATCTGCTGCGTTATCCTTTGTGTGCACTTTTTGAAGATATACTTGCTTATCTTCATCCATGGCTACTAAAAATGACTCTCTTACTTTAATATGCTTAGCCCGTGAGCTAAACGCCAAATTCTCTGCAAAGTGAATAAAATTTTGGCTATTACACCGAACATCGATACTATCATGCTCGAATCCCAAGTCACACAACAATTGCCTCAAGTAATGTGCCTCCTTTGCTGCCTCCACCGCGACTATCAACTTCGCCTCCGTAGTGGACAAAACAACTACGGTTTGCAATCTCAATCTACGACTTGTGGTCGTACCACCAATTGTGAAGACATATGCGAAAGTTGACTTTCTCCGATCCCTATCATCGGCGTAGTCCAAATCATAATAACCAACCAACTTGCAATTCATCCCCTCACTATCACCAAAAACAAGACCACGAGGTGATGTACCTCTAAGGTATCTGAATATAAGCTTCACAGCTTCCTAATGCGATTTCCCCGAATTAGCCATATACAGACTAACCATCCCGATGGCATTTGCAATATCAGACCTTGTACACACCATTTCATACATTAAACATCCAACCGCACAAGCATATGACACCTTTGCCATATAAGCCTTGTCTTTCTCCAAGATATGAGATCCCTTAATGGAAAGCTTCATATAAAAAGGTAAAGGTATATTTGATGCTTTTGGTTTCTCCATGCTAAACCGGCAAAGCACTTTCTGTATATACTCGTTTTGAGTCAATTTTAATTCAAATCGCTTTCGATCCCTTTCTATTTCCATGCTCATTATCCTCTTTACTTCTCTAAGATCCTTCATTTCGAATCCCGATTTTAAACTCAGTTTTAACTTGTTGATTTCATTCTTATATTTTGCAGTAATGAGCATGTCGTCCACATAAAAGAGTAAATACACTCAAAATTATATTCCAACTTCTTGAAATACACACAAGCATCCTTGATGCTTTTATCAAAACCATTTTCAAGCATAAAATGATCAAATCTCTTGTACCATTGTTAGGTGATTGCTTTAAACCATATAGTGATTTCTTTAACTTGCAAACTAAATTTGACTTACCATCTACAACAAAACCTTCCGGTTGCTTCATGTAGATGTCATCATCCAAGTCACCATGCAAGAAGACGGTTTTCACATCAAGTTGCTCCAATTCCAAGTCGTGAATAGCAACTATGGTAAGTAATATCTGGATTGAAGTATGATGCACAACCAGTGCAAAAATCTCATCATACTTCTTTCCCTTCCTTTATGCAAACCCCTTAGACACTAATCTATCTTTGTATTTCCCATCGTTCTTAACCTTATATATCCATTTGCACCCAATAACATGGTTTCCTTTAGGAAGTGGAAGCAAAACTCAAATTTGATTCTTCATCAACGATTACATCTCTTCCTCCATGACACAAATCCACTTCAAGTTATCACTTTAATCCATGACGTCATCAAGGTCCATCGGCTCATCTTAGACTACATGAAGAGCATAGTCCAAATTTCACAAAAGCTAAGATAGTTCCAATCACCATATCTTCGGTTGGCCTTATAGCACGGCGACCCACCGAGTAGCAATACTATCACCCAAACTCCTTTTGACTCCATCTTGAACCGAATACTCTCTATAATTACGAGTGTATATGCACGTCCAGGTGGACCTGCTCTAATAACATTGTGCATGCATGGGTAACTTTCTTGACATCATCTGATTATGGAAGCATAAGTTATAACACATTAATGCAAAGAGGACCGATAAGCTTATAAAGGGAAGAGAAGCAAACTTGATTAAAAATGTATAGGGATATAAAAAATAAAGGTAAGTTGCATTGCAGGATGAAAGTATATTTGAGCATGGTCATTATAGAGGTCCATAGGATCATCTTCAAGGCTGCTACAAAAATGGATTACAATTTACAACAATCTATTACTCGTATTCAAAAGAACATCAACCTGCATCAATTTTCTCATTAGACTAACCAAAGAAGAGATAAAATACCATAAATAAATTTGATTTAGATCTGAGAAAAGTTGCCTTTTTTAAATATGAAATAAAAATAAATAGCTACAAAAGTTTATCAATCTTAATTTACATATTATGACATTTAAATACAAATGACTACAATGAACATTCAAAATAGAAACAAATGTTATGTACAAATCAGCATAGGCAAGTATGCAGTAGTTAGACCAATTAAACAAAATAAGTCATTTTCTTCTTTATGAGCTTTTCATGTTATCGTTGGCAAGTTGAACCAACTCCACCACATTGCCTCTATGATTCCATCTGAACCGCATAGCTAATCAAAAGTGGCTTCTGCATATTATTAGCACCGTGAGTTTATGCCTAATGGACCAAATCCATCATCTCAAAAACTCAAATAGAGTTCAACTGACATACAAAAATAGTTAGGAGAGCAAGTAATACAATTTGAAGGTAACATCACTTGAATATCTTCAGTATCCTCCTAAGAATATTATTTTGTACAGTTATAAAAGAAGGATAGCCCGGCTAGCATTATAAAATAGTCAAAATATGAAATGCCATATGCTGATTTAAAACTATGGGCGCTTAACTGTTATAAAACACAAATATAATCTATTATTACATGCTATAGAAGTGAAAAAAGACACAAATGAAAGGGAAAGGCTATACTGCTGAAATTTCAATTTCAGTAAAATGCTTGCTAAGCTGCACATATGAAATATCACATAATCTATTCCTAACTTTCCATGAATAGACACAGATGAATTTAAAAGCCAAGGTTATTCACATAAAATATACAAATTCAAACACTCACATATCCTTTTGAGAATAGCGAACATACTCACTTCTCAACATATCTAATAACTGCTTCATCAAATTTCTCCAAGTCGCCACTACTTTGCATTTTAGGATACAAATGAGTAATACTGATTACAGCGTATTCAACAATTTCCCACTGGCCTTGCTTGATAGCATAAGGTATTAACTGTGCTGATGCTTTCTGATCAAAGTCTAAGCAAGCAGAAATAGTGCTCAAGCACTTGTTTTTAATACTTCTAATAGCCATTGTTCGGCCAGTGAAGAAAGCTCTACATAAGGCTTTAATTCCTATAGTTGTTGATTTACGTTCATATTCTTTAATATGCAGCCGATTTGAATTACAGGAAACTTCCCTGAATAAAAATATTTGATTATTTTGGAGAGTGCATTCCAACACACTGAAACTTTGATGCTCTTTGATTGGCTGCAAGATAAATATATTCCCCAAGTTAGGTCTACTATGCAATTTACATATATAATGTGAAATCATTAGATTGGCTGGAAGATCTTGGTATTTAATCTCAGAAATAATTAGAAGTGTTTCGTTCATACCGATTGAAAATGGAAGCAAATAAAAAAAAATCATTCACATTCATACACGTAGTTAATGCTAACATAGAAACTATGCCACTTCCTTACCTTTTTCTAGATTTTTGGTTGTAGTTTTCTAGATTTTTGGTTGCAGTAGAGGCATGGCTAAGCAAACTGTCATCAACATCCTATGAGAGAAGTAGTAAAAATTTGGGTTAGTTTTAGTTGTAGGTTGTTAAGTCATAGTTTTTTTTAAATGTGTACATATGAAGTTGAATTTTGGTGTTATCAGGCTTCCATGTACTGTAATGTTCAAACACCGCATTCAGTTACATTGACCATGCTACTGAGTTTGCCCTATTCAAAATAAATATGGCACAGTACTGAGACAGTTGGTTAAATTTTTTTTAATAAAAACATGACATGTACAGTTGCATATAGGCCCAGGTCCGGGGCAAGGCAAGCGAGACCTTCATCTAGGACAACATCACCGGAGATGACGAAAGGAGCAATAAAATGTCTCCAATGCTTTTAAAGATTTTAGGAATGGTTGTTTAACAATGGTCACAACTTGTATCATTTTTCTATAGATCTAATATATATTGGTTTTCTTGTATAATTGAAGAATGGTCAAGATAAATTAAATGAGTTCTGTTGAAAAACATTAAATAAAACTAATTTTCAGATAGCTAGATACTATAAAGCTAACCATAGTTAAAAAGCAATACATTTCACATTCTTAAGCTAAGTTTGAATGCTTATGCAAATTGACTTGTGCTCTTTTTTTTGATGTTATAAAGAGTGGATTTATGTTTATTTACAAAAGGAAACTTTTCCTTTTTACATCTCCATTCAAACTCTCAAACTTTTTTTAGTGCAATGGACATGAGAAACAGTTCAAATGATGACTTACCTTATAGTAATTCAAATCAAGAAGAAAATTTGTAAAATCTCATCCAATTTAACAAAACACACAACTTTGCATCTCGTAGCATCCTTATCTTCAGAAGCAATCGCTAAAACAGAAAAGAAACAAAAATACATGAAAAAAAATCAGGTTTAAGTTCACCATACCTAAAGGTGAAAGGTGATGTGGTATACGTTGGCGACAATGGCAAATTAGTTGATGGTAACAGTATCAGAAAGCAGCACCATTTAGTTTGTTGATTTGTTAATGTTTATAACAGCGCATCAATTAATTCAGTAATAAGAGGTGCCGATTGATTTGAGGATTATAGCCGCACTTCGATCGATTTATGATGAGAGATATCGACCAATCTGGTGATTGCAGTTGACTGTCATTCGATCTAGCAATGATTAGGTTTGATGAAGATGACAACGGTGTATTTGAGTATATTGATATTGAATTACCATGGCGATTTGGGTTAGTAATAAGAATGAAGAAGCAAAAGAACTGATAAAGAAAGGGCAAACAGAAGTTAAATTGGAAAGGGCAATTTAGGAAATTCAAAAAAATTCATCGAATTATTATTATTATTAGTGTATATATGTGTGTGTGTGCATGTCCAACATTGTATGTAGATGCTCTTTGAGATATGACTTCATAAATCACTTATCTCTTTTTTGCTTATATGTTGGGAAAATGAAATTTCTTAGGCAACATTTTATATTTGCACCCGAATAAGCTGTGGTTTTCCGTTAATAATGCTGAAAACCTACGAATGATCATTGTTATATTTGCATATATTCATTTTGAATATTTTTCATTTTTGCTAAATTGATTAACATTGTATATAGATGCTCTTTGAGATATGAATTCATAAATCACTTATCTATTTTTTGCTTATACGTTGGGAAAAGGAAATTTCTTAGGCAAACTTTTATATTTGCTTCTGAATAAGCTATGAGTTTTTGTTAATAATGTTGAAAACCTGCAAATGATCATTGTTATAATGCAAATATTCATTCTGAATATTTTTCATTTTTGCTGAGTTGATTCTTTGTAGGCTATTTAGTTGTACTCAATCTTCTTGTAAAAGGGCCACTTTACAATATAAGCATAGAAAAGAATAAATATTTTACTTCAAAACCAAATTTATATGTAAAGCCACCTAAGAATTGTTATAAAGATGAACAGCGCCTGCCTTTTATCCCTACCAGGTCTAAATTAATGCAACTTCTTGAGTAAAACCGTAACTCATAAGTATGTTTTCCAGTTAAGATAAAATTATACTACGGAAAATAAATTATTAATTTATCAAGTTATATACTGGCCAAGGTATCCAATCTGAATTCATTATGAAAATTATGAAGAGAAAAATATCTTCAACAAATCGAATTGCCTTGAAAAAGCTGAAACTTTTCAATTGTATCGGGATTCATCCTAACAACCGAATTATCCTCATTGACCGCGTCATCGACGACCAACCTATTTAACGGCCTTCTTCCTCTCAATAATCTCCGTACGAAAATCCTTCTTTCACTTGCTATTATGAAATAACAAAACAAAATAAAAGGAATTTTGGAGGCTTGCTCAAGATTGAGTTTCATGGAGATAAATTTTAAGCCTCTAGAAAAAATGGTTTTTATTGCCAATTTAAATGTTGAAGAAACCGTACAACAGTATATTCCATGATTGAAAGCTAAATTCATTGCTAGTTAAATAAATAAATTTGAAAAAAAAAGTTAACCTAAACCAAACATCATTTACTAATCAGTGATCAGGTTTGACACATTGATCAACTTACATAATAATTTATGCCTCAGCTAATCAAATCAAATGAGAGTGAATTGAAGGACGTTGGATGCAACGCAATTGCATTAGTTTAGTAGGAGGTGCCGACATCAATGTAGGAAGAGCAGCAACTTCATAGAAAGCAACTTCATAGAAGTTAACGATTCAAAAATCTAAGGTATTGACAATGATTCATGAATGAATTTTTTCATGATTTTCAATTTTTGTGGGTCCTTTTCTTTTGCAGAGACAGAAATAACTCTAAAAAGATCAAGAGAATTCTAGTGATGGCGAAAGTTATTTTTCGGAGGGAGGACCTTATAATGGAAACGCTTTTCAATTGATTCAGATTCTAGAGCTAAGACCGAAATAGCTAGTGATCATTATGAAGATCAAAAAGCACTTAATGAACCTAAGAAAACCGAATTCTTAATATATTCTCCTCCTATTGCCTATACACTAAAAACATCTAAATCGACTAAATATATTACCACTACCTTCTAACAGTAATAGCAAACATGAATATGAAGGTGAAACCATAAAACAATTACTTCATGATTTGGCTAACCAAATTTAGTGGTAAATTTTAAGATAAAAGATTTTATTTTATTTTTAAAACATTCACTTCACATTTATTCATTCTTTGGACCAAAACTATAAGATTCTATGATAGCGCATATAATACTTAGCTTTATTGTGTATAAGATAAAAATAGCAGTTTTAGGTAATAGAAACGGCTGGATCTGCAAATCTAAAGAATAAACCTTTTACCATTTCATGCACTGTGGGACTTTCATACACAATCATCAGAGCAATAAGAAAATCTAATATCAAATCCAAATTCATTAGAAAAAATTATGAGAAAGATACCTTCAACAAATTGAATCGCCATGATATGTTGAGATTCATCACAGCAACTGAATTATTATTATTGACCGCCTCATTGACGATCAGCCTATTCATAGCCTTCTTCCACTCAATAATCGTGGTACTAAAATCGACAGGTAAAATCAGCAACTCAAATTATTATTATCCACCAAACAGTAGTGTTAGACATCATTTTTTTAGTCAGAATGTGGAGTGTGATCAAATATTATATCAAAAAGATGATTAATTGGAAAAGCAAATAAAAATGGATATGTTAGTAAACATAAGTACCCAATCTTATTCAATTCTGAGATGGATTATCAACAATTTTCCCATATTAATCTAACAATAGTGCATACATAATTAAATTCACAAAAAAGGTGTATCGAAAAGAGTGAAATACTATGAATTAGCAAATAAAAAAAGTAAATTTTAGATCTTTTCAAAAAAATTCTGATATTTGTAACTAAATTGTAAACCAAATGTACTAAAAAGTGACAACGCTACCACTAAAGTAGCAAGATAATCCATTTCAAATCAACATGTGCGGATATTAATTCAATTATAAATCTGACTGCTTTATTAAAATGGGCATAATATCTATATTTTAGATCTGGCTATTGAATTGAAACTTTACATTAACCGACTGATGCAGAAAGAATTGGGATAAATCCGGATTCACCATGTCATTTAACAGATAGATGATAAAAGATATTTAAGCTATTGTATTTAAAGAATTATGTCCGAAGGAGATCATATTAGGTTAAATAACGCAAATATTGCATATCATTGTCCAATTCTAGAAGTGGATTATCACTCATGCTTCCAGGTAGCAACCTCCGGCTGTAACAGGTTGATTCAACAACTCATAGTGTATATGTACATGATTCAACTTCATTATACAAATTAGTTGGATGTTGTAGTTGATTCAATCTCCATTAATTATACAAAAAATCTTAAACCCATTATATGTAGAAAAAATTGTAAGAACTGTATTAAACCACATGAAATGATTATCATAACATTTTAAATAATAATCTCACTTACAACAGTTCCATAAAATATATCAAACCAATTAAAACATTAATCATGTTGCATTAAATAATACTCTCGCGTATAGTAGTATTTCCATTGAAAAAGCATTAATACACACACACACAAATCTACACACACAGTCCAGATACTTTTTTCATAGCAACTAAATGGGTAAACCATGGTAGATTTTTATCATCTAAATGACATATTTATTACGTAATCTGATGCAAAAAACATCAAATTCAAAGTCAAATGTTTACCAAGTTACATATTTATATGTTATAAGTAGATAAATAAACCAAGTTACACAATAGAGTAAAGCGACAAAAGCCATCCAACCGTAAGTATACAATGTCAGTAGATTAGGAATCAAAAATACACAATACTTCATTAAAGGGCCAGATACTTCTCAAAATCCATAGTAATAAATGAAATGAATGAATACTTACCAAAAACAATTTGGATCTTCATTGAATTAGGAAACCGAAGTTACTTCCGTTCATTGTTGACAGTCGAAGTTGGAGAAGATATTAGTCGATAATCAGTCGATGACAGAGCCTGCTAACTTCATACCAATGCATGTTCATGACAGAGCCTGCTAAATTCATATAAAAAAACATTTTGATTCAGTGAAATTTTGTCGGTGCATTGCTAACATGAGTGCTTACATTTTCGAGCATGATATATGTAAAGTGTCTTTATGAAAAATATCTTCAAGTTAACCATAAAAAGTAAAGATATAGGCAACCATAGGTATCATTGTCAAAATCAAAATTTAATAACAGCTACCTACAAAATCTTAAAAATCATGGGTTTTTGAATTACTTCTCCAAAAGTCATGTCGATACATATGATTTGTAAGTAGAGAAACAAACGTGAAAAAATTGAACAAAAGAACCACTGATGAAGACATTATACTGATAGACACTTCTTAAACAAAACACAACCAAAATAAAGCTACTATATCGTAAAAAAAATGCGAAAATCAATTATAAAGGAGGATAAGACAAATATGGGATATCACCGTAGAAGACATGATGACGACTATGAAAACTTTGTGTCCTAAAGTGAAATGCAGAGAGAAGCCTAAGGCAGAACCAATGCTAAGAGTCTAGCCTAATCGCCTTTTCCTTCTACCCAACAACGTACCTAAGCATGTTGCATTGCTATTGAAGAGGTTAAAAGGCCACAATATGCCGTAAATCAAGGAAGACCGAAATAACTAATATCGATTATTTTAGGCATTTAGGCCGTTAAATTATATTTTTATGTTCTATGATGGGAACTTACAGTAATATGCCTTCTATTAGCCTCAGCATACATATGTCTCATGGGAATTATGTTATTGATAGGCTTGTTTATAAATGTCATAAATTTCATCAGATATGATACTGATCATGCCTGGGGAAAACTCATAAAACCTGGTTTACAAACTCAATTTGTGGGAAACATTTGAATACATGTGGTTACATTACCAAAATTCGGGTAATAAAAACATGTTGAATATAAAGTTTCATATTTCAATTTTCTAAACAATAAAAAAACACTGCTTTAATTGTCTGTTAATATGCTATTTCTATGCTTCATTAAATTACACCATGCCCTTAGATACCTTGTTAGTTTGGGACTTTTTTTATTAAATTACTATGGTACCATGATTGTTGGACTACAGGAGCCTTAGATGCTTAGAACTCACATCATGTTCTACTTAGATGATATAATGTTCATACATTTCTATTCAAATAATAAAGGAACATTTAAGACAATCACTAATATCATATCAGATGTTGATGTTACTTGAAACTAATACAACACTTTGTGTTTGCATGCAGCAACATTATTTTATTATTTTCGCACATTTTAAAGATAGATAGAAAAAGCTTCAATGGGAAAGTTCTATCAAAATAGGCTCTAATATACTGACCTATATCCACTTAAACACGAAAAACAAAAGTAAAAAACAAAAACTACTCTTTGTTATGTATACATCAACATGACCTTCAATGTATTGTCAAAAACGTATATTTATTTGTTATCTAACTTTTAACCATCAAAGACATTAACGTTGGCACAAACTGTTCTTGACAGACATCCGCATTAGGAAATATTTCTACATTTCAATTATTAACCCATAGGCACAGTTGAGATGATTTATTTTATCCAAGATTAACAATAAAATAGCCAATAGAAGTTGCAGTAGCATTCCTACTAAAACTATTCAACCATGAATGTAAAATATGTATGTCTCTGTGTTAAGGTGAACATATGCATGATATGCAATCAATCCTGAAGCATTAGCAAAATAATTTCTATAAAGTTAACAAAAAAATTCACGATTGAAAACAAATAATATGACTGAGTATCATCAACAGAACATGATATGCAATTAATCCTCAAGCATTAGTGTAAAAATTTGGAAAATATGAACAAAGCACACGTTAATTTAGATAGATACCTTATAAGCATTGTTATTTCAACATCTTTCCTCGTCCAAGTCCCAATTTCTCTAACGTAAATACAATTTTGTATTTCAATCTTGTAGACTTCTTGTAGCTGCAGCAATATCCCTAAGCAGCGGTATTCGAATCAGGGAAAAATTCGTAAATATAAGTATGAGTGAAAGTAGGGTTAAGTCTACCATACCTAAAAGCGAAAAGCAATAAAAGAAAAAAGCGTAAGTCGGCGACAACAACAGCCGTTGATGGAAATGGCGAAGCAAAGCTTGCAATGCAACAGCGTCGATTGATTTAGTGTCGATCGATTTAGTAGCAGGAGGCGTTGATGATTTTTGAGGAGGATGAGCGGATCGCCCTGGCGATTAGGGATTAGGGATGAGGAGGATGAGCAGTGCGATCGATTTAGTAGCAGGAGGCGTCGATGATTTCTGAGGAGGATGAGGCGATCGATCTTGTAGGAGGAGGCGTTGATGATTTCTGAGGCGTTGGTCGATTAGGTTTAGGCAGAAAGTGATGCGAATGCTCGTGGACAGGATGACAAAGAAGACCCGAACAAAATTGTAAAGGGAAGGGCATTTTTGGTACTTCAGAAAGACACGGTTGAATCATGTTCAACGAATTCTTATTATTAGTAGTAAAGATGTACATCACTAACACTACTAAGGAACCCTGTCGACTATGTAATATGACATTAACCGATTCCTCCTCACAATCATCTTCAACCACTCTACTCCTTAGACGAAAGATGGAAACAACTTCCTTCTTCTTTGATTCACCATGAACCAAATCTGGAACATCCAATGGGCTCTCATTCTCCTTGAACAAAGCCGACTCATCAAAAGTAACATGATGAGAATTCACAACCTTCTTGTTTTTTGGATTCCATATCCGATAGCCTTTTATATCATCTGTATAGCCAAGCAAGACCCTTTTGAAAGCTCTAGGCTCAAGCCTATCATTTCCCGGATCATGCACATAAACCGAACTACCAAACACACAAAGATAACTCAAGTCAACGCTCTTTCCCTTCCACACTTCCCCCAAAATTTTGTTACTAATAGCCGAGCATAGAATTTGATTAACAATATGCACCGCGGTTGATAATGCTTCAGCACGAAATCACTTAGACAAACCCGATGTCAACCTCAAGCATCGAGCTTTCTCAAGTAGAGTATGGTTCATCCTCTCCACAACACCATTTGACTGCGGATTTCCCGGTATGGTAAAATGCCTCCAAATAACATGATCCTTGCAAAACTCCAAGAACTTCCCAGAAGCATACTCTCTGCCATTATCATACCTTAATACCTTCAAAGACTTACCACTCTCATTCTCAACAAGAGCCGTCCAAACTTTGAACTTTGCAAATGCCATCGACTTGGCCTTCATTATATACACCCATACATTTTGAGAAAAGTCATCAATAAAAGAAATATAATAGCGACCTCCTCCCAAAGAAGCTATCGGTGCTGGTCCCTAAACATCCGTGTGAACATACTCAAGAACCACTCTTGAATCATGTTTTCCTTCACCGAATGAAACTTTTGTTTGCTTTTTCATGACACATTTGTCGCAAAACTCAAGCTTGTTGAAACTCTCTCCATCGATCATCTTCCTCTTTCGAAGAATATCCAAACTCCTCTCAAAGACATGACCTAACCTTAAGTGCCACATCCTAGTCGCATCCAAGCCACGAGAACTACCAACATCTACACAAGTTTCACCTTCAATAGTCACTCCTTAAAGAAAATAAACTCCATGAGTCCTAGCACCCTTCATTACCAGAAGCGCACCCTTTGAAACTCGCAAGCTATCACTCTCTATAGTGATATTACAACCTAAAGAATCCAACTGCCCTAAAGAGATAAGAGACTTTTCAAGTCCCAAAACATAGCGTACATTAGTGAGAGTACGAACCACTCCGTCAAACATCCGAATTTGCACGGAACCAATGCCCTTAGACTTACAAATAGCACCATTACCCATAATAATTCAATTTCCCTTTTTGTCAACATAAAAAGGAAAACAATTCTTATTCAGTGTCATATGATAAGACGCCCTCGAATCGAGCACACATTCGCTACCCGAAAAATCCGATGATACCGCCGCCAAAACATCTACGTCTCGTTCACCAATTTCACTCTCCACCACAACGGATGAAGATGCTACTTCATTCTTTGCCTTCTCCTTGTCCAGACACTCATTCTTCCAATGACCGGGCTTCTTACAAATAAAACACTTGCTACTTCTTTCCCTCGACTTTCCTCTCCAACTGTGCTTCCTTGATTTAGAATATCCACGATTCTCCTTCTTCACCTCTCTATCCTTCTCCACAAATAAACCATGACCACTACTAGCACCACTGCTTACATCACCTAACTCCTTCATTTGATTTCACAACTCCTCACTAAGAAGAGACCCATTTTGACATCATCAAGAGTTAATATATCCTGACTATAGATCAAACTATTTAAGAAACCCGTATAATAGTTTGGCAAAGAACACAAAAATATCATCGCCTTTTGCTCTTCCTCAATCTTCAAATCTACTGCCTTCATCTTCATTACAAAATCATCAAAGACATTCAAGTGCGCCTTAAGCAAAGTACCCTCCTTCATCTTATAGGTGAAGAACGTTCGCAATAAGATCAAATGATTAGGTAGTGGATTCTTCATATACAACTCTTTCAACTTGTCTCAAATACCCTTAGCAGTAGTCTCACTGTCCAACTTGTCTCACATTCTCTCCCATAGCAAGTTGAAGTGTAGTGAATGTCCACTGTTTCATTTCCCTTCTTTCAACGTCCGAGATGTCCGCTGGCAACAAATGTGTATCAAACACTACTCGATGCACTCGATTTCGCCTAAGAACCGCTTTCATCTTCCATTACTTTTCGAAATCATTATCGATATTTCACTTGTCTATAATCAATTGTGATTCTGAAGCCGCGTACGATCCATGGCATACGACGTTACACCACTTGGACTAACCGTTGAGGGACTACCCAAGGTATTATCCGATTTCGGCATTTCTACAATCACCTGCCAACACCAAAGCTAATACCAAATGTTATGATAATTCTAACTCGAGACCACTCAAATCAAAACCCCAAATTAATTGGAAAACGAGATCGTGGAAAGAGGCGCAAAAACAACCAATCAATATCTCAATCCAATCAAAAATCAATCACAATCACCAAATAAGTAATAGAGAAACAAAGCAATAATAGAAAAATAAGTCACACACCGATTATAATGGTTTCACTAACGTTTTGTTAGTGTACATCCACTTTGAAAGAGAGCATTTATTAATACCAATGAGAAAAGTACAAAAGATTGATTACAACGATCAATTTTCAAATAGAATAGATTTATCGAGAATAGAATTGAAGAAAACTAGATTTTGATAAACCCTATTTTAATAGAGGACAAAACCCTTAATCTCTTCGAACAACATGTCTTTGAATTATGAAAATAACTTATATAGGTAGAAATCTCATCTAGGAAAATACCCGATTTGCCCTTTAAAACCTTCACAAATTAATCCAGTCAGCACGGACAATAGGACACCAGGCAACGGCTCAGACATCTGGCCCATGCTGCCAAACGTCTAGCCAATAACTCGGGACACCATTTCACTACAGCCTAAACATTTGGCTCAAGCTGCCAAATGTCTCGTAGAAAGTTCAAGATTCCAGATCCTTGTTCTCAAACGTCTGGCAAGAACTCCCAAACGTCTGAGAGAATTCTCGGGCTGTAGAAAACCCATTGCCAAACGTTTGGAAAGACCTCCCAAATGTCTGGCACAATTCTTAGGTTATAGTAAAGCTGTTGTCAAACGTCCGAGGATTCCTGTCAGACATATGACTTCCTGTGTTTTATACCTGTGATTCTTCCAGCTTCAAACCACGATAACTTGAGCATCCGTGCTTTGATTCGCACGCCGTTTTCACCGTTACCAAACTATTCTCGACCTCTTCAATTCTCCATATAGTGTCGCCAAAATTCAACAACAATAACATCAGATTAAGATTTCCTTGAGTGCATAATCAACATATTTGGACTTTAAGCTTAAGCTTTTGAAATTTGTTTTCATGGTTAATAACATTTCAACAGTTCTCATGGCATCATAGCTAATAGTTTAAAAATATGTTTAAATCATTTGACTACATGTTCATTTGCAGTTTTGATAGGATTATATTAACCAAAGTCATTGATTTTAGTTTTAATGCATTTTGTTTGTAACTACAATGACTATAAATAAATTGGTCGGGTTATTTAGATATAAAATAAAACATAATTGACGACACAATCGTTGGATATTTTTGTTTTATAAGGAATATGGAAATCAAGGACAATCCAATGATTGAAATACATTGTATCATCAACTATGTTTTAATAGAATTTCCCGTCAATATATGTTGACACTACTCCACTGTTTTGGTTCTTACCAGACTGGTTGTACCACGATCTTTCATAACTAAGTGCTTTGTAAATGTAGATAACTTGATCCAGCTTTTACTATTAAAACCAAATTATATATCAATTTTGATATTTGCCTCCATGTCATAGAAGCATCACAGGTAGGTCTGTCAACGGGACGGGTATCTTAAAACCCGGCCCCGAACCCAATTACAGTAATCAAAACCAGAGCCCGGTCCGAACCCGCAGGGTATTTCAAAACAGATATCGGGTCTGGCCTAGCCGTTAGGGCTTTTTAAGCCCATTGGGTAATACCCTAATACATAACACATAATATTTATGTTAAAACTATGCTTTAAACTTGTAGTTTTTATAAAATTTATGCATAATCAATGTTAACATACAAATTGGGTGGTGATGTAGCCATGCTCACAACAAAAGTATTCAAAAACATCTACATGCAACCAAAAAATAGTAAATAAATAACATATACACTCATGTTATGATACGATGGAAAACTAATAAGCGAGTCAGACCTTAACTGGATCGGGTTTTGATAAAACCGTCTCCAACCCTAATAGTTACTGGGTCCGGCCTGAGTTGGGCCTGGATAGTTAAGGCAAAATCTGTACCCGCATTAATAGAACGGGTTCGGACCGGGCTCAGACCGAAACCCGTATCATTGACAGGCCTAATCACAGGTATGACCATTTGGTTGCTATGTGATAAGATCACCGAAGTGGCTATCATCTTCCTCCTTATTTTAAATGCTTTCTCAAGTTAGAATGAACATCATAGAATGCTGCGATAAATTTTCTACTTAAGTTAAATTAGGGACTTTGTAGGACAAGTCCCTATCATTAATTAAAATAAATAAAACGTCCTACCTAATAATTTAAGTAAATTAGATCCCTACACATGCATTTCTCTATACGTGGCTGTTATTCTCACACTCTTATTTAAAATCTTCACCCATTAATTATCAATTTTTAAAATGAAATAATTTTTTCTAAAAACATCGGATTAACAAACTGTTTTTACCGTTAAATCATGAATTTTATTATCTTTCTAATGATATGCATTATGAATATATAAAAATTGAAATTTCAAAACTCATTTGTTTCAAAGTCGAATTTTAGACAATTTGCATTATTATAATGCAGTTTTAACTGTATTAGTGAAATGCAGTTAAAAATTGCATTATTAGTAGTGCTGTTTTTAATTGCATTTCATAAATGCAGTTAAAAACTGCACTTAATAGCCGCTATTTTAACTGCATTCGTGAAATGCAGTTAAAAACTAAAAACTGCACTTAACGACAGAAGTTTTTAACTGCATTTCACACATGCAGTTAAAAACTGCATTTAATAGCTATAGTTTTTAACTGCATTACTAAATTGGAGTTAAAAACTGCTATATAAAATTATTAATTTTAGATATCAAAGATCGATATCATTAAAAAAATTATTAAATTTGCGATTTACTGGTGAAAATGATTTTTAAATCTGATTAATATACAAAATGTATAACATTTTAAGGGTTGAAAATAAATGAGTTAGTGAATGCTAATAATTGTCGGATGTGATGTTAAAGAGGCAGAGACCTAATTTATATAAGTAGTGACTAATGAACCCGTTTAACAATTCAATTATGAAATAGGCACCCGAGACTAATATTCAGTTAAAATATGTCTTTTTAGATGAAATTCATGGAATGTTAAAAGTTCAACTTTACGCACATCGAGCTCATTGTAAAATAACACCTACTTGACCATTTCTTTATGTACTCATAGAATTCAAATATCAATTCCAAATGTATAAAAATAAAAAAATTTGTAACAAAAATAGATTTCATTCCATTAACATGTTACTTACCATTTATTAGCGATTACAATTGTATTTACATGGTAAAATTCAGACCAAATTTGGCTTTGAAATAATTTCAGCGTATTCAGTTTGGTTTAGTTTGAGACACACTGTTTCGTAATTATAAGAGGCAGGAACCATACACTAATACAGACTGACTTTTATTGCAAACAATAAATTTGGAATTTACGAGTGCATGAGACTATTGTGTACGATAGGGATGAGAGATACACTACAAGGAACAACATGAATTCTGACGGAACCTTTCAACGGCTCCGTCATATCGTTTTCGATGGCTTTCGATAGCCATCTACTTTAATTAATTTATCACATTATTTAACTTATTATTTATAGAAGTTTGAAATTTGTCTAAAAATACTAATTTAATTACTAAAAATTAAAGAAGGTATTTTTATTCAATTATGCAATTCTATGATAGTTTGTGGTTAATTAAATTAGTGTTTTCGATAATTTTTGGTTGTGTAATTCGATATTTAAGTTTATTGAAAATCGAACTCAAACAATCAATCCATGCAACTTTCGGTCTTGTCCATTATACAACTTCAGTGAAATTTATTATGCGTACACGTTTTATGAATTTAAATATATTTTTTAATCATTGTATAAGTAATTATAAATTTTTAAATGTATATAACATTATAAATTCATATAAAAGAAAATATTCAGTAGAAAAATTATTTTTTTGAATCTTATGTCGATCCAAAGTATTTTGGACTTACTTTCAAAATATGATAAGAAAGTAAATAAATTTTGATTGCGGATCTGGTTTTTCTATCTTTGTCCCTAAAAAAGAAAGGGGTACCTCTTTTTTTATCATATGTATATAATTTTTGATTATTTATTATATGAAACCAAAAAGAAGAAATGACAAGAAAATTTTCTCAAATTTAGAGCCGTTCATCTACATTCGTAGGAATAACCTTTCATCCGAAGACCAATCGATCTTTAAATGAGACGAAATTCAGGTCACATATACTTTATAATGTATTTATCCATTCCGTATGGCTAGAATCGAAAAAACGAAAGGAAAAAAATTAGACTCAAAATATATCATTTTCCAATGAGTTGTATAACACTTGATATATATTGTTAGGACGACATATATTAAAATGACATGTTTGAAGTTTAAATTTTTTCCTGTATATGTTTTTTTAAATCCAACCGTACGGATTGGATAAAAACATAATATAATACATATGTTTTGAATTTCGTCTCGTTTGAAGATCATTTGACCTTCGAAAGAAAGGTTTAAGTCTGAATGTCGACGAACGACTATAAATTTGAAAAATCAAGTTCGATACCTTAAACATGTCTATTTTCATTTCATATTTCGACCGTATACCCAAAATACTTTAGATGGACATAAGATTCAACAAATTTATTTTTTACTAAATATTTTATTTTATATGAATTTATTATATTAAATACATTTAAAATTCACAATTAATTATCAAATCGTTAAAAATTTATTGTACCATGAATAAAAGTAACCTTTTTAATAGTTAGAAACAAAATTGCGTTATCGTAAATTTTTAAATTTTTTTATAGAAAATTAAATTTTGATAATAAATTAAATTAAACTAAATTTGTTTCAAATAGGGAGAAAAGATAAATTATTATATTCAACAGCCATCGAAAACCGTCGAAAATGAAGATGAAGATGACAACGTATGGCATAACTCTAAATCACAACAGACCATGGTAAGCATACTTTAAATTACAAGTTATTAATAATCACTTTAAACAAAAAGTTATAAATAATTAAAAGTACGAATTTTAATTGTAATTTTACTTGGGAATACAAGAAAAATTCATGCGAGAACGAGAGAAAGTGCTTGAGGGATCGGGACGGGAAGAGCTGATTGCTGATGAGGGGTACCAGATCTTTGACGCGGTCATGGACCACCATCGTGGAATATGCGTTATGGAGTTGGTTTGAACTGAATCCGAGCAATATATAATTTTTTAATTAATTAATTTATTTTTGCGAATTTTTGACATATATTATTTATTAAAAAACAAATAATTAATTAATAAACTATTAATCAATTAAATTAAAAATCACATCTTAAATGTTCCGTTCAAATAACCCATCCGAAGTTCCGGTTCATTCATATTTCCCGCTCAAATGCATGGTTCAAATTCTCCGTTTTCGTTCCATTTGTGCTCATTTCTCCACCATTGTTCTGCGTATTTGAATTATAGCTGATAGGACGCATGGATTGGTTAGGAGCAGTGAAGCTTTCAATGGTCATTATGGCTTCTGTGTGGCTTGATACTGGAGTAGAACAGTGGAATTTTGGATATATTTTACGAGCTTTGCAGGCGTAGTTGGAGATGTTTTTTGATATGCAGTGGATTGTGTTAGTACTTGCTTTTATTTGCAGAAATCCACTTCGATGACAAGTTTGACCAGTAATTAATTTACTTGAGGCACTTACACATGGATCAATTAATTTAAGTGCTACAATTGTTAAAAGAAGAAAGAGAAGTGTGTTTTTCATTACGATTAAGGTTTTAATGCAAGTGTATTATTGATTGCTTTGAGGTTGGGGTATATTAACAAGGAGCTTTGTTTGGTATTTATAGACTTCTGATCGAAAACTTTGATTTGTTAAAGATTATTTACGATTATTTTAAAATAATCATTTCATTTTCATCTTCGTTTTGATTCGTCCAAAGTAATTTTTGTCGTTTGGAAGCGTGACAACCATTCACATCAAAAAACAATGGTAGTTTCTTTGGTTAGTAAAAGGAATAAGGTGGCAGTTGCTGTTATAAATCATCTAACTTGCAGCATTGGTAACTTAGCTTTCGGTTACTTCATATGAAGACAATTTGCAATTGTAGTTTAGCGATTTTGTTGAATTTGCTTGTTTGAGTTCTACTGTAAAGATATCACTGAAGTTTGTGATTTTGATACATCATATACAAGACAGCAGAAGAAACAACGCTATCCAACATCAAAATTTAACTTTGTGATAAATCTAGGAACCTCAAAGTCGATGTGAAAAACTGGAAATCCATTTGTTTCTTCTTGTTGTCATTGGAATTTTCCCATCGTTTTGCTTTCTGATATCACTATCGTAAGCTTCACAACAAATAGAGAAGTGTTTAATGAAAGATTTTTTTTTTTTTTTATTGTTAACTCAGATTGATGATTTAACTGCAAATTTTACATCTGCTTGTAGCCTTGTACACAACATTTAGTTGACTAGCTCAGATTGGTAATTACATTAGATTAATAGCCTTGAGTGCATGATTAAATTTTCAGACTTCAAGCTTATCTTTCTGAAATATGTTTGCATGGTTAATAACCACTACGCCATAGATGGCCTACTGCAACGAAATTACATGGTGTTGCTAGCTATAATGTAACGATAGGTATGCTGATTTTTGTCTATTACAACACTCGCTTCAAGGTGTTAGCATAGGTATCAACAAGATGTTGCAGTAGCTATAGATGTATACAAATTAAAAAATTAATAAAATTAGCAATCCGCGTGAATACGATCCAACGGTCTACATTTAATCCAACTGTTAAAATGGATCACCGCTGCACTTTTTACCAAATTTTCGTTTTCCCGCTTATGTTGGTGTAGATCCCCTTTCAGTTTACCATATTCACGAAATCCCCAAATTCATACTTCCAGCAAATTCACGAAATCCCCAAATCAAAAAGCAAATTCACGAAATCCAGCAAATTCATACTTCCAATTCGCGATTAGAATCAATTCATAATTCTCAAATCAATTCGCGTGGAGATGGAAGATGATTTCAGGCGATTAGAATAAATCAAGTATCAAGTTCCAATTCGCGATTCATCTTCTTTGGGGATCCACAAGTCTGATTGATGAAGTTCCAATTCGCGATCCATCCCTCTTCTCTTCGTGCTTGCTATCATTATTCATCGTCGATTTGGATGCCAAGGAACAATAATGAGAAAAAGTGATTTGACGATGCCAACGACTCTGGTAATGAAGTTTCTTTAGCATACTGTAGTCTTGCTTTTGCGCCAATAGTCATCCTGCCTTCCTCCCTTCGCGTGCCTGCTCATCCCCGATTCATGACACTACTTCTAGGATTTTAGCCGATGTAATTTTTGTTTCTAAACTTGAATCGATGACTGCCTATCCTCTAATCGGTGGAGTGCCTACTGACGAAGCTTTGATTTTTGATGAAAGACTTTGTCGCTAGTGGGAGTGATGTTGTTTCTGTCATAGGTGATAAACCCAATTTTGTTGTTCCTAAGAGCCGGGATGATGGTAATTTTTTTGCTGCTGCTCAACCAAGATCGTTTCATTATGATTCTGATGCTGCAAATGCAACTTCCTTTCAACAAACTACAACTGCCTATTCTGGGATTATTTCTGTAGGTTATAACAATACACCTTCTACAGTTGAATTCAGTGACCAATGTAAGTCCCTTAAGCTATCTCATGCCCCACCTATCATGAATTGGTCATTATTATTTACATATAAGCCGCGTAAAGTTAATGTATACATATATCTCCCCTTGGTAGCAACTACTTTACGACGTGGTCCGGGTGGAGTTTCATTCACAGCAAGTAAAGCATTACCTAATATCTCTTTATCTTCTTTAACGTGAATCTCCTTTATCTCTGTAGAACCACCAAATATACTTGCATTTAATAGTAGTAGAGCTTTTTTTGTAGCTTCAACCTAATAAAGTATCCAATGGCATTTGTGTTTCAGGTAAGTGGTAGATGGGCAGTAGTTCCGATGGGTGATGAAGTTGCTGAGGATGGGGTTTGCTAAGTTCAGTCTTCATTTGTGCATCATTTTACGTCGTTTCAAAGAAGGCTCGATCTTCCGAAATCGGATGAATCGAGCGGTGCCCCGGACCCCCGCCGGGACTGCGGTGCCCCGGACCCCCGCCGGCGCTGCGCCCGGACCCGCTTCTCGGCTCACCTTCGGCTCGGCACTCGGCTCGCCTTCGGCTCGGCTCGGCTCGTTATATATTTGTCAGTGTCGGTGTCTGTATAAATTGAAACTACATATGTAATAAGTGAATTGAGTGATGTAGTGAGGAATATCTGTATATGTGAATATCAGTGTTATATATCATTGAATTGTAAAATAGTGGAGTCGGGAATTTGTACTATTTTAAATGTTGAAATAAAATATTTATTTAAATAAATTACTGTTTGAATATCAAATTCTGTGCGATAGCATTTTATTAAATAAATATTTATTTCTATTAAAAAATCAAATATGCTCTACATTGTGGGCCCCACAAATTCAGAAAGTTAATATCTATAGCAACATTTTGGAATGTTGGTACAGACACCTATGGATGTTGCTATAGACCCAAATAGGGTTCTATTGCAACAATATTTCTTATGTTGCCTTAGATAGTCAAAATGTTGCCTTTGAGGTCTGCGGCAACGCGGCAAAATGCATCACCGAGAAAGTGTTGCCTTTGCCCTTTTTTAGCCTACAGCAACATTTTTTGGCACTTCCTGCATCACTTCTTTGGTGTTGCAGTATGCAATCTATGGCGTAGTGAACATGTTAACAATGCTTTTCATTTCTTCTCATGGCATAATAACTGCAAGTTTGAAAATATGGTTGATTCTATTGAGTACATGTACATTTAAAGTTTTGATAGGATTATATTAATCAAAGTCATTAATATTTGTTTTCTTGCATTTTGTTTGCAACTACAATGACTGTGAATATGTGATGACACTTCTCCATTGTTTTGGTTTTTTTACCAGACTAGTTGTACCATGATCTTTCATGCCTAGTAAATGTTTAGTGAAAGTAGATAATCTGATCCAGGCTATGTAGAAACCAAAATACTAATTTCTATATTTGTCTCCATGTCATAGAAGCATCAGAGATACAACCGTTTGGTTGCTAATTGACAAGATCACTCATGTAGACAACACAGTATTATCTTTCTCTTTATTTTATAAACTTATTTTAATTGGAATAAATTTAAGTAGCCGAATCCTAAGATCGTTATCGACTTAAGTCAAGATCTATAGGAAGGTATAGTAAAGCCGTCCGCTGATCCAAGCCCCTATACCCTCGGGTAAATTTATATAGGATAGAGAAGCGCGTGGTAGAAATCGAACATGTGTCTTTTTATCAGAACCCAAGCCCTCCTTTCCACTGCGCCGTACCTCACAAAAACCAATATAATAGTAATATCAATTTCAAAAAACCCACAAATCAATTAAAAATCCCACACAAACAAGATTTCAGCCAACACCCACTTTATTAAATATCAAATAACTATTGCAATTAATCTAAGAAAACTAAACAAAATATATACAGACTCTCTGTTGTAAAAATCCTTATGCGCCCCCATCTAGATGCCAAGTGAGATTTATTGTCCATAAAAGATAAGTTGAGAATATATTTTTATTATACTTTTCTCAATACAATACTCTTTACAATGTTACTGTATTTATAATGCAGGATTTAGACAATGGGCCGAAAACAGTTAGGCCCAAATACAAAAAGAAAGAAGAAAAGCTGGTGCGGTATAAGGAAATGAGTTGCAGCCCAATAACCACAGAAGTATATCGGCAACAAGATAGGGTTTAGCTTTGTTACGCCCCCTCAAATAAAGCTAGGGTTCCATCTTCCTTTCGTCTCTCATGGCGGCGGGAAAAACTCTGAGATCCTCTCTAAATCTATCGAAGTTCTTAGACGAAATAGCTTTCGTCAACACATCAGCACGTTGATAAAACGATGGAACATGTTGAATCTGGAGTTTCCCATTACTTGTCTGTTCGCGAACGAAGTGAAGATCCACTTCCAGATGCTTTGTTCTTGAGTGCTGAGTGGGGTTAATAGACAGTGAAATAGCGCTCAAGTTGTCGACCCAAATGGTTGGCTTTCGAGTTAGTTTGAGCCCTAACTCCTGAAGTAAAGTCTCGGTCCAGATGATCTCCGCCGTGGTGCTGGCGATGGCCCTGTATTCAGCCTCAGTGCTCGATCTAGAGATGGTGGCTTGCTTCTTCGTGCACCACAAGATGGGATTACTGCCGAGCTAAACACAGTATCCGGTGATGGATCTTCTATCATCGAGATCGTTGGCCCAATCAGAATCACTATAAGCTTGCAAATTTAAGTTTTTGTTTAATATAAGCTTTAGTCCATGGTTGACAGTCCCTTTCAAGTATCGTAAAATACGCTTAACAGCACGCCAGTGCTCAATTGTTGGTGCTTGCATGTATTGACAGACTTTATTAACACTAAAATAGATGTCTGGTCTTGTGATCATTACATATTGTAGTGCTCCTACAATGCTCCTGTACTGTTTGATGTTTTCAATGTATTCACCCTTATCTTTAGACAACTTGAGGTTACTTGTCATAGGAGTAGGTAGTGGCTTAGCTTTATCCATCTTTGATCTGACCAGTATGTCTGTTATGTATTGTTTCTGTGATAATATGATGCTTGAATCTGTATTCCTTTGAATGTGTATGCCTAGAAAGTAACTTGCTTCACCCATGTCTTTTATAGCAAACTCTTTATCCAAGTGTTTAATGACTAGTTCGATCTCATCCTGACTGTCACATGTGATGAGTATATCATCAACATAAACCAAAATGTAGATGCTGCCCTCACTTTTATTTCTCGTATAAAAAGCGCTGTCAGATTTAGTGGCAGTAAAACCCAATTTGACCAAAGTGCCTTTTAACTTATCATACCAAGCCCTTGAGGCTTGTTTTAAACCGTAAATTGCTTTATGTAATCTGCATACTTGATTTGCACTTGATTCTGAGTTGTAACCTTTTGGCTGCTGCATATATACTTCCTCTACTAAGTCGCCATTTAGAAAGGCATTGTGCACATCTAATTGCCTTATTCCCCAGTTTTTATGTAAAGCAGCAGTTAGAATAATTCTAACTGTTGCTGGTTTAATGACTGGAGAGAAGGTCTCATTGAAATCAAATCCAAACTGTTGTGTATACCCTTTTGCCACAAGTCTAGCCTTGTACTTAGTGATCTTGCCATCAGCATCTCTTTTTATTTTGTATGTCCATTTGCTTCCTACAATGTTTTTGTGCTTTGGTAGATCAACAAGTGTCCATGTTTTATTTTTGATTAGGGCATTGTACTTCTCATCCATGGCATTTTTCCATCTTCTGTCTTTAATGGCATATTCATATGATGTTGGTTCTACCTCACTGAGTTGAATGTTTAATATTTTGGGTTTAAAAATCCCACTTTTTGATCTGGTAACCATGGGATGCTGGACAGCAGTTGGTTGTGGTATACTGTGATCCCCATCATTTTCAATAGAAATTTCAGTTGTTAAATCTCTATTGATATGATCTTGCTGTGTGTTTGATTCTGGTTGTTCATCATGTTGGGAACTGATTGTTGTTGTTTGCTCTGAGTGGTCTTTAACTTCATTTCTTGTTAGCTCTCTATTTAATTGAATATCTGTATTGAGCCATTCTGATAGGTCTGATATGTGACTAGTGCTTGCTTTATCAACATTAGCTTGCTGCATATGCTTTTCCTTTTCTGCAAAAGGAAAAACATTTTCATTGAAAACAACATGTCTTGAAATGTAAACTCTCCCCTTATGGTCTAGACACATGTACCCCTTCTGATTATGTGCATATCCTAAAAAAGTACATTGACTAGACCTTAGGCTTAATTTATGTTTATTGTATGGTCTAAGGCAGGGAAAACACAGGCACCCAAAAGTCCTCAGGTATTTATAGTCTGGTTTAATGCCAAATAATTTTTCAAAAGGACTGGTATGGTTCAACACTTTGGTTGGCATTCTATTAATGAGATACACTGCTGTGGCAAAAGCCTCTCTCCAGTATCTCATTGGTAGATTTGCCTGAGATAGAAGTGTTAGCCCAGTCTCCATAATGTGCATATGTTTTCTCTCAACCAACCCATTATGTTCTGATGTATGGGGACATGTAGTCCTATGCACAATCCCCTTTGTGCTGAAAAACTCCTTTAGGGTTTGAAACTCTCCCCCACCATCAGTTTGTATAATTTTCACATTGCAATTATGTTGTTTTTCAGCACAAGTGATAAAGTGTTTCATGGCACTACATGTATCAGATTTAGCCTTGAGAAAATATATCCATGTATGCCTGCTATATGCATCAACAAGAGAAAGATAATACCTGTCCCCCTTGGTCGAGTTGTGTGGAGATGGTCCCCACAAGTCAGCTGCCACGAGCTCAAGTGGTCTTTTATAAATAGTTTCAGAGTATTGAAAGGGTAGTTTATGACTCTTACCAATTTGACAGTGTGTGCATATTGGGGAATTTTGTAAGGGTAAGAAAGAAATTTTATTTTCATTCAACACTTGTTTTACAATATCAAAGCTGGGATGTCCCAGTCTACAATGCCATGTATAAAAAACACTATTATACTTATCATCATTCATGCTAGTATTATTGCACCAAGCATGATTATCACTAATACTCTTAGTTCTCATGTTGCTGAACTTGTACAGACCCTATTCCAGTTTATCCTGTAATAATATGTCTTTACTTAGCATATCTTTAACAAGACAAAATTTGGGGTGAAACTCAAAATATACATGATTTTCTTTAGCAAATTGTGAGACACTAATTAGATTCTTTTTGATACTTGGTACTCTTAATAGATTATTAAGATAAAGTACTCTGGTACCTTGTATAGTGCCTGTCCCCACATGTGATATGTTTGCAGTTTCACCATTACCCATAGAAACTAAACTCTTACCATTGTAGCTTTTGTTTCCCAAGTTGAGATTTTGTAGATTGTTGGTGATGTGATTCGTAGCTCCTGAATCTGGGAACCAATCCTCTGTGTTAATGTCATCAGTCTTGACTGTGTCATCAATTGAATTGTCTGAATTGTTTCTTGATTGCTGGTTCGTCTGTGCCATATTCACTGTTGGTTGCCTGCTTGTTTGTGCCTGCTATGATGGATTAACATCCTCTCTGAATCTGAAGTAGCATTTATTTGCCATGTGACCAAATTTTTCGCAAATTTGGCATTTGACTATGTTATTATTTGGAAATCTTCCTCTACCTCTGCCCCTTTGACTGTAACCTCCTCTTGTGTTTTGATTATTCTGGGCATTTTTCTGACCTTTGTTCTTTGTGGTTGAAACATAGCTTGCTGAGTAATCTTCTTGTATAAGTTTTCTTTGTTCTACTCTACCTTCATGTGCAAGGAGAGCAGAGTAGACATAGTCGAGATCAGGTAGAGTTGGTTGCGTGGCAATAAATGTTACCAGAGATTCATATTCTTGGTCAAGGCCATTGGTGATAATCAGAATTTGCTCACTATTTGAAATATTGTGGCCAACAGCCTTTAACCTGTCACACAAATTCTTGATTTTGGCAAGGTATTCTCTCATGCTCATATCAGTCTTTCTTGTATTTTGTAGTTCTCTTCTGTAGTGCATAATCCTTGCAGCTGACTGTGAATTAAAAATTCTTTCAATGGATGACCATATTTCAAATGATGTGTAACATCCAACTAATTGAGATAATAGACTCTGACTGACTGAGGATAGGAGCCAAGAGGCCAGCAAGTTGTCTTGTTTTTGGTATAAAATGTAATCTGGATTGCTTGTTGTATCACCTTTATCATCTACGATGTTCACTGGGGGAATCACTTTGGTTCCTTTAACATATTCTTGCAAATCATATCCTCTTAAAGCAATTTCAACTTGATATTTCCATGTGATGTAATTGTCTTCATCTAATGGTGTACTTATTGATTGATTTTTGGGTCTGATCAAAATGGATTCTGATTTTTGATTCTCCTTAAGTCTGTTGTTGTTGCTTGCAGAGGTAACATCCTCTTCTTCGAAGGCCATGATGTATCAAAAGTCAAGAAGTATGATTTCTTGATCAAGAAACTGATTTTGGTACCCAAGAAGATTCAAGAAGTGACCAACAGGAAGGTGTAGAGAGGTACACTGCTATATGTATTACTGTTCTATTGAAGAACAGTAATATATGTACAGGAACTGATGTTACCTTCAAGGAACTGATCGAAAAGTGCAACCAGAGGTGGAGATGAAGATCTTGATTCTGATCTGCCTCTAGGAAGGCACTGAGGGAAGGAAAACTGGTGAATGTGTACAGCAATGGTCTTGAGAAAGGTATACTCCCTTATGATGATAATGCTTTGAGGGGATCCCTATAGCAAATCAATATTTGGAGGAGAAAGATCTGCCGTTTGGAAAAAGTGGCTCTGATACCATAAAAGATAAGTTGAGAATATATTTTTATTATACTTTTCTCAATACAATACTCTTTACAATGTTACTGTATTTATAATGCAGGATTTAGACAATGGGCCGAAAACAGTTAGGCCCAAATACAAAAAGAAAGAAGAAAGGCTGGTGCGGTATAAGGAAATGAGTTGCAGCCCAATAACCACAGAAGTATATCGGCAACAAGATAGGGTTTAGCTTTGTTAGTCCAGTCTTCCTTCTGGAACCACCTAGGTAAGGCTTCTGTCTTATCAAAATGTCTTGCCTCCTTCACTACAACCAAGGCCATCAACAAATTTGGATCAATTGCTACGTAGACAAGTACTAAACTTTTATCGATTATATGTACGTTAGTTTATTAGAAAGGCCTTATAACCTCAATTAATCATTGATTAATCTCTACCTAGACGATTAATTTAGTCCGTACTTATCACTTGACAATTTTTATAGCCTTGAATACAAACTGAATCAATGACCTCATTTGAGAATGGATTTTTGATCCCAATGCAACGGTTTGTTGTTCAATATCAAAATATTTTGTGATTGAATACCAAAATATACCAAGGAAGTTTAAAATCGTATTTTTCTAACTCAAATAATGAAATTTGTGGCTTATTTTTCTTTGGATTAAACAAAAGAAATTTGTACTAGTTGCTCTTTTGATGTATGTGTAGTACACCTTAATCTCCAACATGCCATAGTTGTTTTTGAAATAATACCAAATCTATATGCATTTTAATCTCCTACCACAACTGGTTAATAAAATAATACTGAATCTATATCAACTGGGAATTTCTGTAACAGCAAAATCAATTAAAATGCCGTTGTTAAAATGTTTATGGTGTCTCCACAGTAAAGCAAGTAATTACAGTTGAATAAATTTCTACTTAAATGTGCATACAATATTTTATTCTTCATGTCGCATACAAAAATTCAGCACTAAACATTAAATTGCATCACTGTGGACATGCCTAGTGATGTGGTTAACTGAAGTAGAAGTGTACAAAAAACCATTGATAATATTTTTTGTAATATACTGCACTATCATATCCAATAACAGCTTAGGAGGCTTAGATATAGGCTTATATATTCAATGGTTTTCAGTGTATATGCCTTATTTTTAGTTGTTGTATAGTTGGTACTTGGTATTTCTTGTATGGGATGGAGCGGTTAATGTTTACCTGATTTTTTTCTGTAATTTTCTTGTATGGCAAGGAATGGTTAATATGTGTATGATATCGTGATCTAACACATGAACTCCTAGTCTCTCAATGTAGATCCTGTTTTTTCTGCAAATACACTCACACACACAAATACACTGCGCATAAGTAGAAGGAAAGATCAAACGGCGATACACATTTACACAAACTTCGGTTTACAAGCATAAAAACAACTTATAATTTACATGCTCCAACTTTAATTCATTCCCTATATCATTTTGTTCGCCTAAGTGGAATGCTATGGTTACTATACAGAGTTTCTAGACCATGATATACATCACGCATCAGACCATGTGATTTTCAGTTTTTGGTACATTGTTTTAGGGACCCCGAGTGCTTTCCAAACTGCTGGCGAAGCAATCACTACATTGCTTTTGCATGGAACGCGATAACCACTTGTATAATCACAACCATTAATAGAATCACACTCCCCCACCACTTTATGCAAATCAATGATTTTACTGCAAATTTTACAGACATGATTCATGATATACCTGGTTGTATACAGGATCAGTTGATTAGCTTAACTTGGAACTTGCATTGAGTATGTAAATAAATTTCAGACTTCAAACCTATCTTTCTCCCTGAAATATGTTTTCATGATTTGCATGTTAGCATAAAAACATCTTAACAATTTAAGTTTATATTCTTATCATGAAAGCATAACCGCCTATTTTGAGAATATGATCAAACCTTTTGACTGCATCTACATATACATTTACAATTCTGATGGAATTTGATTATTCATAGTCATCAATATTTGTTATCTTACATTTAGTCATTTACAATTTTGATCTTTCATGCCTGGTAAGTGTTTTGTAAATGTGAATAACTTGATCTAGGCTAATTGCATTTAACATTGCGTTTAAAATTTGCAGAAATAGGATGAAATTGCGTTCAAAATTCAAACATCGAAATCTCCAGAAATTTGCAGTACTGTTCGACTGGAATTCCCATCAATCATCTGGAAGGGAATTCCAGTCGACTGCATAAGCAGAGGTGTGCACGGCTAAAAATGCATCAAAACACAATCGACTTGTAACTATCAACCACCAGTCGACTCGTTTTCTATAGCTGAAGCTACAAGCCTCGAGTACACTCGCTCTTCATCTTTGTTCCTTCACCTCTTCTTCACCGCTTCTTTACACCTCTATATGACATCTTCTTCCTTCTATCTCCACTGTGGAAATGTACTATCACATCCAACAACCTCCACCTTGATACTGTATTTTCCTACAAGCCATCCGACTTCACCTACACTTTCATACTCCTAACAATCTAAGACGTAACACCACGGATACTTCCCCAATGAGCTTCGGCAATGCCGTTACCCATTGCACTTTGTCGACAAACTCCAAAAAGACTATCTTCCGCCAAAAAAGTGTCAAAAATAGCCTCTCCATGTAGGCTCAATCAATCACCACAATAAAAACAAACATCTTCATCTATCAACTGTTAAAACTAAAAATCGGCATGAAAGAATGGAGAAGAAAGTAAACTTTTTATTATTCGTAATTGACTCAGAAAAGTAACATGTACAAAGTATATTTATAGCCTGCAAAACCCAGCTAACAATATTACACACACAGCAAAATACAACCACAGAAAAATGAAGGGCTAATATATCAACATCCCGCCTCAAGTTGGAGGATATCATGATGTTATCCCCAACTTGGACAAGATATCATGATGCTGCAAACCAGTCAATGACTTTGTTAGAATGTCAGCCAATTGCTCCTTTGTTGGCACATGTGTCAAAGAAATTAAGCCTTCTAAGAGCTTCTCCCGAACAAAATGACAATCCAGATCAATGTGTTTTGTTCTTTCATGGTAAACTGGATTTTTTGCAATATAGATCGATGTCTGATTGTCACATTTCAGATTTATAGGAGTGATATCTTCTATCCCCAATTCATGCAAAAGCCTACTCAACCAAGCCAATTCAGCACAAACTCTTCTCATAGACCTGTATTCAGCTTCAGTTGATGATAAGGATACAGTTTGCTGTTTTTTTTTATTTCCAAGAAATAGGACTCTGACCCATGAACACAATAAATCCACTAACTGACCTCCTTGTATGAGGACAAGCAACCCAATCTGCATCACAAAAAGCTTGTAACTTGAGAGAAGGTGAATCATTAAGCAAGATACCCATTTCTAAAGTTCCTTTCAAATATCTTAACGTATGAACAGCTGCATCAAAATGAGGTTGTCTTGGAGCTTGAAGATATTGACTAAGAAACTGAACAGTGTAAGCAATGTCTGGTCTTGTGTGAATCAGAAAATTAAGTTTACCAATAAGCCGTCTATAAACTGATGGTGTAGACAAAAGATCTCCTTCATCATGTGATAATTTGCAATTCAACTCTAGAGGCGTAACCAGAGGTGATGCTGAAGCACAACCAAACTCATCCAATAGCTCTGCTATGTATTTTCTTTGCGACATGATTATTCCCTGTGGATGAGTAACAAACTCAATTCCTAAGAAGAAATGAAGAAGACCTAAATCTTTTATCCTGAATTCAGAATCCAAGAACACTTTCAAAGCAGCAATTTCCGATAAGTTGTCACCAGTGACTAATATATCATCAACATAGATCACTAGAAAAACAGAGGAGGAAGATGTCTTTTTACGAAACAAAGAGTAGTCATTGAGTGACTGTTGATATCCTCGTGATTTTAATGCCAAAGATAAACGAGCATACCACTGTCTTGAAGCTTGCTTTAAGCCGTAAAGTGATTTTTTCAATCTACATACCAAATTTTGATTCGAAACCGTTAAGCCTTGTGGAAGTTTCATGTAAACTTCTTCATGCAATTACCCATGAAGAAATGCATTATTCACATCAAGTTGAAAGACACTCCACTTCTTCTTAGCTGCTAAAGCAACTAGGCTGCGCACTGTTGTCATTTTCACAACCGGGGAAAAAGTTTCTGTAAAATCTATTCCTTCTCTTTGTGTATAACCCTTAACCACTAAACGAGCTTTTAGTCTTTCTATGCTACCATCTGCCCTTTTCTTGATTTTATAAACCCATCTACAGCCTATAGGTTTCTTGCCCTTAGGTAATGGCACTAAATCCCAGGTCTGATTAAGCTGTAAGGCTTCAAATTCTTGAGACATTGCAGAAAACCTTCTAGAATCAAGAGCAGCTTCTTCATAACTGACAGGTTCTTTCTCTAAAGAAACAAGATCAGGTGCAATGGTATGGAAAGAAAAGCATTGAGGATAAATGTTGGGTAGCGTATGAGGACAAAAAGAAGGTAATGATTGTGAAATAGTAGTAGAACTGCAAACATAATTATCCAGATATGAAGGTGGATGAATGACTCTTGTAGTTCTTCTAAGAGTGGGATTAACAACAGGTAAAGTAGGCGGCTCAACTGGGGAAGTAGATGGAGTGGTATGTTGAATTGGGAAAGTAGGTGAAGTGGGAGGTTCAAATTGGTTAGTAGATGAAGTGGAAGGTGGTAAATGTTCTTCTACAGTAGGAGACTGATAAGGAAAAAGTGGCGTAGAACATGAAGACTTGTTTGCAAGGAAAGGATAAATAGATTCATGAAATATCACATCTTTGGAAACAAAGACTTGTTTGGAATCTAAATTGAGAAGTTTATATCCTTTCTTTCCAAATGGATAGCCTAAGAAGACACGCTTCGTTACTCTAGCTTCAAACTTGTCTCTCCCATGTTTTAAAGTAGAAGCATAACATAGACAACCAAAAGATTTAATTAAATCATAGTCAGGTTTGGTTCCATAAAGTATCTCATATGGAGAACGATCCTTTAGGAGTTTGGAAGGAAATCTGTTGATGAGATGTGTAGCAGTCAAAATACATTCTCCCCAATAAGACAAAGGAATAGCTGACTGATGCAAAAGTGCCCGTGATGTTTCTAACAAGTGTCTATGTTTTCTCTCTACAACACCGTTTTGCTGTGGCGTAGCTACACAAGAAGTTTGATGTAAAATGCCTTTCTGTTTCAAAAATTCGTAAGATGCAAAGCTAGAACCAAGCTCCAAAGCATTGTCAGATCTTATAATCTTGACTTGTTGTCCAAATTGTCTTTCAGTCATTGCAACAAAATTTTTGACAATATCAAAAGCACTACCCTTAGTACTTAGTAGAAACGTCCAAGTTGCTCGACTAAAATCATCAACAATAGTTAAAAAATATTTGTATCCATTATATGTAGTTGTATGATAAGGTCCCCATACATCTATATGAACAAGCTGGAAAATATGTGTGGTATCAATTCTACTCAAAGAAAAAGGAAGTCTATGTTGTCTTGCTTTTGCACAAATTTCACAAGCTATAATAGAATCAATATCAAAATTATTAACAAAAGTAAAATGCTTCAGCTTATAGGCTGGAAGATGACCAAGTCTAATATGCCATAACAAGCAATTATTTGGTGGCTTATGTATAGTAGACATAGCAGTAGAACCTGAAACTTGTACAGATAATGACCCAAGATGTAGAATGTATAATCCTTTGATTGCTTTACCAATTTCCAGTTGCTTCTTCATTGAAAGGCCCTGTATAATGCAGCCATTTTTTGTAAACAACAAATTACAATCGTTCTGTTCAACAAACCTTGCAACTGACAATAGATTGAACTTGAAGAATGGAACATAGAGAACATTTTCAAGCACAATTTGATCAGACAGATTAACTTTTCCTTCATATTCTACCATTAATTTTGTTTCCATTTGGCAGAATAACAAAATATGGAACTTAAAGTTTAGTGGTAGATGAGAATAAGTTCATATCACAACACATATGATTACTAGCTCCACTATCTATAAGCCAGGATCCAATGCTAGCAAAAGTAGAAGAAGTTATATCAGCCATAGTGAATTGAGTATCTGATTTGACAACACCAGCTGATCCAGAAACTGCTTGATTATTTGATGAATTCAGAATATTCAGAAGTTGAGCATATTGAGCACTTATAAGGCCTGGAATAGTAACAGGCGCCACTTCTCCCTGAACTGCAGCTGCTGTCTTGCTCTTGAATTTGGTGAATTTGAAATCTGGTGGAAATCCATGGAGCTTGAAACATTTCTCTATCAGGTGACCAGTTTTCTTACAATAGTTGCAAACCTTAGTATCTTTAGGTTTCTGATTTCCTGCTTGCACTACAGCTGCAACTGTGTTATCCTTATGTGTATTAACACAAAAGGATGAGGTCTCAGGTAAGAGTTTAGAATTAGCACTTGCTCCTCTTTGCTCTTCTTCTGCAGCTAGAATAGAATATGCATAGGAAACTTTTGGTAGAGGTCGCATCATGAGTAAATTTGCTCTAGCTATTGCATAAGTATCGTCTAGTCCCATAAGAAATTGAATTAAACGTTGCTCATCATCTTGTTTACTCACGTCTTGGACATCACCACATTTATGACAACAAATTTTTGGTTTCAGACTTACCAATTCATCCCAATATGATTTGATCTTGGTGAAATAAGTAGAAATGGAAGCAGAATTTTGTGAGATCCTCCCTAATTCTCTCTGAATGGAATATAATTGAGCTTCACTCGATACTCCAAACCTAGTTTCTAACTCATCCCAGATCTCCTTAGCTAGTTCAAAGTAAATCACACTACTACGAATTTCTTGACTAAGACCATTCAACAACCATGAAATTACAAGATCATTACATCTCTCCCAATTTTTCACTAGATTTGATTCTGAACTAGGTTTTGCAAGAGTTCCATCAATGAAACAAAGTTTATTCTTCGCAGACAGCGCAATCTTAACAGATCTATGCCATTAGCTATAAAATTTTCCATCAAAAACTTGAGAAATAAGAGGGGAACCTGGATGATCTGATGGATGTACATACAGCGGATTGCTAGTATCAGTAATCGAGACTCCAGATCCAGATTGGAGTACATTACTATGAACAGAATCAGAATCTCCCATAGATGCTTGGACGAGATAAAGAAAAAATAAAAGAAAAAGAAAGAAGAAATATCAAGAGCTGATGGATTTGTGCTCTGATACCATGTTAAAACTAAAAATCGGCATGAAAGAATGGAGAAGAAAGTAAACTTTTTATTATTCGTAATTGACTCAGAAAAGTAACATGTACAAAGTATATTTATAGCCTGCAAAACCCAGCTAATAATATTACACACACAGCAAAATACAACCACAGAAAAATGAAGGGCTAATATATCAACATCAACTCTATCTTTCCATTGTGTCACCACATGGCACCTAAAACTTCATCAAGCAAATTAAGTTCGAGCAATGCTCGAACTTTGCAACAGGCAAGTACGTGGTGAACCTATCTGCTGCATTATCCTCTATGTGAATTATTACTACAACAAAACTAACTACTGACAGCATCATTTCTCAGCATTCGATTTCAATTGCCGTCAGAAGTAATTTTGAGAAGAAACTTATATGCCTACAACGTTGTCAATTATACATTAGGTTTAACTCCTTTTTTTGTTTGCCGCCCAACAAAGCTTAGATTTAGCTATATTTTTTGTTTGCCGCCTCTCATTCGTATCTTCCCCTCTAGAAAAATCGTTCATGTGAGGTCAGTGCTGCTATTCCATTCCTACATCCAGAAAGAAACAAGATTTTTCTCCATCGATTTCTTCATTTGTTATTTTGGTTATCCCCTTTCCCTTAAAATCTTATCCCAAAGATGCCCTAACTCGATTTTTCTAGGTATTCAGCTTAGTCGTACAAATTGCAGGTTCCATTGCTTGCAAGTTGTGTCCAACTTTAGCTAAATACAATTTAGCTATTCCATTGGTCAAATTCCAGTTGAGGAGAGCTTTCTAAAAACTAGATATAAAAATTCAGGTTTGGTTTTTCCATTCGTAAATTCAGTTATTTCTTACCATAGATTAGGTTCAGTCATAAAAGTTCTAATGCCTCGAGTTTAATTTTTTTTTTGCTCTTTTATAATGTTGAATGCCTATGGTAAACATGAAATGAAAAGTGAAGATGGGTTGATGATTAATTTATTCATATTTCTGCCACCCTCATCCTCAAGCAAACAAGCAATCATGAAGAAATGTGAGTCAACCTTGAAAGGGAGCTAGAAGTCGTCCTTCACACAGCCGAGTAAGTATCCCTAACCCTAATTTTTTATTTCTTTTTTTTTGAAATCGATGCAAGTTTGTAGCATTTATTTTCTGGCGTCTCTGTTCCATACAATCATCAGTTTGGTCGCAATATGCTTAGAAATGGTTACTAGCATCAAAATGTTAATCACGTTCATTTTTTGTCCATTCGGTTACGAATAACTGTTCTCCCTAAGCAACGGTCGGCTATATACAACCGACTAAAGTAATTCATGTGTACACAGTTATTCATCACGCTGTTGTATGATCGTAGAAGCACTAGGTGATCGATGGTTGTCCACCGTTTAGTTGCGAAAATAAGTTGAAATTGGAAAATCATTGTCGGTTTGGCTGTTTGTATCACCGTCGTATGGCCACGATTTGCTGGCCTTTACTTGAAATTGATCGGTTCTGTATAGCCGAACATCTATCACAGAGACTTTATTGTTATTGGTTTTATTTTCCTTTTAAGATACATTTTTACTGTTGGTTTCTAGTCTACTTATGCACGTTATTGTTACCTTTTTATTGTTGCCGATAGTTTTGTTTTCATTCAAGTTAGTTCGATTGCGTTAACATAAAAAATATTGTACTTTGCATAAAGTGAATCTATATTAAGTTGAATCGTTAAACTATTGTTGAGACATTCTTAACTACGGTTCGAATAATTGAGCTTAAATAAATTTTGGTTGACTTTTTATGATTTTTGTAGGTAGTAAGTACATATATTTGCACACTTCTTTGCAATTTATTGAATATGTATAAGATTTGTTACGTTGTTTGTAGGAAAAGATCGAGAAGCCATGACTGCTTCATTAAGACGAGCACGGGCCGCAGAACTAGAGAAGAAGAGGAAAATGGATGATGTAGAAGAAGGTGGGAATGTAGAAGAAAATAGAGAAGATGATGATTTGGGGGTCGACTCTAGTGAAGGTGATTCGGGGGTGGTTCTAGTGGTTCGGGGGATGGTTCTGGTGCGTCGGGGGATGGTTCTAGTGCAGAAGAATCTGAAAGTGGTCCGGGTGAGGAAGCAAATGATGATGATGCACGTAACGAAGAAGCAGAGTTCCAAATAGTTGTTCATCCTTCGAGCGTGCCCTCTTCTAGCAAACCTGTTGATTCTATGCTGGTTAATACTGCTTTATTAAAAAGTTTCGAGTCCCATATTGCATTTGCTATTTGGAATAATCACGAGATTAGTTGTTTATTATTATGTTCAATTTATGAAATAAAAATTTCAGTTTGTACGACAATATATGTTATTTTGTTTCTGTAGGAGCGAGGCCCGTTAAAATGCAATTCCTATACAGCAAAGTTGAAAGAATGGAGTATTGATGATATGCCGAGTGCAGTTGCTGAGAAAATTAAAAATTCTAGTTTATACACTTTGGCACAATTCTCATACAAGCATGTCGACTACATGACTATTTCAGCTTTCATTGAGAGATGACATCCCGAGACAAATTCTTTTCATTTACCTTTTGGCGAAATGACAGTAACATTGGATGATGTCGCCCAAATTCTAAAATACCAGTCGTCGGTAGTTGTATTTATGCGAAAGCAGATGATCGTATTCTGACTCAACTGTTAGTTGATTATCTTGGTGTTGACGGGGCTATAGCGAAGGAACAACTCAATGATTCTACTTCTGTCAAGCTAAACTTCCTACTGGAAACATTTAAAGAAAAGGCAAATAAAGAGGATGCAAATGAAGATGATTACGTAGTCGTTGCACGTGCGTATATCCTATATTTATTGGGTTGCACTTTATTCTGTGATAAGTTGGGCACAAAGGTTCCTGTGCAGTATTTGAGATGTTTGGAGAACGTAAATCATTTGAATGAACAAGCCTGAGGAATGGGAGCATTAGCCTTTTTGTACCGTCAATTAGGGTTGGCTTCAAGACGGGATGTAAAGCAAATGGCTGGCTACTTGACATTATTAACGGTAAGTCGTTTCTATTTTTATTCTCCAAATATTCACAATAGTAAAATACGTACTAATTAATATTGTTATAGGCTTGGATTTACGATCATTTTCCTATGCTTTCTAATGCTGTTCCTAGTAAAGATTACGATGACACGATGCCAAGGATGTGTAGATGGCAACCAATGAAACAATCTGGAGATACGACTTTGGCCATAATACGACTTCGAGAACAGTTAGACGATTTATCTCCACAAGACGTAAGCTTAAAATTTATTGTCCACTTTGCGCTGCAAATCATACAAATGTAAATGACATGTTTATTTTTTGGTATGTTGGGATCCGTACCATACTGTGAGATCTCGTTACCCTTTTCCTGAAGTCGCATTTTACAACGACGTGATTTTGTGTTTTGATATTGCGGAACCATACTATCCCAACAGAGTGCTACATCAATTCAGTATTTCTCAGCGTATCCCTACAAATCCAATGGTTCCGAGCAAATGTCGTAGAGGTCGAAATGCTAATCAATATAAAGTTGTATTTGACAATGGATTTTGGTATTCTGAAAACTGGCAAGATCATCTACTTTCTGTAAAATCACGGTCTACTCCGGTAGTTGATCCTTGGGATTGTGCGGCTAAGTTCATGCCATGGTATTTGAGTGTGTCGCATCCCATTGTTCAACACCCGGACGTGAGGAGAAGTTGGTCAAGGAAAGTTGACAATAACGAGAAGTTGGTGAGTACATACGATCTTTACTTGTTTTATGTGTACTTGAATTTTATGTTTGTTCGTAACTTAAACGCAGAGAATTGCTGCTGGGAAAGCCGTAGACAAACTGAATGAAAATATCAAAGTAACTCGCGCAAGAACCATTAATCGGTGTCTTACTGTGGAACGTGAAGCAATTGATTTGTTGGAGGAAGCGCTGAACGAACCAGATAAACAGGAGAAACGCGCAGAAGGAAAGAATGATCGTAAAATGTTGATGGTTATTTTGCATGTTGGTCGTTTGAAAACAATGTTTGTTTTGTATATGGGTTGGGAAACAGTAGATATTATGTATTTGGTTGGTTGTAAACAACGGTTATGCTGTTTGTGGGTTATGTTGACATGGAACTGAGAATGCTGCTTGTTTGTGGGTTTTGTTGACTAAAATGGAATTGTTGTTCTGACTTGAAATGAAAATGAAAATGGAATTTTGTTTGTTTTGTGTTAGTATTTATGTTGGTGCTTGATTGAATTGAAATGCATTCTCCGTTATGAATTGGAATGAATTTTTTGCTTGTTACTGAAATGCCTGCTAGTTAAATGCATTTGTATTTATATTGTAACTTAATTGAATGTAATGCCTGCAGATTAGCTCATATTGACTGATATGCTCCACTTAAAAATTTTGCATATGTACTACTGTTCGGCCATAAATAACCATTCAATTCCTTTCTTCTTCGGTATAGCTGGCCGATCTTCTGTCGATTCCTTTCTTCTTCGGTTACTACTTGTTTTTCTGTTCGGTTGCTGTCATCACCATGCGGTCTTCAATTGCCATCTGTTTGCCTAGTTGTTTGGCAACTAACTGCCGATCTTCTTTTGTTTTTTTAATTGAAAAAAAGGGTGTCTCTGTTCGGCAGATACCATAACCGTACGGCTCATATATACCGTTTGGTTTTCTATTTGTTCGGTTATAGCTGGCCGATCTTCTGTTGATGATTACAACTAAAAAACTTATCTATCTGTTCGGTTGTTGTCATCACCGTGCGGTCTTCAACTGCCATTTGTTTGCCTAAGTGTTCGGCTACTTACTGCCGTCCTTCTGTTGTTCTTTTCAATTGAAAAAAAGGTGTCTCTGATCGGCTGTATTAGTCACCGTGCGGTCTCTTTTTGCCGTTTGTTTTTCCTAATTCTTCGGTTAGTAGTTGCCGAACTTCTGTTGTATTTTACAAGTAAAACAAAATGTTTCTCTGTTCGTTCACATGCACCACCGTGCGGTCATAAGTAGTCATCGCTTGTATTTACTTGTCGGTAGTGGTACGTCATTCGTTCAAGATTTACTAAAAATGATTAAATGGCTCGGTGGTGGCACGCCGACTTAACCTTGGACTCGGCGGTTGTTATCAACCGTTTACACTATCTATTCCTGTGAACTTGAATAGTAATCTATATGTTGAATTGTATATCATATTGTTTATGAACACTAACTTGTATATGATGGTGATTCTAGGCCTACTAATCATATTACTTAAACTTGTTTTTTTATTTGTATTTCAAGGTGTATCAATATTTTCCTGAATTTTTACCACATCAATATTTTGTATATGATGGTGCTTCAGTACACAAAGTTCATGTATCAATATTTTCATTATTCGGTACAAAGTCAAAACCAAGTACAAAATTAACTAGCATTCAACTTGAATCGTATGACAAAATTTTCAAGTTTACATTTCATTACATTAGTGATCATCCTTTGTGGCCATATCCGGCGGGCACAGTTTAACAAACTCTATTTGCCGATCAACGTATAGTTCGCTCCATACTTTTGCTTCTTTAGTTGCCAATCTAATCCAAAAGCTAGCGACCAGTGGGATGGGTGCATTTTCCCTAAGCATTAACTTGATAAAGTGGTAGTCCAGATTATTTGCAAAAACAATAAATCGATGCTCGTATCCAAGACTTGGCCCTCTTTCATGTGGAAAAAATGACAAACTTTGATGGTTGGATATATAAACCACAACTCTATTGAATGCATTTGCAACCAAGTATCCAGTTTCAGGCATTATCATCCAATTAGCTTTAAAACAAGGACTACTGTCACAATCGGTAGCTGATTTTAATTTTTCGCATTTTGTTATGTCAAAATGTCTTACATATAAATCCTAATTTTTCATCAATTCAGCTAATATCGACTTCCTTGCTTCTCTCCAATCGGAATTTAATTTGTCGACTTGTTTAGCAACGCAACGAAATCCACAGTTGCCATCTCCCATAACATCTTCAATGTTATCAATATATTGATGTAGAAAAGCCGGCAGGTAAGCTAAATACTTAAAATCTGAATTTGTTGTTTTTACATCACACTTATCAAACTTCACAACGAGGTTTTTCCATTTGGGAGGTAGTTTCTTGTTCATGCTAGCTTAAGAAAGAATTTCATTAGTAGTTTTTGCAATCTCAAAAGTAGAGGGATCCTGTTTTGTAGATTTTTGACGTTTGACTTGTTTGCTAATTGATTTGTTCTTACTTCCGCTTGGTCTCCCTTTGTGTTTCTCTATTTTCGGTTCCAAAATAGAAGTCGTGGCTGGTAATGCAATTTCTCTTAGCTACAGTATCAAAACTTTCCTCTCCTCAGCAGTGCTCGAATCAAATAATTTTTTAATGTATGCAAACTCAACTGTATGGTCAAACTTAAGTGATTCTTCAACTTGTGGAATATAATTTAATTGTCTCCAATGATCATCTACGATTTCAATTGGGATTGGAAGGCCATCACCATGATATTTGTATATCTCATGTGCACATGGAAGACCATACACAAGTAGATTCAAATGATCACAAACTAATGCGTCCAAAGCAACACAACTAATTTTTCCCATTTCTTTCACAATCAAATCCAATGCAAAAAAAAAGATGTCCTACCTCGTAGTTGTTTTAACAATGGAACTTGATATGCAATCCGTACGGCTCCTAAGCTTCTTTCAAAAGTGGATTTTATTTCAGTATGTTGTAGACACAACATATTATCCATTCAATCACATAATTTGGGCTCCTAGAATATGGCGCCCTTGTGGCAATCTATTCTTGTGTACCTTCTGTTCAAATTTTACTTTTTTGACAAAGAAAGATGGGTTTGAATCAGATTGAATTTTATAAAATATAAATTTTGTAGTATAAAAATGCACGGAACTATTACTATTTCATCTAAGTTAGATAACCAAGGATTTTGACCATAATACGGCAAATGTTGCTCTAGACGTACTGAGATGTTTTTTCAGTTGAGCATGGGAAGACTCGGCTCGAGTTGTTGTTCTATTATCGCGGTGTTTAATTTTATTTGTCCATGCAAAAGCATAATACTCTTTGTATTCCAAACATTGATTACGAATGTACTTCAAGCTTTTGGGGTAGTCTACCCAATCTTTTTGAAAATCATTGCAGTACATCCAAAATTCATCTTCAGTCGGTGCATGAATCACCTTCTTCCAACTTTGCAAAAACATCTCGAAAACCTCATTTGTTTTAAACTATGGTTTTCAATTCGTAATGACATTATTTCCCATGTGCCATAAACACATCATCAACTTTGCCAGTGGAAATTTTCTCTTGATTCCATTTATCAACGCCCATTCTCTATCGGAAACTATTACCTCGGGTTCTTTATCCGGTAATTAAAAATGTTTTAACTTTGTTATCACCCATTCGTAGTTCTCTTCCCTCTCGTGTGCTAGAAATGCATGAGAAATACTAAATGTTTGGCCCGTAGAAGTCATACCAACCATTTCAACAAAGGCATATTATACCAGTTCGTTTTATATGTACAATCAAGCAAAAGGATTGATGGAAAAAACTTACACAATACGGACGATTCTGGATGAGACCACATTATATATATCAAATGATCGGTCACCACATCAGCCCGATCAAAATACACATAATGCTTCTCTGTAAGCAATTTCATTAAATGTTGCATCGCGGATTTACACTCCATCGCTGACAGTTGCATTTTATATTTAGCGTTGTAGATAGTCTTCAAAGTTGAGGAATTTTCTGGAAAGGACTTTTTAATGGTAAATAATACCTCCCTTGGAGGAACGCCTGCAACACTCATGTCTTCTAAGATTTTTCTCTCCATGTCCATCAACCGTGCCGCGTACGGATGTCCTTCTAAAGAGTGAGGAAGTTCATGATTATGCACTCCATTGATTACAAATATTTTCCATTTATCTTTGTCTACATACACACCCTTCAATCGAATGGACAATTGCATTTTCTAGTAGTGCTAGCTCTAGGTCGTTTCACGGTGTTTTCCTTTTTTGCTGCCTTTGGCTGATGACTACGATAAACTCCCACCCTTTCACACCCCAACTGTAACCTTGGTTTTTCTTTCCGGACCTAATTTATCGGACTTTAGAATTACTACAACGGTATTCAACTTTTTCCCTGTTGTTTTACACCACCAGATCAATGTGCTCTGCGAATCAAATTCCTGAAATCACATAGTTTAACAACAAAAAATTAACATACTTCATTTTTATAAGTACATTAGCGATTGAAAATTAAGTACAAATACTTCATCAATTGTAAAATGATTTGTCAAATCAACTTTTATATCTTTCGAGTCATTTGACTGATCATCTTGCATCGTATTGCTATCATCCACATAGTTCTCAGCTGAAACAATAAGTGCACTCTCAAATTGATTGTCATTCACATTCTCCATCTACGAAACGGAAAATACAACTTAACTGCAAAATTTTGTAAAATGGGACATATACGTTGTACGATTAAAAAAACCCTAAAGCTCAATAACTTACACTGTCATTCTCTATTACAATGTCATCAAATTTAATGTCCTCCAAGCTTGAAATAGCCAGAGGATTGGAAGAAATTTCCTACAAAAATTAATAGAAAACCCTAAGCAATAGAAAACCCTAAACAAAATTTTCTAACCAACAATAGAATAGATTGTACAACATGACAGAAAAAACTAACCTCTTTTTTATCTTCATCTTCCATCCTCTATCCAGCAAAAAAGAATTATATTTTTTTCTTAGGGTTTAGGGTTTGATATCTGAGAGAATACGTAGTTTGAGAAGAAATCAGAACAGTTGTGAATGACTGAGTGAAAAGAAATATATTGGTGGCCAGAAGAAAGTAAAAAATAATCACATCTATTAAATTTTTAAAGGTGGCCAGAAGAGGAAACTGGGGTGGGAATAGCATCACACTTAATTTATGAATTTGGTTTAGTGGATATAATTAGGGCATATATAATAACTTATGATGCCTAGTACATAACATCTAGGAACCCTTATATAAAACATAAAAACATTTCTTATTTTCTTTAATCACTACAAGAAAATAATACATTAATAGCAAGAGGAGATTGCATTCTAACGTGACTTGCTATTGTTAAATATTTACCGCTTCTTAGGGTTGAATGATGACTCACTAATCACACCGTTGATTAAAACAGAATGTTGCGAGGCAAATTTTCACTCTCCCACTCCCGTATTCAATTGTCCACCGTGAATTAATTTTTCACGCTTCACTTCCAAAAGCCTAAACCAATCCTTCACTTTTAAATCCTTAAATTAGAGTTTTCCAACTTCGCTTCCTCATCTTCGCTGCTTGGTGCCCCTCCGATTCCTCAAATTCGCCTTTCAACTTCGCTTCATCATCTTCACTGCTTGGTGCTCCTCCGATTCCTCAACTTCGCCGTTGCTCCGATCCCTCAACTTCGCCAAGCAATACCGTGGTTCGATTCCTCAACTGCCGTGAACTCGACCATTTTAGGTATATTTTTTTTCAACTTCTACATTTTTCAATTTGTCCCTTGTTATGAAATATTGTGCTTAGATCGTTATTTGAGACAACATTTCTTGCTGAGCCGTTTGACTTATTTGTGTGATTCTATGCCAAGCGTCGGCGATTTGGTTGTTGAGTTGAATGGCCTTGAGGTGATATGTGGAAATTTATCAGCTATTGAGTATTTGGATGTTTATTTAAAATCTGGGCATGTATAGTATACTTTGCATTTATTTTATTGTTAAATTATGCTAATTCAAATTGGAGAAATAAATAATTCAAATTTGAGAAATAAAATTCTAATTTTCTTGTGCAAATTATAAATTAAACGAGTTAGTTGCTATGATATCCTATCAGTTTTTCTTACAATTATAACAAAAAAAAGTTTGGAATTTATATAATTTAAGAAAAATTGGAATATTGTATTAGTTAAAATTTTTATTTTTTTAATGTAGATTTTTTTCTGTTTCAATTATGAGCTGGTGTAATAATGGACTGAGCTAGTACCAAATTGAATGAAAAAATGCAGTTTCTTTTCTTCCTTCCTTTCTTTGTATTTATATTAATTTTTTTTTGAAGTTAGCAATTAACACCTTAATTCGGTTGCTTCTTTGTTCACCCAAACAACTTGAAAAATGTAATATTACTGTTTTTGTTCATGACCTTCCAGTGTAAGCTTTGGAGAAGATATCAGGAATTTATTTTTCTTTTGCAAATTATAAATCTGTTACTTGCCTTGAAATCCTTTCAGTTTTCTTACAATTATAACAAACAAAGTTTTGGAATTTATATAATTTTAAGCAAAATTGGAATATTGTATTAGTTAAAATTTTCCTTTTTTCTTATGTAGAAAAACATATTTTATGTTTCTATGAACTGATGTAATTATGGTTTGGATTAGTACCAATCTGAATGAAAAAAATGCTATATTTATTTCTCTGTTTCTTTTCTTAGTAGAAGTTACCAACCAATCGTCTTAATTCACGTTCGCTTCTTTTTCACCCAAACAACTTGAAAAATGTAAAATTATTGTTTTTGTTCATGACCTTTCAGTGTTTGCAAGCTTTGGAGAAGATATCTATGGAGCTGCCAACGGAATGTTTGCAAGCAGGGGCAATAACTGCAGTGTTGAGCTACATTGATTTCTTTTGAACAAGTACCCAGGTGAAGTTATCATTTTCCCCCTCATTTGAATTAATTAATGCTGCTATGTTAAATATTCACCTTGCTGTCTATTTTTGTTATGGTAACAGAGAGTTGCTGTATCCACTGTTGCAAATATATGCGAGGATTGTCAGATTGCTCCTCATTTGTCATGAACTCTGTTCCTACTTTGTGCAATCTGCTCCAGTATGAAGATTCTAAGGTATACTCAATAAGAGTTATATATGTAAAGTAATGGCTTCTCAATCCAATCCCCCCCGCCTCCTCCTCCTTGCCCCCACCCGCCACCTTCCACAACCATCCCACCCGCTCCTTCTTCGTCTTCCATCCCTCCTCCGCTTTCGTTCGTTCCCAAGAAATATGCCCCCTTCCGAAACGCTGAGCCCACCTCCTCACAACCGTCCATAGAAAATTCTAATAGTAGCGCTGAAAATACCAAGCCGGGTAGCTCCAAATCAGATCATCCTCACCCAGTTATCATCAAAACTATTCCAGAAAGATCATATGCACAAGTGGCTGCTCTACCACCGCTTATTCCAGACCTCCCGACGCAGAAACGTCGGCGTTCCTTGCCGCCTTTTGCTAACGTACGCTCCATAATAGATTTTTTGGTAACCAAAGGTCATTGTCTAAAATGTACAGGGAATGGACACCTGGCAAGAAACTGCAGAGACTCAAAGATCTGCTATAATTGCAGTCTCTTCGGCCACTCACAATCATCTTGTCCCGAGAAGAACAAAACCAAATCTCCTGCTTCGTTATCCATGCGTGCCTCTGCCCCTCCCACTAAAAACAAAACATCACTTCACTCCCATCGGGACCCAGTACCACATCATTCCACTGCAAAGCCGAAAAGCACCTTCACACCAATTAACACCTCGAAGTCTCCTCGTTCCTCACCCCATTCTCACTCCAACACTTCTCCTCACTCTCTTCACTCTGTTCCCCCGCTACAACACTTCTCAATGGAAAACTCCTCACTCTACCTCTCCGCCACGGTTATCAATGGAATCTGAACGCTAGAGACACTACACCAAGCCCTCTCGACCGCCCTCCATCACTACGACCTGCCCATCTGGATCATAAACAATAACAGCTTTGCCTTTTGCTGCCCCACATACGAATCACTAGTCCTCGCCCTCCAACTTCGAACCATATCTAAGCCAGGCGGGTATGTCCTCATTCAACCTTGGTCCGATCCTGAGCCTTCCTCTGCCAGCCTCGAACAGGTCTCCTGGGCACGAATTCAAGGATTCCCGGAACTTCTCCGCGATCGCCCGGATGCGGTGCGAGCCACCCTGAATCCCCTGGGCCGCTTCATAGAGTTCGATTGTTGCAACTGGGCAATGCTAGATCACCGATACTTGTTTGTCAAAATGCAATTTTTTGCAGGCGTCTCAACCCCCTTTGCCATCGTCGCTAACCTAAATAACCATGACTACCTTCTTTCTGTAGAAAGATGGGACCACGCGCACCCGAGCCGAAATCCGGAGTCGCTTCCAATTGGTATTGATTTGGAGGAGGCATTCAGATGCTTTGATGAACACATCCCCATGGAGGAACTGAATTCGGACGACAGGTTCGACGCCATGAATTTCGATCCAGATATCCTAGCTCCCACTACACCTGTTGACCCAACTCCTATGGTTGACCAAATCCCTCCGGCTGAACCCGAAGCTCCCATCCCAATACTCAACCAGCAAGACAACTCTTTTGAAGTCATGGGCCCTCTTGGCTGGGATAACTGGCCGATAGTGGACCAGAATTGGAATCCCTATGCGGATCTAGACCTCTCTAACCCATGGTATCTCCAGCTCCCCATCTGCTCCCACTCGCCAGCTTGGCAAAATTCCATTAGCCAGCTTGCCCTAATCCCCCACCTCATTATCAACCTCCGGCCTTCCATCAACCTCCACTCAATCAACCTATGGACAACCAACTTGCCCTTATTCCCTCTGACCCTCGAGCAGCAGCGCCACCACCCCAGGACGATCAACAGTCCCCCTTGGTCACTCCCACAATGGTCAGACATAGCGTCGGACTTCATAAAGCGGTGTCTCTCCCTGGTAGTTTTCTCAAACCTGTAGTTTTTTCCTCTGCTAACAAAAATCTTAATAAAAAAATTGCACGTTGCATGGGTTTGAATTTGCGTGATGAACACCTCACAGCCATGCGAACACTAAAATTTGAGCGATTGTCCCCTTCCCAATGAAGATTATCACCTGGAATGTCAGGGGTTTAGGGGACCCCAGTAAAAGAATTGCCCTAAATCTCATCCTGTCCCCACATAAAATCGATATCCTCTTTATCCAAGAATCCAAACTCATGGACCCCTCTCCTACCCAGATAAGGCAACTAGGTGGGCCCTATCTTTCTAGGTGGGCCCACTCGAACGCTATAGGATCTAGCGGTGGATTAATCACCCTCTGGAATGAATCCATATGGTCCCATTGTCAAACCATTCTACATCCTTCTGTCCTTCACGTCTCACTTCGTCACATCCAATCCAATACCATTTACTTCTTCTCCAATATCTATGGTCCACAAAACACGCCCGATAGAAATGCCCTGTGGAATAACTGTCACACCTTTGCCACCCACCTCAATGGCCCCTGGTTGTTAGGGGGAGACTTCAACACCACTAGAACCACTCATGAAAGAAATTCAGGCAACATCTCACAAGACTCGGACTCATTCAACTCCTTTATTAGCTCCGGTTCCCTAATCGACCCACCCATCAACAATAGACTCTACACTTGGTCAAATCGTAGGTCTGACCCGTCATTAGCTAAACTAGACAGATTCCTCTTCAATGTCAATTGGGACGACTTGCACCCCCTATCCATCGTCTCCGGCCTAGCTTCGGTTATTTCAGATCACTGCCCTCTAATCCTGGACTCTGGTTCATCCTCTAACCTCAAACGTCCCTTCCGTTTTGAACGCCTCTGGTCTTTGGGACCCTCCTATGATAATTTCATTCAACTGGCATGGTTACAACCGCCAGGGTAGTTTCCAAACTCCGTTCACTCAGAAAGATCATCAAACCTTGGGCCAAAAATATTTGGGGTTTCCTTCGTTCGCGCATCTATTCCACCCAAGATGCTATCCTAGAGCTAAATATCCTCGAAGAATCTCGACCTTTAAACCCAACGGAACACTCACTTTTGAAGGGGCTAGAATCAGAGCTTGATAGACTTTCCAAACAAGAGGAAATTGGTTGGAAACAGAGATCCAAGGTCAAGTGGATCGAGGATGGAGACAGAAACACCTCCTTTTTCCATCGTATGGCCAATGGCAGACGCAGATCTACCAACATTTCGGAAATAACCTACAACAACTCAACCTTCACCGAATTGTCTGACCACCTCCGCCTCTTCACTGATTATTACAGTAGTATCCTCGGCAAGTCATCCCCGGCTCTACCCCCCATAGACTGGAACCTCCTCTACCCAATTTGTCCCTCCATACTTGTAGACCACCCATTTTCTAAAGAAGAAGTTTGGGCCGCGCTCAAGGATTTGTCGGATGATAAAGCCCCGGGCCCAGATGGTTTCAGCCCATACTTTTTTAAACGCTATTGGGAAACCATCAAGCTCGATTTGCTAGACATGTGCGTGGAATTCCAAGCTGATCCCACCTCCATTGCCCGCCTCAACTATGCCAACATCATCCTCCTCCCCAAATCCCCGGTTCTAACACTTTGTCCGCTTTCAGACCGATTAGTCTCCTCAATACCACACTCAAAATCATCACAAAGGTCCTCGCTAATAGACTCCAGTCAGTCATCGATCCACTAGTGGGGGCGGAACAGTCAACCTTCATACTAGGCAGAAACATCATGGACTGTGTTGCCGCCACTCAAGAAGTTATCACTTACTGTCACAGAACATCAACCCCAGGTACCCTGCTAAAATTAGATTTCTCCAAAGCTTTTGACACTGTTCACTGGGACTTCATCCTGGACCTAATGAAGCACAGGGGTTTTCCACCTAAGTGGTGCGGCTGGATCGAAGGGCTACTTAACACAAGTATTTCGTCCATCTCAATCAATGGCTCTTCGGGTGGGCACATTAAATCAGCCGGGGGTTGAGACAAGGAGACCCGCTCTCACCTTTAATCTTTGTCCTGATAGCAGATGTGTTCAATCAAATGATCAAGCTCGCCTCGTCCAACGATCTGTTCAAAGGTATCAAGCTTCATGATTCAGATTTGTCAATTTCTAACCTTCAATTCGCAGATGACACGATTCTATTTGCTTCCACCGAAACCAACCATATCCATTGCCTCAAGGTCGCGCTGTATGTCTTTGAAGCAATTTCTGGCCTCTCCATTAACTTCAACAAAAGCTCCATCATCATGCTTGGCAACTCCACCCATCTCGGCCCTCACATTTCATCCTTGCTCAACTGTAGCATAGCCCACTTCCCCTTCTCGTACCTAGGTATTCCCATCCGCCCCACCAAACTTCACCATGCAGACTGGCTCCCCCTCATCTCCAAAATTGAATCCCGACTCTCAACTTGGAAGGCACACTCGTTATCCTCTGCTGGTCGTCTTGTCCTAGTCAAATCGATCCTATCGGCCATCCCCTCATACTGGATGTCCTTCCTCACCCTTCCATCCCGGGTCATCTCGAAAATTGACTCAATCAGGCGCTTGTTCCTTTGGAACGGAGGCAACGCAAGAAGACTGGTCAATTGGAGGATGGTTTGCTTACATCGCAACCACGGGGGGTTAGGCATTACAAACCTCCGCACTTTCAATCAAGCGTTGCTGTCCAAATGGCTTTGGAGATTGCTCACACCTGGAAACTTCATCTGGAAAACCTGGATCCTATGTCAACACTATCATTCTAACCCTCACCTGGCGCTCCACCCCCCCACCCGTTTCCGGCCATCCCCCTTCTGGTATGGGGTCCTCCAAACACTTCCTAGAGTCAAAACACTTTTTCAGGTGAAAATTGAAAGTGGTAACAGCTGCCTATTCTGGCACGACACATGGTATGGCCAACTTCCCCTATCTAAGCTCCTGCCCAACCTCTTCTCACACGCTACCCTCACTAACGCAACTATTGAAGAATATTTCGCCCTCGGCTCTGAGCACCTTTGTCCACCCTCCATTTTCGAAGCAGACCTGGTTCCTGAACTCCTCACCGCATCAAATATCCTCATGTCGTTACACCCTTCCAACAGCCAAGACCAATTCTTCTGGGCCCTCGCACCTTCCAAGGGCTTCACAGTAGCATCCTGCTATCAATACCTAATCAACCCTGGCCGCCTTTTCTCCTTTCCCAGGATTTGGCAATGCAACCTCCCACCTCACATAGCTTTTTTTCAATGGTGCCTAATTTCGGGGAGAATTAACACCAAAGATAGACTCAACCGACTTAACATCCCTGTCGACCCATGCTACATCTTTTGTTCCACACATGACGAATCTATTACCCACCTTTTCTTCGAATGTGACTTCTCTTACTCAATTTGGGCTGCAACCAGCGCTTATCTACTGGGGTATATCCCCACCGCGACCCCCTTCTTTGATTATTGGCAGTTTAACCAGCAGAATTTGTTGATGGACACATACATATCAATCTTTAGCTGGTGCATTTGGAAGGAGAGGAATGCACACGTGTTTGGGAAACCTGCACGCCATTTTGGCGGAACCTGTAGAAGTATCACTCACTTTTTCTCCTCTCTAACAGGTCAGAGTTACTCTGCGCCGTTCCGACTGAGCCTCCCGCCTTGCAACGCCCAGCCAGCAGAATCTCAGGGTAGTACCAACGCATCACCGTGTAGGTAGTCTTCGTCTTCCGAGGGCTAGTAGTAGATTGATTTTGTAATATCTTGTGTTCCATGGACTATGATACTCTAGCACTTCAATTGTACTTCGTTGCTCTATGACTATTTTTTGGCCATCGATCGGGCTTGTCGATCGACCTCTTACAAATATTTAATATAACTACTTAACCAGCTGTGTAGTGTCACGCTACACACCCGTCTCTCTCAAAAAAAAAGAGTTATATATGTAAGCATGATTTTTATTTGTTTAATGTTTACGTTTCATGAATGATTTATTTAATATGATTATTGTTTGTTTTGCAGCTAGTAAACATCATTGCAAGTTGCTTAATTATGATTGTAGATTCTTTCAGTAGTTCCTTAGAGCTTATGGATGAAATTTGTTCATATGGAGTGATCAACAAGATTCTACCCTTAATTGCTAGAGATAGTTCGATGTCTCTCAGCCAAACAACTTATGCGGTATGTTATAATCGATTTAACATCATTGAACAAGTAAATTATATACCTGAACTTGTAATCACCTACCTTTTTTATTTCAAATAGATTATACCAAAAAAACAAAAGAAGAAGGAAAACTGTTATGTTTTTGAATTCTACCCATTTGACATAGACAAATGCACACAAAAACTAAAATTAAAGTTATCCTGGATATTTTGGTTTAGAAATTAAAACGACCATTCCATAAGTTTTATTATATAAGGTATTTGGTTTAGAAATCAAGAGTGAGCGGGGAAAGAGGTAAAACGTCAAATTATTAATGTTGCAAGAGTAAAGCAAAATGTGGATGAGAAAGATACCAAAATATCATTTGTGCTATCTGTTTTATACTTTTATCTTATTGCTAAAAAATGGTAAATTTGTAAATTCAAAAGCTTCAAAGGAAGGTATTTCTATTATATATAGAAGATATAGATATATAGATGCCTGTGTGTTTTGATCATGAGTTAAATATTAAAGGAAAATAACTAGTATTCAATCAAATATTTGAATCTATGAGATCTCATTGTATTGTCAGTTTGTCAATCAACTATCCAAGCTGAATGTTACTAATACTTCATGCTTATTTAACTTGTCTTTCTTGCCTCTTGTAGGAATTGATTGGGTTACTTACTCAGCTTTCCACAAAATCACTTTTGGCAGTAAAAACATTATTTGAGCTGAACATAACACTACAAGTAAATGATCTATTAATAGCAATATGGGACAACATTGAAACGGATCTTGCTATTATTAGCTATTTATCCCTTATTAAAGTTAAACATGGCTCATTATTCACTCTGTATTTGGTTTTCCAGCGTCTAAAACAACGTGTGAAAAAGATTGGCAGTAATTTTACTCCGTCTCGTATTCCTCCTTCCATCGCTCACTTCGAAAACCCTACATTCCACTTTGAAAAATTTCCTTCTTAACTTAAAAAACCTCAATTACAAGTTAGAAAATAACTTTCTATCACAATTCAACCTATTTCCGGAATTCTGAGCTCCGATTCTACTCCAAATCGTCTTCCTTGTAATTAAACTCCAATTCAAAAACTCTAATAAACTTCATAATTTTAGAATTTGTACATACACAGTACTGTTTTTTTTTGTTTTTTTTTTGACAATTGTAATACAAGATTATTTTTGACACTATTGCATCATGTAATTAAGCTTATAACATATTGTATTCTTTATTCTTTTTACCAAGTTTAGAGGTTAGATCTCGAATAATACAAATCTGAACTTTTTTACATGGTTTTTTGATTGTGTTACATTCAATCAGAATAATTCAAAATATCCTTAAACCTGATCATTAGCATTTGTTTCTAAGAATTTGTTACTTGGTTTGTAGGAACGTCAAAAAAGTAAGATTGAAGGTTTTTATAACATGATACTCAACAGCGATCCTCTAATTATATGCTTACAGTAGTAGTTTATGCCAAAATGGAAATTCAATTATCGATCTAATGTTAGTTTTTTGAATCCAGGGTTCAAAATCATCTGTTAAAGAGGCACCTTCTGTAACGAAACCAATCCATTCTTCAAACGGTCTTCCTGCTTCAAAAGTTGGAGTAACAGAATTCGAGGGAGCCATTACTGTGGAATAGATTAAAGTTGTTCTTTTGGCTATGGCTCTTGTCAATACACAGCAATTAGTTGCTAACTTTAAGGGCAGGGTAAAACTCAAGAGGTTGGTTATCAAATTTTGAAGGAATTATTTTATTTTTGATGATATAACCATAGTTTAATGCTTTGTTAGTTGGTAAAGTTGGTGAAGAATGCATGTTTCTAGAATTCTACTTTCCACAATGAAAGAAAATCACATTTGCTTGGTAATTTGATTTTTATATATTATGTTACTGTATTTTCAAGAATACACATACTTCAGACCAAAAGTAACAGTTTTGCTTTTCAAAACTAAAAAACAAATGGTCATAAAAAATGAATGTTTTTATATAAATTATTTATTTTGTATGAAAGAAATCATTTCAGCTAAGCCATAGAATACTTTAATGGAATGGGCTTTCTGACTTTGGAAAATCAAAATACTTAAGAAAAAGCAAAAGCGCTTCTGTTGTTGTGTGCCAAATATCAAGACCACAAAAATGGAGTTTAATCCAAACTAGGATTTTAATGATATTCTTGTTCTAGGAATCGACTCAATTCCTTCATTTCGATTAGTGGAGTAATAATTAATATAAGTGGGTTCTCTGATATACACCTTAATACATATCAAAGCATGATGTTAACTTAACAACAGCAACAATGATGTCATCAAAATTAAACTCTTTAATCCAAGCCAATTTTCACAAGAGCCAGTCCTTCTCATTTAATGCCTGTGACAGTCTTACAAATTATGTCCATAAGGCCATAAGCTTATTCTCCAAAAATTTACTAACACATAAGTAAAAAAAATTTGTAGCCATAAATTAAATGAAATTTGTAGAATATTTTACTTTTTTATATGAGAGATTGACATGAAAGTTACATATTTTATTCATTAAATTGTTACTGTCAGATTTGCTAAAATATTTGCATCTTTAATTTACACAATATCCATTTTAGTCACCTCATTTCTCCTATCTACTCTAATTTACCACATATATTATTTTAATATCACCTAGTTTGGACTATAGTATACTACCGACTAGCAATACGATGCAACTAAAACTTCAATGTTTCAAAATTAAATACTCTTGCAGTTAATTAAAAATAAAACGTTTATCTAGTTTTAATTCAAAATTTTATCGTCATTAATTATGAAATGCAATTAAATATGCAATGAAAAATATATATTTAAAAGTTAATTTTTATACGACAGTATCTTATACTATAGAAAGCTTATAAAATTTGTAATTTAACGGTGAAAAAGAATCGTAAATCTGATTAATATTCAAATAATTATTGTATTTAAAAATTGAAATAAAATGAGCTGGTGGATGATAATATTGGTTGAAAATGTAATGTTAGAGGAAAAATCTAATTTTTACAAATTATTATGCAAGGGGCATGCTTTATACTTCAGTTATTAAACATGTACCGAAGTAAATAGTCACCACTATTTTCTATATTGAGAATTCAGCAACTTAACATGCACATATTTGCCTAAATTTCCATCCAATTTTGCTTAATTTAGAATACAAACAACAAATTTTTCAACAGTTTAAACTTAATTTTCTTTTCTACTTCAGGTTTATGTTGTCTGATCCTCAATTTCATGATCAGCAATGGTCCCTTACCTCTCCAATGGCTAACTCCAACTGGATGGAAACAAATACCACTAATCATCTCTTATCTGTTCAACTTATATATACACAGACATAGATACATGAATTGAGAGAAAAGGTGGAATTTTTTTAAAAGTAAAATCGTGGGCTCTTAAACAATAGGTGCAATACACTAACTAGAAACTGCTTGTGGATTTGGCATGTTCTTCAAGGAGGAGGAAGCATGTAGTAAATCATGTACAACAAGCTTAATTACCTTAAGACAAAATATGGGTACTATTATGCACTTTCGCATTCAAGATTTTATATCTTTTTGTATATTATGCACTTTCGTGCAACAAGTCCAGCTTTTCCTTGGAGTTGTGCATTTATAAGTAAACATATAATATGCATGTCCTGCATTTAATGTATAAAAATATGTGGGGTGAGTTTGATTTGCATCACATCACATATCATACATGATAACAAACTTATAATTAAAATATGATTTCTTTTCCTAACTTGGATCACGCTTCATCAAAACATACTACAAGTATAGACTATTTTTTAAACCAGTTCACAAGAGAATATACATTCTTTCCTTTTCTTTTTTGTAGATTGTCATGGTCGTGACTTGAATTTTAACTTGATTAATATGAATATGTAGATTGTCAGAGCTAAGTTTAGATCAGTTCGTATCAGAGCATTTTTTATGTTTACAACACATGATATGATATGCTTTGTTTCTTTATGCACACTCCTTTTCAAAATGGACTGAGCATGTTTTGAATCTCATGTTAGTTTGGTTTGAAACTTTATTACTTAACAACATTTTCATGTCATTTTTTATAAAAACTTAACTGTAGTGTGCACAAATGGAACACATGTTGCCTAATATTGTCAGTTAATTTCTTATTGTCGTTTGATTTCTTTCAAACTCAGTTGAATTCTAGAAATTTAGTTGCATGTGATATATGCTACAAATATATTCTAAACATAGAGTGAGGTGATACAATTTTGCTTTTTTTGCCAATACTCAAAGATATCAAAGTTACATTATGACTTTGGGTGCATTTAGGTTTTCTCCATAGCAGATGCATTCGATGCATTTCCTTTTGCAATTGACAGTGCATTTTGTGTTTAAATTTTCATGGTTTAAAATACAAATAAACCAAAATATAATTTGAGAAACAACAGCTGTTATATACATTATATATATATTACTGATGTACAATATATACAAGATATGTAGCTTAATGAATGCATAACTGGTCAGAAACCAAAGGAAGACATTTATGTTTTCATCTACCATTATAAATTTTTGCTAACATTACTTCAAATTTGTGATTGTATACATGGTTCCTTTAATTAAAGCTGTTTTACATTTCACACTACTTTACATCGATGACATTGCCATGTATAATCCTATATGAATATGATGAAGAAAGTCTTCCATTTTGCAGGAAAAAATGAACATTGTATTAATTCTGCTAAGCAATAACGCATCTGGTCATGTATCCGTAAATGTTGAAACAGTTCAGTCCAGCATCTCACATCTAATGGAAGAGCTTAGAAATGCTAACTGTCGGGTACGTGTAATTTTTCTTTCATAAGTACCGTTATATCTCATTTTATATCCTTTTAGCATCTATTACTGCTCATATACAACATGTTTTAAACTGCTTTTTTTACAAGAAATACTGCCTATCAGTTTGTTCATTTTGACATTCACCCAGTGTTAGCTGGATATGTTGTTTGTTCTGTTCTTTTCGCTCTTCAAAAAGCATCAATAAACTGAATTCAACTTTATCCATAAAAAATAAAAAAGTAGAAATAGTTAAGAAATATGCATAAAGAAATTTATTGATATTTATTTTTGGTTCAACTTTGTGAAATTTCTTTACAAGAAATTGTCGTGAGCTGAATTCATGCCATATGAGTTTTACAAAGAAAAATATATAAGAAATTCGTTGTGAACTGATTTCTTATATTGTTTAGATTCTAAATCAAAAACAACTTAATATATTTGCCATTTGCCTTGGAGTCACGTAGCATATTAAATGTGATGCTAGCAAAATAATAAATTATGCCATTTGCCTTGGAGTCACGTAGCATATTAAATGGTTATAATCTACATTTACGATGTTCATGATGATTTAAAGTGTTGCATGACATATCTGTCTGAAATTTGAAGTTATCTTTACAGCCATATAAGTTTCCACTCATGGTTTTTAGTGTCCATTTACAATCATGCAGGATGGGTGAACCTATTTACACAGTTGTGCTAACAAAATAGTGACTTTGAATCCTCTGGAGGTATGGATATTAATCATAAATCACCTTCTAATTTCAGCTGTTCTAAGAATCCTCTTTTTGTTATAAGCTCCAGTAATTCAATATTCTCACTAATTGCTTTATACTTCACCGATATTGACATGCAAAAACTGGGTAATCGTGACATAACCAAGAGTCCGCTATCTAATATTAAGGTATCACCTTTAAGTCAAATGCATGCATGGATTCTTATCCAATAGAACTAAATACAAATAATATAGTCCTTGAAAATGCTCAACACCACAAATATAGTTTCAGGTTCAGGTAATGTTCTTTCTTTACCTTCTCAAACAAACATCTTATCTTAATATCTTATACACATACCATCAATGCTTCTTTAACCATCAACCCAGTAGCTGATATTATTATCTCTTCTTCATTGCTGTTAACAGCTGGATATCAGTAGGAGCTGGAACAAGGTGTGATATCTCCTAACCTGGCCTTTGTTACTGAATTGGAGGCAGTTTCGCTGCCTCTGTTTTCTCTACCTGATTTGTGTTTGGAAATTCAGTTCCTGGGTTATCTTCTGAAGGCACTTCATCCGCACTTTCTTTACAGTCTATTTAAGCTACACATGATAAAGTTGAAGACAAGGAACCTATTTACAATCATGCAGGATGGGTGAACCTACTTAAACAGTTGCATCAGACAGCGAAAACACCCATGAAGTCGACCAACAATCACTATTCTCCGACATAGCAATTGGAATCAATATTGGTACATCAAAGTACAATGTTGCAATCTATAACCTGGAGGTATGTGGCCATTCTTGTTTCACATTCTTTTGTAATTTTAGTTTCTTATCTGCAAATGTAGCTTTATATTTTATATTGGTTAAGCTTCATACATCGGTAAATCTGACATATGTGCTTCTTTTTGATAGGTGTTGTATGATGCTTTTGAGATTGCTACATGATGTCGCACTCTTTCTCCTTCAACTCGGTCATGCTTGCATTAATGTATTGTCTATCGACGTAATACGTCTTTGTTTTTAGTATGTATCGTTTTGGTTAGCTATAGCTGTATGTACTTATGTTAATGTGATGAATGTGGTTTTTTGAGTTATAATATATAAGTAGAATTGAAAATTGTAAGCTTTGAATGTTATGGCAACAAAAAATGTGCAATAGAATTTTTTTATAGCGTTCTAACTATGCAATAAAAGAAAAATTGTTCAGCTTTGTTATACTATAGCATCATGTTAGTGCTATATAAAATATTTTGCAAAGAGTAAATAGTTTTCATAGCAATAAGACGGTGCTATAATAGATAGTAATGAATTTTCTATAGCATTTCAATGTGTCATAAAAGGTTGACACGATGATTCCATAGCGCGTTCAAATGCTATAATAATATAGCATGTCGACATATTTATAGCAACTAAAATGCGTCATAAAAAGTTCTATAGCACGTTTCATAATGCTATAGAAAAGCAGTTGCACCAATATGGCCTATTTTAGATGGCAAGAAAAATATGTTTTCCATTGCAAGTATGACACGCTATAGTATCTACCAGACTTTTTACAACATGTTGATCTATGGCGATTATAGAATCGCTATAGAAAGTTTTTATAGCGGTTTTTACACGCTATAAAAAGTCCGTTTTGTTGTAGTGAATTAATACAGATATAAGTAAATATGATGATAATTGTGTAGCATCCACTTAAAACTAACCTCAATTATGAAGTTGAATGATATATAAACCTTGTGAACCAAAACTGCAATTAAACAAATCACATGCACATCTAAACCAATAAATCTTGTTAGTTCATTGACATTCCATGTAAAGATCACCTAACATGCCATTTCCCTTCTAAATTTGACTCAGATAATAGTACCCATTCCATAAAGTGTTGCCAAGGTGTAGTTTCCTTGTGTTATGCTTGTAAATTTTCACTTCCCCGTTGGAGATTGATAGTTGATATATTTGTTTCTGCATATTTCTTATACCATCCATTTTATATTTCACAAGTTAATGTTTTGTTACATTTTTTTGATACACTGTTATCAAGCCCTTTTTTATTTACATTTTTTTGTTTCTTCTCATCATTACAAACTGATTGGGCTGCCATCCACCAAGACAACCCATAATATACATATTCCCTTTTAAAGCCTTTAGATAAGTCTTACAATGATTTGGTGTTTCTGGCAAGAGATATTCTTCGAAGAATGTGATAAATTCCCAGAAAAGAACTAGGTGAGAAGTAAGTATGCCGCATTTTTTTTGGAATTGATTCTCTAGACACCATCATGTGTGTTTTGGAAGTTTAATACTGTTATATTTATTTTGTTCAAATAATAAATTCAAATCATTAATAAATGTTCGTTATTCTTCATAAAACCTTATATTTATTTGTTCTATTGAAATAAATGTCATGTCCATGCAACTTTTGATGCTAAGTAATAAGAATGTTTGGAAAGGATATTAATTCTGTTTTTCTTTTAGGGATATAATTTTTTTTATGGACATCTAAACATACCGATACTATTATAGAAAAATCGATCCATATAATCCACAGATATCTAATAAAGCTAACATCAAGTTCAATCCAGAATAAACTATGGTTAACATAAGGTAGAAAGATGTTCGCTAAAATTTAAATTATATTACATATTTACAATAATATATGAAAAGTTTATGTTACAAATAAAAGTGAACAAACCTTTATCAATAGATCAAAAATCAAATTTCAATAATTTGATCGCAATGAGATATTTTAGATATAGTCAATTGTATATTAGTCATTTCTTATTAATGTGTTTCTTAGATAGCGAGTCAACATAACTCAATTGAGAGAGTATAATTGATCTTGTTTCATTGATTTAACAAATATATGTACATAGTGAATTTTGACTAATGAATATCTAATAAGTGTTTAATCATGGAATGGATGCGTTGAAAGCTTGATGATGAATATAGTGTATTGTTGTACTCTTTAGTTATTATATTGATTGTTGTTGGTTTGGAGATTTTATGATAAGTGGAGAATGGGTTAGTACATAGACGAATGACATTGCTGAATGAATGTAGACATTGGAAAAATAATCAAGCAGTAAAACTCTAGTGGTTGTTTGAAGTAATATTCACCACCTTAAAGTCGTTTGTCGAGTATGAATTAATACTCGTCCAATGTCAAATTACCTACAACAAGGGTGTGAATCTGAGTGGGGAGATGTTAGTTTGAAGTTTCTTGGTTTCATGAGGGAAAATGTCAAAATGGAAAAGAAAGATGAGTGGGGAAAAGGTGGGATGAATCTCTAGTGAAGAAAATTCTTCCATTCAGGTTCAATCCTAGACTTTATAGGTATTCTGACATTTGAATTTCAGTCCCAAACTTTTGAATTTCTAGAAAATTTTCTTGTAAGTGTAAAACTGGGATATTCACAAGTTTGGATTTTTTCATTAAATGTCTGGATCTAAGCTCAGATGTCAAAATCACTTTTGTAGATGATTAAAATGTTATGCATTTGATAGTGAGCCTTTGGTATCGAGATGAGTGACTTTTGAGGTTTCGGTTTGAACAACCTTTATTCAAATATAATATTTTAAAAAATAATGTTATTGAAAGCACAAGCGGTGTTGTTCAAGATTGTGAAGAAAACGTGATGGATGTCGATTTTTTGGAGGATGCTATCTATGTTAGGGAGGATTGTGAAGGCATGCTTGAGAAAAGTTTTAAAAACCATCATTGATTATGCTTGGAAACATATGAATTTTATAGATATGTTGCATTTTTATGTATGTTGCATTTTAAAGAATATTAAAACTTGCATGAAATGTCTAGTTTCAACAATTATATGAAGAATAGAGCTAAATTTCATCTTGGATGCTATTTTTTTGCTATAGTATCATTTAATATAGAGATTTCTATCCAATGGTCTAAAAAAAAATCTCTGCTTCTGTCATATTATTTTGTGCATCATTATAACTTAATATCATGATGTCTTGTGCATAATTATTTCATTTAACGGGGTTTTTATTCATAATTATTTCAAGTTAGACTAGTGCTAGTGATGACTCTTCTGAACTCACACATAACATAATGTCTTATGCATTAGGTTCAATACAAGTTGAATTTCATTTAATCTTTATCTCTTTCAATAGATTGTTGAAGAAATAGCCAAAACTATTGTGTGCATGATGATGTATGGACCATGTCTTACAGGCTACACTCGTGTTTGTGCATGCTATTCTTATAACTTTATATGCTGCATAACTACAATTAAGGATAATTTTGTTTGATAAGAAGTTAATTTGTGTGCAAATATTTTTCTAAGGAATAATGAAATTGAACTAAGTGTGTCAGTTTGTTTTAAATTGATAGTGATGGTTTGAATGCATTTGATTGATACTATATATTTGGAAATAATGGAAAATAACAATGAATATATTTGGAGCACAGGGTAGCTAAATAGTGTAAATAGGAATAAATAATCAACATACATTTGGAGCATATGGTTGCCAAAGGAGTAAATAATAAACATTTTGCTAATATTAAATTACCAAGTGAAACTATAAAACATACCTCAGGAACCAATCTAACTTGGAAGATCAGAGTGAGTTGGTTTGAGTATCAAAGTATTTTGTTTGTCCATGTTTGAAGCTGTAACGACCCAGAATTTTTGATAATTAAAATTCGAATATTTAATTGATTTTAAATATTAATAAATGGAATTTAGAAGTCGAATGATTTATTTTTCGAATATTGGATTTAATTTGATAATTAAATCGATAAATTAATAGTGAAATTCTAGAGATAATTGAAAATCGAGTTTAATATGATTGAAATTGATTTGGGAAATTTATTTAATCATACTGGAGTTATAGAAAGGTTATAGAACTTTTAAAATCGAATTTGGAGTAATCTGTGAAAATTGAATATTTTAATATTTAATTATCGACTGTAAAAATAGCCAATTTTCGGACAGTCTCAGAATTAAACGAAACTAGTTTCATTGGATCCGTAATAGTTAGTTATTATCGGATTTCAATTTTCGTAGCAATCGAAGTTATCGTTTGACCGTGGCAACTCGAAACGCATCGATATCGTTTTAATTTTAAAAACGTCGAGTTAAAATAGTCATTTTTCAAAAAGTCTCGGATTTCGACGAAACCAATTTCATCGGATCCGTAATGTGATATTATTGTAAGATTTCAAATTCCGTAATTTTTGGATTTACCGTTTGTCCGGTACAAATTAAAACGTCTCGAAATCGATTTAATCGGTTTAATTTTAAATCGATCGTTTTGCTCCGTATCTCGCACAGATGTCCGAATTAGCTTTCGAAACACGTTCCATTGTGTTCGGAACGTGGGGTAAACCTTACGAACGGCCAGGATGTAGAAAGGTTGTAAATTTAAAAAGGAAATGTAAATTTTATTTATATTAATTCGTTCGATCTTTAAAACGCGATATCTTCTTCATACGAGGTCCGTTTTGGACGAAATTTTTTGCGTTGGAATCGTATTGCCGAGCACTACGCGATGGAGCTGGATTGGAAATTTTTGGAGCTAGTGAAAATTTCGGGTAGAATTAAACGCGCATTTAATTTCATTCGAAATAAATGCTGAAATCAGAATGAAAATCACGGTGAGATCTTCTCACTCAAATGAAAGTGGATTTTGTTTTACAGTTATTAATTGATGATTGACTGTTTGGATGTGATATTAGATATAGTAGGATATATATCTATATATAGCAATATATACATATTGGCATATGTATATATTGGATTGATGATTTCCCGCCTCGTATAGCGGATGAGACCCTATTGCGCCGTTAGTAAGCGGATTTTTATAAAACCCATATACCGCGATAATTCCGTACTGGAGCGGAATTGGTATTGTGCTAACATCTTTGGATGCAGGGAAACAGGTTGGAGGGATCCAACTGGATTCCTCACCCGTAGTTATTTATTTACAGAATTGATGTATATTCTGTTATCATATGTTGATATATGATGTTTGTTGTTGTGATTGACTAATTGGTGCTGTTGCATCATCGGATTCAGTTTTGAAATGTAAAAATAACGACTTTTACTTTAAAAGGTTTTTAAAGTGATTTTTGAAAATATACGTTTTATGGAATTTTTGAATCGATTTATAAACGTAAAATTTTAAAGTTATAAAATTTATAATTTTTAGTGAAATATAACCGAAGTGTCGTTTTTGAAATAAAAGTCGATTTATTTATAAAATGGTTTAAGTTGGGATTTTTGAATAACTATAAACGATTTGTATAGAAAGATTTATAAAATTGATATTTTATAAATCAAAATATTTGACTTATAAAACGAATTTTATAAGTGTTAGAAAGAAGTATAAATGGATTTCATAAGTGAATGAAATTAATAGATTTATAACGTGAAGTTATAAAGTAAATAGATATTGTAGAATAAAAGATTTATAAGAAATTTACTTATAAATTTGACTTTTGCACTTAGATGGGATATAAATAGAAATTGCAAAATGAAATGATTTTATAAGTTGAAATCGTTATAAAGTACAAATGTGATTTATAAACGTTGTTTTATAAATCCGAAATCACTTATTCTTATAAGTGAATTTTTGAAGTTAATAAAATGAGATTTATAAACGTTGTTTTATAAATCCGAAATCACTTATTCTTATAAGTGAATTTTTGAAGTTAATAAAAATGAGATTTATAAACCGGAGTTGTTATAGAAAATAGAAAATGGAATTTATAAACGTTGTTTTATAAATTCGGAAACCAATCGATTGAATTTGATAAATTAAATATAGAAGATTATCAAAGGAGATATATTCGCGATTTTGGATAGCGAATTATTATTGAAATAAAACGTGTAGAAAATAGTGAAATGTAAATAGTAAAGTATATTCACGATTTTGGACAGTGAATATATTATTAAATAAAATGGATATGTTTTGGAAAAGTGATGTTACTAAATGAAGTTAATTGTTTTAAAGGATGTTTTAAAACATGTTAAATATCGAAATCATAGATTTCAACATTTATTGTTGAAATAGACGTTTTCGAGAAATATAAGGAAATGATGGACTATAACACTGTGTTATAGTAAATGATTTCCGAAAGGAAATGTTTTGATGTAGTATTGGGATTTATATATCTATTAAATTCTGAATCCCTATACTAGTGATTTTGAGTCGTCGTAACGATGTTTTACGTAACATTCGTTTTGACTCAAATAAAATGTGTTTAAAGAATGATTTCCTTAAAGAATGAAATGTATACTTAATATTGATTTAAGTATATTGAATATTTTCAAATGTTGAAAATAAATAGATTTGTGAAACACTTATTATTAAATAAGTATGGAAATGCTTTTCCAATATGAAATGGACTGTTTTTGAGATTTTATCTTTTAAAGATAAAATTGAAATGTGGAAATTGATTTGAAATTGTTTTCAAACGGTTAAGTGTGGAAATTATATATCTAGTAAAGATATTTTTGAAGATGAAATAATTTGGAAAATTATTTGGAATCTGATGATGTTGCGCATCTTTATTGATAGTTAAATAACCGACTATCAATAATTACCTTTAGATAGGTATTTGTTGTGAATTGGATGAATTTGAATGCCACACTTATTTTTGAATAAACGCTCACTATTCGGGTTAGCCGGGAAAGGACCATGGGGTCGTATAACCCATTCCGAATATGTGATACGTCGTTATGAATTGCATTTGAAGACCGGTGTTGAAGACCGGATATTTTTGAAAACGGAAGGATTACCGTCGAGTTACTCTACATCGGCTGATCTCCGATTTAGAGGTTTTATCACCCTTAGTGACGGGAAGTCCTGACGTGATTGAAAATTATCCGGATATGCAAGGGCTTCGTGAGAAGTGCCTTCGGTTCTGTTCGATCCCGGAACAGACTTGTATGGATTGTGTGTCTGACGTTACAATTTGAGATATAAAGCTGATTTCTTTCAAATACATTTCTGTTGGTGGCGGAGAATTTATTCTCTTAGCTTAACACCCTTCTCTGAGACGTACGAGCTCAGAGGTTATGTAGTTGAAATTTATCAGCGATATACTCCCAATTTGGTAACGTGGCATACTGAGTGTTGCTGTGAAATGATCAGTGTTTGATCATTTGTGATATGATCATTTGTTTGATCTTATATCTTTGTGATCATAGGTTGATCATTTTTGTTTGACCCGAAGCAGGGCTTTGTAGAAAGCGTAGCTTTGTGGACGAGACTTCATCGAGCCTCACACCCCGGAAATGGTCGAAACAGGAAGAATGCAGCAAGGTTCTAGGGAGTAGCGCCCCTTAGTGTACGTCATTCCTTCTGGATAAAGGTGGTATCATGGTATGGAGCCCAGATACTTAACCTCTGTGGTTACTGCATTATTATTATCTATGTGGTTTGTTGCAAATCGGGGATCCTCGGGAAGATCGGTGACGATCGGGGGATGGCATACGCGTGTCAGTAGTTACCTATTTTTGCAGAGGTAACCCGGCCTTGTGTTGGCAGAGATCCGGTTAGGTTCTCGGGTCGTCTATTCCAGGGACGTACCCATCGTGGATAGGAAGTTCCTTAGCCTGACCATTTGTTGGAAATCCAAAGAAACAATACGTGACTTGTACGATTTTAGTTGTAGAACCTGCCATCTAATATGGCAGCTATAGCAAGCATACTATAATGGTACCTATGCTGGCTAAGATTAATATTATACTTTCGAAATGTTTTCTACACTATGCACTAATAATAATATCAAAATGATTTGATTTTGCGTAGTAAGCATCTTTGACTATCATAAGAAGAAATCTCCTCCAATTCTGCGTTTGCATTGTGTGTGTGGTGGGAGGTCTTATGGTAGTTTCATTTTCCAAAAGCATTTCGAATTGACTTAAAAAAATTATTTTGTTGTTATAAAGAATAACTGTTTTACGATCTCACACCAGTCACCATGACTGACTCGGAGTTTATTGTTTCCCTTCTAAACTCTGGGTGCCCACCAATTTCCACACGGGCAGCCTAGAGTTATGTTATCAGGATATTCTGGATATTCTGGAGCTTTGGAAGCAAGCTGGATGGCGAGACGTAGTATTTGTATCTGATAGTATTTATTCCGCTGTGTATTCTGTATGAGGACAAGTTATATAACTGTCCATTGTTGTTTATTGACTCTGATGATATGATGTGATGTAATGTAATAACAGATATAATCCTTTTGTTTTTAAATGATATTCATTTATCTATTATATATTGTTCCGCTGCGATATGTGAGATTCTGATATTGTTTTCTGTTTCTGTTTCTGCTCTTGTTCTGTTGTTGTTCTTCTTTCTTTTTCTTCTATCTTCTTCTTCTACCTTTTTCTTCTTTCTTAAAACCATAACTTTCCGGGTTTCCGACATTCGATGGCTCAGCAGTCGATAAAGTGAGTATCGATGTTGAATTTTCGAAAGTCGAAAATCTTCGGGACGTTACATTTGGTATCAGAGCATATGGTTAAGCGACAACCCTTCTCTGTTGGGTGTTACTCATTAGAGATAGAGTCAGCAGTACTCTAGAATGAGTTGAGTGTAATAATAGATACGAGTGCGTATTTGTTAGTGAATATAAAATTGTTTTATATTGTGATGATTGGTTTGTTGAGTGGTATATGGATTCTGGTCGGTATTGTCCGTACAACTCTATCGATAGGGATCTCTAAACACTTATATAGAACAATTCGGCACAGTATTGTTTTAAATAGGGTAAATGAAATAATTTTGCCCAAAACTATTTTTGTATAGAAAAGAAATGATTTTCTGTAAATTATTACAGTATATGGTTGCATGGTTGTTAGGAAGTAATAATATTGAAATGTTATCATTATTATATGAAATTGAATAAGAAATTGAAATCGTAACTTTAAAGTTAAGAAATAAATCCATATACAAATGAAATTTAAAGAATATAAATTATAATTGTGACTTGTAATTTGAAACGGAATTCCAGAGAAGTTTTTGGAAATGTTTTGAAAAGAATTTGAAAATTTTGGAGATTTGGAAAGTTTAATTCCTTTTTGATTTGAAAATGGATTTCAAGGGTTTTGAAAAATGTTTTGAGGGAATGAAAAGCTCTAAACTCTTTTCGGTCGCTGGAAAATAATTCCGATGATGATCGCGACATCACCGGTGTTCATTTTCGGGTTTCCAAAAGAGGAATTGCTGCCAAATCATTTTAAATGGAAGTTGTTTTGGAAATTTGGATTTTGTTTTAGAAAATTCAAAGGATAATTTGAACTGTTTTCAAAAATGGTTTTTGAAATGTTGGTAAACTCTGGAATACTATGTAGAAATATTTATGAAATATTATTAAGTTGATAACTTATACAATTTGAATTGATAGAATAAATTTAACTTAAAGGATGGGGTTAAATGAATGTAAATACAAGCGAATCAATTTAATGAAAGTAAATTGAATGTTGAAAAAATTCATTTCGAATTTGTAGAGTAAAGTATTGAAATAAAATTAGTAACTGAAACTAATTGAAGAAATGACAAATTAATATGGTTTGGAATGAATTAAATTCATATGGAATTTGAAAATCCAGCTTAATATGAGTGGTTATAAACCAAAATGGCAAATTGAAAATTTTGTAATTGAATGTACGAAATGGTTTGAATATATGCAACTGGATATAATGGCTAGTAGGATATACAGGTATAAAGGAATTGGAATTTAATTTCGAAGATAAATTTGAATGGCTCGACAAAAGGTAAGTATTTGAATTCGAATATGAGATTTGATGACTTATTTCTCTAGCCGCTTGGCTTTTTCTTTTCTTTTTGAAATCTGAGAGTCCGTAGGGACGTTTTGTAGTCGTGCCATGTTAACCGCGCAAAGGAGACGCTGGCGAAATTTTTCGGAAATTTAGGGCGTTAGAAAAATTTTGAGAAAATTTTGAAAGTTTAAAATTTGAATTTAAACTCGAATTTGAATTTAGAAGTTAAACAATGTTGTTTGAAACTTAAAATTTAAGTTGGAAAGTTAGTTGAGATGATAACGAATCTTTAGTAGGAAGATCCGTTTGAAAATTGATAAAACTATTGGATTGTGAAAAATAGTAGACGAGTTAAGGACCACTTTTCCTAACTTGTAATTTCGAGGACGAAATTCTTTTAAGGGGGGAAGTCTGTAACGACCCAGAATTTTTGATAATTAAAATTCGAATATTTAATTGATTTTAAATATTAATAAATGGAATTTAGAAGTCGAATGATTTATTTTTCGAATATTGGATTTAATTTGATAATTAAATCGATAAATTAATAGTGAAATTCTAGAGATAATTGAAAATCGAGTTTAATATGATTGAAATTGATTTGGGAAATTTATTTAATCATACTGGAGTTATAGAAAGGTTATAGAACTTTTAAAATCGAATTTGGAGTAATCTGTGAAAATTGAATATTTTAATATTTAATTATCGACTGTAAAAATAGCCAATTTTCGGACAGTCTCAGAATTAAACGAAACTAGTTTCATTGGATCCGTAATAGTTAGTTATTATCGGATTTCAATTTTCGTAGCAATCGAAGTTATCGTTTGACTGTGGCAACTCGAAACGCATCGATATCGTTTTAATTTTAAAAACGTCGAGTTAAAATAGTCATTTTTCAAAAAGTCTCGGATTTCGACGAAACCAGTTTCATCGGATCCGTAATGTGATATTATTGTAAGATTTCAAATTCCGTAATTTTTGGATTTACCGTTTGTCCGGTACAAATTAAAACGTCTCGAAATCGATTTAATCGGTTTAATTTTAAATCGATCGTTTTGCTCCGTATCTCGCACAGATGTCCGAATTAGCTTTCGAAACACATTCCATTGTGTTCGGAACGTGGGGTAAACCTTACGAACGGCCAGGATGTAGAAAGGTTGTAAATTTAAAAAGGAAATGTAAATTTTATTTATATTAATTCGTTCGATCTTTAAAACGCGATATCTTCTTCATACGAGGTCCGTTTTGGACGAAATTTTTTGCGTTGGAATCGTATTGCCGAGCACTACGCGATGGAGCTGGATTGGAAATTTTTGGAGCTAGTGAAAATTTCGGGTAGAATTAAACGCGCGTTTAATTTCATTCGAAATAAATGCTGAAATCAGAATGAAAATCACGGTGAGATCTTCTCACTCAAATGAAAGTGGATTTTGTTTTACAGTTATTAATTGATGATTGACTGTTTGGATGTGATATTAGATATAGTAGGATATATATCTATATATAGCAATATATACATATTGGCATATGTATATATTGGATTGATGATTTCCCGCCTCGTATAGCGGATGAGACCCTATTGCGCCGTTAGTAAGCGGATTTTTATAAAACCCATATACCGCGATAATTCCGTACTGGAGCGGAATTGGTATTGTGCTAACATCTTAGGATGCAGGGAAACAGGTTGGAGGGATCCAACTGGATTCCTCACCCGTAGTTATTTATTTACAGAATTGATGTATATTCTGTTATCATATGTTGATATATGATGTTTGTTGTTGTGATTGACTAATTGGTTCTGTTGCATCATCGGATTCAGTTTTGAAATGTAAAAATAACGACTTTTACTTTAAAAGGTTTTTAAAGTGATTTTTGAAAATATACGTTTTATGGAATTTTTGAATCGATTTATAAACGTAAAATTTTAAAGTTATAAAATTTATAATTTTTAGTGAAATATAACCGAAGTGTCGTTTTTGAAATAAAAGTCGATTTATTTATAAAATGGTTTAAGTTGGGATTTTTGAATAACTATAAACGATTTGTATAGAAAGATTTATAAAATTGATATTTTATAAATCAAAATATTTGACTTATAAAACGAATTTTATAAGTGTTAGAAAGAAGTATAAATGGATTTCATAAGTGAATGAAATTAATAGATTTATAACGTGAAGTTATAAAGTAAATAGATATTGTAGAATAAAAGATTTATAAGAAATTTACTTATAAATTTGACTTTTGCACTTAGATGGGATATAAATAGAAATTGCAAAATGAAATGATTTTATAAGTTGAAATCGTTATAAAGTACAAATGTGATTTATAAACGTTGTTTTATAAATCCGAAATCACTTATTCTTATAAGTGAATTTTTGAAGTTAATAAAATGAGATTTATAAACGTTGTTTTATAAATCCGAAATCACTTATTCTTATAAGTGAATTTTTGAAGTTAATAAAAATGAGATTTATAAACCGGAGTTGTTATAGAAAATAGAAAATGGAATTTATAAACGTTGTTTTATAAATTCGGAAACCAATCGATTGAATTTGATAAATTAAATATAGAAGATTATCAAAGGAGATATATTCGCGATTTTGGATAGCGAATTATTATTGAAATAAAACGTGTAGAAAATAGTGAAATGTAAATAGTAAAGTATATTCACGATTTTGGACAGTGAATATATTATTAAATAAAATGGATATGTTTTGGAAAAGTGATGTTACGAAATGAAGTTAATTGTTTTAAAGGATGTTTTAAAACGTGTTAAATATCGAAATCATAGATTTCAACATTTATTGTTGAAATAGACGTTTTCGAGAAATATAAGGAAATGATGGACTATAACACTGTGTTATAGTAAATGATTTCCGAAAGGAAATGTTTTGATGTAGTATTGGTATTTATATATCTATTAAATTCCGAATCCCTATACTAGTGATTTTGAGTCGTCGTAACGATGTTTTACGTAACATTCGTTTTGACTCAAATAAAATGTGTTTAAAGAATGATTTCCTTAAAGAATGAAATGTATACTTAATATTGATTTAAGTATATTGAATATTTTCAAATGTTGAAAATAAATAGATTTGTGAAACACTTATTATTAAATAAGTATGGAAATGCTTTTCCAATATGAAATGGACTGTTTTTGAGATTTTATCTTTTAAAGATAAAATTGAAATGTGGAAATTGATTTGAAATTGTTTTCAAACGGTTAAGTGTGGAAATTATATATCTAGTAAAGATATTTTTGAAGATGAAATAATTTGGAAAATTATTTGGAATCTGATGATGTTGCGCATCTTTATTGATAGTTAAATAACCGACTATCAATAATTACCTTTAGATAGGTATTTGTTGTGAATTGGATGAATTTGAATGCCACACTTATTTTTGAATAAACGCTCACTATTCGGGTTAGCCGGGAAAGGACCATGGGGTCGTATAACCCATTCCGAATATGTGATACGTCGTTATGAATTGCATTTGAAGACCGGTGTTGAAGACCGGATATTTTTGAAAACGGAAGGATTACCGTCGAGTTACTCTACATCGGCTGATCTCCGATTTAGAGGTTTTATCACCCTTAGTGACGGGAAGTCCTGACGTGATTGAAAATTATCCGGATATGCAAGGGCTTCGTGAGAAGTGCCTTCGGTTCTGTTCGATCCCGGAACAGACTTGTATGGATTGTGTGTCTGACGTTACAATTTGAGATATAAAGCTGATTTCTTTCAAATACATTTCTGTTGGTGGCGGAGAATTTATTCTCTTAGCTTAACACCCTTCTCTGAGACGTACGAGCTCAGAGGTTATGTAGTTGAAATTTATCAGCGATATACTCCCAATTTGGTAACGTGGCATACTGAGTGTTGCTGTGAAATGATCAGTGTTTGATCATTTGTGATATGATCATTTGTTTGATCTTATATCTTTGTGATCATAGGTTGATCATTTTTGTTTGACCCGAAGCAGGGCTTTGTAGAAAGCGTAGCTTTGTGGACGAGACTTCATCGAGCCTCACACCCCGGAAATGGTCGAAACAGGAAGAATGCAGCAAGGTTCTAGGGAGTAGCGCCCCTTAGTGTACGTCATTCCTTCTGGATAAAGGTGGTATCATGGTATGGAGCCCAGATACTTAACCTCTGTGGTTACTGCATTATTATTATCTATGTGGTTTGTTGCAAATCGGGGATCCTCGGGAAGATCGGTGACGATCGGGGGATGGCATACGCGTGTCAGTAGTTACCTATTTTTGCAGAGGTAACCCGGCCTTGTGTTGGCAGAGATCCGGTTAGGTTCTCGGGTCGTCTATTCCAGGGACGTACCCATCGTGGATAGGAAGTTCCTTAGCCTGACCATTTGTTGGAAATCCAAAGAAACAATACGTGACTTGTACGATTTTAGTTGTAGAACCTGCCATCTAATATGGCAGCTATAGCAAGCATACTATAATGGTACCTATGCTGGCTAAGATTAATATTATACTTTCGAAATGTTTTCTACACTATGCACTAATAATAATATCAAAATGATTTGATTTTGCGTAGTAAGCATCTTTGACTATCATAAGAAGAAATCTCCTCCAATTCTGCGTTTGCATTGTGTGTGTGGTGGGAGGTCTTATGGTAGTTTCATTTTCCAAAAGCATTTCGAATTGACTTAAAAAAATTATTTTGTTGTTATAAAGAATAACTGTTTTACGATCTCACACCAGTCACCATGACTGACTCGGAGTTTATTGTTTCCCTTCTAAACTCTGGGTGCCCACCAATTTCCACACGGGCAGCCTAGAGTTATGTTATCAGGATATTCTGGATATTCTGGAGCTTTGGAAGCAAGCTGGATGGCGAGACGTAGTATTTGTATCTGATAGTATTTATTCCGCTGTGTATTCTGTATGAGGACAAGTTATATAACTGTCCATTGTTGTTTATTGACTCTGATGATATGATGTGATGTAATGTAATAACAGATATAATCCTTTTGTTTTTAAATGATATTCATTTATCTATTATATATTGTTCCGCTGCGATATGTGAGATTCTGATATTGTTTTCTGTTTCTGTTTCTGCTCTTGTTCTGTTGTTGTTCTTCTTTCTTTTTCTTCTATCTTCTTCTTCTACCTTTTTCTTCTTTCTTAAAACCATAACTTTCCGGGTTTCCGACATTCGATGGCTCAGCAGTCGATAAAGTGAGTATCGATGTTGAATTTTCGAAAGTCGAAAATCTTCGGGACGTTACATTTGGTATCAGAGCATATGGTTAAGCGACAACCCTTCTCTGTTGGGTGTTACTCATTAGAGATAGAGTCAGCAGTACTCTAGAATGAGTTGAGTGTAATAATAGATACGAGTGCGTATTTGTTAGTGAATATAAAATTGTTTTATATTGTGATGATTGGTTTGTTGAGTGGTATATGGATTCTGGTCGGTATTGTCCGTACAACTCTATCGATAGGGATCTCTAAACACTTATATAGAACAATTCGGCACAGTATTGTTTTAAATAGGGTAAATGAAATAATTTTGCCCAAAACTATTTTTGTATAGAAAAGAAATGATTTTCTGTAAATTATTACAGTATATGGTTGCATGGTTGTTAGGAAGTAATAATATTGAAATGTTATCATTATTATATGAAATTGAATAAGAAATTGAAATCGTAACTTTAAAGTTAAGAAATAAATCCATATACAAATGAAATTTAAAGAATATAAATTATAATTGTGACTTGTAATTTGAAACGGAATTCCAGAGAAGTTTTTGGAAATGTTTTGAAAAGAATTTGAAAATTTTGGAGATTTGGAAAGTTTAATTCCTTTTTGATTTGAAAATGGATTTCAAGGGTTTTGAAAAATGTTTTGAGGGAATGAAAAGCTCTAAACTCTTTTCGGTCGCTGGAAAATAATTCCGATGATGATCGCGACATCACCGGTGTTCATTTTCGGGTTTCCAAAAGAGGAATTGCTGCCAAATCATTTTAAATGGAAGTTGTTTTGGAAATTTGGATTTTGTTTTAGAAAATTCAAAGGATAATTTGAACTGTTTTCAAAAATGGTTTTTGAAATGTTGGTAAACTCTGGAATACTATGTAGAAATATTTATGAAATATTATTAAGTTGATAACTTATACAATTTGAATTGATAGAATAAATTTAACTTAAAGGATGGGGTTAAATGAATGTAAATACAAGCGAATCAATTTAATGAAAGTAAATTGAATGTTGAAAAAATTCATTTCGAATTTGTAGAGTAAAGTATTGAAATAAAATTAGTAACTGAAACTAATTGAAGAAATGACAAATTAATATGGTTTGGAATGAATTAAATTCATATGGAATTTGAAAATCCAGCTTAATATGAGTGGTTATAAACCAAAATGGCAAATTGAAAATTTTGTAATTGAATGTACGAAATGGTTTGAATATATGCAACTGGATATAATGGCTAGTAGGATATACAGGTATAAAGGAATTGGAATTTAATTTCGAAGATAAATTTGAATGGCTCGACAAAAGGTAAGTATTTGAATTCGAATATGAGATTTGATGACTTATTTCTCTAGCCGCTTGGCTTTTTCTTTTCTTTTTGAAATCTGAGAGTCCGTAGGGACGTTTTGTAGTCGTGCCATGTTAACCGCGCAAAGGAGACGCTGGCGAAATTTTTCGGAAATTTAGGGCGTTAGAAAAATTTTGAGAAAATTTTGAAAGTTTAAAATTTGAATTTAAACTCGAATTTGAATTTAGAAGTTAAACAATGTTGTTTGAAACTTAAAATTTAAGTTGGAAAGTTAGTTGAGATGATAACGAATCTTTAGTAGGAAGATCCGTTTGAAAATTGATAAAACTATTGGATTGTGAAAAATAGTAGACGAGTTAAGGACCACTTTTCCTAACTTGTAATTTCGAGGACGAAATTCTTTTAAGGGGGGAAGTCTGTAACGACCCAGAATTTTTGATAATTAAAATTCGAATATTTAATTGATTTTAAATATTAATAAATGGAATTTAGAAGTCGAATGATTTATTTTTCGAATATTGGATTTAATTTGATAATTAAATCGATAAATTAATAGTGAAATTCTAGAGATAATTGAAAATCGAGTTTAATATGATTGAAATTGATTTGGGAAATTTATTTAATCATACTGGAGTTATAGAAAGGTTATAGAACTTTTAAAATCGAATTTGGAGTAATCTGTGAAAATTGAATATTTTAATATTTAATTATCGACTGTAAAAATAGCCAATTTTCGGACAGTCTCAGAATTAAACGAAACTAGTTTCATTGGATCCGTAATAGTTAGTTATTATCGGATTTCAATTTTCGTAGCAATCGAAGTTATCGTTTGACTGTGGCAACTCGAAACGCATCGATATCGTTTTAATTTTAAAAACGTCGAGTTAAAATAGTCATTTTTCAAAAAGTCTCGGATTTCGACGAAACCAGTTTCATCGGATCCGTAATGTGATATTATTGTAAGATTTCAAATTCCGTAATTTTTGGATTTACCGTTTGTCCGGTACAAATTAAAACGTCTCGAAATCGATTTAATCGGTTTAATTTTAAATCGATCGTTTTGCTCCGTATCTCGCACAGATGTCCGAATTAGCTTTCGAAACACATTCCATTGTGTTCGGAACGTGGGGTAAACCTTACGAACGGCCAGGATGTAGAAAGGTTGTAAATTTAAAAAGGAAATGTAAATTTTATTTATATTAATTCGTTCGATCTTTAAAACGCGATATCTTCTTCATACGAGGTCCGTTTTGGACGAAATTTTTTGCGTTGGAATCGTATTGCCGAGCACTACGCGATGGAGCTGGATTGGAAATTTTTGGAGCTAGTGAAAATTTCGGGTAGAATTAAACGCGCGTTTAATTTCATTCGAAATAAATGCTGAAATCAGAATGAAAATCACGGTGAGATCTTCTCACTCAAATGAAAGTGGATTTTGTTTTACAGTTATTAATTGATGATTGACTGTTTGGATGTGATATTAGATATAGTAGGATATATATCTATATATAGCAATATATACATATTGGCATATGTATATATTGGATTGATGATTTCCCGCCTCGTATAGCGGATGAGACCCTATTGCGCCGTTAGTAAGCGGATTTTTATAAAACCCATATACCGCGATAATTCCGTACTGGAGCGGAATTGGTATTGTGCTAACATCTTAGGATGCAGGGAAACAGGTTGGAGGGATCCAACTGGATTCCTCACCCGTAGTTATTTATTTACAGAATTGATGTATATTCTGTTATCATATGTTGATATATGATGTTTGTTGTTGTGATTGACTAATTGGTTCTGTTGCATCATCGGATTCAGTTTTGAAATGTAAAAATAACGACTTTTACTTTAAAAGGTTTTTAAAGTGATTTTTGAAAATATACGTTTTATGGAATTTTTGAATCGATTTATAAACGTAAAATTTTAAAGTTATAAAATTTATAATTTTTAGTGAAATATAACCGAAGTGTCGTTTTTGAAATAAAAGTCGATTTATTTATAAAATGGTTTAAGTTGGGATTTTTGAATAACTATAAACGATTTGTATAGAAAGATTTATAAAATTGATATTTTATAAATCAAAATATTTGACTTATAAAACGAATTTTATAAGTGTTAGAAAGAAGTATAAATGGATTTCATAAGTGAATGAAATTAATAGATTTATAACGTGAAGTTATAAAGTAAATAGATATTGTAGAATAAAAGATTTATAAGAAATTTACTTATAAATTTGACTTTTGCACTTAGATGGGATATAAATAGAAATTGCAAAATGAAATGATTTTATAAGTTGAAATCGTTATAAAGTACAAATGTGATTTATAAACGTTGTTTTATAAATCCGAAATCACTTATTCTTATAAGTGAATTTTTGAAGTTAATAAAATGAGATTTATAAACGTTGTTTTATAAATCCGAAATCACTTATTCTTATAAGTGAATTTTTGAAGTTAATAAAAATGAGATTTATAAACCGGAGTTGTTATAGAAAATAGAAAATGGAATTTATAAACGTTGTTTTATAAATTCGGAAACCAATCGATTGAATTTGATAAATTAAATATAGAAGATTATCAAAGGAGATATATTCGCGATTTTGGATAGCGAATTATTATTGAAATAAAACGTGTAGAAAATAGTGAAATGTAAATAGTAAAGTATATTCACGATTTTGGACAGTGAATATATTATTAAATAAAATGGATATGTTTTGGAAAAGTGATGTTACGAAATGAAGTTAATTGTTTTAAAGGATGTTTTAAAACGTGTTAAATATCGAAATCATAGATTTCAACATTTATTGTTGAAATAGACGTTTTCGAGAAATATAAGGAAATGATGGACTATAACACTGTGTTATAGTAAATGATTTCCGAAAGGAAATGTTTTGATGTAGTATTGGTATTTATATATCTATTAAATTCCGAATCCCTATACTAGTGATTTTGAGTCGTCGTAACGATGTTTTACGTAACATTCGTTTTGACTCAAATAAAATGTGTTTAAAGAATGATTTCCTTAAAGAATGAAATGTATACTTAATATTGATTTAAGTATATTGAATATTTTCAAATGTTGAAAATAAATAGATTTGTGAAACACTTATTATTAAATAAGTATGGAAATGCTTTTCCAATATGAAATGGACTGTTTTTGAGATTTTATCTTTTAAAGATAAAATTGAAATGTGGAAATTGATTTGAAATTGTTTTCAAACGGTTAAGTGTGGAAATTATATATCTAGTAAAGATATTTTTGAAGATGAAATAATTTGGAAAATTATTTGGAATCTGATGATGTTGCGCATCTTTATTGATAGTTAAATAACCGACTATCAATAATTACCTTTAGATAGGTATTTGTTGTGAATTGGATGAATTTGAATGCCACACTTATTTTTGAATAAACGCTCACTATTCGGGTTAGCCGGGAAAGGACCATAGGGTCGTATAACCCATTCCGAATATGTGATACGTCATTATGAATTGCATTTGAAGACCGGTGTTGAAGACCGAATATTTTTGAAAACGGAAGGATTACCGTCGAGTTACTCTACATCGGCTGATCTCCGATTTAGAGGTTTTATCACCCTTAGTGACGGGAAGTCCTGACGTGATTGAAAATTATCCGGATATGCAAGGGCTTCGTGAGAAGTGCCTTCGGTTCTGTTCGATCCTGGAACAGACTTGTATGGATTGTGTGTCTGACGTTACAATTTGAGATATAAAGCTGATTTCTTTCAAATACATTTCTGTTGGTGGCGGAGAATTTATTCTCTTAGCTTAACACCCTTCTCTGAGACGTACGAGCTCAGAGGTTATGTAGTTGAAATTTATCAGCGATATACTCCCAATTTGGTAACGTGGCATACTGAGTGTTGCTGTGAAATGATCAGTGTTTGATCATTTGTGATATGATCATTTGTTTGATCTTATATCTTTGTGATCATAGGTTGATCATTTTTGTTTGACCCGAAGCAGGGCTTTGTAGAAAGCGTAGCTTTGTGGACGAGACTTCATCGAGCCTCACACCCCGGAAATGGTCGAAACAGGAAGAATGCAGCAAGGTTCTAGGGAGTAGCGCCCCTTAGTGTATGTCATTCCTTCTGGATAAAGGTGGTATCATGGTATGGAGCCCAAATACTTAACCTCTGTGGTTACTGCACTATTATTATCTATGTGGTTTGTTGCGAATCGGGGATCCTCGGGAAGATCGGTGACGATCGGGGGATGGCATACGCGTGTCAGTAGTTACCTATTTTTGCAGAGGTAACCCGGCCTTGTGTTGGCAGAGATCCGGTTAGGTTCTCGGGTCGTCTATTCCAGGGACGTACCCATCGTGGATAGGAAGTTCCTTAGCATGACCATTTGTTGGAAATCCAAAGAAACAATACGTGACTTGTACGATTTTAGTTGTAGAACCTGCCATCTAATATGGCAGCTATAGCAAGCATACTATAATGGTACCTATGCTGGCTAAGATTAATATTATACTTTCGAAATGTTTTCTACACTATGCACTAATAATAATATCAAAATGATTTGATTTTGCGTAGTAAGCATCTTTGACTATCATAAGAAGAAATCTCCTCCAATTCTGCGTTTGCATTGTGTGTGTGGTGGGAGGTCTTATGGTAGTTTCATTTTCCAAAAGCATTTCGAATTGACTTAAAAAAATTATTTTGTTGTTATAAAGAATAACTGTTTTACGATCTCACACCAGTCACCATGACTGACTCGGAGTTTATTGTTTCCCTTCTAAACTCTGAGTGCCCACCAATTTCCACATGGGCAGCCTAGAGTTATGTTATCAGGATATTCTAGATATTCTGGAGCTTTGGAAGCAAGCTGGATGGCGAGACGTAGTATTTGTATCTGATAGTATTTATTCCGCTGTGTATTCTGTATGAGGACAAGTTATATAACTGTCCATTGTTGTTTATTGACTCTGATGATATGATGTGATGTAATGTAATAACAGATATAATCCTTTTGTTTTTAAATGATATTCATTTATCTATTATATATTGTTCCGCTGCGATATGTGAGATTCTGATATTGTTTTCTGTTTCTGTTTCTGCTCTTGTTCTGTTGTTGTTCTTCTTTCTTTTTCTTCTATCTTCTTCTTCTACCTTTTTCTTCTTTCTTAAAACCATAACTTTCCGGGTTTCCGACATTCGATGGCTCAGCAGTCGATAAAGTGAGTATCGATGTTGAATTTTCGAAAGTCGAAAATTTTCGGGATGTTACAGAAGCAATATTACAAGACTAATTAAAAAAGGTTTTAGTACCTTTTTCAGACCAATATTTTATTTTTCTTTAATTTCATTTCTTTGGTAAGTGATTAAATATATCTGACTTCTTTTATAGGACATTGTTTCACAAACTTATTTGGTTGTAGTAAAAGCAAAGAAAAATGATTTCGATGCAATTATCTCTTATTAAATTCTATTTTATGGTTAGTTTACTTTCAAAATTATTGATGTTAGCGATTGTATGATGAGTTTTATATACTTATGCTACCACCTTGGGTTCTGACTATTTGATAGATTTATTATCTAAGCTTATGATGTTAATGACAGACAGACAGACACGAGGTCATGTTTTCATTTCCCCTTTTTATGCAGTAATTTAAAAGCTTGAACTTTATCTTATTATCATTTAACTAAATTTGAAAACATGAAAAAAATTATATATTGTCATAAGATATGCTTCATATACTTATTAAATGCAACTCTATATTTGTAAGCATAACTAACGGTGCATATGATATGTTTTTGTTCTGCAGAAAATGAGTAAAAGGAAGAGGGCTGCTCAAAAATGGCTAAAAGCAAATGAAGAATCCACCACATCCAATGATAATGCAAAAGACAAGGACAACATGGTGGATGACAACATTCGTATTAAAGACAACTCGCGAGAAATTGAAAACCAAGTCAATCAAATGGAAGTAAACGCTTAGAATAATGATGCTCGAATTCAAGACAATGCTGAAGCAGTTGACGAAGATACAATGCAAGTTTTAGAAAATTTTGAAGTTGGCGTGAATGAGGGAACTGTTCGAGATGCCATTGAAAATCCAGTTGTGAAGCACAAAGGCAGAGGTACAACCAAAGTGAAAAGACTTCCATCGAATCCTTTTAGTCGTATTAAAGTCGAGTTTGATGCGGATGGCAAACCAACATGAGATGAGTCTGTCAAGCTATTTTCATATCTAGGTCCGCTAGTAAGGGAACATGTTCCGGTTACACTTGATAAGTGAAAGAATCTAAGTGACGAAATTCAAGTTGCTTTGTGGGAATGCATTCAGCTATATACTATTTTTTTATACCATATATCATTTCTGGCTCTATGCAATCTAATAGCAGTATATATTCTATCTGGTTATCATAAAATGACCCATTCAGAGAGATAATTCATCTTCTTTACTTGTCCATGCTCCTCTTTTCAATCCCTCTTTGAATTCACAATCTTTCTTCATTTTCTAATAGTTAAATCATTTAGAGTAGCGCTTTTTGAACATAACATTGGATGGAGTTCATATGCCTTTAAATAATCAAAGCACAACAACCTCCATAACTAATAGACCAAATTTAGCTGCGTATCTTTTAGCGAGGTTACTAAAATGGTAATGATTTTGGAAAATTATTTATTTCATTTCCCAAAAAAAAACTGCTATTTTTCATTTAATGACTTATAGTAGGACCAATACTCTGTCTTTTTTGTCGGTATTTTTAGCAACATGAACCACCACATGAAATTTGTCCCTATTATGTTGATTATATTTAATAGAATTATCATTGGATCTTTCTCATTAATATTGATTGTTTGATGGTTGTTTTTGCATTTGCTTTGTTGAGAAACAATCAAAATGTTAATATAACATTTTGTCAAAAATAAATGATGAAGTCAATGAACCAAACTAGGTTTATTCACGTGTTATGATCAAAACATTATCTGAAAGTTAAAGTTCTTTAATTGAACCTAAGTTGAAATTTATGAAACCTATCAAAGTATATTAAAACCTGTTTAGCGTGTGTCACTAAGATCAACAAACTCTGGAAATAAATGGTAAGTTAACTGATTGCACACTCATTTACTTACTGGGCTTGGAGGATTACAAACCATTATTGGAGGAAAGTGACTTCATGCAGTTGTCTATAGAGCAAACTGATGGTAAGGATAGTTGACAATGCTTAAAAATTGAGTAGTTAGATTGGAACTTAGGTTTCATTAAATTAAAATAGTATTCTTGTATATATACAAACCAGTTTATAACTATCCATCTTATTTTCTAAAATCGAAATGTTTAAATATTGCAGGTTAGATTTAAATTGGATGAGGAATGGCAAAAAGCGTGCATATTTCAGCAAATAGGGCGCATTTTTAGAGGTTCAAAATCTTGATTAGTTAGCAAAATAGCAGATGCAAGGAACGAAGAAGAAAGAAATCAGCTGAAACCCGACAACCTAAGTATGAATGAGTGGAAGAAGTTTGTCAAGTCCAAAACGACTCCAGAGTTTAAGGTAATAGTTACACATTTAATGTTTATGAGATGTGACAACCAAGCTTGATTTTTTAATGCACGTTTTCATTTTATTCTTAGGAATTGAGTCAGAAATATCAAGCTATTAGAGACAATCAGATACCACACACATGTAGTCATAAAGGAATGACTCGAGTGGCCGATGACTTGATAAGAATTACTAATGTATATACCATAATATTTATTAGCTAGTTAGTCGTTGTGACGTGTTGTAAAAAATATTCTTTACACATAGAAAAAGATGAGTCCTCATTTATCTTATGTCTGTCGAGCTCAAGTTTGGATCAAATCCTACACACGAAAAAATGGCGAATCGGTAAATTCGACTGCCGTAGATGCTATTGTAAGTACTTTGAAATTTTATTAGATAGCAATTTGTTTGCTATTGTGATAGTTCGATTTTGTATAATATGCATGTATGACAATATGTGTAGGAAAAAATTAAACAAATACAGAGTTATTTTGCACAACTTCATTTTATTCAACACGCATTGGAGACGTTGAAGGTGAGATAGTAGCGTGGCCAGCTACTATAGTTGTTTTGCGCAACTTTGATAACTTTGAAAAAGAAAATAACGGGGTAATCTTTCATCTTTATACTAATTAATTTTTTATTTTCAATGTACAAAAATAATAATATATTCTTTTTTATTATAGTAAAAGTAACAACATAGATCATAAATTCAAACTAATCGATTGGAGTGGGAGTGAAGAATTAGTCGCAGAAGGACGACTGTATTCGAGTGATCCAAAACAACTTGTGAATGATTTCCCTCTTGGTCCAGCAACTATTACAGTTTGGATAGATAATCCAAAAATCGAAGATGCTTTTCTATGGAGGCCCACTAAAGGATTGACACGAGTTGGAGAAGCTATTGGTATCAAAGTTGCATGACCTGAATCAAAAGTAGTTATCGAAACAGTTAATACTACATCATCAAATAATCATACGAGTAATGTTGGAGTTGTCGAGAAGGTAGGTATCAAACTTATTTATATTTGATTCAATTATTTTTTCATTGTACAAATTATTGAAGCACATAATAAAATAATCTCTTTATTCAATTGATAGAGTACAAATTCTATGGAAAAAGGTAAATGCAAGCTGATCGATTGGTCGGGAAAGAGCAAAATAGTTGCATTAGGCCGCGTGTCTTCGACCGATCCAACTTCATTGGTTCATTGTGTTCCTTTAGGGAAAATGCAATTAAAGTTTGGGTAGATATTGTAAAAATTCCAAAAGCATGTTTATGGAGAACAACGTCCGATTTAGAAGTCATTGAAGATGCTCTTAGTATTACGTTAGCTTGGCCTGCTGCGAACGTTATAATGGAATCAATTTCTATTTGGTTTAATACTATCTATTTCCTATTCGCTTTTGGAACATGCTTGTGTGATGCAATCACCATGATTGGGCCTAATATCCCAAAGCTAGCGTTAGGTTGGTTATATGCTTATAGCTCCTAACGACGAATAAAGAAACAACATTGCTCCCACAACACCATAATTTATAACTGGTACAAATGAATTTAGCAATGGAAATAACCATGGAGACATGGTGCAGTGTAGGGCCAAACTGAATTAAATTGGACCGTGTATTGATGTAACTAAATTGCTATAGGTACTCTTTTGGTGATAGCCTGAAAAGAGTGCATAAACTAAAGCTAAAGTAAATTTATGTAAACTAGTATTGGTGGCACTTGACAATGTAATGTTAGCTGAGAGTTGAGATTGACAATGTAAACTAAAGCTGTTAGTAAATTTATGTAAACTAGTAAACTAGTATAGCCTGAAACATTAACAGTTGCAATCCTAATGTTATATCAGTGCTGCAATAGAAGTGTAATATATATGCCGAGAGTTGAGATGTGTCACACTTGGGTTAAATGCATGATGATCTAATATGAAGATATGAAGTTATGGACTGTAGCACAAGCAAACAGGATAGCCTATAGAGTGAGCAGTAAAAAGAAAGTAGGTGGTAGCAACATCTCGGGTATCAGAACGTTGCGCAAAGATTGACTTCAAGCACTGTTAGCCGAAGCTCATGTCTGAAGCACAAAGCAGATAGTTGAAGCTTTGCTAGTATGTGCAAATAGATGAAGAAGGCAAACGAGCTGAATTATATAGTGAAGGTAGATAAAGGCAGTTCTGAGTTGGTAAACAGTAGTTGCGCCAGGCAGTTCTAAAGTGAGTTGTTGGAGCAATAACTGTTGAATTCTATGGTTGTTATGGATCTTTTTGCAGTGTAGTAACATTTTCTATCAAACTAGAAGTTTGCATGAAATAACAAGTCTATTTGAAATAGTTGGTCTTGTTTGAGTTGCTTGTCTATTTTGAGTTAGCCTTTGTGGCTGTTTCTTAATTATTTTGAGTGATTAATTCATAAAGTTTCTGTTTGAAACCATGTTGTTTAGTACTTATACATTTCTATATTTATGACTAACATACGCACGTATGTGCTTCTTTTTGACAGGTTTTGTATGATGCTTTTGACGTTGCTACATGATGTCGCACTCTTTCTCCTTCAGATCAGTCATGCTTGCATTAATGCATTGTCTATCGACGTTCATACGTCTTTGTTTTTAGTATGTATCATTTTGGTTAGCTACAGTTGTATGTATTGTTACTTTTGGTCACAAATATTTATATGCTTAATATTCCGTGTATGAAATATTATGGATATATATATATTTTGTGGCTTGGTTTATAACTCCATTTAATATATTAGTTGAAATAAGTTTAGTAGAACTGAAAATTGTAAGCATGAATGTATATGGTAAAAAAAATGCAATGAAATTTTTTTAGAGCGTTTTAACTATGCTACGAAAAGAAAAATTGTTACAGCTTTCATATACTATAGAATTATGCCAGTGCTATACAAATTATTCTACAAGGATTAAATAGTTTTCATAGCAAAAAACAATTCTATAATAGATAGTAATGAATTTTCTATAGCATTTCAATGCGTAATAAAACAATAATATTTCCACAGCATTTTTAGATGCATAATAATATGACATGTCAACATATTATAGCAATTAAATGATGTCATAATTGTTAGTATCATAAAACACAACTCTATGTAAAAGTCCATTTTCCATTGCAATTTTGAAACGCTATTGTATTTGTCAGGCTTATTACAACTTGTTGATCTATGGCGTTCATAGAAACGCTATAGAAGGTTTAATAGCGGTTTTTGAACGCTATAAAAAGGTGTGTTTGTTGTAGTGTATATGCTTTTCCCCAAGTTGAAAGAATGATTTTAAGCTAAGAGGATTGCATTTTGACTATCAAAACTCACTTCACTCCATATATACGAAGCCCAAACACACAATAACCATTTCAAATATAGCATCTGCTTAGCTACTTCAACAACATCTATAACCTCTATCTATATAATAGACAAAACAACTATCGTCTTCAACCTCGCTCTCCAACTAATAGGTATCCCTCCTAGAGTGAATGCATAACCTAAGGTTGTCTTTCTTCGATATCTATCACGATATGGTCATAATCACAAAATCCAACCAGGCTGTAATCTCTTTCCCTGGCGTTAAAAACAAGCTCATGGTTGGAGTTTCTCTAAGATATCTGAAAATATACTTCATTGCTTTCTACTACTTCTTCCTCGGACTTTTCATGTATCTGCTAACAAATCCCACAGCTTGTGTAATGGTAGGCCTAGTGCAAACCATATCATACATCAAGCTACCAACTACTCTTGCATAAGGCACCATCTCCATGTAGTACTTGTTCTTCTCTAAGATCAAAAATCCTTTACTAGAAAGCTATATATGCAGAGGCATGGGTGCACTAATTGTCTTTGCTCTTTTCATGTTATACCAAGCTAGCACCTTTCGACTTTACTCCTTTTGAGTTAGCTTCAAAAGTCCTAGCTTTCTATCTCTATAGATTTTCATACCCAAAATATTCCTTGCTTTGCAAAGTTCTTCCATATCGAATTCCGTCTTTAACTCCCCTTCCATAATGCATAGCCACTTTGAGCTATCACTCGAATTCATGGCTTCTTAAAAGTCAAATGGATCATCATGAATCACATGTATAGGACATAGCCAAATTGATTACCAAGGCCAAGGTTTACATACTTACAATTACCAGACCTATTGGGTAGTCTAATAGTCCTACGACTGGCTTGAATGTGTACAATATCACCTAAACTCCTTTCAACTCCTTCTTAATCTGAACTTTCTCTAGCTTCATGCACATCACCAACACTACTAGAAAACACATATAGACTACTCTACAATGTCTCATCAACTGCATCTTCATCTCTATAAATAAGAGCTACAATTCTACTATTAGGCTAAAATGTAGGAACTTCTTTTATCTCTTTAGGCCTATCAGAAACTACTGATGTGGCTAGTAACTCCTTTATAGACTTGAACAATTCAGAGTCATCAAATGCAAGAAGTTGGAATGCATAATCTTTCTATCAACATCGTTCTGAATGTGATATTCTTTGACTCCATCCATGTATCCTTAAATATGCCCTCGTATGCTCTAGCCTCCAATATATCATCACCTATATGGTGCACATACATAGAAAATCCAAAAATGTGAAAATAGCCAAGATATACTACTTTACATCTCCACTTTTCCTATGGAATCTTCCCATCTATGGCAAAGCATAAAATACGATTTATAATATGTGCTGCAGTTGATAAAGCTTCCAGTCAAAATCCTTTAGAAAAAAGCCTGTTGTCAATCTCAAGCAACGGTCCTTTTTAATTAGAGTTTGATTTATCCTTTTAGCAATCCCATTAGATTATGGATCTCTAGGTATGGTGAAATGTCTCTAAATGCCATGTGGCTTAATTAAATCGAGGAACTCCTTAGAGACAAATTTATCGACACTATTAGACCTAAGCATATTCAACTTACAACTGGATTGGTTCTCAACTACCACCTTCCAAAGCTTTTTGATTTAGTCTTCATTACATACACCTGAACTTTCTGAAAAAAAATTCATCGATGAAGGAGATAAAATACTTTGCTCCCCCAATGGAAGTAGTAGCTACAGGTCCCCAAACATCTGTATGCACATAATCAATCACTCTCTCTGATCTATGGAGTCCAACTCCAAAAAATACCTTCATTTGTATTCCCAACATGTACTCCTGATAGAAATCCAAATTGTTAAAGTTTTCTCTTTCAATCGTCTTCTATCTACGAAGCAACTCTAAGCCCTTCTCCGAAATGTGACCAAATCTGAGATGCCAAAGTCTGATGCATCTAAAGAACGAAAACTATTTACTCCAATGCTAGACTCCCGAAGTACTATGGTTCCCTTCAGCGGATACAAATTTGGGAGCATATCTTCCTTTATCAAAACTAGTGCATCCTTAGAAACCTTCAAACTATCCCTCTCCGTAGTCACTTAACATCCCAGGATGTCAAGTAGCCCGAAGAAATCAACAATTTCTAAAGACCTAGAACATAGCGAACACTTGTCAAAGTGAGTATCACTTCGTCAAACATCTGAATTTGTATTGTACGCTCTCCTATGACTCTATAATTAGCAATGGTTCCCATAAAAATTGCACTCCCTCCTTTCCAAACCTAAGAGCTAAAGAAATCCCTATTTGGTGTCATATGGAAGACGTCTCTGAATCAATCATGCAATGGTTTGATACATCTGATACTGTTGTAGTTAACACATAGTCAGATACAGTCTTCTCCACCACAATTGATGAACATCCAACCTCAGTCTTTCTCTTATAATATAGACAATCTTTCTTCCAATAGCTTGGTTTCTTACAATGGTAGCACTTCCTATCCCTCGACTTTCGTCCCCAACCATTTTCGAACTTCCTAAACATGAAACACCCCCAATGATTCCAACTCTTCTTTTCCTCTCTACGACTCTCAACAAATAGACCTTGACTACTGATCCCTCTTCCACTATCACTCATCTCCTTTATCTGATCCCTTAAGTCTTCAAATAGAAGACCCGAATTCACAACTTCTACTATGAAAGTATCTCTTCCATATATCATACTGTTGGCGAAACCCATGTATCGCTACGGAAGGGAACACAAATAAACTATCACCTTCTACTCTTCATCCATCTTCAAATCAACAGTCTTCATCTTGATCAAAAGATCATCGAAGAAACTAAGATGCGTCTTGACCGAAGTACCCTCTCTCATCATCATGGTGAAAAATTTCATCAACAAATTTAGACAGTTAGTGAGTGATTTCTTTAAGTAGAGATTCTCCAGCTTGGTCGAAATTCCTCTAGCCGTGCTTTAACTGCTAATCTTAAGATAACATTCTTTTCCATAGCCAACTATAGAGTAGTAAAAGCTCATTCTTCTATCTTTTCCTTCTCTATTGTTGAAACATCAACCAATAACATCTCGCTGTCAAACATTACCTTATGAACTTTATTACTTCTTAGAACAGCCTTCATCCTCTATTGCAACTTCTCGAAATCATTATCTTCATTCCACTTCTCTATTGCCAACTGAGATCTTGATGCGACATAAGATCCTCTAAGGGTCTTGCTTTAACTGGGGTACCTTCATCTCTTGCAATACTGCTTAACACCTTCTATCAACCAATCAAACAGCTTTGATAACAGATTGTTGGGTAAAATCCAAGATTCACCCAGATATAGCGGAAATAAATTAGGAACGTGTTAATGGTGAGATAAAATAAATAAAATAATAGTGTCCTAAAAGGGAGCATATCATAGATGCAAAGAAAATAAATTACACACGAGATTTATAGTGGTTCCACTATCACAAGATAGTGTATATCCACTTTGGGATAATAAATCTTTGTTACTTTATTGGAGAAAAGAGTTACAAGATATTGATTTTAATTTGGAGGCTAAACCTAGAAGAGGAATTGACAAGATCCTCTTTTTTAATTGCATTAAAGATACATACAACAATGAACCCTATTATAATAGTATCTGGATGATCTCTATCATTGGATTAGAATATATGCAGAAGATATGCTGGATCTATGGTGGAAACTCTAACTTGGTAGGAGAAAGTTGAAATTGTCCCTAAAATTTGATCATTAAAATATATTTAAATTCACCGCACCAGTTATATAGGATTCCCATCAGTCGACCAGTGCCAGTGACTGAAAGGAAGTTCTAGTCGACTACTGAAGCAAGGGTATGATCAGGCTAAAAATGCACTAAAACATAGTCGGTGGTGACTTTATCAGTCGTTTGGAAATAGTTCCAATCGAATGGTGGTTGCTCTCAGTTGATTGGTTGCTTTTAGATAAAGCTAAAAAATGCCAATACACTCCCTCTTCTCCTTCATTCCTTCGCCTATTCTTTACCGCTTCTCCTTACCTCCATAAAATCTCTTCTTCCTTTTATCTTCTGCGATAACCCATACCTCTCAACACATCGATCCAAAGCCTAGGGTGACATTCAGACTTGCATCGGTGCCAAGAAGTACGAGCTATTGGGTTTTTAAAACATTGCTGAAATTAAGAATAAACATATATGATCTAAGATATACTACACTTTTAGAACTCACAGTAAAGAACAAAATATAAATATAGAAAATAACCATCTTAGAAAATATCTCAAAACACGGTCTTAGAAAACAGTACGCAGTCAAATATATAGTACACAGAATTACAACCCATAGTCTGATAAAGTACTAAGTATTAATAAGATGGACAGTTACATAGAGAGTAAATAAAAGGATAAACAACCCCTGTGATGAGCTCGTCTCTCCACGTAATGAAATCGGGTTAATTATCTGTTGCCCTATCCTTCTGCGGTGGGGAAAAGGAAAAAGGGTGGGTCAAAGAAAAGTCTGGTGAATGAGTATGTGTTTAATATATGGTGATCTTGTGTAGTTGACTATATTTCAACTTTATGTGACCTAGGGTGCTCAATAAATGTCCGTGTATTCTTAGGGTCCTTTACCTAAGGTGTTTTATTTAATGCACACCTGCATTAACTACTAGTGCAAGTTTGTACAAGGGTCCAAATATGGATCGAACCTCAATAACTAACGATCAGCTATAGCTACCAGAGCTACTCAACATAGGGTTATTCTACAACTTTTCCATATAGGACTACATCTCATATTACAACTACAGATAACTATCTCACATAGGTTTCCCTACTATTTCTACATGGGAATAAATTTCCAACACTACGACTATACGTACCCAGCTACACATTTAGGGGGGACTTGAAATGTCAACTTTCCAATGTGTCTCATTGTCTTTACGACTACACATATGATTTTTGATCTTTTCTCCCTCCTTATGTGTATGTATGTATGTATGTGTATATACATTCACATATACCCTAACATTGTGCATATCCTTAAAATTGAAAATCTTAAAACCTGTTTAGATCTCAAACCTTTAAGACTATGTAACTTCTCTAATAAGATTATCTCTAAGATCCTAGCACTAGAATCGCCCCTATTCTTCAAAATAATAAATCTGCTTCGCATGTGGGATTTATCAGTGGTAGACAAATAACTGAAAACATCCTCCTTGCTTAGGAACTACTCTTCCAAATTCTAGGATCTAACATTATCATCAAACTGCTAAGGCCTATGATTGGATCTCATGGTTTTTTATCATTAGAGTGCTCAAGTCCCTCAGTTTTTATGAACCATTTATTGATATGGTATGGAGAATCATATCAAACTACCGGTACTCCATCCTCATTAATAAGGTGCCTAAGGATTACTTTAAATTTAACAGAGGTGTAAGACAAGTTGATCCATTATGCTCATGCTTTTCACCATCCCTTCGGAAGATTTAAAATGTGGCATCCATAACCTATGGGCAGGGGCACATGCACCCCTTTTATTACCCTAGTGGTACACCCTTTATCTCCTCTCTTTCTTTTACCAATGACATTCTTTTCTTTAGGAATGGACAGTCTAGGTCCGTCTAAAACCTCATCCATTTCCTTCATGCATATCAATGGACTTGTGAACAAAAGGTTAATGTTGACAAAAGCTTTGTTATTACTTCCTCTTTTACTACTCAGTTAGCGAAAGCAAAATTCCACGAGCTCACTGGCTTTGCCAGGCTTCCCTCCCAGACACCTATCTAGGTATCCATCTCTATAGGTATAGGAAACTAAATCTTTATTTTGCAATCTGACCGCCAAAGCAAGTAAACTTATTGGGAGGTGGAGCTCCGCTCTCATTTCCCAAGCTGGCAAGTCGGTCTTTATCAGCTCTTTTTGATCTCTCTTGGTTCTCACATCTTTGTAGCTATGACTCCAAATGGATCCTTTTCTATCAATTATAAAAAATATACATTAATTATTTCTGGGGTTCCTTTGGTAGGCAAAATAAACACCATTGGGTCTTGTGGGATTACATATGCCATTCTAAATTAGAAGGTGGTCTTGTCCTGCGTGATTTGCGTGGTGTTTGTAAAGTCTACGCATACAAGCTTTAGTTCCACTTCTTCCAAAATGACTCTCTCTATTCCAAATTTCTTAATCACAAATATTATAGATTTACAACCCATGGCTTCCACAGTACCTGTAACAACCTACACCTTAATGGGCTTGGATTTTGACTAAAGCGAAACCTAAGTCTCGTTGAATTTTATAACATATAATGAACATAAGCATATCAAAGAGCGATCAATTTAACTCACGGTGAAATAGAAAAATATAATATAATAAATTTATCGACTAAGGCTACTACCTTTGTGACGACCGCCCACGACCCCTGCACTGAACCTAGACATAGTGCGCTGTAAAGTGTGCCAGGCAGCCATGGACGATCATCAGGGTAAAGTTAAAACAGCAGAATCTATCGTATAACTCACAGCGCATGGATAAAAATACAATAGAAAATATACATAGTAAAGCTTCACAAAACAGAATCTCTATTAAACTTCATAATAGTTGAATACAAGCATCTGAATAGTCAATACAACAAGCCTCACTACATAACACTCAGAGAATACACAAAGCAACGGAACATCCAGTACATATAGTAAGAAATAATATGCAAGCCTCCAGCTTGTCTTCGCCATCAGCATCGTGGGAAGCTAAGAATAGCACCTATCACCTGCTACCTAGTCTGCCCATCCCAAAATGGATGAACAGCCCAAGGCAATAAGAGTTAAAACATAAAGCCTTGAGTCAGACAACAGTCTTAGTGAGTGGTAAATTAACTAACAACATACCAAAAGAGCAAAAAGGAAAAGGAATAGGAATCCAACCCTCCCACTCCACCTCTTTCTACAGTGATAGCCCCCAGACACACACTAAACAGAAGCAAACATAGCAAAGCATACAATTTAAAGTAAAGCAATTATCACTCGAGTCAAGGGCGATGTTTTCCAAGTACAAACCCCCAAGGCCTAAACCAAGATCAGATAAGCACCCAGAAAACACTGCTCTTGAGACCGAATGATGATACAACCAAACATCCATGACTCTGGCTATCACTGTTATCATTGCTTCGATATCATCGTTAATTGAATGACCGGCTCATTCTTTCATCCGTCTGTCAAGGGCTAATGGAAACCCCGGTTCTAGACATAACTCCACACGTCGTCGAAACCCGTGCCTAGGACTATCGAATCTGCCTAGAGTACTTGACTACCAATCAGTAGCCTTCAGGGACTATCGAATCTGCCCAACGTACTCTTGCTTTGAGCATGCTAGAACCTTCAACAACGATGAGATCTCAGCCTTCTAGTCATCCTCCTCGACGACTATTTCCATACTAGCTCAAGCGCCTCTCGAGCAAACCATTATCCTCAAACTCGAACCATTTCACCGAGTTGTCAACATGCTTGGAATGATCCCGTCTGGATTAGACCAAGGCTATCTCATATCTTGCTTCGCCTCATCATCATCATAGCAAAGCCTCATCTCAACATCATTATCAAATCTATCCATATGAGCTTCCTCATCCGCCACATATGCCACAAGCAGCCTTTCCAATTCAAGAGCCTTTCCCTTAGCTTTTGAATCATCTTCGGTCTAAATCAAATCATCAATCATCTAATTCATAATAATCAATCAAGTCAAACATTAATCCAAGTAATCAAGCATTCAAATATGATCTAAATAGACAATTATAACAGTAATGGCAATTTCGTAAATAAAGAGTCTAAAGTCTAACAAGCATGAAGACATGAGAAATATCTCTATAATCTTGATGAATGAACTTGCATAGGTTATCATGTAGTAAAATGGTTGTCAAATCATCATGAACAATGAATCTATATGGATCTATACTTAGGTTTACAAAAATGCATGGATATCACTATTTAACACAAAATCAAGCCAACGATCCGATATACTCCTTTGGGTCCGTGTGAGAGATAATCACCACTCACCAAATCACCTAAACAACCCAAAAGCAACGCACTTCGGATCTGGACAGCGAAGGATCTAACTCGATCTATCACAAATCCGCTTCAAACGATGAAATCTCTCTTCGAAGAATGTAGATCTTCAACTTTAGCTCTTGGATCTTCGATCTTGATCTTCGATTCGGATGAAAGGAATGACAAGATTAGAGTGGAGAAAAGAAGTGTAGAAGTCGAGCTCTCAAAATGGCAGCACTTCATCGCTTCGAAATCCGGATCCCAAAAATGAAGAAATGGATGAGTATTTATAGGCTGGAAACCCTTAGGTCGTCCGCCTCCTTAAGTCGTCCACGACTTAAAGCTACTACAACCTAACACACTCAAATGACTTAGCAACAGTACCGACCTAACGACCTAACAGAAGCCACGACCTAACTATGTCACGACTTAAGACAATGCACGACCTACGACTTAACGCATGCGCTTCAACGACCTACGACCTAACCCAGATGCAGCCTAGCAACCTAACACAGATCGCTTCTACGACCTAACACACCTGCGACCTAACACACACGCGACCTAACTATCTTAGCTAGGATACGACCTAACATCTTAGGTCGCTCACGACCTAACTACGCTAACTCGCTAACTCTTAGGTCGCCAACTCTTATGTCGTTCACTCTAACTTCTATAGGTCGCTAACTACTAGGTCGTTAACTCGCTAACTCTCTTACGTCGCTGCCTTTCCTTAAGTCGCTCAAACCTTAGGTCGCCAACATCCTATAGGTCGCACCAACCGACCTAACCTACCCCACGACCTAAGCCACCATACGACCCAACTCCTATACGACCTATCCCCAAAAATCCTTAGGTCGCCAACTTCCTTAGGTCGCTCCACCTTCTTAGGTCGTCTACTCCGACCTAACCACTATACGACCTAGGACTTAGACTATGGATAACTTATCAACAATGCGACCAAATGACAACTGTTTACGATGTTTCGATCCGTAAAAATACGGGTCGTTACATTCTCTCCCCCTTAGGAATTTCGCCCCCGAAATTCCAAACAAACAGAGCAATCAAAGACTATTCTGCATGCCTATCATCCATAGCAATCAACAAACCATGCATCCAATTCTAGCTTAGCATGCAGAATTCTAAAACTAGAACAAGTTACAATGTCGTTAGATGACACGACACCTTAGGGTCATACCTTGAAGAGTTCAGGATGAGCTGCCTTCATCCTCTCTTCCACCTCCCATGTACAGTCGTTATCATCATCACTCCATTGTATCTTGAGCAACTTAACTACCTTCCTCCTAAGCTGTTTCGTGTCGGTTTCCACAACACGAAGTGGCTTACGAGGTCTCTTATCGACTGGATCAACTTCGAAATCTTCACAGCTATCAGCAGAAACCACTGTATTCGAGTCGTGCACAAACTTCCGTAGATATGATACATGAAAAACATCGTGCACACCCGCCATCTTTTCTGGTAACTCCAATCTGTAGGCGAGCTTTCCAATTCGCTCAATGATCGGGAATGGTCCAACAAATCTCGGAGTCAATTTTCCTTTCTTCCCGAATCGAATAACATTCTTCAGTGGAGAAATCTTCACAAAAACCATATCACCTACGTCGAACTCCAAATCCTTACGACGCTTATCGGCATAACTTTTCTGACGGTCTTGGGCTGCCTTCATCCGTTGCTGAATGATCTCTATGCAATCCGAAGTCTGTCGAATCATCTCTGGCCCAAGCATCAGTTTTTCTCCGGTCTCTAACCAACATGTCGGAGAGTTACACGGTCTCCCATACAATGCCTCATACGGTGCCATACCAATGCTTGACTGGTAACTGTTGTTATATGAAAATTCCACCAAATGAAGGTGATCTTCCCATGATCCTCCGAAATCCAAAACACAAGCTCTGAGGAGATCTTCCAAAACTCGGTTGACTCTCTCGGTCTGACCATCTGTTTGAGGGTGATAAGCTATACTCAAACATAACTCGGTTCCCAAAACTTTCTGGAAGCTCTTCCAAAATCCACTAGTGAACAATGGGTCTCGATCGCTCACTATACTCTTCGGAATACCATGGAATCGAACTATCCACTTAACATACAACTCTGCCAACTTTGATGCAGTCCTAGTCGATCGAACAGGAATGAATCTTGCACTCTTAGTCAAACGATCTACAATGACCCAAATCCCTTCATTTCCTGCTCTGGTTCTAGGTAACCCATCGATAAAATCCATCGATATTTGCTCCCACTTCCATGTAGGAACTTCTAATGGCTGAAGCAATCCACTTGGCTTCTTCTGTTCGGCTTTTACCAACTGGCAGTTCATGCACTTGGAAATAAAATTTCCAACATCCTTCTTCATACCTTCCCAGTAATAGGTTCTCTTCATATCCCGATACATCTTATTTCCACCTGGATGAATTGTCAGCTTCGAGTGATGACTTTCCTTCAGAACTTCACTCCTCAATTCATCTTTATCGGGAACGACTAGTCGTCCTTGCTTCCGAAGCCAACCCTCTCGATCGACCTCGAATCCTTTATCCTTTCCTAGGTCTAACCCAGATTCCAAATCACGGATAATCTTGACAAGCTTATCGTCTCGCTTTTGACTCTCGCAAATCCTTTCCACAAGAGTCGGTCTTATCGATAAGTTTTCCAACACCTCATGTTCCAATTCACATCTAGGCCTGAAGTCAAATCCAGCTAAATACTCGAGACTCTTCCATTCTGAAAACATGGCTCCCAATCCTGCATGTCTTCACTTAACGCATCTGCCACTGCGTTACCCTTTCCCGGAGTATAGGCTATACCAAAATCATATGATGCCAAAAACTCTAGCCATCATTGCTGCCGAAGGTTCAAATCCTTTTGGGAGAAAAGATACTTCAACGACTTATGATCTGTAAACAACTCGAATCAAACTCCCAATAGATAATGTCTCCACATCTTCAGAGCAAAAACAATCACCGCTAACTCCAAATCATGAGTCAGATAATTCCTTTCATGCGGCTTCAGTTGTCGACTTGCATACGCAACAACTTTACCCTTCTGCATTAGCACTGCTCCAAGTCCAGTACCACATGCGTCGGTGTAAACCACCATCTCTTCATTTCCACTTGGAATGGTCAAAACAGGAGCACTTGTCAGTCGCTCTTTCAGGATTCCGAAAGCTTGCTCACACTTAGCATCCCATATGAATACTTGGTTCTTTTTCGTCAATCCTGTTAATGGTGCAGCCACCTTGGAAAAGTCTTTGATAAATCGACGATAGTATCCTGCAAATCCAAGAAAACTTCTCACATTAGATGCATTCTTAGGTCTAACCCAATCCTGGATTGCTGCTATCTTGGCGGGATCAACTGCTATTCCGCTTCCAAAGATAATATGGCCTAAGAACCTCACTTCGCTCTTCCAGAAGTGACACTTCGAAAACTTAGCCTTCAGCTGATGTTTCCGTAAGATTTCCAAAACAATACGCAAGTGCGTCTTGTGCTCTTCTTCAGTTCTGGAATAAATCAAAATATCATCCACGAACACTAGTACGAACTTGTTCAACTGATCTCTGAACACTCTATTCATAAGATCCACAAAATATGCTGGTGCGTTGGTCAATCCAAACGGCATTACCAGCCACTCAAAGAAACCTGATGGTGTCCTGAAAGCAGTCTTCGGCACACTATCCTCAACCACTCTCAACTGGTGAAATCCCATTGCCAAATCCATCTGAGAAAACACCTTAGCTTCGTGAAGCTGATCAAACAAGTCATCTATTCTCGGCAATGGATACTTGTTCTTCTTAGTCACCTTATTCAGCTCACAATAATCCACACACAACCTCAACGATCCATCTGCTTTGGTTGCAAACACAACTGGTGCACCCCATTCGGACACACTACGCCGAATGAATCCTTTCTGTAAAAGGTCATCTACCTGCACCTTCAACTCCTGATGTTCCCTAGGCGCCATCCGCCTAAGAGGCATCACAATAGGTCTGGCTCCTTCAACAAGATCTATATGAAACTCGATCTCTCTAAGCGGCGGTAACCCTTTGACCTCGTCAAAGACATCCTCAAATCCATTAGCGATTGGCACCGATGACAATCCATCCCGTGGAACAACCAGCGAATACATGAAGCTCATGAAGACGCCTTCCTCATGCTTACATCGTATCACAACCTTTCGCCACTCCACATTCTCGACTGTCACCTCCAACCTTTCACAATCAACTTTTGACGCATACTTCCTAAGCCATTCCATACCCAAAATAATTCCGAACCCCGCAAAGTTCAGAACAAAATAATCACAAACAAAAGAGCAATCATGACTCGATACAATCAGACCACGGCATAACATACACAAACAAGACGAACCCCCAACTGGATTAGTCACAACCAATGGCCTATCAACGATATCCGGTTCTAAACCCAACCGGCCTACAAGTTCATTACAAACAAAAGAATGCGACGCTCCAGTATCAAATAGCACTCTCACTGGAACACCACATAGGAAAAGAGTACCTTGAACCACTATACTCTTTCCTTTCTCTTCAACGGTAGGAGCTTTCGAAGATGATGGAACAGCCCCCAAAGCATAAGCTTGCACAATCTGCTTGTCCTTTCACGGTTCTGGACAATTCTTCCTAACATGCCCCAGCTTGTCACAGTTGTGGCACTTCACCGGCACCTTCGGATTCTTGCAATCCCTAGAGAAATGGCCTTTCTGCTGACAATTGTAGCAGGCCACTTCGCCCTTTGGCTTCTTCTGGCCATCCTTACCCTTTTGCTGCTGCTGCTTCTTCCTCTTCTTGTTTCCACCCTGCTGGGGTTTAGACTCTTCCCTGGTCACAGCAACAACAGATCCTTCCTTAGGAAACAGATTCTCGTGCCTCAGAGCTTTCTCTACAAGCTTCTCAAATGGATCATCCAAATGATCCACCAACTGCCTCCCAAGATAACTGTCCAAGCCTGTCACAAACTTCTCATTCTTCTGGTACGAAGATTCAATATACGACCGGGCATACTTGGACAAAGCTTCAAACTCAGAAACATACTCAAGAACTGGTCTTCCACCTTGCTTGAGCTCCATAAACTTCTTGAACAGAATAGACTTCTGGGCTGTAGAAATGAACTTAGCCTCAAATCTGGCTTGGAATTGCTCCCAAGTAATTTCTTCCTCCGGGGTATCAATGGTGATAGAGTTCCACCAATCAGAAGCTCTCCCTTGAAGCTGTCTTGATGCTAACTTCCTCTTAGTCGCATCCTCAATTCCCAAATCACTAAAAATCCTTCTACAAGCATCTATCCATCTCTAGACTTCAATGGTTGATTCAGTTCCCAAGAAAACCTTTCCTCCAAGAGCAATATAGTCTTTACACAGCTTAGCAAAATCCACCGGTTTTGGAGTTTGAACTTGAACTCCAACATCAACTGCTGGCCCTGGAGCTAGCATCCTTCTCATGATCGAAGTCATCATAGCTTCGAACATAGCTGCATAATCAGCAGCTCCCTCAGTAGCACGGCCTTCCCTAGCAGCTGGTCTCCCTCTTCGACTCATTCTCAATATCTATAAAAAGGAATGATTAATACACCTTGAGAAACAACTGCATAAGGAATCCAAATCATTCTAAGCTACTATATTATATATAGTAATCATCCATCAAAATACAATTACGTCTCTCATACGTAGTTACGTCAGCGAGCGTTGGGTAAAATCGATTAACCAAAGCTCTGATACCAAATGTGACGACCGCCCACGACCCCTGCACTGAACCTAGACATAGTGCGCTGTAAAGTGTGCCAGGCAACCATGGACGATCATCAGGGTAAAGTTAAAACAGCAGAATCTATCGTATAACTCACAGCGCATGGATAAAAATACAATAGTAAATATACATAGTAAAGCTTCACAAAATAGAATCTCTATTAAACTTCATAATAGTTGAATACAAGCATCTGAATAGTCAATACAACAAGCCTCACTACATAACACTCAGAGAATACACAAAGCAGCGGAACATCCAGTACATATAGTAAGAAATAATATGCAAGCCTCCAGCTCGTCTTCGCCATCAGCATCGTGGGAAGCTAAGAACAGCACCTGTCACCTGCTACCTAGTCTACCCATCCCAAAATGGATGAACAGCCCAAGGCAATAAGAGTTAAAACATAAAGCCTTGAGTCAGACAACAGTCTTAGTGAGCGGTAAGTTAACTAACAACATACCAAAAGAGCAAAAAGGAAAAGGAATAGGAATCCAACCCTCCCACTCCACCTCTTTCTACAGTGATAGCCCCCAGACACACACTAAACAGAAGCAAACATAGCAAAGCATACAATTTAAAGTAAAGCAATTATCACTCGAGTCAAGGGCGATGTTTTCCAAGTACAAACCCCCAAGGCCTAAACCAAGATCAGATAAGCACCCAGAAAACACTGCTCTTGAGACCGAATGACGATACAACCAAACATCCATGACTCTGGCTATCACTGTTATCATTGCTTTGATATCATCGTTAATTGAATGACCGGCTCATTCTTTCATCCGTCTGTCAAGGGCTAATGGAAACCCCGGTTCTAGACATAACTCCACACGTCGTCGAAACCCGTGCCTAGGACTATCGAATCTGCCCAGAGTACTTGACTACCAATCAGTAGCCTTCAGGGACTATTGAATCTGCCCAATGTACTCTTGCTTTGAGCATGCTAGAACCTTCAACAACGATGAGATCTCAGCCTTCTAGTCATCCTCCTCGACGACTATTTCTATACTAGCTCAAACGCCTCTCGAGCAAACCATTATCCTCAAACTCGAACCATTTCACTGAGTTGTCAACATGCTTGGAATGATCCCATTTGGATTAGACCAAGGCTATCTCATATCTTGCTTCGCCTCATCATCATCATAGCAAAGCCTCATCTCAACATCATTATCAAATCTATCCATATGAGCTTCCTCATCCGCCACATATGCCACAAGCAGCCTTTCCAATTTAAAAGCCTTTCCCTTAGCTTTTGAATCATCTTCGGTCTAAATCAAATCATCAATCATCTAATTCATAACAATCAATCAAGTCAAACATTAATCCAAGTAATCAAGCATTCAAATATGATCTAAATAGACAATTATAACAGTAATGGCAATTTCGTAAATAAAGAGTCTAAAGTCTAACAAGCATGAAGACATGAGAAATATCTCTATAATCTTGATGAATGAACTTGCATAGGTTATCATGTAGTAAAATGGTTGTCAAATCATCATGAACAATGGATCTATATGGATCTATACTTAGGTTTACAAAAATGCATGGAAATCACTATTTAACACAAAATCAAGCCAACGATCCGATATACTCCTTTGGGTCCGTGTGAGAGATAATCACCACTCACCAAATCACCTAAACAACCCAAAAGCAACACACTTCAGATCTGGACAGCGAAGGATCTAACTCGATCTATCACAAATCCGCTTCAAACGATGAAATCTCTCTTCGAAGAATGTAGATCTTCAACTTTAGCTCTTGGATCTTCGATCTTGATCTTCGATTCGGATGAAAGGAATCACAAGATTAGAGTGGAGAAAAGAAGTGAAGAAGTGTAGAAGTCAAGCTCTCAAAATGGCAGCACTTCGTCGCTTCGAAATCCGGATCCCAGAAATGAAGAAATGGACGAGTATTTATAGGCTGGAAACCCTTAGGTCGTCCGCCTCCTTAAGTCGTCCACGACTTAAAACTCACAACCTACGACTTAAAGCTACTACAACCTAACACACTCAAACGGCTTAGCAACAGTACCGACCTAACGACCTAACAGAAGCCACGACCTAACTATGTCACGACTTAAGACAATGCGCGACCTACGACTTAACGCATGCGCTTCAACGACCTACGACCTAACCCAGATGCAGCCTAGTGACCTAACACAGATCGCTTCTACGACCTAACACACCTGTGACCTAACACACACGCGACCTAACTATCTTAGCTAGGATACGACCTAACATCTTAGGTCGCTCACGACCTAACTACGCTAACTCGCTAACTCTTAGGTCGCCAACTCTTAGGTCGTTCACTCTAACTCCTATAGGTCGCTAACTACTAGGTCGTTAACTCGCTAACTCTCTTAGGTCGCTGCCTTTCCTTAAGTCGCTCAAACCTTAGGTCGCCAACATCCTATAGGTCGCTCCAACCGACCTAACCTACCCCAGGACCTAAGCCACCATACGACTCAACTCCTATACGACCTATCCCCAAAAATCCTTAGGTCGCCAACTTCCTTAGGTCGCTCCACCTTCTTAGGTCGTCTACTCCGACCTAACCACTATACGACCTAGGACTTAGACTATAGATAACTTATCAACAATGCGACCAAATGACAACTGTTTTACGATGTTTCGATCCGTAAAAATATGGGTCGTTACAACCTTAGAATCAATATTATTCCTTAGATGTCTAGTTGCCTTGTCAGCACCGAGCATGAATGAGAAGACTCCACAATCTACAGTTCCCATCTTGCACTAGTAACATGTCCCTTTAAATCTACCATGTGGATTGTAATGAGAAAAGCGTTCATAAAAACATTCTTGTGACTAGAAAATTACATACTTTACCCATAACATTAATTTTATGTCGACTGATTTACATTCAAATGTTAGGTTATTATTTACGGTTAATCCATTCAATCCTACGTGCGCGTATGATAGCTAACCACCGCCGAGATATAGTTATATATATATATATATGTGTGTGTGTGTGTGTGTGCATATATATCTAAACATAAACTACCCAAAAACCATGGCCACATAATACTTCTTAAATAAGGAAGAGGCGGACCCAATGACCATTTAATACCTCAACCCCAAAAAGGACCCTTATGCAACCTAAATGCTAGTCAATCGGTCCTAACTATAGAGATCGATGACCCCCTATATATGGCTTTATAATATAATTTCCATATTACTAATGCATCTCAAAGACTCATCTAATGGTTAACTAGCGTACCTTTGACAAACAACTAACTAAATAACTTTGAGGTATTTCAGTATTTCATACGAATTCTACACTAGTAGGAAGCTGAATCCATTAAGGCATAACTCGAGTTTTTGCTACCGACCGCTCTGGACTGCTGTTGGTCATAGCCTATATGCCAGCCCTACTATTGAGTGCCGGTCCAAAAATAATATTGACATAGCCTCGTCGACCTTCCATAGCTAAAATCACATTTAGACTAACCTAATGTAAGTCAAGGAAATACCTCTTTTAGTTACTTAATACATCTTATTAGAAATGAAGTAGACCACATTTCTTTAAAAGTACCAGACAAATTAATACTTCAAATTTGAGGCGAACCCTTGGTATAATTTCCCCTGCCCATTTGAAAATGCATATCCCTTCCTGATGGGTACTACGGTTGGAGATGTCCCATATCAGTAGTAAGTATACACAATTACAGGAAGCTTCTAGGTGAAGAACGGACTTTTGTTGTATAACTCTTTAGATATCGCATTCTAAATCACTAAACTAAACCAATTATTATAGCTTAATGTTAGGCTAGGCCCACTAATTCATGCTTGTTCTAAATGCATAATTAAGGCTATATGGTTTCCCCCTATGAAAATTATACTCATTCTAGCATTTAATTTCTATCTTGTATGCTTATTTACTATATTGCATAAATGTTAATTGTTCATAATAAATGGTCATTATTATTCTAACTGGACAATCTCTAATCACATTTATTTACTCGTTTCGATTCAGCGTATCATGCCTATTTCCCAACAAATACCATATTAAATACTTTAATCGGTTTCATTGAACACATTTATGTCCTTATTTAATTCCTGTAAATCCCTATTAATTGCACATTTAATGTTCTATAAATTTTGGAGTTACTATCTCTTTTCCATCTATACCTCCTAATCTAAAGATTTATTACGTCATTTATAACTAGACATCCTAATTATAACTATTCTGAATAACGACGTATATTACGATATATATAATTATATTTTTAATTAGTAGGCGCAGTTATACATACACACGTGGATACACACAAAAAAACCCAACACATTAATTCATAGGCTAAGGAATTTCAGAATATTAATTTACACATTTAATTTATTAGAGTTATCCTTTCCATAAAGGATTACCGCTATATCTTTCCTTAAATTACCTAAAGTGAGACTTGTGCTCCGTTTGAAATTACAAGAAATCATTTCATTTTCTTTTATTGAAATAGACAGTGCAAACCACGAAGAAAAATATCTGTATTTTACACATATCTTTCTTTTTTTGGTATATCCCTTGTTGATTCAAACGATGCATTTTTTATGCATTTGTGGAATTGAATAATTTATGAAAATTACATGAAAATGGGTACAATTAAATTATATCCTGTCCCCAATAAATTAAAACATAGAAATTCACATTCCAAGTCAAATTAGGGAAACCTAAACTAATACTAACATTTTACAACTCAACTATAAATTTGGAATAAATTTTACAACTTTATCAACATTTAACTTTAACAAATTTGAGGACCGTTTTCCAAATTTTTAAATTAGGGTGTAAATTATGTTCTTATTCCAATTACTTATCATATAAAATATGTAGGCAATATTCCTATACATTCTTTTAAGTCCACAACTCATTAGATCTTATATAGGCATAATAATTAAATAAATTCAACGAGATAAATTTCAATATTATAAATAAATTATATAATTTCCTACTCATCTTTCAAGCTTCCAAATCTCCCAAATCCGAATTATCCATTTACTTGACTCCTTTTCTTCTCCAATTCAATAGAATATGCATAACAAGGTATATACATACTACTAGAATTACAGATCCGAGAAGAGATTTGGGGTTGAAGGGAATATAAATTTATAATAATAAAATTACTTTATTATTTTGTAATGTTGATTTTCTTCTTCTCCTTTTCTCTTTTATTTTATGCCTTCTCTGATTTGTATATACATAATATTTTATAATTTCTAGACATAGTGGAGAAGGGAAAATGGTAGAACTTTGCTGCTTTGATAAGAAAATATCAAAAGAGAAGTAAGAGGTTAGACCTGTATTTATAGACGTCCAAATCAATCATATATGTTAGATTAAAATAATTAAATCTGAGCTGTTTGGCCAAGGACCAACCGTAGCTCCATACTCTTAACCGGTCGATCGCCCTATAAGCGATCGACAACTAGCGATCAAGTGGCACAAGTAAGGGGGTCGATTGGTGGGGTCCTACATTTATTATTATTTACTTCCTACTTTCATTTTTTAATTATTTTCTTTTCGAAAACTTCAAACGTTGTAACTTCTTCGTTTGGACTCCAATCATAACACATCAAATATGAAAGTTGCTTAGAAAATCGCCATAAACAAAATGACGCAAGTTTTTTGGCTAAATTTTGAAGTTTGATCAAATTATATTTTTGAGCTTTATTAATTATCGTTAATTTTAAGGGATGTTACATTTTCCCCCTTTAAAAAAAATTGTCCCTGAAATTCCCCAAGGGTTGTTTCATGTAGCATAGCATGCTACCAATCTAAACTATCCAACTAATTAGCGTACAACCATTTTGCAGCCAAATGTGTACAAATGCATAGTATATCACAACATATATGGTCTGCATGCTGAAATTTTTTAAATTGGCACCTCCTATATGAATGCATTCTTTTAAAAACATTTTGGAAATATGATGTAAACAACTTATATATACTGGTAGTTCTGTATGTATGCAAGTTTTCAAAAATCAAAAATCTTTTTTCACACAATAATCTCCACACTCATATGAGTAGGAGTATGGTTCAACCAATTTAGCATCCAATCCCTACTATCCAATACCTAACACACAATTTCTAACATCCAAAATTTTGAAAATATAATTTTCTTAAATCTACACTCCAATGCCGAAAAAAGAACTAAAATGGAAAATTTCACATTTCTACCATTCTTTTGGATACCTATTGTAACGAACTGAGATTTTCGACCCTCGAAAATCGACATTAATAAGTTCACTGTATAGCATACCGAGCAATTGAGTGCCGAAAATAGCAGATCATTAGGGGTGAAGAAGAAAAGGATAGAAGAAAATAGAAACAACAGCAAAGAATCTCACAATTGCAGTGGAACAAAATATAATATATAATAACAGGTTTTTATACAAAAGAATCCGTATCTGTTAATATACATACAATCATCAGAGTACAACAATCAACACATTAATCTGGACAGTTATAATAACTTGTCCTCACCAGTGCTAACTATACTAGTCTACACACACAGTGGAATATAAATCAAGTACGTGATATACGTCTGAGTCTCCTCCTGCTCGTCTCTTGAGCTCCATAGCATTCTAACCTGAATCTGTAATACTCGGTCTGACTGAAGCATTATAATAAAATAACACCAGAGTCAGTCTATAAAACCAGCGTGAGATAACACACTCATTTTGAATTATTAATGTTATCAAAATCCTTTGAAAACAAAGGTATCTCGTAAGACCATGTCACACATAAATACGATCGGTTTTTCCCTTATGATAACCAAAACATTTTATATCAAAATTATCTGATATTATAATAGTGTCTATAAAAAGTAAATTAGAAAATAGCTAAAATGCTTGCATCTCATGTTTCAGCATAGTTGGGCACAATCAAAACCGTAGGGCGCTTATTGGAGAATGGATTCCATACAATGATTGGGCTATTGGGGTACCGCCCGTCATAGTACACCTCTAGAAAAATGTACCGAGGACCTCGTCAGGATCCCCTGCCAACACAAGACCGGCCTACCCCTAATCTGGATAGTACCGAATATGTTATAACTCCGGGTGTTCCCACCCTTTAATCGAGCGCTCACTTTTCCATGCACAACCATATCCATATTTATAATATATCTGAGGGTATCTAGAAAAGTGATAACATACCATAATTGGGTGCGACCCACTTAGCCTTGCTGCATCTCCCCTGTTTTAGTCATTTCCAGTTGATGGGCTTGAGGCTACGTTTACCTTTCAAGAACAATTTCACTTAGAATGCTCATCGTCCTCCAATGATGATGTTCCGATAGCATTCGTCCATACAAGTTGTCCTGGGTCTGGACAAACTCAGTCGCCGTCTTCACCAACTTCACGATATTACCATTCATAACGTTCAAACCGGCTCGAAGTGGTTTTCGGATAATTTAATTCGATCCTGGTCTCTTCGAAACGATCAACGAATTTGGCCAAAATTTGATAGTCGGTTATTTAACTATCAAATAACATCCATAAGCAATCACTAGGCCCATATTATAATTTTCCAAAATTTATTTCCAAAATATCTTTATAAGATATATATTCAAATCCCTTCCAAATTTTCAATATTTGAGACAACTCAAATACTTATCCATATCAGGATATTTCAAACCATCTCTTATTTCAACACTTAGAAAAATATTTAAAAATATATTTTTCTAAACCCCTTACTTCTCAACTCTTAGGAAAGTTCCATTTATTTCTCTTCTCTCAAAATCCTTCACAATTTATATTGTAAATTCCTTAACTAGTTTATAATGAATTCTATAAGTCCCGGGGTTCCTTAATTAGTTTCCTTTAATATATTTTTTAGAAACGGGTACATTATTAACAAATAGAGAAAAAAACACATATACTTCCATAATATGCCTCGTCAAAACATTTGTCAATAATTCCAAATATCCATTTATAACTTCTTTTATGAATCCTAATTCATTTTTTTTCGAAGTTCACTTTTATTTTAAAACTTCAAAAAATTTCCTTATATTTTCCCAAATTCCATGTTGAGAATTTCTATTATAGATCCCATCTACCGAATAAACCCCGCTCCCAAACCTCGAGAAGATTTATAAATAAATTTAAATCATTCCAAAACTCTATATATATAGATAATTAGTATTTTAAAAAGAATAATAATTTATTTTTAAAAACATGTTCAAGTAATTATTTAAAATATCAAAACACTTATTATAAATATCAATAACTCATTTTTAGATAAATAAACCGATTTACAAAGCCGATTATAAAAATTAGAATTTAATTTCAATTAATATTAGATATTTTGAAAAATTCACTTCTGAAGTATTTCAATACTAACTAGTTTAAAATTACATAGTTAAATAAATAGAATTTCCCTTTTTAAATCAAGACTTAACTTCTTAATAAAATATATTTTTAAAATCCCAATAACCAATTCAATTTATAAACCCCTCTCGATTTACAACACATCGATCCCATTCCGATTCTCTAACCATCCTCACTTTTCAAAAATAGAATTCACTATTTTTCCAAAAAATCTATTTTTCATATCCTGATATAAATTCACCCTGTAAAATTATATTCCAATTTATAAATTAATTTTCATTTTCCCTTGTTTATAAACATTGTTTATAAATTTATAACTCCTTTGAGTTTCACTTGTTTATAAAACTAATCCCATTTATAAAAACTCATTTTATAAATCCATTTCTTAATAAATTCCATATATTTCACAAATCTATTTAAAATATCGATTTCAACTCCTTTTCATATTTTCCATAAATATTGTTTAAAATCCCTCGTTTAAAAATCCTTTATATAAATTATTTCAAAATCTCTATTTAAAATATTTTTACGAATAGTTAAATACAAACCAAAATTAATTATTGTTTTTATTCAAATCAATTTCTTAAAAATAATCCAAATTCCGTTATAAATATTTTTTATATTCAAAATCACCTTTTAAATCCTTTCAAATTCGAAAAATAATATTTATGGTATTTAAAATACACAAAGTTAGGCCAGTGCTACTATAACATCCAATAATTCACATCACAATAATAATCTATAACAGATTATTCTAACACATCATATATTATTATATATGAAAAACAATCAATATAAATTTGAGGAATCTAGTTGGATCCCTCCAACCTATTTCCTTACATCCACAGATGTTAATACAACATAAAAATACCAATCCCACTTCGAGGGGGATATCGAGGTATATAGGGTCACCCGCTATTATGCGGGGCACATAGGGTCTCATCCGCTCCAACAGTGGGAAATATATCCAACTACTAATATATATTACTATATATATAATATATATCATTCAACAGAAAATAATTTATAAATTCAACCAAGCATCCAAAATTAATTTTAACTATTTAAAATTAAATTCGGAAATCCAAGTGAGTGAGAATTTCTCACCTTGATTTTTATTTTGCTAATCGTTCCAATATAAATTCTTTCGTTCAAATTCCGTAGCTCCGAACCCACACGATTTACTCCGTTCGATTTAAACCTCGTAAAAGCAAAATTGAATTATATAAGTTAACTATTTCAATTTTAATTGTAATTAAATTTACTAATGACACTTAAGCTAGTTAATTACCTTAATTAAACTAACCACTCATCAACAATCTGAGACAGCACTTCCAACTCCTCCTCATCCCCTTTTGGCCGACATAACCCACCATCACTTATCCTATCATCGATGAACAATCCATCAACTAGAGTCGCAACCTGAAGGCTCAGCCAGCAAATGAAGGAAATCGCGAATCTCTTCATAGGTCACACTCCACCAATATCATCACCGAGCCACCTTATTTCGCCTGCCGATACTTTCCACCACCCTAAACTCGCCTCAGATCAGTCGCCTAATCGCGACTCCTAATCCTTCCTTCGAAAACTGAATCGCAGCTCCTTCCCATGACCGCGACCTAGCAACCTAACCATGACACGCATTCGCCTGCGACAACTCCCCCCCTTCGCGCGGGGGCTACTCCAGCGCGATTTCAATCGCGCGATGTGTGTATGTGTGTGTGTGTGTGTTTGTGTATTTAGAGACAAGCTGATTTTTTTAATTTTAATTTTCGATTTTTATCTCGTTCGAACTGAAGAAGGGAGGAAAGTGATAACGTGTTTTAAACGAAAGAAAATGAAAGTCAAAGTATAAGCTTGAGTAGGTAGGTTGGCTGATGGAACTGTGATTGAAATATATTATTTAAATTTTCAAAATATCTAGATATTTTTATTACGAACCCTGATCGAGGTGCGCCACCTGACATTCCTAATGTTATACCGCTATTCCGAACCCAATGGAACAAGTTTCGAAGCCTAATTCGATCGTATGTCGAAGATAGCTTTTTAAACCGACTATTTAAATTAAATTCAATTAAATTAATTCTAGGCGTTTGCAGATCGTATGACCCAACGGTAAACCCAAACGCTACGAAATTTAAAATCCGATAATAATACACTATTATGGATCCAATAGAACTAGTTTCGTCGAATTCCGAGAATATGTCCCGGATTACTATTTTAACGCGTCGATTAAATCGACGATTTCTAAAATTTACGAAATCACTTGAATTTTTAAATCTTACTAACTAAATTATAATCCAAATCCAATATTTAAAACCATTTAAATATTCAAAATCCAAGGACGAAAAATCCGTGTCGTTACATTTATTCTGTTGTACTTTGCAACCTTCTCTTTTGCCCCTAAATTTTATTTAATATTTCCAAGTACAATTTGCATAAGGAGTTTAATTTTGGATGTTAAAATAGAATTATCCTAAATACAAGTTTTATTTCACTTTCAACAAGGTATGAAAATAGAAATTTCAAAGCTAAAACAATATTTTTTTTCTTATTATTATCTATGTTCAGTGTACAATCACCCTTGTTGGATAGTAAAATTCATATCCACGAACACGTCAACTTTTCCTACGCGAAACATATGGCCCTTGAAATTCAGAAATTCTCTCAATTTTCATAAAAACCTTTTTCTCCCTTTTAATCAAACTTGCAAAATAGTTTGAAAATTTCAAATGCATTTAAACACCATTTTTTGAAAGTATTTAAACAAATTTTTTAAAAGCATTTAAACACAACCTTTCAAAAATATTTCAACATAGTTTTTTGAAACATTCGCCTTTCCATACATAAAATAAATCAAGCCATATTCTGATGTAATTTGGACTCAATCAATGATTTAATGCATATTATTAACCCTAGCAATGTGTAGTTAATCCGATTTAGGGAACCTTTCCTTTTACTCTAAAACGACAAACAACTTGCAAGCATATTTATAAATTTTTGACTTTAAGGCATATGGATAGTGACCTATGATTTCGCAACAAACCTTCCCTGCCCTCCCTTGCTTAAATTTATTTTTTCCAAAATTCTAAAATTTTGGGATCTAAGAATTCTTTATTCTTATTGCTAACCTAATTTCCTAATTAACTTCTAGCTTTAATAGCATATATTGCTAGTTAAGTTTTTTATGAGATTTCCATATTTACACTGTTTTCCAATATGTATAGCGGTCAAAGCCCATCTAAACCATCAACACAGCAATAAAAGAGGAACATATCTCATATCATATCGTATGCGTTTTCAATATCCAAAACGAGACAACTAGTGATTACAACCTAAATAACCTAAATGAAAATGCTTGAAGCTACCCTTCAACATCAGCTGGTGTCAATAATGTTGTGGTCCTATCACTTCTTATTCAATGAAGATGGACATTTCTAGTATGTCATTCTACTATAATCCACATCTCTTAATTTACCCCCTTGGCTCCCAATAAATAACATCCATCTATTACTTCAATCATTTATAGTTGATTATGGTATAAATTTTACATTCACACACTACGGTGGATAAGAAATGTACACTATGCACATTTCGAATAACTAATTGGAAAATTAGATTGGTGGAATAACTTTCCTACCACTTAACTTGCCTTCTATAACCTTGAGTCAACCAATATCCTTTATCTGTGTTTGCCATCTTATTACTCACTTCTACAATCATAATACTACCTTATCCTTGATCTTTCATGCGAGTATACCCTAGGACTCGTAAAATTGTACTTTGATACCATTCCTCATTCCTTTAAGGGTTCTTCTTATTGAAGGAACTGGGCCAGCTCGCAGCGGAAGAAATGAGTGAATTTCAAAAAATTTAGCCATTTTGGATCTTTAATGGGCCTATGAAGTCTAAATATACTTAGAACTTTTCTAAGTTTCTTTTAAATAAAATCAATATTTTATTTGATTTTATAAATAAAATTTTACTTCAATTTAATGTGCATGTAAATTAGAGTATATCAAATATACTCTTATGTACATAATTGTGTGTAACAGTAGTTTATTAAATTTATTTAGAGAAGGAAACTTTTCGTTTCCTATCTCTTAAATTATTCAATTAATGACGGGGCATAAATTTATTTAGAGAAGGAAACTTTTTATTTCCTTCCCCTTAACTTATTCAATTAATGATGGGCATAAATTTTATGGAGAGAGAAACCTTTCATTTCTCTCTCTTTAATTAAGTTGATTGATGATATGAATGTCATTAATTACCAACATATATATGTCATGAATAGAAGTTTAAATAAATATGTTACAGTGTAAATTCTGTAAGTGCAACATGATAGGGGTTATCAATTGATGGCAAGGTGTAGAATATAAACAAAATTAAATGGATAACTAATCACATAAAGGAAAAATGAAAAATAAATAAAGGGTAACAATGATGATTGAATCAATTTACTATTTTGTAAACTTAATTAATGTAGCATATAATTGAAAAATTATAGGCATCATAATATAGGGATATAAATAGAAGAAAATAAATATATGTATATATTATTGCCTGATTTAAATTGTTTCCTCCTTTTGGAAAGAAGTCCAATCATATCCTTTGACAATATGAAATACATGTAATAAATTTTATATATGCAATCATATATATATAATTAATCATGTATATATAAGATTAAATTAACTCTTCCTACTTGATAAAAAATAGAGATTTATAGCAATCAAGTCAAAAGTAGGTTTATCGTCAAAACATTAATATTCAATAAATTATCTCTAATTAATACAAATTAGAGACTATTATAATCAAATTAAAATTTAGATTTATTGCCAAAACATCTACCTTTTTTTTAATTTCCAAAATAATACAAACACATAATACATACATGTGAACTTTCAAATCTAAAATTACATTTTGTTTTATATGGTTTAAAACATGAATCTTCAATAAAACGTTATGATGTTCATAAATTTTTTTTAGCTTAATTTGTTAAAGTAAAATCCAATCAAAATAATATGAGCATACAAAATTTTAGATCTAAAGGATTATACTTTGAATTGAATGTTTACAATATAAATCTATAATAAAACATTGTATTTAGGCATATATAAATTTTAATTCTAACTTAACAAAATAAGAACCCAATTGATAAATTGAACATACAAAATTTATGATCTAAAAATTAGACTTTAAATTAAATGTTTACAACATAGTTCCAAAACAAAACATTATATTTAAACATATGCAAATATTATTTTTGATTTATTAAATAAAACACTAATTGATTCATTCAACAAACAATTCAAGCTACACAAACAATTCTCGACTTAAATGAGGCAGTGATATGTACATACAAATTATGATGATTAAATTTCTCTTTCAACAAACAATACATCAAATATCATTATCGATTAATGAATAACATACCTTATTACCCAAAGCCTTGAAGAAAATCTTGAAAATGGACTCCCCTTAGGATGTTGCCTAGAAGTCACACCTTGAATGATGATATCTCCTCATATCTTCAAGATCCCCATCCTATCCTTACAAGAGATGGATGAACCACATTTGTTTTATTTATTTTTGATGTTTTCATATGGAGTTGAAAGTTGGAATTTTTTTTCTTCCATGAAAAGTTAGGATGAGAGAAAGAAAAAGAATGAATGAGAAAGAATGAATTGTACACATAGAATGAATTATAGAATATGTTTTATTTAAAAGAAGGAAACCTTTCTCATTCTTTAATTAATTAAAACTTCTCTATTAATTCTCTTCATTAACTTTCTCTTTTCACTCCTATTTCTTTACAGGTATGGCTGAAAATTACATGCCATCAAATGACATAAGATTCCACAAATTAACGCATGCAATTATCTTTTATTTAATTACAATGATATCATATATCAATGCGTGCAAATATAACTTGTATAAATGCATTCAAATAATTACAATTAACTCCCAAACATCAAATAAGATAAATAATAATTAATATTTCTCAAATACTAATTAATTTATAACTTTTTATAAATTAATTAAATTATGTGATTTTTCGGAGAATCCATCATTACGGTTGTGCGACTCAAAGGTGTAGATTCAGCCGGCGATTAATATTGAACAATTCAAATATTAACGTTCACACATCACTTAGCAGATGGTGTGACATTTTGGCTGAATTCATAGCTTACACATCTTTTGGTAAAATCCAATTTTACTTATTATAAACGGTACCTAATAGTGACAATTATTTACACCAATTCTCTTCATCAAAACTATATCACTTTGGATTTGTGGAATTTGGTAATGGTCAAAATTCCAATATCATCCACATTTAACTTTATAGTCCAAACACAAAGTCCTTGGTTCAATAATAACAATTATTATTAACCAAAATGCTCTAGCCAGAGACTTTGACTTTGAGTTGACTTGAGTTGACCATGATACTAACCTCATATAACTGAGGAGACGAATTGTAAGGACCCGATTCTTCAACTTTCGAAAATCGACATCGATACGTCCACTGTATCAACTGCCGAGCAAACGAATGCCGGAAAATCGAATTCTTAGGGTTTTAAAGAAGAGGTAGAAGAAAAGATAAAAGAGAAAGAAAAGATAGAAGAGAAAGAAAAGAAGAATAACAGAACAACATCAGAAACAGAAACAATATCAGAATCTCACATTCGCAGCGGAACAATATATAATAGATAAATCAGTAATCTTTTGAACAAAGAACTATATCAGTTTTATACATACATCAACAGAGTCAATATACAACTCAATACAACACAGCACATCAATGGACAGTTGTATAACTTGTCCTCATACAGAATACACAGCGGAATATATAACATCAGATACAAATACTACGTCTCGCCATCCAGCTTGCTTCCAAAGCTCCAGAATATCCTGATAACCTAACTCTAGACTGCCCGTGTGGAAAATTGGTGGGTACCCAGAGCTTAGAAGGGAAACAATAAACTCCGAGTCAGTCATGGTGACTGGTGTGAGATCGTAAAACAGTTTTATCTTTAAAACAACAAAGGAATATTTTAAAATAGATTCGCAATGCTTTTGGAAAATGAGACTACCATAAGGCCTCCCGCACACACACACACAATGCAAACGCAGAATCGGAGGAGATTTCTCCTTATGATAGTCAAAGATGCTTGATACGCAAAATCAAATCATTTTTGATATTATTATTAGTGCATAGTGTAGGAACATTTCGAAAGTATAATATTAATCTTAGCCAACATACGACCAGTATCGTATGCCTACTATAGCTACTATGTTCAATAGCAGGTTACCGCCACATTCCATAGCAGGTAATACAACTAAAACCGTACACGTCACATATTGTTTCTTTGGATTTCCAACAAATACTCGGGCTAAGGAACTTCCTATTCCACGAACAGAACGCCTCTGGAATGACGTCCCGAGAAATAACCTAACATTACGGTTAGATCTCTGCTAACACAAGGTCGGGTTACCTCTGCAAAAATAGGTAACTACTGACACGCGTATGCCATCCCCCGATCGTCACCGATCTTCCCGAGGACCCTCGATTTCCAACTACCACAAAGTAATAAACTCGCAGCATCTACAGAGGTTAAGTATCTGGGCTCCATACCATGATACCACCTTTATCCAGAAGGAATGACATACATTAAGGGGCGCTACTCCCTAGAACCTTGCTGCATCTTTCCTGTTTTGACCATTTCCGGGGTGTGAGGCTCGACGAAGTCTCGTCCACAAAGCTACGCTTTTCAAAAGCCATGCTTCGGGTCAAACAAATGATCAACCTATGATCACAAAGATAAATGATCAAACAAATGATCATATCACAAATGATCAAACACTGATCATCACACAGCAACACTCAGCATGTCACGTTACCAAATTGGGAGTATATCGCTGATAAATTTCAACTACATAACCTCTGAGCTCGTACGTCTCAGAGAAGGGTGTTAAGCTAAGAGAATAAATTCTCCGCCACCAATAGAAATGTATTTGAAAGAAATCAGCTTTATATCTCAATTTGTAACGTCAGACACACAATCCATACAAGTCTGTTCCGGGATCGAACAGAACCGAAGGCACTTCTCACGAAGCCCTTGCAATTCCGGATAATTTTCAATCACGTCCGGACTTCCCGTCACTAAGGGTGATAAAACCTCTAAATCGGAGATCAGCCGATGTAGAGTAACTCGACGGTAATCCTTCCGTTTTCAAAAATATCCGGTCTTCAACACCGGTCATCAAATGCAATTCATAACGACGTATCACATATTCGGAATGGGTTATACGACCCCATGGTCCTTTCCCGGCTAACCCGAATAGTGAGCGTTTATTCAATAATAAGTGTGGCATTCAAATTCAAGCAATTCACACAAATACCCATTCAAGGTAATTATTGATAGTCGGTTATTTAACTATCAATAAAGATGCGCAACATCATCAGATTCCAAATAATTTTGCCAAATTATTTTATCTTCAAAAATATCTTTACTAGATATAAAATTTCCACACTTCGAAAATAAATCAATATTTATTTTTTTTAAACGAATTCCCATTTCTTTTATAAATTCCATAGTGAATTTATATTTCAAAATATCTACTGATATACTATTTTCAAATCGATTTCAATATTCACTTTCGACTTATCTTTAGAAAGATAATTTTCAAACGTTTATTTCATATTGAAAAAAACAATTCCATACTTATTTAAAAATAAGTAATTCACAAATCTATTTATTTTCAACATTTGAAAATATTCGATATACTTAAATCAAAATTAAGTATAAATTCATTCTTTAAGGAAATCTATTTGAGTCAAAACGAATGTTACATAAAACATCGTTACGACGACTCAAAACCACTAGTATAGGGATTCAGAATTTAGATAGATATATAAATCCCAATATTAGATAAAAACATTTCTTTTCCGAAATCATTTACTATAACAACAGTGTTATAGTCTACCATTTCCATTTTTTTTTCCGAAAACGTCTATTTCAACAATGAATGTTGAAATCTATGTATTCGATATCTTATACATTTAAAAATATCTTTTTAAAACAGTTAACTTTGTTTTAGAACATCATTTTCCCAAAAACATATCTGTTTTATTCAATAATATATTCACTGTCCAAAATCGTGAATATAATTCTCTTAACCAAATTTTAATCATCTTTGCACATTTTATTTCAATAAAAATTCGCTATCCAAAATCGCGGATATATATTCTTTAATAATCTCCTATATTTAATTTATCAAATTCAATTGATTTCGAATTTATAAAACAACGTTTATAAATTCTATTTCTATTTTGTAACAACTTTGATTTATAAATCTTCTTTATTAACTTCTATAATTCACTTATCAAAATAAGTGATTTCAGATTTATAAACAACGTTTATAAATCACATTTATACTTTATAATAATTTCAACTTATAAAAAATCATTTGATTAGCAAATTCTATTTATATCCCATCTAAGTGCAAAAATCTAATTTATAAGTAAATTACTTATAAATCTTTTATTTGACAGTTCCATCCATTTTATACTTCAAAAATTATAAATCTATAAATTTCATTTACTTACAAATTCCATTGATTATTCATTTTTAACACTTATAAAACTCGATTTATAATTCCAATATTTTTAATTTATAGGTATCAATTTTATACATCATTTATATACATTGTTTTTAATAATTCAAAAATCCAAATTTAAACTATTTTATAAATTACTTAACTATTTATTTCAAAATCACCTTTCAGTTATATTTCACAAACATTATATTTTTATAACTTTAATATTTATAACATTTATTTATCTAAGATAAATAAATTCAAAATTTTAATAAAACGTATACTTTCTAAAAATCACTTTAAAAATCTCTTTTAAAATCAACATCGTTATTTTTAAACTTTCAAAATTGGATCCGATGATGCAACGCACCAATTAGTCCATCACAACATTCAATATCATATATCAATATGATAACATAATATACATCAATATCTGCAAATAATTAAATACTGGTGAGGAATCCAGTTGGATCCCTCCAACCTGTTTCCCTGCATCCAAAGATGTTAGCACAATACCAATTCCACTTCGAGGTGGAATATCGCGGTATATAGGATTTATAAAATATCATCCGCTTAATAACGGCGCAATAGGGTCTCATCCGCTATACGAGGCGGGAAATCAATCAATCCAATATATACATATGCCAATATGTATATATTGCTATATATATAATATTATATATACTATCACATACAAACAGCCAATCAAATCAATCAATAACTGCAATTTATTTTGAGTGAGAAGATCTCACCTTTGCTTTTATTTGCAATCCAATTTCCATTCCAGTTTGTTTTCTCGACTTTATTTGACCTTGTATAGACAATTTTATACAATCGGTTAATATTCGAAATAAACCGAATACTTAAATCTGCCATTTTAAAATCTTAATTTAACTAAGATTTTCAGTTAAACAAATAATTTCATTTTATCGAATGATTTATTTTAAACGAATTTTCTATTAACTACAAATTTAAGTGTAAATTAACTTTATACTTAACTTAAATTAATTGTTTCTTAATTCATTAAAACTAGATTAAAACTAGATTGCTTTAAAACTTGGTTTACTTGCTTTAAAACTGAAATAGCTTCCTCTTTTAAAAACCAGACAACACAACTACCTACACGAGCCAATCCCCTAGGCAACTCGACCTAACACTCGAGTCATTCACCAACTCTCACGAACCAGCTCCTTCGAGTCACTCTCGCGAAAACACGAACATCGCCCCGGGCTTCCTTCTTCTTCCCCAAAGACGCAACCCCCAGTCAAAATCCAACTACCCAAAACGTGTACACGCTCATCTGTGCACGTGCACTCGCCGTCGACGAAGCTCCGGCAAACTGCGCTCCCTCCGGCATGTCATATGCCATCACCACACACGATTCAACAACCAACCCGATGCCAAACACTCCAGAGCGAAATCGAGCCACTCCTTCGAAAATTGGAACCTGACATCGCCAATAAAAACGCCTCACAACCACGCCTCCGACCACAAGAGCTCGCACAACCTCGTCTCCAGCCTCACCAGACTACTACGCTTCCAACTCGCCTAGTCCGGCGCCACTCGATCGCCCCTAGACCTCGCGGTGAACCCGATTCCAACCCCACCCTTAAACCCTATATACATCTCGTTCTGCCATCACCGGCCATGGAAAAATTCTTGAACAATTTTCTCGACTTCGCCATCGTTCACACTGGCTCCGAGTAAAATCTCAATGCCTAAATCGACTTCGTTCGCCAGAGATTGAATAAAACCCAATTTCATTCTAATGCGAACTGTTCTTGAGTTACTTAACTAAAAATCTTCATTCAAGTTTTAAAAATCATCATTTGAAGTTTAGATTCAGGTTATAATCCTGAATCAATATTTCACAACAACTAATTTTTTTAGCAAATTTTGTTTGATCACCTGTAAACAATGTTACAGTGGAAATATAACCTACTGTATGTTTAATTGCTTTATAAAATCTTGTTTAAGGATTAAAACACTTGATTTATTTGAAACCCCGGGCTTGTCAGTGATTTAAAACAAATAAACTTTAGTTTTGAAAACGATTTAAAATCCCTGTATAATGTTTTACAGGGTACACAGAGTTTACTGGGATATCATACACTGGAACATGAACAAGTAGTTTGTAATTAAAGTTTTTAATAAGCTTGAATTCCTTTACAAGATTATGTTACTCACCTGTCAAACTGGAAACAGAGATTTATATTTTTGTATTTTAAAGGATGCAGTTTTGTTCTTCCCAGATCTTCTTTCCCTCTTTTGATTAGTTGAATAACCTTGCTCCAGTTTGTTGAATAAGGTGATGTTTACTTTTATTTCTTTTTATTTTCTTTTCTGATCTTTGCAAAAATTTGTTGAACGTATAAACCAAGACAATTGCCATGTATATAAGGAGGACATACATGCTCAAGTAGAGTACAGAGCATCATTGTAATGTATACTTATTCTATACAAGCTTTGTACTTTGTAGTGATGGGTAGGCTTGAAAACATTAAATGCAAGCATGTATTCTCAGCTGAAATTTTCCTTGATGTTGCTAAAGTAAATGGCATTAAATGAAAGCATTGTTATGAAATGTTCCCTTGTATTTACAGCATGCCGTGTTCATGCTATATATATTTATAAGTACTATTTTGTTTAAATACTTTACTCTCTTGTATTTCTTGTTCCCTTTGTACGTTACAGCCATCTTATCATATGGTTGCAAGTGCTACTTCCTTTGTTTTGTTTTGCTGAATACTACATTTCACCATATGTTTGAATGTATATTTCTTTTAAATGTATATGTTTGTTTTATTACTTATGAATATGAGTGAACTTCTATTTTTATTTTATTGTTAAGGTTTAGCAAATGGTTTACTTTCTTATTTTTTTATATTTGTTCAAATATCTATTTTAAATGTTTATTTTTACTTCAATACCTATTATTATTTATTTATTATTAATAAACCATTTAAACTTAGATTTAAACTCGAATTCTATATATATAATGTTTAAATTTAAATGATTTAACAATTTTTAATTTGGCTCCGGGGAAACTCGCTTACTTTATCAATTAATTTGCTATTTTTATTCAAAAATCTCAATAATTATTAATTTGAATAAATTTAAAATTCGGGGTCGTTACACGAATCCTCTTTTGAATAGTGCTTTACTTCCAATACTTCCACTCGACCATACTATAACCACTCGATGGAACGCCATGCCATGATTTGACTATAATCAAAGCGGAGCTTTCATATTGAAAATCCATAGTGTTCTTAAGTCGAGAGAATTGTGTAAATCAGTCACATCGATATTTTCTGTTTGACCTTAGTTATATTAACCAACAAAAAACTATCGAGTGAGTCATTCCACAGTTATCCAATAACTATCAGTACGTAACACCTAGGTGCCCACAACGGTCATGATTAATACACTGCCCATCATTTGGAGAGCGTTACATACTCTATTCTCAACGAATACATCGATATCCAGTCTCGATGCATCTTGACTAGGAACATTTGAAATGGTATATTTGTTTTATTATGATAAATTACTCACGGTTACAACACTTTGTAACTACTATCACAAAATATGCCATTTATGGATTTTCTATTAAATATACTTTTAATTAAATTGATTAATTAATATAAACACGTTATATCAAGTATATAATAGAAAGAAAATACCTTTATTTCGAACAAGATTGGTCAACGAGTTAGATATATGTAACAAATTACATAATTTCCCCTAGGGCATACCCTAAACTTTATCACTTATAACTTCCGCACATCTCTAATAAAATATTCTTATGTTCATATGGATATTCCTTATATACAATGTGGATTCTTTGTTGCTACCCTACAAGCATTCATAACTCTTTTATTCATACCCTAAACTTTACCTCGTCTTGATTAGACAATCATTCATATCTACTCCATATCAAAATTTGGTTTGGTTTTCACTACTCTTTATAAAACTAAAACTTCATCATCATGAAAAATTTCCCTTTTCAAAGACTTTCTATAACAATGGTTTACTTCTTTAAAAGTAGAATTTTTAAACTCAAAACATTTATTTATGTTCAAAAACTCAAACCATTTTTTTTCAAAAACATCTTCTACAACTTAAAAAAAATAAAAACTAGAGTAGAAAAGAATAACATCCATCCTATTATATTCCTACTATTCATGCTATTTCACCTTTCAACCATAATAGAGATTCTAATAGCCAAGGGAAACTTCTAAAAGATACGTGCAATTGCTTCATCAATCTAAGCACCTATCTAAAACATATGTGTAATTACTACACATATCCATGGAATTTATCCATTCTTCCATCTGATTCTTATTATTTTTCTCATATATTATTTCTAAGTACATTGCTACCCCTATTATAAATTCCTAACATTGTTTCCATCTAAATTTCTTAATATTGCTACTATCAAAATTTCTCTTACCTAAATGACTTCTACCAAATAGCTTTTTTCCTCTTTTATTGCATTCCCTATTTACTCATTGAAGTGTGTTCGCCTCCTGCTTTAGTTATTAGAATTTTCTTCATTAACATGAATATATATATATATATAAATCTATTTCAGCTATTATTTTCAATATTTTCCTTATAAGGAAATATTCCTGTCACGACCCGTGAATTTCGTTGACTAAGTCTGTCATAATTTCCATAATTTATAGTAAAATGAATGTTAGGAATTAGATGTAGCAATTGTAATTAAAAGTTAACAATAAAAAAAATTATATATATTTAAAACGAAATTCCAATTCAATAAAATAATGTAAATGTTATGATTTGATTTTTAAATAGAAATATGAGAAACAAGAGTAAGTATTGAATAATATGTTATTTATTTATGGTATTGAATAAAAATTGGTAAGCCAATTGTAATTAATGGTAATAATGTGATATAAGCTAATAAATTAGATTTCAATGCAACACCCATTAATGAATGTAATTGAAAAAGGATTTAGGTAAATGTATACTAGGTTATAAATCAAATAGAAGGAAACAAATGTATATATCGAATTGATTAATGAATAAATATACATTGAATAGTAATTGAATGTACAGTTAATGGAAATTGTATAAAAATCAATAATGATAATTAGATGTGCCTTATTGATAATTAATTCCATAATGGAAAGAGTAAATGTATTCATTTGAATATAAAATTGCAATTGGGTAGGGATTGTTAAGTAACAATGTTAATGCAAGGTAAGTGATGCTAAATTAAAGTCAATAATAATGAATAGTGATTAATTCAAAATTTGTAACATATATTTTAAATTACCTGCTTATTTGTTAATGGAATTAGAATTTGTAATAAGTGATAATAAAATAAATGAAGGTTACACTGAAATAAAATAACGTTCATTAAATGTTGAGTAATCATAGGGTCATATTTATTAAAAGCGTTACTTTAATAATGTGGATTAAGTGAGGAATTAGTACTAGAAGCATGTAAAGTAATAACTAAAAGGGAAATACGTTATAAATTGATTTTACCTAAACTTAAGTGTAAGTTAAAGGTTGAATTTGGAACTTATCCATTTAATTTGAAACTTATTAGGATAAAATGGGATTCAATTTATAATGAGGGTTTATTTTAAGAAATCGAAATAAATTCTTTAAATGAGAGAATTAAGCTACTTTAAACTGAGATGGGAATTTGTTTAAAGAATTACAAATTAATAAGTAAATCAAGATGGTAAAATTTATGAATTATAGAATTTGAACCTTTAATATTGAGTTAATTTATTTAGATTATAATAGTTGAATTTATTGCAAACGAATGAACTCAAATATGTAATTATTACTGTAATTTAAAATTTTAGTTGAAAACGGGAAATATTTATGTGATAATTTTAAATCCAATGGTACGCCCTTCTATTTGGAATTATGAATGAAATAATTATGGGTAAATTCAATTTAATAGAAATTTTGGAAATTTATTTATAAATTTGAATTTTATGAGATTGAAAATTTAACGCTAAAAATTTATGATTGAATCAACATTAAAATGACATCTGAAATTGTTTAATTTCTTTAATTGTTTAAGAAATAAAAATGATAAGAATTGTCTATTATAGAATTAAAATTTGGAAGTTGATTTAATTAATTAATTTTCAATTTATTTTATTAGTGGGAAAATAGCCATTTTGGCGATTGACTCGGATTTTGACGAAACCAGTTTCATCGGATCCGTAACGGTGAATTATAATAGTGTTTCAAGTTTCGTAGTGATCGGACTTGTTGTTTGATCGTACGGACTCGAAACGCCTTGAAATTTATGCATTGAAATCAACTGAAATCAATTTGGAAAATATTGTTTTAGCATAACTTCTTCATACGACGGAATTTGAACCTGAAACCTTTTCCGTTGCGTTTAAAATATTTTAAAACATCTATTTGGATATATGGGTTTACCTAATTTCGTTCCGGGGTCAGAACGGGCTTTTTGGGCCAACTATCGTTTAGCACGTATATAATTCGTGTCCATCTATTCTATTGCAGTTTGTCTATAAATAGGCTGTTATAAACCCTAAGCAGCCTCTATTCCTCATTTCTCTACGTATAGAAACTTCTGTACTCCTCTTCTTCAATGGCAACAAACAATTCTAGATCCAATTTCAAATACAAATCCAAAGCCTAAAATTTAAAGTCCTCAAAAATATATATATATATATATATATGCTGATGCTCTCGACGAGCGTAATTCAACGGCGTAATTCATTTTTCGATTCGGGTTGTAGTTTGACCAGATATTGGGCGTTTAGTTTCGGCCGTTCATCGCTCGACGACGAACGTCGTCGGATCGAAGATTCCCTTTTGGGTTTTGTAGAGATCGGCAAGTGGAATTCATCGGTGGAAATTGCAAGGTGGATCAACGGCTGGATCGTCAGAAATGTGCGATTAGGGTTAACGTTGGGTGGCGGCCGGCTGTGACAAGGGGGGGGGGGGACCTAGGGGGTTGCGTGCGGCTTGCCAAGGGGCGTTCGGCGGTGGTGGTCGGCGACCATATGGTGGCCGATGGTAGGAGCATGGGGCGGTCAAAGCTCGTTAAATGGCACATCTTTTGGGTTGGAACGGCAGGTAGGTGGAAGTTCGCGTGTGAGGCGGGAGATGGCTCGCTAACGTGTAAAGATTTTTGGGTATTTTATTTATTTTCTTTTATTTTATTTAATTTTGTTTCAACACGTTTTAATTTATAACTTTCACATACGGACTTAGATTCAAGCGCGATTTTTTTGGTTAGGATCGTAATAAAATTCCGAACGATTTGACGCTGGTTTGGACAGATTTGGAGACAGTTGAATTTTTGGGTTTAAATTGAATTTTTAATTCAATTTAAATTCAAAAGGTGAGTGTTTTAACCCACTCACAACTTCTAAGATTTCTTATGTTTGTTAAATTAACTATTGATGTGATTTAAAATTTATCTATGATTGTTTTGGCATATATTTAATCATCATCTCAGTTAGATAGCATTTATTTAAATTAAATTATTATTTAATTTTATTATTGCATATAATTTGCCAGTTAAATTTATTTATTATTGCATATAAACTGCCAGTTAAACAGTTATTAATTTTTATTGAATATAAACTATTCGTTGATGCCTGTTATATTTTATATGCTTTATATTGATGTTTTGTTTAAATTGGATGATGATTGTAATAAATGGTTGTTTATTGATATTTGGATGAATTGATGCTATATTTTATATTGTATAAACTGCAAGTTATTATGCATTTTCATTCCATTCGGGATTGCGGTTTGAAATGATATATAACCGTAAACTTTTATTTTTAAAACTACGGATTGAAATGATAAATATCCGTATCACTTGACCATAGGATAGAAAATTATATACAGGCACCGTGGTCTATATATAAAATATTTTAAAGTGATTTTCTATGGTTTGGAAAGAAATATACGGTTTAATAAACATTAAATTTTGATATTATATAAATATTATTTTATATATATGGTTAAATTCTAAAATTTAAGCTATGTATAACTTGATGATGTTTTAAGTTTGATTTACAAATATTACAAGTTGGAGCTTTATTTAAGTGATACTGAATTTATTAAATAAATATTTCTAAACTAATAATAGTAAATTGAATTAAGGTATATATAAGATTATCAGATTTGGTTGGGAATTTTGGGAATATTTAAAGTCTTGAGATATATCAAAATTGAAATGTTTTATTGAAATTAAGGTATTATTGTTTTCAAAGTATTGGTTTTCGAAATTGTTATAACTTTGAAAGTAATATGGTTTGAAAAATGAATTTATTTGAAATAGAATTTATTTAAGAATTATCTATGAATATATGGATTTGAAACCTATTGAAATTGAAAATTTAGAAATATGACTTCAAAATGTGGTTTGGGTTTAAGATGATTTAAAAGAATATTTCAAGTTATCTAAATTTAAGAAAGATTAGTGATTGGAAATTTGGTTTTATTTAAATAAGATATTATTGAATTGTTTTGGAAATGGAAATGATATATTATTGAATTGGGTTTTGAAATGGAAATAATACATTGATAATTTGGGTTTGAAATAGTGATAATATTTTGGTTTAAAGTATATACTATTTTGAAGTAAAGGATATGTTTGAAATGGCAAAAATATTTTGGTTTTAAAATATATACTATTTTGAAATAAAGAATATGTTTTGAAAGGGCAATGATTGTGTTTTAAAACTATATATTTTTAAATGACCATGGTGTTATAATAACGTTTGGTTGTTAAAGAGACCGTGATCGGTTATGGACATACTCTCTGTCGATACCGAAAACCACTTTGACAATTGTGTACGCGGTGGAGTTTCCAGAATGAAGTAGGATGGTGGTGACAATCCTAAGGTATATACGTGGACCTAACTCCCGTGAGTTGGCATAAGGTGGCTAAAACAGGAGCGATTGACGGACCAAGGAGGTAGCACCTCTGATCGGACACACTTCTTCGATACCATTCTATTACTTGTGATTTATTTGGTGGCCACCCTTCGAATTGGGAGTGTTGTTCGAGGTGGGCGGTAGTGGCTGCTATGCGTCACCACCAGTCCGGATGCGTAATTGGTATATCTACCCTGGCATTGCCTAGTTGTGCCATGTCACCTACCATAGCGAGCTTTACTACGATTTATGATTTCTCCCGTAGCCTGTGGAGTATCGAGGGTAGCCCCCATTTTGGGAGTATGCTAATACTGGATAGACTACTGGGACTATTACGTGTTAAGGGGAATATTGGGTCATTCCTTAATGCTATTTAAAAGTATGTTTATTTTATATTAGACATTATTATAATAACGAATATTACTACATAGTAAATAGTTTAACGGATCCTTAGGGGATGTGAATCCCGAGCATCTCTTAAGTTACTGCACTCACGTTAGACACTGGATAAGAGATGTCAAACTCCGTAAACATCTCCGACGCCGTTTACACTCATATTTATTTCATTGATTTAACTTACATAAGATCTTTTAGTTCTGACTCGAGTGTTTTGTCTTTTCAATTCGCTCGGGTTAGCCTGAGCATTTCAGGATTTGAAGGCTCTATTTCTGGAGGACGAAGACGAAGATTTTATTACTACTATTTATTATATCCCACTCACCATTGTATTCCGCTGCATTAATTATCATTCTCTGGTATGTGTAACTCTGCTATGTATTGTATAAGTATAATCAAATGTTTTGTAAAACAGCTTTATGAACTGTTATTTGATTATTATATTTTATCGTTCCGCTGCAAGATTCTATTTTGTTTCTTTTATTTCTCCACTTTTTATTATTTACCCCATAACAATCCACCCTTCTGTATGGTTTAAGTTGGCACGTATGTCTGCTTAAGCGTACAAAAAGGAGGGATGTTACAATTCCTCCTATCTTCACGATCGAGCATTCTTACTCTTCTATTCTCCTTACCTGTTTCAATTAAGTACCATTTCCATTTATCACCCGAAAGAATTTCAAAAAGGAACTTCCAAATTTATAAAAATAGAAAATATCATTGAGCCTAGCCTATGCTCTATTTTCAATTTATTTAAATGAATAATCACTATGTCAAAAACCTTTAAATCCAACCAGTTTTAAATCAAGAATTTCAAATTTTCTGTGCTTCTCAAAATAACAACTTCCCAATAAATCATTGGGAAACCCATTCAAAACGTTTCAAAAAATTTCAAAAATCTTTTTGCTAAATTCTTTCACATGGGATCGAACTTAGAAATGGACTTTAATTGCCCTTTCTTATGGACTCTCCTTCTTTTCTACTACCGTTTAAAAGTTGTGGTTGGGAACTTAACAACCATTATATAAATGGAACTCCTATTACATGCTATGAGTACTATGCTTATATTTTGCAGGTACCAAGTAGTTTTACATTCATAAAATAAATTTATAGCTAGCATCATCATATGATAAATATTGATTAATTATTAGGCATAAATTTAAACATAATTGATGACATAATGAATTTCATTCTTTGGATTCACACTAGAAGTCAAACATAAATAAAATAGGCCTCAAGATCTTGCGGTTCTAATCAACTTAAGTTATTCTTATAATATATACATATACACACACATATATATATATATATATATATTCCATTTGCCCTTTCTAATCAACTTAAACTTCAGATTCAACGTGAAGATACTTTTGTTTTCTTATAAGGACGTATATTACAACAATATATCATGTATAATTATGTCCAAATTGAAAGTGGTAGAATGAGATGGTTTTGTCAACAACAACATCATATTAGATCAAAATTGTATGTGGGACTTCAAGATGCATTGAATGCTGGAGAACATAATGCAAGTATGACATTTTCCCCTTCTCTTTGTTATAAAATATATACATATACATATAAAAACACACATATATGTATATATAATTTTATATCAAATTAATTTTTTTGATATAGGTAACATAGGCAGAAGAGTAATATTACCCCATTCGTTTAATGGAATTCCATGTAGTATGTACTAACGTTATCAAGATGCAATGGCTTTAGCACAAAATTTTGGAAAGCCTGATTGTTCATTACAACGACATGCAATTCTACATGGGATGAAATCATATCAGAACTATCACCTGGACTAACTTCCCAAGACCACTTAGATCTTACTACTAGAATTTTTCATGACAAATATGAAGAATTGAAGCATGATATCTACGACAAACAAATTCTTGGATTGATTGCAGCACATATTCATGTCATCGAATTTCAAAAAAGAGGACCACCCCATGCTCATATGCTTATTATTCTAGACTAAGAAGATAAATTACATAGCCTAGATGATTATCATGCTATTGTAAGAGCTGAAATCCTGAATTGTGATGAAGAACCAGAGTTGTACAACACCGTCATTAAATAGATGCTTCATGGGCCATGTGGAAGAGAACGACCAAATGCTTCATGTATGAAATACGGAAATTGCAAAAATAAATATCCAAAGCAGTTTTTGCTATGTACTATTCAAGGTAATAATTCATATCCTATTTATCGAAGGCGGGATAATGGTATAAACGTCGCACTAGACAATGATGTTGTTGGGTTGTTCCATATAACCCATGGCTATTGAAAAAGTATGGTTGTCACATAAATGTTGAAGTTTGTAGTAGTATCAAATCTGTCAAATATTTATATAAATAAGTATACAAAGATCCAGATCGTGTGACAATGGAAATTCATCCAACGTTGAAAACGATGAGATTCAAAAGTTTTTAGATGTAATGTTGATATGTCCCCAAGAAGCCTTTTGAAGAATTTTTGAATTCTCATTGCATTCAATTTATCCTTTAGTTCAACGTCTACAGATACACCTTCCAAGCAGGCAACAAGTGACTTATCATGCTAACCAAATAGTTCATGATGTTTTATTGGATGAGAACCTCTCTATATCAATGTTAATTGAATTCTTTAATACAAACTCACAAGATTGAAAAGAAATGCATTTTTATCCTGTGAATTTCCAAATAAATACACATGCATATCAGATATTAAAAAGTGGCGATGAAGAGCATCACATAAAAAGATCATAGGACGAATTTACAATGTTTCTCCATCAAAAGGAGAATGTTACTTCTTGCGAATTCTTTTGAATCCTGTAAAAGGACCAACATCATTTGACTATCTTCTAACAATTGATGGTATCAAATACCCAACGTTTCGACAAGCAGCGGAATAGATGGGATTATTTGAAGAAGACCAAAGTATAAGGGAATGTTTGGTTGAAGCATCAAACACGCGAATGTCGTCATCTTTAAGAAGATTATTTACAATGAACTTAATTTATTATATGCCAATGGGAGTCATAAATTATGGGAATAATTTTCTATTATGGTTGAAGACTATCCAAGTTCAAGCACAATGGCTCGACCTATACTTGAAAATCATCTTCTATATGATCTTAATGATATAATAATGAATCATCAGAAATTAGTATCTGACTTTGATTTTCCAAGTATTAGGAATGATATAAAAGATAATTCCCTTGCATCAAAATTAATAGAGGAGCAATATTCTATAGTAACACCTAAAGTGGACTTTACATTTACTAAGAAGTTAAATGAATGTCAAAAATATGCATATACTACAATTACTAATGTCATTTACAATAAGGAGAACAAAATCTATTTCATAGACGGTCTAGGTGGGATGGGAAAGACCTTTCTTTATCGAGCTGTACTTGTAAAACTTAGACAAGATGGTTTAATTGCACTTGCAATGGTTACATCGGGATAGCCACAACAATCTTACCAGGTGGTCGAACAGCACATTCTGGTTTAAAATCCTAATCAATCCAACTTCAACATCAATGTGTATGATACCTAAACAGTCTGAAGTAGCCAAATTATGAGGTTAACGGCCGTTCTTATTTTGGATGAAGCAACAATGAACCACATATATGCTTTCGAAGCATTGAATAGAACATTAAAAAACATATTGGGAAATGACATGCCATTTGGAGGTAAAGTTATAATCATCGGAGGAGATTCTAGAAAAGTTCTACCAGTTGTACAAAATGGTACAATATTAAAAATAATTGATGCATGCACAGTTAAATAGTCATTATGAAAACATGTAGAAGTGATCCATCCCACTCAAAATATGAGGTCCAAAGAAGATCCATTCTATGCAAATTTCCTAATACGGTTGGTGATAGAAATGAGCCACATATATGTGAGATCAAGATAAGAATTCCAAAAGAAATGGTTATACCATGGGAAGATGAAAAATCAATAACCGCTCTAATAAATTCAACTTTTCAAACTTATATGTGAATGCATTCAATATAAAATATATGATTAATGGGCTTTAATAACACCACTTAATGAAAATGCGGATATGCTAAATAATCAAGTTATTAATTTTTTTCCTAGTCATCACCATATCTACTACTCTTTCAATTCTGTGGAAGATGATATAAGAAATCTATACCAGCTTGAAAATTTAAATTCAACAAATCTAACTGGTTTACCCCACAAAATTGGTCTTAAAGAAAGGTGCACCTATTATGCTACTAACACTACAAGGAAAATAGCATTTTCCGATGGCTGAAAACCGTCGGTGGCCGTTGGAAGCCATCAGAAAAAGCCGTCGGAATATAAGGCGTCAGGGCGCAGTGTTTCTGACGGCTTCCGACACAGGGCGCCGAACATTTTTCCGACGGCCTCCGACGGCTTCCGACGGATTTCGACACCTGTCGAAAGCAGTCGGAAGCCGTCGGAAAAAATGTCCTATAGGTCGTCGGAAGCCGTCGGAAAACTATTACATGAAAGCTGTCAAAAGCCGTCAGAAATCTGCTGTATTTTTTTTATTTCTGCTGCAATATAGCCTTCCATCCGCATTTCCCATCCAAACACTATTAAACCAATACTGCAGAATCCAGTATACAATATTCCAACCAAATATCAAAACCCAAACTACACAAAATTCATCAAACACACAAATACATCAAATTACATCAAAATAAAATACATAATATACATAACCATTCCAACATTCACAACAACCCCAACAACAAGTGTTCTACCATGTCATACATACACAACATAACACAAAATCATCAACATCCACATCATCATACAACCACATAACCAAGTGTATCAAACATAATCTTACAAAAATCAAAAACTACCTTCACCGTCTACCAAATCATATAAAAATAAAAAAAAACATACCTGAAAAAGCAAGCAATCAATCACTCTCCTCCAGATCCAGAGCCAGCAGAGGAAGGGAAGCGGCCACCATACTGCTGCATGTACTCGGCGATACGCTGGTCTAGCAACTGTGTGGTCTGTATAGCCTGTCGGCGGTTCTGCTCCTCCAGCTGGGCCACTCTAGCCCGCAAATCTTCGATCTCTACTAGATCGATCTGAGCTCTAGTCTACCGACCCCATCTCAGACTGCTGGCCTACAATAAATAATTAATTTAGCTGTGTGATCTCTGTAAGTGTATTTGCAGGTATGCGAATTTTAACTGTAATTCTAAACACGCAATCATATGGCCTATTGATGGGTCATAGTGACATTATGGGAATAACTGTCCTAATGAAAGTCAAATGACTTAAAACTAGTAAATTAAACATTTATTGGGAGAGGCGTAGGATTTTGGGTACAAGATGCTTGTATAAATCCCTACGATTTAATTAATTATGACTTAAATATCAAATTAGCAGTAAAATAAATTATTTACCACTTGATTGCCAAATACGTATCGTCTGCCATGCTCTGATGGATCCATAACGGACTCAAAAATAGCATCCTCCTCATCAGTCATCAGCTGACCTCGACCCGTATCAGCAAGGAGTTTCTGGTGCTGCTTCATAAAATTTTCCTGCATTAACAAATTAATAACATCATATCTTATTTCATTATAGTTTAACAAGCAGAACGATTACTAATACTGCATAAAATGAAATATGCTTACATGGCGCCTGTTGGTTTTATCGTCGTGCCATGTATACGAAACAGTCCCGTCCGGATTTACATGCTCGACAGCATGCGTACGAGTGAACACGTCCATATAGCCCACGGGACCATGCACCTCAGCTTCCTGAAGTTGATTTTTACATACAATTATTATACATTTAAAATTATATGGCATAAAATATTTACAATTATCATTCAGTAAATTTACCAACTCCTGCCGATACTGCTGAAATGACTTCTACCCTCCACGATCAATGACGGGATTTTTATTTCTATTTGCAGAGTTTCTATTCGACTCTGCCTGTACATTCAAAATTTGATACATTACTTTTCGATCACGTCAAATTAATAATTCAAAAAATTTTAGTATACTTGCCTTCGCCTTGTCAGTTTCCCAGTATGCCAACCATGCTTGCCATACGCTCTCCCCTATCCACCGTGGTTTCTTACCAGATTTCTTAATTTCAGATATCGAGTCCCTATAGTTCTTGCGCATCTTCTTCATCCAGTATCCTCGTGCCAGCAGCATATCGTCTGTTTGGATTTCTATCCCAGCCTGTGTTTCACGATAAAAAGCAAAAAATAAATTACACTGTGAATGATAAACAGTAGAAAAATGACAAAAACGAATTAAAAATGGAAAACAGAAAAATATACATACTAGGACATCCTGCCATATACACTCTATGATGTGGGGAGGGATGTTATCCCACTTCGGCCAGCAAGCACTCATCCTACTGCGATAAGAAGCTCTAGAGACATCCAGCACAACCTTCGAGGGAAGTAGGTCGAACCCTCTGTTTTTAAATACGATACAGATAAGTACGTACATATATCATAAAAAAATAAGATGCTGAATAAAATTTAATTCTTAACCCTCTGCTCTAGGGACTAACGAAACTACTAGACGCTGTGGATCTTGCGATGGGCCACTGCCATCGCCGCCTGATGATCGAGAAGAGCTCCTACCTCTATATGACATTATGATAAACCTGTGACATATATACACATCATTATATAAGAGAATAATAACATGGTAATGAAATATATTTCATATGTAAATGACATCAACGGTATAAATTGCTTAATTAATGACTGAAATGGAAATAGAAATGGAAGTGTGTTATACCTGATTCATAATGGGTCTACTGTTCCGACGATAAGCATATTTCATTGCATTTTTAATAAAAATTGCTAAATAAATCACAAATGGAAATGACATAAAACATGTAAACAATGGTAAACAGATTTGGTTTCATAGTCACATCAATTTCATAATACATCAAGAATTCAACATAGTTACATCAATTGCAAAAAAATCAAATTCAGATTTATATCAGTCATCATCGTCTTCTGATTCAGATTCGGTCTTGTTTTCTACGATATTTTCCTTTACACTGTCAAACGCTTCTACCAAAACATTTGATTCATCGATCAAAGGACCAAAATCTGTATGATCGTCTGTAATTATTATTTCGTTATTTTGCTCAAGATCTGCCTGATAAGCTTGTTCCTTTGGAATATTCTTCCCATCGAATGTTAATCTGGTCTTTGTTTTAAAAACTGCAGACCAATCTGCTTTATCTCTTTTTAGAGACGGATAAGGAGCGTAATAAACTTGCAATGCTTGTTTGGCTAGTATAAAAGGATCATACTTGTGATAGTGCGATGTATGCTTTATTTCGATAAGATTATAATCCTTGTGCACATTAATTCCAGAACCTGGAACATTGCCAAACCAATTGCATCTAAATAGAAACACCTCCTCCGCGGGTCGTAAGAAATATGTCAGTTGCAAAATTTGTGTTAGAATGCCATAAAAATTTCTGCATCGTTTCCGTTATTACTTAAAGCGAACTCAACAAATACGTTTATACCATTATAAAAATCTTCTTTTATTGAGCCCCTCAGTCCTTTTCTTTGGTACATCCATCTCCTCTGATCAACAAAATAATCTATCATTTTTCCTATTTGAGAAAATGAGAAGTTCAAAATTTAATATTTATTTTCAAGAATACAAATTCGAAAAAGATTATTTTCATGGTCATATAATATTTGAATTTAAAAAACTACTTCACAAATTTAAAAATATTTTCAAATAGGGCACATTTTATTTTTTAACGTATCGATACAAAAAATTGTACAAAAATATTTCTTTTTCCATGGTCAGACATCCTACTTCCCATTACAAACACAGTATGCATTTACATTTCGTATATTACTTCGTCTCAAACGATTCAACAAAACTTCGACAACATTTCCCTTTTGTTCCCTGCATTGTACACAATGCGTGTATGCAGGAAACAAAAAAGAAAAGTTAGGCCGAAATTTTATGAACCGTTTGAGACGAAGTAGTATACAAAATGTAAATGCTTACTATGTTCATAACTTGTCCAATACAGGGACAAATCCAACAAACATTGTACCAGATGAATATAAATGGTCGTTTTTCGAAAAAAACGACTATTTATACAACGATCATGTACAACACTCGTCAGACGGGGCCAAAAACTCTCTAAGGGACATTTGTCAATTAGATATGCGCATTTTACAAAAAAATACAGTTTTACTAACTGTTCACATTTACAAAAATATATTTTAATTTAACACATTTATTCGACGTATTACATCAACTTAAGGCTCGTTCGATGCATTTTTGTTGTTGCATAAGTCAATACGTGCACAATATAATATTCCTAGCTCGTGCATTCATTTTATCTTATTCCAACTAACACAATACAATGATAGCAGCGCTACACACATATACAATTGTAGAATCAAGGCATACACAACGATTTACATATACACGAACAACCACAAATTATACATGTTTTTCACAATTTCACGATAAAAGATGAAATAGGAATACCATGGAATGCTAGAAACTATTATAACACTATTGGAAACAATTTCAATCACCAATTAGCCTTAACTAGTGCAAACCCGTGCTTCACACATGGGTTGGTGAAAGTAGTGGTATAATTATACAAAGGCGGTAATAGTTGAAAAGCAGTTTAAGAAATTGGTTCATTAAACATCAAGCAGTAGCCAACTTTGAGCAGCAATGTTGCATTACAGGGAATTACCGTATGAAACTTGTAAAATAAGGGTATGTTATTATTAGCTTTTTGTTGGCACATAACGACTTATTGTTTATATTGTTGATAAGCTGCATATTACAATGGGTAAAAGAGTAATCGTTCGGAGTTAACAGGCACTTGTAAATAATAAATAATGATAGTGGAATATAATAGCAACGAAACGGTATAATTTTTCTTAAACAAAGGTTGATGTGGAGATGGAATAGTTTGTTCAAACTCATCAATTTGTTAAAAATACGGTCTACGGTAGTTGTAAGGCAAAGTTTCTTAGAAATGAAAAATACAAAGTTCTCTATTTTTAGAATAAATTTGTACATATCATCACCGACTTACTTGCAAATTCAATCACTAAGTGAATCAATCGGTGTGAAGGACGACAACTATACATATATGTCGAAATAAAGACAAATGGCACATGCAGATGTTGAATTCGCTATAGTTGAGCAAGCACAACAATATCCCTAGTAAGTTAAAGCACCATCAAATGTATCAACTTGTTGGCACTCAATTATTTTTTAGGGACTGCTAAATCATTGAAGTTTGAAGTAAGCGATACTGATTACCCAGCAAACAATACCAAAGGTATGGATTGGATGCCAAACGCAGAGGAACAAAATGGAAGTTAATATAGAAACAATTAAGAACATTAAAACAAACTGAGTATAACAGCAAGAATATGAAAATGCAAAGCTCATTAACATAATGGATGTTCAATACAGAATGACAAAACTCCAGCCTTTTGTACTGTGGAAAGGAGAAAAAAAATTAAATGAGCGGATAGTAGACCTACTCATATAAAAGGGAAAAAACAGTAGCAAAACATTAAAATTGATGCACAGAGAATTCTTCTATGCAGAATAATGAAAGGAATGCAGCCCAACCAAGCCCACTACCTTGAGATGCAAAAGACAGGTTGTGAATGCTGAGTATGCTAATAACAAATCCCACCCTAAACAATGCTAACATTGAATTGCTATGGTGTTGTACTGCATTGGCCATGGCTGTAACATAAAGGTGAATGAAAGTTATTAGTATACAACAAATAACTTTGGTTAAATATTCATACACATACAAAACAAAATATTTATATGTAATGAAATCAAGTTGTTGCATATGTGGGTGTGGTAGATCTCTTGATAATGCATATAATAGTCATTGTAGAAAGGGTAGAACAAAAAAGTTGGAAGTAACGACTGTATAGTTGAATAAGCTAATGTAAAAAAAAATATTCCATTGGATATGACAGAAAGCAATTTGTAGACTGATTATATTTTATACTGCGGGAAAAAAGTTTATATATATTTATGACAGTGGCAATCATATTGGAAATCAATAATCTGCAAATAATACAATCAGTAGAGACAATTGACATATAAGTAAAAATTTATAGCATATCCCTTTCTTTTACAATCTTTTGTTCTAGTAATGATGCTAAATTATGTTTGATCAAACTAAATAAAAGAAGCAGTAGAAACAATTCCGACATGTATTCTGAAACTATATTTGCAATATACAATTTTTCATGGGGCTTATAATTTACTAATACATATCATATAAAAGCTATCCCATGGTTTAACCGATCTTTACTACAGTTCATGAAATTTACATCTAAATCATTAAATGATCATTCCAAAGCCTGTCCATAAATATAAGTAATCAAATAGAAATTTTAATTTAGGAATTAAACACTAAAATCAATTTATTACTTAATAGTCCAAACATAGTCAATATTCCATTTAAATAAATAATTTAGTAGTGGGCAATTTTATATTCAAATTTTTATGTACTATGTAAATTTTTTTAACTTTAATTAAAGTAAAAAAAAGTGATATTCTAAGTCAATGTATTTATAACAGCATCCCCAAAACAATTTGTTTAGATTATAAAATGTAAAAAAGTTTCCCTTGAAAAATATAATTAGAATGTAATACATGAATAGTCTTAAAAAAGCAAATGCATGACCTTATTATATATCACACCACCGAAAAGTAATAGAGTTTGTAGCTATTATATTTGTCAATAGTTGACATGTACATGAAGCAAACGAAACATCTCCAAAATGAAAAGGACTTATTTCAGAGAGTTAAAAACATGTTTAATGCAGTTTAAAATTTTCATTTCATTTTTTACCAACACAAATTAAGTTCTAATCAATACACCTAAGTTTGTAGTAATAGTTTGTAGAACCATTTGCAAACACAAATACATGTAAAATCAAAATAAAACATATAATGACCAAGCTGTATTTCAGTAAATTGTAATAAATTAGGAAAGTAGGACTGCAACGGTAATCTATAGTACTGAGCAAAATTTGTGGAACTATAATAGAAATCTATAGAAATGGAATAGATATAAATTGAGGAAATTAGCAATTATAAATTGGGAGCGCAACGTTATAAAATCTCATGCACAGGTGCAATGATGCGAAGGGTAGGTGCAAGGTCAATATTAGTTTACTGGTAAGGAAATATGTCCTTTGTTAGGGTAACCTGGATATTAAAATGTACCTATGTTTGGAACTGGATGTATGTATACTTGGGTAGTTGGAGAAAGGTCCGCTGTTGAAGTTGTGTGAGAGAAGCATGTTGAGTAAATCTTTGCTAGTAATGTACACACCACTTATTGAATTGTTTATGTGTATGGATACATGTCCAGATGCAAGGATATGCCTTTTGAGTACAGTTACGTGACGAATATGTGTAAGTTGTGAAGTTGGTTACCTTGTTGATGCAGTTCTGTATTGGATTGCCATGGTATGGAATATAGTTTTCAAGGGTTTTTATTTTTCCAAATCTATCTGTGTGTATGAGTATTTTCGAACATGGCAGATAATGTCGTAAGGTTAATTTATAGCATGAGTGGATGTATGGTCAGGGCATGATGAATTGCATTGGTGTTTGCAACGTACCTTTTAGGAGCATGTTCTTGTTTTTAATTGCCGAATAAATCTTTTCTCATTCTGAGATCGCTATATTTCAGTGGAAAGTTCTCGCGGTGCCTGCAATTAAATAGACGTTACAAAACTACAGTAAAGAATTGACTCATTATCTGTTGGTGTGTTGTATAATTTGAAGGAGGACATAACCATAAGCGGGGATAAGTGCACCTGGATTCCTTGAGACTCCAAGATGAACTGCAGCAGTTAGATATTCTCGTCAGTCTGCACATGACATGATTGTATTAAAATTGCATAATGCCATAAGACAATAATGGTAGGAGGAATCCTCGTTACGAAGCTAGGTAAGAAGGTACCTGTCTATGGATGTCAATCTGATATATTTTGGCATTAAAATGCACGGGTGGAGCTAAAGGGGAAAAAATGTTTTGTGAGACACAAAGATGTTACCAAAGATGTCAGTCTGATACCACATACTAATATTTAGCTTTCTTTCATCATTGTACGAACTATAGACGGTATATCCTATAAATAAAGCTTAAACATGTTATTTATAATGCAGTCAGGATCTCTAGTAGCATGCTTCTACTATATGCATTATCTAATATCATGTAGAACCTGTATACCATTGTATATCACCATGTTTATATTGGAAGCAACAATCAACGGCAGCCTAATAGTACATGTGTCCATGTTTGGGTGTGTGTGTGTATCTCTATGTATGTATGCGTCCATGTTTGGGTGTGTGTGTGTGTATCTCGATGTATGTATGCGTCCATGTTTGTGTGAGCATGCATTTATGGTCCGAAGGTTACTGGCTCTTGTTTAGCATACGAAGTGTTTGTTCAAACATCAAAATAAACATACATGTCCACTATTGAGCCCAAACACCAAAAATCAAACACGAACCCCTAAATGCTTTAAGGAAAAAGCAAATTGGCGACATACACAAAGGATGGGAAACAAATGTAATGTGCAATTATTCCTACTTTAATTAATTCCACAACACAGTAAAATTGGACAAACAATCTTGCATGTTTATCAAACCTGACAGGAAGTAGAATGTTTCACAAACATCGAAAATAAAATCGAAGACATCACATACAAATCATAAAAAAATCAATAATATGCGCATTATACAACTTTTAAAATCAATAATAATCAGTTCAGCTGAAGAAAAAAAAATTAAAAGCATTAATGACAAAAAAGCACATGTAATTACTGCTATTCAGTAGTCTATAGAGACCAGATTAATCATACATAATTAAAATCTCAGACCTGTGCAACTTTCCTAAAAGTTTTGAGAAACTTGACCGAACACAGTAGATAGGGTACAGTTTATGAATTCATGTTGATATATTCATAAGTCTAGCCGTAAATCCCCATTTCATTTGCCCTGTCAATCAATTTACTCATTTAAGGTCATGTTACCAAGAAATGACCCAAAGGCATGAAAACATCATCGGATATGAAAATGACCTAAATATTTTGTAAATTAATAAGGTTATTTGCAGGCCATTGAAATAATCAGGCGTAAACTATTATGAAATGCACTTTATTTTGTTTACATGAAAAAAAAAAGTAATGTTTGAGTGATTATATTCAATCAAAATTTAAGTAATGTTTGACCGATGCCTAACATTTCTTTGTTTATTCTCTAGCAAAAAACTGATGAAATTTTAAACAAAAGAAACTGTGGCATGTATGTCCTACTTCATTAATTATGCTATAATATACATGAATTACCAATGTTAAAAAATTCTATGAAGTCCAATATGGACGATGTTCATAGACATGGAAAAATACCCTGTATATATAGCAACAAAATTCAGTTTTGAATCACATTAAATTTAGAGCACACTATTAATGGATAGCTTCATATTTGCATATCCTTACATGTATTTCCTTTCCAAAAATTAACAAATTTCTCCCACAAATATGAACTATGAGTGATTTATATAATCAAATGCAAAAGATAGTGAAATGATAATTGTTCAAAATGCAAACGTAAATGATACATACCTTGGTAAAAATGACGGATCGTAGGCTGCCATCCGATGGTAATTGGTGAACAGAAGAGGTTGGTGGCTTCTATTTGATAGTGGATAGCTGAAAGGGTTGGTTATGGAATCATGGTAGCTGGTGGAGCTAGTTGAGGTAGAAGAATCGTCATATCTGATTTAAGCCTTCTAGATTCATAATCATAGAAACACCTACCTACCAAGAGATAAAGAAATGTTAATAATGTGTGGATGGTTAGCATTTATGGTTGCAAGTGAAAGAAGTATGTCAAATAGCATTAGATTTCTTTGTTGTTGGTATATTACAGTTTATACATATCCAAAAATCTTAGTACCATAAATGCAAAAAAATTACTATAGTCGCTGAATGCTAAGAGTAAAACCATTATATTGATTTAGCAAAGTGAACATGAAAATACATTAAGAAATTATGACTATTAAATGAATGCAACTTAGTGATGCAATGGATGAAGTTGTATATTTTGTTCTATCAGAATCCACAATGTTACATATTCTACCATTCAAAAACTGAGTAAAAATTTGATAGTATGCTACACAATCCACCATGTTACAGAAAACTGATACTTGATTATACTTATCCGAAGTTAGTAAATAAGTTGACAATATGCTACAAACATAATTTAGTATTTATAATTAAATCCTTTTGATGTTTTGTGTGCATTTTCCCTATAGCTATTTGTTGCACAACTGCATATCTAAAGCTACGCGTAATCAATATTGCACCAATTATTTGTAATTGCTATGTATTCTAATTTTTTTTAAATAAGTCAGATTCACCATTGAAAATGCAGTGTGAATTTTCAGAATAAATTAATCATTGTTGCATCAATTACCCAACATAGATCATTAAACCATGTTATATACTTCTTATAATGTGTTATGGCATAGAAAATAAAACTGAACCACATAAAAAAATAAACCTAAAAAATTTGAAAAAAGACAAATTCTACAAATTCATATACCATCATATTATAATAGAGAATAAAGACTTTTCTATTCTACATGATAGGTACTGAATTAATCCCGGGCTTATAAATAAAAATTAGGAGCTACTAACTAATATATTCTAAGTAATTTATTATATTTCTTGATTACACATAATATCCAAGCTACGTTGTCATTGGGTAAATTTATTTTATTGCAATCACATTATATTATTTAAAGTTAACATAGCTGAGAAGTAAAATAAAAGAACAATGGTCATACATAATTACACACCCACCAGGAATATTAAAGATAGATCTAAGTAATGAGTGTACATCATAACAAACCATATAAATTATCCTTATATTGTGAAGACTGTCAAAATAAGTTCTAATGCACATGTACATACACCTAATAAACCAAGAAATTTAATACCTAATAAGCCATTGGCAGTTCTTCCTTCAAAAAAAAGTTAAAAGGGCACCCCGTCCTCGATGCGCACACTAATGTAAGACTGCTTTTTCAATGAATTTTTAATATGCATCATCCAAGCTATTGTGTTAGCTTAAGAAACCTTGGTTTCAAATATCCATTCCAGCTAAAGTATTTTGATATAAGAGCTCAAAATAAATTATAAAATCCAAATATTTTTCTCTAAATTAGGACTAAATTTTAAACCTCGTATTGGAAAACAATGAAGATGTGAACCTTTTTTAACCATCATGCCTTTATACGAAGTGGCTAACATTTCAATACTACACAAATTCAATGGATGCATTAGTCATAGTTTTAGATACATGTTTACCATCAATAATCCATCATACAATCAGGTTTAGATATACTTGATTTAAAGTGAATGACCTTTATATTAAATTGTTTATTTCAATCGTTAAAGAAAAATCATAATAAACTGAAATATAATTGTGTATAAATTAATGAAAGAAATATTTACCAGTGGAGCTAGATAGGTGGATGGAAAACACATACATTACATTCCAACTGAACAATCGAAAATTGGGTAAGGTGTTGACACAGTTTTTTCAAATCAAACTACTAGGTTCTTGAGGAAAAATATCAGCATTTTCCAAGTAAAATTCTTAAAATGTCTTCCTAATCACCCAAGAAAAACTAAAATAACCACATCAATTACACAAACAATGTATATGCCAAATTCTGCAAAACACACTATAGACTATGTCTATTTACGTTTACTCTTTATGATAACATACTATAGTTAAAAGATAACTTATCATAGGTGAAGTGTTGCTTCAATTGTGTCTAGTTATTTGTAATAGCTTTAAATTTCCATGGGCTCGTTATTCATTTTTACGGCCTATCTTAAATGGTTCTCAGTTCTTGTGAACTTAATGGTTTATAGCTCTTATTTATTTTTGTAACCTTAATTATGCCTCAAATTACAATTGATTAAAACATACCAAGCAATCAAAGATAAATATTTATGCTCGATAGTTTTCTAAAATTCATACTACTATTCGTAAAAGAAACTAATTTGAATTCAGTATGATGCAAATGACTTTATTTAGCTATAAGCTGTTGATAAAAAAGGAAAATATCTCACATATTTGAGATAAAATGATTTCTATCTTAAATTGATAATTTGTAATTCTCTATTGCAATAGATCTGAAAAGCTTAACTGAATCTAAATTTGACCCCGAAAACTTGTCTATTCGTTCTTTTGAATCAAAAGAAATAAAATAAAGAAGGAATTATGAAAATTACAATTCTTGTTATGATCTTGGGTTTCCTAAGTTTTGTTGTTGAAAATATGGCATTGATATCTTATATTAATCTATATAAGCAGCATAAAATTTGCAAGGCATCGGGAGTTAGCGAAACAAAACTTTATTAATATAATGTTTAAGAAATCAAACCACTACCGTGTTAGTTGGAGAAAAATGTTTCTCTAACTGCATGCATGGCAGCATGCAAGGCATTGGGAATAATCAGCCATCAAAGCATGTGATATGAAAATTTGATTCCTACGGATTAAATTGTTAGGAAATCAAATTCATGGTTTTAATGACAACAACTATACAATGAAAATCAAATGTACATATATATGTATATATACAAGAACAAGGCTCAAAGAACGTTACAAAATACTACAAGTCGAGAGAATCGGAAAAGAAGTGATACAGACACAAGAAAAGCAACATGCACTAAACCAGACATCTGAGTGCACAAACCAGACGTCTGGTTAAGTTCTCTGGTTCACAAACTCAGAAGAAACTAGACGTCTGATCCTGAACTCAGACGTCTGACATACATCCAGACATAAAACAGAAGTAAAGACCAGACGTCTGGTTTATAAACTCAGACGTCTGAAATGCTACCAGACACAAAAAATATATGAAGGCCAGATGTCTGAGGTCACTTTCCAAACGTCTGAAAATAGGCTCGAATGTGTAATTTCAAACTCCAACTGCCACATCCGAAGAGACACATCCGCTCCTCTCACTGCAACTCTTCATCACCAACAAGAGCAACTATACAACGATTATTAATGAAGGCAACTACACATAGAGACTCTTCATCACTATAAATAACATCAGGAATTCAAGAGAAGTATTGACCTTACCTACTTACACTTTTATCTCTTATACTCTGATCTATTCCTGATCTCTAAGCAATCAATTACTTGTATTTAACTCTTCCATATATACAGAACTCCACATTCAAATATTCTCTAGATATATATATATATATATATATTGGAAGCCTTTGTACTCAATAGTCAACATCCGTGTTATAGAACACATTCTTGACAAAGAAACTCTGCTATTGTAAACCTGTTCCTTCGGGTCAAGTGAGGGTTAGTTGAAAGGAAATTCCGAAGAGGAGCTTCGGGACTGGACGTAGGACGGGAGGTCCGAACCAGTATAAAATCCTGATGTGATTATTTTCATTTACTTTGCTACTATCATTTATCAAGTTATATTATATAGTTAGCTGTTTATACTTGCATATATATATTTATATATATCCTATACGATCCACCCCGTATAGACTTTCAATTGGTATCAGAGCTTGGGATTCTAGAGATCGTAACAACATCCTAGAATAAATGGCTATAAAGAAATCTACTCAAGGCAATAGGAAGAGGAAGAGCAATAAAGAAGAATCAAAGGAGAAAACAAACAATTGCTTCATGGCTAAACTCAGATCACAATCGGTATGCTTAGATTCTTTATATAAAGATCTTCTGTTAGCACATGATGAATTATTAAAAGATTGTAAAACCTTGAATAAAGTTAATAGAATTGCTTTAGAAAAGTTAAAAGATTGTGAGCAAGAAATTTCCAGTTTAAAAAAGAAAAATAATTTTTTGATAAAACAAACTAAATGTTTTGAAAATACCGTAGAAGAACTTGTTTCACAAAAAGGTTTTCTACAAAAAGAAAATGAGCAGTTAGAAGATAAAAACAATGATCTTTTGGAGGAAATCAATGTTTTGGAAAATAAAAATACTATCTTTGATAAAGAAAAGGAAACTTTTTCAAAAGAAATTACGGATTTGAAAAAACAAAATGATTTATTACAATCATCTTTAGATAATTCAAAATCTCGACGTTTTCTTCTCGAAAATGAGAATTGTACAATAAAAAAGGAGAATTTTGAATTAAACAAGCAAATTGATATTTTGAAAGACAGTAATATTTCTTTTGAAAATAATAATTTTGACTTCAAAGCTAAATTTGATAAACTTAACACCGAAGTTACAAAATTTAATAAAGGTCAAAACGATTTAAGCATGATTTTATCTAGTTCTAGACCTTTACATGACAAAAGTGGTTTAGGATATAATAAAACTGATCGTAGAAATAGCACTAGATACACTTTCATGTATAGAAAAAATATTTGTGCTAGTAATAAATCTCGAGTAAAGTCCAAATCAAATTCCTATAGAAATTCAAATACTGCTATGGCCAATAATATGTATAATCTCTCTAGAAGTACAAAATCATTGAACGGAAATATGAATAAAGATTATTTATGTATTTGGGTTCCTGTTAATTGGAAAAATAGAGAAAAATACATTGATGATTATTTTGATATGGTAGTTAATAATGAAAATTATATTTATAAAGGTTCAACCACACCCAAATGGGTATGGGTTCCAAAGATCTAACCCCCCGGACCCTAACATAGTAAGTGGGTACCAAAAAATGATTTTTATTTATTGCAGGTACTCAGAAAAACAAAAGGAAAGATTTTGGAATTTACAAATATGATTCCCACATTCTTTTTTGATAATGACAAAGGGGGAGAGAGAAAGGAAAGCATATATTCAGGGGGGAGATTTATATAAATTACATATAAGTACATTGTATAGTTGTCATCATCAAAAAGGTGGAGATTGTTAGGAAATCAAATTCATGGTTTTAATGACAACAACTATACAATGAAAATCAAATGTACATATATATGTATATATACAAGAACAAGGCTCAAAGAACGTTACAAAATACTACAAGTCGAGAGAATCGGAAAAGAAGTGATACAGACACAAGAAAAGCAACATGCACTAAACCAGACGTCTGAGTGCACAGACCAGACGTCTGGTTAAGTTCTCTGGTTCACAAACTCAAAAGAAACCAGACGTCTGATCCTGAACTCAGACATTTGACATACATCCAGACATAAAACAGAAGTAAAGACTAGACGTCTGGTTTATAAACTCAAACGTCTGAAATGCTACCAGACACAAAAAATATATGAAGGCCAGACGTCTGAGGTCACTTTCCAGACGTCTGAAAATAGGCTCGACTGTGTAATTTCAAACTCCAACTGTCACATCCGAAGAGACACATCTGCTCCTCTTCACTGCAACTCTTCATCACCAACAAGAGCAACTATACAACGATTGTTAATGAAGGCAACTACACATAGAGACTCTTCATCACTATAAATAACATCAAGAATTCAAGAGAAGTATTGACCTTACCTACTTACACTTTTATCTCTTATACTCTGATCTATTCCTGATCTCTAAGCAATCAATTACTTGTATTTAACTCTTCCATATATATACAGAACTCCTCATTCAAATATTCTCTAGATAGATATATATATTGGAAGCCTTAGTACTCAATAGTCAACATCCGTGTTATAGAACACATTCTTGACAAAGAATCTCTGCTATTGTAAACATGTTCCTCCGGGTCAAGTGAGGGTTAGTTGAAAGGAAATTCTGAAGAGGAGCTTCGGGACTGGACGTAGGACGGGAGGTCCGAACCAGTATAAAATCCTGGTGTGATTATTTTCATTTACTTTGCTACTATCATTTATCAAGTTATATTATATAGTTAGCTGTTTATACTTGCATATACATATATATATATATATATATATCCTATACGATCCACCCCGTATAGACTTTCATAAATGACACTAGTATAAAACTTTATTCAGTAGTTGAACGTCGAACCACCACACATAAATGATCAAATCCTTTATTATACTATGTACATCCGAAAAACGTGTAAAACCACTATATAAATAAGTTTATAATTAAACAGGAATGAAAATTCTCAGCTTATAACATATAGTTAAATTTTTAACTATAGTAAGGGTAACTAAATATCTGCATACAATTTATATCAATAAATCTTTCATTAAACATGTTAAATGAAGAAGATTTACCAGAAAAAATTAATTTCAAAAATAGGGAATCATGGATGAAAATCATGCATGGGAAATTACCTGAACTTCAAGCGAACAGTAGAATTGGAAAACTGAAAGGGGTAGGATGGCCCATATAAGCAAAGAAGCTAGCAGGGCGTTTCTGATTTCTAAGATAGTTGAAATTCTACACCATTAATCAAATAGAGTTAGGGTTTTGTAAGAAACTTAAATGGTTAGCTAATGTCTAGGGCTAGAACGAACCAGCGATAGGGAAACACAGAAGTGCCGCACGAAGAGGATGTCGAGGATCGATGGGAGCAGTCATCGTTGATAAGCGGAGCTCTGATCGCCTGGCTCTGATCACATGGTCGAATATTTGTGGGAATCCGCAGCCGCAATCTGTATTAGGGCTAGAAGAAGAGAATTTCGATGGGGACGTTATCACTTAGGTTTGGGGAAAGAAGGAAATGGGAAAGGCATGACTGAAGAGGAGCAAAACAAAAATTGACAGCTCGGGAAAAAGGAGGAAAGGGAGCCACGAGATGTTAGGAGAGGAAAAGAATGATTTAGGGTTAACTCTGAGACTGTTCAGTTGCCAAATTTCAAGGGGGCCTGTGTGAGCTTGAAATTTAACTCACTAATAATAATATAGTATAGATTTAACAACTTATGCAAATCTGGATTTATGGTAAAAATTAAATTTTTGGCGAAAATAAGAGATTATACCTGAGCTAGAAAGCAATAGACGTTGATTACGCAGCCGGGGAGGATCTGAAAGCTCGAAATTGATGATTGGAAGCTTGGGGAAGAGATTTGAGGATTTTGGATTAAAAATTTTCGTATGAAAATGAGGAAGAAGGAGGCTCAGCTGAGGCCTGTAAATTGCGATTTTCCGACGGCCCGTCGGAAGTCGTCGGAAACCGTCGCCCCCCCTCCCCCGCTATTTAGCCATTTTCTAGTAGTGTAAGGAACCTCGATCCAAAAAATGGATTATGCAATGGTACGCGCCTTATATGTCGTGAACTCAGAGAAATATCATTGATGCAGAGATTGCCATTTGTCACTTTGTTGGAACTTGGGTTTTCTTACCAAGAATACCTATGAAGCCCTCTGAAGATACCCGTCTACCATTTACTTTCTTACGTAAACAATTCCCTATAAGACTAAGTTTTGCATTAACTATTAACAAAGTTCGAGGGCAAACAATTCCAAATGTGGGAATTTACTTACCCCAAGATGTATTCCATGGTCAACTTTATGTTGTATTATCAAGAGGAGTTTCAATGAAAAAACCAAAGTTCGGGCAATCCGGAACCTACACTAGAAATGTTGTGTATAAAGATGTGCTGATATCTTCAAAAGGACAAATTTAATATATTTTTTATTAGTTATTTTTCTTTGTGATGTTTGACACATAGTTTAAACAATTTTTATTTTCAGTTCTTTTTTGTTCAAATAATACCAGCTTATATAATAACAGTCATGAATAATGAAATAAATATTTATTTTATTGAATATTTTTAATTTAAAACTTCGCTTTCATTCATGTTATTTGTATGTCAATTTACACTTCCAGATCTCATGCGTGTGTATATATATTCTTACACTTCTGAAACATATGTCGTTTGTGCTATTTAAATGCATGCGCTTAGTACATTTCATTAGGACTTAAATAAAATATCGTTGGTGTAACGCTTTTTAGTATCAGTGTAAACTTTCAAAAACACCTCTCTGTAAATATTAGCAACAGGTAATATCACTTAAGAACAACATCTAACAAATATACATTTTTACAAATTCAAAACACCCTTTTAAATATTACCAAACTTAATATCACTTGAAATTAGGATCTAACAAATAAACTTTCTATACATTTTCGCTCTTTATTACTTGATAACAGAAACAAAATTTCAAACTAACAAAAAAAATTTAAATATTGCAACTTAGAAATAATAATTCAAACTAACTGCACATGAATCCAACGCAAAAACATAGCTAAATATATAAACAAATTATTATTTTTTGAATATGTCACGCACATATAGTTTGTAAATAAATCAATTTACCCGCGAAGGGTGTGCTATGTCACCGTAACACTCGTAAAATATAAACATTCAAGAGCAATAAAAAGTACAAAGAATTGACCAATATTAGTTGAGATGACAAATTATTATTTTGAGGTATATATGGTCTAAGTTGCCAAAGTGGCTTCTTACAATAGGAAAATAAAAAACTGAGGTGGGGCATTGGCCTAGTCTGACCTATACCTAGCTCCGCCCCTGAGTACAAGTTCAGATGCAGATCATAACATGGAGGGATATTAGCAATGCATATGTGCATGTATTCAGGTGGTTGAATTGAACATTTCTGTTCATTATTTGCAAATACTTTCCTCCTGCAAACTCAGCAGTAGTGGCATGACGTTGAGTTTGGATCGTAATTTGGGAATTTTGGCTCCGACTTCGTTGATATATCCACTGTTTGGTCAATTGTAGATATATATCGGACATCTAAATCCCATCGAGCAACTTTATCACCGATACCATATAAAGAGAGAAATAGATAGAAGTAAAATGCTCACTTTTAACTTCAAAGTAGAATAAGTATATTTATAACAAGTAAAAGTTCATATGCAGTATACAAATCCTAACATATAGGGATATTAGTAACGTATATGTGCATGTATTCAGGTTGTTGACTTGAACATTTCTATTCATTATTTGCAGATGCTTATGCACTCTGGATCCATCTACGTACATATCTCCTTTCCTATCTCTGGTATCAGTATTAGTATCTGTAATGCTGGTTAGGATATTGTATCTAACTCCATTAGCACTCATTTCTCCACCATTATTCTTTGTATCAGAATTATAGTTGATAACACATGACTTGGTTAGTAGTAGTGAAGCTCCCGATGGTCATTGTAGCTTCTGCGTGGCTTGTTACAAGAAGAGAACAGTGAAATTGGATGTATTTTACGAGCTTTGCAACAGTTAGAGATATTCTTTGAACTGCGGTGAAAATTAGTATTGCTATTGGCTTTCATTTGCAAATATCCACTTGTAATCATTCACTTTGGTCGAGGCACTTCACATGTACGTTTACAGTTTCGATATGGTTTTGTAAGTCAGAGTCATTAATATTTGTTTTCTTGCATTTAATTTGTTCGTAACTATAATGACAGTAATATGTTGGCGCTTCTCCATTGTTTTGGTTTTTACCAGACTAGTAGCCGTACCATGATCTTTCATGCTTGGAAGCGTTTGGTAAAAGTAGATAACTTGATCCAGGCTAATTTAGAAACCAAAATACTAATTTTTATATTTGTCTCCATGTCATAGAAGCATCAGAGATACCATCGTTTGGTTGCTAATTGACAAGATCGCTCATGTAGACAGTACAGTATCATTATATCTTCCTCCTCCCCATTTTGTAAACTTGCTTTAATTGGAATAAATTTGAGTAGCCGAATCGTAAGATCATTATCTACTTAAGTCAAGATCTATTTTTGTAGTTTAAAACTAACTAACGACGGCTAAGGATACAATTTAGTCCACGGTACCTCACGAAAAACAATTAATATAATGGTAATATCAATTTCCAAAAACCCACAAATCAATTAAAAATCCCACGCAAACAAGATTTCAATCAACACCCACTTCACTGAATATCAAACAATTATTGCAATTAATCTGATAAAACTACACATAATTTATACAGCTTTAAAAATCCTTATACACCCCAGTCTAGACACCAAACGAGATTTACTGTCTAGCATCCTCCCGAAACCGTCTAGATAAGTTTATCTTCTAATCAAATCGTCTTCCCTCCTTGACTACCACCAAGCCCATCCACAAATTTGGATCAATTACTATCGAGACAAATACTAAGGTAGTGTTTGGTTTGTTATTTTCAATTTTGAATTTTCGTCCATACAAAAATGCACACGAAGTATTTATATTGTTGAAACAATTCATTCTTTCGCCGTCCCTCTATCCCATTCGTCCTCTCATCCGTCTTTCTTTTATCCCTTCCGTCGTCCCTCCATTCTTTTCATATTTGAGATACATATTGAAAACTAAAACTACAAAAATTATTTTTAATCCAAACACCACCCAAAATTTTATCATACACGTACGTTAGTTTATTGGAAAGGCCTGTCCTCAATTGATCATTGATTAATCTTTGCATAGATGATTAATTTAGTTCATACTTATCGCTTGTCAATTTTTACAGCGTTGAATACAAATTGAATAAATGACCACATTTTGAGAATGGAATTTTGATCCAGATGCAATGTTTGTTGAATATCAGAATATTTTGTGGTTTGAATATCAAAATATACCATGGCAGTTCAAAATCACGTATTTTTCCAACTCAAATATTGAAATCTGTGGCTTTTTCTTCTTCTTTGGATTAAACAAAAGAAGATCGTACTGGTTGCTCTTTTGATGTATGTATAGTATACCTTAATCTCCAACATACCACAGTTTGTTTAATACTGAAATGGTACCAAATACACACGCACACACTTTAATCTCCTACCACAGCTGGTTAATACTTGAAATAATACCGAATCTATATTTACTGGGAATTTCTTCAACAGCAAAATCAATTAAAGATGCAGTTGCTAAAATGTTTATGGTGTCTTCTAGGACTATTATGATAATAGTTACCATTACCATTTTGTAAATACCATTACTGTACCGTTTTTACTGGTAAACTAAAATTGTTTACCGTTACCGTTACCGATTGACTGGTATACCGATGACTGATATACCGATAAACTGGTAACCGTTACACTGGTAATGGTGAATTACCTTTTGTTTAGAAAAATAATAAGTGATATATTTTTACAATAAATGATGCTTCCTTATATATCTCATTGAGTCATTTAATGAAGAACATAGAAAAGAAGTGTATTTATCATCATTTGAGTTGAATTACTGATATAAATTAAACTATTTTCTTGCTTCTTACATGAATATTAATGTATTATAAATGGACTGGTAATTACAGTTACCGCTGGTTTTGAAAAAATATTGTCGATGTTTTACCGTAAAAAATAGTAAATTTACCATTACCGTACCGATTATGCTGGTATATCGACTTTACTTTAAAATGGTAATCGATTGATTGATAATGGTATGGTACCATTACAGCCCTAGTGTCTCCCCAGTAAAGCAAGTAATTAAAGTTGAAAAAATTTCTACTTAAATATGCATATAATATTTTACCTCATGTTGCATACAAAAATTCAGTACTAAACGTTAAATTGCATCACTGTCGATATGCCTAGAGATGTGGTTAACTGAAGTAGATGTGTAAACCATTAATATACCGAACTATCATATCCTATAATAGCTTAAGAGGCTTATATATTCAATGGTTCTCAGTGTATATGCCTTATTTTCGATTCTTGTATAGTTGGTACATTGTATTTCTTGTATGGGATGGAGCGGTTAATGTTTACATGATTTTTTCCTGTAATTTTCTTGTATGGCAAGGAATGGTTAATATGTGTATGATACCGTGATTTAACACATGAACTCCTTGTCTCTCAATGTAGATCCTGTTTTTTCTGCAAATACACATACACAAATGCACTATGAACAAGTAGAAGGAAAGATCAAACGCTGCATTTATACAAACTTTTGGTTTTCAAGCATAAAAACAACTTATAATTTACATGCTCCAACTTTAAGTCGTTCCCGATATCATTTTGTTCGCCTAAGTGGAATGCTATGGTTATAATACAGAGCTTCTAAACCATGATTTATACCAGGCATCAGACCACTTGATCTTCAGTATTCCATACTTCATTTTCGAAACCCTCAGAGTGCTTCCCACACTGCTTGCGATGCAATCACTACACATTGCTTTTACATGGAACCCGATAACCACTTGTAGAGTCACAACCGTTAACAGAATCACACTCCCCTATCACTTTAGCTATCACTGACTTCCCTTTCCAGTTTATACTTACCTTGTTCAGGCAGCGACTGCCTCCATCGTACCAACCTGTTGATAGCTTAACTATCATCTCGCTATCATTATGGTGGTGATTACTACTGCACTTTGACGTTCTGCTTTTATTGACACTTCTAGAATGATCAATGCTAGTTACAACATTGTATCTCGATCCATCTTGGAACTAAAATTGCTGAAACAAGAAAGAGAAATGTCTAATGTTGCTTGATTTCCATGAAGTATCAAAGCAAAGGACACATAAGGAAGTACATTATGGAAATGTCTAATGTTGCTTCAAAACTTAAGGCACTTAAGCTTGAGCTTTCGGATGATTTGCTCGTGCATTTGGTACTAATCTCTCTTCCTTCACAATACAACCAGTTTAAATCAGTTATAATTGTCAAAAAGAGAAATGGACTCTTAATGAGCTCATTTCGCATTGTGTACAAGAAGAAGAGAGATTGAAGCATGATAGGACTGAAAGTGATCATTTGACATACACCCCTAAGGGAAAAGACAAAAAGAGAAAGGAGGATAAGAAAACTGCTAAGGATCCAACGGAAAAGAAACAACATAAGGAGCTGATGGTTGTTACTTTTGTAAGAAGGCTGGACATTTAAAGTAAAATTGTACCAATATCACGCATGGCATGTTACGAAAGGTACATCCTTTGCTTTGGTTTGTTCTGAAGTAAATTTAGCTACGATATCTAGAAACACTTGGTGGTTAGATTCTGGTGCTTCTACTCACATAAGTGTTTCTATGTAGGGTTACCTGAGCTACCGAAATTCAGCTGATGCTGAAAGATACATCTATGTGGGTGATGGAAAATCAGTTAAAGTGGAGGTTATTGGACATTTTAAGTTGTTATTGAGAACTCAGTTTTATTTGGATTTATTTGATACTTTTGTTATATCCTCATTTAGATGGAATTTGGTTTCTATTTCTAAGTTGGACAAATCTGGTTATTCTTGTTCATTTGGAAATGATATTTTTAGTTCATCAATAAATCCAAATCTTGTTGAAACTGGTTCTCTCAATGAGCATGATAACTTATATATGCTTGATGTTAATACCTCTTATTATGAAGCCTTGCATGTGGAATCGCGTGATACTAAAAGAAAAGCTAATAAGAAAAATTCAGCCACATTGTGGCACAAGCGCTTAAGTCATATATCTAAAACTAGAATTCAAAGGCTTGTGTCAGATGACATTTTGGAATTTGTTGATTTTTCAAACTTCGATGTCTGTGTAGAGTGCATTAAGGGAAAACAGACCAAACATAAGAAAATTGTGACACCCCGCAACTCTAAGCATATCGAAAATCGGACATGACTAGAAGTATGGGTGGTCGGGTGAAATAAAAATGCATAACATAGGACATAGACTAAGGCAACAACATAAAATGATTAAAATATTACAACGGAAGAAAACTTTCGCTAATTATAAATTAATAGCAAAACAGCTTAATTAAAAACAACATTATCCCAAATTTATTTCTGAAACCAAAAGTACCAAGTAGTCTCCACCAAAACATAAAACATAACAAAGTTCACAATATAGGTCCCCATATATAGAGTAAAGTACGGAAAAAAAGAAGTATATGAAACAAAAGAAACAAAAGCTGAAGATAACAACTGCTCTAATGACCCTCCAAGCTGCAAAGAACTACAACCTAGACCTGTCCTCCTATGATTTGGGAAAAATAGGAATGAGTCAGACATAAAGTCTGGTGAATGAGAAATAAAATTAAGCAGAAAGAATAAAACAGTTTAATTCCAGGTCTTCTTCGGATATCGCAAAGGGTGAATAATATAATGCAGTGAATCCTTCTTAGATACAGTTCCTAAGAAGCCAAAGTCTGTGGTCACTCTATGGAAGTCAACCATGCAGTAATACTAAATGTTAATCAGTCTTTCGGACCTGTTGTCCTTACCTATCCACGTGCTACAGCGTGGAAGTCATGCTCTTCACCCGTGTACTGTGACTAAATGCCTCTTACGTCTGACCGGCGCCGACTCAAACAACCTCGCAGGACCCCGAAGTTGCGCTCAGGCTCCGCCAAACTGGACTCCTATCCTCCTGTCTCCTCGGTCACCAACGTGGACTTGCCCCTATCCAAAGTGTCGGTCCTTCGAAAGAGCACCCGTAGTTGGGTCGGCTATGCAAAATCCTCCAACGATCTGCCTAAAGAAGCCTACGTCGGAGCACACTTGTCATGTTCCGTCCGCGTCGATCTGCTTGATGAAGCCTATGATTGTGGATGCTATCTATCCTACATACCAGCACCTTATGAAAAGCAACAAACATCCTTGCGAACCTACTTGTCCGTTCCTAGTACGTACAGCCAAAACTATATTTTGGTATTAACTGCATGAAACACACATCCAGACGTTTACAAGGTCTGCCTACCAAATCGCTTTGAGATTAATTAATTTTACGATTATAGTTTACATACTGTTTATTTCCATTAATCTGCTTTAGGCCATTTTTACATCTGATTTGGTTATTTCACAATTTCACTTTTTCTTACATAAATGGTATTTCAATTTCACGCCTGTTCAGTCCGTATGGTTTGTCTATAATTTTTATACCATTTTATTACGGACTTACACTATCCTTTAGGGTCCATTTAATTTACATTTTTTTCCACCATAATTTACGTTCTCCTTTTAGAGATTTAATTTGTACAAATTTTTTATCCAATAGCCATAAACCATTTAATTACACAAAATTCCTATTTTACATTTTTAGGCCATATATGAAACAAAAAATTATGCCAATTAGAATTTCCATTTTTGTTCCAAAACCATATTCAAAATTATGTAATTATATCAATCAAAACCATAATTTTATTCAAGTAATATATTCTGAATTTATTCAACTAACCTGTTCTACCATTAGAAATTGAATAACAATTCTAATTCAATTTAATTAAACCAATCTTATTTACACCAGGAAACGTGAATAACAATTTGTTTGTTTCAAATTTTAACCCAAACATGAATTAGAATTGAGAAGTGGAAGAAGAAGATACACTAATTTACATAGATTTCAACCTTATTTATGCCAGAAAATATGAATAGACAATTTATATGTCCCATATTTTAAACCAAACATGAATTAGATTTGAGAAGTGGAAGAAAAATAAGAAGTTGCAATAATTTACATCTATTCTCAATTAATAATAGAAATTAATTCATATTAACGTGCCAGAAAAGAGCTGAAATTGAACTACTTTATTTTTTTATTTCATATTAATTCCCACTCACCTGGCACTTGAGCTTGCATAAATTTGGAAAAAACTTTGATTTAATCTTTCTTCCTTTGACTTTTATAAATTCCCCAAATTTCTTGAATATATATAGATAATTTAATTTGGTAGAGATTTGTTTATTTAATAGAGAAATGGAGGAAGAATAATACACACTAATTTTACTGTAGAATTATGGTGACGGCTGAATAAGAGATTAGGTTTAGGTTAGATGGTTTATTTATAGATTGTTTGAGTGAATATAATCCATTAGATTATTTTAGATTAAATCTGGTTCTTTCATATGCTTAATGATTATCCATTCTAGCCCATACACATCACTCAACCAATAAAATTTAGCCATTTCATCCTATTACATCACTGGAGCGAATGGGAAGCCGCCACATGTCAGAAATAACGCTGAAATACGTAGGAAAATCGCTGGAAATGAACCAGCTAAAAAGACATCGTTTCCGATTTTGCACGACAACGGGACTTGATCCCTGGTCACTAAGGAAGTCAACATGCGCCTTTACCACTATACCAAATGCACTTTTAATTTCTTTTTAATTATATTTCCCATAAAATATTGGGGTGTTACATTCTCCCCCCCTAAAGGATTTCGTCCCCGAAATCTCCAAAGACGGAAGAATGTAATTAAAAACCAACATCCAAGAACTACATTCATTACTCAACCATCATCCATGTCAACCATTGTCCTTATTTTTAACTAATGCATTTTATGATTTATGCAAAGTGAAATGCATATGAACTTACCTAATGCGAAAAGGTAGTCGGTCTACTGATTCAATTGACCTCCTGTAATGCAAGTATGCTTATGCCATGCAACCAAATGTATGCAATTACCCTAGTATAATTGATAATTCTATATGTATGTTTCAATCATTCACCCAAATGCACCATCCATATGCAACATCCACTTATATATACATACACACAAACACGACCATGTGCAAATGCAATAGATAACAGGCACGCATATGCAGGTGTGTGTACCTAGTTGGCCGATTATCCTAATAAATATATATCTAGTGCATGTAATGCATCCATTTACAAACATTGGCATCCACTTGTAATCATTTTCATCCATCAAACATAACATGCCCTAATGACATGTTTACAACCAAGCTACCATCCATAGGTTTCATCTAAAGATTATCGAAAAGACCCTAACTTAGGAAAGATCAAAGATAGGATATTTGAAGTGTACCTTCAAATATAAAAGGATAAGAAGTTCGAATTCTCTCCTCAGATTCCCATGTGCACTCCTTGGGGTCATCTCCCCACTGAACCTTCACTAGACGAACTTCCTTGTTGCCTAATCTCTTGACACCGTGTTTCAATATACGAGTGTGTAATGACCCTGAATTTTGAACAATTTAAATTGAAAATATTTAATAAATTTTAAATATTTGAATGATGGTTTGACTTGAATTTCAAATTATCAGAATGAATTTGACGATTAAATTTTTTAATTTAATCTATTGAAAGTTGAATAAAAATTTTAAGCTGATTAAAAATATTTCAAAGGCTTAGAAAATTCACATTTATAATACTGAAGATAATAGAAGCTTCAGAATTGAATTTGAAAGTGATTTGTTCAGTTTTGAAATTTTATAATTTAAATTGAATTTAAAAATAGCCTTCCGAGGCACAGTCTCGGAATTCGACGAAACCTGTTCCATTGGGTCCGTAATATTGAATTATTACCAGATTTCAAATTTCGTATTTATCGGAGTGGTTATGAGAGCATACGACACATAAACGCGTTGAAATTTAAATCGAATTCAATTTAAATTTCTGTAACAACCCAGGGTTTTGCTGTTAAAATATTATCGTCAAATGACGATTAAATTAGTTGACTAATTGGGGTTAATAGTTTTTAATTGATATAAATTCTTTTGAAATTTGTTAGGATTGTATGGGCTTTAAAAATTAATCTCGGCCCACGTTTGATATTGGTACCGTGATAAGGTTATACCTTTCCTCTTTTGTTCAATTGGAAAACCCGTTCATTTTTCACTCGAAACCCTAGAAACAAATAAATGAAAGAGAAAAAAATGTGGCGGCTCCTTCGTTCGTTTTCCTCCATTTTCAGCTTCGCCTAAAATCACGCCTTAACCCATGTCCAAAATCATGCACTCTCCTTTGTTTCCTCCTGAAATCACGCTTTCCCCCCCTTCCTCATAAAATACGAACCCGTCCCCCTTTCATTTCAATTTTCATAACCCTAAAACAAAACAATCGAACAAAAATGGCGGCTCCATCTCGTTCGCATTCGTCTTCCTCTTCGCTCCGAAGCTAGAGTTTCGTTTTCGATCGTGCTCGTCCTTTCTTGGCTCTCGGCTGCTTCGATTTGGGCTAAGGTGAGTGAAGCTTTCACTCACATTTAATTCGAGCTCCATAATTCCTCTGATTTTATTCGTGTTATTTCGTTTGAATGTTGATGCTTTCTCCGATGTTTTCAATTTGCTCGTTTGTGGAACACTTGATTGACTGTGGCTGTTTGATTTTATAATGTTGATGTTGTTCGACTTTTAAATTTTAACCTTGTTCGAAATTCTTGATTATCACTGTTTCGATTTTCATTCGATTTTGTTTCATCGATTGATGATTTCTTTAATTTTGTCAATTTTGTATAACCTGATACTTGATACACGCGGGTTTGAGCTGTTCGATTCTTGACAATCTTGTCTCTGACTCGTTCAGCTTATTCTTTAATCTCGGTGTTGATTTAGATTTGGTTCGATACCTTTATTCCCAAGGTTCTGTCTTGGTCATTACGGTTTAATGTTCATCTGACTTTGGTCTTGATTCTTTTTACTTGAAATTGATTTGTGAATCCATGTGCTTGCTCAATAGCTCACGGTTTTGCACTGCAGTTGTCTTCGACTGTAAAATTGATTTTTGATGTTGTGCTCATTCCAGTTGTTGCAGTTCCACTACTTTGGTTGGCATTGTGTATATACAAGATGCCTTGATTTTCGTTTGGCTTCACTTGAATTTTCTCTCTGCCTTAGTCGACACTGAGCATATTGTAGCTGGTCATTGCATTTGTTATCTTCACTATGACCTGTTTCACTGTCATGTTTGCATTTGAGCTCCTTGATGTTGCACTCCTTCATCATGGCACTTGACCTATTTCGATTTGGGCATTATCTCGTTAAAAATGTCTAATTAAAACTACTGCCTGATTTTGTTATAACGGTGACATTCTTTGAAACCCTCTCTGCTTAATTGTTTTGAAACTATTCATATGACGTTGTTTCTTTTTACTGTTGCATTGTTGGATTCATTGTTTTATATATATGTTTACTGATATATATATTTGTGTACATATTCTGTTTGGTTTAATTGTGTTAGAGTATTGACTTTGCTGTATGATCAGTGGTGCACTGTGCTTCGGGTATATGAGCAGTTTCACCTTGAGTTGCCGCTGTCTTGACCATTTGAACTTAATTGATGTTTTGGTGTTGTTATTTCTATTTCATCGCAGTTTGATTGAACTGCATTTTCTGTTGGCATCGGCTTTAACTTTGATAACTCCGGCACTATCATGGTCCACTGGTCATTGATAGTTTGATTTGGGTGGTGGTGCCATTTACTAGCTCTCTTGAACCATTGTAGACAGTTGGTATTGCATCACCACTAACTGTTGATACTCTTTGTGTATGTGAGCAAATTGTACTTGAATATGTAGTTTGGTTTCCCTTGTAATCTTGTGGTGGCTGCAGTTTTTATTACAGTTTTGCCCTTGTATTTACGTAGTGTCTGCCGTCTCATTTTGTTGCATTGTTGAATTTAAATATTTTGTTTTGATAAAAAAAACAGTACATTTTAGTGGTTGCACTTGTTCGATCCATTTCAATGTTGATGGCCTTGTGCCTTTGTGACAATTGCAGATTTGGTTATGAACTTTGTTTCACAACTCAGGCATTCTTGTCTGTATGTTTTAGCATATTGCTGCTATGTTAGTTCGACTCTAGTCATTTGTATTCATTCTTGAGCATTTCGACCTGCTATTTTGTTGCATATATATATATATATATATATATATATATATGTTTCCTACATGGGTTGGTCTGGCCATTTTTGTTTCAGATCTGTGCATATCTTCTGATATGTTTGGAGTCTCTATTCGGCCATATTGATAGTATTTGGTCTGGGCGGTGTTGTATTGTGACTTGTACATTGATTTGTACACTGAGTTGAATCCAGCTGGTAGCTAGGATTTGACCTTGTGTTGATTTCTATTTCTTATGCCGTATTGGCGAGGCAGTGCACGCGTGCGTGTACTGCAGCCAAAACAGTATTGATTATTTTGTTGTTTTCTAAATCATCTTCATTTAAAAAAAAATATTTTTATTTATTTGTGTTGATATTTTAAATCTGCTTATTTGTTGTTTAACACTGTTAAGTGTTATATTTACCGTTATCCGATTTCTTTATTAAAAAGGGTCGAATAGACGAGAATTTTATGACTATCGTCTATTTGATTATTTGATTATTATAGCTCATATGCACTAATAACTGAGTTTGAATTAGACTGACCTGTGTATTATTTTCTTTTGAATGTAATACTCGGGTCAGACCCGAGTTATTTACAGCTTGAAGATTTTCGGGCAGCGAAGTTAGAGAGAGAGGGTAAACGCTCACTTTAGTTCAGGAATTTTGTACTTAAAGAAATATTCCATTGTATAAATTTAATACATTGTATAAACTCTGATATTGAAAAAGGAAAGAAATAAAAATTCATTTTTCATCTTTGTGAAATATTATATTATTCTGTGTTTCTGTGGCTGATTCTATTTAAACTATATAAACTAAACAACAATCCGTCATTTTGAACGTTTCAAGTTGGTTTAATTACCGACTAAGGGCGGTCAGAAGGGCAGGTCGTTACAAAAGTGGTATCAGAGCTTTGGTTTATACAAAGCTTAGTTTATGGTGTTTAATATGAATAGTTACTAGAATCACTTTAAAGAAAGCGTTTTTCAAATCTAAAGAAGTATAAAATCGTTTTTTTTAAAATAAAAATAAAATAAAAGATATTCTGAAAATTCAAATCCTTTTCGGAAATTCCCTCTCTAAATTTAGGTTTACGATAGCTTCTCTTTGATAAGGTCTCCTTAGATTTGAGTCCCAATTTAATTCGAAAAACCATTATCGAATTGCTGAGACTTATGAAATAAAGATTTTTAACTTAAGAAAAGTTAAATTGAATTGAGTTAGCATTAATAAATATATGATTTGAAATTTAACTAAAGGAAAGTTAAATAAATTGAACTGGATTAAATAAATTATTGAAATGGAAATTTAAACTTAAAAGATAAGTGATTATATAATATGAATTGGGAAGTTTAAATTAATAAGCTGTATGACTTATAAAATGAGAAAATTTAAGTAAAACCAGTTGTTAAAATGGTTAAACAGTTTTGTTAAGTAAAACAAAATCTGAATTTTGAATAGTGATATGAATTTGACTTTAGTAAAAGTTAAATAAAATGACTTTAGAAAGGAAACATAGCTTAAGTAATGTTGAATGAGGTTGAATTTGATATCAAAATGAATTAATAAAGTGAAGTAATGAATATGAATTTGAGTTATATAAAGAAATTTCAACTTTAACTGTAAAAGTGAATTAGTAAATAAACATGGATTAGAAATGTTGTTGTTAAGAGTTGAATAAAACTTAAGTTAAGAAGTTGTGAATATAGTGAATATTAGAATTCAATCAGAATTAGAATATAAACCAATTGAAATTAAATGTGTTAAACCAAATTGAATGTAAGCAAAGTAAATAAATTTGGTTATGTTGAATGTGCACTGGTTGTTAGATGGTTGCTAGTTGATTGTATAGAAATTCATTAAGTGTTAATGAAATTGAATTAATGGAAATTGAAAGCTAAGTAATTGAATTCAAATTGAAAGATAAGTAAATCTAAATAGAATCAAATTTGATTTGAATTGAAAGCAAACTAACTTGAATATAAATTAGTGAAAGTGAACTAATTGAATATGAATGAATGTTAGTAAAATCCAATGTAAATGAATCAAATGTGATTAAATTGAAAATCAATTCAATGAATGATTTACTAAAGAACTAGTTGATTATTTTGGAAATAGAAAATTGATAAATTTATATAATAGTTTTAATTGGAATTTTTGAATTATTATAAACGGTTATATAGAAGATTTGAAAAAGTTGATATTATATAAATTAAAAATATTGAGATTATAAAATGAGTTTGTATAAGTGTTAAAAAAATGAAGTATAAATGGATTTTATAAGTGAATGAAAAATTACAGAATTAAAATTAAAGCCTTTATAAATAGGAATGGAATTTATAAACGTTGTTTATAAATCCGAAAATGACTTATTTTGGATAAGTAAATCTTTATAGCTTGTTAAATGGAATATATTAACGATTTTTGACAATGAATATATTATTGAATAAAATGGACATGTTTTGAATTTTAAAACGAAGTTAATTGTTTTAAAGATGTTTTAAAGGGAATTAAATATCAAAATCATAGATTTCAACATTCATTGTTGAAATGGATGATTTCAAATAAAAGGAAATAGTGGACTATAACACTGTTGTTATAGTAAATGATTTCCGAAAGGAAATGTTTTGTATAGTATTGGGATTTATACATCTATCTAAATTTTGAATCCCTATACTAATGATTTTGAGTTGTCGTAACGATGTTTTACGTAACATTCGTTCTGACTCAAATAAATGTGTGAAAGAGAATGATTTCCTTAAAGAATGAAATATATACTTAATTTTGATTTAAGTATATCGAATATTTTCAAATGTTGAAAATAAATAAGATTTGTGAATTACTTATTTTTAAGTAAGTATGGAAATGCTTTTCCAATATGAAATGAAACGTTTTTGAGAATTTATCCTTGTAAAGATAAATTGAAAGTGAATATATCCTGTGAGTGATAAATGATTTGAAATTGATTTTCAAAAGTCGAAGTTGAAACGTTAAATGGGAAATTTGAACAATTAGTTCAACTTGAGATTTTTTTCAAAAAAAAAAAAGGATTGAATCTTGAGTTAAATTGAGTTTAACTTCGACACCAAAAACAATATAAGTTGAGTTTTGAATTTCAGATGGTTGATTTGGATTGTATGTCTAACATTGTGAATTGATGACATAGCAATTGATCTCTATTAAATATATATCTATTTGGTGGCGGAGAATTTATTCTCTTAGCTATATACACCCTTCTCTGAGACGTACGAGCTCAGAGGTTATATATCGATAGACATCAGTTATGTGTTAAGAATTGACAATGTAACGTGTAATCCAAATCGAGTGTGAAGTCGATAATAATTTGAATTATGAATATGAATTGGGTTTAAGATAACCTTAAATTTCCAAATCGACTTAGAGGAAAATTTTAAATCGGTAACGAGATGAAAAATTCAAGAATCCTCTATTTGTTATGGGTATGTGATATGTGGGTTTTCGGAACTTATATATGAGAATGTAGTAAATTCGAAAACCATCAATTTGGAAAGTAATTGTTATGGAAAACTTATGTAAGTTTACATAGATATGATATGTACGAAATGTGAAATGAAGTACTACATATATATGACATTATGTTTTCTAAACTGAGGATATGGAAAAGTACCTTCCATTTAAAATTTGTGAAGGTATTGGAACTCAGTATGAGTGTCCATTTGAAATTCGTAGCTACGTAGAATTTCCATTAGTCGGAGTGACTATTTGAATTGGAATCCCTCATAATGGGATCATGTTGATGAGATCATGATTGATTGATCATGATGAAGGTTAGCGTAATTCGAGAGGTGTGATACCTATAGTTACAAGCGATTCCACTGGGATAGTGGCGCAACCGCCGTGTAAACTGCGATCTAAATGCCATAGCGAAATTTGAGGGGCGAGATGCCTACGGTTACAAGCGATTCTACTGGGATAGTAGCGTAACCGCCGTGTGGACTGCGATCTATGGCAACAACCATGGCGAAATTCAAGAGATGTGAAATCTACAGATTACAAGCGATTCTACTGGGACAGTAGCGTAACCGCCGGGTAACTGTGATCCATGGGGGAACGTGCTTTCCATATCCATTTTTTTAAAATATTTTTAAGTATTTTCACTGGGAGTTGAAGCAAGTATATTTAGTACTTGGAGATTTTTAGTACTGCGCCTGGCCAGCGTATGCCTAATGTCTGTAAGAACGACGATAGACTTGTTAAATTTCGAGTTAGTAAGTATTTTCAAACTGTAAATAGCGAATCAATAGCCTGAAATTAAAATTACATAATTCCAACCTAATAAACTAAGGAAGAAGATTTTTTTTTTAAATGTCTTGAAAGTCCACAGCTTTAGAAAAGATATAATATGAAAATCTCTAACATGAAGAATTTCAAGTTTAAATCTGAGTTTTGTAAGTCGAAAATTTTGGTAAAAGACTTTTGCGTCTTGATTGTAGAAAATCAATGAACAAAGGAGATAATGAACAAAGCTAGTGAGATAAAACAAATGGAATGAATCCTATATTTATTTATTTTTAATAAGTTTCGAGCTAGGTAAAATTGTGTAGGGTATAAGTATCGGTGAGATTTAAAAATCATTTTTCCTAACTTATAATTTCGGGACGAAATTCTTTTAAGGAGGGGAGATTGTAATGACCCTGAATTTTGAACAATTTAAATTGAAAATATTTAATAAATTTTAAATATTTGAATGATGGTTTGACTTGAATTTCAAATTATCAGAATGAATTTGACGATTAAATTTTTTAATTTAATCTATTGAAAGTTGAATAAAAATTTTAAGCTAATTAAAAATATTTCAAAGGCTTATAAAATTCACATTGATAATACTGAAGATAATAGAAGCTTCAGAATTGAATTTGAAAGTGATTTGTTCAATTTTGAAATTTTATAATTTAAATTGAATTTAAAAATAGCCTTCCGAGGCACAGTCTCGGAATTCGACAAAACCTGTTCCATTGGGTCCGTAATATTGAATTATTACCAGATTTCAAATTTCGTATTTATCGGAGTGGTTATGAGAGCATACGACACATAAACGCGTTGAAATTTAAATCGAATTCAATTTAAATTTCTGTAACAACCCAGGGTTTTGCTGTTAAAATATTATCGTCAAATGACGATTAAATTAGTTGACTAATTGCGGTTAATAGTTTTTAATTGATATAAATTCTTTTGAAATTTGTTAGGATTGTATGGGCTTTAAAAATTAATCTCGGCCCACGTTTGATATTGGTACCGTGATAAGGTTATACCTTTCCTCTTTTGTTCAATTGGAAAACCCATTCATTTTTCACTCGAAACCCTAGAAACAAATAAACGAAAGAGAAAAAAATGTGGCGGCTCCTTCGTTCGTTTTCCTCCATTTTCAGCTTCGCTTAAAAATCACGCCTTAACCCACGCCCAAAATCACGCACTCTCCTTTGTTTCCGCCTGAAATCACGCTTTCCCCCCCCCCTTCCTCATAAAATACGAACCCGTCCCCCTTTCATTTCAATTTTCATAACCCTAAAACAAAACAATCGAACAAAAATGGCGGCTCCATCTCGTTCGCATTCGTCTTCCTCTTCGCTCCGAAGCTAGAGTTTCGTTTTCGATCGCGCTCGTCCTTGCTTGGCTCTCGGCTGCTTCGATTTGGGCTAAGGTGAGTGAAGCTTTCACTCACATTTAATTCGAGCTCCATAATTCCTATGATTTTATTTGTGTTATTTCATTTGAATGTTGATGCTTTCTCCGATGTTTTCAATTTGCTCGTTTGTGGAACACTTGATTGACTGTGGCTGTTTGATTTTATAATGTTGATGTTGTTCGACTTTTAAATTTTAACCTTGTTCGAAATTCTTGAGTATCACTGTTTCGATTTTCATTCGATTTTGTTTCATCGATTGATGATTTCTTTAATTTTGTCAATTTTGTATAACCTGATACTTGATACACGCGGGTTTGAGCTGTTCGATTCTTGACAATCTTGTCTCTGACTCGTTCAGCTTATTCTTTAATCTCGGTGTTGATTTAGATTTGGTTCGATACCTTTATTCCCAAGGTTCTGTCTTGGTCATTACGGTTTAATGTTCATCTGACTTCGATCTTGATTCTTTTTACTTGAAATTGATTTGTGAATCCATGTGCTTGCTCAATAGCTCACGGTTTTGCACTGCAGTTGTCTTCGACTGTAAAACTTGATTTTTGATGTTGTGCTCATTCCAGTTGTTGCAGTTCCACTACTTTGGTTGGCATTGTGTATATACAAGATGCCTTGATTTTCGTTTGGCTTCACTTGAATTTTCTCTCTGCCTTAGTCGACACTGAGCATATTGTAGCTGGTCATTGCATGTGTTATCTTCACTATGACCTATTTCACTGTCATGTTTGCATTTGAGCTCCTTGATGTTGCACTCCTTCATCATGGCACTTGACCTATTTCGATTTGGGCATTATCTCGTTAAACATGTCTAATTAAAACTGCTGCCTGATTTTGTTATAACGGTGACATTCTTTGAAACCCTCTCTGCTTAATTGTTTTGAAACTATTCATATGACGTTGTTTCTTTTTACTGTTGCATTGTTGGATTCATTGTTTTATATATATGTTTACTGATATATATATATTTGTGTACATATTCTGTTTGGTTTAATTGTGTTAGAGTATTGACTTTGCTGTATGATCAGTGGTGCACTGTGCTTCGGGTATATGAGCAGTTTCACCTTGAGTTGCCGCTGTCTTGACCATTTGAACTTAATTGATGTTTTGGTGTTGTTATTTCTAGTTCATCGCAGTTTGATTGAACTGCATTTTCTGTTGGCATCGGCTTTAACTTTGATAACTCCGGCACTATCATGGTCCACTGGTCATTGATAGTTTGATTTGGGTGGTGGTGCCATTTACTAGCTCTCTTGAACCATTGTAGACAGTTGGTATTGCTTCACCACTGACTGTTGATACTCTTTGTGTATGTGAGCAGTTTGTACTTGAATATGTAGTTTGGTTTCCCTTGTAATCTTGTGGTGGCTGCAGTTTTTATTACAGTTCTGCCCTTGTATTTACGTAGTGTCTGCCGTCTCATTTTGTTGCATTGTTGAATTTAAATATTTTGTTTTGATAAAAAAAACAGTACATTTTAATGGTTGCACTTGTTCGATCCATTTCAATGTTGATGGCCTTGTGCCTTTGTGACAATTGCAGTTTTGGTTATGAACTTTGTTTCACAACTCAGGCATTCTTGTCTGTATGTTTTAGCATATTGCTGCTATGTTAGTTCGACTCTAGTCATTTGTATTCATTCCTGAGCATTTCGACCTGCTATTTTGTTGCATATATATATATATATATATGTGTGTGTGTGTGTGTGTGTGTGTTTCCTACATGGGTTGGTCTGGCCATTTTTGTTTCAGATCTGTGCATATCTTCTGATATGTTTGGAGTCTCTGTTCGGCCATATTGATAGTATTTGGTCTGGGCGGTGTTGTATTGTGACTTGTTCATTGATTTGTACACTGAGTTGAATCCAGCTGGTAGCTAGGATTTGACCTTGTGTTGATTTCTATTTCTTATGCCGTATTGGCGAGGCAGTGCACGCGTGCGTGTACTGCAGCCAAAACAGTATTAATTATTTTGTTGTTTTTTGTTGTTTTCTAAATCATCTTCATTTAAAAAAAAATCTTTTTATTTATCTATGTTGATATTTTAAATCTGCTGATTTGTTGTTTAACACTGTTAAGTGTTATATTTACAGTTATCCGATTTCTTTATTAAAAAGGGTCGAATAGACGAGAATTTTGTGACTGTCGTCTATTTGATTATTATTGCTCATACGCACTAATAACTGAGTTTGAATTAGACTGACCTGTGTATTATTTTCTTTTGAATGTAATACTCGGGTCAGACCCGAGTTATTTACAGCTTGAAGATTTTCGGGTAGCGAAGTTAGAGAGAGAGGGTAAACGCTCACTTTAGTTCAGGAATTTTGTACTTAAAGAAATATTCCATTGTATAAATTTAATACGTTGTATAAACTCTGATATTGAAAAAGGAAAGAAATAAAAATTCATTTTTCATCTTTGTGAAATATTATATTATTCTGTGTTTCTGTGACAGATTCTGTTTAAACTATATAAACTAAACAACAATCCGTCATTTTGAACGTTTCAAGTTGGTTTAATTACCGACTAAGGGCGGTCAGAAGGGCGGGTCGTTATAGGTGGGTGTACGACACACAAGTGATTCACGCTCTACCTCCACTCCCTTAACTGATCGGGTTCTACTACTACTGCGGAATCATGTAGACACTTCCTCAGATGCGAAGCATGAAAAACATCATGAACTCCTGCCAACTTATCTGGAAGATCAATTCTGTATGCCACCTTTCCAATTTGTGCGTTAATAGGGAAGGGTCCTACAAATCTCGGTGCCAACTTACCCACTGAGCCAAATTTCATAACGTTTCTCAAAGGAGAAACCTTGACAAAAACAATATCTCCAACCTTAAATTTCAAATCTGAAGGTCTTCTATCAACATATGACTTTTGTCTATCTTGTGCAGTCTTCAACCTCTTGCGAATCAAATCCACCTTCTCGGAAGTTTTCCTCACTAAGCCTGGTCCAAGCAAGATCCTATCGGTGGTATCCCACCAACAGGCTGGTGATCTATAAGGTTTGCCATAGACGGTCTCGAACGGTGCTATCCCAATGCTTGCTTGATAACTATTATTGTACGTGAATTCCACCAAAGGTAGGTGGTCTTCCCAAGAGCCTCCGAAGTCAATGATGCACAATCTGAGCAAATCTTTCAAAATCCTATTTACCCTCTCAGTCTGTCCATCTGTTTGAGGGTGATATGTCGTGCTCAGATTCAATTCCGTTCCCAAGGCTTGCTGAAGACTCTTCCAAAACTCACTGGTGAATAATGGATCTCTATCGCTCATATTGCTGGCGGGAACTCCATGAAGCCTAACTATCTCCTTTATATAAAAAGTCGCCAAAGAAGCTGTCATCCTATTACTCTTAATGGGTATAAAATGAGCGCTCTTCGTCGGTTTATCCACAATGACCCAAATGCTCGTGTTTCCTCTCCGTGACCTTGGTAATCCATCCACGAAGTCCATAGAGACACTTTCCCATTTCCATAATGGAATATCCAATGGCTGCAACAGTCCTCCAGCTTTCTTCTATTCCACCTTTACCTTTTGGCAAGTGATGCACTTCGATACATATTCTTCCACCCTCTTCTTCATTCCGGGCCAATAGAATGCCCTCTTCATATCCTGGTACATCTTATTACCACCGGGGTGCACTGTCACCCTAGAATGATGTGACTCAACCAACACCGCATCTACTAAATCCTCACTACGAGGAACACAAAGTCTACCATCCTTTCTAAGCCATCCCCTAGTGTCCATGGTGTAGTGCCTAAGATGTGGTGATGACACTAGTACAAAACAGATCAGTTGCTTCGCCTCATTTGTGTCGGTTGTCCATAAAACCGACACGAATAGTCTAATTTGTGTCGGTTGTTTATTAACAACCGAAACTATTGACTTATGGGGTAAGAAGAAAATGTTAAAAATGTAATTTGCATATGTTGTTCTTAAGAAACCGACACAATTGAAGGGAAGCAATAGATTTACTCGTGTCGGTTGTTTGAACAACCGACACAATTAAATACAATAGCATCGGTTGTCCAAAAACCGACACCATAGGCACACAACTTTTCCCCCCAAATCCATTTCAGCCACCCCCATCTTTTCTCGCGAACCCCGATAATTCCTGACTAATTCGTAAATCATGTCCGAAATCCTAATTCTCATTCTTCTCCTCTTCCAAACCCTAAATCTAATCTCCGCCTCGCCACCTCCAGACCTGGACACCTTCCTCTCCTCCCTCCCCCTCTCTGATCCCCTCAACGCCAACGACTCCTTCCTCACTCTCCCCTCCTCCCTCAAAAAGTCCCTCTCCCGAACACTAGACCCAGCTTTCAAGCTCCACGTCTCCGTCCCAGTTTACGTCAAGCTCGCCGGCTCCTTCTCCGCCGCCGCCCCAGACACCCTCGCCTCGTTCATCTCCGCCGCAATCTCGGACGAATTCTTCTCCGTCCTCGGCGGACAAGGAGTCAGGGTCTGGAAGGTGAACGGATGCCATGGAGGTTGTGCGCTGGAAGCAGTGACACTCTCCATTCTCAGAGAACATAAGATAAGTGCAAGCACAGTATCATCTCTCCAATAGTTTGATCACCGTCTACTTAGTTCCATCGACAATTATTTCCGTCCCCGTAACATGGTAATTATCACTAATCATTAAATTATCTTACCGAATGATTTTGAATACAAAGTTTTAGAGAAGTTGCAGTGACGTTAATTTTTAGGTAGCAACCTTTTTCTACTTTATCATCATACCCTCGTGTATTGTAACATGGCCTCCTTTTAGAATTTCATTAACCCAGCAAATGAATATATAAATCAATAGTGGAGAGTCTGTAAGAGTATGTGTTTGTGAAAACAGAAAGAAATTGTAGGATACGTAATTGTCTTTTAGATTATTTTTTTACCATTATAAAAAAATAAAGAATGAATTATGGTAACATTTTGAACACTACTCATTCTTATTTATTATTCTATTTTTGGTTGTGAAAATAAAATTATATTTTTACAATTTGTAGTGTTGTGTTTTTTTAATGATATACGGACATGTTGAGTATATGATGTTACGCTCTGCGTATTTTTTGTTAGACTTGGCCTTACTTGATCTTAGTGTATATGTGGATCATTTGGCTTAACTCTTACATTGCTGATGTTTGATATTTGTTTGATCTAACTTTGTTATTATCCTTTCTGTTTGTTCGATTATTTTTGGGAGGAAAAGCACACTTAAGTTCTTTGTTAGAGGGCATGGTTTATGTTTTATGAATAAGTCTCATTTTTTTAATAGCTTAGAGTAAGTCTGTTAAATAGGTGCATAACTGTATTAGCACTGTACTTCAGTAATAAAATGAATCACTGATTTCCTTTTGTTCAACTTTTTCAACAGCTTTACTTAGACTAACATCTAATATCTCAGCGGGTTAGACGGAAAGTGAAGGGGTAACCTTGCAATGGAAGATAGATTTTACTTTTCGCAACCAACAATCCCGTTGGTATAAATTTATCTTGGTATAAATTGCTCCTCTTTGACATATCCGGTTGGATGCAACTATTACTAGCGAGGTATAATTTTTTCCTACTGCATGTATAAATCCGTGGGTTTTAGTCACTACAATATATATGGGACATGATTCATATCTGCTTACATCATTGAATTTTAAAATTTGTATTACACGTAACACACCATGCACCTTGTTCTTCTTTAGCATTATAAGTATTACATCATTTACGGGTGCTGGCCCTGCTGGGCCTGTCGCAATATGAATGCTTGATGCCGTTACTGTAATATTTGTAAGCTTAATTATGATACTTAGATTACTTCAAAAAATGCGTTATGTTTAGTTTACGTGGGATGCCCGTGTAGTACTGTTTTACAAATTATAGGGACATTTTACATGCTTAAATATGTTGTCTTACGTGGCTTGTTTAATCTTTGTGGACAAGGTTTTAATAAATTTATATATTCATGTTAGACAGTTACATATGTGCACGCATAATTGGGTTTTCAGAGCATAAGATACAGTGGGCATTCTTGAGCTGCATTTCAGCAGTTTAATTTTTTTTTTCAAGGACTTATTGCATTATCAAATAAATCTTTCAGGTCATTGAAGAATATGCAAGGCTTCTTAATGAATAAAGATTTTTTTTTCTCTAACGATAAAACAAACAATGAATTGGTTACTCTTGTGAAGAAACTTGGCATATTTGTTAAGATTTTGTGAAGAGTTGAATGATATTCTAATTCGAGATAAAAATGAATTGGTTTCAAGGATCCGCCATTTCCATGGGTGTCAGTTTCTGTCTCTGCAGCATTTGTGTTTGGATTCTTTTATGCTTTTTCGAAGAAAGACAGGTTTCTGAAAAGCAAGAGGAAGGAGTTCTAACCATCATCTATGTATTTGGACTCCTGGGAGCTGTAAGTTTTTCGTATCAAATACTATATAACTTTGATTATGGATGAATTGTTTAGCCGGATTTTATGAACTTTCATTACAACTATTAGTAAATATATGAAATTTTCACACATTTTCATTGTTCAAAATGTAAAAAGATGGTGCTGAAAGGATCCACTCTTTCAAGATTATAGAGTGAAAATTTCTTATCACAACAGTAAAAAAGATGTGTGACCAACTTATTCTCTACGTTGTTCGTTTCAATTTCTTTAACACAGTTAGCTAAAAAGCACTTTTTATGGTGGAAGCCTACTTTTAAACATTTATTTTCAACCGTCAACTAACAGCTTATTTAGCCGCCTTAGATAAAACCCAAATTCTAAAATATCAATAGTCGTAAGAAAAAAACTATTCTGATTAAAAGAAATCATATATTTCACATAAATCTTTCAAGTTATTACAAGATGTTCGAAGATGTTTGTCTAAAAAACTTTAAACGCGCTTCAACTTAATTTACAGAAAGCACAAAACACAGCATGGCCTGGGCGATTTACCTTTGACAAGTAAAAGGAAAGAAAGATATTGCTGGAGATAATTCATCCTTTTTATTTAAAGCTATTTGAATATAGAACGCATACTCTAAGCACGAAGAGTACGACATTGCGAAGATATTATATATAATTCATGTATACAGATACAGTACAAAAACTTTCTGCAGAGTAAAACAAACGAGACTGCTTTGATTAACGCAATTGTAGAATAATGGAATAACGTTTCTGTCGTATAAGGTGGTTTCATTTTTTATTTGAAGAGAAGACACATAATGTCCGTAACACATGTGACAGTACTTGGTAACTGCAGAAATATTATTTCATAAAACAATGCTATCAAGACTAAAACAGCTCAAGCTCATTCAGACTACTCAGAACATTAGCTATTATTTTGGGCATATTATGGGTACAGGTAGGGTAATGCTTCGAATTTTCTACAAAAAATGTTACTGGTATGGGATAAAAATAGTGGTACCCACTGTTCTCTCTTGTACCAGTACGAATTTTCATATAGAATGCAGCTTAAACAAGCATTCATGCTCATAAAGATTTGTCTTATCAAACAAACATAGAGGTACATGCCCATATACCCTGCTGACAGAAGAAACGATATGAAAACCAGAATCAAATGATTTACAAAAATCAACCTTTTTACAAAGTCTATATCATCATGATTCTGGTAAGAATGGAAGTGTTGGAGGTGGTAAGGGTGTTGAACTGCTTTTATATCTGGTGAAATTTAAATAAGTCACAAATGTAAAAAATTATGTTTTATTCAAAACAAATATTTTGCCTATGATATTTAGAAATTTATTTGTGGAATTATAATTATTAATAATCAAATTGTAGAATAAAAGTGAGCATGAAATTGTTCAAGATATTGAAAAGCCCTCAACTTTATACGACTAGGATAATTCTTAGGAAGGGCTTGCTTAAGCATTGGTTGGTATGTACAAACTTTTGCTGCTGTGATCACCGTCATATTGCACCTATGACCAACTTTGTTTCTATTTTTCCCTATTACAATTTTGTTTATATTTTTTCCTATAATTGCTTGTAGTTTTATTTGAATTGAATCATGATATACTTTGACTGACGTCATTCTATCTTTGCACAATAAATAATGTACTGTTTGTATCAGGTATGACCCAAACATAATTAGGACTTTAACAATCAAGCAACAAATATTTAAGTTATTATTCGTTTGTTGAAATATTTTATAACTTTCGGGTCCACATCTGTGATACAGGAATAATGGAAATGCAACTATATGAACTTTTTGGCCAGGTTTAATCAATAAAAAATAAAAGATAAAATGATACGTTTAAAATTTATATGTGTGCAATCCGCATGTTGAAATTTTACAACATTTTTTGGTATACAATAAAAGTCAATTTTGCAAAAATGTGGAGTATAACTCAAGTTATGAAAGATTTAACACACAAATGTAGTCCAAATTAGCAAAAATTTACTCATGGCCACCAATGAAAATTATATTTTAGCCATGAAAGCGTCAAAATTTCGCAAAACACTTGAATTAAAAGTTGTACCTTATACCCTTAGACTTTCGGATTAAGAAAGATTATCGAAATCATATGCCAGTTTTGGTACAGCACTCTAAAACAAAATTTCTAAACTTCAATTTTATTTTACTTTTTAAGAGCCTAGGGCTGCTGCCTTATAGACAGCATTATCTGTTTCTTTCCGTAATAGCACCAATATCATGTGTACACGAAAGAACTGACACTGAAAAACAACAAAATTCCAATAACAAATAAGGACGACAACAGGAATTAGCACAAAGCAAAAATTCTGAATCAAATGTAGGTACTAATACTTCAGTAACAGATTTGCAGCAAAACTAGAACAGGCAGATCAGATGAAAGCAATTTTTGAGCTTAAGGCCACAACTACAAGTGATGTAATAGATAGCCCTATTTAGTTTAATAATGCATATGCAAAAGCAAATGGCTACAATGATCTAAGTCAAGATACGTGGCAGTGCACAGCAAGTGGTAATCCCCTATGTTGATATAGTTAAAAGATGAGGAAAATATTCATAAGAATTTTCCTTTTCATTTTAATTATGTTTGGGTAACCATGAATGGTTAAAAAGATATTGTTATGAATGCATTGCGAGTTAAGCATACTGGAAATCCTCTGTGCATATTTAAAAAAAATACACAAAACTTGCTTTGAGAGTATGAAACAGAGGAAGAACAGATCTAAAAGAGTTGCTTGCAAAACTAAGACAGAGAAAATAAAATTACGTTACAATAAAAGTCGAGTCGATCAAAATTGAAATCCTTTTTGATTGATTTTGTATATTTTTTAGTAAATAAATGTATTTTTCAACCAAAACTACATGCAATCATGTATATTTTTTAATTGTTGTATGCTAATCAAATGTGTACATGTCTAAATTTATTCTTTACATTTGATATTGTGAAGGATTGTCGAATGATTTGTTCATTGTGCCATAGCAGTGTTTATTGCTTATGAATGAACATAATTGGAATTTTGTTTCAGATATGTAAGGCTGTTGCGTTATTAAATTTTGTTGAAGAGCTGTACAAGTAACAATTATCCTACCAAGACCATATTTCAAATCTTACTAATATCATTGCACCTTACGTAAAATGTATCCTATTTTCTTACAATTAATGGATTTATAATTAAGTTGCTTACATTCCTGACTTAATTATTGTCTTTTGTATAACAATTCTTTTAATTGCAGGACTTTGTACGAGACGGTTCTTATAACCAACAAGAGATAGACAAGGTTCGAGAGAATTTAGCTAGTTATATCATGTATAATTGGATGTAGTTGGTTGTGTACGCTGATCTTTTGTAACGTACGTTGGTATTTTGTTATGTACGTGTGATAGATTATATTCTATTTTGGTCTGTAAACATGAATTATGTTGATGGATAATATAATTATATTTTTTGTTCAATCAGTTCATAGTAACGTTGGTTTATAAAAAATTAAAATTCAGTTTCATACTGTTTCTATAATCTTAAACGGTAATAAATTTTTTTTTTGCTTTAGATATTACTTGTGTCGATTGTTACTACAAAGGGAACCGATACAACTGTATATCAATTGTGTCGGTTGAAAAAACAAACATAACCGACACAAATATCAATCATTTGTGTCGGTTGTTATTAAAGAACCGACACAAAACTATGAACAATTGTGTCGGTTTTTCTAAAAGGACCGACACAATAAACGGCGGTGTGCTTCACTATACAAGCTGATTTGTGTCGGTCCTTTTAGAAAGACCGACACAACTGTTCATTGTTTTGTGTCGGTTCTTTAATAACAACCGACACAAATGATTGATATTTGTGTCGGTCATACAACCGACACAACAGAAAAATGTCTTTTGTGTCGTCTTCATATGAGTCGGTTGTAAAACCGACACAACAGGGGTTACACAACCGACACAAATGACCAGTTTTGTACTAGTGTGACTCTCCTCTACTAAGCTTATCTAAAATTTCCTTTAACTCTTCTTCCTCACCTTGCCTTGCTCCAATCTGCTTCATTAAAGTAGGCTGGAGGTCGAGGGCTGCTAAAAATCCCGGAGCTAAATCCGATGGATGTCTAAAATCAAAGATAGCAATGTACTTCAAATGCTTCCATTCCAAAAACAGAGGACTTAAAACCACTTTGTGTCTACTCAACGCATCTTCCACTACATTACCCTTGCCAGGGGTATAGGAAATCTCAAAGTCATAAGAGGCTAAAAACTCCATCCATCTTTACTGTCTCAAATTCAAGTCTTTCTGAGAGACTAGATACTTCAAAGACTTATGATCCGTGAAAAGCTCAAATCTTTCTCCTAAGAGATAGAGCCTCCAAGACTTGAGAGCAAAAACTATAGTTGCCAACTTAATGCATTTTCAACTGTCTACTCGCATAGCACACTACCCTACCTCTTGCATCAGTACCGTCCCTAGCCCCGTACCACAAGAATCCGTATAAACTGAGAAAGGTTTGGTTCCATCCGGTAATACCAATACGGGCGCGGTAATCAAAGCTTCCTTCAATCGACCAAAGGCATCCTCACACTTGACATCCCAAACAAAAGCAGAGTTCTTCTTGGTAAGGCAGGTAAGTGGAGCTGATATCTTAGCAAAGTACTTAATGAACTTCCTATAATAGCCCGCAAGACCAAGGAAACTCCTTATGTCCGTGGCATTCTTGGGGGTCTGCCAATCCTGTATTGCTGCCACTTTCGCTGGATCTACTGCAAGTCAATCCTCTAAAATGATGTGTCCCAAAAAGAGTGGCACTTGGAGAACTTCGCCTTCAACTTATGTGCTTGTAGGGTCCTAAGCACTTCTTCCAAGTGAACAGTATGATCCTCCTTGCTTCGCGAATAAACCAAAATGTCATTGACGAAAACCACCACAAACTTGTTCAACGATTCGCGAAATACTCGACTCATCAGGTCCACAAAATATGTCGGAGCATTGGTTAGCCCAAATGGCATGACTAACCACTCAAATAACCCATCCGGAGTCCTAAACGCAGTCTTCTCGATGTTATCCTCCACCACACACAACTCATGAAATCCCATAGCCAAATCGAGCTGCGAAAATACCTTGGCTCCTACTAGCTGGTCAAAGAGATCGTCTATATGGGGAAGAGGATAATGATTCTTCTTCGTCGACTTATTAAGCTCCCTATAATCCATGAAAAGTCTAAGAGAGCCATTTGCCTTAGTGGCAAAGACGACGGGTGCGCCCCACTCAGAAATGCTCCTACGAAAGAAGCCCTTCTCCAAAAGCTCTCCAATCTGCTTGCTCAACTCACGACGTTCCTTAGGAGCCATATGCCTTACCGATAAAGCAACTGGTTTGGCATTATCGACAAGATAAATCTTGAACTCGATCTCTCTTCGAGGTGGAAGGCCAGCAACCTCCTCAAACACATCTGGAAAGTCTCTAACAACGGGTACCGAACTCAAACTATCGGGTGATAAGTCAAGAGAATAAAGGTAGCTCAACATGACTGATCCTCTAGGATCACAAGATACTTCCAAGGTACGTCCACTACAAGTGCCTAACCTCACTGAAAGTCTATAGTATGGTGGATCGATTATACAAATGACAAGTATATGACTAATTTAAACTATAGTGTAATGATAGTAAAGTATGTAAATAAGAATAATCACACCACGGATTTTATACTGGTTCAGACCTCCCGTCCTATGTCTAGTCCCGAAGCTCCTCTTCGGAATTTCCTTTCACCGAATAACCCTCACTTCACCCGAAGGAACAGGTTTACAATAGCAGAGTTTCTTTATCAACCGTGTGTTCTCTATTACACGGATTTTGACTATATAGTACAAATGCTTCCAATATATATCTAGAGAGTATTGTCTATGAGGAACTATATATTTGGAAGAGTAGAATACAAGTATAGATTGCTAGAGGTCAAGAGTATATGATGAAGTGTATAATCAGAGAGCATAAGTAAGTAAGGTTAGATATTCTCTTGGATTCATGATGCTATTTATAGCGGTAGAGAGTTTCCTTGAGTAGTTGCATCCATTAACAAGTGTTCTATGGTCGCTTCTAATAGTGATGAAGAGTTGCAGCGAAGAGAAGCGAAGATGTCTTTTCAATTGCGGTAGTTGTAATTTGAATGTCAACAATCGAGTTCAGTTTCAGACGTCTGGAATATGTCTCAGACGTCTGGCTCTTTATATTTTTTGTATATAGTAGACTTTCAAACGTCTGAGCATATTAACCGGACGTCTGATTCTGTCTGGTTTGTAATCTAGAGGATTTATTCAGACGTCTGGCTAGTGCACCCAGACTTCTGATCTTGTGCATGTTGTATTTCTTGTATCTGTGTTATTGCTCTTCTGATTCTATCGACTTGTGGTCTTTCGTAATGTTCTTTGAGCCTTGTTCTGGTCTCTCTAGTGATGTTGTTCTAGCAAGTTCCTGTATATATACATATATATGTACATTTGATTTTCATTGTATAGTTGTTGTCATTAAAACCATGCATTTGATTTCCTAACAATCTCCCCCTTTCTGATGATGACAACTATACAATGTACTTATGTATAATTTTTATAAATCTCCTCCTGAATATGTGCTTTCCATTATCCCTCCCCCTTTGTCATTATCAAAAAAGAATGAGGGAACAAAATCTTTCCTTTTGTTTCTTCGAGTACCTACAATAAATAAAAATCATTTTTGGTACCCACTTTCTATGTTAGGGTCCGGGGGTTAGATCTTTGTAAACCATACCCATTTGGGTGTGGTTGAACCTTTATAAATATAATTTTCATTATTAACTACCATATCAAAATAATCATCAATGTATTTTTCTCTATTTTTCCAATTTACAGGGACCCAAATACTTAGATAATTTTTATTCATATTTCCGTTCAATGATTTTGTAATTCTAGAGAAATTATAAACATTATTGGCCATAGAAGTATTTGAATTTCTATAAGAATTTGATCTAGACTTTACTCGAAATTTAGTACTAGCACTTACATTTTTTCTATACATGAAAGCGTATCTAGTGTTATTTCTAAGATCAGTTTTATTATATCCTAAACCACTTTTGTCATGTAAAGGTCTAGAACTAGATAAAATCATGTTTAAATTGTTTTGACCTTTATTAAATTTTGTGACTTCAGTGTTAAGTTTATCAAATTCAGCTTTGAAGTCAAAATTATTATTTTCAAAAGAAATATTACTGTTTTTCAAAATATCAATTTGCTTGTTTAATTCAGAATTTTCCCTTTTTATCGTACAGTTCTCATTTTCGAGAAGCAAAATTCGAGATTCTGAATTATCTAAAGATGATTGTAATAAATCATTTTTTCTTTTCAAATCCGTAATTTCTTTTGAAAAAATTTCCTTTTCTTTTTCAAACATAGTATTTTTATTTTGCAAAACATTAATTTCCTCCAAAAGATCATTGTTTTTATCTTATAACTGCTCATTTTCTTTTTGTAGGAAATCTTTTTGTAAAACAAGTTCTTCTATGGTATTTTCAAAACATTTAGTTTGTTTTATCAAAAAATTATTTTCCTCTTTTAAACTGGAACTTTCTTGCTCACAATCTTTTAACTTTTCTAAAGCAATTCTATTAACTTTATTCAAGGTTTTACAATCTTTTAATAATTCATCATGTGCTAACAGAAGATCTTTATATAAAGAATCTAAGCATACCGATTGTGATCTGAGTTTAGCCCTGAAGCAATTGTTTGTTTTCTCCTTTGATTCTTCTTTATGGCTCTTCCTCTTCCTATTGCCTTGAGTAGATTTCTTTATAGCCATTTATTCTAGGATGTTGTTACGATCTCTAGAATCCCTTGCTCTTATACCAATTAAAAGTCTATAGTATGGTGGATCGATTATACAAATGACAAGTATATGACTAATTTAAACTATAGTGTAATGATAGTAAAGTATGTAAATAAGAATAATCACACCAGGGATTTTATACTAGTTCGGACCTCCCATCATACGTCCAGTCCTAAAGCTCCTCTTTGGAATTTCCTTTCACCGAATAACCCTCACTTCACCCGGAGGAACAAGTTTACAATAGCAGAGTTTCTTTGTCAACTGTGTGTTCTCTATTACACGGATTTTGACTATATAGTACAAATGCTTCCAATATATCTAGAGAGTATTGTCTATGAGGAACTGTATATTTGGAAGAGTAGAATACAAGTATAGATTGCTAGAGATCAAGAGTATATGATAAAGTGTATAATCAGATAGCATAAGTAAGTAAGGTTAGATATTCTCTTGGATTCTTGATGTTATTTATAGCGGTAGAGAGATTCCTTGAGTAGTTGCATCCATTAACAAGTGTTCTATGGTCGCTTCTGATGGTGATGAAGGGTTGCAGTGAAGAGAAGCGAAGGTGTCTTTTCAATTACGGCAGTTTTAATTTCAATGTCAACAACCGAGTTCAGTTTCAGACGTTTGGAATATGTCTCAGACGTCTGGCTCTTTATATTTTTTGTATATAGTAGACTTTCAGACGTCTGAGCATATTAATTAGACGTCTGATTCTGTCTGGTTTATAATCCAGAGGATTTATTTAGACGTCTGGCTAGTGCACCCAGACATTTGATCTTGTGCATGTTGCTTTTCATGTATCTGTGTTATTGCTCTCCTGATTCTATCGACTTGTAGTCTTTCGTAACGTTCTTTGAGCCTTGTTCTTGTCTCTCTAGTGATGTTGTTCTAGCAAGTTCTTGTATATATACATATATATGTACATTTAATTTTCATTGTATAGTTGTTGTCATTAAAACCATGCATTTGATTTCCTAACACTCACTACCCTCTTATCGCAATCAAGAACAACACCATACATGGATAGCCAATCCATACCAAGAATCAACCCGAACCCGGAAAAGCCCAATACAAAGGCACTACAGTCAAACTCAACACCTAAAATAAATAATTTCAAATTCCGACATAACATGGACAAATAGGCCGATCCTCCTATGGGATTTGATATTACTACCAGGTCGGTCACTAAGCAAGCATCAATACCAAGATCCTCTGCTAGAGTACTAGATATAAAAGAGTGCGAAGCTCCAGAATCAAATAGGGTATGAACGGGAGAATCAGAGATAGATAACACACCTTCGATGATCACCTTCTTTCCCTTGTCCATAACCGGACGAGAACTAGGGGAAGGAACTGCCTCTAAAGCATAAGCCTGAACAGGCTATGAAGGTGTCTGTGAACTGTCCTTGGGCTTCGACGGACAGTCCTTTTTCATATGCTCCACTTGATCGCAGAGATAGCACCTTAGTCTCGATCGCTCTCCTGCCCCTCTAAAGTCCTTAGCAAGATGATCTGGTTTCCCACAAGTATTGCACTTCCAGTCCTTCCTTGGAACTTTCCTTTATCTACCTGACCCTCCTCCTCCTCTCCTCTTTCCTTTCCACTTCTTCTTCCCATCATTCTTCTACGCCACATCTCCTTTCTTCTCAGTATCAGCAAGTAAAGCCATCTCTACCAATCCCTCAAAAGTGGCTCCCATCGGAATGTGGCTCACCGTCAAATTCTGTAGTGGCTGACTCAAACTCTTAGCGAACTTCGGCGCCTTCTTGTGAGGAGTATTGATCAGGTCTAGTCCAAATCTAGCAAGCTCATTGAATTGATTAACATATTCCTTAACTGTCATATCCCCTTGCTTGAGCTGTATAAATTTCTCTAGCTGCACTCCCTCTTCAGCCTGCGATAAGAATTTCCTCTCGAACCTAGTACGAAAATCCACCCAAGTCAAATTATTAGCCTTAGCCTCCACAATCTCCCACCAACAAAGAGCCTCTCCCTGCAACTGCCATAAAGCCAACTACCTCCGAGCCAAGTCCTCCAATCCCATAAGTCCCTCACAACTACGCATCCAAGCTCTCGCCTCAGTATATGACTCGATGCCAAGAAACGGCTTGCCTCCTAAGCTGGTGTGTAGTCCATGCATAACTTGGGAAAATCGGGAATGCCTGGCGGACGGGCTAGAGTACCTTACGCCGGAGCAGCATCCCTAGCTGGTGGCTCTGCTCGTGCAGTAGCCTGCAAATAACGTCTGAACCATGCAGGCATATTAAGGCCTGGAACTTCGAGGATATCTTACGGTTCAGACATTTCTATCTGTGGATATTAAAAAGATGGGATTAGGTACTCCACAAATAGTTCAATAGATAGGGAGGAAGAGATATGAGGGACCCATTTCTAAAATTTCTTTTTTTTTCCAAAATATATGCATATACTTTTAAAAGTATTATTTGGAATATCCTTTAAAAATTATTTGAAAATCTTTATACTTTTAAAATATTTTTAGGATTACCGAAACCTTAGCTTTGATACCAACTGTGACACCCCGCACCTCTAGGTACCCCGAAAATCGGATATGACTAGAAGCACGGGTGGTCGGCTGAAATACAAATCCATAACATAGCACAGAGATTAAGGCAACTACATAAAATGATTAAAATATTCAGCGGAAGAAAACTTTCACTAATTATAAATTAATAACAAAACAGCTTCATTAAAAACAACATTATCCCAAATTTATTTCTGAAACCAAAAGTACCAAGTAGAATCAACCAAAACATAAAACATAACAAAGTTCACAATATAGGTCCCCATATATAGAGTAAAATACGGAAAAAAGAGAAACGAAGTATATGAAACAAAAGAAACAAAAGAAACAAAAGATGAAGATAACAACTGCTCCAATGAACCTCCAAGCTGCAAAGAACTGCAACCTAGACCCGCCCTTCTGTGATTTGGGGAAAATAGGAAAAATAGGAATGGGTCAGACATAAAGTCTGGTGAATGAGAAATAAAATGAAGCAGAAAGAATAAAACAGTTTAATTCTAGGTCTTCCCTGGATATCGCAGAGGGTGAATAATATAATGCAGTGAATCCTTCTTATATACGGTTCTTAAGAAGCCAAAGTCCGTGGGCACTCTGGGGAAGTCAACAATGCAGTAATACTAAATGTGAATCAGTCTGTCGGACCTGCTATCCTTACCTATCCACATGCTACAGCATGGAAGTCATGCTCTTCACCCGTGCACTGTGACTCAAACAACCTCGCAGGACCCCAAAGTTGCACTCAGGCTCCACCAAACTGGACTCCTATCCTTTTGTCTCCTCGGTCACCAACGTGGACTTGCCCCAATCCAAAGTGTCGGTCCACCGAAAGAGCGCCCGCAGTTGGGTCAGCTGCGCAAAATCCTCCAATGATCTGCATAAAGAAGCCTACGTCGGAGCACACTTGTCATGTTACGTCCGTGTCGATCTGCCTGAAGAAGCCTACGATTGCGAATGTTATCTATCCTACATACTAGCAACCTACAAAAGGTAACAAACATCCTTGCGAACCTACTTGCCCGCTCCTAATACGTATAGCCAAAACTATATTTTGGTCTTAACTGCATGAAACACCTATCCAGGCCTTTACAAGGTTTGCCTACCAAATCGCTTCCAGATTAATTAATTTTACCGTTACAGTATACATACTGTTTATTTCCATTAATCTGCTTCAGGCCATTTTTACATCTGATTTGGTTATTTCACAATTTTCCTTTTTCTTACATAAATGGTATTTCAATTTCACGCCCGTTCAGTCCGTATGGTTTGTCTGTAATTTTTATGCCATTTTGTTACAGATTTGCACTAGCCTTTATGGTTCATTTAATTTACATTTTTTTCCACCCTAATTTACGTTCTCCTTTTAGAGATTTAATCTGTACAAAATTTTTATCCAGTAGCCACAAACCATTTAATTACACAAAATTCCACTTTTATATTTTTAAGCCACATATGAAACAAACAATTATGCCAATTAGACTTCCCAATTTTGTTTCAAAATTATGTAATTATATCAATCAGAACCATAATTTTATTCAAGTAACATATTCTGAATTTATTCAACTAACTTGTTCTACCATTAGAAATTGAATAACAATTCTAATTCAATTTAATTAAACCAATCTTATTTACGCCATGAAACGTGAATAACAATTTGTTTGTTTCAAATGTCAACCCAAACATGAATTAGAATTGAGAAGTGGAAGAAGAAGAAGATACAATAATTTACATAAATTTCAATCTTATTTATGCCATAAAACGAGAATCGACAATTTATTTGTCCCATATTTTAAGCTAAACATGAATTAGATTTGAGAAGTGGAAGAAGAAGAAGAAGTTGCAATAATTTACATCTTTTCTCAATTAATAACAGAAATTAATTCATATTAACGTGCCAGAAAAGAACTGAAATTGAACTACTTTATTTTTCTATTTCAAATTAATTTCCACTCATCTGGCACGTGAGCTTGAATAAATTTGAAAAAAACTTTGCTTTAATCTTTCTCCCTTTGATTCTTCTAAATTCCCCAAATTTCTTGAATATATATAGATAATTTAATTTGGTAGAGATTTTTTTATTTAGTAGAATAAAGGAGGAAGAATAATACACACTAATTTTACTATAGAATTATGGCGACGGCTGAATAAGATATTAGGTTTAGGTTAGATGGTTTATTTATAGATTAATTGAGTGAATATAATCCATTAGATTATTTTAGATTAAATCTTGTTATTTCATACACTTAATGGTTATCCATTCTAGCCCATACACATCACTCAACCAATAAAATTTAGCCATCTCATCCTATTACATCACTAGAGTGAATGGCAAGCCGCCACATGTCAGAAACAACGCTGAAATACGTAGGAAAATTGCTGGAAACGAACCAACTAAAAAAAACATCGCTCCAGATTTTGGGCGACAACGGGACATGATCCCTGGTCACTAAGGAAGTCAACATGCGCCTTTACCACTATACCAAATGCGCTTTTAATTTCTTTTTAATTATACTTTCCATAAAATATCGAGGTGTTACAAAAATAGGTGCCAATAGAGCAATCGACGTCTTAGAATTGATACATCAGACATTTGTGGACCATTCCCTATGGCATCATGGAATGTTCAATAATATTTTATCACATTCATAGACGACTACTCAAGATATGGCTACCTATATCTTATACATGATAAATCAGAATCCTTAGACATGTTCAAGAAATGTAAGGTAGAAGTTGAGAACCAACTCAACAAAAGAATTCAAGCTGTCAGATTTGACCGCGGAGGTGAATATTATGGTAAATCTGATGGATCGGGTAAATAATGTCTAGGACCATTTGCCCAATTCCTAGAGGAATGTGGAATAGTCCCACAGTACACCATGCCAGGTTCACCTAGCATGAATAATGTTACTGAGAGACGAAACAGAACTCTTAAAGACATGGTGATGAGTATGATTAGTCATTCTACCTTACCAAAATCACTTTGGGAGGAGGCATTAAAAACATTAGTTTATATCCTTACTAGGGTACCCACTAAAGTAGCTGCCAAAAAACCTTATGAGCTTTGGATAGGCAAACAGCCCACTCTAAAGCATTTTCATATTTGGGGATGTCCAGCTGAGGCAAGGCCTTATAGGCCAAATGAAAGAAAATTGGACTCAAAAACAGTGAGTAGCTACTTTATTGGTTATTCTGAGCGGCCTAGGGGCTATAAATTTTATGATCCCACACTAAAGAAAATTTTTGAGACGGGAACTGCAACATTTTTTGAAGGTGTTGAGTTAGGGGGAGAAATGAAGTAAGTAACATTGTTTTTGAGGAGGAATCATCATCTATGATTCCTACTACAGTTACTTCTTCTGACAATGTACAGATTGTCATTCCTGTCATTAATGAAGAAGTTGATCTGGAACCACAACAAAACAATGTTGAAGAAAACCATCTTCAAGATGGGGACAATGTTCCACAAGAACAAACTCAATAACCTCAAAATGAATTACCACTAAGGAGATCCACTAGAGAGAGGAAAGATGCCATTTCAGATGATTATGTGGTATTTCTTCAAAAAATAGAGGACAATAATGGATTAGTGAAAAATGATCCTATCAACTTTCACCAATCCATGCAAGATGCTAATTCTCAAAAGTGGATTGAAACTATGAACGAAGAGTATAAATCCATGCAAGAAAATAAAGTTTGGGATCTTGTTTCTTTACCTAAAGGTAAGAAACCCATTGGTTGTAAATGGATATTTAAAACCAAGAGGGATGCAAAAGATAATGTGGAAAGATATAAGGCTCGTCTTGTAGCAAAAGGTTTTACTCAAAAGGAAGACATCAATTTTAAAGAGACATTCTCTCTGGTTTCATCGAAAGACTCTTTTAGAATAATTTTGACGCTTGTTGTACATTTTGACCTTGAGTTACATCAAATGGATGTTAAAAATGCGTTTCTCAATGGAGATATTGAGGAAACAATTTATATGCTGCAACCAGAAAACTTTGTGTTTGGAGATCCAAAGGATATAGTTTGCAAACTAAATAAATCCATTTATGGGCTCAAACAAGCTTCTCGTCAATGGTACCATAAGTTTCATAAAGTAGTTACCTCATTTGGTTTTGAGGAAAACATAATTGATAACTGTGTGTATCACAAGTTCAGTGGGAGCAAATTCATATTTTTGATTTTATATGTTGATGATATATTGCTTGCCTGTAATAATTTACATATTTTGCACAAAACCAAGAGATTTTTTTCAGATAATTTTGAAATAAAAGATCTTGGGGATGCTTCTTTTGTATAAAGAATCCAAATATATCGTGATTGCTCACGGAATATTCTTGGATTGTCACAAAAGAACTATATAGAAATGGTGCTTAAAAGGTTTGGCATGCAAGATTGTAAAATGGGTGATACCCCTATCGCTAAAGGAGATAAATTTTGTCTCAAACAATGCCCTAATAGCATCTTTGAAGCTAAAGAAATGTAGAAGATCCCTTATGCATCTGTTATAGGGAGTCTAATGTATGCTCAAGCATGTACACATCCGGATATTGCGTACATTATTGGAGCGTTGGGCAGGTATCTTAGTAACCCTGGAATGGATCACTGGAAAGCAGCAAAAAGGGTTATGAATTATCTTTAGAGAACAAAGGACTATATGCTTACATATAGAAGATCAGATCAGTTGGAGATCATTGGGTATTCTGATTTTACTGGATGCCCAGATAGCAGAAAATCCACTTCACGATACATATTTCTATTAAGTAGAGGGACTATATCATGGAAAAGCATTAAACAAACGCTCATAGCTTTTTCCACCATGGAAGCAGAGTTTGTGGTTTGTTATGAGGCATCTAACCATGCGAAATGGCTGCGGAATTTTGTCACAGGGCTGCGCATTATTGATAATATTGAAAGACGATTAAAGTTATATTGTGACAATAGATCTGCAGTATTATATTCGAATAACAATAGAAGCTCAAGCAAGTCAAATTACATTGACATCAAGTTTCTAGTTGTAAAGAAGAGAGTGCAAAATGGGTTAATATCCATAGAGCATATTCGGACAAATTCCATGCTAGCGGATCCGCTTACAAAAGGAGTATCACCCAAGGTCTTTCATGAGCATGTTGCTAAAATGAGTGTATCTTTTATATAAGGATATTTTGGTTTAGGGGGAGTTTATACTTAGTCACTTATTTCACGACACTGCTCTATATTTTGATTATGGACATGCTTTGGTTTTTCTTATCAGAAATAAAGTTTTCTTTTGCACTTCAATTGTTTATATATATTATTTGGAATATTGATGTCATTAAAGTAAAGTAGGACCAGTTGAAAATAGACATGTAAAGATCACATTTCATGTCATTTCCATGCTACACATACATGATTGATCTATGTCATTTGATTGTATTGAAATTTGTAACCATTGATGGGTTTAGTTACAAAATAGTAATGAAAGCCACTTTGTGTAACGACCCTAGATTTTATTTTATTTAAATTGATAATTTAAATAATTTTTGAATAAAATTTGTGAAATAAATACATATATCTTGATAAATCAATACGATATAATACAAATAAAATAGATACAAAATATAATCAAAGGAAATAAGATAAAATAGGAGTTCACTCATATTCTTAAGTAATAAAATAAACAAAGAAGAAAATACAAATACTTGTAAAAGAATGAAACAAAAATATATACACATGGAAAACAATACAAAGTAAATGTACATATGAATTAGCTTACAAAAGAAAACTAATATACAAGTATGAAACCAGACAACAAAAAAAGTGTTTAAAGATAAGTTTAAACAAATATACATTTGTACAAAGTCAATTTAATGAAGCCATCATGTTCAAGTACCTTCAGCCGAAATGCAAGTATATATTCAAATATACAATCAAATAAAATAACCATTTGTACAAAGCCTAATTAATGCTTGGCCACCAAATCAATATATCAGCCTCCAAGATCTTGCCTGGTAAACAAAATGGTACCAAAGAAATCAATGCCATCTCATTTCAGCCAACAAGGAAAAGAAATATCCCTGCATTTTTGTACAAACAACTCATATCGACTTGTACAAAATGAGTACCCTGAAAACTCATTTTTATCAAGTCTTCCTCATTTCAGTTCGAGCTGAGAAAAATATAAGGAAGATATCATTTTGAAAACTAAAACAAAATTCAACCTGGAAAATTCAAATGAAGATGGAATGCAAAGGATTAAAAATCTGGAAACAAGGCAAAGTCTTCAGCCTGGAAAACAAGCAAATTAAAAGCAACTAAAACAAAACAGAAAGGATTCACAGGTAAATCAAACAGCAGTCTTCAAACAAAAGTATTCTTTGTTCAAAAATCTTCTCAGGTGAGCAAACTCCTATTTTTCAAACCTTAGCCTGTTTGATATCTTGATGCTTGTGAGTAAACTTTTTAACTAAAACCCAAATACCCTGAGAATTTCTGTGATGATGTTTGTTTATATGTATGTATGGGCAATGCTTGTGAATTTATATAAGTGTGCATATCTGTGGTTTTAAAACATCTCATATTTTAGTTTCAAGTCTCTGCTTTAAACTGTAAACATAAGATACTTTTAGTTTTGATGGATATGACTTATGTTTTAAGTGATCTAGTGATGTATGTTGGAAATGAGTTGGTATGATTGGGTTTAGATTCTGGAAACAAGTGAGTATGTTTAGTTAATTATTGTAACCACCTCTGTTTTTAAATTTCCAGAAACTTAAACTTAGTTCAACTTCAAATCCTCCTCACTCTAACCTTCTTTAGGGCTAAGCATTTAAAACAAAATTTGCTGTTTTAAACTAAACTAAGTTTTAGAAATAGTTGCAAGAATTTTAATTAGAAAACATTGTCTGGAAAGAAGAAATACAGAGGAAGTTGAAAAATGTTAAAAACCAAACATTAAAATTTGTTGATATAATTATATTTCTGTAATCGTCTATGGAAGATAGGATTTTTAAGATCAAGTTCATAATTTTTAGAGGTAGGATGTATGAGTATTATGGGTTTGATCAGAATTCGAGTTTTAGTTGTTTCCTGATGATCTCAAGGTTCTGGACGATCGGGACTCCTACTAGTGGTAGTAGAGTGATCGGTGAGTAGTAGGAAAATATCAGATGGTGGAGCAGGTCACTGTGGTGGCGATGGGAGGTCGATGATGGCTGTAGACCTAATTTTGGGTGATGTCGGGAAATGATCTTCCACGGTGGCTCTACTGGATCGAGTGCCACCGGATTCAGGGAAATGGGTGTAGAGGTGTCAACGAGGGCGTGGACGAAGACAATGGTGTTCCGATAATCGGAGACGAGAGTGTGAGCGATCTTGTCGCGTTCGCCTGGTTCCAGTTTCGATTGTAAGAGTCGATTTTTGATTCGTGCCTTGTGTTGTCGATGTGAGAGTGTAAATCGAGACTGGAGACGATTGCCGATGTGATGGAGTTCTGGTGGGAGGCCGGAGTTGATCGAAGTCACGGTGCACGTGCACCGTGCACTTTTGTTCTGGTGAAAGGTATTGGAAATGGGGATGACAATTCCCATGTGTTTGCTCGAGGAATTCGAGTATTTACTCGAAGTCATGCAAGAGGATGGGACTCGAAGCAATATACTGTTGGGTTCGAGTTGTTTCAATTCAAGTGCCAGGGTTTAAAGATTACAGGGTTAACAGCAAACCTGTTTTGTTTTTTTATTGAAATCTGTGTTTTGATTTTAAAACTAACAAAAAAAATAGGATTTAAATTAGTTTTAAATCAAGTTTTAAAATCTGGTTTAAAATGTAAATAATTGGGTTTAAACTCTTATATAAATTTCTTTATAACGGTAAGTAAAGATTGGCTAATTAAATTTTTAATTGTAATTAGTAATGGATGATGGGTAATAAATGAATTTGCAATTAACTACCTAAGTTAATTATTGAATAATTAATAGTTAATTAATTAAGGAATGTAATTAAAGATTATAAATTGGATAAGATTAGACAAGTTAAGAGAATTAATTTTTGATTAGAAATAAATCAAAATGATTTGTAAATTATTAATGTTAATTAACCAGGATTGGTAATTCGTAAGTAAATTGGTAATTCGTAAGTAATTAATCTGATTTAAATTAATCAGACAATTAACTGATCGTACTTATGAATGTTTGGATTGACTGAATGATTGAATTGTTTGATATGCCTGATATGTGATGCTTTGTGATATACCCTGATTTATGTGGTGATCTGAAATTTCTATTTCTGTGATATATTACTATGTGAATATGACACCCTTGACCCGTAACGACATTTAAATTTCGATGCGACAGGGAGTCGGATTCCAGTTGGTTATCCGAAACCCACATCGAATTGTAATAGTGAATCTTTGTGACTGATAAATTTATTTTATCTATGAATCTGTGAATGAAGATAAGCGTTATGGGTTATACCGCTTATCGATATATCTGTGATGATTGATGTTGTGCACTATTGTGTGAAAACCCCTGGACTACACCTTTACACACACAAATATGGATTTCACGTGGAAATCGGTTAAATCACAGATGATGTAAATATGATGTTTTTGAAATTGAAAATTTAATTTCAATTGATTTTGAAATTGGAAATTTGGGGTTTAATATGAAAAGCTTTTGAAATGGAATTTCAAAGATAAAAGTTATTTTGAATAACTTAATCGAGTTTTGAAAATTTAAATAATTTGATTTAAATTTGAATTCAAGTTTGAAATTGAATCCTATGATTTGAAACTAGGGATTAAAGATGCTATACAGGTTATATATGGGTTAAATCATTTTAAAGGTATTGATTTGGGAATTTGAATTTAATTCAAGAGTTTTAACTCGTGTAAATATAACTGGATTTTTATGAAACGAAACTATTTGTTTCCAAATAGTAAAAGCTTTCACATAAGTAATGAACTTCCAAATTGTGTTGAAAGAATTTCAAGTTTGAAATAGAATTGAAATGTTTTGAAATTTATGAAATGAGTCTTTGATTCAAAGACCGAACGAGTTAATCCAATTTGAAATGGAATTGTTTTGAAAGCTATAAGTTAAATCTTGATTTAAAGATTTAACGAGTTAATCAGATTGAAATGGAAATCGATTTGAAAATCTATGAATGAATCTTTGTGAACGGGGTAAACTTTGTGAATTGAATCTTTTTGTTTAAAAGATTAAAAGTGTGGAAATTGTTTAAACTATTGAAGGTTGTTGAAATAAATCTTTTTGTTTAAAAGATTGGAAATGGTAATTTGTTTTAACCATTCGAATAAAAAGTTTTGGGCTTTAAGCTGTGATTTAATTGAGACCCCAGTATCCATATGATTTTTAATTGCGCTCGTTATTCGGTTTAGCCGGAAGAGGACCTTTGTGTCATATAACCCATTTCGAATAGTGATTCGACGTTATGGATAGCATTTGAAGACCGGTGTTGAAGACCGGATATTTTTCGAAAATGAAAGGACAACCTATCGATTGTCTCTGCACTGAGTAGCTACGGTATAGAGATTTCCTAAGTGATGGGAAGTCCGATCAGGATTGTGAATACCCGGATTTGCAAGGGCTTCTTTGGAAGTGCCTTCGGTTCTGTTCGAACCCGGAACAGACTTGTATGGATGTGTGTCTGACGTTACACTTTGAGATGTAAAGCTGGTTTCTATCAAATACATTTCTGTTGGTGGCGGAGAATTTATTCTCTTAGCTTAACACCCTTCTCTGAGACGTACGAGCTCAGAGATTATGTAGTTGATGGTCACTAGTGATACATTCCCAATTTGGTAATGTGGCATATGAAGTGCTGCTGATCATTTGTTGATCAAAGCGTGCCTTTGTGAAAAAGCGTGGCTTTGTGAAAAAGCATGGCTTTGTGAAAAAGCATAGCTTTGTGGACGAGACTTCATTGAGCCTCACAACCCGGTAATGGTCGAAACAGGAATGTTGCGACAAAGGTTTGTAGGGGTAGCGCCCCTAGGGTATGCCATTTCCTTCTGGATAAAAGGTGATATCATAGTATGGAGCCCAGATATTTTACCTATGTTGATTATACTTTGTGGCTGTTTCTTTATGATTGAGGATCCTCGGATAAAGGTCGGAGACGACCGGGGGATGACATGACTCGTGTGTTAGTTACCTAGTTACAGCTGTACAACGTGAGGTAGCGTCGGCCTTTTGTTTGCAGAGATCCGGTTAGGATCTGGGGCGTCTTTCCAGAGGCTTTTCTATTTCGGTAAGGAAGTTCCTTAGCCTGATCATTTATTGGAAATCCAAAAAAACAATACGAACCCTGTACGGTTTTAGTTGTATAACCTGCCATGGAATGTGGCGGTAACCTGTTATTGAACATGGTAGCTATAGTAGGCATACGATGAAATGTTGTATGCTGGCTAAGATTTATATTATATTTTCGAAATGTTTTTCTACACTATGCACTAGTAATAATATTAAAAGAGTTTGATTTTACGTAGTAAACATGTTTGACTATCATAAGAAGAAATCTCCTCCAATTCTGCGATTGCATTGTGTGTGTGGCGGGAGGCCTTATGATAGTTTCATTTTCGAAAAGCATTGCCGGTTTTCAATGTTTAAAAGCCTTTTGTGTTCGTTTAAAGATAAACTGTTTTTGTTGCTCACACCAGTCCCATGACTGATCCGGAGTTTATTGTTCCCTTCCTAAACTCTGGGTGCCCACTATTTTCCACACAGGCAGTCTAGAGTTTGGTTTTTCAGATATTCAGGTTTAGTAGATTATCTGGAGGTAGTTCAGTTCTTGGAGTTCATGGACTGATGTTGCTTATCTTGGAGCATTCTATTGGAGACATTCTATCCGCTGCTGGTGTTATCTATTTTCTTTCCGCTGCTATTTCTTGTATCATATCTCTGATGTATATAGATATTCATTGTATCATCATTGTATCTGGATATTGTATCAGATGTTGTATATCTATATTCTTTTTCTTTTCCGCTGTGTTGTTTACTTAATGTTGTTATAAGCTCCGGCGACTCGGATTTGAACGGTCGAATCTACGACATTCGAGTACGATGTAAAGTATGGATGTCGATTTTCGAGCGCGAAAATTCGAATCATTACACTTTGGTTCTATGTTAACACAATCAATGGACGAGATTGTTTTGAATATACCATATTATCAAGATAGCCATTTAAGAGCTCATAAAGTTGAATACATTCTATAAAGTTACATATGTGGTCCGGGGGAGATTGTTGGAATAATTCAACATAATGGGGCCACATATTTTAATGTTTGAATGTATGGGCTATCTTGTAATTAAGTCTAATTACGTGATCTATTTTTGGAATAAACATATTAAGACTTAAGGGGTATATTCGTCATGTAAAATTATAACGTGTGGATACCGAAGTGACAATTTTAGTTTGTTGAAAGACCGAACAGAAAAATGTCACACACTATATATGTGGGGTTATGGTCCCCAAATTACATAAGTCTTATCCTATTCTCTCCACCCTCTTCTAAAGAGAATTTATAGATCTAAGCTTGTGTCAATTTGGAAGATCTAATCCAAATTAATCTTCACATCAATTAAGAATCGATGGATTCAGGTACGCTTTCCGCTATTAATTTCATATACTTGTTTCTCAATTAAATCAATATAAGTTATATGTATTCAGATCTAATATAGATTAATCACCAACAGATATATCTTATACAAGATGGTAGAAAAAAACACCATTACCGAATCACTACAAGTTGATGATAAAAACTGAAACATGATTCATTTGTTTGTTCTCCTTTTTATTGAAAACAGTTGAATCGGTTTTTCTTTTCTGATTTGAAATGGGATTTGTCATTGGAATTTACCCATTGTATTTGCTTATCAATACCACTGATTCACTATCACAAGCTTTATAGTGGAAAGACATGTGTTTTATAAAGAATCTTTCTATTAATGCACATTGATGATTTAATTTAACTGCAAATGATGCTGACATAATACTTTATGTATCTAATTTAACTACAAATGATGCTGACATAATATTTGATGCATCTGCTTGTACACAAAATTCAGTTGACTAGCTTAACTTGGTGATAACTATTATGTTTCGACTTTCCTGTGCTTCCACGTCATTACAAGTGCACTTCACCGTGTCTAGATGGCGTCAACAGTCGAAGCCTCCGATGTCGGCATCCTAATCGAACATCCTAACATCGTCTTACATCAGACATATAATTTTGTCTTGGCAACACTTCTTGTAACAAAAGAAATCCTTATTGTAACGTGCTACCAATCCCATATATATACCACGATTACTTCAAATATCCTACGATATGAGACTTTACTCTATTCAATCCACGCACTCACTCCATTTTCAATGCAAGTCATATCTAACCATTGTTATGGGAATTCTAACTCGAGACCACTCAAATCAAAACCCCAAAGCACAACGGAAAACGAGATCTTGGTAAGAAGTGTAAAAACAACCAATAAATATCTCAATCCAAATCTCAATTCAATCCAAAACCAATCACAATCACCAAAAAAGCAATAGAGAAACAAAGCAATAGCAGAAAAATAAATCACATACCAATTTATAGTGGTTCCACTAACGTCATGTAAGTGTACATCCACTTTGAGAGAGAGAGCCTTTATTAATACCAATGAGAAGAGTACAAGAGATTGATTATAATGATCAATTTTCAAATAAAATAGATTTGTGGAGAATAGAATTGAAAAGAACTAGACTTTAATAAATCCTATTTTAATATAGGATAAAACCCTTCAACACATCTTTGAATTCTGAAAATAGCTTATATAGGGGGAAATCTCATCCAGGCAAATACCCGATTTGCCCCTTAAAACCTTCACAAATCAGTACAGTCAGCACGGGCAATAAGGACAACAGGCAATGGCTCAGACATCTGGCCCATGCTGCCAGACGTTTGGAAAATAACTCGAGAAACCATTTCCCTGCAACCCAAACGTCTGGCCCAAGCTGACAGACATCTAGCAGAAGGTTCAGGATTCCAGATCCCTATCTCAAACGTCTGGCAAGAACTCCCAAACGTCCGAGAGAATTCTTGGGCTGCAGAAAAGTTGTTCCTAAACGTCTGGCAAGACCTCCTAGACATCTGGCAAATTCTCAAGTTGTAGTAAACCTGTTGTCAAACGTCTGGGGATTCCTATCAGACGTTTGACTTCTTGTGCTTCATTCTTATGATTCTCCTAGCTTCAAACCGCAATAACTTGAGCAACTATGCTCCGATTCGCATGCCATTTTCAATGTTCCCAAACTATTCTCGACCTCTTTGATTCTCCATATAGTGTCGCCAAAATTTAACACTCCACCTTAACATTATATCCCTCTCCAACACCAAGAACCGATAGTACTAAACTATCATCAACTCTACCTTCTACCATACAAACTTGAATGCTTTCATAATGAGTTTTGGCAAAACCACCGCCCATCACACTCCATCAACGAGCTCCGGCAAAGCCACCACCCGCTAATGAAGTGTTGAAAGCACCCAAATCCAAAACCGTCTCATCAAAAGACAAAAGTAATCAGGAGTGTAATCTAGTACTCACCAAGAAGATAGAACTACAATCTCTCACCGATACTCTCCATCATACATAACCAAGCACCTCACTCAACCATGCCACCCGTGGCACCTAACACTTCAACAAGCGAATCAAGTTCGAGCAATGCTTAAATTTCCCAACCAAATGCCTTAGTGAACATATCTGCTGCATTATCCTTTGTGTGCACTTTTTGAAGATATACTTGCTTATCTTCATCCATGGCTACTAAAAATGACTCTCTCACTTTAATATGCTTAGCCCGTGAGCTAAACGCCAAATTCTCTGCAAAGTGAATAACATTTTGGCTATTACACCGAACATCGATACTATCATGCTCGAATCCCAAGTCACCCAACAATTGCCTCAAGTAATGTGCCTCCTTTGCTGCCTCCACCGCGACTATCAACTTCGCCTCCGTAGTGGACAAAACAACTACGGTTTGCAATCTCAATCTACGACTTGTGGTCGTACCACCAATTGTGAAGACATATGCGAAAGTTGACTTTCTCCGATCCCTATCATCGGCGTAGTCCAAATCATAATAACCAACCAACTTGCAATTCATCCCCTCACTATCACCAAAAACAAGACCACGAGGTGATGTACCTCTAAGGTATCTGAATATAAGCTTCACAGCTTCCTAATGCGATTTCCCGAATTAGCCATATACAGACTAACCATCCCGATGGCATTTGCAATATCAGACCTTGTACACACCATTGCATACATTAAACATCCAACCGCACAAGCATATGACACCTTTGCCATATAAGCCTTGTCTTTCTCCAAGATATGAGATCCCTTAATGGAAAGCTTCATATACAAAGGTAAAGGTATATTTGATGCTTTTGGTTTCTCCATGCTAAACCGGCAAAGCACTTTCTGTATATACTCGTTTTGAGTCAATTTTAATTCAAATCGCTTTCGATCCCTTTCTATTTCCATGCCCATTATCCTCTTTACTTCTCTAAGATCCTTCATTTCGAATTCCGATTTTAAACTCAGTTTTAACTTGTTGATTTCATTCTTATATTTTGCAGTAATGAGCATGTCGTCCACATAAAAGAGTAAATACACTCAAAATTATATTCCAACTTCTTGAAATACACACAAGCATCCTTGATGCTTTTATCAAAACCATTTTCAAGCATAAAATGATCAAATCTCTTGTACCATTGTTAGGTGATTGCTTTAAACCATATAGTGATTTCTTTAACTTGCAAACTAAATTTGACTTACCATCTACAACAAAACCTTCCGGTTGCTTCATGTAGATGTCATCATCCAAGTCACCATGCAAGAAGACGGTTTTCACATCAAGTTGCTCCAATTCCAAGTCGTGAATAGCAACTATGGTAAGTAATATCTGGATTGAAGTATGATGCACAACCAGTGCAAAATTCTCATCATACTTCTTTCCCTTCCTTTATGCAAACCCCTTAGACACTAATCTATCTTTGTATTTCCCATCGTTCTTAACCTTATATATCCATTTGCACCCAATAACATGGTTTCCTTTAGGAAGTGGAAGCAAAACTCAAATTTGATTCTTCATCAACGATTACATCTCTTCCTCCATGACACAAATCCACTTCAAGTTATCACTTTAATCCATGACGTCATCAAGGTCCATCGGCTCATCTTAGACTACATGAAGAGCATAGTCCAAATTTCACAAAAGCTAAGATAGTTCCAATCACCATATCTTCGGTTGGCCTTATAGCACGGCGACCCACCGAGTAGCAATACTATCACCCAAACTCCTTTTGACTCCATCTTGAACCGAATACTCTCTATAATTACGAGTGTATATGCACGTCCAGGTGGACCTGCTCTAATAACATTGTGCATGCATGGGTAACTTTCTTGACATCATCTGATTATGGAAGCATAAGTTATAACACATTAATGCAAAGAGGACCGATAAGCTTATAAAGGGAAGAGAAGCAAACTTGATTAAAAATGTATAGGGATATAAAAAATAAAGGTAAGTTGCATTGCAGGATGAAAGTATATTTGAGCATGGTCATTATAGAGGTCCATAGGATCAACTTCAAGGCTGCTACAAAAATGGATTACAATTTACAATAATCTATTACTCGTATTCAAAAGAACATCAACCTGCATCAATTTTCTCATTAGACTAACCAAAGAAGAGGTAAAATACCATAAATAAATTTGATTTAGATCTGAGAAAAGTTGCCTTTTTTAAATATGAAATAAAAATAAATAGCTACAAAAGTTTATCAATCTTAATTTACATATTATGACATTTAAATACAAATGACTACAATGAACATTCAAAATAGAAACAGATGTTATGTACAAATCAGCATAGGCAAGTATGCAGTAGTTAGACCAATTAAACAAAATAAGTCATTTTCTTCTTTATGAGCTTTTCATGTTATCGTTGGCAAGTTGAACCAACTCCACCACATTGCCTCTATGATTCCATCTGAACCGCATAGCTAATCAAAAGTGGCTTCTGCATATTATTAGCACCATGAGTTTATGCCTAATGGACCAAATCCATCATCTCAAAAACTCAAATAGAGTTCAACTGACATACAAAAATAGTTAGGAGAGCAAGTAATACAATTTGAAGGTAACATCACTTGAATATCTTCAGTATCCTCCTAAGAATATTATTTTGTACAGTTATAAAAGAAGGATAGCCCGGCTAGCATTATAAAACAGTCAAAATATGAAATGCCATATGCTGATTTAAAACTATGGGCGCTTAACTGTTATAAAACACAAATATAATCTATTATTACATGCTATAGAAGTGAAAAAAGACACAAATGAAAGGGAAAGGCTATACTGCTGAAATTTCAATTTCAGTAAAATGCTTGCTAAGGTGCACACATGAAATATCACATAATCTATTCCTAACTTTCCATGAATAGACACAGATGAATTTAAAAGCCAAGGTTATTCACATAAAATATACAAATTCAAACACTCACATCTCCTTTTGAGAATAGCGAACATACTCACTTCTCAACATATCTAATAACTGCTTCATCAAATTTCTCCAAGTCGCCACTACTTTGCATTTTAGGATACAAATGAGCAATACTGATTACAGCGTATTCAACAATTTCCCACTGGCCTTGCTTGATAGCATAAGGTATTAACTGTGCTGATGCTTTCTGATCAAAGTCTAAGCAAGCAGAAATAGTGCTCAAGCACTTGTTTTTAATACTTCTAATAGCCATTGTTCGGCCAGTGAAGAAAGCTCTACATAAGGCTTTAATTCCTATAGTTGTTGATTTACGTTCATATTCTTCAATATGCAGCCGATTTGAATTACAGGAAACTTCCCTGAATAAAAATATTTGATTATTTTGGAGAGTGCATTCCAACACACTGAAACTTTGATGCTCTTTGATTGGCTGCAAGATAAATATATTCCCCAAGTTAGGTCTACTATGCAATTTACATATATAATGTGAAATCATTAGATTGGCTGGAAGATCTTGGTATTTAATCTCAGAAATAATTAGAAGTGTTTCGTTCATACCGATTGAAAATGGAAGCAAATAAAAAAAATCATTCACATTCATACACGTAGTTAATGCTAACATAGAAACTATGCCACTTCCTTACCTTTTTCTAGATTTTTGGTTGTAGTTTTCTAGATTTTTGGTTGCAGTAGAGGCATGGCTAAGCAGACTGTCATCAACATCCTATGAGAGAAGTAGTAAAAATTTGGGTTAGTTTTAGTTGTAGGTTGTTAAGTCATAGTTTTTTTTAAATGTGTACATATGAAGTTGAATTTTGGTGTTATCAGGCTTCCATGTACTGTAATGTTCAAACACCGCATTCAGTTACATTGACCATGCTACTGAGTTTGCCCTATTCAAAATAAATATGGCACAGTACTGAGACAGTTGGTTAATTTTTTTTTTATAAAAACAGGACATGTACAGTTGCATATAGGCCCAGGTCCGGGGCAAGGCAAGCGAGACCTTCATCTAGGACAACATCACCGGAGATGACGAAAGGAGCAATAAAATGTCTCCAATGCTTTTAAAGATTTTAGGAATGGTTGTTTAACAATGGTCACAACCTGTATCATTTTTCTATAGATCTAATATATATTGGTTTTCTTGTATAATTGAAGAATGGTCAAGATAAATTAAATGAGTTCTGTTGAAAAACATTAAATAAAACTAATTTTCAGATAGCTAGATACTATAAAGCTAACCATAGTTAAAAAGCAATACATTTCACATTCTTAAGCTAAGTTTGAATGCTTATGCAAATTGACTTGTGCTCTTTTTTTTATGTTATAAAGAGTGGATTTATGTTTATTTACAAAAGGAAACTTTTCCTTTTTACATCTCCATTCAAACTCTCAAACTTTTTTTAGTGCAATGGACATGAGAAACAGTTCAAATGATGACTTACCTTATAGTAATTCAAATCAAGAAGAAAATTTGTAAAATCTCATCCAATTTAACAAAACACACAACTTTGCATCTCGTAGCATCCTTATCTTCAGAAGCAATCGCTAAAACAGAAAAGAAACAAAAATACATGAAAAAAAATCAGGTTTAAGTTCACCATACCTAAAGGCGAAAGGTGATGTGGTATACGTTGGCGACAATGGCAAATTAGTTGATGGTAACAGTATCAGAAAGCAGCACCATTTAGTTTGTTGATTTGTTAATGTTTATAACAGCGCATCAATTAATTCAGTAATAAGAGGTGCCGATTGATTTGAGGATTATAGCCGCATTTCGATCGATTTATGATGAGAGATATCGACCAATCTGGTGATTGCAGTTGACTGTCATTCGATCTAGCAATGATTAGGTTTGATGAAGATGACAACGGTGTATTTGAGTATATTGATATTGAATTACCATGGCGATTTGGGTTAGTAATAAGAATGAAGAAGCAAAAGAACTGATAAAGAAAGGGCAAACAGAAGTTAAATTGGAAAGGGCAATTTAGGAAATTCAAAAAAAATCATCGAATTATTATTATTATTAGTGTATATATGTGTGTGTGTGCATGTCCAACATTGTATGTAGATGCTCTTTGAGATATGACTTCATAAATCACTTATCTCTTTTTTGCTTATATGTTGGGAAAATGAAATTTCTTAGGCAACATTTTATATTTGCACCCGAATAAGCTGTGGTTTTCCATTAATAATGCTGAAAACCTACAAATGACCATTGTTATATTTGCATATATTCATTTTGAATATTTTTCATTTTTGCTAAATTGATTAACATTGTATATAGATGCTCTTTGAGATATGAATTCATAAATCACTTATCTATTTTTTGCTTATACGTTGGGAAAAGGAAATTTCTTAGGCAAACTTTTATATTTGCTTCTGAATAAGCTATGAGTTTTTGTTAATAATGTTGAAAACCTGCAAATGATCATTGTTATAATGCAAATATTCATTCTGAATATTTTTCATTTTTGCTGAGTTGATTCTTTGTAGGCTATTTAGTTGTACTCAATCTTCTTGTAAAAGGGCCACTTTACAATATAAGCACAGAAAAGAATAAATATTTTACTTCAAAACCAAATTTATATGTAAAGCCACCTAAGAATTGTTATAAAGATGAACAGCGCCTGCCTTTTATCCCTACCAGGTCTAAATTAATGCAACTTCTTGAGTAAAACCGTAACTCATAAGTATGTTTTCCAGTTAAGATAAAATTATACTACGGAAAATAAATTATTAATTTATCAAGTTATATACTGGCCAAAGTATCCAATCTGAATTCATTATGAAAATTATGAAGAGAAAAATATCTTCAACAAATCGAATTGCCTTGAAAAAGATGAAACTTTTCAATTGTATCGGGATTCATCCTAACAACCGAATTATCCTCATTGACCGCGTCATCGACGACCAACCTATTTAACGGCCTTCTTCCTCTCAATAATCTCCGTACGAAAATCCTTCTTTCCTTTGCTATTATGAAATAACAAAACAAAATAAAAGGAATTTTAAGCCTCTAGAAAAAATGGTTTTTATTGCCAATTTAAATGTTGAAGAAACCGTACAATAGTAAATTCCATGATTGAAAGCTAAATTCATTGCTAGTTAAATAAATAAATTTGAAAAAAAAAATTAACCTAAACCAAACATCATTTACTAATCAGTGATCAGGTTTGACACATTGATCAACTTACATAATAATTTATGCCTCAGCTAATCAAATCAAATGAGAGTGAATTGAAGGACGTTGGATGCAACGCAATTGCATTAGTTTAGTAGGAGGTGCCGACATCAATGTAGGAAGAGCAACAACTTCATAGAAAGCAACTTCATAGAAGTTAACGATTCAAAAATCTAAGGTATTGACAATGATTCATGAACGAATTTTTTCATGATTTTCAATTTTTGTGGGTCCTTTTCTTTTGCAGAGACAGAAATAACTCTAAAAAGATCAAGAGAATTCTAGTGATGGCGAAAGTTATTTTTCGGAGGGAGGACCTTATAATGGAAACGCTTTTCAATTGATTCAGATTCTAGAGCTAAGACCGAAATAGCTAGTGATCATTATGAAGATCAAAAAGCACTTAATGAACCTAAGAAAACCGAATTCTTAATATATTCTCCTCCTATTGCCTATACACTAAAAACATCTAAATCGACTATATATATTACCACTACCTTCTAACAGTAATAGCAAACATGAATATGAAGGTGAAACCATAAAACAATTACTTCATGATTTGGCTAACCAAATTTAGTGGTAAATTTTAAGATAAAAGATTTTATTTTATTTTTAAAACATTCACTTCACATTTATTCATTCTTTGGAACAAAACTATCAGATTCTATGATAGCGCATACAATACTTAGCTTTATTGTGTATAAGATAAAAATAGCAGTTTTAGGTAATAGAAACGGCTGGATCTGCAAATCTAAAGAATAAACCTTTTACCATTTCATGCACTGTGGGACTTTCATACACAATCATCAGAGCAATAAGAAAATCTAATATCAAATCCAAATTCATTAGAAAAAATTATGAGAAAGATACCTTCAACAAATTGAATCGCCATGATATGTTGAGATTCATCACAGCAACTGAATTATTATTATTGACCGCCTCATTGACGATCAGCCTATTCATAGCCTTCTTCCACTCAATAATCGTGGTACTAAAATCGACAGGTAAAATCAGCAACTGAAATTATTATTATCCACCAAACAGTAGTGTTAGACATCATTTTTTTAGTCAGAATGTGGAGTGTGATCAAATATTATATCAAAAAGATGATTAATTGGAAAAGCAAATAAAAATGGATATGTTAGTAAACATAAGTACCCAATCTTATTCAATTCTGAGATAGATTATCAACAATTTTCCCATATTAATCTAACAATAGTGCATACATAATTAAATTCACAAAAAAGGTGTATCGAAAAGAGTGAAATACTATGAATTAGCAAATAAAAAAAGTAAATTTTAGATCTTTTTAAAAAAATTCTGATATTTGTAACTAAATTGTAAACCAAATGTACTAAAAAGTGACAACGCTACCACTAAAGTAGCAAGATAATCCATTTCAAATCAACATGTGCGGATATTAATTCAATTATAAATCTGACTGCTTTATTAAAATGGGCATAATATCTATATTTTAGATTTGGCTATTGAATTGAAACTTTACATTAACCGACTGATGCAGAAAGAATTGGGATAAATCCGGATTCACCATGTCATTTAACAGATAGATGATAAAAGATATTTAAGCTATTGTATTTAAAGAATTATGTCCGAAGGAGATCATATTAGGTTAAATAACGCAAATATTGCATATCATTGTCCAATTCTAGAAGTGGATTATCACTCATGCTTCCAGGTAGCAACCTCCGGCTGTAACAGGTTGATTCAACAACTCATAGTGTATATGTACATGATTCAACTTCATTATACAAATTAGTTGGCTGTTGTAGTTGATTCAATCTCCATTAATTATACAAAAAATCTTAAACCCATTATATGTAGAAAAAATTGTAAGAACTGTATTAAACCACATGAAATGATTATCATAACATTTTAAATAATAATCTCACTTACAACAGTTCCATAAAATATACCAAACCAATTGAAACATTAATCATGTTGCATTAAATAATACTCTCGCGTATAGTAGTATTTCCATTGAAAAAGCATTAATACACACACACAAATCTACACACACAGTCCAGATACTTTTTTCATAGCACTAAATGGGTAAACCATGGTAGATTTTTATCATCTAAATGACATATTTATTACGTAATCTGATGCAAAAAACATCAAATTCAAAGTCAAATGTTTACCAAGTTACATATTTATATGTTATAAGTAGATAAATAAACCAAGTTACACAACAGAGTAAAGCGACAAAAGCCATCCAACCATAAGTATACAATGTCAGTAGATTAGGAATCAAAAATACACAATACTTCATTAAAGGGCCAGATACTTCTCAAAATCCATAGTAATAAATGAAATGAATGAATACTTACCAAAAACAATTTGGATCTTCATTGAATTAGGAAACCGAAGTTACTTCCGTTCATTGTTGACAGTCGAAGTTGGAGAAGATATTAGTCGATAATCAGTCGATGACAGAGCCTGCTAACTTCATACCAATGCATGTTCATGACGGAGCCTGCTAAATTCATATAAAAAAACATTTTGATTCAGTGAAATTTTGTCGGTGCATTGCTAACATGAGTGCTTACATTTTCGAGCATGATATATGTAAAGTGTCTTTATGAAAAATATCTTCAAGTTAACCATAAAAAGTAAAGATATAGGCAACCATAGGTATCATTGTCAAAATCAAAATTTAATAACAGCTACCTACAAAATCTTAAAAATCATGGGTTTTTGAATTACTTCTCCAAAAGTCATGTCGATACATATGATTTGTAAGTAGAGAAACAAACGTGAAAAAATTGAACAAAAGAACCACTGATGAAGACATTATACTGATAGACACTTCTTAAACAAAACACAACCAAAATAAAGCTACTATATCGTAAAAAAATGTGAAAATCAATTATAAAGGAGGATAAGACAAATATGGGATATCACCGTAGAAGACATGATGACGACTATGAAAACTTTGTGTCCTAAAGTGAAATGCAGAGAGAAGCCTAAGGCAGAACCAATGCTAAGAGTCTAGCCTAATCGCCTTTTCCTTCTACCCAACAACGTACCTAAGCATGTTGCATTGCTATTGAAGAGGTTAAAAGGCCACAATATGCTGTAAATCAAGGAAGACCGAAATAACTAATATCGATTATTTTAGGCATTTAGGCCGTTAAATTATATTTTTATGTTCTATGATGGGAACTTACAGTAATATGCCTTCTATTAGCCTCAGCATACATATGTCTCATAGGAATTATGTTATTGATAGGTTTGTTTATAAATGTCATAAATTTCATCAGATATGATACTGATCATGCCTGGGGAAAACTCATAAAACCTGGTTTACAAACTCAATTTGTGGGAAACATTTGAATACATGTGGTTACATTACCAAAATTCGGGTAATAAAAACATGTTGAATATAAAGTTTCATATTTCAATTTTCTAAACAATAAAAAAAACACTGCTTTAATTGTCTGTTAATATGCTATTTCTATGCTTCATTAAATTACACCATGCCCTTAGATACCTTGTTAGTTTGGGACTTTTTTTATTAAATTACTATGGTACCATGATTGTTGGACTACAGGAGCCTTAGATGCTTAGAACTCACATCATGTTCTACTTAGATGATATAATGTTCATACATTTCTATTCAAATAATAAAGGAACATTTAAGACAATCACTAATATCATATCAGATGTTGATGTTACTTGAAACTAATACAACACTTTGTGTTTGCATGCAACAACATTATTTTATTATTTTCGCACATTTTAAAGATAGATAGAAAAAACTTCAATGGGAAAGTTCTATCAAAATAGGCTCTAATATACTGACCTATATCCACTTAAACACGAAAAACAAAAGTAAAAAACAAAAACTACTCTTTGTTATGTATACATCAACATGACCTTCAATGTATTGTCAAAAACGTATATTTATTTGTTATCTAACTTTTAACCATCAAAGACATTAACGTTGGCACAAACTGTTCTTGACAGACATCCGCATTAGGAAATATTTCTACATTTCAATTATTAACCCATAGGCACAGTTGAGATGATTTATTTTATCCAAGATTAACAATAAAATAGCCAATAGAAGTTGCAGTAGCATTCCTACTAAAACTATTCAACCATGAATGTAAAATATGTATGTCTCTGTGTTAAGGTGAACATATGCATGATATGCAATCAATCCTGAAGCATTAGCAAAATAATTTCTATAAAGTTAACAAAAAAATTCACGATTGAAAACAAATAATATGACTGAGTATCATCAACAGAACATGATATGCAATTAATCCTCAAGCATTAGTGTAAAAATTTGGAAAATATGAACAAAGCACACGTTAATTTAGATAGATACCTTATAAGCATTGTTATTTCAACATCTTTCCTCGTCCAAGTCCCAATTTCTCTAACGTAAATACAATTTTGTATTTCAATCTTGTAGACTTCTTGTAGCTGCAGCAATATCCCTAAGCAGCGGTATTCGAATCAGGGAAAAATTCGTAAATATAAGTATGAGTGAAAGTAGGGTTAAGTCTACCATACCTAAAAGCGAAAAGCAATAAAAGAAAAAAGCGTAAGTCGGCGACAACAACAGCCGTTGATGGAAATGGCGAAGCAAAGCTTGCAATGCAACAGCGTCGATTGATTTAGTGTCGATCGATTTAGTAGCAGGAGGCGTTGATGATTTTTGAGGAGGATGAGCGGATCGCCCTGGCGATTAGGGATTAGGGATGAGGAGGATGAGCAGTGCGATCGATTTAGTAGCAGGAGGCGTCGATGATTTCTGAGGAGGATGAGGCGATCGATCTTGTAGGAGGAGGCGTTGATGATTTCTGAGGCGTTGGTCGATTAGGTTTAGGCAGAAAGTGATGCGAATGCTCGTGGACAGGATGACAAAGAAGACCCGAACAAAATTGTAAAGGGAAGGGCATTTTTGGTACTTCAGAAAGACACGGTTGAATCATGTTCAACGAATTCTTATTATTAGTAGTAAAGATGTACATCACTAACACTACTAAGGAACCCTGTCGACTATGTAATATGACATTAAACGATTCCTCCTCACAATCATCTTCAACCACTCTACTCCTTAGACGAAAGATGGAAACAACTTCCTTCTTCTTTGATTCACCATGAACCAAATCTGGAACATCCAATGGGCTCTCATTCTCCTTGAACAAAGCCGACTCATCAAAAGTAACATGATGAGAATTCACAACCTTCTTGTTTTTTGGATTCCATATCCGATAGCCTTTTATATCATCTGTATAGACAAGCAAGACCCTTTTGAAAGCTCTAGGCTCAAGCCTATCATTTCCCGGATCATGCACATAAACCGAACTACCAAACACACAAAGATAACTCAAGTCAACGCTCTTTCCCTTCCACACTTCCCCCAAAATTTTGTTACTAATAGCCGAGCATAGAATTTGATTAACAATATGCACCGCGGTTGATAATGCTTCAGCACGAAATCACTTAGACAAACCCGATGTCAACCTTAAGCATCGAGCTTTCTCAAGTAGAGTATGGTTCATCCTCTCCACAATACCATTTGACTGCGGATTTCCCGGTATGGTAAAATGCCTCCAAATAACATGATCCTTGCAAAACTCCAAGAACTTCCCAGAAGCATACTCTCTGCCATTATCATACCTTAATACCTTCAAAGACTTACCACTCTCATTCTCAACAAGAGCCGTCCAAACTTTGAACTTTGCAAATGCCATCGACTTGGCCTTCATTATATACACCCATACATTTTGAGAAAAGTCATCAATAAAAGAAATATAATAGCGACCTCCTCCCAAAGAAGCTATCGGTGCTGGTCCCTAAACATCCGTGTGAACATACTCAAGAACCACTCTTGAATCATGTTTTCCTTCACCGAATGAAACTTTTGTTTGCTTTTTCATGACACATTTGTCGCAAAACTCAAGCTTGTTGAAACTCTCTCCATCGATCATCTTCCTCTTTCGAAGAATATCCAAACTCCTCTCAAAGACATGACCTAACCTTAAGTGCCACATCCTAGTCGCATCCAAGCCACGAGAACTACCAACATCTACACAAGTTTCACCTTCAATAGTCACTCCTTAAAGAAAATAAACTCCATGAGTCCTAGCACCCTTCATTACCAGAAGCGCACCCTTTGAAACTCGCAAGCTATCACTCTCTATAGTGATATTACAACCTAAAGAATCCAACTGCCCTAAAGAGATAAGAGACTTTTCAAGTCCCAAAACATAGCGTACATTAGTGAGAGTACGAACCACTCCGTCAAACATCCGAATTTGCACGGAACCAATGCCCTTAGACTTACAAATAGCACCATTACCCATAATAATTCAATTTCCCTTTTTGTCAACATAAAAAGGAAAACAATTCTTATTTAGTGTCATATGATAAGACGCCCTCGAATCGAGCACACATTCGCTACCCGAAAAATCCGATGCTACCGCCGCCAAAACATCTACGTCTCGTTCACCAATTTCACTCTCCACCACAACGGATGAAGATGCTACTTCATTCTTTGCCTTCTCCTTGTCCAGACACTCATTCTTCCAATGACCGGGCTTCTTAAAAATAAAACACTTGCTACTTCTTTCCCTCGACTTTCCTCTCCAACTGTGCTTCCTTGATTTAGAATATCCACGATTCTCCTTCTTCACCTCTCTATCCTTCTCCACAAATAAACCATGACCACTACTAGCACCACTGCTTACATCACCTAACTCCTTCATTTGATTTCACAACTCCTCACTAAGAAGAGACCCATTTTGACATCATCAAGAGTTAATATATCCTGACTATAGATCAAACTATTTAAGAAACCCATATAACGGTCTGGCAAAGAACACAAAAATATCATCGCCTTTTGCTCTTCCTCAATCTTCAAATCTACTGCCTTCATCTTCATTACAAAATCATCAAAGACATTCAAGTGCGCCTTAAGCAAAGTACCCTCCTTCATCTTATAGGTGAAGAACGTTCGCAATAAGATCAAATGATTAGGTAGTGGATTCTTCATATACAACTCTTCCAACTTGTCTCAAATACCCTTAGCAGTAGTCTCACTGTCCAACTTGTCTCACATTCTCTCCCATAGCAAGTTGAAGTGTAGTGAATGTCCATTGTTTCATTTCCCTTCTTTCAACATCCGAGATGTCCGCTGGCAACAAATGTGTATCAAACACTACTCGATGCACTCGATTTCGCCTAAGAACCGCTTTCATCTTCCATTACTTTTCGAAATCATTATCGATATGTCACTTGTCTATAATCAATTGTGATTCTGAAGCCGCATACGATCCATGGCATACGACGTTACACCACTTGGACTAACCGTTGAGGGACTACCCAAGGTATTATCCGATTTCGGCATTTCTACAACCACCTGCCAACACCAAAGCTAATACCAAATGTTATGATAATTCTAACTCGAGACCACTCAAATCAAAACCCCAAATTAATTGGAAAACGAGATCATGGAAAGAGGCGCAAAAACAACCAATCAATATCTCAATCCAATCAAAAATCAATCACAATCACCAAATAAGTAATAGAGAAACAAAGCAATAATAGAAAAATAAGTCACACACCGATTATAATGGTTTCACTAACGTTTTGTTAGTGTACATCCACTTTGAAAGAGAGCATTTATTAATACCAATGAGAAAAGTACAAAAGATTGATTACAACGATTAATTTTCAAATAGAATAGATTTATTGAGAATAGAATTGAAGAAAACTAGGTTTTGATAAACCCTATTTTAATAGAGGACAAAACCCTTAATCTCTTCGAACAACATGTCTTTGAATTATGAAAATAACTTATATAGGTAGAAATCTCATCTAGGAAAATACCCGATTTGCCCTTTAAACCCTTCACAAATTAATCCAGTCAGCACGGACAATAGGACACCAGGCAACTGCTCAGACATCTGGCCCATGCTGCCAAACGTCTAGCCAATAACTCGGGACACCATTTCACTGTAGCCTAAACATTTGGCTCAAGCTGCCAAATGTCTCGTAGAAAGTTCAAGATTCCAGATCCTTGTTCTCAAACGTCTGGCAAGAACTCCCAAAAGTCTGAGAGAATTCTCGGGCTGTAGAAAACCCATTGCCAAACGTTTGGAAAGACCTCCCAAACGTCTGGCACAATTCTTAGGTTATAGTAAAGCTGTTGTCAAACGTCCAAGGATTCCTGTCAGACGTATGACTTCCTGTGCTTTATACCTGTGATTCTTCCAGCTTCAAACCACGATAACTTGAGCATCCGTGCTTTGATTCGCACGCCGTTTTCACCGTTACCAAACTATTCTCGACCTCTTCAATTCTCCATATAGTGTCGCCAAAATTCAACAACAATAACATCAGATTAAGATTTCCTTGAGTGCATAATCAAAATATTCGGACTTTAAGCTTAAGCTTTTGAAATTTGTTTTCATGGTTAATAACATTTCAACAGTTCTCATGGCATCATAGCTAATAGTTTAATATGTTTAAATCATTTGACTACATGTTCATTTGCAGTTTTGATAGGATTATATTAACCAAAGTCATTGATTTTAGTTTTAATGCATTTTGTTTGTAACTACAATGACTATAAATAAATTGGTCGGGTTATTTAGATATAAAATAAAACATAATTGACGACACAATCGTTGGATATTTTTGTTTTATAAGGAATATGGAAATCAAGGACAATCCAATGATTGAAATACATTGTGTCATCAACTATGTTTTAATAGAATTTCCCGTCAATATATGTTGACACTACTCCACTGTTTTGGTTCTTACCAGACTGGTTGTACCACGATCTTTCATAACTAAGTGCTTTGTAAATGTAGATAACTTGATCCAGCTTTTACTATTAAAACCAAATTATATATCAATTTTGATATTTGCCTCCATGTCATAGAAGCATCACAGGTAGGTCTATCAACGGGACGGGTATCTTAAAACCCGGCCCCGAACCCAATTACAGTAATCAAAACCAGAGTCCGGTCCGAACCCGCAGGGTATTTCAAAACAGATATCGGGTCTGGCCTAGCCGTTAGGGCTTTTTAAGCCCATTGGGTAATACCCTAATACATAACACATAATATTTTTGTTAAAACTATGCTTTAAACTTGTAGTTTTTATAAAATTTATGCATAATCAATGTTAACATACAAATTGGGTGGTGATGTAGCCATGCTCACAACAAAAGTATTCAAAAACATCTACATGCAAACAAAAAAATAGTAAATAAATAACATATACACTCATGTTATGATACGATGGAAAACTAATAAGCGAGTCAGACCTTAACTGGATTGGGTTTTGATAAAACCGTCTCCAACCCTAATAGTTACTGGGTCCGGCCTGAGTTGGGCCTGGATAGTTAAGGCAAAATCTGTACCCGCATTAATAGAACGGGTTCGGACCGGGCTCAGACCGAAACCCGTATCATTGACAGGCCTAATCACAAGTATGACCATTTGGTTGCTATGTGATAAGATCACCGAAGTGGCTATCATCTTCCTCCTTATTTTAAATGCTTTCTCAAGTTAGAATGAACATCATAGAATGCTGCGATAAATTTTCTACTTAAGTTAAATTAGGGACTTTGTAAGGACAAGTCCCTATCATTAATTAAAATAAATAAAATGTCCTACCTAATAATTTAAGTAAATTAGATCCCTACACATGCATTTCTCTATACGTGGCTGTTATTCTCACACTCTTATTTAAAATCTTCACCCATTAATTATCAAATTTTAAAACGAAATAATTTTTTCTAAAAACATCGGATTAACAAACTGTTTTTACCGTTAAATCATGAATTTTATTATCTTTCTAATGATATGCATTATGAATATATAAAAATTGAAATTTCAAAACTCATTTGTTTCAAAGTCGAATTTTAGACAATTTGCATTATTATAATGCAGTTTTAACTGTATTAGTGAAATGCAGTTAAAAATTGCATTATTAGTGGTGCTGTTTTTAATTGCATTTCATAAATGCAGTTAAAAACTGCACTTAATATCCGCTATTTTAACTGCATTCGTGAAATGCAGTTAAAAACTAAAAACTGCACTTAACGACAGAAGTTTTTAACTGCATTTCACACATGCAGTTAAAAACTGCATTTAATAGCTATAGTTTTTAACTGCATTACTAAATTGGAGTTAAAAACTGCTATATAAAATTATTAATTTTAGATATCAAAGATCGATATCATTAAAAAAATTATTAAATTTGCGATTTACTGGTGAAAATGATTTTTAAATCTGATTAATATACAAAAGGTATAACATTTTAAGGGTTGAAAATAAATGAGTAAGTGAATGCTAATAATTGTTGGGTGTGATGTTAAAGAGGCAGAGACCTAATTTATATAAGTAGTGACTAATGAACCCGTTTAACAATTCAATTATGAAATAGGCACCCGAGACTAATATTCAGTTAAAATATGTCTTTTTAGATGAAATTCATGGAATGTTAAAAGTTCAACTTTACGCACATCGAGCTCATTGTAAAATAACACCTACTTGACCATTTCTTTATGTACTCATAGAATTCAAATATCAATTCCAAATGTATAAAAATAAAAAAATTTGTAACAAAAATAGATTTCATTCCATTAACATGTTACTTACCATTTATTAGCGATTACAATTGTATTTACATGGTAAAATTCAGACCAAATTTGGCTTTGAAATAATTTCAACGTATTCAGTTTGGTTTAGTTTGAGACACACTGTTTCGTAATTATAAGAGGCAGGAACCATACACTAATACAGACTGACTTTTATTGCAAACAATAAATTTGGAATTTACGAGTGCATGAGACTATTGTGTACGATAGGGATGAGAGATACACTACAAGGAACAACATGAATTCTGACGGAACCTTTCGACGGCTGTCGACGGCTCCGTCATATCGTTTTCGATGGCTTTCGACGGCCATCTACTTTAATTAATTTATCACATTATTTAACTTATTATTTATAGAAGTTTGAAATTTGTCTAAAAATACTAATTTAATTACTAAAAATTAAAGAAGGTATTTTTATTCAATTATGCAATTCTATGTGTTTCCGGGGGATTTGACCAGGCAACTAGTACTCGGCAATAAGTGCTCGGCATCAGAGAGCGACTGACATCAAGGAGTGTTCGGCGAAGCACTGGCCATCCAGGAGTGTTCGGCGAAGCAACTGACATCCATGAGTGCTCGGCGACAAGTGTGCTCGGCATAGTACTCGGCATCCATTAGTGTCCGGCATCGAGACTGTTCGGCGTACCAGAGTACTCGGCGTCAAGGCTGCTCGGCATACAGGAGTACTCGGCATCCCATGGTGTTCGGCGAGGCACTTGACAGCCAGGAGTGTTCGGCGAGGCACCCAACATCCAACGAGTGCTCGGCGACAAGTGTGCTCGGCGTCAAGACTGCTCGGCATACGAGACTGTTCGGCGTACAGGAGTACTCGGCGTAAGGGCACTCGGCGTCAAGAAGAGCGTTCGGCCTCAACAGACAACCATCCTACACTTCCCACGACACCAACATATCGTTCGGCATAGAAGGGATGGTTCGGCGCAGAGCGTTCGGCGAACCTTGCTCGGCATACGACGACCACTGTACTCGGGCTGGAGCGTTCGGCAATCAGCCCACTTGGGAAGTCCAGCCCATCTTTGCCTATAAATAGAGGGGCAGGGTCACAGTGAAATGGATCCTTTTTTGGAGAGAAAACACCGGGGAGACTCTGCCATTTTCAAGACTCATCTTTTCTACATAACAACTTCATTCAAGCATTTGATTCACGAATTGTATTTGTAATCAAATATAGAGAAGATCAATAAAGTTTAACCTCAAAGTGGACGTAGGCAATTACGCTGAACCACTATAAATTTGGTGTTCTTACTTTCTGTATTTAGATTAGCACTGTCTTCTTTGTTTAATTTGATTTCATCACTTATATCTCTTCACAATCTTCTTCTACGAGGTTAGCGACCAATTTTGGTGCTAACACTTTGGTGCTTTCACTGAGAATCGAATTCTCATACCTCAAGGATCTGCTTTGAAGCTACTGGATTGAACAAATCCCCCAAAGAAGATCCGACTTACTGATAGGACATCCGTTGATTCTACTCAGAGTTCATACCAATAACTCTACAATGGCGAGACCACGTACCAGGTCAGCTTCTCTTAATGCGGATGCCCGAGAGACTGCTAGCGTGCAACAAGCAGGACCTAGCAATCAACCTGCGATCCCGAGTGCAGGGATTGCCGCTCAAGAACAGACTCCAGTTGTCACCAGAGTAGAGTTCAATGACTTGATGAGAGAATTTAGGGAAAGCAGGAGACAACTGGGAGAACAGATGCAAGCTAATGCCAACCTGATGGCACAACTCACTCAACAGCAGCAACAGAATGCTGGGGGCAATCCAGCTGCTTATTCCTCATCTGACAGCTCTACTTCTTCTGATGAACCACCCAGGCGTAGACGCCGTAAGACTGAAGCTGCAAGGGCGGATGCTGCTGTTCGAACAGCTGGAGACCGCGACCAAGCCAGAACTGGAAGCTTCCGAACCGGAATACAGATGGAGGATGGAGCTCCAGATCATCAAAATGCTAACAATGTTGAACCTCACGACGCACGATTGGCAGATCGCCAGGAAAGGAGGCATCAACATGGACATGCGCGTAGAACTGACTCCAACCTCCCAGCTTCCATACAGACACCCGATCTGACAGCCATGATCAGGCAACTGATGAAAGAAAATCAGGGCTTATCAAATGACGACTGGGGAGTGTCAAGAAGTCATACTCCGTTCACGGATGTTGTGCTGCAAGCGGCGTACCCCAAGAAGTTTAGCATGCCAACCATTCCTGCATACGAAGGAAAGACTGACCCCAGACAACATGTAATGAGGTATGAATGGATGATGGATTCAGCCAGAGCAAATGATCCCACCAAGTGTAGGTGCTTTCCGATTACTCTATCTGGGATCGCTACTATGTGGTTCACCCGACTTCCTCCGCGATCCGTATCAAATTTCGAGGAGTTGGCAAAGAAGTTTATTGAGCAATTCAGGATACACACTACACGCCCGAAGGACGTGATGTCTCTGTTGAGTGTAATCCAGAATCCCGGAGAGTCGCTGAAGGAGTACTTACAAAGATTCCACGTTGCGGCAACTGAAGTCAGTAATCCCAACGACCATGCAATCCTAATGGCTATAATGAGAGGTGTAGATCCGGATTCTGAATTTGGAGACTGGCTGGCAGGAAAACCTCTGGCTACGCTAGAGCGTTTCTACTCCAAGGCACACCAGTTCATAAGAAGAGAGGAAGCTAGGTGGGTACGACGAGATAAGGCACCGGGACCTGCCCAAGAGTCAATCAAGAGCAACATTGCTGTGAAGCAATCTGGAGACAATTCGGGAAAGGTCCAAGTCAATGTCCAGAGTAAGCCTGTGCAGCCCAAAGAGTCCGGAGGAAGAATTCAAGGAAAGAGGAAAGAAGCGGGAAAGTGGAAGTCGAGAATTCCAAGCTACAGCGAGTACACTCCGCTAAACGCCCCACTTGAGAACATTTACCTATCCACCTGCAATACTTTTCAGTACAGAAAACCACGTCCAAAAGAATCAACTGAAGAACAGAAGCGGACTGGGAAATATTGCCGCTTCCATGAAACTTATGGACACAACACGGAAGAATGCAGACACCTGCATGATGCTATCGAGAAATTGATCAGACAAAAGAAGTTGCAAGAATTCGTAAAGGATCCACAGTAAGGAGGACAGGCAACGTCCAACCCAGGTCGTGCACCAGCTCCACGTCATCCTAAGGAGCCTGCTCGGACTGTTGGAAGACTAGTCATAAATACAATTATCGGCGGACCTCATCCCGCAGATAAGAACTGGCAAGAGATGGAACGATATGCAAGCTCCTTGAAGCATGCAGATTTTGAGTCCTGTTCGAACGTAGAGGACGGGGCCCCTGCTAAGCAGCAGCACGTGATGACAGACGATATTGTGTTCAGGAACAGAGACGCTGATCAGGTAGAGGCTCCGACCGTCGATCCCATGGTCATATCTGCAACGATCGGACCAGCATATGTAAAAAGAATTTTGATTGATTGTGGAAGTTCAGTCAACATCATCTTCAAGAAGGCCTATGATCAGATGAAGCTAGAGACAAAAGACTTGAAACCATCCAAAGCTCGTATCCACGGCTTTAACGGCGCTGCGACTGATGCGGTAGGATATGTCGAGTTACCAGTTGAACTAGGACAAGGCGAGCGTCGGAGGGTACGAATTCTACCCTTTGTAGTTTTGGATGTGGACTCTCCGTATAATGTTTTCTTGGGTCGGCCGGCCCTGGCTGAATTTAGGGCGGCACTAGCCCCGTGGTGTTTGACTTTGAAGTTTCCGACTGACAAAGGAGTAGGCATTGTTCACGGTGACCAAGCAGCTGGTCGTTCTTGTTATGTGGCCGAGCTCCGAGAGGCCCACCGGAGGGAGAAAGGAAAGGTTGCGGACAATCCCGTCCGCATCCTCAATACGAATAATTGACAAGTAGTGCCCGAGCCCTGGCTCGGGCATAGTTCTCGGATCTACGGAGATATAGATCCGAGAGACGACGATGAGAAACCCAGGGAAGAGAAGGCGGCACCGACTGAATTAACTGTTGACATCTCAGTTAGCCGTGACGACCCTTCGCGAATACTGAAGATCGGATCACAGTTAGGCCCCGAAATGACTGAAGACCTTAGCGACTTCCTCCGGGCAAACCTTGATGTTTTTGCCTGGACGCATTCTGATATGTGTGGGATTTCTCCCGCCATCACAAGTCATATGTTGAACATAGACCCGAAATACGTCCCAGTCAAGCAAAAAAAGGAGAGGAATGGATCCGGAGAGATCCGCCGCTCTTGGAGAGGAGGTGGACAAACTCAGAGCAAATGGGTTCGTCCGCGACGCCCTCTACCCGGAGTGGGTCTCCAACCCCGTGCTAGTAAAGAAGGCAAATGGGAAATGGAGGACTTGCGTAGATTATTCCGACTTGAACAAAGCATGCCCTAAGGACAGTTTCCCGTTGCCTAGGATCGATCAGTTGGTCGATTCCACAGTAGGACACGAATTATTGTCATTCATGGAAGCGTACTCAGGATACAACCAAATCCCAATGCATATTCCGGACCAAGAACACACCAGCTTCGTTACAAATGTCGGGCTGTATTGCTATGTAGTGATGCCCTTTGGATTAAAGAATGCTGGAGCAACTTACCAACGTCTGGTGAATCGAATGTTCAAGGACCAGCTGGGCAAAACCATGGAAGTCTATGTGGATGACATGCTCGTGAAGTCACGACGGTCAAACGACCACATTCAAGACTTAGCTGAAATGTTTAACATACTCAGGTTCTATGGAATGAAGATCAACCCGCTGAAGTGTTCTTTCGGCGTTGCATCAGGGAAGTTTTTAGGATTCATCGTCAACGCTAGGGGAATCGAAGCCAACCCAGAAAAGATCCAAGCCATTCGAGATGTACAAGCGCCCAGGACTATAAAGCAGGTACAGAGCTTGAACGAAAAAGTAGCTGCGCTGAGTCGATTTATATCCAAGGCAACTGACAAGTGCATCCCGTTCTTTGACATAATAAAGAAAGGAAAGAGGAATTTTGAATGGACGTCTAGCTGCGAGGAAGCATTCCAGAACCTGGTAAGGCATCTGGAGAGCCCACCAATGCTATCTAAACCAGTTGACCATGAGATGTTGTACGTTTACTTGGCTATATCCCCTCATGCGATAAGCGCAGCTTTGGTTCGTGAGGAGGATCGAGTCCAGAAGCCGGTATATTATGTTAGCAAGCGTTTAACGGGGGCAGAGAAGAATTACCCTAAAATCGAGAAATTGGCTTATTGCTTGGTGATTGCATCACGCAAGCTGTGCCCATACTTTCAAGCGCATTCAATCGGCGTTTATACCGATCAACCCCTGAGGCAGGTACTTCAACGACCGGAAACTTCTGGAAGATTGCTAAAATGGAACATCGAGTTGAGCCAATTCGATATCGCGTACTTACCACGGAGAGCCATCCGAGGGCAAGCGTTAGCAGACTTCATCGCTGAATTTACCATACCCATCAAACCGGACGATCACGACATCATTCCCCCCATTCGATGGAAATTATACACTAACGGTGCATCAAACGACCGTTGCTCCGGCGCGGGCGTAGTTCTTATAACTCCGGAAAACCGATCAATCTGTTATGCCCTGAAGCTCGATTTCCCGGCTACGAACAACGAAGCTGAATATGAAGCACTGATCGCTGGCTTGAAGCTCATCAAAGAACTCGGGATCGAATCAGTCGAAATCTTTTATGACTCGCAGTTAGTGGTTTACCAAGTACGAGGAGACTACCAAGCAAAAGGACGAAAGCTTGCTCCGTACCTCGTTCAGGTCCAAGAACTACTATCAAATCTTGAGCGTTATGACATTTCACATATCCCACGAGAACAGAACAAAGAAGCCGACTTGTTGGCTAAGTTCGCAAGTACCGACGATGCTCAACAAATGGGATTGTATCCCGTTGAAGTCTTGCATGCCCCGAGCGTAGACGAGATGAAAATCAATCGCGTGTTGGAAACAGATATCGAGAAGGACTCGTGGATAACCCCATTCAAACTGTACCTGACAACCGGGGCTTTACCAGAAAAAAGAAGCGAAAGACGACAGGTCCTTCGAAAGGCTGCGCGGTACGTAATGCAGGGTGGATCCATGTACCGGAAAGGATTCTCAGTCCCATTGTTACGATGCATCGCTCATGATGAAACAAAGCGAGTCTTGAGGGAAGTTCACGAAGGGGAATGTGGCGACCATACTAGAGGGCAAACGCTAGCAAAGAAGATCCTCCGCTATGGATATTACTGGCCCACCGTAAACCGGGATGCCGCGGACTACGCAAGAAAATGCGACAAGTGTCAAAGATATGCAAAAATCCCGAGGGCTCCGTCAACGGAACTCACACAAATGATCAGTCCTTGGCCATTTGCGATCTGGGGAATCGACATAATCGGCTCTTTGCCTCTATCCAAAGGTGGTGCGAAATACGCAATAGTTGCAGTCGACTATTTCACGAAATGGGCTGAGGCAGAACCTTTGGCCACTATCACCTCTAAGAAGGTCATTAACTTCGTTGTACGAAACATTATATGCCGCTTCGGCCTTCCACGCACCATCATTACAGACAACGGAACGCAATTCGAAAGTAGAGAGTTCAAAGAGTTCTGTTTAAAGTACGGCATCGAGAAAAAGTTCACCTCCGTTGCACACCCAAAAGCTAACGGACAAGTCGAGGCCGTTAACAAAATAATCAAGTCCATACTAAAGAAGCGTCTCGAGAAGGTTGGAGGCAAATGGGTAGATGAACTCCCGACAGCATTATGGGCGTATAGAACTACCCACAAGTCCGCGACCGGCCACACTCCGTTCGCCTTGGCATACGGCTCTAAAGCCGTTATACCCGTGGAACTTGAAGTTCCATCGCACCGAGTGACATACTACGATCCCAAGACGAACCAAAACCTCTTGCTGGAATCACTGGACTGCATCGATGAAAAACGGGAAGAAGCTGAATTAAGGGCGGCGGCGCACAGACATCGAGTCAAGCGTTACTATGACGGCAGAGTCCGCCCAAGAATCTTTGATGTGGGAGATCTCGTTCTGAAACGAGTCTTCCCGGTACCATCACGCATGAATCCCAGCTGGGAAGGTCCATACGCCATTGAACGGAAGCTTGGAGAAGGAACATTCAAGCTAGCGACCGTTGATGGCGCGACACTCCCCCGAGCATGGAACAGTGAACATTTGCGGCACTATTACATTTAGCATGTTTCCCTTTCTTGTTATAGGCACTATTGTTTCCTGCATGTTTCCATTCAATAATGACTTAGTTTCCTTTTAAAGTTGTAATCGAGCAATTTAGTTGATTTTCATTAATAAAGGCTTGAAGCCACATTTTCTATGAAGATTTTATATCTCTTAATTGGATGATAAATTACATTATTCTGCGCGACATACAGGCTCGTACGAACGATTCCAAATCTCCGAATCCCCAGAGTGCGGAGCGGAGTACCCTAAGTCCCCCGAGCGCGGACTAGAGTATAAACGATTTCCAATCTCCGAATCCCCAAAGTGCGGAGCGGAGTACTCTAAGTCCCCAGAGCGCGGACTAGAGTATAAACGATTCCAAATCTCCGAATCCCCGGAGCGCGGATCGGAGTACTCTAAGTCCCCGGAGCGTGGACTAGAGTATAAACGATTCCAAATCTCCGAATCCCCAGAGCGCGGATCGGAGTACTCTAAGTCCCCGGAGCGCGGACTAGAGTATAAACGATTCCAATCTTCGAATCCCCAGAGCGCGGATCGGAGTACTCTAAGTCCCCAGAGCGTGGACTAGAGTATAAACGATTTCCGATCTCCGAATCCCCAAAGTGCGGAGCGGAGTACTCTAAGTCCCCAGAGCGCGGACTAGAGTATAAACGATTCCAATCTCCGAATCCCCAGAGCGCGGATCGGAGTACTCTAAGTCCCCGGAGCGCGGACTAGAGTATAAACGATTCCAATCTCCGAATACCCAGAGCGCGGATCGGAGTACTCTAAGTCCCCAGAGCGCGGACTAGAGTATAAACGATTTCCAATCTCTGAATCCCCAGAGTGCGGAGCGGAGTACTCTATGTCCCCAGAGCGCGGACTAGAGTATAAACGATTCCAAATCTCCGAATCCCCGGAGCGCGGATCGGAGTACTCTAAGTCCCCCGAGCGCGGACTAGAGTATAAACGATCCCAAATCTCCGAATCCCCAGAGCGCGGACTAGAGCATAAACTATTTCAAGCCTCCAAGTCCCCGGGACACAGAGTCTGCAAGAAGTCCAAGTACTCGAAAGATGTGGGACGAGAGGTACGCCACGTCCAAAAAATGTTTGAACAGTGCAAGAATGGACTGGGAGATAATGCAACTCATAAGAACTTGAGCTATGGCTACAATTAGTCAGCAAACCAAATAAAGACAAGAGAAGCATTCAAACACAAAAGAAACTAAAACTTTATTCAATAAGTCCAAAATGGGGATACATGACCACTCCTACAAAATTCAGACCTCTCTATACAAACTACAAATCATGGGAGATAAAAACAATTACAAAGCTTAGTTAGGAAACTTGTTGAACAAGTGCATCGATTATTTCTTCGACTTCTTCTTCTTGTCTGCCTTTGGTGTTTCCGACGACTCCTCTCCCTCACGTTTTTTCTTGGACTTTTTGCTTGCTAGAGAGACGGAGTCAGGAGTAGGAGACGGAACATCTAGTGGTTTGGACCTGCCCGGGAGAATGATTTTCAGAGGTCTGTTCCGCGGGTCAGTGAGTTCCAGGACTTCAGATTCAACTTTGACTTTGACCTTTCTCTTCTCCTCGTCGGCGAGACGGTCCTTCATGCTCATCTCTGAAGTATGTTCAGAGGCGCCAGTGATTTTAACTTCGTCGCTTCCTTCGGCAGGAGACGAAGTATCAAGTTTGTCATCATCAAGCGCCCCGATCACTTGAGCGTCTGGGCCGGGAGTTACCCCTGCGTGAGCAACGTCGCTTGTTTTCCCCGCTTCCTCCTTGGCGTCATCGCTCCTCGGAGTTAGCTCGGCGTCAGAACGACCTGCACGAAAATATAAGAAGTGGGCATTAGAACGAATAACCACTGCTGAAAAATGACGGGATCTCTTCGACTTCTAGAGAAAGAAGAATTTCCTACCAGGATCCGGTTGGCTATCGGTGGCGCACGGGGTTTCACCCTCCAGGATAGGTGACAGCACATGAACGCCGAGCCCGGGATCTTCGGGATCATAACTGGCATGCTGCTCGAATGGATCAAGCGTCGACCGACCGGCCGATTGAGCAGCATAAGGAGCGGCGATGTGAGGAGTAGTAGCGTCGGCCTCTGACGGGCCAGCCTCGTCATTCTTCTCTTTCGAAGGGGAAGAGCCTTTGCCATAAAGAGCCAATGCTGCGGATAAATCCGATGGCTCATTCCCCCTCAGGAACTCCTTCACCAATGCTTCCTCGTCGATTTCTTCGGAGCCTGACTCGACTTTCTTGATCTTTATCAGAGTTTCCCATGCCTCAGCCAGGGATTCGTGGTAGCCGTCGCCCAAGAATGTTAGGTCGCGGTGCATAAGGACGCAGGCTCCGTACTCGGCGATCAACGGGTCAAACATACTTTTGACCTCTTCCCTGCCGGCCTCTGCGGCCGCCTCAAGGCGAGAATCAAACTCCTCCACAGCCATTCTTTTGCCCTCCTCACGGGCCTCATCCTTCATTTTCTCGACCCCGGCAAGTTCACCGTCGAGCTTTGCCTTTAGGAGTCGGGTAGCAACAATCTCATCACAATACCGCTGTGATTCTTCCTGAGCGGCTATTTTGTCTTCTTTCTCCTTGGAGAGTTGTTCTTTCAGCTCTTTGACTTGAGTAGCGAGCGCATCCCTTTCTTTTTGGACAGAGTCTTTTTCTAGGGCAAGGGCGCCGCTGCGCTGAACTGCTTCGTCAAGCTCCTTTTTGTGAGCCACCTCTAAGCGAGTAACTGCCTTAGCAGTATCTTTTGCACCTTGTTCAGCGGCTTCTAGCTTTGACTTATAAGAGGCGAGTTCTTCATCTTAGAGTTTGATGATTTTCTTATCGCTGTCAGCCTCCAGATTCAGACGGTCAATCTCGTGTTGACGCTCGACAGATACTTCTGAGATCTTCTCCACCAAGTGCACGAATGCGTCATGTTGAACATAGACGTCATTGTTGCAGGCAATGGCACTTTGCTTCACGTGCCCAGGAATGTGATGGATGGCCGGGAGGAATTTCAAACCGTCAAAACAGATTTTCGGAAACTTGGCCTTAAGGTCGACCATCTTTTCCGCAACAGTTGGGTCCACGGCAGGAGTAGGAGGAGGAGGCTTAGAGAATTCCGTTCTTTTACGCGGCTCTCGAACTTGCCTCGTACTCGATGAACTGGAATGTTGTTCTCGAGCAGCATCAGACTGATAACCCTTCTGCAAAGACTTCTCTTTATCCGGCTCAGTTGTAGGAGGAAGATCGCGGGACTGGGAAGATTGATAGTGTGCTTTCTTGCGGGAAGACGACTCGCGCGGACGATTGTCCCTATCTTCATAATCACCTCGGTCCCGGCGTCTGCCTGAACCGGAATCCCGTCCGGAGTGATGGAATATAGAAGACCCCTGAAGGCGATCAAGTCCGTGTGAGCGGCCCATATCACCTGCAAAGAAGGGAGATAACAACGAGTTAAGGAGAATTCACGAATTAAAAAGACTTGAAGTATATTATGGAATGCGCATGTGCGTGTGTGTCCTAAGTGTTCCCCCCGACGGACCCGTTCGTTTATCTTTGCTAATCGGAGTATTGTCTCTTTGAGCCGGGAGTTGAACTCCTACATTGCCTCTAGCGGGCGAAGAGAATTTGAGAGCTTCAGGGTCATCGAACCCGTAATTAAGTATGTCTTCGGGAATAGAAAGGTTCGATAGACCTCTCAAGGAACTTTCCAGATGCTGCGAAGAAGCCTCTTTCTCAGGAGGGGTAGGCGTAACTTTTGAGGTGCCACCAACTTTCTCCTTTTGAACCGTGTATTTCAACTTCTTCTTTCCCTTCGAAGGGGAGGATGATGTCTCAATATCCTGAACTTCGATTGCCGGATTCCAAGCGGGACCCACGTTCTCGCCCTGAGTTTCGGGGGCATCATCCTCTTTGCGCTCGCCTTCTTCATGCGCGTCGGGAGCGCGATGCGACGACGGTCCGGCAAGTTTTTTCCCTTTACCAGATGAAGATTTGGGAATTGTAACACCTTCTGGAAGGCTGATCCGACGACCAGGAGCTAGCAAGCCGAACCCCGACAGCGATTCATTTGAAATGATAGCTCGGATATCTCGATCCTCGGCCGAAAGAGCTCTAATCGCATCGACAGCATCAGAATATCCTCGGCCTTCCGGGCGTGGGCTGATACCTGAAAAGATGAAACGGAAAGTTAGGAAAGACATGCTCGGGTTAAATACGAATGGTAACTCGGCAGAGAGACTTACTGCCTTCAACCCATCTCCTAGCGAAACCGGAAGGGAAGCGCACATAGAACCATTCCTGTTTATACAGGGAGAATTTGCTACAGGCCCCTGTCAAGATCTGGCACTTGTGGTATGGCTCGAGGAACATGAAGGAAGGGCTATCTTTCCGTCTCTTGAACATATAAATGTATCGAATATCGCCGGGGGTTGGAGGTCTGGAGAAGACGGCCATGAAAAGTAAATAAGTCCCATATAGAAACGCATGGCCGTTCGGGTGCAGCTGCGATGGAGCTATGTCTATATACTGCAGCACATCCCGGAGAAATAAATTGAACGGAGGCACGCTGCCCATCCAACACATGAACTTGTTGCAGGCTGTGTACCCGACTGGGGGCAAATGAGGGCGGTCGTGTCTCGAAGGAACTAACACGTCAGCAAAGGAAATCCCGTGAATGGAACATATCCGTCGCAGAGCGGCCTCGTTGATCTTCGAGGCTTGAGAATCGATCGGATTGTCCAGTAAGATGGTTGACTCCAGAGCATCGGGCGCCAAGTTGTGAGCGGGAGAGATTGACGGGTTGGAAGCATCTGCGGCTCCTTGCCTTGCTGACGGCCCAGGCCTGTCAGATATGGTGGCAGAACTAGATTTTCTCGACATCCCGAATAAATAATGAACCTGGCTAAATGCTTGAGAGAGCTATACTTAAAAAACGTTGAACGTTAGAATTAGCAACACGATTTTTCCCCCCATGTGGTGTGTGAACTAGTGCAAGCAATTGTGTGCAGGCAATAAGAATCTAAAGGTTCTAAAGATGTAATATTTAGCTTCGAATCATCGCCTTCGAAGACCGTCATCGCTGACCATCTCAGAAAGCTCGCCTTGAGGAGATTACAGTCCCAGATTCAGAAGACATATGATTTCTAAAGTGACCGGCTTAAAGTGTAGTTAGACACCTATCCTGTTCGGCATTTTTAATGTTGTTCGGCATTTGTATTGACCGGCTAAAGACATTATCCGGTCCAAGAATTGTCCGGCAATTGCTTTGTATGACTAAGGTAATGGTTCGACCTAAGGGTTGTTCGGCTGAAGTCAGTGTTCGGCATGTCAGTTATACTGTTCGGCTAAAGTCATCGTTCGGCATGTCAGTTATACTGTTCGGCTAAAGTCATCGTTCGGCATGTCAGTTATACTGTTCGGCTAAAGTCATCGTTCGGCATGTCAGTTATACTGTTCGGCTAAAGTCATCGTTCGGCATGTCAGTTATGTTGTTCGGCTAAAGTCATTGTTCGGCATGTCAATTATATTGTTCGGCTAAAGTCAGTGTTCGGCGTATCAATCGTATTGGTCGGCTAATGTCATCGTTCGGCTAAAAGTGGTGCTCCTCCACGATTTCAACTCTACCCTCCACCTTCTCCATCCACGCCGAACGACAGAGACAGATCGCCCGGCAAAGACTACGCCGTTCAACACCCCATCTACCCTTCTATCGTTCGGCACGGAGGAGCTATCCCCAATTAGACAACTCAAAACGAGCAAACCACGATGAACCTAAAATGGAAGTAGTGCAATTGTTAGAGGAAGGATACCTAATTCGACGATCGAAGTTGAGAATGGATTATAAAGGCTTTATATCTGGTAGGATGGAAAGAGTTGAAAGTCTCTAAGGAATGGCTGAAGAGAAGGCGTAAAGGGAAGAGAGACGGTGAGGACCTGGTTATATAGAGGGAGGTAGAAGTTGAAGAGGCTATACCCGGTAGAACCGGTCAACACTGAAGGGTTCGGCATCGTAGCAGTGTGACGTTCGGCACACGAGGTACGTTCGGCTTCGAGCGTATCGTTCGGCATCTAAATCTCGTTCGTCTTGCACCTCCTTCGCTAGCATTCTCGAGAAGGTACCTCCGAGGTAGATTGTATCAGATTCAAAGCGCATCACGTTCGGCCACGCAATACACTTTGGGGGGCAAGTGTTTCTGGGGGATTTGACCAGGCAACTAGTACTCGGCAATAAGTGCTCGGCATCAGAGAGCGACTGGCATCAAGGAGTGTTCGACGAAGCACTGGCCATCCAGGAGTGTTCGGCGAAGCAACTGACATCCATGAGTGCTCGGCGACAAGTGTGCTCGGCATAGTACTCGGCATCCATTAGTGTCCGGCATCGAGACTGTTCGGCGTACCAGAGTACTCGGCGTCAAGGCTGCTCGGCATACAGGAGTACTCGGCATCCCATGGTGTTCGGCGAGGCACTTGACAGCCAGGAGTGTTCGGCGAGGCACCCAACATCCAACGAGTGCTCGGCGACAAGTGTGCTCGGCGTCAAGACTGCTCGGCGTCAAGACTGCTCGGCATACGAGACTGTTCGGCGTACAGGAGTACTCGGCGTAAGGGCACTCGGCGTCAAGAAGAGCGTTCGGCCTCAACAGACAACCATCCTACACTTCCCACGACACCAACATACCGTTCGGCATAGAAGGGATGGTTCGGCGCAGAGCGTTCGGCGAACCTTGCTCGGCATACGACAACCACTGTACTCGGGCTGGAGCGTTCGGCAATCAGCCCACTTGGGAAGTCCAGCCCATCTTTGCCTATAAATAGAGGGGCAGGGTCACAGTGAAATGGATCCTTTTTTGGAGAGAAAACACCGGGGAGACTCTGCCATTTTCAAGACTCATCTTTTCTACATAACAACTTCATTCAAGCATTTGATTCACGAATTGTATTTGTAATCAAATATAGAGAAGATCAATAAAGTTTAACCTCAAAGTGGACGTAGGCAATTACGCTGAACCACTATAAATTTGGTGTTCTTACTTTCTGTATTTAGATTAGCACTGTCTTCTCTGTTTAATTTGATTTCATCACTTATATCTCTTCACAATCTTCTTCTACGAGGTTAGCGACCAATTTTGGTGCTAACACTATGATAGTTTGTTGTTAATTAAATTAGTGTTTTCGATAATTTTTGGTTGTGTAATTCGATATTTAAGTTTATTGAAAATCGAACTCAAACAATCAATCCATGCAACTTTCGGTCTTGTCCATTATACAACTTCAGTGAAATTTATTATGCGTACACGTTTTATGAATTTAAATATATTTTTTAATCATTGTATAAGTAATTATAAATTTTTAAATGTATATAACATTATAAATTCATATAAAAGAAAATATTCAGTAGAAAAATTATTTTTTTGAATCTTATGTCGATCCAAAGTATTTTGGACTTACTTTCAAAATATGATAAGAAAGTAAATAAATTTTGATTGCGGATCTGGTTTTTCTATCTTTGTCCCTAAAAAAGAAAGGGGTACCTCTTTTTTTATCATATGTATATAATTTTTGATTATTTATTATATGAAACCAAAAAGAAGAAATGACAAGAAAATTTTCTCAAATTTAGAGCCGTTCATCTACATTCGTAGGAATAACCTTTCATCCGAAGACCAATCGATCTTTAAATGAGACGAAATTCAGGTCACATATACTTTATAATGTATTTATCCATTCCGTATGGCTAGAATCGAAAAAACGAAAGGAAAAAAATTAGACTCAAAATATATCATTTTCCAATGAGTTGTATAACACTTGATATATATTGTTAGGACGACATATATTAAAATGACATGTTTGAAGTTTAAATTTTTTCCTGTATATGTTTTTTTAAATCCAACCGTACGGATTGGATAAAAACATAATATAATACATATGTTTTGAATTTCGTCTCGTTTGAAGATCATTTGACCTTCGAAAGAAAGGTTTAAGTCTGAATGTCGACGAACGACTATAAATTTGAAAAATCAAGTTCGATACCTTAAACATGTCTATTTTCATTTCATATTTCGACCGTATACCCAAAATACTTTAGATGGACATAAGATTCAACAAATTTATTTTTTACTAAATATTTTATTTTATATGAATTTATTATATTAAATACATTTAAAATTCACAATTAATTATCAAATCGTTAAAAATTTATTGTACCATGAATAAAAGTAACCTTTTTAATAGTTAGAAACAAAATTGCGTTATCGTAAATTTTTAAATTTTTTTATAGAAAATTAAATTTTGATAATAAATTAAAACTAAATTTGTTTCAAATAGGGAGAAAAGATAAATTATTATATTCAACAGCCATCGAAAACCGTCGAAAATGAAGATGAAGATGACAACGTATGGCATAACTCTAAATCACAACAGACCATGGTAAGCATACTTTAAATTACAAGTTATTAATAATCACTTTAAATAAAAAGTTATAAATAATTAAAAGTATGAATTTTAATTGTAATTTTACTTGGGAATACAAGAAAAATTCATGCGAGAACGAGAGAAAGTGCTTGAGGGATCGGGACGGGAAGAGCTGATTGCTGATGAGGGGTACCAGATCTTTGACGCGGTCATGGACCGCCATCGTGGAATATGCGTTATGGAGTTGGTTTGAACTGAATCCGAGCAATATATAATTTTTTAATTAATTTATTTATTTTTGCGAATTTTTGACATATATTATTTATTAAAAAACAAATAATTAATTAATAAACTATTAATCAATTAAATTAAAAATCACATCTTAAATGTTCCGTTCAAATAGCCCATCCGAAGTTCCGGTTCATTCATATTTCCCGCTCAAATGCATGGTTCAAATTCTCCGTTTTCGTTCCATTTGTGCTCATTTCTCCACCATTGTTCTGCGTATTTGAATTATAGCTGATAGGACGCATGGATTGGTTAGGAGCAGTGAAGCTTTCAATGGTCATTATGGCTTCTGTGTGGCTTGATACTGGAGTAGAACAGTGGAATTTTGGGTATATTTTATGAGCTTTGCAGGCGTAGTTGGAGATGTTTTTTGATATGCAGTGGATTGTGTTAGTACTTGCTTTTATTTGCAGAAATCCACTTCGATGACAAGTTTGACCAGTAATTAATTTACTTGAGGCACTTACACATGGATCAATTAATTTAAGTGCTACAATTGTTAAAAGAAGAAAGAGAAGTGTGTTTTTCATTACGATTAAGGTTTTAATGCAAGTGTATTATTGATTGCTTTGAGGTTGGGGTATATTAACAAGGAGCTTTGTTTGGTATTTATAGACTTCTGATCGAAAACTTTGATTTGTTAAATATTATTTACGATTATTTTAAAATAATCATTTCATTTTCATCTTCATTTTGATTCGTCCAAAGTAATTTTTGTCGTTTGGAAGCGTGACAACCATTCACATCAAAAAACAATGGTAGTTTCTTTGGTTAGTAAAAGGAATAAGGTGGCAGTTGCTGTTATAAATCATCTAACTTGCAGCATTGGTAACTTAGCTTTCGGTTACTTCATATGAAGACAATTTGCAATTGTAGTTTAGCGATTTTGTTGAATTTGCTTGTTTGAGTTCTACTGTAAAGATATCACTGAAGTTTGTGATTTTGATACATCATATACAAGACAGCAGAAGAAACAACGCTATCCAACATCAAAATTTAACTTTGTGATAAATCTAGGAACCTCAAAGTCGATGTGAAAAACTGGAAATCCATTTGTTTCTTCTTGTTGTCATTGGAATTTTCCCATCGTTTTGCTTTCTGATATCACTATCGTAAGCTTCACAACAAATAGAGAAGTGTTTAATGGAAGATTTTTTTTTTTTTATTGTTAACTCAGATTGATGATTTAACTGCAAATTTTACATCTGCTTGTAGCCTTGTACACAACATTTAGTTGACTAGCTCAGATTGGTAATTACATTAGATTAATAGCCTTGAGTGCATGATTAAATTTTCAGACTTCAAGCTTATCTTTCTGAAATATGTTTGCATGGTTAATAACATGTTAACAATGCTTTTCATTTCTTCTCATGGCATAATAACTGCAAGTTTGAAAATATGGTTGATTCTATTGAGTACATGTACATTTAAAGTTTTGATAGGATTATATTAATCAAAGTCATTAATATTTGTTTTCTTGCATTTTGTTTGCAACTACAATGACTGTGAATATGTGATGACACTTCTCCATTGTTTTGGTTTTTTTACCAGACTAGCTGTACCATGATCTTTCATGCCTAGTAAATGTTTAGTGAAAGTAGATAATCTGATCCAGGCTATGTAGAAACCAAAATACTGATTTCTATATTTGTCTCCATGTCATAGAAGCATTAGAGATACAACCGTTTGGTTGCTAATTGACAAGATCACTCATGTAGACAGCACAGTATTATCTTTCTCTTTATTTTATAAACTTATTTTAATTGGAATAAATTTAAGTAGCCGAATCCTAAGATCGTTATCGACTTAAGTCAAGATCTATAGGAAGGTATAGTAAAGCCGTCCGCTGATCCAAGCCCCTATACCCCCGGGTAAATTTATATAGGATAGAGAAGCGCGTGGTAGAAATCGAACCTGTGTCTTTTTATCAGAACCCAAGTCATCCTTTCCACTGCGCTGTACCTCACAAAAACCAATATAATAGTAATATCAATTTCAAAAAACCCACAAATCAATTAAAAATCCCACACAAACAAGATTTCAGCCAACACCCACTTTATTAAATATCAAATAACTATTGCAATTAATCTAAGAAAACTAAACAAAATATATACAGACTCTCTGTTGTAAAAATCCTTATGCGCCCCCATCTAGATGCCAAGTGAGATTTATTGTCCATAAAAGATAAGTTGAGAATATATTTTTATTATACTTTTCTCAATACAATACTCTTTACAATGTTACTATATTTATAATGCAGGATTTAGACAATGGGCCAAAAACAGTTAGACCCAAATACAAAAAGAAAGAAGAAAGGCTGGTGCGGTATAAGGAAATGAGTTGCAGCCCAATAACCACAGAAGTATATCGGCAGCAAGATAGGGTTTAGCTTTGTTACGCCCCCTCAAATAAAGCTAGGGTTCCATCTTCCTTTCGTCTCTCATGGCGGCGGGAAAAACTCTGAGATCCTCTCTAAATCTATCGAAGTTCTTAGACGAAATAGCTTTCGTCAACACATCAGCACGTTGATAAAACGATGGAACATGTTGAATCTGGAGTTTCCCATTACTTGTCTGTTCGCGAACGAAGTGAAGATCCACTTCCAGATGCTTTGTTCTTGAGTGCTGAGTGGGGTTAATAGACAGCGAAATAGCGCTCAAGTTGTCGACCCAAATGGTTGGCTTTCGAGTTAGTTTGAGCCCTAACTCCTGAAGTAAAGTCTCGGTCCAGATGATATCCGCCGTGGTGCTGGCGATGGCCCTGTATTCAGCCTCAGTGCTCGATCTAGAGATGGTGGCTTGCTTCTTCGTGCACCACAAGATGGGATTACTGCCGAGGTAAACACAGTATCCGATGATGGATCTTCTATCATCGAGATCGTTGGCCCAATCAGAATCACTGTAAGCTTGCAAATTTAAGTTTTTGTTTAATATAAGCTTTAGTCCATGGTTGACAGTCCCTTTCAAGTATCGTAAAATACGCTTAACAGCACGCCAGTGCTCAATTGTTGGTGCTTGCATGTATTGACAGACTTTATTAACACTAAAATAGATGTCTGGTCTTGTGATCGTTGCATATTGTAGTGCTCCTACAATGCTCCTGTACTGTTTGATGTTTTCAATGTATTCACCCTTATCTTTAGACAACTTGAGGTTACTTGTCATAGGAGTAGGTAGTGGCTTAGCTTTATCCATCTTTGATCTGACCAGTATGTCTGTTATGTATTGTTTATGTGATAATATGATGCTTGAATCTGTATTCCTTTGAATGTGTATGCCTAGAAAGTAACTTGCTTCACCCATGTCTTTTATAGCAAACTCTTTATCCAAGTGTTTAATGACTAGTTCGATCTCATCCTGACTGTCACTTGTGATGAGTATATCATCAACATAAACCAAAATGTAGATGCTGCCCTCACTTTTATTTCTCGTATAAAAAGAGCTGTCTGATTTAGTGGCAGTAAAACCCAATTTGACCAAAGTGCCTTTTAACTTATCATACCAAGCCCTTGAGGCTTGTTTTAAACCGTAAATTGCTTTATGTAATCTGCATACTTGATTTGCACTTGATTCTGAGTTGTAACCTTTTGGCTGCTGCATATATACTTCCTCTACTAAGTCGCCATTTAGAAAGGCATTGTGCACATCTAATTGCCTTATTCCCCAGTTTTTATGTAAAGCAACAGTTAGAATAATTCTAACTGTTGTTGGCTTAATGACTGGAGAGAAGGTCTCATTGAAATCAAATCCAAACTGTTGTGTATACCCTTTTGCCACAAGTCTAGCCTTGTACTTAGTGATCTTGCCATCAGCATCTCTTTTTATTTTGTATGTCCATTTGCTTCCTACAATGTTTTTGTGCTTTGGTAGATCAACAAGTGTCCATGTTTTATTTTTGATTAGGGCATTGTACTTCTCATCCATGGCATTTTTCCATCTTCTGTTGTTATCCCATTTTTGGTCAAAACTGGAATGTCTGTGTGGGGTGCGTTTCCTCCACAACCGAACCAAGAAGAAGCAGCCAGCAAGCGTATCATCATCAAGGTCATTCGGCAGTCATCATGCGGCACTCAGGATGCCTTGGTACATCCGGCATTCCCAGTACAAAAGCTCATTCGGCATCACCTCATTCGGCACCACCTCATTCGGCACTACCTCGTTCGGCATCCTCACAACTGCCGAACCAAACTATTTCGACCTCATCACCACCACCGGTCCAAGACCCATCACCGAATCGAGCCCCTACCACCGGTCCAACTCCATCCCTAAGCCTCGCCGAACCACCAACGCCGGACCACATAGCTCATCGCCGGACCAACTCCTCCACAGCTACGACCGAACAAAGCTCCGCCGAACCAGATTTGCCAGGCCATATTGCTTCAGCCCAGGCCCACCAGCAGCTATATACATCCAAGACCCCTGCCCCCAACCTCACTCTATAAATAGAGGGGCAGGGGTACAACAATGGGGGGGAAGTTTGAGAGCTCAAGCATGGAAGGAACTTGCAAACACTTTTAGATACTGGTACCAAAGCTTTGTACTTGTAATCTGAGATCTAAAGGAGAAATAACATATAAAGTGGACGTAGGCACGTTCTGGCCGAACCACCATAAATCTGTGTGTCTTTTTACAGTTTACCCCTGCTTTTCATATATTTGCATAAGTCATCCAAATCACTAAGAACAACATAAGATCTACTAAATCATACAACTTTGAGGTGTTTGTCCATTTTTTGTGCAAACATTTTGGTGCTTTCACTGAGAGTTGAACTCAGGAATTCTACCGCTTGGGAGCTGAATTTGAAAGTCTAAAGATTCAGATTGGGAGAATCATGGCAAGACAATCAAGCAGAAGGCCGAGGCCAGAGCAAAGTCAACAGGAAGGGAGTCAAGAGGCTTCCTCAGGAGCAAACCAAGCTTCAGTCTTCATCACCAGGGATGAGATGGAGGCCATGATGAGAAGACAAGAAGAGATGATACAGAACTTGCTTCAACAGATTAGGCAACTTGGAGCACGGAACCAAGGCGCAACTGGAGTTCAGAACGGAGCAGGACCATCTGGCGTAGCACCAGAGCTAGGGAGCACACGCGCAGAACATGTTGATCCAATCCCGACAAGAGAGACGGGGGCATCCGAACAACCTAGTAACAATAGAAGAATGAACGCTCCGCCAGAGGGGCATACACCTGAAAGCTCCCACGGACTCAGGGGGCAGGTCGAAGGCAGTGAACGAGGACTACAACTTGGAGATAGTGACAGACTGGCGGAGATGGTTAGAAGAGCTATGAGAGGCGGACTAGTGAATAGGGACCTGGAGGATGTGAATAGGAGTCCTTTTACCACAACAATCAGGCGAGCTAGGAACCCACCAGACTTTAAGCTACCCTCATTGGATATGTATAATGGAAGGACAGACCCCACGGTTCATCTGACAAAATATATAAGGCATATGGAAGTGCTGGGGGCATCAGAGGAGGTTATGGCCCGGTGCTTTCCATTGTACTTGGCAGATATTGTGGCGTTGTGGTTCAGACAACTGGAAAGCGGCTCCATAGGAACGTGGGCAGATTTAACTGAGAGATTCATGAGGCAATTCAGGGTTCATATTACAAGACCCAAGAATGTGATGACTTTGGCAACCTTGAAGCAGAAAACTGGAGAGACTTTGAGGAGTTTTCTAACACGATTTAATGCGGCAGCAGCATCAGTGGATCGACCAGATCCATCTATGGTCATGATGGCGGCTGTATCTGGAATAGCTGATAGTACGGAGTTCAAGAATTCGTTAACTAAAGATCCGCCTATGAATCTGGGAGAGTTCTATCATGAGGCTGAAAAGTTTCTGCGTTTGGAAGATGCTAGTGCAGAAAGAGAGGAAGAAGTTGACGTTTACGCAATCAAGAGCGGAAACCCACCTGGAAGGGGTGCGGAGACTGGTAAAGGAAAGAGAAAGGCTGAGGATAATGATGACAGGTCAAAGCGGCCACGGAAAGAGTCGCGATTCACCACTTACTCCGAGCTGAATGAGAGTTTGGAGCGAATCTATCAAGATACAAGAGAGCAGGTTCCCTACCATAGGCCAATGCGAAGGGATCCGACTATTAACGAAAGGAAATCAGACAGATACTGCTTGTTCCACGACCTGAATGGTCATCATACCAACGATTGCAGGCATCTGAAAGATGAGGTGGAGGGGCATATTCGGAATGGTTTGCTATCACAATATGTGAGAAGGAGGGCCACAACGGTGGGACAAGAACGACCACCGCCTGCACCAACTGAAGACGGCTCAGGATCGAGACGTCATCTTATTATCCATTGATCGAGATAACGACGAACGAGCAGCAAACTCCACACTGATACGGTTAAGTTGTTTACACATGTACAGGACCACGAACGATCCTCAGGCATGCTCTGATACAACTATAAACCACATCGATATAGGCGTTTGCACTCCGACGTCACTGCTTTGCTTTTGTTCTTTATTTCTTAGATTTGGATTTGACTTTGCTGAACATTTCTATTTTAAATTTCATCAGTTGAATGAATATTTGGTCTTGATAATTCTAAAATGGCTAAGCTACTTACACAAGTACGGGATCGCGAACGATCCCTAGGCATGCTCTGAGATAGTGATAAACCGCCACAACAGACAATCCAGAAACTCACCCGAACGTGAATCTGGTTTGGATGGTATTAAGTCCCCCCCGGGCACACATAAACTCGCCTCGAATGACACCCCGACCGCGAACGGTCACAACTCGCCTCGAACGGCACTCGACCTCGAACGGTCACAACTCGCCTCGAACGGCACCCGACCTCGAACGGTCACAACTCGCCTCGAACGGCACCCGACTTCGAACAGTCACAAACTCGCCTCGAACGGCACAACTCACATTTCACCCCAAGTGGCTCGATCGCGAACGGTCGCCATTTGAGGTCCACCCCCTGACCGCCAACAGTCGCACCTTACCACGAATGGCTCGATCTCGAACGATCGTCATTCGAAGTAAGGCGCTTGACCGCGAACGGTCACATTTCACCCCAAGTGGCTTGATCACGAACGGTCGCCATTTGAGGTCCGCCTCCTGACCGGGCTCGGTCGCACTTTACCTCAAATGACTCGACCCCGAACGGTCGTCATTTGAAGTAAAGCGCTTGACCGTGAACGATCACATTCCACCACAAATGACTCGATCTCGAACGATCGTCGCATGGATTTAGACGCTTGACCGCGAACGGTCGCACTTCACCTCAAGTGACTCGATCGCGAACGGTCGTCATTTGAAGTTAGGCGCTTGACCATGAACGGCCGCGCTTCATCCCAAATAGCTCGATCCCGAACGGTCGTCATTTGGGGCCATATAAAACTATCAAGCTCTTTGCAGGTTGTTGACAGGATATGAACATCCAACTCAGGGCATTACAAAACACGTCTTCCTACCGCAAGTCATGTTTTGGGGGCAAAGTGTTATCCCATTTTTGGTCAAAACTGGAATGTCTGTGTGGGGTGCGTTTCCTCCACAACCGAACCAAGAAGAAGCAGCCAGCAAGCGTATCATCATCAAGGTCATTCGGCAGTCATCATGCGGCACTCAGGATGCCTTGGTACATCCGGCATTCCCAGTACAAAAGCTCATTCGGCATCACCTCATTCGGCACCACCTCATTCGGCACTACCTCGTTCGGCATCCTCACAACTGCCGAACCAAACTATTTCGACCTCATCACCACCACCGGTCCAAGACCCATCACCGAATCGAGCCCCTACCACCGGTCCAACTCCATCCCTAAGCCTCGCCGAACCACCAACGCCGGACCACATAGCTCATCGCCGGACCAACTCCTCCACAGCTACGACCGAACAAAGCTCCGCCGAACCAGATTTGCCAGGCCAGATTGCTTCAGCCCAGGCCCACCAGCAGCTATATACATCCAAGACCCCTGCCCCCAACCTCACTCTATAAATAGAGGGGCAGGGGTACAACAATGGGGGGGAAGTTTGAGAGCTCAAGCACGGAAGGAACTTGCAAACACTTTTAGATACTGGTACCAAAGCTTTGTACTTGTAATCTGAGATCTAAAGGAGAAATAACATATAAAGTGGACGTAGGCACGTTCTGGCCGAACCACTATAAATCTGTGTGTCTTTTTACAGTTTAGCCCCTGCTTTTCATATATTTGCATAAGTCATCCAAATCACTAAGAACAACATAAGATCTACTAAATCATACAACTTTGAGGTGTTTGTCCATTTTTTGTGCAAACATCTGTCTTTAATGGCATATTCATATGATGTTGGTTCTACCTCACTGAGTTGAATGTTTAATATTTTGGGTTTAAAAATCCCACTTTTTGATCTGGTAACCATGGGATGCTGGACAGCAGTTGGTTGTGGTATACTGTGATCCCCATCATTTTCAATAGAAATTTCAGTTGTTAAATCTCTATTGATATGATCTTGCTGTGTGTTTGATTCTGGTTGTTCATCATGTTGGGAACTGATTGTTGTTGTTTGCTCTGAGTGGTCTTTAACTTCATTTCTTGTTAGCTCTCTATTTAATTGAATATCTGTATTGAGCCATTCTGATAGGTCTGATATGTGACTAGTGCTTGCTTTATCAACATTAGCTTGCTGCATATGCTTTTCCTTTTCTGCAAAAGGAAAAACATTTTCATTGAAAACAACATGTCTTGAAATGTAAACTCTCCCCTTATGGTCTAGACACATGTACCCCTTCTGATTATGTGCATATCCTAAAAAAGTACATTGACTAGACCTTAGGCTTAATTTATGTTTATTGTATGGTCTAAGGCAGGGAAAACACAGGCACCCAAAAGTCCTCAGGTATTTATAGTCTGGTTTAATGCCAAATAATTTTTCAAAAGGACTGGTATGGTTCAACACTTTGGTTGGCATTCTATTAATGAGATACACTGCTGTGGCAAAAGCCTCTCTCCAGTATCTCATTGGTAGATTTGCCTGAGATAGAAGTGTTAGCCCAGTCTCCATAATGTGCATATGTTTTCTCTCAACCAACCCATTCTGTTCTGATGTATGGGGACATGTTGTCCTATGCACAATCCCCTTTGTGCTGAAAAACTCCTTTAGGGTTTGAAACTCTCCCCCACCATCAGTTTGTATAATTTTCACATTGCAATTATGTTGTTTTTCAGCACAAGTGATAAAGTGTTTCATGGCACTACATGTATCAGATTTAGCCTTGAGAAAATATATCCATGTATGCCTGCTATATGCATCAACAAGAGAAAGATAATACCTGTCCCCCTTGGTCGAGTTGTGTGGAGATGGTCCCCACAAGTCAGCTGCCACGAGCTCAAGTGGTCTTTTATAAATAGTTTCAGAGTATTGAAAGGGTAGTTTATGACTCTTACCAATTTGACAGTGTGTGCATATTGGGGAATTTTGTAAGGGTAAGAAAGAAATTTTATTTTCATTCAACACTTGTTTTACAATATCAAAGCTGGGATGTCCCAGTCTACAATGCCATGTATAAAAAACACTATTATACTTATCATCATTCATGTTAGTATTATTGCACCAAGCATGATTATCACTAATACTCTTAGTTCTCATGTTGCTGAACTTGTACAGACCTTGTTCCAGTTTACCCTGTAATAATATGTCTTTACTTAGCATATCTTTAACAAGACAAAATTTGGGGTGAAACTCAAAATATACATGATTTTCTTTAGCAAATTGTGAGACACTAATTAGATTCTTTTTTATACTTGGCACTCTTAATAGATTATTAAGATAAAGTACTCTGGTACCTTGTATAGTGCATGTCCCCACATGTGATATGTTTGCAGTTTCACCATTACCCATAGAAACTAAACTCTTACCATTGTAGCTTTTGTTTCCCAAGTTGAGATTTTGTAGATTGTTGGTGATGTGATTCGTAGCTCCTGAATCTGGGAACCAATCCTCTGTGTTAATGTCATCAGTCTTGACTGTGTCATCAATTGAATTGTCTGAATTGTTTCTTGATTGCTGGTTGGTCTGTGCCATATTCATTGTTGGTTGCCTGCTTGTTTGTGCCTGCTGTGATGGATTAACATCCTCTCTGAATCTGAAGTAGCATTTATTTGCCATGTGACCAAATTTTTCGCAAATTTGGCATTTGACTATGTTATTATTTGGAAATCTTCCTCTACCTCTGCCCCTTTGACTGTAACCTCCTCTTGTGTTTTGATTATTCTGGGCATTTTTCTGACCTTTGTTCTTTGTGGTTGAAACATAGTTTGCTGAGTAATCTTCTTGTATAAGTTTTCTTTGTTCTACTCTACCTTCATGTGCAAGGAGAGCAGAGTAGACATAGTCGAGATCAGGTAGAGTTGGTTGCGTGGCAATAAATGTTACCAGAGATTCATATTCTTGGTCAAGGCCATTGGTGATAATCAGAATTTGCTCACTATTTGAAATATTGTGGCCAACAGCCTTTAACCTGTCACACAAATTCTTGATTTTGGCAAGGTATTCTCTCATGCTCATATCAGTCTTTCTTGTATTTTGTAGTTCTCTTCTGTAGTGCATAATCCTTGCAGCTGACTGTGAATTAAAAATTCTTTCAATGGATGACCATATTTCAAATGATGTGTAACATCCAACTAATTGAGATAATAGACTCTGACTGACTGAGGATAGGAGCCAAGAGGCCAGCAAGTTGTCTTGTTTTTGGTATAAAATGTAATCTGGATTGCTTGTTGTATCACCTTTATCATCTACGATGTTCACTGGGGGAATCACTTTGGTTCCTTTAACATATTCTTGCAAATCATATCCTCTTAAAGCAATTTCAACTTGATATTTCCATGTGATGTAATTGTCTTCATCTAATGGTGTACTTATTGATTGATTTTTGGGTCTGATCAAAATGGATTCTGATTTTTGATTCTCCTTAAGTCTGTTGTTGTTGCTTGCAGAGGTAACATCCTCTTCTTCGAAGACCATGATGTATCAAAAGTCAAGAAGTCTGATTTCTTGATCAAGAAACTGATTTTGGTACCCAAGAAGATTCAAGAAGTGACCAACAGGAAGGTGTAGAGAGGTACACTGCTATATGTATTACTGTTCTATTGAAGAACAGTAATATATGTACAGGAACTGATGTTACCTTCAAAGAACTGATCGAAAAGTGCAACCAGAGGTGGAGATGAAGATCTTGATTCTGATCTGCCTCTAGGAAGGCACTGAGGGAAGGAAAACTGGTGAATGTGTACAGCAATGGTCTTGAGAAAGGTATACTCCCTTATGATGATAATGCTCTGAGGGGATCCCTATAGCAAATCAATATTTGGAGGAGAAAGATCTGCCGTTTGGCAAAAGTGGCTCTGATACCATAAAAGATAAGTTGAGAATATATTTTTATTATACTTTTCTCAATACAATACTCTTTACAATGTTACTGTATTTATAATGCAGGATTTAGACAATGGGCCGAAAACAGTTAGGCCCAAATACAGAAAGAAAGAAGAAAGGCTGGTGCGGTATAAGGAAATGAGTTGCAGCCCAATAACCACAGAAGTATATCGGCAGCAAGATAGGGTTTAGCTTTGTTAGTCCAGTCTTCCTTCTGGAACCACCTAGGTAAGGCTTTTGTCTTATCAAAATGTCTTGCCTCCTTCACTACAACCAAGGCCATCAACAAATTTGGATCAATTGCTACGTAGACAAGTACTAAACTTTTATCAATTATATGTACGTTAGTTTATTAGAAAGGCCTTATAACCTCAATTAATCATTGATTAATCTCTACCTAGACGATTAGTCCGTACTTATCACTTGAAAATTTTTACAGCCTTGAATACAAACTGAATCAATGACCTCATTTGAGAATGGATTTTTGATCCCAATGCAACGGTTTGTTGTTCAATATCAAAATATTTTGTGATTGAATACCAAAATATACCAAGGAAGTTTAAAATCGTATTTTTCTAACTCAAATAATGAAATTTGTGGCTTATTTTTCTTTGGATTAAACAAAAGAAATTTGTACTAGTTGCTCTTTTGATGTATGTGTAGTACACCTTAATCTCCAACATGCCATAGTTGTTTTTGAAATAATACCAAATCTATATGCATTTTAATCTCCTACCACAACTGGTTAATAAAATAATACTGAATCTATATCAACTGGGAATTTCTGTAACAGCAAAATCAATTAAAGATGCCGTTGTTAAAATGTTTATGGTGTCTCCACAGTAAAGCAAGTAATTAAAGTTGAATAAATTTCTACTTAAATGTGCATACAATATTTTATTCTTCATGTCGCATACAAAAATTCAGCACTAAACATTAAATTGCATCACTGTGGACATGCCTAGTGATGTGGTTAACTGAAGTAGAAGTGTACAAAAAACCATTGATAATATTTTTTGTAATATACTGCACTATCATATCCAATAACAGCTTAGGAGGCTTAGATATAGGCTTATATATTCAATGGTTTTCAGTGTATATGCCTTATTTTTAGTTCTTGTATAGTTGGTACTTGGTATTTCTTGTATGGGATGGAGCGGTTAATGTTTACCTGATTTTTTTCTGTAATTTTCTTGTATGGCAAGGAATGGTTAATATGTGTATGATACCGTGATCTAACACATGAACTCCTAGTCTCTCAATGTAGATCCTGTTTTTTCTGCAAATACACTCACACACACAAATACACTGCGCATAAGTAGAAGGAAAGATCAAACGGCGATACACATTTACACAAACTTCGGTTTACAAGCATAAAAACAACTTATAATTTACATGCTCCAACTTTAATTCATTCCCTATATCATTTTGTTCGCCTAAGTGGAATGCTATGGTTACTATACAGAGCTTCTAGACCATGATATACATCACGCATCAGACCATGTGATCTTCAGTTTTTGGTACATTGTTTTAGGGACCCCGAGTGCTTTCCACACTGCTGGGGAAGCAATCACTACATTGCTTTTGCATGGAACGCGATAACCACTTGTAGAATCACAACCATTAATAGAATCACACTCCCCCACCACTTTAGCTCTCACTGTCTTCCCTTTCCAATTTATTCTCACCATCTTCAGGCAACGTCTTCCTCCATTATACCAACCTGTCGATAGCTTAACTAACATCTCATTATCATTAAGCTGGTGATTATTCCCACAATGTGACATTCTACCTTTGTTGTATCTAGTTCCATCTACAGAACCGCTTCCAGAATCGATACTAGTTATGGCGTTGTGCCTGATTCTAGAATCAAGATGGTAATTATTCTCACCTTCTGTTTCATTACTGTTGCTTCTGGAATCTACGGTACTAACAACATTACACCTATTTCCATCTACAAAGCTGGAATCAACATTAGCTATAGCATTTTGTCTAACTCCATCAATAGTTATTTGTTCGCCACTTGTATTATTGTTGCTCCTAGAATCAACGCTAGTCACAAAATTTCCTCTGGATCCATCTAAGGACATGTCTCCTTTACTATCTCTAATATTAGTATTAGCATCAGTAATGCTGGTTACGGCATTGTATCTAACTCCATTTGTACTCATTTCTCCACCATTATTCTTTGTATTAGAATTATAGCTGATAGGACGAATGGCTCGATTAGGAGTAGTGAAGCTTCCAATGGTCATTATGGCTTCTGTGTGACTTGTTACAGGTGGAGAACAGTGGAATTTTGGATACATTTTGTGAGCTTTGCAGCAGTTGGAGATGTTTTTTGAGCTGCAGTGGATAGTATTAGTACTTGCTTTCATTTGCAGAAATCCACTTGGATGACAAGTGTGATCAGTAATTACTTTGGTTGAGGCACTTGCACATCGACCAATCAATTTCAACGCAACAATTGTTAAAACAAGAAAGAGAAATGAGTTTTTCATTATGATTAAAGTTTTAATGCAAGTGTATATTGATTGCTTTGAGGTTAAGGTATCTTATTAAGGAGCTTTGTTTGGTATTTATAGACTTCTGATTGAATACTTCGATTGGCCAAGTATTCTCTTATTACGTGTTTAAAAATTATAATTTCACCTTCATCTTCTTTATGAATCATCCAAAATAATTTTGTACTTTGGAAGCATGACAATCATGCACGTCAAAAAACAATGGTTGTTTAGTTGGCTAATAGAAGGAATATGGTGGCGGCCACTATATATTATAAATCATCTAACTTGCAGCATTGGTAACTTATAGTTTACTGTTAATTCATATGAATACATTTTGCAATTGCAGTTTAGCAATTTTGTTGCATTTTCTTGTTTGATTACTAATGTAAAGAGATTGCTGAAGTTTGAGGTATTGAAATATCTTATACAAGACAGTAGAAAAAAACACCACTGTCCATTGTCAAATTTTATCTTAGAGTAGATACCACTATAAGTTGATGTTAAGAATTGCGCAAAGATCCACTCGTTCGCCTTCTTTTTCATTAAAAGTAAGTGGATGAAAATGTGTTCAGATTTGTAACTGGAATATTCTCGTTGTATATACTATATACTTCTCCAATAGCGCTATCATAAGCTTCACAACAAAAGGAAAAGTGTCAAAATTCTTTAGCATACACTGTGACAAAGCGTCCTTTTGTCAATGCAAATTGATGATTTCATTGCAGATTTTATAGACTTATATCTGATATATCTGCATGTACAAAAGGTCAGTTGATTACGTAGCTTTCCCTCTTGCAGCCATGGCTGCCATAAACATAAAAAACAACCCTATCTTTGTTGAAAATCCTGATCAGATAGGGGACGCTTCTTCTTCTTCCCCCTCCAACTCTCCACCTTTGTCTAATCCTAATCTCCAATCGCAAAAAGTTCAATATCGCAAGAGATCAAACCGCAATGAGATAAAATCTGGTCAACAGCGCAACAGCAGCAAATTCAACAATACGGTTCCTGGTAAAAAAAAAATCACTGAAGCAAGAAATGCTTTAAAAAATTTCGTCCCACAATCAAGAAATGGCTTCAGATCTGGGTCTGAAGCAAGAAAAGACGTTGACATCAATTCTTTTCGTAATGAACCCATTCAGGCGAATCAAAGAAAGACATCTACGTGGGCTGAAATGCTTAAAAAATGCGGTCTCTCTTCAGATTTCGATCTAAACTTTATAGCCCCAATCAATATCAACAAAAGAAAATTGTTATCTTGAATGAAGAGGTAGACAAAAGAGAGCAAGTGGGGGATTTCTGTCATAGCCTATGTCTTTCGTAATTGCCATCCTTATCGTCACTTCAAGGATTTCATTACTCGCACTTGGAATCCAAAGATCGTTATCTACTAAAGTCAAGATCTATCTTTGTAGTTTAAAACTAACTCACGGACTCCTAAGAATATAATTTAGCGTATGGTAACCTCACAAAAAACAGCATCTTTGCTAATAACGCAAATACTTGCTTGGCTGTGGTGAAGTTTTTTTGAGCTTTCCAATCAATCCATTTACATACTTCCAATATATTAGTTACAAAAATGAAAAAGAGGGTATATGTGTCAATTTCTGCTACCCATGTTCTGATCACACTTCCATTTCATCTTTTAGTCAATCACGTTTCCCCACTTTCCTTTTTTTTTACTTTACTCAACATTTCTCTTTTCACTGTTTTCTTTCCCGGTAAAAACCCTCTTTTTCCACTGTTTTCTTCCCCAGTAAAAAACCATCCTTTCCGTCGACTAACGCTGACGAACACTCCATCGACCGACCACTTCTCATGAAATTAGCATGCTTTTCGTATCCAACCATGAACGTTTAACACTGAGCTCTAGAAGAAATGGCTCGATCGGCTTTGCTGAATAAACCGTGTTCTCTTCTTCCTCCAACAAGTGGCATTTCGCGCTGAAATTGGAGCTGAATCTTCAAGCTATGATGATTTATTCTTCGTTTTGATTTTCGAATTTGGGCTTTGCACTGTAGACCGACGAGATAACGAATGTTCTGAGTTAGGTAAACTACTTGGGACTCTTATATGCCTACTTTTACTTATGCTTGCGTTAGGTGTACATTTGCGTTGGTTGAGAAGTACAATAAAAGAAGGGGACTCCATTAAAGCCTGATAAAAAGTTTGAGATGTATACTTTTGCGTTGTTCAATGAGGATCAAAAGCTTGGGCCAAATGCGGAGATGAACTGAGGGGGGGAGGGTGAGTGTTTAGGCCCGATTTTAGTGTTGTTTACTGTTATACGTCTAGTATACCAAAACAGAGAATAATCAATTATAAAGTCGTCTCACAAGTTTATTAAACAGATTTCTACTACTCTAGAAATCTGTATTAGTTAATTTAAGTAATAGTTATGTCGTAATTAAATTACAACAATAAATTAACAACTATAGTAATAAGAACTATAGTGCTAAATCAACCGTTATATTATTTAATGAAATAGTATACCGCAGAAAGAAAAAGAAATATATCTTATACTATAATGCAAAACCCTGGTCAAAGTGGTCAAAGTGAAGCCTTTTTGGCTATTCCAAAATTGACCACGGTTACAAACCAACTTCCATGATCTCGGTAAGGACATAAGAGTCATTCATAATTGTTTTCGTTTGGCACGATCATCATCTCTCCTCATTTTTCTCGGTCCCTTTATCCCGTTATTTCTCCCATCGTCAACCACTCCATACCCTCAACAACTGTTCTCTCCTTTTCTAATTATTCATGAGATTCATATAGCTTTTCATATTTCCATAATTGTATTTAACCGGCGTACAAGATAATCGACAGGCTGGAGGTTGGTCTTTCATCTAAGCTTCCTATAGGTACGATGGTTTTTTTCTATTCTTTCTTTTTTTTTTGAAGTTGATGCGATCTCTTTTCTCTTCCCTGAAGGTGTTTACGGACATTTAGCGAGGAGATCGAAAATGGTTCTTTAACGCCAGAATTAGAAATTGGATCTCAAGACAAGATGCCTAAATTGAAAAGTAGAAGACACCCGATCTACATCCATCTCAAATATCAAGTAAATTCTATACTTTTGATTTTTGATGCAATTTTTTTTTATTCCAGAAGTTTTTGATTTGGTTATTTATTCCAGAAATTTTTGATTTGGTTATTTATTCCAGATGTTTTTGATTTGGTTATTTATTCCACAAGTGTTTATCTCTTCAATCTTCTGTTTGGATTTGTTGGTAATATGGAAATTAGCTCCGCAAGAATTTTAATTGATTTCTTCAGCAGTCCCACTAGGTTTTTGCAAAAATAGTTTCTTTCTGTTTTCTCCATTGACCAAGATTTTATTTCCTTAAAAAAGGGAAGAATTCATATTTGACCCAAGTTATCTTTGATTATATTTGATCTTATTTATTTTTCTATTACCAGAACCCATTGAATAAGTTATACATGCGTATTTGTTTAGTTTTGTTGAATTTGTTCCCATATTGAATTTGAGTTAACTATCAGTGATTGATTACTTGAAAGTGCAAGGTGGCATGCTTATTGCAGTAATATGTGAATTCAAACCTCAAATTCATCATTACTTTAATTGTTTTGAATGGCTTATGCTATGATGGAAAGAAATATGAATTCAATCTTAAATTCATTATTACTTTCATATATAAATATTCAGTAATCATTAACATTGATTTGGTTATTTATTCTAGAAGTTTTTATCTCTTCAATCTTATGTTTGTATAGGTTGGCAATATGGAAATTAGCTCTAAAATAAGGAATTAAAAGGCGAACAGTTTATCAGACTGAATTTTTGTACATCGTTCCTTTATTTTAAGCAATAATTTTAGTTGATTTTCTTCAACGGTCACTAGGTTTTTGCAGAAATAGCATCTATATGTTTTCTCCATTCTTACATCATCGACCAAAATTTTATTTCCTAAAAAAAAGAATTCATAGTTGACCCAAGTTATCTTTGATTATAGTTGATCTTATTTATTTGTATATTATCAAAACCCATTGAATAAGTTATATGTTGTAAGATAACATGCATATTTGTTGAGTTTTGCTGGATTTGTTCTCATATTGAATTTGAGTTAACTATCAATGGTTGATTACTTGAAAGTGAAAAGTGGCATGATTATTGCAGTAATATGCAAGATAAGATTACTATTTGCTCATCCCCTTCTTTTACATTGTAAAATAATTGTTTGCGGATATTATATATATCACAATTCTAATTTATATGGTCGTTTGCATTGCTGGATTAACTTTGCATTGGTGGGAGCTATCATAACGAGTTGTAATATTTTTTTATCCTACAGATTTCAAGTTGATAGACAATCAATAGATTGATATGAATACAGGTGTAACAACTCATACAACCAAGGTCAGTAACTCTATTTACTTTGTCACAGCCTGCCTACATACATGTGTATAATAAAATACTGAAAAGATGATCAATGATAAATTAATTTTGATGTACGATTTGTGAAAAGTAGAAAATATTTAGGCAGAGTATTGGCTTCACATCTACGATTATAATTACTGCAAAGTGAATTTGTTTTTTTTCTTTTCATTCTTTATGTTATACCATATGAAATATCCATAATTTGAGAATATTCCCAGATGAATTACATATGAAAGAACTTATAATCCCATTAAGAGTTTGATGCGATCTATTATTCTTTGAGAAAAATTGAGACGGGAGTAATTATCGATTTCTTACCCTATATGTGCGATGAAAGAATGGATTTTGTCACAAGTGTTACATCATTTACTTATTTTTATATTGGAAAAACTATAGTTGTATCATGCACACAATCAATCATCTGAAAATGTCATCTAACTTATAATTCATTAATGTATGTCATTCACTAAAGAAATAATAATATATAATTGCAGGTAGAATGCTATCTACATGGGATATGAAGGCCCAAAGGTTGTGTAAGTATTTTCAATTTTTTTTGTGTGTTTTCATATGCTACTCTTATTTCAAAATTCATAAAGCTTTTTCTTTGGTGTTTGACAAAAATGAAGAGGTCAAGTACGAATGTGGAAAAGTGGAATTTAAACCTGGCCATGTTGTAATATATACTTTCACTGTAAATCTATACCTTAAACGTGACATAGAACAAATTGTCTGTCAGTTACAAATTTATATTTTGTTTCCTTTTCATCAAATACTTTGCCATTTATAGTTTTTCATTTTGTTTACTATTCATTGCAAAATACCATCAATTCTATTTCAGATTAACAACTATATTAAATGATGAAAATCTTCTTTATTTTGTCTGGAGTCCAAATCTTCTTCTTCATTGCATAATACCACAAACTTAGATATTAATTAACTGTCAGTTAATAAACTAATTTGTTTTCAAATCACTTGGACCTTCAAATAAAACTTCTATTCAATGTTGCTTACTAATGAGAACAGTGAAACGATTGTTCAGTTGGAAGTTCATTTTTTCAAACTTTTGTTTCGGATTTAAATTGTTTTATGTAGTTTCAGTAGATTTTATATTCTTTCACTGTCTCATTTTGCAATGTGTTACATATCTAATAATTGATATTAATAATTTCATTTTTGCATTCAAATAAACATTGTGTGAATTATGGAGTATGTTTGTGGTACAAACACAAAATTATTAGCTAGGTATGGAGCATAAGGTGGTTGTAGGTAGGAAACAACATCATTATATTATGAAAAATAATAGGCCCTCATCAAACAAATAAAACCTTCTACAAACATTTCTTAGGGAGTGATATTACACATAAAGCTTTATATACGAGTGTGCATGTATGTGCGTGTGTTCATTAATGAGCATTTTCAAGTTCACATACACATGTTCGGTATTCTGTAGATGGAATGTTGGATTATTTGATTTTATACACACATTTGGTATTTTGTTGATCAATTATTTACGAAGACAAATTATATTTTCATTTACAAAAACTGAATCAATTATTTATCAAAGATTGATTAATTATATATGAGTGTGCATGTATGTGCGTGTCTTCATTAATGATCATTTTCAAGTTCACATACACATGTTCGGTATTCTGTAGATGGAATGTTGGATTAATCGTATACCTGATTTATGAATTTTTCAAGCAATTCAATTTTTAACAATGCATTTTTTGTCTGTTTTCAATGTTATGTGTATAACATCTTAACGAATTTATTGAAACATGAAGCTAAAGAATGAGCCTAATGGTTACCTTAACTTTAGCAAGAAGCTTTATGCTATAGGCAGTGACAAGTAAAAAATCAACTGTATTAATAGGAACAGAGATAAGGATAGCAGTTTGTATTTACTCTTGGTGTAATGAGTGTTTTTACAACTTAGACCTAAGATTCTATTCATATTTACATTCATGTTTGGAGCACAGAGGAAATTATGATAAATAAATTGTAACTACATCTTGCATGCATGTAATCTTTGGCTGTTATTTTAGGCTTACCATAAAATGTTTGGTTATAATTTTAGCTTTCTTAATAAATATGTTTGGCATAATTTTAGCTTTGTTGATAAATCTCTTGCAATAATTTTTGCTTTGTCAATAGATATGCTTTGTGAAATATGAGTGAGAGATACTAAATATACTGTTGTAGCCTTCCAAACGTCAATATTTCTTTAAATCCTACTACTCACTCAATATGGCCTTTTGCATTAAAGATTTAAGCCAACCTATCTACTTTAAAGTTGAATGATTAGCAAACTGTATTAAAAATAACATTAGGCTCATCACATTCTATGGACATATATTAGTAAACTATGAAGTTCTATTTACAGCCTTTTCTAGGCGATGATTATATTATTAAAGTTTGGAATTTCAAAACACATAGATGTCAACTTATGCTTTGGATATAATGATGCAGTCCAATTGTACAATGAGAAAATGATTTTAATTTCCATGCAGTAGTCACGAACAAATCATAGTCTGAAGATCTCAAGTGGGACAGTGAAGAGCCACTATTAAGGAATAGAATGCTTAAATGATCAAAGAACCAATGAATTGGATTCTACAAATCTACTCATGCTAGCTTTTATTAATGAAGTAGGAACTTATGATGCCACTTCTGCATAAGAGTCACACACAACCAAAGCAAGATTTGAGCCTACCAGAGCTACTATAAAATTGTTATTGCTTCTTCTTAAGTTTGTATACAATTCATGCTGTAAGATTGCTGTTGTTTTATTTTCAGTTTGTAAAAATAATTTATGTCCTGGTGGTTTGCTACATGTATTGTTCTGTTGTATATTTAAAAAAAAGTTAAAACATTAGTCATCCATGTTTTGTTAAATCCTTGATTATCTTCAATTTACTATATATGGTCATTTTTGTAGAAATCTCAATCACATTTAAATCTATACAGGTTTCTCTAATGATAACTGAAACATTTTAATATTAATTGGTATATGAACATTTATTTCTTAGTTTCAGCCCGTACGACTTTCTACACCATTTGCAACCCGAGTGACATGATAATGTAAGAAGCATACAGAACTATGATTTTATACATGGATATTCTTTTTTTTTGTGACTTTCAACTCCATGGACACTTAAATTTTATTATATACTTATTTAATAAATCTTATGATTATGTTGTGAAAGAACATCAGTTCATTGACTACCAGATGAAATCTCCTATCCCTTCTCTATGTCCAAATAAATTTCAAACATGAATTAGAATGATCTTATTAATACACGGGATCTACTGAATTAAATTCAATGATGAAAATAATAAAATCAATAATTGATAGTGAGTGGGCACATGGGGACAGATATTTGAAGACAGAACATTCGAGCCTATTAGCTACAATTAAAATACCCTTAATTTTGTGAAGTAAGAGAGTTGCTTACCTTTTTTATAGCATAAAATTTCACTTCTCTATTCTTTTCCTGAAGGATAATCTAACGTAGGCATTGATTTCTATGTTTGTTGCATTTGCTGAGATATTAATATAGTAATATCTTTGCTCTGTTTTATTGTTTCCTAAAATTAACTTAGTCTCGCTCGCAGTTCAATAAACAATTGATTTGTGCATTTATGTACGAAGAGCGTACAACGTTACAAATAGCGTTTTTTTACCAATTCCTACTGCGTATGTGCATCGCACATGCCAAAGTACTCGTATATATATATATATATATATAAATCTAACCGGCTGAAGAAGGAAATTCCGTCTGAGGCTTATCGTGACAATTTCCTTAAGACTTTATTTAAAGTCTCCCAAGATACAACAAACGTAATCTGCACGAGATTGTAATGAGTATGTCAACTCTGTGATATATTATTGAGAGCAGCAGAGAAGGAAGAAGCAGAAGAAATTAGACTAGAATGGAATTAGAATGTGATCAGTATTCTCTTCTATTTATAATTTCGTCCGCACCCCTTCAAATAGTCGCGTCTGCTTGACGGGTCGCACCCGTTGTCTTTTGAACGCTGCTTCTCGTTAACGGGTCACACCCGCTTTTTCAGTCAGGTCGCACCCGCTCGCGTCTAACGGTTCGTGCCCGCTTCAGAAGTCGCACCTCCTTAGTTAATCCGCTTACGAACAGTCGCGTCTGTTCGTATAACCTGCAACTGTTAAAAAACCCGGCCCAGTTTTGCAGTAAAATTAGGATCATATTAGACCCAAACCCAAACCGGCCCGGTTCGGTCGGACGGACGGTGGGGGCGGCGCGCGCGTGTGTGGTGGTGATGCATGATCTCCCTCCTCACAACGAAGCAAACATTTGGGTGCCCCAAGGCCCCGACCTCTTCATTAGGAAGCTATTAATATACTTGGCTTTGTTTGTATATTCGGCGATGTGGGACAAGTGTATTTCATTTACACTTTGTACTTAGGAATTCCAACAATCCCCCACATAAATGATAATATATTTTTCCCCCATACAAAGCGAAATATCACATAGTACATATGGAATCATGCTTTATCGTGGATAAGTAGATATTTCACTTTGAACTTTCCCTAGTTAAAACTTATCGGATCTACTTAGCTAATCGGTGAATTATTTCATCTTGAACCGTCGGCCTTTATTGTATATCCAGACAATAAGCTTTACGAAGCATTAATTCCCTTCTCATCCAATCTCTTGGTTGTGTTCATTTTGGTCCTGAATAAATTTGTTTGGTTCTGCGAGTGTTTATAGAAAATATAAGCCTTTAATATTCTCATAGAGCCGACCTAGCTCACACTAACATAGGTGATCGCAACCATTAAGAGTATCCTACATATACTCCACTTGTTATATTCAAGATATGTTCATCATTAAAAAATATAGTTTTAACCTTTAAATACTTCTGTAGGCATGCATTTATATTGTGCACCAAAGGAATGGAGTTGGACTATGTCCAAGCAAATGCATTACGTCTTGAGTTACTCAGAACTGGTTTGCCTATTGATCCTAGTCCTTGGGATCTCCAGTCGCTAGGATAGGTTTCCGTATAAGATAACTCTTGGTGGTTTAGGCTTTTAAGCCCATTTCCCTCGATGCATAGTCAATTTTCTCTCTTGATAAACCTTTAGTAAATGGATCCGCTAGGTTATCATTTGCTCACATAATCTATGGAAATAGTTCCATTTGAGAGTAACTTCCTAACTGTGTTATGGCGTCGACGAATGTGTCATGACTTTCCATTATACACAAAGTTGTGCGCTCTGCTTAGCGCAGCTTGGTTATCACAGTGTATGCATATGGCCAGTACAGGTTTAGGCCAAAATGGAATATCTTTTAAAAAATGACGAAGCCTTTCTGCTTCTTCGCCTACTTTATCTAAAGGGATGAACTCTGATTCCATAGTGGATCGAGCTATGCATGTTTGTTTAGTTGATTTCCATGACACTGCTGCCCCTGCTAAGGTAAAGACATAACCACTTGTTGATTTTGATTCCTCTGAATCAGCAATCCAGTTTGCATCAGTATATCCTTCTAAGACGGCAGGATATTTTCCATAATGTAAGGAATAATTTGTGGTATTTTTTAAATATCCAAGCACTCTCATTAGTGCTTTCTAGTGTTCCTTTCCTTGATTGCTTGTATATCTGCTTAGTCGACTTACCGCGTAAGCAATATCTGGTCTAGTGCAATTCATGAGATACATGAGACATCCTATTACACGAGAGTATTCCAGTTGCATTACACTCTCATTAGTATTTTTATGCAGTACTTCTAATGGATTAAAAGGTGTTCTCACTCCTTTAATTCCATAGTCTTGGAATTTTTCAATCACTTTGTCTACATAGTGTTACTGAGACAATTCAATTCCATTAGGTGTTCTTATTATTTTGATTCCCAAAATAACGTCTGCAACTCCTAAGTCTTTCATATCGAAATTGCTAATTAACATCTTCTTTATGGTCTCTATTACCTGAGTATTTGGACCAAATATTAACATATCATCTACATATAAACAAATCATCACATATGATTGTCCAATTTGTTTATAATAAATACATTTATCACATTCATTTATACGAAAACCATTTCTCATCATGACACTATCAAATTTTGCGTGTCATTGTTTTGGAGCTTGTTTTAGTCCGTATAATGATTTTACTAATCTACAGACTTTGTTTTCATTTCCTTTGGAAACAAAACCTTCAGGTTGCTCCATGTAGATCTCCTCATCGAGATCTCCATTTAAGAATGCTGTCTTTACATCCATCTGATGAATTTCTAGATTATAGATCGATGCAATTGCTATTATCATTCTTATAGAGGTTATTCGTGTTACCGGCGAATATGTATCAAAGAAGTCTACTCCTTCTTTTTGACGATATCCTTTGGCTACTAATCTGGCTTTATACTTGTCGATAGAGCCATCTGCTTTCATTTTCTTCTTGAAAATCCATTTACAGCCAATAGGTTTTATTCCAGGTGGAATATCAACAATTTCCCAAGTTTTATTACTTAGAATTGAATCAATCTCACTTTGGATTGCTTCTTTCCAACATGAAGATTCAGAAGATGACATTGCTTCCTTGTACGTTTGAGGTTCATGTTCTAACACATATGTGAAAAAATCCGAACCAAATGTCTTGGAAGTTCTAGCCCTTACGCTTCTTCTTGGTTCAACTTCCTCAATCTCATGATGAGGTTCATCTTCATGTGAATTGCTTGATTCCTCTCTTGTCCTTTTAGGGACATTATTCCCTTCATTCCTTTTGTGTGGAAACACGTCTTCAAAGAATGAGGCATCTCTAGATTCCATGATTGTATTTACATGAATATCAGCTATATCAGACTTGAATACCAAAAATCTGTAGGCACTACTATTTTGGGCTGGCCCTAGATAGTAACAATCTACCGTTTTTGGTCCAAGTTTAACTTTCTTGGAAGGCAGAACTGGAACTTTTTCCAAGCACCCCCACACTTTGAGGTATTTAAAGCTTGATTTGTGTCCTTTCCATAACTCATATGGAATTGTTCCTGTTTTATTGTGAGGGACTTTGTTTAATATGTGATTAGACATATTTAAGGCTTCCCCCCACAAGTTCGTCGGTAGACCAGAGGTTAAAAGCATGGCAGTAATCATGTCTTTTAACGTTCTATTCTTCCTCTCGGCGACACCATTTTGTTTTGGTGAATATGGAGCTGTTGTTTGATGAATTATACCATTTTCGGCACAGAACTGTTTAAATGGTGATTCATATTCTCCACCTCGATCAGATCTCAATATCTTGATCTTTTTATTTAACTGATTTTCTACCTCATCTTTGTACTTTATAAATGATGTAATTGCTTCATCTTTACTATTCAAAAGATATACATAGCAATATCGCGTATAATCATCAATAAACGTGATAAAGTACTTTTTCCCACCTCTTGTAGGTAATGATTTAAAATCGCATAAATCTGTATGAACCAAACCTAGTGGTTCGGTGCTTTTATCAACAGATTGAAATGGTTTTTTAACCATTTTTGCTTCCACACATGTCTCACATTTGTAGTTCTTATCTACTTGGAATTTCGGAATTAATCCCAAGTTTGATAATGTTTTCATTTTTCGGAAGTTTACGTGTCCTAATCTATCATGCCATAGTAAAATTTCATGCTCAAGCAAGTAAGAAACTTTAATTTTATTAATAGCACAATCAGAATACATAGTTTTATTGCCGATAACGGCTACATTTTCCTTAAATAGGCCATCACATAAATATCCCCTTCCGATATACATTCCAGCTTTGGACAGAACCATCTTGTCTGACTCGAACACCATTTTGAATCCTTTCTTTGATAGTACTGAACCAGAAATCAGATTCTTGCATATGTATGGAACATGGAGCATGTCATTCAACTTGACAGTTTTTCCAGAAGTAAACTTGAGGATTACTATGCCACTGCCTTCGATCATGGAAACAGCAGAATTACCCATGTAGAGTTTTTCTTCCTGATCGAATTTTTGATATGTTGAAAACATGGATTTATCAGAGCAAACATGACGAGTAGCTCCTGTGTCCACCCACCATTAGTTAGGATTCTGAACCAAATTGCATTCAGATATAACTGCTGAAAAGTTAGACTCGTCCACTTCCATGTTGTCAACTATGTTTTCCTCTGAGTTGCGTTCCTTCTTGTGTCTACAATCTCTAGCGGCGTGTCCCATTTTGCCACAAACCCAACATTCGCCATTAAACTTCTTGGTTTTATTATATTTGGGTTTGTTTTCAGGAGCTTTTCTCTTCTTTGAGAAGTTCTTCTTTTTGTTGAAGTGGCCTTTATTCTTGTTCTTCGACCCTTCTGTTACCAACGCCTCCTCGCTTTGTTTGGTAATTCCGCGGTTATCTGCCTCAATCTTTAATCGTATGATGAGGTCCTGCAAAGAAATCTCTTTCTTTTTATGCTTTAGATAGTTGCGGTAGTCTCTCCATGACGGCGGCAGTTTTCCCGTGATGGCTTCAACCAAAAACGATTCTCCAACCTTATGACCTTCCGCTTCGAGTTCATGAATGATGATTTGCAGTTCATGCAGTTGAGCAGTCACCGGTTTGGAGTCGACCATCTTGTAGTCCATGAATTTGTCTACAATGAATTTCTTAAGACTGATATTCTGCATCTTGTACTTCGTGGCAAGTGCATTCCAGAGTGCTTTTGCTGTCTATAGAGGTTGATATACTTTGTATAGCACCTTGTCGAGACAATTCCAAATATAGTTTCTGCATAGGAAATCGGAATGCTTCCACGTAGCAACATCGGATTCCTTGCCTGGTGCAGGAATCGGTTCCTCCTCCTCGAGATACCATTGCAGACCGAGTGTGGTGAGAAAGAATAACATCTGATTCTGCCATGTTAGAAGGTCGTCACCATCTCCTTTAAAAGGATCAGGCATGTTGTGTGTAGTAGCCTTTGTTGAGAGCTCTACTGTTGCCATCTCTGTTTTAATTAAAAACAGTAAAGTCTTAAGATGTGATACGTCTAGTATACCAAAACAGAGAATAATCAATTATAAACTCGTCTCACAAGTTTATTAAACAGATTTCTACTACTCTAGAAATCTGTATTAGTTAATTTAAGTAATAGTTATGTCGTAATTAAATTACAACAACAAATTAACAACTATAGTAATAAGAACTATAGTGCTAAATCAACCGTTATACTATTTAATGAAATAGTATACCGCAGAAAGAAAAAGAAATATATATATATATATATATATATATATATATATCTAACCGACTAAAGAAGGAAATTCCGTCTGAGGCTTGTCATGACAATTTCCTTAAGACTTTATTTAAAGTCTCCCAAGATACAACAGACGTAATCTGCACGAGATTGTAATGAGTATGTCAACTATGTGATATATTATTGAGAGTAGCAGAGAAGGAAGAAGCAGTAGAAATTAGACTATAATGGAATTAGAATGTGATCAGTTATTCTCTTCTATTTATAATTTCGTCCGCACCCCTTCAAATAGTCGCGTCTGCTTGTCGGGTCGCACCCGCTGTCTTTTGAACGCTGCTGCTCGTTAAAGGGTCGCACCCGCTTCTGTTCACCCACGCTTCTTCAGTCAGGTCGCACCTGCTCGCGTCTAACGGTTCGTGCCCGCTTCAGAAGTCGCACCTCCTCAATTAATCCGCGTCTGCTTACGAACAGTCGCGTCTGTTCGTATAACCTGCAACTATTAAAAAACCCAGCCCAGTTTTGTAGTAAAATTAGGATCATATTAGACCCAAACCCGAACCAGCCTGGTTCGGTCGGACGGACGGCGGCGGCTGCGCGCGCGTGTGTGGTGGTGATGCATGATCTCCCTCCTCACAACGAAGCAAACATTTGGGTGCCCCAAGGCCCCAAGCTATTAATATACTTGGCTTTGTTTGTATATTTGGCGATGTGGGACAAGTGTATTTCATTTACACTTTGTACTTAGGAATTCCAACATCTACAATGTTGTAGTTATCTCTAACGGTGAGGTGAGTCCTTAGAGTACTACAGTACATTAATATACCTTTTTTATACCTTTTTAAGTGTAAACGATGACTAATTTATCACTGTAAGAAGTGGTAGGGAATCCAATAGTTTTGAGGGTAAAGAAGTTCAATGTAGTTACCATTTTAATATCTGAAATCATTTATTAACCTAAAATATAAACAATATAGTCTATTAACAAATGTATTGCATTTTAAACTTTTGGTATAATCACTCCAACACTATATTGAAGAATATTATTTACTTAGAATTGCATTGTTTTGCATATGCTATACCATCCACCTGACACAAATATGAGTTATTCCACATGCAGTAATATTAATGCGTAGGTAAATCTTTGTTTCTGGTGGGATAAACCAGAACAAATTGGTTGGTTTGTCCATACGCTTTATAGACAAAAAATATTCAATTGAAACTTTTTAACACACAGAATTGCTGAAAAAGTTGGAACTACATAGTTTCAATAAAGCAATATATTTTAAATCATTAACACATCTAGAAATATAGCAGACGCAAGCATTCATTGCAGTTTGTTGAAAGTTGAATAAACAAACTCTGTAGTTTTTAATGTTTCTTCATCTAATTAGTTTTATGGTTTAAAATTTAATTTAGTTATTTGACTATGCAGCATGTAAGAAATTGCATTAAAATTAAACAATGAAGTGAGTAGGATGCATTTGAATGGAAGAGTACAGTTGCTTCTATTTGCAAAATAAGATAAGAAAGGACTAAACAAAGATGCAATGATTAGTTAGGTGGTAAACCTTTGGCAAACAAATCAAGCTGTTTTTGTTGTATATTTGAATTAGCTTAGTTTTTATTTTTTGTTCATCCATATATACAAAATTCTGAAATTCATGGTACAGTACAACGTTAACAATTGGAAAGCTGTCGTCATTTTTGATAAGCATATGATTGTTCATTATTTATTCTATGTTGGGTATACTGATGCATTTTTAATAGTTAAAGTGAGTTTACACCGTTCAATTTTAAATAAAGAATTTATATATGTAAATTTAGTAATTTAATTATTTAAATTTTATATAACTTTCATTATGGAAATTTACATAAATAGAATCATATCAACTTTTGATTTTTTTTCTAAGTTACCGTTTATAGATTTTAAAATTAGTTTTCATAATTTAGCCATCCATTCACTCATTTGGAGGAACATATGCTTCATAAATAATTTACTCCTATGTTTGTTTCTTTATTTGAATTTTCTATAAAAAAAATGTAAGAATAACAGTTGCAGAGTTGCTTTATAAATATTGAGTATGCATTATTACATAAGGATATGCATTCATGTGTCGTCTTAATAGATTATACCACCAAAGTTTATCAATATATTCTTACACTCGCTCTAAAATTCAATTTAAACTAAAGATAATTTGGAAAAGTTAGTTTAGTCTAAGGTTGGCTTACTGTGCCATCAACTTATAATGCATTAAATTATATATTAGGGTACAAACCCCTCTATCTCCAATTTAAACAATATTTTTTGCTAACAACAGCTACCGTAATAATGCAGAAGTATTGTTTGCGTCACTATACATAAGGCTCATTATTATATGTTGTGCCTAAAGTTACACCAGTCTGTTAAGTGACCAAAGAAGTGTTTTGCAATTGCAATTTATATGTTGTGCTTTACTGAAGAATCAATCTGTTTGGGTGGTGGAGGCCTTTTGAAGTGAGTGAAGAGGCAACTGTAGAGATGTAAGATTTGGGAGTTTCTCTATAATATAAGTATCTAATTGAGAAACCTCCACCTTAATTTGAACATTAATGGTATAATGATGAAAAAGGAAGCAAAATGGTATGTTCCAACTTATGTTATCTCCAAAATAATATTCTATTGAATAAATTGTTGTTAGTGCTCACTACAAATTGAGTTATTTATTGTAGGAAAATCAAGGAATACACACATATAATTGCAAACATAAAAGCACAAATCAAAATGGCATTTGTTTCTCACTAAACCATTTTTTAATCCTATATATTTTATTCATCAACAATCGTTAACATTTAATGATCCACTACAAGGCTCCAGTTTATATACCCAAAACTCTGAATATAATTATAGGCTCATCCTTTCATCCAATTCACTTTTAATTTCACCTGCAAATTATTCAATATATATTGTTTGTTAATTTTCTTCTAAGTTAATAAATTTTCCTCAAAGTCAATCATTCATTATTTTTATATTACAAAATAGGCGCTTCTACTAATTTCACTCTTTTAGCCTCATTTGATCATCACATATATTCATATTCTACTGTCTAAATTGTCGTCAAATGTTTCATTTAACTTTTTTTGTTGGAATCACTATGGTCTTAAAATTTTATACTTATTAAATTTAACGATAAAATGCAATTTTTGATCTAGGTAGTTGTTTAATTACTTTATCCTGCATAACAAGGGTTCAGATTAGAAAATTGCTTTGTTTAAATTTTTTGGTGAGTTGAATCGTTTAACTATTGCAGTGTCATTAATAGTGCACTATTTACTGCACAGATCTTAAAAGTATACCCAGTTATTTGAGTTTTATAATCCGGGTGGTTGTAAACATTGCATTTTGTGAAGATGTATGAAGTAAACTAAGTAAATACATTAGTAAACAGTTAAAGCACTCTTTAATTCAATAAGTATTTCTTAAAGTAACCTTTGCCTTTTTCTTCTATTTTGTAGTTAGATAAACAAATGTTCAATCCAATGAGTATTTTCCATCATTTTTCTTTATGTACATATACAAATGGAAACCGTTGAAAGTCCCTTTATTAAGCATTTAGTTAGATGAAATGATGAGGCCTGGTAGAGAAGGTGTAATAGAGCGCTAACTAAAATCATATTTGAAATGCTTTGTCAAAGGGGTATATAGTTGAGCTGATTGGTTAATGCAAACATTGAAGAATGTAAAATTCAAAGGCATAATTTGACTGAATCGCATGGCATGAAGTGATGATTTAAGATGTGCGTGATTGTAGTGCATAAATGTTACTAAAAGACTTAAAGTGAGGCAAATATATGGTCATAACTAATTACATGAGAAACTACTATTGCTGAAATGAGGATAACTACTATTGCTACAGCAAAGACATGTATCACTGCACTAAAGCAAGTATTATTGCACGCTGCAATGGATGTAAACAAATCCCCAAGTTGTTGATGATGAGAAGCTATTGTCACTACTCCAAGACATGGAGTAGTTTGCTAGATGGGTTAGAACAGAGTGATAATGGAGAAATTGATGCTCTGATATGAAGTTAGGAAGTGCGTATTTCGATAGAAATGTCTTCACACTTAATGGAGGAAAAGCAGGGGATTTTATGCTGAGGCAACTGAGAACCAAGGTCGAAATAAAAAGATATTTGATGGAACATTGGTTTCTTGCAAGCAACTTAGGTACCAATCCCTCATAATATAGACTGAAGAGGCTTGCATATACTGTGATGACTTGCGTTTGACAACTGACTTGCGAAGGCGGAGGTGCCAGAATGTACAAAACTGCCACATATTTGGCAAGACTTGCATGGACTAAATTGCTGGAGTGTTCTATTGAAATTGGAGTTGCATATGAGAACTTCAATTGAAACTGCAGGCATCGATGAAACTGACGCAAGTTGTACTGAGTACAGGTTGCAGAGAATAGGAATACATGTAAAGAGAAAAGGTAGTATAACCGAAAGGCCTATGAAAAGTCACCGTACAGTTTCAAGCTTCAATTTCTACAATTTATATTTAGATATCGTTATATATTTCAACCATATTAAGCATTCATTGAGTTATTTGGATATATTTCTTCTTTTTATTTGAGTAAATAAAAAAGGAAATGGCTTCATAGTTAGGCATATGCTTTTCAACTTAAGAAATTTTGAAGCCAGTCTGCTTTGGAATTAATAGTGGGTCACATGCTATGATTGTTGGATGTGTATGACTGAAGATAATGGGATACATGGAAGAAAGATCAATGTGCATGACTAAGACATTGTGATATTATTACCATTTCATATCTACAGAATGCACTTTACTATCTGCCTTGCTATCTTTCTCTTCAATATATGTTTGTAGTATTAGTTTTCAGTACCAACTGCTATATCATATATCAAGTGCGGAAATAGACAAGCCCAAAATCACCTCCTTTTTTGTATACATGTTATTACCTTCAGCGCCCATCTCTTCAAATTGAATATAGCCTATAGGTATGAAATTTTGATTCCTGTAGACACATTATTTTATGGACACAATACAAATTTTTAACTCGCATATTTTAGCTTATATTGGTGCCCAAAATCATAACCAATATCACATATTTTGAATCACATTATTTACTCGAGCCAATGAAAATTTCAATGACAGAACATCACATCATTATTATGTTTTCAAAGATTAAAATCTAATTCTCCTCTCTTTTCGCCTTAGCAAAGTGAGCATAATAAATCTTTATTTTTATGCATAATTTATTTGAACAAGATGAACTTTGCCTCATCTTTATTTTTGTATGGCACTCAAGGAAAATTCAAAAACTTGGCACATGCACCGACGGATCAACATGAAATATGAATGTACAGGATCCAATACTCATTATTACAATATCCATAGTGAAATACAAAAATGAATGTATTAGGGAAAAAATATTTTCCTTTCTATTTATGTACATCCATGCACATGGTGTTTTGAATTTACATGTATTACAGTTGGCTTTAGAGTACTAAACAATATCCATTTGAACATATAAATAGAGTTGATATTATTCAAGAGACATGTGCTTCATATAGAATGTTTTCATAATTTTTTTGTCATAATTTTGTTGATTATATGTCCATTATCCCTACTAAATAATTTCTAGGTGCATTGATTAGAAGTTACAGCTAATGATGGAAATGAAATGCAACATCATGCCTAAAATTTGTGTTTAGCTGGCAAATGTCACTTTGTAATTGTCAACTTTGAGCCAAGACTCCTTAGTATTTGGATACACCTGTATTTGTCAAATTCTATTTAGCGGTTAACCGATTAAAGCTGAGTGGCTAACCGGGGCTAAATTTGGACGGTTCAGTCGGTATGAACCGGTTAGATTTATTTTCGGTTTGGTTAACCGAACCGTAAGTTTTGATCGGTTAAATCAATTAATTAATCGACCGGTTTGGTTAACCGACTGTGCCCACCCTTAACCATTTATATACGTAGACATTAATAAACTATCAACTGCTTGTGTGCAAAACACGAATTTCTTAGACCTTAATTACGTAAGGGATTATTTATATAACTATAAATGGGTAAGGATTGTAGTTAACACCGTTTTCTCCATTTTATTTTTTTCGTACTTTTATGTAGTGGTGCAGAAATTACATCATTGAGTTAATTTTATTATACACGTATGAATTTTTTTCCAATTTTATTACTAAATAAAATTGTGATTTACGTAACAAAATCCCTTATACAAAGTTTTTACCTCCACCATCTACATACTGCTAATGCCGATCTCAAGCCCGCGACAAGGAGAAGAGAAAACAATTGCTACAACTAGATTTTAGTTCTTACAGATTAGTTACAAGCTACTGCCATTGACATCAACCTTGAAAAAGCATAGAGAAAAATTATTACATTAATTTAAGTCTTACAAATTTTTATTACGATATTTATATAAAGGAAAACTCAAAATTTATACACTAGCATCAAGTAGTTTTATACTTAGCAAGCACTAAGGGTTTATAAGGGAGTGTCATGAGAAGTGCGATCATTATGGTGGATCGAAAAAATTCTCTATATATTGATATTGTGGTTTAATACTTCTTAAAAGAGAGCTGATGCAAGTTTTCTAAGTTTCAAAGTACTGAAAACGCTAATTTTAACATTTGTTACATTTCTCTAGATATTCATGTAATAGTTGATTATTTTCTTTAACTGTTTGATTATTTTCTAAAATAACTTAGTCTCATTCATTTTAATAAATGATTGATTTGCATATGTACACGCATAAAAAAATGCAACATACACGTCAAAGTTATTTTGCAAAATCAAAAAACCTTACAAACAATATTTTTAACACTAATTCCTCATGCGCACGTGCATCGCACGTGCCAAAGTACTTGTAATATAATAAGGACAATAGAAACTGTCACTCCAAACATACAGAGTATATCAGAGTTAAAAACAAACCTTATCATCTGGACAGTTATAAAATCCTGACCTTACAAATGCCGATAGGTATACTATATAATGTAGTGGACAAGTGAATCTTCAGCTCCCCTCCATGAATCCCATAACACCAAAGCCAACCTAGGAAAATACTCGGTCTGACCCGAATATTATAAATAAATAACACCCGGATCAGTCTAGAAATACCAGCGTGAGATAACTTAAATAATGGGGAACATATATAAAAAATTCTATGAGACCTCGCATTAATGCAGAACGGGTTTTTACCTCACAAGAATAACATCCATACAGGAAAGAGCAAAAATAAATATCAGGAAACAAATCCAAATATGATTGAGCATGAATAATACCAAACCAGACTTGAAAGAATGGAAATAAACCAAGTAAAATCCAAACTGGATGGAATGGATAGAACAAGGGAAAACAGTCCAACTTGTTAGAGCGGACTAAATAAGGTAACAGTCCAAACTCAATAGGAGGGGCTGAATAAGGTAACAGTCCAACTTGATAGAGCAGACTAAATAAGGTAATAGTCCAACTTGATAGAGCAGACTAAATAAGGTAACAGTCCAACTTGATAGAATAGACTAAATAAACACTTAAATGCCGTGATGAGGAGTTGGCTCAACTCGTGGCAATTTAAAGCTAAAACAGATTTCGGGATACGAATCAAATAAGGAAAGGAAATTTTCCAACAAAGGACTAGGAAGGTGCACCCCCCTTGAAGTATACCTCTAGTAATATACTTCTGAGAAGCTCATATACTCCATAACACTTCTTGGACAACACCAAGCTGGACCCCGCCAAACCTTACCGAGTATCTGAATATTTCACATCTAAATCTTCACCATTTTTCACGTGATGGTACACAAAATCTAGATGAGATGTGAAAATACCCTAATGGGAGCAACCCCACATAACTTGGCTTCCTCTCGCGCCTTTGGTTTAGTCATTTCCGACAAAGGATAAAAAAGCTCAACGGAGCAATACATCGTCTTAGAATGATGATAATAAAGAAGCTAAAGTAACTGATAGCCGACATACCCACTATCGAGGATATAAAATGATCGTATATGGAAATTAAGTCTTGTATAACTATCACCACTCATTGAATTCAAACTTGTGCTTTTCTTGGTTAATAGTAATACCGGACAAGTCAAGGTAGTGTTACCTCAAAGTCATGTCCAACGATCACTCTTAACTTTTGAAATTGCGACAAGTTTACTTCTTCGATGTTTAGTGCTAATTATACAAATAAATCATTTCCATATAAGTGATTCGCTTTACAGAAATAATTTATTTCCATAAACAAATCAAACTTTTACTTTTAAAAACGAATAGAACTTTTGCTTAATTTTGTATTGGTAAAACACATTTAGAATTAGTTCCTGATTGTTAAAACGTTATGTAACGACCCGCCTTTTTGTACAGTTTAAGTCGATGATCAAACACACACGTCAACTCAAACCATTCAAAATGGAGGATTGTTAATTAGGGGTAAATAAGAAAAGAAAAGAAAAGAAATAAAGGAAATGAAACAACACAGAATCTCACAGCGGAAGGCTAAAGTATGATAATAAAATAACAGTTCATGAAGCTGTTAATTAAATGAATACATTTGAAATGAATACATTTGATTATTATTATACAACATTTATCATAGTTACATACACAGCAAATATCATACAACAATGCAGTGGAATGGAATAAATATAATAGTAGTAGATAATATACCAAATCTTCGTCTCCGTCCTCCAAGGAAATGATCTTCAACCTAAACTGAAATGCTCAGGCTGACCCGAGCGTAATGAAAAGACAAAACACTCGAGTCAGGACTAAAATATCCTTATGAAAGTTAAATCAATCGTAATAAATATGAGTGTAAACGGCGTCAGAGATGTTTACGGGGTTTGACATCTCCTATCCAGTGTCAACGTGCGTGCAATAACTCAAGAGATGTTACGGGATTTTCCATCTCTCAAGGATCCGTTAAACTATCTATATATACAATAAGATACGCTATATAGATAATGTCTAAAGTAAAGTAAAGGTATCAAAATAGTGTTAAGTCAACGCCCATTCGCCGCTTAACACATTTATATTCCCAATAGCATATACAAGACCGTAGTTTCCCCAAAACCGGAAGTCACCAGAGGGCAATCCATATACTCAAGGTACAAACCATAACGTAGTGGTCGCGAATAGGATAATCAGTATGACAAGGTACATGAGGCGATACCAACTAGGATACTAGTAGTTGCGTGATCCGGACTGATGTTGAGCATAGCCAGCAGCTACCCCAACACCGCGAAACAACACTCCCAAATCAAGGGGTGCACCCAAATCGAATCACAAATGTAATAGATATGGTATCGAAGAAGTGTGTCCGCTAGAGGTGGCGAACCTCAATGGCCCGGCGCGGCTCCTGTTTTAGTCATGTCAGGGGTCATCCAATATCGTTCTCTTTCTTCAGTCAACGCGTTCACCAGACCATCCACTTCATTCTGGATCAACACTCCGCGTATAATAGTTATTAAAGTGGTTTTCGGTATCGACAGAGAGTATGTCCATATCCGATCCCGGTCTCTTCAATAACTACGTATTATTACACCGATGGCTCTTTTACATTTTAACTCGATTCATAATTGATATCAAAATATCATATTCGCTTCAAAAATCAAATCCATTTCAAATATCATCATATCTATTCAAAATGTAAGATTCCGTTTCAAAAATCATTTTTCGCCTCAATATCTCATTTCAATTTCAAAATCATTTCGAATTTCAATTTAGGTTGCAACTTCATTTAACCCAATTCGTATTTAAATTCGAGATTTAAATATAAACAATTCACCTTATTGACCAGCTTGAAAATTTTAGAAAATAGTTTTAAGTAATTTAAAAGTAGTTTAAATAATTAAAATAGTTAAAATAGTTTAATAGAAAATATTTAAATAGTTTAATCGAAAATAATTTGAATATAAAAATGGTTTATATAGTAAAACATTTTGAAAATCAAAATAATTTCAATATTTAAAGAATATAGATTTTAAATCAAATATACTAAAATATTCATTTAAACAAATTCCAAAGTCAAACCGGTCAACTTCCCAATTTCCTACCCAAATCAATTTCAATGTCCATTTCGATTTAATTGATTCAATTCCGATTTCAACTCGAATAAATTTTGATTCCATATAAATTTCGAATTCAATAAACCAAATTCCGTTCACTTTCAATTTCCAATTTCAAATTAATTTCCAATTCCAATTGAATTTAAATTTCAATTCCAAATTAATTTAAATTCCAATTTCAATTCCAAATCCAATTTCAAAATATCGATTTAAACATTGAATCAAATTTTCTTTTAATAACAAATTTTTGAATCCAAGTTTCAATTCTAACTTCAATCCTGAAATATCATTTCATATAACTTTTCTTAGAAATATTCAAAGTTCGAATAAAAGTTAAATCTTTAAACAAATCAATTTTCGACATTCAATCATATTCAATTTTCAAATTTCAAAGTCTCAACTTAATTATTTAACAAAATTCCTTTAACCAAAATTCATTTCAACATTCCAAACTCAATTTTTCGATGAATTCAATTTCTATAAATCGATTTTTATTTATAACTTTTATATCAAAACATTTAAATAAATTTCAAACGACGATTTCAAAAATTATTAATTTAGCCAAATTCAGTGTCCGTATATAATTTTCTATCCTATGGCCAAGTGATTATTTATTTCAATTAAATGTCAGGGATGAACATATGTCACTTAAATTAAATCACAGTGTCATGTGTATGCATAACAGTATATATATAAACAAATAAACATCCAAACATTCAAACATCAACCAATGACATCCATCACAATACATCATCCAATAGTCAATACAATTCATGGCAGTTTCATAGTTATCAATGTCAGGTGATTCAATCGCAATTCAATTTTAATTTCAATTTAACTGGCAATTTAATTTTCAACGGTTAATTCAAATGACAATCTATTTGACAATTAAATTTTATAAAACAACGACAAATAAAATCATAACACTTCATAATGTCAAATTTAACTAGCATAAAGATATTTAGTACGTTGTGAGCGTTATAAAACACTCACCTTGATTTTACGATTTAAATCAAATCGAACGACGTTCGATTTACTCAAAATTTTCTCTAGCTCCAAATGATTCCGATCCAGTTGCATAGCGTAGTGCTCGTCAATACGAGTCCAACGGAAGAAACGTTGTCCAAAACGGACCTCGCATGCAAAAGTTATAGCCAAAATACGAACGTCATTAGCGGGATAATTAAATAAATAATTAACTTCACTAATTATCAATCAAATCCTACCCTATCTTCTCCAATTCGAATTGCCTGTAGCCAAGAAAAACATGCCGTGCAAACCCATGTCCCACCGTGCATTTCAAACCGTGATACGGAGCTCCGGTTGACGAAATTCGAATCCGTCTTCAGCGACGAACTCTCCTTCACGATCTCCACCTCCCCGTACCATCAACATCAAGCTCGGCCACCACGTGGAAGTCGCGACCTGGAGACCCCCTGTACGAACGCGAGCAGGTCGCGCGTCCCAAACCATAGCCGCACGCCACCAAAACATGCTCCGAGATGCTATCTTCGACGACGAGTTCAAATCAAAGCTCCGTTTCGCGAATCGATCGCTAGATCCCTCGATTTCCCAAACCCTAGATCGCCACTATGAACGGCCTCGACCCCAAACCTTGCCGCACCCAGCAAAGAGCATATCAAATTGAAGCACTCGATGAAGTAGGAATTTTAAAACTGGTTTCGTGATTTTTAGTCGAGTAGAAATGGAGTTATGATTTTTCAAAGTTTCATCATTCATTTTATTCTTTTTTTCTTCTTTCCTTTCTGCCATTTGCGTGTGGAACAAAGGAGAGGGAGACGTGAATGAAAAGCTACAGGGACAATGTAGAGTTTACAGCTGAAAAGAAGGGTTGACCAGTCAAAATATAAATTTTAAATTAAACCGATTTAAACGAATTTCTATGCGTTTTGGCTTGCCCCGGACGAACGGTAAATCCGTTTGACTTGAAATTTGAAATCTTACAATAATATCACATTACGGATCCGATGAAACTGGTTTCGTCGAAATCCGAGACCATTTTAAAAATGACTATTTTAACTCGTTAAATTAATATTAAAACAATTTCGATGCGTTTCGAGCTGCCACGGTCAAACGACAACTCCGATTGCTACGAAAATTGAAATCCGATAATAATAATTTATTACGGATCCAATGGAACTTGTTTCGTTCAATTCTGAGACTGTTCAAAAATTAGCTATTTTACAATCGATAATTAAATATTAAAATATTCAATTTTCCCAGTTCAACTTAAAATTCAATTTTAAAAGTTCTATAACATTTCTATAACTCCAATATGATAAGATAAAATTTTACAAATCATTTTCAATCATATTCAACTCGATTTTCAATTATTTCTGAAATTTAACTTATTAAATCATTGATTTAATTACCTAATTAAATCCAATATTCGAAAATAAATTATTTGACTGTTTAATTTCAATATAAAATTCCCAATTTTAAATTATTAACTTTTAAATCAAATTTCAGTTGTTCACAAATCCTATTTTTAAATTTCACAGTAATTAACAATCTTTTACAATGCAGTTTTCCATTATAAATCCAATATAAAAGATTATATTAGATTCAGCCTTCAATTATATTGTAATTCAAATTCAAGTTATTTAATTCCAAATGAATTCTTTTATTTCGATTTACACTTTCATTATTGAATCAACCATTTACTTATACATTATTATCAATGGTTTATAATTCATTTACTTCCATTTTCTACAGTTATCATCTTATTTAAATTCACAGTAATATTAAACTATATTCGTTTACGTTGATTTCCATATTATAACTTCAATATTAAATGTAACATTTATTTATCCTTTGTTTACAATCGTAACCAATTTGGTTTACAATCCCATTCAATTCATTATCTATATTCACTACAAGTTAACATCCATATTTGATTTACAAATAAGTTATTTCAGAATTCCGTTTTGTATTTTAACTTGAAATTCACATTTAACAACACAAAATTTTATTTCCTTCGGATTTTTTTTTCTTTATCCAGAATTTTCATTTTAATTCGTATTTTTAAAGTGTTAAAAATACGGGTCGTTACATTCTCCCCCACTTAAAACTTTTCGTCCTCGAAAAGGAACGAAGAAGGGGAAACCATCATTTAGATATAATTCATTTAAAATATTCTACTTATTTGCAAAATTTAGTTATAGGATTTTTTTTTTTCAAAATTTTCTAACTCCCGGATTTTTGAAAAATTTCGGCAGCACCTCCTTTGCGCGGCTAGGACCGAAAAATTTCACAGTAGTAACAATTGCATGATATACATCTCATTACAAGAATGAGGCATCCCAAAACATGGGGAACACAATAATATACCACAACATAAACTGTAATCCGAGAACATACCTTTTATTTAGCGTTTATTAGCATTTAACTTACATTTTACATTAAGCGCAGAAGCGAGCTCCACAAGCGAAGCGCAACCCCTTTGCTACCTACTAAAATGCTCAATAACCAAGTTAGAACCATGCATATAAAGATAGATCGATATACTTAGCATAAACAACATACGTATAACATGTTTAGCTTCAAAACCGAGATTCTAAATTCAGGACAGCGAACAAATACAAGTTTTTAGACACATAAACTTTGAAATCTTGTAAGGAAATCTAAATAAAAGTTATTGCATTTGTTTCAGGCTTTCCGGAATATCCAAAATCATCGAATTCGGACCATCCGTTCAAAAGTTACGGCCGTTTTACTTAGAGGATACGCCTCAGCCTGGGCAATGAATTGCGCAGGTCAGCGATGTTCACTCACGTTTTCGACCCTCTAAATGACAGAAAAACACAAAATATTTAAAACAAAAGTTTTAGCTTAAGTTCTTTGCTTTCCAGAAAGTGCAAGATCGTCAAAATCCGATACACCAGTAAAAAGTTATGGCGAGAATACTAAGGGTATGTGCTTCAGATTTTTCTAATTTTTACACAGGACAGCGAGTAACATTCAAGTTTTTAACCTAGTAGACGATGGAATTTTACCAAGACACTCTAAATAAAAGTTGTGCTATAGTTTCTAAGCTTTCCGAAAAGTCCAAGTTCATCGAATTTCGTTCGGCCATTTAAAAGTTATGGTTGTTTTTGTCTCAGCATATTGGACAATTTTGGATTTTTCCCAAAATTTGCTTTTATTATTTCAAAGTACAAACCATCAAACTTCAACTTTTCTAAAGAAACAATCATAAACACAAAGTCGTTTATTTTCCTATTTATCCATGAAATAAGTTTACATTCGATTTGTTTCCGATTTATTCATGTTTGTTTCATTCATAATTTAAATTCAAGCCAATTTGCTTCAATTTAAATTGGATTCAATTATATTTAATTTCACTTTGCTTCAAATTTGAATTTAATTATTTTAAAATTTTATTCCGTTTATTTAATTCCATTAACACTAAGGAATTCTATTTAATCAATTATCATCCATCCAACAACCAATGCATATCAAATATTAACATCCATCCATAATCTACACTAAATCAATTATACATTTCCAAGTCAAAATTTTAATTTCATACACTTCCAAGTTTATTGACATTTAGTTTTATTCAAATTTAATTAGTTTCCATTTACTAATTTTATATTTAATTAATTTTAAATTTAATTCATTTTACAACTTAAATTTCCTTTATATTTACAACTATCAATAGATCTTCACATTTTTATTATTTGCAATCACACTTGTATATTATTCATTTACTTATCCTTATTAGCATTTTAAACTTTTTAAGTATTTGGTAAGTTATAGCTATGCAAATAGAATGTAGTTAAACAATATACAACTTCTTTTCATTCAATTTGAGTGTTATACCTATTAAATAAATTTCCAATCTATTATTTTCCAAATTAAGGGTTACTCCTACAATTTTAATAAATTTTTTTTTTTGAACACTTAAATTCAATTTCACCTTTTTCAATTCATAAGTTTCTAACAATTCAAGATTTACTTTAGTTTAATAATTAAAATCATTCCTTATTAGAGAACTTAAGAATTTCAACACCGGATTCGATTAAACCCTTTTTTTTTTAAATAAATATATATATATATATATATATACTAATATCTTTATATCTCAAATCATACTTTTAGAAAAATTTTAATCAACATTGAAATATATATATATATATACTTATTTTCATTACATACTTTAGAAAATTTCAATTCAAGTTCTATTTAATCCAAAAGAGTACATATTCTAGTTTATTTCAATAGTTTAAAGTCATTAAATATTAAAGAACTTAAAAATTTCAACTCCGGTTTCATTTCAAATCAAGTTTGAAATAATATATACTTATATTAATATATATCAAGTCATACTATAGAGAATACAAAATAAAATTCAATTTAATCAAAACAGGGTTTAGAAAAACTATTAAGTGATCTCCCCCACTTAGACTCTCGAAAATAAAGTCGATGATGCGTGCACTCATCACCGGAATCATTTTCTAGTGTCAAGAGGGGAGTATAACACTTACTTCATTTGAAAATCCTTTGAAAACAATTTCTAATCGAATATACTATCATATAATACTTATATTATACATTTCAAATTTTTGATAATAAATTTTCAAAACACCGGAATTTAAATTCTCCATCTTAATTTAAATTCATTTTTATTTTATTTTATTTACCATTTATATTCATTGTCAGTCATATTTACAAGTTTCATTCCTTAAAATCGTCTAATAGTCAATAGTTAGAAATATTGACTAATCAACAATAAACGATGATAATCTAATATTATCATCTCCTAACAACCAATACAATCAACATTTATAAATTTTCAAGATAAGTCTTTTATATATAGAATATAATCCAAAACAATATTATGTCAATCTGTCCTATTCGAGTGTTTAGAAATTCCTATCGATGCCTTGGCGTCCCAAGTACCAACCAGAATTCATAAATACTCAACGGAACAAATTAACACAATATAAAATCATTTTTATATCAAAATTACAAATACGCTCTCTCATATACACTCAACTCATTCATATAGTTTACCTCTATTTCAATGAGTTATTCCCCACAAGAGCCAAGGTAATCTAAACCAAAGCTCTGATACCAACTGTAACGACCCGCCTTTTTGTACAGTTTAAGTCGATGATCAAACACACACGTCAACTCAAACCATTCAAAATGGAGGATTGTTAATTAGGGGTAAATAAGAAAAGAAAAGAAAAGAAATAAAGGAAATGAAACAACACAGAATCTCACAGCGGAAGGCTAAAGTATGATAATAAAATAACAGTTCATGAAGCTGTTAATTAAATGAATACATTTGAAATGAATACATTTGATTATTATTATACAACATTTATCATAGTTACATACACAGCAAATATCATACAACAATGCAGTGGAATGGAATAAATATAATAGTAGTAGATAATATACCAAATCTTCGTCTCCGTCCTCCAAGGAAATGATCTTCAACCTAAACTGAAATGCTCAGGCTGACCCGAGCGTAATGAAAAGACAAAACACTCGAGTCAGGACTAAAATATCCTTATGAAAGTTAAATCAATCGTAATAAATATGAGTGTAAACGGCGTCAGAGATGTTTACGGGGTTTGACATCTCCTATCCAGTGTCAACGTGCGTGCAATAACTCAAGAGATGTTACGGGATTTTCCATCTCTCAAGGATCCGTTAAACTATCTATATATACAATAAGATACGCTATATAGATAATGTCTAAAGTAAAGTAAAGGTATCAAAATAGTGTTAAGTCAACGCCCATTCGCCGCTTAACACATTTATATTCCCAATAGCATATACAAGACCGTAGTTTCCCCAAAACCGGAAGTCACCAGAGGGCAATCCATATACTCAAGGTACAAACCATAACGTAGTGGTCGCGAATAGGATAATCAGTATGACAAGGTACATGAGGCGATACCAACTAGGATACTAGTAGTTGCGTGATCCGGACTGATGTTGAGCATAGCCAGCAGCTACCCCAACACCGCGAAACAACACTCCCAAATCAAGGGGTGCACCCAAATCGAATCACAAATGTAATAGATATGGTATCGAAGAAGTGTGTCCGCTAGAGGTGGCGAACCTCAATGGCCCGGCGCGGCTCCTGTTTTAGTCATGTCAGGGGTCATCCAATATCGTTCTCTTTCTTCAGTCAACGCGTTCACCAGACCATCCACTTCATTCTGGATCAACACTCCGCGTATAATAATTATTAAAGTGGTTTTCGGTATCGACAGAGAGTATGTCCATATCCGATCCCGGTCTCTTCAATAACTACGTATTATTACACCGATGGCTCTTTTACATTTTAACTCGATTCATAATTGATATCAAAATATCATATTCGCTTCAAAAATCAAATCCATTTCAAATATCATCATATCTATTCAAAATGTAAGATTCCGTTTCAAAAATCATTTTTCGCCTCAATATCTCATTTCAATTTCAAAATCATTTCGAATTTCAATTTAGGTTGCAACTTCATTTAACCCAATTCGTATTTAAATTCGAGATTTAAATATAAACAATTCACCTTATTGACCAGCTTGAAAATTTTAGAAAATAGTTTTAAGTAATTTAAAAGTAGTTTAAATAATTAAAATAGTTAAAATAGTTTAATAGAAAATATTTAAATAGTTTAATCGAAAATAATTTGAATATAAAAATGGTTTATATAGTAAAACATTTTGAAAATCAAAATAATTTCAATATTTAAAGAATATAGATTTTAAATCAAATATACTAAAATATTCATTTAAACAAATTCCAAAGTCAAACCGGTCAACTTCCCAATTTCCTACCCAAATCAATTTCAATGTCCATTTCGATTTAATTGATTCAATTCCGATTTCAACTCGAATAAATTTTGATTCCATATAAATTTCGAATTCAATAAACCAAATTCCGTTCACTTTCAATTTCCAATTTCAAATTAATTTCCAATTCCAATTGAATTTAAATTTCAATTCCAAATTAATTTAAATTCCAATTTCAATTCCAAATCCAATTTCAAAATATCGATTTAAACATTGAATCAAATTTTCTTTTAATAACAAATTTTTGAATCCAAGTTTCAATTCTAACTTCAATCCTGAAATATCATTTCATATAACTTTTCTTAGAAATATTCAAAGTTCGAATAAAAGTTAAATCTTTAAACAAATCAATTTTCGACATTCAATCATATTCAATTTTCAAATTTCAAAGTCTCAACTTAATTATTTAACAAAATTCCTTTAACCAAAATTCATTTCAACATTCCAAACTCAATTTTTCGATGAATTCAATTTCTATAAATCGATTTTTATTTATAACTTTTATATCAAAACATTTAAATAAATTTCAAACGACGATTTCAAAAATTATTAATTTAGCCAAATTCAGTGTCCGTATATAATTTTCTATCCTATGGCCAAGTGATTATTTATTTCAATTAAATGTCAGGGATGAACATATGTCACTTAAATTAAATCACAGTGTCATGTGTATGCATAACAGTATATATATAAACAAATAAACATCCAAACATTCAAACATCAACCAATGACATCCATCACAATACATCATCCAATAGTCAATACAATTCATGGCAGTTTCATAGTTATCAATGTCAGGTGATTCAATCGCAATTCAATTTTAATTTCAATTTAACTGGCAATTTAATTTTCAACGGTTAATTCAAATGACAATCTATTTGACAATTAAATTTTATAAAACAACGACAAATAAAATCATAACACTTCATAATGTCAAATTTAACTAGCATAAAGATATTTAGTACGTTGTGAGCGTTATAAAACACTCACCTTGATTTTACGATTTAAATCAAATCGAACGACGTTCGATTTACTCAAAATTTTCTCTAGCTCCAAATGATTCCGATCCAGTTGCATAGCGTAGTGCTCGTCAATACGAGTCCAACGGAAGAAACGTTGTCCAAAACGGACCTCGCATGCAAAAGTTATAGCCAAAATACGAACGTCATTAGCGGGATAATTAAATAAATAATTAACTTCACTAATTATCAATCAAATCCTACCCTATCTTCTCCAATTCGAATTGCCTGTAGCCAAGAAAAACATGCCGTGCAAACCCATGTCCCACCGTGCATTTCAAACCGTGATACGGAGCTCCGGTTGACGAAATTCGAATCCGTCTTCAGCGACGAACTCTCCTTCACGATCTCCACCTCCCCGTACCATCAACATCAAGCTCGGCCACCACGTGGAAGTCGCGACCTGGAGACCCCCTGTACGAATGCGAGCAGGTCGCGCGTCCCAAACCATAGCCGCACGCCACCAAAACATGCTCCGAGATGCTATCTTCGACGACGAGTTCAAATCAAAGCTCCGTTTCGCGAATCGATCGCTAGATCCCTCGATTTCCCAAACCCTAGATCGCCACTATGAACGGCCTCGACCCCAAACCTTGCCGCACCCAGCAAAGAGCATATCAAATTGAAGCACTCGATGAAGTAGGAATTTTAAAACTGGTTTCGTGATTTTTAGTCGAGTAGAAATGGAGTTATGATTTTTCAAAGTTTCATCATTCATTTTATTCTTTTTTTCTTCTTTCCTTTCTGCCATTTGCGTGTGGAACAAAGGAGAGGGAGACGTGAATGAAAAGCTACAGGGACAATGTAGAGTTTACAGCTGAAAAGAAGGGTTGACCAGTCAAAATATAAATTTTAAATTAAACCGATTTAAACGAATTTCTATGCGTTTTGGCTTGCCCCGGACGAACGGTAAATCCGTTTGACTTGAAATTTGAAATCTTACAATAATATCACATTACGGATCCGATGAAACTGGTTTCGTCGAAATCCGAGACCGTTTTAAAAATGACTATTTTAACTCGTTAAATTAATATTAAAACAATTTCGATGCGTTTCGAGCTGCCACGGTCAAACGACAACTCCGATTGCTACGAAAATTGAAATCCGATAATAATAATTTATTACGGATCCAATGGAACTTGTTTCGTTCAATTCTGAGACTGTTCAAAAATTAGCTATTTTACAATCGATAATTAAATATTAAAATATTCAATTTTCCCAGTTCAACTTAAAATTCAATTTTAAAAGTTCTATAACATTTCTATAACTCCAATATGATAAGATAAAATTTTACAAATCATTTTCAATCATATTCAACTCGATTTTCAATTATTTCTGAAATTTAACTTATTAAATCATTGATTTAATTACCTAATTAAATCCAATATTCGAAAATAAATTATTTGACTGTTTAATTTCAATATAAAATTCCCAATTTTAAATTATTAACTTTTAAATCAAATTTCAGTTGTTCACAAATCCTATTTTTAAATTTCACAGTAATTAACAATCTTTTACAATGCAGTTTTCCATTATAAATCCAATATAAAAGATTATATTAGATTCAGCCTTCAATTATATTGTAATTCAAATTCAAGTTATTTAATTCCAAATGAATTCTTTTATTTCGATTTACACTTTCATTATTGAATCAACCATTTACTTATACATTATTATCAATGGTTTATAATTCATTTACTTCCATTTTCTACAGTTATCATCTTATTTAAATTCACAGTAATATTAAACTATATTCGTTTACGTTGATTTCCATATTATAACTTCAATATTAAATGTAACATTTATTTATCCTTTGTTTACAATCGTAACCAATTTGGTTTACAATCCCATTCAATTCATTATCTATATTCACTACAAGTTAACATCCATATTTGATTTACAAATAAGTTATTTCAGAATTCCGTTTTGTATTTTAACTTGAAATTCACATTTAACAACACAAAATTTTATTTCCTTCGGATTTTTTTTTCTTTATCCAGAATTTTCATTTTAATTCGTATTTTTAAAGTGTTAAAAATACGGGTCGTTACACGTTAAGAGAATAATTTTTCCAAGCGAGCGACCCCGAAGGCCTAAATCAACGTCAGACCGAACGCCCAGAATATTATCTAACTTAACATCCCAATAGTCGAGTTCCAATTTCATAACTTTAAAAAATATCAATTATCCATAGAGATAATTAATCACATTTAAAATCTCTTTTAAATAAAAAAAATCCATTATCTATAATAAAATAGATAATTATTTCCAAACACTTTTATAACGATGGTAAATCAACTTTAAAAATCTTTATTAAATCAGTTTATTAACTTGAAATTGGTTGATTAAAGCAATTTTATCATATTAGATAATTTACTTCATCACTTTTATTAAATAAATTAATTAACTTTAAATATCATTAATTAAAAGATTTATTAAATTCAAATAATCACTAATTAAATTAATAATTAATGTTAAACGTCATTAATTAAAATGATAAATAATTTTAAATTCCATTAATTAAAACAGTTAATTAAGTTCAAATAATCATAAATTAATTGGATTAATTAAATTCAAACTCCATTGGCTAAAACAATTAATTAAAACATCATTTATTAAAATGATTTATTTAATTATAAAACATCATTAATTAAGATGATTTAACTAAATCCGAAAAATCATTAGTTAAAACAATTAATCAAATTTAAAAACAATCGTTAATTAGAATGATTAATTAAATTCAAAAATCATTAGTAAAAATGATTTATTACCTTTAAATATCATTAATTAATTTCAATTATTATTAATTGAAATAATTAATTAAGTTCAATAAATTAATTAAACTCTATTATCATTAATTAAAATAATTAATTAAACTTGAATAATCATTAATTAAAATGATTAATTAAGTATAAAAACATCATTAGCAAAAATGATTAATTAAATCTAAAGATAAACCAATTTTAATCATTATTTATTAAATTGGTTAAATAATCTCAAATTAATTAATCAAAAAGATTAATTACTTAAACTATCATTAATCAATATGATTAATAAATTTTTAGTATTCTTTTTAGCGAAAACAAGCTCAAGTTCATATGACAGGGTTTTGGAGATGAAAATTTAATAAACGACGGTATAGCGAAAATCGCTATAACGACATTTAAACTATTAAATGGAATATTAGAAATTAATTTCAATTAACCATCAATAACAACGTATGGATGTAAATAAATAATTTATGGGCAAGAAACCCTCTTTGGGTCTCTCTACATATTTTTCCTGCAAAACAATGGTTATGGATAACATATAGATAATCATATTGGTTTATAACGATCAAATTAAAATGTCATCCATTTTCCAATCGAAAACGCAACCAAACAAGCAATCAAACAGTTTAACTAACATCCAAACAACCAATAAATATTTATAACATCATAGATATGATATAATAAAATTAAATATTAGTTAAACTCATATTGGTTTTCGTTTTCGCCGAAACAGCCCCATTTCGGACTAAAACCGAACGGTAGTCCGATTTTAGCCCAAATTTTCACTTGCTCCAAATCCAACCAAACCAACTCCATTGCAAAGAACTCGACGACACGAGTCCAATGCAAAAAACGACGTTTGAATCTGACCTCGTATGAGCGAGATACGAATATTAGAAGTTATCGATAGATTTAAATTAAAAATTGAAATATAAACAACTTTGCAATATTTACAATTCTACCCTCATCATTTTCTTCCCCAAAACCTCAAACCCACCTGCACAGAGATGCACAAACCCATGTCCAAACGTGCATGGCCATCCTCTAACACGGGACAATACTCAACGACATTCGATTCTACCTTCGCTGTTGGACTCCTCTCCTCGAACCACACACGCCCATACCCAAAATAACAAGCTTAGCCCGCTCCATTGAAACACGACCTGGACGTTCCTTGCCGCTGCTCCTTTACAGGCTGTGTATCCTAAACCATCGCGAAGCTTCGCGAAATTTTGAGTCTAGGTGTAAAATTCATCGCCGAATCCAAATCCGAACTCCGTTTGTTGAATCGACGACCAGAATCACCAAAAAAGCTAACCTTAGCCGCGCCCCAAAAATGACATCAGCAAAAACGTACACGCACGCAAAATGAAAGGTATGGGAATGAAGCTCTAGTTGAAACAAGATTTTAAAAAGTTGTTTCATGATTTTTAGATGAGTAAATGTTTGCTATTGATTTTTGAATTCATGAATTTAAAGAAGAGGCTCTGTTGTTTACAGAAGGAAGGACAGAGGCAGAGGGGACAACATGGGAAACAGGGAAAAATGTTTGTGGGCTGATGTTAAGTGTTGATGTATGTTGTTGACCTATGTTTACTTTATTTTTTTATTATTATTTTTCAATAAAACATACCCGAAAATTTTGAACTCCAAACGAAGCGTGCCGCATAGCGTTTCTAATGTTTTACCCCTATTCCGAATACAATGGAACTTGTTTCAAGACATAATTCGATCGTATGTAGAAGATAGATTTTTGGACCTATTTATTATATTAAACTTCCGATATTAATTTCTGGGCGGTTTGATCTCGCACGCACAAAAGATACGTCTGATCGCTACGAAATTCGACTGCATAATATAAGTCACTATTATGGATCCATTGAAACTGGTTTCATTGAAATCTGAGACTATGCCCCGGAAGGCTAATTTCACAGATTTAAATATTTAATTATTGATATTCAAATCCGATTTATTTATATTTGTGAATAAATTCACAAATCAAATTCACTAACATTATTTATAAATTAAGAGGAGTTAAATAAAATTATTAAATCCATTTAATTAACAATTCAAATATTTAATTATTCCCTATATTTGAATTGTAAATTATTAAATTCCAAAATTCAATTATTTTAAATATTTAAAGTTAATTAAACATTTAAAATCAAATAGCTAAAATTTTGGGTCATTACACACATAATGGTATTGGACGCCGATATGATATTTATTAGGTTGTTCATTGTAAATAGATGACGCTCACAAGATGGGAATAGAGTTAATAGTGCTGTAAGGTGATACATGTAGTGGTATATGGCTCTGTGCCTATAATCAGCGAGTATGGCTCTATGCCTAACGATGACCAAGACTTCATGTTTATATGTATTAGTTTTATATCCCACTATAATGATGTACTCCTATTATGTGTGTTAGAGAGGACTAGATGGTTACAATCCACCCTAGCGGCCAAATCGTGGGGTCGTGCCCTAGATCTATGACATGTTATATATATATATATATCACTTAGTCTTTTTGCTTAGTGTGTATGCCTCTGTGTCACCTAGGCCAATAATCTGCTACCTATAAGGGGTTGACGGACATGACTATTGAGTCCTCGCATTGATAAGAACATCGGTGGATATGTGTCACGATCCGTAATGGTAACAAAGACTGTAGACTTAGTGTCTCTAGAGCTTGCTTAGTGCTATCAGTCTTCCTTCTAGTACTAACAGAGTAGTACATTGGCATATACCATTGATACACCTTACTATAGTATAGTTATAGGTTTGATGACCCACAAAATTTATATAAATGGCTCTACTTGGGACTCGCCTCTATCGTACAGTCATATGATAGTTTATATATATGAGGAGATGAGGTTATATCTATGATATATGTCTAGTGTATTGTGGATTCTCAGTATATTGATAGGCATCATATCCTATCCTCTATCTTATATATATTGATGATGATGTATTATTGAGATTGAGAGATATATTTAGGCATTGCTTTGTGCTAGCCAGATTATACTTGGTGATATCTCATTTATTGATATTTTAGGATTAGATGATGATTTTTGGATATGTATGATTCACCTATTTATGTTTAATCTGCGATTTCTGATTTGATATGTTTCTACACGAGTGATGACATCTTTTGATATCAGAGCTAGTTGCTTTGTATGGTTTGAGTTATTCGGGTGATTTGATACATTGATGGTTATCTATGATAGTATAGTTGTATTTCATGCATATGTCCATAGTTATTTATATATATTGACATGTTATTTAATGATTTGAGTATCTATGGTAGTGTTATCATATTATTATTTCTTGTTTATATTGTGTTATCCATGTTATAGATCCTTGATTAAACATACTCTGACCCGTGTGTTAATTTATAATGCTCGGGTAAGTCCAAGACATTTCAGGTACAGGGACATCATGACCGGCTTGTATTTTAGTGAGCTTAGAGTAGTCGTACAGTAGGATTGTTATACCATATTTATATGACATTGATTTACTCTCTCTGTGTGTGTATGTGTGTGTATTGGGCATTGAGTTGTATATTGATTATTTATCACATTACATTGAGATAGTTGACATTTGAGATGAGTTATGCCTTTATTGTATTATTGTATTATATATTATATACTATATGTTATTGCTGTGATTCTGACTTAGTGTTCTCTGTGATTTACTGTATATTATGTATTGTTCTGTCCTGGAGGCACACGTGTTTATTGCTTTGTACAAATACTTTATATGTATAGGTAAGTTATTTATCTAATGTTTTAGTACATACCAGTATTAGTCTAAGGGAATATTCACATGTGTACCCCATGTAGCCTCGTTCTCCGTATTATTTGATTATATTACTCTGTAATACTTTTGGATAGTATGGGTATAGAGGTAGGGTGTTTCATTTGGTATCAAAGCAAAATTTAGAACAATACATCGTATATTAGAGAAATGAGTCAAGAGCTTAGATGAGACTTAGTGTCCTTGACCCTTGGGTGTGTTGGATAGTTCCCTATAATAGGGAATAGTGTGTATGTTTGTATATAGGATGATTACCTTAGGGTAACTATCAAGGGACGTATTTGCAATTATATATATATATACATACACACACACACTATGTAATCTCGTTTTACTTATTTCTTTCGAGTATCTAGTATATAATGGTTGGACAAACAAGGACAAAAAGGAGTTAGCCCAACCAGCAGTGTTTACATATGTTGAATACTATATCTTGGGTGGTTTAGTATTGTATTGTTATGTTTTGGTTTAACTTTATGTTGTATTTTGATTGATTTTAATCGAAGTGCGCAACAGGAATCTGATAAATATTTCCTCTTAGTGCATTGATAGTAGTGTTACATGTTTGTATGTTTGGTGAAAATTGTTGGTATTGAATTTAATTTTGAATATGTGAATGTATTTATTAAAACTACAAAATGAATTCAATTATTGATTTATACTCATAATAAATAATTATGAATGATATTTGTTTAATATTATAAAATGTCTATTGAAATGGTATATTAACTAGAATATTTACATTTATGTGTGTTGAAAGGCTATTTGAAAAATGTTTTGAAGTTATTAGTGTTTGATAGTAATAAAGACTCTTAGTATATACAAATATAGTTTATTATTATTAAATTATTTTGGAAGCCAAACAAGTGTTTTATTCATAAATATTTTAGTAAGAATATCTTATAAGTATAGTATTTAATGAAGATTTAAAATGAATTAGTAAATGTTTTATTGAAACTAGTATATTAGGTAATATAAGGAGGTAATAGTTATGTAATTTTTTTTGAAATAAAATTTTGTTAAATTGTCCATTGAGTGTGTTAAGGATTTTGATCGATGTAGGTGCACACGTACTTGATAGAGATTCTTAAGCACTAGAACGAGACATTTGAACACAAAAATTTTAATAAATGTAAATATTTTGAGTAAAATTAAGTATTTAAGGAAGTGTGGAATATTTAAAATAATAGTTTATAAAGAGTTAGTTAATTTTTAAGAGTGATATTTGAAAATTATATTTGTGAAAGATAAATTTAAATGATTATGCGAATTTTAAGCAATGTTTGTAGCCATTAGACAGTGGCAGACTGCAGAGATCACTAGCGAGGTGGTATTGATTATTCAATCAATATTGCAACCTATTGATATTAGTATTCGCTGTAATAAACTGCGAGGCAGCATTGTTATATTTTTATAATGTTTGGGAATTTAAAACTATAATATATGGTTTTGAAAAATTATTGGAATAAAGAAAGTGTTATTTTGAAAGATGTTATAGTAATTGTTAAAAGATGAAGAATAAAAAAAATTATTTTGTATTATGCGGTAGAAGGAATTGTGTGGCATTTTGAATAATTGAATGAAATTTAAATAAGTCTTTGTAAAAAAATTAAAATATATTGAAATAAAGTAATTTTGTAAATTTGTAAAGTAATTTTCACTTTTGGAAGATGTTTTGGTTATTTAAAATAAATTGAAAAATGGTATGATTAAGTTTAGTATAATTGGTTAGTTATAGATTTTTCCTTACAGGAAATTGCAAGGATGCAATTTTCTTAAGGGGGAAGTCTGTAACAATCAGATTTTTAAGTAATAATTAATTCAGGCTAATAATAGTAATTTAGTGATTGGAATAAAATTTGGAGATTTATATGATAAACTGGTTTAGAAATTAATTAATAAAAGGATTTAAATCGTGAAAATATGATATTTAAAATTAAAGTAAGTTAAAAATGTGAAAATAATATTTTATAAAAGTGATGTGTTTGAAGGAAAATATTGATTTGGTAAAGAAGTGATTTTGAATAGGAGTTTGTGTTTATTTAAATCGAACAGAATTTTGTTTAAAAATAAAAGAAAATAAATTTTTTTGAATATTCTCTAAGAGAACCCGGTGGACCGGGAAACTCTATAGGGCAATTAAGTTGTGCTTGTTTTCCAGAATTTTCCTACTCCTAATATTTTCATCATTCACTTGTTGTCATTCTACGATTACTGTTTCCAGTTAATCTTCCTCCACAACCAAGAAAATCCACTAAATCCTAATTCCTTTGATAACTAAAAACAAATCAAATAAATTTCGATAAATCTTTAAACTTAAATACGGGATTCTATGTGCCAATGTGTGTTTATGGTGAGGAAGTTATCAAGCTGCGTTGTGGAGGGGAGGTGCTATGTGCGTGCATGTGTAAGCATGGAGGAAGAAGAAGCTCAGTACAAATATGAGTTTTTACTCACGAATCCATTCATGTATATTTTGTGTGTTTGGTTTGCTCATATATATCTGTATCACATTTGCATCAAAAATATTGTGAATCGAGTAGAAATTAGGTTTAATTCTATCGAAAACACGATCGTTATCACCTGAAATGCATCAGGCACTGGTCGACCTCAAGGTCAATTGGTCAACCGCCCGGTCGACCGACGACCATGCATACTTAAAAAAATTAAAATTAAAGTAAAAAAATATAAAAAATACAGCTAAAACAAATAATTAGAATAAGTTTGTAAAAGTTTATTTAAAAGTTTATAAATATAATATTTATCAATTTTTAGTAATATTCTAGTTAAAAAGTAAAATAGATATTTGTTTTAAAGTTATATAGAAATTGAATAGATGTTCTGAAAAATAATAAATGTGTTTTAATAAATATCTTGAGTATTTTAGAATAATTAATATATGTTTATTTATTACTAGAAAAAAAGAGTTTAAAAGATTGTAGAACTAGTCAAACAAATTTGCTAAAATTGGAGTAAAAAGGTGGCTGTAAATGCACGTTGAAATATAGCTTTTTTTGGAAATTTTATAATTAAAGTGAGTAATATTCTTAAGGGTTCCTTTCTGACGTTTTTAATTACTCTAAGGGTATTACTTACTATAAAAATTTCAAGTCTTAAATCATTTGTTTAAGTGGTGAAAACTAGTCGCAAAGTTCGGGCTTTTCTATGTTGTTCATTGTCCAGGGCTTTTAACAACATTTATAAATGTTGTAGCAAGTTGCTTGAGGTTTTAAGTGTCTAAAATTGATATTTAAATTTGGTTTTTTTCCTGATCTTTTTATGGATGTTTTCTAACATATTTTTTAGTATTTTAAAGTTGGTTTAAAGTTTAAATATATTTTTAGTAATTTTTTATAAAATTTTCAAGTAAAGGGTTTTTATAATATAAAACATGTTTTTTTCATCAAATTATAAATTAGGTATTTTCAAGTAATATTTTACATAGAAATTTAAAACCTATTTATAATATATATAAGTTTGGAAAAAGTAAGTTAAGTATTTTATAAAGGAATAAAGGAAGTTTTGGATTATAACACTTATGTTATAATAAATGGTTTTGGAAAGTTAATTAAAAGTATATTATCTTATTTAATAAGTGTCGATATAATTATATCTCTAAAAAGAATGTTTTAAAGATAATGTTGAGTATAAATGGTTTTGGATTTGTTGTGACAATGTGTTACTAACATTCATCTGTAACTCTTTTTATTTATACTTATGAATATAAATAGATCTTTTAAAGAAATGTAAAGATGAGCAGTAGCAAACTAATTTTAGGTTTGTTGTGACAATGTTTAAGTAACATTTGTCTTAACCTTTTGAAAAAGATTTATGAATGTAATTAGACCTTTTAAATGGATATTTCAAAGGTAACAATAAGTATTGGATCTTTTGAAAAAGATAGAAAAAGTAAAGGTTCAAAGTAAGAAATATTGTTAATGATTTGTGAATATACTTACACCATTTGGGTTAAGTATATGAATACTTTCTTAGTATTGTAAAGATACAAATGAACAGTGAAAAAGTGAATACATGTATATATATTTTATAAAGGTATTTTAAATATATTTACAAGTAGAAAAATGAAGTTTTAATTGATAAAAAGGATTAACTAATTAGAAAGGGGATTAGAAGTCTGTTATGTGACCTAATCGTGCTTTATGCGGCTTGACTGTGATTTGTGTGTTTACTTGTTTATGGAAATATTTAGTTGTGTACTTAGCACTAAAAGTCGATGAAGTAGGCTTGTCTATCTGTGAGAGTTAAGAACGAAGTGTCCATGCAAGGCTTTGATGCAACTAGTATTCTAACTTACTTGGCTTCACTCTTGACCGAGGGATGGTGTAAGTCGAAAAGTTTGGAGACACGATAAGTATACGGGACTTGGTTTCCATATGTGATCATCTATTTTGAACTTGATAGTCGATTAGTCGACTATCGAACTTGACCAAATTAACTTACAAAGTATATAAAAGTTTCACGGTTTCATACGATTTGAGTGCCCCCAGGATGGAGCATTTATATGAATCGTTTTTAGCTTTAAGAACTCATATATATAAAATCCCCCAGAGAGGACACCTCTTTATATATTATTCGCTTACTTCTAAAAGAATTGGAATTGAGTTAATTGAAAATTCATCGACCTAGTTTTAAAGAGACCGGGATTTGTAAGTGTTTTACTTATAGAATACCACTTCAAAATTGATATACATGTTCTGTGTTTTAGAAGCGGTTGTGAAGTGAAATGTTATAGAGTTGAGTTGTCTATCCTAAGATTAAGTCCATGGGAGAAGTCAGCGTTAACATTTCAGACTAATTCTATAGAGTTGAATTGTCTATCGTAAGGTTAAGTCAAAGGGAGAGGTCTGCATTAGCATTCGCCGGAAGGCTTATGTTGGGATCCTTTTAGAGAACCATGGACTATTCAAGATGTTGGGATCCTTGTGGAAATTCGTGTTATGTTCAAGTAATGAAGAATTGTGTGAGAGATGTCGAATGTGACCTTGACATTGAAAATGACATAAAATAGAGTAGGGGCATAGCCACCGAGATTGAGCTAACCCATTGCGTGCATCGAATCCATATCTGGAGTATGCATACAGATATTATGTGCAGAAGTTAATGATATTTGGGATTACGTTTTAGACGTGGACCAGTTATGCTTTCCTTATTGGTATATTCCATTTAGAGATGTACGAAGCTCGGGGGTAGTTTCTAACCCTTGTACAGTTGATTGGATTCGGCTTGACCAGAGAGATCTCCAAAATCCATTATGGAACGTACTTTAGTGCACGACTATTTTTTGATTTATATTCTTCACCCTAGACATTATCTCGTATATCGCCTTATGTACTTATTATATGTGGTTCTTTTGCGGGAATTACCGTTATAGCAGTTCGTGCGGTCTCAAAAGTACTGTTATATATTGGCTACATATTTCTTGAGTTACTCATACCAGACTTATGTCTGACACATGGTTTTTGTTTTTTCTAAATTCCTCGTATGCTCTTTCGAGTTGTATAAGAAAGGAAGGTTTTGGTTGATGTTCATTGGAGCTCGAGGAGACGAGCTCTGGATGTTTCACCTACCATAGTATTTTTATTTCCGCTACATTACTATTGTGTATATATATATGAGTAATTGTGAGAACAGGTTGTTATAACTGTCCTGGTTAATAGTAGTTTTTAGAATTATAACTTTGAAATGCTTTGTATCTTAGAGTGATAGTCTGTACTGTCTTTTGTTATTACATGTTATCACTCCATTGTGAGATTCTTATATCATGTTCTCTAATTTCTTGTTTTTTCATTTTATTTTATTTTTTCCTAACAATCTATCTTTTTGGCACTTGGGTGCTTAGCACAAGAATACCGTGAACGTATTTGTATGGACATTCGGGGGTCGAAAAGGTGGGTCTTTCCATTTTTAAATACTTGTTTGATTTTAGAAAAACAAGTATAAAATTATAATTTATAATTTCACCCATAATATATATAAGCAAGTGTATTATATCCCACTAATATGGATTAGAATTATTAAATTGTCATGTTTGAATTGAAGTGCTTTGAATGCACTATTTCTTGATATTATAAGATGCACGTATACGAACTTGAATGAAAATGGGATATAACATCATGAAGAAATTTTGAATAACCAAATGTTTTTGAAAGATAAAAATATAGCATTTGATGAAAATGATACGAGGCATTAACTGCTAGAATCCATCCGAGTGGATTGATTGAGGATTGCAACCAGAATCGTGATGACCTGTCCCTCGTCACAAAGTACAATGATCTATTGCACAGACGATATGATAAATAGTAAGATGTTGAAGACATAGCGCCACGAGAGCTAGCACCTTAATATGGAATTGGGCAAGTGACTACAACGCATAAAATTTATCCGTATTTAGAAGCCAAAAGGGCAGTTCAACTAAGGGATCGTGTAAATTGCACTCATAATTGGTCGTTAGCAGTAGGTGAAAAAGACTGCATAGTTTTGTCAAGGCAGTTAGTCTATGTAGAGGGTGAATCCAGAAGGGATTACCAATGAGTATTCCTACTGGAAACCAAAGAAGAGAGTTTAGATATGACTCTCTTTTTATATATTGACCTTGTAAAACATGAACATTGTTTGGATATGCGGGTGAAAAAGACTGTACTAAGGTAAACAATGAATATGTACAATTCTTAATTATTTAGTTATGTGGTTGAAAAGACTATATTATGGTAAACAATGAAATTGGACTTCGAAGATCTAAAATTAGTGTACTTGAATTTATACTTAAAGCAAATCATATAGTATGACTAGATTGTGATATCCTGGTTGGTTAGAGTTGCAACTATGAGTCACGATGATTAAAACCATGACACTTGTATTAAAACCACTTTAATGAAACGTGGGTGGGATATTGTTTGGTGGGACTGACATAATTATATTTGATTGGTCTGTTAATACCCGACACCACACTTATATGTTATTGTTGTGCACTATTATACTTACAGCTAAATTCCTAACCTGACTCGAGTTTTGTTATGTATATGACAACGCCTCAAGTCAGAATGAGGTGTTGAGTTTCCTAGTTAGCTTCCTATCGGATGGCAGACTATTTTTTTTATTAAAATGTCCATAGGAAATGTATATTATGTTGGAAAACTACTGAGTTCAAGTTAGAAACCATCGTTAAGAAGTCAAGATCTGCATCATCATCCAGTTTATTCAGTGGTAAGACGAAAATGAAGCTATTCAAGTAGTCGTGGACATGTTTTAAAGATCGATTGCAAGAAAAGTTTTTACATGGATATTTTGATAGGCATTTTTTGGATTGTACTTAGTATGTCAAGTTTAAAGTGATGTATTTTGATCAGACCATGTATCAGACATGTTTTTTCCGTTGTGATATCGACACTGGTGTTGCCATTTACTTATATGTGTTCTTGATATAGGAGTTATTCAATTCTAAAACTCATGTGCACTGTCTTGTGTTGAGACAAGATATGTATTATTTCAGATATATTTAGGTATTGAAGCTTATTCGTGTTGACCCAAACTAGTGCATTTGAGAGATTTCTGCTTTCGTGTGCACTGATTCAAGCTATCAAACGGTAAAATCCTGCCGATATTTTAGTCACTAGACCTGGGCCATCATAAAACCCCTGAATAAATTCATTAATACATGAGCTCCTAGAAGTTTAGATAATAATGGTAAGGAAAATTATATTGGTGATTTTATTAATAAAATTCATTTATTTGATGTTTATATTTTTAAAGGATATTCAAACTATTTATGGTGTTTGGCTGCCAAAAACCTAACCCCATGAATCTCAAAAATGAAATATGGTACCAATGTACATATTTCTTACTTTTAGATACAAAACAATCGTTCTATACATATAAAAAGGGAGAAATGGATACTAGGCAGCAGATTTTCAAAACATATGATGGGAACTCTACAATTATGAGTGACGTAATATACAAAGACACTAGAACCGTAAACTTTGGAGATAATTCAAAGGGAGTTAATTGTCATCGACAACATCGGTAATTCTAAATCTCTTCTTATTTATAATATTTTATTAGTTAAAAATTTAAACATAATTTACTATGTGAAGTCATTTATGTGACAATAATAATTATAAAGTATGTTTTAAAAAAATCATATGTTATTTTAAATGGACAATGTGAATGTTGTGTTAAATAAAATATATATATTTATTATACAAAAATTTCATCCATGTAGATTAGTGAAAGTTGCTTTAAAAATTATCACTCTAGTAAACAAACACTTAATGATAGAAAGAAGAGATAGTTTCATTCAAATTCCAAAAATTCGAATAATGCATCAATGAAAAGTATGTTGACGTATGCCTCTTATATATGTCGATATACTTTGATTGAAAGATGAATCTTTTAAATTTTAAAGTTATGAACACCCCATTTTTTCCATTCAATTAAAAATTCAAATGAACACCTTTCTAGGCCCTCACATGGATATGTACCGCATTTATTCACCTTCATTTATTCATTCTTCCCCCTCACTTTCATTTTCTAAATTCTATTAATTCTTTATTACTTTCTTTTCAAAATCTTTATCATGTCTATTCATAAGGTTTTCAAAGCTCTTTTTGCCATATTTTCATAGAGTTGCATAAATTGGACATAATTAATTTTATAGGACTTTTTGGCAAAGAGAATTTCATGTCTTAAACATACACTCTTTTATGGAGTATATTTATCATTTTTAATTACTTTGGAATGGATATAAGAGGATAGTCAACTTTAAATCAAAGGGTTTTCGATAAGAAAATTATCTCTCTTATGTATATTCCATTTGAGTTTGAACATTATGAAACTCTAACCTAGAAGAAAAGAGATTGGTAAAGGAAGATGAAAAGGAGATTCAAGAAGAGGCTCAAGAAATGAAAGTTGAAGGGGAGGAGGAAGATGACATATCTTTAAAAAGATTTGATCGGAGTCAAAGAAATTCAAATTTACACATCATTAGAAATTAAGAAACAAAAAAAAGCTTAAGTGATTAATAAGTAAAAGGTCTACTAAACTTTCTAACAAAGTTAATAAATTCTTTAGAAAAGTGTTAGAAAAACTTGGAGCTAGCACATCTTCATCTACATCATCTTCCTTCTAGAGCAACAAGTTTTGTAACATCCTGAAATAGTAGTTCATGAAGCTACCATATATATAACAGAGTTAAACAAGATACAATAGAGGTCACGAATAAAAAGATGTCTCAATACAATAGTCAAATACAAGATCTGAATACATCACTGGAATCAACTGAATGATTGAAATCAGAATTAACAGATGGGTCCAAGCGAAGCTCCACTCCAAAGGTGAGTCTCGAATACTGGTACAACTCAGTCTGACCCGAGCGTAAAGCAAAACACAAAACACTCGAGTCAGGACATACATACTTATACAATGTAAACCAACTCAAGTGAACTGTAACAGAAATGCTCAAGTAACTTAAAGGATGCTTGGGATCGCCCATCCTTTAAGGATCCATTAAACTATTTACTATGTAGTAATATATGCTATTATAATAATGTCTAAAGTAAAGTAAACTTACTTAAAAATAGCGTTAAGGCTTTACATTTTCCACCTTAACACATATATAATGCCAATAGTCTATACAGTACCGAAGCACCTCTAGATCGGGAGGCTACCAGAGGATACTCCATATGTACGACACAAATCAAACTCATAGTAAGGCGCGCTAGGGTAGGTGACACGGCACAACTAGGCAATGCCAGGGTAGATATGCCAATTACACGTCCGGGCTGGTGGTAACGCATAGTAGCCACTACCGCCCACCTCGAGCCACACTCCCAAAAATCAAAGGGTGCACCCAATCAATCTCAAAGTAATAGAATGGTATCGAAGAAGTGTGTCCGATCAGAGGAGCTACCTCATTGGCCCATCAATCGCTCCTGTTTTAGCCACCTTATGCCAACTTACGGGAGTCGGGTCCACGTATATACCTTAATAGGATCATCGCCACCATCCTACTTCATTCTGGAATCTCCACCGCGTATTCAGTTGTTAAAGTGGTTTTCGGTATCGACAGAAAGTATGCCCATATCTGATCCCGGTCTCTTTAACAACCAACCATTATTATAACCCATGGTTATAAATTTCAAAAATGGTTTATATTCCAAATCAAAATAATCCATTCAAACCATTTAAATATGAAGTCAATATCCTTTCAAATCAAATATTCAATTTCCAGAATTGTAGCATTTCTAAGTTCATTCATTCAATTATAGCTGTGACGCCCCACCTCTATGCTCACAATAACAAAGGTTATTATAAGGAATAACGTCTGCTATTGCGAAGAATAAGGCTTGTTAGAAGCGACCATCCGTAAGTTATGCCTTAGACGAGTATTGATTACATCGATAGGAGTTGTATAAATTACTCCCAAAGATATATATTCAATCCAAATCTAAAACGAAACTACGGTGGTTTAAGAAAAATTCAGAACAATTCATAATAACAATAACACAGATAGTATAATCACATCAGAACAGGAATATCAGATATATAGCGGAAGACTAGTCTGGAATACATGCTACAACAATCGATAGTTCACATGAACCGATACATACACATATCCATCAATACATACATAAGATGAGGACTAATAAACCAAAAGAACTCCTCGAAGGCTAGACAAAAGATGATGCGAAATCCCAAAAGCTGAAGCTGCTACTGAATCAGAGATAGAGATTACCCTGAAATGACTCGGTCTGACCCGAGTATTATTTAAAAGAAAATAATAAACGGATCAGTCTAATTTATTCTCAGAAATAAGTGAATGATAAACAACACTTAAACAAATAGTTATAGTCTCGAATGAGACTATACAGCATAAATAATCAGCATAGTTTAAATGAAGAAATCTCAATTTAAACTCGATCAAAATCAGTTTTCAAATTCACAATTGAATTTAAAACAGCAATACACAAATTTATAATCTCAGATGAGATTATACACAAACTCAACTTCCAAATTCATAATTGAATTCAAAGCAGCAATTCACCAAATCTAGAAATCAAAATAGATAACTAGAAAATCAACAGTCACAAAATCTAGAAATCAAAATAGATAACTAGAAAAATCAGCAGTCACAAAAGTGGATCGATCCCAGCAGATGGCGAGTTTTAGCTACGCCGCACGTGCATCTCAGAGTGGCCGAAGCCTACCAAGTACTCAACATAATTTTTGGCGCCCATCAGATTGACCCGAAGGTCCGCAGAGTGACCCGAAGGTCTAGTACTGGTAATTGACCCGAAGGTCCAACAAATGACCCGAAGGTCCAGCAGAGTGGCCCGAAAGCCCAACAAAATCATCAGAATCATCAAACAGCAGATGTTTCAATTAACGAGTCCGGAATTAACCGAAATAGTAAAAGTGTGGTTCCATACTCCGCACTTTTTCTAAATCGTTTAAATCACTTCATCGTTTCCTTGAAAGTGCAAAATTGTGTAATTAAAATAAATAACATTTTACGTTCTCAAACGGACAAGTCCGGAATTAAGCGAATCAGTAAAAATGAGGGTTCATAGTCCTCAATTTTGCTGAAGCGTTTAAATCGCTTCCTCATTCTTTTGAAAGCGCAAACTGTAAAATTTTTGAAAGCACTTTTATTTTAAAACGATTTTTTTTTTAAAATACGTGATTAAAACAACAACATCTGTAGCAATTTCGTCGAGGAAATTGCGCTTCACAAAACACCGTAAAAACGGATACCAAATCAGCGTTGCGGGATAACCGCTTTAAAATTCACTTTAAAATTGACGGTTACTGAAGTCAAAACAACAGTAATTTTTATTCGTCAAAAATGTCATCAAAACAGCATGTTTCAAAAATATAATACCGGCGTAAAAATCCGTTATAAAAATAACGGTAACTAAATACGTTTTAAAACCAAACACCAGTTCAACAATAATCAATGCAGTAAACTGCGCTACTGCATACTCAACAAAATATTGCACTGCTCACTTACTCTTATATATACCCAAAAATGAGAGTCTGGGCATTATAAATTTTTTTCACGCAAGTAACAAATGTAAACAAAAATATAAATTAAATAAATATTTTTTTTTTATTCGTGCAATACATGCACTCACATAACAATTATATGTCTGAGCAATACCACCATGCACGCATACAACAAAATGGACAAAAAAAGAAGTAACTTGGACTTAGTTATTTTGCGCCTACATGCATATTTTCCTGGCAGTGCAACTGGCACGCATGGAATAAGGAGGGACAAAATATCAATGACCAAGTGACACGTTTACAGGGACGTGTGCAATTGTAAGGTGACAATGCAAGCAGACATGCATTTGCACTCATGTACAAAGTGGACAAAATTTTACAGTGCACTGGGCAATGCATTTAGAAAAAATATAACTTGTGCAATATCTTACTACACTACAACTAGCACTGTTACACGCATGCCTAGAATTAGTTTGGACAAACTGATACATGCATGCACACTCCAATATGCTAACGCACAATAATTTGCAAAAGTAGAAAATGACCTGGACCTGGGTTTCGTATATGATATGCACGCAAGTAACTATATATGTGTACAAATATACTTGAACACTTTCAAACGCCTAGACCTGCCTTGAATATAATACCACTTACAAAATGTGAAGCCACACTATATGATGCACACACAAAAAGTAATACGCATGATGCCTGGGCCACAAAATTTTTCACACATGCTCTATTTATTTGCGCGCATGAATGGAGCAGAGATTTGGCTATAATTGCAAACGCTTTCACTTGCTTACACGGATGGAATAAGTGGATAAAAATAATGACTTCAATTTTTATAAAATGTAAGCTAAATTTCTTTTTACAAATTCGTGCTTTATATATTGCACGCAGTAATTGAAGTTGACAAAAATATGTGAAGTGTAACTACCCACACGTGACAAATAAAATGGCCTTACATCCTTAAAAGGTTGCATAAGAAATTGTAAACAACTTAGATATCAAATAGTTGCAAACCCAAAATAAAACACCAAAGTAGCATATACAAACAAGCAGCAATTTTTTTTTTATATAAGATATGTGAGTTTTGCACTCACGAGTATACATTCAAAAGAAAGGTGACACCTTTGTACGCAAAAGATGAAATAAACAAAAGTGTCTGGAAACTTAGTTTGTACGCAAAAATAAAGTAGCGAATAAAATTAGAAATGTGAGTTTTGTACTCACCTAATTCGTTCCAGAACCGGTTAGTAACAAAATCCGAGCGAAGGAAGAATGAATCGCCATTAAAGCTTTTCACAGCTTCTGAAGCTTTTTTTTTTAAAATGTTGCAGCTAGAGGAAGTTTGAGCAAATGAAAGTGATGAAGGCTACAGTACTGTATCTCGAAAATGAAGTGCTGGGAAACACTTTGTACACATTCATTAAATGCAACGTATACTAGTGAACAAGAAAGGACACGGCTACAAAATAATTAATGATGATGGCTGTTTGAACAAAGTGTTCATGCCTGCGTTTGAAATAGAAGTGACAGCAAGGTTACAACATTCCACTTTTGTTTATAAAAATAAATGTGCCAGCATAGTGTTCATTTGCATTTTAAAATGGACCATCCATTTATCACACGTGAAGGCATATTTGCCACTTATTTCAATATGCCACTACTTTTAAGACTATTGACTTTACAACAATATTTTTTTTTCCAAATTTTAATTCAAAATTTTCAGTTTAAAATATTTTCTCCAACCGTAACTCAAAAATCACGTTCGTTACCGATTTTTAAATTTATTTAATACGACGGTAAAAATTACAGTCGTTACAGACTCCCCCTCTTATAAAAATTGCGTCCCCGCAATTTTCATACTAGAAGCAGTCAATAATGCAAATCATTAATCAAAACAAAGATTTCAAATAGAAAAGATAGATAAGAATGCTCACCCCCACCTGAAGAGGAGAGAGAACCCGGATAAAAACACTCAATGAATTCTCTGGTTTTCCAAGTGCAATCTTTGAGGTTTGCTGACCATTGAATTTTCACAAGCGGGACTTCTTTATTCCGAAGGCTTTTAACCTCCGAAGCTAGCACACGAATAGGATTTTGCATAATAGACAAGTCGGGTGAGATCTCAAGATCTTGCAACATAGGAGGATCAATAATAGAATCTGAATCTCGAAGACGTCGACGAAGCTGGGATACATGAAATACGTCATGAATTCCCGAAAACTGAGCAGGTAGCGATACACGATAAGCAACTGGGCCAATGCGTTCCATAATAGGAAACGGTCCAACATATCGAGGAGCCAATTTCCCGGAGTGACTAAAATGCACTACACCCTTCATCGGGGAAACACGAATGAATACGAGATCGCCAACAGAAAATTCCAAAGGCTTCCTACGATGATCGGCATAAGATTTCTGCCTATTCTGAGTCTCTTTCATTCTCTCTCTAAAAATATCGATCCTCTCAGAGGAATCATGAATAAAATCGGGGCCGAGAACTAACTTGTCCCCCGATTCCAACCCACAAGGTGGTGATCGACACGGCCTTCCGTAAAGAGCTTCGAAAGGAGCCATATCGATACTGGATTGAAAACTGTTGTTGTAAGAAAATTCAACAAGAGATAAGGGGTCTTCCCAACTACCACCAAAATCAAGAAGCAGTCCGATTGGACTCGATTGGAATAAAATAGGCTGATTTGGTCACTCGGTCAACAATCATCCGAACACTAATACGGCCCGACCTCGAACGAGGTAGACCATCAATGAAGCCTATAGAAATTTGATCTCATTTCCATAATGGAATCTCAAGAGGATGCAAAAGACCACTAGGATGATGGTGTTCAGCTTTAATAAGTTGACAAGTCATGCAACGACTTACATAACTCGCAACATCACGCTTCATACCTTCCCAATAGTATAAGCGTTTCATATCAGCATACATCTTACTACTACCTGGATGAATAGTATACTTAGAACGATGACAGTCCTCAAGAATGTCATTTCTAAGATTAGAAATATCAGGCATGATCAATCTACCCTTCTTCCGGATACAACCATGAATATCAATATCGAAATCGTTTAGAACATCACTTCGGGATCCCGATTTACAACTTTGAATAAGATAAGAGAGATCTGGATCTTGTTTCTGTGTATCGGCAACACGATCCAACAAACTAGGACGAGCTTCCATGCTAAATAAAAGCACGGGAAAATCAGAAAGTAAAGGACGGTCTCTAATATCACAAAGAGATAAAGCTTCCAAAATATTCTACTCTGCTAGCATCATGGAAACAACAACTTGCTGCTTGCGACTAAGCGCATCAGCAACTCGATTACCCTTACCAGGGGTATACTGAATATCGAAATCATAAGAAGCTAGAAATTCGAGCCAACGCTGTTGTTTCAAATTAAGTTCTTTCTGAGTAACTAAATACTTCAGAGATTTGTGATCAGTGATGAAAACAAAACGCTCGCCCAACAAATAATGTCGCCAAATCTTTAGAGCAAAGACTATGACGGCTAACTCAAATCATAGGTAGCATAACGAATCTCGTTAAGCTTTAGTTGTCTAGAAGCATAGGCAACTACTCTATCTTTTTGCATGAGAACTGCACCGAAACCAATACGACTAGTATTGGTACAAATAATGAAGTCTTGGTTCCCTTCGGGAATCACAAGGATAAAAGTATTGGAAAGAAGTTCTTTCGAATAATCTTCTTTCCTGAAAAAAATAAGACTTCCAAAAATTTCAATCATCTTTACGAAATCATTTTCTAGAAAAATTTACTTTTTATAGGTCAATTTATTGTATCAAATTGTCTCATCAAAGCGTTTAGGAGATTCCTATCGATAACGTTGATCAAGCGTATCGACCAGAATTCTTAAAGCACTCAATGGGCAATACAATCACAAAATTATCTTCTATATGATAAACACAAATCCAATTATACTTGTAAATAAATCTTATGAAAAAGATTTGCAAAATTTTAAATTTCTGTTTTCCTCCAAAATCGATAAATACACAAATGGAGTTATCGAGATATTCGTAGAATACTCGATTCATAAAATGGACGAAATAAGCTGGGCAAACTGAGTGACATAATAAGTCATTCGTAAGAATCATAACGAGTGCAAAATGCGGTAAGTAGAATGCTAACTTCCGCAACTCGTATACAAATGAAAACCGATGGCAAGATCGAGTTGGGAGAAGAGCTAGAACGAATAAATCGTTTGGCTTCCAATTCAGATAACTGGTGCTTGAGTTCCTCATTTTCCTTAACAGACATCCTTGTGGGAGGACGACTGACAGGATGAGCACCAGAGATAAAATCAATACGGAACTCAATTGCCCTATTCGACGGCAAACTCGAAATAGGCTCAAAGACATCAGAAAATCACAAACAATCCGAATATTAGCCAAGACACCCTCTGATTCGAAGGAAGAAATGAAAGCATTCGAAGGATGGTCCTTACTTCGAATATACTAGATAACTGCTCGATAGCATCGGGATGCTTGAGATATAAAATTCTTTCGGGACATAGGATTGGACTTCATAACGGACGAGCCAATCCATACCTAAAATCATATCAAAACCAAGATGATCCATAACATGCAGATTTGCATGAAAGGAAAAACCACAAAGAATAATCTCATCACCAACACACAACAAACCAAGAGTAGCGGATCCACCAATGGGATTCGCAATCCTCAAAGGGTTGCAAGAACTAACAACATCCAAAGGAATAACATCAACAAGCTCCTTTGACATGAATGAATACGATGCACCCGTATCGAGAGGAACTCTAATAGAACGGCTACGAAATAAAATATAACCTTCCAAAATAGAAGGAGGAATACCTTTGGGCGGAAAGAATCACTAGAAGCTTAAGCAACATTAAGCTTCCCAGATTTGAAATCCTTATGAGCTGTAAGACAATCAGAAACCCGATGTCCTACTTTCAAAACTAAGATTGAAAAGGAATTTAACAATTGGAATACTACGGAAATATGAAATATATTCCTAGGCATATTCCAACTTGTTAAAGAGGATAAAAGTTTAAGAATAACGAAGGAACAGATTAGAAAGGCACGACCAAAACCCTCGAATAGTTGTAACATATGTTCCATTCTGTTTCTGTTCTGTGTTTATTATAATTTGTTCTGAATCTCAGCTCTGATACCAAGCTGTGACGCCCCACCTCTATGCTCACAATAACAAAGGTTATTATAAGGAATAACGTCTGCTATTGCGAAGAATAAGGCTTGTTAGAAGCGACCATCCGTAAGTTATGCCTTAGACGAGTATTGATTACATCGATAGGAGTTGTATAAATTACTCCCAAAGATATATATTCAATCCAAATCTAAAACGAAACTACGGTGGTTTAAGAAAAATTCAGAACAATTCATAATAACAATAACACAGATAGTATAATCACATCAGAACAGGAATATCAGATATATAGCGGAAGACTAGTCTGGAATACATGCTACAACAATCGATAGTTCACATGAACCGATACATACACATATCCATCAATACATACATAAGATGAGGACTAATAAACCAAAAGAACTCCTCGAAGGCTAGACAAAAGATGATGCGAAATCCCAAAAGCTGAAGCTGCTACTGAATCAGAGATAGAGATTACCCTGAAATGACTCGGTCTGACCCGAGTATTATTTAAAAGAAAATAATAAACGGATCAGTCTAATTTATTCTCAGAAATAAGTGAATGATAAACAACACTTAAACAAATAGTTATAGTCTCGAATGAGACTATACAGCATAAATAATCAGCATAGTTTAAATGAAGAAATCTCAATTTAAACTCGATCAAAATCAGTTTTCAAATTCACAATTGAATTTAAAACAGCAATACACAAATTTATAATCTCAGATGAGATTATACACAAACTCAACTTCCAAATTCATAATTGAATTCAAAGCAGCAATTCACCAAATCTAGAAATCAAAATAGATAACTAGAAAATCAACAGTCACAAAATCTAGAAATCAAAATAGATAACTAGAAAAATCAGCAGTCACAAAAGTGGATCGATCCCAGCGGATGGCGAGTTTTAGCTACGCCGCACGTGCATCTCAGAGTGGCCGAAGCCTACCAAGTACTCAACATAATTTTTGGCGCCCATCAGATTGACCCGAAGGTCCGCAGAGTGACCCGAAGGTCTAGTACTGGTAATTGACCCGAAGGTCCAACAAATGACCCGAAGGTCCAGCAGAGTGGCCCGAAAGCCCAACAAAATCATCAGAATCATCAAACAGCAGATGTTTCAATTAACGAGTCCGGAATTAACCGAAATAGTAAAAGTGTGGTTCCATACTCCGCACTTTTTCTAAATCGTTTAAATCACTTCATCGTTTCCTTGAAAGTGCAAAATTGTGTAATTAAAATAAATAACATTTTACGTTCTCAAACGGACAAGTCCGGAATTAAGCGAATCAGTAAAAATGAGGGTTCATAGTCCTCAATTTTGCTGAAGCGTTTAAATCGCTTCCTCATTCTTTTGAAAGCGCAAACTGTAAAATTTTTGAAAGCACTTTTATTTTAAAACGATTTTTTTTTTAAAATACGTGATTAAAACAACAACATCTGTAGCAATTTCGTCGAGGAAATTGCGCTTCACAAAACACCGTAAAAACGGATACCAAATCAGCGTTGCGGGATAACCGCTTTAAAATTCACTTTAAAATTGACGGTTACTGAAGTCAAAACAACAGTAATTTTTATTCGTCAAAAATGTCATCAAAACAGCATGTTTCAAAAATATAATACCGGCGTAAAAATCCGTTATAAAAATAACGGTAACTAAATACGTTTTAAAACCAAACACCAGTTCAACAATAATCAATGCAGTAAACTGCGCTACTGCATACTCAACAAAATATTGCACTGCTCACTTACTCTTATATATACCCAAAAATGAGAGTCTGGGCATTATAAATTTTTTTCACGCAAGTAACAAATGTAAACAAAAATATAAATTAAATAAATATTTTTTTTTTATTCGTGCAATACATGCACTCACATAACAATTATATGTCTGAGCAATACCACCATGCACGCATACAACAAAATGGACAAAAAAAGAAGTAACTTGGACTTAGTTATTTTGCGCCTACATGCATATTTTCCTGGCAGTGCAACTGGCACGCATGGAATAAGGAGGGACAAAATATCAATGACCAAGTGACACGTTTACAGGGACGTGTGCAATTGTAAGGTGACAATGCAAGCAGACATGCATTTGCACTCATGTACAAAGTGGACAAAATTTTACAGTGCACTGGGCAATGCATTTAGAAAAAATATAACTTGTGCAATATCTTACTACACTACAACTAGCACTGTTACACGCATGCCTAGAATTAGTTTGGACAAACTGATACATGCATGCACACTCCAATATGCTAACGCACAATAATTTGCAAAAGTAGAAAATGACCTGGACCTGGGTTTCGTATATGATATGCACGCAAGTAACTATATATGTGTACAAATATACTTGAACACTTTCAAACGCCTAGACCTGCCTTGAATATAATACCACTTACAAAATGTGAAGCCACACTATATGATGCACACACAAAAAGTAATACGCATGATGCCTGGGCCACAAAATTTTTCACACATGCTCTATTTATTTGCGCGCATGAATGGAGCAGAGATTTGGCTATAATTGCAAACGCTTTCACTTGCTTACACGGATGGAATAAGTGGATAAAAATAATGACTTCAATTTTTATAAAATGTAAGCTAAATTTCTTTTTACAAATTCGTGCTTTATATATTGCACGCAGTAATTGAAGTTGACAAAAATATGTGAAGTGTAACTACCCACACGTGACAAATAAAATGGCCTTACATCCTTAAAAGGTTGCATAAGAAATTGTAAACAACTTAGATATCAAATAGTTGCAAACCCAAAATAAAACACCAAAGTAGCATATACAAACAAGCAGCAATTTTTTTTTTTATAAGATATGTGAGTTTTGCACTCACGAGTATACATTCAAAAGAAAGGTGACACCTTTGTACGCAAAAGATGAAATAAACAAAAGTGTCTGGAAACTTAGTTTGTACGCAAAAATAAAGTAGCGAATAAAATTAGAAATGTGAGTTTTGTACTCACCTAATTCGTTCCAGAACCGGTTAGTAACAAAATCCGAGCGAAGGAAGAATGAATCGTCATTAAAGCTTTTCACAGCTTCTGAAGCTTTTTTTTTTAAAATGTTGCAGCTAGAGGAAGTTTGAGCAAATGAAAGTGATGAAGGCTACAGTACTGTATCTCGAAAATGAAGTGCTGGGAAACACTTTGTACACATTCATTAAATGCAACGTATACTAGTGAACAAGAAAGGACACGGCTATAAAATAATTAATGATGATGGCTGTTTGAACAAAGTGTTCATGTCTGCGTTTGAAATAGAAGTGACAGCAAGGTTACAACATTCCACTTTTGTTTATAAAAATAAATGTGCCAGCATAGTGTTCATTTGCATTTTAAAATGGACCATCCATTTATCACACGTGAAGGCATATTTGCCACTTATTTCAATATGCCACTACTTTTAAGACTATTGACTTTACAACAATATTTTTTTTTTCCAAATTTTAATTCAAAATTTTCAGTTTAAAATATTTTCTCCAACCGTAACTCAAAAATCACGTTCGTTACCGATTTTTAAATTTATTTAATACGACGGTAAAAATTACAGTCGTTACAATAACAATTTCAAAAACATTGTATTTTAGCATTCGTAACACTTAGAAAATGTTATAATTCTTATAGTAGCATTTTAGAAAAGTTATCTTTCAGAAACAGCAGCACTTAGAAAATGTTACTGTATATATAATAGTATTTCAGAAAACAGTTCATTTCAGAAACAGCAGAACTTATAAAATGCTACCTTAAAACCACAGCATTTTGGAAATGCTGCCAATACAAATCTAACATTCATTACAACATTTCAGAATCATTAAAATTTCAGTTTTCACCATTTTTAACATATAAAACATATCTCACTTTTTAGAAATATTTATTTGGATATCATTTAACATATGATTCAAATAAAATAAAATTTTATAAATAAAATATCCAAATTTAACCAAAATTCAATTATTAAGTCAAAATTATATTTATATTACTTAACTTTACTTTTAACAAATAACTTGATACTTTATTTACTTTTAAAAATATCCATTCCATAAATAAAATATTTTAATTTAAACTAAAAACCCAATCAGATTAAATTATTAAGTTAAATTAATTTTAAATAGTTTCTTATGTTATAATTTAAAACCATTTATCACCTTATAAAAATTTTAACTTATAAAACAAATTTATATTTATATTTAAATCACTTAAATCAACTTTAAATTAAAATTATTAAGTCAAATTAAATTTAAATAAAATCTCAGGTTGTAAATTAAAACCATTTACTAGTTATAAATTTTAACTTATAGAAACTAATATATATTTTGTTTTAAACCATTTCAATCAAACTTAAGTTTAACTTTTCATATACTAAAATTTCAAAATACTTAATAAATTTCAGAAAACTATTATTAAAATTAACAATGGGTCTGTATAATATTTTCTAACCTAGGTCAAGTGATACAGATATGTATCATTTCAATCCATGAAATAAAAATCTCAGGTTCTATCATTTCAAACCCGCAATCCCAAGTCAATTACAAATAAAAATTGCTTGAGCCTATCATTTAAGCTCATAACGATTTTTTCCTATTCTAAAGTCCGTTCGGGTATGTATCATTTCAACCTATAGTGAAAGGGAACTTGAAGTGTGAGAAACAGAAAATAAAATAAATAGTATAGCATCTCATATCATAACAGGTGATGTAACAAATATATAATCAGGTTATAACATCATAAATCATCATCTCACATGCATATATAAACTTATCAACATAGCATATCAACTACTACAAATCCACTTGTCATCGTTTCACAAATATATAAGTACGAATGTCGAAAGTGATAGACTCGCCTTCTAAAGCTAGAGATGACAAATTCGAGACACACAACCAAACTCCGACAAGCATGACAAAGCACGACTATATTTGAGTAGATGGAGAGCCAAGATTCAAAACTGCAAACAACAAATATACAACATATATAAGTATATGATTGTACAAAAGAATTTAGACTTGAACAAAATCAAAATATGAACAAAGTGAAGCAAGAGGACTTAACCAAATCAAGTGGGCTCGGCCACATCACAATTGGGCTTGACCATCATAACAAATGGCTCGACCACTTTGCAAATTGACTAGCCACCATCAAAACATGGTTCGGCCATGACTGATTTAAGGCACACATGCTCGGCCATGATCACCATAAGGCACGGCTATGGACTAGAATGTGAAGAGATGGCAAGTTAAAAGTTATGGAAGGTAAAGAGGCAAAAAGGCATGCAACTTTGGGTTCGGCCCTAGGCTAACATGGCTCGGTCTGGGTTCATAGCATGGTTCAGATCAGGTCTGGTCATCAGAAGTGGTACGTCTATGGGTCAGGGGATGGTCACGGCAAGGCTAAAGGAGGTGGAAGTGATGGTGGCCGAGACAAACTTGAAGAGAAGAGATGATGTAGAGAAGGCCGGCTATGGTTTCAAGCATGGGATGGTGGTGCTTTGGTCAAGGAGGTCACGGCCTGGGTCAGTGGAGGTGGTGCTGGCCGTGGAAGGTGGTGGTGGAGATGAGGTCGGCTAGGCATGATGATGGTTATGGCCGAACTTGAAAAGGAGGAGCAAAACAAAGAAAAGAGAAAAGAAAAGAGGAAGAAGAAGACATGAAAATTTACTATAAATAATTTTTTGTCAGGAGATGGAATGAGAAAGGGGATGAGAAGTTTTGAACGTGAATGGGAAGTGGAATGAACGGCTAAGGGAAATGGAAGAGGCGCCACTTTAAAATGAAAAGGCAACAAGACTCTTGGAATTTCCAAAGCCCAATAGCAAAGCCCACTTAACAAAACCCAATAGAAAATCAAACCCAAACCAATAATAAAAATAGCAAATGAAAAATAGAAAATAGATAAATGAAATACAGAAAACAATTGCGTGTAAAACGCTGAATTTTAACAGATTTGAAAAGTATAAAACAGAATTTGACGAAACGAAAAGCAGAACGAAAATCAGAATCAAGTACAGCTTAAAAGAAAAGGATTGGAAATTTAAAATTCAAATTTAAAAATTTCAACTGAAAGTCAAAGTTTGACCAAAGTTGACCAAAATATAAAATTTTCAGAAAATCATTATTTTATTATATTTGGAAAATAAATTATAAACAAAATCCAAAATATCATTGGAAAATTCCAAAATTTCAATTTAAAATGATTTAAAAATCAAAGTTTTCAAATAAATTCTATTTTAAAATAATTGTTAAAAATATGGGTTGTTACACTCTCCCCCACTCAAAACTTTTCGTCCTCGAAAAGGAACGAGGCACGGAAGGACAAAGAAAATAAGATAGAACAGCGAATAATACCTGAAACAAACAATTCCGGATTCGAAGCATGTATGCTCTCCTCCGTCTCCCAAGTACAATCCCGATCATCGGTACTCCATTGTACTTTGACCAGGTTGACAGATTTCCTTCTCAGCTGCTGCATACCTCTATCGATAATACGAAGTGGTTTCCTCTCGATAGTAAGGTTTGGCTCAATATCCAAACTCCTGAGAGTAGAAGGGTGAACAATAAGAGATGGATCATGAAGGTACCGACGAAGATGCAAAACATGGAATTCATTATGCATCCCAGAAAACTTCTCAGGAAAATCCAGACGATAAGCTAAAGAATCAATCCTTTCTAAGATGCGGAAAGGACCAACGAACCAAACGATTACCGAATTCGATCCAGCAAGATGGAGATCTGCAAGGTCGTCCGTAAAGAGCAACAAACGGAGACATTACAATACTCTAGAACATAAAAGATAAAACGAGGTAGATAAAGGATTAAGACAAGACAAAACAGAAGATTGAAATTATACCTAATAACTGTTGTTATAGGTAAATTCGACGAGATGGAGATGATCTTCCCAAGATCCCTCAGAATCTGATTCACCCTTTCCGTTTCACCAACGGTCTATGGATGGTAAGCAGTGCTCAGATTCAGGTGAGTACCTAAAGATTCCAGAAAGACTCTCCAAAACTGACTGGTGAACATGGGATCTCTATCATGAACAATACTGATAGGAACACCATGAAGACGAACAATCTCCCTCACATGGATCTCAGCCAAACTGGAAGCAAAACGAGTAGACTTGACCGGAATGAAATGGATGGACTTGGTCAGTCTATCCACAATAACCCAAATACTCTCGTAAAACTTAACATTCTTACGAGTCAAAGCAGGAAAAGTGCAGCAATCCGAGCAAAATTCTTAATGAATCTCCGATAATAACCGGCAAGGCCCAGAAAACTACGGATATCAAAAGGGGTCCTAGGAGTTTCCCAATCATGTATAGAATAGGGAGAGATATAAGGACAATAGAAAAGACAGAATGATTGAATGATAAAGAGAAAAATAAGGAAGAGAAAGACTTACATTAATCGCAACGATCTTAACTGGATCAACCGAAACTCCATTACTAGAAACAATATGCCCAAGAAATTGGACTTCATCCTTCCAGAAATGGCATTTCGAGAATTTAGCTTTCAACTTATGACTCCTAGGGGTCTCCAGAACAAAGCTCAAATGGGAATCCTGCTCCTCCACAGACTTAGAGAAGACGAGAATATCATAAACAAAGATTAGAACAAATTTGTTAAGCACATCACGGCAGACATGATTCATAAGATCAACAAAGAAAGCAGGAGCATTAGTCAAACCAAAAGGCATGACTAACCATTCATAGAAACCATTCTCAGTATGGAAAGCAGTCTTGGGAATACTTTCCTCAGCAACTCTGAGCTGGTGAGAGTCTGAGGCAAGATCATGCTGAGAGAAAACAATAGCTCCATAGACCTGATCAAACATATCATTGATACGAGGCATAGGATATCTTTTTTTTCATAGTGAGTTTGTTCAGCTCCCTATAATCAACACACATCCTCAAAAAACCATCGGACTTGGTGATGAAAACCGCCGCCGCTCCCTATTTGGAATGGCTAGGTCTGATCAGACCCTTGGAGAACAAGTCCTTCATTTACTTCCTCAACTCAACCTTCTCACGGGGTGCCATTCTTCTAGAAGGAAGAATTACAGGTCGAGCTCCAGGAATAAGATCGATACGAATTTCGATTTCCCGCTTAGGAGGTAAAGTAGTGACTTCACCAAATACATCGGGATAGATTTTGACCATAGGAGTTGAATAAAGATCACTAGGATAAGAATCAAAAGAATAAATAAAGCTACCAGCAAAATCTTGAGGCATACGGCACTGAATAACCAAAGTATTACCAAAATCATCAACAAGAGGAACAGTTCGGGTTTTAGAGGAGATAACTGCTTCATGCCTCTTCAGCAAATCACCTCCAAGCAACAAATCAAAAGCGTCGAAACCTAGAACATAGAAATTACTAGAACATACTCAGGAGAAAGGGGATGTTCAAACTTATCACAAATATCTACAGATCTAAAACTATGGAAAGCTCCAGTATCAAATAAAACATGAACAGGATGATGAAATAAAGAAAAGATGCCCGGAAGGGTACCTTGGGTATCATTAGGAGCAGGATCAGAAGGAGGAACAGCCGTACCAACTGAAGTAGGGCAACTATTAGCATAGGGTCCCTTCTGATCATACTCATTATAACCACTCAAATTATTTAAAATTTCTCTATCATCATTTTATATTATATAAAATTCCGTTACATAGTTAACCTTTGAATAAATAAGGTAAGTTATATTAGAATGCAATAGAGGATTATACCAGAAAATTTTCCCAATTCAATTATTTATACTTAAATATTTACTCAAAAATATTGGATTTATCTATAATTAAAATCATCCTTTAATATAAATTAAAGAATTAAATTTCCGATTCATTTCAAACCATTTAGAGATAAATGTATATACTATATATATCAAATCAAATCAAATTTAAAATAATGTACCTATATATATAAATCAAATTATACTTAAGAAATTTAAATCGATTAAATTTCCAAAACAAAACTGTAATAAAGCTACTGAATGGTCTCTTCACTTCGAAACTTGAAAATGAATGTCGATGATGCGGCCGTCATCACCGAAATTATTTTCCAACGACAAAAGTAGAGAGTACTGCCTGAAATGATTTCTATTCGAAAATACTTTAAATAATATCCATTTTAAAACTTTAAAACCAGAGTTTGAAATTATCGGAAATTAAATTCTCAAATTCTAGATTTAAATTCATTTTAAATTTTCAAATCACTTTATAAACCATGTTTATAAGTTCATTTATAGAACAATAAATGAAAATCAAATATTATCATTTAAAAAAAACCAATTTGATTAACTTATTAAATTCCAAAAATTTTACTTATATATTTACAATATAAACATACAAATTAATTTCATTTATCAAATTTGAAATAATATTGTGTCAGTTTGCTCTATTCAAGTGTTTTGGAAATCCTATCGATAGCGTTGATCAGACGAATCGATCGAAAATCCAAGCCAACATCAACAACTCAAACAACACAATATATAAAACATTTTAATATTAATAACAAGATACAAAGTACACTCCCACTTCCGATGATTCAAGGATGGTTTTCAAATCAAGGATAGAGATTCAAATATATAGGGATCCTAATTAAAAGAATTCAACTAGAAGGTAGGCTCGACATGACAATAAATAGATTTCAAAGAGAGAAGAAAAATGGTTAGACGTATATAAATCACGGGCAATCTTAACCGGTCAACCGTGACTTCAAAATAAGATGGAGGTAGAATTCAGAGGCAAATCAACATTCGATCTCAATAGATAGAATTCGAATATCGCAAGAGATAGCAGCATTGTAAACCGAGGATACAGAAGTCTCCAGTGAATCAATGCCTATTGTAAGGAGTTTCACTTCCTTACAAATCATATAGTGGGGCTATGGGATACTCAAAAATCCGGAAGAATACGAATAGGGAAAGACAAAAATGGATTTTGGAACCGAGGGATAATTCCAAAAATTCAAAGGAAACCGGATCGAAGGAGAAGGGATTCAAGCTCGAACGAAAGTGATTCTATAATTTAATCTACTCTTTATGCTGAGTTTTTCCTAAAACCAGAGCTCTGATACCAACTGTAACATCCTGAAATTTTCAACCATTCGCATCCTTACATGTCGGATTTGAATTGCTCAAAATATCATATTGTTAATTTAAAATTTGGCAAAACTCAATATATACAGTAAATAAATAATCACAGAATCACAGACACAGAGTAATATAACAATAATGCAGCGGAAACAAAGGAATAGTAGTTCATGAAGCTACCATATATATAATAGAGTTAAACAAGATACAACTGAGGTCACGAATACAAAGATGTCTCAATACAATAGTTAAATACAAGATCTGAATACATCACTGGAATCAACTGAATGATTGAAAGCAGAATCAATAGATGGAACCAAGCGAAGCTCCAACTCCAAAGGTGAGTCTCGAATACTAGTACAACTCAGTCTGACCTGAGCGTAAAGCAAAACACAAAACACTCGAGTCAGGACATACATACTTATACAATGTAAACCAACTCAAGTGAACTGTAACAGAAATGCTCAAGTAACTTAAAGGATGCTTGGGATCGCCCATCCTTTAAGGATCCGTTAAACTATTTACTATGTAGTAATATACGCTATTATAATAATGTCTAAAGTAAAGTAAACTTACTTAAAAATAGCGTTAAGGCTTTACATTTTCCACCTTAACACATATATAGTGCCAATAGTCTATACAGTATCGTAGCACCTCCAGATCGGGAGGCTACCAGAGGATACTCCATAGGTACGACACAAATCAAACTCATAGTAAGGCGCGCTAGGGTAGGTGACACGGCACAACTAGGCAATGCTAGGGTAGATATACCAATTACGCATCCGGGCTGGTGGTAACGCATAGCAGCCACTACCGCCCACCTCGAGTCACACTCAAAGGGTGCACCCAATCAATCACAAAGTAATAGAATGGTATCGAAAAAGTGTGTCCAATCAAAGGAGCTACCTCATTGGCCCGTCAATCGCTCATGTTTTAGCCGCCTTATGCCAACTCACGAGAGTCGGGTCCATGTATATACCTCAATAGAATCGTCGCCACCATCCTACTTCATTCTGGAATCTCCACCGCGTATTCAGGTGTTAAAGTGGTTTTCGGTATCGACAGAGAGTATGCCCATATCCGATCCTGGTCTCTTTAACAACCAACCATTATCATAACCTGTGGTTATAAATTTCAAAAATGGTTTATATTCCAAATCAAAATAATCCATTCAAACCATTTAAATATGAAGTCAATATCCTTTCAAATCAAATATTCAATTTACAGAATTGTAGCATTTCTAAGTTCATTCATTCAATTATAACAATTTCAAAAACATTGTATTTTAGCATTCGTAACACTTAGAAAATGTTATAATTCTTATAGTAGCATTTCAGAAAAGTTATCTTTCAGAAACAGCAGCACTTAGAAAACGTTACTGTATATATAATAGTATTTCAGAAAACAGTTCATTTCAGAAACAGCAGAACTTATAAAATGCTACCTTAAAACCACAGCATTTTGGAAATGCTGCAAATACAAATCTAACATTTATTACAACATTTCAAAATCATTAAAATTTCAGTTTTCACCATTTTTAACATATAAAACACATCTCACTTTTCAGAAATATTTATTTGGATATCATTTAACATATGATTCAAATAAAATAAAATTTTATAAATAAAATATCCAAATTTAACCAAAATTCATTTATTAAGTCAAAATTAGATTTATATTGCTTAAATTTACTTTTAACAAATAACTTGATACTTTATTTACTTTTAAAAATATCCATTCCATAAATAAAATATTTAATTTAAATTAAAAATCCAATCAGATTAAATTATTAAGTTAAATTAATTTTAAATAGTTTCTTATGTTACAATTTAAAACCATTTATCACCTTATAAAAATTTTAACTTATAAAACCAATTTATATTTATATTTAAATCACTTAAATCAACTTTGAATTAAAATTATTAAGTTAGATTAAATTTAAATAAAATCTTAGGTTGTAAATTAAAGCCATTTATTAGCTATAAATTTTAACTTATAGAAACCAATATATATTTTGTTTTAAACCATTTCAGTCAAACTTAAGTTCAAATTTTCATATACTAAAATTTCAAAATACTTAATAAATTTCAGAAAACTATTATTAAAATTAACCATGGGTTTGTATAATATTTTCTAACCTAGGTCAAGTGATACGGATATGTATCATTTCAATCCGTGAAATAAAAATCCCAGGTTCTATCATTTAAAACCCGCAATCCCAAGTCAATTACAAATAAAAATCGCTTGAGCCTATCATTTTAACTCATAATGATTTTTCTCTGTTCTAAAGTCCGTTCGGGTATGTATCATTTCAACCTATAGTGAAAGGGAACTTGCAGTGTGAGAAACAGAAAATAAAATAAAGAGTATAGCATCTCATATCATAACAGGTGATGTAACAAATATATAATCAGGTTATAACATCATAAATCATCATCTCACAGGCATATATAAACTTATCAACATAGCATATCAACTACTACAAATCCACTTGTCATCGTTTCACAAATATATAAGTACGAATGTCGAGAGTGATAGACTCACCTTCTAAAGCTAGAGATGACAAATTCGAGACACACAACCAAACTCCGACAAGCACGACTAGATTCGAGTAGATGGAGAGCCAAGATTCAAATCTTGCAAACAACAAATATACAACATATATAAGTATATGATTGTACAAAAGAATTTAGACTTGAACAAAATCAAAATATGAACAAAGTGAAGCAAGAGGACTTAACCAAATCAAGTGGGCTCGGCCACATCACAATTGGGCTTGACCATCATGACAAATGGCTCGGACACTTTGCAAATTGACTAGCCACCATCAAAACATGGTTCGGCCATGACTGATTTAAGGCACACATGCTCGGCCATGGTCACCATAAGGCACGGCTATGGACTAGAATGTGAAGAGATGGCAAGTTAAAAGTTATGGAAGGTAAAGAGGCAAAAAGGCATGCAACTTTGGGTTCGGACCTAGGCTAACATGGCTCAGTCTGGGTTCATAGCATGGTTCAGGTCAGGTATGGTCATCAGAAGTGGTGCGACTATGGGTCAGGGGATGGTCACGGCAAGGCTAGAGGAGGTGGAAGTGATGGTGGCCGAGGCAAACATGAAGAGAAGAGATGATGTAGAGAAGGTCGGCTATGGTTTCAAGCATGGGATGGTGGTGCTTTGGTCAAGGAGGTTACAGCCTGGGTTAGTGGAGGTGGTGTTGGCCGTGGAAGGTGGTGGTGAAGATGAGGTCGGCTAGGCATGATGATGGTTATGGCCGAACTTGAAAAGGAGGAGCAAAACAAAGAAAAGAGAAAGAAGAAGACATGAAAATTTACTGTAAATAATTTTTTGTCAGGAGATAGAATGAGAAAGGGGATGAGAAGTTTTGAACGTGAATGGGAAGTGGAATGAACGGCTAAGGGAAATGGAAGAGGCACCACTTTAAAATGAAAAGGCAACAAGACTCTTGGAATTTCCAAAGCCCAATAGCAAAGCCCACTTAAATAACAAGCCAAAACCCAATCGAAAATCAATCCCAAACCAATAATAAAAATAGCAAATGAAAAATAGAAAATAGATAAATGAAATACAGAAAATAATTGCGTGTAAAATGCTGAATTTTATCAGATTTAAAAAGTATAACATAGAATTTGACGAAACGAAAAGCAGAACGAAAATCAGAATCAAGTACAGCTTAAAAGAAAAGGATTGGAAATTTAAAATTCAAATTTAAAAATTTCAACTGAAAGTCAAAGTTTGACCAAAGTTGACCAAAATATAAAATTTTCAGAAAATCATTATTTTATTATATTTGGAAAATAAATTATAAACAAAATCCAAAATTTCATTGGAAAATTCCAAAATTTCAATTTAAAATGATTTAAAAATCAAAGTTTTCAAATAAATTCTATTTTAAAATAATTGTTAAAAATATGAGTTGTTACAAGTTTCATATCTATTATGCTTTGTTATATGTAGTTGAAGTTGCATTTTTAATTTTAGGCATTTTATGTTCATGTTTTTCACTTTATTTCTATTAATGAAATTACCTATTTTATATGTATATAATTATATCTAAAACTCATTATACTCTATGGAAATACAATGTTTATAAATAGACAAATATTTAGTTAAAATTCTTAAACAAAGTTTAAAAAGAAAATTAGTAAATTTGATGATGTATGTTGAAATACATCGGTAGGATATGTCGGCATGTCCTATACAATTTCAATTTTGAAATTTTAATTAGTTATTTTAAGAAGACAAAACGGTTTTAATTTCGTTTTAACTACTTGAAAACATGTTTTTACACCACAATCTCATCTTCTCTACCACTAGACTTTTCTCTTTAATTCCTACATCGTTACACAATAAAAATGGATACGGAAAAAAGTGTTTATAAGGAAAAATTGATAGATGACCTTGAAGAAATACTCCTATCCTTCAAAAGAGCCTTATGTGTTATTATTAGGTATCAAAAACTTCTTGAACTGAACTAAAAACTTATAGTGTACAAATAAGAACGATAATTTGCTTCACTTTGGTACTTTATTTCCTACGCTCTTAAGCAGAGGATGGAAACCATTTCTTAATTTTCTAGCATAAAAGAGATACTTGGTTATGGAGAGATAGGTATAAACATCAAGGATAAAATGGACGATTGGAAGAATATTTCTATAGACCGTATTTTTTGTCCTAATGGAGTATGGGTCAAAACTCCTACAAAAAAGTCATAAAGTGAATATCCATCATTAATATTTGTTATGTGTGTTTTTATGGTTGTAATTTTTAGTATTTTGTAGTTTTATTTTTTTATGTTATGTTTGTTTCTGTTCGTGTTTATGTATTATTGTTATATCGTGTTTTGTTGTATTGTGATATGTGTTGTAATGTTTTAATGTTTTAATAAAATATATTTTTTCATGCTTAGTAAGATAAAAATATGTATCTCATTCTCATGCTTTATATTGATTTTGATTCCCTTCATGCCTATTATTTATAGATATTCATATGATATTCTATATACAAACTCTATACATAGTCTAGTTGTGCTTAACATTTCTTTTCTACCCATTTTAGTTGATGACAAATGGGAAGAAAATGTACAAATATACCAGGAAAAATGATGGGAGGAGCGTGTAGAGTTAAGGCGAGTTAAATATAAAAATGATATATTTTATCTCTTAAATATTTGTATGATTTTTATCATCGAAAAGGAAGAGATTGTTAATACCTTGAGTATTAATTTTGTTGATAAAAACCATATAAATATTAGTACTTACGTTTCTCTGAGTTGTGTTGTATTTTCAGATATATTGTGGAGACATTTTTCATAGATAAACAAGAATTTCAATGGAAGTAAATGAGTCATATATATACGTACACACACATATGAAGATTATCAAGGGAAAATGAAAGATAAAATTGAATCAAGGCGAATGAAACACAAGTGCTTCAATGATAAAGATATTTGAAGTGTTCAGTAAGTCTTTTCAAGCCTTGGAAATTTTGTTGAAGGCCTCATAGCAAATATTTTTTATATTTATCTTTCATTTAACTCTATTTTTAATCTCTAACATCGTCACATAAACATACAGTCTGAGTTTTATATTTTTGGAATTCAAAAATTGATTTTGAAAAAGAGCATCAAATTTACTAGAGTATGTCGACATACTCTACATGGATATGTCAACATGCAGACATTTGTATTGAATTTTAAATAAAAGGATTTTAGCGCAATCCCTTCATCAATGGACACATCGTTTTATCCTCTATTTAAAGGCTCTAGAAAATGAATTTTTGATAATAATTATCTGTTATTCTCTTACTCTTTCACTACTATAATTTTGTGAAAGTCCACAAACATACTTGCACTTTCTTTGCAAATACATACTTTTAACTCCAATTCTTCAAGAATTTGCAAACCATAAAAGATCGAAGAATTTGTACTTGAATCTCAATCATTCTCTCTCTGATCTCATCCTATTCCATAGATATTTCAATATATATTGCTATTAGAGGTCTATGGGATTAGTGCATTGAAACTGCAAGAATCTGTATTGGAGATATTACTACTTGCCAAATCTACCGTTGTATATAAAGAGATATGTGTTCTTGCTACCTACGGAAAGTCAAGAAAAAAGATGTATCTTTCCACTTGAGAAATTGAAAGATTGTAAATGTGTTTTTGCTACCTATGGAAAGCAAGGAAGTGAAAACATAAATTCTGTCCAGGGAGTAGAAGATTGGATGTCAGATTAAATATCTAAACCATTATAAAATTCCTAGTTATTTACTATACTGCTTTTACTTTATATTTGATATCTGATTATATGTCTTTGTTTGTGATTTGATTACTGATCTAAGTATATAAACATTAAATTCATAAGGTAAATTTTAAATAGTTGATATAAATTATCCACCCCCTTTGTTCTGGTGTATTTGCGGCCATAAGATCTATTCTACATCAGTGTGTCTATGTATCCCATAAACTGCAAGAATTTCCCAAACTAAACATCACACAACTACCTGGGATAGCACACAAGACTACACAAATTTGCAGTGAAATACTGACTTTGGTTTACTTGTCTCTGAGTAGACCGATTTGTCAATAATAAAGTGCAATCCTCCTATAACTAGCATAAATGAGTGGAGGCATAGAGGCTAGGAGATTAACCTAGACCAGAATCTAAGGTTAGTGAATTGAATTATTGTTGTTCGTTACCTTTATCAGGAACTAATTTTGAATTTAAAATCAAAAAATATTAGAGGATGAATACAAGAATGAATGTACAAACTTTGAATTTCTTAGTTAATCGATTCTCTGATTTGAAGGGGGTTTATATAGGATTATACGGATGAATATGAAGTGTTACAACTATTAGAAAAGTGCTTGGAACAAAGGAGAAGATGAGCAACTATGGATGAAGAGACGCAATGATTTGAGAACAATAACTACATAAATTAAAATAATCAGGTACATCGATTATTTAGTAATCGGTTGGCCAATTATGAATTAATCCATCGATCAATTACTAATTTATCGGTACACCAATTAGTGGGGTTTTTATGTTCGCCGCTTGCTTCTTTGCACCTTCAAACATGGCTAAACGAACACATAAAAAATTCAAGTATTCTTAAAAATACATAAGAGTATTAGATGATGTGGCATAGTTTTAAGATATTTGGGTATCATTTGTGTGGTTTTAACCATTTTTAACTCTAATGACTCGATAACAACACACAATACATACTTGTATATTTCTTCATTTTGGTTCATCTTTGAGTGTTTTTGTGAGTTGCATACGATTTTTTATCACCACGATGACTATTCTCCATATCTTCACTCTAATAACTTCGTATCATTGTTTTCTAAATAAATAGCTTTATTTGAATTTTCATTAATTTTCAATATATTTACTCTTCTGTACAAGTGATATTGTACCCGAACAACTTGATAAAATTATAACATGGTATGATGAGCACCCTACATCTCTGGTACTGAATATACCTATAAAGTGCGTAGTAGCAGTACCCAGCAGATGTAGAGCGGTAGTTAATGGTAAAATAACTAATTTCAAAAACATAACATGTTGTATATTTCACATAATATAGGATAAAATATAATAAATCAACATAGATATAAAACAGGATAGATAGTAGTATAACAAAATGAACCAAGATAAATATGAGTACATTGGTCCATCGTAGTCATACAAAATAAAGTGGAAATACGGTTTATTGCATCGAATCAAATAAACTCTAAATGGAAAGTTTCCCTTAAAGATAAGTACTGATAATAGCTCCATGGTACTGCATGGTGGAATACGATAATAGCTCCAAAATATAGTATACAAAAGCGCTAGTCACATGCCCGTCCTTTGTATAGCTTCGAACACTATCTGAGACTTATTATCTCTAATCTACTCATTTAAGAGTGCCCAGATAATAAGAAGCAAAACATAAAACCTCGAGTTAGACAATAGTCAGGTATGAGCGATCTATAATCTCGAAATAATATAAAAATCGATATAGTAAATTGGAACATGAGGCATAGAGAATCATACCATACATGTCCATGCATCCAACAAGACATAACATCGATACATGCTAATCTACTACCAAATGGGTGTAGAACTACTTAAAGTGCGGTATAGGATGCCTAGGTGTACTACTTAATACCTACCTTGTGTGGCATCCATGTCAAACATAACAAACATGATAAATGTACTAATCATCAAACAATCATGCATCTCTCAACTCAAATGTCGTTGGATATAAGATAACTCATATGATCCCCGTATTGATCAACAACTATTTATCATTGCAATCGCATCGATGCTCATATCCATGCCACTCAGTAAGGCAAGAAAACTACACCGCTTCGTATTGATCCAAGGTTAAACAAATCTCCCCCTATCAATCTATAGTGAGCATCCCCACTAACCCCTTCCTCTCGAGCATACAAAAAGACCTCTGTCTATGACCCCTTTGGCATGTGTCCTAATAGTAGAAATCCCTATACATTTTACTTTACAAGTTCACTCTATATCAAACTTGTCTCCTTAGATGATCCTAGTAATACCCTCATATGTTCTTCTCAACAAGTCCACCCCATATCGAACTTGTCTCCTTAGACGATCCTAGTAGAAACCCCCCTATGTTCTACTCTACAAGTTCACCATGTATTGAATTTATCTCCTTGGATGATTACCATATGGTACGAACATTACCTACATAAGCGCTTGCTTTAATTCACTGATGTCGTTGAGTCGACGAAGCTACATCAATCCTTGGTTGCTACTTAGTTCTCTAAGTCATTTCGAACTGTCCTATAGTCATCCCATTCTTGATCCATGTCAACCTTCAATATCCAAAGCAACACCTAGGTCTACCCTGAAGCAACTCCATGCTCTACACGGTTCTTCTCATGACCGGCCCGAAGTGAGTGAACCACTGGACCAAAGCACAAGAACCGAACCCAAAACCTTGCTCGACACACAACCCCAGACCACATTTCATGTCTAGTGCCAATACCGTGCAACTTCATCCACGGACCATAGAACCACCGAACAACTTTTCTTGTCCGGTCTTCCTACCACCGACCCGTGGTCTCCATCAAACCAACCAAGCACCAAGCTAACTTCTCACTGGACCCATGCTATCACAATGATTCCTTCACCCTGGTCTGAAGCAACTGTTGAATCAACCTTATGTCCAAAACCATCTCTCGAACCAACTTTATGTAGCATTCCAACACTTTATCTTTTGCACTATTCGATTGCTGCACTTACCACTTTGTTCCTTGGCAACACCAATGCATCTCTACAACTCCAAACAATCAAGAGTCGACCATCGAATTTCAATTCAAGGTTTATGGATTCCCAATTCTTTATGTATGAATTGGAGAGCACATTGCTACTCCTTCTACATAGAGACCGCCAACTATGGAATAAATTACCAACTGCAGTTCGCTCCGATGAGCGTTCTCAAGCATTAAAGCATTTAAGTAACATTCAAACATACAAATACAATACATAAACCTACATGAACAACATTCAATTATCGTTCAAACATGTAAATATACATCCAACAAGCAATTTATCCCCAAAACATGTTCATAATCTGACCTAGCATTCATATGAACAATTATACATCAAAAGAATATATGTAAATCATCTTAAATCAATTTAAATTCATTTTTATTTCAACTTTGATTTCAAAACATTGAAAAAACATACTTTTAACTTTAAAAATGGATTCAAAACATATCAAAACTATAGAAACATATATGACATGTTTATAGAGATAAATAGCTTTCAAATCGCCCAAAATCATTGAAAACATGCAAATCAAGGTAGATCCAAAAATTACATAAAAAATCCCATTAAAAATCATAATTTTAAGTTTGAAATAATTTTTAAAACACTTTACCAAATTTATCAACAATTATAGTAAAGTTAGAAAATAGATTTGCCTAGGGTGTACCGACAAAAATTACCAAACAAGCATAAATTCACCAAAACAAGAGTAGATCAAGATTTGGATAGAAGAAACACGCTTACTAAGGCACAGGTTTGAAATAAAAGAAGCCACTTGCAAATATCTTATCTAATCCCCTCCTAATTAGATGATTTAGGCCAATTTTTATTCAAGAATGATGGAATTAAGATAGAAAAAGTTCAATGGAGGCTAGGAAAGGTTAGGAGATGTTTAGATATGTATTTATAATGGTTAATGGCTTCTATGGAGGTTGCCATAATCCTAATCATGAAGTGTGGTAAAGGGAAGCACTAATCATCCCTTAATTACCAACTAATCTACCTAAAATTCGTGAAAACTTCAAATAGCCATATCTCCTAAACTATAAGTTTGAAAATCTATTACGACCACCCAACAGAATAGGAAACCATTATATCTTTCATTTGGAAATGGTTTGAGACCCTAATTTGGCTCCTATCAAAATTTATAGGCCTTACCATATTTTTCATGGTCAAAACCGTCCAATAAAAATTCTAGGGTAGAAAATGTCACAAGTCAACATTTTCCAAATTTATGTAAAATTTGGACCCAACCTAATTTTAAAAATAACATTTTTATGATCTTTTGATACTTAAAAATGTGTTGTTGTTACACTCTCCCCCTTCAGAAATTTCACCCCCGAAACCCCAACCAAATAAACACAATCAATCAATATAGTACCAAGCATTCCTAATAATCAAACAAGGATAGCAGTCATCAAACATGCACACATAGAAGATAATAAATTCTATGCAAAACCTAACATGTAGGGTACTAGCCTAAAAAAGTAAACTACCAAATGTGAAAACTAACGATAAAATGGAATATTGCTAAGTAAAGAACTCCGACTAAGTGATCATCGTGCTCTCCTCGGTTTTCCAAGTACTATCACCTTCGCTTTTACCCTACTAAACATTTACCAACTTCACCATTTTCCTCTTAAGCTGCTTCATATTCTGCATGACTATACAAATAGGCTAATAAGGCCTTAAAGGTTCAGGTTCAACTGTAACATCATCTAGTTGATTCGTGCCACCTTCATGCCCAGTCATGCACAAACTTCCCATGGAATACATTATGCACACTTATTATCTTCTGAGGCAAGTCGACCCTTGATGCTATGTTCCTTACCCCCTCTAATATTGGAAAAGGACCTACAAATCTTGGTGCCAACTTCTCCTTCTCACTTAACCAAACTCTATCCTTTAATGGAAAAATCTAGACAAACACCATATCGTTGACAGAGAACATCAAACATCGGTGTCTCTTATCAGTAGAGCTTTTATGTCTGCCTTGTGCAGTTTTTGTTCATTGTCGAATGATCTCAACCTCCTCTGATGTCTCACTAATGCCTCTTCTAAACTCTCCCAAAATCTGCTCATGAATAATAGGTCTCGATCACTTCCAATGTTCTTCGGCACATTAGGTATCCTACATTCCATTTCACACACAACTTTAGCAAACTTTAATGCTATTTTATTCGAATTTATGGGTATAGATTCCATAATCTTTTTCTATCTATCGATTGTGACCTTAGTGCTATCATACCCTCCTCTAATCCCTGGCAATCCATCAATGACATCCATCGATATATGTTCCCACTTCCGTTGGGGAATCTCGAATAGTTGCCAAAAAAACTTTGTTCCTTTTGCTCAGCCTTCACTAACTGGCGATTCATAGAATTTGAACTGCATGTCCCAATGTTCTTATTTATCCCTTAATCTATCAATACTGGGTACAAACAATCTACCATCCTTACGGAACCAACCATCTTAATTGAATACGTATTGCTTTATTTCCTCACATCTATAGCATTCATATGTCTTCCCCAATCTTGGACTAATGTTACCATGGCAGGATCCACTGTGGTGCCCTGCTCCAAAACAACATGACCTAAAAATTGTGCTTTCTCCCATCGAAAGTGACACTTTCAAAACTTCTTCTTCAATTGGTGCCACCTCAACACCTCCCATTTATGGATTAACGACAATATAATTAATGAATACAAGTACAAACTTATTTGGTTAATCACTGAAAACATGGTTCATTAGATTAATAAATTATGTAGGCACATTGATTAGCCCGAACAGCATAACCAACCACTTATAAAATTAGCACATTCTCCCTTACCTTTCTCAACCGGTGGAACTCCATAGCCAAATCCAACTGAGAAAACACCTTCTCACCGTGGTGCTGATCGAACAAGTCATCAATATGATGGGGGTAGATACTTGTTCTTCTTCATCATTTTATTCTACTCACGGTAATCCATACAACGTCTCAAAAAGCCATCAGCCATAGTGGCGAATACTATAGATGCCCCTCACTCAGTATGCTCTTACGAAAGAACCCTCTTTGTAACAGGTCATTCACTTACACATCTAGTTCTTTCTGCTATATAGGTGCAATATGCCTCAATGGAATAACAACTGGCATAACATCCTTCGCTAAATCAATATCAAATCCAACCTCCCTAAGTGGTGGTAATCTGGCCTCCTCCTTTAAACTCGGATCCTGCAACGGGAAAAATCCCTAGATCTTATTGATCTATATGTTTGCATAGAGGAAGGAGCATAGCGAATGATTATGCAGATGCGTGAGGCTTAGCCTTTCATTCTAGGCTTGAGCCCTGGAACCAGCTGCTGGTAGTTGACCTGGATCGCTTATTCGAGTACGTAGCGACCCAGTTGTCTGGATATTCTCTAGCTATAGGTATTGATGACAACTCATCGTATGGGACCTTGAGCAAATACAGAAAGATAACCATCACCTCAGCATTCGAAAAGTATCCCAACTCCAATCTACGCTTACAATCTATCCCAACCATTGCTAACAACCTCTCCCCATCCACTACGACTCCATACTTATTTAGCTAGTCCATCCCCAATATAGCACCAAACCCACAAAACCAAGTATAAAAAAATCATAAGCAAACAAGCATCCATGACTTGATATGACTACATCTCGACAAACCATAAATAAACTAGTCCAACCTCCCATAGGGGTTGACACAATCAAATGTGTATCTACTTGGTCACGTTTAGTTTTAATATACATATCTACCATATCATTAGATATAAGGCATGTGAAGCCCGGTATCAAAATAAAACACGATCTAGTATGCTGTAAATAGAAGGCATACCTTGGATAATAATGCTCTTTCCCTTCTCTTTTGCCAATGGAGCATCGACAAAGTCGGAGTAGCACTGAGAGCATACGCCTTCACAATCTGCTTCTCCTTCAATGGCACTAAACAATCCATTTTGATATGCCCAAGCTTGTTACAGTTGTAACACATCTTCTTTATACTCTTGTGGTTCTTGTTCAGATGACCTTTCGCCCCATAGTTAAAGCAAGTAAGGTAGAATTTACTCTTCTTTTAGCCTCTTTGTTCCGAACTTGCTTCTTGTCCTTATTGTTCCACTTCATTTTTCGACCTCCACTACCTTGCAGTTTAGACTCCCCCTTTGGAACAACAATTGCTTTAAAATTTTGGTACAAACTTTCATGCCTTAAAGCTTTCATTAATGTGGCTTATAATCTTCTCTCCCAAATAATCATTCAATCCAAATACAAACTTTTCGCTCTTCTTTAGCGAAGTTTCAATGAAGGACATCATGTACTTCAACAACATGTCGAACTTGGACACATACTCTGAAATGGACAATTCGCCCTATTTCATATCAGCAAATCTTCGAAATAGCACCAAATTCTTAGCCATCAATAGAAAATTCTCTTCGAATCTTTCCTTAAACTGATCCCATGTAAAGTGTTCCTCGCGAGTAGCTGCTCTAAGGGAATTTCGCCAATTCATTACTCTTCCTTGACGTTGCCGAGAGACCAACTTCCTTTTCATTGCATCCTCCAACTTTAAATCCTCGAAAATGCGTTCATAGGTATCCAACCAATCATGCATTTCAATAGTTGATTTTGTTCCAAGGAATGATTTCCCCCAAGGCTAGTGAAGTCCTTAGTCAGCTTGGAAAAATCATCTATTGGCGCTTGCATTGGAGCACCACCGCCTACTACAACTAGAGTACCTACTTAGGCATTCTGCATCATGTTCATCATCATATTACTGAACATCATTATCTTCAAGATTTAATATTCTTAAAGTTTTCCAACCCATTATCTTCAAGATTTAAAATTCTAAATTTTCAACACTTGAAAATTTCTAAAGCTTCTTACTTAGATTTTTAAATTTAAATTCATTACTCTTTATTAGAGTAAATAAAATTTAAGTTGTTTATTCTCGAATTCTTCCATATGTATTCTCTAGTTTGCAACATATATATTTTTTAATTTGTTTCTCAATTTTCGAGGTGTTAGAAATTTCCGAAAAAATCGGCGGAGTCTCCTTTGTACGGAGGGTCGTATACAATATTACAATAATGATTTATATAATATACATCGACCATTAGGTCAGAAACACAATATATATCATCATTTAATACTTTAAAATTAATCCAAAGCATACCTTCCTTTTTGGCATTTTAAAGCAAGTTTGCACAGTCTTATATATAATCTTTTTGCTCAAAATATATTCCAACTATCCTTTTTTCACCTGTACTAAACTCAAATAGATGATACTAGTTCAAGTTTATAAATAAGAAGTACTACACTTAACTATTAAGGGGAAATAAATCAATTTCATTTCAGACTTGCTGTAAAGAAGACCTGTTTTGACCTATCAAACAACAAAATCTAAAATATTTTAAAAAATGACAGTTGTTCTACTCAGTCTAAGCTTTCCAGCAATATAAATATCATAAAAATCGGATTTACGATTTGAAAGTTATGTTAAATTTACTTTCAGCTTAATCTTAGAGAATTTTGTAATAGGGCAGAACTACCTATCCACATTTAAACCCATTTTAGACTCGGTAAAAAGCAAAATCTTTTAAAGTGGTAAAATGATAATTTATAGCTTACTGAAAGCTCTTTCATTTTCAAAAAGAATGAACTCATTTGGAGTTATAAACCTCAAGTTATCGCTGTTTTAGTAGAACACTTTTCCAAATAAAATTTCAGCTTTTAGATCAATTTAAAATTTGAAATTCTCCCAAACCATTTTAATTTCAAACTACATTTTCAACAAGGCTTTTGCTAAACCCTTTATTAAATGATTTTCTGTTTCCCAAAAAGCTAAAACATACAAAATTATGATCAACTTATGTAATCATTATAAAACATTTCATTAAGTGGAAATATTTTCATTACTTTCCAAAATCTAGCTTTAAAAACAATTAATTATGCAAACTCATTTTGGAAGAGGTAACTAATCTCTTCCATTATCAACAGATGATTATTAATTATCCACCTATAAAAATTTTTGGGATATATATATATAAAGATTAAAATTATTCTCATAATTTAAAATGATTTTACTACATGAATTGTTCATTTATCAAAACAAACCAAATTCACATTTCCACTTGTCATAAAAATTAAATTTCCATCTAATTATCAACATAAAACTAATTAAAGTTGATAATTGATTCAAACTTGTTTTCAAAAGAATTTTGCAATTTCAAACCCACAAGTTTTAATACCATTTAAGTTTAAAAAAAAAACTAGCTCACAAATTTATACTAAATGTTCTAAATTAACACTTCTTTATTTTCTCTTAAGATAGAGTTTTATATCTATCCTCTACTATTACTCAAATAAATTAGTGTCAAAACAAATTTTATAGTTATCATTAATAACTTGTACCAAAATATTCAATTAATATTTTAAATTTTCAAACCAAAGTATTCTTTTACTTTAAATACATCATTTTATTAATCAAAGCATCAAATGGTATTTTCCTCTAATTAAGACATCCCCTTAATTATAATTATTCACTTTTACTTACCCAAGTAAACATATTTAATTTCTCAAATTTTAAATAATATAAGGGTATTGCCTCGCCATTGATTTATAGTGAATGACCTCACCGATTGGCTGCAGAATTGATCAAATGATCAAAATTGCCTCACCACTCATCCAACGCTCACTATGGTTCAATGGTTTCATTAAACATTTAAAATAAAAAATAATTCTCCACTATATTAATTATTTTCAAACTTTACTTATTAAAACTCAATTTACTATGTCTGACTGTCTCATCATAGCGTTTAGGAAATTCCTGTCGATAATGTTGGCCAATCGCATCGACCAGAATTTTTAAAGCACTAGACGGACAACCCAACACAAAAATTCATTTTCTTTAAAAAAATACCTCATATATAATACTCAAAATATTCTTTGTTTTTTCAAAAAATGAAAATCCAATTTATCTTAGAAACGCATCTCCAATTTCTGAAAAATTTGAAAACACAATTTATTACTTATTCTAAAAAACAAGAAACACAAATAGAGCTCATCGAGATATTCCTAGAATACTCGATCCTCAAGATTGATGGAATAGACTGGAGTGTTCATTATTCCAAACGGTATAATGAACCACTCACAAGACTCATAACGAGTGTGGAATGCGGTAAGAGTAACGCTATCCTCCGCGACTCGTAGCTCATAAAAAATTGGGTCAAGCTAAGGAATGACCCTAGCACCACTCAAGAGATTTTTTTTAAAAGAAATCTATGAGATTAAAAAGTAAGGGTAAAATATCTCCTCGAATGAGGAGAAGTAACTTTAACAACAAATCATTACTTCGAGTGAAGTAATACCACAAAGTATATCAACAATTGAGTATCCAAAGAGGATATCTCAAAAGGGGTAAGAATGGCAATATCAAATAAATTCAAAGAATCACCTCATTTCCCTAGTGGACATCCTTGTGGGAGGATGATCGAAAGGCTAAGAATAGGAAAAGAAGTCAATACAATACTCGATTGCCCGACTAGGTGTCATACCCGAACGGACTCACAGAAATCAACAAAGTCACAATGACTGGAATTCGAGATATATCATCAACATCTCAAAACTCAAGAGTGAATACAGAGATTTCGGAATCATTGTTAACATTTCGAAGGACAAGAAGCAACAAATCAGCCAAATAAGGATACCTAATATAGGATTCTTCAAGTCATAGAATGTGGCTTGATAATAGGCAAGCCACTTCATCTCAAACACTCCAAACTCTAGATAGAAAAGGGCGTGCTAATTCACACAAAAAGATAAGCTATAAGCAACAATCCTAAATCCTCAAACATCATAACAAATATTGCGGATCCCCTCAATAGGATTCGCAATCCTCAAAGAAATCACAAGATAAGAACATCAAAAAGCATCAACAAATTCCTTCGATACGGATGAGTGTCAAGCATTCGTATCGAAGAGGACTCACATGGAATAATCCAAATGGGTTACTCCTAAGATAAGGCATCATAAATAATTATGGAATACTACGGAATAAATATATTCCTAGATGTATCCCAAACTTATCTACTCCAAAGAATCAAGGGAAGGCTAAGGACACAAAGATTAAGGGATTTGTAATATCGTACTATATTTGGATGTATCGTTATATATGCTTATGTTCTGTGTTTATCATATTTTGTTCTGAATCCAGCTTTGATACCAAACTATAATGCCCTACCCCGAGACCCGCATTAACAAAGAGAATTACTTAGTAATTTTGTCTGCTAATGCAGAGAATAGGGCTGGTTAGGAGCGACCATCTATAGCCTTATCTTAAATATCCATTGAATACGTCAACAAATGCTATATGTTTTTTCCTAACTCAATTGGATTGACATATCCAATAAATACTTAATACAAAACTATAAGTGGCTAATGGATCTATCAGAACAAAATACAATAATCAAATGAACATCGCATCACAAAACAGCAAAAGATATACATACATACATATACAATGATACATCTCAATACAATACAAATGATACACTAAAGTGGTATGATGACCACTCTATATACACAAGTCAAATAAGAATACATCTCAAGATACAACTCTAAAAAGATCATAACTGTAAAAGATAATAGAAAGACATCCATGCGGGAGCTTCGAGGCAAATCTAAGTCCAAAAGTAAATGCTTAACCTGAAACAAACTCGGTCTGACCCGAGTATAAAATACACGGGTAAGTCTAGCTAAAACATCAGTTTAATAAAGATAGACGATAATAAGAATTATGAGGAAAGGGTAAAGTGTCTTCTCGAACGAGGGGAAACCATACCAAGAATACAATACCACTTTATTAAGAAAAGAATGATCATACTTCCTGAATAAAAAGAAATAACAAGCAGTACAAGTTCATAACTCAAGTGTACTATTATCACTTAAGTATATGAAACCTCAAGGAAGAAATCTTAATGATAGAAACTCAATTAAACATCATATTTGCCTCATAACATCGGCGAAATCTCTAAGATAACAATAATGGTTTCGATGAACCATCTCCTAAATAGGAGAATCATCAATACAAACTCTTGCCAAAATAGTAAACATAAAATTCTAAAATGGGATAATCCAAAATTCAATTATACCTCATCTCAATGGTATAAATGTATATAAAACTCAACTCAGCTCGCCAAAATGGCAAAACCCAGAATATCCTATAAAATCATGAAATCATCAAAACTCATAACTCGAGGAACTCAATAAGAGTTCAAAACATCATAAATGAAATCACCATATATATATATATATAACATCTCATATAGCACTATGCTATTGATGTAGTAAAACTTCTTAAAATGGCGAGATCATAATAAAACAGAAAAACTTAGAAGACTCAAAAAACTCAAAAAACCCGGATTGGCCAGATCCCCGATTGCATGCCGAAGCAATGCTGCACGTGCCACATCTTGACCAGTACTATATATATTTTTGGTACCCATGCATCATGATGACCGAAGTCGTGATACACCGTGACGACCGAAGTCGTAGAACATCGTGATGGCCGAAGTCGTAAAACATCGTGACGACCGAAGTCGTAAAACATCGTGACGACCGAAGTCGTAGAACATCGTGATGACCCAAAGGTCTATAGTATGGGTAAGCATCGTGAATGTGTCACAAACTCACAAATAGGAACCCGAAAAGTGGTAACGTGCATCCCATACCACACATTCTCACTAAACGGTTTACTAACCGCTAGTCGATGCCACACTAGAAAACATCATAAAATCATAAATCTCAGAAAATCATAACTTGCCTCATCTCATTGGCAAGTATCAAAAGACATCATAACTTGTCTCATCTCATCGACAAGTACAAACATCGTGATGGTTTTTCATAAACCATAATTCCCAAAAAGGAAATCTCAATCTCAAAACTTGCCTCATTTCATCGGCAAGCATAAAAATACATCGTGATGGTCCGCATCGACCATACTCCTAGAATAGGAGACGTCATATAATAAAATTCACCAAATATTGGCCATCTCAGATAATTCCTAAACATAGGAATTACAAATCTCAAAACACGCCATTGAATGGCAAATCTCGAATATCATCATAGAAATTAATAACTTCGAATGGCTTCGATCGTACAAGTCCGGAATTAACCGAAAAAGTAATCGCACGTGTCCCATACCACGTGTTTTACTGAATCGTTTAATTCTCTTTCTCATATGCTCGAATAGTGCAAAAATGTGTACTTTTATATTCAAAATAATTTACTTGAGAAAAAAATCTTTTAAATCCATTTTTCGAAAATGGTTATTGAAAATAATATTTGAAATTCCCTTATTATAGTGAATAAATAGATTTTATAACTTAAAAATAATTCAAAATATTATATAATAATTATTTTTAAAAGCCAATTTATTTTAAAAATTATTTCAAAATCGTTTGTAGAAATCCGTGCTTGAAATCAATGAAAAACAAAGAAAACACTCAAAATCGATATCCAAATTGAATTCAAAATTCAACTCAAATTCAATTTCAAATTCAAATCAAATTTGAATTTCAAATTCTCCAAAACTTGGCTAGCCTATTGATAGACATCATAGCTCTTAAAACAGTACAAAATCATCATCAAAGTCAAGTGAAAATGAGGGCAACACAAGCTAGAACTAGCTGCTGAACTAAGGAGAAAAAGACAGAAACATGCAAGCACTCAGGTCGACATCATGGTCGACCATGCATCACCCTAGGTCGACCGTATGGTCGACCTACATGGGTCATGGTCGACACCTAGTTGGTCACGGAGTATTTCTCCAGCAGATTTCCTTCTTCGTGTTGATTTTCCAGTAGCGATTCGAGATAGTAAATGAATGAATCATGCTACAAAATTTGGCATGCATATAATACAACATCTAAACTATGATCTGGAAAAGATCCGGTAGCAATTCATCAAGAGAACAAGAAGATATTCATTCACAAAGAGACAACCAGAAGCAGCTTTTATACAGAAACCAAGAGAAACAAGATAAAGTGTTACAGTAAATGATCTTGCCTAGATTCTTGCTTGCAAATCTGGTTTTAAGCTAGAAATGTGAGATGTAACTCACCTTAGCACACCATTAAATGGTTTAGAGCTGCAAGATACCACCTTTTGCCTTGAATTTGATTGTAGGAGTCTGAAACTTGCAAACAGAAGACATGCAGTACAAGAAACAAAAGTTACAAATTAAATTCCTCTCTAACAAACTAAGTAGAAGAATGATTAGAGGATTTTGGATGAGATTACCTATGTTTGATTTAATTAGATAACTACACTCTTGATTTCTCTTTAATTTATAGCAAAATAGAAGCAATTTCAAATGAAGCCATTGTTTTTAGTTTTTCAGCAAGTTGTTTATAAAAGAAGAAGGAAATAGTAAAGAGAAAAGAAGAAGAAAAAAACAACGTACAGGTAAGTTGTTTCTCTCCTTCTTCTGGTTTCTTCTAATTAATGGACTTTGGACCCAAATAAGAGAATTAATTAGCCTATGTTAATTTATTCAATACTTAAAACAAAATGTATACACTCATGTAATTAAATTAAAACAACACTTTCTTCTTCAAGTTTTCAACACAATAAATTATGTAAACACTCTCTCATGTTAAATAAAATATTTTATACTATATAAAAAGAAAATTTTAGTTTTAAAAACACTTTTATTATAGAAACCCCTTATGTTTACATAAATACACAAATTACACATTTAAATGCATAAATTCTCATTTTTAACTCCAATAATTTTATAAAAATTATTCTCTTGCATAGAAAATTGCAATAAATCATCCTAACATCATTTTTATAATCAAAACTTATTTTTAAACCAAATTCCTCCTTTCTATTTAAATAAACAACATTTAAAAATCAAATACTTCCTTTAAAAATTATTAAAAGAAGTAACTGGCAATAATTAATAAACTTATTGCATTTTCACCAAATAAAATCATTTTCCACTCATTATTCTCACAAATAAACATAATAATGTTTCCAAAAATTTATTTTCACATTTTATTTCCAAAATTCATCGTTTATATAAAATAAACAATTTAAATCTCCAATTTATTTTAATTCACAATATTAAATTATAACTATCGTTATAATTTAATATTAACAGGTAATCTCCAAAACTAGGGTTGTTACAATATTCATGAAGGTAGGTTGTCCCTTCCATATTGCGGCAATGTTAGGTCTAGAAATTTATGGGGAGTTATCGGTCAGGTTCATCACTTCTTCTCTAAGCATAAATATGTATGGACTTGTAAAAAAACCTCACTTCTTAAATCTTGTTTACAAAGCATTAATTATCCCTGACCGTGAAAGATTCTTTCCTTGCTTTGGAAGAATTTGGAACCCAGTTAGTACTCTTAAGCACAATCTTCTTCTATGGAAGATAATTCGGAATGGTCTGCATACTTTAAGCAAAATGCGGCATTTTCATCTCATTCATAGTTCCTATTGTTTCTTTTGTAAGTCAAATGTGGAGGACACCCTGCATTTAATTTTTCTACTGCTTTTTTACCTTCATTCTATGGAGACAGATTTTATTGAAATGCAATATGCACTCCCTCTTTTGGGATAGTAAATTAGAATGGGACTGCATCTTCAAATCAACTGGATGGAAAAATGAACAAAGTCTTTCATTACTAACCATTCTAAAAGTATTTATCTGCCATATTTGGAGAGAAAGAAATGCTAGATGTTTTGAAGGGAAGGAAAGTAACTCAACTACTTTTGTAACAACCCGAGGTTTTATAATTGTTGATTATCGTCAAATGACGATTTAATTTGTTTGACAATTGTAATTGGAATTATATTCGAGTTGAAATTCGTTTATCAGTTGCAAATTCTTTTAAATAATTTTGTAAAAGGGTTTCGGGCTTTAAAATTTTATTTATTTTTGGCCAACATCTTCAGTTGTTTGGGTTGATATCTATCAAAGAAAACCCGACCCCTTTCATTCGTTTTTCTAACCCTAGAAAGAAAGCAAATTAACGAGATAAAATGGCGGCATCATCTTCGTCCTCGTTCATTCCTCTTTTCATTCTCCTGAACAAACCCTAGAAGTAATAGCATACAAAACAAAGGGCGGCTTTGTTAATCTCGTTCATCCCCTCCGAAGCTAAGGGCTTTTTCGAAGTGCCATCTTCATTTCGATCGAATCAGGGATGTGTTGCGAGTCGCCTGGATTGATTGATTCTTCGTTGGTCATTCTAGCTACTTTGATTAGGCTTCAGCTCCTCTTCGCTCGATTTCAGAATTAGGGCTTTGAGACTTCGAATCGACGCCGCTTGAAGGGGTTTGTCGCGTTCGTCTTCGCTTCGTATGCTAAGGCTTTGGCTTCACTGCCTCGTCGAAAAATGGTGAGTGATCTACTCACATCTAATCCATTCTGCAAATTTTTAATTTTGTCAAATTTGCTTATCTCGGCAGTTCGATTGTTGGACGTAAATGATTTATCTGATCGAATCAAAAGTGTATATTTTCGGGTTAATTGGTTTACCTGGTTTTGATTTTTCCTTGACACTGTCTTCTTTGTTCTCGAATTCACTGGTAGTTAAATTCATGTTGATTTCAAACTTGATTTAGACTTCGTTCCTTTTTCTTGACCTTGATTTTGATTTCGAACTTGATTTCGAATTCACTGGTATCGACCTGTATTTATTCTGGCATGTTTCTTCGTGTTGATATTGAGTTTATTTCTGACATTTGACCTCGGCATAATTATACTGCCTGAACGAAACTGGTCTGGATTGTATTTGAGTTGGTTGGATGTTGAAGTTGCTGATTTATTGGAATCCATGGCTTAATGACTTGCATTTGCTTCTCTGATAGCTTTAAAATTTATTGTTGTATAAAACAAAAAGAAATTGTCTTTGATCTTACTTTGTTTTAGCCGAGGTGGTTGCTATGTATATGCATTCATCCACATACCCTCTCCATTTTGTTCCACTTGAGTTTGATTTGCCTTTTTAGGCTGTACTTGTTTATTGCGGCCTTGAAACTGCAAGTGTTCACTAGCGTTGTCACTACTTATTTGTACATCATGTAGTTAATTTGCGTGGGTGATGATGTGAACTGTACTGCATTTGCAGTGTGGTTGCATCGAGTTTGGTCATTCATATGTGCATTTGTATGTTGTTTCACTGAGTAGAGTTCACTGATTTTGGTCGAGACTTGTTACATTTGGAGTCAGTGGTGTTGTGTCAGGGTTCAACACTGACCTGATCTGGGTCTGATACTTGTGCTTCATCACTTGAACTATTCTCTAACTTTTGTCTAGGTTTATATATATATATATACATATATATATATATACCATTTTTATGCTGCAGCTATGTTACTCACAGTCTTGCTTGCCGCGGCAGCTCTGTCCACTATTTCATTTTGTTGTACACTACTGACCTCCATTTGCATTTCTCTGGTCTCTTCACTTTTTTTCCAGCTACATCCCTGCTTCATGTGTCTTACAATATATGTGCATACCCACACATGTTTTATGTATGCATATATTGTACTGTATAGAGATGTACTTGTTGTTGTAGCGTGATAATCTTGTATCACACTACCCTCAGACTTTTGTCTAGTTACACTATGTTGAACTTGTCATGCATTCACCACTTGCTGTTGGTCTTCACGCATGTATATTCTCGAGCTCGGCAGCACTACTTGTACCCCAGTTTTGGTGCATTTCGACTGCTGGTCTTGGCATTGTTGAGTCTTGTTCATTTGTGCAGTATACTTGTCATATACATATATACACTGCTGCATGATATCTAGATCTTGCTGCCCATGTTCATTTGAAATTTGGTTAGAGGGTACTGTCCAGACCTGACCTTGTTTGATTTCGTTGTAGTGATGTGAACTGAGCATTGCCCTTGTATACATGAGTTCATGTTGTTATAGCCTTCGTTTTGTAAGTTTGTCGTGCCCTTAAATTCATGTGATGGCTGCATTTTTCGCTGCAGTTTTACCCTTGATCCCTTGTGGTGACTTTATATTCGGAGTTGGCGAGGCAGTGCACGCGTGCGTGCACTGCAGCCACCCAAACTCGACAGTTTTGAATTGATATTTCTTTTGTGTTGTGATGCATTGACCTTTTATGCGGCTTTGGCGAGGCCGTACACGCGTGCGTGTACGGCAGCCAATCGAGTTTTGATGGTTTTAAAGTGACAATTTCAATGGCTTTAAATTGATTTAGTCGATTTGATAAATTGTTTATTTATCTTTGTTGATGATTTAAATCTGCTGATTTTTGTTAAACACTGTTAAGTGTTATAGTGACCGTTATCCGGTTTCTTTGTTTAAAGAATCGGATAGACGGGAATTATTGTGATTGTCGTCTATTTAAATTATTACTGCCTATATGCACTAATAAACTGGTTTGAATTAGACTGACCTGGGTATTATTTTCTTTTGAATGTAATACTCGGGTCAGACCCGAGTTATTTCAGGTTGTAGATTTTCTTCTGTGAGTTGCTGTTCAGGATTTGAAGACTTTTCACATCTTCTGAAGTTGTCAGTGTCATTTTGTAGTAGTCGTGTCATCGTATAGAACGATATGTATTCATGTATATTAGTCGATAATGTACTTGTATATATAACTTCTAGAGTCGACAGTTGTAGTTGTATCATATGTATCGTGTCAACTATGTATTAACTAACATCAGTTATATATATATGAGACTTTTGTTTTTATCTGTGTTCCGCATTTATATTATCTGTGTTATTGTTATATCTAATGTCCTAAACTATTATGAACCGTCGTAGTTCGTTTTATACTAGTATTGGGTGTGTCGATGGGAGTAAACAAATAATAGAAGAAAAATAAAAAGTATGTACCACTCCTATCGAGATAACCAATATTAGTGTAAGGCCAATTACGGATGGTCGCTCCTATCCAGCCTTATTCTTCGTAATAATAGACAGTATTTACTTTAATACTCTTTGTTATTATGAGCATAGAGGTGGGGCGTCACAGTTGGTATCAGAGCTTGGGGTTTATGGACATAATATAAAACATAACTTGGATGGAACATATGTTACAACTATTGGTCGATGTTTTATTTGTACTTTGAGTCAAAACTAAAGTTTTGAAATTTGGATGAAAATTTTAAATTATCTTTATTTAAAAATAATAGTGAAATTGTGTTACGATGATTTGATTGATTTGTGTTCTATTTATCAGAGTGCGCAGCGGAAACAGTGAAACCGTCTTCGCTGAGTACAACTGATAATCTTTTTGATTTAAAAATCAAAATACGGAATCGATATGAATTTCAATTGTTGTTTACATAGCTGTAATTATTTTGTTTCTTTGAGAATTTCGAATCCGAATTGAGGATTCGAAGAAATTGCAGATATGTAATTTTTGTTGAAATTTCCGCTGGCTTTCTTTTGTATTAATCATCTATTGATTAGATTTTTGCTGTTTTGAATTATCTTCATTGAAGATACATTTGAATGATTTCTTTGTTCATTCTGTAGTACGTGCAAAAATTTGAATTGCACGTTACTGCATTTATTTACGTTGAACCGATGCTTGGTTATGAAACGTATTTTGTTGCCGTTATTTTTGTAACGGGATTTTTACACCAATGCTAGATTTTTGAAGCACGGTGTTTTATTGACAATTTTAATGAATGAAAATTCACTGATGTCACATTTTGATGTGAATTATTTTGATGAGATATTTGATGTTTTAAAATTACTGTTGTTTTGACTTCAGTAACAGTCAAATTTTTAAAAGTGGATTTTCAAGCGGTTATACCGCAATGCTGATTTGTAACCGTTTTTACGGTATTTTGAGAAGTACAATTTCCTTATCGAAATTGTTACTGATTTGCTGCTTTAATCACGTGATTGGAAAATCGTTTTAAAATGAAAATTGTTTTACAAATTTTTAACAGTTTGCATTTTCAAAAGAATGAGAAAGCGACTTAAACGATTCAGCAAAATCGAGGATTATGACCCCTTTCTTTTACTGTTTCGCTTAATTCCGGACTTGTCCGTTTGAGAATGTAAAGTGTATTTTTACAAAATACACAATTTTGCACTTTCAAGGAAACGATGAAGTGATTTAAACGATTTAGCAAAAGTGCGGAGTATGGAACCACACTTTTACTATTTCGGTTAATTCCGGACTCGTTAATTGAATATCTGGTGTTTTGATGATTCTACACTTTCAAGGAAACGATGAAGAGAATTAAACAATCTAGTAAAACTCGTGGTTATGAGACATGTGCGTTTGCTATTTTGGTTAATTCCGGACTCGTTAATTGAAACATTTTGATGCTTTCGTGTGCTTTCGAGCCACTATGAGGACCTTCGGGTCATTTGTTGGACCTTCGGGTCATTTGTTGGGCTTTCGGGCCACTCTGCGGACCTTCGGGTCAAATACCAGTACTAGACCTTCGGGTCACTCTGCGGACCTTCGGGTCAATCTGATGGGCGCCAAAATTATGTTGAGTACTTGGTAGGCTTCGGCCACTCTGAGATGCACGTGCGGCGAATTAAAAACTCGCCATCTGATGGGATCGATCCAAGCTTTTATGTTGATTTTCTAGTCTTCTTAATTGATTTCTAGATATTTGTTGCTTCCAATTATCTGCAGGTAATTGGATATTTGTTGATATGAGTTCTGGTTATCGTTTTTGATAATCAGATATTTGTTGTTTCTAATTATCGCTTGTGATAATTAGATATTTGCTGATATGAGTTCTGATTATCGTTTTTGATAATCAGATATTTGTTGCTTTTAATTATCGTTGTTAGATAATTAAATATTTGTTGATTTGAGATTTAATTATCGCTTTTGATAATTAAATATTTGCTGGTTTGAGATTTAATTATCGTCTTTGATAATTAAATATTTGTTGATTTGAGATTTAATTATCGCTTTAGATAATTAAATATTTGTCGAATTTAGATTTAATTATCGCCTGAGATAATTAAATAATTGTTGATTTGTTGATTTAATTATCGCTTTAGATAATTAAATATTTGTCGAATTTAGATTTAATTATCGCCTGAGATAATTAAATAATTGTTGATTTGTTGATTTAATTATCGCTTTAGATAATTAAATATTTGTTTCTTTGAGATTTAATTATCGCTTTAGATAATTAAATATTTGCTGATTTCGAATTTAATTATCGCTTTAGATAATTAAATATTTGTCGAATTTAGATTTAATTATCACCTGAGATAATTAAATAATTGTTGATTTGTTGATTTAATTATCGCTTTAGATAATTAAATATTTGTTTCTTTGAGATTTAATTATCGCTTTAGATAATTAAATATTTGCTGATTTCGAATTTAATTATCGCTTTAGATAATTAAATATTTGTCGAATTTAGATTTAATTATCGCCTGAGATAATTAAATAATTGTTGATTAGTTGATTTAATTATCGCTTTAGATAATTAAATATTTGTCGAATTTAGATTTAATTATCGCCGGAGATAATTAAATAATTGTTGATTTGTTGTTTTAATTATCGCTTTAGTTAATTAAATATTTGTCGAATTTAGATTTAATTATCGCCTGAGATAATTAAATAATTGTTGATTAGTTGATTTAATTATCGCTTTAGATAATTAAATATTTGCCGAATTTAGATTTAATTATCACCTGAGATAATTAAATAATTGTTGATTAGTTGATTTAATTATCGCTTTAGATAATTAAATATTTGTCGAATTTAGATTTAATTATCGCCTGAGATAAGTAAATAATTGTTGATTTGTTGTTTTAATTATCGCTTTAGATAATTAAATATTTGTCGAATTAAAAATTAATTATCGCTTTAGATAATTAAATAATTGTTGATTTTAAATTTAATTATCGCTTGGGATGATTAAATATTTGTTGATTTGAGAAATTTGATTATCGTTTTTGATAATCGAATATTTGTTGAATTTGAAATTTGATTATCGTTTGTGATAATCGAATATTTGTTGATTTGAGAAATTTGATTATCGTTTTTGATGATTGAATATTTGCGATTTTTGAGATTTGAGCTTCGTCTTTTTCTCTGACGATTCAGGTGAGTAATTTGATTTACTCACATTCAATTCGTGCTCTGTATGGGATTTCTGCTCTGTTTTTCCTTCTCTTTTAGTTGCTGGAACTCGATTGTTCTTGCTTTTGTTAGTCGTCTGATTTTGATCCCTGATTCCCACGAGGTTGATTCTTTTGATTTGAAGCAGTCGATCCTTTCGATTTCTTATCTAATACTTCCTCGCTGACACTTGCTTTGCTTATACATTCGACATTGCCATGCTCTTTTGGTTGTTACCTTTTATCCATTTATTCCCTATGATTGCGTGGACGCAATTTCTTTAAGGAGGGGAGTCTGTAACAACCCGAGGTTTTATAATTGTTGATTATCGTCAAATGACGATTTAATTTGTTTGACAATTGTAATTGGAATTATATTCGAGTTGAAATTCGTTTATCAGTTGCAAATTCTTTTAAATAATTTTGTAAAAGGGTTTCGGGCTTTAAAATTTTATTTATTTTTGGCCAACATCTTCAGTTGTTTGGGTTGATATCTATCAAAGAAAACCCGACCCCTTTCATTCGTTTTTCTAACCCTAGAAAGAAAGCAAATTAACGAGATAAAATGGCGGCATCATCTTCGTCCTCGTTCATTCCTCTTTTCATTCTCCTGAACAAACCCTAGAAGTAATAGCATACAAAACAAAGGGCGGCTTTGTTAATCTCGTTCATCCCCTCCGAAGCTAAGGGCTTTTTCAAAGTGCCATCTTCATTTCGATCGAATCAGGGATGTGTTGCGAGTCGCCTGGATTGATTGATTCTTCGTTGGTCATTCTAGCTACTTTGATTAGGCTTCAGCTCCTCTTCACTCGATTTCAGAATTAGGGCTTTGAGACTTCGAATCGACGCCGCTTGAAGGGGTTTGTCGCGTTCGTCTTTGCTTCGTATGCTAAGGCTTTGGCTTCACTGCCTCGTCGAAAAATGGTGAGTGATCTACTCACATCTAATCCATTCTGCAAATTTTTAATTTTGTCAAATTTGCTTATCTCGGCAGTTCGATTGTTGGACGTAAATGATTTATCTGATCGAATCAAAAGTGTATATTTTCGGGTTAATTGGTTTACCTGGTTTTGATTTTTCCTTGACACTGTCTTCTTTGTTCTCGAATTCACTGGTAGTTAAATTCATGTTGATTTCAAACTTGATTTAGACTTCGTTCCTTTTTCTTGACCTTGATTTTGATTTCGAACTTGATTTCGAATTCACTGGTATCGACCTGTATTTATTCTGGCATGTTTCTTCGTGTTGATATTGAGTTTATTTCTGACATTTGACCTCGGCATAATTATACTGCCTGAACGAAACTGGTCTGGATTGTATTTGAGTTGGTTGGATGTTGAAGTTGCTGATTTATTGGAATCCATGGCTTAATGACTTGCATTTGCTTCTCTGATAGCTTTAAAATTTATTGTTGTATAAAACAAAAAGAAATTGTCTTTGATCTTACTTTGTTTTAGCCGAGGTGGTTGCTATGTATATGCATTCATCCACATACCCTCTCCATTTTGTTCCACTTGAGTTTGATTTGCCTTTTTAGGCTGTACTTGTTTATTGCGGCCTTGAAACTGCAAGTGTTCACTAGCGTTGTCACTACTTATTTGTACATCATGTAGTTAATTTGCGTGGGTGATGATGTGAACTGTACTGCATTTGCAGTGTGGTTGCATCGAGTTTGGTCATTCATATGTGCATTTGTATGTTGTTTCACTGAGTAGAGTTCACTGATTTTGGTCGAGACTTGTTTCATTTGGAGTCAGTGGTGTTGTGTCAGGGTTCAACACTGACCTGATCTGGGTCTGATACTTGTGCTTCATCACTTGAACTATTCTCTAACTTTTGTCTAGGTTTATATATATATATATACATATATATATATACCATTTTTATGCTGCAGCTATGTTACTCACAGTCTTGCTTGCCGCGGCAGCTCTGTCCACTATTTCATTTTGTTGTACACTACTGACCTCCATTTGCATTTCTCTGGTCTCTTCACTTTTTTTTCCAGCTACATCCCTGCTTCATGTGTCTTACAATATATGTGCATACCCACACATGTTTTATGTATGCATATATTGTACTGTATAGAGATGTACTTGTTGTTGTAGCGTGATAATCTTGTATCACACTACCCTCGGACTTTTGTCTAGTTACACTATGTTGAACTTGTCATGCATTCACCACTTGCTGTTGGTCTTCACGCATGTATATTCTCGAGCTCGGCAGCACTACTTGTACCCCAGTTTTGGTGCATTTCGACTGCTGGTCTTGGCATTGTTGAGTCTTGTTCATTTGTGCAGTATACTTGTCATATACATATATACACTGCTGCATGATATCTAGATCTTGCTGCCCATGTTCATTTGAAATTTGGTTAGAGGGTACTGTCCAGACCTGACCTTGTTTGATTTCGTTGTAGTGATGTGAACTGAGCATTGCCCTTGTATACATGAGTTCATGTTGTTATAGCCTTCGTTTTGTAAGTTTGCCGTGCCCTTAAATTCATGTGATGGCTGCATTTTTCGCTGCAGTTTTACCCTTGATCCCTTGTGGTGACTTTATATTCGGAGTTGGCGAGGCAGTGCACGCGTGCGTGCACTGCAGCCACCCAAACTCGACAGTTTTGAATTGATATTTCTTTTGTGTTGTGATGCATTGACCTTTTATGCGGCTTTGGCGAGGCCGTACACGCGTGCGTGTACGGCAGCCAATCGAGTTTTGATGGTTTTAAAGTGACAATTTCAATGGCTTTAAATTGATTTAGTCGATTTGATAAATTGTTTATTTATCTTTGTTGATGATTTAAATCTGCTGATTTTTGTTAAACACTGTTAAGTGTTATAGTGACCGTTATCCGGTTTCTTTGTTTAAAGAATCGGATAGACGGGAATTATTGTGATTGTCGTCTATTTAAATTATTACTGCCTATATGCACTAATAAACTGGTTTGAATTAGACTGACCTGGGTATTATTTTCTTTTGAATGTAATACTCGGGTCAGACCCGAGTTATTTCAGGTTGTAGATTTTCTTCTGTGAGTTGCTGTTCAGGATTTGAAGACTTTTCACATCTTCTGAAGTTGTCAGTGTCATTTTGTAGTAGTCGTGTCATCATATAGAACGATATGTATTCATGTATATTAGTCGATAATGTACTTGTATATATAACTTCTAGAGTCGACAGTTGTAGTTGTATCATATGTATCGTGTCAACTATGTATTAACTGACATCAGTTATATATATATGAGACTTTTGTTTTTATCTGTGTTCCGCATTTATATTATCTGTGTTATTGTTATATCTAATGTCCTAAACTATTATGAACCGTCGTAGTTCGTTTTATACTAGTATTGGGTGTGTCGATGGGAGTAAACAAATAATAGAAGAAAAATAAAAAGTATGTACCACTCCTATCGAGATAACCAATATTAGTGTAAGGCCAATTACGGATGGTCGCTCCTATCCAGCCTTATTCTTCGTAATAATAGACAGTATTTACTTTAATACTCTTTGTTATTATGAGCATAGAGGTGGGGCGTCACAACTTTATTTGCTGATTTGATTAAAGCCCTTATCAGGGCATTTAAAAACTCCTCATTTGAGTTTAGCTCTGACATGATTAATTGCTAGAGTTAGCTCCTTTGTCTTGTGTGTTTTTTTATTTTCCTTACTTTGTTCCATGCCTCTCTTCTTTATGTTGTTTTATTCTCCTTTGTACTTTTTCTTTTCTTTGAAGTTGCTAACTATTAGTTTACTCCTTCTCTTTTGTATGTTTGTTTGTTTTTCAATAAAATTGAAAGGGCCGGTATAATACCCCCTAGATTTGCTAAAAAAAGGTTTTGAAAACCAAAATATATAACTAGTACGTTCTCTCATATTGCTCGATCCATTCTAGGGTATTCACTTACCTCGTCTCCAATTGATTTGCTTAGGAGGTATCACCTTAGACTTAGTTTAACACTTAAGTCCTTGCAATTATCTAATCTAAGCTATAATGCCACATGTGACGACCACCCTACAACTCTAGTACCTAATATACCTATAAAGTGCGCTGTAGCGGTACCTTGTAGATGTAAAGTGGTAACCAAGGGTAAAATAACTAATTTCCAAAATAGGACTTGTCGTATTCTCACACTACATAGGATAAAATATAAGAATAAACATAAATATAAAATAGTTGAGACAATGTTATAACAAAATAAACCAAGACAAATCAAAATACATCGTGTTGGAACTAGGTCAGAATGCAGCGGAAGAAATGAGTGAATTTCAAAAAAGTTACTATTTTGGATCTTTATTGGGCCTATATAGTCTAATTTATTTAGAAGATTTCTATTTTTTTTAAATAATCATTATTCTATTTAAATTTATAAAATAGTTTTATATTATGTAATTAATGTTATATTATATATGTGTATCATATACACATGTACGTGTGTGCATGTGCAATATAGTAATCCGTGCAAGGTTTGACATACATATGTATAAGTGTTGAGATTTGAGATTTACATCACAAATGACATGTTAGCCCCTCTACTATACAAATACATTATCCAAATGAATATTTATATACTTTAATGTATGTGTATATATAATATTACAAATGTGTATGTATATTTATAAACTTATATTTTATTTTAAATAATTAATATATATATATATATCATGAAATTTATAAATATGTGTATATATATAATTATTAGATATATGTGTGTGTAAAATCATATAAAATATATTATAACTTTTTTTTATTTTTTCATAAAATTCGAAAACAAAATTGAATTTATTTATTTATTTATTTAAACATATAATATATATATATATATATGCTTATAAATGATATAATAATGAATATATATATGTGTGTGTGTATGTGTGTTAATACATAATAAAATGTATATATGTAAAATATATATTATATATATACACCTAATAATGCTCATGGAAAATAGGTTTTTTTAATATTTAATAAATTCAATTTCGGTTTGAAAATTAGTTAATATTAAATAAAAATTAATTTCGATAATATAATTTTAAATTTTAAATTTTATAAAAATCTGAATGATATTTAATTATTTAAATATTTTGGTATATGTTTAATAATTTAAAAATCAACTTTTAAATTAAATCATTAATTTTGCAAATCTATATAATATTAATTTATATTATAAAATAAATTTGTTGTCGAAAATATATTAAGTATAAAGTTAATTTTATAAAATTTAAACTTATTTTATATGAAATATATTTTGATGTTATGAATTTACGAAACTTAACTGGCTTAAATAATATTTTTTATACACACACACACATAACCGAATGCTTTTCAGATATAAAGGTATTTATATAAAATTCTAAAACATATTTTGCAAGACATAACATTTAATATTCAAATTATGAATCCTATACGAATTAAATAATACATTAAATTGATTTTAAATAATAACAAAAATGTTTTTTCCTTGAATGTTAAGAAGCAAATATATATACGTATGTGTGTGTGCGCGCGCGTGTGTTTTAAAAAAAGTACATAAGCATATAAACGTACAACCATTCTGAATGCGACAATATACCAATATGCTATATTTGTCACTTATAGACCTAGACATCATATAAAATATAAATGATAGAGTAAAAATAAGTAATCATTGATCTAAAACATACCTTCACCAAAGCTTATTGAATACACATAGAAATGAAGAGATTGACTCCCTAAACTAGATTCTAATTCAACAAGGTGCTAGCTCCTGAACTGATGACCACCGGCTATCAAATAGTGTTTGCTTTTATTTGATTTGAGCTTGGAAATGGAGGAGATGGTGGGAATAATTTTTGGCCAGAAATGGGATAGATGGGGGCTCCAAAAATTATGGAAATGTGAAGGTTATGATGTGGGTTACTGAATCATGGATCTTAAGGTTAATTAAACACTAGAGAGGGGATGAATAGTGTTTTCTAATTTTTATGAATCTTTTTAAAATTCTTTCCAAATTATTATTAACCAATGCAGAATTAATAATCACAGATGCAAATAAACATAAGTATGAATGTAGTAAAGTAAAAAAAGTAAAGAACTAGAGAGATCACACCAAGCCTCTTGCTGCACTTTGATCTTTTCTTGAGAGAGAGAGAGATGATTGAAATCTAAGAGTAAATAGTAGAGAATCAATACAATGAACATTGAATTGATTCTGGTTGAATTGGAGAAGATATGAATATATTTTTCACTAGAAATTTTGGCAAAGTAAAAGGATAGAAGATAATAAGAAAGTAGTTATTAAAAATTCGTTCGAAAACCTCCTATATATATAATGAATAAATAGGCATGTCTATTCACAAAGAGTTACGAAGAATAGACACTTCATTTCAAATTTTAAATTTCAAATCTGCAGCATGTATGTTGACATATCATCTGCCTATATGTTGGCATAGGCTAGTGTAATTTGAAAACTTGTTTATTTTAAAATGCTTTTCAAATACTATACTATGTAAAATAATTTGATACTTTGTAAAATAGTTTAAACATATTTTATAAACACTTTAACATTTGAAAAACTTTTATAAAATATTTTTAGATATATTTTCTTTTAAAGACAAAGGATTAGAAACTAAGAAAATAGAGATCAAAGATTGCTACTAGGGACATTAACAATATTCTATGACTCTATAAACTTTACTATAGTCCTGAGATCTTCATATCTTGATCTTTATAATCATGAGTCTTCATGTCCATTCTTTAAGTTTTTATATTGTATAGTCTTCGACTCAACACCTGTATAATATCCTGCTCTATATACTATATAACTTAACAAAACATTAGTATCCATATTTTATATGAATGTATTATTATTATCAAGGTTGTTATCATCAAAATCAATAACTGGGGTATTAACAATCTCCCCATTTTTGATGATGACAATAATTAATACCCTGCATATATAAAATATGATATAACTTCCCCTAAATATATTCATATGTATATTTTATATTTTTCTTCCCCTTTGTCATCAACAAAAATGGGTGAAAAAATAAAAACTCTCCCTAACACAAATGCTTGGAAAATATATTTTCAAAATCAATAATCTGAGTTAAACTGTTATGATTATATATGATGATATATGAAAAGTATATGAAAAAATTGTAGTATTTTACACCAAATATGATAATGAAGACTTATAAATTAAATTTTATTTCAAACTATACAAATTCAAGTCATACATACAAGCCAATCCAACTCCAAACAAAATCAAAACAATCCAATCATTTAAACCAAATCAATCAAACCAAATAATTCAACCAATCCAAACTAAATCCCAAGAGTACATATCAAATCCAAACCTAATAACTAGACGTTCTGTGGAACTTCAACCCAACCATCAGACCCAAAGATTGAATCTACTTTGATTGCATCACAATTTTCATTATCTTTTTTAATATTACACTCTGAATGTGGGTTATTAGTTGGTTCGTCTTTGATTAAGGAAGAAATCATCCATCGAATGGCATCAAAATGCTTTTCTTGTTTCTTGATCATCTGCATTTTACTTAATTCCAAATGCCTTTGATTTCATAGGATAAAGAAGAGAATGTCTTTGAAAGATTGAAAAGTTTGTTCAAGATTTTCACATAATATTTAATATGGAGAAGTCATTTTTGTGAAAATATGTTTGAGAATAAAAAAGAGAGCATAGAATAGAATGATGAGTGAGTTTTCTAGAAGAAATAGGCTTAAATAGGAGAAGAAAGTCGTTTGAAATGAATGGATGGTTGGTAGTTATTTATATTTTGAAATTTAAAATTTTTTCTTTCTGCCCATTATATGTCGATATATAGGTAGCATGTATGTTGACATACATACATAAATTTTTGAAATAAGAATATTTGCTATAATTTTTTTTTTATCTTATACCATTATATATTTTTAACTTCCAGAGATTAATAAACAAAATAAGACAGTAAGAAATATATTTCATTACTTAGAGCTTGAAGAATACAAGGATTTCAACGATTAATCAAAGCAAACACATAAACACGATATGATCTTAAACCAAAAACACACAGTACAAAGCTATCATAAGTAAACAATTTGATAGGTTTTAGAAGGAAGTAGATGATGAAGAGCCACCAAGCTTGCGAATGACCTTACCAAAGAATTTTTCCATTTTGTTGGAAAGAGAGGTGAACTTTTTACTAAAAAATGCTTAAGCTTCTTTTGGTTTTTAAGAAGCTTCTCTTGGTTCCTTAGTATCTCCTTGTTGGAGGGCTGAGATGGTTTTTCCAAACTTTCCAAGGAAGAATCCATTTCCACCTCCTCTTACTATTCTTCTTTCACTTCCATTTCATTTCATTCTTCTTTATCTTCTTTTGAATTTCTCGTTTTTCTTCCCGTGCCAACCTTTGCTCCTTTTCGAGAAGAGTCTCATATGATTCGAAAAATAATGGAATTTGCATAAGGGAGATATTGGCTTTGTCGAAAAAAAATTCAAGAATGGATTTTTCTTCTCTTAAATCCATACCAAAATATAAGAAAAGTCTAGTGAGATACACAGCATGGAAGAGTGTGTTCTCATGTCTAGAAATGTTCTTTTGAACAAAGTCATCAAAAATGACTTGTGCCCAATTTATGTTGTAGCGACCATAAATAACAAAAGGATCTTTGAAAAATTTTTGAGTAGGGTATTATAATTACCCGTCCTAGGAGTAATACTTTGTTGTAAATGAGACTCATAACTCTCGATTTTGGTTGAAGATTCTTGTGTTTAAATTCAAATCTTCATTACTATTGAAAATATTGTGAAGAACTTCACAATTTTGTATATCAATTTGAAAAGTGGAGAGGTCAATTCCACTAGATTTACAACCAAGAATATGACCCAAAAGTTGACAATTTAAAATGATTTGAGTACCATTAATGTACTCCAAACTTGACCTTCTTCTCCTTGATAAAATTTTCCATTTAAATTCGCATATAACATTTCGACCAAATTGGGGCAACAAACAAAATCATTTTAAGAATATTCAATCAAACGAAGAATTTCATTTTCAAAACAAAAATCATTAAACCATAAAAAGAAAAATCTTCGACTTAGCAAATCTTCCGGAAGTAACCTTTCCTGAAGTAGTGTACTCCATATAGGCTTCAATGGCATCATTCTCATTCGAGAGAAAGCTTTTAGTTTTCTTAAAGAGCCTAATGATTTTTGGATTTTGACTAGAGGAAGCCATTATTGAAATTTTGAGGAGATAAGAGAGTGAAATGATATTTGAAATTTGAAATAAAGTGAGTGAAATGATAGGATGGAGTTAGAGTAAATAAGTAGAGAATAAAAGGACATTCTCTGATCAAAAAGGCATCTTTTCAGAACATGAGAGTAAGTGTAAAAAGAGTGGGAAGTTTGAAATTTGAATTATGGATTCAAATTTCAATTTTTAGTTTTCTAGGATGTATGTGGACATATGACATAGGGGTATGTCGACATATAACTGAGACTTCCAAAAATAAAACTACGCTAATATATTCCTATAGATGTATACTTATATTCATCCAATATTAATATTAATCTATATGTTATTTCTAAAAAAATCAACCAAAAAAATAAAATAAAATTATCAGTTAAAATTATTAATGTATATTTGATTTATTCAGATGCAGGCATCTCTCTAAAAATAACCGGGTTCATCACAGTTGAAGCATCTAGTCGCAGTTTCAATTCCAGGTGTTTTGTTTTCAGGTTTTCGAAAATTGTTCATCTTTCTATACTTCACGAATTTTCTAACATTTCTAGTCATGAAAGCAATGTCTTTGTCAGAATACAGATCGTCATTTATTGCATTAATAGCGATGGATTTATTTTCTTTTGCCTTGCTTTCTCTTCCACCCTACATTTGTACTTTATAGGACATAAAATTGCCTATTAACTCTTCAAGTTTCAGAGTACTAATATCATTAGCCTCTTCAATTGCAAGTGCCTTTTCATCCTATTATGAAGAGAGTGAATTGAGAATTTTTTCTAACTTGATCCTCTTCAAAAAAGATTTACCAAATGCAACCAATGAATGCGCCACATCTTGAAATCTAAAGTACATGTCCGAAGTAGACTCATTTGGATTCATTTTGAACAATTGAAATTGATTAATTAATATGGAAATTTTAGTCTGTTCCACTTTACTGGTGCCTCCATGTATAACTTGCAGTGTTCTTCAAATTACATATGCAGACTTTCAAACAAAGACTCTATAAATTTATTTTTGTCTAATGAACAAAATAGAATATTTATGGCTTTAGAATTATTTTATGCAAGTGCCTTTTGGTCAGCAGTCCATTGTGAAAAACTAGTTTGTGAATCAATGTACTAACATTCGAAATATCTAAACCATTTTGTGTAATATTCCAAAGATCTAAACAATTAGATTGTAAATAGATCTTCATCCTGCATGACCAATAAGTGTAACTATTGCAGGTCTATCAGTAGATTGTCCTTCAACAAAAGTGTTAACAAATGTACTAACAGTGTTGTTAGCCATTAATCCTTTTCAAAAATCAGATTCTGAAAACCTTCTAATACCAAATGTGGGTTGTAGAATTATGGATCTTAAGGCCAATTAAACACTAGAGTGGGGGTGAATAGCATTTTCTAATTTTTATGAATCCTTTTAAAATTCTTTCAAAATTATAATTAACCAATGCGGAATCAGTAATCAAAGATGCAAACATAGATAAGAATAAATGTAGCAAAGTAAAAAACTAAAGAATTAGAGAAATCAAACTAGGATTTTTATACTGGATCGGAGTTAGCCTACTTCTAGTCTAGTAAAATTGGTTGTACAAATTTCTTCTCAAATGCTAATCTTTAAATGGGTAGAAGGGAAACCCAATTACAATCCAGATTTCAAGGCTACGAGACACACCCTCCTAATTTTCTGTGCTCAATGTACACCGACTTGATTTGGATGGGCTATAAGCACACCCACTCAGATTTTTGGATTACCAAGCACACCTAATTGATTTGAATGGGCTACAATCACATCTAAGAAAATACAACTGGAGTTTGATGGTTTTTCCAAAGACAATTTCTTGATCTTGGTTACAATGAATCCTATAGCCCCTTGGACAGCAAGCTGGTCTTTAATTGAGAGAGAGAGAGAGAGATGATTGAAATCAGAGTAGTTATTGAAAATTCGTTTGAAAACCCCATATATATAGAGAACAAATAGATATGTCCATTCGCGAAGAGTTACGACGAATAGACATTTCATTTCAAAATTTGAATTTCAAAATTGCTCTATGTATGTTGACATATCATCTGCCTATATGTCAACGTAGGCTAGTAATTTGAATACTTGTTTATTTTAAAATGTTTTTAAAATCCTATACTATGTAAAATAATTTGATACTTTGTAAAATAGTTTAAACATAGTTTATAAACATTTTAACCTTTGGAAAACTTTTATAAAATATTTTTAAATATATTATGTTTTAAAGATAAAGGATTAGAAAATGAGAAAATAGAGATCAAAGATTGCTACCAAAGACTTTAAAAATATTTAATGACTCTATACACTTTACTCTAGTCTTGAGATCTTCATATCTTGATCTTTATACTCATTAGTCTTCATGTCCATTTTTTGAGTCTTTATACCATACAGTCTTTGATTCAACACTTGTATAATATCCTGCACTATATACTATATAACTTAGCAAAACATTAGTATCCATATTTTATGGGAATGTATTATTATTAAGGTTGTTATCATCAAAATCAATAACTGAGGTATTAACATATGATAATTTTATAGAGTAGAGAATATAGAGATAAAGTAGGATCACGATCCTTTTATTTCTCTTACTTATTCTCTTCCTCTTATCATGTCAAACCCTAAGCCTTCTTGCCATCATATGGCCGCACCCACCTGGTCATACCATGGCTGAAATGCCCTTTGCTCTATATGGGCTTCAAATCCATTTTTAGTCGAATTAATTTTTATTTCATTTAAATCCAGTTTAAATGCGTATCGATTTCGTATATCGATGAATATATTTATAACTATTATAAACAAATTTATTAATATTGTTTAACACATCAAATAAAATTTATAATTAATATTTCATAAATATTAATTAATTTAATTAATTTATAACAATGACAAATTAATTAAATATTTGGTTAAAGGAGTATTCAATGTCTTAGTTGTGTGACTCTTTAGGCGTAAATTTGGTCAGTGATTAATATCAAACTATTTGAATATTAATGTTCACACTTCACTTAGCAGGTAGTGTGACATTTTAGCTAAATTTATCGCTTATTTGATTTCGGTTAATCCAAATTTACTTTGTTAAGCGTTACCCGATTGTGATAATTATTGATACCAATTCTCTACGTCAAAACTATATCACTTTGGACTTATGGAATTTGGTAATGGTCAAAATTCCAATATCGTCCATATTCACTCTATAGTCCAAACACAAGGTCCTTGGATCAATAATAACAATTATTATTAACCAAACTATTCTAGGTATTAACCAAACTGCCCTAGGTAGAGACATTGACTTTAATTTGACCTCGGTTAACCATGATACTAACCCCATATAACTAAGGAGACAAATCCTCTCCTAAATAGTGTTTCGCTTCTAATGCTTCCTCTCGACCCAAATATAGTCATTTGATTGATATCGTGCCATGATTTAACAATAATCAAAGCGTAGCTTCCACGTTGAAGATCAATAGTATTCTCAAGTCAAGATAACTATGTAATTTTATCACATCAATATTTTCTATTTGACCTTAGTTATATTAACCAATAGAAAACTATCGAGTGATTCATTCCATAATTATATAATAACTACAAGTACGTAGCCCCTTGGTGCTCTAGTAATCAGGAGTAATACACTGCCCAACGTTTGAAGAGCATTATATAATCTAGTCTTAACGGAAGCATCGATATCCAGTGTCGATACATCTTGACTAAAAATACATAAGCGGTGTGTATATTTTGTTATGATAAATCACTTGTGGTTACAACACATTGTAACTACTATCACAAAACATACCAGTTACTATTAAATATACTTTTAATTAAATTAATTAACTAATATAACATATCATACCAAGTACATAATAGAAAGAAAACATCTTTTATTTCGAAAAAGATTGGTTATCGAGTTAGATATATGTAACAAATTACGTATTTGCCCCTAGGGCATACTCCTAACTCTATCAATCTCTCATTTGCACTTGGGTTCAATTATGGAATCTCTATCCCGTCCCTTTAATCGGTTTGATTAGAATGATCGAGTTAGACCCTTCATGAATGGATCTTCTTTGTTGGTTTAATTAAATACTTTGTCAATCAACTTTCTCCAATATTGATAAACTACCTTTATCATGTGGAACTTATTCAGAGTATGTTTCTTGACTTTCAGTGAGCTCTCATTATTACATTGTTATCATATAACAATGATGTAGTGTTCTTAATACTTTGAATCATCCCTAGCTCAGTTATAAATTTGTGCATTTATATTTATATACATTGCTTTTGCTACAGCGCCATTTAAGGCGATGTACTTAGCCTTTCGCTGAATCAGCCACAACCTTTTGTTTAGAACATTTCCAAATTAAATTTTCTTAATCAAGGTTTGAACATGAATTTAATGTTGATGTATTATACTCAGTATCACTCATGAAATTTGAGTTTGTACAATTCTTTATATGGAGTTTGTTGGTTCTATAAACAATTTTCTGGTATTTTATAGATACTCGAGAACACTATAAATGAGCATTTATTGATCTTAATTCAGATTTGATATTTGCTTCATGCATCAAATACATAAGCAAATTATGATATTGTAGACAATTCAATATGTATGATAATTCCTATTGTCAATACATAAGGAATCCATCTTAAATGTTCTATATTAAACATTTTAATATGGTGTATTTGCATATCGTTTGGGACATTCCCAACATCCTTAATACTTATTATAAAAGATATTATTTACAAATCCAATATCGAGTATTAAAAAACCAAACTGTCATTGATTTTAACACAAATACATCGTTAACAATCAGCAGTAGGTTGTTTAATTATATTCTAGAAATATCTATGTACATTTTAGTGGTTCTTTCTTATGGACACACGCTTCCTCTACATTTAGATTGAAAATCAAACTATTAAATATTTCTTATCAAAATCTTATTCAATTTCGATGCTTACAAAAAGATACTTTCATATCATTTTATCCAAAAACCCATAAACTCAATATCACTCCCACTGACTTCGAGATACTTTGTTCACTATGTGCAAATAGTCTATTCTAAATCATTATTTAGAATTTTCCATTTTAGGACATATATAAAAACACATAGTCATACTAAGCGATAATTTTGTGAGTAAATCCAAAATAACTTAAGCACATTCAGTAATGAATCTATGATGCGAATTTCAACAATTGAAATTACGATGGTATTCTTATAAACATTGCTCGTTATATTCTAACTACATTAATCTTACTCTTGAAGACACATTCACGACGGATGAATCGTATACCTTTGGGGTATGACTATCAAAATAATATTTCCTTTTTGGATTTATGCATCATATTATATCATAGAGTCAATACTCTTAATGGCTTAATTGAAAACTGAGGATTATATATTCTCGATACTGATAAGAAACTCATAGTTTCTCTTCAATGTGTGAGAATACTTATTAGACATTCTAATGTGTTGTCTTCATTTAGGTTTGGTTAATTTCATTTCATCTCTCGTCGTCAGTTTTATCTTTGGATCATGTCCAAATCCATTTTAATACCAATAATTTCTAAAAGAAAATCCTTCACTATGAAGTTGATATTTCTGGAAACAGCAATTATTTCTCAGTTCAATGGAATGGGTATTCACAAACATTTTGTAAAATGCCTTACATATAAAACTGATTCGGTTTTAGTTTACGACGCTTATGTTCAAAACATAAGTTAGTCATCCAACGACGATCGTTTTCAAATTCCTTTTGGGCGATTCATACAAGATCCCTCACGAACAATTATTACATGCAATCTTTTGACTCGCACAACCTGCCAACTCCTTGGCCTAGGGTATATTTGGGTTTCTTATAAACTATTATCTTATATGATTTTGTAAACAATTATTTAGATGAAATTAATTTTAACCTTATGTACTACTCTAAAGTATATGACCATATAGAAAGAAGTTAACTCAACCTCACTCACAATTAATCATTCTTTGTTCAACAAAGTGTGATTACTCCATATCGATACATCATTATGAATCATAGGAAGGAGTGACTTATGAGATTGATTCTTTATTCATTTCAGGTACGCTTGGAACTCTTTCCAATCTACTTGCCTATTCGATCAAATTGAATCAATTTTATTTTCTATTGGATGTTCTTTTATTTACTTCCGTTCTATACTCTATGGGCTTATCACAAACATACTATGCATGTATCAAATACACATGTCCAAGTCAGTGATAACTCATCGGTGAACATAACGAAGTACGTTAACCGTTTTGGTATTAATAGAATTTCCATTGCATACATCTATATGTATCAATACAAAGAGTTCATCAACTCTTATCATGCTCCACCAAATGGTGTTTTTCCCTTAATTGTTTGAGATATAATTTACTAGTACCATATGATTTATAATCATATAATCAAAAAATTATTTCTCCAATGTTTGACTCAGTCCATAATTCTAAAATAATTGCAAATAAATTTAGATACTTATGTATTTTCCAATGCATCACAAATACCATTAATATAGTTTTATTTTATAATGAATATTCATAATATTCATACTGAAATAAAACTATGTCTATTTTTGTAGTCAATACTGAAAAATATTCATTATTTCATAATGTTTGGTACATTTTATAAAAACAATTTTTGTAACATGATGCGATTAATAAGTGTTATATAGCACGCTCCCACTATTACCGGCATTACTATAATAGCATATGAAATACGAAGCTCCATTCAACAACTTAAAATAGGCTATTTATTTCATTTACTGTAACTGGTTTACAGTCGAGAACTTTTAGATCAAATATCCTAAATTCAAAGAAATAAATCTAATAGAAAATAGATTTCTATTTGTAAATACATTTTGGAATAGAAGTCATATTTCTTATTCCGACGTTAAGCAATAACTATTATTTTACATTCTCGTTTTCGATGTTCATTTATGAAGCAGAAGTGACCATTCACTTTCTTCATCCCAACCGTGCCTTAAGTTAAAACCACTCTTGTACATTTGCTCTTCTTTCTAAATGGTCAAACCATTCAATGGAAACTCTTACTATAATATTGTAAAAACTCTTTACAAAAGTGCATTTGGTCATCTTTAACTTTTAAGGATATCAAATAAATTGCACTCTATGTAAACTGATCGCTGGCATTTCAATGATCGAATTCTTAGATCTATCTTGTAGACTTTGGTCTAATCTTACATTTAACACAACCATTTTGTAATCAATCATATTGAATAAACGATCTCTCACTATAGTTTACTAGCTTATTTCAATGAACTAATTTCATCAAGATTTCATACATTACGAATTGTGACCATTCACCATATAACATTTATATGTGATCATATATGGAACAAATATCCATGTTCTTATATTTCTTTAGAGTTCAAACCTCATTGAAGACATAACATGGTCTTGGATAAGTAGACTCGTTAATGACCAAGTTACGAACGTATTTAGTGGTTGAATAATTAGATGCTTGCATGAGTCAACATGCAAAAAAATTATTAGTAAGTGTATTTTATATTTCTATTTGTCAATATTATATCAGTTCACTTGTGTACTTTAATTGATAAACATTTTATCAATTATATTAGTTGCACAAATTTATCGATGTGGATTTATAATATTATATGGTATTCTTACAATATTAGAAAGGTAAAATGTTTCCATTTAATCTTTCTAATAAGACTTCCATTAGTCTTTTATGTTTCTCCAAACCCTAAAACAAAACATAGAAGTCTTTTGGCTTCACTGGTGGGTGTTTGAACTTGTCTATTTTGGGATTTTGACCTTGAGTTTGCTCAACAAGTCATAGCCCCACAAGCGATGGATAATTATTTATCGGTTGTATACGACTCCTAACCCTTGGATCCTTATCTTAATCTCATTTCGACTTTTAGTTTTCTCAACAAATCAAAAGAAATTATTCACTCGTACATATCATTTCACGATGGCCTAAGTATAGTATATGTGCCTTGAGTTTGCGAAACAAATACACATTATTATCTTACCTCATCTATTCAATATATTAATAATACTACTCATAACATCTATAGCTTGAGTTTGCTCAACAACTAAAGAGTATGCAAGTAATTTATTAACACATAAAGGTAGAGGACAACACTTATATTAAAGATTCAAAATCTTTAATATATTTAATTGAGTGATATCGACTCATGGAATAATGTATTTCTTATGAAATACCCTGTGATTCAAGTGTCATGCACATTAAAAATCATGGTATACGTACTTTTACGTATGTATTTATTTCTTAAGTCTAATTGGGTTTCTTACTGTTCCACTTTTAGTTTATACATTTATATTATATAAGCTTTATTATTATATAACTTTTATACTTTATTTAACCTATATAATATTGTATGTACAACATTATATTAATTAAATCTTATTTAATTAATTTAATTAGTAACACTTTAATTAAATATTATATTATTCAGTTATAACATATTATATTGAATATATATACTATAACTTTTATAGTACTACACACACACACACACACATATATATATTACTTTATTAATTAATTTTTAATTAATTTATTTAATTAAAAACATTTAGTCAAATTATATTAATCTTGAAAACTCTTTTTTACACACATGTATACTTATATTGTCTTAAACAATTCAAGGAAACATAACATATATCATTATATATATTATGCATGTATATATATATGTATTATAATTAACTTATTTAATTAATTTAGTTGTTTTATTAATCTTATTAAAAATTAATATTTTCGAAATTAATTTTATAACATTTTCAAATATTTTGCAATTTTATATTATAACTTTTATAATATGTATTTTATTTTAAATTTAAAACTTTTATTTTAATTTTTAAAACAATTTGGAAATTTATATTATAACATTTATAATATTTTTCTTATTTTAAATTTAAATTTAAAACTTTTATTTTTAATTTCAAAACAATTTTGAAATTAGCCCAAGGCCCAATTCAAAATAGGCCTTTTCTATTAGAGGAAACTTTTGGTCTCACATAACTGTTCGGGCTAGGTCGTAGGTAGGTAGGTTAGCTTACTTGATTACCCAACAATCCAGCCTGGACACTACCTTTCTTAGACATCCTACTAACTGAGTTGTAAGCTTAATTAGTTAGCACTAATATGACTAATTTAAATCCAAAATCTTGTTCGGACGGATTTTCTATCGGTTAGAAAATCGTCGAATTTAACAAAATAAAATATCGCAAGCGCGCGGCATACAATCCTAGTACGTATGCGAGTATGGGCTGATCCTACAAGGAAAGCAGAATTTTCAAATTCACTCACTCAAATTAACCCAAAAGTTTGAAAACGTGTTAAATAAAAAGTGTTAAAAACTAGAGAAAATTTGGAATTAAAACTATGAGACTAAAAGGAAATTTAAAGGCAAATCCACACTCGTTTTCACATAAGTCAACACAAAGTAAATTTATAATATCTCTTTTTTAACACATGTAAAATTAGTTGATGTATTTATTATAAGTATGGTCCATTTGTGATATTAATTAACACAACTTAAACCATCAAACTTTAATACACCATCCAAACCCACTTGTCAAATCTAATGAAAATGATTATGAAATTAAAAATAAAATCTATCCTAAGCATGATCTATTTACTATATTTGAACTAGTAACATAAAACATCAAATTTTGATTTTACTTTCACTTTCGTTATCAAAATTATAGTTAGATGAAGATGTAACTTCTATTTATGTTTGATTAAGTATAGCCTATTTGTGATTAACAACATAGGCTATCAAATTCACTAATAAACACAAATCTTTCATCTAAATCTAATATTTATATTAAGCACCAAAGAAGAGATCATAAATGAAATCATTATGTTAATTTACATGATTCATGAGAGCTTCATTACCCCTAAATTGAAGGGGTTTGGCTTCTCATATTTGAATTTATATCAGCATAAATTGATTTCAACATAAACAAAAGGAAATGAGAAACTAATTCAAGAGAAAGAGATCTAACTAATTTGCATAAAAAAAGAACTAGTCTACTTGCATGAAATAAAAATAGAGCATAAAAGAAAAGAGCATAAATTAAAAGCATAAACATAAAAGAAAAGGCTAAGAAGCCATTAAAAACAATAGCTTTTATTTATAATTGGTGGCTACAACTATGCATAAAAGAAGAGATCCATTACAAGAAACATAAATGGGTATTTATACAAGTCTAAAACCCTAATTTCTTTTTATGGAGCTACCAAAAATGCTCTTGACGGCCTCCAAGTCATCATTAATGTTTAATTAATCTCCCACTAATATGTGCTTCTGCTTTTAAATGTTGTCCATTAGCAAGTGGGTAAATATCTCCTCCATGTTGATTTAATTCCTTCTTTTCTTCATTCTTTTGGCTTCCACTACTTGTGCATGCATATATCCATGAATTCTCTTCTAATTTGCACTCAGTTTCGTACAAAATAAACTTAAATTGTGCAAATATATATTCTCAAAATAAATGCACACACAAAATGATCGTTTTTCCCAAATGTAGATGAGTGAATGATGATTTGAAAACACTTTTGTATTTTAGTTAAAACATGTAAAAATACTCTAAATATCCTTTATTTTAATAAAAGAAGATTAAGCATGAAAGTAAAAATATACATTTTTATATGCACATCACCCTAATATGACTAATTTAAACCACATAGGCTGTTGGCTTTTGATACCATTATCAGAACTAGGTCAGCCCGTAGCGGAAGAAATGAGTGAATTTAAAATAAAATACCACCATGGATCTTTATTGGGCCTGTGTAGTCTAATTTACTTATAAAATTTCTAATTTTTTTAATATAATCATTATTTTATTTAGATATATAATATAGTTTTATATTATGTAATTAGTGTTATATTATATATATGTGTGTGTGTCATACACACACACACATATCTTGAAAATGAATTTCTTTTTTTTGCTATTTTATAGATTACATAGTACAATTAAATAAATGGCCCAACAATAACAGTTCTACATATTGCATGAAATAAAATACAACTTTATATATCATATAACTACTTGAGATGTTGCACATAACATTCTTCCAATGAATTTCAACAACCATCTAAGCTTCTTTAAATCATTCATCTTATCATATCAAGTCTTCCACTTATCCAATAGTTCTATTATGTCCACTTATTTTGTAGCCCAACTTATATCTTCCCTGTGCCTGTAGCGCATTATGTGACTTTATGCCTCTTATCTGTTCTTCTCATGCGGCTTCTTGCCAAAATATAATTGCCTTCATGTGAGTCTTTTGTCCAATTCACGTGCATTGTTTGAGATTTCCAATCAGCGTTTCATGGTGATGCTTCGATGAATAATCCCAAATTCGATTTTCCTTCTCTTCCTATAACTTTTTTTTATCAAAAGAAAGTATAATAACAAAAGGATAAAAAAACGCCTTTCTCCGATGGCACATACAAAAACGGCGAAGCATATGAAGGACATATGCCTCCCAGACGCAAAGATAAGAGACAAACAGAGGAACAGTAAAAACAAAAAACGGCCACAACAGCCAGAAACAGAAATACAGAGATATAGAAATAGAAACAAAAACCACCAACAATCACCATCCCGCCTTTACCCGAAGTTAAAAGCCAGACCACCAAGCCAAACCACAAAGAAAGCAAACCGAGCTGCGGCATAAGCAGCCAAACCAGAGAAAGCCAGAAGCAGACAATCGACTGATATGAAGAGTCAACCCAGACTAACCAATATGGATCCCACAGAAGAATCAGAGCAACACGGAAAAAAGGAAAGATGATCGGAGAATCCACCACTCATCGAACAACCTCATCGAGCTCCGGCAAGGCCACCGCCCAATGAAGATGACCAACGATCCTCGTGCAGAACAAGACAAGGAAAACAAACACCCTGCCACGAACTGAAAAGGACAAGGCCAGACTAACAAAGATGCTACCAACGCAGTCCCAACCAAAGAGACAGTAGAACAGAAACAACAGCCATCCATAACAGCACAGCAGCCACACAAACACCACCACAAAAACCAGAACACTAAAAAACCAGGCATTGCCAACCAAAGCTCTCACCGGACCAAAAGCAAAACCAAAGATACCTGGATAAGGAAAACTAGCAAACACATTAACCAAAACGGGGGGGAAGGGGATAGTGAGCGCCGGATAAAGGCCTGCGACAGCATGACAATATTCAACCTACTCCCAGTCTACCGGAAGACAGAGCACATGAAATAGAGAGGAGACCTACAAGCTGCTCAGCACGGAGACTCAAAGGACCCCTGAAAGGTCTACCACGGAACGCAAGGAAAACGTCATTCATCACACGCCGAATAATGGATGTAGGATCCATAGGCGAGCTCTCGAAGGTTGCCTTGTTCCGTGCACACCAGAGTGCCAGCAGATGAGGCATGGAATCAAACGGAACACGATAGAGCGAAGAGATTTCCCAGAGCTCCCAGCCCACCAGTTACTCTGGAGATCAAAAGGAGATCTGACAATACGTCGAACACCAACAAGGTTGCCGAAGTAATTCCAACAGGATCTGGCCGAAAAACCATCAAAAAACAAGTGGTTCAAGGATTTCGATTCCCCGTTGCCACAACATCTACAACGGGACACGAAAGGGATGCCGATCTTTTGGAAATTCTCGTCAAGTGGCAGTCCATCATGCAGAATTCGCCACATCAGAATAGAGACCTTGGGTGGGATACGCGATCCCAAATGAATGAAAACACAGGGCGAATGGGGCTAGAGATCCTAAGCGACGACCAAGCTTTCATAATGGAGAATGAAGCGCCATCTCAACCTGTAGAACCACCATGAGAGTCAGAAAATGGCTTAACCGATTGCATGTGCTTCCAGGTCTCACTAGCATAGGATGGAGAACCTGAGAAATTAGAACCCGCAAGCCTACGGTACTTAGCATGAAGGAAAGAAGCCCATAAAGAGTTGTTAGCTCCAAACCGATACCATAATTTACAGGCAAAAGCTGCACAGAGGTCCTTAGGATTACGAAGACCCAAGCCACCTTCGTTTTTTGGACGACACACCGCATCCTACGACACCCAGTGGTGCCGACTGGCGTAGTTCTTGTTGCCCCAGAAGAAAGACGAAGATAACGACCGATACGCCCGGAAGAAGGAAGAGGTCGGGGTCATAGCCACGAATATATGCGTACCCATCGAATCTAAAACAGATTTGATAAGGACAAGTCTACCAGCCTGAGAAAGAAGAGACGCATTCCAGCGTAAGATCTTACCCCTCACCTTATCAGCCAAGGGGTCAAAGAAAGCATTGAGTTTTCTACCTCGGTACAGGACAATACCCAAATAAGGTAGAGGGAGGGTTGTTTCCGAGAAACCCGAAATAGTCTCGATCCAGGTAGCACGAGATGGAGACAAGTCCTTCGCATGGACGAAGCAACTTTTGGAAGGGTTAACGAGTTGACCCGAGGACCTCTCGTATTAATGAAGGAACCGTAGTAGCCGTCGGACCGAGGAACGGCTGCCGTTAGAGAAAATTACAATGTCATTTGCAAAGGATAAGGAAGAGATAAGGGGGCAACCCCTCGGAATCCCGAAGCGCTGGACCTGACCGAAAATAGTTAAAGTTTGGAGACCTCGGATGAAAGCCTCAGCCGCGATCACAAAAAGAGAGGGCGAGAGTGGGTCTCCTTGACGCAGACCCCTACCCGCTTTGAAATAACCATTAGTCGAGCCATTAATTAGCACAGAAAACCAACAGTTGGAGATGAGCCTCCATACCAAGTCAATTAGGGGTTCCGGGAACCCGAAAGCCCTTAAGACCTTGATGATGAAAAACCAGGACATGCTATCGTAAGCCTTAGCCATGTCTAGTTTGAAGACAACATTAGAACCCCAGACTTTTCGATCAATCTGGGAGATCAGTTCTTGAGCCAAAAGGACGTTATCCGAAATCAAACGCCCCTTAACAAAGCCAGCTTGAGAGGGAGAGATAATGCGCTCAAGGAAAGGCGGCAAGCGATTGGCCAGAATCTTAGAAATAACTTTATTCGAAAAGTTGCACAGACTTATTGGCCGGAAATCCAAACAAGACCTAGGATTATCGCATTTAGGAATGAGAATAAGGTTGGTGGAAGACCATCCAGAAGGTAGAACTCCTTCGAAGAAAAAGGATTGAACAGCAAGGCAAAAATCAGCCTGAATAATAGGCCAGGTACTCCTGTAAAAAACACCATTATAGCCATCCGGACCACTGGCACTATCCTTGCTCAGAGCAAAGACACAAGCACGGATCTCCTCAGTGGATGGGAGATCCGCGAGAAGGTCACTTTCCGGAGAAAGAACCACACGAGGAATGAATGTTAGGAGAGCCGGATTAGAGACCGAGACAGACGGCGATCCTAGGAAGGATTGGAAGTGGGATAGAATGGTATCTCTGACTTCCTCAGGCGAAGAAGCCGTAGATAGATCCGGCCGCAAAATCTCACGGATCGTGAGAAGGTTGTTCTTTTTACATATAGAAGAGTGGAAGAATTTGGAGTTCGTATCACCGACGACTACCCACTTGATCCTAGCCTTTTGACGAAGGTAGTCATGCTCGATACGAATTTCTGAAGAGAAGATGGTTTGAGCAATAGCCCATGCCTCCTTGTTAGCCACCGTTGGGAACTCATCTAGCAAGGATTCGGCTACTATAAGAGATTCTTTGGCCATGCAGACGCGATCGAAGATGTTCTTAAATACCTGAACGTTCCAAGTCTTAAGGCATCCCTTGAGACGCTTAAGCTTACGACCGAAAATAGCACAGGGAGAGGCAACAATAGGATCGCTCCACGAGTTAGCTACCACTTCAAGAAAAGAATGGTGAGTTCTCCAAATACTCTGGAAGCGAAAGGAAGATGGCCTCGAGATAGAGAGAGGAGAACAGCGAACAACCAGGGGAGCATGGTCAGAGAAGGACCGATGAAGATGAGCGATCGAGAAAGAAAAAGGGAGGCAAAGCCAATCCTTTGACCCGAAAACACGGTCAAGTCTAGACAGGATATGGTTCGGTCCCTCTTGGTTGTTAGACCAAGTAAAGGCAGAGCCAACAAAGGGAAGCTCAGATAGGCCAGAGCCGACAATGAACGAGTTGAAATCCGCCATCGCTACACGGTTTATGGCGGCTCCTCCCCGTTTCTCCGCTTGGCAAGCGACGATATTAAAGTCACCGCCAATGACAGAAGAAGAGAGCCCCAACGAACCAAGGCCTAAAATATCGGACCAAAGAACCAATCTTTCCGAACGATCGCATTTGGCATAGACCGCCGATAAAAGAAAGGGGGAACTAAAATAAGGCGAAGAACAAATCACTGAAAAAAGCTGAGAGGAATCGAAAGCGGCACGAACTGAATGGGATTTGGACCATAAGATCCAAATTTTTCCAAAGACATTGGCATAGCCGCCGCTAAAACCTAAGGATAAAACGATGTTGGAGATACCTTCCGGGGCTATTAATGGTTCCAGAATAGCGACCAATCCAACAGAGTGCTTTCTAACAATGCATTTTAGCCAAGCCAAAGACGCATCATTGCCAATACCACGGATATTCCAGAAGAGCAAGTTCTCCATTAAGAGCGAGAAAAGAAAGGGAGAGGAGCAAGGGACGAGAACAGAACACCAACCAGAGGGAGACAGAAGGGCCTCAGACAAGGTACAGTGAATACCGAGAAGATCGATTGATCTGCTCGGACACCGCTATAGAGCGTGTGCGGATGGTGCGGGGGGTAGATGGGACTCGACGCGATCTGCGACGAAATGTCCGGGGACAAGGGTCGGAAGGCTGAGGAGAAGAAGACACCTCATCACCAGTCCCCGTTGAAGAAGACAACGAGGCACCAATCAGCGAAGAGGAAGGCGAGGAATTCCTAGAGATGCAATCAAGGCGCTCATTAAGGAGAGCAATTTCTGCCTTACTCATAAGTGGAATGGATATGGACAGAGAGCACGATGAAGAGGGAAGAGAGCAAGCCGAGGAGCAATGAGAGGTAGAGGGACCCAATTGATCCGAAGGATCATCGGGACAACGATAATAAGAGGGGAATCGATCCAATCGCATTCCAAACTTCTTTAAAAACCAAGAAGAATAAAAATGATCCGAATATAGGCCAGGAATGAAGGAGATGTAGCAACCAGAAACCAATAGAGTCGACGAGGCCGACGAGGAGGAGGAAGAAGAGAGAGGTGAATGGACATGTGTATGGGCGCCACCAGGTTGCAGCCCATGTTGCTGTGGGAGTCTTACCATAGCCGGACTGTCACTAATCAAACAGCCCCGCGATACAGGTAAGAGTCGCGAAGCGGGCCAAACAGAGGTAATAGCAGAGCAAAACAATGAAGGCTGGCAATAGCTCAGTCTCTCCGTATAGTGGTCAGAAATGGCCACTATACGACCAGGACGGGGAGATCGCCCGAACCAAACCGTCCAGCCCTTCTGTAACCTCCGAATGAACCCATGGACGTCGGACAAAAAAAATCTACAATAAAAAACCAAAGTCACTGACGACATAGAATAGTCCTCGTCATGACTCAACACAAGAAACCTGCTAAAGGGTTCCATCAGATCGAACCATACAAGTAGCCTGATATGGATACAACCGATGGGGCAAAAGGAAACCTATAAAAGGCACAGAGATCGACAGATCTGATGCAGGCAGCAAGACCAAAGGGTCCAGACGGATGAATCGAAATCAATCGATAAAACGGGACCTGACACACCCCCTGTCTCGGACGATACGGCAGTGTCAGGGAGCACACACGGACATGTGTCAATGCTCAAGCAAATAAGGCCGACCACATCGGTCAAAACTTTGGGGCCATGGATACTTTGTATTCCATTACCTTCGGTTAGACCGGTTTTATAAGTGGTCGTGCACTATGTCTCTTCCTATAACTGTTGTCATCTGCAACTCAAGTATCTAATTCTATATCAAGGTCGAGATGCAAAAACCAGAGTTCATGATTTTCCTTCGATGCTTGTACCATGATTGTGATCAAGTTCATCGGCAGTCGGTTCTTGCCATTGCTCTCAGATCCATGTCTTCGTTATACCCAGATTTAGTAGGATAGCCTTTGAAGATAATCAAGATTACTTACCTAAATCAATATAGAATTGGTACTTTTGATACAAATAATTGACAGTAGTTTCTGAGGAAGATAAGAACTTTTCATGCTATCTCCGCGGTCGCTGATCTCCTTTGTATCGATGGTTTTCCATCTTGTGACTTATTCGCTTTAGCATCAGATGCGAAAACCACCGTACAATTTGCATACCTAACCCTTTGTTCTAGATCTGACATTGTTACTAAAGCAGATTGTGAAACATGATTTGTTTGTGAAAGCGAGAGCGAGAGAACATAGTGTCAGTTGAGCCAATCCATTATAGTTCAAATTGGTTACGAGATCTATTGTGTTTCATTTGAATACATAGTAACCGAATTGAACAGATTACCTCATGCCTCTTATCACCGTTATTCTTATCACCGTTATGGAGTTTCTCTCTCTACAAGAGAGTTGTGTGTGCATGTGTAACATAGTAAATCGTGCGAGGTTTGACATGTCCGTGCACAACGGACATGTTAGACCCTTTAATGTACAAATACATCGTCCGAATGTATGCTTATATATTTTAATGTAAATATATATATATATATAATACATATGTGCATGTATATATTTATAAACTTATTTTATTTTATATAAGTCATATATATATAATGACATTTATAAATGTATATATATATATAATTATTAGATATATATATATATAAATGTAAAATCGTTTAAAATATGTTATAATTTATTTATTTATTCATAAAATTCAAAAAAAATTGCATTATTTAATTATTTAAATAAACATATTATATATATACACTTATAAATGATAATATATATATATATATATATATGTATATGTTAATACATAATAAAATGTATATATGTAAATATATAAGAATTATATATGCATATACATACATATATATCTAATATTGCTCACAGCAAAATAGGTTATTTTCAATTAAATTTTAAACATTTAATATATTGAATTTCGGTTCGAAAATTAATTAGTATTAAATTAAAATTAATTTCAACAGTATAATTTTGAATTTAATATTTTATAAAAATCCATATTATATTTATTATTTAAATATATTCATATATATTTAATAATTTAAAATCAATTTTTAAATTAAATAATTAATTTTGCAAATCTATATAATATTAATTTATATTATAAAAAAATTGCTGCCAAAAATATATTAAGCATAAATTTAATTTTATAAAATTTAAAACTTATTTTATATGATATATATTTTAATGTTGTGAATTTATGAAACTTAATTGATTTGAATAATATTAAGAGGGAATTAGGCATAAGGACAAACTTTGAAAAAAAATTAGGCTGAAGGACACAAAGTTTTATTTTTGGGCTGAAGGACAAACTTTGAAAGAAAATTAGGCTGAAGGACAATGCTAAATATAGTAGCATTTTGTACAGTGCAAACATTGTACAAAATGCTAATTATAACTAGCATTATATCCAGTTTTACATTGTACAAAATGCTAGTTGTATTTAGCATTGTCCTTCAGCCTAATTACCTTTCAAAGTTTGTCCTTCAGCCTAAAAATGAAACTTGTTGTCCTTCAGCCAAAAATTTTATGAAAATTTATCATTGTGCCTATTTTCCACTAATACTAATATATATATATATATATAATTTATATATCAAAATGCTTTTTAGATATAAAAGTATTTATATAAAAAATTTAAACATATTATGCAAGACATAGCATTTAATATTTAAATTATCAAACATATATGAATTAACTAATATATTAAATTGATTTTAAATAATAATAATAAATGTTATTCTTTTTTCCCGTGAATATTAAGAAGCATATATATATATATATGTTAGAAAATTATTTTAAAATACATAAACATACAACCATTCTGAATGTGACAATATAATGATATGTTATATTCGTCACCTATCGATCTAAACATCATATAATATATGAATATAATAAGTAATCATAGATCAAAAACATACCTTCACCAAAGCCTATTGAATACACGTAGAAATGAAGAGATTGACTCCTTAAACTATATTCCAATTTAGCAAGGTGTTTTCTCCTGAACTGATTAGCATTTGTTTTTATTTGGTTTGAGGTTGAAAATGGAGGAGAGGGTGGGGATAATTTTCAGCCATAAATGGGGTAGATAGAAGCTCCAAAAGGTTATTGAAATGTAGGTTATGATACTTTTATAGAGGAGAGAATGTAGAGATAAAGTAGGATCTAGATCCTCTTATTTCTCTTACTTATTATCTTACGCTTATCATGTCAAAACCCAAGCCTCCTTGCCATCATATGGCCGCACCAACTTGATCATACCATGGTTGAAATGCCCTTTACCCTATATAGGCTTCAAATCAATTTTTAGCCCGATCAATATTTAATGCATTTTAAATCCACTTTAGACGCGTATCGATATTGTATATTGTTTAGTATATTTATAACTATTATAAACATATTTATTAATATTGCTAAAATAATAATTAATTTAATTAATTTATAACAATTAAAAACTAATTAAATATTTGGTTAAAAGAATATTCAACGTTTCGGTTGTGACTCTTTAGGTGTTCGGTCAGCGATTAATATCTAACTATTCGAACATTAACGTTCACACGTCACTTAACAGATGGTGTAATATTTTGGCAAAATTTATCGCTTACTTGGTTTCGGTAAAATTCAATTTTACTTTGTTAAGGGTTACTCGATTATGATAATTATTTACACAAATTATCTTCGTTAAAACTATATCATTTTGGACTTATGAAACTTGATAATGGCCAAAATTCCAATATCTTCCATATTCAACTCTATAGTCTAAACACAAAGTCCTTGGTTCAATAATAACAATTATTATTAACCAAATGCTCTGACCAAAGACTTTGATTATGAGTTGACATCGGTTGACCGAAATACTAACATCGTACAACTAAGGAGACAAATCCTCTCTTGAATAGCGTTTCACTTCCAATTCTTCAACTCGACCCAACTATAGTCGCTCGATGGACGTCATGCCACGATTTAATTATAATTAGAGCTGAGCTTCTACATTGAAGATAAAAAGTATTCTCAAGTCAAGAGAACCGTGTAATTTTGTCACATCAATAATTTCAATTTGACCTTAGTTATATTAACCAATAAAAAATTGTCAAGTGGATCATTTCATGGTTATCCAATAACTATCAGTACGTAACCCTTTGGTGCCCCCAACAGTCATGAGTAATACACTGCCCAACATTTAAATAGAATTATGTACTCTAGCCTCTATGGATGCATCGATATCCAGTCTCGACACATCTTGAATAGGGATATTTAAAATTATATGTTTATTTTATTGTGATAAATCACTCATGGTTACAACGCATTATAAATACTACCACAAAACATACCATTTATAAATTTTCTATTAAATATACTTTTATTTAAATTAATTAATTAATACAACATATTATATCAAGTATATAACAGAAAGAAAACACATTTTATTTCGAACAAGAATGGCTATCGAGTTAATATATGTAACAAATCACATAATTGCCCCTAGAGCGTACTTCTAACTCTATCACATCGATCCATCATAATTCTGGAAAACAAAGTGGAAATAGATTTTATACATCAAATTAAATAAATTCTAAATGTAAAGTTGACTCTAACATATAAGTACGGCTAATAGCTCCACATTGTTGCATAGTGGAATGCAAAAATAGCTCCAAAATATAGTATATGAAAGTGTTATCCACCTACTCATCCTCCCTGCAGCTCCATGTGTTATCCCATACTTATTATCTCTAATCTACTCACTTAAGAGTACTCAAGGTAATAAGAAGCAAAGTATTAAACCTTGAGTCAAACAACAGTCTGGTATAAACAATCTATAATCTTAAAATACTATAAATATCGACATAGAAAATAGGACATGAGGCGTCGAGAATCATACCTGACATGTCTCTACATCCAAAAAGTTAGCAAATAATATCGATATATGCTAGTATATTACCATATGGGTCTACTATTACTTAAAGTACAGTAAAGGGTGTGTAGGTATACTATGTAATAATATCTACATCATGTGGTATCCATATGAAACATAACAAACATGATAAACATAGCAACCATTAAACAATCTCACATATTTCAACTCAAATTTCATTGGCTATAAAATAACTGATGTGATCCCCCGTAATGATCAATGACTACTTATCATCGCAGTCTCATCGATGCTTAATCCATGCCATTCCATAAGGCTAGGAAACTATACGACCCAATATAGGTCCATGGTTAAACAGATCTCCCTGTATTGATCTACAATGAGCATCCCCACCAATCCCTCATCTCGAGCATACATAAAAACCTTTAAGTTATTTATGATCCCTTCGGCATGTGTCCTAATAGTAGAAACCCCCGTATGTTCTACTTTACAAGATCACTCCGTATCGAACTTGTCTCCTTGGACGATCCTAGTAGAAACCCATGTATGTTCAACTCTACAAGTCCATCACATATCAAACTTATCTCCTTAGACGATCCAAGTAAAAACCCCACATATGTTCTACTCTACAAGTTCATCCCGTATCGAACTTGCCACCTTAGACGATTTCCCAAAGGCTGCAAACACTTTCTAATTGAAGCGTTCGATCTAATTCACTCACGTCGTCGAGTCAACGAAGCTACATAACTTCCTTGGTTGCTACTTAATTCTCCAGCTCAACTTGAATTGTCCCCGAAGTCATCCCATTCTTGCTCCAAGTCAATCTCCAAAATCCTAAAGCATCTCCTGGGTCTGCCCTAAAGCAACTCCATGTTATGCTCGGTTCTTCTCATGACCGGCCCAAAGTGAGTGAACCACAGTACCATTGCATAAGACTCGGACCCAAAAACTTTCTCATCACATAACCCCCGACCATTATTTCATGTTCGGTGCCAACACCCGGAATGAAGCCAACACCGTGCAACTTCACTGCTAGACCGAACCACCCATCGACAACTTTTCTTGTCTGGTCTTCCTACCACCGACCCGAGGTCTCCATCGAACCAACCAAGCATCGAGCCAACTTCTTACCAGATCGAAGCTTTCACAGCGATTCCTTCACCTTAGCCAAGAACTATTAACGAACCAACCCTATGTCGAACACCATTTCCCAAACCAACTTCATATAGCATTCCAACACTTCATCTTTCGCACTATTTGATCGTTGCACTTACAACTTCATTCCTTGGTAACACCAATGCATCACTACAACTCTAAACATTTTAGATTTGATCCGTCAAAGTTCAACTTTGTGTTTACGGATCTCCCATCCATTTTGTATTGAATCAGAGAGTGCATCACTACTCCTTCTACATAAAGACCCCCAACTATAGAATCGATTACCAATCGTAATTCACTTCGATGAGCGTTTTCAAGCATTCAAACATACAAGTAACATTCAAATATACAAATATAACACATAAACTTACAACAACAACATGCAACCATCATTCAAACATGTAAATATACATCTAACCATAGCAATTTATCCCCAAAACATGTTTATAATCTAACATATTATTCATATGAACAATTATACATCAAAACAACATGTTTAAATCAATTTAAATTCATTTTTATTTCGGATTTAATTTCAAAACATCGACAAAACATACCTTTGAAAATGGATTCAAAACACATCAAAACCTATAAAAACATATGTAACATGTTTATAGATGATAAATCACCTACAAATTACATAAAAATTGATGAAAAACATGCAAATCAAGATGGATCCGAAAATTACAACAACTATCCCATTAAAAATCATAATTTTAAGTTTGAAATCTTTTTTAAAATACTTTTAACGTATATATCACCAATTATAGTAAAGTTAGAGAATAGAAGCATTCATCTATGGTGTAATATCGACAAATATCACTAAAGAAACGTAGATTCGCCAAAAACAGAAGTAGATCTGGATTTGGGCAGCAGCAACACGCTTCCCGTAGCACAAATTTTAAAAAATAAAAAGCCCATTGCAAATATCTTATCTATTCCCCTCCTAATTAGATGGTTTATAGTAATTTTATTGAAGGAATGATGGAATTTTGGTAGAAGAAAGTAAATGAAGGCTATGAAGGGTAAGAAGATGTTTAGATATGTATTTATAGTGGTTAGTGGCTCCTATGGAGGCTGTCCTAACCCTAAAATCGAAATGCGTTAATGGATGGTAGTAATCACCCTTTAACTACCAGATGATCTGCCTAAAAACTGTCAGCATTTCAAATAACAATGTCTTCTAACCCATAAGTTTAAAAATCTATTACGACCACTCAACGGAATGGGAAACCATCATATATTTCATTTGAAAGTGAGTTGTAATCCTAATCCGGCTCTTATCAAAATTTAAAGGTCTTACAATATTTTTCAGGATCAGAATTGTCTAATAAAAATTCCAAGGGTAGAAAATATCACTAGTCAGCATTTCCGATAGTAATATTACATTTGGACTCAATTTGATTTTAAAAATAAAAATTTTACGATTCTCTGATACGTAAAAATGTGGGTCATTACACATAGTCATACAGTTGTTAACATCAAAACAATAAGTTTGTTCCTAACATGCTCCCCTTTTTGATAATGACAACCGCATGACTTGTATAAACAAAATAGACTCTCTTTAGATATATGCTCCCTCTATACATGTGCACTCTCCTAATTTGATACAGGGAGAGTTTTTTAGTTTAGACTTTAATATAATTAAATTTTATTTTGATTATTGTATGTTATATTTATTATTGAACGTAGTATTTGCACATCCAAAGCACTAATAGTATCATACGGTATACAATTATATATATTAATCTAAATAATATATAAACTACGATGACAGTGTATATATGTGGTCATGGGGATTTATGACCACATGTTATATATTTAAAAATCTCATATATGCAATGTGTATATATTTGTAGCATGTCATATTATGTCTATGTGCGTATGTGTAATATATGTGTGTGTATGTGTGTGTGTTGGGCTTGGCCGTATTAATTTAGTATCTATAGTTAAATGATAAATGAATTATGTAATGTAAATGAATATAAGTATGTAGACTTGGATAAAAGAAAACAGTGGTTTTTTTTCAAAAATTTGAAGTACACAGATATAATATATACATATATAAAACAAAAGAAAAGAAATAGTGTTCTCAGAAAATTAAGTGCACAAATATAATATATACATATATAATTTATAAATATTAAATTGCAAAAAAATAATAATGTATAAATATTTAAATTAAAAATTAAATAAAAAATATAACTTTGTCAAAGCATACTATATGTATGTATGCATGCATGCATGAACGTGTGTGTAATTTCTAAATATATTAAGTTAGATATTTTATGCATATACATGTCATATTCAAATATATCATCATTTAGATAATTTCAAATACATACATATACCAATGACAATAACTAGTACAATGTTCTATAAGTTTTATGTGTATACTTTATGTTTGGCTGGGATAAAAAACAATCTTTTTATATATATTTCATATTCAAAAATATATCTATATAACATAGCTAAATAAAATATGATGTGTGTGAGTTTGATTCAAAACATTTTTTAAACATGGCTGAAAGGTCATGTATACAAGATATCATTATTTACCTCTTTAATCAAGTCGGTTGTTAACAATTCTTATTTTCATTTGTCAAGATTTTTCCATTTTGGAGTATGCCTCCTTTCTCCTCCTAGCTTGATTTGCAATGCCAAGCTATAGACTCCAACTTCTCCTTAATGGAGGCGGGGGTTTTATTTATAGGAAGTAAGAAAAAATGAGATAAGAAGGTTGTATTTACAACCACAAAATGACTATAAAATATCTATTATTAATAGTCCAGTTGGATTTTCTTCACTTTCTTAACAATCGCTTATTTTGCCTTCGTATGCATCAATTCTTCTATACGAATTTAAAACTAAATATGTTAATCAAAATCGAGCTGGGTCTGTTAATACTGTAAATATTGATTTGTTTATAATGATAGGAGTTTGAAAAGAGTGCAAAAGAAGGAACTTTAACATTCTCTATAAAAATATCTCAGAGAAACCTGCATTTGTAAAAACTAAGGGAGTGTGCATTTGTGATCAATGGCCAGCTAGTCATGTTACCTATTAAATCGTCAACTTGGAGGGATCATTGGTTCGTTCTTTCTTTTTTACCTCTGAAAAGAGCTACGTGTGCCTTGGTGCGTTTAGAGAAAAGCAAATTAATACTTTTATGGTGTGTGAAGATGTAGATGTTTAGAAATGAAATATGGTTGTATATGATTGCATTTCTAATACCATAAAAATAATAATCTAAGTTAAATAAATTTCTTTGTGTCTAATACCATTAATATATTGTGTCACTCAATTAAGCTTCACTATACCAATCGATTTTGGCACATTACTCATCAATTATTTCTTTAGTATGACAAAGTTCAATCCGATGGTGCTACGACGTCATGTCTGCCTAAGATGATTTTCTTAGATGACTTGTAATGTGAAGATTTTTCCTCGCTTTCTCACTCAAACGAAAGCATAAAGAGAAACGATGAAATAAGAGTAATACAATGATTCCCCTAACAGATTACATAGAATTGAGAATAATTAAAGTTTTACCGTGATGGTATTTTTTTTTATGGAGCCACCCAGAGGAAATTAGATTACTTTCGGCAACACACCAAAATATATGAATGTTTTGCATGTTAAATCTTCAAGAGCTATTTTTGAAAACAACATAAATTTTCAAATAATTAACAATCAAATTACTCAAATCAAAACTTATCAAAAAAGGACTTCAAATTAATTAGCATTTTGACATCAAATTTTAAAAGGATATATACAGAAGCATTAGTAATCATACGGTCATACTTGAAAAAGAGGTTTTGCATCAAAGGTCTCTATTTTTGTTGTTGTTACAATAAAAGTCCCTATGTATATGAGTATGTAAATCAAGTTCTTGTTTTTTTCTAAATCAAAAAGCGCAAGTAACTTGCGCTTTTTAAACATTAAAAAAGTTTCAAAATTTAAAAATCAAAATAAAAATAAAGCGCAAATCAGCTTGCGCTTTCTTGTTATAACTTTCAAAATTTTCAAAAATAATTTCAAAATCAGAAAGCGCAAACAAACTTGCGCTTTCCTGTTATAAAGTGCAAGTTAACTTGCATTTTCCAAAATTTTCTAAAATTTTTAAAAAAAAAATTCAAAATCAAAAAAATGCAAGTTACATTATATTTTCTATCAAAAAAGTGCAAAACGCCTTGCGCTCTTTATTTTTAAAAATAGAAACCAAATGTACGTATTCATTTCTGCAAGGGCTCTTCCTATAAAAACATCAGAAACCTTTTCTTGCTTGAAAAACTAAGGGTCCGTTTGGCTTGTCGTTTTTAGTTTTGTGTTTTCGTCAATACAAAAGCGCGTCTGTTGTATGTATTATTGAAAAACAAACAATTTTGAAAAATGAAATTAACATGTAAAATAGAAAACAAGTTTATTTTGTTTTTCGTGTTTCGAAAGAAAACAAAAGCACGGAAATAATCCAACTCTTTCGTTGTCTATTGGTGGTCGCAATGACTAAAAATTATAAATCTTCTTCTCTTATTTCTTGTTATTTCTTAGTACAAGTTGAAAACACAAAACTCAAAATACAAAATGAAACCAAACGGACCCTAATTAGTTGAAAAACCAACAACAGACAAAACCCAAGAATTCAATTAGGTGTTTTATAAAAAGTAAAAAATAAAAATCCCTCAAATCATGGTAATTTCTTACACAACGTAACTAAAATTTGAATAACAATTTACAATTTGCAAATTAGAGCATCATACATCAATATACAATGACATTTAACATCATAAACGAACTATATAGACAGATCATGCATTAATTCTCGCTAAAAATGTGAACCACAAGAGTCGCACTAAATAAATCCAGAACCTACATCGGAAAGAAAATCCGTGGAGTGTAGACCAAAATGTAAAATCTATAGACGAAAAAGATCACATAATCTAGTACAGCAGGTGGAATAATGAAGTCATGAAATTCAGGTTTATTTTGGGCATCACGGTAAAATTAAAAAACAAATACAAGGGGAAAAATATACAAGGCGGATACTAATATACAACCAACAACGACAGAAAATACAGTATAGATCCCACATAAAGAACACTTTCAAAACAAGGTCAAACTTCATCAACCCACGTCTTCTCTTTAGGAAAATCCAACCTTAATTACCATTTTTTGACCTTTAGGGTTTTCCACGCATGACCATAAAAGATCCTCTGGAGCATCCACATCAAACTATATAACTCATATTGCACGAACATAACTATTACTTTACCCAGTCAGGGATAAGGCGCTGAACTAGTTCAGGTGAAACACCATTAAGCTCTATAAAAAAAATCAGGGATAAAATTGTCAGTAAGTGCCATAGTTTAAAAAAAAATGGTGGTGGTGTACTAGAGAAGATAGTTCACCTTGAGGTGTGAAGTTAAACAGTGGAGGAAGAGGGTTTCCATTTGGCAGTCGTGTATTAGGGTTTCTCAGATCATCAAAGAAAGGATGAGCACATGCTTCCAACTGCACACATTATTCAAAAATATGCCCCTTAAAGATTTTTATCTTCTACAAGATAAAAATATTAATCAATTTGAATTAAGCAACATAAAACCAAATTCTTACTGCTGTGGACCGCAAGTTTGGTGAATACTGGAGCAGTCTTGATACGAGGTCAACAGCCTCCGGAGGCATTCTCTTTTGAAAAAGCTAAAATAGATGTCATGGATGATTTAACATTGAAATATTCATATATCGAACTTCTTATCTTTGTACTCTATATATTATGTTCTCGTTTGTTGTTACCTTGTGCCATGGATGAGCCTTGATCTGCGGAAATCTGAATTCTGTGTAATTAGGATTCATGCATTTAATCTCTTCTCGAGTTGGGGTGCCCAAAACCTGTAATATGAAAAATATAACAAATAGACAAAGCGAAAACAATATTAAATTAGTGAAACAATATATTTAGAATATACAAAAGCTTGAATAATAAAAGGTTACAAACCTTTATAATCTCCACTAGCTGGTCAACACCACTCTCTCCAGGAAATATAGGCTGCATATTCATTACTTGCCATATTTAGTAAAAATATCAAATTATGGGAACAATAAATGAAAGAATATAACCATTTGGTATGTGGTAAATAAGCAAGCAATACATATCATAGCAAGTTAGAAAGCACAATACTGACATAATATCTGTTCAACAAACATGAATTATGGAACAACTATATATTGACATGTACAGGCATTTTCAAGCAAAACCAACAATGAAACAAAAAAAATACTGCAAGAGAAATACGTTTACGAATTGTTGTTACTATTTAAATGGGCACAAAAAGCAGCCCAAATAGGCAACTGAAGAATTTTCATCCCCTTGAGTGTAGATGGTTTCCCAAGTAAGCTTTGACTTATAATTTCTTCTTTTAAATACAGTTTCTGCATTTGGTATCAGTTAAAGGTCAACAACTCTCTGGTCACTTTTTTTGTTTGCCCCCTTTTTGACAAAAAGGATGGGAAAACTTCCCAACCTATACATTACTGGTCATTGATTTACTCTTTGTTTTTTGGTACCAGGGTGGATATCCTAGTAGTAATTAAAAGTTTATTTTCATGAACATCTCTCTCTTCTCTAGTATGTGACAGAATAACGTTAGACAGAAGTCCATGCCAGAAAAAACAACTGTGTGAATCTGGTACCCAAGTAACATGATGGATGGTTGGCACAACTTGTCACACATTATAAGAGGATTATTTTTACTTCATAGAGAGGACAAGGAAAACATAAGGATTGACTGAAGAATATATAGCATTCTTAGCTGACACAGGTTCTTTAGAATCAAATAAACTAGCTCTCAAGAATAGCGTATATTCTTACATGTCCCAAGAGAAGCTCAGCCAGAACACAACCAGCAGACCACATGTCTATTGCGGTAGTGTATTCTGTAGCTCCAAATATGAGTTCAGGAGCCCTGTAATATCTTGAACATATATATGATATATTTAGCTCGCCCGGGACCTGAAATAGAGTAAATTAAATCTATAGCTAACAAGCTAATCACAGTTGGACATAAGAATGGTAAAATGATTGATTACTCACCAACATTTTGGCACTACCAAAGTCACAAAGTTTTACTTGATGGGTATGAGGATTTACCTGTAAGCGATATCAATATTCCAGTAAATTGATGGAGCAATGGTATATATTGAGGTGAACAAAATTAAGAAATAATTTCGGATGAAACAAGTTTTGCCAAAATCCACAGATTTCGGTTAATAGCATGTATAATCATTTAGAAACCAAGTAAACAAACCTTTTCTGACTCGAGCAATTTTAGTGATTATAACAAGAAAGAAGAATTATTTACACTATACAATAATAATTCTGTACAACACAAATGCAACATAATTATCACCCATTATTATTGGAAAAAGAAATCTAGAAGAAATGAAAACAAAGATAAGACAGTGGTTAAAAAAACTGCAAGGTATAAAACAAAAGAATGGAACTAAAAAATAGGAACTGAAACCTTTCATTTATTCCCTTTAAGTTGCAAGTATTCAATTTTTTGGCTATATATATATTATATAAAGAAATCATTCATTTGATCAAAGAATATCTAAAAAAACTAACATCAGTTTCTTGACATCCGAATTTGTCAAATACACTGAAACCTTTTTATCCAAATTCACTTTTAAATAGGAACTGAATCATCAGTTACACATCTTTATACAATACTAGCTAGTTTACAGGCAGGCTCGTGTGATGAATGAATATAATCATACTGGTTTGGTAGTGTTACGAGCTCTCTGTATTTGTTCAATGGTATTCGAGCTTTAAACTTTACGCAAAAATCAGAAGAAAATATCTTACAAGCAAATTTTGTGGTTTTATGTCACGGTGACACACCCCTACAACACCATGGATATAAGCAAGAGCGCGGCATATCTACAACAAAGGAAACAAAGAAAAGTTAAAAAAAAAACATAAACATCTTTTAACGTTGTGCTTTAAGCAGATTGTGTTGTTTTAAGGAGAGTCTTACTTGGTATGTGTATAGTTGAACAGACAAAAGAGGCATGTGTTGATTCATCCGATTATAATACTTTGCAACTCGATGAATGGTCTCAGGAACATATTCAAGCACAAGATTAAGGTACACCTCATTTTTATCTGTTGTCGAGTAAAAGTAGTGCTTCAGCTGAACAACATTAGGATGATCAAGTAAATGCATGACTTGGAGTTCCCTATTCTTGTAGCGTTTGTCCTGCAGCACCTTCTTGATGGCAACTGCTTCCCCCGTTTCAAGACACTTGGCCTGCAGAAGGAAAACAGCACACTAGCATAACAATAAAGGTTGATAGAGGGGGGAAAACAAGTAATAAAAGAAAGATGATATTATGACCTGAAATACTACACCAAAAGAACCAGTGCCAACCACACGTTCCGCCATGTATGAAATTGTCTGACAAATTAAAAGCATGAACTAAAATTAATTTTATAACCAAATAACATAAGCATGTGGGCAATGAAATATGACTAAGTCAGTATTCAAATTTTGTAACTTATTTGTTGAAACTCCCCAAATCCTTAGGCGTAACATTATATTTTAACCGATGTCATGAAGTCATGGCCAGATCAAGATAGCTGTGTAAAAAATTAGTTTTTAAATCACGTTACTGTATTTCAGAAACACTAAAATTAAACTTATTGAAAGTCTTGATTTATAGTTACAGTAAATCTGATCCTTATGCTAGTGTTTCATCAAGTCGAATTTAAAATAAATACAACATAAAATACTAAAGAAATCAAAAATATCTGTTATTATAAACAAAAGCCGTAAATTTCAACCAAGGTTCGAGAACTCGGTTTCAGTCATTCGAAATTTCTTTGATTTCGGTCAATTTCGAAAATTTCTGAAGTTTCGATTTTTGTTTTGGTTTCGGTCCTGATATCGCATTTTTGTATTTTTTTTAATGAAGAGTAATGATAAACATTGCAAATAAAATACAAAATATAGTCTATAAAGAGATAATAATATCATACAGAACTATTAAATAAATAAACACATATGCACATTTGATTTTGCCTAAACAACCCTAAATTAAAAATAAGTTAACCCTAAGTTAAAAATAAGTTGATCCTAATATAAATTACCTAGTCCATTATCAATTATCATTTTCTTTTAAACTTATAAAATAAAGGCCCAAACTAAATCCCCAAGCCCATTATCATTTACCTCATTCTAACACTACCCCAGATGATACTACATCAACTACTCATCCTCAAAGCCGAAAAAAATTACGAAAGGAAGAAAAAGCAAAATCGTGCTCGAAGTCGAGATTGATGTTCGAAATCGAGTCGTAGTATCATGCAAATTTTTGGGTTAGATTCTCAAGTGTCGAAGTCGAAGTCGAAAGATGCTCAAATGTCGAAGTCGAATCGATTATGAGGTAAGTCGATTTTTTTAGGCTAGATTCGGTCCTCTGTTTTTTGTGTTGTATACCCCATTTTCACTCTAGTGCAGCAATCGTGAACTTTTGATTTTGTTTTTCTGATTTTTTTTTAATCGACAAGTATCGAGACGAGATTTTGACCTAATCTCGTTCCGCCTCCGGCCGGAACCGAGTCGAGATGGCCGAAATCGCATGGTTCCGGCCGGAACCTGATATCTTGATTTCAACCATGCCAGAGAAAATTGTTCATAATACACATACCTCCATTACTTCGTATTTCTATCTTTGCCCCTGTCGTTACCAATTATTATCGAAAACAGGTATAATCATCCGGTATTTTATTTGCACACTACTTGATTTTTAAATTATTATTAACTTGTTCTATTTACTTATAATGTTTTTGGGCACAGACAATAGACATTTTGATTCATAAAACTCAATACCAATTTTAAATGTATGTAAACCAGAAGAAAATATTTAAAACTGATAAATAAAGGACCTAATAATGATCAATATATGCATTTCAAAAGTGCTTCCTGTAGATTCATGTAAAAAATAGGTATATATATATATATGGGCAATGATCAGCTACACCTCACTTTTGCTACATCCCAAATCCTCCGATTTCAATCACATGTTCCCCCTTAAATAATTATAGTTTCCCACTCATGTCAATTATATAATTATTTAAAGGGGAATGTATCGTTGAAATCAAAGGGGATTTGAAGCGTAGCAAAAATGAGGTGTAACCGATCCTAGCTCTACACAATATATATATATATACATATTACATATATATATATATAAACACACACACATATATATACATAAGTATCAAAAAGTAGAAAAAGGTATTGACATTATAGTGACTGTCAAAAAAGGTGTCGGAGATAAGTATCGCAACAAAAATTATTTGAAATATCTATCAATGAAATAAACTATATAACTAACGAAAGCAGAAAAGTCAGAAAAACAAATATTAAAAGATGGATGGACAATAACAAAAGCAAAAATGGTCGGAAAAACGTGTGCGTGCGTGTGTGCGCCTAGGTAGAATACAAAAGAAAAATTCTAAATTCTATACTTAAATAAGATGAAAATATGTTGTCGATATGAGGAAGTTCACCATTTATTGGAAAGAAACAGGGAAAAGAATCTTCTTACAAAGCTCACATTGAAAGATCAAAAATAACAATCTTATATCGTCGATATGATGACTTTATTGAAATGAAAAGAAAAAAGAATCTTCTTGCAAAGCTGTCACATTTCAAAATAATTACCATGGTACATACACCATGTAAAAAATATTACTGTTAAAAAGTTGACTTACTATGTTTGAAATTTTCGTCTATCTATATTAATTAACTGATAATAAGTTTGGGTAAAAAATTATATCAATTGATTCTTTTTTCAAATGTTGAAATTTTCATACTAGATGTTAACTGAATATCATACATTTTTGTGAATAATCTAAAATATATAATTGGCCTAATATTCAAATGGATATCCTAATTCATTGATTATCACTATCACTGATTACTTAATGCTAGAGCTTCTGATTTAATATATGTAAGTCATTTTAGTCATATTAAATAGAGAAATGTTAACGTGTGCCACTAAGTAATCCGTCGGTAATATATAGTTTTGAGTTTGTAGTTATTAGTTTTTTGTCCTTTAGTGATTAATTGATCTTTATTGGTGGTTGTTAACGTGTGCATAACCTTTTTAACTATGATGTTCTGGACACGTGTTAACATAAACTTACCAAATACAATATTCACAGTCACATTAAATATGTTTTTTTATTTTTATTCTAAGCATACGATGTTATCAAATATTTTTACAAATGTAGAAAAAAGTACATTGCAAGTTTTATTACATATTGATTGATTATACATTAGTTCCATAAATTTCAATATGGATGTCAATTAAATTGAATACCCACCTTAAAAGTCTTGCCATATGAGAATATCATATATCGAATTTGAAATCAACTTTTGGTTCAAGGTATCATGATTACATAAAGAATGCTGCTGATTTAGTAATTATAATGCCTCAAACAAGTAATATAAGACAAGTCTCTCTTACATTTTTCATTTGGTATCAAGCATGTTTTTGGAATAGTTAATGATCATTTTACAATATAAATGTGATGTTAAATGCAGTGAATACAAAAGACAGCTTTAAGTTCAGAACTCAAACAAACCATTATGTTTTTGATACATTCTCCAATTCAGTCAAAGGCTTCAAAATATTCTACGAAAGCAAAGAATTATGGACTATGGACTATGCAGGATTAGTAATTTTTTAAATAGGATCACTGAACAAAAAAAAAGTGATGTGATTCACATCCAGTAACTCATGATGAAATTTTGTGATGAGTTTGGGAACTAGACGAGCACAAATAAGATTTTTTGGCATAGGGTTTATGAAATAACTTGAACTCGTGTGAGGAGAGAAGGAATTTAGTGCTTGTATAATTTTATCTTAAATTATTAATGTAACTTCAACCACAAATATTAACGCTGTCTATAAATAAGATTTAAATCAGATTATTTTGCATTAAGCCAGTCGCATAGCCAAATTTGTGTTGTAGACGGTGATATCCTAAAGCATAATAAAATTGTTTACCTTGAAGTTACCATGATTACCAATTTTTAAAATGATTATTGGTACTCCAAAATTCAAAATAATTAATTGAGACAAAGCGTACCAAGAAATAAGATTTTAGTAATTAAGTTACACCATTTATAACTCATCGATAGAATCATAGAATTATGGAGGGCAGTGTGTTAGGGAACACGATTTTGGTAAAGATGGATTTTAGTATTAGGCTTGGAAAAAGAAAACATGTTTCAATTTTAGGCTTTGTTCATAACTTATTTTAAATATAGACCTGGTTTTCACTAGGTCGGGATTTGTACGTGCACAATTTTAAAGTGCACAAGCACAAATTTTATAGTTTGTGCTTGCGCACTTTAAAAATATGCAAGCGCAAAATTTATTTTTCAAAATTTGTGCATGCTCTTTAAAATTGCAGAAGTATGAAATGGTGACTTAGTGAAAACGGTGTTAATTTTTGTAATATGTTTTGACAAGGCCTAGTTGAAATAGGTTTTTTTTAACCTCAAACTTAATACTGAAATTTGTCCTTTCAGTAATTAAATGACAAAATTAAACTTTATCGGTGTAATGAAATTTTGACAACATTACTAGTTCTTCAAAAAATACCAAAACTAACAAATAGTAAAAATTCTCAAACCAAAGTAACATTTTCTTCAATGTGCTTAAGCTTAACTATTCTTGTTAGCAAACGAAACATTGAAGTCTTGATCAGACGAGTATAGTTTATGTGTGGCTAATGTGACAGCTAAGCGTGAATTATAATATAGTTCAATATTGAAGTGCTTCTATTGTATGCTCTTTGTCATACTGTTGCCAAAGGTGCACTTAGAACATGACACGTCAATAGTATCTATTTTCATAAGGTGTTGTGCATATGACAAGGCACATAAAATGACACGTCAATAGCTTTGCTTTGTCGCAATGTTTGTCATAAAAGATCAGAATGTAAAGCACTCTAGAAGATTATTGTAATTTCCAAATATTAAACACTCTAAAATTAACAAAGGGAAAAAATAAACCTGTTTTGGTTGACCATTTCGTCCACCAATTGTAGTTGAGATTATCTGACCTGTCTCTGTTCCATTTCCTTTCAACATTGTTGTTTCTGCAACCTACACAATCTGTTACAGTAAGTGCATGCAATTGAAATATATGTGTAAATAAGTGCATATAGAAAACGCATAGACCTTGTCACTTTGATCGTGAGCTTTATCATCTTTGACTGTCATTTCATGCAGTTCCTTTGGAAGATGATTAGCACCTGTTTCATCAGTTTTCTTGTTGAGATCTATATTTGATGTGCTAGCTTCTTCTGTGTCCAAATTAGTCGGTTGATCTGGTTCCTTATTCAGATCAACATCCATAGCTTCTACAACATCGGCCTCCGCTGGAATATCGATGGTTACATCTTGGTCAACTTTTTCTCTTCTGATTCCAGAATCAGCATCCTTCAGTAACGATGACTAGTTATTTAATAAACCAAGAGTAATTATAACAAATGAACATAAATATCACAATTGTCACCCTTATTCACACAAATGACAAACTGTAGAATTTTCAGGGAGAAATGCTATTACCTAGTGACAGGTCAGTAAATATTGATATTAATAAAGATGCACTAGATATTAAGTATGGACATTTGTCTCTCCAACCACTAGGAGTGTATTACCTCACACTCCTATAGGGAGCGCAAGAAAACAATTGTTTGTTTCAATGTTAGCATAATGTGCCGGAATTCAAATCAAGATAATGTGATGTTAATAGATCAAGAACTGCCTCAGGCAATTAAAGCAAATTAAGATTTCACACTGTCAATCAATAAAATTAACTTATATTGGGATTCAGGCAGAAAATATATACTTGTTGTCGAGGTTGTAAAAATCGCTAGATGGTGAGTCCGAACTAGAGACCAATCGTTTAGACCCATGTAATTTAATAAAATTTTAGATGTTTTATGTAAATTTTCTTTACAGTTGTATGAAATATATCTATATCTATTAGTCGAAATTTAATTATCAATTCTGAAGGTACAGGCAAAGTTTAAAATATTATATTATGTAGCATGCATTCATTCATTAGTGGGAAACATAATTATATATTCTGTGTATGTTGAAGACGAATGCTTAATCGTTGTAGATGAGGCGGTAAAGCCTTGCCTAACTACTGGAGCTAGATGAATGCCTAGGCTGTAAAACCTTGCCTAGCATCTAGGCAGGACTAGGCGGACATCTAGAAGGATTTTTACATTAGTGCCTGTTCTACTCGGCAATTGCATTATCATGAATTCAACTATTGTAAGAACAGGCATCTTGATATAAAAAGACAAAGGCAACTCATGAACCTAAAAGGAGAGAAAAACTGTGAAGAAAATACGAATCACCTTAGTTCAGTAATCACTTGATTGAAAAAAGAAAAGAAAAACTATGAAGAAAATACGAATTTTGTGGGGAAACCACAAACTATCATAATCCACCTTAGAGCAGTGAATTTCCCATAGAAACTCATTCGTGCCCATCAAAATTTTAGAACCAACATAAAGGTAGCTGGCAATTACAGTAAAACTTCAACATAGCAACAGCATAATAAGAAGGCATCCCCTCGTGTGTAAAGTAATTCGCAGAACCAACTATGATTAGGGATATTAAGGATAAATCTAAAAAAACAGAAGGAAAAGAGAAAAACTAATGTACCATGGCAATGTATCGGCAGTGAGAGCTAATGAATACTATGCCGATGGATCATGATTTAAATACAAATGAAGTACCTCATAAAAGCTAGTAATATTCGGAAAAGATATGCCTTTAACGTACCATCCAAAGAATGGAAAGGTTAATTCAAGAAAGTGCCAAAAAAAGAAATTTGGAAATATGCCGTTACAAGTAACCAGCCCAGCGTAAAGCATTCAAGTGCACCGATCAAAAATGTTACGTACACGTTAAGTATTCAAAAAGTTGAAATACCCTTAATTTGGTACTAGCGTATGTCACGCAAGATGTGCTAATGCATGCTTGTCATGTAAAAATGCAATAAAATATGAAAAACTGAAATGATATTTATGTACTTTTGAAGAAGGTTGAAACGAAGAACACAATTGAATCCTATACAATCAATTCCATGAATTAATAGGTGAGATGAGATTTGGCATATATTCATGACAAGCTAAGTAAATTTTAGCATTACATGGATACATTTCTAAAAAAGGGTTAAAGCAATATCTACCAAATTCTATTTTAAGCGCATGAATTAAACTATGCAGTATTAACTTATCGTGGTTTCTTGGCTATATACATTTGTTATTCCTCATATCCAATTGATGTCGTAATCAAGGTTTAAAAATTCCGATTTTCAATTCTGTTCCCGTCATTTGAAATTTTTGAAATTCTGGTTCCATTTCGAAAGTTTTTGGATATTCCGTTCCAGATTTTCAAGCTTTTCAAAAAAAATTACTTGTGAATCCTCCAATAAACAATATATAATTGTATACTTTTTAAACTACTGTTGGATAAAATTGTAATTATTATACCCACAAATAATCAAATCCTATTAGTGTTAAAACTTCATCGGAATATAACAAAAGCTCAATAAAAAACGGCCCTACTAAAAAAACAAAATCACGTCTTCTCTTTCAGACGATGAAAAAAAACTAATTCTATAATCCTAATTCATCATTGTCCTTGCTTAACGTCGCCAGTGCCTATTCGTTGGTCAATGTAGCATGCCTTTTCAAGCTTGATGTATGCCGTCTCTATATCTATTGTCTATGCCTAATATAGCCTACAGGTGATTTGAGTTTTTTATTATTTTTTATGTTGTTCACCGGAATGGAATTTTGGTGTGAATCATAAATAAACCTATAATCTCAAACCATGGTTGTGATCATAAATAAACCTACAATCTTTACTCGTTAAAAAGACAACTTCAAATATGCGAATGTGGCCTTGGCATTATCGATCATATGGAATTACCTCATTCCTCCATCAATTCACCCCCCCCCCCCCGAATAAAATAAAACAGTAAACGCAACTACATCATATTTCAATTAACTTGCAAGGGACTTCTTTTGGTTTGGCAGTTATTATTAGGATAAGGAACTCCATAACTTATTGGTCATAACTTTGAGGAGAGATACTTCATAATCTTCACTGACTTAAATTATGGAATACAAATGTTTTAGAAAGCACTTGCAGTTAATAAATTACATGCGTAAATTATGTAACAAAATTAATAACTTATCCAAATGGTGAAAACCAAATTGCATCCTTAAATTAAATTTTAATCAAAACAGACACCATCATAGATCTATGACATGGTTCCATACTCGTAAATTTTAAAACAAATCAACAGACCCTGCACTTGAATTAAAAATTCAAATATGACCAAAAAAACTATTTCTATTTCTGCCATTGATACTCAATGTTAAATATTGTTCGGATGAAATGGCTTATTGCAAATGGAGAAATGAATACAAAGGGAGAGGGGAGAAGGACGGAAGAAGGAAACAAGGATATGTAGTAGGAGAGAGGAAATTATAATTGCAATGTGAAATCTTAATCTAAAAACAGAAAATTACTAGATTCGTTGAAATTTTATGGTTTGTCAATATTCAAGCAAATCCATATATAATCAAATGAAGTTTAGGACAAGTCATTTCAACATTAAGCACTTAAGTATATTCGCTGATGAAGATAATATTTGTAATTCACTATGAGTAAATACATAGTAAACATTTAACGTAAATAAATTACTAAACAAATACATGCTATTTATTGAAGTCAATTTTAGTGTTCAATCATATCAATATTTCTTTCTATTTAAGCTCTTCTTGTGATATGGGTTGGTTTGAAGCTAACCTATCGGACCTGATTAGGAGATTATACATGTGCTTCGCACATAAGCATCATGTTTGTACATACACATCACACATGCACTACTAACAAATACATGCTATTTATTGAAGTCGATTTTAGTGTTCAATCATGTCAATATTTCTTTCTATTTAAGCTCTTGTGATATGGGTTAGTTTGAAGCTAACCTATTGGACCTGAATAAGAGATTATACACATGTGCTTCGCACATAAGCATCATGTGCTTCTTCTATATTAAACTATCCATGCATCACACGTGCACTATCCATGCATCGAATACCTCTTCTATATTAAACACCTATTCTATATTAAACTAATACATACGGCAAACAACATATATGTGCATGTGGTGTGTATTAATAGATACATCGGCTGATAGAAACTTCAAAAAAAAAACTCCATTTGTCCATCGTGCGTGGAGATACATTTGTAATTCTAATCATAGTCTTTATCAGGTTTGAATTTCTGACTTATACATTAAACTTTACTTGAGATCGGTTGTTTTAGTAACTCATGTTGTATCGCAAATGTAACGGCTGATTCAGTAACTACTTCCAATTTAATAGTGTACAAATAAATGATTGGAAGCATTAAAATTCGTATGTCCTTAAATAGTCAGTACAGCTCTTACTATATCAGGAAACTTCTATTTATGCGATCTCCAGTTCCGGTTAACAATTTTGTCAACAATACTGAAACTATCCCCATTTAGTTAAATTTAAAGATAATACTGAAATATATTTAATTAACTCCACTCCAAGGAAAGCTATTCTCTTCTTCCATTTATCATACTTTACTCTTTGTTCAAAAGAAACAAGAACAAGAAAAACATAAACTAATTGACATATCAACCCACTTAGTAATAATAGAGTACATTTGAAACCCCTGATTTTAAACTTCTAATTCTCAAATATTACATTAACGCATACACCATTGACTTCTAAATGTCCCACTAACTAATGAGCTGCTAACTAGCAACAGTAATTTGTTAAAAATGAGAAATGTATATGTCATCTGGGATAAATCAAATCCTACTCCACAAATGCAGTAAACAAGCAACTGATTTGACTTCATCAGAACTGAACTGAAAAACATAATCAAATTAAACGGAAAAACTAAAAAGAAAAGAATGAAAGCTAACCGGATCTGAAATCGAAGATCGGCCAGAAGCTATACTCTTAAGCCGCCGCATCATATGCATTTTTCTCCAGGAATAAATACAAAGGGGAAACCCTAATTTTGTTAGAAAGCTCTTGAGATTTTTCTCCTTTCTCTTCCCTCTAAATAAACAAATTTAATTCAATTTTCTTCGGGAGAAGAAAAGAGGGAAGAGAAAGGGAGCTCAATTATTATTTTCTGACAAACAATCGAAATAAAATATTCTTTATTTATCTGATAATAAAAAATTTATCGGTTTCGAGTTGATGGAAGCCGTTAGATCATGGAAAAAGAAAAATGAACGGTCGTGGACGTATGCCGAATTTACGGTTTTGACCCCAGCGGGATATACGGGACGTGAGTAATTGCTTTGAAGTTTGGGAATGTGATTATTTGTTTGAGATTTGAGTTGACCGTTGAATTATCAGTAGTTTTGTTGGGTTGGTACTTCAGATTTTAAATGACGGAAATATAAAATGGTTGATTTGGATGCCTTCTCTTATCGGATACATTTGTTTGTTTAGGGAAAAAAATGTTGATAGAAGAGGTTCAGTTGAGTGTTGTTGGCCTGTTGCAGCAAGAATGCAGGAAGAAAACTACTCTCTACATTGCAACTTTCTTATATGTATGCATAATATATATTTTAGATTAAGCACACTAAGATCGTATTATACTTTTTTGCGTATAATTGGAATTAAATTTAAACATGCTTTTAGTCTTATTATTATTATTGAGCTCTTTAATTGTATATGTTTGCGGTAATTTTTGAAATCCGATGAATGCTAGACAGAATGAGATGATGGTGGCTGTGTTTTGTGTTTTTACCGCTAACTGATTTTATTTTAAAGCGGAAAGACTAAAACTATTTCTTTATGACCATAATTGCTTACACCACTGCTTAATCTGGCAACTGGATGCATTTGAATTGTGGTAATTTCGCTTTCAAGTTACTAGTATAAGTGTATTACAGTGGAGTAATCGACCGTTCGAATTTGCAATTTTTTTTTTAAATGGTTATTACAATTACTCATATATTTTAAATGATAAACTTAGAATGGTAATATATTAAAAAGTAATTAGTTGCACTATTAGAACAAAAAAATATTAAATAACAAAACAGCAGAAAACAATTAAAATTAAGTGTTGAAAACCGTGTGTGTGAGAGAAATTTTATTTGTACACAATTTTTAGATACAAATGGTAACACAAAAGATCTTAACTATTAGATATCCCCTGATTTCCACTTGAAGTCAAAAGAAATCTCGCGATTCAAATCTATTATGTCACAAGTTGTGTTTTTTTGTATCCAAATAGTTAGCATGTGTGTGTGCGCGCACGCACGCACCCATGTGTATTTAAAAAAACAAGAGGAACTGATTGTTTATGAAGATGATAACAAAAGGGTGACGAATCGATGTAGTTATCTAAAATAAGGAGAAAATTGGTGAATGCATAATCTCAGCACACGAAGAACGAAGAAAAAAATACATTATTTAGAGAAATAGGAACATATATGTATGTGTGTGTACGCACGCGCAGTGCGAGAAGTGAAGATATGTTATTTAGTTTTCATACTATCTAATTATATAAACTACACTAAAAATAAACTTTCTACCATTCAGTCTGATTTTTTATAAGTATAATACAACAAATAAGAATATGTTTTGGATGGCATTTTAACCATAAACAACATATGTAAACATTGATTCAAACGTCAAGGTAAATATTATAATTTTAATTGCTAATACTAAAATTACTATTATAAAAAATACTATAAAACAACTTTTTTATAGTAAAATACATTGATTTTTAATTTGCCTTTTCAGTTCCTTCTTAATTTGATTTATCATTGATCTGACGGTGTCGAGTGGAAGGGTCGTTGCTAAACAAATAAAAGTTATTCTAACAACTGAAAATAGCTCTGACTATTTGAAAATAGCTATACTAGTCGCTGCACCACCGAAAGATCATATAACAACTGAAGTAAATGCAATCCCTCCTTAGTCGCTTCCACAATCATTATCAACTCGATATCAATAGTCAACAAAGCTACTATAGATGCAGTTTTGATCTCCATGAAATCGAGCCTATGCCAAGTGTAAAAACATAGCCCGATACTGACTTCTGTGCATCTCTATCCCCAGCATAATCGGAATCACAATAGTCTCTGAGAAAGATGTCGCCATCCACTCCAACATACAACAAGCCAAACGACGAAGTGCCACGCTGAGTATCCACTTCACTTCTTGCCAATGCTCTTTGCTTGGGTTAGACATATAACGACTCCCAACACTCACTGCATGGGCTAAATCTGGTCTCGTGCACACCATAGTATACATGAGACTATCAACAGCACTAGAATAAGGTACATCACCATATACCTTTTATCTTTATCTGATAAAGGAGATAAGTCTTTCGACAACTTGAAATGAGAGCCTGATGAAGTGCTAACCGGTTTAGCTTTCTCCATACCAAACTGAGTGAGGACCTTCTCGATGTACTGCGCCTGAGTGAGTCTCAACTCTCTACACTTCTTATCTCTGTATATCTCCATTTCTAAAATTCTTTGTGTTTTTCCAAATCCTTTATATCAAACTCCTGTTGAGCTCCGCTTTCAACTCCTTAATTCTGACCATACTCCGAGATGCAATCAACATATCATCAATATATATATGTGTGTGTGTGTGTGTGTATGAAAAGATATATCATCATCACACCTCCTAAAATAAACGCATTGGTCTTTGAAGCTTCTAGAGTATCCCTGTGAAAGCATAAACTTATTGAATCTCTTATACCATAGTCTAGGAGACTATTTCAGTTCATATAGAGGTTTGTTAAGTTTACAAACATAATTTGGCCTGCTACTATCAATGAACCACTTCAGTTGCTTCAAATAAATCTTCTCATCCAAATCGCCATGCAAGGATGCAATTTTAACATCTAGTTGGTTAAGTTCCATATCATAATAAGCAACTAATGCCAAAAGAATACGAATAAATGTATGTCTTACAACTGGAGCAAAGATAACATGATACTCTACCCCTTTCTTCTAAACATACTCCTTTTCTACTAACGTTGCTTTGTATCTGAAATCACCATTGTTGTTGTCTTTCACTCTATAAGTCCACTTACATCTAATAGCTCTCTTGTCGATAGGAAGAGGCACCAAATCCCAAGTACGATTCTTCTACAAAGGTTCAATCTCCTCCTCCATAGAAACTAACCAACTGGAACTGTCAACTGATGCAATAGCTTCTCTATAATCATTGGGCTCATCATGGATAACATTCAATGCATATGTTGTCATGTCATCGAAGTCAAAGTCTTCGATAATCGATCCAACAAACTTATCAAGCCACTCAGGCTTCCTTCTCTGTCTGACAGGCCTAGTCTCTGAATGAGCTCCACCTTGAGTCTGATCCTCTGTACTAACTGTATTATCCTCATCAACCACGGTGCCGTCGGAACATCATCTAAACCTCTATGGAAAGAATCTAAAGATGACCTGCCTTGTGTTTGGTATTTTACATCTGTCCTCACACTGTCATCGGATGAGGAAGGCTCCACCTTCAACATAGCCTTCTCATCAAAAATCACATGTCTGATGATCATGATCTTCTTGCTAATAGGCTACCGCAACATATATCCATTCATTCCTCCTCTATAACCTAGAAAAATACACTTGCGAGCTTTAGGTTCCAGCTTCCCTTTGCTCTTATGTACATAAGCTGGGCAAGCAAACACTTCGATAAATGAATAGCTAGCTAACAGGCTCTCCTTTCCATACTTCCTCATGGATTTTCATATCTATGGCAGCAGAAGGTGTGTGGTTGATGAGGAAAGTCGCCATAGATAAAGCTTCTACCCAAAATCCCTTCTTCAACTTAGTAGTCAATCTAAGGCAACGAGTTCTCTCCAATAATGTCTGATCCATCCTTTCAGCAACTCCATTGGATTGAGGGTCGCTTGATGTGGTGCAATGCCTCTTAATGCCTTCGGAATCACAATAATCGATGAATTTCTATGATACAAAGTCACTTCCATTGTTCGAATGGAGAACTTCTGTAAATTTTGAGGAGGAAGAAAAGGTGTGGAGATCAAGTTTCTCAGGAGAAAAATTATGTACGTAGATATTGTCAGATAAGAAACATAAGGTCGTAGGCAAAGGAATGGTCACATGACTGACTAGAGTCTCTTGGTTAACCAAGGTCCATTAGACCAAACAAACCTAATATGCCTTAGCCAAATAAAACACAACTAAACACAACTAAACACTACCAATTCATGTTAAATTTTCATAGTAATTCAATTTTTTAGAGTAATAGGAATTTGATTTTGACGAAACGAAAAGTGGAGGGAAGATCAAAATTCAGTCTAGTATCATGTAAAAAGAATAAAATTTTAAAATTCAAATTTAAAATTTTCAACCAAAAGTCAAACTTTGACTAAGTTTGACCAAAATTTGAAATTTCACAAAATTTTTATTCTATTAAATTTGGTCAAATAAAACACTCAACGTCACAAATTCAAAAAAAAAATTAATTTTTATTTAAATTCAAAGTACCGCCATTTTAAAATTGTTAAAAGTTATGGATCATTACACTTTATCTTAATTAAAAGATGTAATATCAATTAATGCAATATTAATTTGTTTCCCCTTATCATATTTCAAAGGTTAAATGTCATTAACTATGCATCCAATTATCATCCAATTACATTCAAACCTATGTTATCATCCTTATTATTCAATCAACAATACCTTATGAATTATATTAACATAAGTTTAGATGTCATTACATTCATTATTTTACCGTTAACATCTTTTACCATATTAACTGCAATAATTAATTGTATAAATTTTCATTGATTTCCAAATTAATTCCAAACATATTAAATAATAAGATGATAAATGAACAATTGTTACTTTTAAGTAATTTAATCATATTTATAAGTTTATTATCTACAACAAATGTTATGACTACTTACACATCACTGATTATATTCAATTTCAATTAACAATATATAATTCCAACATTCAATTGCCTTAATTCCATTAATTACCCATTTAATATTCAAACAAACAAATTAATGAGAAGATAATTACAACCATCGTTTATAATAATAGTTCATATCCATTATCTTATCATTTACAACCAAGGGTTATAACAAAATGATTTTATATGCTATATTAACCTATTTCAATCAATTATAAAAAATCTCACCATTAATTACATCATTTAATTTATTCCATTATTTACAATTATAACCAAATTAACCTATAATTTATTCAATTGATTGTAAATACATTAAATAGTCATCGCTGGCATTCAAACAACACCACTGGTTTCATATTCAATATTAGCCAATTATAATTGATTACATATAATTTCAACATTCAATGTATTTCCCTATTTATAATTTATAACCCGATTATAACTTTACAATCATTTCAATTAATTGGAATTACATTAAAATAGTTAGCAATTACCTTAAATTTACATTACTAACATTACATTTTAGTTATTACTCTCATTATGAAATCATAAATTTTAATTTCTTACGATATTATTAATATTTCAAAATCATATTAAATTTTATAGTTTTTAATCATCGAAAATTACGAGTCGTTACACTCTCCCCCACTCAAAACTTTTCATCCTCGAAAAGGGAAAAGGAGGAAATAAGAAACTAATATATTTTATTCAAAGTTTTCATTTTATAAACAATTAATTTACACAATTAAGTCATTTAAATAAAATATACCAATTAATAAAAATTCAAATCTTCATATAAAAATTAATAAGAGTTTGAAAATATTTACACTTTCACAAAAAATTTCTAAGTCCAAAATTCACGGAAAATTTTGGCAGAGTCTCCTTTGTACGGAGAGGTCTGGAATAAATAATAATATCGATAATAACCATATATATGTATATATATCATATTTCAAAAATAAAATATCCCAAACCACATGAAAACGATATACTATCGCTAGAAAACCGTAACCCGAAAACGTACCTGTTTGACGGGCAAACAACGCTTAATTTATGAAACCAAAAGCAGTAGTTATTGCTTCCATAAACCTATACTTCACTTATATAATCCAAAATAGTGAGAATTAAGTACAAGAGAAATATTTAGTTGTTTTCAATTGGCAACAAAAGAAAATCAATATAAGACATATACAAACAAACAATACAATCATTATATCTAACCAAAGGAATCAATCATCCATCCATAGCAATCCAAATCAATGGTTTGTTTACTTCAGAAACTTTTAATCGTGCAAGGTGATAAATAAACTATCAAGTGTACCCTACGCTTAACGGCCTTGGATAATTACTTAATAGACTATCCATACAACCTTAAACAATTAGAAGTATTCTTTTCCAACATTCCATAAGCCAAAACAACCAAGAATTTCAAACATTATTTATGTTCATTCACTTGGTTTCTTTTCACATCATTATTTACTTTTTATTTATTTTCATTCATTCATACAATGTCCCTTTTTCTTTTTCTTTCATGTACTTACATAAATTATTTCACAATATTAACTTATGTTCATAACATTTCTTGTACATCAAAATTCTTATTTAGAAATAATTATATTGAACACTTCCATTACTTAAGTTTTACTTGTATAATATTTCATTACATATTCTATTAACATTTCAACTTTTAACATTTTGGTGAGTTATATATATGTTTTATAGAATGTAATTGAATGTTGCACAAGTTTATCTTATTCATTTTAGTTAACAAAACGTTTAATAATTATATCTTTTAAATTTTCATATCCTTTGATTTGCAAGTTACAAATTCTTATTTCTTATATATTTCATTAATCACTTAGCATCCAATTCCTTAATTTCATTTTAGGAGTCTCCAATTATTAAAATAGTTGAGATTTCATTTGATTACAATAATTAAAACCTCTAATTTATAGAAACTTAAGAAATAAATGTCGGGTTCATTTCAAATCATATGAAATAACACACACACACACACTCATAGCTTATATATATATATATATATATATATCAAATCATATTCAGAAATACAAAAATTAAGATTTGTTTATCAAAACAAAGGTGTAGTAAAACTACTATAGTGGCCTTCCCACTTTGAAACTCGAAAATGAACGTCGATGATGCACACATTCATCACCGAAATTATTTTCCAGCGATAGAGAGGGGAGTACAAAACTTATTTCCCTTCAAAGGTTCTTTTAAAACATTTCTTTCAAATCATGTTTTGAGAATATTTATCCAAAATACTTCCAAATAATACTAGTATTATATTATAAAAATCGCTTGAAAACAGAAATTCAACCCCGGAACTTAATTCTCAAATTCCAATTAAATTCATTTTATTTATAAGTCCTATTTTGAAATCAATATTTATAAAATTTCACTTACTATCAAACAAATATATCACATATAACTATTAGTACTTCGAAATCAAGTAAATATTTCAAAACATACCTTAAAAATAGCAATTCCAATTTATTTTTCAAGCATATTACTAAAATAAATTTCCAAAATCTTTTAATATCTTATTTATATAGTCCATTAACAAAATATCTTTAAAATTATTCATTTAAAGAAACTTACATAAATTTTACTTGAAATATTCAGTTGAAAACTTCATTTGCAAATCAATCATCTTAAGACTTTAATACTTTACAAAAATTCATCTGTAAAATTTCTTGCTTTATTTATCAATACCATTTAAAATCTTAAATAACATCTTTATAAATATATGTAAACTATTTGAAAATAATTATTTACATCATTACTTGTATTTAAAAAGGAGTTATTGTAAACCTTAAATCCATTATTTATAAATTTATTAGTTTTAAATCTCATAAATACTTTCAAACATCTTAATAAATCAATAATCATTAACTTTAAAATATATTTATAATATACTTTATCAAAATATTTTTATAACTCAATGTTTTAACAAGTTTATCCTCGTTCTTGCAGACTTTAGCCATGCGTTAATCAGGCACTGGGCTAGACTTCTCCAAGTACTTAGTAGACCTGTTTCAACACCCAATGAAAATACTTATGTTATCTGGTCACTTGGTCCGGCTACAAGGTGATAATTACAAAGGCTTTGATTGAGTCTGGATAAGACTTGAGTTAGTTAGAGATTGGAGACGTAATGGATTGATCCGTTTTGGGTAGTCCGACATATGTGTATTGTTCGACCTATATGTACGGTTCGGCCTATGTACATTGCTCGGCCTAAGAGTATGGTTCGACCTTGAAGGATGGCGCATATCGCTCGGTCAAGAATGGGAAAACGAGATGGCTCAATCTAGGCGTCCAAGGAGAGGTCGCTCAGCCAGGTTCGTTCGACAACCACCGTTCGGCCACCTTCGTTCGGCCACCATTGTTCGGCACACCATCGTTCAACTACCACCGTTCGGCCACCATCGTTCGGCACACAATCGTTCGACCACCACCGTTCGGCCACCATCGTTCGGCACATAATCGTTCGACCACCACCGTTCGGCCACCATCGTTCGACACACAATCGTTCGACCACCATCGTTCGGCCACCATCGTTCGGCGACCACCTTTCGGTATGCTTGGCTCGGCACACAGAAGTCACCTACTATGGGCCGAAGTACCTTGTTCCTGGGCCTGCGAAGGGCGTCCGGCCTATCTTCGTCTATAAATACAGAGGCAGGGGTACAGTTGAAAGGACCTTTTTTCGAGAACTCCAAGGAAACTCTGCCATTTTTTATACTCTCCTATTTTCGATTTAAACTTGTATTCAAGTGGTTTGTTTACGTATTGTATCTGTATTCAAGTGATAGGGAAAGTAATAAAGATCATATTCAAAGTGGACGTAGGCAATTATGCCGAACCACTATAAATCTTGTGTTTTCGTTTCTGCTATTCGTTTTGCACTCAATTGCGTTATTTTTCTGTTTTAATTTACTTTCTTCATTAATATCTCTACATAACTCTATTCAAGGGTGTTAGTGATCAATTTTGATGCTAACAACTTAAAAACATTTAAAAATAGATATGAAAAGTACATTCCCCCATGGATCGCAGTTATGCATGAAAGTGCGCTATGGACCGTGTAATATGGATATATGATAATACAGAGTATAGAGATGATATTAATACTATAAATAGTGCGGAATATAAAAACAGTATAGTAAAATGACACCAGGAATTTTTAGACTGGTTCGAACTTCCCGTTCTACGTCCAGTCCCAGAATACCCTCTGGATTTAAACTAAACCCCTCACTTAACCCGGAGGAATAGGTATACGACACCTGAGCAGCCAAACAGGAATTTTCCGCCTCAACAGCCGAAGAGGACTTTAACTTAATACAAATAGTTTGTTGACGAATGTGTTCTGAATAACACTGATTGTCTTTTGATAGTACAACTTTCCTATAATCAAATCCTCAAGAGTATGTATGTGTGTGAAGATTTAAAAGGAAGATAATCACGTAGAATCGAAGTATATGAATTAATTCAAGAATTCTAGTGATATTGAATGAGAATGAATCCTTTTTATTTGCAGAGAATAATAGAGAATAGATTTCAAAATTAAAACATGAATTGGTTGTTGTAGAAGTGAATTGATCATGTTTATATAGTTTTAGAATAGTTACAATCTTTCATGAAGAGTTTCAATCAAAAGTTGTGTCCGTATCTCTTGGATTGAAGGACATTCCTCTTCATGAACAATCGCAACTCTTCAGAAAACTAGCCGTTATGTTCAGGTCGGTTGACCGAGGTTTCTGGTCGGTCAGCTGAGTTTCAAACCCGTACATAGAAAAATGTATATCTGTGCATTTGACACAGAGTCGGTCGACCGAGGTTTCTGGTCGGTCAGCCAACCTGTAGTCAATTGCACAGTACACACTAATTTATGTATATATCAATATAAATCAATTTTTGTGTATGTGTGACTACTTGAGGAATGATTTTAACAATATTCTAAGACTTAATAAAATAAAATATTCATACTAATCTCTGGATTGTAGTCTTGTCTCCTTTGTAGTGCATAATATACGTTTATTCTCTTTTTGTCGCTTTCGTATAGTATTCTCTTTGTAATTCGTCGTATGATCTCTGAAGCTTGTGTCATGAATCAAAACTCATGAATCAACAATGCAATGGTTACGCCACAATCCCAATGGAATCACTTGTAACTGTAGGTATCCCGCCCCTCGACTTACACCATGGTTGATAGATCGCAGCCACGCAATGCTTACGCCGCTATCCTTACGGAATCACTTGTAACTGTAGGCATCCCACCCCTCGATTTATGCTATCCAACAATACCAAATGAATATAATAAGTGACCCACCAAAGGGGCCCAATAAATGACCCACCAAAGGGATCTGATGGAAGGTACTTCCCATATCATTTACTTCAAAATATATCATACCATATATAGTACCCTTTCAAAATCATAGCTTCAAATATCGCACTTATATAACTTCCATTATATATAAGATTTCATTTTTCAGATAGAGTACTTTCCAAAATCAATAGTCTCGAATATATCAAATCATTCTTATATAAATTCCGTTATATATAAGATTTATTTCTTCAGATCAAATACCTTCCAAAATCAACAGTTTTTAAAATCACCTTATATTTATACAAAGTCCATCTTACACAAGAATCAAAAATTTTCCAAAATCAATTACGCTGCATGAAGAGCCATATGGGATTGAACATCTTTGCTTTATAAAAGGTTTTGAATTTAGAATAGTTTTGTTTATAAAATCGTTTTATGAAATATTTTTGTATATAAAATAGTTTTGTAAAATAGTTTGTAAATAAAATAGTTTTAAAATAGTTTTGTAAATAAAATAGAATAAAATAGTTTGTATTAGGAAAATAAAAGAAAATAGTTTTGTAAAATGGTTTTAAATTAATAGTAGTTTTGCGTAAAAGAAAAATTCCAATTTAAATTACAAAGATATCCAACCCAACAACATTCAATTTTAGCGTCAAAGCATATCAATAATATTAGAACATAAGATGTACGTATGTCATCATTTCGCAAAATCACATTTGATCGCTCGCTCGATCACACAAGTTCGCTTTCGAACTAGTATTGTCCATTCGACTTCCCTAATGCGGACTTCGATATGGTTTCATGACTAGAAACCATCATTCTCCTTGCATAGTCATATACTATGATAGAGAATTCTAGAATCAAACCAAAAATCCATATCAAATATTCGCCATTAAGAATCGAATGAAATATCCTAACATGAAATGGTGTAATTCACCTCGAACCTATGTACTCAAATTCGGATCAAATTAATTATGCGAACAAAACAATATACGTTCAACTTACGTATTTATTCCAATTTGTTTCATCACAATTACATTTTCAATTTAAATTCATTATTAATCTCGTTGATTAACACAAATATCACTTCATACTTTAATATTTGTTTCACAAAATTTCTCCATTTAATATATAACATTAATCAATCATAAACATTGCTTATATTTCAATTCATTTTAAATTACATTCATTTTCACATGTAATATTTCTCATTTAATACTACATTTATTTGCGAATCATTTCATAAGAAATTCCCTTAAGTTTATAACAAATTTATAAAGGCTTAACTCCTTTTATAAAACATTATTCAAGTTTAAAGTTATCACAACTTACATTATAACCATTTATTGCAACCTTCATTTATTTCATAAAAAATTTACAAGTCATGACTTTATTTATAATCATTTCATGTTTATTTCATATTTGTTTATCCAATTTGTTTTCACTTATACTTTTCAAATTTATTTATGACACATTTCATAAATTTTAATCAAGTTTATAAGCATATATGTTTTTTTCAATTTAATCTCATTTACAACATTTCCTTAATCACAGTTTCAATTTAACATACCAAGGCTTAAAGTTCACAGTTGTATATTATTATATACATGCCAATAATGTATACAACAATTCTATTCATTTGCTAAACATAGATATAACAAATTAAACATGGTTTCACTTGCTTTCAAATTAAGGCTATCAAATTCAACACAATTACTAAGTTTCCATTTATATATTAATTCAAAAGTTTTGACTATCCGAAATATCCAGATATTCCATTTTATTTCAATATTTGAAACTACCAATCAACAAACGACAAAATTCACAACAAAACATTTCAATTTCATAAACAAATATCCTAATTATTCACTTTATTCTCTTTTATACACCATTATTAAACTAGTGTTCAGTCCGTAAATTCAATCAACAATAATAACCAATGCTTATAATTTGACTAAATACAACAAGTCAAAAATAAATGATAATAATTAAATATTACCATTTCATAAAACAAACACATTACAAATAACTATAATAGTTATAAAAAATTTCCTTTATATATAACATATAATATTAGGAAAGTTATTTCATTTCAAAACTTATATAAAACATTTCTATAACACTAACAAATACGCGCTCTCGTGTGTGTGTGTGTGTGTGTATATACACTTAGACAAACTCATTCTAAGATATTACTACCCTATCTCTAATGAGTTAACCCCAACAAGCTAAGGTATGTCTAAACCAAAGCTCTAATACCAACTGTAACGACCCACATTTTTGGATGGATCAAATCGACAATAAACCACACATGTCAGTCTCAAACCATTTAAAAGGGAGGATTGTTAATGGAGTAAATAAGAAAAAAATGAAGAAAACAAAACACAGAATCTCACAACGGAACGACAAAATATAATAATCAAATAAACAGTTCATGAAGTTGTTTTACAAATAACATTTGATTACACTTTTACAATTCAAATCAGAGTTATACATACATCAGAAATAAACAAATAATGCAGCGGAACAAAGAATGCAGTGGAATAATAAATAGCAATAATATACTAAATCTTCATCTTCGTCCTCCAGAAAATAGTCTTCAATACACTGAAAAGCTCAGACTGACCAGAGCGTAATGAAAAGACAAAACACTAGAATCAGAACTAAAAGATCTTATGTAAGTCAGGCCAAAATAAGTAAAATAGAAATATTAATGCAATGATTTCATAGATGTTACGGGATTTTCATCTCCTATAAAGTGTACAATGTGAATATAATTATTTAAAGGGTTTTAAATAATCCGAAATATCAATCTTAACCATCTAATTAAAAAAATCCGAAGTTTGAATTAACTTAAACCCATCAAATAATTCAATTCCAAATAAAAATCCAAATTCAAGAAATTATATGGGTATATGTCATTTCAACCAATATCAAAAATCAACATTTCCAAATCAATGAAAACCGCTCGGGTTAATCATTTTAACCCATAACGATTTTCCCCTAATCTATAAGATCGTTCGGGTATGTATCATTTCAACCCATAGGGATAACAGAGATATAGACATAAACAACATCCAATCATCCACAATGTCAACCAATAACATCCATCCAATCACCCAAATATCAACAATTGAACATACAACAGAATCATCATTGAAATCGACCAATAACTACCAACAATTTACTGGTTATCATTAACAGGTATTTAACTGGCAATTTAAATTTCAATATCAAATTAAATGGCAATTAAATTCAATGAAAGTTAGATTTAACTGGAATGACAATTTAAAATATACTAAATAGCAACCAATTAATTTCTAATCACATCATAAATTCAATTTAACTAACAAGAGAAAATCTAGTAGTTTTGGGTGTTTGCTCACCTTTCGTGGCTACGAAGGTGAGGATAAAAATGGAGCGGGATGGAGATTCCTAGCAAAGATCCAAATGCAAAGTGAATCCAACAAAGCTTAGACACGAACACGAATCAATAAACAAGTTTCAACTACTTTCAACTTCTAAACAACCCAAGATCCAAACTACGGACAAACTTGAAACTAGGTCATCTTTAAGAAAATATTCGGACCATAATATTACTGAATCTGTAAAAGTGATTAACTAGAAAGTTGTTTAAAATTCTTTTCTCTCTACTTTCAAAAAAATAATCACTCAAGAAACTTCGTCTTGAGGAAGTTACGGTGAAAACAAACAGAGGTGTTTTCTGAGTTAAAAATCGGAGTTCAAAAATACTTCGAAAAGATTTGAGTTTCTGGCATAGCAAATTAAGGAATTTGAAGAATTCATCTAAAAGAAAGTTGAATCCACTGGAAAAATAAATGGTTTGAAGAAAAGAATCATAAAATTTGGTTCATTCCTAAAAGAGATATGATTGATACAATATGGGGTATTTTCGGCTAAAATTGGACCCGAGAAAGGACTTGAAAAATAGAGTATCTGATATAGAAATATTTGGAATGGGAAGAAGGATTCAACAACAAAATTATTGCCATTGAAATTATACATGGTTTCAAAAAAAAAATTTGATTTGGAGTAGTTTAGTAGAATATAGAAGCCATGGAAACAAGGGGAAGAAAGAGGGAAAATAGGAAAGGGAAAAAGAAGGGGAAAATGAGAAAGAAGAGGAGAGGGAAGGTGGAAGGAGATGGCTCTAGAGATGGTGGAGAGGGCAGCGGCTATAGGGGAGGAAGGAAGGGTTGAAGGAGAGGAGGAAAGTAGTTTTGATTTGTGAGGTTTTTTGGAGTTTTAGATCTAGAGTTCTCTGTAGATTTTGAAGAGGAAGAAGAAGTGTGAAGTGAAAGTTTCTTAGGAGAAAAATTATGTACGTAGATGTTATCAGATAAGAAACATAAGGTCGTAGGCAAAGGAATGGTCACATGACTGACTAGAGTCTCTTGGTTAACCAAGGTCCATTAGACCAAACAAATCCAATATGCCTTAGCCAAATAAAACACTACCAATTCATGTTAATTTTTCACAATAATTCAAATTTTTAGAGCAATAGGAATTTGATTTTGACGAAACGAAAAGGGGAGGAGAGTTCAGAATTCAGTCTAGTATCATATAAAAAGAATAAAATTTTAAAATTCAAATTTAAAATTTTCAACCAAAAGTCAAACTTTGACTAAGTTTGACCAACATTTGAAATTTCACAAAATTTTTATTCTATTAAATTTGGTCAAATAAAACACTCTACATCACAAATTCAAAAAAAAATTATTTAATTTTTATTTAAATTCAAAATACTATCATTTTAAAATTGTTAAAAGTTACGGATCATTACACTTTATCTTAATTAAAAGATGTAATATCAATTAATGCAATATTAATTTGTTTCCCCTTATCATATTTAAAAGGTTAAATGCCATTAACTAGGCATCCAATTCTCATCCAATTACATTCAAACCTATGTTATCATCCTTATTATTCAATCAACAATACCCTATGAATTATATTAACATAAGTTTACATTTCATTACATTCATTATTTTACCGTTAACATCTTTTACCATATTAACTGCAATAATTAATTATATAATTTTTTATTGATTTCCAAATTAATTCCAAACATATTAAATAATAAGATGATAAATGAACAATTGTTACTTTTAAGTAATTTAATCATATTTATAAGTTTATTATCTACAACAAATGTTATGACTACTTACACATCACTGATTATATTCAATTTCAATTAACAACATATTATTCCAACATTCAGTTGCCTTAATTCCATCAATTACCCATTTAATATTCAAACGGACAAATTAATGAGAAGATAATTACAACCATCGTTTATAATAATAGTTCATATCCATTATCTTATCATTTACAACCAAGGGTTATAACAAAATGATTTTAAATGCTATATTAACATATTTCAATCAATTACATACAATCTCACCAATAATTACATCATTTAATTTATTCCATTATTTACAATTATAACCAAATTAACCTACAATTTATTCAATTGATTGTAATCACATTAAAATAGTCATCACTAGCATTCAAACAACACCATTGATTTCATATTCAATATTAGCCAATTCTAATTGATTACATATAATTTCAATATTAAATTCAACATTCAATGTATTTCCCTATTTACAGTTTATAACCGATTATAACTTTACAATCATTTCAATTAATTGGAAATTACATTAAAATAGTTAGCAATTACCTTAAATTTACATTACTAACATTACATTCTAGTTATTACTCTCATTATAAAATCATAAATTTTAATTTCTTACAATATTAATATTTCAAAATCTTATTAAATTTAATAGTTTTTAATCATCGAAAATTATGGGTCGTTACAGATTTCTTGGTTTGAAACATGGTGAAGAAGCTATGGTGGTTGATCAAAGACGATTGTAGAATTGTTGACCATGGACGAAATGCATTGGACATGGAGTTGGGGATATGATGGAGCTCGTCTGGTGATGACTATTAGAACCTTATTGTTTGATATTTTGATAGTGTCAACTACAAAAGAATATATTATGCATATAATAGACTTTCCCAGGAAATTATATCAACTATCGAAGAGATATACACGATGAATATAAGATGAAGATGACGTAAAATGTATTATTAGTCATAGAGTGTCATGTCTAGAGTTTATATTTGTTAAGATCTCTTCAAAGTGGTATATACTATACACACACATGAGTTTTTAGGACAATCATTTTTTCTAAAAGGAATTCTCACTAAACCAGTCGACTAAAATAGCTCAACCAGTCGACTAACACAGTATCAGTCGACTAGTAGACCAAGTTAGCTAATCGATATAGTGTACATTCTTTGCGTTATTTTATGAAACAAAAACAATCGACAAACTTTTTAAATCTAGTCGACTAAATGAGCATTCAATCGACCAACCCTCTTTTTCAATCGACTAAAACAGTGTTATTTTGAACTATTTTCTTTCTGTTTAAAATTAACAAACTCGACCGCAACCACTCGACTAATCCCCTCCTACCAGTTGATTGGTTATTGAGTTACAGCTGTTTTATTTGAATTTTCTATAGAGATCTTCTTCGCGAAGAGCCACTTTCCTTCATTAATCGTTGCAGCACTTCTATCAGTTGTTACTCTTCACAAATGACTGCAACTATCCATTCTCTATAAATAGCAAACACCTCTACAAATTCAATAACAATTCTTCTTGCTTTCTTATTCTATTTCTTATTGAATTCTCTTTTGCTTTCAAATGATTCATATTGTGAACTATAGATCACTTGTACATTCAAGTTACATTTCTAGAGCACTCATATACTTCCAATTCTTCACAAATACATGTTATATCACTTACGAAGAAGATTATATGAAGGTTGTACTATATTGACTCATTCATGCTAATCAAGAGCACACGAAGTCAAACACTTATCTATTCTTTATAGTTGAAGTCATGTTCGGCAGTTCAAGGTGTAATATACATACTCCTTTGAGTTAAGTGATGGCTTTGCTAGTAATTCCTAAGAGGTGCTTAAGGACTGGAAGTAGGAGAGGTACTCTAAACTAGTATAAATTTCGGTATGTTCTTTTATTTACTTAATACTTTGCCAGTTTTATTTCTGTTACTGCAAGTTAAGTTAGCCATAGTAACATTATACGATCCACTTGTCACTTTCAATGACGAGAATAATGATGATAACATTTAGACTATAGATGGTCAAAGAAGCTATCTCAGTTGGAGAAATGAGCAGTATTTGGTCAAACTTCACCATAGGTCGTTGACTACCGTGAAAAGGGACCGGAGTCGTCAAAAGTTGTACAATGTAGGGCATTTTTTGAAGTGAAGCAGAATAGTGGTAATCATCGTGGTTATCTCGTGGTGTGGCTACGGTGGTAGATGGTTAATTATTAATTAATATTAATTATTAAAAATTAAATATTACTTCTTAATTATTAATTAGAAATTAGCAGTAATTAATTAAATATATTTATAACAAATTTTCAAAAAAATAGCTGTTAAAATTTATAAGTAAGGCAACATAAAAAGTTGGTATAAAATAATATTTACAACGTTTTAGGGAAAAATCATTATTAAATAATGTTAATACAACTAGCATGGAAAAAATGTTGCAAAAAACAATGTTTTCTTAGAATTGTTATTAAAGAGGTATTCTACAATGGTTTTTGCAGAAACATTGTAAGTAAAAAAGTAAAAAAGGTATTTGTAGCGTTCCATCTCATGGTTAAGGAGAATGGACTAAAAGTTCGAAGAAGGAAACACTAGCAACTTAGGTGTCGGTAATCGACAAGATCTCAATAAGGTAAAGTCCCATTTAAACTAGTTCATATATATGTTCATTTCTAAAATTCCCTTCTTTTATTTTTGGCCATAAAATAAAAAAAGAATTTTGAAACAATGCGTGTGTGTATAAAATTAAACAATACATATATATTATAAGTATACACATTGTTTTAATTCCATTTTAGATATGCTTACGGCTTAGATTTTAAAAAAGTTATATATATATATATATGTGTGTGTGTGTGTGTGTGTGTGTGTGAATGACAAATTTATAATGAAAAATAATTCATTTTTCAATTTTTAAAAAAATTCAATTTTTGTTTTCTTTTTTTAAAAAATATGTATTTAATATATATATATATATATATATTCAAATTATTACACTAATATATTTATATATTTAATTATACTTTTGGTTTTAATAAATAAATAAATATATATATATATATATGATTTTGTGCTGTTAATATTGTTTTAAAAAGAAAAGTATTTGAATAAGTTAAATAAATAAAAATATCTAAATAGTCAAATATAATTAAAATTCAAATTTAAAATATAATATTTTACAATATATGTATATATATACACACACAAAATAAGTTTCAAAATAAAATTGAAAAAATTATTTCTAAAACCCAAACATAAAATCTAAATATATATATATATATATAATTTTATAAATAAAAAAATTATAAAATTATATATTAAACAAATTCATGGTCGAAAAAATATATAATATAATCACATTATATGTATACATATTCATTCATTATATAACACAAACACACACAAACATCCATTTGAAATGATTATTACATTTGCTATTATATTTATTAACCGTAAATCCCAATGGTTAATCATACACCTATGACATGTGTTCATTATGTATACCCGAACCATATGTAATATAGTTATAATGTTTGCATTGTGAATGCGAACATTGTTAACCGGCATCTTGGCCCGGTTACAAAATGACAGTTGAAGAAATTATCATTAGCACTAGACAAGATTCTGACCAAGAAGAGACTGGAGGTGGTAGCAAGTTGTCAGGCCCACAACAAAGCAAGAGCATTCGGCCTGCCTGGCCTGGTGCGCAGATTCACCTACTATGGGCAGAGGCACCTTGTTCCTAAGCCCATGAGGGAAGTCCAACCCATCTCGTCTATAAATAGGAGGGCAGTAGCACAATGAAAGGGACCTTTTTTGAAGAACACTGGGGAGACTCTACCACTTTCAAGACTTATTATTTTCAGTTCAAACTTGTATTCAAGTCATTAATATATGGATGGTATCTGTATTCAACTACTTGTGAAAGAAATAAAGATCAAAACTCAAAGTGGACGTAGGCAGTTACGCCGAACCACTATAAATCTGATGTTCTCGTTTTTGTTGTTCTTTTGGCATTGAATTTCACTATATTTCAGTTCTAATTCATCTTCTTCATTAATCTCTCTACACAATCTTTCTCAACGAGGTTAGTGACCAATTTTGGTGCTAACAAACATATTATAAAATTAAATTAAAATACAACGTTAAATTAAATTTAAAGTAAAATAAAATTATAACATATATTATAACTAAATTATAATACATAAACATAAAAGTTTTAATACTCAAATTTATTAAATTACAATTAAGATTCTAAAGTCTTTTATTAATCACTACTAAATATGATTAAGTGAAAAATGTTTATTCGTGTAAATACAGAATATGATCTAAAGCAATTTAATAAAATTTTATTTTTTTAAATTTCCCCTTTTATCCCACTGTTAATGCACTTGATTCAACAATTGAGAGCTCTGTAATCAATGTGTAAGCTCCATGATCCATCTTTCTTTCTAACCATGACTACAGGTTAATAATAAACACTTGTACTTATTTGTATAATTCCTATTTCCAACATTTATGTAGAATTTTTCCAATTCATTCTTTATGTGGTATGAGTATATTTAGGATCTGAGAACATATAGGCTTCGAATCGAGTGTTAAGGGAATTATGTGGTCGCATTTACTTTGAGGAGGCAGAGTAGTGGTAGGACTGTTAACAGAGGGAAATCGTTGAAGGACTTGTTGAATTTCTGATGGGATTGCATGTTCCTGACTTATAGAGGTTATTTGCACTGCTTCAGTGCAAAGAAAGATTGAGATTTGGCCTTGAACACTCTCTTTGATAATGTCTTTTTCATTAACTATTTTGGTTGTATCTTGTTTTCCCTGCCATAATATTTCTCCTTTGTATTGAAACGTAACTTGTAGCTTTGTAAAATTATGTGATACTTCTCTTAACTCCTTCATCAGTTATGACCCAAGAACTAATTGACATCCTTCCAAAGGTACTAGTAGCAACCCAATGGGCATTACATATCCTTGGCATTCAAGTTTGACACCTTTTCTAATTCCAAATGCTTGAATCTTATCTCCATTAGCCAGTTGAACTTCATAGGATGTTGATTTTTGAATTTGTGACCCTAACTTTCTTACTAAAGCAGTTTTAATGAAGCTGTGTTGACCTCGAATCTATAAGAACATCTACTTGCTTGCCATTGATATTTTCGTAAACCCTAATGGTATATAAAGTTACTATACCACATATTACATTTAAAGTAATTATATAAGTTTGATCCAATTTATCTAAAATATAAACTTTTTTACTTTTACAAGTGTGTCCTAATAGAATTATGGTTTTTCCTAAGGGCGGTTATGTAATTTTTTATGTAATCATGATTCTATAAAAAATCTTGTTCGAAATAAAATATGTTTTTGGTTTTGTTTTCTATTATATATGTTTGTTATATATGATAAGTAGTCAATAACATTAAACATATATAGATAGAAAATCCTTAGGAGTAGTATTTTATCAGTTGCAATTCTAAAACATTCATAATCAGGAGTATCAAATCGATACAAACAAAATACAACTCCTTAAATGTTCTGGATTGAGAAATATCGTGAAAGGTATAACAATGCCTTTATTGAGACTAGTGTACGTAATGTTAAATTTGGATGATTCAAATATTTGCCAAAAAAGAAAAGAATTTAGTTAATTGATCTTATCAATCAATCGGGCTATACGTGGAAAGAAAAATAGGAAAGTTATAAGAGGATAATTTATATTGAAATGCTACTAATTATTTAGTCAATCAATTAATTAGTCGGTAGATGCATAAATGAGGAAAGAAGTCATTCTATGAATTTATTGATTTTATAATATAAAGAAAGAAAAGATTGTCGATGGAGATTCATTCAAGTAAGTAAAAAAAAACTAAGATCGCCATTATTTATTTGCATAGAAATCAAATCATGGATATTTGAAAAGGTTTCAAGATAATTGGGCAACTAATTTGCTTAATCTCCAAGTAATTCATTCATTCTGAAGTCTATTTAAATGAAGGCGTTCATCTTCATAGAGTATGTGAGAGAGCATCCACCATTATCCTTTTTTTCAGTAAACCCTAATTTCTGCATTCAAATCAAATTAGAGGTTTTGAGCCCAAATAAGTCTTTGGAGAATTGATTATTCAATTTGTAATTATAGGTTAGTCTCTCCACTTTGCTACCTATAATTTTATAATCTCTCTCTTTTGTATTCTCTTCCTTTAGTAAAATAAAAATAGTTATTGGTCCATAAATGCAGGCAATTTCGCCGAACCACGTTAAATCTTTGTATCATCTACTCTTGTAATTTTCTTTGTTTGGTGTTTATTGTTCATTGAATTGTCGTTTGAAAATTAATCGATAAGCTAGATCCTTTTGGTTACTTCCACGCATAAGCCTAACTATTTCATAATGGTTTGGCATTAGTGCAAATTAGTTAAAACTTTGCACAATAGATTGGTTTCAAAGCTAGCTATCTTGTTTTAGATTAGTTATCAATGGAAAATTCTTCTAGTAGTGGTAGGAAGTATTATTATGTCATCAAATTTGCTAGAAAATGAGTTTTCGAGACATGGAAGGTGAAGACTAATGATGGTGTTCTTCAATAATAACTTGATTCATTTAGAAGAAGATATAAGAGCCAAAAGGACCGTGGAGGTAGGAGAGATGCATAGGTCTCGCTTTATGGATCCTAAAACGGGTGTTTGTTATTACTGTAAGAAGAAGGGGGCATTTTATACGAAAATGCTCAGCTAATAGAAACAAGAGAGAAAAGAAGGAGAAAGCTTCAGTTTTGGCAGTAATTAGATTGGATGTAGATAGAAGTGATAATGTTGCATCATTATTTTCAGCTGTATTTCACCTTTAGAGATTACAAGTTGGATGATTGATTTTGAAGTCTTTTGTCATATGACGTCAGATAAGAGCTATTTTTTCAGTTACAAGAAGATTGATGGAAGAGCAATTCATATATTGAATGACACATCTTGTCATGTTGTGGGTGTTGGAAGTGTGAGGTTTAGGATGCATGATGGTGTTGTTAGGACTGTCACGGATTATAGACATATTCTGATGCTTCATAGAAGTTTGTTGTCAGTTGGAGCTTTAAGTAGACTTGGTATGAGGATAATAGTAGAATGAGAGTAATTGAGAGTGGCAAAGGATTCCTTAGTAGTGATGAAGGGGGTGTGAGTCAATGATATTTATATGCTTCATGGAGAGACAGTCATGAAAGAGTTAGTAGTCTCTACTGATTCTAGTGTGTGGCATCTTTGTTTAAGTCATATTGACGAGGAAAGTCTTGAAGTATTAAAGAAGTGAGGGTTGATTGATGGTGTTTGTCAATCGAAGCTTAGCTCTTGTGGAGATCGTTCTTTTGGGAAGAAGAAGCATGTTACATTTGATGTTGGGAGACCTAGAGCAATAAATTTTCTAGAGTATGTTCATTCTTATGTATGGAGACCCACCCCAGTTGCATCTTTAGGTGAAGCTAGTTACTTCATACTATTATGGATGATTTCTTATGCAAGGTCTGGGTCTATTTATTAAAGGTCAAAGACGAAATATTTGCCCAGTTTTGTAAGTGGAAGACCTTGGTGGAGAAGCATTCGAGGAAGCATTTGAAAGTTCTCAAAGTTGGAAATAGTAGTGAATTTATGTCACAAGAATTCTTTAAATATTGTTGGTCCGAGCATGTTGTTAGAGATTTTTCTATTTCTGTTGAGTCATATTGTTATGGAGTGGCAGAGAGCATGTGTCAGATATTATGGAGTGAGCTCATAGCTTGAAGATAACCAGTGATCTAGAAAAGGAATTTTGGATAGAAACGATATCTATGGCAGTATTTCTCATCAACCACATACCTTCCATTGCCATAGATATAAAGATTCCAGAGGAGATTTGAAAAAGATAAGCCTGTGAGTATTTCATTCCTTAAAGTGTTTAGTTGTTCAACTTATTTAGAAGATGAGAAACATGATAAGTTAAAGCCTAGGAAAAGCAAGCATGTTTTGTTAGGCTATAGAAAAGGAGTAAAGAGGTATAGGTTGTGGTGTAAAACAACTAGAAGAATTGTGACTAGCAGGCATGTGATATTTGATGAGAGGTCTTTGTTAAAGGTGGAGCCTCTATCAAGTGATGACATTAGGAGGACGAAAAATTGCTAAACACATTTGGAGTCACCATGTTGTTTCCATATTCGAAGAGATATTAGTATTTCCGACGATACCATAGTTGATGAGAAGATTTTAGAGGTTCAGAATTTAGGTGGAGCTCAGGTGTAGGAAAGGCCTTTTGGTTCAGTTGGCCTTATTTGTGAGCATATTTGTAATGATGATTTTTTATCTCATACTTTGAATGATGTGGAGCTTGGTGGTGAGTCTGTTGGTATTGATATAGAAGTCTAGAAAAATTCTTATGAAGGAGATTGGAATAGATAATATTGAGTATGTGCTCACTCGATATGAAATGGAGAAGGTGAATGGCGCTGTTAAATCTCCATTGGTCTCTCAAAGTTTAGTATCTACAAGTTTATCTCCTACGTTAGATATATTAAAAAAAAATTGTATTTGCTCGTATGCATATTGTTTGTTGATGTGCCTATTATCTTGCTTATGCTTGGAAAATATTTGGAAATTGTGTTTGGGCAAAAATGCCTAAACTTGTTCATCTTGAGTTTGGTGCCATGTGACATAGATCCAATAATTTGTTGAAATGTGGTAATGAAGAGAGATGTTATATTTGAATCAAGATGGAGTGTTAAATTTAGATGATTCAAATATTTGTCAAAGAAGAAAAGAATTTAGCTAATTGATCTTATCGATCAATCAGACTATATGTGGAAAGAAAAAGTGGAAAGTTATAAGAGGATAATTTATGTTCGAATGCAACTAATTATTAGTCAATCAATCATTAGTCAGTGGATGTATAAATGAGGAAAGAAGTCTATTTATGAATTAATTGATTTTATAATATGAAGAAAGAAAAGATAGTTGATGGAGATTAATTCAAGTAAATAAAATTATGGAAACCAAGATCACCATTATTTATTTGCATAGAAATCAAATCATGGATATTTTAAAAGGTTTCAAGACAATTAGGTAATTAAGTTGCTTAAACTCCAAGTAATTTCTTCATTCTGAAGTCTATTTAAATGAAGACGTTCATCTTCATAAAGTACGTGAGAGAGCATCCACCATTATCCTCTTTTTCAGTAAACTCCAATTTCTGCAGTCAAATCAAATTAGGGGTTTTGAGCCCAAACAAGTCTTTGGAGAATTGAATATTCAATTTTTAATTATAGGTTAGTCTCTCCACTTTGCTGCCTATAATTTTATAATATCTCTCCTTTGTACTCTCTTTCATCAGTAAAATAAAAAATAGTTGTTGGGCCCGTGGATGTAGGCAATTTGGCTGAACCACGTCAAATCTTTGTGTCCTCTACTCTTATATTTTTTGTTTGGTGATTATTGTTCATCGAATTGGCGGTTGATAACTAATCGATAAGGCAGATGCTTTTGGTTGCTTCCGCACATAAGCCTAACTCTTTAATAACGGTTTGACATTAGTGCAAATTAATTAAAATTTTGCACAATACATAACGCTCTTCATACGATAAATAATGATCTACCCATGACTGTGAGGGGGCACCAAAGGGTTACATACTTATGATTGTTTGGAACAATCATAGAATGACTCAATGAGAGTCATCTATATATAGTATAACTTAGCCAAAATAGAACATCTCATAGTAACAACATACAGTAATCTTCTGACTTTAGAGTACTATCGATCTTGAGTATGTAGACTGTACTTTGACTTTAGTGAACCACATGACATAACGACGGTGCTACGGACATATTTAGGTGCATGTTGATATACTCGAAGTGAAACACTACTCAAGAAGGCATTCATCTTCTTCATCATAGAAGGTCAGTATCGCCGCAATTGGTAAGTCAAATTAAAGTCAAAGTCTATAGTCGTGGCAAATCAGCTAATCAATAAATGTTATTAGATTTAACCAAAAACTTTAAAATTGATCTATGTAATTAATAAAAATATCAATAAAGTTTTTTACCTTAGTCTAAACTCATAAAGTGATGATGAAAAGAATACATGTACAAACTATCATTAATAGGTGAACTTATATTAGACAAGAAATACAATTTCTCCTAAGTAATTTGTAAGCATTGAACTTAACCATATACTATACTTTAGCAATGTACGTACATACTTTGATATTTATTTTGTTTAAATATTGAGTGTGGATCGAGTTCACACCATAGAGTCAATACAACTGCATTGTCGGTTATTTCCAAATTCGATCAAGGTAAAAATTAATTTATAAATGTTATAAATTAGTAATAAATTAATACAAATGTTTTAATAATAAAAGTTAAACGATGGTTTGATCGATTTAGGAGCTAGGAATTAATTAGTTATTGATTCATAATGGAGTCAACAAAGATTTTGACCATGCTTGATCATACCAAAGGTTGGCCACAAAAAAGGGCTAGAAGGAAGAGTAAACTCAGTCTTTGGATCTGGAGAAATCAAGGAGAAAAAGGTGTTGGCTGATGGTTATAAATAGCCTAGCCTCCAAATTAGTTTATACCCTTCTTTTTGCTCTCTCTTCCTTTATATTTGGCTGACACCACCCTTGGATTTTTCTACTTTTTGACATGCAAATCAAAGGGGAGGAGAATGCTCCAAGAGTAAGGACTATTGAAATAGCATATCGATTCTCGATAAGGTCAATTCAAGGTATAAATTTTTGATCTTATTTTTAATTCATGTTATGCTCACCTATGCCATCCCACATAATTTTATAACTATTATATTTGGCTAAAAGAAATTCAAAAATATATTCATTTTTTTAAACATTTTAAACATATATAGATATTTTAATACACACATATATAAAAATAATATATATATATATATATATATATATGTATGTATGTATGTATGTGTAATGATCAAAATTATTTTTGGTAAAAAAATAATTATTATTTTTAAACCAAATGCTATTCCGATCTAAGTAGTCTTATTATGTGGAAAAACATTTGCCAGAAACTAAAAGTTTTTATATATTAAACAAAATATATTTTGTTCTATTGATAATTTTTATTGCTTAATGTATGCATGTGTGTACGCGCTCAGATTTATCTATAAAAAAATTCCTTTTGGTTTACTGAAATAAAAAAAGTGTTTTTAGATTATTTAACTTAGTCAAAAGAATTTAAACAAATATCTATTTTTAATTTTTTTTAAAAAATTCATTTCGGCTAGAATTAATTATTTAAAAGAAAATTATTCTTGCAGCGGAAGTTTAAAAAATATTTCTATTTATTTCTTTTGAATAAGTCAAAACTTTTGAGTTTGAATTTTAAATGAATTGTATATTTATATATAGCCGAAAATAATAAGTTGATAAAATATAAATATGTGTGTGTGTATATTGTTTTGTATAATAAAATTTACAATAAATAAATTATTATATGTATATAAAAACATTTATACAAATATTTTAAATTATACTTATATATATTTATATATTATTTAATACAAATATTTTATAAATAATTTAGTGGCCGAATTATAATATATATAAATATTTTAAGGACAAATTTTAGTTTTAGACTTCTGAAAAAAGATTATTTCAAGTTTAAGCTAAGTTTCAAACTTATTATGAAAATAGACATTTTTCACTATTCAGCCTTTTTGTATATGCGCAAATTGAAAATGCGCATAAATTTTTTTCTTTAAAATATACTTGCTCACTTTAAAAATGTGCATGTATAAATCTGTACATGCGCATTTTCAAAGTGCGCATGTATAAAAGACTGAGTAGGGAAAAAGAGGCATATTTTTACAATAAATTTGAAAAGAAGCCTAAACTTGAAATAAGTTATTTTTGGAGGCCTAAAACTAAAATTTGTCAATATTTTAATTGCTAGGTGGGATTATATATATGTATGTATGTATGTTATTTTGATGTCCATATTGTGAATATGGATGTCATGACATATTAAATTTAAAAACTAATTGTAAATCAAATTATAAATAAATTTGTTTCAAATGTTAATAACAATGGTATCATAGTAGCATTCCCATGGGCATTACTCATCCTTGGAATTTGAGTTTGATATCTTTTGCAAATTCAGATGATTGAACCTTATTCCCGTTAGCCACTTGAACTTCATAAGTTGTTGGTTCTTGAATTTATAACTCAAACCATTTTGCTAAAGTAGTGTTAATGAAGCTGTGTTGACCTTGAATCTATAAGAACATTTACTTGCAGTTCATTGATATTTCCCTGAACCCTGGTGGCATGTAAAGTTAGTATAGGGCACACTGCATTTAAAGTAATTACATATAAGCTTGATTCAATTTATTTGAGTTTAGTATTGGATCTTCTTGTTCTTGCTCAAACTGCTCATTAAAATCAATTAGCTCATCAGAATTTTGAGGATTTTCTAAAGACGTGATCCCCTCTAAAATATGAACTTTCTTGCTTTTACAAGTGTAGGCTACATGCCATATTTCATTGCATCCAAAGAACAAATTTCTTTCTTTCTTTTTCAATGTCTCCTCTGGAGTTAAGCCCTTGCTTCTTGCAAAGCTTTTTGAATTACTCCTTGCAAAATTTCTAGGTCTATTTGAGTTGATTTTGGGGTGGTTTGGTTGAGGGTTCCGGTATGTATTTGATTTAATTCTTTTCTTGCTCAACCATTTACTCCCAAACACCTTAGCAAGATTAACTGCCTTTCTAAAGTCTACAGGGTTAAGAACTATAACATCATACCTTATCTCTTCCTTTAATCCATCAACAAAATTTCTAGGTATTGATATGGCAAAGCGTCACAAATTCCCTGAAATTGCTCAATTTTTTTGAAATAAACGAGAATAGTGGAGTTTTGCTTCAAGTTAGAAAGAGCACCATAAGGTCTTAGGAATTCAATTGGGGCAATTTTTACTAATATCTCTTCTTTAAAAATTGGCCAATGATCACATTTTCCAATTGTTTTTATGAGACAACGATATATACCACTGATGGGCTTCATGTCTAAGATGAAATGAAAAGGTTCTCAATTACTAATGTATTATGATACTTTAATAATTGTTCCACTTGGTTAAGTCATTTTGGTTAAGTCATTCTACTATTCTATGGTCGCCATTAAACACTAGAAGTTATAACTTTATCACTATATTTTGCAATAGTCTTGGGGTGGGTAGTATCTAGTTTGATTTCTCATAGCATCAAGATGTAGTTAAGTGTTGCTTCTTGCATGTAATGAGTAGCGATTATTGGGTATTTCTTGAACCGTGGATTCTTGTTGTAATCTTGAATTATTTCTTTGGGATAGGGGTACATATGCAGTGTGGCTATTATGACCATTGTGTGGAGCACTGCTGAGATGCTACCAATCTTGGCATTCATTTCTTGTGATATTTCATGTAGATTATGAGTTTTGTGTTGCAATCTTGATCTGACTCTTGAAGTGCTCCGATGGAAACTGCAGTTCTAAGATTGATTTGCTCTCGCCTTGACCAATTGGACTCTCCTTTAATCACTGGTGAAACTTCTCCGATGTTGTGTAATCTTTGTTGTTGTTGATTGTTAAAATCTTTCTGCTCTGATACCAATATGGTATGGCCCCTTTGTTTGGCCATAAATCTGGCTGTCATTATGATGGTTGTAGGCAGTTTTATGATGGTTAAGTGGTGCAGGAATGTTCAAACAAAAAGAGAAGATGGACAAGAAGGGAGAAAAGTGAAGAGTTCTGGGGTAAGTGACTAAAATTTAGGGAAGAACTTCGGGTATGGGGAAAGTAAAGAAGTGCAGAATAGAAGAGAAAAGGAATAGAAAGAGAAGAAAAGAAGATAAAGGTAGCAATTGAACAATTTTTGAAGAAAATAAAGAATATTTTTGTTAATTCTCAAGCAACACGAACATACACTTTGATTTCTACCCCTATTTATATATTTATGTAGCTAGCTAAAACAACAAACATCACCAGAAAATAACTAATGGATTGGAAAAAAAAAACCCACAAAGTTCGGCCCTTCGAATACACTTATGGTCATACATGCACATTCGTGCACCTATACACGTGCACGGGGTATCTAGACGCCACTGGAAGAAATATCTAGCATGGACTGGCCTACTTCATCTCCCTCGTTGGTCAATTACTCTTGGTTGGCTATCATGGCCGTTGGAACATCGGCGGTGGTGTTAAAACCTCCAGCAAAGGTCGTCATGGTGAGCGACTTGTTCGTGGAAATGCCTCTGAAGCCTACCTGTTGTAAGACGAAATGATTCCGAGGCTAACACAAATAGTTTATCTGCATCCATCCCCTTTCGTACGACAGTTTGGAAAGTGATATTACAATGGACTCGTTGTTGTTTATTTGCTGATACCCTACATAGCTATATATCTCGTGTGATATCAAATGAAGCTCCGCTACATGTCTGGATGTGTATTATTCTGAAATCTTATTCTATGTATCATGTCGATGGTATGACATGGTAAGATGTTAGTATTTTGTATGTTTTAGTAAGTACGTATTGTTAGGTGTGTATAGAATGTTGTAGCTATTGAGGTACTTAAACCTCACACTTGTTCCTAAATGATTTATATAACATGGAAGGTTCACTCAAATGGTTTGCCGAGTCAGACATATTTTAGTAAATAATATATCTATGCTATGCAACCAGGGTAAAAAAGTGTTAACCATCTATTTCTTGCTTGTAATTTTACTGCTTATGTGTATTAGTGGTGCAGAACTAGTTTTTAGTTCCATTTCCCAAGACTACCTATCTACATCGAAAAAAATCAAAATCGAACCGAACCGAATTAATTTCAGTTAATTCGGTCGATAACCGATTTAATCGAACTAAAAAGATATGTTATTGTTCAAATGATTGATTCAATCAAAGGAACATATAAATTTACGTTTTGAAGAGATTTTATTGTGCAATCTTTATGTTTAAAAGGAAAATTGACATATTTTCAATATGCAATCTTTGTTTTTTTATTACAAACCCAATTATTAGAAGTATTACAATAAACACATTTGAGTAATATAATAAATTTCAGTTAATTCGATTAAATCGATAAAAAAGTTATTTTACTAATCGAATTCAAACCGATTTAGTTTCGTAACAGAACCGAATCGACCGAAGTGAACCGGTTTGATCGATTAGTTCGGTTCTGACTGAATTTGCTCATCCCTAACGTGATTTATCTGGAGTTGTTTGTAAGATTTGTACATGGAGTTGTTGACAAGAGAGGAATCAACGTAATCTCTAATAAAAAATTTAGCGGTACATTTGAATTTGTATCAATATTATTTGTTTAATTTGAATCTTCACATTGAAATCAAGGAAGAGCGGGAGCAATATACTTGAATTTGCAGGACTGTCTTAACATATTTTGAGCTCTATCAAAACTCTATAAATGGACGCTCTAAATTCTATCATACTTTTTCCACCGATTTGTTATTAAAACCCATCAACATTGTTTCAACTTTGAAATAGACAATGTGTTAGTAATTGTGGAGTAAGTCGATCAGAAAAGTGAAATGGCTTTAAGGCGTATCTACCAATGGACACTCTCTTTAAAAGTTATTCGTTCCCACTCGAAGAGAGTTTGCTGCATAGTTCAAGCAAATACTTTTCGCATCATACAACAAAGCCTAAGAGGAAGACTGCAGACAGCAATTCTGAATTCCTTCGAACAAAAATTATTTTATTTGAAAGATATTAGTATATTTTTCGAAAGGTAGATGATGAAGTATTTATAGAGAAACACGCTACATTTCATACAGTCGTGATTGTTAGAATGAACAGATATGTCAATTTAAAATTCAAAAATAAAATACCAACAAACGTATCTATTCAAAATAACTCCATCCGTTTGCAAAGACCAAGGCGCGCGTTCCTCTGTCCGGCCCATACAAATCATACAATGTTATTAATTCAACTAATAGGCAACTTACCTATTTGTATATATTCCCTATTTATCATAGAATTTAGGCGATTTCAGACTAAGATAGAATAAAATTTTCTTTTGTACAATAAAATATCCAGCACAATGCAACATCAATAGGTAAGAACTTAAATGTTAAATAAAAAGATAGAATTAAGAGAACAAAATTAGTGCTGTTTTACTATTATTTAACAGATAAATAAATAATGATAGATAAATATTTAGTGATACAGCTTTAACTCTAACTATCTGGAGAGGAATGAATAAATAGCGAGATACCTAAATAGCACAACAAAGATTTACCAAACTTCAACTTGTATCCTCTAAAGCTCCAAGTATCAATAAAAAGATGTAAAATAAAACATGAACAGTAGTGAAGTATCACGTTGAGATATTCAATGGTTTAATCTGAAGATGCATCTTTGTGATGGTTAGGCGTGTGCATACACAATATAGTGGAGATCCCTAAATTTAAGGGCTCTAGACACTTGCTTTGCCTTGTAGCAGAGCCGATCCTGCCTTAAGTAAAGATAAAATAGAGTACCGAAGTCATGATCAAGGCCAGGGGAAGCCAACCAAGCCCCGAGCTAGGGCAATCCTCGGGCCAAGAGCAAATTCTTTTGTAGAAAATAAATTATTCAACTTTGATATATAAATAATATAGCAATGCTTAACTATCTAAATGTTCCAACCGTGGTTGAATGGAAACAAGCTGCCACCACAGTGAAAGGAACTGAAGCTGTGAAATCTAGTTGATGAAGATTTGTATTTCCCTTATCATATAGTGTTTTATCCGACTTGATGGGCTGGGTTATGTTGGCGTTTGTATGTGCGTTTAAATGATCTGTATGTTATGGGCTGAACTCTACTTCATTTATTTAATGAAGGTCGTTGTTCTTAAAAAAGAAAAGAGAAAAAAGAAACCACTAGATACCCGAAATTCAACACAGGTTATTGTCGTTTAATGATAATCTTTATTACAATGTAACATGATTATAATTCAACGGAGAAATGATCTGCAATTATTGAAAGAACTCTCCCAACATAAGATGACAATTAAAGTCTTGTTAATTCCAGCCATTTCTGCCTCCATTATCAACTCATCTGATCACAAATCAATGTAATAAAAATTTGTTTTTAGTACTTTACAGATAACAGCTCAGTAAACAGAGATGAAGAATAAAACAGTCTACACGATTTGCTTTACATATCAGTTGGTAATTCTCTTTCATGTGGGTCATAAAAACTCACCTTACAAATGGAATGAGCAAGTACTCCGCATAGAAGAGCTGAAAATTGACAAAATGAGATTAATATTCTGATGCAATATCATTTATTTTATATATTTTTTATAAGAGAACCATTCTAGACACTTTGAACTGATCACAATTTTTGTTACCTTCCACACAAACATATAAAAAGATGTAATCGTAGTTTTGGTCATCGGTCCATGAGTTCTAGCACGATTCCAAAGTACCGATGCAAGAATTGCATGACCTATCACCTGCATAAAGAAAAGAAAAGAGTGAAGTGATTTTCAAAGCTATTAAACGTTAAAACCATAAATAACTATGTTAACGATGATATTTTTATGGTAGAAACCGTGGATAACTCGGGCGCTAACCAAATTTAGCATCTATCAAGCTTCTATAGTGAAGATAACTATTTTTTAATCCATCCCTTTGGAAGATGAAATTTTGAATACTTGACTAACAAAATTTATGTTAAAAATATATTTGAAAAAAAAAATGAATCGCAGATGAGAAAATAATAGGGTTTTGCACTAAAATTTAGGCTTACTGTTAGGCATTTGCTCCATAGGCACGAGGAAGTTGCTCCAACAACCATGGCGACAGTGTAAGCCATCTCAAGGAGATATATACATATCCAAAACACCTAACCAAATGAACTATATTGTAAGAGAAGAGGAAATAATTCCCCGTGAATATTTTAAAATTAAATAGTGCAAATGCAAATAACACACCCTCTCCTGGCCAAGGCGCACGCTGAAAGAATGAATGCCAAATATTTTGTCTCCGTCTATATCAGGTATATCCTGCATGTTATCTTTATTTGATTAATATACCCATTGATGTGAAAACGTTTATTTTGTTTTTTCTTTAACTTCCATGGTGAACTGGAAAAGTTTAAGTACATGTACCTTAAATAGAGCAATAACAACTGAGAAGAAGCTCATGAAGGCAGTTGCAAATATCAATGGCCTTGTGAAACTTGCTGGTCTTTTGAAAACAAAACTCTGGAATATTTATGTGAATAGCAATTGTTTAAGACAGCTCCAGGGATAATTTAAATATACTAAACGTGTAGATTGATCGAGTTAGTGTTTCAAGGAAATGCAGCTGAAAATGTACCTGTATGTGTAAGAAAAAGGCAAGCTGGACTATAACTGCTCGTACAGCAAGAATGCATATTGCTGCAACAACTGCAGATCTCTTCCATCTCAGAAATGGTAGCTGCAGATAAACTTATATTCAAGTTATAAATGCACTGAATAAACACCCATTTTTATTTTGCTTTTGAATAAGCAAGTATATATAACAATGTTCAAAGCACCTTCATTTACTCTCAAGTGTTTGTGAAAGGCATCACTCTATCTACTTTATGGTTTTAAGAGCCTCCTATTATTATTCTTTAAATTTGGTGCTTTTTTTAGAGAACCAAATAATAAATTTCATAAAATTCCAACGTAATCTCCAAGAACCTTAAACCAAAATTAAAACCCTTAATATAGTCTACTAAATAGACAGGACCTTAAAACCAACTAGATCTGTCAACGGATACTTTCGGATACGGATAGTGTCATATCAGTATCTGCATCTGAAATCATTTTCGGATATCCGTATCCACGGATACGGACGGATATCGAATACTTATCATATCCGCTAATGACCGATAAATCAAGAAACATAAATAGAAAATTTTAGTGTAACGTAAAAAAATTTCAATCTCATTGATTATAAAAGTGTTACAAATAAACAAATATAATGATAATTTTGAACAGTTAATATGCATTAAGTGCATATAATATAAACTACTAACTTAATAAAACAATAAATAAATATATTTCATTATACTAAAATACACATAATTTACACTATAATCTTGACAAAAACCGAACGGATAATTTTCGGATGCGGATGTCTTCGTATCCGCATCTGTTTTTCCAGATATCGGATAATTATCAGCTTTCTGGATACGGATGCAAACGGATTTTTTTTCGGGTATCCATTAACAGCGCTAAAACTAACTTTTTCATTTCTTTTCATGTTGAGCATTTTTTTTTTCTAATTTCTCTTAATATCTAACATAGAGTAGAAATACTTACGTTGATTGAATATGCAGTGCCAAGGACGAAACTGATAAAAAGTGCCCAGAATAATGGCCAAGAGCCAACTAACCATCCAATGCCAAAGCTCTGAAACATGATAATACAATGATGGAACGTTATATGACAACATTCACGTAAATTCAAGTTTGATATTTTCAAACATTTTAAGTAACTTGATCAGAAATCAACACAAAAAATATGCATGGTCTGATACTCCCATCACATGAAAATCACGACCACTTAGTAGTCATATACCCTTTAGGACAAATGCATTAGCCATGTGTGTTTGTGTAGTCGTTTTAAATATTTGAGCGTGAATTTGATTCTGATTATGTTATTTATAACAACTTAAAGTGCATAAGCTTGATTTTTGAAATCTGAGAAACAGTGATAGTGCACATATCACTGATATTTCAATAGAGAATGATATATTAATACCAGGATGGCTGAAGCTATGACAATAGCAATACCAGCTCTTGGTGAGTATTCTCCGGATGCAAGAGGAAGATCAGGTTTATTGACCTGAAATTTTGGTGACCACCATACAAACAAAAATAAATCACTTTTATTTTGTGAAGGAGAAAATATATTATGGATATAGTTTCTAATTTTGATTAAAACATCAAGCACTTGGGGAAATACCTTGTCTATTTCTATGTCAAATAATTGGTTCAAACCTACAATGTAAACATTCATAAACAATGCAGCGACCACAGCCTGCAAGACAACTAAAGAAATTAATCCTCACTTTCTGCACTAGTAACAGAAAGCTCACTGATAATACCTCTAATAATCCCACAAAAAACAGAGGAGAAATATCGGACAAACTCTCTACAGCCAGCAAAGAAACTGATATTATGCCCATCGCCTGCAATTTTTAAAAAATGACTTTGCACTAATTTGATATATAAAGCGTAAGAAAAAAAAATTAAGTCAACTTTAAGACATGGCTTAACTGTTCCTATTATTGTGTGAGGTCGTGAAAACTTGTATAGAACATTCAATGAAGCTAGTACTGCTTCCCATATGCTTCCAGAAGCGTATCCGTCGGATTCAGATTCTAAAGAATGCCCAGATGTAGCTTTTACATGACCAAGTTTTTGAGACCTACTATATGTTGTAAACCTTGGTTTCACATGTCTATACTTTATGAGACACCCTTGAAATCTTATTGGATTGTAGTTTCTGCATGAATATTGCCTTGGTGCAAAACTGCCTGAAAATTGTTCAAAATGAAATAGCAATCCAGAATGATTGAGTCATGTTATCCTAGAAATTAAGTGTACTAATGAAGGACCACAAATTATTTTCAATAATGTGATAACCAAAAGATACTAGTAAAAGCAACACTTTCCTTCTTAATACCACACTTGCTCCTTAGAGCTACCATGTCATTTTTAATTCATTTCCACTAAAGTTCAAACAAAACCCTAAACCCCAGATTCTCAATCAAATAATTTTGATGAGAAAATTGATAAGGTTAAGCCAACAAAGCACTGAAGATGTCCCTTTTGTAGCGTGTCAATATGCAGAGCTAATGGTTACGTACCATGAACCAGATGATACCACAAGGTCAATATGCTATGTACGAATATAATAATAACCATGCGACAATGCACCATGGTGTGATCCTTGAATTGGTCTAATAGTAAGGTTTGAGGTTTCAACTGAAACACCGAAATTCCGGTCATTTCGTTCTGGTTTTAGTAAAGACCAAAATGAAACCAAACCGAAACTCCGGTTCAATAAAGAAAACGAATGAAATTCAAATTTAATAGAAAAAATAAAGAATTGATTTGAGTTTCAAATACATAAATATTCAAAATCTAAAATTTAAATTTCGAAAACATACAAAATCACGAAATGGTGTAACTAAAAAAGTTAAATACGAAGTAATAAATATTTGTTAGTATTATAAATATTTATCATAATCAATATTGTTCATTTATCTTTTTTTTTCAAATAAAAATAAATTACACATCTTGTTTCAATTAGTTAAATAAATATATGTGTAATTATATCATAGTTATCAAGACGCGCGCCTAGGCTCAATAAAGGCTTAGGCACATGTTGTGCGTCTTTTTGCAGTTTGAGCACGCATTTTTACAGTTTGAGGTGCCTTTTTGCAAAATTCAAATTTTAGTTTACAAAATAGTTAAATAAAAAATTTAAATAGTTAAATGAATTATAAAATATGATTAAAATTTTAAAATTTAGATAATAAAATATTTAAATAGTTGAATGAATTATAAAATATGGTTTAAAATTTAATTTGTAGGTAGTAAAATAGTAGATCAAACCTGTATAAAAAGTACGCAAAAAGGCCCAAGGCTCAAGGTTTGCGCCTTTTTGCGCCTTAGCGTCTTAACTACTATGAATTATACGAAATAAACAATGAAATCCGAAACCGAAAGTTGAACCGAAATTCCCAAAATGTACGAATCGGATCGAAATTCCTAAAATTACAAAAGACCGAAACCGAGAGTTTGAACCTTGGGTAATATACCACTGAACGAACCAATGATGAATAGGTGCTATAGAGTTGCTATAGAAGTCATCTTATGGTGAAGATTCAGGTTAGTTTTGAAATAGTATGGTGGTATTTGGTATTATCTTAAGTTTGCGCAGGAGATGAAGAGTTGTTCGGTAGAATATAACTGAATGAACAATTAGAAATTTGATATTAAGAAGTAAATTTTGTTAAATGTTGTTTCTTATTAAGGAAAGGTATTCAAGATGTCCTTAGTGTTGTGGGAAACTCTAACTCGAGACCACTCAAATCAAAACCTCAAAACACAGCGGAAACGAGATCGTTGTAAGAGTGCAAAAACAACCAATCAATATCTCAATCCAAATCTCAATTCAATCCAAACTCAATCACAATCTCCAAACAAGCAATAAAAAACCAAAGCAATAACAATAAAATAAATCACACATCGATTTATAGTGGAAGTGTACATTCATTTTGAGAGAGAGCCTTTATTGATATCAATGAGAAGAGTACAAGAAATTGATTACAATGATCAAAATTCTAATAGAATTAATTTGCAGATAAGAGAATTGAATAAAATTAGGTTTTGATAAATCCTAATTAATAGAGGTTAAAACCGTTGATTAAACCCTTAATCTCCCTCCGTCTCAGTCTCGAATCCTGAAAATAGCTTATACAGTGAACCATCCTTCATTGACAAATATCTGATTTGCCCCTTGAAGCCCTACAAACGAATACAAAAATTCTAGGCCGAAAAAACAAAACTGCACCGCGACAGACGTCTGTCACAACCTCTCAGACGTCTGTTGCAACTTTCGGGCTGCAGTAAACATGTTGACAGACGTCTGTCATAATTCTCGGGTTACCAAAAACCCTGAACTCAGACGTCTGTCACATGTTGCTCCAACAACACTCGACCTTTTTCGCCATATCTTTCTCCTTCGAGCTCCGATTTGCGAACCGTTTTTATCGTTATAAAGTTACTTCCGACCTCTTCAATTTTCCATATAGTGTAGCCAAAATTCAACATTCCACCTCGACACTATATCCATCTCTAACTCCAATGGTACCACACCATCATCAACAACCGATAGCACCAACTATCACCACTGCTACCTTCAACCAAACATAAATTCTTTCCCAATGAGCTCCGACAAATCCACTGCACATTGCACTCCATCAACGAGCTCAGGCAAAGCCCCCGCCCGCTAACGAAGTAATGAAAACATCTAAATCCTAAACCGTCTCACCAAAGACTAAAGTGCTAATGAGTGTAAACTAGCACTCACCAAGAAGATAGAATCGCAATCTCTCACCGATACTCTTCCTCATTCATAACCAAGCTCCTCTCTCAACTGTGCCACCCCGTGACACCTAGCACTTCAACAAGCGAATTAAGTTCGAGCAATGCTCGAACTTCCCAACCGACAATGCCTTAGTGAACATATCCACCACGTTATCATTTATGTGCACTTTCCAATGATACACTTGCTTTCTTCATCCATGGCTACAAAAAATGACTATCTCACTTCAATATGCTTAGTCCGTGAGCTAAACGTCAAATTCTCTGCCAAGTGAATAACACTCTGGCTATCGCATCGAACATCGATGCTATCATGCTCGAATCCCAAGTCACACAACAATCGTCTTAAATAAAGTGTCTCATTTGCCGCCTCCACAGTGGCTATCAACTCCGCATCCATAGTGGATAAAACAATTACGGTCTGCAATCCCGATCTCCAACTTATGGCCGTACTTCCAAGTGTGAAAACATATCCGGAAGTTGATTTTCTTCGATCCCTATCACCGGCGTAATCTGAATCACGATAACCAACCAACTTGTAATTCATCCCCTTAATACTGCCAAAAACAAGACAATGAGATTATGTATCTCTAAGGTATCTCAATATAAACTTCACCGCTTCCCAATGTGATTTTCCCGGATTAGCCACATACCGACTAACCATCCCGACGGCATTTGCAATGTCGGGCCTTGTACACACCATCGCATACATTAAACTTTCAATCGCACTAGCATATGGCACATTTGCCATATAAGTCTTGTCTTTCCCCAAGATAGGTGATCCCTTACTCGAAAGCTTCATATGCAAAGGTAAAGGTGTATTTGACGCCTTTGCATTCCCCATGCTAAACCGGAAAAGCACTTTGTCTATATATTCTTTTGAGTCAATTTCAACTCAAAACGCTTTCGATCCCTTTCTATTTCCATGCCCAATATCCTCTTTGCTTCTCCAAAATCCTTAATTTCGAACTCCGATTTCAAACTCAGTTTTAACTTGTTGATTTCATTCTTATCCTTAGAAGCAATGAGCATGTCATCCACATAAAAGAGTAAATACATCCAACAATTATTTTCTAACTTCTTGAAATACACACAAGCATTCTTGGTGCTTCTATCAAAACCATTTTCAAGCATTAAATGATCAAATCTCTTGTACCATTTTCTACGTGATTGCTTTAAACCATATAGTGATTTCTCTAACTTGCAAACCAAATTTGATTTACCATCCACAACAAAACCTTCTGGTTGCTTCATATAGATGTCTTCATCCAAGTCACCATGCAAGAAGGCGGTTTTCACATCAAGTTGCTCCAATTTCAAGTCGTGAATAACAACTATAGCAAGTAATATCCGGATAGAAGTATGACGCACAACCAGTGCGAATATCTCATCATATTCATTTCCTTCCTTTGTGCAAATCCCTTAGCCACTAGCCTAGCTTTGTATCTCCCATCATCCTTCAACTTATATATCCATTTGCATCCAATAGCACGGTTTCCTTTAGGAAGTGGAGCCAAATCCCAAGTTTGATTCTTCATGGACGATTGCATCTCTTTCTCCATAACACAAATCCACTTCGAGCTACACTCGACTCCATGACGTCATCAAGGTTTATCGACTCATCTTGGACTACGTGAAGAGCATAGTCCAAATTATCACAAAAGTTACGATAGTTCTAATCACCATATCTATCGAGTGGCCTTATAGCACGACGACCCACCCGACTAGCAATATCATCATCCAAACTCCTTTCGGCTCCACCTTGAACAGAATCCTCTCTAGAATCATGCACATCACCAACACTACTAGAGGCACCATGTGGCCTATGTGATGTAACATCAACCGCTTCCTCCTTGCAAGCATCTCCAACTACTCTACTCTCTCTACTCCTTGGATAAAATGTGGGAATAACTTCCTTCTCCTTTGATTCACCATGAACCAAATCCGGAACATCTGATGAGCTCTCATTCTCCTTAAACAAAGTTGACTCATCAAAAGTAAGATGACGAGAATTCATAACCTTTTTCATTTGCGGATTCCATATCTGATAGCATTTTACTCCATCCGTATACCCAAGCAAAATCCTCTTGAAAGCTCTAGGCTCAAGCTTATCATTTTTCGGACCATACACATAAACTGGACTATCAAACACACGAAGATAACTCAAGTCAATGCTCTTTCCCTTCCACACTCTTCGGAATTTATTTACCAATAGCCAAGCACGAAATTCGATTAAGAATATGCACCGCGGTTGACAAAGCTTCGGTCCAAAATCCCTTAGACAAACCCGATGTCAATCTCAAGCATCGAGCTTTCTCTAGTAGAGTACAGTTCATCCTCTCCGCAACACCATTCGACCACGGATCTCCCGGTATAGTAAAATGCCTTCGAATACCATGATGCTTGCAAAACTCCAAGAATTCCCCGAAAGCATACTTCCCGCCATTGTCGGACCTTAGACTCTTCAAAGATTTGCAACTCTCATTCTCAACAAGAGCTTTCCATGCTTTGAACTTTGCAAATGCCTCCAACTTGGCCTTCATTACATACACTCATACCTTTCGAGAAAAGTCATCAATAAAAGAAATATAATAGCGAGCTCCCCCCAAAGAAGCTACCGGTGCCGGTCCCCAAATATCCGTGTGAACATACTCAAGAATCCTTCTCGAATCATGTTTTCCTTCACCGAATGATACTTTAGTTTGCTTGTCCATGACACACTCCTCGCAAAACTCAAGTTTATTGAAACTCTCTCCATTGATCATCTCTCTCTTCCGAAGAATATCTAAACTCCTCTCCGAGACAAGACCTAACCTCAAATGTCACAACCTAGTCGCATCCAAGTCGCGAGAAATATCAACTCCCACATAAGTTTCACCTTCTATAGTCACTACTTGAAGCAAATAAACACCATGAGTCCTAGCACCCTTCATCACCACAAGCGCACCATTCGAAACCCGCAAGCTATCACTTTCAATAATGATCTTACAACCTAAAGAATCCAGCTGCCTAAAAAAGATAAGAGACTTTCGAAGTTCCGGAACATAGCATACATTAGTGAGAGTACGAACCACTCCGTCAAACATCCGAATTTGCACAGAACCAATGCCTTTCGACTTGCAAGTAGCATCATTACCCATAACAATTGAATTTCCTTCTTTGTTGACATAAGAAGAAAAACAATTCATATTCGACGTCATATGATAAGACGCCCTCGAATCGAGCACTCATTCGCCACCTGAAACATCTGATGCTACCGCCATCAACACATCTACGTCTCCCTCACCAACTCCACTCTCCACCACTACAGATGAAGATGCTACTTCCTTTTTTGTCTTCTCCTTATCCGGACACTCATTCTTCCAATGACCGGGCTTCTTACAAATATAGCACTTGCCCTTTCTTTCCTTCGACATTCCTCTCCAACTGGGGTTCCTTGATTTAGAATGCCCACGGTTCTCCTTCTTCGCATATCTCTCCTTCTCCACAAATAAACCGTGACCACTACTAGCACCACTACTTCCATCACTCAACTCCTTCATTTGATCCCGCAACTTCTCGCTAAGAAGACCCGTTTTGACATCATCTAGAGTCAAAGTATCCCAGCTATAGATCAAACTCTTTGAGAAACCTGTATAACGGTCCGGCAACGAACACAACAATATCATCGCCTTTTTTCCTCAATCTTCAAATCTAATGCATTCATCTTCATTAGCAAATCATCAAAGGTATTCAAGCGCGCCTTTAGCGAAGTACCTTCCTTTATCTTATAGGTGAAGAACGTTCGCAACAAGATCAAACGATTAGTTAGTGACTTCTTAATATACAACTCCTCCAACTTGTCGCATATATACTTAGCGGTAGTCTCACCACTAATTTCGGAGATAACATTCTCTCACATAGCAAGTTGAAGTGTAGTGAATGTCCACTCTTCCATTTCCTCTCTCTCAACATCCGAGATGTCTGCCGGCAACAAATGTGTGTCAAACACTACCCGATGCACCCGATTCCTTCTTAGAACTGCTTTCATCTTTCATTGCCACTTTTCAAAATCATTATCTTCATTCCACTTGTCTATAACCAATTGTGATCCCGAAGCCACATCTGATCCACATACATATGGCGCTACACCACTTGGATTAACCATTGAGGAACTACCTGATGTATTATCTAATTCTGGCATTTTCACAACCCCCTACCAACACCAAAAGTCTGATACCAAATATTGTGGGAAATTCTAACTCAAGACCACTCAAATCAAAACCCCAAAGGACAGCGGAAAAACGAGATCGTGGTAAGAAGTGCAAAAAGAACCAATCAAAATCTCAATCCAATCCAAACTCAATCACAATCTCCAAACAAGCAATAAAAAACCAAAGCAATAACGATAAAATAAATCACACACCGATTTATAGTGGTTTCACTTACGTCTTGTTAGTGTACATCCACTTTGAGAGAGAGTTTTTATTAACACCAATGAGAAGAGTACAAGAGATTGATTACAATGATCAAAATTCTAATAGAATTGATTTATGGAGAAGAGAATTGAAGAAAATTAGGTTTTGATAAACCCTAATTAATGGAGATTAAAACCCTTGATTAAACCCTTAATCTCCCTCCGTCTCATAGTCTCAAATCCTAAAAATAGCTTATATAGTGAACCATTCTTCATTGACAAATACCTGATTTGCCCCTTGAAGCCCTACAAACGAATACACAAATCTGGGTCGAAAAAACAAAACAGCGCCGCGACAGACGTCTGTCACAACCTCTCAGATGTCTGTCGCAACTTTCGGGCTGCAGTAAGCCTGCTGATAGACATCTGTCACAAGATGACAGACGTCTGTCATAACTCTCGGGTTACCAAAAACTCTGAGCTCAGACGTCTGTCACTTGTTGCTCCAGCAACACTCTACCTTTTTCGTCATATCTTCCTCCTTCGAGCTCTGATTTGCAAACCGTTTTTACCGTTATAAAGCTACTTCCAACATCTTCAATTCTCCATATAGTATCGCCAAAATTCAACACTTAGTAGCACTAAATTAAGTTTATTGCCAAATTACAAGGTTCTTGATCATTATTAGGTTCTCCTTTTGCCCAAGAACTTAAATACAAAACAAACATGCATGTTATGTTAGATACCAGATCTGTTTGGCAGCAAATATTAATTAAATTATCAAATCGCTAACAAAACATCTTCCGCTGAAAGAATAAACTTAAGTGGGTTTTTAATTATTTTGACACATAATAAGGTGTTCATTCAAATGAGATGTATTTTCCCAAATCATTGTATTGCCATATTTCCACTACATCATATACATCCATTGTACTTTGAATGTATCAAATAAGTTTGATGGTAAGGGCACCGCATTAGCATTATGTGCTTCTTACTCACGTAAAAAAAACAATAATATTTATCTACTAATACCAAACATTTTTGCACAACCATCAACAACTGAGCAAAATATTTTCGCACAACCATCACCCACCGTACCAAACATTTTTGCATGGCCATCAACCTCCGAACTATCTAAGTTCGATGGTTGATGGTCGTGCAAAAATGTTTTGGAATGGCGGTTGATGGTCGTGCCAAAAAAGAGGTGATTTAGGGTTTCCAAATGACTTTGGTAGCCTTTTGAAGGATTATGGTATTAGAAAGAGGAGAGAATAAAGTTGATAATTTTTAGCGTGGAAATTTGGATCCGACCTTTATTTTCAGATCTGATACGTGAAAACTCTTCCCAAAAACTTGTTTTAAATTACATCCTATTTTTAATTTCAGTAAAAATATTTGTTTTTTGTCAGAAATTAAATCTGAATATTAATCACGTGTTTCTATGATCAAAACGAATTTTTATGAATTCATTTGAAAAACTACAAATATTTGCAGAGTTCTTTGCAAATACTTGCAGAAAATTCTGTAAATATTTGCAGACTTCTCTGCAAATATTTATAATGCAGAAACTTCAAATATTTGCAGATTTAGCAAATATCTTGAAACTAAAAAATAGAGATTTCTTTATAACACATTTTTAAGAAGGAGCAACTGTGTATTTTAAAACAAAGGGTGTTATGCAAATTTTTTCAATGGTATTAGTAAGCATTTCGATGCTCTTAGCACCACAATCAAATAATTCATATGATATAAAAGTGAATGGTTGAGATTATTTTGGAACACTGCCACACCGTGACATAAAACTTTGGGACAGTAGATCTCCTCCCGTTCTTAAACAAGAAAAGAAAACAAATGTGGTGCAACCATTATTAAACAACCAAACCAAAAGCTAAATCATGTGCTGCTCTAACCCAAATTAACAAAGAATTATAGACCAACAAGCAATCTATATCAGTATTCTGCTACAAATAACCAATTGTGACTATATTTGAAAGTATAAGACACTTGAAAATTTATCAATAGGATGCAAACCAAATGAAGTAATTTCTACTCCGTGAATATTTAAACTAAGATCAAAATAAAATCAAGCTTAATTCAAGTTTAATTGCCTTCAACACAAATTTGGAAGCTATTCCAAATCCATTTTATATCTGTAGCATGATAAATTACACCTAAAGCTATACATCATACATGCAATTAATAATACAAAAAATTTGCACAGAACCCAAACTAGGTAATTAGTTACCTGGCAAGAATGGCCGTGAACAAACTCGCGAAGGCAGAGGTATTACAACTGGCTTGATGAGGAGAGAGTCCATGTTTTATATTCTTCACAAGTTGATTCGATTCGAATTATACTAACTGTTATAATTTATTCCTACTGGAGAAAACCAGAAAATGGTGAGCTTCTGTGACTGGAATGAGCAAAGATACTTTCTGCAGCATGTGAAGCATTTAAATAATCTTATATTTTCCAATGAAGACAAAGAGAAAAGGCAAGAAGACGGGAGAGGTACAAGCGTGCAAGGTTGAGGGAGCAAACAAACCAAATAACCAAACCACATCATAATTTTTTCTGATTTGATATTGAAACTAAATTGATTTCTCATCGATCCATAAAAAAAAAAAATTAATTCAGTTATCGGTTTGAACAATTTAACCATATTTTACTGGATTGTCAAAATTATTGATGTTATAATGATTTTACTATAATTAGCTTAGTAGTCTAGATAAAATTTATTTATTATGCATATGGCAAAATTAGTATAAAAAAAATAGTACAAAACATACAAGTGCTAAATAAAAATATTTTAGTCGTATGTTTATTTATTATTTTGAGATACAATGAATATTCCTAACATAAAATATGAATCATTTTTGGTTTAGTAAAATCGAATAATCAATTGAACCAACCGAACTAACCAAACTAAATTCGGTTGGTTTAGTTTGTTTTCATTTTTATTGGTTATAGTTCGATTTAACAATTTTCATTATCGACCAACCAATCCAACCAAAACGTTCATCCCTAGGCTCAGTAGAAAAAGGAAATGTGCATATAAGCCGAAGAGGCAAATTTTAGGGACTGGACCAGGAAAAAAAAGGGACTCCATTCGAATAAAACGGTTTACAATTTTATCCATCGCGCAAAACAAAATTTGGTAAACACCCATCGAAAAATGAGAAAAAAAATCGAAGATGGATCACCGAAAACCATTTTTGATGGGATCTTGTCGAAAAAAGTGAAAAATGGTAATTAATCGCCGAGGAACAAAGGGTAGTTACGAATTTAATATTCCTATTAAGGGGGGACGAATTTTTTGTACACTCACTAACAATTTTTCGAAATATGAAAAATTGACCCATTACCCCCCCTCCTCTCCTCCCCTCCTCCATTCAAAATCAAGTTTTGGAGTCTCTTTTTCAAACTGTCTAAACAAAATTATAAATTCTAAGCTACCATATACTAACCAATATAATGATGCTATTTGATAACCGTAAATTTATCGTTGTTAATGGTATATATAATTATAAAGAAACGTCAAAAACAGCGGTAACCGAAAATTTACTTATTAGGTTAATTTTTCATTCCACTATTTAAATTAATCCTAACTGCAAACACTTTTAAAGGTATATCAGTTTTTAATAAAAAGTGTTAGAGCCTTAGTTTTGATGATGACAATGAAATATAGTCAACTAACTTATTATTGTAGAAACAAGCATATACAACAATGAAGTTATAAGTAATTAAAGCAAGGGATCAAAAGCAATTCAGGAGTACACATGCAAGAACAACAAAGCAAGCAAGAAGTGCACAATCAATACAAAGATCAAAAACAAAAACAAGCGGTTCAAAAAAATACAAAAGAAGAAGCAAACTAGAGCAAAACACCATCCACCGATGGATGCCCACCGGTCGACCGGTGTTTACGTGCTCCAGATCGCTCCATTTTGATCGTTGCCACATCCCTTTGTCACTCTGCTTCCAGATCGTTGCTTCCATTCAATGGTGCATCTCTAACTGTTGGTGATAACTCTCTGGGAAGACGGTACTCTTCATTGTACCCACTTAAGTCTATAAATGGATAGGCAAATTACTGCTTTGGAGACCAATTCTCTGAATATCTCTTACCGTCTATTCTCTACTGCTCTATGCATTCCCGAGCGTTCAAATATACATTCTAATAATTCAAACTCCAAAATCTCTGTGTCGCAATACTCATATTCACAGCAAGTAATTACTAGAGTTGTTGTATTGTATTGACAGGAGACGTTTATCTATGGACACATAGTTGTCAGAATTTTTACTATTCTTATCTAAAGATAGGCCTGAGAGGTGCTCAAACAATGTATATTATAAACATATTCCTCCTGGTCAAGTGAGTTTTGCTAGTGAACTCTTAAGAGGCGCTTAGGGACTAGATGTAGGAGAGGTGCTCCAGACCAGTATAAATCTTGGTGTGTTTTTTTATTTACTTATTACTCTACTAGTTATATTTCTATTATACTGCTAGTTAGTTAGCCATAATATTACACTATGATCCACTAGGCACTTTCATTTAGTATCAGAGCAAGAGATTTTCAAAATCGTAACAAAATTTTGAATAATATGGCCAAGATGAGTTATAACACATTCCAAGAAGGACAATCCACTACACATCATCCATTCTTACTTGTTCATAATATACATATTGGGTAACATGTATGATAGTTTTTAGGGAATCAAGTGGTCTAGATATCTGTCTAGCTACTCAATCTTAGTATGTAGCACCTACCACTGAAATGAATACCTGGACAGATGCTCAAAATACCGGTGCTTCCCATAATGCTAAAGTAATGAATGTTTTATATTGCTCATTAGATAAAAATCAATTTTCAAGAATTATGATGTGCAAAACTACTTATGATATTTGGCAAAAACTCTAAGTAACTCATGAAGGAACAAACAAAGTCAAGCAGATCAAAATTAGTTGATTAAAAAATCAATTTCAATCTTTTAAAATGAAACCAAATAAGAGTATTATAGACATGTATTCTAGGTTTCAAACTATACAACATGATCTTATGGCATTAGGAGCTACTTTTAATGATTTTGACTTAGTATCACGTATTTTAAACTCTTTAATTGACGAGTGGGAAAGAAAAGTACTTGCTATAGAAGAAGCAAATGATCTTTCCACACTCAAGGTAGAAGATATAATTGGTAATTTAATGTCATATGAAGTTAACCCGTAAACTAGAAAAGAGTTAGCCCAAGAAAAACGTAGTATTACTTTCCAAGTTAACTATGATGATGATTCAAAGCTTAATGAAGAAGATGTAGTATTTTTGCCAAGAACTACAAAAAAATAAGATGGTTTGAAAGCAAAAACCTAACAACTCAAATGACACATTGGAACATCCCCCACTTGGAGGCCCAAAACTAACAGCTACGGATGCTGCAGTCATCCATAGTTATTAATTCTCGACGACCAAATACGGTAATGTTAGATACATTGATATAACAGAAACATATGGATATGAAAAAAAATTAAAATCATTAAACAACTTTCTCATTCCATTTCAAATCATTTCAAATTCATTACATAATCCCAGATCCGAGAACCACGTTCAGAGAAAATATAATTATTACAACACATGCCAAGAGCGACATATGAAGATGCCCTCTTGGATGATCAAAGTCTAAATACAGGCAATTAAACAACTTTGCCTTTACAGCAAAACACAACAGAATCAAAATAGAAAAGAACTCATACTAGCTAGCATGCCTCCTACACGTCTCCGGAAGCTTATTCATCTAAGGAGAACCTAAAAACCTCAACTCTCAAACTACTCAAAATTAATTGAGCACTTGAGAGTTTAAGGGGAAAACATAAACTTCGAGTCAGACATAAAGCCTGGTATGAATAATAACCTACCATCTCGAACCATTTACATATCTAGTGAGATCACGCCGCTTAGCGGAACGGTTTCCCCTTACTAGTATCTTATCAAAAACTTATGATAACCATATACTATGCTCCTGCATCCACAATGGTTAAAAACATAGAAATTTAAAATATTATGATGATATGCAAACAAGTAAATCATTCTGGATTTCCCATAGCCATTTATTTGACTTTCTGTCATAGTTTAGTTTTTAGGGTTACTATTAACCTATTAGTTTTCATGGGCTAACTAATAACCTTATTAAAGCTAATGGACTATCTGTCCGGTCTCATAGTTTTCATGGGATCACTAAGAACTTATTGGCCCCTACCAATAACTTCATTTAATTATTTCATGGGTTCTCCCTAAACCTATTGGTATCTTCAATAACTTCCTTCATATCATAATTTTCATGGGTTGACTATGAATCTATCTAAATTGACAACTTCTTAATTAGTTTTTAGACATCCTAAATTCTAGTCTATCTGACCTCCTAGATGCAATTCTACTCATACAAGAGTTAACTCAATTTATATTCACTATTGGGTCAACCTAGCTGGTTATTTTGCCCTTTTTCTCCCCAAAATACAGTTATGGGTCCATTATATAATGAATATATATATATATATATATTAAAAGAAACAAACATAATAACATAACAACACCCATGCCTATGGTTTAATATCCTTGAAATCATTTTTATATAAAATATGGTTAATCCCTTTAACCTATCCCCTTTCCTGTTCGAACTAAATATAATGGCGTCCTCCTTCGAGTGTCTTGTCTCAGTCTCCCTCATTTCATGTTCGTCCATCACTTCCTTTGCTTCATCGTCTACTTCTTGCCCCTTTTCTCGTCTCTAGGTTGATGGCTATGAATCGCAAGAAGAAGGCTCACTACGCCGCATCGTTGGTCTCCGCATCGCAAACTAGATCTGGTTGCTTTTTCTCAGCCACTGTGTCGCCGCCTTCTAAATCGCTTCCTGGCTATGTTCTAGCGTCGTCGCCTTTCTCTGTCGGTTTGTTCTCTAACATCCCTACGTCGAATCTCACTGCCGAACTAGAGTTTCTTTCTCCTGTCCCCCTTTTTGGTATTACAACTGTCGCTCCTACCATGCCTTTTTCGAATTTTGTTACTACTGTAGGGAATTGGAGTACGGTTGATTGCAGTAATATTATAAGGGTCGAGCAATCTGAGATGCATATTTCTGGTATTGCGTCTTCTCTCCTTGATTCAGTTGCCCCTGGTGTTCGTGACTTGAATTCTGTTGAATATTGCATTATGCATGAAGCTGTGTCTTGTGATATTTCTAGGCGGCGATCAAATCCATCTGATGTTTTACCTATTTCGAAGTCTGAAGTCCCTTTGTCAGTAGTGTCGCTTGGAGATGTTGTCTTGCCTTTGAATGGAAATGTCGTCCAATCTCCGACTGTTATGATTTATAAGGTGGCTAATGGGGCGGTTTTTGGGCACCGTGTTTCTGTGCCTCTAAAATATTGTGATGCAGGTGCTCCTAAAAGTATTGATTGTCCTATTGTCCAAAAAAGTGAACTTCCAAATGCCTCTACTGTCGAAGCTGTTGCAGTTGATAAGCCTTCCTAGTCTTCTTTGTTTAAATCTCTGCCTCGTAATGCTGGTGCATTCTCCCCTCAGAAGTTTAGCACTCAAGTTATTGATGGGATTAACGTGATCCCTCCGGTTGTGGTTTAGGAGGTCGTGAACCATTGGTCCGAACACCTCGTTGGTTTTTTTCTAGATTTTGCTTCTACTTATTCGGTTGTTCGTGGGCATTGTAGGCGCGCATGGAAAATGAGAGGTACACTTCATGTCCAAGTTATTAATTCCTTTTTCTACTTCAAATTTAGGAATAATGAAGACAAGCTTATTGCTCTTGAGACTAGTCCTCTTATCATTGAGGGGAAACCATTTATTGTAACTCCTTAGAGTGTTAGTATTAACAAAGCTAGAGAGCAAGTTCTCTCGATTCCGGTTTGGGAAACGTTTGATAATATTCCTGTTGTCCTTCAACCCTTTATCGGTCTGAATTGGCTAGCGAGCCTTATTGGTGATTTTAAATGCTTCGACGCAAATACTGTCGCTCACAAGAATTTATTATATGCCAGGGCACTGATTGAAATACCCCTCTGAAACCGCTTCCATTGATTTTGAAAGTTAGAATTAAGGAGTGACACGAAATGGAGATAAGAGTCAGTTACAATTGGAAGCCTGAGATATGTTCTAAATGTCAGTCTTTTGGACATTATGTTGATAAGTGTTCTAGGTTTGATCCTATTCCTCCTACTCCCAAAGTCCCCATCCCTAGGTCGGAAATGAAATGGATCCCCAAGGTTACTTTACCTGTCTCTGATCATGTGTTTCATGTTTCTCCCTCGGCAGAGTTAGTTCCTAAAGCCGTTGATTGCGAATCTGATGATGAGATCATTTACTGGGAACCGAAAGAGGGTGCTTGGGTACATACGGCCACTGAAATGAGGTATGGCCCGCGGTTACATTGTTATCACATGTTCCTTGGTGGTTATGACGAGTCTAGGAGGCTTATTTATCATGTTGAGGGTGAGGGGCTATCTCTTACGTCCTTTGGTACTGATGGTGCTTGCAATTGGTGGTAGCTCTTAGATCCTACTTGGGACCGGATTTATCTCTACTCTGCTCTCTCAAGATCTTTTGATCTGTTACTGGCTATGTACTTTTCTGCTATTTAGCATGTTGTAGGACTTGGTACTGATGTTGATATCAGTAATGACAGGGGGGATTTATGTCCTTCCATGTAGTCTAGTTTCTCTGTTTAGCTCCTGTTTTCCTTTGTTTCTGTTGTATTAAGTGGTTTGTCCACTATAAAAACAGTATTAGTTGCTCTGTGCATGTATAGAGCACCTGTTCTCCTCATTTATACATAGTGGCATGGCCCACTATAAAGCCGGCTAGCTTTGCTAAAAAAATAAAAAAAAATCATACTTAAAAGCCATTTTAAAACTCCTTTAATTTTGTCATGGTTTTCCTTTAAAAATGAAGTTGGGTTCTTTATATTGAACACTAAGGCTTTCGAAACCTTAAACCTTTACTTTCGAAACCATTGGATAATCTCCTTCGAAAGCATTCAAATCTTCTTTTCAAAACACTAAGCATATGCCTTTCGAAACACTTTAAAACATCTCTTTCGAAACCAGCAAAACATACCTTTCGAAAGTATTAAAGCATCACTTATTAACTCATAGAAGCATAGCATCGAAAAGTACTAAAGCACCACTTATTAACTCATAGCGACAACCTCATCGAAAGCTATTTTAAACCCTTTCGAAAGCATTCTTTTGAAAACAAGGCAAGTGGCATCTTCGAAAGCTATTTAAATGGGTTCTGACCCTTTCAAAAGCATGATTTCGACTCCATGTCTGCCGCCATTCTCCAATCCACTGCGTACCAATGCATTGATACCTTGTGTATTGGTTTCGACTTGGTTGAGGCGGAAGTATAGTGTCGAAAGGGTACTACTGAAGGTGGCTAAACCATATTTATATACAAACACTACAAGAAATTTTATTTTTGGTGGCGCACAAAAAACGCTACTAAAACTTATGGTAGCGTTTTGATAAAGCCGTGATAAAGCCCGCAACTAAAAATCCATGATTTTTAGTTGCATTTATTTCAACGCCACTATAAATCTTTTTATTGCAGCGTTTCTCAAACGCCACGATAAATCTTTTTGTAGCGTTTTAAAAACGCCACCAAAAGGATTTTTGCGCTACCAATAGAGTTTCCAACTTTACCCCTACTTTATGGTTGCGTTTACTCAACGCCACTATATGTATTTCTGGAGCATTTTTGAAACGCTACTAATAGTTGTTGATCATTTTGCACCATTTTTCCATGCTATTATTTCTTGTTGATGATCTATTTTGTTTCTACTATATCAATCAACGATCACTCACATAATCATCATATTTAAACAATTAAAAAACATATTAATCATATAATCAAATAAGATATCCATAACCATTCTAATACAATAGTTTTTTGATAAAATAACCAAACTCACATATAATAACCATTCATATACAAATTTACACACCTAGTACTAATAAAATGTTATACCAAACTGGTGCTAACAAAACGCTTGATTACCCATAATTCTTTGTTGCATGCACAAGTGAAAGCTAGCACCATAAAAGTCCAACCTTGCTCTCTTCGGAAATCCAATGCCTGCACAAGTAAAAGCACAACATATAGTCAAACAATTATGTTATTTCGTAGGACTTCAAATTTAATATCAAACATCTACAACATTGTACGAGTATATCATATTATAAATAATATCATATAAATAATCAAAGTTATAAACGAAATGAAATAAATAAAGTCCAATCTTATAGTTATATATAAAATGTTGCTAAATTAGTTATCTTTTTATTATTTATAAAATTTAGCTAACTTAAACTTGGTTAATTTTATAAAACTTATTTAATTTTAACAAAGCCTAGTTAATTTTTATTAACTTGGTTAACTTAATTTATTATTATTATTCAAACTCAGTTAACTTAATTATATTATTATTATAAACTTAGTTAAATTTTGTAAACTAAGTTAGTTTATCATCATCATCATCATCGTTATTTATAAATCTTTGTTAAATTAGTTATATTATTGTTATTTATAAAATATAGTTAACTTAAACTTAGTTAATTTTAACAAAACTTAGTTAATTTTTATTAACTTGGTTAAATTAGTTAATTTATTATTATTATTAGTAAAACTCGGTTAATTTAATTATATTATTATTATTATAAACTTAGTTAATTTTTATAAACATAGTTAATTCATCATCATCATCATAATCATTGTTATTATTTATAAATCTTTGTTAAATTAGTTATATTATTATTTATAAAATTTAGTTAGCTTAAACTTAACTAATTTTATAAAACTTGTTTAATTTTAACAAAACTTAGTTAATTTTTATTAACTTGGTTAACTTAGTTAATTTATTATTATTATTATTATTATTATTGAAAAACATGGTTAATTTAATTGTATTATTATTATTAGTATTATTATTATTAATATAAACTTGGTTAATTTTATAAACTTAGTTAATTCATATTCATTGTCATCATTATTATTTATAAAACTTTGTTAAATTAGTTATAGTATTATTATTTATAAAATTTAGTTAACATAAACTTAGTTATATTATTACTATTATTATAAACTTAGTTAATTTTTATAAACTTAGTTAATTCATCATCATCATCATCATTTATAAAACTACGTTAAATTAGTTATATTATTATTATTCATAAATTTTAGTTAACTTAAACTTAGTTAATTTTATAAAAGTTGTTTTAATTTTAACAATCATCATTATATATCTATATGTTTGCTCAGCATGGTATACGATTTTTTAACTCTAATAAGTCACTGTACTAAAGTGGCACACATAATGATGTGTCTGAGATAAGGTTATTTTGCACTATTTAAGCCAAGCATTTACATAATAATAAACACCGACTAAAATTTACTCCTAGGCAAAATGTTCATTCAATGTAACTTTTAAAAACTGCATCATGAAGAGAAATTATCTAATGATGCACGTATTCTTTGGAAGGTAATCTGAATATGCAGAAGGTAGTAAGAAGTAAAACATCACCTTCTCAATCATCTTATGCTGCACATATTCTTTTGAAGGACCTTCACAAGAAAAGGCTACAGTTAGTTTAGAAATAACTCATGCTTTAACAAAGTTGTTAAGCCCTTCCTCATAAATGAATTCCTGCAAAGTTTGCAAGAGTTATATTTCAAAATAATAATAATAATATGCAGGCTTGATAATAAACGAAACACTAATTGTGTAGTAACAAGAATGAAAAATATTGGTGTTTGCTATTAATATTAAAAAATTAGAGGAAAAAAGGAGAAAGAACATCCACCTAAACTGCCAACCCTTTAAACACTTATAAGCCAATTGATGTACAATGCTTATACTAGGACTTATAGAATGAGGGTAAAGTTGAAGACCTTCAACCGATAAGCATCCACTCTATATATATCATGAACCGATTTTAGTATATTGAACCTTTGATGCCAAACCAATCTTGATACAGTACTTCCCCTGCATCATCATTACAATTGCTGACATGAGTGAAACAGAAATTTTGGGAAAAATGTATAGAAACAACTAAATATACTCACGACCAACATCAAGATAGCTTCAACCATTGTGCATGTAGGTAGCTGTGCAATAATATCAAAGATGCCTTCAGATATCCATGATTTAACATGAAACGATACATTTACGAGCTGTAGATGACAAAAATTGACAAAACAAACAACTAGCATGAAGATTAGAGAACAAAATTATTCTTTATAGAATCAAATATTAACTTAAATTGGCCTTCTGGAAAGATTTATAAGATGATATGTGGGGTCGCTAAGGCTTTCCCACGGCAGACCCTACCAAATAGATTCCAGTTCCATCTTTCCGAGAAAGAAGATCAAAACGGGCTTTTTCGGTGTGGAAGATAAAGTCAAGGTTTGGGTAATCGAGTACCTGGTGAATGTAACCACGAAATAGTTTTCTTAACTCTCTGAACAAATCTTTTGAGAGAACCAGTTTTCTTTTTTGAGAACTTATCTTAATGGAAAACCTTTTACCCATCACACTGAATGAAACTGTAGAAATAATAGAGAGAATTAAACCAACTGAATTTTACCTGAGTAAATAGATCGGTCAAATATGCTAGGACTTAGGAGGTTCTCCTTAGCATCTCCCGTATTCTTGTTATTTGCATAATATTCTAAAAGTTGGTCTCGGAAAGGAGCACAAAAATACCGTTCCTGCAAAAATAGACAAAAAAATAGTTTTGGTTAGGTATCTAATGCCATGTGAAATAATTAAGAACATCCCAATGTCAAGTTTGCATCTGTACTATCTGGTTGAAAGTAAGGACATACCAAATTAAAATAAAGGTGCAAAACCAGGTTGAATATATGATGAAATTTTCGAAAATTGTTCTGTAATCACAGGTTTTATTGGGAAGAAGAGAGAATTGTTTACCAGTAGTTTACGGTCTACCATACCTAAAAACACAAAATAGAAGTCCATTCTTGTTGACGAATAATAAGGAAAATCATGTGTATGATGATGTTTTCAACAAGTAATTTGTTCACAACTATTACCATTAGAAACCCAACAAGAGATAAAATGAATACGAAAATTGAAATGGGAAAACAAGGGTACTTAGGCCTAAATAGGAAAGGAGACGAGAACATGTTTTATACAGACATATTTTTACTAATATTCGCATGACATGTAATAGGTGTAATAGATATTCCAATATTTACTAGTACTAGTGTGAACCCGTGCTACGCACACGGGTGTCTACAAATCTCGATTATGCAACATTGCTGTAAAATCATTCTCCTTGCTTACTTATAGTCATAAGTGAAAAGATATATAGGATACTTAGTATGAATACAAATGTGCAAGGCAGTGAGGATACACTTTGACTATAAACCTTTTAAAAAGTTTGGATCAATCACTATGGAAGCAACATATATTTTTCCAACTCGTAGATCGTACGTCATAGTAACACGAAAAGTTGAATACAGTGGGAATACACCGTGTTATTGAATTGAACAAAGCGGGGTACAGTGGGAATGCACTATGTTATTGAATTGAACAAAGTGGGAACACAGTTAACTTTCTATAAACTGTGAAGCAATGAAAATGAGGTAATATGGACAGGTCCATATAACTGTTCATTGTTGTGTTGTGTTGTATATTGACTCTGATGATGTAATGTATAAAATGTATAGTTCTTTTGATTTAAAGATTATTCATTTATCTATTATATGTTGTTCCGCTGTGATGTGTGAGATTCTGTTATTGTTTTCTGTTGCTTCTTCTTTCTTTCTTCTTCGTCTACCTCTTTCTTCTTCTTCTACCTCTTTCTTCTTCTTAAACCCTAAGGGTTCGGTTTTCCGGCCTTCGATTGCTCGGCAGTTGATACAGTGGTCGTATTAATGTCGATTTTCGGAAGTCGAAAATCATAATCGTTACAATTGCATTATGATATTAGGATCCTACAACATCATCCTTCAAATGTTTGCTCACTAACATTTAAGTATGAACAACGTCGAATATGTTTTTTTAACAGTGATAAAAACTGGGATATTATTTGATCAATGTGTTGCGTTTTAATTGCATCTCGATATAACATGATTATATTGATATCCACAACCAAAATATAACCATAATACCAAGGGAAAAAACCTAATATATTCTATGCTTTCAAAAAATCGACGTCTACGTGGATTAAACATAAATAAAACTCAAAAATATCATTTTAAGATGGTAATAAAACTTGATGGCCTAACTTTCAAATTCAATCCACCAACGTCGGTAACCACAACCCATTACAGTTGTAACTTGTAACATGATGAAAATAAATTTGTATTCTTTGCATCTAAAATCTATAGTATCGATAGGAAGTTCATTATAATGATGAGTATTTTAAGAGTAATATCAGTTTCGGTAGCAAGGAATTTCAATATCTCATCAACTGAACATGAACTTACATGCATAATGCATAACCAATAAAATTCACAAATACGCTTGCACAATGCAGGCATGATATTCACATATTCATCAAAATAAAAAATACACAACATAACAGAAGCATGTACAAATAGAAAATATGAAATATAACGTCAAAGAGTTTTCAAGATAAGATCTGTTTTGAAACCTAAAAAAGAATGGATGTAATATCCAAATGTATAAAAAAAATTAACATATTGTTAACGGAAAAACATTATTAAACGGTAGTGTTACATCATTAATAAAATAATGATAAAAATACATAGATTGTGTGGAGCAATAATTATGTGTCGCAAACGAAGATGAGTTTAGCTTGGAAGGGAGCAGCAGCATGTAGATCTGAATAGCACATTCCGAAGGTGAAAAATATCATTGCAATCTACCAGTCACATTCAATTGGGTAGGCAACAACACTATTAGGAGCCACAAACTGTATAAGCAAGGCAATGCTAAAGTTGTTTTAAAGAATGCAAGAGGTGTAAATGAACGATTAAGCTACTGAGAATTAGCACTGATATGCATGACTAAGTCACTGGGAATTATCCATAAGCATTGCTGATGCATACTCCGTTGATGCATGTTATCAGCACTGGTATGCTAAGTTGAAGTGGAACAACTGGCCTGAGAAGAGTAACGTGTGTTGCATGGAGATGTTGGTGCTTGAAGCTTAAATGAATGCACTGTATAAAGATGCCAGAGTATTTTGGCTTAAAGGAGATTGAAGTCTCGAGCCCGAATGATCTATGTGCGCTGTATGATTGAGCGGCTTGCGTTATATGATGTTTTGATATGCCTGAGAGAAAAAAACCTAAACTTGTTGTGTATATATTTATCTATATATGTATGTGTCTATATATATATACATACATGTGTGTGTGTGAGATCAAGAATACCTACAGGTAATAATATTTAAGATCAAAGTCATGCTAAACAGGTTTCTAGCTAATAATGCAGTAGTTAATGGTGCTAGAGTTGTTTGTTCATGAATTTTAGTCCAAACCATTTGAACATAAATGTTTATTGGATTATGCAGTGTGGAAAATAACTGTTTTAGGTGATTAATTTTTCAAGGTTTTTATAAATTTGAATAAGCAGTTAAATTTTTTAGATAGCACGGTACATTTTAATGATAAAAATTAAGACTTCATACATTTCTACCTTTCAGTCAATTCAGATGTCCTTTTATATTGACTCAGATGTAAGAAGGTTCAGCTACCCTTCATTTGTTTTCCATGTTGCCGATAGCATTCAAATTTATTTATATGGCGTTCAACTTATCCCATTAAGTTAAAAATATTGCTTTTGATGTTTGTAATCACCTTTATTGCTCATTTACGCGATCTTTTAACTTAATCCACTGAGTAAAATGATATCGCTTTGAACGTTGAAATTGTATTGAGTTTTCATCATCGCTCATTTATGCGATCTTTTAACTTAATCCACTAAGTAAAATAATATCACTTTGAATGCCGAAATTGTATTGATTTTTCATCCATTCAACCCACGATTACTTCATATTCACTTCAACCTATGACGTCATTCTAAAACATAACACGCCTACCTTGATTGTACTTATGTTAGCTTCATAATGATATAACACTAGATGATCATAGTTTTTCAAAGACACTTCCAAGTAATTTTAATTCATCTACTGACCAAATTAAAAAAATAACGGTATATATATACACATACATACACATACATATACTAAATGAACAACTTACCTTTGAGATCTTCACCTTTGTTTCTTAATAAGAAAAGGAGACTTGAACTTTTAAGTCCTTTATTCTTTCAATTTCTTTGGGTAAAATTAGATCAATAAATAATGAAATACTTACACAATGTAAAGGGTGTGAGAGCAGTGTTATGAATATAGGCTCATGGTTCTAAAAAATTATCAAGGATTGTTCAAAATATAATAAAGCGAAATTACTTATATCTATTAGACATCAATTAGTAGAATCATGGTTGTCAAAATCTTATAGAACCATGAGCGAAGACGAAATAAGCTGTAACCAATTTTTCATATATACCTATTATTTAAATTTCAATTACCTGAACATACATATATATATATATATATCCATGATTTTTCAATTAAACGCCATTATTTAGGTGATAAATCAATTGAAATTGTATAATCAATTAAAACAGGGATCCATTTTTTACATATAAATTGAAATTACACAAGAATATGGTGGCTGTAAATGTCAACTTAATGGTGATAATAGTACTAATTAATTTTAAAGAAGAAACATTCAGGTAACATTTAATAACTCTATAGTCCCTGTTACAAACTGACAATGCAGCCAACATTTAATTTTGATTTTACTGATCTAAATTGTTCAAGTTCACCATTAACTGTATGAACAGTCATAGGCATCATTTCAAGTTAATTACTGATTATATGAACCAACATTTACTAATTTGAAATTGACAGACACAAAATAATCAGTTCCTAAGCTCAAATTACTATTTCCCACCAATTTGTATGTATAATTTTGCGCTCTATTGCAACTTATTGAATTCATTTTGCATAAAAGAGGATAGATTATGGTGCAAAAGTGAATGCAAATTTAATAACAATATAGGACTAAATGAGTTCATGTTAAGTGATTACTATTGGCATGTGAATAAATAATAGTATGACATATAATAACAGTAAAAGTTGTTGGTAAAAAACCAAAATAAATTAGTTTTTGAAATAATATTTTTCTCTTAATTCCATATAAGCAGTGATAAACTGAAAATTCATAGTAGTGAAATAGCTAACCAAAACAATTTTGGTGTTAATTAGAAATCAGGAGACGAAAAAAATCAATAAACATGAATTAGGACAGACAAATTATATGTGTGTATTTGGGTGTGGATTATGGTGTAAGGGATGTTATGTAAATAGATATAATATTCCTCATTCATGTATGATACATACACGTAGTAAAAATTAAGCAACTATATATTAATAGGTAGGAAGAATCAAACCGCATACCTTATCGCTTCACTGACCATATCCTTTCAATTCGCCATTGTTAGGCACCTAAAATCTATAAAGGAACATAGATATAAAACCATTTTAGAATTAAGCAACTATACCATATAGAAAATAACTATAAAATCGCTTATTAGATTGCCAAAGTAAATAGTTAAGGAGCACAGGTCCACAAAAAAAGAATATAGCACTGATGCTTATAAAATCCTTTGTATTCTTATATTGAATGAGTAAAAAAAATATTGAAAGGAAATAAAGGAGAAAATTCGAAGGGGAGGAAGAAAAGAGAAATTGACTGAAATTGAGTCATATATAAATTTGTTCAAAAGACCCATAGATTAGAAATGGTCCAAAATATAATCTAACTAATCGTGTTAGTATTGCATAATAGCTACACCTAGCAATTATAACTCCAAATTTTATTTCTCATGAATATAACAAACAAAATCATTCTAATATGTACAAACCTCAAATATAATTTACTGTTGAGTTAGATTCTAGGGATTCCTGAGATGAACAACCTCTAATTTTTTGTGCATGAAAATTGCACAATAAGGCATAATTTTCATTTATGAAGTCATTAAACCAATTTAACCAAAATACAAAACTAAAATGCAGTTACATCCAAAAAATTCATTGCTCCTGCAAATCAATTTCAAATAATACCTGCAAATCAATTTGAAATAATACACCATACAGTGGAGTTTTAGATGAAATGCATTTGGATAATTTTCAATTACATTAGATTAATATATTTAATTAGGTTAGCAATAGTTATTAATGAATGTAAGGATGCTACCTTTTAGTACTTATAGTTTCATTTTTGCAGTAACTTGGTTCTGTTTCAGATAGTTTCTAAAACAAATTGCATCAGTTCATTTTTAAGGTAACTTGTATAAGACATCAAGTTTTAGTGCTTTATCTAAAATCCAACTCATCTGACTAATTCCGATTCATTACCAATTTGATTGATCATCCCAAATAGCTTGCAAAAATTTTTGTTGTGTAAAAGTAAAGCACTTTATAAGTTATTTTAAACTTGAAACAAAAACCGACCTTCCTAGTATGATTGCAACCGTATACACATCCATTGCAGATGAAACATCTGATGCCTCTGACCAATTAATTTCTGCCAAACCTTTCTTCAATTTATTCTATATTAGACAGAATGAGCAAATACATTATTCACATCCTTTTACCATTAAAAAAACACAATCAATGAACAAAAGTTTAATCATTTACTTAATCTAAAAATAAAACTTGACCTACTAAAATATGTTTACCGAATGATGTATATTGTAGACAGTGTGATGGAAAAAATACATGGTTTCTTCTAAACAAAATCGATCGATACCACCTTTCATAAAAATAAAGTTTGTTCTGATTAGCTGACTGATGAGACAATGGTCTAGTACATAACGAAAAACCTTTGATTTCAAATCAAATTCAATGATTGAAGTAAAGCTGGAATTCGCTCGACGATTAAGTTGGGAGAACTCAAAATTTTATTATTTGAGAGGAATTAACTTAAAAATACTGGGAAAAATAATACAGTTTAGCATGATTGAAGTTTGCGTGAGTTTCGAATAGATTTGATGTGATTGGTGCTTTGCTACCCACATATTTGAAATTTTTTTATGTGTTTACTTTTTGTGTAGATCGACAATCATGTTGAGAACATAGAATGAAACTGAGATGTAATATCTTAGTAAATTCTAAAACCTTTGCTCATTTTCTTTCAAAAATTCATTTTTTAATTAATAATACCCAAAAAATCAAAATAAAATTCTTAACCTTAGGCTGATTATTACCCATTGTTATCAATAATACTTTTTAATAGACATATTTCAAAATTTTAAGGAATTCAAACAATTTAAAATAGGCAACCCCATATTTGAACATGTTTTAATAAGCACCATTAAAAATATCTAAAGACAATGTTTAATACATAATTAAACATCCAAAACATGTTGAATGAATCAAAACTATTTTAACTATCACTTAAACCAAAATAATGTTTCACTTTCGTCTGAATTAATTTTCGACAATAGCGAGAGAGGACAGTAATTTTGGAAATGATTAAACTATTTAAATTGGTTAAGAGTATTAGTAGCAACGACACAAATATGAAATGGGTAAACAATTTAAAATAGGTAGTGTAAAATCCATGGAGACGGTAGTGCACGTGGATGAATGTTAGAGATGGTATGTACATAAAGGCACAGGGTTTGGCCAAATAAGGTGGACATATTTAAATTAATGTAATTACAGTCCATTATTACTGTAAATAAAACTTTGGACAACCAATTTATAATCAAAATACTCATGTTTCCCAACTTTAGGGTAAGTTCCTCAACCTTCTTGTCAGCCTCACTGGCCCTAGCCTTTGATAATGCACAACTCCTTTTTACTGTGTCAATTTCACCTTTGAGCTTCCCAACCTATTCAAAAAAAAAGAATGACATGTTACCATAGACTGCGATTGATAAAATAATAATATGATATCATGGTGATATTATCATTGACTAACCTCTTTCTTCAATTTCTTAGCTCTTGCATGGGCTTTCCCTACTTGACAACTACAACAGCCTTTTTCTGCATACATATTCCAAAGTAGACCAATAAATAGATCTGAGTTTGCAGAAAAGTAACCCTTATATTATATTAAAACTCACTTTAAGTGCATCAATGTCACTCTGCAATTTGCCCATGCTTGATGATTTCTCTCTAACGTATCTAAAACTGCAATCTTGCCATCTTTAATCTTCAGTTTTCTTGTTTTCTCTAGGAAGCTAGATTCTTCATTTAAAAAAGGCAAAGAAAGTTATTATGACTAACATAACCTTGACCCAACTTTAATGATGATAATAATAATAATGTACTCTAGGATAAATTGCTATTATTTTGTTTACCTGCACTCGTAGAAAAATACAGTGATGCATTCTTAAAAATTAAAATTCATACAATGTGTACATATAACAAATTGCTATCAATAACTATGTTTTGCTCCAGAAATATTAATGTGTTTCAAGCAATGTTAAATTTAAAAAAAAAGACAGTGTTCCATGGACAACAAAGTACATGCTAGATAGATGAGAACACTGCTTACCCCTTAATCCATCATCAATTTCCCACCCATTAAAATTAGAATCATATAACTTCCTAAGTAGACCAAACCATAATTTTATATTAAATCTTATACATCCACATCAGTAATTATTCATCTCTTCTCAGTACAGCTACATAATTCATATATATACAAAAATGAGCACTGTTTGCTTGAAATTGTAAATAGAATACTCGGAGTAGATTGTTCGACAATAATATACACACATGGATTGGACGGTGCACTTTGGATTAGTTTTTGTACTCATGAACTGTAGGATTCAATAATTTAGAGTTCTGTGCGTTTAGTCGTAAATGATGAACTATATATAGTATGATGTACCAAAAAATAGAAAATAAAGTAGTTTAAGATCTGACTTTGCCATGAGCCAAGGTTTGGAGTAGTCTTGTCATATTGAACTTGTATCTACCTTAGAGAGTCCAATACAAACATGGGCTACATTTTATCATAAAAGTACAAAAACATATGACATAGAATTATATAATTACACAAATTAATTACCCTTAACTATATACAGCAATTAACCTTTAATTACTCTCATTTATTAATTATTAATTAATTTTATTAATCAATGATTCTTAACTAATTACTTCCATTAATTAATTAATTAATTACATTGATCCTTAATTAATTACATTAATTAATCATACTTTAATTAATCACTTACATAAATCAACCTTGATTAATTTCATTAATTATATTAATTAATGATCCTCTAATTACTTCATTAATTAATTTCCTTCTAATTAATTAAATAATTAATCTTTAATTAACCATATTCATTAATTAACCTTAATTAATCATAAACAGTAATTAACCATCCCGTAATTACTTACCTTAATTAATTAACTCCTTAATTAATTATATTAATCCTTTGATTACTTCCATAAGTAATTCTTCTTAAATTAATTACATTTAGTAATTATTCATTAATTACTTCATTAAGTAATTACACTTAATTAATCATAAGTGATTATCTTTAATTAATTAGACTAATTAATTAACCTAAAATTAATTACATTAATTAATTACTCAATTAATCACCACTTAATCTTTAATTAATTTATTTCTTAATTACATTCATTTCCACTAATTACTTCATTAGTAATTATCCTTAATTACAATAAGTAATTAACTTTTAATTTATTTTACTCATTAATTATCTTTATTTAATTCCAATCTTTAAAGATAAACTCATCATTTAATATAAATACAAGTTTATTCTTAATTAGTTATGGATGATTGATTGATATTGGATGATTTGGATATGAATTCTCTGGATATCGAGTGTGGTGGAAGACTCGGGGCAGGCTCGTGTTTTTGTGGAGTTTTACTCGGGTTGTTTGGTTTAAGTGTTCTGGGTTTTTAAAACTGAGAGCTTGGATTTTACAAATGTTTTCAAGTTCAAAAGCAAAGTAAACAAGTTTTTAAAATAATTTGTTTTCAAAGATGGATGTTTAACAAGTCTTAAAATATATAAAGCAGATAAGTTTTAAAAGGTAGGATAAGTGGGTTAAGAAACTCAAACAACAAAAAGATTTTTAGTTTTGATTGCATGATTGAAATAATAATAGATAATTACTGAATGTAATTAAGAAAAGAGAAATTACTTATGGAAGTAATTAAAATATAATGAATCAAGGAAGATTAATTAAGTTGGTATCAGAGAGTTTGTCATATCTTCATAATACTATAGATAGTATTATGAAGAGATGACAAACTCTCTAATACCAACTTAATTAATCTTCCTTGATTCATTATATTTTAATTACTTTAATAACAATAAAAACTTGTTTATATTAATTGTTTAATTTGATTAAACAAGAAAATATAAACAAGTTTTTATTGTTATTAAAGTAATTAAAATATAATGAATCAAGGAAGATTAATTAAGTTGGTATCAGAGAGTTTGTCATATCTTCACAGGCATTCATCACTTAAACACATACATTTATTTGAAAAGAACTTGCTCCAAATTCTGGAGGAGATTTGGAGCAAGTTCTTTTCAAATAAATGTATGTGTTTAAGTGATGAATGATTTTGCTGATGAAGAACACAAGCACAGACTGGACAACACATCCCAGAAAATCTCGGATAACCCAAGAGAATACTCAAACTATCGCAAGTCACTTTTGCGATCAACCCAGCCAAAATGCAAAGAAACTGTTCTCTTTTAACAAATCAGAACAGCTCATACTTAACTATCCAATTCATCGAAGAAATGGATCCACTCTGCTGCTTCTGAACTTCACCTCTAGAAAACTGCTCAGCCAGAAAACTTCCTGCCAACACACTGAACACTCCAAGCTACACTCCTGACACAGATGCCAAAGACTTCCTTATCCAAAGCTCTTTGAGAAACTCGAAACCCAAACCAAACAGAAACACCATGCTGAGCTCAGCCATAACACCGAAACAGACACACTTCCTTAACTTGTTCCAAAGAAAACATCTTCGGGAACATCCATAGTCACTGTATCTCATCACACAGCTACTTCTTACAGAAGTTACCAACATACCATCACACACTTCTGCCTAACCGACAGATCAAACTCTAGCTCATCCAACTTCAAAGATTCCAAACTTAATTAATTACTCCTTAATTAATTATCTTTTAATTAATCCCTCAAGCCAAAAGATGAATTTCTTTGTGAGGAGAAGATGATGATAGCAAGATTACAAATTGACTATTAGTTCATAATGACAAATATAGTTAAATCAATGACAACCGATGAAACAATTTACAATATAGGAGCACCATTATTATATGGTATAACTATTTATGAAATAGTATAAAAACTGATGGGACTGTAAAAGGACGGGTTAATAGGAACTGGATATATATTCTGAAGGTGAATTGAATCGGTAAAAGGATGGAAATGGTTCAAAATCAAAAGTGTTGTAAAAAAGGAATGGAAAATACCTGAAATGCAAGACATCGTGAATTAAAAAACAGGAAGATGAGAAGACTGCTATTCGAAAAAAACTCTGGAACAAATACCATATTGACAGAAATTTGGTAATTATCTGAACTGAATTCGGAGAAGATTGATATTCCACAATGATAGGATAAGGAAGATCACAATCGCGTGGAGTAAGTTGTCAACTGATTCGTTGACCTAAATCGAAGTTGGAGAAGAATGTTATTCGATGAGGATAGGATGAGCAAGATCTAATTCGCTGCCGCGACAGAGTAAGCTGTCGACCGATTCGTTGGAGGTAGACAGTTCTTCGATTCGCTTTTGTTATCGATGATGGGAAATGACTATTAGGGCTATAATAAGAAGAGAGGAAAGAGAGAGCGTACTAATTTAACCAAAAGAGGGGAGTGTAGAATAGAGGAAGAGGAGAAGAACAATTAGGGTTCTTGGAGAAGCGATGAAGCAGACAGTGATTATCAAACAAACAAAATAAGGGAAAACAATTAAAAGATGCGACGTTTCATTTCAGAGAAATTGAAGATGACTTCGGAGACTGTTCAGTTGCCAAATTTCAAGGGGGCCTGTGTGAGCTTGAAATTTAACTCACTAATAATAATATAGTATAGATTTATAGTATTGGATTTTTTTACTAGAAAGTTAAAACCAAATTATATTTGAAAGTCATTTCTAACATGCTAATTTACATCATAGTGAAAGAAAAAAATTGACGAACCTACATGTGAAATTTTTTTCACACAAAAATAACTCTAGTCGTATACACCTTACATAAAATAAAGTGAACTACAACATTTCTTTTATTACTATGAATTGCTTTTAAATTTTTTCCACCCATATAGTATTTACATATTTGAAGCTGTACATCAAACATTCATAACCTTTAGCCAAATATTATATTTTTATTCCTCTTTTATGTTGAACTTGATTTTATTGCAGTGTAATCAAAATCTTAAAATCTTTGGACTTGAACCCTATTTCAAATCATATCTCTCCAATAATGATTAGATTTACAAGTTAGAATTCAAAATTCCAATAAAATTGCAATTGTTAAAATAATCATTCAATTCTTTTTACAATTCTTTTTTTATCACACAAGGAACCAAATGCCATTTATAAAATTCGAAGATGTAAAACACACAATAGATACTTTAGGTATTTCAATAGGATTTCATAAGTTTGTGGTCATTATTAAAGCTCAACTCGTTATATTTGATCACTGAACACATACCATACACCACAGCTTTGCCATCGTTTGAAAATATCCTTCGATTCATAGCTAATAAACAATAACGATGCCTATTTGAATCTTCAGTTTATATTTTACTGTTTCCTGGACAAAATAAAAACAAAAAAGAGAAAATTCACTTTTAGGTTAAATGAAATCAATTTTAAAAAAAAAATTACTAGAAAGAGATGAATCAATGTTTTTTATTTTTGTTTAAATACATATTATTTGGTAACCAACACATAGAAAAAGAACTAGTGTAAAAGCATATATAATCATTCAAATATGAATCAATTGATACTACGATTCACAATATAAATCCAGCTTTGGTTTAAAGTATTTCTTAAGGATTTATAGTTTAAATCTCATGTTTGAAACCTTTACTGCTAGTTTAAATACCAAGTACTCTCCTTTTAAGTATGAACCACTTGAATCACTGTTGGGTTGGCTTCAGTGAGCTGCCCCTACAAGTGTGTATGCTTTTACTTTACCAAATCAGTATTTTCTCTCAAGGAGTCGAATTACATTAGCTATTTAAGTATCTCTATTTGTATGTGGTGTTTGTCAAAAAATGTTCATTTCGTATATTTATCCTTTAAAATTTTTATTTTCTAACCTTCCCTATTAATCTTAATAAGAGTGGAAGAAATTGCACATGAAGGACTTTTTCGCACGATCATAGTACTTTTTACAGGAATTAGATCAATCCAAAGAATTGAAAACAAGAGAGCAAGTATTTAAAAAAAGGGAGCAACCATCAAGATGAATGACCAACATGCAAATTAAGCCATAATTTCAGCAGGAGTTGAAAGGATGACATCATTCCGCAGCGTATTTTTTCTATTTGTCAATGAACTATCCAATATACTATCTTTTTTACAAATTTTCCATGTTAGAAAGGCTTTTCATTTGATCATTTTTGTGATTCTTAGTCTTGTGCATTTTTGAGGTTACAAAGCCTTGTAAATTCAAGACATTCATTGGTTTCTTACATATATTCATACGCCCTAAGAAAAAAATCAGAACTATCACGTTAGAAAATCATTCTCTTTTTTTTTAATTTTTTTATATTTGTCCCATATTCAGAATTTTGATTTTCTATAAATAGTTAAATAATAAATTACTTTATGTACTTTAACCATCTTCTCCTGTAGGCTCTAGTTGAAATCAAGAGTTAGGAAGTTTACCCCTAGATTGAAAGACTGATTGATTTTAACAATTTTTTGAATAGTAGGCTAAAGTGCAAGCACTGACTGATCTAAATAGCATGGCTGAGTATAACCAATAAAAGAGTACGAGGGATTTCTGTAGAATAAAATACCATAACGACAGTAGCGATTGGATTGCCAACGACACTAGCTGTGGCTTCTTATATGCCCAAACCAACCAATGAGTTTTCGCTCTATATTCGAACTTGTATATTTCGCCATTTCTAAATTTTTGCACAACAGAGGTAAAAAGAGAGAGGCGGTGCTGGATTGGAAAACGATTTTGGGGATATCAGATGAGGAAGATGAGGTAATTTGGGGACGAAGATGAGGGCTCTGAGGGATTGGAAGACAGAGACTTATTTTTGTTCCCATCGCAATTTTGAGAGGGGGAAAAAGTGGTGTGATAGGAAATTTGAGCGGCCACGGAAAATTTTAGCAAAATATCGATGAATAATTGGTGGGACCAATTAGCAGCCTTTCATCGTTTCATTTTATATTCTAAAATGACCAACGGTGGCATATGCCTTGAAACGCAACCAACTAATGCAACCAAAAACAAGTTTTGTTGTAGTGAAAAAATGTTTTATTGCCTTTTCAAGTATTTGCTTTTTAACTAACCTGCCTATTTGTAAAAATTTAATTGGTTGCCATAAACTTTTCAAATTCTTTCCAAAATAAAAATCCAACATTCATTTCAGATCTAATTAAAATAATTTAGCAAATAAGCCCTTCCTTAAGCAAAACAAATAAAATATTTAAATCCTCCAACCAAATCAATTTAATTTCCATAAGAAATAGTGATATGATGTGTTTCTACTTCACTTAGCTTAGCGATGATTCTTAAATGTTAATTGTTATATAGGGTGCCCATACATAGTTTGGAAAAGTACCTAGGAGATTAGTTTATTACACGACCGAGATTATTAACATTATCATCTTTATTTGTTTTGTTTAATTAGGATTAGATTATTTCATCCTCATTTGACAAATCTCTTCGTAAAACACCTTTTGTGCATGTTGACCATTGTCTAATAGATGCTTTTGTAGAGAGATGATGGTCAACTGCACATACTTTATTTTTTTGAATTTTGAGTTAGGGTTGACAAACCTTGATTTCTAAATGCCAATAAGCATTGAGGTTAAACGGTGTGATCATAGGACAATATTGTCCTATATTGCTTATTGAGACATTTCACCTTTATTTGGTTCATTTACCAAGTTTGGCCGAGGGATATATAACTGCAGGACTAGTCTCGCTTCCTCGGTTAGAAATATATGTCACCAAGCATAAAGAGGAATTTATTATGGTTATTTACATGGCACATTCTTTTATGCTCTATGTATTTAGTTCAATTCTTCTAGAATTAAAAGAGTATGATCTGTCTATGTTGCTGGTTTGCTGGACTTGGATGCACTTTCAATTCGATTGAGGAATAATTGTACTTGGTGCACTTTTTACTATATTGATTTATATGTTCTATATGGGAATAAACAGATGTGAGGATTTTGATATGTTCCACGGGTACATCTAAAATATGCATTCACGACTTGTAGACACATTGAGTACCGTAGCATATATGTTATGAGATTATGTTATTGGGGTCCTACTTCACATACATATAAACTTCAGCAAGGAGTGCATAATGAGTTATGGAAGCTCAATTACAAACAGATATAAGGAGGCCCAAGAATATTATTCGTCTTCCTCGAAATGAGTACATGAATTTGATTTGGACTATCACCATCCTATCAAATTAGTTATTAAATTTTGAAGGTGCAAGATATGTTTACATAAAATTATGCATATTTCAATGTATTTCTGAAGGAGGTGTTGGCTAAAGACCATTGATGCATAGTGTATTCCAACTTGTTATCATGAGAAGATATGTTTGGGAAGGGCTGTCATATCGAGGCTGGTATGTTGTAGTTCTTAGATGGATTAAATGGATAAACATGGATCCTTACGCTATACAGGAGACTTTGACATATATTATGGTCGAGCCACCCCAAATGAACTTGCATGCCTAATTATTCATGGTATACACCAATTTCACAAAGTAGAAAAATTATTCTTATGGAATAGTTATGAAAGTTAATTATGGTAAAGAGGCGGTTAAAAGAACATTAATAAGTCATCAAAAATAGAATGAAAGAAGCAACATATAAGAGAGGTACTGCCAAAGGGATATGAGCGATACTACTAAAATATGAAGGTATATGCTAACGAAAACACAACTTAGATGCTAATGGAAATACAAGGTTGTATTAAAGGAGGTACATCTTAGAGGTTAAAGGAGGCATAAGGAATATGCTACAAATGAAAACACGGTATGGCATTATTAAGGAAAACATACCGAGGGATGCTTAGTGAAGACATGGTGAAGAACATACTTTTGAAAATTCACTGAAGAGGAATCAAGAATGATATAGAAATGAGGAATGCTTCCGAAACATGGTTGAGATGGAGATGGAGCCTTAATAAAGAAGTGGGACATTCTTAACAGAGAAATGGAAGCAATGCTCAACATGAACAATGAGCAATGTAGGAGAAAATCTTAATGTAGACTTAGGTATATATTGATGGAGATATAGAGTATAAACGCTAACGGAGATGTAAAGCGCATGTGTTAATGAAAACAAAAATTGTGTGCTAGTAGAGATATGAGAATGTGTTAATAGAGACATGGGATAGACTCTTAACGAAAATATGGAAATGAGCAATGCTTAAAAGAAACAATAAGTAACGCTAAAGTAATGCCGAGAAATATGTTGCTAAAAGAAAGCTAATGGAGATATGAGAGTCAATTGGCTAATGAAAACATGTTAAAGAAAGGAATATCAATAGAGGCATAAGCATGAAGACAATGTTAACAACATTATAAATATGAGCTAGTGGAAACATGGGATTGAAGTGCAAACAAGGACATGGATATGGATAACAAAAAGTAGAGTTGGGAGTTAGCGAAAGGATGCTTTGGGAGTTAACGGAGATATATGAGGATAGTATTAATGAAACTACGAAAATAAGCTATCGAAAACATGATTTCTTCCACGTTTCATCACCTTATTCGCCCACTTGTTCCACATTTATTGGATCTATAAGATCACATAATAAAGAAGTGGTGACTTTGAATATTTTCCCTTTATGAATTTTACATAAGGACCTTTTTGTGTTATGAACAAACTTTTTATTATATTAAATCATATTTAATATAATATTCAAATATATTTAATTTAAAAATTGTTATGAAAATAATTTAATTATTTAAATTAGAGTACCAATATACTCAACATTTATAAATGTGATAGGTATGTGATAACATAAAATTAAATGACTATATGTGCATATATTTGTAGATGATATAGTATGTACTATACTATTAATACCGAGTAAAACTTCCTTACCTATGAAGTCCCATCTAACTTCTCAGTAAATTTAATTTAGTTTTGTCATGTGTATTTGTAAGCTCAAAGGACATTTTCGACCTTTCAACTAAAACTACGTGCACAAAAAATTTGAATTAATCAAAGATCTATATTTTTTAACTTACTTGATAAAACTGAAACTAACATCCCTCACTTTCTCATCCTTTTTGCATTTCAGTCATCCATTTTCTTTCCATTTTGGATATCTCCTTTTTAATTTTCTTAAATTAGTCCTAATTCTTTACTAATAATTTTAAAATCGACTTTGGAACTTTCTGTTAGTTTGTGGAAGATGGATCCTAAGGCTAATTTAATGTTAGGGGAGGGGGTAAATCGTGTTTACTCATTTTTGTGAATCTTTTTAAATTCTTTTAAGATTATAATTAAACAATGCAGAATCAACAATCACAGATACAAACACAAACATATATAAATGCAGTAAAAGTAAAAAGTATAGAGTTGGAGAGATTACACTAGGAATTTTTATACTGGTTTGGAGTTACCCTACATCCAATCCCGTATAATTTCTTGTACATATTTCTTTTCAAATATAAAAGTCAATACAATCTCGATTTCAAGGCTACGAGACACATCCTTCAGATTTTCCGAGCTTTGGGTACACTCACCGGATTCGAACGAGACACCTGCACACCCACTTGGATTCAAATGGGACACCAAGCACACCCACTTGACTCAAACGGGACATAAGCACACCCACTTGGATTTCAGGGGCACTAAGCATACCCAATAGTATAAGAGTATGATTTGATGGAATTTATAGACTTATTTTCTTGATCTTGAGTACAAATGATCCTACAACCTATTGAATATCACTTTGATCATGTTTTGAGTGATAGAGATGAGAGAGATCAAAAAGTAATTGATAGAGAATCAAATCAATAAAGTTTGAATTTGATTCTGATTGAATTTGAGAAAATTTTGAGAAAATTTTCTTCTAGAAATCAAGAGAGTAAAAGAGGAGAGAAAGAATGTGAAATTAGTTAGAAAATTTCGTTGGAAAATCCTCCTATTTATAGAGAAACAATGATCATGTCCATTCGCAAAGAGATATAACGAAAAGACAGTTTCATTCAAATTTGAATTTTGAAAAATTCGGCCTATATGTCGGCATACACTATAAGGATATGTCGACACACCTTTTGTATTTTTGAAAAACACTTTACAAAAATTATTTTCAAAATATAACGCTTTGTAAAATATTTTGAAACTTTGTACAATCATCTAAACATAGTTTATACATATTTTAATCATATCAAAGCTTAAGAAAACTTTATAAAATAAATTTGAAATATTTTTAAATATATAAAGGATTTAAGTATGAATTTCCTTTTTGAAAATAATATATATAAAGTATAGGTGAATATATATTTAAAATCAAAGTTATAATATACTTATAAACATTCAAAAAGCATAAAACTAAAAATATAACAAAGTATAATAGATTTAAAAGTAATACACTTAAAAACTTAATTACTTAAAGTATAATAATCTTGTAAATAAAATTAAAAGTTAGAAATCATTTGAAGGCTATTTTGAAAGATCATTTTGAAAACAGGGATTCTTTAAAATCATTTTTGAAATTTAGAATATCTGTAAACCATTTAAATCAGAGAATAGATTTAAAAACCTTTTTGAAAAATGAATAGAGATCAAAAAAGTGCAATTAGGGTTTTAACAATAATCTATGACTATATAACTTATTTGGATATCTTGAATCTTCATACTCATAAGTCTTCAATCTCTATCTCTTGAATCTCTATATCTGCCTCTTGAATCTGCTCTTGATACTGTACAATCTTCTTAATCAACACTTGTCTAATATCCTGCACTATATACTATATACAACCTAATAAAACATTGTATCAATATTTTATATGATGTTTGTTGTCATCAAAACTAATGTCTAAGGTACTAACACTTTCAATAACACTTTCTACAAATTAAGATAACCTTTTTCATAACTTTACAAGTTGAATGATTTTACTTTCTCCTTGTTACATCCAAATTTGTGATTTAATTGTTTTGATCGTTGGTTTAATTGTATTTTATCTCCTTTTTGTTTGATTATTACATCCATACATTTGATTGTTAAACCTAACCATCTATTATTTCGCTCTTTGAATTCTCACATGACTGTTATTATAAATGAATAATTGTATGGTTGAGTAATCATTGGTTATTTATAGAATAATCAAAAAAGATTTTTATGAATAAATTTGATCACCAAAATCTTTTTCATAATTGTGTTTTAGTCTTTTGTACGAACTTCTTCTATCCTATATACTATAGGTATTCAAAAGTGGGTTGCCTTATGTATACACCGTTATTCTTATCACAACTTTACTGGGTATCCTTAAATTTTAATTTGGCATTAAGTTGTGAATCAACGGTTTAATTAATACATGACTTTTATATACATGTTGCAATCATCAACATAGCCTTTCAATGAGTCATGAAATCCAAATGCCAAGGATAAATAAAAAGATACATGAATGGAAGGTTAGTTAATATTTGTAGTTCAAATATATTTCACGGGTTATTAATATAAGCATTTTTATAGTTTTACAAAAAATTGGTTTGACTATTTTGAAGAAAATTACAGTTTTCTCATCCATAACTAGCAAACATGGATGTTTGGTGTTGTTTATATCATGTCTAATTTAATATATTTATATGCTTAAATTGTTTAATAATTGTACTATCGATGTGCGTAAACATATAAATTTTTTTTTGTACTCATTTAATTTTGTTCATATTGAGATATACCAAATATAAATTACAACGTGCAATCATTGATATGTACTATAAGATAAACCAATATGGTTGATCAACTATTAACCAAAGGATGGAAGCTCACTCAAATTCATACATTAGCAATATGAATGCACTGACCCACTTTTATAAAGATGGATTCGAACATTCTTTAGAGGATAATAAGGTGCATTAATTTACAATCTGTTAGTAACTAAAAGGTTCATGTTTTAAGTCAAGCCACAATTGGGATTCTTCTTGCACGTCAAATCTATTTTGACTCATATATCGAAAAGTGCTTATAGGTGTTTCCAGTATTTCCAAATCTTGCAAATATTTTATTTTAATATACCATATGACATTTTTATCTTACTTTCAATACTCAATTTTACTATATTTTTAAGTAATGCATACAATAATGGATTTTCAATTTCTTAAATTGATACTGTCTAATTATTTCAACGACATTTTGACATAGTGACACAAGTAAAATTCTCATGTACAAGCATGTGATATTTTGAGAAAAAAGAGAATATTTACTATTTCTTTTCATCAGTATGTACACATACATACATACACATATATATACATACACACACACACACATATATATATATATATATATATATATATATATATATATATATATATATGCATGTATGTATGTATATGTATGTACGTACGTTTGTATGTTATACATAGTAGCTCGGTTATATGCAAAAGTTGCTTCTATAAAGATGAATACGAACATTCTTTATAGGGCAACTAAGTGCATCGATTTACAAGTTAATAACAACTACATGGTTTATATTTTAAATCAAGTCACATTTGGGCTTTCTTTTGCACAAAAGATTATCTAGACTTATACAAAAAGTGTATGCATGTATTGCCGATCTTTCTATTTTTGCAAATCCATTTTTACATGACATATGGTACTTATATATTACTTTTAAAAATCAAGTGTACTATTCTTTCATTCCCTGTTGTGCATAGGGTAAAGGAGTTTAGTTCTTAAATTTATGTTCTCCAACTAATTTAATGGAAATTTCCTCCAGTTGCATAACTAAATATCTCTTGATATTTTGAGAAGAAAGAGACAACAAGCATCCTTCCTTTTTATCGCTTGTTTAACTATCAGTATTTTTGGAGCTCGTTTTGATTTAGTTGTGCGTTTAATACTTTCAAACATCCATCACATCTAAAAAATATTCATTAGATAGTAATATTTTGAATAATCGTGACACTTATGAGTCATTATTATCATTTTTCGAAAATATTACATTTGGTGCTAGTAGTTTTCCATGACACTGTTATGCATATATACGTATGTGTGTGTGTTTGTGTGTATGCATTTATGTATGTTTGTTCATTTTTGTGTGTGTGTATTTTCTTTTGAAAATGAGTTCATTTATTGAATAACCAAATATCCTTGAGGTACACAGATAAATACAAATATACAAAATACACTTATACACTAAACCTTTCAAACATAAACCTGTTATCCTCTGAAGACTACTAATATGGCCCAATAATTTTGAAAAGAAAAAGGAAAAAAACCTAATATCTAAAATAATGTGAAACCAAACTAGTCGCCGCACTATCCTGGGTCAAAAACTAGATTCCTTTACCGCAGTAACTCCTTGTATCCATGTCAGGCTTATAAGAAAGAAGCTTTATTCACTGTCCACAAACGAAAAAACTTGAATTTCTCCTCATCCTGATGTAGTGGATCATTGATAAACGCTGCCGTCGAAGCCAACTTGCAGCGTCATCTTTTACAGTGGCAATATCAACCAGTGTCTTTATCACCAATTGATGGCACCTGCCATTCAAAGTGTAAATAAAAAAGTGTCACTAAAGGAGTAGATTTTCTTATGATGTTCACAAAATGCATAGTATGAATCATATGCACATGTTACACGTCCATCCGTATATGGTAAGCTATTTGACAAACCTATAGAAGAGAGTATATGGGTAATTAGGATTTTGAATGCATTATAGGCAGCATTCATCCCCTATGTATTCCACGAAATAAACTTCATGTAATATTCACAGACCTCCTTGTTCGTCTTTTAGAAGGAGCTATACTTGATTTAGGAATATTTTTGCCGTACTTTTGAACATATGCAGGATTTGCAATGATCATATTGGAGACATCTATATTTTTTGTTGTCTTAGGAATTTGTTGAGTTTTTTCTGCTACATTCTCTATAAATTGTTGATAGGAATCGCAAAAATAATCATCTACGGCATCAAAATCATCTGAACTAGAACTTTCACTATTTGCACCTTCAATAATCATACAATCTTGTTCTGAGACCTTAGGAATTTCATGTGCAGGTACTACTACCGAATCCAGAACTTGTTCTGACTTCACCTCTGGAAGTGATGCAAACAACACTGTAGGAGCGTCTTCTTTCTACAGGCAATCAAACAGATTGTGTAGTGGAATTTCAGGAGCTTGTTTAGTGTTTTTAAGTTGCTGTATTGGTTCCTTCATTTTATTCCTACATGTATTCACCTCCTGTTGAGGAACCGATATGTTAGCCTCACCTATTTGGTATAATTCCGAGGAACCATCCACACCGTTGGATGCAGTCACTTTATTTTTGCCTTTTTAGAATGTAGTATGATATTCATCCCTTGTTGTACTATGTTGCTGTGTTGTATTTTGTACCTTATGTGTAAAATTAGATGTATAATCCTCGCTAGTCTGTTGCGTACCTTTTGTTTGTGCCTTTTGTTTATCCTCCTGATGTGCAGTTGTTGTATGCCACTTCTGTTGCCAAGTTTTTCGAGAAACAGCAGTACAATTTCTAGTGTTATGACCATATATAGTGCAATTTTCACATGGTATTGGTTTATACTCGTATAATACGTGAATGTCTATCTCCTCTCCATTATAGTTTACGCCATGTACTGTTTGAGGATATGTAAAGTTAACATCAATTTCAAGCAGAATTCATGCATAATTTAGTCAGATCTCCTTCGCTATCTCCATGTCCATTCGATTAGGCTTGCCAAGTGTAGATGCAATTCTGCTTATTGCATCCTTGTTCCACGTCTCTAAGTTCATATTGTCTAGTTTTCGCTAAAAACTTGTTCGATTGGGGGAAATTCTATCGGTTTAGAAAACCGTTGAATGAATTTAAATTAAAATTTATACCGCAAGCGCACGACGTATAATTGTTAATACGTGACGAGTACAGGTCGATCCGCAGGATATTGTTAGATTTTAAAAATCTATTCAATCAAATTAACCAAAAATTGAAAGTGTGATTAGCTAAAAATATAGAAAACTAACAAAAGAAAATAGATAAAAATATGATAGTGTAAAGGCAATTTAGAGGTAATTTCCACTCTCTAGATCATAGAAATCAACACAACATGAAATTATGATTTCTTTTTGGTCATTAGTTAGTTTAATTGATGTGCTTATCATAAGTATGATCTATTTGTGCTATTAATTAGCTCAACATAAGCCATCAAACTATAACACACCCCTTAAACCACTTACTAACTCATATGAAAAATGTCAACAAAGTTGAAAGCAAAATCTATTTTAAGTATGACCTATTAACTAGAAATATAGACCATCAAATTTTAATTTCAACATTCACTTCATTACCATCATCATATGTAGATGAAGAGGTAATTTGTGTTAGTGATTGTTTAAGTATAGCCTATTTGGTGTCAACAATATAAGCTATCAAATTCAAAGCAAAAACAATAAGTTAACCACTTCATGCATTCTCATTAAAGCACAAAAGAAGAGCATAAACATCACATTATGTTTCATCTACATACTAGAGAGCTTCATTACCCCTAAATTGTAGGGATTAGCCTCTCATATTTGTTATCAAATCAACATATGTAGAAAGCAAAATGAAATAAACAAAAGGAAAAAGATATCAAATGGAAAAGAGAACTATTCTAATTGCATAAAAGAAAATCTACACTACTTGCATAAATAAACAAATCTACACTACTAATATGAAAGGAAATAAACAAAAGAAGAAAATATCATGTATTAAAAATTGCATTAAAAAAAGATTACATAAAAGAAATGGCTAAGTAGCCATGAAAAGAAAGAAGAGAACTTGATTTATTTGTGAGCCTAAACTAAACTAAAGAGAGACTAAGGAAGAGGGTTATATGAAACACAATGGGTATTTATACATGTATGAAACCTAATCCATTATTTTGGGGAATGCCCAAAATGCCCTTGTAGAAAGTGTGGTGGTCAAGTTATCATTAGCTTCAATAATCACCCATTAAGTGTGCATGAAAGTGTAATGACCATTAGCATGTGGATTAGCTTCTAATTTGTACATGAAGGAAGGTGGGTAGGTGGGGTCCTCCATGATCATGGCTTTGAGTTATTTCCATCTCCATTCCTTTGTATTCACTCTTGTGCATGTATATATCTTCATGAAGCCACTTGTATATGAATTTAAATTCCTATAAAATAACATAGAAATTTTCAATTAAATTTTAGAAAATTAATATATGCACAAACTGACCATTTTGCCCCTGGATGAAGATGAATATGTGACGATTTGAAAATAATTTGATTTTTGGTTTAAATAAGTTAAAATACCGGATATGATCAGTTATTTAATTTAAATTGATTAAATATGGTGGTAAAAATATGCACATTTACATGCACATCATCTAGTTTAATCCAAATTGGAACCAACGAAAATAGTCTTTAGTGAACTTCATTCCAAGCTTCCATTGTTTGATTATAATTATCTTAGAGTTGAAAGTATAAGGCTCAGCCTTAATTATACGACTAATATCCTCTTCTTTCTCGAATCCAATTACAATAAAACCGCCCGGTTTGTAATAAACATCAAACGTTCCAAAGGGTTTCCATGCTTTTTATACTTAATCCGTGAATTGTTGTATAAAGCTCGACTACCAAGAAGGTATACTATCAACGAATTCTTCCATTTATCCATTGCAATATGATTATTGTTTTCTGGAATAAAAAACAAAGATTTACCATTTCCTAGTAGAGGTTGAAAAAACCGCAAATCCACATCAGTCGAATCTTCCTCCAGAGATGCTGACCCTTTAACCGCCTCTACCTAGGACCTCGTTCAAGTTGTTGGTTTACAAGTGGGCTGCAGATCCAGTGTTTTGGGTCGGATCTTGGTGGAAGAATTATTGCCGATTTAGAATGCTTGGCTGCCTCTACCCTTTTTTTAGATCCAGACGTGAAAGGGTTTGGATCCAATGATGTAAAAAGGAGTTGTTCGTCAGTAACTGTTTCTATTGGTTGGGCCTTGCCCACCATTCTTTTATGAAAAAAACGTATACCGACTTTTAGTATGTTAAGATTATTTATCGCTCACACCAGACTGTTGTCTGACTGGTGGTTTTATGATTTGGGCTTATTATTGCTTATTCCATTGTGTGACATTGTGGAGCCTTGACAGTGTTTGACTTACTATTATTAGAGACAGTTTATTAGTTGAGTTTATTTATCAGTTGTATAAACTCTATTACTGTTTTGTATAACTGTATGAGCATCGGTGGTGTAAGATGATCGTTGCATTTGGAATGTAACGAATAACCTTTTCTACCCCTGAATGTTGACACTACTACATCTACAGTATTATCGTGCCGAACACCCGAGGCATCCAACTTGTCTTTTGAAGCTCCAAAGTGTCCATCACCAAAACCATTTATTATGTATATGTATCGGTGTATATTTGTTCAAATGATGGCTCTGTATTTCTAAGTTTCTTTGTAATTTTTCATTACTATACAACAATATTTGAACAATTATGTACTCCTTTTCTTCTCCTTATTTTCCAATAAATTGGCTTTCTTTTTTAAGTTAACTAATATGCTTTTCAATAAAAACATTCACCATCCATTTAGGTTGTTTTTCTTGTCTTAACTAATGAATCGTATTTTCATGTTATATGTAAAAGGGTAGAGGGAAAAAATATATTTTTCACTAGAATGACATACTTAGTAGAGGGGGTCCTTTTGATAAATTGACTTTTGAGGTAAGAGGTAATATTCTGAGTATTGGTGCAAACAAAAATTATATCCTAAATATAAATGAGAGGTGTTAAAAACTTTTGATTTGGTACGTTGAGCACTCTTTAGTGTGTAGTGGTGATGCTAGTTAAATAAAGTAACTTTACATGATTTGATATAAACTTCCTTTGCACCAACCCTTTGAAATTTTCTTTACCACTACCATTTGTTGACATAATCTATTCTCGATGATCTTTAGTGACAAACACATTACTTATATACAACACATAAGAAACTATATGTAAATATATGCCTATCAAATAGACTAAAGTGTTTAAAAATAAAAATAGTCATTATCTTAAACTACAGAAAAGCTACCAATGGTGGTTAGAGAATGTTAACAAAAACGTTGCATCACATATGAATCAACTTTTTTCATTTGTATACTGGGACATTCTCATCTTGGATTATTCTTGACTTAGGATGTTATTTGTGATTTTTGATTAAAATTTTTTACTGGAGAAGGTAAATTTTTGGCTATTGGGACAATGCTCAATCACTACTAGTAATGACTATTTTTTTGATTAATACTTGCTTGGTTAAGGTAAAATTGGTGGTTTTTAGGTGATTGTGGTTATTATGAATTTTGGAATTAGTATGACAGTTGTGTTTCAAACTATTTTTATTTGATAGTGTAACACCCCGCAATTTTAACGATTGAATATTTAAATAATTAATTTAAATATTTAATTGTTAATTAATAGAATGCCCATTATACTCTATTTCAAAGAAGGATGAGACACCCACTGTTGAGACCGCAATTTCGTCACGAGGAAAATGATTATAAACTTAGTTATGTTTGGTGTCGATGAGTTTTTGGAGTGAATAGCAAGAAGGAATGAGAATTGAATGTTGGGCTTAGGCCAACTGACTTGCCAATAAGTGGCTAACCCTCTTTATATTTTCATTTCATTTCTCATTTTCACATTACTTTCCCCTTCCTATTCTCTAATCATTCCACTATCCTCTCTTAATCCTCTTTCTTTAAATCACTAATCGAAGCCAAAATAAAATTCCTAAATTCATGGAAAAATAACCATAATTCCTCTTATCCAATTCCTCACACAACCCTTGAAGGAATTAGCTTGAATCGAATTTTGAATGGAAATCTCAAATTTAAAGAGAGCTTGGCTTTGTGTTTTTAGTGATTTGAGCTTGGTTTGAAGAAGAAGAGGCGAGTGGCATGATTTTGTTGCTTAATTCACTTGTATACTTCATAGTTTGTTTATTTGTGATATGAAGTTAAATGGAATGATTTAGAGAATTCTATGTCATGATTTAGGCTTGTATTTGTATTATAAACACGATTATGTCATCTCATTATTAATTGGAAACCTTCATTACTGATTTTGAGAAACTTAGTAAGCTATGAAAATAGTTTGGGGTTAATTGGCTGATTAAGTATGATGTTATAGTTTGATTTGTGATTAATCAAGTGATATAATGATGTATATATCATTAGAAAGTATTAATTAAACCATTCGAATTGAATTTAGAAAATCTAGAAAGGTAAGTAAGTAAGTTAGGAGCTTTACACTTATTAATAAAGTGATTAAAGGCCTAGTGAAGTCTAATTAGTACTTATAAATATTATTTAAAAGAAGGAATGACTTTACAATATAACGGAATATTTTATAAAATAAAGTTAGTAAGCTAATTAAGCAAGTCATGAGCTCTACACTTATTATTAAAATGATTAGAGGCTTAGCGAAGCTTAATTAATACTTATAAATATTATTTAAGTTAAGAAATAATTTTATAAGTGAGAGATACATTTTATAAATAGAGTGAGACTTTATAAAATAGTAATAAAGATATATTTTATAAAATAAAATAAGACTTTATAAAATAGTAATAAAGATATATTTTATAAACAGAGTGAGATTTTATAAAATAGTAATAAAGGTATATTTTATAAAATAGAAGGAAATTTTATAAAATAGTATAAAAGATATTTTGTAAAATGGAATGAGATTTTATAAAATAATATAAAAGAGATGCTTTACAAAAGTATGACATTTTATAAATTAGTGAGAAGTAATTATTTTATAAAATGGTTGTAAGGTTTTATAAAATGATTATAAGGTGAATACTTAATTTTAATAAAGAAATTAAGTATTATAGTGGCTTAAAATGATTTATAAGCTATCTGGTATTTTAAATAATGGAATGATTTTGTAAAATAGTTGAAAAAGAGATTTGACTTTATTGACAAGATTTAGTAAATAAAAGTAAGTTTTGGTTTAACTAAAAATTGAAATACTTATTTAAAAATAGTGTATGTATATGTATATAGGTAAATATACGTATATGCGTATTCAAAGTTATATTATAATCAATACAATTCTAGTATTGTAGTTAGAATTGTTGAATGGTTTATTGTTGATAATGATTGTTTATTTGTGTAAATATATATATATATATATATAAACATGTTACGAGCAATCACACGTAGCCATAGCAACTATCGAGTGCGCTAAGCTACGTGAGAAAATTATGGGTCGAGTAATCACTCCGGTGAAGCCCGAAACATGATTTGTGAAATTTTTACATGTTTGCATGTACATGTGTGCATTTGTGTGTACTGGTAGGTGTACCGACACACAGATGAGCATCACGTGAAGCTAGAAGGTCAGTTGGATTTATTTTGACATGTAAGAGGAGGCTGGGTCGCTGGAATCATCCCAGGAAAACTTATACGTAAAAGAGAGATTTTTCGTATCAAAATTGGCTTTCGAATACTGAAGAAAACACTTCCAAAATATCAACCAATGGACTCTAGAAGAGGTCTGATGTGGCAAAGGTAGGCTAGGGGAGTAGGGCGACTCATCGGGCGAAGCAATGGAGAAGACGAGCTCAAATCGATAATCGGTGGCACGGTTTGCACTTACCCTAGGCTTTACTGCTTGGGACAGGCCACCACCGGTTCACTGGTGGCTTACCACCGGTCCACCAGCGGTGCACCATCCTGGCAGTAAAGCCTAGGCAGTGGGCATTTAAACGGGGATTCTTCCCCAGTTTCAGATGCAGGTTCATGTGGAGCTTTAGCATAACTTCGAGGAAGACTATGAGTACTCGAGGTGGTAGAGTGCAAGGAAAATCTCAGGATCTGAATGCTAATCTTAAGTGATTTTTATGGGATAAACAACGATCGACCACAGGATCAGTATGGTAAGTGGTCACATGATCACGTTAGACATGCATCTATGGTCGAACAAAGTAAATCTATACCTTCGAGCTTTGAACTCTGGGTATGCATAGTTTGATGAATTGTATCGGTCTTATATAGTGACTGTACATGGTATTGATCTTATATCATACACCGTATTGGCCTTATATTAGTGGTTGTATATGTTATTGGTCCTTCAATGGTGACATACGCGATGTTATTTTTGATGTGTCCATATATCTATATGACATTGGTTTGTGGTCCCGATAGTGTATTACACAAGACACGGCCATCGTTCTCTTTTTGATAAAGACGTACGCAAGTTATTTGAGACATCCATGATGACTAGAAAGAAGGTACGATGACAATCATCTACTACAGGATCATATATCACCAAAGCTTGTTTCATAAGGTATGCTGTGATCAGCAAAGGTCTTAGGTATTTAGAGTAGATTGCATATCACCAAAGCTTTCTTCGGAGGGTACGGTGAGATCCATAAAAGTTCATCATGGAAGATGCGACTCGGAGTCTAAGGTACATTTAGGTAATGACTTTATTTATTATTGGGACTAGGTTTGAAGTATATAGAGTAGGTCATACATCACCAAAGCTTGTTCCAGAGAGTACGATAAGATCTACATGAGACCCATCATTGAGGATGTGGCTTGGGGTCTAAGGTACATTTAAGTACCGAATCTATTTGTAAAGACCCCTTTTTTCATACCCTTTGAGTCGACAATAAACCACACATGTCCAACCTAAATTGAAAGAAAAGACGGATCTTTAGGGGGTGAAAAGAAAATAAAGACAGAACAGAATCTCATACGAATGAAATAACATATATTATTTCAATAATAATCATTACAATGGAAAATTTTAAAATATAATATCAGAGTCTAACCTAGATTCAGCCCGGACAGTTATAAACCTCTGTCCTTACAAATGCTGAAAACAACAAAACAAATGCCATAGATGCAGCGGATAATAGAACACGTCCATACGATGATGAAGATCTCTAGCTCTCCTCTGGAAATTCCAAGCGTCTTTAGCTAAACCTGAAACTACTCGAATCTGACCCGAGTATTGAAAATACCCGGATCAGGCTTGATAAACCAATGTGAGAAAACTCAGATATTAAATGACAGTATCATATATCTACCTTGGAAATAAAATCCTTTGAAAAGAAAGAGTATCTCATAAGACCACACCCACACATAAACACGGACGGGTTTTTCCCTTATGATAACTAAAACACTTTTATATCAAAACATTTGATATTATTTCTAATGACATTCTTTGAAAACATTTGCAAATAAACTTATTAATCATAGCCGAAATTGTTACATTATTAAATTCCAACATACTAGGTTCTACAATCAAGTCCAAAGTCATACATTCATTACATACTTAGACATGTGTAGAGTAATCTAGAAGGGTGATGACATCTCCTAATGGGAGCGACCCACTTAACCCTGCTGCTTCTACCCATTTTCTGTCATTTCTGGGTGAAGAGGCCTGATGTACATAACACATCTTCTTTCTTCTTTGAATGCCATATTTCCATTCCATAGTCACATGACTGATTTCTACAAACATATAACCTCTGAGCTCGTATGTCTCACAGGTATTAAGCTAAGAGAAGTTGCCTTCTCCACCACCTTGTAGATATATGTTTTATAGAGATCACTCAATGCAATTTAGAATGCAATGTCAGACATTCATCCATACAAGTTGTCCAAGAACATGATAAACTGAAGGTACTATCCTACTCCATTAATAGCGAAAAGTCCTTGTATAAGAGATTTTCACAATAGATCACTACTGCCACCGTATGATATGGTAATTTTCACCTCGAGGGACTAGTGGCAAACAACCCTACAACATGAAGATCTCCATCTTCAAAATCATTTGCCTTCAAACACATTTTACTTCGAACGTAGATTAGTTGAAAGTGGTTCTCGGATAGGAATCATCCAAATCTGACCCCGGTTCCTTCGAAGCCAATCATCGCTTTAAAAGATGTTAAATTCATATGTGGATATCAATCATCAATCAACTGCTTCATATTTTATTTAAATCAAATATCTTTCTTAGATATATTCTTTTCAATTTATTCCATTTTCTTTTCAAGAGTATATGGAATCATTAAGACTCATTTATTAAATATTTGATTTATTAAACCTCTTTAGATCTTGAGATAATTCCAATCATTTTCTCTTTTACTTAGGAAAACCTTTCCAAATCATTCATTAAATCATAATCAAAGATTTCTTATATCTAAGTTAGAATTTTTAACTTAGGGAAAATATTCCCAAATCATTCAATAAATCTTAATCAAAGATTTCTTATATCAAAGTTAGAATTTTAACTTAGGGAAAATAGTCCCAAATCCTTCATTAAATCTTAATCAAAGATTTCTTTCTTAACTTCAAATCATATTCTTGCAAATCGAAGATTTTCATAACAAAGCACAGCTGCCACCTTAGATATGGTAAATTTCACCTCCAGGGACTAGTGGCAAGTAATCCTACATCATGAAGATCTCTGTCTTCAATATGTTTTATTTCGAAAATTAGTTTGAAGGGGTTTTCGGATAGGAATCACCCAAATCTGATCCTGGTTCTTTGGATAGGAATCACCCAAATATGACCCTGGTTCCTTCGTACTAATCATCGATAAAAAGATGTTAATTAGTATTTCTAAAATTTGTTTCTTTTTATCTTAGAAAAACTTAAATATGATCTTTTAGAGCATCCAGGCTTTCCTTTCGATTTGTTCCACCGTTCGCCTAAGAAAAGAAAATATAGGTCAGGTAAGTTCAGGGCACTGGTTGCTCCAGTCCTAACCTTAGTTAAACACCTTGTTTTATCTTCCTAGATCTCACAGGCGGGACAAATGTACCAGTTGTTTCTGCATACTCAGTTTGTTTTTACATTCAATATTCTTCACTTTTTGTTTAAGTGGTATAAACAATTCCTCTTAACCATTTATTCAAATTCTTACTAAAACTTCCAAATCTTCTTTAAATTACTTAATTATTCTTTTAAAATCATTCACATAAGATTTAGGAAAGAACTGTTAAGTTTAAAACTACATTTCAAAAGTTATTTAAAACTGCTGCGAAAAGCGTTGCGAAAAGTGTTGCAACTAGTGTTTTAAAAGCTATATTCTTCAAAACGACTTTTATATCATTTAGAAATCCATCTTTTCAACTTAAATCTCTTTTAGAATATTTTAAAAGATTTTTAGAATTTATTTCATATTTTTAAAACTTTTAAAAATATCATTTATAAAGATATCATTTTTTGGATTCTGAACTGTAAAACCGCGATGTTTTTAGAAAATTATTTTGAACATATTTCAAAATCTACTTAATAAAATCTTTCTTTTCTTCCTTCGTCGGGAAACTATGGATATAATAGACCGTAAAATTCTTATCTCAAAGAATTTCGAGCTATATTCCACTTTGCATACTTATTTAACCTTTATGGTACGAAATCGAGAATTACCGTTACGTGACGCGCCTAGTTTTGACTTGTTTTTCATTTTCTTTTCAAACTTCTTGGAAACACTTTTAAATGTTAATAAAACATTTATAAATCATTTTAAACTTATTTTAAACAATATTTTTATATTTCAAACTCATATTCCATTTCATTTCATTTTATAATATTATATTATTATAATATCATTTTTAACCTTTTTAGATTATTTAAAACCATTAAGAGGCTAAATAATTTCCATACACACATTTGTATGGATTTAATTCTTATTTAATTAACTACGTTAATTACTAATCATTTCTTTTATCATTATCAAACCAAGTTATCAACCATATAAACAATCATATAATCAACCAATTTGCAACCAAGTTATCATCCAATATCAACCGATATTCAGCATATTAATTTCTAATTTAACATGTATATTATCAACTTAGATTTTATTTAAATAAACTAAGATTTTGAGTACTCACCTTTAGCTTAACCAATTCTTCCTACCAACATTCATATGCAACAACACTTCACTAAATCATCTTTAACTTCACCAAACCATCACCTAAACTCTTCCACCATGCTTCAAAGTGCTCGGCCACTACCTCCAAACATCCATAAGGCTCGACCACAATAGGTTCTCCACCATCCTCCATCATTCTTCAAATTTTTAGATTCTAAACCATGTTTTGGTGATATTCTAAGGTCTTTGGCAAAGTTTGGTGGAGTTTTGACCTTGTTTGATATGGTTTTGAAAAAGTTAGTAAGGAAATGGAAGAAAAGAAGCCATTAAAGCTCTAAGGTAGAAGAAGAAGAGAAGAGAATGGTTTGTGTGAGAATGGAAGAGGTATGCATGGCTGTTTATAGGAAAAAAAAGAAGTGGCAAGTTACCAAAATATTCCTTTACCAAATTACCAAAATAACCTTACTTAAACTTAAAGTAAACTTACTTTTTAAACACTTACCATCACTTATCACTTCTATGTCATAGTCACTTAAGATCTAAGAAATTGTATTTGGATGGAAAAGTGGCTAAAGAGAAGATTCAGTTTGATTTTGATGTGATTTAATGTGATGTTTACTTTTTACTTTTTTTAATTACCTACTTACTTTTCTTAATTATATTCTAGAATTTTCTAATCATGTTTAGTAAAAGTAATCTTGTTTTATTATTTAAAATGTGTAATATATATGTTAAAACATGCAAATAAAGGTGCGATAACGTTGCGACAACTTTTAATCGACAAAACGTTGATTTTTGACAAAATGTTTTACGGTCACATTTTGACGTTTTAGTTAAACTATTTATTTATGTAAACCAAATTCAAAATAAATTTGTATAATTTTATTTAAAAATATAAACACTCATAAATTAATTAAAATAATTTATTTAACCATTGAAACTTACTTTTCTAAAATTTGGATTTTGTCACTTTTGTCGATATAGGCACATGTTACTATTTTTGTGTATACTTCTCTTTCCAAATCCTATCTAATATTGCTCAATTCATATAACCTTATATATTTTATATTTAAAATCATCTTAAATGTCATTTTTAAGAGTGGTCAAATTCTGGGTCGTTACATTCTCCCATACTTAAAAGAATTTCGTTCTTGAAATTACCCCGAACCTAAAACTCAAAAGAGTTTGCCCAAAACATTATTTTACAAACTTAATTCTGTATGATATGCATAGATTATTTGTATGAAATATCTTATTCGATCTCCTATTTGAATACACAACTTTATTTCCAAATAATTATCGATCCCCCAATCCTCTAGTGTGGACTCTAATCAGGTTCTTTGCTCAGAAACCTTTGCTTTCCTTGCATAGCTCTCAACTATGATAGAAAACTCAAGTACCCAACCATAAACCCTAATCAATGTTGGCCGTCAAGAATCAAGCGATATATCCTTTTTCAGACCGATGTAAACACCTCAAAGTTCCAAACTCGAATCTTAGATCAAAATTTATGCGACGAAATGATCTACACATAACATATGTATTTATTAGCTTTCAAAAACTTTTCATAAAACTATTAGCTTAAGTTCAAACATTTTATAAAGGTACTTCTTTATATAATCCCTTGAATTGTTTATTTCCAAATATTTTTATTAAAGGAAAATATTCCAAAGGAACCATTTTTCACTCAAAGGATAATTTATTTTTTATTATAATAAACTTTTCTTCTTTTGAACTATAACAGAATTTTTTTTCTAGCTTTGAAAAAGAAATTCAAAATTACCGATATTAAATTCTCTATTCTTAGATCATTTTATTTACAAATTACATTTATAAACTATGCTTATTCAATTTCATTTACTTAAAACATTTCTCAATTGTTTACCTTTACCAATTTCTTAGCTCTTAGTTAGGTATGATTCAGAAATTTTCGACTGTCCAAAATCATCGAGAATTTTGTTTTATCTTATCAGTTAGTGATCCAAATTTATCTTTGGTTTAAACACTTTTATAAAGAATACTAATCAATTTATTAGTTAATGATTCACATTATTTCTTTAATTTAAGAAAATTATATAGATCGAGTAACTTCAAAACAATACCAAAGAATTGGGTACTACCAATAGTATCATATATCCTCTTAACAAGAAGAGTAATACTTAAGAGAAGTGTTTACCAACCGAACACATCTCTTACCCATTTTTAGTTTATTTTCGAGCCAATCGAATTAGTTATCATAAAATACCTCCTTTTATTTGAAATAATACCATTTTAAAAATCCTTTAGAGATTACTTTTGTTTATAAAATTTATTTTATAAATTCTTTTTATCTTATATTAATTAACTTCATTTAAATTACCCCAATTCTTTTAATTTACTCAAATTTAAATCTTCATTCCTTTCATATTTTTTTCCTTTTACGTAATCATTTTCTATTATTTATCTTATATCATTTTTATCTTATATGTCCATTCCTTAAATAAATCTTATTATCAACCACCTTATAGTCAAATCATAAAAATTAATTCACAAGGTATTAGTACTTAAACTTTTAAATCAAACAATTGATCAATTTATGATAGTAACTTTACATTATCATTTCTTAATTTATTATTTTGGAATAAGTATTATAGATCTTAATTTTCTTATAAGATTTCTTACTTATCGATTATCTTTATGAAACATCTTATAGTCAAACTGTGAAATTCTAATCACAAGATGTTCATATTTAAATTTTACTAACCTTGATCATTCATTTCTAACTATATAGCTTTTCAAAATATATTCTTTATATTAAAAATATAATCCTTTTAAAATAGTGTGTCAATGTGCCATGTTAATAGTTTAAAAATACTTATCGATATAGTTGTACTTCCCATATCGACCAGAATTTATAAACCGCTCAACCGATAAATCAACACAAAACATTTTTTTACATCTACTAACAAATACGCACTCATATATATATATATATATATATATAATACACTCAAACTCATTCTAGGGTGTTACTAACCTTATCTCTAACAAGTTACTCATCCTAGGGTATTACTAACCCTATCTCTGATGAGTCTTTACCCCACCAAAGCCAAGGTTCTCGCTTAACCTTCAGCTCTGATACCAAATGTAAAGGCCTGTTTTTTCGTACCCTTAGAGTCGACAATAAACCACACATGTCCAACCCAAATTGAACGAAAAGACGGATCTTTAGGGGGTGAAAAAGAAAATAAAGACAGAACAGAATCTCACATAAATTGAATAATATATATTATTTCAATAATAATCTTTACAGTGGAAAATTTTAAAATACAATATCAGAGTCTAACCTAGATTCAGTCTAGACAGTTATAAACCTCCGTCCTTACAAATGCTGAAAACAACAAAACAAATGCAATAGATGTAGTGGATAATAGAACACGTCCATATGATGATGAAGATCTCTAGCTCTCCTCTGCAAACTCCAAGCGTCTTTAGCTAAACCTGAAACTACTTGGATCTGACCCGAGTATTGAAAATACCCGGATCAGGCTTGATAAACCAACGTGAGAAAACTCAGATATTAAATGATAGTGTCATATATCAGTCTTGGAAATAAAATCCTTTGAAAAGAAAGAGTATCACATAAGACCACATCCACACATAAACACGGACGGGTTTTTCCCTTATGATAACTAAAACACTTTTATATCAAAACCTTTGATATTATTTCTAATGACATTCTTTGAAACATTTGCAAATAAACTTATTAATCTTAGCTGAAATTGTTACACTATTAAATTCCAGCATACTAGGTTCTACAATCAAGTCCGAAGGCACTTATCGGAGAATGGATTCCATACAAATGACAAGGTAAGGAACTACCTTCTAACAGTACACCTCTAGAGGGATGCACCTAGGGTCGAGATACTCGGCGCTTAAACCAACATAGAACCGGCCTACCCCGTCCTGGATAGTATCGAATATGTCATGGTATTGATCTCGTATTAGAAATCATACAACGTATTGGCCTTATGTTAGTGGTCATACATGTCATTGGCGCTTAAATGGTGACCACACGCAGTGTTAAATTTGTTGTTTGCATATATCTATACGACATCAGTGTTCCATTGTGGTCCCGATAGCGTATTACATAAGACACGACCGTCGTTCTCTTTTTGATAGAGGTGTACACAAGTTATTTGAGAAATCTGGAAATGGGGGATGATGAAAATCATCTACTATGGGATCATATATCGCTAAGCTTGTTTAGAGGTTACAATGTGATTCGCAAAGGTCTCGGGTATTTAAAGTAGACCGCATATCACCAAAGCTTGCTTCAGAAGGTATGATGAGATCTACACAAGACCCATCATCGAGGATGCGATCGAGGTCTAAGGTACATTCAGGTAATGACTCTATTTATTATTGGGACTAAGTTTCAAGTATATAGAGTGGGTCATATATCACCAAAGCTTGTTTTAGAGGGTATGGTGAGATCTACACAAGACCCATCACTTAGGATGTGGCTCGGGTCTAAGGTATAGTTAAGTACCAACTCTATTTATCTTGGACCCTCGAAGGGAATCATCAGATGACCACTGGACATCCGTAGTGGACTTCATCCATCAGTAATGACGAGTACCAATTTGTATTCTTTAGTTGTCTCTCATTGCTATGTTGTGTGTGTTATTAGTTGGCTGATGTTATTATTGTTACTATTATTATTATGTACTCCATGATAGACTTATATTATGATTACCCTACCTTTATATGTTGGGTTACATATATCATGGTATATTGTTACAAAGCAGTCACATCATATTAGGTGTTATGACTCATTGATTATAGGAGAATAGCAGGTTATCGTATGATTTCCACCTTTTGGATAGGTATACTTTACTTATTTATGGCCAGTTCGGGTTACCCCTAAGCCAAGTTAGTAGAGAGGACCGGCTGTGCCTTAGTGGTTCCTGTTTGTTTGTATATAGTTTTTTTTTGAAAAGCAATGGGCTAAGGGAGCCCTGCCCAATATATTCCATACCTATTTATGATTACATGCAAGATTCATCCTCAATTTCATATCAATACAACATTTCAAATACAAGATATAAAACTGGAAGTTCTATCATCTAAATTCACTTCAGCCTATCTAGCCTTTTTCGAATTCTCTTATCAATAATACTATAAAGAGTTGATGCAGACTCCATCTTCATATCAAAAATTCTCCTATTTCTTTCCATCCAAATTTCATATATAAATGTCTTTAACATAATCATAATAATATCTATCTTCGGGGATTTCCACCTTGTTGCTTTGAATATATTAAACCATTCTAATATCGAGCTTTTAACCGGTTTGTGAAATTTTCCATTTGACAGTAGCCTGCACCAGATTCCAAAGGTGTAATAGCACTCAAAAAAAATATGTGTATTAGTTTCAGGATGCTTTTGACAGAAAACACAATCTTCATTGCTAATAATACCCATACTTGCTAATTTCTGTTTTGTATTAAGAGCATTTGCCATGACTTTCCATAACAAAATATTTTCCTTTGCAATGGATTTTTCCAACCAGATTCTCGTAGCCCATGGAAACTTTTGAGATTCAGCATTTAAGAACAGAGTTTTATATACTAAAGATACTGCATGCTTCTTTCCTTTATTTGACCATAGGACTTTAAGGTTAGAAGAGGGGAGAGGCAAAAATGTAATATGATGCCATAAAGTCCGGACTTGAATAGAACTACAATAAGGCAGTACAATTGATCCATCAGATATATAAGATGATACTTTAGCTTTGATAGGAATACCAGTCTGCATAATTAAAGAATATGGAAGGATATCCTGTAAAATCAAACAAGGTTTAGCCCATGGTGAAGACCAGAAAAGAAGTTCATTATCCTCAGATGGATTGCATTGAATGATTGGTAAAAAAGAAGGTCTTAATTTTAGTATATTTCTCCAACTCCAGCTGTAAAAATTTGGGACTTTCATTAACCAAAATTCTTTTCCTTTAATAAGATTTTTTAATGTCCATTGAGTCCATAAATCTTCTTTTCTTGATAAAATCTTGTCAAAATAGATTGAGAAAGTTGCAGTATTCCATACTTTTAGATTAGTTATTCCCAGTCCCCCATTTTCCTTTGGCATTTGAATCTTGATAAAAGATATTGGAACTAGCTTTTTTGAGAATGGATCACCATGCCATAAGAATCTGTTCAATGCACTATTTATCATTGATATGAGTTTACTTGGAAGAATAAAATGCCTCATCCAATAGTTTACCATGGCAGATGCAATACTTTGAATAATAACTAATCTTCCAGCTTGTGATAATTTTGTATTAGGCCATTTGGATAGCTTGTTAGTAATTTTTTCATACAGAGGCAAATGGTCAGATTTGGTAATTCTGGCACTAATAAGAGGTAAACCAAGGTATTTAGCATTGTGTTGCATCTCTTTAAGACCAGATTGATTTATAATATCAGCCTTCAAACTCTCATTTAGCCCAGCAACCAGAATATGAGATTTGTTAAAATTTATCTTCAACCCTGTAAGAGCAAAGAATTGGTCCAGTACCTCAAGAATAGCAGTAATATTTCAAAAAGATGGTTTGGTGAAGATGACAAGATCATCAGCAAAAAGTAGATGAGTAATGAGAGGATTCTTGCATTTTGGATGTAGCTCTAACTTCTTAAATTTCACTTGCTCAATAACCAAAGTATTCAGAACTTCCATTACAATCATGAATATATATGCAGATATTGGATCACCTTGTCGAACCCCTTGAGTTCCTTTGAAAAATCCTTTAGAACATCCATTCCTAAGTATGGAAAAATGAGAAGTTGAAATACAAGTATATATCCAAGCTAGCATTGGTTTTGGGAAATTCATTCTTGAAAGGATTGCTATAATAGAACTCCATGAAATAGAATCAAAGGCTTTCTGTATATCAAGTTTTAACATACATCTAAGAGAAATATTCCCAGTTCCATATCCTCTTAAAAGTTCTCGAGTTAGCAATATGTTATCACTGATATTTCTATGAGGCATAAAAGCAACTTGATTACTAGATATAATTGAAGGCAAGATACTCTAGAGTCTATTTGCTATGATCTTGGATATGATTTTATACAGAACATTGCAGCATGAAATAGGTCTAAAATCAGTAACACTGCTAGCATGTGGAAATTTTGGGACAAGGGCTATATTAGTAGCATTTATACCGATTGGTAGTTTGTTATGATAGAAGAAATATAGTATTGCTTTATTGACATCATGCTTTATTATTTTCCAAGTGTGATGGTAGAAAAAAGCATTAAAACCGTTAGGGCCTCCACTACTATCAGATTTTAACGAGAACACTGCTGATTTAATCTCCTCAGGTAAAACTTTATTTATCATATCACTTGCTTGTTTATTGCTCAGACAGGGTAGATGCATAGAAAATAAAGATGATAGATTTGGAATCAATGGAGTTGGGTTGGCAAGCACAGCTGAGAAATATTCAATAAAAGCATCGGAGATAGAATCATCATTATCATGAATTACTCCATTCATATCAGATATACTCATAATTCTTTCTCTGCCTTGCTTGATCTTGATTAAGTTATGATAATATTTTGTATTCCTATCACCTTGCTTATCCTTAATCTCATGAAGTACTTCTTTCCTCATCAAAGCTTCAAACTCTAATGCTTCAATTAAATTTTTTGATAAGTCTGCTTCTTGACTAGCCAATGATGAATTCATAGTATCATTCTGAAGATGTTGTTGAATAAAAACTAATTTCTCCCTAATTCCATCAGAGATTTTTGTACCATCACCAAAATTATCCTTTGCCCAAATTTTAAGCTTTTCCTTCAACCTTTGAAGCTTTGTCTTTAGAATATAAAGAGGATTTCCAAAAATTATCTCCTGCCAAACCTGCATAACAATATTAAGGAAATTTTTATGATTAGTCCAAGTTTTATAAAATTTGAAAGATGGATTCCTTCTTATTGTATTTTCTCCCCAGGATAAAATAATAGGAGAGTGATCAGAAATTGAGGGACTTAAAAATTTACAAAAAAGATTTGTCCATAGGTTTATAGAGTGGATATTATAAAATGCATGATCGAGTTTACAGAAAGTTCTAGGGCCAAGTTTACTTTTATTATTACACGTAAACACAGCTCCAAAAGATGGTATATGACTAAGAGATGATTTGATAAGAGATTGTTTTAAAGGAGAAATATCTTTCAAAGAGAGTGGATTTCCTCCAATTTTTTTATCAGAGGAATACATATAGTTGAAGTCTCCAAGAACTATCCAAGGTAAATTTGAGTGAGAAAGAGAAGTGAGATTAGATAGAAAAGATAGCCTTTTATCAAGACTATTTTGAGCATAAACAAAGGAAATCAAAAATGGAGTGTTTGACGATAAAGAAATAGCACCGAAATGTATTAATTGATCATTTTCCTACAACTTTGTCATCTTGAAAACATCTGGATTCCATAAAACCAATATTATTCCATATGGAGCACTTTGCAAATTGTCTTCATGTGCCCAATCAGGAGCAATATTTTTACAAGCTAAACCAGTCTTTAATTTGTTTAACTTTGTTTCACTGATGACAATAAGCTGTATTTTTTGATCTTTAATTAATTTTTTCACCTCAGCCTATTTTGATGATAGATGTCCTCCTTTGATATTCCAATATGCTATATTATTGTTTAACATCATAATTGTTTGGGTGAAATAAGAAAAGATGGATGCTTCCTTGTATGCCTAATACCACTTGACTGAGAAGTAGATTCTTTAAATGATAATGCAGACTCATTATTATTCCTTGGTTGTATTTCTTCAATTTTATAGTTTTCCCATTGTTTAGATCTTCTGATATTTCATGGAATGAGACTTTCTTTTTACCTCTTTTTCCTTTTTTATTAGATACAATCTGATCCTCTAACTTATCGCTTGAATTACAAGGAGGAGGTAAAATCAGGTGATTTGGAGGAGAAATATTGATATGTGGGGAGGTTTGTTCATTGATATCATCATTGCTCGCTGCTTTCTTAAGAATATCCTTATTAATATCTGAACTAGTATCCAAAATCTCTGAATGTATCAGTGATTCAGAAGTTTTTGAAGAATTCTTTACTACAGAATTATTGTCAAACATGCTAGCTCCAACAATGCCACAGTTATCAGTTGATCCCTTATTTATCTGTTTGCTTCCAGATTGTGAGATTGTGTTTCCTTTTTCTATTATTAACTCTTTATTAGTTGTTCCTTCACCAATATCAGATAATACCATAAAAGAATTTGAAGTTGTAATATTTTCCTTATATCCCATTCCCTCCAAGTTAATTCTCCCAGTATTAACATCTGAAACATTTTTCCCAATATATGACTCTGTTTCCTTTTGCATATTCTGAATATGATCCAAGTTCTTCACTCCAACATCAGCTAATTGATCACCAGATTTTATGTTCAAATTATTACTACTTTTAAGAATATCTTGATCTTTATCCTTCCTTTTCCATACTTTTAAAGTCTTCAAATTTATATTTCCATCATATTGAGACTTCTGTACGTTTTCTTTTAAACTACCATGTTCCATGCATACACTGTAATCAACTACCCCATTGTCTCCACCAGTTTGCATATAAGATCTCTTTACTTTACCATTTCTTGAACAAAACAAGGTTTCATGACCAAACACTTTACAATTACTACAGATTTTTGGCTTCCAATCATATTCAACCTTTACTTTTGGACAACAATCACCTAAATCATCAATTGCAATAAATTCAGGGAGCTCCTAATCTGGTGACACCTCAATCAAAGCTTTAGCATACTTGAATCTAGTCAATCTCTCAGTACTTTCATCAAGACAAATCAATTTACCAATATGACATGCTAACCAATTAATACCAATTAAAGTCCAAGCAATCAAAGGTATCCTATAAAAATGAACCCATGCTGGTACTTTTTTAATTTGTTCTTGAAAATAACCATACGAAGGATCCCATGTTGTAAAAATGAACATTTTACCTTTAATGAAGATAGAATTAGATTGCAAGATCTTCATTCTGTCTAGATCATTCGAGAAATTAAAAAAGAAATTCTCATTATCAGATTTGATATCAACTTCACCTTTCAATCTCCAAATACTTCTCAAATGCTTTGTTACAGTCAGATAAGATAGAGAACCATCCAAGAAAAAACCAACTAAATGATCGCACCAATATTTAATTCCTTCATTCTTGACTTCATCAGGTAATGCATTCGGAACCCCATCTTTCTTAATATCAAAATGTCTAGGCACAAATACTCCAGCATTTCTAGGCTTTTTCTTGAATAAGGATGACCACTTTAAATCAGAATCATTTGATAGCTGGTCCGGCTTAAAAGTCTTCTATGGATTCACATTAACAGATAAGGAAGGAAAATTCTTATCAAATAACAAAGAAGATTGATTTTCGGAATTCAGACAAGTATTCAAATCAGACAAAGAAATAAGAGGATTCGAAGAACTCAAAGGACAAGATGAAGGATGAGGAGAGTGATGAAAAGAAGAAAATAAAGCAGAAGAATCAGAAGGAGGAGGAGGGACCTGAGATAAGGAAGAAAGAGAAGGAAGATTCGGTGCGTAGGAGGGAGGGAGAGGAATCGAGGAAGAGGATTGAGGTGGTAAAAGGGAAGGAGGAGGGGGAATCGGGGAAGGAGGAAGGGGAATCGGGGAAGATGGAGGAGATGCCGCCATTATTCAAACATGCCTAATCCGTGTCTGACCCGTGTTTTTATATAGTTTTAATATGCAATATTTGATATAGTTTCCCTCACACTAGGATTTATGTCTGACCCGTGTTTTTTCTTTATCTGTTTATGTCATGATAATGCTCGGGTACTCGATTGAGCAGTTTGGGAGTCAGTGCTTTTGGGGAAATGCTTTCAAGAGAGCTGGAGCATTCTTTGGAGGCGATTTTGATATTTTATAGTGTTTGTACCAAAATTGGGCACAATACATTTCGGATGTGTTTGAAGAGATAAAATGGAGAAGATAAATGTATAATGAAGCAGATCTAACAAACACACCAATAAACAGATAAGAAAATGCACAGAAACACACAGATTTAGAGTGGTTCGGCAAATTGCCTACGCCCACTATGAAATGACTGATGTTTATTGAATTTCACTCGCTGTTTACAAAAGATTACAATAGTACAACTGAAGTTTGATAATCATTTCGGCATAATATCGGCGTAGAGAGGCCAAAAGTCCTCTTTTCTATAGGCTCTGGGGTGCTATTTATAGGCGTAGGCTGCAAATATCTCACTCAGATCTCAGAAGACCTTTTCTCTTACGTGGGCGGGCCCATACAATCGAACCCACGTGATTTGCACTCGGTCCGTGATCGATACGAACGAATTTCGTATCGATTAAGATTTGGTCCAATCGAGTCGAAATTTGTCATGGACGTTCTTTGAGTTGTACGTAAGCTCCTGTGAAAAATTCATAGCATTTGGACGTGTAGATTGTGAGTTATGATCGATAAGAATTGGGCTCTCCAACATGGATACGAGTTCGTATCGATACCTGCGCCTCCATCTCCTTCGTGTCGATCAAAGACATGTGCTTGCTTATTGACGTGAAGCGATAAACTGGGGCAGATCCACATTTCTTGCCGTGTTGACCGAGCCTTCATCCATTTTGAACTCCATTCATATCCCTTCATTCGCATCCATCCACTTCAACCTTTGTTCGCATCGTTGGTTCGTATCCATCGAAGTGATTTCATTCGTGTCCATTTCCGTATCGACAACAGTGGTGTACTTCGTATCGATCCTATACGTGTTGACTGATATGAAGTAACCTTAGATGATGGGAGTGGAGTGCATAATCGATCGATACGAAGAAGATGCAAGGTGATGGATAGGAAACAAGGTTTTTCATGGATATGAACAAGGCTGACAGATGGATACGAACTACATTCTCAGGATTGGATGGATACGAACAAAGCCTTACCTTTGGTGGGTACGAGCTAGTTGGCGACGATGGATACGAAGTATGGTTACTCGGACCGATACAACCACGATGTATACGAAGAAGACCACCGTTGATCGATACGAACATGATGGATACGAAGTGAGGTTGATCCCTTTTGATTTGCATCAATCATATCTCGAGCATACGAACTCCGATCGACTTGAAATTTGGAATGTTGGCTTTTATAGCTTTGCTTGTCTCATCATATAAATTGTAGCCTGATCCGGACTTGGACAAAATTCGTCGATATCCATAGTGAACCTGCGTATAACCGATCTCGAGGATGAACTGCCCTTGGTTTCTAGTCAAGTTCTTGGTGTCACGGCCTTGCCGAAAGACGGGATAACATTTGCCTCCCAAAGTACGTCTTGTGTGAACATGACGTGCTTTGAAAAGCTGCATCCTTCATTCTGAAGAAGTTGTATCTGATTCGCTGAGTAGTTGCTACCTTTTCGTCAAAAGATGTAAACTTCGATTGATTTCCAGTAATATAAATGCTGATTTGTTGACTGCCAATGATTATGCAGTGCATTGTTGTAACTGAGTGTCGACTGCTAGCGATTTGTTGTTCACTGTTGTAATTGTCATCAGGTGAGCATTCAACTCCTGCGAATTTTGAAAATTGAATGTTAGTCTGTCATACATGCATGTATGTTAGCCTTAAACCTGTCAATGTTTGCACGTTCACGGGTCGTTGTCAAGTTTTTTTTATCGAGTTTCGTAACGATCCTTTCCTGGATCGATGTGAAATTCGAGTTGTAACAACGTTCGATAGTTGTTTTAAGTCCTTTCTTTGTATCGATCCTCTTCTGGACCGATCTGAGATGTTGGAATGTATGCTTCGTATTGATGGATACGTAATATTTGGTCTCAGATCGATGGATACAAAAATAATGCTTTGTATCGATGGAGTCGAATGATCCAGACATAATCATGCAGTGATGCTTCACGGAGGATATTCCATTTCTCATTCTTTTATTTAATAAGAATCCCCGATTGTGGATAATCTTTGATAGGAGTCATCCATGACTCCTTTTCTAGATCCGTCTCCAAGATCTAGTTGATCTTTATATGTCAATGCCTGGAACAATAAGCATTTCAACTGGGACACAGTCTATTTGTCGTGCATCCCCAGAACTGGCTAGCTTGGCGAGTGATTCAGCCTTTTCGTTTTGTTCTCTGAGGATTTGTGTAGTGGTGTAATAGTCGAAGTCGGCTAGTAGCTTTTGGACCCGGTTGAGATAAGGAGCAAGACGTTGCCCCCTAGTCAGATAATCTTCCCTGACTTGGCGTACTACTAACCAGTAACCACATAAGACATGTAAAGTTTCCACTCCTAGTTTTCTTGCAAGTTTGAGCGCCAAGGCTTCATACTTAGCTTCGTTATTTGTTGTAGGGAAGTTGAGTTTCAGAGTGTAGCAGATCGTTCGTTCCTCAGGAGTCATTAATGCAACTTCAATGTTAGAAAGCCGATTATTGGAAGTTCCATCGGTGTACGTTCTCCATCGGTTGGACGGTTCTACACTGTTCCTCGGATAGTCGTCTGATGTGGTGGATTCAGATACGAAGTATGCTAATGTTTGACCATGGAGAGCTCCCCGAGGGAGATAAGTGATATCAAATTGGCTTAGCTCGATACTCCATTTGAGTACTAAGGTCGCTATTGGACCTATCGTAACGGCTGGTCGATATAGACGTTAACGGGGTGAGCTTGTCAATAGCCAGCCTTCATCATATACAAGTCTTTGGATTCGTTTCTCTTCACATAGCATTGCGATGCCTATGGCGTGTGTTGACACGGCCTAATTGATGTATAAATCTTCGCGATCCAAAGGTTTGGGTAAAATGGAAGGTCTCTTTAAGCGATCTATCAGAGCTGCTTGGTTGTCCTCGATACATGAGTGTCTTTAACTGTCAGAATTTTCTGGAAATTAGCCTTGATTTCCATGAGAATTGATGATGAAAACAAAGAATCTTTCTGATGTAATGTTGAAAGAGCATTTCAAAGGATCGAGTTTCATCCTGCATTTTTTGGAGAGCACTGAATACCTCTGTCAAGTCATCTATATGGTCGTTTGATAGTCGTGAGAGCATATTAACCACATCTACTTTCATCGATCAACCGATTTGATTTTTGAGTGATCTGTTAATCGTCCTTTGGTAAGTAGCATAAGCGTTCTCAAGTTTGAATCCAGGGATTGCAGCATAGCACTATAGGCCAAGGTCAGTAATGAAACAATTGTATTCCTGGTCTGGGACATGCTTCAGTATCCGATTGTATCTGGAGTTTGCATCCATGATTGAGAGTAATTCATGTCTGATGGTCGAGTCCATCGGTTGGTTGATCATTGGAAGTGGAAAGCTGTGCTTTGCCATGCCTCGTGCAAATCTGAGTAGTCGACGTACGTTCGTTACTATCCGTTTGTTTCTCTCATAAGTAAAGGATTGGATACTCATTTTGGGTAGAGGAACCCATCGGTTTTGAGTAAATTCACCTCCTCTTTAAGTGTAAAAGATCTCTCTTGATCCACGTCGTATCATTTTTGCTCACCGAGACATGCCTCGGGTCGACATTTAACGCAGGGTTCTCAGTAGCTAGCAAGAGTCCATATGTACATATGAGGTTGAGTCCAAGCGAACACATCAAGATCAGCCAGAGCAACGCAGTTTACTCTTTCATCATCATTGTGCAGAGTTGTGATCTGATCTACAATACTCATGATGGGTTGTAGGCGATTCATGTGTTTATTTGCAATGGTAAATGATCAGGCTTATAAGGACGTTGAATCAAAGGATTAGTAGAACTTAGCCTTGTACTGCATGCTGCTACATAGCCGGTTCCAGCTTTGAGATTGAATTTACTTGTGTTCCTGAATGATGCGCTTTTTATTCAATATACTCGCGATCCATTGCTCATTGTAAGGGTCAGAATGATGATCAGTTGCCCATGAGTTCATGCATTGATCCGATGATTCTATCTCTAGGCATCCTTTTGGTCACAACCTAGAGTTGTTATGAATATCAAGCATGGGTCAATGGTTCAAGTTGTCATAGTCAACTCTCGGATAATCACTCTTTTGGCGGATGCATTACGCGGATGGTCTAGTCTCGTCCTAGCTGTGTTTATATTGTAGTTCAAGCTTTAAGAATCAGAGTTGATTGATGAATGGTTGAATCATATTAATCTTATCTTCTTGCTCGTGCCCCCAAGTCTGGGGAATATCTCAATAAGTGGCAGGGTAGATAACGTCCGCTTCAATTTTGTATTCTATCCCATTGAACCATGGGATCGAGTTAACTGATGGAAGGCTGAGTCATGCCTATCCTGCATTATGTTCTAGTTCTTTCCTCTAGACGGAATACATTGTTACTTTGCCGACATTCGGACATAAGCTAGATTCTGGACGGTCAATGACATTCACTTCGCTGCTTATGTCGCCATACTTTGGGCAAAAACTGAACAGTGAATCGTCCAGTCAGATCCAATGCAGGATTGCTGCTTCCTTTGTTGAATCCAAGGTAAGAATTGGTGCATGGACATTTAGGTTGCACTTGTTGTGAATTTCTCGTTTATTCGGATCGTGTTATGAGTCAAAGAATGAATGGTTGCATTGCATTCTTTTGGAGTTCGGCGATCAAACACGTCCATTTCAATTTACGTTCTCCTGTTATATCTAGGGATAAATTCAGCTCAAATGCAGTCATGTCATGCTCCTTTGGTCTCATGCTCTTCCCGACGAATCGAAGGAAGGCGACGGGGGACGAATGGTCAAGTCACACTCATTCGTGGTTTATTCTTCTATCCATGCTCTATTGGTCAAAGGTATTCGATGGACGTTCGGGTCACATCGATTTGTAGTCGTAAAGGATCGACATTAACCGTTGATTCAACGGCACGATGTAGAATGCTCGGACCTCATTTCCTGTCGATCCAATGGTATGATATGAAAGGTACAGATCAATATTACTCGTCGATCCAGCGGTACGATATAATTGGTTGCCCGTAACTTCAGGCATAATTCTAATTGGTTAGCACTAAGGCCTCCTTGTAGTCATTGCCTTAAGTTGTAAAGGATGCTAAGCTGGAGATGTAGCGAGTCACCTTTCTCTTCTTTCAGTGATTTATGCCTCTACCCCCGGTATTGGGTTAGTAGAGTCAGTTTGTGGATGGTTTAATTGCATCTGTATTGAGTTTATACTCCTTATGTCGAGTTTAGGTCAAAGTTTGTGAATGAATGGTCGAGTCACATTCATTCGTTTGTCTATGCTTGTAGCCGCACCTTGGGTATCAAAGTAAGTTGAAGGGTTATTCATCACACCTATTTGATGTTTATACCCCTGTCCAAATTTTGTTGACCAAGATTCTTTTTGTATAAAATGGTCGGACCGCATTTTCCTCGATTAATTTCTTTGGCACTAGTCAAGGGAAAAATTCAAAGCGAGGTCGGTCACACTACGACAACTTTAATTTGATGTTTCTCCTACTAAATTGTAGGAAGAAATTGATTGGCGGATGGTTAGGTCACATCCGTCCATGTTGCACAACCCATCGGATCATAGGCGAGAGTTAGTGGATGAACAGTCATGTCATGTTCAATTGCAGTAGGATAGGTAGTCACATCCATTTAGAATAGGATGTTCAACTAGGTCCGTTTTGCGAATCTACATCTCCCTATCGAATCAAGGAAGAAATTTTGTCCTGTAGGGTTGGAGTGCATCCCTATAAAATTATGTTATGGGTCCCGTGCCGGGGACAAGAGTTGATGCATGGATGGTTGTGTCACGCCTGCTTAGTGCTGGATGGTCGAATTGCATCCAATTTTATGTGTTAAGTGTGTCCCCATGTCAGGGGAAGATTGGAAAGCAAACGGTCGAACCACATCCGCTTTTTGTACTATAGAACTTGCTGAGGAACCAGAGCCGATAGATGGACAGTCGAATCGCATCCCTTTTGGTATTCATATTCCAAACCATGCTTTGAGGACTGAATTTGGTTGTTGGGTTGTCAGTCAAACCCATTTGGTATTTATACTCCAGTCCACGCTCTCGGGACTAGAGTTAGTTGATGTTTATACTCCAGTTCGCACTCTGGGAATCTGGAGTTAGTTGATGTTTATACTCCAGTTTGCACTCTGGGAATCTAGAGATTGTTGATGTTTATACTCCGGTTCACACTCAGGGAATATGGAGTTTGTTGATGTTTGTACTCCAGTTCGCACTCTGGGAATCTGGAGTTTGTTGATGGGTGGTCAGTCACACCCATTTGGCATTCGCGCTCCAGTCCGTGCTCTTGAGACTAGAGTGAGTTGGTGTTTTATACTCCACTTCACGCTCTGGGAATCTGGAGTAAGCTGATGGGTGGTCAGTCACACCCAATTGGTGTTTATACTCTAGTCCGCGCTCTTAGGACCAGAGTTAGTTAATGTTTATACTAAAGTTCGCGCTTTGGGAATCTGGAGTTGGCCGACAGATGGTCAGTCACATCTGTTTAGGCATTAGGATTTCGTTCACACTTTGGGAACAAGAAGTTGATCGGGTATGTGGATGGTCGTATCACATCCACCCCGAGTAGGCAAACGAAGTCATTAGATGGATAGATCAACCCTCCTCGAGCTTGCAAATATGAAGGGCGAGGTCGTTAAATGGATAGCTCAACCCTCCTCGAGCTTGCATATATAAAGGGCGAGGTCGTTAGATGGATAGATCCATCCTCCTCAGGTTTAGGTTAAACATGGGCGAAGTCGTTAGATGGACGGATCCACCCTCCTCGAGCCCATGTCCGTAAGTTTATGCTCCAGCTCACACTCTGGGAGCTGGAGTTAGTTAAAGGATTGTCGTGTATTAATCCCTTATTGCCGCAGTGTGATGGCTTGTCCTTGAGCTCGGGGTTTCACTTAGCGAGCGATCGGTGGGATCCCGATTAGCTTCCACTTATATGCCCCTCAACGAAGGATGAGATTTAGTTTATGGATGGTTGGATCAAGTCCACGTTCGTTTCGATTCCACTTTTGCTAAGCCTAAGGAGTAAGATTAGTGTTCTGGCAAGCTTTGTGCTCGAGCATAGGAAAGGATGGTCGAACTACATCCACCTTGAGTTGTGCATTTTTCCTTAAGTCGGGTGCACGAATTAGAGAGCAGACAGTCGAGTCATGTCCAATTTTTACTTTGCATTCTTCCAATCGAGCTGAGGAAGGGAGTTGAAATGACAGCACGTGATGGATAGCGAGTAGGCAGTCAGTCGTTGATGACTTTAAATTGAGGGTTGGCCCCTAATGAAGTTGGTTTAAGGCATGATTGTTTTGCCGATTTACATACGCAAACTGGAGAGTGAATGGTCAAATCTTATCCACTTTAAACATGTGTTCTCAAATAACCCCAAGTGTCTAATGCAGGATTGGATGCATGGATGGTGACGTCACGTCCACCCTTGGTGTTATTCCGATTTTATCGGGCATTAGAAGAAGCATAAATATTTTGGCGAGCTTCAAGTACGAGATGGAGAGTGCATTGTTGGGACATATAACTCCAAGTCTTTCTTAAATCTCCTAATTAAATTGCATAGGTGGATGAGTGGATGGTCGGTTGCATCCAGTTTGTACTAGAGTCCTGACCTTGTCGGTCTCTTCTACTTTGATGCTCTGCCCCCAAGCCAGGGGCATATAGTAGCCTATCAGTGGTTGAATCAGGCTCGTCATAATGATACCTCAATGACTTGATCATAGTCCGCGGAGGTTGTTTGGCACCGAACCTTGAGTACTCGGTTACCTGCATCATTTGCTAGTAGTTTAATTCAAGTCGTTCATATCTCGCAACATAAATGAAATTGAAATAGAAATAATTCAAAAGGGATCGGATTAAATCTCATTGATAAGTGAAGTGGCATCGTATGCTCGCTATTGCACTTCGGTCCAGCCCTTCACAGTTGGAAGTCTAACGCAAATGGTTCAATTTGATAAAAGTCCTTGATCGATAGGGGTCGGATGTTCCCAGTCCTTCGTCTCATAGGGCTTGCACATATTGTCAGAGCTATCCTTTCCGGAGCAACCTTATGCCGTTGGCGTCCACGGTAGCCATCTAAAGAAGAGGAGTTTTCCGATCTAGAGTATGGAGTAGGTTCCCTCCTTATCTCGCCACGTTGATCCTTTATCTGATTCATCAACTCAATATTGGCCTAGACATGTTGGTGGAGCCGTCGGCGACTATCCACCAGTTCCCTTATCAAACTCTGGAAATAAGCTCTGGTGATGAATTCATTTATGGGTATTGGCAGCAATTGGCTGTGGGCTTTGGATAAATTCGTTGGCTACCAGCTCCTTCATTCCCTTCAACAATATGAGAAGTAGAACTGGTATGTCTAACCACGATTGATAGTGTTCTTTGAGGAATGGGGGAAGACATCTGCATTTGATGGCAGTCATCACCCTTGGCGAAATCCACACGCCATTCCCACTTCATAAGGTAGTGTTGGGGGTTGTATTTCCATAGTACACTGACATAGTTAACATGTTGAATTTTCACTGGAAGTTCTGCATGTAGGGTGGTTTCAACAAATAGGTCTCGATTGGGAAAGATTCTCTAATCGACATTATGATCAGGTCCATTTTATGGCTACGGGGTCTTGTAACACTGGTGAATGATTTATGCACGATTGCCCAACGTTCGAGTGGTTTGGTGATGCCGATTGGTTGGTGAGTTGGTTAAGATGGGCTCATAAATTGGTGATCAGTCTAATTTTCACCCAAGTAGGAGGCCCATATAAAGTAGTAAGGAAGTCCTATTAAGGTTGTATGTCATGCTTCTAGTCATATGACACGGTATAATTAAGATGCGGGCATTTGAAGATGGTTCAACGGTGACCAGCTATGTTTTGAGTTGGCAGAGTAGACAGTGTTGGGTAGTCGTCATACTAGCCCTCGTACCATAGTTGTCAATTCAGGAGTTTAAAAGCTGGTCAATTGGGGAAAGTCGCAGTCCACCTTAGAAGCATGATATATTAACCAACTCTAGTTCTTGGCGCATTAGCTAGGTTCTCCAGCCTCTGGGAGCACCGGTTCAGTAGTATTTCTTTACCCATTCCTTGATTGCAATTTAGCATTTGTTGCTGTGATCCCCTATGTCTTGTTCAGTCATGGAACGATCAGAAGCGTGGTTGGAATGTTCCTTCATTAAATTGAGCTTTTGATTTTACTATGCGGGTGCTCTGCGCTGTGGCTAGGGTTCGGGGTTATGTTTTGATTTGTGATTAATTAAGTGATATAATGATGCATGTCATTTGAAAGTATTAATTAAACCATTTAAATTGATTGTAGAAAAGTTAGTAAGCTAATTAAGTGAGTTAGGAGCTTTACACTTATTATTAAAGTAATTAGAGGATTAACGAAGCTTAATTAGTATTTATATGATTTAAAAGAGTGAATGATTTTATTAAATAACAGAATATTTTATAAAATAAAGTTAACATGCTAATTAAGCAAGTTATGAGCTCTACACTTATTATTAAAGAGATTAGAGACTTAACGAAGCTTAATTAGCACTTATATATATTATTTAAGTAAATAAACAATTTTATAAGTGAAAGATATGTTTTATGATAAAATATAATGAGATTTTATAAAATAGTAATAAAGATATATTTTATAAAATAGAACGAGATTTCATAAAATAGTAATATAGGTATATTTTATAAAATAGTAATATAAATATATTTTTTAAAATAGAAGGAGATTTTATAAAATAGTATAAATGATATTTTATGGAACATAACATAATTTTATATAATAATATAAAAGAGATATTTTATAGAAGTATGAGATTTTATAACATGGCGAAAAGCAATTATTTTATAAAATGGTTATAAGATTTTATAAAATTATTATAAGATGAATACTTAATTTGGTGAAGAAATTAAATATTATAAAGACTTAAAATGATTTATAAGCTAGTTTAGTATTTTATAAAATAATTGAATGATTTTATAAAATAGTAGAAAAAGAGATTTGACTTTCACTGAAAAGATTAGTAAATAAAAATAAGTTTTGATTTAAGTAATAATCGAAATACTTATTTAAATATACGTGTATGTATATGGGGAATATACGTATATGTGTATTTGAAGTTATATAATAATTAATACAATTTGAGTACTATAGTTAGAATTGTTGAATGGTTTGGATTGTTGATAATAATTATTTATTTGTATGAACAGTTATGTATGTGTATATAAACACGTTACATGCAATCTCACGTAACCATAGCGACTACTAGATGCGCTAAGCTGCGTGAGAGAATATCGGGTTGAGTAATCACTCCAGTGGAGTCCGAAACGTGATTTCTGAAGTTTTTATGTGTTTTCTTATAAGTGTGTACATAGATGTGCACCAGTAGGTGTACCAACACAAGCGTAAGCATCACGTGAAGCGAGAAGGTCGGTTGGGTCCATTTTGGCGTGTTAGAGGAGGCCAGGTCATTGGAATAATCAAGCAGAACCCTATACGTAAAAGTGTGTTTTCTTGTATCAAAACTGGTTTTCGAATACTTAAGAAACCACTTCCAAAATATCAACCAATGTACTCCGGAAGAGGTCCGATGTGGCAAAGTAGGCTAGGGGAGCTGGGTGACTAATTGGGTGAAGCAACGGAGAAGACGAAAATCAAATCAGCGATCGATGTCATGGTTTGCGCCTATGAAAGGATTTACTACCTGGGATAGGCCACTACCGGTCCACCGATGGCTTACCACTAGTATGCACCAGCCTAGGCAGTAAAGCCCAGGAAGTGTGCGTTCAAATAGGATTCTTCTCGGTTTAGGATGCGGGTTCGTATGGAGCTTTGGCGCTACTTCGGGGTAGACTATGGGCTAAACGGAGAGGTGGAGTGCAAGACAAAGCTTGTGATCTGGATGTGAATGTTAAGTGATTCTTATGGGATCAACAACGATCAGGCATGTGATCGGTACGACGATTGGTCACACAATCATGTCCGATGAGCGTGTACGATCGAACGGAGTAAATTCATATCTTTGGGCTTTGACCTTGAGGTACACGTAGTTCGATGAATTGTACCGGTCTTATACCAGTAACCGTACATGGTATTGATCTCGTATTAGTAATCATACACCGTATTAGCCTTGTGTTAGTGGTCATACATGTCACTGGCGCTTAAATGGTGACCACACGCAGTGTTAAATTTGATGTTTGCATATATCTATACGATATCAGTGTTCCATTGTGGTCCCGATAGCGTATTACACGAGATACGACCGTCGTTCTCTTTTTGATAGAGGTGTACACAAGTTATTTGAGAAATCTGGAAATGGGGGATGATGAAAATCATCTACTATGGGATCATATATCGCTAAGCTTGTTTTAGAGGTTACAATGTGATCCGCAAAGGTCTCGGGTATTTAAAGTAGACCGCATATCACCAAAGCTTGCTTTAGAAGGTATGATGAGATCTACACAAGACCCATCATCGAGGATGCGATCCAGGTCTAAGTTACATTCAGGTAATGACTCTATTTATTATTGGGACTAAGTTTCAAGTATATAGAGTGGGTCATATATCACCAAAGCTTGTTTTAGAGGGTATGGTGAGATCTACACAAGACCCATCACTTAGGATGTGGCTCGGGTCTAAGGTATAGTTAAGTACCAACTCTATTTATCTTGGACCCTCGAAGGGAATCATTAGATGACCATTGGACATCCGTAATGGACTTCATCCATCAGTAATGACGAGTACCAATTTGTATTCTTTAGTTGTCTCTCATTGCTATGTTGTGTGTGTTATTAGTTGGCTGATGTTATTATTGTTACTATTATTATTATGTACTCCATGATAGACTTATATTATGATTATCCTACCTTTATATGCTGGTTACATATATCATGGTATATTGTTACATAGCAGTCACATCATATTAGGTGTTATGACTCATTAATTACAGGAGAATAGCAGGTTATCGTATGATTTCCACCTTTTGGATAGGTTTACTTTACTTATTTATGGCCAGTTCGGGTTACCCCTAAGCCAAGTTAGTAGAGAGGACCGGCTGTGCCTTAGTGGTTCCTGTTTGTTTGTATATAGTTTTAATATGCAATATTTTATATAGTTTCCCTCACACTAGGATTTATGTCTGACCCGTGTTTTTTCTTTATCTGTTTATGTCATGACAATGCTCGGGTACTCGATTGAGCAGTTTGGGAGTCAGTCCTTTTGGGGAAATGCTTTCAAGAGAGCTGGAGCATTCTTTGGAGGCGATTTTGATATTTTATAGTGTTTGTACCAAAATTGGGCACAATACTCTTCGGATGTGTTTGAAGAGATAAAATGGAGAAGATAAATGTATAATGAAGCAGATCTAACAAACACACCAATAAACAGATAAGAAAATGCACAGAAACACACAGATTTAGAGTGGTTCGGCAAATTGCCTACGTCCACTATGAAATGACCGATGTTTATTGAATTTCACTCGCTGTTTACAAAAGATTACAAGAGTACAACTGAAGTTTGATAATCATTTCGGCATAATATCGGCGTAGAGAGGCCAAAAGTCCCCTTTTCTATAGGCTCTAGGGTGCTATTTATAGGCGTAGGCTGCAAATATCTCGCTCGGATCTCGGGATACCTTTTCTCTTACGTGGGCGGGCCCACACAATCGAACCCACGTGATTTGCACTCGATCCATGATCGATACAAACGAATTTCATATTGATCAAGATTTGGTCCAATCGAGTCGAAATTTGGCATGGACGTTCTTTGAGTTGTACGTAAGCTCCTGTGAAAATTTCATAGCATTTGGACTTGTAGATTATGAGTTATGATCGATACGAATTAGGCTCTCCAACATGGATACGAGTTCGTATCGATTCCTGCGCCTCCATCTCCTTCGTGTCGATCAAAGACACGTGCTTGCTTGTTGACGTGAAGCGATAAACTGGGGTGGATCCACATTTCTTGCCGTGTTGACCGAGCCTTATCCTTTTCGAACTCCATTCTATGTCCATTCATATCCCTTCATTCGCATCCATCCACTTCAACCTTTGTTCGCATCATTGGTTCGTATCCATCAAAGTGACTTCATTTGTGTCCGTTTCCGTATCGACAACAGTGGTGTACTTCATATCGATCCTATACGTGTTGACAATACGAAGTAACCTTAGATGATGGGGGTGGAGTGAATACTCGATCGATACGAAGAAGGTGCAAGGTGATGGATACGAAACAGGGTTTTTCATGGATATGAACAAGGATGACAGATGGATACGAACTACATTCTCAGGATTGGATGGATACGAACAAAGCCTTACCTTTGGTGGGTACGAGCTAGTTGGCGACGATGGATACGAAGTATGGTTACTCAGATGGATACGACCACGATGGATACGAAGAAGACCACCGTTGATCGATACGAACATGATGGATACGAAGTGAGGTTGATCCCTTTTGATTTGCATCGATCATATCTCGAGCATACGAACTCCGATCGACTTGAAATTTGGAACATTGGCTTTTATAGCTTTGCTTGTCTTATAAACTGTAGCCTGATCCGGACTCGGACAAAATTCGTCGATATCCATAGTGAGCCTGCGTATAACCGATCTCCAGGATGAACTGCCCTTGATTTCGTGTTAAGTTCTTAGTGTCACGGCCTTGCCAAAAGGCGGGATAACATATATATATATATATATATATATATATACTCGATATATCAGTAGTGCATGACAAATGTTATTTGTATATGAGACTTACTGTATCAGATATTCTATTTTGACTTTTTGTATTGATATTTACCTATCGGTTACTTCCTTTTAGTGCAGTCTCTTGTATATTGTTCATCCTATTTTGTTCATGTATATTCAGCATATTATATATTATCATTCCACTATGAGACTATATCATTATGCCTTGATAGGGTTTGTTTTTAATTTTACCCTAACAATATATGTAACAACCTAGAATTTTGTCATTTGATTTTTAGAATATTTAATTAATTTTAGATATTCAATTTGTGATTTTAAAATATAAAAATAAATCAATTTAGAAATAAAATTACTTGATTTCAAATGACGAACTTTTATTTGAACTTAAAGGATTTTTCTATAATTTTTATTTTGAAAAATATTTAAATTTGTCGGTTGACGTATTTTATGTCGAACGTCAGTGTTTTCAAATTTTAACAGAATTCGATAACCGTTGTGCTTTATTGTTGCTTTGTGATCGTATCACATTATCATGTACAATCGTATTCTGTATCCTATCGTTCGTAACTTGTACGTGGATATAGCGTGTGTAGCGGTCACCCAAAAACAAACCAAAAACAAAACCAATAATTTAATTTAGCAATAGTACTCAGCCACCTTTACCATATCTTTTCCCATTCCTCCCCTTACCAGCTCCAGACTCTATCTTTTCTTCCACCACATCTTTTTCAAAGCCTTCCCTTACCTTTCCCATACTGTTCCATGATTGTGGGCAAGGATCAAGAATCTTACTTTTGAAAACCTTACCATGATTGCCATGCTTTATCCATGTATATATATGCAAGGCCTCTCTATTTATTTTCTTCTGCTTCTTCATTTCATTCACTATAAAGTAATGAAAGCAACCTCCATCCACAAACTCAAAACTCCACACATTGAAATCCGTAAATAATTAGCCTAGGCGACCAACACCAAAGTTGTTTTATTTTGTGTCTAGTATTTTTAGAAAAAGGCCGCTCATAATTTCATCGAGCGGCGTAGGAGATATCACAATTTAATTGTAAGAAGGAAAAATGTTCACAAAACTTCAAAAATTAATATCTCCCAATCCATGTAGAATGGATCGACGCCGTAAGCGTCGTTGAGGTCGTATCGAAGGGTAGTATTTTTGATGTGATTTCAATAGGATTGCATGTCCACAATTAATGATGCTCGTATGCTAGGGTTTATGTTTGTCGGAGCTTTAAGTGACGATTCACGAAATCGAGCTTGGATTGGTGGTCAGGAGGAGAGGTGAGTCAGAGGATGAATTTTGGAGAGATTCGGTGATAAAAAGTGTCGCACATTTGTGGGAGGACGTGTGGTTTTTTCATCTCCAAGTCTCGGCTATGTTCTCGTTTCACTTGGCAAGGTCGAAGGTGGAGCAAAGGGGTGGAGTTGGCCGAGTTGGTGGAGAGGTACGTGCGTGTGGTGTTGGTTCGATTGGATGGTGGCTAGAGAGTGTATACAAGTGCACACTGTGCATATAAATGGCGCGCACAAGACCTAAAAGAAAAAGGAAAGAAGAGGGTGGGAAGAAGGAACTATAGTAATAGATGCGGGCCGGGTTGCATGTAACATCCCCCTACTTGGAGGCCCAAAACTAGTAGCTATGGATGCTGCAGTCATCCATAGATATTAATCATTGGCGACCAAATACGACGGTCTTAGATTCATTGATACATAGAAACACATGAATATGGAAAAATTTTAAACTTCAACAAAATCACATTACATATCAAAACATTTCCAATTCATTACATAATCCCTTATTTGCAAATCACATTCAGAGAAAATATATTTAGTACAACATACGCCCAGAGCGACATATGAAGATGCCCCCGGGATGACCAGACTATATACAGGCAATATAACAACTTTGCCATTAAAAACAACACAGCGAAATCAAAATAAAAGAGAACTCTAAATATCTATCATGCCTCCCGCACGTCTCTGGAAGCTTATTCGTCTTAGAGGTACCTGAAAACCTCAACTCTCAAGCTACTCAAAATCAATTGAGTACCTGAGAGTTTAAGGGGAAAACATAAACTTTGAGTCATACATAAAGCCTGGTATGAATAATAATCTACCATCTCAAATCATTTAGATATATAGTGAGACCACACCGCTTAGCGGAACGGGTTTCTCCTCACTAGTATCTGAAACCTTTATAAAATCATATACCGTGCTTCCTACATCCACAATGGTTAAAACAATTCAAAACAGTATAATATGACGATATGTAAAACAAATGAATCAATTTTGGATTACCCATCCTCATTTATTTTAGACTATCTGTCTCAAATATAGTTTCTAGGATTACTATTAACTTATTAGTTTTCATGGGCTGACTAATAATCGGTTAAACATTTATAGACTCCTTGTCCAAATACATAGTTTTCATGGGATCAATATTGTAACAACCCTGGTTTTAGTGATTATCTATAAATATTAAATTATAACGACAGTTATAATTTAACATTGAGAATTAATAATAAATTGATAATTTATATTGTTTATTTGGAATAAACAATAAATTTTGGGAATAAATGAGAAAATAGGTTTTGGGAACTTTATTATAATGGTTTGATTAACAATAAGTGGAAGAAGATTTTTATTGGGTGATAAAGCAATAATTTTATTAATTATTGCCGTTTGCTTCTTTTAATAACTATGAAAAGAAGTAATTAATTCTTAAAAGGTGTTATATTTAATAAAAAGGTGAAATTGAGTTTAAAAATATGTTTTGATTATGAATTGGAGTTTAAAGTGGTTTGCCATATTTTTCCAAGTAAGAAAACAATTTTTGCTGCATTTTAGAAGTTAAAAATCCGAACTTTTGCATTTATTGGTGAAAATGGTGTATTTTTGTAAATTAAGGTTTGTAATAATAAAATGTCTTAAAAATAAAGACTAATCTTTTTATATGATAGAAAATATTCTATTTTGTATGTATATAAATTTACATATTTTATTTGAGCGAAAACTTGAAAATATTGGTTGGTTGGATCCATTGCATTAGTGTTCATATGTATTAAGTGTTAAAATAAATAAACATAGGCTAATTATTTAATTTGAGTCCAAACTCATTAGTTCTTAGCCCAACTTATTAGTAAACAAGAAAAAAGAAGAAAAAATAAGGTACGTACATTCATTTTCTTCTTGTTGTATATTCCAGAAGGCTTTAGAAAAAGAGAAACCCATTCCCTATTCAAACCCTAGCCAAAATCTTCAAATTAAAACTCAAATCTTGTGTTTTTAAAGTCAAATTGAAGCTAAATCTACAGGTAATCGAATCTAAAACCTAATATTTCATCAAAAATCCAAATTTTGTGATGATGGTCTGTTAATTGCTTTGCTCTTTCTTGCATGTCCTTGTTTCTTAGTTTTACAGGTTGTTGAAGCTCAGATTCAAGTCAAGCTTCTTCCTTTCAGCGAATAATCCGGGTTGTTGATTTGATATAGCAAGGTTAGTTTAAAACACATTTTCTAGCTTTGATTGAGATTTCAAGGTAAAAAAAAATCTCAATTTTTTTTGTTGAATGTTCAATTGTGAATCACTGTCAGTAAATCAGGCATATCTCTTTCGTTTTAAATCGGAATTTGATTTTCTTTACAGTTATGGAAAGATTGAAAAGTGTGTGATAACTTTCATGTTAAACAGTTTCGAAAATTTTGAGCATAAAGGGTCGAAAAATCCAATTCAAACTCGCTGCCCTGTCACTGTAAAACTGTGACTTTCTATGCTAAGTGTTGTTTGTAATTTGAGCATATCGTTTTTGCTTGATGTCCGAATTTGACAATTCATGATGTTCCTGAAAGCTTAGATTATCTGCTACAACTTTCATGTTTTGGGTTTTGTTAAATTTTAATGTTTACATGGTCAAAAGTTCATTCTAGTATCGCTGTCCTGAAACTAAAACGACAGCTGTAGTGAACTTCAGAGTTGGAATTTGTTTTGGCCATCTTTCACGTTTCTTTTCCAAATTCAATAATTTTAGATGTTCCGGAAAGCTTAGACTTTGTGCTAAAAGTTTCATGTTTTGAGTTTTTTTCAAATTTCGAAGTTATCTTGGTCAAAACTGTGTTTGTTTGTTGCTTTCCCGAGATCAAAACAACAGTAATAACAACCATTGACCTGAGAATTGTATTAGCTTATTTTTGCTCTCATTATTGTTCAATTTTGATGTTGTTTTTGAGATGTTTTGAGAGCTGTGATGACTATCAATATGCTAGCTATATTTGGAGAATTTGAAATTCAAATTTAAATATAATTTGAATTGATTTTGGGTTAAATTTGAATTGAATTCGTATTGAATTCAAGTTATCGGTCTTGAGTTATCTTTCTTATTTTTCATTGTTTTCGACCACGGTTTTCAGTAAACTATTTTTGAAGTGATTTTTGAAATAAATGGACATTTCAAATTATTATTATATAGTATTTTAAAATTATTTTTCTAATATAAAATCTATTTATTTCTTATAATAAAGGAATTTCAAATGTTGGTTTTATTAATCTTTTCGGGAAAAAGTTTTAAAAGTTTGTTTTCTCTAGTAAACTATTTTAAATATAAAACATACATTTTTACACTATTCGAACGTATGAGTAAGAGAACTAAACGACTTAGTAAAACACATAGTATGGGACATGTGCGTTTACTATTTCGGTTAATTCCGGACTTGTACAACCAAACTATTTGAGATTATTGATTCTGAGATGTTTTGCCATTTTATGGTGTATTTTGAGTTTTATAATTCCTATTTAAGATTGCCAATATTTGGCAAGTATTATGGTTTGGGATCTCCTATGTAGGAGTATGGTCGATGAGAACCATCACGATGTTTTATTTACATGCTAATGATATAAGGCAAGTCTTGAGTATATGATTTCATATTTTGAGATTTATGGTTTATGAGGAACCATCACGATGTTTTCACTTGTCGATGAGATGAGACAAGTTACAATGCCATTTAATACTTGTTGATGAGATGAGACGAGTATAGTGCCTCTTTATCACTCTCCAATGAGACGAGGCGAGATATGATTTTCTGAGTTTTATGATGTTCCTAGTGTGGCATCGACTAGCGGCTAGTAAACCGCTAAGTGTGAATGTGTGGTATGGGACACACGTTAACACTTTTCGGGTTCCTATCCATGAGTTTGAGACACATTCACGATGTTTACCAAACATAACTGCTTTGAGAGGTGTTAGTGACCTTGTCATGAGGACGAACTGCTTTGGGAGGTGTTAGCGACCTTGTCTAAGGCTTCGGCCGTTTGAGTTTAGCACGTGCAGCATTGCTTCGGCATTGCAATCGAGGATTTGGCCAATCCGGGTTTTATGAGTTTTCCGTTTTATTGTGATTTCACCATTTTAAGATGTTTTATTACATCGATAGCCTAGTTCTATACGAGACGTTATATATATGGTGATTTCATTTATGATGTTTTGAACTCTTATCGAGTTCCTTGAGTTATGAGTTTGGATGATTTCATGATTTTATAGGATATTCGGAGTTTTGCCATTTTGGCGAGAGTTTGTATTGATGTTTCTCCTTTTGAGGAGATATGGTTCATGGAAACCATGTAGACATTTTGGGATGTCACCAATGATGTGAAGCAAATGTTTATATTATTTGAGTATTATTATTGAATTTACCTCTTTTGAGGTCTTTGTATACTTAAGTGACATTAGTGCACTTAAGTCATGGGTTGTATCATTTCTGTTGCCTCTTCTCATTCGAAAAGAATTATCACCTTGTATCTTATGCTTCATATTATCGTCTATCCTCATTAACTGATTTTTTTAGCTAGACTGACCCGTGTATTTTGTACTCGGGTCAGACCGAGTTGTTTCAGTTTAGCTATCAGTTACAGGACTTAGCTTTGATGCATCTACTTGGATATCAGCCTAGCACTTTTGTGTAGTTTATATTTCTTTCCGCTTGACTCTAATATGTATTTTATTGGATGTATATAGTGTGGTCTCTGTACCACTTTTGTGTATCAGTTTGTATCATACTGAGATGTATCTGTGTATATGTATTTTTATATATGATGATTACTGTTCTATGATGTGATATGCATTCTATTATTGTATTTTGTTCCGATAGATCCATTAGCCACCTATAGTTTTGGTATTAAGCATTTATTGGATATGTCGATCCACTTGAAATAGAAAAAATATATATAGAGCATTTATCAACGTATGCAGTAGATGTTTAAGACAAGATTATAGATGGTTGCTCCTAACCAGCCCTATTCTTCGCATTAGCAGACAGAATTACCCAGTAATTTTCTTTGTTAATGTGGGTCTCGGGGTGGGGCATCACAACTATGAACCTATTGGTAACTCCAATATTGCTCTTATCCTAGTTTTCATGGGTTAACTAGGAACCTATTGGTAACCCCAATATCCTTAATTCTTTCCCAAATTTTCATGGGTTTACTAAGAACCTGTTGACATCTGTCAATATTGCATCCGGATATAGTTTTCATGGTCTAACTACAAACCTACTGACCCTGCCAATATCCAATCATAGTTTTCATGGGCTTACTATGAACCTGTCTATCTGACATTTTCCTTTTTCATGGGCTAACTATGAACCTGTCTATCTGACATCTTCATTTTTCATAGGCTAACTATGAACCTGTTTATCTGACATCTTTTCTTATACATAGTTTTCATGAGCTAATTATGAACTTATTGGCCCCTGCTAATATCATTCAGTTTTCATGGGCTTACTGTGAACCTATTGGCCCCTGCCAATATCTTTCCTTTATATTTTAGCATCCTATATTCTGGTCTTCCTGACCTCTTGGATGCAATTCCACTCTTCAAGAGTTTATTCAATTTATATTCACTACTGGGTAAACCTAACTGGTTCTCCTACCCTTTATCCCCAAAATGCAGTTATGGGTCCATTTAAAAGTGAATATATTCATATTTGAAGAAGCAACATAACAACATAGCAATACCACTTGTATGGGTTTAAATTTAACAAAGATAGCTTCTTCAAACCATTATAAAACCTCCTTTAGAATATAGCCATGTGTTTTTCCTTTACAAATAGAGTTTGGGTTATAAAACCTTTCGATACCTTCAAAACCTAGCTTTCGACTTCATAGGATGACCTCCCTCGAAAGCTCTTAAAAACACTAGGTTCCTGCCTTATAGTACTTTAAAAGCTACCTTTCGAAACCTTTCGAATACATTAAAGTATTATCTTTTATCTTTAGAAGCTTAGCTTCAAAACCAATTGAAAGTACACCTTTCGACACTATTGGAAGTAACTCTTCCGAATTCATTGAAAGTATCCCTTTCGAAAACATTGGGTTTATACTTAAATCATTTTTTGGGTCAAAGTGAATATAGTCGAAAGCATTTGTTTCGAAACCATCCTTTATCATTTATAAAACATTGGGGAAACATGATGGTGTCGGCACCATCTCTTTCGAAAGCATAAAACCTCTGGGTAAAACATTAGAAGGTTGGAATCGAAACTCCTTTCGAAACCATCACCTTCGAACCCCTAATCCCTTTCGAAAGCTTTAGGAAGTGGCTTGACTTTATAAAACAAAGTATCTTCCAACAACATTGATATCTTCAACACCATCGAAAGACTATAAAACGGCAGCAGGGTATCGACTAGGTCGAAACCCCTTCTTTCAAAACATTCTTTTATAAGTAAGGAACCCAGTCAAAAGCAATTATAAGTTAACGGCAAACCCTTTCGAAACCCCTTAAAACCATTTTCGAAACCTTATGCTTCGACCTTGTCGAAGGCTTAAAACAAAACATAGGTAGGAGCTTTACTTTTAAAAACAAACCAAGGTTTGGACCCCTTCGGAAGCTATGCTTTTGACACTCTACCTTCTGCCTATCTCCAATCCACTGCGTACCATCATAGTGATACCATGTGTATTGGTTTTGGCATAGTTGGTTTCAACAAGGATGAAGGCTAAAGCTACTATATCGAAAGGCGCTTTCCTAAGTAGGCGGAACCACATTTCTGAGCAAAACCAGGTTTAATTCTTGTTTAAGTAAACTTTTCTCTAACTTGCCTGCCATGTGTCAACACTAGATTGGTTACCTTAACTTTTTCAAATTATTTTTCAAAAATAACTGCCGCTAATCCAGATCTAAACCATGGTTAAGTTTATTAAACTAGCCCTTCCAATTTTTGCAAAGAAGTCCCTCTGCTAAAACAATTTATTTTGCATAGCAAGTCACTTTGGAAAAATCCTCAAAAATTCCAGAAATTCACTTTAATCGTGTTATGTAACATATCAAAATTCCAGACCCAATTCTTAATATATTTTCCAAAATAAATTATAAACCCAAATAACATATTCTCCTTTGAAAATTCATAATAATATTTCCATAGCTTGGAAAATTTTCAAAATTGAAAACTAACTCTAAAATCATGTTTCTCGTAACATAAAAATTTTCCCATGGCATTTAAACTTCTTTAAATCTCGGTTTTGATCTAAAATTGTGCTAAATATCTTTTAAACAACTTTGTTTAAATCAAATAAATCATGAATCAAGCATACCATCATTCAATATATCATAAAAACAAATTTAATCCTTAAATCCAAAAATATATGCTTTAAAAGCAAAATAGAGATGGAATTATTATTCACCTTGCTCTAGGTAAGGAGTTTGGATTGACATTGATTTCCCCTAAGCTTGAATCTCTAGCTTTTAATTTGAATTTTCTCTTCCTCTTACTGGCCGGCTATTCCTCTATATTTTTGTTTACGTTTTAAAATGACATGAATGGGAAGTAAGAAGGTGGGAACGAAATATATATAAGGGTGGAAGCTAGGGACGGCAATTCCCAATATACCCCTATCACTTACATTTACATTATTCTATTTAATTTATCTAATTAAATATCCTGAATAACGTTATCAGAAATTAAGGGTGCTACATTGCATGATGGACCGACCCATTTGGGTGAGAAACTTTATTTATTTGGTTATTTAAAATATTTATGGATGTTGTTAAACTTAAATCATGATAACTTGCTTGTTTTAAATCCGATTAACACGTGGGTTTTTGCTTTGGAATCGTATGAACTAGTATAATGTTGTAGTGCGACCTTTTAATATCTTTGGTCAAGTATAAATTTATAACTTATTTAAACGGGCTGAATTTAAATTACGTTATTTTAATTAATAACGTCATTTAAATTTAATACTTTAAATATTGATGTTTATTTGGTCAAATAAAATATTGTTGTGTTAAATTGGATTGAATGTGGTAATTGGACATCTGTTTAGAAAAATAAAGCCCCACTCTACTAATTAAATTAATTGGACACATGTTTAGCAAAATAAATCACTGTTTCGCTATTATTAATTGGATAGGTTAAATTTGGACATTTATTTAACAGAAATTAACCGCGTTCTGCTATTACATTAGTATGGACACTTAACTACATTCCAAATGATTAGTATTGGATAAGTTTTGTATTAACAATCAATTGTTAATCATGAGTTTGATTTACATATGTGATGTTATGTAAATACCTGAACTATAACTTGCATATTAATGGAATTAATGGTGACTTGATTAAGTGCCATTGAAGTTGCTAAGCCTTTTTCTAATTTGAAAAGTTAATCATTTAATAAAGTTATTTTAAATATAATTTTTATTAATTATTAATTATTAATAAGACTTTAAAGATAATTATTGTTTATTAACAATGTTTCAAAAGATAATTGATTATTGAGGTTAATTATTTTATGATTCTTTAAAGTATTTCATAAAGTTGTTTAAGAATATTTTTCCGAAGTTATTTAATTATTTATTTAAAATGTTTCAAATTATATTTTAATTATTAATTAATGGTTTTTTATTCATTTTATATATTAATACTATTTTAAAATTAATTTATTATTTTAATAATATTATTTTAAAAGTTAATTTATTAATATATAAATATTATTTTAAAAGTTAATTTTTATATATATATATTAATATTTTTTAAAGTTCAATATTTTTTTATATTAATAGTGTTGGACTTAATTAATAATTATACGATTAAAATTATTTAAGGTTATATTTTTATGAAATTAAAGTTTTTATTCATTGTAATTAAATAATGAATTTGTTTATAAAAAGAATTATTTTTAAAAGAAAGATTTTAAAGGGTTTTATTTAATAAAATGGATTCTTCAAAGGGGTTTATAATTGGAAAGAAGATCTGAAATTGGAAAATAAGTTGGGTTTTGATTGATTTTAGAAAAGAGGTTTACAAATGGTTTAGTGATTTGAAAAGGGAAGTTTTATAAATGGTGAGATTTATAAAGAGTATTTTTCTAAATTTAACTTAGAAATCTATAAAGAAACTTTATAAATAGATTTGGAGATATTTAGGAAATAAAGAAATTTCGGAAAGTAACGGTTGATTTTCTTGGAGTAATTCAAAGGGCAGGGTTTGCCTACAGTCTACTATGTTTTTCTCTAGGATAGAGACGTAATCATTGCGTAAGCTGCGATCCATGATCGATATTGAATGATACTTTCCAAAATCTATTTTTAAGAGTTTTCAAGTATTTTGGAAAGGAATGGTTTGTGAATATACTTATCCCAGTGAGATAAGCTTAAGAATATTTTAATAAAAAAATTTGGAAAGAGATTTTAATTAATGGTAATTTTAATTAAATGAGGCTTAGTAATTTCCAGGGGAAATGAAATATTTGTTTTGAATGTTTGTTTATTTGATAGTTAAATAACCGACTATCAAACCTTGGCCTAAATATGTAATCCTTCTTAATTTTGGTGGTAGTGAAATAATTCTCTACTCAATACCAAAGGATTTTAACTCTGGAAGTATTTAGGAGAAACACGGGAATTATATAGTACAGTTACTGTCGGTAGTGCTATACTATACGTATAAACTTGTTTTGTTCTTCTAGAACAAATGATGTGGAGATCCGTCCACATAAACGGTTAGAGGGCGATCCCCGCTCTTATGTATTGTCTGATTATTTCCTAAAGAACCAGTATTGAGCATTCTGAAAATCGATGATTGTTTTTTGGAGCACTCAGGAAGTAGGAGAATGTACTCGTAAGAGATGACTCGAAATCGTCACCACTCCAAAATTATATATGGTTCTATGGAGGAGTTTCATGATATATTGAGGTATTGGAATTCATATGTGGTTCCAAGACCCGTTGGGGGTATGGGAGTCCATATGTGATTCCAGAATATATTTGAGACGTGGAAATCCATGTTTGATTCCGGGACCGTTGGGGTATGGTAATCCATATGAGATTCCATAATCTAATTTGGGTGGTGGTGTGTGAGCTAGAATGTCAGACATAGCCTCATCAGCGGTAATGACTAAAACCAGAGATAGGAGGCATGGCCAGTAGGGTTGGCAAACCCATAGGGTGCAGTCGTCTCTACCTGGAGTTATCTACAGTTGTTATGCATGCATGAGGCGATGCACTCAGTCTTAGCGAGACCAGCTATGTTTTTCCTATAATACATCACTAGGGATGTATTGTTGCTTTGGAAGGATGTATCTGATCCTTGTGCAGGAGGACCATTTCTCAAAGTACCGAGAGGACCTCCATGGAAGTCCTACACAAATCGGCGAAGGTGCCATAGCGATTTTTGATTATATACCTAGTATTATTGTGATGTACACTCACGAGCATCACAGCTACTTGATTATTATTATTTTCACCTTTAGACATTATTATAATATCACTGGATTTTCTATATAAATGGTTTGGTTATTGTATGGTAAAAACCCATCCCTGTTTATGTGCGGTGTGGTCTTACGAGATACCCTTGATTTTCAAAAGAGTTTTTAAGGTAAAATTCAGTTGTTTTGAGTTTCTCACACCAGACCCATGTATGACTGGGAGTTTTATTTTTCTTTCTCTAAAACTCTTGGGTACTCAAATTTGTATAAGCAGCCAAGTAGTTCAGGTTTCCTATGGATGCCTTTGGAGGAGCTTGGAGTAGGAGGCTTCATCGATAGCTAGTTATTATCTTGTTTTCCACTGTATTTTTATGTATCATGTATCAGTTAGGTAGGGACAAGCTGTTATAACTGTCCTAGAGTAGAATTTGTATGACTCTGATGTATCATTTTGGAAATGACTTTGTAAATAATTTGTTGGTTAATATACGTTATTCCGTTGTGTTGTGAGATTCTGTGATTGTTTAGTTCTTCTTATCTTCTATCTGCTTTCTTTCACCCTCAATGATTTGTCTTTCCAGTGCTTGGTTGTTCGGCATATGAATACAGTGGATGTATTAGTGTCGACATCTAAGGATCGAAAAAATGGGTCATTACAATATAACTTTTGTGGTATTCAAAAAATCAGGCGTAGATGTGAGGTGCTGATTTTTGGATGTTACGAAGGATGGACTGTTGCAAATTAGCTAGTATTTAAAATAATCTGATGTGGTTTTTAAAAATATTTATTCACCAAACACTTTTTCACTACAAATCTACTTGGTTTAAGAAGTCAATTTGTCTAATTTATTAACTAGCATCAAGTACATTCTAAATCAAGCTTAGTTAAGGGGTATGCATATGATACATGTTACAATAAAAATGAACCAAGCCTGAGAATGACACTGCTCTGTAGATAAATCTCACAAATGTTGCTGAATATATATACTTTCATTTAGTTGTTGATTGATGTCAATAAAATAACAGAGAATATCTCAAATTCTATGGTTTAATATATTTAATCTTTGTTTTTATTAATATTTACACTAAAACAAATGTTTACAATATACCATAAATCATACCTATAAATCGTCGATCATCCATGTTGTTCTTACTTAGTATTGTTATTTATTTTTCTATTCCATTATAAGTTATATTTGTTTCAGACGATATACCATAAATCAAGAACAAATTACCAAGTCTATTGATCATGCTTTTATTTATGATAGGGTTTCTACATGTACACATATAATGATGTATCTCTATCACACTTGTAAATACGATGAGATCTAATGGCCAAGTCTAACGATTAAATTCTACGTATCAATTATTTATAACTAAATAGATTTTTCCTGTGTGTGTGTGTGTATATAAGAGTACCTCTATTTTGGATCCCTAAAATCCTCTTAATTTCAGCTGTTAAATTCAAGAAATCTATGGACGAGAGAGTAATGGGAAAAGTGGATAAAGATAAAAATTTCTCTTTTATGCTTGTGACTTTTTCTATTACTTCATTATGAATGGATTTCTTGAATCTAATAGTTGAAATCAATTCGATGTTCCAAAATGTAGTGCTCTTTTACATTGCTTATGCACAAACATAAAGTCTATAGTGATACAAATTAGTGATACTACAAATCTCAACCAATTTCATTATTTTTTATGAAATCAACCATTTTCATTATGTTTTAATTATATTTTAAACTTGATGGATATACTCCAGTTGAAATCCATTATGTCATCGGTTTTATCTCAATTTGTGTGTCCATTCTGATAGAGTTAGGAGTATGCCCTAGGGGTAATTCTGTAATTTATTGTAAATTATTAACTCTGTAATCAATTCTCGTTTATGATAAAAGGTGTTTTCTTTCTATTATATATTTGTTGTAATATGTTATAATTAATTAATTATTTAATTTAAGTATATTTAATAGAAAATTCATATATGATGTGTTTTGTGATAGTAATTACAAGATGTTGTAATCATGAGTATTTTACCATTGTTTAAATAAACACATCGTTTTAAAAATTCCTAGTGAAGATGTATCCAGACTAGATATCGATGCATCTATTGTGACTAGAGTACGTGACGCTCTCCAAGTATTGGGCAATGCATTACTCATGATTGTTAGGGTACCAAAGGGTTTTGTTCCAATTGTTATTGGATAACTATATAATGACTCACTCAAGAGTTTTTTGTTGGTTAATATAACAAAGGTCAAATAGAGAACCTTGAAGTGATGATGTTGCATAGTTTTCTCGACTTGAGAATACTATTGAACTTCAGTTAGCACACTCCACTTTGATTATAGTTAAATCATGGCATAACATCCATTAAATGACTATGGTTGGGTTTGAGATGAAGCATTGGAAGTAAAATAATATTCAATAGAGGATTCGTCTCCATAATTATATAGGGTCGATATCACAGTCAACTGTAGTCACTTAAAGTCAAAATCTCTAGCCCGAGTATTACGGTTAATGATAAAAGTTATTATTGAACCAAGGACTTTATTTTTTGACTAACAAAGTTGAATGTGGACAATTTTGGAATTTTGACCAAAACCAAATTCCATAAGTCCTAATGTGATGTAGTTTTGATAAAGAGAATTGGTGTAAATAATCGATGTGTTCGTCGACGGAATGTCTATCGGTTTAGAAAACCGTCGAACGAATTTAGAAATAAAATAACCGCAAGCGCACGGTGTACGAATGTAGCACGTGGCGAATACAGGTCGATCCGCAGGGAATTGATGATTTTAAAATTCTATTCAATCAAATTAAACCAAAATCGAGTGAAAGTTAAGCAAGAGAATTAGAGAATTAACTAACTAACTAAAAGAAAAGAAATGCAAATATAAGAGTTAAATGACAATTTAGAGAATAAATCCACTCTCTAGATCATGTAGTTCAACACATATGAAATAATGATCTCTCTTTTATGGTCATTAGTGCTTTAATTGATGTGCCTATCATAAGTATGGCATATTTGTGCTATTAGTTAGCCAACATAAGCCATCAAACTTTGACACACCCCTTAAACCACTTACTAACTTTCATGAAACTTGACAATGAAAATGAAATCTATTTTAAGTATGGCCTATTAACTATTGATTAGAAATATAGACCATCAAATTTTAATTTCAAATCACTTTCTTTTTCCATAATCATATTTTGATGAAGAGGCAATTAGCGTTAGTGATTGTTTAAGCATAACCTATTTGGTGTCAACAATATAGGCTATCAAATTCAAAGCAAAAACAACTAATAAACCATTTCTATCATCATCATTAAGCACAAAAAGAGAGCATGAATTAACAAATAGTTGAAGATACATAATTAGAGAGCTTCATTACCTCTAAATTGAAGGGGTTTAGCCTCTCATATTTGTCATTTGATTAACAAATGTAGCTAGCAACATGAAAGCAAAAAGAAAGAAAAATGAAAGCTAATAGAAAAGAGAACTATTCTACTTGCATAAAAGAAAAAAGATCTACACTACAACATGAAAGGAAATAAACAAGAAAAAGAAAAGAACATGTATTAATTTGCATAAAAAAAGTTACATGAAAAGAAAATTGTGACGACCGCCCATGACCCCCGCACGTAATCTAGAGATAGTGCGCTGTAAAGTGTGCCAGGCGACCATGGACGATTGTCAGGGTAGATTAAAACAACAGAATCTATCGTATTACTCACAGCGCATGGATAAAATACAATAGAACATATGTATAGTGAAGCTTTACAGAACAAAATGACATCATATAAAACTTCATAATAGTTGAATACAGCATCTGAATAGTCAATACAACAAGCCTCACTACAACACTCAGAGAATACAGACAACGGAACATCCAGTACATATAAGAAGATAATATGCAACCCTCTAGCTCGTCTTCGATATCAGCATCGTGAGAAGAGAACAGCACCTGTCACCTGCTACCTAGTCTGCCCGTCCCAAAAATGGACGAACAGCCCAAGGCAATAAGAATTAAAACATAAAGCCTTGAGTCAGACAACAGTCTTAGTGAGCAGTAAATTAACTAACAACATACCAAAAGAGCATAAAGGAAAAGGAATAGGAATACAACCCTCCCACTCCACCTCGTTCTACAGTGATAGCCCCCAGACACACACTAAGCAGAAGCAACATAGCAGAGCATACAATTTAAAGTAAAGTAATAATCATTCGAGTCAAGGGCGATGTTTTCCAAGTACCAAGGCCTAAATCAGATAAGCACCCAGAAAATACCGCTCTCGAGTCCGAATGACGATACAACCAAACTGAAAGGGACGCGGAAGATGATCTTAAGGCTATTTAACACTAGAGGGGGGGTGAATAGTGTTTTAAGAATTTCTTTAAAACTTCTTTGATTTAAATTGAATTAACTAACTTAATGCAAATACACAATCACAGATCAAATCACAGAATCACAAACAGATGCAAATATAAATAAAAAGCAAGTAAAGGAAAGAACACACCAGGAATTTTATACTGGTTCGGTGTTACCCTACATCCAGTCCCGCACAACCCGTATGGCTTTCTATTCAATAATAATCTAGATTACAATCCCTCGATTCCAAGGCAACGAGGTACACCCTCCAGATTCTCAGGTCTCTGGGTAGAACCACTTGATTCACAGGACACAAGTTCACCCGATCGATTTCCAAGGACACGATCACACCTTTATAACCCCACACAAGTTTCTTTGAGTACAAATGTATCTATAACTCTGATAAGCACTGAGATTCTTTGAAGAGAGTGGCAGAGAATCAAACTAGAGATATTCTGGTTTGATTCACTTAAGATTTCGGCAGAATATGGATAGGATGATTAGAAAATAAGATAAGAGAGTAAAGAGGAGAGAAAATAATGAAAGTAGATTTTTGAAAACGTCCATAACAGTCTCTATTTATAGAGAATGAATGGATGTGTCCATTCGAAGAGGTTTAAACGAATAGACACCCCTTTTGAAAACAACCTTTGCTGTAACGGGAAGCATGTCGACATGACAAGTAAATAGGATGTCGACATGGTCTAGTAAAAAGTGATGAATTGCTTTACTTTGAAAATGATGATTTAAAACATATGCAACTTTATTCAAATGGACTCTATGTATTTGTAGAAGGTATTTTAGAAGTAGAAATACTTATGAATGTATATATGTATATATACTAAAATATATTTAAAATCAAAGTAAATAAACTAAAGTAAATATAATATTAAAATAGATTTTGAGGCTAAAATATCAAGGACAATTTTGAAATCAAAATATAACAAAATGATAAATATGATTTTGAGGCTAAAACATTTTTGAAAATGTGAACGAAGGTTTTTCTTTTGAAAAGGAATATTTGAAAATCATTTTATAAAACAAGAGATAATTTTGAAAATCATTTTGAATCAAAATTAGTGGATAACAAAATAGGGCTACTATCCGTTCCACTAGATATTTCGTGAGTTCCATCTCACTAGGGTTCCATCCCTTTAACAAGAACGAAGTGGATTCCATTCCACGAGTAAATTGGATAAAAAAGAATGATAGTGCTTTCAAGGAGTTTTAACAAATATCTAACCTAACTATATTATTTTTCTTGAACTCTTGAATATCTTGAATCCCATGAGTCTTCAATCTTGAACTCTTGATCTTTGTCTTCATCAATTTTGTTTTCTTTACTGTACAGTCTTCTTTTGTTGATACCTGCATATAGATTTCCTGCACATATATATTTTATAACACTTCTATAGTTGTTGTCATCAAAACCACTATCCTATGGACTAACATTCTCCCCCTTTTTGATGATGACAACCTTTGTTTATAAAATATTTATATTCTCCTTATAACTCCCCCTAAATCTAATAACTCCCCCTTAATCTATGCTTAACTAACCTATTTTATACTTCTCCCCTTTTGTCATCAACAAAAAAATGACACTAACTTCCCCTAAATCTATGATATTAATGATAGTGTTATCATTAATAATACTGAAACTAGATATAACAATACTAAATATTGTATACTCAGAATGATATATATGAGTAATATAAGAATGAGAATAATGAGTGTAACCACAAATTATTTTATTCATATCACTATATACATAACTATTTAAACTTATAAACACATAAATAACTAAAACAAGAAAATAAACAACTCAACGGTTGTTTTTGATAATGGGAGACTTGTGGACAGGACAATTTGGGTAATGAAAACAGAAATTTCCATGTTGTTCCACAATGTTCCCATAAGCATCAAAACAAACTTCCCCTACACATACTGCTTCATCATCAGTTTCTTCCTCCATTGGTTCTTCCTCTTCTTCTTCGTCTTCGTCTTCTTGTCCTTCTTCATTTGCTTCTATGTTAGAAGAATCTTCAATTACAATTGGATTGGCATGATTATCCATGAGGAATTTTTGAAGATTCCTCAGAATTTTCCCTTGTTTCTCTTGCTCTCTTGCCATTCTCAATTGTTGAACTTGCATTTCAGTTAACATCTGCAGCGAATCATTAACTTTCTCCTCTATTTTGATGACACGAGCGAGTATGGAGTTTTGAAAAGGGCCATGAGAAGGGAAAGAAACCGGTGAAATTTGATTAGGATTGGATGTGGAAGCCATGGATTTGATGTTTCCAGAAAGTAGAATGAAGAAATAATGATTGGAGGGAAGAGAAACTCGGAATGGGTGAGTTAAATAACCACCCATTCAAAAATTAGAGGGAAAAACGAATTGTCATTTTTACCGTTTCATGTCGACATGACGCATGAATACTATGTCGACATGGTGTTGTAAAATGCTATGGTTAAGAAAACATTCATATATACCCTATGTATACTACTATACTATATACTATATTTCAGAAAGAGAACATATACCTAATTCTCTTATTAACTTGGTGAAGACAGGTTCTCCTAAAGGTTTGGTTAAAATACCAGCTATTTGATTTTCAGAATTAACGAAATCAAGAGAAATTTTCTCTTTATTTACGTTATCTCTTAGAAAATGGTGTCTAATGTCAATATGTTTAGTTCGGGCATGAAGAGTTGGGTTTTTGGACAAACTAATGGCACTAGTGTTATCACAGAAAATTGGAGATTTCGTGATAGATATACCAAAATCATTCAAGGTTTGTTGCATATACAAAACTTGAGAACAAGCTAAAGCAGCAGAAACATACTCTGCTTCAGTTGTTGATAGGGAAACAGTATTCTGCTTTTTACTGAACCAGGAAATTAATGAATGACCTAGAAAGTGACAAGTTCCACTTGTACTCTTTCGGTCTGACTTACACCCAGCATAGTCAGCATCACAGTAGGAAACTAATTCAAATGAATCATTCTTAGGGTAGAACAATCCATAATCAAAGGTGTGTTTAACATATTGAATGATACGTTTCACAGCTTTTAGATGAGTTCCTTGGGTTGAGATTGATATCTTGCACAGAGACAGACACTGTTCATGATATCTGGTCTACTAGCAGTTATATAGAGAAGTGATCCAATCATTCCTCTATACAAGGTTTGATCTACGTCTTTGGATAGATCATCCTTACTTAACGCTATATTGGTTGCCATGGGAGTTGGTTTTCCACTCACATTGGTCAAGCCAAACTTACTAACTAACTCTCTCGCATACTTCTCTTGACTGATAAAGATACCATTATCTAATTATTTGATTTGTAATCCTAGGAAAAAGTTAAGTTCACCCATATGACTCATCTCAAACTCTTTTGTCATAATGTCAGAAAATTCTTTGTTCATGTCAGAATTGGTTGATCCAAAAATAATATCATCTACGTACACTTGTACAAGTTGAATATCATTTTTGTTTCTTTTAATAAAAAGTGTGTTATCTACTTTACCTATTTCAAAATTAGATTGCAAAAGATAAGACCTAAGTCTATCATACCAAGCTCTAGGAGCTTGTTTTAGACCATACAGGGCTTTCTTTAATTTAAAAACATGATTTGGAAATTTTGTATCTTCAAAGAGTGGAGGTTGTTCAACATAAACTTCCTCTTTTACAAAACCATTTAGAAAGGCACTCTTGACATCCATTTGAAAAAGTTTGAAATTATTGAAATTAGCGAAAGCAAGCAGAATTCTAATAGCTTCTAATCTTGCTACGGGTGCAAAGGTTTCGTCATAATCTATACCTTCTTCTTGACAATAACCTTGTGCAACGAGTCGAGCCTTATTTCTAACGACCTCACCTAATTCATTTAATTTATTTTTATATACCCATTTAGTGCCTATAATGGATTTATCCTCAGGTCTAGGAACAAGTTCCCAAACATCATTTCTGGTGAATTGATTCAATTCTTCTTGCATAGCAAGAATCCATGAATCATCAGTTGATGCTTCCTTTGGATTTTTAGGTTCTATTGAGGATATAAAAGCAACATGACTCATACTGTTTAATTGATTCCTAGTTTTAACAACAGATTGCATATCTCCTAGAATATTTTCTACAGGGTGATCTTTTAAAAGCCTAATCTTTTTATTTGGATGAAAAGTTTCATTTGTAGCATCTACAGATTCATGATTAGAAATAACTAAGTCATCCTCATCATTAGTCTGATCAACTTCTTTGAAATTTTCATCAAAGGAAACATGTAAAGTTTCTTCAATAGTGTTTGTTCTTAGATTAAAAACTCTATAAGCTTTACTCCTGTTAGAATATCCGATAAAGATTCCTTTGTCGGATTTAGGATCAAACTTATCTAAATTATCTTTTGTATTTAAGATAAAACATTTACTTCCAAAAATTCTGAAATAAGATACCTTAGGTTTCTTATTGAAAAGAAGTTCATAAGGTGTTTTATTGGTTAGAGGTCTAATTAAAATCCTATTCAAAATATAACAGGCTGTTGCAAGTGCTTCAGCCCAAAAATGTTTTGGTAATTTACTATCAGAAAGTAGAGTTCTAGCACACTCTTGAATCGTCCTATTCTTACGCTCAACTACTCCGTTTTGTTGTGGAGTTCTTGGAAACGAAAAATTGTGAGTAATTCCCTTCTGATTACAGAATTCCTCAAACTTCTCATTTTCAAATTCACCACCGTGATCACTACGAATAGTGATGATCTTGGAAGAAAGTTGGTTTTGAACTCTTTTTGAAAAACTTTTAAAATAATCAAAAGTATCACTTTTATGTTTCAGAAAGATTGTCCATGTATATCTGGAATAATCATCCACAATTACAAAGACATATTTACTATGGTTGATTGATTGAATCTGAGATGGACCAAATAAATCTAGGTGAAGTAACTCAAGAGGTTTTGAAGTAGAGATCATATATTTAAGTTTAAAGGAACTTTTTCTAAGTTTTCCTAATTGACATGCATCACATATACTATCTACTTTAAATTGCATCTTAGGAAGGCCTCTTACTAGATCAAGTTTGGATAGTCTAGATAAGAGTTTAAAATTCAAATGTCCAAATCTCTTATGCCAAGTCCAAGGGTCACTTGTATTGGCCAAAAGGCATAGATTATTATTTGAAATTTTCATACTAAGAATATAGATATTCTTTTTCCTAACTCCCTCAAAGATAATATTAGATTTATTATCTTCGATGTGACACTTGTCTTTTTCAAATTTAATCCTATATCCTTTATCACATAACTGACTAATACTAAGTAGATTATGTTGTAGATTTTTAACTAACAAAACATTTGAAATAATAGGAGTTTCAGAATTACCTACATTGCCGATGCCAACCACATAACCTTTTGAATTATCCCCAAAATTAACCAATCCTCCATCCTTGTAAATAATGTCATTGAGTATCTCTGGATTTCCTGTCATATGTCTTGAACATCCACTATCAAGTATCCACTTGTTTTTCCTTATTTGCACAGCTTGTCCATTGTGAATAGATTCATTTGTCGCCATGAAGCAAGATTCCTGCACAGTGAGCAACTTTTGTAGACTACCTGATTCTATATAACTATCATGCATCAATTTATGAGACCACAATGATTTGATCATTAAAGAAATATTTTTAGGAAACATTTCAAACTTAGCCATGAACTTTTCAAAAATCAGATTATGAATACTTTGAAAAACTTGCTCTGATACCAAATGAAAGGGACGCGGAAGATGATCTTAAGGCTATTTAACACTAGAGGGGGGGGGGTGAATAGTGTTTTAAGAATTTCTTTAAAACTTCTTTGATTTAAATTGAATTAACTAACTTAATGCAAATACACAATCACAGATAAAATCACAGAATCACAAACAGATGCAAATATAAATAAAAAGCAAGTAAAGGAAAGAACACACCAGGAATTTTATACTAGTACGGTGTTACCCTACATCCAGTCCCGCACAACCCGTACGGCTTTCTATTCAATAATAATCTAGATTACAATCCCTCGATTCCAAGGCAACGAGGTACACCCTCCAGATTCTCAGGTCTCTGGGTAGAACCACTTGATTCACAGGACACAAGTTCACCCGATCGATTTCCAAGGACACGATCACACCTTTATAACCCCACACAAGTTTCTTTGAGTACAAATGTATCTATAACTCTGATAAGCACTGAGATTCTTTGAAGAGAGTGGCAGAGAATCAATCTAGAGATATTCTGGTTTGATTCACTTAAGATTTCGGCAGAATATGGATAGGATGATTAGAAAATAAGATAAGAGAGTAAAGAGGAGAGAAAATAATGAAAGTAGTTTTTTGAAAACGTCCATAACAGTCTCTATTTATAGAGAATGAATGGATGTGTCCATTCGAAGAGGTTTAAACGAATAGACACCTCTTTTGAAAACAACCTTTGCTGTAACGGGAAGCATGTCGACATGACAAGTAAATAGGATGTCGACATGGTCTAGTAAAAAGTGATGAATTGCTTTACTTTGAAAATGATGATTTAAAACATATGCAACTTTATTCAAATGGACTCTATGTATTTGTAGAAGGTATTTTAGAAGTAGAAATACTTATGAATGTATATATGTATATATACTAAAATATATTTAAAATCAAAGTAAATAAACTAAAGTAAATATAATATTAAAATAGATTTTGAGGCTAAAATATCAAGGACAATTTTGAAATCAAAATATAACAAAATGATAAATATGATTTTGAGGCTAAAACATTTTTGAAAATGTGAACGAAGGTTTTTCTTTTGAAAAGGAATATTTGAAAATCATTTTATAAAACAAGAGATAATTTTGAAAATCATTTTGAATCAAAATTAGTGGATAACAAAATAGGGCTACTATCCGTTCCACTAGATATTTCGTGAGTTCCATCTCACTAGGGTTCCATCCCTTTAACAAGAACGAAGTGGATTCCATTCCACGAGTAAATTGGATAAAAAAGAATGATAGTGCTTTCAAGGAGTTTTAACAAATATCTAACCTAACTATATTATTTTTCTTGAACTCTTGAATATCTTGAATCCCATGAGTCTTCAATCTTGAACTCTTGATCTTTGTCTTCATCAATTTTGTTTTCTTTACTGTACAGTCTTCTTTTGTTGATACCTGCATATAGATTTCCTGCACATATATATTTTATAACACTTCTATAGTTGTTGTCATCAAAACCACTATCCTATGGACTAACACAAACATCCATGACTCTGGCTATCACTGTTATCATTGCTTCGATATCACCGTTAATTGAATGACCGGCACATTCTTTCAGCCGTCCGTCAAGGGCTAATGGAAACCCCGGTTCTAGACATAACTCCCGCACGTCGTCGCAGCCCGTGCCTAGGACTATCGAATCTGCCCAGAGTACTCGACCATCAACAGTTGGCCGTTGGGACTATCGAATCTGCCCAAACATACTCTTGCTTAGAGCATGCTAGAACCTTCAACAACGATGCTATCCAAGCCTCCTAGTCATCCTCCTCGACGACTATTCTCATATCCATTCATTATCCTCAACTCGAATCATATCACCGAGTTATCAACATGCTTGGAATGATCCCGTCTGGATTAGACCAAGTCTTCATCATATGATTGCCTCGCTTCATCACATCCTCGCAAAGCCTCATCTCAACATCACATCATCAAGTCTATGCATAAGAGCTTCATCATCCCGCTACATATGCCACGAGCAGCTTTCCCAATTCAAGAGCCTTTCTCTTAGCTTTTGAATCATCTTCGGTCTAAATCAAACCATCAATCATCTAATCCATAACAATCAACCGAATCAAACATTAATCCAAGCAATCAAGCATTCAAATATGATCTAAGTAGACAATTATAACAATAATGACATTTTCGTAATTAAAGAGTTGAAAGTCTAACAAGCATGAAAACATGAACAATGTCTCTACAAACTTGATGAATGAACTTGCATAGGTTAACACATGATAAAATGGATGTAACATCATCATGAACAATGGATCTATATGGATCTACACTTAGGATGAAGAAAATGCATGGAAATCTCTATTTTAACACCAAATCGAGCCAACAATCCGATATACTCCTTTGGATCCGTGTGAGAGATAATCACCACTCACCAAATCACCAAAACAAACCCTAATCAACACGCTTCAGATCTGGACAGCGAGGGATCAAGCTTGATCTATCACGAATCCGCTTCAAACGAAGAAATCTCTCTTGAAAAGATGAAGATCTTCAATATATGCTCTTGAATCTTCAATTTGATCTTCAACTTGGATGGATGGAAGCACTAGATTAGAGTGGAGGAAAGAAGTGAAGAAGTGTAGAAGTCGGGCTCTCAAAATGGCAGCACTTCGTCACTTCAAAATCCGGATCCCAAAAATGAAGCCAACCCCCTCTATTTATAGCTAAAAAATCCCTAGGTCGCTCGGAGTTAGGTCGTCCACGACCTACGACCTAAAGCCTACCGACCTAAAGACTTACCAACCTACGACTTAACAAAGCCCCAGCCTCTACGACCTAACCTAACGCGCAGCTGCGACCTAGCGCTTAAGCACATCTTCGACCTAACTGCTAAGCCCTACACGACCTAACAAATAACAGGGTTATGACTTAACAACTAACTTCTAGGTCGCTCACGACTTAAAACATAGGCTACGACTTACGACTTAACGGTTATCTCCTAAATCGGTCACGACCTATAGCATGCGCGCCTATGACACAACTGAGCAGCGACCTAACAACATAACACCTCAACGACCTATCTGTTATGTTCTTACGCGACCTAACATAAGTCGCAAACAACTGGACTGCGACCTAACTACTAAGCCAAAGCCCAGCGACCTAATAACTCGCGCGACCTACGACTTAGAAATCACGCGACCTAACACTTAAACTATTCCCTGCGACCTAACAACTCGTACTACAAAATTACTCACGCGACCTAACTGGGTTATGTTCTAACTCCTTAAGTCGCCTAACTCTTAGGTCGCTAACACGCTAACCTTCTTAGGTCGCTAACCTATAGGTCGCTCCAAGATACTAAGTCGCTAACCCAGTAACCACTAGGTCGCTAACTCGCTCTGCCGACCTAACACTTAACTCACCAAAGCCCTTAGGTCACCAACTTCCTTAAGTCACTGCCGACCTACCCCTTAGGTCGCCAATCCTATAAGTCGGTCACGACCTATCACTTAGGTCATTCACGACCTAGGACTTAGAAAAATTCTGCCTAAAATCTGAAACGACTAAAAATGCTGAAAATTCCAGATTCGAACGAACTTTTCGATCCGTAAAAATACGGGTCGTTACAAAAATGGCTAAGTAGCCATGAAAAGAAGAGAAGAGCTTTGATTTATTTTCTAAGCTAAAAACTAACTAACAGAGACTAAAGGAGAGGAGAGGGTTACATGAAACATAAGGGGATTTTATACATGTGTTAAACCCTAATTCATATTTTTAGGGAATGCCCAAAATACCCTCTTAGGAAGTGTAGAGGCCAAGTAATCATTAGCTTCAAATAATCCTCATTTAAGTGTACATAAAGCCATTAATTCCATAAGCATGTGCATTAGCCTCTAATTTGTACATTAAGGTAGGTGGGTAGGTGGGGTCCTCCATTATCCTCACTTTGAATTATTTCCATCTTCATTTGTTCTCTTCACTCTTGTGCATGAATATATCATCATATAACCACTTGTAAAATTCACCAAATTTCCTACAAAACAACATAGAAAATTCCAAGTAAATTTTCACAATTTAATAAATGCATAAAAATGACCATTTTGCCCTTATATGAAGATGAATATGTGACAATTTCAAATAATTTGAATTTTGGTTTAAACAAGTTAAAATAACCAATATGATCATTTATTTAATTTAAATAGATTAAATATGGTGGTAAAAATATACACATTTACGTGCACATCAAATACCCCCACACTTATCTTTTTATTCATCCTCGAATAAAGAAAAACTAAGATAAATCCTTTTTCGTAGGGAGCACGATTGCATTGAGCGTATGCAACAAGCCGTTAAACCTCTGGGTGTCCCCAGTAGGACGAGTGTTGTCTCGTGAGGGTTTTCAGCGGATACTACCCACAAAATCCAAATGCAAGATGAAAATATTTACAAAATGCAAGATTTATTTACAAAGATGTGAATGCTAATTTTTTTAAAATATTTACGAATGAAGGATTTACTTTTAAATTAACACAAATAAGTTAAATATAGGTTTGGTCATTATCTTGAAATTTAAGTCATTTACTCGTCAAAATTTCCAACAAAAATTAAGTTATCATAACAAATAGACAATAGTTTAACTCGCTGTTTCGGTTGATAACAAAGTGTAACCATGAAATAGGTCCTTAGTTGATTATCAAAGTTTATTAAAGTGGTATTTCATTTCATTTCAATAACAAATAAAATCAAATAAGTTAAAATATTGCTTGGATTTCATTTGCTTACTCTCTCCATTTTCTGAAAATTTTATTGATATTTTCAATATTTACATATGCCTAACTCAGATAAACTAAGGCCAAATATATTACCCATGCATTGCCTTGCGGGCTGATGTGAGGGGAATATAGAGCGTGGCGAGTGAACACACGAGTGTGAACACCAATTGACTGTAGGTGTTATTAAAAATATTTTTTATATATATACCTAGCTCAGATAAACTGATGCCAGATATACCGATCGTGCACTGCCTTTTGGGCTTACGTGAGAAAGGTCTAGAGCATGGTGAGTGTACACACAAGTGTGTACACCTGTCGACCGTAGGTGTTAATAGAAAATATTTACATATATACAAATGTTTTGTTTTTTTAGTTCTTTTTTATATGTTTTTTTTTCAAATTATTTTTTATTTTTTTGGAAGAGAGAGTTTTGCAGAATCATCTTAGTACCACTTAATTTAGAAGACAAAAAAATGTTATATCCTTGACTTTAAATTAACCACTTTTTAAAACAAAGATTTTCAATTAGGATGTATTTCATAATTAACACATATGAATCTTCCTATATACTAGTTAAACCATCATTATTTGTAATCAAACTTCATTTTTATTTTTGTTAAGACAAATGAATTTTCAAAAATTTCAAATTAATAAACCAAAACCATATATTTATCCTATAGTGTTTCTTTAAAAATAAATCAAAATGCTTTTAAAAAAAATTGTTTTTGGGATTTTTTTTTGAGTTTTTAAAAGAAAAAGAAAAAATAAATCATGAAAAATTAAAAATGAAGATGAGTCTCCCCCCACACTTGATTTTGACTGTGTCCCCACAGTCAACCCAAGTGAAAGGAGAAAAATAAAATAAAAATGGCCTTTATTTATATGAAAATGATCGATATTTACACGGGATCAGAAAGTATATCGTCAAAGCGTAAATGAAACGGTCTTCCAAAAACCGATTCATTTGCCTCATTAAGTATACGAGACACAGCTCAAGCTCGGAAAACCAAACCGTAAAAGATTTCGAAGTTGAACTTGGATTTGGAAAAACGAATGCCGTTTTATTGAAAATCGTACGAGTTGTTTTATTTTCAATGATTTTTGGAGTCGATAAAACAATTGATTGAAATTCAAGTTCATTTTTACCAAATTGAAATTCAAATTAATCATTGAAAACTTCTTCAGAATTATTGATTTCAAAACAAATTGGTGATTTAAATCTTCCCCATCAGAGTTTAACGATTCATTTTCAAAAAGTCCATAAAACTCGTGTTCGTTAAATTCGACTTCCTTTGTTGGATTATCAACAACTTTATTGCATAAATCAAGTTCAAAATTCAAGGTTGTTGTATTCAAATTTTCAGAAAAAGGAAGATCGAAATTTAAATCGAGTTTCTCACCCTTAAAAGAATTGAAATCCAACTCAATTGCCAAATTTTCAACAACTTCATTAAGATCATCATTTTCCATTTCAAAAGTTGTCATTTGAAAATCAATGATTTGGGTAAAAGATGGATTATCGTATGACTAGTCACACGTTGGAATTTGGTTTTGTTTTTCGCGTTGTTTCATATATGTTTCAAACAATGAATCCGTGTGATCATCGTAAATTTCATTCATTTGCTCAACAAAATCCAATTTATAATTTTTAACATGAGGATTTTAACTTTGAAATTGTTGAGAACAAAGATTTTCAATCGTAACGTAGTTAAGATTATTCCCATTGCCAAATTTGTTTGAAAAGTTGTTTCCATTTTCATTTTGAGTTTGAAATTCATTTTGGAGTTCGAAATTGAATTGGCATGGGTTATAATCGAAATCCTTTGAATTTTGAAGTGAATTCAAATTTTGATTATTTTGAAAACTTTGATTTGAGTTATCGCACAAATATGAATTACACAACTCATTTATCATTTGATTTTGTTGTGTAGCGATTTCAAGTAGAGAAGAAATGCTATTTTCGAGATTCGAGGGTTGGTCATCGTTTTGAAAATTCTGTTGTTCGAATTCGAATTATTTAAAAAATAGTTGTCGTTAAAATATCCATACGAATTTGGAGTAAAATCGTATAGATTATATTGATTTTCACAACTATTGTAAAATTCAAATGAGTGGGGAAACTCGGACATTTTCAAGAATGTTTTTGTTTTTTTTATAAAGGAAAAATATTTACAAAAAGAATTTATTTTTCAAAATGGAAAATTGATTTTTTTGTTTTGTTTTTTGGTTTTTCAATTTTTTGAAAAGATTTTATATTTTTTTCTTTTTGGATATTTTTTTGTTTTTCTAATTTTTTTTGGATTTTTGAAATTTCAAAGGAAAAGGAAAAAAATTTTCGAAGAAAAAGGAATATATACAATTTTTTTAGTTTTGGATTTTAATTTCTTTTTAAATATGCATGAACTAATGCAACTAAATGAATGCAAAGTTAATTACAAATGATTTATCCTAAGTTAACCCAAAATTGTATAATCACACGTTGTCTTAAATAAACAAGATAGTTCTCAACCAGGTAACAGACAGGATTTATCGATGCACCACGAATCACTGTAACAATGCAACCGAAGGTTTAAGTACCTTCATAGGAACAACCACAATAATATTTATGAATCACCGTAATATTTATAAATGGTTATTGCTCTGCCATAGCCTAGACACCAAGAAATTAAATTGTTCAAAGAAGACAACTTGTCAATATACAATTAAGTGTTATCTATGTCTAACCGTTATTACTAATCAAAATTCTAGGATGAAATGCAAAGCAGAAATTAAACGTGTATTAACAATGCAACTACGAATGGATTTTTTTTTAAATGCAAGTAAACAATAATGCAAGACAAACAAAAACAATAGATATATACAATGCAAGGCAAATAAAGAGAAAATTATAAATAAACAAGCAGTTTTTTTTAGCAAGCTCAGCACGCTAGCAATTTATTTTAGCAAGCACTTCTGCAATTCTGCTTTGGCAACCTGAAATAAAAACAAAATATATATACAGTTTTTTTAATTTTTTTTTTGAAAAGGAAACTTAAAAGTGCAGTTTTACTTAAAAAAAAATATTTTTTTAGAAGAAGAAGATATTTAAACAAAAGGAAAAAAAATGGTTTGAAATAAAACAAAACTAAAATAAGCTTAGCCCATCAAGCAATGATTTACAGCCCACTACCCAAACCCGTTTAAATTCACTTTCATTTACAATTTCTCAGGCAAACTCAATAAAGAAATTAATCTTGTAAATACCGCGTCCTCTTTTTCCCAATAAAAAGAAATCGAATGGAATTTAATCTCGAGTCAGCTATGTGAATTAGGAATGATTATTTGGAGGTTCGATTGGCTCGAATTTTAGCTCGAAGATAGAGGTGATTGCTTGGTTTGGTGATGGTTTTGGTTGTCGACTTCGACTTTTTTGTTATCGCGAGTCTTCTGGTGTTCAACAGGTGAGTAGGCTTTGTAGTCTGAAGTGTTGTCAAAGCAATGTCGTGGTCGTTGGATGGTTCAAAGCTATTGGAGGCTACGGTGGTAAGGGAGGTTGCATTGGAGTTGTTGTTGCACTATCGTGGCGTAGGCGAAGTCGATTGCTGGTGGTAGATGATTGAGGGTTGCAGCAGTTCGTATTGGGTGTGACGATGATGACTGTGGGGATGGTTGGAGATGATATTGGCAGAGGATGGTGAAGTTTGCTGCAGGTGTTGTCTGATGTAGCAAGTGTTTGCAAATCCGTGGAGGAGTTTATATGTCAAGTGATTGAATGTGGAGTTGTGTTATCTGAAAGTAGAGTAGTAATGTAGGATAGAAGTGATGTTTGTACAAGTGAACAAAGGAGTAGATGAAGGCTGCGGCACTGTGGCGGTAGTTGATGGGGGTTTTTGATTGTAAGTGGATGGTTCGAGTGGATTGGGGACTTCAGTTGTTTGTTGCGATTTGTATTTCTGAATGAAGTAGGGGTGATTTCGTAGTTTCAGGTGAGTGATTTATTGATTGAATCTGATTGAATTTGGTGATTGCACTCAGTGTAAAAGGGATGGTAGCTGGGTAGCCTTGCTGTTGTTTAGAGCAGTTATGGTGGGGAGTCTGTGAGATGATGTCTGATGATGGTAATGGGTTGTTTGATGGATAATGTGGGGATTTAGCAGGCAAGGTGCAGTCAGGTGTAGGGGGAACTGATGATGTTTGCAGACCTGGGTTGCTGTAGCTTGAAGGTGATGTTTCTAGTGAAGATAGTGATGAAGTCAATGAAATGGCAAGGCAGTGAAGAGTGGATGCTGTAGTTGAAAATAGAGGTACTACGCACAGTTGTAGTTGGAAGATTGGATGCTAGAAGATTTGATGACTTGTGGTTGTATTTGTAGAAGTTGTTTGTAGAGGTAGGCAGATATGAATGGTTGTAGATAGAGAGCAGTGATATGAATAACAATATGATGGTTGTAGTTATAGGGGATGAAATGATGCAGTGTAGAGGAGTTCTTGAATGATGAAGTGGTACGGTGGCTCTTGTGGTCAGAAGTGCAGTGGGTGGTTGTACAGTGGTGGCAGCAGTGGTTAGACAGTGGGAGTTTCTGGTGGAAGAGCAAGTTAGTGGATTGGGATGGTAGTTGCTGAGAAGTGAGTGTGTTTCAGGCAGGTTGGTTCACTTTGGAGTGACTGGAAGCACTGGTGGTCTATGGACAGAGAAACAACAGAGGTGGTTCAAAATGAAAGATGGCGGTTTTTGTTGATAGGGAAGTAGTGAAAGGTTTGCATGTAGCAAGTCGAGTGTTGGATGTTGGATGTTGTGTGGTTGTTGGAGAGGAGTGCACTATTGAATGTCAGTGGAGGAGTTTGAGTTGTATTTGACAGGGATGGTGTAATGTATTTGACAGGAAGTGGTGGCTCGAGTAGAAGGGGCAGCAATTGAAGTAGTTCAGGTGGGTTTGTGATGAAGAAGGGTGATGACTGTTGTATGCTTGTCAGAGATATGTAAGTGTTGGTTATGGTTTCACAGTTTTCAGTTTGATGGTATGTAAAATGTAAGCTATGTAAGTGCAGTGAGATGTAGAAGTGGTATGTGCTGTATGAAATGAAATCAGGGAGTAATTAGATGAACTGGTAGGGGTGATGAGGTGAGACAATCGGTGAAGATTGTTGGGTAATGATGATAAGTGACAGAAGTAGGTTGTGGAAGGGGGGAATGAGTCGATAGTTGTGATGTTGTATAGGTAGGGAAGGTGATTGAAGATGTGTGCACTGGGTTGACGTTGTTGATGGTCAGCTATGGTTTTCTTGCACTGTGCACAGAGGAAAGCACAGTGTAATTTTTTTTTTGTGAATAGAAACTGTAAATGTATAAAAATGAATATGTAGAAGAAAATGAACGGTAACAAAATGGGAGATGAAATGCAAAACAATGTTTTTTTAGAAGACTGTTTTCTCTATTTTTTTTAAATAGACATGCAAATGAAAATAGAATAGAAAACAAGCACACAACACAATGTCTCCAAAAACCACAAAACACACATTTTTTTAAAAAAATGCAAGTTAACACACAATAAAATCAAACAAAATAATTCGAAGAATAGAAATTAAAATCAAAACAATTCCCCGGCAACGACGCCAAAAACTTGTTCGGATGGATAAATGTCTACTGAGTTAGAAAATAGCCAAACGAATTTTGAAATAAAAATAACCGCAAGCGCACGGTGTACGAATGTAGCACGTGGCGAATACGGGTCGATCCGTAGGGAATTGATGATTTTAAAATTCTATATAATCAAATTAAACCAAAATCGAGTGAAAGTTAAGCTAGAGAATTAGAGAATTAACTAACTAACTAAAAGAAAAGAAATGCAAATATAAGAGTTAAATGACAATTTAGAGAATAAATCCACTCTCTAGATCATGTAGTTCAACACATATGAAATCATGATCTCTCTTTTACGGTCATTAGTGCTTTAATTGATGTGCCTATCATAAGTATGGCATATTTGTGCTATTAGTTAGCCAACATAAGCCATCAAACTTTGACACACCCCTTAAACCACTTACTAACTTTCATGAAACTTGACAATGAAAATGAAAATGAAATCTATTTTAAGTATGGCCTATTAACTATTGATTAGAAATATAGACCATCAAATTTTAATTTCAAATCACTTTCTTTTGCCATAATCATATTTTGATGAAGAGGCAATTAGCGTTAGTGATTGTTTAAGCATAACCTATTTGGTGTCAACAATATAGGCTATCAAATTCAAAGCAAAAACAACTAATAAACCATTTCTATCATCATCATTAAGCACAAAAAGAGAGCATGAATTAACAAATAGTTGAAGCTACATAATTAGAGAGCTTCATTACCCCTAAATTGAAGAGGTTTAGCCTCTCATATTTGTCATTTGATTAACAAATGTAGCTAGCAACATGAAAGCAAAAAGAAAGAAAAATGAAAGCTAATAGAAAAAAGAACTATTCTACTTGCATAAAAGAAAAAAGATCTACACTACAACATGAAAGGAAATAAACAAGAAAAAGAAAAGAACATGTATTAATTTGCATAAAAAAAGTTACATGAAAAGAAAATGGTTAAGTAGCCATGAAAAGAAGAGAAGAGCTTTGATTTATTTTCTAAGCTAAAAACTAACTAAGAGAGACTAAAGGAGAGGAGAGGGTTACATGAAACATAAGAGGATTTTATACATGTGTTAAACCCTAATTCATATTTTTGAGGAATGCCCAAAATACCCTCTTAGGAAGTGTGGAGGCCAAGTAATCATTAGCTTCAAATAATCCTCATTTAAGTGTACATGAAGCCATTAATTCCATAAGCATGTGCATTAGCCTCTAATTTGTACATTAAGGTAGGTGGGTAGGTGGGGTCCTCCATTATCTTCACTTTGAATTATTTCCATCTTCATTTGTTCTCTTCACTCTTGTGCATGAATATATCATCATATAACCACTTGTAAAATTCACCAAATTTCCTACAAAACAACATAGAAAATTCCAAGTAAATTTTCACAATTTAATAAATGCATAAAAATGACCATTTTGCCCTTATATAAAGATGAATATGTGACAATTTCAAATAATTTGAATTTTGGTTTAAACAAGTTAAAATAACCAATATGATCATTTATTTAATTTAAATAGATTAAATATGGTGGTAAAAGTATGCACATTTACGTGCACATCAAATACCCCCACACTTATCTTTTTATTCGTCCTCGAATAAAGAAAAACTAAGATAAATCCTTTTTCGTAGGGAGCACGATTGCATTGAGCGTATCCAACAAGCCGTTAAACCTCTGGGTGTCCCTAGTAGGACGAGTGTTGTCTCATGAGGGTTTTCAGTGGATACTACCCACAAAATCCAAATGCAGGATGAAAATATTTACAAAGTGCAAGATTTATTTACAAAGATGTGAATGCAAGTTTTTGAAAATATTTACGAATGAAGGATTTACTTTTAAATTAACACAAATAAGTTAAATATAGGTTTGGCCATTATCTTGAAATTGAAGTCATTTACTCGTCAAAATTTCCAACAAAAATTAAGTTATCATAACAAATAGATAATAGTTTAACTCGTTGTTTCGGTTGATAACAAAGTGTAACCATGAAATAGGTCCTTAGTTGATTATCAAAGTTTATTAAAGTGGTATTTCATTTCATTTCAATAACAAATCAAATCAAATAAGTTAAAATAGTGCTTGGATTTCATTTGCTTACTCTCTCCATTTTCTGAAAATTTTATTGATATTTACAATATTTACATATGCCTAACTCAGATAAACCAAGGCCAGATATATTACCCATGCACTGCCTTGCGGACTGATGTGAGGGGAATACAGAGCGTGGCGAGTGAACACACGAGTGTGAACACCAATTGACTGTAGGCGTTATTAAAAAGAATTTTTATATATATACCTAGCTCAGATAAACTGATGCCAGATATACCGATCGTGCATTGCCTTTCGGGCTTACGTGAGAAAGGTACAGAGCATGGTGAGTGTACACACAAGTGTGTACACCTGTCGACCGTAGGTGTTAATAGAAAATATTTACATATATACAAATGTTTTGTTTTTTTAGTTCTCTTTTATATGTTTTTTTTCAAATTCTTTTTTATTTTTTTGGAAAGAGAGAGTTTTGCAATATCATCTTAGCACCACTTAACTTAGAAGACAAAAATATGTTATATCCTTTACTTTAAATTAACCACTTAACTTAAAAGACAAAAAGAGGAAACTTAAAATTTTTGATTTGTTTTTTATTTAACAATTAGATCTAGGCTAGAATAAGGTCGTTGTTTAAAAGGTATGTCTTCTAATTTATAAACTATTTGAATATAGTTTTAATATTGTTTTATTTCAAAACATTGATTTATGTTTTGATATGTGTGTGTGTATTTGCGTGTGTGTGTATGTAACACACACACACACACCACGCACACATATGTGTGTGCATGTATTTAACTCAAGGTTTTCAAAAGGGTTTTATGTAAAGTATAGTTGTATTGTTTTGAACTATCTTTTAATTTAAATCAACTTTATATTGTTTACTTTGATTTATTACATGTATGTGTATGTAATCATACTAAAATTTATCTTATTAAAAAAGACAAACTTCCTTGTTTTGGACGACAAAGGCATATATATAAAGAAGAAAATGTGTCCGTTGTGGTTTAAGTCGCAGCGCCTAAACAACATTCAAATTAACTATATGCACTTCTCATATGTTGCACTTTCACTTCCACACATGGGTGCATTTGATGCCTCATTATAACCTAGATACAACTTAAAGTAACTTAAACTAATTGTGACGACCCGAAGATCCGACTCGTTTAGAGATGACAATAAACCACACATGTCCAACCCAATCCGAACGGAAAGACGGATTATCATGAGAAAGAAAGAAAGAGACAAGAAGAAAAGAGAAGAGAAGAGGAAGAGAGAGAAAAACTAAAACAATTACAGAATCTCACAATCACAGCGGAAAAACGTATAATCTAATATCAATGATCTTTACAAAACAGAAGTTGTAATATACATACATCCATCAGAGTACAACAATCAATCACCAGTCATCAGCCTGGACAGTTATAATAACCTATCCTTACAATTGCTGATAATTTAAATAACAAAGCATTAGAAAAATAAACATATACGTGAATACGACCAGATGACTTCCAGCTCGTCTGCTGAAGCTCCAAGCATCCAAATCTGAATCTGTAAATATACTCGGTCTGACCCGAGCATTGAAAGGGAAGAATGCCTAGATCAATTTGGTAAACCAGCGTGAGGAAACACATCTCAACTGAATTTATTTTAAAGTTATAAATTTTTTTAATCAAAACAAAGGTATCTCGTAAGACCACGCCCACACATAAACACATATAGGTTTTACCTTACGATAACCAAAACCTTTCATAGCAAATCATGTTATATTATACTAGTGTCTAATATACAAATAATATGAATCATAGCCGAAATTGTTACATTGATTAAATTCTAGCATACTAGCCACACACGTGGGTTCTACAAACAAAACTGCAAGTTTGTAGTGGATAATGGATTTCCATACAAATGACCAGGTGAAGGGACTACCTTTCGGAAGTACATCTCTAGAGGAATGTACCGAGGAACATAACATCTGCCCTCTATCAACACAAGACCGGCCTACCTTCCTCATTAGATAGTACCGAATATGTCATCACCCCGATCGTTACCGACCTATCTGAGGGCCCTCATAGAATACATCCACAGTAATTTAAGCTCCGAACGTCATAGCGGGAATAAATATATCTAGAAGGGGATGATCATATCCTAATGGTTGCGAACCACATAGCCCTGCTGCATCTACCATGTTTCGGTCATTTCCGGGTGTGAGACCTGAGGTCACAATTACCTTCCATATAGCACATCATCATTCTTTGAATGCCACATTGCCAATCCATCAACCACCATTGACTTTCACAAACATACAACCTCTGAGCTCGTACGTCTCAGAGAAGGGTGTTAAGCTAAGATAAGTTGCTATCTCCGCCACCAAACATATGTACTTTTATAAAAGTCAACAATGCAATCTCAAAATGCAATGTCAGACATCCATCCATACAAGTTGTCCAGGAACAGGACAAACCGACAGCACTCTTCTACCACATCCTGTCAGGAATTACCCCTAGGATTAGTAGCGATTAGTCCTTGCATTGGATATTTTATAACGAAGAGGCCATTGCTACTATATGTATATTGGGAGTTTATCACCAAATGATCAACACGCAGTCCTTCATTACGAAAACCCCAAATATCAATGTCTTCCAAACCTGCTCATTCGATCACATATACGTTGGTCCGAAGTGGTTCATGAATAAATCCGACCCCGGTCTCTTCGGATCAACAACGATAAAAAGACCAATATTTGATAGTCGGTTATTTAACTATCAAAGCAAACAATAATATCTAGCACCATAAGCAATCACTATGCCCATTTAATTAATCTTTTATTAATTAAATCAATTTTCAAATATTTACTTCAAATCATCTTTAAAAATATATTCTCAAAAACCATTTTAAATCATCCTATATTAGAAAACATTTCCATATACTTATATTGACGATATAAGCATATTCACAAATCATTTCATTCTCAATGCTTAGAAAATATTTCCATATACTTATCTCAACTGTATAAGTATATTTAATACCACTACCATTTGGAGATACGAAAAATAGATTTCTATAACCATACAACTCCAAAGTTCGTACGCCTCCGAACGGGTGTTAACCAATACTCCTACATCACCAAGCCTTTAGTACGATCATAAGAACCAATTCGTGTATTTCAAGATGGAAGGTCAAAACATAATTTATTGGGTCAAAATGAATTTTGCGCAAAATATCGTTACAACAACCCAAAAACTTTAGTATAGGGATTCGATTAATATATATATATATATAATCCCATATACTATATAAAACATTTCCTTTTGGAAATCATTTACTATAACAAAAGTGTTATAGTCCATGCCTTCCTTACTTCTCGAAAACGTCTGTTACAAAAATGAATGTTGAAATCTATGTTTCCTTTACTTATCGCATTTTAAAACATTTTTAAAACATTTAAATTCCATTTGGAATTATTATTTCCAAAATCTTTACTTTCGAAAGATAATTTACTTTTAAAACGTTTAACTTCATCAAAATATTACTTCCAAAATTCCTTTAATAAAAATCCTTGTTTAAAACTCAACATAAATCATTTCCATATTTACAAAACTAATTTTGAAAATCTCCTTTCTCTTTTATAAAACTTCTATTTTATAAAATTCCTTTATTTACAAAATTTTATTTATAAATCCATTCTTTTATAAAAACTAATTTTACTATCAAAATCCATTTATAAATCCATTTCTTCAAAAATCAAATTTATTTATAAAATCCATTTATAAATCCATTTACCAAACAACTTCAAAACCATTTACAAAACATTTATAAATTTCAATTATAAATCTATTTCTTTTATATAAAAATATCACCTTTCCAAATCTTTTATATAAACTTGTTAGAAAATCCCAAATCAAAGTATTTCTCAAAACCGTATTTTTATAACATCAAAAATCATAACTTTTTATTTCTTTAAAAATAAAACCATTCCTTTTAATAATTTAAAAATCATTAAATCATATATACTTCCCAAATCACTTTGAAACCCTTTTCAAATCAAAATCATCATTTCAATGTTCAAAATATCAAAAATAAGGCCCAGTGCTACCATAGCACTAAATAAGTCAAATCACATCATAGAAATCAACATGACATCAAGAACATCATATATCATCATATATATGAAAATAAAATCAACAGTGGTGAGGAATCTTGTTGGATCCCTCAAACATGTCCCCCTGCATCACATACATCATATAATCATAAAAATAAAATCAACCGCTTCGAGGCGGGACTCGTATACTGAAATGACCCTCTCTTTTATACCTTAATTTGTAAGGATTTTTTTTTCATATATACATATATTTATTATCACATATATACATATATATATATTTCTGAATCCTAGAGTCATTTTTCTTTCTTTCTATCAAACAACATATATCCAGGATCAAAATCCTAACCAATATAAATATATCAGTATATACATCAGGATATGCACATACATGTGATGATGCATGTGCCTCTCTTGTTTGAATCAGAGTTTTGGAAAACAAGAGGATAATTTGATTGATTAAGTTTAATCAATCCACACATAGTTCAATTCAATATATATACAATAAAATTCCACCCATATATGTATCAATATATATATATATATATTTTAAACTCCTGATTCCTTGCTAAATTCTTTATGAAGTATATTTCCTAGAAACCAGATAATTGTGTTATGATTATCTATAAATTAATGGTGTTGTGTTTGTGCTCTGGAAAATGATAAAAGTTTCTACCATTATCTATGTTTAATTTTTCTTATAAAATCTGCCTAGAGTACAATCTCTTTTCTGGAATATTTTAAAGTGAGGTATCATATTTCAAAAGCTTGATTCTTTGATGCCAGTATGCTTAAACTAAATGAAATGCAAACTTGGGTGGGTTTCCTGTAACCATGGGTATCTCAAAACATGGTTCAACCATGCTCTTTGTTCTGGTGCAACCCATAGGGTCTTAAAAATGCATTTTGATCAAAATGGACTGGAATTCAGTTTCATGTTGAAAATACAAAGGTAATAGGTGTGTTAATTTCTGTACAAAATATGTTTAAATGTGAATATAACTGCAACTATTTTGGATCTTGCTTTCAGCTCCCTTATTACAGATTCTTCCTTTATTTGAAAATAAGATATAAAAACATTTGTGTAGAACAAGTTGTATTTTGGAAACCTTACAAACACATAAATACATTCTCCCTATGCTTATCAATTCTTGTATACATATGTCATGGTAGAAAAATAAAACCATTTAGTTTACTGAGACTCAATTATCCAGATTTCCCAAAACTTAACCCTTTTCAAAGACTCAAGATTGACTAATACATTTATAAAGTGTAACCATCCTATTTATCATGGTATTCTTACTCACTTAACTTACAAAATATAGATTAACTTCCTCAACATGTTAGATAATATCCAGATTTACAGATTTCCAGTTACAAGTCAATTTCCTTAGCAAAATAGTCATCCAACATTTAGTACTTAATACAAGTTACAATTTAAAAGTATCAATACATGCAGATTTCATCATTTAAGCTCTTATCTAATTAATTTTTAGCATGCTATAATCTTCTTCTCAAAGCCTTACTCCTACTCCTACTTAGTTGCTGCAGTCCCTGAAAATGCATTTGAAGCTGCCCCATTTTTAAATGAGACACCCCATATGCCATTAACACACTAGGGTCAGACACATGTCTGGTATGAGAAAATCCACTAAAACAATTTGTTAATCAAGTTAAAGTTGAAACATGTATATATGTATATAACTCTGCCTTTTAAAAACAAGTAATTCATGTGTACATGTTCTGTGTCAATGTGCAGGTGCACACTTAAGTCTGCCTTTCCAGAAGATATGGTACATTCATACGTTCATATAATTCAATCATAAATCAAATAAACATCCATACAAAACAGGGAAATCACCAAAATGAACTAAATCATTTATTCACTATTTAGATTTCATTCCAGGAAGACTCTAGTTCCTCTTTATATCAACTTCTCCTACATTGATATATTTATCTCTCTTGGTCTCATCTGCAATTAATTGAATCAATGGACACACTGTAATGGACTAATTCACTCCATTACACAAAGATCTCATGACTTAAACAAGCCATGTGTCAACTTGTATTTACTCAAGAAAACAAGTCATTCCTGCAGTGTTCTTGACCCCCATTTCCTAATCAGGTTTTTAGTTAATAATAATTCTCTTGATTTTTCATGACTAAACCATTCAGTGATTCATTTCACTAACATAACATCTATATCATGGCATCTCATGTTGTTCATAACCAAACAGATACAAACAGGAAAACAAACATTGGTGTCTATTCAAATAAGGTTCTACATGTATATATATTCTGGTATTTTAAAAGGGGTATAGGCAACTAATATTGGCTTATGGCTTTTGAGAGAGTTTTCCCTTTTGCAAACATCTGTGCTTGAGTTGAACTCAGAATGACCAAGTTTCACTGAATCACAAAATTTGTTTGCTATGTGTATGAACATTTTTTTTAATATTTTCATTGAATCAGGAGCATCAGCACATAGGCAACCCTATTGCACCCCTAATTCCTTTTTGTCTCAAGCCTCAGCACTTATACATGAGTATATTGCAGCTCAACATGTTTACATTTTTCTGGGTTGAGCCAAAACCAATACTACTTGCCTATATTCAACATTTTATTTTTTGAGTATTTACTTATGTTTCTAAACATTAACTTATCAAAGAGATCTGGGTTTATAAAACACATATGTACTAATAATACTTAAAACTTTCATATGATAAAACAAGCAGAACAACCAAAAAGAATCAAAACATTTTCATCTCCAAAATCACAGATAGACAATCACATATGAAAATACATTTTCAAGAAAAATTAACTTATAACTGGATGCCTACATTAGGACTTATTTCCTTAGATTTTGAGTGAGTTTTCTCACCTAGCTCTCTTTCACTTCCTAGTTGTTTGGTAAGCTTCTGCCTTCAACACTTTTCTTCACTTGTATTATATTTATATAATATCTATATATTTTTCTCAAGAGCTATCCGGGAAGAAGAGAAGGTTTCTCATCTTACTGCTTATTATTCAGGGTTTTCCTTAGGGTTTAAGGTGTTGGCTAAAGTCATTTTTGCCCATCAAAAATCATGCCATTTGCATTTAGTTTTTAAACCCAAAATCTTACCCTCCTCCGGTTGGAGTTTGTGAAGAGAAAAGTGGTTATATTCTTTTGGTTATTTTATGAAATTTAGCTTTTCCAGAAAAAAATTTCCTCTTGTCTACTATCATGCTAAAAGTGTGACTTGATTTTATTATTTATCAAATATTCTTCCTAATTCTGTCTATACAAAACATTTCTCTGTTTTATCTTATTTTTTTCTATTTTTAGCTTTCATTTAAATAGTATGTACTTCCTTTATTTATTTATAAGAGGATTACTCCTTTTTATATCTTCATTATTTTTCTTTCTGCCTATAATTTAAAATATGTTTGTATATTTTATTCTGCTGATTTGCACTCAAGTATTTTATTAACATATATATATAAGTCTTACTGAAATAATTAGTACACCCATATATATATTTATACATTATTTTGTACTGACACACATGTACATGTACACCCAAAATACTCAGTAGCATTCCAAATATATATATATATTTATGCATATAGCTTTTAAGGATTTAATCTATATATAATATTTCCATACACATCAACATGTGTTCTTTCTTAGCATTCAGGAATTTAGCTTTAGTTCATGTGTATTTCCTGTGCACACATGTACACACATACAGATACACCTTCTCAAGCCATATCAATTCCCCTTTAAAATTGATTTAAAAATTATTTTAAACTTATTTATTTTTTTCAAAATGAATCCCTGAAAATCTTGGATCATTACATACACCCCCACCTTTTAGGAATTGCATCCCACAATTTTCCTAAGCTTAAATAAATTTTTAAACTTAATTCAGAGAACAAGTACATTCCCAACCAAATAGATTTTTAGTTCTATCATATTAACTAAAAATACATGCATCCAAAAGGAAAGCAAATTAAAAATCAGAATTACCTTTAATCTGAAAATAGCTTAGGGTAGTTCATCCTAACTTTGTCTTCTAATTCCCATGTGCAATCACTAGGATCAAGACTCCACTGTACCTTCACAAGTTTCAGAGATTTATCCCTCAACTTCTTCACATCTTTTGCCAAAATTCCCACTGGATCCTTTTCATAAATCAAATTAGGATTTATTTGCACTTGGGTTGGGGTCTCAAGAATTTCTGCCTTATCATGGACCCATCTTCTCAATTGTGATACATGAAAAACATCATGCATCCCTTGCATGTTTTCTGGTAACTCCAACTTGTATGCCAAGGAACCAATTCTTTCTAGAATTTTGTATGACCCAATATATCTTGGGGTTAATTTGCCTTGTTTCCCAAATCTCAGTACATTTTTCATAGGTGAGATTTTGATGAAAACAAAATTTCCTACTTCATATTCCACCTGCTTCCTTTTCATGTCTGCAAATTTCTTTTGCCTATCTTGAGCTGCTGCCATTCTTCTCCTTACCAACTCAATTTTCTCTTTAGTTTCTTGTATGTACTCAGGCCCTAAAATAGCTCTTTCCCCTGCTTCTACCCAACATACAGGTGACAAGCATGGCTTGCCATATAAGGCTTCAAATGTAGCCATTCCTATGGTGCTTTGATAACTGTTATTGTATGTAAATTCAACTAAATGGAGATAGTCTTCCCAGTTACCTCCAAAATCCAGTGCACATGCCCTTAACAAGTCCTCTAAAACCTTGTTCACCACCTCAGTCTGCCCATCTGATTGTGGATGGTAAGCAGTGCTTAAGCACAATTCACTTCCCATGGCTTCTTGAAAACTTCTCCAGAACCTTGAGGTGAAGATGGTATCCCTATCACTCACAATAGTTTTGGGAATGCCATGCAATCTTACCACTTCTTTCACAAATACTTGGGCTAACTTTGGTGCATTCCTTTCTGATTTGACTGGGATGAAATGTGCCACTTTAGTTAGCCTATCGACTATCAGTCATATGCTTGTGTTTCCTCTTTTAGATCTAGACAGTCCATCTATGAAATCCATAGATATATCTTCCCATTTCCATTGGGGTATGATAAGAGGTTGCAACAACCCTGATGGCTTTTGTGTTTCAGCCTTGACTTGTTGGCAAGTCATACATTTTGCAATATATTTGGGTACATCTGATTTCATTCCCTTCCACCAGAAATCTATTTTTAAATTTTGATACATCTTTGTACTGCCTGGGTGTATGGAGTATTTACTTCTACGATATTCATTCAATATTTCCTCCTTCAACTCCATGTTTTCTAGCACACATAATCTATTCTGGTTTCTTAAATAACCATTTTCGTCAATATGGTAATTTGTCACCTCTTCCCCTTTTGATATGAGAATTTTCTTCTCAACTATAATAGGGTCTTGGCCTTGCATTTTATTTACCTTCAAAATTAATTCAGATTGAAGTGTTATCAAACTCAACTTCCCTCTATTTTCCTGTGCACCATGCACATGTACATCCATGTGCACACAGTCATTCTCCCCAATTTCCAACTCAGCAAGCAAGGACAAGTCTTTAAATTCTGCTATCATCATCATAGCTAATTTAGCATGTTGTCTACTTAGAGCATCAGCAACTTTGTTTGCCTTACCTGGTGTATAGAGTATGTCCAAGTCATAAGCAGCTAAGAACTCCACCCATCTATGTTGCCTCATGTTTAAATCTTTTTGTGAAAATAAATACTTTAAAGACTTGTGGTCAGTGTAAAGTTCAAACTTAGTTCCTAACAAATAATGTCTCCAAAGTTTCAAAGCATAGATCACAGCTGCTAATTCAAGATCATGTGTGGCATACCTTACTTCATGGGGTTTGAGTTGTCTGGATGCATATGCAATAACTTGGCCTTGTTGCATCAACACTGCACCCAAGCCAAATCCACTAGCATCAGTGTATACAACTAATTCTTCATTTCCATGAGGTACCTTTAAAATTGGAGCATTCACCAATGCCTCCTTCAACTGTTCAAAAGACTTCTCACATTTTTCTGACCAAACAAAAGCTTGGTTCTTCCTGGTTAGGTTAGTAAGTGGTGTAGAAATTTTTGAAAAATCTTTTATAAATCTCCTATAATATCCTGCCATCCCCATAAATGATCTCACTTCACTCATAGTGCTAGGCCTCTTCCATGCTTGAATAGCCACTACTTTATTAGGGTTTACAGAAATCCCTTTGGTAGAAATGACCTGGCCAAGGAAATGTACTTCCTCTTTCCAAAATGCACATTTTGAAAATTTTGCCTTTAGATCTTTTTCCCTCAATCTAGACAAAATCAGGTGCAAATGATTTTTATGTTCTTCCACTGTTTTGGAATAAATTAAAATGTCATCTATAAAAATAAGCACAAATTTGTCTAAATAATCTCTAAAGGTTCTGTTCATTAAATCCACAAAGTATGATGGTGCATTAGTCAAACCAAATGGCATAACCAGAAATTCATACAACCCATACCTGGTGTTAAAGGCAGTGTACTTAACACTTGACTCCTCCACCTTTATTTGATGAAAACCAGTTGCTAAATCTAGTCTAGAGAACACTCTTGCCCCAGCTAATTGATAAAAAAGATCATCTATTCTTGGCAATGGGTATTTATTTTTAATAGTTACTTTGTTTAATTCTCTATAATCTATACAGAGTCTTAAGGAACCATCTTGTTTCTTAACAAATACCACTGGTGCTCCCCAGCAAGAATTACTTGGTCTTATAAAACCCTTTTCTTCCAATTCCTCTAACTGTTTCTTTAATTCTTTTAGTTCATTTGGCCCCATTCTAGTTGGCTTTTTAATCACTGGGCTTGCTCCAGGAACTAGATTGATTTGAAACTCTACTGGTCTATGGTGTGGATCACCCTTAACCTCCCCAAACACATCCAAGTATTCATTGACTATGGGAATTTCTTCAATAGTAAGTTCACTGAAATCTTTCTCCAAGTCAAATAAATGATATAATTTCCTTTATTTAGCCACTTCACATAAAATTATGATTCTCTGGCCCCTAAGATTTTGCAATGATATGGTGGATGATTCTAAGTTAATTATGGCTTTAAATTGCCTTAACCAGTCTACCCCCAATATAACACCTATATTTGGGTAGTTCAAGACATATAAATTGGAGATAAACGTATCTCCTCCTATGTTTAATTCCACATCCACACAAATCATATTTAAAACAATAGAACTTCCCAGAGGACTTTGTATATGCAATGGGGTTTCAACCAATATGCAATTCAATTTTAGCATTTTAACTAGTTTATAGGAAATCAAAGAGTGAGTTGCCCCAGTATCATATACTACTGCTATGGGTATGGTACCAATAAGTAATGTACCTTCCACTTGGCTATGGTTTTCTACATTAATCTCCACTGTGGATTTGCCTTTGCTTTCCAAATTTGCCAATTTTCCCTACTGTTTATACTCAGGAAAATTCCTCTTCATATGCCCCTCTTTCCCACATAGATAGCACTTGAAAGCTCCTCCTTTCAATTCTGGGCACCTTGGCTTGATATGTCCTTCCTTTCCACATTGATGACACACAATTTTCTTCTTGGTTTCCTTAGCTTTGACATCTCCAGTGCCTTTATTACTAGCCTCTTCTTTCTTCTTATCATAAGGGTGATATCTCCCCTTACCCTTCTTAGTGTTCTTAAAATTTCTGAACTTTTCCCTCTCCTTGTCATGCTGCTCTAACCTCAAAGCCAAATCTATTACTTGATCAAATGTCCTGTCAGCATAAGGTAACATGGCTCTGCTAAGTCCTGGGTTCAAACCTTTAATGTATCTATCATTTTTGGATGCTTCATCTGCCACTAGCATTGCTCCATATGTGGAAAGCCCCTCAAATTTTTGAGTGTATTCAGTGACACTCAAAGTTCCTTGCTTGAGTCTAATAAATTCTTCTAGTAAAGTGGTCTTAGCTGATGCTGGTACAAATCTTGCTTCCAACATCTCCTTGAATAGATTCCAAGTGATTTCATTCTCATTTCTCCCTGTAATGATTACTTCCCACCAGCTTAAAGCTGCTCCTTTCAGCTGTCTTGAAGACACTTGCCTCTTCCTTTGATCATCAAGCTGCATGTCATTGAAAATCCTATCCAATGTTCTCAACCATGCTTGAATTTCCATAATACTCTTTGTCCCTTCAAAGCTTTTGCCCCCTAAATGAGTATAAGTCTTGAGTAATTTGGAGAGCTCTTCATGGGAATTTTCTTGCCTTTGTCCTACCCCATCCCTAAATGCTCTCACCAAATCTTGCAGATTGACCATTGGTGGTGCATTGGAGGATCCAGCTCCCTGATTTGGTGGTCTTCCTACCATAGTTTGCTAGTAATAATTTACATAGCTGGTTAGTTTTTTTTTAACTCAAACTTGATCATCCAGTGATCAATTCCTACAAAATATTTTACTTATACTTTGTTTCTTAAGTTTTTAATTTCTTAGAAGGATTTGGTGTTAATTTTCAACTATGTTTTAGTAACATAGCTCTAATACCAAATGAAATGACCCTCTCTTTTATACCTTAATTTGTAAGGATTTTTTTTACATAGATATATATATATATATATATTTATTATCACATATATACATATATATATTTCTGAAGCCTAGAGTCATTTTTTTTCTATCAAACAACATATATCCAGGATCAAAATCCTAACCAATATAAATATATCAGTATATACATCAGGATATGCACATACATGTGATGATGCATGTGCCTCTCTTGTTTGAATCAGAGTTCTGGAAAACAAGAGGATAATTTGATTGATTAAGTTTAATCAATCCACACATAGTTCAATTCAATATATATACAATAAAATTCCATCCATATATGTATCAATATATATATATATATATATATTTTAAACTCCTGATTCCTTGCTAAATTCTCTATGGAGTATATTTCCTAGAAACCAGATAATTGTGTTATGATTATCTATAAATTAATGGTGTTGTGTTTGTGCTCTGGAAAATGATAAAAGTTTCTATCATTATCTATGTTTAATTTTTCTTATAAAATCTGCCTAGAGTACAATCTCTTTTCTGGAATATTTTAAAGTGAGGTATCATATTTCAAAAGCTTGATTCTTTGATGCCAGTATGCTTAAACTAAATGAAATGCAAACTTGGGTGGGTTTCCTGTAACCATGGGTATCTCAAAACATGGTTCAACCATGCTCTTTGTTCTGGTGTAACCCATAGGGTCTTAAAAATGCATTTTGATCAAAATGGACTGGAATTCAGATTCATGTTGAAAATACAAAGGTAATAGGTGTGTTAATTTCTGTACAAAATATGTTTAAATGTGCATATAACTGCAACTATTTTGGATCTTGCTTTCAGCTCCCTTATTACAGATTCTTCCTTTATTTGAAAATAAGATATAAAAACATTTGTGTAGAACAAGTTGTATTTTGGAAACCTTACAAACACATAATTACATTCTCCCTATGCTTATCAATTCTTGTATACATATGTCATGGTAGAAAAATAAAACCATTTAGTTTACTGAGACTCAATTATCCAGATTTCCCAAAACTTAACCCTTTTCAAAGACTCAAGATTGACTAATACATTTATAAAGTGTAACCATCCTATTTATCATGGTATTCTTACTCACTTCACTTACAAAATTTAGATTAACTTCCTCAACATGTCAGATAATATCCAGATTTACAGATTTCCAGTTACAAGTCAATTTCCTTAGCAAATCACTTAGCAAAATATTCATCCAACATTTAGTACTTAATACAAGTTACAATTTAAAAGTATCAATACATGCAGATTTCATCATTAGCTCTTATCTAATTAATTTTTAGCATGCTATAATCTTCTTCTCAAAGCCTTGCTCCTACTCCTACTTAGTTGCTGCAGTCCCTGAAAATGCATTTGAAGCTGCCCCATTTTTAAATGAGACACCCCATATGCCATTAACACACTAGGGTCAGACACATGTCTGGTATGAGAAAATCCACTAAAATAATTTGTTAATCAAGTTAAAGTTGAAACATGTATATATGTATATAACTCTGCCTTTTGAAAACAAGTAATTCATGTGTACATGTTCTGTGTCAGTGTGCAGGTGCACACTTAAGTCTGCCTTTCCAAAAACCTCCAGAAGATATGGTACATTCATACGTTCATATAATTCAATCATAAATCAAATAAACATCCATACAAAACAGGGAAATCACTAAAATGAACTAAATCATTTATTCACTATTTAGATTTCATTCCAGGAAGACTCTAGTTCCTCTTTATATCAACTTCTCCTACATTGATATATTTATCTCTCTTGGTCTCATCTGCAATTAATTGAATCAATGGACACACTGTAATGGACTAATTCACTCCATTACACAAAGATCTCAGGACTTAAACAAGCCATGTGTCAACTTGTATTTACTCAAGAAAACAAGTCATTCCTGCAGTGTTCTTGACCCCCATTTCCTAATCAGGTTTTTAGTTAATAATAACTCTCTTGATTTTTCATGACTAAACCATTCAGTGATTCATTTCACTAACATAACATCTATATCATGGAATCTCATGTTGTTCATAACCAAACATATACAAACAGGAAAACAAACATTGGTGTCTATTCAAATAAGGTTCTACATGTATATATATTCTGGTATTTTAAAAGGGGTATAGGCAACTAATATTGGCTTATGGATTTTGAGAGAGGTTTCCCTTTTGCAAACATCCGTGCTTGAGTTGAACTCAGAATGACCAAGTTTCACTGAATCACAAAATTTGTTAGCTATGTGTATGAACATTTTTTTTAATATTTTCATTGAATCAGGAGCATCAGCACATAGGCAACCCTATTGCACCCCTAATTCCTTTTTGTCTCAAGCCTCAGCACTTATACATGAGTATATTGCAGCTCAACATGTTTACATTTTTCTGGGTTGAGCCAAAACCAATACTACTTTCCTATATTCAACATTTTATTTTCTGGGTATTTACTTATGTTTCTAAACATTAACTTATCAGAGAGATCTGGGTTTATAAAACACATATGTACTAATAATACTTAGAACTTTCATATGATAAAACAAGTAGAACAACCAAAAAGAATCAAAACATTTTCAGCTCTAAAATCACAGATAGACAATCACATATGAAAATACATTTTCAAGAAAAATTAACTTATAACTGGCTGCCTACATTAGGACTTATTGCCTTAGATTTTGAGTGAGTTTTCTGACCTAGCTCTCTTTCACTTCCTAGTTGATTGGTAAGCTTCTGCCTTCAACCCTTTTCTTCACTTGTATTATATTTATATAATATCTATATATTTTTCTCAAGAGCTATCCAGGAAGAAGAGAAGGTTTCTCATCTTACTGCCTATTTATGCAGGGTTTTCCTTAGGGTTTAAGGTGTTGGCTAAAGTCATTTTTGCCCATCAAAAATCATGCCATTTGCATTTAGTTTTTAAACCCAAAATCTTACCCTCCCCCGGCTGGAGTTTGTGAAGAGATAGTGGTTATATTCTTTTAGTTATTTTCAGAAATTTAGCTTTTCCAGAAAATACTTTTCCTCTTGTCTACTATCATGCTAAAAGTGTGACTTGATTTTATTATTTATCAAATATTCTTCCTAATTCTGTCTATACAAAACATTTCTCTGTTTTATCTTATTTTTTTTCTATTTTTAGCTTTCATTTAAATAGTATGTACTTCCTTTATTTATTTATAAGAGGATTACTCCTTTTTATATCTTCATTCTTTTTCTTTCTGCCTATAATTTAAAATATGTTTGTATATTTTTTTCTACTGATTTGCACTCAAGTATTTTATTAACATATATATATATATATATAAGTCTTACTGAAATAATTAGTACACCCATATATATATTTATACATTATTTTGTACTGACACACATGTACATGTACACCCAAAATACTCAGTAGCATTCCATATATATATATATTTATGCATATAGCTTTTAAGGATTTAATCTATATATAATATTTCCATACACATCAACATGTGTTCATTCTTAGCATTCAGGAATTTAGCTTTAGTTCATGTGTATTTCCTGTGCACACATGTACACACATACAGATACACCATCTCAAGCCATCTTAATTCCCCTTTAAAATTGATTTAAAAATTATTTTAAACTTATTTATTTTTTTCAAAATGAATCCCTGAAAATCTTGGGTCATTACATATACAAAGGGTCATCCGCTCTTACACAGGAACGTAATAGGGTCTCATTCGCTCCAATAGGCGGGAATATATCCAAACCAGCTAATATATATAGTATATCATCCAAACAAGCAAAAACATCATAAATAAAATTATTCCCACTTATATAAAAATATAAGCAGGCCAGAGAGGTGAGTTAACTCACAAAAATGCCAGAAATCGCCAAAGCGCTCCGGTTTGAATTAAAATTGAACGGTCATTCAATTTAACTCAAAATTCCTACTAGCTCCGAATTCGTCCAATCCAACTCCATAGCGTAGAATACAACTTGTCTTGCTTGAAACAAACCTCGTACGAACAAGTTCTGAATTATTTAGCATTTGAGATAATTAAAATTTAATTAACTTAATAAACTTTAAATTTGAACTTAACACTATCCTCATCTCCCTCCAGGCTACAGATACCCACATGCAGGATATATAATTTTTTTCATTCGTTCGAAATCGAACACGCGCACCACCAACGAACCGCCGAACCCATGACCTGCAGATGAACGCGGGTCGAATTTGACCGCCTCGGCTAGTCGTTCGATTATTCAACCATACACTAGCTTCGTATGGTTATGCTCTACATTTCTCTAGTTGAAGTCGAAGGATGATTCGGCTCCTAGAGGCTCTGATCGTTGTCGATCGTTGGATGGATTTACTTTAATGGCGGCTGAGAACAAAACTAGGGTTTGGTTAGCAAATGAACGAAAGTTGAGGGCTATTTATAGAAAATAAACTCAACACTATTCATCCATGAAAATTCTGTACTCCAAATGAAGCGTGCCGCCTGGCATTCTATATTTTATACCCATATTCTGAACACAATGGAATATGTATCAGGAGCCAATTCCACCACAGACAGAAGATAGCTTTTCAAAATCAAATTATTATAATTAAATTCCTTTTAATTAAATTCTACGCGTTTCGAACTCGCACGATCAAACGGTAAGTCCAATCGACATGAAATTCAACAGCGTACTATAATTTACTATTACAGATCCAATAAAACTGGTTTCGTTGAAATCTGAGATAGTGCCAAAAATGACTATTTTTACACGTTATTTAAAACGAGTAATTTCCAATTTCAGTTTATTCACTTTTAAATTAAAATTAAAAGTTTGCTCTCTTCATTCTAATTCAAATAGAATTTAAATCAACTTTAGAAATCATTTTCATTCATTTTAAATTCAAGATTCAATTATTTAAACAATTCCAAATATTAAATTTAATAATTTAATTATCAATAAATTGCTATATTTGAAATATAAGTTATTTAATTATAAAATTAACTTTCAATATTTAAAATCAATTAAATATTCCAATTTCAATATTGAAAGTTAATTTAATATTTAAAATCAATTAAAAGTTAATTTCAACTAATATTTCAATATTTAAAATCAATTAAATTAACTTATAGTATAGGCTTCATAGGTATAACTAAGATCAAAATGGATTTTTTTTTTGAAATTCATCCATTTAATGCGCTTCCGACTGACCCGGTTCCAACAATGGTATCAAAGCCCAATAGTCCATGTAGTCTAAATTAGCCATGTTACGGATAACCAATTAAGCTTACCTATTTAGTAGGGTGTCTAGAAAAGTATTGTTTATGTTGGGTTTGGGTAATCAAGTATCCTGCTCTACCTGTCTAGCGGCCTAGCCTGAAAGGTGAAGTGAACCCAAAGGTTATCCCTATTAGTAAAGGCCCCATTTGAATTTGGGCGTTAGGCTAATTTTCAAAATCTATTTTGAAATCAAAATGAACTTTTAAATTTAAAAGTTACGTTTAAAATGTGAAGTATATTATAAATGTTATAATATGATATTCAAAATTGTTACAAAAATTTATAAATTAATTTTGAAAAATAATTAATTGATAATTGGTTTAATGAATTAATTAAATATTAATTAATTTTATTATATATATAACATATATATGGATATACGTTACATTATCTTGAAATGTTTAAGGTGGTGTAAGTATATATGAAAATTTTGAAATTAAAATAATTAGCTAAAATTGTTTAATTAAATAGTTAACTAAATGATAATTGATAAACAATATAATACACATATGTAATGATATATATGTATAACTATAAATATCGTATTATCCATATTCAATATAAAATGTTTATTTAGATAATATAAAATTAATCAATTAAGGTTTACTTAATAATATTAATATAAGATTATACATAAGAGTATCATGTAAGTTAATTAAATTATAAAAGTTGTATGATAATTAAAACTTATATAATATGAATCTATAATAAAAGGTGGAACAATAAGAATCTCTAATTAAATTTAAGGAATAAATATGTGTATATATATATTATGTATACCGTGATTTCAGATGTGTCCGACACTTGATTCATATGGGTATTCCAAAAAAATACATTATTCCATACGTCGATTAGTCAATTAAATATATTAAAGATTACGAATATGTAATATAAAGTTGTCCTCTACCATTTACATATTAAAATTACTTGCATACTCCTCTATTTTCGGTATTCCTCAAGCTAAGAATCTTATGTATAGTACTATTAATATATTGAATAGACGAGGTAAGATATATGTACGTATTTATTGATATTTCTCAAGGTACGTACATTTATACTTAGGCCGTTGCGAAATGGGTTAGGAATTGTATATGATACAATCGATAATGTGTTATCTACCATTTGCGGGAATATGATTTGTTGATATTCCTCAGGGTCAAAATCTGAAGACAGACGAGTCCTAGCACCCACTAATGAAGGCGAAAGACTTTTAATTTTCATCGTAGGGTTTATAGAAACATAAAAGACTAATGGGAGCTTATTTGTAAAAGTAAAATGTAATGTATAACCATACTAATAATCCAAGAACATCTACTAGGAAAATATACCAATCTACTAAGTTAAAATTTATAGAAAATGTCTACACCCAAGTTGTTTTCTGAAAATGACAAACTTACTGGACCCACCTACTTTGGCTAGCTAAGAGCGATAAAGATATCATTAACTTATGGACATCTTTGATAGTCGATAACTACATGTGCAAATGAACAACTCGTTGATGATGCAAACCCCAAACTAAGATTTATTTATGAAAAATATGTTTCAGACTTAGAAATTACCAAGGATTTCGTGTTGTCCACGTTAGACAATTCGTTGTAGCGGCAGCAGGAAAACATGTCTGTTCATGAGATTTTTGACAGTCTCAAAGCTCTATTTGATGAACAGTCCCTTTTCGCAAGGTATGTACTTATGAAAAAACTGTTCAATACCAAAATGACAAAGTAATGGATAGTGGATGCATACATTCTAATAATGAAAGGTTATATTGATAGGCTTGCATAGTTAGACGTAGCAATAAGCAACGAGATGAAAGTAGACTTGATCATTGGGTCTGTACTTGTTGTACTTCATCCGAGAATCAAGGGGTTGTACTTGCTGTTAAGGGGAATGCATCATCTTTGAAAGGTTCAAAGAAGCAAAAAAGTGTTAAATAGAAAAATAAGAAGACTATTGTTGCTGACAAAGGTGATTGTCATCAGTGTCACAAGAAGGTTCCATAGGAACGGAATTATCTGGAGTACTTAAAGATTTTCAAAGAGAAGAAACAAAATGGTTCTTCTACTCCATCGGTTATATTTACGATTCAAAATTACTTTGCTGTCTATAAATTATCTAGAGTTTAGATACTAGATCTAGAACCCACATCCACGTCATGTTGCAGAGAGGGAAATGAGATTTCAAGTTGCTGAAGGATCTTCGGTAGATGCAACGATAGTCGGAGATTATCGTTTAACTCTACCAAATGGATTAATTTTAATATATTAAATAATTGCTATTATGTTAAAGACTTTATTTGTGATATTATTTATGTGTCTAGATTTTCTGAGACTGGTTATATATTTCACTATGCTAATAATGTTATGAACATTATGTTGAATCGAAATAAAGTTTGTGATGGTATTTTAGATAATGACATTTATCCGGTTAACACTAATTATTTTGTGGTGTGAGTAATTATTCTAAAGTTTACGTAAACAAAAACTATTATTAGCATTGTAGGCTAGGTCATACAAGTGAGAAACGACTATACAAATTGAAAAATGAAGGTTTCTTACTGTCGTTTGATTCTGTATCATTTGATACATGTGAGTTGTGTATCAAGGGAAAAATGACCAAGCACCCATTTAGTGGAAGCAATGAAAGAGCAAATGAACTCTTGGGTCTCATTCATAGTGTTGTATGCGTCCCAATGCCTATAGTTACCAAAGATAATTCTTTGTATTTCGTAACCTTTACAGATGATTTTTCGAGAATAGGATATATGTATCTTATGAAGAACAAATTATATGTCTGTGAGAAATTCATTGAATATGAAAGTGAGGTTGAAAATCAGATAAACCTTAAGATTAGAATACTTCAATCCAATCAAGGAGGTAAGTACATTAGACAAGAGATCCAACAATACTTAAAAGATAATGGGATATCTCTCAGGTTTCTCCATCGTATACTCTGCAACATAACAATGTTTTAGAGCGAAGAAACCAAACCTTATTGGATATGATTCATTCCATGATGGGTAAGGATGAGTTGCCTCTATCCTATCGGGGATATGCCTTAGAAACTGCAGCGCATATGTTGAATTAGAAACCCATGAAATCTATGCCTAAAATGCCATTTGAGGTATGGCATGAAAAGCAAGCCAACGCCAAACATTTGAAGGTATGGGGTCGTCCAACTTATGTTAAGAACGCTGGTCCAAATAAACTTGAGGCAAGGTCGGTCTTGTGTAAACAATTGGGATATCCTAAGAACTCCGTACGATATATTTTCTACAACACTGAGGAACATAAGGTTGTTATTTGTAACAATCCGCACCTTAATGGGCCTGAATTTCGACAAAAATCAAAACCCAAGTCCATTAGGGTGCAGATCGTTGGTTTTGGTAACCTATAATAAATACAAGTACATCAGAGATTGATTAAACTAAACTTACAGTGGAATAGAAAATATAATATGCTATAAATACTGACTGAGGCTACTACCTCGGAATCAATGGTATTTCTTAGATATCCAATGGCCTTGTCAATATCGAGCATGAATAAGAAGACTTCTCCATCGTAATTGGAATTCAGTTATGAGTTAATGAATATGCTCAATTCTAGCATTCCATAATTAATCTTAGAATTTAAAACTTACTTCCTTATCTTTATTTATTCATTTATTCTAAAACGACGACAAACTAACCTATTTATAAATTTTAGCTTTTTAAGGAATAGGAATAATGACCCCTGATTTCACAACAACCTTAGCCCTTCCTTCGCTTGCTAAAACTTATAGTATAAACTTCCAGTCTTACATTGCATTTACCATTGGTTAAGTGTCTTTATGAGATTTCCATATACTATTTCTTCCAAATACACATACAAGAGCGGTTTATATATCCAGAAACACAGCATAATGAATAAAGAGGAATAATTCTCATAATATCGTACGTATCTTTTTATACAAGAGACAACCAATGGTTACATCTCAAACAACCTAAACAAAATAAAAAGAACAAATGCTGGAAGGGAAATGATAATAACAACACTACAAGACCTAAGGTACTAACTTAATAACAACACTACAATGATCCCGATCCTCTACGGGAACTTGAGGCATTGTCGCGACCCCAGAATGGGCATAACATAGTAGCTATGCACTCAATCTCTCGGCTTTAGTGCTGCTGCTCAGCTTGAATCTCTTGGATCTCTACTTTGACTTGACGAATAGCAGCTAGCTTGGGGTTCTAGCATCCCCTAATGCCCTGCCCTTACTCTATCTCCTGCTGTGGCCGCTCTTCTATTACCAGTGGCTTAGTGATTCCCATCTTTCTGAGAGAGGTTCCATCGAATGCAGGAGGTACCTTCTTCTTGATTGGCTCTCCAGGGAGGTTCACTTTGTTTTGCATAAAGATACGAGTAAAGAGATGGAAATATGGAAAGTAGCTCCAAGGAGTTCCAACTCTAGGACTAATGCAGTTGCTCATGATAGCATGAACCCAATTGACAGCCATACCACCTATGATGGAGTAGGTGGCCTTATGCACCAATGGATAAATCAAATCAAAGCTTGCCATCTTCGTAATGATGTTTAGTTGAACTATGTGAATGATGAGGCGGGCTGTAGGTCGCAAATTGTCTGAACTCTAGACACTGATATCCCCTGAAAAGATTCATTGCAAAATCTTCGGATCAGTCATCTCGACATCATCCAAATTCGCTCCCTCTACGACGATCCCTAAAATATCATCGAAATTGTCGATAGACAAATTGATCTCAACTCCCTTTACTTCCAACCGAAGATTGCTGATGCTTTCATCAAAATTTTGTGCCAGATTAGCGTCATATAGACAGATGTAGCGTAGGAAGCATTCCCGCTCAAAAGTATCATAGCAGAGGATCAATGATAATCTCCAAATCCTACCTCCATGAACAATTCCTCGAGTCTTAAGGCAGCGAAATCTCCAAATTTGATTGTCCGTCCTTGGAGAAAGGTGAAATTTGCCGAGGCAAAGTAAATGGATTTTTTTTATCACTCCGGTCGAGCCAAGCGATCTCTCGAGGAGTGAGACCTGGAGGGCATGAGGAAGAACTGGAGGTTTTAGGTGGTGCCATGGACTGAGTGGAGGTCGGAGAGGGGTGAATGGGTTCAGATCTGGAATGGTGGCGGGACTAGATCTGGCATGCAAAAATTGGCTTGTGGGAAGGGAAAATAAGCTCAGTCGCTGCTTGATGGGAGGTTTCAGTGGCGTCGCCTGATGTGGAGGAGAGAGAAGACGACAGTTGATTTGGGAGAGGAGGAAGTTAGGCTCGGTGCTTGAGAGGAGGGGGACAATGGAAAAATGAGGCAGTTGGAGCTTGGACGTGACTATATGTCTTAATCTAGGTTCAGGTCGCACCTCAACTCATTAACCGATCGGCCACCTTAGGGCTACCGATCAACCGTGACCAGTCGACCATTAAGGGTCGACCAGTTGTCGAATTTCAAGCACAGGTTGAACTTGGACACTATTCGGGCTAGGTTAATTAATAACAACAACAACAATTATCATTTCACGTCATTTTCTTCGATCCGACACGATCTAAAAAATTCCTTTCCTCTTCACGACGGTGCCTTAGCTTATCGTTTAGCTCTTTGAACCTATTCCTAAATTATTCGTAGTGTTCCTTAACTCATATTGTTTCTGCCATCAACAACTTCAAAAACCCAAAAATATTCCAGCTACTATTCTCAGTATTATTTTTGTACGAGAATATTCCTCATATTCTTTGGTGGCATTCAACACACTCCTAACTGCATACCTCAATAAAATTAAATGTCATTTCTATTTTATCCACCCTTTAAAAAGAGAAAAATTTGAAAACTTCCAATTTCCATAAACAGGAAAAATCATCGAGGTATACATATGCTTAATTCAGTTTGTTTCAAAAATGAGAAACTCTTTTCCGCCCAAAAACTTCTTAAAAGCCAAAAATCAAGCTTTTAATTTACTATATATATATTTAATAACTTGAAAACTTATTCATTTTAAATCAAGTCTTTTCATCATAGCCAAATGAAATTCCAATTCTTACCTTTCAAAATAATAGACCCTTTGGAAAAACCAACTTAAACGTTTTAAGGCATTTTTCAAAATATTTTATCAAATTCTCTCTTTTGGGGTTAGACTAAGAAATGGATTTTTACTCTTATTAATAAAAATATGGTTCCTCATCTTGTGGTAATTGATGATCATTCTCTACGAGAACTTGCCTTCGGATGTTTATGACAAATAGACTCTTATTTCCCACTTGTTTGGATAAAATATGCATCTTCAACTGCCATTCCGTCAAAATCCACAGTCATATGGTAGCAATATCTCAACAATCAAGTCAAACACCATCTAGCCTTCAATGTCCTTCCATATGTCATGCTCATGCTCTCTTAGGTTAACGCGTATCGTGCAGCCAACACTCCGTAGGGTAATCGGGGTAGGTGCGAATTTTTTTCCTTACTCATAGTCGCATCGTCCTTCTTTTCGGAATATGGTCGCAACTATTCCATAGTTGGAATTTATAGAGTTCAGCGTATAATATTTATAGCTAGAAAAATCTAAATACATACTATCAGAGTATCCTTATCCCTATGGTCGACTAACTTCGCTCTAATGCTAAATGCAACAACCCACACCTTAATGGGCTCAAATTTCGACAAAAATGAAACCTAAATCCATTAGGGTAAAGATCATTGGTTTTGGTAAGCTGTAATAAACATAAGTATATCATGGATCGATTAAACTAAACTCACAGTGTAATAGAAAATATAATATGATATAAGTACTGATTGAGGCTAGTACCTCTGATTAATGGTATTCCTTGGACATCCAATTTCCTTGTCAGTACGGAGCATGGATAAGAAGACTTCTCCATCAACCGTACTGTCTTGCTCCAGTGACCTATTTTTCTAAATCTATCCTATGGGTTGTAAAGAGCAAGAGGTCAGAACAACATTCCGATGATTGGAAAATTTCATACTTTATCCACAACATAATTTACACCATTTGGTTTCCATTTAAATGTTATGTTTACGATTTATGGCTAACCCATTTCATTTAATGCATGTGCATACGATATATCCACCTTAACCTTTCCCATGGTATGCTATACATACATATGCCAATGCACATATATACATTCTAATCATTCTCTACCAAAACTCCAACCACTTAATACTTCTTAACTATGAAGTGGGCCTTACACATCGTCATCCTATTCTATTGGTCCTAGCTATAGAGACCGATGACCCATATATACGACCTTACTATATAATTTAATTTATTTGTCATATTATTGTCGCCATTTAAAGACTCATCTAAGGGTTAAGTAGCCCACCTCCAGTAAAAAAAATTTTCAACTATCTTTATCATGAGGTCCATGCGTATCCTATATGAATTCAACACTAGTAGGAAGCAAAATCCGTTAGGGAGTAGCCCAAGTCTTTATTATCGCTTGTTTGGGATCGCTGGGCGTCCAAGCCTATATGCCAAACTTACTACTAAATATTGATACCAACTACTGACATAGCCTGGTGACCCTCCACTGTTGATATCCCATTTTAGACTATCCTAAGTAAGTAAAGGAAAATACCCCTTTGGTTACTTACTATCTCTTATTGGATACGAAGCAGACCCTATTTCCCAAAATGTACAGGGCCATTTAATACTTCAAATCCGATGTGAACCTTTAGATATACTTTCCCCTAATCTATCCAAAACGTGATTCCCTTTCCCGCTAAGGTAGGAGATGTCTCATATCAGTAGTAAGTGTACACTATTATTAGTAGTCTCTGAGTGAAGGGGCTGACTTCTGTTGTGTAACTATACTAACCTCGTATCCCAACCTACTAAATCAAATTAATTACTGTAAACTTTAATATTGGGAAAAGCCCACTAATCTCTATTTGCATATTTAAGGCTATATAATTTACTCTAGTGACAATCATACTGCCTTAAAATATTCAATTACTACCTAACTTTTTATTTACTGTTTTTATAAATGTCAACTTGTCCGTAATAGATGACTATTTTCTTAACCGGACATTTCCTAAGACATTTATTTACTCAGATTTTGCCTAGTATTCCTTCTTTATCCCTCCATATTTATTATCCTAACAATCTCATTTATTAGTCCCTTTGATCCATTTATACCCTATTTAACTCTTATCTAAATTTGTTCCACATTTGTTACCTATTTATTTGGAGTTACAGTATTTCCATCTTTATTTACCAACCTTATTATTCGTGGCCCAATTTACTCTAACTTTCTTATTATACTTAATGCGAATATTACGCATAAATCATCATATAAGTTAAGTTTTCATTTTAATTGATTAGCACGGTTAAATGTGTATATATATTTTTATGAATTATATTTCTAATTAACAATCCCTAACTAAAATATTCTTTTCATATCTTTAATTTGTTGGAACTATATTTCTAAAAATGTTTTCCATTATAATTGCCATAAATTAGCCTAAATTTAGAGGTTTGCTTCATTTGAAATTACAAGCAATGATTTATTTCCTTTTGTATTGAAATAGACAATGTAAATTACAGAAAATAAATCCATACGTTACACATCTCTTTCCTTTATTTATGCATATTCCTTATCGAATCAAACGTTGCACTTTTCTATGTAATTAAGAATATTAAGCAAATTTATAAAAATTAATCAGATAATATTCCCAACAATTAAAATACAGAAAGTTCATATTCCAACATAATTAGGGTACAAATCCAGATTATACTATTATCTTTACCACCGATTATAGATCTGGAATAAATTATACATCTTATCAACATTCGACTCTTAATATCTTGGCGATTGATTACCAGATCTGGGTGTAAACAATATTTCTAATCAAGTTTCCTAAATTTCAGAATATGTAGGCAATGTATTATACGTTTAATTCGAGCCTACAACTCTTAGATCTTTATTTTGGCATAATAATCAAATGAAAATTCAACAAAATAAATTTCAATGTTATAAACAAATTACATAGTTTCACACTCACCTTTTAGAGCGTTTCAAATATCCAGATCTGTATTTTATTTCTTGATTCAACTTCATCTCCTTTTTGTTCCAAGAAATATGTATAAAAGGGTATATACATACTATTAAAATTATAGAACTGAGAAGATAAGAGGAATATAGATTTGTTATATTGAAATTTACCTTGTTATTTGCGCAACGCTAATCCGCTCCTTCTCTTCTTCTATTTATTTCCTCCTCTTCTCCAATTTTTATAAATACAAACTATATTAAAGTTAGGAGGAATAGTGGAGAAGTGGAAATGGCAGAGCTTCACTACCCAAGATTAGAAAATATGAGAAGAGAAGGGAGGGGTTATGACTGTATTTATAGGCACTCAAATCAATCGTAACTGTTGGATTAAAAATATTAAATCTGGGCCGTTAGATCGAGGCTCAAACCCTTGCCGCCAGGATTCGACCGATCGACTGCAACACTATGAGCAATTGACCATTACTGGTGGAATGACCCTTGGAGGGGGGTCGACCGGTAGGTCCTGGTTAACTTGTTATATATGTTAATATTTTATAGTTTAATTATTTTTGTTCCAATTTCGTTAAACATCCGTAACTTCTTCGTTTGCGCTCCAGTCGCGAAACTCCAAATATGAAAGTTGCTCAGGAAATCGCAACGAGCACAATGATGCAAGTTTCTTTGCCAAATTCCATCATTTTCTCAAATTCCACATTTGGACCCTAATTAATTATTAACCTAAATTTTATGTGGTGTTACATTATTTGTCAACATGCTGTTTTCTAGAAAAGGTATTTCCGTCGAAGGAAATTAGTAGTGAAGTTGTGGAATTGGATGAGGTCCGAGAGTCTAACATAGAGACCAAACCAGTAGGTTAAACAAATTCACCCATATATGAAACCATGCAACCTATTAGAAGGTCTAGTAGGGAATATCGCACACCGGAGAGACGCTACGGTTTTCTCGTGGATAGAAGGAAAGAGGACCACGTCATATATGATGATGATCCTCCATCATTCCCATAAGTACTATAGAGTAAAAACTCTGCCCTTTGGCTTGGTGCGATGAAGTCTGAAATGGATTCTGTGTATGAAAAAAAGTATGGACTATGGCTGATATATCTGAAGGAATTAAACCCATCAGCTGCAAATGGATTTTTAAGAAAAAACTAAATATAGATGGACAAGTGGAGACTTACAAAGCAAGGCTAGTTATGAAAGGATTTAATCAATTCCAAGGAGTTGATTATGATGAAACCTCTTTACCTGTAGCAATGCTTAAGTCCATTTGGATAATCCTAGGTATTGCTACATTCTATGACCATGAAATATGGCAAATGGATGTAAAGACGACATTTCTAAATAGTGATTTGGAAGGGACCGTTTATATGTTGCAGCTCAAGGGCTTCGAGTTCAGTGGAAGTTAGGGAAAGGCTTGCAAGTTGTTAAAGTCCATATATTGACTTAAACAAGCTTCAACGAGTTGGAATAAGTGTTTTGATAAAGTAATCAAACAGTTTGGTTTTTATCAAAACAGAGACGAAGTATGCATACTGAAAGGAATATAGAAATGCTATCGTATTCTTAGTGTTATACATAATTAATCTTCTATTGATTGGCAATGACATTTCACAAATGCAATAAATAAAATCTTGGCTTTTCAAGAACTTCTCCACGAAGGATTTAGGGGAAGCAGCCTATATACTAGGTATAAATATTTATAGAGATAGATCTAAGAGGCTATTGAGATTGTCCCAATCCTTATACATGGATACCATACTGAAAAGGTTTAGTATGGAGAATTCCAAGCGTGCAAATGTTCCAACAAAATCTGGGTTCATCCTTTCTAAGAAGGACACTCCTTAAACTGATGAGGAGAAGGACCGAATGAAAAGGATACTATATGCTTCCGTAATGGGTTCCATAATGTACGATGTGCTATGTACTGGATCGGATGTGGAATATACATTAGGATGTGTAAGCCGATACCATTCTAATCCTAGAGAAAAGCATTGACAGTTGTAAAATGTATACTAAAATATTTGAGAAATACTAGGGACTTATTCCTAATATATGGGAATGGAGACCTCCTTATGATGGTGTATATCGACTCTAGCTTTCAGAGTGATATCGACAATAGTAAATTAGGCCTGTCAACAGATGTTTTCGAATGTGGATAGTGCTATATCCGCATCCGCATCCGCATCTGCATCCGCATCCGCATCCGAAATTATTTTCAGATATCGGATATTCGCATCCATGGATACGGACGGATATCAGATAATTATCCTAACCGCTAACGACCGATAAATCAAGAATTATAAAAAGAAATTTTAGTTTAACATAAATATTTTACAATCCCATTGATTGTAAAAGTGCTAAAAACTAACAAATATGATGATAATAAATATTTTGGAGAAGGTAATAGGCATTAAATGCATATAATATAAACTACTAACTTAATAAAATAATAAATGAATATCTTTCAATGCATTAAAATACACATAATTTGAACTATAATCTTGACAAAAACCGGATGGATAATTTTCGAACGTGGATGTCTTCGCATCTGCATCCTTTTTTTCGAATATCGGATATTTATCCGCTTTTCGGATGTAGATGCAGACGAATTTAAGATTTTTTTGGGTATCCATAGACAGCCTTAAGTAAATAAGTTTTAGGTTATGTCTTTGCTATAAATGGTGGGGCCATCAGTTGGAAAAGTTCCAAACATGAAACAATAGCTAATTCTACAATGGAGGTCGAATACATTACCCTCAACAAAGCGGCTAAAGAAGCAGTCTGGATGCATAAATTTTTAAGTGAGCTAGGAGTGATTCCCGACACAGAGAATCCAATGGCATTATTTAGTGATAACAGTGCAGCAATATAGATTGCGAAGGAGCCTAGAGTTCACAAGAAATCATAACACATTCTTTGAAAGTTCCACCTAATCAGAGAATTCATTGAGAACAGTTCATGATATAAAGGGTAGATACAAAGGACAACATAGCAGATCCATTCACGAGGGGCCTAGCTTTGTCAGTTCTCATCAGGATGATCAAAGGGATGAGATTGAGATTCCATAATTGGCCTCAAGTGTAAGCTGGAGATTGATAGAGTTAAGAGTATGCTCTAGGAGTAATTCTGTAATTTATTGTAAATTACTAACTCTGTGATCAATTCTCATTTACAATAAAAGGTGCTTTCTTTCTATTATATATCTGTTGTAATGTATTATAGTTGATTAATTACTTAGTTTAAATATATTTAATAGAAAATCCTTAAATGGCGTGTTTTTTGATAGTAATTACAAAATGTTGCAATCATGAGTATTTTATCACAGTTTAAATAAACACATCATTTTAAACCTTCCTAGTCAAGATGTATCGAGATTGGATATCGATGCATTCATTAAGATTAGAGTATGTGATACTCTCCAAATGATTGGCAGTGCATTACTCCTGACTGCTAGGAGCACAAAAAAGTTACATACTGATAATTATTTAATAACTAAGAATATACCACTCAAGAGTTTTCAATTGGTTAATATAGCAAAGGTCAAACAAAGAATCATGAATTAATAATGTTGCACATCTCTCTCGACTTGAGAACACCGTTGAACTTCAATAAGAACACTTCACTTTGATTATAATTAAATTATGTCAGGACATCCATTCAATGACTATAGTTGAGTCTGAGTTAAAGCATTGAAGGAAAAACACTAGTCAATAGAGGATTCGTCTTTGTAGTTATAGGTGGTTAGTATCACGGTCAACTATAGTTAACTCAAAGTCAAAATCTCTAGCCAGAGTAATATGGTTAATAATAAAAGTTATTATTGAACTAAGGACATTTTTTTTGGATTTACAAAGTTAAATGTGGACGATGTTGGAATTTTGACCAAAATCAAATTCCAGAAGTCCTAATATGATATAGTTTTGATGAAGAGTTATGTAAATAAACATTACTACTAGGGACGGCTTATAATAAGCAAAATTGTATTTTACCAAATGATGTGTTAGTGATAAACTTAGACAAAGTGTTACACTACTAGCTAAGGTGACATGTGAACATTAATATATTTGAATTGTATAATATCAATCATTAACTGAATTTGCACCTTTGGGTCATACAACCGAAATGATGAATATTTCGAATAAACTACATGATCTAATTAACTTTTAACCAATGAAAATTAATTAAATTAATTAATATTCATAAATATTAATTATTAAATTTTATTTAATCCGTTTGAATGCAATTAGTATATAATAAAGCGTTTGTATAAAAGTTATAAATGCGCCTATCGATATACGATGTTAGTAGAATATCTAAGTTCGATCTAAATAAAATAAATACTAAAAAGGGCTTTAAATAAATAAATTAATATTTGTAAATATTAATTTTAAAAAAATTATTTGATTTTTTAAAAGCATTAGTATTTAATAAAGTGTGTATATAAAAGTTATAAATGCACGTATCGGTATATGATATCGATAGAAAATTTAAATTGGATTAAAATAGAATTAATACCAATTGGATTTTGAAAATATTTGGGCCCAAACCCACATGTGTTGGCTGGCCATTGTATGGAGAAGAGGAGGGGTTTTTGGTTTTGAAATGAAAGAGCAATCTTAATTAAAAGGAGAGGAACCGCCATATCTTAATTACACATTTATTTCCTCCTTTAATTATAATTGGTTATGTCATTATTCTCTTCTCAACAGATCAAACATAACCTAATTTTCATGGTGGAAAGAGTCCCAAAATTCAATGACTTATTCAAACATAATTAAATAAAAATTGGCAGTTATATCTTGATTGTTGCAGATCTAGAGATTGATTTAATGGATCTAGGAATTTTTCCATTATTTAAGGTGTCTCTCTTGGTTACATCTCAAAAGTAATCCTTTGTATTGCTTATATATTGATTCCCATGTTTGCTTGATTCTCCATCTCTTCCTTATATTCATTTGTGTGAATTTGGATTATGATTTGAATATTTTATTTCTTCCCTTTGAATCAATTGTATTCTAATCATATTGTATATTTGAAAATCTCCACGTTGTATTCTTTGTTATTCATATGTTATCAATGATATTAATTTTAGATTCACTATTGTTTCGTATGTTAGTTCATTTTGTGTGACAGCCCGCACCCCAGTGTGCCCGACTTTCCGCTAAATGGAAAACCAAAGTCCACCAAGGTACAGATCGTTGGTTTAGTATCCTGCAAATAAAAAATGCATATCAGCGTACTATCGATATAAACTTACAGTAGAATAGTGAAGTATAATAAAACATATAGTTATTGACTAAGGTTGACTCCTCTGAGTTCAAGTGTCATCTCAGTGTCGAGCATGCATAAGAAAATATGTCCTTCCACTGTTCCCGCCTTGCACTAGTACCTGTCCCTCTAAAGATGGGCAGTTATGAGGAGGGGATCAGAACAATGTGTTGGTGACTGGTAAATTGCACACTTTATACATAACACTAGTTTATGTCGATTGCCTTCCATTGCATGTTATGTCTTTAATTTTACTTAGTTGTCTCGACTCCACGTACACATACGATACACCCTTTCTACCCTAGGTGGACAATAATTACGTGTGTGTGTGTACAAATATGTACCAAAGTCCCCTTTTAGATCAAGATACTATCCCCGCTATTATCTGTAACCCAGAATTTCGTCAGGATCCATCATCAACGCAGTATTACCTTTTCGTCAACGTGCATACCAAGAAACTCCCGTAGTGCCTAATAAACGCATCATAGTTATTTAGCCGTATTCTATTCTTATTTGAAAAACTTCTATAAAAGGTTATCTAGCCTTGCCCCTAACAAACAAACTAGCAAACAACTATGGCAGTGCATGACCTCAACGTGATCTAGTCTAGTAGGAGGTGTAGCCGTTTTGGCATTATCCTTGTCTTTCCGCTGACCACTCAACACTGATGGTGTTCTCGATCTATGCACAACTCATACTCCATAATATGGTATCAATCACGCACTGACATAATGTCGTGCCTCGCTCATCGTCCTATCTAGTCTGCTTAATGCAATCAAGGTAATACTCACTTGTTACTTAATATCCCCTAAAAGGTTGAAGCAGACTTGACTTGTCCTTTGACACTTCGACCAAGGCTGTCATGATCCGAAATCCAGCGTTCGAAAATCGACACCCGTACTTCACTTGTACTCCAATGCCGCAGATTCAATCGTTGAAATTCGACTCGTGCCGGAGCTTATAACATACTAAGTATAACAACACAGCGGAAGAAAGAAATGAATGATACCATATACAACTCCAATGAATACAATATCCAGAATGATATACAACAATGATATCAATATGATACAACAATATCAGAGACAAATAATGATACAGCGGAAAACAGAAGTGATAACTCCAAATGATCCTCAAAAGAGAATGAGTCCAACAACTCCAATATCAGCTCGAACCCCCATCACGTTGCACCAAGAGAAGCAAGGTCAGTCGTGCGTGAACTCCAAAAACTGAACTAGCTGCAAACAGTCTAATGACCCAGACTATCTGAAAAACCCAACTCTAGACTGCCCGTGTGGAAAATTGTGGGCACCCAGAGTTTAGGAAGGGAACAATAAACTCCGGGTTAGTCATGGGACTGGTGTGAGTAACAAAAACAGTTTATCTTTAAACAAACAACAAAGGAATTTTAAACATTGAAATCCGCAATGCTTTTGGAAAATGAAACTACAATAAGACCTCCTACCACACACACAATGCAATCTCAGACTTGGAGGAGATTTCTTCTTATGATAATCAAACATGCTTACTACGAAAAAGAAAACTCTTTTGATATTATTACTAGTGCATAGTGTGAAAACATTTCGAAAATATAATATTAATCTTAGCCAGCATAGGTACCATTATATTATGCCTACTATAGCTGCCGCCTGAGGAAACAGGTTATACAACTGCAATCGTAAAGGGCTCGTATTGTTTCTTTGGATTTTCCAACAAATGGTCAGGCTAAGGAACTTCCTATGCCACATGGAAACGCCTCTGGAGGGACGCCCCAAGAACCACCTGGCTCTCTACCAACACAAGGTCGGTTACCCCCTTCCCGGGTAGCAAATCTGAGATATGCCACCCCCGGTCGTTTGCGACCTTTATCCAAGGCGCCTCGATCACACAACAACAATCACATAGTAAATGAGATTAGAGCAACCACATAGGTAAATATCTGGGCTCCATACCATGATACCACCTTTTTCCAGAAGGAATGGACATACCCTAGGGGAGCTACCCCTGAAACCTTGCCGCATCTTTCCTATTTCAACCATTACCGGTCTATGAGGCTCGATGAGGTCTCGTCCATAAAGCCATGCTTTGATCAACAAATGATCAACAAATGATCAGCAACACAGAGCAACACTTAGCATGCCACACTACCAAATTGGGAGTATATCACTGATAACCTTCAACTACATAACCTCTGAGCTCATACGTCTCAGAGAAGGGTGTTAAGCTAAGAGAATAAATTCTCCGCCACCAAACAGAGATGTATTTGAAAGAAATCAGCTTTATATCTCAAAGTGTAATGTCAGACATACAACCATACAAGTCTGTTCCGGGTTCGAACAGAACCGAAGGCACTTCCAAAGAAGCCCTTGCAATCCGGATAATCCCTAATCACGTCCGGACTTCCCACCACAGATGGAGTCTCTATACCGGGGACCAGTCGATGCAGAGACATTCGATGAGTTGTCCTTTCGTTTTCGAAAATATTCGGTCTTCACCACCGGTCTTCAAATGCTATCCATAACGTCGTATCATTATTCGGAATGGGTTATATGACACAAAGTCCTCTCCCGACTAAACCGAATAGTGAGTGCAATATTTTAAAACATATAGATAATGGGATTTCAGTTAAGTCACAACTTATTACCCAAAATCTTTCTTTTAAATGGTTTAAACAAATTACCATTTTAATCTTTTACACAAAAAGATTCATTTCACAAAGTTCACCCAGTTTCACAAAGATCTATTCATAGATTTTCCAAATAAATTTCCATTTCAATTGGATTAACTCGTCCAATCTTAAAAAAAAAGATTTAACTCATAGCTTTCAAAACAAAGTTCAATAATCTTTCACAAAGGTTTATTCATAATTCGGAAAACTATTTTCCTTTCAACCTTGAAATTCCTTTAGTTAAATTAGAATTTCCTTCCTTATAGGAAAGCTTCTATTATTTGAAAACAAAAGTTTTCATTTTGGAAAATCCGATTCATTTATACGAGTTAAAGTCCTTGGGTTAAATTCAAATTCTCAAAACCATACTTTTATAATGGTTTAAATTCATATAAGCACATTTATAACATCTTAACCATAATTTCCACACATGGAATTCAATTCCAAATTTTGAATTCAAATTCAAATTAAATTATTTAAATTGGAAACTTTACCAAGTTATTCAAAATAACTTTTATCTTAAAAACTCCTTTTCAAAAGCTTCAACATTTAACCCCAATCCATTTCCAAAATCAATTGAAATTAAAATTTCAATTCCAAAAACATTAAATTTAAATCATCTGCGACTTAACCGATTTCCTCGTGAAATCCATATTTGTGTGTGTAAAAGTGTGGTCCAGGGGTTTCACACACAATAGTGCAACATCATTCAATCATCACAGATCAGAATACAGAAATATAATTGACAAGCGGTATGAAATATAACGCTTATCTTTTCATTCACAGATGACAGCTCATATATATATCACAGATAATAAATTACAGTCATCCCAGATAAATAAATTACATTACAGATCACAACACAAATCAGGATATAGCACAAAGCATCACATATCAGGGATATCAATAGTTCAACATCCGATACAATCTAAACATCCATAGATAGGATCAATTTAATTATCTGATTGATTCAAATCAGATAAATTTCTATGAATAAATTTACTAGTCATGGTAAATTAATTGATCAATTAATTACAAAACATTTAATAATTTCCCTTTGATTAATCATTAATTAACCCTTAATTGATTACCATTTAATTAGTTACCCTTAATTTAAACACTTGATTTATCAACCTTAAATCATTAAATAATTATCCTTAGCTACTTTCATTAAGCAATTATCTTTAAGTGATTGATTACCCTTTAATTACTTTTAATTACTTAATTAATTCAAAGATAAATCATTTATCTTAATTAATCACTTTATTATCATTAAAATCTTTGATTAATAAAATTCATAATTAATCATCATTAACACATAATTTATTCAAAAGATTAAGGTTAATTAAAACAACATTTCATTTTAATTAATTACATTATTTATTTAAATTAAATTAAGAATTAATTAATAAATAATGTCACAAAAATAAATTAATTAAACTCAATTACTTTTAAAATAATTTATTTTTAAACTTCAAAACTAATCCCATGTTTTAAAACAAAATACTTTTTCAAAAGAAAATTTTAACATGTTTAAATTTGAATTAGTTTAAAACTTTGAAAACTGGTTTTATAACAAACCCGAGTCCTCCCTGTATGTTTCCCGAGACAAAAGCATGCTTACTTCGAGTTTTCCTAGGAAACAACCCTTATACTTTTATTTTCAAACTTAAATTTTTGTTTAAGTATTTAACCCGTATGTTCACAAAATCCCCCGGACTCATACTCGAGCCATCACCCTAGTTCCCCGAAGAACACTTCGAGTCACCATGCACCGATTCTTCCAGATACCCAAACATTGTCGTGCACGTGCACGGCATCGCGCCGCCGCTCCTGTAGACTTCGCGATCACCGGCAAGTCGCAGATCGCTCCTTCGTACGAAATCGAAACTCAAATCGACACCAAGCTTTTCAAATCCAAAAATAGTATTTTTGCTCAAAACCTGTAGCTCAACCCAAACAACATAGCCACCTCGACATCGTCGCTCAGTCCACTGGAGATGCTCAGAATCCATCCACACCACGACAACACCCCATACTACCATTCTCTAGAGTCTCATGAAACTTGATCACGTAAAGGAGACGAACGAATCGAATTGCTCAGCCTTAGTAAAACTAGGTTTAGAATTTGAAACTCACCACCGCCGCTTCCACGATGATCGATAACGTCTCCGAGTATTTTTCCCAGCAATGCCGATCACTCCTCTACCATTCCCAAGAACCCCGACCTGCCTCAACGACGAGATCTCCAGAATTCGACCATAAAATAAAATTTAAACAAACTCGAACTGCTCTTAAAATCTAACTCAAAAAAATATAATTCTTGCTTTAAAAATCATGTTAAAGCATGAGAATTCAGTTCATATACCTGAATTCAAGAATTGAGAAATTTAAATTTTAACTTATTTTGAGTTTTCTTTTGATTTCTTGCTTTCCAGAGACTTCAACATGTTATTTAAACTTGAATATATTTTTAAAAGTTAGTTCAAGGTCAAACAAACAACATTTGTTTTAATTCTAAGTCCAAACATCAAGTAGATTGAGCAGAAATGATTTTTGAAAGCAAAATTTTTGTTTTCAGAGTATCAGACAGTAAGCCTGTACAAAACACTTCTAGCTTTCAATTTTGATTCAGAGAATCATGTATATATATAAGCTTATTCACAGATATATATAGATAAATAACATATTTATACTTTTAAAATTTGAGAAAAATATGCTACTCACCGTGGTTTTGAAAAGATGAACAGAGTTTTCTTTATCTTGAACCAGGCTTGGAAAACTGCTAACAACAATCTTTCTTCTTTAATCCTCTGGTTTATATGAATTGGAGTGTTGTTTAGATTGAAGTTTGTTTAAGTTTAAAGATGATGTTTACTTCAGATTATTCTCAGCTTGGAATGGAGGAAACTGAGATGAAAAGTTTGATATGTAGGAGATGAGTTTACTGGTCATAAATTTGTACCAGGTGATATAATACTGGTTTGTACATTTTTTTTAAGCATAGATTTTTTTCTTTGCTGCTGATATCATTTTGTTTGGTGGTTGATGGATCATAGAGTTAATTATCTTGTACAAATGTATTTTTTTATTTGTTCCTTCTTTTGCAAGCTTTATTCACATATATATATATTTCTTGTTTCCTTTTAACAAGTTAATTCATACTTATACATTTATTTTGTTCAACTTAAATATATCATGTTGTCTTCATTTGCAAGGTCCAAGAGATTCACATTTTCTTTTTGACTTGTTTTGCTGGTTTCATGTGTACATATGTAATTTGTTTTCCTTTTGGTTTGTCTTGTATTTTCTTTATCTTTGTTTCATTCATGCATATATATGTTTTCTTCTTTTGTTTGAATGTATATGTTTGCTTCTTCATTTTACAAGTGTTCATGAATATGTATTTGTTTTGTTTCTTTTCTTTTTAACTTGTCTTTATTACCTTACAAATAAATTTCTATTTTAATTTGTTATTAAAATTTTATTTAAGGTGTTACTTTTTATTTTCATAATTTATCTAATTTATCTTATATATTTTTACTTTTATTTTCTATTGTCTTGTATTTCTTGATATATATTTATTTTCTTTATTTTGTAAATATAATTTTTATAAACTCAAATATTTATTAAACCATTTACTTGAAATTTAAATCCAAATCACATATATACAATATTTAGATTTTTAATTGATTTAACATAGAATTTATTTGAAATCGGGGAAACTCGCATCAATTTATCGATTAATTTCACAATTTTTTATTCAAAAACTAAATTAATTATCAATTTAAATATATATAAAAATTCGGGGTCATTACAACCCTCCCCTCTTAAAATAATTTCATCCTCGAAATTTGCCAGGGAGACACAAAGATAGATGAAGAATATTTCATCAACTCAAACTGAACATCTATTCTGCATTTGGCTTACCAAATCAGAATATCAATAATAGATACAAGAACGAATCTTTTTAATTTTTCCACAAGATACTCGGGTTATCCAGATCTACGAAATATGGAGAGGCATCGGTTAGTTCGAAGGGATAACTAACCATTCGTAAAACATATTAGGACCCAAAGAATAGATAGATATATGGATACAATTTAAAATTTTTAGTTTAGAAACCAAATTATACCTATCAACCATAGCTAACAAAGCAACCAATTCATCCAGACAAACAATTCTGACCAATTTGGAGTTTATGTCCCATGTAAATATATCAAATCTTCTTCCTGGATCTACTAGGAACTATTAAAGAGTTGAGAAAAGAGATGTTGAACAAAAGAGATTGATAGAGAAAAGATTGTTTCCTTGTTGTTACAGGGTATTGACCATTTATAGTCGTATTCCCCTGTCCCCTATCTCATCCTCTTCTTGCACTCATACTCACTATCAGTGAATAGTTAGAGAATTTACTAAGGCATACAGACGGATATCTTAGAGATACTCATTCTAGTGTATACTTCACACTATCTCTAATGAGCTACTTAATGTGTTATACTCCTGAGCTAAAGTTCAACCTTAGCTCTGATACCAAAATGTCACGATCCGAAATCCAGCGTTCGAAAATTGACACCCGTACTTCACTTGTACTCGAATGCCGCAGTTTCAATCGTTGAGATTCGACTCGTGCCGGAGCTTATAACACAGTAAGTATAACAACACAGCGGAAGAAAGAAATGAATGATATCATATAAAACTCCAATGAATACAATATCCAGAATGATATACAACAATGATATCAATATGATACAACAATACCAGAGACAAATAATGATACAGCGGAAAACATAAGTGATAAATCCAAATGATCCTCAAAAGAGAACGAGTCCAACAACTCCAATACCAGCTCGAACCCCCATCACGTTGCACCAAGAGAAGCAAGGTCAGTCGTGCGTGAACTCCAAAAACTGAACTAGCTCCAAACAGTCTACTAACCCTGACAATCTGAAAAACCCAACTTTAGACTGCTCATGTGGAAAATTGTGGGCACCCAGAGTTTAGGAAGGGAACAATAAACTCCGGGTCAGTCATGGGACTGGTGTGAGTAACAAAAACAGTTTATCTTTAAACAAACAACAAAGGAATTTTAAACATTGAAATCCGCAATGCTTTTGGAAAATGAAACTACCATAAGACCTCCCACCACACACATAATGCAATCTCAGACTTGGAGGAGATTTCTTCTTTTGATAGTCAAACATGCTTACTACGAAAAAGAAAACTCTTTTGATATTATTACTAGTGCATAGTGTGAAAACATTTCGAAAATATAATATTAATCTTAGCCAGCATAGGTACCATTATATTATGCCTGCTATAGCTGCCGCCCGAGGAGACAGGTTATATAATTGCAATCGTAAAGGGCTCGTATTGTTTCTTTGGATTTTCCAACAAATGGTCAGGCTAAGGAACTTCCTATGCCACATGGAAACGCCTCTGGAGGGACACCCCGAGAACCACCTGGCTCTCTACCAACACAAGGTCGGTTACCCCCTTCCCGAGTAGTAAACCTGAGATATGCCACCCCCGGTCGTTTGCGACCTTTATCCAAGGCGCCTCGATCACACAGCAACAATCACACAGTAAATGAGATTGGAGCAACCACACAGGTAAATATCTGGGCTCCATACCATGATACCACCTTTTTCCAGAAGGAATGGACATACCCTAGGGGAGCTACCCCTGAAACCTTGCCGCATCTTTCCTGTTTCAACCATTACCGGTCTGTGAGGCTCGATGAAGTCTCTTCCACAAAGCTACGCTTTTTCACAAAGCCATGCTTTGATCAACAAATGATCAACAAATGATCAGCAACACACAGCAACACTTAGCATGCCATACTACCAAATTGGAAGTATATCACTGATAACCTTCAACTACATAACCTCTGAGCTCATACGTCTCAGAGAAGGGTGTTAAGCTAAGATAATAAATTCTCCGCTACCAAACAGAGATGTATTTGAAAGAAATCAGCTTTATATCTCAAAGTGTAATGTCAGACATACAACCATACAAGTCTGTTCCGGGTTCGAACAGAACCGAAGGCACTTCCAAAGAAGCCCTTGCAATCCGGATAATCCCTAATCACGTCCGGACTTCCCACCACATATGGAGTCTCTATACCGAGGACCAGTCGATGCAGAGACATTCGACGAGTTGTCCTTTCATTTTCGAAAATATTCGGTCTTCACCACCGGTCTTCAAATGCTATCCATAACGTTGTATCATTATTCGGAATGGGTTATATGACACAAAGTCCTCTTTCGGCTAAACCGAATAGTAAGCGCAATATTTTAAAACATATAGATAATGGGATTTCAGTTAAGTCACAACTTATTACCCAAAATCTTTCTTTTAAATGGTTTAAACAAATTACCATTTTAATCTTTTACACAAAAAGATTCATTTCACAAAGTTCACCCAGTTTCACAAAGATCTATTCATAGATTTTCCAAATAAATTTCCATTTCAATTGGATTAACTCGTCCAATCTTTAAAACAAAGATTTAACTCATAGCTTTCAAAACAAAGTTCAACAATCTTTCACATAGGTTTATTCATAATTCGGAAAACTATTTTGCTTTCAATCTTGAAATTCCTTTAGTTAAATTGGAATTTCCTTCCTTATAGGAAAGCTTCTATTATTTGAAAACAAACAGTTTTCATTTCGGAAAATCTGATTCATTTATACGAGTTAAAGTCCTTGGGTTAAATTCAAATTCTCAAAACCATACTTTTAAAATAGTTTAAATTTATATAAACACATTTATAACATCTTAACCATAATTTCCACACATGGAATTCAATTCCAAATTTTGAATTCAAATTCAAATTAAATTATTTAAATTGGAAACTTTACCAAGTTATTCAAAATAACTTTTATCTTAAAAACTCCTTTTCAAAAGCTTTAACATTTAACCCCAATCCATTTCCAAAATCAATTGAAATTAAAATTTCAATTTCAAAAACATTAAATTTAAATAATCTGCGACTCAACCGATTTCCTCGTGAAATCCATATTTGTGTGTGTAAAAGTGTGGTCCAGGGGTTTCACACACAATAGTGCAACATCATTCAATCATCACAGATCAGAATACAGAAATATAATTGATAAGCGGTATGAAATATAACGCTTATCTTTTCATTCACAGATCACAGATCATATATATATCACAGATAATAAATTACAGTCATCCCAGATAAATAAATTACATTACAGATCACAACACAAATCAGGATATAGCACAAAGCATCACATATCAGGGATATCAACAATTCAACATCCGATACAATCTAAACATCCATAGATAGGATCAATTTAATTATCTGATTGATTCAAATCAGATAAATTTCTATGTATAAATTTACTAGTCATGGTAAATTAATTGATCAATTAATTACAAAACATTTAATAATTTCCCTTTGATTAATCATTAATTAACCCTTAATTGATTACCATTTAATTAATTACCCTTAATTAATTATTCTTTAAACACCTGATTTATCAACCTTAAATCATTAAATAATTATCCTTAGTTACTTTCATTAAGCAATTATCCTTAAGTGATTGATTACACTTTAATTACTTTTAATTACTTAATTAATTCAAAGGTAAATCATTTATCTTAATTAATCACTTTATTATCATTAAAATCTTTGATTAATAAAATTCATAATTAATCATCATTAACACATAATTTATTCAAAAGATTAAGGTTAATTAAAACAACATTTCATTTTAATTAATTACATTATTTATTTAACTTAAATTAAGACTTAATTAATAAATAATGTCACAAAAATAAATTAATTAAACTAAATTACTTTTAAAATAATTTATTTTTAAACTTTAAAACTAATCCCATGTTTTAAAACAAAATACTTTTTCAAAAGAAAATTTTAACATGTTTAAATTTGAATTAGTTTAAAACTTTGAAAACTGGTTTTATAACAAACCCGAGTCCTCCCTGTATGTTTCCCGAGACAAAAGCATGCTTACTTCGAGTTTTCCTAGGAAACAACCCGTATACTTTTATTTTCAAACTTAAATTTTTGTTTAAGTATTTAACCCGTATGTTCAAAAAATCCCCCGGACTCATACTCGAGCCATCACCCTAGTTCCCCGTAGAACACTTCGAGTCACCACGCACCGATTCTTCCAGATACCCAAACATTGCCGTGCACGTGCACGACGTCGCGCCGCCGCTCCTGTAGACTTCGCGATCACCGGCAAGTCGCAGATCGCCCCTTCGTACGAAATCGAAACTCAAATCGACACCAAGCTTTTCAAATCCAAAAATAGTATTTTTGCTCAAAACCTATAGCTCAACCCAAACTACATAGCCACCTCGACATCATCGCTCAGGCCACCGGAGACACTCAGAATCCATCCACACCACGACAACACCCCATACTACCATTCTCCAGAGTCTCGTGAAACTCGATCGCGTATAGGAGACGAACGAATCGAATTGCTCAGCCTTAGTAAAACTAGGTTTAGAAACTGAAACTCGCCACCGCCGCTTCCACGATGATCGATAACGTCTCCGAGTATTTTTCCCAGCAACGCCGATCACTCCTCTACCATTCCCTAGAACCCCGACCTTCCTCAACGACGAGATCTCCAGAATTCGACCATAAAATGAAATTTAAACAAACTCGAACCGCTCTTAAAATCTAGCTCAAAAAAATATAATTCTTGCTTTAAAAATCATGTTAAAGCATGAGAATTTAGTTCATATACCTGAATTCAAGAATTGAGAAATTTAAATTTTAACTTATTTTGAGTTTGCTTTTGATTTCTTGCTTTCCAGAGACTTCAACAGGCTATTTAAACTTGAATATATTTTTAAAAGTTAGTTCAAGGTCAAACAAACAACATTTGTTTTAATTCTAAGTCCAAACATCAAGTAGATTGAGCAGAAATGATTTTTGAAAGCAAAATTTTTGTTTTCAAAGTATCAGACAGTAAGCCTGTACAAAACACTTCTAGCTTTCAATTTAGATTCAGAGAATCATGTATATATATATATAAGCTTATTCACAGATATATATATATATATAGATAAATAACAGATTTATACTTTTCAAATTTGAGAAAAATATGCTACTCACCGTGGTTTTGAAAAGATGAACAGAGTTTTCTTTATCTTGAACCGGGCTTGAAAAACTGCTAACAACAATCTTTCTTCTTTAATCCTCTGGTTTATATGAATTGGAGTGTTGTTTAGGTTGAAGTTTGTTTAAGTTTAAAGATGATGTTTACTTCAGATTATTCTCAGCTTGGAATGGACGAAACTGAGATGAAAAGTTTGATATGTAGGAGATGAGTTTACTGGTCATAATTTGTACCGGGTGATATAATATTGGTTTGTACAATTTTTTTAGCAGAGATTTTTTTTCTTTACTGCTGATATCTTTTTGTTTGGTGGCTGATGGATCATAGCATTAATTATCTTGTACAAATGTATTTTTTTATTTGTTCCTTCCTTTGCAAGCTTTATTCACATATATATTTCTTGTTTCCTTTTTACAAGTTAATTCATACTTATACATTTATTTTGTTCAACTTAAATATATCATGTTGTCTTCATTTGCAAGGTCCAAGAGATTCACATTTTCTTTTTGACTTGTTTTGCTGGTTTCATGTTTACATATGTAATTTGTTTTCCTTTTGGTTTGTCTTGTATTTTCTTTATCTTTGTTTCATTCATGCATATATATGTTTTCTTCTTTTGTTTGAATGTATATGTTTGCTTCTTTATTTTACAAGTGTTCATGAATATGTATTTGTTTTGTTTCTTTTATTTTTAACTTGTCATTATTACCTTACAAATAAATTTCTATTTTAATTTGTTATTAAAATTTTATTTAAGGTGTTACTTTTTATTTTCATAATTTATCTAATTTATCTTATATATTTTTACTTTTATTTTCTATTGTCTTGTATTTCTTGATATATATTTATTTTCATTATTTTGTAAATATAATTTTTATAAACTCAAATATTTATTAAACCATTTACTTGAAATTTAAATCCAAATCACATATATACAATATTTAGATTTTTAATTGATTTAACATAGAATTTATTTGAATTTGGGGAAACTCGCATCAATTTATCGATTAATTTCACAATTTTTTTATTCAAAAACTAAATTAATTATCAATTTAAATATATACAAAAATACGGGGTCGTTACAAAGGCGAACCTTCCTACATGGGTAACCCTTACATATATGTGAATGTATATAACTCCATAGGTCCTATAGTTGGATATGTCCTACGTCAGTGTAATGTATACACAACTGCTAGTAGCCTCTTGCGGTGGGCAGACTTCTATTGTGTAATACTACTGACCTCGTATTCCAACTCCTTCTAATGATTATATCTTTCTCATCCGATCTAAGTAATTTACTAAATGTAATAATTTGCGCTCATCATAAACACATACTTGAGGCCATGCATACATATGTGTGCGTGTGTAAGTATATTCATACTTATTTAATTATTATGCCTCCCATGTTCAATTGTTAGTAATATTCCTTCACTTTTTCGTGCGTTTACTTCTTATTCCATTAATATCAATTTAATATAATTTACCACTTTCATTAAAAGATCTAAATATCTTTTCCTATTTACTTTTTCATGCCTTATTGAATTCCAATTTCTATTCCTTTTTAACCTTTACCACCCTTCATTGATTTGTGGACTTTCCATACCTTTTTATTTAAATTATTACTTTCCTACCTTTTTATTCTTTATAATTTGATTTTAGTTTTGCCTCTATTGCATATATATATATATTAATTTTTCACTTAAACCATCATTATTATTATTATCACATTTACGGTTCTTTAATTCATCCTTAGGGATTTTTGCATTTTAGTGCATTAGAATTACATCTCTCTCAAAAGGAAAGGTTAACATTGTAAATCCCTGTATCTTACCTAAAAAGGGAATTTGTGTTATGTTTAGAATTACAAGGAATTGCATTTTTATAGTTGAAATAGAGAGTATATAATATGGTAAATATCCCTATTTTATACATCTCTTTCCTTTAGGTGCATTCCTTGTTATTTGAAACCAGACACTTTTATTTATGAATCTGAACTTGATGGTTTATAGAAATTTACGTTGCAACACTCTACATTCCAATACATTAATATACTACATAAACCCTCAGAATTTATTTTGATAACTCTAATTTACATTTTTCTTGCATAAGTCATTTAAATTCACAAATTTGGAATTACCACATAATTTTGTCAATTTGAAGGACTGCTACTACCCAATACTTTCCAGATTCTCATACATGTAAATATTAAAATTAAGTTACTTAAATTATAGAATATATACGCAGGATTTATAAATTCATTACATGTAATTTTAGCCTGCAACTCCAAGTTTACACTTAGGTATATAGGACTATATTTACAACGATATAAATCCAATATTATATAAAAATATAATATTCCCACTCACCTTTTTCGCTTTTCAAATCTTCAGATCCAATCCCCGTTATTTCAGTATGATTCCTCTTATTCTCCCTATTTGAATATATATACATCAAGTATACATACATCTATGATAAATCTAGATCGGAGAAAAGATATGGATTTTATTTAAATTCAGATCTGGATTTATAATTTACCTTGGCTTTTACGATTTGATTCAACCCTGCTTTTCTTTTAAATTATCCTCTTCTATTCTCCACTTGTATATAGATAATTAAACTACAACTATTTTTAGAATTAAGAATTTTGCATGGAGAAGAGAAAATAGCGGAGCTTCGCCTTCGCTTTAGAAAAATAGGAGAAGAAAATTGAGGGGTAAGGCTCGTATTTATAGGGGTTCGAATCAATGCAACCATTAGATTACATTATTTTAAATCCGAGCCATTAGGTCACGTTATAACTCTCAGCCGAAAACATTCACCGGTTGACCAATGCCCCCCACCGATCGATTGCTAACGGTTGACTGGTCAATATAAGGGGTCCACCGTTTGCACCCAAAATTGGCACAAAAACCAAATAGAGATTGTGTAGAGTTAAATGAAGAATAATCAACGTAAACAGAGAGAATATAGCAGTAAAGTAACAAAAAACCAGCTAATAACAGAGACACGACAATTTATAGTGGTTCAGCCTTATTTGCCTATGTCCACTTTGAAGAGATAGCTTTATTAATCACTTTGTAAACCGAGTACAATAGGGATCAGATTAGAATCCTTAGTTACAAAAGAGAACAAAGCAACAAGCAGCCTCAAGATTCCGAAAATGAACAATCAAGTATGTATTTATAGAGGAAGACAGTGAAATATCTCCCTGAAAATTCGGCAAAAGGCTCTCCAAATCCTTAAGAGCCTATAAGAGGGATCGCATAACCCAAATCCTAATAAAGAGGGATCAGGGCTGATCCCGATGATTGATGATTTTGGGGGTGCGACCCCTATGGGAGCTTCTCCATGTTGTATTATGCTTAGCCTCCAAGTTTCATGTCAATTGGACTTATAGATGTTGAGTCATTGATCGACCATTACTGCAATGTGTTCTATATTCAGATATTGGCCGATCCCTCTAGAGGGAAGAGGGCCGATCCCTCTTACTTCTTCATCTTGGGGTGTGATCCCTAGGGTGGACTTCCTATTGTCCCCTCTTCTTGTTCCCAAAGTTTCAAGTGTAATGGAGTTCTATACTTTGAGATATCGATCGTTTTCCGTTGAGTTGCATTATTGGGCTGGATACGATCCGATCCCTTTTATACGATCCCTTTGATACGATCCCTTTGATACGATCCCTTTTATATGTTCTCTTTCTTAGGTGAAGTAATCTGCCCATAACTTGAACATACAAACTCCAAATGACTTGAGATTCGAAATGTAGCCTTAGGGCCTTCCTTGTCACTCTATATCGATCCCACATCGTTTGGGAATAAATTGAGGATATGTACCAATCCCCTTAGGGAAGGAATATGCACTAAGTCCCTCTCTGGGGGAGGTACTAATCTATACTTAGAATATTCTGGAGAGTCTATTTCTTGGTCTCGGTTGATCGTTGCTTCGTATCATTGCCTATGCTTGATCTCTGAGCGTAATAATTATCTCTTTGGGCTGCCTTCCTCAATGATCGTCCAGTCTAACTTGTCCTGTCAGTCTGAATATAGCCGAGCCAAAAGGCCGATACATTTGCCCCCAAAGTACGTCTTATTTTTTACATGTCAAGTTAGGGTCATTAGAGAGGATTCCACTCAGTGTTTCGAATGGTCGTTATCCTTCCATTGCATTATTTACCTAAAGTGTCGTATCTCTCTTTGATCATCATGACGCTTGTTCGATTTTCAATAATATAAATTCAGGATTGTATTCCATTAATTGTTACCTATGTCTGGTTCTACAGGGCTAGTAAGCTTTGGCTATCTGATCCGGTTTCATCTTTGAAAACCTCAGGTGAGAATTCAATTTATGTTGATTTCAAAAATTAAATTTTTAGAATATACACATGCACGTTTAGGTACACGTCTTTCTCGTTGGCTACTGGATGCTTTCATATGCTCACAGGTCGTCTCAAATTCCTTGTAGTTTAATTGCAACTAGATTGAAATTCCTTATTGATTATTATTATTTTATTATGAAATAGGGGCCGTAATAAGTCACTCGATGAGAAGGGGCTTCAAGTTCTACAGGGACGACGGCCTTGAAGCTGTAAGCAAGGGTGAATGGAGTATGACCAGTTGCGGACTTATGGGTGGTTCTATATGCCCACAATGCTGATGAGAGTTCATTGACCCACTTGCTTCTAGCGTTATCCAAACGCTTCTTCAGAATGGACTTTAGATTTTGCTAACATCTTCGACTTGTTCATTAGCTTGAGGATGAGCAACTGCCGCAAATCTCTTTTCAATATGATGCCGAAAACAGAAGTCTTTGAATTCAGCGCTATCAAATTGGGTTCTATATCAGTTACAATGGTTCGTAGAAGGCCAAAATGACGGATGATGTGTCAGACAATGAAGCTGATTACTTTCTTCATCGTGATCGCAGCTAAAGCTTCAGCTTCAGCCCATTTGGTGAAGTAATCAATTGCTATGATGGCATATCTCTTACCACCTTTAGAAATTGGCAAGGAGCCGATGATGTCAATATCCCAAGTGGAAAATGACTATGCACTGACCATTTGAGTAATTTCCATCAACGGGGCTATTGGAATTTTTGTGAACATCTGGAACTTGTCGCATGATCTAGCGTAATCAACTGCATCTCGATTGATAGTTAGCAAGTATATAACTCTTGGACCCGACCGAGAAAAGGAGCAAGTTGCTGCCCCTAGCTTGATAATCTCCCTTGACTTGGCGTACTACTAACTAGGAATCACAGGAGATTTGTAAAGTTTTCACTCCTAGTTCTCTGGAAAGTTGAACCCGGCGATCAAGGCTTCATACTCAGCTTTGTTATTTGTTGCAGGGAAGTCAAGTTTTAGGGCATAGTAGATCGATCGTTCGTCAAGAGTCATTGACACAACTCTGGCGTTAGAACACTGATCATTGGATGCTCCATCTGTGTATATTTCTGTCGGTTAGTTAGTTCTCCACTGCTCTTCGGAAAGTTGTCTGCTGTAGTAAATTCTAGTATGAAGTTCGCCAATGCTTGTCCCTGGATAGTCTTCGAGGGAGATAAGTGATATTGAATTGGCATAGCTTGATATTCTTTTTAACTAACCTTCTAGATGTCTCAGGACAATGTTGAACTTACCATAATAGATGGTCGGTTTAAGCGTTGATAGGTGAGCCTGGAAGTAAGGGCGAAGCTTTCATGATGCAATCAACAGGCAGTACGCGAGCTTTTCCTTCTTCGAGCAGTTTCTCTCAACACCCATCAATCGCTTGCTAACATAATATACTAACCTCTGGATCCGATTCTCTTCACGTAATAGTGCGGCACTTATGGCATGTACCGACACTACTAAATATATGTATAAGTCTTGTGACGCCCCACCTCTATGGTCATGCTAGCCAAGGACACTACGGTGTAATGCCGTCGACTAGCATAAAGAATAAGGCTGTTGAGGAGCGACCATCTGTGTAATTGCTTTGGGCGAGTACCGATATGTCGGATAAAATAACTTACATTTCATTTCAAGAGGAAATTCAACATATCAAATACAAACTCGAAGCTACCACACAGTGGCTATGAGGCCTTCAGAAACAAATATAGAAATAAATATAACACAAATCAGCCACATATATTCATATCTCAAAGTCAGAAACAAATATGAATATAACACATAAAAGTGTACATCAGTGGTCAAATAAGATCCACAATATCACAAAAGAATAGATACAAGTGCTAGACAAAAGAATAATTATACATCAAGGAGTCTCTATCTCTAATGTATAATAACAAAAACTACAAAACTGTGTAGTTAGACAAAAGTCAGAAGATAATCCCAGATAAGGAGTCAAGCAGAAGCACCTGTAACATCTCGGTCTGACCCGAGTATTATTTAATAAGAAAATAATAAACGGATTAGTCTAGCTATAATTATCAGATAAAGAAATGAGATATAAGCAGAGATATAATAAGAACGTATGATAATAATAATGTCATACCAGGACAAATATGATTTAAACAACAACAAAATCATACAATATCTCAAGAATCTCAAAGCACCAAAAAGAATATCATATTCTTAATTTTATTCACCAAACTACAAATATTGACAAACATATTAATGCCAATCACAAAAGTTGGTGAAACACAAATTCTAGAAATCATCAATTAGAAATCCAGAAATCACAAAGGGGGAGGCTCACAAACGGGAGCATGAAAACTCACCAACACGTGTATCATAAACGGAACGCTATTCCATGGTCGCTAACCATAAATTTTGAGCCAAAGCTCCATAAACGGCCCGAAGACCACGGGTCGCTACCCCGCCAAATTGAATCGAAGTTCCACAAATGGGGATTGTAATCCCTACACAAACAAATAGATATTGCACAACGCTAGTCTAAATCACAAAATGATCATCATCGATCAATAAAAAGTGTCGATTACACTAAGCTGGTAAATATATGAGTTTAGCATCATGTCCCATAACCACTAGCTTAACTTAAATATTTACGAAAAAATTGTAGATTCCCACTCGAAAATTGTCATAAGAGTTCAATCGAACAAGTCCAAGAATTAACCGACGAAGTAAACACAAGCGTTTCATACCACTTGTTTTGCTATGTCGTTTAATTGGATTTCTCGAACGAATGAGGTAAAGGTTTGTGTATACTAATAGATTGGAAAACGGTTTTGAAAAAAAGAGATTTATATTTAAAATAGTGTCGAAATCATTTTGATGAAAGATTGAATATTTACTACTGGTATAGAAACCTTTGTATTTAGAAGTGACAAATCACAAAATGATTGTAAAAACAATCAATCACAAAAATCCACATTCGAAGATGTGAATTACAACCATAGAAATCGATATCAAATCCGTCAAAATGGATATTCCCAAAAATCCAAAGAGAGAAGTCATCAAAGTCGATAGTAAGTGATAACAACTATCTGGATCAACTAAAATCGATTAAAATTGGAAACCCACATAAAATAGGCAAATTGGGCCGAGACAAGCAGATTCAGATGTCTGAAATAAATAATTCAGACGTCTGAACATGAAGCTCTAGGCAATATTTTTCCCTAGGCCAATGATGGCCAAATCATATCGGAAGCGATCTGATGAGTGACAATTGCTAGGGGTTGACGCCAAAAGACTACCCAGCCCCAAAGACTCACCAATACTATTCGAAAAACATGTCCAAACATCTATATAAGGATTTTCATAGATTTTGATTTCAAACACCAAAAATTGGAATATTCATCAAACCAATTCAAATCAAAAGCAAATGAATATGAATATATGTTAGGAATTCATACCTAACAAAAATGAAAGAAATAGACAAAGATGTGAGTTCAAAAACTCACCTTTTAAACCCAAACACAACAGATAAGCTCTAGAACAAGCAATAGGTTGATCTCTCTTCAATACCACCTCAAGAATCTTCAATCTAATGTTAAAGGTGAAGTTTTCCCTAAGTTAGATTATAGGAATTTCTAGAAATTAAAGAGGGATTGAGATGGAGAAGAAGAAGGAGATGCTCACCTAAGCTTCTCTTTGAATTTTGGAGCTAGAACTTGAATTTTCAAAGAAGATTAGGGCTTAGGAATTCTAATTCTTTTTTTCTTCCCCCATTTTTCTAAAGCTTGAGTGTTAGGAAATATTATGAAGGAGTGAAGAGGAGTTGGATGAAGGGTCAAGTTATTAAAAGGTTGATGGGCTGAAATCCAAACCCAAAGCCCTATTTGAAAATCTCGAAATTTTACCCAACTCAAAACATATCGATGTTTATACTCAAAAAAGTCGCAAACACCAGTTCAGACTCAATGGAAGTGGTCTCGAGTCCAAATTGTTGGATCTCAATTTCAATCTTCATTCAGACGTCTGAAGTGAACGATTCAGACGTCTGAATATGGAAACAGAGATGTTGTCTAGTACAATATTCAGACGTCTGACTCGGGGATTTCAGACGTCTGAAAATGGCTATTTTAGCCTATTTTCTTTCTGGATTGATTCGAACAATTTCAGACGTCCTAATCAACCATTTCAGACGTTTGAATTTGTGTTTGAAGGTGTTTTCAAATATCCACTTCCAAATAGCACTATCCACATAGGCATTTCACTAATTCGACCGTTCTTCTACGAATAGTGACCTTTCAGAATAAAATCCGACTAACGATGCTACATTTAAATTAAACATTTAGATATACGAATCATAAAATATGTGGATTGTTACAGACTCCCCTCCTTAAAGAAATTGCGTCCTCGCAATAATTAAGAAGAAATTAAAGAGTAACAACTATAAAAGCATATCAATATAAAGAGAAGAAAATTTGAAATAAGAAGTTCACCGTAATGAGCACGAGTGAGTAAGTCCGGATGTGTTCGCTCGATGAATTCTCTAGATTCCCAAGAGCAATCCTTAGGATTTGAGGACTACTGAACTTTCACAAGAGGAACATCTTTATTTCGAAGGCGTTTAACCCCAAAAGCTATGATACGAATAGAATGTTGCTCATAAGTCAAATTAGGTGAAACTTCAATTTCTTCAATAACACCGGGCTCAAGAATAGAATCGGAATCTCGAAGGCATTTCCGTAGTTGAGAGACGTGGAATACGTCATGAATAGCAAAAAATTGTGCCGGTAACAAAAGGCGATAAGCCACGGAACCAATGCCTTCAGTAATGGGAAATGGGCCAATATATCGAGGTGCTAATTTTCCCGATGGACTGAAACGCACAACACCCTTCATAGGTGAAACGCGAATAAACACAAAATCTCCCACATAAAATTCTAATTTTCTTCCACGATTATCGGTATATGATTTTTGTCTACTTTGAGTTTCTTTCATCCTATGACGAATAATGTCAATCTTTTCTGTGGCATCCCGAATAAAATCTGGACCTAAAACCAGCTTCTCACTGGCTTCAAGCCAACACGAAGGAGATCGGCATGGCCTTCCGTATAGTGCCTCGAAAGGTGCCATACCAATACTAGATTGGAAGCTATTATTATAGGAAAATTCAACAAGAGAAATATGATCTTCCCAACTTCCACCAAAATCAAGAACACATGCACGAAGAAGATCTTCAAGAGTTTGATTCACACGCTCGGTTTGTCCATAGGACTAAGGATGATAAGCGGTGCTAAAATTAAGCTTTGTTCCCAAAGCTTTTTGAAGACCTTTCCAAAATCCACTAGTAAACAATGGATCACGATCGCTAACAATAGAAGTTGGAACTCCATGCAATTTAACAATTTCCTTGACAAAGAGTTTAGCCAAAATAGGTACGGTCCGATTGGACCGAACGGGACTAAAATGGGTGGATTTTGTAAGTCTATCTACTATCACCCATAGGCTATCATGACTCGAATGAGAACGGGGAAGACCGTCAATAAAATCCATGGAAATTTGATCCCATTTCCATAATGGAATTTACAAAGGTTGCAATAACCCACCGGGCATTTGATGCTCGGCCTTAACGAGTTGGCAAGTCATGAAACGCTTAACAAAGTTAGCAATATCGGATTTCATTCCATCCTAATAATAAAGTCGCCTCATATCCGCGTACATTTTACTACTACCGGGATGAATGGTAAATTTAGAACGATGAGAATATTTTAATATATCTTTACGAAGATCAATAATATTTGGCACAATAAGTCTACCAAATTTTCGAATACCGCCTCGAGCATCAATATCAAAGTCTTTCAAACCTTCAATATCAATTTTATCCCTACAACTTTGGCTAAGAAGAACCAATTCGGGATCATGCTTTTGAGCTTGAAGAATGCGGTCTAAAAGAGAAGGATGAGCCTCAAGGCTACACAAAACAAGAGATGAACATAAATCGGATTCACGATCTCGAATCTCATAAGTGGACAAAGTCTCGAGATCATTCCATTCGGATACCATCATGGAAACAACCGCTTGTTGCATACGACTAAGGGCATCGGCAACAAGATTTCCCTTTCCAGGAGTATAAAGAATATCAAGATCATAAGATGCAAGAAACTCGAGCCAACATTGTTGACGCAAGTTAAGTTCCTTTTGAGAAAATAAATACTTCAAAGATTTATGATCGGTGTAGAGAACAAATTTCTCTCCCAAAAGATAATGATGCTAAATTCTAAGGGCGAAAACAATAGCCGCGAGCTCTAAATCATGAGTGGCATATCTAGTCTCGGGAGGCTTTAATTGCCTAGAAGCATAAGCGATAACACATTCTCTTTGCATGAGAACGGCTCCCAAACCAACACGACTAGCATCGGTATAAACAATAAAATCTTGGTTTCCATCGGGAATCACAAGAATAGGAGCCATGGAAAGGAGTTCTTTTAGTTTTTGAAAAGCAGCTTCACATTTGTCTGACCAAATGTATTTAACTCCCTTCTTTGTCAAATTAGTAAGAGGTACGAAAATTTTAGAAAAGTCTTTTATGAACCGACAATAATAGCCCGCCAATCCGAGAAAGCTACGAATTTCCGTCACACTCTCCGACCTCTTCCAATTTTGAATCACTTCAATCTTTGAAGGATCCACGGAAATTCCGGATTCAGAAATAATATGCCCCAAAAATTTCACACGAGATTGCCAAAAGTGGCATTTAGAAAACTTTGTTTTCAATTGGTTGCTCCTAAGAGTTTCCAACACAATCCGAAGATGTTTTTCATGCTCTTCCTCGGTTTTAGAATAAATAAGAATATCATCTATAAAGATGAGAACAGATCGATCGAGGAAGTCTTTGAAAACTCGATTCATAAGGTCGAAGAAATAAGCTGGAGCATTCGTCAAACCAAATGGCATAACAAGCCATTCATAAGATCCATAACGAGTACGGAATGATGTCAAAGGAATGCAATCCTCTGCAATACGGAGCTGATGAAAACTGGTTGCTAAGTCTAACGGTGAAAAGACTTTAGCACCACTAAGCTGATCGAATAAATCATCAATTTGCGGTAAGGGATATTTATTCTTGATGGTGAGATCGTTAAGCTTGTAGTAGTCAACACAAAGCCTAAATGTACCATCAGATTTCTTCACAAAAATAGCTGAAGCTCCCCATGGAGAGGAACTAGATTGAATAAATTGCTTCGCTTCCAATTCAGATAACTATTTGCGCACTCCTCATTTTCCTTACTGGACATACGATAAGGAGGACGAGTAATAGGTTGAGCTCCAGGGATTAGATTAATTCTGAACTCAATTGCTCGCTTAGGTGGTAATCCTAAAATGGGCTCAAATATGTCGGGAAATTCACGAACAATATGAATGAGAGAAATAACATCTTCCTCATCATCATTATCATCATCACGAGGATTTAGAGAATACAAGGACGCTTTCGAATTGGAATCTGGATCTTTAAGAACAAGAGAAATCTGCTTAACAGATCGAGGATGCCAAAGATATATAGTCCGCTCAGGACATAGGATATGGGCTTCATAACGGTTAAGCCAGTCCATTCCCAAAATCATTCTGAAACCAAGGTAACGCATAACGTGCAAATCGGCACGGAAAGAGTAATCGCATAAAATAATTTCGACATCTCCACAAAGTAGACTGAGTGTTGTGGATCCACCAACCGGATTCGCAATTCTCAAAGAAGTCATCAAGCCAACAACATTCAAAGACAAAGCATTAACAAGTTCTTTTGGTATAAAAGAGTGAGATGCACCCATATCAAAAAGAACTCGAATAGGAAGATCACGAAATATAATAATACCATCAAGGATAGAATGAGAAATACCTTAACCACGAGAAGTGTTAGCAGGGGCTTGTACAACATTTAGCTTGCCCTCCCTCTTGCCTTGAAGTTTGGGACACAAACATATAGTATGACCTGAACTCTTGCAATAGCGACAAGATAGAGACTTCGGGCACTTGTTTGCATAATGGTCCTTAGAACCACAATTGTAACATTCTCCACACCGAGAGGTAGGAGTATTTGCTACCGGTGTTGCTTGCTTTCCCTTCTTGTTGGGATTAGGCTTGAATTAAAAAGGTCTCTTCTTGTTGATGTTTGGTTTGACCTCAGCATCACTATCTTTATCGGCCACTTTGAGTCGAAGAGCGATATCAACTAGCTGATCAAAAGAAACTTCTAATTTCAGAAGTAATGGCTTTTTAAGGTTTTTGTTCAACCCATAAACAAATCTTTGGTTTTTCTTCAATGGGGTATTAATATACTCGACCCCATATTTAGATAGAGATTCGAAAGAAGCGACGTAGTCCGTCACGGAAGATTCACCTTGAACAAGGTCGATAAATCGTCGAGCTAAAGATATTTTCTCAGCTTCCGGTATGAATTTCAACTCGAACCTTTCCCGGAATTGCTCCCAAGTAAGGTCGGCTTCAATAATTTCAAAGATCAAAAGCTCGTACCAGTCTAATGCTCTTTCTTGGAGCATACTAGAAGCCACTTGGACTCGATGAAGATCAATAAGATTCATGCGAGAAAAGATGCGATCGCATGTTCGAAGCCAAGCCTGGACTTCTATAACACTCTCGAAACCTTTGAATGGCTTTCCTCCTAAGTTGGTGTAATCACTGCACAAGCGTGCAAACCCAGATTTAGGGTGAGTAGGTTCCGGAATAGGTCCGGCAGCTTGAGCATTTCTCACAAGATCAAGAAGTTGCTGAGCAGACATAAATACTCCATCCTGGGGAGTAGCACTAGATTGACCGGCGCTGGGACGGCCTGGTCTAACCATTTCTCTTCTTTAAGAAAGAAAGAAAAAAGAAAAAAGTTAATCTTGGAATGAATATCAAACAAACTTGATTGATAAAACAAGGCATCATAAAAAGAAATAAGATAGAACGGGTTCAATGACTCGAATTAATCCTAAGGCACGATTCCTAAGAAAGACTTAGGACAATGATCCTTGCTAGATTATTCTACATTGTTTCGAAGTTTGGCTCTGATACCAAGCTATGACGCCCCACCTCTATGGTCACGCTAGCCAAGCATACTACGGTGTAATGCCGTCGACTAGCATGAAGAATAAGGCTGTTGAGGAGCGACCATCTGTGTAAATGCTTTGGGCGAGTACCGATATATCAGATAAAATAACTTACATTTCATTTCAAGAGGAAATCCAACATATCAAATACAAACTCGAAGCTACCACACAGTGGCTATGAGGCCTTTGGAAACAAATATAGAAATAAATATAACACAAATCAGCCACATATGTTCATATCTCAAAGGCAGAAACAAATATGAATATAACACATAAAAGTATACATCAGAGTAGTGGTCAAATAAGATCCACAATATCATAAAAGAATAGATACAAGTGCTAGACAAAAGAATAATTATATATCAAGGAGTCTCTATCTCTAATGTATAATAACAAAAACTACAAAACTGTGTAATTAGAAAAAAGTCAAAAGATAATCCCAGATAAGGAGTCAAGCAGAAGCACCTGTAACATCTCGGTCTGACCCGAGTATTATTTAATAAGAAAATAATAAACGGATCAGTCTAGCTATAATTATCAGATAAAGAAATGAGATATAAGCAGAGATATAATAAGAACGTATGATAATAATAATGTCATACCAGGACAAATATGATTTAAACAACAACAAAATCGTACAATATCTCAAGAATTTCAAAGCACCAAAAAGAATATCATATTCTTAATTTTATTCACCAAACTACAAATATTGACAAACATATTAGTGCCAATCGCAAAAGTTGGTGAAACACAAATTCTAGAAATCATCAATTAGAAATCCAGAAATCACAAAGGGGGAGGCCTATCACAAACGGGAGCATGAAAACTCACCAACACGTGTATCACAAACGGAACGCTATTCCATGGTCGCTAACCATAAATTTTGAGCCGAAGCTCCACAAACGGCCCGAAGACCAAGGGTCGCTACCCTGCCAAATTGAACCGAAGTTCCACAAACGGGGATTGTAATCCCCACACAAACAAATAGACATCGCACAACGCTAGTCTAAATCACAAAATGATCATCATCGATCAATAAAAAGTGTCGATTACACTAAGCTGGTAAATATATGAGTTTAGCTTCATGTCCCATAACCACTAGCTTAACTTAAATATTTACGAACAAATTGTAGATTCCCACTCGGAAATTGTCACAAGAGTTCAATCGAACAAGTCCAAGAATTAACCGACGAAGTAAACGCAAGCGTTTCATACCACTTGTTTTGCTATGTCGTTTAATTGGATTTCTCGCACGAATGAGGTAAAGGTTTGTGTATACTAATAGATTGGAAAACGGTTTTGAAAAAAAGAGATTTATATTTAAAATAGTGTCGAAATCATTTTGATGAAAGATTGAATATTTACTACTAGTATAGAAACCTTTGTATTTAGAAGTGACAAATCATAAAATGATTGTAAAAACAATCAATCACAAAAATCCACATTCGAAGATGTGAATTAAAACCATAGAAATCGATATCAAATCCATCAAATTGGATATTCCCAAAAATCCAAAGAGAGAAGTCATAAAAGTCAATAGTAAGTGATAACAACTATCCGGATCAACTAAAATCGATTAAAATTGGAAACCCACATAAAATACGCAAATTGGGCTGAGACAAGCAGATTCAGACGTCTGAAATAAATAATTCAGACGTTTGAACTTGAAGCCCTGGGCAATATTTTGCCTAGGCCAATGATGGCCAAATCATATCAAAGGCGATCAGATGAGTGACAATTGCTAGGGGTTGACGCCAAACGACTACCCAACCCCAAAGACTCACCAATACTCTCCGACAAACATGTCCAAACATCCATATAAGGATTTTCATAGATTTTGATTTCAAACACCAAAAATTGGAATATTCATCAAACCAATTCAAATCAAAAGCAAATGAATATGAATATATGTTAGGAATTCATACCTAACAAAAAATGATAGAAATAGACAAAGATGTGAGTTCAAAAACTCACCTTTTAAACCCAAACACAACAGATAAGCTCTAGAACAAGCAATAGGTTGATCTCTCTTCAATACCACCTCTAGAATCTTCAATCTAATGTTAAAGGTGAAGTTTTCCCTAAGTTCGGTTATAGGAATTTCTGGAAATTAAAGAGGGATTGAGATGGAGAAGAAGAAGGAGATGCTCACCTAAGCTTCTCTTTGAATTTTGGAGCTAGAACTTGAATTTGCAAAGAAGATTAGGGCTTAGGAATTATAATTATTTTTCTCTTCCCCCATTTTTCTAAAGCTTGAGTGTTAGGAAATATTATGAAGGAGTGAAGAGGAGTTGGATGAAGGGTTAAGTTATTAAAAGGTTGATGGGCTGAAATCCAAAACCAAAGCCCTAGTTGAAAATCTCGAAATTTTACCCAACTCAAAACATATCGATGTTTATACTCAAAAAAGTTGCAAACACCATTTCGGACTCAGTGGAAGTGGTCTCAATTCCAAATTGTTGGATCTCAATTTAAATATTCATTCAGACGTCTGAAGTGAACGATTCAGACGTCTGAATCTGGAAACAGAGATGTTGTCTAGTACAATATTCAGACGTCTGACTCGGGGATTTCAGACGTCTGAAAATGGCTATTTTAGCCTGTTTTCTTTCTTGATTGATTCAAACAATTTCAGACGTCTGAATCAACCATTTCAGACGTCTGAATTTGTGTTTGAAGGTGTTTTCAAATAGCCACTTCCAAATAGCACTATCCACATAGACATTTCACTAATTCGACCGTTCTTCTACGAATAGTGACTTTTTCGGACTAAAATCCGACTAACGATGCTATATTTAAATTAAAGATTTAAATATACGAATCGTAAAATATGCGAGTTGTTACAAATCTTTAGGATCCTGTGGCTTAGATAGGATGAGAGGTCTCTCTAAGTGATCTACCAGAGCTTGAAATGCATATATGCAATCCTGTGTCCATTCAAAGTTCCTCTTCCCTCACCTGATCAAGTCGAAGAAAGTAATACACTTGTCGGTAGCCCTGGAGATGAAACGGCTTAGGGCGACAACCTTTCCCATTAAGCTCTGTACCTGCTTAATCGTCTTTGGTACTTGGATGCTTCAAATTGCCTGAATCTTCTTGGGATTAGCTTCAATTACGCGAGAGTTAATGATGAAACCCAGGAATTTCCCTGATGCAATGCCGAAAGAGCATTTCAAGGGATGGAGTTTCATTCATATTTTCAGAGAACATTGAATATCTATGCCAAGTCATCCATGTGGTCGTTTGATCATCGTGAATTCATGAGCATATCATCCATATATACTTTCATCGATCGCCCGATCTGATCTTTAAACATCCAGTTAACTAGTTTCGGGTAAGTAGCTTCAGCATTATTTAGTTCAAATGGCATCATAACATAGCAATATAATCTTGGATTAGTAATGAAGCTAGTGTGCTCCTGGTCGAGGACGTGCATTGGGATCTGGTTGTATTCAGAGTATGCATCCATAAATTAAAGCAGTCCATATCCAACAGTTGAGTCTACCAGCCGGTCGATCTTCGGAAGTGGAAAGCTGTCTTTCGGGCATGCCTTGTTTAAGTTTGAGTAGTTGATGCATGTCCTCCACTTTCCAATAGCTTTTTTCATAAGAAATGGATAACTGGATTGGATACCCATTTCGGGTAGGGAGAATCGTGGATAAACCCATTTTTTTGAGTTTATCCACCTCCTCTTTAAGTGCAACAGATCTCTTCGGATCCATGCCGCGTCCCTTTTGTTTTACCAGGGCATGCCTCAGGTCGATATTCAATGCATGGCTCACGATAGTCAGTGTCACACATGTCAAAATGGGTCCAAGCGAACACATCAAGATTCATTCGGAGAAAACCGGCTAATTCCTTCATCATCGTTGCATTGAGCTATGATCCAATCTTCAGTACCCTTGATGGGTCGTCGTGGCTGACCGTAATGTCGATCGCTAGCTCAGCGGGTGCAGCCTTGGATTCTTTGGGCTGCTTTTCTTCATCTCTCAGGTCTATATCTTTATAGAACCGACTGTGGTGTTGCTGCTGCTTGATATTAGCCTTATGTTGTGAGCTAAAAAATGCTTAACTGAGTTTGCCCAAGCAGTGCAATCAGTTCTGGTCCGTTGTATTAGTGGGACTTAAAGCAATTTTTGGTTTAGCATGAACATACTAGACCATGTGAAATCGAAATTGAACAATGGACATGCCATATATGACTTGCATACTTAAACTAGCATATGGCCTTGAATCGGATGTTTACCATTTCAGACTTCAATAGATTATCATATTTGTACTTATATGGATTGTAACACGTGCCCTGAATTAACTTGAATATGAATGTCAGATTCTTATATGCGACAGCCGATCCCTGAATTTGAACGTAACTATTTCGTGCAACCATCGATGAGAAATCCGGTTGGAACGGTCAACGACGAAGGTCACCCCAGTCGGACTCCTAAGTATCGCCATAACTGCCATATAGTATTGATCTGTATTGCACTGCACAACATCGCAATATACTATAATTAGCATGGGGGGATGTCTGAATTGGGTTTACAAAGTCGCCTAGGTGATGGGATCAGTGCCAGTCCCTTGCAAAGGAAAGTCTTTTAACTTCAACACTTTGGTGGTGTATGTAGGCATGGAGAATGGTAGTTGGATTTGATGTCGATCCCCATGTTCGAGCATTTCTCTAACGCATTAGTCAATGGCATGGAAGCCGGTCAGGATGACATGTGATGATGATCGCTTCAGTCAAACTTCTGGAACTCAGCATGAGTTGATGAACTCGATAGTGATGGGTTCTGTATGCTTTGAGAAATTATCTACAAATGGCCGAAGATCAGGATTAGAAGCACGTCGAATCAAATATCGAGTAGGGTTCAGCCTCGTGTTGCACGCAGCTGCATAGCCGACACTTGCTTTGAGTTTGAATCTGCTTGTGTAGACGAGTAATACGCTTTCCATTCAGTGTACTTGCGATCTGTTGCTCGTCGTTCAGATTGGAATGATAGTCAGTCGCCTATGAGTCTAGGCATCAATCCGATGATTTTATCTCTAAGCATCCTTTCGGTCGTAACCTCGAGTCATTGCAAACACTAGGTATGAGTCACAGTATTGAGCTATTGTAGTCAGTCTTTGGATGATCACACTCCTACCCCTGGTCCCGGGTTGATAAATATACTGCATGGACGGTCAACTCTCGGCCTAGTCATTTTTATACTTCCACCTAAGCTTCGTAGACTAAGAGTTGATCGATTAATAGCCGGTTCACATTCATCTTGATTCTCGCTCATTCCCCCTAAGTCGGGGGTCTACGTCGATAAGTAGGAAGGCAAGTCATGTCCATTTTAGCTTTATACTCCTTCCCGTTGAATCGCGGGATCGGGTAAGTTGATTGAAGGCTGAGTCTCGCCTATCCTGGATTGTATTCCAACTTCTCCTTCTCAAGGGAAGACTTCAATGCCCCATCAAATTTTGGGCGTGAGCTGAGTATTGGACAGTCAATCACATCCACTTTTGATGCAGATGTGACCATACTCTAGGCAAGGACCAAAAAATGGATGGTTAAGTCACATCCAATTTATGACTATTGCTCCCCTTATAGAACAAAGGGCAAGGATCAATGTGCGGATCGTCAAGTCATGTCCGTTTCGAAATACTCTTCTGGTCAATCCTGATCAGAGCTAGTGAATGAACGGTCGTGTCGCATTCATTCGGAGCTAGACGGTCAGTCATGTTTATTTTGATTTATGATCTCTTGTCGGACTAAGGGATATAATTTGTTCAGGAGCAGTCGAGTCATGCTCATCTGGTTTTATACTCCTCCTAACGGATAAAGGGAAGCTGATGGAGAATGAATGGTCAAGTCACACTCATTCGTGGTTTATTCTCCTATCCACGCTCTGGTGACCGGAGTCATTCGATGGATGTTTGGGTCACATCCATTTGTGGTTAGTGTAGATCGATATATACAGTCAATCCAGCGGCACGATATAGAAAGTTTGGATCGATATTGTGGGTCAACCGAATGGCATGATAAAGTTGGTTATCCGTAAGTTCGGATGTTGTTCCAATTGGTTTTGTATTAAGGCCTCCTAGCAGTCGTTGCCTTAAGTTGTAAAGATCACCAAGCCGAAGCTATAGTGAGATGTCGTATTTAGCTTTTAGTAGTTTGTACTTCGGTCCTCATTCTTGGGTTAGCTGAGTTAGTTCGTGGATGGTCAAATTCCATCCATAGTGAGTTTATACTCCTCCTATCGAGTTTAGGTCGGAGTTTATGGAATAGTGGGTGGTTGAACCACACTCATCTATTTGTTTATACTCATATCTACACTCTGAGGATAAGAGTTTGTTGGCAAGTGGTCGAATCGGACCCACATTGTGTTTATACTCCAGTCCACACTCTGGGGACTTAGAGTTATTTCGAAAAATGGTCAAACCACAATTTTCTTAGTTATATCTTCTGCCCCCAAGTCAGGGGCGAAAGTTGAAGAGTGGTCGGTCGTATCACATTCACTCTTACTTGGAGTTCTTCACGTTGAATCGTGGGAAGGAGCTGATTAGCAGATGGTCAAGTCACATCCGTTCTATGTTTTATACTCAGCCTGTCGGTTTATAGAGGACAGCTAATGGATGGACGGTCGACCCATGTCAATTTTCTACCTATACTCTTATCCACGCTCTAGGGACCAAAGTTTGTTGATGTGTGGTCAGTCGCACCCATTTGGTGTTTATACTCCAATCCGCACTGGAGGACCAGAGTTATTTAATGGACGATCGAACCATTTTCATGTCTTCGTTTGGATTTTGGGCTTACCGATGTCCGGGCCAAGCTTGAATAGTTCGCCATACTTCAGGCGTGAACATTTTCTTGGATGGACGTATCACATCCTGTTTGGATTGAACGGTCGAATCACGTCTAATTTTATCTTGGGCTCTCAAACTGCCCTCGGCATCTGGGGTAGGATTTGACGCGTGGACGGTCCTACCACATCCACTTTCATTTGGATCCTACTTCTGCTAAGCCTTGGGAGTAAGATGAGTGTTCTGGCGAACTTAGAGCTTGAGCAGAGGAGCGATGATCAGATCGCATCCAGTTTGAGTCATGTGTTTCCCCTTAAGTCAAGGGAAAGAGTTAAGTAGCGGATGGTCGAACTGCATCCACTTTTTTTTAATGTTTATTCTCCAGTTCGCACTAAAGGGCCAGAGTTATTCGATGGGTGGTCAGTCACACCTATTTGATTTATACTCCAGTCCACGCTCTGGGGACCAGAGTTGGTCGATGGACGGCCGAACCACGTCCATCTTTTTGTGTTTATACTCGGTCCATGCTCCGGGGACCAGATTTTTATGATGGGTGGTCAGTCACACCCGTTTTTTATGTTTATACTCCAGTCCGCACTCTGGGGACCAAAGTTGGTCAATGGACGGTTGAACCGCACTCATCTTGATGATACTCCAAAGGTCCGATCATGGTCCGTGGAGGTTGGTTGGTGCCTAACTTTGGGTACCTGGACACCTGCATCGTTTGCAAGTAGTTTAATTCGAGTCGGTCTTAGTTCACACCATAATTGAAATTGAAATAATCGTATGCTCGCTATTCCACTTCGCCCCAGCCCTTCCCAGCTGGAAGTCGACCATAGGTGGTCCAATTGATAATCAATTTTTTTATTAATAGTGGTCGGATGTTCCTTGCCGCCATTCTATGAGGCTTGCACATATTGTTGAAACTTTCCTTTCCAGATTATCTTTCTGATCACATCTCGGAGGTGTCTGCAATCACCGGTGTTATGACCGTGTGTGTCTTGAAATGTATAATATTTCCCGGATTTCTTCTGGGTTTCGGCGGACTCTCTCGAGGCTGGTTTCTAGTACTGCACTGAGTCGTGAATCTCCAAGTAGATGTTTTTGATTAAATCATTCAAAGAAGTATATGAGTTGAATTTTGGGATTCTAGGTCGTCTCCTAGAATCTGAGTCCTCATCTAAGGCCTCAATGCTGCCCTCGCTTTGAATTCCTTCGGCCACCCCTGCATCGCTCTTTTTTCTAGTCTACACTGCTTAGGTTCTGGTTTACTTTATATCATAAATGATCCAAGGTCGTAGGAGACTTTTCAGCTTACACCAAAGTCTGTCTTGGGGTCGATTCCCCTTATCTACGCCATTAGTATAATATTCTCACTAGGATTGCTCACTTTAGTGACGATGACGTTGAATCTCTATAGGAAGTCGTTGAGCGGCTCATCCGGCATTAGGAATAAACTGGATAATGACATTACATCCTTAGTTTAAGTCACATGCATCCTGAATTGCTCGACAAACTTTTGATCTGGTTGATCAGATAAGGAGATGGACCTGGGTGGTAACTGCGTAAACCACATGATCGTTATTCCTAGGAGGAATATGGGAAAACATCTACATTCGATGACATCCGTCGCTCTAGCGGGATCCTTGTGCCACTCGTACTTCATGAGATGTTGTTAGTGGTCTATATTCACAAAATACACTAGCATGGTCGGCACATTGAATCTCCTCGGATATTCTGCATGGTGAATGAGTTCGATGAATAGGTTCTGACTAGGGAAGATGCTCCAATCATCGTTAGTCCAGTCCATTTTCAATTTAAGGCTACTTGTAATGCCTATGCATGTTGAATGCATGATTGTCCAACGTTTGATGGTTGAGAACGCCGATCGAATGGCGAATCGGTTAGGATGGGGTCATGGATCGGTGACGATCCCCAAACTTTCACCCAAATGTGGTGTGATCCATATAAGGCAGCAAGGAAGGCCTCTTGAGGTTGCACACCAAGTTTCTAATCATGTGGAGTCCGTATGCCCGAGTTATGACCAAAACAAGATGGAGCGGTATTGATAGATTGGTGATAATTTACTTGGAGTCCGACCCGAGAAAATTTGCTATTTGCTTGGAGTCGGCCCTTGGTTCACTTGGAGTCGCTTAATTTGAAGTGCTGGGTTGGTGAAGAGTGGTGCTTGGAGTCATATTGGTGTTTTCTTGAAGAAAATGTTGGTTTTACCCGAGTTTAACGTTGGGCCAGAATTTCCTGGGATTACTTTGGGTCAAATGGGTGATTACCCGAGTTTGACTTGGAGTCGGAACATATAGAGTCTCCTTCGAGTCATATAAGTGATTACTTTAGGTCAGTTTTTGGGTTAGCCTTGAAGGGATTTTTTTGACAAGCGTTTCGATGAATTTTGATGGTTTTTGACGACTATCGCTCGTGAGTCGATGATGGAAGTTCCATAATGGTAAGTGATGACTTTGATGAAGGGTAGATATACTTCAAAATGGCATATTAAGCGGCCTAGGGCGGTCGTCACACAAGCCGTCCTACGATAACTGCCAAGTCAGGTGTTTGAAAGCTGGTCAGTTGAGAGCAGTCGCAATCTACCCTATGAGCTTGACCCAGTAACCGATCCTAGTTTGGGTCATATCGCCTTGGTTCTCCAGCCTTTCAGAGTACCGTTCAAGTAGCAGTACCTTGTCCATTCCTTGGCTGCAATTCAGTAGTTGCCGCTTGATCCCCTATGCCCCGGCCAGTCAGAGGATGTAGAGGAAATAGATATAATGCACCGTCTTTAAGTTGAGTTTTGAATCCAAAATGTAGGGGCACTGCGCTGTGGAACAACAATTGGCACCAAAACCCAACAGAGGTTGTGTAGAGTAATAAATGAAGAATAATAAATGTAACCAGAGAGAATATAGTAATAAAGTAACAAAAAACAAGCTAATAATAGAGACACAATAAGTTATAGTGGTTCGGCGTTGTGTTCCTATGTCCATTTTGAAGAGATAGCTTTATTAATCACTATGTAATCTGAGTGCAATAGGAATCAGTTTAGAATCCTTAGTTACAAAAGAGTAAAAAGCAACAAGTTGCCTCAAGATCCCAAAAATGAACAATCAAGTCTGTATTTATAGAGGAAGATGGCGAAATATCTTCTTGAAAATTCGGCAGAAGGCTCTCCAGATCCATAAGGACCCATAAAAGGGACCGGATGGTCTAAATCCCAAGAAAGTAATCAGGACCGATCCCCATGATTGATGATTTCAGGGGTGTGACCCCTATAGGAGCTTCTCCATGTTGTATTATGCTTAGCCTCTAACATTCATGTCAATTGGACTTGTAGATGTTGAGTTATTGATCGATCATTGCTGTAATGTGTTGTGTAGTCTGATTCTGGCCGATCCCTCTAGATGGAAGAGGGTCGATCCCTCTTACTTCTTCATCTTGGGGTGCGATCCTTAGGGTAGACCCTTTAGGGTCCCTCTTCTTGTTCTCAAAGTTTCAAGTGTAATGGACTTCTGGACTTTGTACCGATCATTTTCCGTTGAGTTGCATCGTTGGGCTGGATACGATCCGATCCTTTTTATACGATCCCATTCTTAGGTGAAGTAATTTGCCCATAACTAGGCCCATCAACAGATACTTTTGGATGTGGATAGTGACATATCAGCGTCCGCATCCAAAATCATTTTTGGTATCGGATATCCGCATCCGTGGATACAGACGGATATCGGATAATTATCCTATCCGTTAACGACCGATAGATCAAGAAATATAAATGGAAAATTTTAGTTTAACATAAACTTTTTTCAATCCCATTAATTATTAAAATGTTAAAAATAAACAAATATAATGATAATAAATAGTTTTGAGCAGTTATGCATTTAGTGCGTAAAATATAAACTTCTAACCAAATAAAACCATAAATAAATATCTTTTACTGTGCTAAAATACACATAATTTAAACTATAATCTTCAAAAATACTGTGCGGATAATTTTCGGATGCGAATGTCTTCATATCTGCATCCGTATCCATTTTTTTGGATATCAGATATTTATCTACTTTTCGGATGCGGATGCCGGCAGATTTCGAATTTTTTGGACATCCATTGATAGCCCTACCCATAACTTGAGTATACTAACTCCAAATGACTTGAGGTTTGAAATGTAGCCTCATGGGGCCTTCCTTGTCACTCTATATCGATCTCACCCAGTTTGGGACCGCGCTTGATCTCTGAGGCTAATAAGGATCTCTTTGGGCTGCTTCCACAATGATCGTCCAGTCTAACTTGTCCAGCCAGTTTGAATATAGCTGGGCCAAAAGGCCGGATAACATCTACCGGTTAGTATTAATTTTGTAAATTAATTACCGTCGTTTAATTTGTTGATTTGTTTCCTTGTACAGCCGATCAAGACCATTTCTTTCCATGTTAACTTCCTTGAATATTAAGTAAACTTTAATGTCAATTAACGTTAATTTATTTCCGTTAATTACATTTATTCCCAAATTATTCCGATTCGAAAACTTCAAACTTTGATAACTTTTTCGTTTGTACTTCGATTGGAAAACTTTAAATATGAAAATTGATCAGAAAATCGATCGAGCCTAATGGTACAAGTATCGTAACCAAATTCTAAAGTTTGTGAAAATTCTATTTTTTATCGTTACTATTTATTAACAAATTTTCTTTTTAATTAAATATCGTTAACATTACGAGGTGTTACATTCTCCCTCCTTAAATGAATTTCGTCATCGAAATTCCTCAAGGGCTTAATCATGTAACATAACGCACAATCATTCTAAGTTAACCAACCAATTTGCGTGCAACCAATTTTTCAACCAATAGTATACAAGTGCAATGTATCAATATACAAATGATATGTATACAGTATAATTCTAATCGGCGCCTCTTATATGGATTCATTCTTTTAAAACAAATTTGAAAATATGATACAAACAAACTATATATATATATATATATATAAGAAATTCATATTATGCAAATTTTAAAAATCAAAATTTTAGTTTTTGCATCCAAATTTTTCCACACTTCTACGAATAAAATTATAGTTCAACCAATTTTGCATCCAATCCCTAACATCCAAAATCCTAATAATCTATTTCTAACATCCAAAATTTTGAAAATTTCAATTTTCTAGACCTATTTCCTTATGCCGAAAAATGGTTTAGATGGAAAATTTTATATTTCCATCCTTCTTTGTGTACCCTTATTTCATTGTACCTTGAAACCTTCTTTTCTGCCCAGATTTCTCTTTCTAACTTTTCCAAGTACAGTCTGTATAGGTAAATTTTATTTTGAATCTTTAAAATTTTAAAATAGAGTTATTTTTAAAACCAGTTTTCTTCATCTACTGGCATGGTATAGAAGAAGAGATTCTATAGCTAAAATAACTTTTCCCTTGTCACTAACTTATTTTATTTTACTGTCACTATTGTTGCACAGTAAAATTAATACTTGCTAACCCGTCAACGTTTTTCCTATGCTAAGCATTTGGCATTTCAAAAATAATTTTTTTTCCCTCTTTTTTGCTCAAAATCATTTTAAATTAAATTTTGAAATATTTGGAATTTTTTTTGAGACTTTTCATAAATGTATTTTATTTTCCAAAACCAAGAATTTTGAACAAAAATTTTCAAAAGTTTATATATAATTTTATTATTTTTTTTCAAAACAAATTATACCACATCCTACACAATCGAGGTTTAGTCAATAGTTTAACGTCCGTGGTGGACTCTATTCTACTACAAGGTAAAATTTTAAATTTCAAACAACATTTTATTTTATTTAAAATAACAACCATCACACAACTTTATTTATAAATTTCAGCTTTTAAGGCCCAGGGACACTGACCCATGGCTTTGCAACAACTTATCCTATCCTTCGCTTGCCAATTTATCTCCAAAAATTTTAGCACTTTTTGGGACTTAACTTTTCTTTTAGTAGTTAATTAAAAAAATTTCCTAATTTGTATTATAACTTCTAGCCTTACTTTGCATTAGTTAATGTCTATATGAGATTTCCTTGCTTACATAGTTTTCTAATTAATACAGCAATCAACGAAGAAAACCAATTTCAATAGGAACATTTATCATAATATCGTACGTGTTTATACAACAGAAACAACCAGCACTAACAACCCAAAATCTGAAAGAAACAATACTGGAAGCTGCCATTTAATATCAATTGACATTAATAATGTTGTAGCACTATCACTCCTTACTTAAATTAAATGGACCTTTCTAACATGTCATTCTTCTATAACGCACATTTCTTAACATTTATTTATGGCTTCTAATGAATAAGGTCTGTTCATTACTCCCATTACCACACCTAGTTATGGAATAAATTGTGCATCCCCACACTATAGTGGGTAAGACATATAAACTATGCGCATTTAAAATAACTCATTGGAAAATCGACTTAGCGGAATAGCTTTTCCACCTTTTGTCTTGCCTTCCTTAACTTTGAGTCTACCAATGTCCATTAAGTGCGTTTCCCATGCCATTATCCTTTGTTGTCGTCTTATTTTAATCTAAATCTCTTGATAGTATTCTCAAATCTTGATATTTGCTTCCTTTACTCTTGATCTTTCATGCGAGCATGAACTCATAGAAGTGTACTTTAGTACCATTCATCATTTCTTTGTAGGTTCTTCTTATGACCTTCACACATGTCTTACTAAATATTCCTAGGTTTATATCAATATTCCTTACTATGGGGATTCCTTATTGCTATTCTATGAGCAATCATCGCTATTTTCTTCATAGCCTTATTTTTTACTCCGTCTTACCTAGGAAGTCATCCCTATCCGCTCCACTTAAAATTTTGGTTTTGTTTTCGCCACTTTTTTTTCAAAAATTGAAACTTAAATTTTTTGAAGTATTTAATCCCAAAGCTTTTATCTTTAAAAATACAAGAACAAAAACTTATTATTAAAGTAAAAAATAAGATAGCGTCTTAACTTTTAAAACTACAATTTAGGATTTTTTTAATTAAGTTTATTCATCAAATCCAAAAGAAAATGTTAGATATTTAATTTAAAAAGTTCCTTTCCCTTTAAAGCCCTTTTAAACAACAAGGATTTTACTTCTTAAAATTGGGATTTTTAACACAATCCATTTCCCAAGTTTTGCTTTTAAAAACTCAATTGTTATACCAAATCATTTCTTTAAAAATGCACTCTACAATGTTTATAAAACATCTTTTACAATTTTAAACAATAAAATCGGAGTTGACAAGGACACTTTCACCCTATTATTTTCCTATTACTCATTTTATATCCACTTCCAATTCTTAGCGGAGTCACTAATAGCATGTGAGAGGGACTTTTTAAAAGACACGTGCAATAAATGCACGCAATAATGGAAAATATCCATTTTCCTTTGGTTTGCCTTTAATTTTATATGTTGCTTCTAATTAGATTACCAACATTATTTTTAGTATAATCTCCTAACGTCATTTCTAATTACTAATATTATTTTATATAAATTTCTAATATGGTTTCTATTTATATTTCATAATATTAACACTATTTAACCGTGTTCTACCTAAACCGCACTATTTAAATTGCTCTCGTTTATACAACTTTTCCTCTCGATTGACAGTCTTCTTATAGAACCATTGCAGTGCGTTCATATACTGCTTTCATTTTCAAGATCTTGTCTTATTTACCGTACTACTTACCTTATTTAAAATTATTACCACTTCCAATTTTCCATGAAAGTCGCTTTGGATCGAGTAATATTAATTGTTATACTAAATCAAAACTTGTACACCAATAGCTTAAATGAAGAGTGTGTGTGTGTGTGTAAAATCACTGATGGATGTGCAGTTGAATAAATAAAGTAAAGAAAGCAAAAATGATCACACCAGAGATTTTTATACTGGTTCGAACTTCTAGTTCTACGTCCAGTCTTAGGTTCTTTCTTGATTTAAAGCAACACCCTCACTTAACCCAGAGGAATAGATATATTACAAAACGCCTGAGCTGTGAACATGACTTTGTGCCTGAAGGTCTCCAACATGAATTCGACTATAAATAGTAGTAAAGTGTTTGAATTCGTGAGCTCTAGAAAAACACGAATGAATCAATGAAGTACACCCTTCCTATAATGTGGCGACTCGGAAATTCGAACACTTCTTCTTCGAATATTGAAATATTTTAAATTATAGTTAAGTGTCATAAATATGATTTTATAACCTTGTTAGACATCATTTAATTAATAGATAATGACAAGAAACTTGTTTTTGAAAATTGTTTACAAAAATATATTCTTTGGAAAAATATCGATAATGTTACCAGAAATCGTTTTATTGGTAAACGGCTTTTTAATCGTTAGAAGTTGTTCAGATTTTTTTGCATACACTTGTTTACTTAGCAAATCAATTTAGTGAAATAAATACTTTTTTCCATTTATGGAAATAAAATTTATGGAGTATGTCATGGGTGATGTCATCAAAGATATTTTGAAAATGAGCATAAGTAGAAATACTTAAAAGTTAAGTAATGTGGTGTAAAGTAGACATGATAGAAGTAATTAATGGTTAGTAATTTGGGAAGGGTTTTTGGTCTTTGAACACTTCATTTCTTAAGCTATAAATAAGTGGGTAAGCTTCTTCATTATAATAAAAAATTCAAAGCAAGTTATCATAAGAAATCCATGGTTTCTTCTACTTCTTCATCATAAATTCCTAAAGCATATTTGTGCAAATCAACTTCAAATCACTTCAAACTTTGCCACAGGACTTAGTACAATATTAGAACACCTTCAACAAAGCCAAAAGTTGAAGAAACAAAGCCACATTCCCACAATCCCATTAGGTTGTGAACATCGTAGGGGTTTGGAGGTAATGCAAGACAAAAGCAAGGTGGAAAAGAGGAAGGAAAGGTGGTTGTTAGCTTGGGTTTCGACTTTTGTTCATGGTTCTTGGTTGTTAGTGAGGTTAAAGGTGAGTTAACACCTCACTTTGAATGGAAAATAAAAAATATATTTGTTAGTATTTGATTATGTTTACGTTGTTTGAATTGTTCTTAACTTATGTTAAAACATCGGTTTGGATTCTTACTTTAAAGATCCATGTATATGGACTTGAAAGAACTTGAAATAGACTTGTATGGCATATGGAAAGATATTGAACAAAGCACATAGGTTATAGATGGACTTTGGTTTAGATTAGACTCGGATTTGAAAGTGCACTTATAGCGATAATTGCTATAGATGCGGTTGTGAATTTTCTTGTTTTTAGCCGATTGCTATGGAACTTTGTAGAGATATTCTTAGGCAATTCTTGCCATATTTATAATTTTTTGTATATATTTTGTGACTGTTAAAAGTTTGAATAGTAAAAAGTTAAGTAACATCTCGAAAAGTGGCCAAAACTTCACTTGTGCAAAACTGCCCCAATTAGACTTGATTTTGGACTTTAAAAGGGTTGAAGAGATATTTAAGTTAATTATTATTTTTTCATTATTTTTACAAGTGTTAACTAACTATTATTAGAGTATTTCAAAGTGTTTTGAAATCTTTAGGAATATCTAAGAATTAGTTGTGAATTTTTAAAGAAGAGATATTTTGTTAAAACATGTCGTTTCAAGTTTCAAGGAAAATCATAAAGATGTTATTTTCAAGTAATGTTTTGAGTAAGTGTTTTAAAACCTATTATAAATAATTTCAATTATTTTAAAAGTATATACAAATGGTTTTGAAAAGGGGTTAGAATTGCTAAATGGTCAAATGGTTGATTGTTTAATTACATATTTGAAAAGTAATTAACTATGCTTAACACAAAGTCGATGAAGTAAGTCTTATCTATTTGTGAGAGTTAAGATTGATGTCAAGTACGGACGAAGAAATAGAGTTCTAACCTACCGGGTTTCCCTCTTGAACAAGCAATAGTAAGTCCGAAAATGTCGGTAACGTGTTAATCATGTTGATTTCTTGTTGCTTATGGAAATCATTAATACCATACTTATTACTAAAAGCCGATGAGGTTGACTTATCTATTTGTGAGATTCAAGAATGAAGTGCCTAAGCAAGGCTTGATGCAACAAGTACTTTAACTTACCTAGATTCCTTCATGAACAAGGAATAGTTAAGTTGGAATGTCAAAAACGAATTAAGCGTATGAATCATGATTTGTATAAGCAATTGTTTTGACTAGATAATCGATTAATCGATTATCGAACATGATTTAATATTGACTTAAGAAGTTATCTAAAGGCTTCATGATTTCATACTAATAAAAATACTCAGGGTGGAGTATTGGTATGAAACGTCTCTAGCTTTTGCTTACCTCTAAGAGAACCGGAATTGAGCTAACCGGAAATTCATTGATTGGTTTTGGAGAATCCGATAAGCGGGAAGAGCGTACTTATATGAGATGACTCAAAACCTATAATCACTTTAAAGACATATACACGAGCTATGTTTTGAAAGAGGTTGTGAAGTGGAATGTTATAAGGTTGAACCGTCTATCCTAAGGTTAATTGCAAGGGAAAGGTCAGCGTTAACATTTCGAATGGTGCTATCATAAGGGACTGTCTATTTTGAGGAGTATTCCAGGAGAGAGGATAGTGTTAGCATTTGTCAGATGACTTATGCAGGGAACCTATGTGTAGGTTCAAGATCTGTTCGAGATGCTTGAATCCATGTAGTGATTCTTGATCTGTTCATGATTAAGGAATCCAATTAGAGATTCGTGTGATTCTCGAGTGATGGAGACTCGTGCGAGAGATGCGAACGTAGCCTCGACATCAAAAATGACTAAAACTAGGAAGGATGCACAATCTCAGGTTTAGCTTACCCATGAGGGTATATCAACTCCATATCTAGAATATGCTTTCGATTATTAGGCCCGTGAGTTGGTTATACTTGGTACCACGCAGTTAACCATTGGCCAGTTGTGTTTACCTTATAGTATATCCTATCTAGAGATACACGATGCTCGAAATGAAGTTCTGATCCCTTTTATAGAGATCCACTTCAGTTTACTGGAGGCGTCCTCGTGAAAAACTATCTATATACAAACACACCTTAGCGATATTGATTATATACCTTTTATTGTTATGGCGTTCACACAGCAGCTATTTAATATGATTTATATGCTACACACTACACATTATTTATCATATCACTATATGTTAAATTTAATGAATGGTTGGTTTCATTTGAGGGAAAAACTATTACGAAAATCCATACGGTCTCAATGGTTACTGTTACCCGTTTCATATTTGTTGAGTTTTCTAACGCTGGTTTACTAGACTAATCCGTGTGTTATTTTCTTAATGCTCGGGTCAGCCCCGTGTATGTTTACAGATTTAGCTATGGAAGCTTTGGAGTTTATTTAGAAGAGATGGATGACTACCTTCCGTAGTATTCTTATTTCCACTGCATTATATATAGGCATTATGAGGACATGCAGTTATAACTATCCAGGCTAATGGTATCACTTAGGTTTTGTAACTCTGATATTTCTATATTAAGAGTAACCTTTTGTACCATTCCTTTGATATTATATACTACCATTCCATTATGAGATTCTGATTTTGTGTTCTTGTTTTCTTGTTGTACTCATTTTCTTTTATTTTACACTAAATTTCTGTCTTTTCGGCACTTGGTGATCAGCACATGAATACTGTAGATGTATTTAGTATCTACATTCGAGTGTCAGAAAGTCAGATCGTTACATTTGGTATCAGGGCTCAAGTTTGAGTGAATGCATTGCCTTTGGTTGGCTATGGCTTATTAGATATAAGGTAGCGACACCCTAGAATGAGTTGACCGTATTATACATATAAGAGCATATTTTTATTTTGAAAACTAGATTTAAAATTATTCCTTAGGAATATATCTTTTTTAGTATTCCTTTCTTTAATACAACTATATCCTTTCGTGTCCTAAATTTTTTTTCCTTTGATTAGGTAGTAAAAACTTTGAGTACCAGAGTCGTCAATGCTCGAGGAGGTAGAGGTAGAGGTGGTCGAGGTAGTACCTTCATAAATGATTAGAATCAAAACCAAGAAATGTTGCTCCAGTTGAGAAACTAAGGTTGAATGTTGTAGGAAAGGTCGTGTAGATCAGACCGCAAATGAGTTTTGCTTCACTTTGCTGTGATTATAAGAGTCTAGGAGTTAAAGGTTTAGTGGCACGGAGGCTATTATAGAAGAACAGACTTGGATCAAATTGTGTGACTGAATATTTGGAGATATGGAGCTAGATGATGCAATGAAGTATAGATTGGCATCGTGACACTTGATAGATGCAGCCATGGATTAGTGGATTTCTATCACTATAGATGTCCAAGGGAATGACTTCTCTTGGGCCTAATTTAAAGATGAGTTTGAGATGAAGTTTGTTCCAGAAACCGAAAAGACTTTGTTATTTAGGAGTTTCTTGGATTTGAAGTAGGAGGTCATGACTATGATGGAGTATGAAAACCAGTTCATTGCATTGTCTCGGTTCGGGTTAGGATTGGTTGATATGCCGCTAAAGAAGAACAAGATGTTCATTGCGGGTATGCGCTTTGAGTACCAGCGGGATATGACTAATCACATCATAGGATCTTTTATTGGTTTGGTGAACATGGCTTTGAGGTTTGAGAGCTTAACTCCAAAGCCATCTATTTCTACACCAGTTGGGGACAACAAGCATAAGTTTCAGTCATTAAAGAATAGGTCCACCCTTGTCTACTACAAGTGTAGGAAGAAGGGACACTTTTCTAATGAGTGTAGGTCTGGAAGTGAAGGACAAGTGGAAAAGGCGCCATTGGAGGCACTGATTGCAATGACACCGAAGCTTGGTGCACAATTTGCACCCGAAGGTTGTTATAGTTGCTGTCAACCTTGTCATATTGTCAGAGATTATCCTATGCTCAGGAAAGAGGAGCAGACTAGGGTTTTTGCTATTTCTACAGCTAAGAAGGGGAAGCGAGTTCTTAGAGGTATACTATCTGTTTATGGTTTACCTGTTTGTGTTTGTTTGACTCTAGTGCTTCTCATAGTTTAATATCCCGCAACCTACAATGTTTAGTCATGCTCGGCATGTTAGGAACATGGGGTATTGTTTGTTATTGATTTTTGCTCAACCAGTTTATGAGCAGCTTTACCTTTCTATATCATGGGGTGGGTAGATAGTAATTATTGGTACATTGAATGAACACCTTGTGAATTAAGTTTCACGGTTTGACTATAAGGCATTCAGAGATAATGTTGGGTTGGAAGTTAAAATTTAGTCAAAGATGTTTACTATAATCAAAAAGGAAAGATATAATATTTTGGGAATAATTATTTGTGAAAAGATTTGTATAAGAAAGTAATTCAATATAAGCATGGTTTATAAAATGTAGTTTATAAATGAAAAGGATTTAAACAAAGAATTTGAGAACTTAAATCCCGGTGTCTTTGAAATTTTTTATCAAGATTTTGGAGGAAATAATATTAGTATTATTTGAAAGTAAATATTTGGGAAATTGGTTTAAGAAATTGGGATCATGATACTTAGTGTTACTATACGAAGTATTTGATACCGCTTTGGAATGATTTTTGTTAAATACCAAAAGTATTACTGAACTCACTTCTGTTGCTTAAAAATAATTTTGATGATGACTACAACATCACTGACGTTCATTTTTAGGTTTCTAAGTGGGGAATGTTACAAAGTTTTTTTGGTAAAATGGATTTGATTTAATCCAAAAAGAATAATTTAATATATAAAAGGTATACATATATATTATTTCAAAATTATTGGAAATAAAAACCGGGGGTTTAGTTCTAAAGTTTTCTGTAAAGAAATTGGATCTTTGTTATGTTATGATATGTTGTGGCAGATTACATTTGTTAAAAATAAAGGAATTTTTGGCGATTTTAGATAGTTGGGAACTTCCAAATCGTTGTAGAACTCAAACTAAGTGTTTTTGAAAATATAAAATTGAGTTTATATAACACTTGAATTTTAGAAAATGGCAAGTTAAAATAAGTGTTAAATGGTTGAACATGCTTGTTAAGCAAAAAACAATGATGTTTTGTAAATACCCTTAGGATGTAATGGATTATTATACAAGTATGAACTTAAGTTATAAAATGTGGATAATCTTGAAGTTATGTTTTGTGAAATAATTCATAAATGGTTTTAGTATTGAAGACATACTAATTGTATAAATGAATGTGATTAACAAGGAATTAGTGTAGTTAAGAAAACAATAGGATAAATACGTAAGTTGTACGTAGATTGTTATATTTGCATGATTGTTCTTGATCCAGTATTTGAATACATGTTTTTGTGGTGGTTTACACCGGCCTGAATAAGGATTTTTCATTAATTCTTGACGGTGAACACTTAATACAGGTTCGTGATATGATCTCATTGTTTTTTATTACAGTATATGACTATGTAAGGAGAATGGAGGTTTCTCATCAAGGAACCAAATACAAGTCCGCACTAGAGAGGTCAAATGATCTATACTAGTTGGGAAGTGAAATCTATGTGATCGAGCAAGTGATAAGATCAGATATTGCATACAGATGGTTCATGTGTATCGTACAGGCTTTAGTACATTTGTATACTATGTTTGTTGGCCTATGAAGAGTTTGGGGAATAACTCTTTGATTTATTACGAGGCAGCATGAATAATCGTCTAAATAAGAACATAAGGCTATTAAGCGTAAGTTATGCTTAGTTAGTTGTTTATCGCCCTTGGACGATTGGAGAATTTTGAACCTAAGACCCTGAGCATTGGTTGCTAGTAATTGTGAATACTATTTGAGTATTTGTGTGCTTGTTCCTTTGTTAAGGTTAGAAGGGCCATGGAGCAAGGATGCTCGGGGTGGTACAAAGAAGACGGACGACAGTTTGAAGGAGATCCAACCAGGGTTGCTTATAGAATAGGATTCGTTCTTATCTTAGTATCGTATATCTTTTGTAGTGTACTCACCGCTTGAGGTGGAGTCGCTTAGAATGCATTTCAGTTTGCAGGTTAGTTTGTATATAGTTTCAATAGTACTATATATATATTGTTTCTTCTATCTCCTTTAATTATCGTTCTTGTTTGAATTTCAAGGATGAAATGTTCTAAATTGGGGAGAATGTAGCGAATCGGGAAAGTCGAACATTTCGTCTTCGAGTATCGAAATATTTTGAATTATTGTAAGTGTTATAAATATGATTTTACAACCTTGTTAGACATTATTTAATTAGCAGATAATGATAATAAACTTGTTTTTGAAAATTGTTTACAAAAATATATTCTTTGGAAAAATATCGATAATGTGACTAAAAATCGTTTTATCAATAAACAACTTTTTAACCGTCAGAAGTTGTTTAGATTTTTTTTGCACACAGTTATTTGCTTAGGAAATCAATTTAATGAAATAAAAACATTTTGCCATTTAGGGAAATAAAATTTATGTAGTATGTCGTGGGTGATGTCATCTAAAATATTTTGAAAATGAGCATAAGTGGAAATAATTAAAAGTTAAGCAATGTGGTGTAAAGTATACATGATAGAAGTAATTAATGGTTGGTACTTTGGGTGGGGTTTTTTTGTCTTTGAACACTTCATTTCCTAAGTTATAAATAAGTGGGTGAGCTCCTTCATTATAATCACAACTTCAAAGCAAGTTATAATAAGAAATCCATGGCTTCTTCTCCTTCTTCATCATAAATTCCTAAAGCAAAATTATTGCAAATCAACTCCAAATCACTTCAAACTTTTCCACAAGGCTTAGAAAAATATTAGAACACCTTCCACTATGCCAAAATTTGAAGAAACAAAGCCACACTCCCACAATCCTATTAGGCCATCAGCATCATAGGGGTTTGGAGGCAAGACAAGGCAAAAGCAAGTTGGAAAAGAGGAAGCAAAGGTGGTTGCTAGCTTGGGTTTGGACTTTGGTTCTTGTATCTTGGTTGTTGGTGAGGTTAAAGGTGAGTTAACACCTCACTTTTAATGGAAAATTAAACATATATATGTTAGTATTTGATTGTGTTTATGTTGTTTAAATTGTTGTTAACTTATGTTAAATCATTGGTTTGGATTCTTACTTTAAAAGTAAGTGACTTATGTGATCCATGTATATTTATTTGAATGAACTTAGAATGGACATGAATGGACTTGTATGACATACGAAAAGATCTTGAACAAAGCATATAGGTTATAGAAGGACCTTGGTTTAGATCGGACTCAGATTTGAATGTGCACTTATACTGATAGTCGCTATAAATGCAATTGTGAATTGCCTTGTTTTTAGGCGATTGCTATGGAAATTTATTGAGAGATTCCTAGGGGTTTCTTGTCATATTTATAATGTTTTATACATATATGTTTATGGCTATTAAAAGCTTGAATAGTAAAAAGTTAAGTAACATCTCGAAATGTAGCCAAAACTTCACTTGTGCAGAACTACCTCTAATTAGACTTGATTTTGGATTTTAAAAGGGTTTGAAAATATATTTAAATTTAAGGATTTTGTTTCATTCTTTTTACAAGTGTTGACTAACTATTATTAGAGTATTTCAAAAGTGGTTTGAGATTTTTCTGAATATTTAATAATTAGTTGTGAATTTTTAAAGAAGAGAAATTTTGGTTAAAACATGCTATTTTCAAGTTTTGAGGAAAATTGTAAAGTTGTTATTTTCAAGTAATGTATTGAGTAAATATTTTAAACCTATTATAAGTATTTTCAAGTATTTTAAAAGTATATACAAATGTTTTTGAAAAGGGGTTAGAATTTACGATGAACGGGATTTTCAACCCTCGAAAATCAACACTAATACGTGTATTGTTTGTCGAGCATTCAAGTGCCGAAAAAAAAATGATCGTTAGGGATAAAGAAAGAAGACATGAAGAAACCAAACAATCACAAAATCTTACAACACAATGGAACAATATATATAATCAACATAATATTTTACAAAGCCGTTTCCAAAATGATACATCAAAGTCATAATAATACGAATCCTACCCTCGGACAGTAATAACTGCCCGTCCCTACATAACAGATACAACATACTCAGAACACAATGGAAAACAAGATAAATAACTAACTATTAATGAAGCCTCCTGCTCCAAGCTCCTCCAAAATGCATCCGTGGAAAACCTGAAACTACTTGGCTCCCCATACAAATTTAAGCACCCAAGAGTTTTGGGGAAAAGAAAATAAAACTCCAGGTCAGACATGGGTCTGGTGTGAGTAAACTCCAAACAACTGAATTATTATATTTACAACTCCTTTAAAATCAAAGGGTACATCGTAAGACCACACAGTACATAAACACGGATGAGATTTTACCTTACGATAACCAAAATACTTTATACCGAAAATATTTAGATATTATCTTTAATGACATTGATTTGAAAACACTTTTCAAATAAATATACATATAAGGTAGGTACCAATACCCGAGCACGGGGTATGTGATATGAAGGGTTAGCTGAAATGCGTGCAAGGCATTACAACTATTTTGGGAATACAATCAAAACCGTAAAGCTCGTATTGGAATTGGATTTTCTACATGATAGGGAACCGGTGGCCTTTTCCTTCCTCTGCGGACTCCACGTAAAGTAATCATAGTACCCAGTGGCTTCTCGTACAGGGACTCGTACACCAATATACGATATTGCTACACTACTATGGATCAACGTATCCGGTGGCCTCTCGTGAAGGGACTCGTACACCACTATACCTGTCCATTTAAACTCTAAGGCTGCAACAACTTGAGGGTTAGAACGTCCCTCTATCCGCAATAATCCAAAAAACCGAAATCATAATATAGCACGCGGACCACATAGTTTCCCGTATTATCTCTAGGATGTGAGGCTCATGAGGTTATGCTTTACCTTTCACAAAGCATTCTACTTAGAATACCACACTGCCATTTCCAACAACACATTAATTGATTTCCACAAAAGTACAACCCCCGAGTTCCTACGTCTTAGGGAAGGGTGTTAAGTATAAGAGGGCTTACCTCCTACACCACCAAACAGACGTACGTTTGTAGAGACCAATTGTACGTGGTCTTAGAAATGCAATGTTAAACACTCATCCATACAAGTTGTCAGGTGAAGGACAAACCGAAGGCATACCTTCTACTACATCTTGTTCGGGAATCACCTCTAGGATTAGTAGCAAGTAGACTTTGCAAAATCGATGCTTTTCATAACGAAGCTGCTACTGCAACCATATATGTATTATGGGAATCACCCCAGAGGTTAGTGGCAAGCAGCCCTACATTATGAAGATCTCCGTCTTCAAAATAAATGTCTTCGAGTAAATTTCACTTTGGAACGCATACCTTGGTCCGAAGTGGTTTTCGGATAAATCCGATCCTTGTCTCTTCGGACCAATAATCGATAAGAGGCCCTCAACCTCATATGAAAATCCAGTCTCATAGACTTATCATGTTTCCAACTCTCAACTTGCTATCCATCGGCCAAGAAGGAAGCTTGGTGTTTGGGAGTGCTATAGTCACTCCTCCCTACTCGAATTATCATTCTTAACACCAAACGAAAATCAAGCCTACTCAATTGGCTTTGTGCTAAGTACACGACTAATAAATTCCCATATCCAGTAAAGGAACCAAAAATGGCCAAAAATACGATCTACAAAACAAGCAGTCACTAGGCATGTTTAATTAATCTTTTATTAATTAAATCACTTTCCAAATATTTATCTCAAAACATCTTAACGAAGATATATTCTCAAAATCACTTTTTAATCTTTCTATATTTGGAAAAGATTTCCATATACTTATCTCAACGATATAAGTATATTCACAAACAATTTCATTTTCAACACTTAGAAATAAATCTATATACTTAAATCCATAATAAGTAAATTTATAAATCTTTATGGAAAGCTTCATATTTTACAAAACACACTTTATTGGGTCAAAACGAATGTTGCGTAAAACATCATTACTACAACCCAAAATATTATTATATGTATCCGATTAATTATACTTAATATTAATCTTCGATGTCGAACTTAAACTATTTATTAGTTAATAATGAAGCCGATCAAGTTGGGGTATCATTACCTCTCAGACCTTAATGGGCGACATTCTTAACTACAAAATAGATATAAGTTACCCACCTTGAATGTTAACATCAAATATAGGATATATATAAATCCCATATACTATATAAAATATCTTCTTTCATAAATCACTTACTATAACAACTGTGTTATATTCTATGTCTTCCTCACTTTCTCGAAAACATTTATTACAACAAAAATGTCGAAATCCATGACTTTCTATCACTTAACGCATTTTAAATCACTTTTAAACAATTAAGCTCCATTTATAAATATCACTTTCAAAACATTCCTTTAAGAGATTATTTTAACTTTTAAAACATAATGTATTCCCTTTATAAAAATCCATAATTTACTTATTGAAATAAACCCTTTTATATTTATAAAACCATGTTTTATAATCTCCTTTCCTTCCTATTTTATAAAACTTTTTTTTATAAAATCTCTTTACTTACAAAATTCTATTTATAAATCTATTCCTTTATAAATCTCATTTATTTATAAAATCCCATTAATAAATCAATTTATAAAATATCAATTACAAATCCATCTTTTGATATTTATAAAACATTGTTTATAAATCTATTACTTCATTTATAAAATATTGCTTTTATAAGGCTTTTATATAAACCATTTTATAAATATTTGTTTCAAACTATTTCTATCTTCTTTTAATCTGTATTTCCTTTATAATAAAAGATAGACTTATTTATTAAGTTTTAAAACCTTTATAAAAACAGTTAAATTTATATTCCAAAAATCATGTTTTTATTTCATTTCAATAAACTCCTTCGTTTAATAATTCATAAATAATTATTAAAAGCATGTATTATTTCAAGTCTCACCTTAAAATCATTTCAATTCAAAATCATTATTACATAGTATTTCAAAATACTAAAAATAAGGTCTGGTGCTACTATAGCACTAAATAATTGAAATCATGTCCATGACATCAAATATGGCATCCAACAAATCATATATCACAATATACATGAAAAGTAAAATCAATAGTGTGTGGAATCTCATTGGATCCCTCCAACCTGTTCCCCTGTATCACATACAGTATATAATCATATAATATGGGTCATCTACTACCAGGTGGGTACATATAAAAGTTCATCCGCTCCTAGGGTGGAAATAAATCCAAACCAACTGTGTAACGACCCGTAAATTTCAACTGTTTTAATAAAGTAATTAGTTGAAATTTTGTGAAATTTTAAACGATAAAATTTTGAAATAAAAATTTAATATTTGGAATGCGTCTAATTAAATATAGCAACTGGTAAATTTTCGTCCGAAAATATGAAAGTTTATTTCGCGCGTAAATTTACTTCGATTTAATCAGTTAAAAAGCGATGAAAGTAAAATGTTTCCGAAACCTAAATATTTTTACATAGAAAAATTCTAAACCATCTTCTGATCAAGATGTCAGTTTGTCGTTTTTCAAAATTCGGAAATCTTTGGCTCCGTCGATCTTATTTTTCAGCGTTTTTCTTGCATTTTCCACTATTAGAAAATTCGAATTTTTATAATTCGATCGTACCACTGATATCAATATACCGTATTGATCGTCTTATCATGCTGATCTCTCGGTATATTAAACAGTTAGATTCGGCATCTGGTACATAGTGAAATCTGCAAAACATTTATCTATACGGTATCCGTTTTAGCTGTTAGTCTCCTTGTGTCCGTTTATTTTCCCACCGTGAAAAGAAATTCAAATGCTACCAATCACTTGCCATAAATATTTCTTGAACTCAGTGGTTTCACTTTTTATATTCCCATGATTTCATTTATAATTCCATCTATTCAATTCATATTCTATTCACGAAAATATCCAAAGCCTGTTTCATCCCTTCTCTTCTCATCTTTGGATATGACGTGCAAACAATCTTCCACCTCCTCCTAGCCTAGAGCGTAGGCAACACCCACCCAAACTCATTCGCTGCCACAGATCCGACTTCCGCCCCCCTCCAATACGTCGTCCCCGAGCAACATACAAGAACGCACCATCTCACCTGTGCCGAGAGCTCCATCGAGGCCGCTACCTCATCCACTCGCGAGCCTCGACCACCACTCAGCCTCACAAATTTCCACACCTCTTTATCTCTCTTCCGCCGCATGCACACAATCACCAACGCCTTGTCCCTCCGACCTCGACACACATCACCTAAGCACACAACAACCACGTGCTTCCTCCTTCCCGCGCATCACATTAGCACGGCAATCGAAACAGTGTGCCAGGCGACTCCACCCTCCTCCTCTTGGAATCAACCGAGCCCTCTATATCTCCTTCCTGCTTATTCTTATATTTAGTAAGCATTTATAAGTTGTTTACATATCGGTTATTGTATATGTGGGTGTTATAATAATAATAAAAAAATAAGTATGTTCACATATCAGTTTTATATACTACTAATATATAATAAGCTCTCATATATTCACGTGTTGCATATAAGTTGAATGTTTGCATGGGTTAGTTTTTAACTGTCGGCTATATAAGTCATATTAGCAAACGCAAGTTGATAATTATTGCAAATATACAAACTTTGTTTACTGTAAGTATATATAAGGCTTGTGTGTATAAGTTGATATCGTCATGTTTAAAGGGTTATAGTCGAATGCATGTTAGTGTTTTCAACCTTAATGCATATTATGAAGAAATTTTATAAATATATGCTACGATTTTAAATATATACTATGTCTTAAAACCTTCCAGCACTGTTAGTTATAAGTTACTTTATAATGTAGATAATACAAAGTAAATTCCCAAAATTTCATAGTATTGAGCACTAGATCAAAACACGTCACTTTTGTAGTGGTAGGATGTAGCATGATGAAAATTTGATTTATGAAACTTTGAAATTTAATAAATAATCTTCACTCTAAAATACACACACATCCATATATATTAACATGACTTTACCAACTTTCATTGTACTGGGCACTAAGTACAATTTATTGAGAAAACTTGAATGTATTTAACAACGAAGGTCGTGTTTCTTTTGCATTCTCGATATAAACTTCTTTCTATCCATTATTCCTTATTATAACTAATAATGCAATACAAACCATTTTTTTACATTAGCAGTCCAATTTTTATCAATACAAGTGCGCTAAAAGCATGGCTCATATAAATATATCCCATTATATGTCAGTTATGCATGAGCTTAAGTAGGTGATATATAAGCCAGTTCACATTTGTATCTAAATTTTATTTGTAATATATTATTAGTTTATATAACCTGTGGTTTATATACAGAAGAGTATATAGGTTGGAGCATGATCTGTTGAGTCTATGCAAGTTATTATATTATATAGATTGCATACATACATTTGCGTCTTCATCAAAGGGTTATATATCTATAGTATTGTGGTCTGATTGTGTATATTCATTGTTTGGCACACATAAAATGGTTATAGTTTGATCTCATATAACTGGGTATAGGTTTGGTTTGTATATATGTTAAGTCTGCACATATATATACATCTAGTGGTTTTACTGTTGCATGCATATGTAAGTTTTCGACCTGTTCATTTTGTCATTTTATTTTCAGTTTTACAGTTGTAAAATATATATATATATAATAATAATAAAATATTGGTTTAAGAAAATAATATATACCTATATATTATATATTTCGTTTCTGTCTACATCAAGCAAATTCTGATCTATTTCGTCAATTCCTATTTATCAGCTCGTTCGTCGATACGTCCCAATCCTGCTTGTTTTTGGAAGTCGTGCTTGCATTCGTAACTCTATTTTAATGCTCGTATCAGTGTGCGTATCTCTGACATCTCTTGTGTTCTCCAGCCTCGAAAGGTGAGCAATCACTCACGATTAATGTTCTTTTATTTATTAAATTTGATTTCAATTGAAACGACAATCGAAATATGCTGCTGTTAGTTATTTACACTGTTATATAAATGTTATTACCTGTATCAGTTTACCTGTGACGTCTAGCACCATTATCTGTTATTTATGCGATGATAATACAATTTGGCTGATAATTGATTGATTGTTCAATGTTTATATTGGACGTTAATTGTTAGTGTTAAGTGATAAATAGTATGCAAAATTGAAATTGATATAGGATAGTTAACAATTTTAAAACTGATTTATATGTTAAATTTGATTAGTTGAATATGACCCATTTTAATTGTTAGATTAATTGACATGTAGAATAGTGATAATTACACTTTGAACCATCGACGTATATTGGATTAATTGTTGTAGTATAAATTTGAAAATTGAAATTGAATGACAAGTGAAAAACTGTAATGCAAAAATCTTTAATCTACATGAAATGATAGTGTAGATTCTAGAAATAATTATATTAATTCGCACAAATAACAAATGTGAGTTAATACGGTTATTTCGGGATTATTTGAATTGATAATTGGATTGATATTGATTGTTGTTACTGCTTGTTTATTTACTTTGACACCATCCCAGTTATCACACTGCAAGTTCCCTTTTGTTATGCTTTGATTTTTGGAATTGGAATTGGAATTGGGTTGAAATGATAAATACCCAAATTTAACTTTGACCTAAGATAGAGAATTAAATAAAAATCCGATTGGTAAATAATTTGATTTAAAAATAAAATGAAGATTTTATTTGAATAAATAATGTGGTTTGAAATGAAGTTGGAAATTGAATTTTAATGAAATTTAAATGTGAATATTTAATAATCTGAAATAAAATATTAATAAAGAAATTGATGAAAGAATGTTGTTTAATTTGAGAAATTATTGAATTAAGTTTGAAATGATTTGATAATTAAGTTTGAAATGATTTAATAATTAAGTTTGAAATTATAATTAAGTTTGAAATTTTTAAACTTTGAAATGATTTAATAATTAAGTTTGAAATTATAATTAAATTTGAAATTATTAAACTTTGAAATTATTTAATAATTAAGTTTTGAATTATTTAATAATGAATTATTTAATGATTAAATTGAATTAAATTCTTTAATAAGTAAAATTGAACTTTTGAATAAGTAAATTTTACTTCGTAAATAATTGAAATTGAGTTTCTTTATTAATTAAGTTTTGGAAAATTATTTAAGTAAGTAAATAAGTGAAATTGAATTTCTTTAACAAGAAATAAAATCTGATTTATTGAAATTAATGTAAGACTTGAAATTTAAAGAATGTGGTTTGATGAATTTAATTTAATTAAATTTGTAAGTTTGATAAAATGAAGTTGAATTTGAATAATGGATTTAATGAATTGGAAATTTAATAGAAATTGTTTTGAATGGAAAATTTACTTAACGAATATTGAATAAAATCGATAAATGAGGTTAAATTGATTTGAATGTTAAATTAAATTAATTTAAATGTTTTCGAAATGAAACTTATATACGAACTTGAATCAATATTTGAATGGTTTTAAATAAAGATTGAAATTGAATTATAAGATTTCGAAATGATAATTTGGAAGTTTTGAAACGTAAATTATTGGAAATTGGTTTTGAAAGACAAATGAAATGTTGATTTACGAATTCTATTTGAAATTGAAATTGATCTGGTTTTGAAATAAACAAACGACCAATCGGTGTAATAATCACGAAAGTTATTAAAGAGACCGGAATCGGTTATGGATATACTCTCTATCTAAACCGGAAACCACTTTAATAACTATACGCGGAGTGATGATCCATAATGAAGTGGTTGGAATGATGTACGTGATGACTGAAGAAAGAGAACGATGATGGATAGCCTTGACACTTGTGTCAAATTGGAAATGACTAAAACAGGAGCCGTGCCGGGCCAATGGAGGATTAGCTACCTCAAGTGGACACACTTCTTCGAACTACTCATTACTTGTTGTCGATTGGTGCACCCTTGATTTTGGGAGTGTTGTTTCACGGTGTTGCGGGCGCTGCGGCGTTGCGTTCTCACCAGTCCGGATCAGGAAAACGGTAGTATCACTGCCTTGGGTATTGCCTCATGTGCCTTGTCATACTTATATTTCCTATTCGCGACCACTACGAATTTGTTTTGTACCTTTAGTATATGGATTGCCCTCTGGTGACTTCCGGTTTTGGGGAAACTACGGTCTTGTATATGCTTTTGGGAATAAAAATGTGTTAAGGGTGGAATGGGCCATGACTTAACACTATTTTGATATCTTATATTACTGATAGACATTATCTACTTATCGTACACTACTACATAGTAGATAGTTTAACGGATCCTTAAAGGATGGTTATTCCAAACATCCTTTGAGTTACTTGTATTTCAATTGCTATTTCACTTGAGTTGGATTTATTGATAAAAGAATGTTAATCCTGACTCGAGTGTTTTGTGTTTTTCCTTTACGCTCGGGTCAGACTGAGTGTACCAGTATTCGAGACTCACCTTTGGAGTTGGAGATTTGCTTGAAGATCCAGCCATCTATTCTGCTTTCAGTATTCGATGATTCCAGTGATGTATTCTGATTTGTATCTGATGTATCGTATTACTCTTCTGTTGTAAACTCTGATGTATTTTATATATTCATATAGTAGCTTCATGAACTACTATCTCTTTTATTTCCATTGCAATTTATTACTCTGTGTTTATGATCTGTGATTATATTTTTACTGTATATGTTCAGTTTTGCCAAATTTAAATTAACTATGCGGTATTTTGAGCAATTCAGTTCCGGCATGAGTGTCTACCTATACACTTATAATGGATGCGAATGGTCCAAAATTTCGGGTCGTTACAGTTGGTATCAGAGTTTTGGTAGCTCTAGGAAAAACTCAACATATAGGGTAAATGTATTTACAGATCACGCTCATTCGAGTTTCAATCTCTTCCTTTTGACTCGATTTCCTTGAATTTTGGAACGTTCCATACGGTTCCAAATTTCATTCGTGTCCCTCACTATTCGTCTCCTTTCAATTCTGGAGCATCACATAACTCCACTTCGAATGACCCTTATAGTGAATCGGCGGTCTCGCCAAACTTCGAATAATTTGTAAAGGGGTGAAACTCCTTTATAATAGGCATTGATTTACCGGAGATTTCTGTATCCTCGGTTTACGATGCTATCTATTCCCTACTATACCTGAATCCCATCTCTTGAGATCGAGTGTCGATTTACCTCGGAATTCAGCATCGATCCTATTCTTGAAGTTACGGACGACCCGGTTAAGGTTGCCCGTGAATTAAATAAACTTATCCATCGCCTTATTTTGTTATTTAATTATCTCATCTTTGTTCAAACCTATCTTCGAATCGAAATTCTCTTTGATTTGAGTCTATCAAAAATTTGAATCTCTATCCATGCTTGAAATCCATTTTGTATCGTCGAGCGAGGAAGTGTATTTGTAAATAAATATTAAAAATATTTTAATATATATTGTGTTGTTTGAGTTGTTGATGTTGATTTGGGTTTCCGATCGATTCGTCTGATCAACGCTATCGGTAGGATTTCCAAAACACTTGAGCAGAGCAAACTGACACAATATCGTTTTCAAATTTGATAAATAAAATAAAAGTTTTGTATGATTATATTATATATAAGTTTTCTGAAATTAAATTATTAATGAATTTGTTGTCTGAAATAATAATATTTGATTTTCATTTATTGTTTTGTAAACCATTGACTATTGCATAATATAAATAAATGAATTTATAAACTTGGTTATAAATTGATTGGAATTTGAAATGAATTAAATTCAGAAATTTGAGAATTTATTAGTTTCCGGTAATTTCGAACTTTGGTTTTTAAAATATATTGAAAGTATTTTCGAATAGAAATCGTTTTCAAAGAACTTTTAAATGTTGAAATCAGTGCTCTTCTCTTTGTCGCTGGAAAATAATTTCGGTGATGGCGGCCGCATCATCGACATTCATTTTCGAGTTTCGAAGTGGAGATACTATTCTATAGCTTTGCTACGGTTTTGTTTTGAAAAATATTTTGATTTGAATTTCTTCAGTATAATTTGATTTATATATATAAGTACCTTATTTTAAAATTTAATTTGATTTGATAAATATATTATATATATCTCTAAATTGTTTAAAGTAAATCGGAAATCTAATTCTTAAATTTTGCTAAAGGATGATTTTAACTATAAATAAAACCAAAATTTGGAATTAATATTTGAACCTGAATAATTGAATTGGGAAATTTTATTTGTATATTGTTCAACTACATTCTAATACAACCCACCTAAATCATTCAGAAGTTGAATATGTAATTGGATAATATATAATATAAATTAAACTTATAAATAAAATTTGAGTGGTTATAATGTTATACACTTAAATTTTAATTATAAAATGCTAATAGAGATAAATAGAAATAAGATAATTGAAAAATAAATTTGTTTTGGAGAATTAATAAATTGAAATTTGATCAACATATGAAAATACCTTAAATTTAAAAGAAATTAATAGATGTAAATTAATTTAAATCGAAACTTTTATGTTTTAAATTAATTTATATGGGTCAAATATATGTGAGTAAATATATTAAGTAGAATAAATTTAACAGTAATTTGGACTAAATAAGAATTTAAATTGTTGAAAAAAAAATATGATTATAATAAAAGACTATTCAAATTTGTGGTTTTAGAAATTGTAAATTTAAGATAATTGGATAATAAGATAATGAATTTAGAAATAGTTGAGATTGATTTTAGTGAAATCAAATGGATTAAATCAAGTATTGAATATCAATTAATTTGAATTTGAATTTATATGGTTTAAATTAATTATTATTTTGTATTTCAAATCTGTTTTTCTTTCTGGTTGTTTCTATTCTCCTACCTCGTTCCTTTTCGAGGACGAAAAGTTTTGAGTGGGGGAGAGTGTAACGACCCGTAAATTTCAACTGTTTTAATAACGTAATTAGTTGAAATTTTGTGAAATTTTAAACGATAAAATTTTGAAATAAAAATTTAATATTTGAAATGCGTCTAATTAAATATAGCAACTGGTAAATTTTCGTCCGAAAATATGAAAGTTTATTTCGCGCGTAAATTTACTTCAATTTAATCAGTTAAAAAGCGATGAAAATAAAATGTTTCCGAAACCTAAATATTTTTACATAGAAAAATTCTAAACCATCTTCTGATCAAGATGTCAGTTTGTCGTTTTTCAAAATTCGGACATCTTTGGCTCCGTCGATCTTATTTTTCAGCGTTTTTCTTGCATTTTCCGCTATTAGAAAATTCGAATTTTTATAATTCGATCGTACCACTGATATCTATATACCGTATTGATCGTCTTATCATGCTGATCTCTCGGTATATTAAACAGTTAGATTCGGCATCCGGTACATAGTGAAATCTGCAAAACATTTATCTATACGGTATCCGTTTTAGCTGTTAGTCTCCTTGTGTCCATTTATTTTCCCACCGTGAAAAGAAATTCAAATGCTACCAGTCACTTGCCATAAATATTTCTTGAACTCAGTGGTTTCACTTTTTATATTCCCATAATTTCATTTATAATTCCATCTATTCAATTCATATTCTATTCACGAAAATATCCAAAGCCTGTTTCATCCCTTCTCTTCTCATCTTTGGATATGATGTGCAAACAATCTTCCACCTCCTCCTAGCCTAGAGCGTAGGCAACACCCACCCAAACTCATTCGCTGCCACAGATCCGACTTCCGCCCCCCTCCAACACGTCGTCCCCGAGCAACATACAAGAACGCACCATCTCACCTGTGCCGAGAGCTCCATCGAGGCCGCCACCTCATCCACTCGCGAGCCTCGACCACCACTCAGCCTCACAAATTTCCATACCTCTTTATCTCTCTTCCGCCGCATGCACACAATCACCAACGCCTTGTCCCTCCGACCTCGACACACATTACCTAAGCACACAACAGCCACGTGCTTCCTCCTTCCCGCGCATCACATTAGCACGGCAATCGAAACAGTGTGCCAGGCGACTCCACCCTCCTCCTCTTGGAATCAGCCGAGCCCTCTATATCTCCTTCCTGCTTATTCTTATATTTAGTAAGCATTTATAAGTTGTTTACATATCGGTTATTGTATATGTGGGTGTTATAATAATAATAAAAAAATAAGTATGTTCACATATCAGTTTTATATACTACTAATATATAATAAGCTCTCATATATTCACGTGTTGCATATAAGTTGAATGTTTGCATGGGTTAGTTTTTAACTGTCGGCTATATAAGTCATATTAGCAAACGCAAGTTGATAATTATTGTAAATATACAAACTTTGTTTACTGTAAGTATATATAAGGCTTGTGTGTATAAGTTGATATCGTCATGTTTAAAGGGTTATAGTCGAATGCATGTTAGTGTTTTCAACCTTAATGCATATTATGAAGAAATTTTATAAATATATGCTACGATTTTAAATATATACTATGTCTTAAAACCTTCCAGCACTGTTAGTTATAAGTTACTCTATAATGTAGATAATACAAAGTAAATTCACAAAATTTCATAGTATTGAGCACTAGATCAAAACACGTCACTTTTGTAGTGGTAGGATGTAGCATGATGAAAATTTGATTTATGAAACTTTGAAATTTAATAAATAATCTTCACTCTAAAATACACACACATCCATATATATTAACATGACTTTACCAACTTTCATTGTACTGGGCACTAAGTACAATTTATTGAGAAAACTTGAATGTATTTAACAGCGAAGGTCGTGTTTCTTTTGCATTCTCGATATAAACTTCTTTCTATCCATTATTCCTTATTATAACTAATAATGCAATACAAACCATTTTTTTACATTAGCAGTCCAATTTTTATCAATACAAGTGCGCTAAAAGCATGGCTCATATAAATATATCCCATTATATGTCAGTTATGCATGTGCTTAAGTAGGTGATATATAAGCCAGTTCACATTTGTATCTAAATTTTATTTGTAATATATTATTAGTTTATATAACCTGGTTTATATACAGAAGAGTATATAGGTTGGAGCATGATCTGTTGAGTCTATGCAAGTTATTATATTATATAGATTGCATACATACATTTGCGTCTTTATCAAAGGGTTATATATCCATAGTATTGTGGTCTGATTGTGTATATTCATTGTTTGGCACACATAAAATGGTTATAGTTTGATCTCATATAACTGGGTATAGGTTTGGTTTGTATATATGTTAAGTCTGCACATATATATACATCTAGTTGTTTTACTGTTGCATGCATATGTAAGTTTTCGACCTGTTCATTTTGTCATTTTATTTTCAGTTTTACAGTTATAAAATATATATATATATATATATAATAATAATAATAATAATAATAATAATAATAAAATATTGGTTTAAGAAAATAATATATACGTATATATTATATATTTCGTTTCAGTCTACATCAAGCAAATTCTGATCTATTTCGTCAATTCCTATTTATCAGCTCGTTCGTCGATACGTCCCAATCCAGCTTGTTTTTGGAAGTCGTTCTTGCATTCGTAACTCTATTTTAATGCTCGTATCAGTGTGCGTATCTGTGACATCTCTTGTGTTCTCCAGCCTCGAAAGGTGAGCAATCACTCACGATTAATGTTCTTTTATTTATTAAATTTGATTTCAATTGAAACGACAATCGAAATATGCTGCTGTTAGTTATTTACACTATTATATAAATGTTATTACCTGTATCAGTTTACCTGTGACATCTAGCACCATTATCTGTTATTTATGCGATAATAATACAGTTTGGCTGATAATTGATTGATTGTTCAATGTTTATATTGGACGTTAATTGTTCGTGTTAAGTGATAAATAGTATGCAAAATTGAAATTGATATAGGATAGTTAACAATTTTAAAACTGATTTATATGTTAAATTTGATTAGTTGAATATGACCCATTTTAATTGTTAGATTAATTGACATGTAGAATAGTGATAATTACACTTTGAACCATCGACGTATATTGGATTAATTGTTGTAGTATAAATTTGAAAATTGAAATTGAATGACAAGTGAAAAACCGTAATGCAAAAATCTTTAATCTACATGAAATGATAGTGTAGATTCTAGAAATAATTATATTAATTCGCACAAATAACAAATGTGAGTTAATACGGTTATTTCGGGATTATTTGAATTGATAATTGGATTGATATTGATTGTTGTTACTGCTTGTTTATTTACTTTGACACCATCCTAGTTATCACACTGCAAGTTCCCTTTTGTTATGCTTTGATTTTTGGAATTGGAATTGGAATCGGGTTGAAATGATAAATACCCAAATTTAACTTTGACCTAAGATAGAGAATTAAATAAAAACCCGATTGGTCAATAATTTGATTTAAAATAAAATGAAGATTTTATTTGAATAAATAATGTGGTTTGAAATGAAGTTGGAAATTGAATTTTAATGAAATTTAAATGTGAATATTTAATAATCTGAAATAAAATATTAATAAAGAAATTGATGAAAGAATGTTGTTTAATTTGAGAAATGATTGAATTAAGTTTGAAATGATTTGATAATTAAGTTTGAAATTATTAACTTTGAAATGATTTAATAATTAAGTTTGAAATTATAATTAAGTTTGAAATTTTTAAACTTTGAAATGATTTAATAATTAAGTTTGAAATTATAATTAAGTTTGAAATTATTAAACTTTGAAATTATTTAATAATTAAGTTTTGAATTATTTAATAATGAATTATTTAATGATTAAATTGAATTGAATTCTTTAATAAGTAAAATTGAACTTTTGAATAAGTAAATTTTACTTCGTATATAATTGAAATTGAGTTTCTTTATTAATTAAGTTTTGGAAAATTATTTAAGTAAGTAAATAAGTGAAATTGAATTTCTTTAACAAGAAATAAAATCTGATTTATTGAAATTAATGTAAGACTTGCAATTTAAAGAATTTGGTTTGATGAATTTAAATTAATTAAATTTGTAAGTTTGATAAAATGAAGTTGAATTTGAATAATGGATTTAATGAATTGGAAATTTAATAGAAATTGTTTTGAATGGAAAATTTACTTAACGAATATTGAATAAAATCGATAAATGAAGTTAAATTGATTTGAATGTTAAATTAAATTAATTTAAATGTTTTCGAAATGAAACTTATATACGAACTTGAATCAATATTTGAATGGTTTTAAATAAAGATTGAAATTGAATTATAAGATTTTGAAATGATAATTTGGAAGTTTTGAAACGTAAATTATTGGAAATTGGTTTTGAAAGACAAATGAAATGTTGATTTACGAATTCTATTTGAAATTAAAATTGATCTGGTTTTGAAATAAACAAACGACCAATCGGTGTAATAATCACGAAAATTATTAAAGAGACCGGAATCGGTTATGGATATACTCTCTATCTAAACCGGAAACCACTTTAATAACTATACGCGGAGTGATGATCCAGAATGAAGTGGTTGGAATGATGTACGTGATGACTGAAGAAAGAGAACGATGATGGATAGCCTTGACACTTGTGTCAAATTGGAAATGACTAAAACAGGAGCCGTGCCGGGCCAATGGAGGATTAGCTACCTCAAGTGGACACACTTCTTCGAACTACTCATTACTTGTTGTCGATTGGTGCACCCTTGATTTTGGGAGTGTTGTTTCACGGTGTTGCGGGCGCTGCGGCGTTGCGTTCTCACCAGTCCGGATCAGGCAAACGGTAGTATCACTACCTTGGGTATTGCCTCATGTGCCTTGTCATACTTGTATTCCCTATTCGCGACCACTACGAATTTGTTTTGTACCTTTAGTATATGGATTGCCCTCTGGTGACTTCCGGTTTTGGGGAAACTACGGTCTTGTATATGCTTTTGGGAATAAAAATGTGTTAAGGGTGGAATGGGCCATGACTTAACACTATTTTGATATCTTATATTACTGATAGACATTATCTACTTATCGTACACTACTACATAGTAGATAGTTTAACAGATTCTTAAAGGATGGTTATTCCAAACATCCTTTGAGTTACTTGTATTTCAATTGCTATTTCACTTGAGTTGGATTTATTGATAAAAGAATGTTAATCCTGACTCGAGTGTTTTTTTGTTTTTCCTTTACGCTCGGGTCAGACTGAGTGTACCAGTATTCAAGACTCACCTTTGGAGTTGGAGCTTTGCTTGAAGATCCAGCCATCTATTCTGCTTTCAGTATTCGATGATTCCAGTGATGTATTCTGATTTGTATCTGATGTATCGTATTACCCTTCTGTTGTAAACTCTGATGTATTTTATATATTCATATAGTAGCTTCATGAACTACTATCTCTTTTATTTCCGTTGCAATTTATTACTCTGTGTCTGTGATCTGTGATTATATTTTTACTGTATATGTTCAGTTTTGCCAAATTTAAATTAACTACGCGGTATTTTGAGCAATTCAATTCCGGCATGAGTGTCTACCTATACACTTATAATGGATGCGAATGGTCCAAAATTCCGGGTCGTTACAAACTGATACATCAGTAAATCATCCAAACAAGCAACAAACATGCATCAATGAATTTTATTCAACTATATAAACTATTGGTTAACCAAAAATGTAACAACCCGCATATTTTACGGTTGTATATTTAAATGTTTTATTTAAATATAGCATCGTTAATCGGATTAAAGTCCGAAATGTTACTTTTTGTAAACAGTCGAATTGGGACTCGAGACCACTTCCTTTGAGTCCAAAATTGCATTTACAACTTCTTTGAGTATAAACATCGATATGTTTGGAGTTGAGTAGAATTTTGCTATTTTTCTATTTTGGGCTTTGGGTTTCAGCCCACTAACCCAACATAATACCCTAACTCCTCTATTCTTCATTTATTCTACTCATCATTTCCTAACACTCTGAAGCTAAAGTAAAATTGGGGCAAAAGATAGGAAATTAAATTTCCAAAACCCTAGTTTGATTAGGAAATACAAATTCAAGTCCAAAATCAAAGAGAAGTTTAGGTAAGCATCCTCTTCATCTTCTCCATCTCAATCTCTCTCCAATTTCAAAAATTTCCTATAATCTAACTTAGGAAATATTTGTTTATGATCATAGATTGGAGCTTCTAGAGTTGAAGTTGAAGAGTAGTTGATCTTTCCTTTGTTTTTGAGCTTCTCATTCGTTGTTTTTGGGTTTAAAGGTGAGTTTTTGAACTCACATCTATGTCTATAGTTTTCATTGTTGTTAGGTATGAATTCCTAACGTCTATTCACATTCATTTGCTTTTGATTTGAATTGATTTGGTGAATTTTCCAAATTTTGGTGTTTTGAAGTAAAAATATTTAAAGATCCTATCTTGGATATTTGGACGTGTTGTTTGGGGTGTATCGAAGAGCCTATAAGGCTGGGTTGTCTCTTGGCATAAATCCCAAGTCTCCATTGCTCGTCCGATCGCTTCCGAATCATTTTGGCCATCATGGCCTAGGCAAACTGTTGCCTAGACCAGGTGACCAGACGCCTGGTTATCAAGTCCAGATGTCTGGTTATGGTCACTGAAAAAAAATTAAATAAGGAACGCAGAAAATAAAAAGGCAGATAAAAGAATCAGATGTCTGGTCGGTAAAATCAGACGTCTGGTTGGCGGTCAGACGTCTGGTTTTTGGTTCAGACATCTGGAAGGTTTTTTGAATTATTTCTGGAACCTAAATCCAGACGTCTGGTTGAACCTCCAGACGTCTGGAACTGTGCATTTTGCCTATTTACCTGTTTTTCGAGTGGATTTCCAATTTTAATCAATTTTTGTTGATCCGGTTAGTTGTTATCACTTATTATCGACTTTGATGACTTCTTTCTTTAGATTTTTGGGAATATCCATTTGATGGATTTGATATCGATTTTTATGGATTTATTTCACATCGTTGAATGTGAATTTTTGTTGATTGATTGTTTTTACAATCATATTTGTGATTTGTCACTTTAAAATATGAAGGTTTCTATACTAGTAGTAAATACTAAAACTCTTTCATTTAAAACAATTTCGACACTATTTTAAATATAAAGCTCGCTTTTAAAACCGTTTTCCAATCTATTAGTATATACAAACCTTTACCTTATTCATATGAGAAATCTAATTAAACGGCTTTGCAAAACAAGTGGTATGAAACGCTTGCGTTTACTTCGTTGGTTAATTCTTGGAATTGTTCGATTGAACCCTCTTGACAATTTTCGAGTGGAAATCTACAATCTGTTCGTAAATATTTAAGTTAAGCCAGTGGTTATGGGACATGAAGCTAAACTCATTTATTTACTAGCTTAGTGTAATTTACACTTCTTAGTGATCAATGGTGATCATTTTATGATTTAGACTAGCGATGTGCAATGTCTCTTTGTCCGCGTGGGGGACTATACCCCGTTCTGTTGAGCTTCGTCTCATTTTTTATAGGCTAGCGACCTATGGGTTTTATGGAGTTCGGTTCATCGGGCATAATGTTGTACTACGTCGTTGTTCCGGCTTATTGGAGTTCGGCTCATCAGGTGTAACGCTGTACTACGTCATTGTTCCGGCTTATTGGAGTTTCAAGTTCACCGAACGTTTCGCTGTACTACGTCGTTGTTCTGGATTATTTTTGTTTCAGGTTCATCGGGCTTAACGTTGTACTACGTCGTTGTTCCGGCTTATTGGAGTTTCAGGTTCATCGGACGGTTCACTGTACTACGTTGTTGTTCCGGCTCATTTGAGTTTCAGGTTCCTCGGGCATTTCGCTGTACTACGTTGTGGCACCGGCTCTATGGTTAGCGACCATGGGATAACATCCCGTTTGTGATACACGTGTTGGTGAGTTTTCATGCTCTCGTTTGTGATAGGCCTCTTCCTAGAAATACCTTTTGTGATTTCTGGATTTCTAGTTGATGATTTCTAGAAATTGTGATTCACCGATTTTTGCGATTGGCATTGATATATTTTGTCATTATTTGTGTTTTGGTGAATAATTTAAAGAATATGACATTCTTTTTAGTGTTTGAGAATATTTGAGATATTGTATGATTTTTGTTGTTATCTGATGTATATTTGTCACAGTATGGCATTATTGTTATCATACGTTTTTGTCATATCTCTTATCCTATCTCATTTTATATGATATTTATAGCTAGACTGATCCGTTTATTATTTTTCGTCTTAAATAATACTCGGGTCAGACCGAGGTATTTCAGGTGCTTCTACTTGACTTCTTATCTGGGACCATCATCTGATTTTTGGCTATCTACTTTAGATTAGTAGTTTTTGCTTTTATACATTCGAGATAGAGACTCCTTGACGTATACTTATTCTTTTGTCTAGCACTTGTATCTATTCTTTTGTGATGTAGTGGATCTTTTATGACCACTACTTTGATGTACACTTCTATGTGTTATATTCATATCTGTTTCCGCCTTAGTGATACGAATATCTGTGACTGATTTGTGTTATGCTCATTTCTATATTTGTTTCCAAAGAACACATAGCCACTGTGTGGTACCTTTGAGTTTGTATTTGATATGTCGGATTTCCTCTTGAAATGAAATGCATTCATACTATCTGACATATCGGTACTCGCACAAAGAAATTACACAGATGGTCGCTCCTCAACAGCCTTATTTTTCGTACTAATTGACGGCATTACCCGGTAGTGTCCTTGGTTAGTGTGAGTATAGAGGTGGGGTGTCACAAAAAAGGTGAGTTTAACCCACCAAAATTCCAGTTGTCGCTAAAGCGTTCTGGTTTTGACTAAAATATAGCAGCATTCGATTTTAGCTAGAAATTCTACAAGCTTGGAATTTGACGAATACAACTCAATGACGTAGATATTATCGCTGCGAGTCCAATGCAACTGACTACGTCCAAATCCGACCTCGTATGGACAAGATACGAATTTGCGAACATTTGAGATGATTAAATATTAATTAACTTTAATTAACTAAGGTTTAACGTTAATTACCTTCTAACCCGTTCTTCAATAACCCAGGCTACACACGTCTAAAACCTTAATTGCTATTATATTTTCTGATTGATGCCGCAATGCCACCTTAGTCACCCCCGTATCATCATGTTAAAACGATGGATTTTCTATCGATTAGAAAACCGTCGAAAAACATAATCGTTATAAAAACCACAAGTGCATGGCGTACAATCGTAGTACGTATGCGAGTATGGGTCAATTCACAGGGAAATAATTAAATTCTAATATTACTCAATAAAATTGGCCTAAAGGTTTTGAAATTGTTTTAAAATAGAAAATTATAGAAATTAAACTAGAGCAAATTGATTAAAACTATGAGATTAAGGAGCAATTTAGAGGCAAATCCACTTTCAATCATTTATATAAATCAACACAAAATTTAGTTATAATCTCTTATTAAAATTTAAGTAGAAATGATAGATGTGCTTATTATAAGTATGATTTATTTGTGCTATTAATTTGCACAACTTAAACCATCAAACTCTAGCACACCGTTCAAACCCACTTATCAACTCTCACAAAAATGACATGAAATTAAAAATAAAATCTATTTTAAGCATGATCTATTTACTATAAGTTAGTAATATATATCATCAAATTTTGATTCTAGTTTGACTTTCATCATCAAAATCACTTTGGAAAATGATCAAATAGCTTATGTTTACAATGGATTAAGCATAGTCTATTTGAGATGTCAACATAGACTATCAAATTCACTAAAAGAAAAACATAAACCGCCATTATTCATAATTTTATTAAGCACAAAAGAGAGATCACAAATGATATTATTATGTTAATTTAATATGTTTCATGAGAGCTTCATTATCCCTAAATTAAAGGGGTTTAGCTACTCATATTTGAATACATCTTAACATAAAATGATTTCAACATAAAAAACAAGAAAAATGAGAGCTAATTAAAAGAAAAGAGAGCTAACTACTTGCATGAAATAAAGCTAGACTAATTTCAAGAATTAAATCTATGCTACTAACATGAAATAAGAGGAGCATAAAGTAAATAAGAGAACATAAAATAAAATAACAATAAAAGAAAGTATGAAATAAAAATTCATGAAAGTAAAGAGCAAGGCTAAGAAGCCGTTAAAGAGACATTTTATTTATTATTGATTTGTGGCTACAATATTGCATCCAAAAGAAGAAGATGGTTACATGAAACATAAGGGGTATTTACATGCTTAAAACCCTAATTCATTTTTAGGGGACTACCAAAATTTCTCTTGAGATAGTGTAACCTCTAAGTAATCATTAAGGAATTAATTAACCCCCACCAGCATGCCTTTAAGTCTCCATTAACATTTGCATGTGCTTTTAATTACGGACCATTAGTTATTGGGTATTTGAGCTCCTCCATGTTGCATGAATTCTTTTATTTCCATTCTTCATTAGCTTTCAACATATGTGCATGCATACATCCATGAAACCACTTCATATTTGCACTCCATTTCCTACAAATAAAAATAAAAATGTGCAAATAAATTTTCTCCAAATTATTCATATACATAATTACCATTTTGCCCCCAAATGAAGATGAATAAATGATGATCTGAAAACAATTTTGATTTTGGTTTAAACATGTAAAATACCCTAATATGCTCACTTATTTTAATAAAAGAAGATTAAATATGGGAGAAAAAATATACACTTTTACATGCACATCAAGTACCGATACACTTACCTTTTTATTCGTTCTTGAATAAACTAAAACTAGGATAAATCCATTTTTGTAGAAAACACGATTACATTGAGCGTATGCAACAAGCAGTTAAACCTTTAGGTGTCCCTAGTAGGACAAGTGTTGTCTTGTGAGAGTTTTCAATGGATACTACCTACAAAATCCAAATGCGATATGCAAATTCTAATGCGACTACATGATGCAAGTTTCCAAAATATTTATAAATAAGAATTTACTTTTAAATTGACACAAGTAAGTTAAATATAAGTTTTGGTTATTATCAAGAAATTTTTTTGTCTTTTTACTCATCAAAACATCCAACAAAAATAAAGTTATCGTCACAATTAGACTCTAGTTGGCTAGTTGTTTCGGTTAATAACATAGTGCAACTATGAAATGAATCCTTTAGTTGATTATCAATGTTTTGCAAAGTGGCATTTTTATTTCTTTCGAATAATAAGTCAAATCAAATAAGTGAAAATTGTGATTGGGTTTCAATTGCTTGCTCTCTCTATTTTGAAAAATATTGACATGATTATTTACACACCTAACTCGGATAAACTGAGGCCTTATATACCCATCGTGCACTGCCTTTCGGGCTTATGTGAGAAAGGTACAGAGTGTGGCGAGTGCACACACATATGTGCGAACACATGACTCTAGGTGTTTATTGTTATTATTTTAGTTTTATTTACATACACCTAACTCAGATAAAATGAGGCCAAATATACCGATTATGTACTACCTTTCGAGCTTACGTGAGAAGGGTATAGAGTATGGCGAGTTTACACATTTACGTGTGAACAAATGACTCTAGATGTTTCTTATTTTTATAAAACCTCTTTTTTTTGAAAAGAGAGAGTTATGCAAAATCTTCTTAGCACCACTTAACTTAGAAGATAAAAAATGTTATTGCCTTTACTTTAATCACCCACTCTTTATAAACAAAGATTAAAATTAGGATAGACTTCATAATTATCACTCATGAACCTTCCTATATACTAGCGAAATCATAGTTAATTGTAATCAAACTTTTATTTTTATTTTTTTTGAGACAAGAAGATTTTCAAATATTTCAATTTAATAACCAAAAACGTATATTATCATATTGTGTTTCTTCAAAAGTAAATCAATATGCTAAAGAGAAGATTTTGTTTTGAATTTTTTTTTGTTTTTTGTTTTGTTTTTGTATTTGGAAAGAAAATGCAAAAATAAACCATGAAAAAGCAAAATAAACATGAGACTCCCCCCACACTTGATTTTGACTATGTCCCCACAGTTAATACGTGATATAATAGTGAAACGAAGAAAAATATGTACATATTTACAAGAGAGGGTTAAAATTTCTTACTAGAAGTAGTGTGGCTCAAGAAGAATCATGAGCTCGTCCTCTCGATCACTCGCCAACTCCAAGTAAGGTTTTAAACGATGACCATTGGCTTTAAAAATCGATCCATCCCTAGGATTTTCTATTTCAATGGCACCATATGGAAAATCACGTACGACATATGGTCCTGTCCACCTTGATTTTACTTTCCCTGGGAACAAATGAAGTCGAAAGTCATACAAAAGAACTTTTTTGATTTGGAGAAAATGATTTTCTTAGGATTGATTTGTCATAAAATACTTTTGTTCTTACTTTGTAAATTTTCTCATTTTCATACGCGTCATTCCTAATCTCCTCTAATTCATTGGGTTGCAACTTCCTATTTTGCCAGCATTTTCAAGATCAAAGTTTATGTTCTTAATTGCCCACAACGCTTTATGTTCAAGTTTGATGGATATATGGCATACTTTGCCATATACTAGCCTAAAATGAGACATCCTAAGATTGGATTTATACACAGTTCTGTAAGCCCAAAGCGCATCTATTAGTTTTTGTGACCAATCTTTTTGATTTTTATCTACAGTTTTCTCCAAAATTTGCTTGATTTGGTGATTTGAAACTTCAATTTGACCACAAGTTTGAGGATGATGAGGAGTGGATAACTTATGGGTTATCGAATATTTCTTTATTAAAGATTCAAATGATCGACTGTAGAAATGTGTTCCGTTATCGCTTATTATTGTGCGAGGTGTTCCAAACCTCGAAAAGATGTTTTCTTTTATGAATTTCACAACAACTTTATGGTCATTTGTTTTACAAGGAATGGCTTCAACCCATTTAGAGACGTAATCAACAGCAAGAAGAATGTACATATTTCAGAAAGAGTTGGAAAACGTTCCCATAAAGTCAATACCCCAAACGTGATTTCGATCGTAAGAATGGGGTTCAAAGGCTTCATGTTTCGTCGAGAGATTTTTCCTAACATTTGGCAGCGATCACAAGTTTTACAAAACTCGAATTCATCTTTGAAAAGCATAGGCCAGTAACAATCACATTGAAGCACCTTTTTAGCTGTTTTCTCAGGACCGAAGTTACCACCACAAGCTTGGTCATGATAAAATGAAAGGAAACCCTTGATTTCGCAATTAGAAATGTAACATCGAATGATTTGGTCGGAACAATACTTAAAAAAGTATGAATCATCCCAATAGAAGTACTTGACTTGGGAAAGAAACTTATATTTATCTTGTTTCTACCAAAATGAAGGAGTTTACTTAGTGCCTAAATAGTTCCCTATATCGGCATACCATGGATAGATGGAAACAGAAAGGAGTTGTTCATCAGGAAAGTTCTCGTTGATCGGTAAAGAAGATAGTGCATTTGGGAGACGCGATAGATGATCAGCAATGACATTCTCGGATCCTTTTTTGTCTTTGATCGTAAGGTCCAATTCTTGGAGTAAAAGGATCCGATGGATCAAGCGAGACTTAGCATCCTTTTAAGCGAAAAGGTACCTAAGAGCGGAGTGGTCAGTGTAAACTGTAATGTGTGAGCCAATCAAATAAGGTCAAAACTTTTCGAGCGCAAAGACTACTACTAGAAGCTCTTTTTAAATAGTCGTGTAATTGAGTTGAGCATCGTTTAGAGTCATACTAGCGTAGTAGATAATGTGAATAATTTTCTTGGTGTGTTGTCCTAAGACAGCACCAATCGCAAAATTAGAAGCGTCACACATTGTTTCGAAAGGAAAATCCCAATTGGGTGAGCAAATGATGGGAGTGGAAATGAGTTCATTTTTGAGATGTTCGAAAGCAAAAACACAGTCAGAATTAAAGTCAAATGGCACATCTTTTCCAAGAAGAGTCGTCAGAAGTTGAGCAATTTTACTAAAGTCCTTCACAAAGCATCGATAGAAACCAGCGTGCCCAATAAATGAACGAATGTCCTTGACAGATGTGGGAATGGGTAGATTCGCAATTACACTAACTTTGATTTTATCTCAATGACTTTGTTTGAAATGACGTGCCCAAGAACAATGCCATGTTTGACCATGAAATGACATTTTTCCCAATTTAACGTTAAGTGTTTGTCCTTGCAATTATTTAGAACCAACTCAAGATGGTGTAAGCACTCGGAAAAAGAGTTTCCAAAGATGGAAAAATCGTCCATAAACACTTCTAGAAAGCGTTCGATCATGTCAAAAAAGATGCTGACAATGCATCTTTGGAAAGTAGCAGGAGCATTGCAAAGGCCAAATGGCATACGTCGATATGCAAAGGTGCCAAAGGGACATATGAAAGTCATTTTCTCTTGATCTTTGAGAGCAATTGGAATTTGGTTATAACCAGAGTAACCATCAAAAAAGCAATAGAATTCGTGACCGGCTAATCGTTCAAGCATTTGACCAATGAAAGGAAGAGGAAAGCGATCTTTATGTGTTGCAGCATTTAATTTTTGATAATCAATGCAAACACGCCAACCCATTTGAGTACGAGTTGGAATGAGTTTGTTAGCGTCGTTCTTGATAACGGCAAGTCTAGACTTTTTAGGCACGACATGAATTAGGCTAACCCACGAACTATCAGAAATGTGGTATATGATTCCGTTATCAAGGGGTTTAAGAATTTCATATCGAACCACATCCTTCATTTTGGGGATAAGCTTTCGTTGCACGTCAAGAACAGACTTGGCTTCATCAACTAAGTAGATACGACGTTGAAAAAGAGTGGGACTAATTCCCTATATACCGGTGATCGACCATCTAATTGTCTCTTTGTTTTTCGATAGAATTGAAAGAAGGGAAGCTTCTTGATCAAGAAAGATATTTGAAGAGATTATGATATGAAACGTTTCATTGTCACCTAAGTATGCGTACTTAAGGTGATCAGGAAAAGGTTTGAGTTCCAACCTAGGAGGTTGCTTAATCAATGCTGGTTGAAGTTCTTACTCAACAGCGAGGGGTTCAAACGAAAGCGTGTTTTCAATCTCGTTAGGCTCTCTTGAAATAGTTGTTCATATTCGATCTCGCGTTCGTGGTTAAGGTCAACTGTTTCATTATCAAAATTTTCTTGAACAAAGCTAACTTCCAATGTTTGGTCAAGTGGTTCGTTCGATTGATTTTTGAGAATGAAGATGTTAAGATCCAAAGTCATGTTTCCAGAAGAAATTTTCATCAAACCATTTCGACAATTGATTAGGGCATTTGAAGGGTCTAAGAAAGGTCGTTCTAAAATCAAATTTGACTCATCGGATTATTCATAGTTGTGTCTCTAGAACGATGAAATCTATGGGGAATATGAATTGACCAATTTTGATGAGTACGTCCTCGATTTCTCCCACGGGTTTCTTTATCGAATGATCGACAAATTGAAGAGTTACTTTTGTTGGTTTTAGTTCACCCAAGCCAAGTTGCTGGTATACTGAATAAGGGATCAAATTGACACTTGCTCCCAAGTCTAGTAAGCACTTATTAATCATCTTGTCTCCTATCGTGCAATAGATCGTCGGACATCCAGGATCTTTATATTTTACGAGGATTGATTGAGATAAAACTTCGCTAAGACCGACAGCTAAGAAAACATTCTTGGGTACATGAGTGTGTCGTTTTTGAGTACACAATTACTTTAGAAACATAGCGTAAATTGGGACTTGTTGAACGATATCAAAAAGAGGGATGTTTACTTTGACTTATTTAAAAATTTCCAACATCTTTTCCATTTGATCGGAATGTTTCTTGGGTCGAAGGCAATGTGGAAATGGAACACGGTACTCATTAGGTCGGTCTACTTGTGTAGAAGAAGAATTTGGATTGGCATTTAAGTCGATGTTTGGCTCAAAGTTTTGTTCTGAATCGCTTGTCGTTTTCGAATTGTCAAGAGGAGCTTTTGGTAAATCGTTTGGATTGAATACTTGGTTATCGATTTGTTTACCGGAATGCAATGTCATGAGCATTCATTTGGTTCACATTGCTATCTTGAACAATATGAGCTTGATTCGAATTCATGTTTTGATTTTTGGGATTCGGAACGGGCTGACTTGGAAATGTGCCTCGTTCACGTCCACTTACAGAGGTAGCTAATTGACTCATTGGCATTTCAAGTTTAGCAATTGATTGACTCGTATTTTGCATGTACGAGGTTAACAAATTTTGCAAATTGATATTTGATTGGAGGTTTCAAGTGGTTGCTTTAGCCAAAGTTTCAAGACTTTTCTCAAATGAAGTCAATCGTTTATTGTCTTGTGGAGCAAAAGATTGTTGCGGTTGATTTTGAGACGGACCCTCAAAATTTTTTTGAAAGTGGTTGGGCTGAAAGGGAGGATTCGAAGCATTATTCGGAAATGCTTGAAAATTGGGACGTACCAAATTCGTGTTAGAATTATTTTGGTTCCATGCAAAGTTAGGATGATTTCTCCAACCAGGATTGTACGTTGGAGAAAACGGGTCATTCTTAACCTGGTTAAAAGCATTGAGTTATTCTATTGAATTAGGACACTGATTGGCTATGTGATTCGGATCATTGCATTTATAACACATTGGTTGGGAAGCTTGGTTCATTTGGTTGGATGAGAAAACGTTGTCGAATTTATTAATCATTGCATCGATTTTAGCTTCCAAAGCCAATGATGATCCTATCGAGTGTGCGCTCGATCGTGAATAAATGAATTCTTCGTTAGAACATTCCCATTGGGATGACTTTTTGGCTAAGTTTTCAAGGAATTGCTAAGCTTCATCGTGATGTTGGGCGAGAAAATTTCCTTAGCACATCAATTCAAGCATGATTCGTGAACTATTTTCCAGTCCACCGTATAAGATTTGGCAAAGAGTCCATTTTTCAAAATTATGGTGTGGACGTTTTATCAAAAGCTCTTTAAATCTTTTAAAATATTTTCTAAAAGGTTCAACCCTAAATTGATGAAAATTGACAATTTTGTTTCGTATTTTGGTCATTTTTTCCAAGGGGTAGAATTTTTTAAAGAAAACTTTAACGAATTCGTCCCAAGTTTTGATCGAGTTCGAAGGTAAGCTATAGAACCATTTTTCAGCATAATCGGCAAGGGCGAATGGAATTAACCAAGGCTTGATTCCATCATCACATAATTGTTGGAGTTTAATAGTTGCACATACTTGTTCGAATTTTGTTAAGAAAATATATGGGTCATCATGTTCAAAATTACCAAATTTCGAAAGTGTGACAGTATGATTTGAATGAATTTCGAAGTGATTACCCGATGAGGTGGGTAATGTGATACAAGAAGGAATAGAAACTCTATCGGGAAAGATTCTATCCATGAGAGTTCGGGGAGGATTTTGGTTCGCCATCATTGGAGGATTGTTCGTTCAAGTTAAATGATTCGTTGTTGTGTCATGAGTCCAAGTACTCATGCACAAGTGAAAAGATCAAGGAAAGAAAGACGTGAAAATCAAGGTTAAGAGAGTGAAACAAGGTTTAGGGAATGACATGAAGTGAAAAATTATCTTAGCCACCAACCTTGCCAACCTTTTAGCCACTAACCTCGTCCCTTAATTCGCCACCACCATTGAGATAAAGCCAAAAGAGTGCCACCGTAAATGCCAGATGCCCGCCGCCACACCCTATTGATCGTCGATCCACCACCACCGATGTACTCCCCTGACCACGCCATTCCACTTTGTAGTTGGACACTTCCTCTAATTCGGCTCCGATCACCATGGATAATCTAGGTCGTTAGATTTGACAACTAGGGTTAGGGTTTAGAACAAAATGAAAGAAGTGAGGGTCCTTTTATAAAAAAAATTCCAACACTATTCACCCCCCAAAATCCAAAACTCCAAACGAGGCATGCTCACTGGCGTCCCTTACTAATTACATACATTCCAAACATAATGGAACTAGTATCAGGATCCAATTCCATCATATACAAAAGTTAGCTTTTAAAATCAAGTTATATTATATTTAATTTCTGAAATCAATTACTATGCGTTCCGAGCCCGCACGACCACACAGTACATCCGATTGTCATGAAACTTGACGGCATATAAAAATTCATTATTCCAGATCCAATGGCACTAGTTTCGTCAAAATCCGAGACAGTGCCCCGAAATGATAATTTCACACGTTAATTAAAACGAATTATTATTAAAATGATTTTTAGTCACTTTTAATTTGAAGTTAAAAGTTTACTATCATCATTCTTATTTAAACAGAATTTAAATAAGCTTTCAAAATCATTTTTACTCAAATTAAATCCAAGATTCAATTATTTAAATAATTAAATATTTAATTATAAATGTGAAACGACCCGCCCTTCTTGACCCTCGAAAATCGACACAAATACACCACTGTGTAATATGCCGACGATCGAGTTCCGGGAAAAGACAGATAGTTGAGGAAAAAGAAAGAAGATAGAAGAAGGAAGGAACTAAACAACATCAGAATCTCACCATCGCAGCGGAACAAAATATAATAAATAATTAACAGATCTTTACACAAAATGAAACCATATCTGTTTTATATAATACATCATCAGAGTATATCACCAGTAAAGAACAATTACCAGCCTGACAGTTATATCAACCTGCCTCACAACTTGTTGGCAATTTCAAACGACCATAGCAGCCGAATAAACAAGTAGGATAATACGTCTCGGACTCCAGCTCCACACCTGAGCTCCACAACATCCTATCCTGTAATCTATAATACTCGGTCTGACCCGAGCATTATAATAAAATAACAGCTGAGTCAGTCTGGAATACCAGCGTGAGAGAAGTACATCCAAACTGATTATTAAAGTTTCAAAAACCCAATGAAAAGCAAAAGCATCTCGTAAGACCACACCACAAATAAACATGTCGGGTTTTTACCTTACGATAACCAAAACACTTTTTATCAAATCCGTCTGATATTATAATAGTGTCTATATACAAATACTTATTCAAATAGCTGAAATTGTTACATGATTAAATTCCAACATACTAGCCACAAAGTGGGTTCTACAAAAAAAAACCGTAAAAGGCACGTAGGGAGAATGGATTTCCAACTAATGACTAGGCACTGGGGTACCACCTATCATAGTACCCGATCTAGATCAGCATATCGAGGACCATGCCCGATCCCCTGCAACACAAAGCTAGAACTACCCCTTACTGGATATATCAGAGTAAGATCACCCCACGGTTGGGATCAGCAACCGCACCACTAAGCCGAATAAATGGGACATCTAGACAGGGATGACCTCACCCTAATGGGTGCGACCCACATAGCCTTGCTGCATAACCCCTGATTTTCAGTCATTGCCGGTTGATGAGGCTTGAGGCTAAGCGTTACCTTTTTAGAACATATCTCTTAGAATGCCCATCATCCACCTGACGATGTTCCGAAAGCATTCATCCATATAAGTCCGTTTCGGGTTCAAACGGAACCGAAGGCACTACTCCTACTACATCCATTTTGGAATCACCCTCAGGATTAGTAGCGACTAGCCCTTGCACTTCACTGCTACATCTTCAACTCCGAACTCGTTTTCCATGAAAACGAAACCGGATCGAAGTGGTTTTCGAGAAATTAATCCCGATCCCGATCTCTTCGAAACGATCAGCGCATTAGCCAATATTGATAGTCGGTGATTTAACTATCAACTAACATTCACAAACATCCATCAAACAATAAATAATTTCCCAAATTATTTATTTTCCTCAAAATATCTTCGCAAGATATATTTCCATTTCAACACTTTGAAACAGTTTTTCAAACCATTTTCCTTTACGGAATAAATTTCCCAAATACTATTTTTCCACTGAAAATAACCAAGTCCAAACATTTTAGATTCTAAAACAATTAAATCACTTTATTCTAAAATATATCTTAAAATATTTAAATTGATCAACTTTTAAATATTTTATTCGAAAATATATTTTAAAAATATTTAAAGCAAAACTATTTTATAAGATATATCTAATTATAAAATAAAGGTTAAGTTACACTAGAATTTTAAAAGAGGAATTACAAAATTCTATACTAGTTCAAATAAAACTTAACCAAACTATCTTTAAAATAAATCCATTTTATAAAAATATGAATATTAATAATATTCTTTCAAAACATAATACTAATTACCCCTTTAAAATAATTATTACTATAACTAATTTATTAAATATTCACCTTTAAATTTTTTACAACTTAAATAATAATTTCTTGAAAACATTCCTTTTTAAAACAAATTTAAACTTTTAACTTTTACTTAAAAATCTACTTTAAAACGTACTTGGCTTTCACGGAAACACACTTCCATTTCAGAATAAACCAAAGAATTCTTCTTATAAATCCCGCTTGATTTATCTCAATCCAAATTTACGTTTCAATCCCGTAAATTCCTTACAACACTTTAAAAATAAACACCTTTATTTATTTTTAATCACATTCCCATTTCCTGGAAATCACTCCCAAAATATATACTTAATTTATTTAAAATAAGTTACCAAATCCTTTACTTCAAATAACACCTTTGAAAATTCCATAAGGTTTCCTTGAGTAACTTAAATCAAAATTCCTTTTAGGATAAAGTTATTTTATCAAATATCTATGTTAAAGTTTCCTTTAGAAAACATAATACTAATTTACCTTTAAAATAATTAAATACCATAATTACATAAATCAATATTTACTTGTACTTAAAAAAATGATTAAAATAATATTTTATCTCTAAAATATTATAAAACACATTTTAAACTGCCAATTTATATTTTGAAAGCTCTTCTTTGAAACATACTAAATTTCCAGGAAAGATACACTTTCCATCCTTTAAAAATAATCTCACTATTATTTTTAATCCATTTCACTTCTTATAGAAATTCCCATTGGAAATCTATACTTCAAATTTATTTCCCAATAAAACCCCATTCTATTTATAAACCCAGTTTATAAATTTCCATTTCTCATTTCCTTTTTAATCACAGTTTCCAATAACACTTCAATTTCCAATCTAATTTCTGAAATTTAATTTCCTTAAAACCATTCCTTAAAATTTCCTTTTCATTTCCCTTTAATCCCAATTTATTTCATTATATTTTAAAATTCCAGATTTTATTTATCAAATCATAACACAGCACAATTTAATTTCCAAATTAATTTATCACAGTATATAAATAAAATACATCATCAATTATGAAAATAATTTCTACATTGTGAGGAATCCAGTTGGATCCCTCCAACCTGTTTCCCTGCATCCACAGATGTTAGCACAACATCAAATATCAATCCAGACTAATATTAATATTCATATTCAACCAATCACTCAATTATTTAAATATTAACTATTTAAATTAAATGGCATCCAGATGTGAGTGAGATTAACTCACCTTTAGTTCATCGAGCGTTTCAGTTTAAATATTAAATCGAACAGTGTTCGATTTAATCCAAAATTTTCACTCACACCAAACACCTCTAGATCTGCGCTACAGCGTAGATTGCGACGCTGCGATTCCGGTGCTTCTTGTTTCATCGGAATCTGGCAACGCATGCAAGAGATATGCTATTTTAAAGTTTGCAAATAAATCTATATAAATAAATTACAACTTTATTATATTCTATACTAAGGAATCTCGGCCGCACATAGGCAAGAAAATTGTGGCCGTTCACATTTTCTTCTCTTCATCGCGTACCAGGTTTAAACGAAACCCATGCCGCCATTTAGGGTTAGATATCGCGGCCACCACGGCTACTTCTACAACGATCGACGACCACCAAGGGAACCCCCACTTCGAGCTCCACCCTTGCCCAGAACCTCGTGACGCTTGGCTACCCCTACGCCTCACAATTCGTGCTCGAAACGACGACGAACACAGCCACTTTCCACCTCCAATCGGCGACACTAGCCGAGATCCACCGTTGGATGTGCTCGCCTTGAAGTGCTCTCCAACTTTCATTTAGAATGATTTCGAAAAAATTGGGGAGAAGGAAATTGAACATCGGCCATTGAAAATATAAGCGGCGGCTAGAAGAAAGAACTAGGGTTTTTGGCCTGTAAACGTGTATATATACGTTTATTAATAATATTTTTATATTAAATTCACTTTTAAACGACTTTCTCAAACGATCTCCAAACAACGCATGCCGACAGGTGATTATAAGGTTTTACCCGCATTCCGAACGCAATGGAACGTGTTTCGGAAGCTAATTCAATCATATGTGGAAGATAGCGTTTTGAATCGAGTTTAAATATTCAAATTTCGATTTTAATTTCAACGCGTTTCTCACCCGTACAAACAAACGATAACTCCAAACGCTACGAAAATTGAGATCCGATAATAATTAACTATTACGGATCCAATGGAACTAGTTTCGTCGAATTCCGAGACTGTGCCCCGGAAGGCTATTTTAACTCGTCGATTAATTCGACCGATTTCCAAAATCGTTGAAATCATTTAAAATTTCACTTTTAAAATTTTACTAACTCAATTATAAATCAAATAGAATTTATATTCACATTCAATATTTAAAATGAATTAAATGCTCAAAATCTAGCGACCAAAATTCCGGGTCGTTACATTCCTCCCCCCATATAAAAATTCCGTCCCCGAAATTTGCTAAGGTAGGAAAATGCTACTAACTCATTTACTTACCCAACTTACATAGCTAAAACTTACATTCACTTTACCAAAATTCTTAGCTCAATTCTAAAACCATTTTCTTCATTACTAACTCAAAAACCTTGTTTCAACCTCATTTCAAAAATCGACCTTTTCTTGTTAACTCAAAATTTTCTAAATTCCCAAAAATTTTCTAACTCCCAAATTTTTTGGAAATTTATGACAGCGTCTCCTTTGTACGAAGAGCGATTTACAATATCACAATAGATATAAATATGTATACATCGACCCACACGATCGGAAAACAAAATATTTCACAATATATATATCATTTTCAAATTTATTGCGTAGGCGTACCTTATGATTAGCATTTTAAAAGCAAGCGGCTAATTAATATTGCATATATGCGCTCCAACTCTATCGATTGCCTCCCGTACCTGTACTTACTCAAACAAGCACATAAGTTTCAATAATATGAAATTTTAACAACCTTTCGTACACTAATCTTAACCAAACACAACAATTACATAGCCCAACCAACCAATTTCCATAATTCTACATGTTAACCATATTTTATAAGCAACCATAAGTTTCAACACTATTTTAGTTTCCTCCATAAATCCACATATCATTTTATTCCACTCAAAATGATTCACAATCAAGTTCACTACATACAATTTATAATTGCATCAACTAACCTCATATCCATATCAATTTGGTTTATAAGCCCCACTTACATAATTTCTCCTTACCCAATTCCAAATTGATTAATTTGCATCACATTCATAATTCACTTCAATATGGTTAACATATGCTTTTTTTACATTAATTTACTTCAATACAATTTCAAATTGATTCACACTCAAATTTTATTTTCAATTTGATATACTTACATTTCTTTAATAATCCACTTTCATTTATATGCAAAACCACTTAATTACCGTCTGTGGCTTCGGGAATCTTCTCCGTTGCCATCTGTGGTACTTCGAGTCATTGCATCCATGGTTGTTTCTTGGTGTCTTCGGGGTTTACTTCGGGTAGTTGCCTTCAACTTCGAGTTCTCCCTGCACACTTTTCCTTTTTCCTTGTCTTTTATTTCTTTTCTCTTCTGTTATTTCCTACTCAAAGCATGTTTTGAGTAGTTTTTCCTTTTCTGTTTAATAAAATCTGGTAGGGGACCAACCAACCTCGCTAGCTTTGCTAAAAAAAACCACTTAATTATATTGCACTTATACCAATTAATTCAAAACCAACTTTATCTGCTTCTTCAAATCAATTCACTTTCATTTACAACAAACGACCAATTCCTATGAAAGTTTGTTGTTATTCAAACAAGTAACCATTACTTAAGATTATGACCATTTTAAATTAATTCCAACTCAAATTATATTAATTTCATTCCATTTTGAATTATTCACAACCCAACATTCTCATCTCCATCACATTATTAATTTAAATCCTTTCACTTGTATTCATTTCCTTATCCAAACAGGTTCATTCAAAATCGTTTCATAAAGCTCAACAACAACCATTCCACAACTTACTTAAGTTATTTCAATTCCATAGTAATTCCATTTCTTCTTGCATCAAATCTATTTCCATTTAAATTTGATTCTTATCTAATCAAATGCCAATTCATTTTCTAATTTTAATTCAATTAGTTTACTCACTTAATCCATTTAAATTTTAATTCACCTTCTAAATTCATTCCTGGATTTATTTTATTAATAACATGAACATTCCACTTATTCTAAACCAGAATTGGGTTTTACTCTACTTCTCAAATTTTTAACAAGCTACCAAGACTGTATCCATCCCAATACAACTTCCATTTAATTTAGTTTACCCTAGATTCATCTTCAACTTCCCTTTATTTAATTTAGCTTACGCTAAATTCATCTTCATACAATTCCCTTTGAATTCAGTTGAGTGAAAATTTAATTATTCAATATCATCTCAACTAAATTAAATTTTCTTTCAATTCAATTCTTTTCCAATTTTAATTCAAGTTCAACCAAATTTTATTCGGCCAACTTAAATTCATATCATTTCCTTACTAATTTAAGTAGGAATTTAATTCCATTCAATATTATTTATAACACGACTGAATTTTTTTTTGATTTCAGTACAATTCAACCCAAACTCAACTAAATTTTACTTCTCAATATATAAGCTTCAACACTTATTTATTAACCTAAGTCCATCCACATTTCATATTTCACTATGCCTTATCTCACTTTACATTTCATTTAGTATTTAAATTTGGATTTTCCATAAAATACCAACCATTTTACTTTGGTTTCACAATTCCATTTCTCTATTTATAAGTTCACCAACTTATTCACTTAAAAGCTTATATTGCTCATTTGAGTCATTTTCATCTTATAATCACAATTCCAAATTATAAATATAACACTTAATGGATTCTGGATATAAAATTTTCATTTCACAATTATAATCCACAATTATAATCATTTTACATTACAACTTTATCCAGATTAATTCAATTCCAATTTATTTAACTTACCCTGAGTTAACTGCAAATATATTTTATTCACCCCCATATACTCAAATTAAATTTTAACTTCAAATTAAAACTTCGTTCTTCTTTCTTATTAATATCAACTTCTCTTATAAGTTCATAGTTGATTCATTTTAACTTTTCACATTATTTAAATAGAATTCCTAGAATTCAATTGCCCGGTTTCATTTCAAATCCATTTCGAAATAATAATCAACACATACCCACTTGGTATGTTAAATCTTAACTCCGAATTTCCAAAATAACTTGGTTTTACCAAAACAATCTTCCTTTGGTGTAACGACCCAGAATTTTTGATAATTAAAATTCGGATATTTAATTAATTTTAAATATTAATAAATGGAATTTAGAAGTCGAATGATTTATGTTTCGAATATTGGATTTGATTTGGTCAATTAAATCGATAATTTAATGATTGAAATTCCAGAAATAATTGAAATATGGGTTTAATGTGCTGGAAATGATTTATAAGGTTATATTAAATCATACTGGAGTTATAGAAATATTTTAGAACTCTTAAAATTGAATTTGAAGTTAAATTGTGAAAATCGAATATTTTAATATTTAATTATCGACTGAAAAATAGTCAATTTTCGAACAGTCTCAGAATTGGACGAGACCAGTTCCATTGGATCCGTAATGGTTAGTTATTATCGGATTTCAATTTTCGTATCAATCGGAGTTGTCGTTTGACCGTGGCAACTCGAAACGCATCGATATTATTTTAATTTAAATCGTCGAGTTAAAAATAGTTATTTTTCAAACGGTCTCGGATTTCGACGAAACCAGTTTCATCGGATCCGTAATGTGATATTATTGTAAGATTTCAAATTTCATAATTTTTGGATTTACCGTTTGTCCGGGGCAAGTCAAAACGCCTTGAAATCGATTTAAATCGGTTTAATTTAAATTGATCGTTTATTGCCATATCTCACACATACGATCGAATTAGCTTCCGAAACCTGTTCCATTGTGTCCGGAACGCGGGGTAAACCTTACGAACGTCAGCCGGCACGCTCGATTTGGAGTTCGGAAAATCCGGGGTGAATAGTGTTTTGAGACGTTTTCTATAAAAGCCCTTTATCATTCTATTTTTCACAAAACAACCGAGCCTAGGGTTTCATCACGTTCAGGCCGCCACCTATGGAATCAATGGCCGAAAACCCTTCGATTTTCCTCTGCTATTTTCGATCAATCCTCTCAATAAAATTGAAAACTCCCAACTACAAAGATAAAGAACACTACGAGAGCTTCGATCTCGTACGGATATGATGGATTTTAGAGCAGCGTAGTGGGCGTTTGGTGGCCGCGTTCGTGCTCCGTTCAAGCACGAAAATCGAGGGATGGGGGAGGCCGTTCACGTGCGGTCGGAGGCTGGGGGTAGCTCTTGGCAAGGCGAGTTGAGTGGTACTAGTTGATCGCGCTGGAAGTCAAGGGGGAGGTCGCGAAAATTGCGTGATGAAGGCGGCTGATGGGTTGGGTTTCACAGTCGAACGAAGACCTGGGAGAAAGACGAGTTGCGTGCAACGGCCTGGATGCAAGGGTTTTGAAATGCACGGCCAGGAATTGTCTAAGGTTTAGAATTAAAAGGAAATTGTAATTATTAATTATATTTAAATTTGTATAAACTTTAAACTGCGATATCTCTTTCATACGAGGTCAGAAAATTACGAAACCAGAAGCGTTGGAATCGCAGCGACGCGCTCTACGCTGCAACACAGATCTGGGCGTGTTTGGAATCAGTGAAATTTTTGAGTAAAATTAAACGGTCGTTTAATTTTATTCGAAATAAACGCTGAAATCGGAATTTAAAATCAAGGTGAGATCTTCTCACTCAATTGAATGTGGAATTATTTACAGTTATTGATTGATGATTGACTGTTTGGATGTGATATTAGATATAGTAGGATATATATCTATATATAGCAGTATATACATATTGGCATATGTATATATTGGATTGATTGATTTCCCGCCTCGTATAGCGGATGAGACCCTATTGCGCCGTTAGTAAGCGGATTTATAAAAACCTATATACCGCGATAATTCCGTACTGGAGCGGAATTGGTATTGTGCTAACATCTGTGGATGCAGGGAAACAGGTTGGAGGGATCCGACTGGATTCCTCACCGTATTGATTATTTACAGATATTTTGATATATTCTGTTATCATATGATGATATATGATATTTGACTGTTGTGATGGACTGATTGGTGTTGTGGCATCATCGGATTCAGTTTTGAACTTTAAAAATGACGACTTTTAATTTAAAAGGATTTTTAAAGTGATCTTTGAAATTATACGTTTTATTAAATTTCTGAAGTGATTTATTTTAAATAAATAAACGTTAAAATTTTAAAGTTACAAAAAAATTTATAGATTTGTGAAATATAACCGAAAAGTGATTTTTGGGATAAATAGTTGACTGATTTATGAAATGGTTTAAATTGAGATTTTTGAATTTCTGTAACGGTTCATATAAAAGATTTATGAAATTGATATCTGCAAAATTAAGAATGTTGAAATTATAAAATGAGTTTTTATAAGTGTAAAAAAATGAAATATTATGGAATCCGTAAGTGAATGAAATTTATAGATTTATAAATTGTGAAGTTGAAAATGAATGATAAGTTATTAACTTATAATATGGACTTGTGATATTTATATCGAGTATAACTCGAATTTGTTAATAAAGAAGATTTATAAATCGAAGTTGTTAGAAAATGGAAATCGAATTTATAAACGTTGTTTTATAAATTCGAAAATCAATTAAATTTGATTGATTTTAAATATAGAGATTATTAAGGGAATTTTATCCACGATTTTGGACAGTGGATAATTCTTGGAATAAATGTGTAGAAAATATTGGAATGTGGCTAGTGAAGTATATTCACGATTTTGGACAGTGAATATATTGTTAAGTAAAATGGTTATGTTTGGGAAAGCGATATCATGAAATGAAGTAATTGTTTTAAAAGATGTTTTAAACGTGTTAATTATCGAAATCATAGATTTCAACATTTATTGTTGAAATAGACGTTTTCGAGAAAATAAGGAAATGATGGACTATAACACTGTTGTTATAGTAAATGATTTCCGAAAGGAAATGGTTTTAATGTAGTATTGGGATTTATATATCTATCTAAATTCGAATCCCAATACTAGTAATTTTGAGTCGTCGTAACGATGTTTTACGCAACATTCGTTTTGACTCAAATTGATGTTGTTATAGAGAATGATTTCCTTAAAGATTGAAATTTATACTTAATATTGATTTAAGTATATCGAATATTTTCAAATGTTGAAAATAAATGATTTGTAAAATACTTATTTTTTTAAATAAGTATGGAAATGCTTTTCCAATATGAAGTGAACTGTTTAGAGATTTTATCTTTTAAAGATAAATTGAAAAGTGAATATTTGAAAATTTGTTTTCAAACGGTTAAGTGTGGAAATTATATATCTAGTAAAGATATTTTTGAAGATAAATAATTTGGGAAAATTATTTGGAATCTGATGATGTTGCGCATCTTTATTGATAGTTAAATAACCGACTATCAATAATTACCTTGAATAGGTATTTGTTGTGAATTGGATGAATTTGAATGCCACACTTGTTTTTAAATAAACGCTCACTATTCGGGTTAGCCGGGAAAGGACCATGGGGTCATATAACCCATTCCGAATATGTGATACGTCGTTATGAATTGCATTCGAAGACCGGTGTTGAAGACCGGATATTTTTGAAAACGGAAGGATTACCGTCGAGTTACTCTACATCGGCTGATCTCCGGTTTAGAGGTTTTATCATCCTTAGTGACGGGAAGTCCCGACGTGATTGAAAATTATCCGGATGTGCAAGGGCTTCGTGAGAAGTGCCTTCGGTTCTGTTCGATCCCGGAACAGACTTATATGGATTGTGTGTCTGACGTTACAATTTGAGATATTGAGCTGATTTCTTTCAAATACATTTCTGTTGGTGGCGGAGAATTTATTCTCTTAGCTTAACACCCTTCTCTGAGACGTACGAGCTCAGAGGTTATGTAGTTGAAATTTATCAGCAATATATCCCAATTTGGTAACGTGGCATACTGAGTGTTGCTGTGAAATGATCAGTGTTTGATCATTTGCGATATGATCATTTGTTTGATCTTATATCTTTGTGATCATAGGTTGATCATTTTGTTGACCCGAAGCAGGGCTTTTTGAGAAAGCGTAGCTTTGTGGACGAGACTTCATCGAGCCTCAACAACCCGGAAATGGTCGAAACAGGAATGTTGCGGCAAGGTTATGAGGGTCGCGCCCTTTAGGGTATGTCATTTCCTTCTGGAAAGGGGTGGTATCATGGTATGGAGCCCAGATACTTACTCATGTGGATGCACTTTCTTTATGATGTGTGATGTTGGATATCGAGCGCTCGGATAAAGGTCCCAAAGGACCGGGTGATGACATATTCGTGAGTTACCTGTTACAGGGGTAACCCGGCCTTGTTTGGCAGAGAGCAGTTTGTCTCTCGGGACGTCCAGCCAGAGGCGATCCTATTCGGCAGGAGGAAAGGAAGTTCCTTAGCCTGACCATTTGTTGGAAAATCCAAAGAAACAATACGTGACTTGTACGGTATTAGTTGTAGAACCTGCCATTTACGTACGGTGGTCACCACTGTTTAGATGGTAGCTATAGTAGGCATACGATACTGGTCGTATGTTGGCTAAGATTAATATTATACTTTCGAAATGTTTTCTACACTATGCACTAATAATAATATCAAAAAGATTTGATTTTGCGTAGTAAGCATCTTTGACTATCATAAGAAGAAATCTCCTCCAATTCTGCGTTTGCATTGTGTGTGTGGCGGGAGGTCTTATGGTAGTTTCATTTTCCAAAAGCATTTCGAATTTATTTAAAATTATCCTGTTGCTATTTTAAAAAAAATAACTGTTTTACGATCTCACACCAGTCACCATGACTGACTCGGAGTTTATTGTTTCCCTTCTAAACTCTGGGTGCCCACAAATTTTCCACACGGGCAGCCTAGGGTTATGTTATCAGGATATTCTGGATATTCTGGAGCTTTGGAAGCAAGCTGGATGGCGAGACGTAGTATTTGTATCTGATATATTTATTCCGCTGTGTATTCTGTATGAGGACAAGTTATACAACTGTCCATTGATGTGATGTATTGTATTGAGTTGTATATTGACTCTGATTGATGTATGTATAAAATGATATAGTTCTTTGTTTTAAAGATTATTCATTTATCTATTATATATTGTTCCGCGGCGATATGTGAGATTCTGATATTGTTTCTGTTCTGATGTTGTTCTTTTGTTTCTTCCTTCTCTTTTCTTCTATCTTTTCTTCTACTTCTTCTTTCTTTTAAAAAACCCTAATGGTTCGGTTTTTCGTTCACCTTGAGTAAATAGATGGAGATTAGTGTCTATTCAAGGGGTACGGAAAAGCGGGTTATTACATTTGGTATCAGAGCATATGGTTAAGCGACAACCCTGCTCTGTTGGGTGTTACTCATTAGAGATAGAGTCAGTAGTACTCTAGAATGAGTGTGAGTGTAATAATAGATACGAGTGCGTATTTGTTAGTTAATATAAAAATTGTTTTATATTGTGATGATTGGTTTGTTGAGTGGTATATGGATTCTGGTCGGTATTGTCCGTACAACTCTATCGATAGGGATCTCTAAACACTTATATAGAACAATTCGGCACGATATTGTTTTAAAATTGGGTAAATGAAATAATTTTACCTTGATTATATTTTGTATATAAAGAAATAATTTTTTAAGAATTATTAAAGTGTATATGAATTGATTGTTAAGATTGTTTGAATAAGTTGAATTAAAACAACAATTGTGAAAGAGTAAATTGTATAAAAGAATGAATTATAAAGGGTGAAGTTATAATTGATATGATTTACAATGGTAAAATAATCTTATATGTAAGAAGTGAAATTACGTGCAAAGAGATTTATAAATGTGATTTATGAATAAAAGGAAATTTTTGAAAAGAATTTAAGCACTGATTTCACTATTGTTGCTGGGAAATAATAAGGGTGATGACTGCAGCATCATCGGTATCATTTTCGAGTTTCTGTGTGATTGATTTGCTACCATAGTAAATTGGAAATTGAGGTTTTGTTGTGATAAACAAATTTGAAAATTTAAGTCCAAATTTAAATATGGTAAATATAAGTGAAATAAGATTTATACTTATGATATGAGATAATAGATTTAACTTTGGTAAAGTTAATGAATTTGAGTAGCATGATGAAATATGATGTGAAATTTAACTAAAAGAAAGTCAAATGTGATATAAATTTGAATGATTGATGAAATTTGATTTTGGTAAAAGGTTAAATGAATTTTGTTAAGAAAAACAAAATTTGAATTTTGGATTTATAAGTGGAAATGTAAGTTAAGTTAAACAAACGATGTTTAATGGGATATAACTTAAGTGTTGATTGGAATTGATTTTGGTGTCGAAGTAAATAATCAAAATGAATTAAATGAATATGAACTTGAGTTATATAAATAAACTTCAACATGAAATGTGAAATGGATTAGCTATTGAACTAATGAATCAATTGAATGTAAATGTTAATTCATTGAAGAAACTGAATAAATTGAATGTAAGTCAATTGAAATTAAAGGTGTTGAACTAAATTGAATGGAAATCAAATAATAATGGTTATGTTGAATATGCATTGATTGTTTGATGATTGTTAGTTGATTGTATATAAATTCATTAAGTGTTAATGAAGTTGAATTGATAAAATTTGAAGAAAAGTAAAATGAATTCGAATTGGAAATCCAGTTTAAATGACAGTAGATTTAACCAAAGGGTAAATTGAAATCAAATTTTGGAAATGAACAAAAGTGAATGAAACTGGAATTGAAATTGAATGTTGGAAGCAAATCTGAATTTGTTAGTAGATTAGAATTTGAAATGAATTAGTAATTAAAACTAATTTAAAAATGATATAAGCAGTTATATTGAAAATTTTGTAATTGAATGTACGAAATGGTTTGAATATATGCGACTAGATATTATGGCTAGTAGGATATACAGGTATAAAGGAATTGGAATTTAATTTCGAAGATAAATGTGAATGGCTCGACAAAAGGTAAGTATTTGAATTCGAATATGAGATTTGATGACTTATTTCTCTAGCCGCTTGGCTTTTTCTTTTTCTTTTTGAAATCTGAGAGTCCGTAGGGACGTTTTGTAGTCGTGCCGTATTAGCCGCGCAAAGGAGACGCTGGCGAAATTTTTCGGAAATTTAGGGCGTTAGAAAATTTTGAGAAAAATTTAAAAGTTTAAAATTGAATTTAAACTCGAATTTGAATTTAGAAGTTAAACAATGTTGTTTGAAACTTAAAATTTAAGTTGGAAAGTTAGTTGAGATGATAACGAATCTTTAGTAGGAAGATCCGTTTGAAAAGTGATAAAACTATTAGATTGTGGAAAATAGTAGACGAGTTAAGGACCATTTTTTTTTCCTAACTTGTAATTTCGAGGACGAAATTCTTTTAAGGGGGGAAGTCTGTAACGACCCAGAATTTTTGATAATTAAAATTCGGATATTTAATTAATTTTAAATATTAATAAATGGAATTTAGAAGTCGAATGATTTATGTTTCGAATATTGGATTTGATTTGGTCAATTAAATCGATAATTTAATGATTGAAATTCCAGAAATAATTGAAATATGGGTTTAATGTGCTGGAAATGATTTATAAGGTTATATTAAATCATACTGGAGTTATAGAAATATTTTAGAACTCTTAAAATTGAATTTGAAGTTAAATTGTGAAAATCGAATATTTTAATATTTAATTATCGACTGAAAAATAGTCAATTTTCGAACAGTCTCAGAATTGGACGAGACCAGTTCCATTGGATCCGTAATGGTTAGTTATTATCGGATTTCAATTTTCGTATCAATCGGAGTTGTCGTTTGACCGTGGCAACTCGAAACGCATCGATATTATTTTAATTTAAATCGTCGAGTTAAAAATAGTTATTTTTCAAACGGTCTCGGATTTCGACGAAACCAGTTTCATCGGATCCGTAATGTGATATTATTGTAAGATTTCAAATTTCATAATTTTTGGATTTACCGTTTGTCCGGGGCAAGTCAAAACGCCTTGAAATCGATTTAAATCGGTTTAATTTAAATTGATCGTTTATTGCCATATCTCACACATACGATCGAATTAGCTTCCGAAACCTGTTCCATTGTGTCCGGAACGCGGGGTAAACCTTACGAACGTCAGCCGGCACGCTCGATTTGGAGTTCGGAAAATCCGGGGTGAATAGTGTTTTGAGACGTTTTCTATAAAAGCCCTTTATCATTCTATTTTTCACAAAACAACCGAGCCTAGGGTTTCATCACGTTCAGGCCGCCACCTATGGAATCAATGGCCGAAAACCCTTCGATTTTCCTCTGCTATTTTCGATCAATCCTCTCAATAAAATTGAAAACTCCCAACTACAAAGATAAAGAACACTACGAGAGCTTCGATCTCGTACGGATATGATGGATTTTAGAGCAGCGTAGTGGGCGTTTGGTGGCCGCGTTCGTGCTCCGTTCAAGCACGAAAATCGAGGGATGGGGGAGGCCGTTCACGTGCGGTCGGAGGCTGGGGGTAGCTCTTGGCAAGGCGAGTTGAGTGGTACTAGTTGATCGCGCTGGAAGTCAAGGGGGAGGTCGCGAAAATTGCGTGATGAAGGCGGCTGATGGGTTGGGTTTCACAGTCGAACGAAGACCTGGGAGAAAGACGAGTTGCGTGCAACGGCCTGGATGCAAGGGTTTTGAAATGCACGGCTAGGAATTGTCTAAGGTTTAGAATTAAAAGGAAATTGTAATTATTAATTATATTTAAATTTGTATAAACTTTAAACTGCGATATCTCTTTCATACGAGGTCAGAAAATTACGAAACCAGAAGCGTTGGAATCGCAGCGACGCGCTCTACGCTGCAACACAGATCTGGGCGTGTTTGGAATCAGTGAAATTTTTGAGTAAAATTAAACGGTCGTTTAATTTTATTCGAAATAAACGCTGAAATCGGAATTTAAAATCAAGGTGAGATCTTCTCACTCAATTGAATGTGGAATTATTTACAGTTATTGATTGATGATTGACTGTTTGGATGTGATATTAGATATAGTAGGATATATATCTATATATAGCAGTATATACATATTGGCATATGTATATATTGGATTGATTGATTTCCCGCCTCGTATAGCGGATGAGACCCTATTGCGCCGTTAGTAAGCGGATTTATAAAAACCTATATACCGCGATAATTCCGTACTGGAGCGGAATTGGTATTGTGCTAACATCTGTGGATGCAGGGAAACAGGTTGGAGGGATCCGACTGGATTCCTCACCGTATTGATTATTTACAGATATTTTGATATATTCTGTTATCATATGATGATATATGATATTTGACTGTTGTGATGGACTGATTGGTGTTGTGGCATCATCGGATTCAGTTTTGAACTTTAAAAATGACGACTTTTAATTTAAAAGGATTTTTAAAGTGATCTTTGAAATTATACGTTTTATTAAATTTCTGAAGTGATTTATTTTAAATAAATAAACGTTAAAATTTTAAAGTTACAAAAAAATTTATAGATTTGTGAAATATAACCGAAAAGTGATTTTTGGGATAAATAGTTGACTGATTTATGAAATGGTTTAAATTGAGATTTTTGAATTTCTGTAACGGTTCATATAAAAGATTTATGAAATTGATATCTGCAAAATTAAGAATGTTGAAATTATAAAATGAGTTTTTATAAGTGTAAAAAAATGAAATATTATGGAATCCGTAAGTGAATGAAATTTATAGATTTATAAATTGTGAAGTTGAAAATGAATGATAAGTTATTAACTTATAATATGGACTTGTGATATTTATATCGAGTATAACTCGAATTTGTTAATAAAGAAGATTTATAAATCGAAGTTGTTAGAAAATGGAAATCGAATTTATAAACGTTGTTTTATAAATTCGAAAATCAATTAAATTTGATTGATTTTAAATATAGAGATTATTAAGGGAATTTTATCCACGATTTTGGACAGTGGATAATTCTTGGAATAAATGTGTAGAAAATATTGGAATGTGGCTAGTGAAGTATATTCACGATTTTGGACAGTGAATATATTGTTAAGTAAAATGGTTATGTTTGGGAAAGCGATATCATGAAATGAAGTAATTGTTTTAAAAGATGTTTTAAACGTGTTAATTATCGAAATCATAGATTTCAACATTTATTGTTGAAATAGACGTTTTCGAGAAAATAAGGAAATGATGGACTATAACACTGTTGTTATAGTAAATGATTTCCGAAAGGAAATGGTTTTAATGTAGTATTGGGATTTATATATCTATCTAAATTCGAATCCCAATACTAGTAATTTTGAGTCGTCGTAACGATGTTTTACGCAACATTCGTTTTGACTCAAATTGATGTTGTTATAGAGAATGATTTCCTTAAAGATTGAAATTTATACTTAATATTGATTTAAGTATATCGAATATTTTCAAATGTTGAAAATAAATGATTTGTAAAATACTTATTTTTTTAAATAAGTATGGAAATGCTTTTCCAATATGAAGTGAACTGTTTAGAGATTTTATCTTTTAAAGATAAATTGAAAAGTGAATATTTGAAAATTTGTTTTCAAACGGTTAAGTGTGGAAATTATATATCTAGTAAAGATATTTTTGAAGATAAATAATTTGGGAAAATTATTTGGAATCTGATGATGTTGCGCATCTTTATTGATAGTTAAATAACCGACTATCAATAATTACCTTGAATAGGTATTTGTTGTGAATTGGATGAATTTGAATGCCACACTTGTTTTTAAATAAACGCTCACTATTCGGGTTAGCCGGGAAAGGACCATGGGGTCATATAACCCATTCCGAATATGTGATACGTCGTTATGAATTGCATTCGAAGACCGGTGTTGAAGACCGGATATTTTTGAAAACGGAAGGATTACCGTCGAGTTACTCTACATCGGCTGATCTCCGGTTTAGAGGTTTTATCATCCTTAGTGACGGGAAGTCCCGACGTGATTGAAAATTATCCGGATGTGCAAGGGCTTCGTGAGAAGTGCCTTCGGTTCTGTTCGATCCCGGAACAGACTTATATGGATTGTGTGTCTGACGTTACAATTTGAGATATTGAGCTGATTTCTTTCAAATACATTTCTGTTGGTGGCGGAGAATTTATTCTCTTAGCTTAACACCCTTCTCTGAGACGTACGAGCTCAGAGGTTATGTAGTTGAAATTTATCAGCAATATATCCCAATTTGGTAACGTGGCATACTGAGTGTTGCTGTGAAATGATCAGTGTTTGATCATTTGCGATATGATCATTTGTTTGATCTTATATCTTTGTGATCATAGGTTGATCATTTTGTTGACCCGAAGCAGGGCTTTTTGAGAAAGCGTAGCTTTGTGGACGAGACTTCATCGAGCCTCAACAACCCGGAAATGGTCGAAACAGGAATGTTGCGGCAAGGTTATGAGGGTCGCGCCCTTTAGGGTATGTCATTTCCTTCTGGAAAGGGGTGGTATCATGGTATGGAGCCCACATACTTACTCATGTGGATGCACTTTCTTTATGATGTGTGATGTTGGATATCGAGCGCTCGGATAAAGGTCCCAAAGGACCGGGTGATGACATATTCGTGAGTTACCTGTTACAGGGGTAACCCGGCCTTGTTTGGCAGAGAGCAGTTTGTCTCTCGGGACGTCCAGCCAGAGGCGATCCTATTCGGCAGGAGGAAAGGAAGTTCCTTAGCCTGACCATTTGTTGGAAAATCCAAAGAAACAATACGTGACTTGTACGGTATTAGTTGTAGAACCTGCCATTTACGTACGGTGGTCACCACTGTTTAGATGGTAGCTATAGTAGGCATACGATACTGGTCGTATGTTGGCTAAGATTAATATTATACTTTCGAAATGTTTTCTACACTATGCACTAATAATAATATCAAAAAGATTTGATTTTGCGTAGTAAGCATCTTTGACTATCATAAGAAGAAATCTCCTCCAATTCTGCGTTTGCATTGTGTGTGTGGCGGGAGGTCTTATGGTAGTTTCATTTTCCAAAAGCATTTCGAATTTATTTAAAATTATCCTGTTGCTATTTTAAAAAAAATAACTGTTTTACGATCTCACACCAGTCACCATGACTGACTCGGAGTTTATTGTTTCCCTTCTAAACTCTGGGTGCCCACAAATTTTCCACACGGGCAGCCTAGGGTTATGTTATCAGGATATTCTGGATATTCTGGAGCTTTGGAAGCAAGCTGGATGGCGAGACGTAGTATTTGTATCTGATATATTTATTCCGCTGTGTATTCTGTATGAGGACAAGTTATACAACTGTCCATTGATGTGATGTATTGTATTGAGTTGTATATTGACTCTGATTGATGTATGTATAAAATGATATAGTTCTTTGTTTTAAAGATTATTCATTTATCTATTATATATTGTTCCGCGGCGATATGTGAGATTCTGATATTGTTTCTGTTCTGATGTTGTTCTTTTGTTTCTTCCTTCTCTTTTCTTCTATCTTTTCTTCTACTTCTTCTTTCTTTTAAAAAACCCTAATGGTTCGGTTTTTCGTTCACCTTGAGTAAATAGATGGAGATTAGTGTCTATTCAAGGGGTACGGAAAAGCGGGTTATTACATTTGGAATTTCTAAACAAATTTGTTTATCAACAAATCCAAACAAATAATCATAACCAATCACCCCGGTAGCAATCCATCACTTTAAAAACTCGAAAATGAATACTGATGATGTGGCCATCATCACCCGGATTATTTTCCAGCGACTGAAGTAAGTTCTGTGCTTCCATACTTCCACAATTCCATTTTCAAAACAATTTCCATTCAAAAATAATTCCCAAAATAATACTTCATTATTTCCTTCAAACACTTTGGAAAACATTTCAAACATTCCCAAGATTTAAATTTCTAAACTTTTGTTTTAAATTCATTCAAAACACTTTTCAAAATTTCTAGGATTTAAATTATAGTTTAAATCAAATTTTAGTTATACTTCTATTGGATAAGTCATACTTATAAAATTCTCTTTGGTTTAACCATTTCAAATTTTAGATTCTTATTTGATTATAATATTAAAAACCAAACATCCAAATATATATAATAATTTCAGAAATTTATTTCTTTTATATCAAAATATAATTTTGGGTAAAATTATTTCATTTACCCTCTTTAAAAACAATACTATGTCGGTTTACCTTGTTTAAGGGTTTAGAAACCCCTATCGATACGGTTGTACATCCCGTACCGACCAGAATTCATAAACACTCAACCGATAAGTCAACACAGTATAAAAACAGTTTTTGTATTCACTAACAAATACGAGCTCATAGCTATTAATACACTCAACTCATTATAGAGTACTATTGACTCTAATTATAATGAGTAATTTTTCCCACCAAAGCCTAGGTTGTTGCCAACCTATGCTCTGATACCAAATAAAACGACCCGCCCTTCTCGACCCTCGAAAATCGACACAAATACACCACTGTGTAATATGCTGATGATCGAGTGCCGGGAAAAGACAGATTGTTGAGGAAAAAGAAAGAAGATAGAAGAAGGAAGGAACTAAACAACATCAGAATCTCACCATCACAGCGGAACAAAATATAATAAATAATTAACAGATTTTTACACAAAATGAAACCATATCTGTTTTATTTAATACATCATCAGAGTATATCACCAGTAAAGAACAATTACCAGCCTGGCAGTTATATCAGCCTGCCTCACAACTTGCTGGCAATTTCAAACGACCATAGCTGCGGAATAAACGAGTACGAATAATACGTCTCAGACTCCAGCTCCACACCTGAGCTCCACAACATCCTATCCTGTAATCTATAATACTCGGTCTGACCCGAGCATTATAATAAAATAACACCCGAGTCAGTCTGGAATACCAGCGTGAGAGAAATACATCCAAACCGATTATTAAAGTTTCAAAAACCCTTTGAAAATCAAAAGCATCTCGTAAGACCACGCCACAAATAAACATGTCGGGTTTTTACCTTACGATAGCCAAAACACTTTTTATCAAATCCGTCTGATATTATAATAGTGTCTATATACAAATACTTATTCAAATAGCTGAAATTGTTACATGATTAAATTTCAGCATACTAGCCACAAAGTGGGTTCTACAAACAAAAACCGTAAAAGGCACGTAGGGAGAATGGATTTCCAACTAATGACTAGGCATTGGGGTACCACCTGTCACATTACCTGGTCTAGATAAGCGTGTCGAGGACCATGCCCGATACCATGAAACACAAAGCCGGAACTACCCCATACTGGATAATTCCGAGTAAGATCACCCCACGGTTGGGATCAGCAACCGCACCACTAAGCTGAATAAAAGGGACATCAAGACAGGGATGACCTCACTCTAATGGGTGCGACCCACATAGCCTTGCTACATAACCCTTGATTTTCAGTCATTCCCGGTTGATGAGGCTTGAGGCTGAGCGTTACCTTTTTAGAACATATCTCTTAGAATGCCCATTGTCCACCTGACGATTTTCCGAAAGCATTCATCCATACAAGTCCGTTCCGGGTTCGAATGGAACCGAAGGCACTACTCCTACTACATCCATTTTGGAATCACCCTCAGAATTAGTAGCGACTAGCCCTTGCACTTCACTGCTCCATCTTCGACTCCGAACTCGTTTTCCACGAAAATGTACAAACCGGATCGAAGTGGTTTTCGAGAAATTAATCCCGATCCCGATCTTTTCGAAACGATCAGCGCATTGGCCAATATTGATAGTCGGTGATTTAACTATCAACTAACATTCATAAACATCCATCAAACAATAAATAATTTCCCAAATTATTTATTTTCCTCAAAATATCTTCGCAAGATATATTTCCATTTCAACCCTTTGAAACAGTTTTTCAAACCATTTTCCTTTACGGAATAAATTTCCCAAATACTATTTTTCCATTGAAAATAACAAAGTCCAAACATTTTAGATTCTAAAACAATTAAATCACTTTATTCTAAAATATATCTTAAAATATTTAAATTAAACTACTTTTAAATATTTTATTCAAAAATATATTTTAAAAATATTTAAAGCAAAACTATTTTATAAGATATATCTAATTTTAAAATAAAGGTTAAGTTACACTAGAATTTTAAAAGAGGAATTACAAAATTCTATACTAGTTCAAATAAAACTTAACCAAACTATCTTTAAAATAAATCCATTTTATAAAAATATGAATATTAATAATATTCTTTCAAAACATAATACCAATTACCCCTTTAAAATAATTATTACTATAACTAATTTATTAAATATTCACCTTTAAAATTTTTACAACTTAAATAATAATTTCTTGAAAACATTCCTTTTTAAAACAAATTTAAACTTTTAACTTTTACTTAAAAATCTACTTTAAAACGTACTTGGCTGTCAGGGAAACACACTTCCATTTCAGAATAAACCAAAGAATTCTTCTTATAAATCCTGCTTCATTTATCTCAATCCAAATTTACGTTTCAATCCCGTAAATTTCTTCCAACACTTTAGAAATAAACACCTTTATTTATTTTTAATCACATTCCCATTTCCTGGAAATCACTCCTAAAATATATACTTAATTTATTTAAAATAAGTTACCAAATCCTTTACTTCAAATAACACCTTTGAAAATTCCATAAGGTTTCCTTGAGTAACTTAAATCAAAATTCCTTTTAAGATAAAGTTATTATATCAAATATCTATGTTAAAGTTTCCTTTAGAAAACATAATACTAATTTACCTTTAAAATAATTAAATACCATAATTACTTAAATAAATATTTACTTGTACTTATAAAAATGATTAAAATAATATTTTCTCTCTAAAATATTCTCAAACACATTTTAAACTACCAATTTATATTTTGAAAGCTCTTCTTTGAAACATACTAAATTTCCAGGAAAGATACACTTTTCATCCTTTAAAAATAATCTCACTATTATTTTTAATCTATTTCACTTCTTATAGAAATTCCCATTGGAAATCTATACTTCAAATTTATTTCCCAATAAAACCCCATTCTATTTATAAACCCAGTTTATAAATTTCCATTTCTCATTTCCTTTTTAATCACAGTTTCCAATAACACTTTAATTTCCAATCCAATTTCTGAAATTTAATTTCCTTAAAACCATTCCTTAAAATTTCCTTTTCATTTCCCTTTAATCCCAATTTATTTCATTATATTTTAAAATTCCAGATTTTATTTATCCAATCATAACACAACACAATTTAATTTCCAAATTAATCTATCACAGTATATAAATAAAATACATCATCAATTATGAAAATAATTTCTACATTGTGAGGAATCCAGTTGGATCCCTCCAACCTGTTTCCCTGCATCCACAGATGTTAGCACAGCAACAAATATCAATCCAGACTGATATTAATATTCATATTCAACCAATCACTCAATTATTTAAATATTAACTATTTAAATTAAATGGCATCCAGATGTGAGTGATATTAACTCACCTTGAGTTTGTCAAACGTTTCAGTTTAAATATTAAATCGAACAGCGTTCGATTTAATCCAAAATTTTCACTCGCACCAAACACCTCTAGATCTGCGCTGCAGCGTAGATTACGACGCTGCGATTTCGACGCTTCTTGTTTCGTTGGAATCTGGCCACACATGCAAGAGATATGCTATTTTAAAGTTTGCAAATAAATCTATATAAATAAATTACAACTTTATGATATTCTATACCAAGGAATCTCGGCCGCACATAGGCAAGAAAATCGTGGTCGTCCGCATGTTCTTCTCTTCATCGCGTACCAGGTTTAAACGAAACCCATTCCACAATTTAGGGTTTGATATCGCGGCCACCACGGCTATGTCTACAACGATCGGCGAACACCAATGGAACCCCCACTTCGAGCTCCACCCTTGCCTAGAACCTCGCGACGCTCGGCTACCCCTACGCCTCACAATTCGTGCTCAAAACGACAACGAACACAACCACTTTCCACCTTCAATCGGCGACACTAGCCGAGATCCACCGTTGGATGTGCTCGCCTTGAAGTGCTCTCCAACTTTCATTTAGAAAGATTTCGAAAATAATGCCTAGATTTCGAAAAAAATTAGGGGGAAGGAAATTGAACATCGGCTATTGAAAATATAAGTGGCGGCTAGAAGAAAGAACTAGTGTTTTCGGCCTGTAAACGTGTATATATACGTTTATTAAAAAAAATTTAATATTAAATTCACTTTTAAACGACTTTCTCAAACGATCTCCAAACAACGCGTGCCGACAGGCGATTATAAGGTTTTACCCGCATTCCGAACACAATGGAACGTGTTTCGGAAGCTAATTCAATCATATGTGGAAGATAGCTTTTTGAATCGAGTTTAAATATTCAAATTTTGATTTTAATTTCAACGCGTTTCTCACCCGTACAAACAAATGATAACTCCAAACGCTACGAAAATTGAGATCCGATAATAATTAAGTATTACGGATCCAATAGAACTGGTTTCGTCGAATTCCGAGACTGTGCCCCGGAAGGCTATTTTAACTCGTCGATTAATTCGACCGATTTCCAAAATCGTCGAAATCATTTAAAATTTCACTTTTAAAATTTTACTAACTCAATTATAAATCAAATAGAATTTATATTGACATTCAACATTTAAAATGAATTAAATGCTCAAAATCTAGCGACCAAAATTCCGGGTCGTTACAAAATGATTCAAAAAATCCAGGTCGTTATTAAATTGCTAAATAGCCAAATTGTTGATTGTTTAATTAATTATTTAAAAAGTAATTAATTATGCTTAACATTAAAAGTCGATGAAGTAAGTCTTATCTATTTTTGAGAGTTAAGATTGATGTCGAGTAGGGACGGAGAAATAGAGCTCTAACCTATTGGGCTTCTCTCTTGAACGAGAAATAGTAAGTCCGAAAATTTCGAAAACGTGTTAATTGTGTTGATTCCTTGTTGTTTATGCAAATCATTAATATTATACTTAAAACTAAAAGTTGACGAGGTAGACTTATCTATTTATGAGATTCAAGAATGATGTGTCTAGGCAAGGCTTTGATGCGACCAATGCTTTAACTTACCTGGCTTCACCCTTGAAAGAGGAATAGTTAAGTTAGAATGTCAAAAATGAGTTAAGCGTACGAATCATGATTTATATAAGCGATCGTTTTGACTAGATAATCGATTAATCGATTATCGAACTTGACCAAATTTGACTTAAGAAGTTATCGAAAGGATTCATGATTTCATACTAATAAGAACCCCCAAGGAGGAGTATTGGTATGAAACGTCTCTAGCTTTCGGTTACCTCTGGGAGAACCGGCATTAAGTTAAACAAATATTCATTGATTGGTTATGGAGAATACGATAAGCGGGAAGTGTGTACTTATATTTGATGACTCAAAACCCGTAATCACTTCAAAACCATATACACGATCTATGTTTTGAAAGCGGTTGTGAAGTGGAATGTTATAGTGCTGAACTGTCTATCCTAGTTTAAGTCAAAGGGAAAGGCCAGGTTAACATTTTGAACGATGTTATTGTAACGTCCCACCTTTTTGTATGCTTAAGCAGACACACGTGCCAACTTAAACCATACAGAAGGGTGGATTGTTATGGGGTAAATAAGAAAAAGTGGAGAAATCAAAGAAACAAAATAAAATCTTGCAGCGGAACGATAAAATATAATAATCAAATAACAGTTCATGAAGCTGTTTTACAAAACATTTGATTATACTTATACAATACATATCAGAGTTACACTTACCAGAGAATGATAATTATGCCGCGGAATACAATGGTGTAGTGGGATATATAACAAATAGTAATAATAAAATCTTCGTCTTCGTCCTCCAGAAATAGGGCCTTTAAATCCTGAAATGCTCAGGCTGACCCGAGCGAATTGAAAAGACAAAACACTCGAGTCAGAACTAAAAGATCTTATGTAAGTTAAATCAATGAAATAAATATGAGTGTAAACGGCGTCGAAGATGTTTACGGGGTTTGACATCTCCTATCCAGTGTCTAACGTGAGTGCAATAACTTAAGAAATGTTTGGGATTCACACCTCTTAAGGATCCGTTAAACTATCTACTATGTAGTAATATTCGCTATTATAATAATGTCTAATCAGTAAAGTATAATCATATAGAAAATAGCGTTAAGGGGATGGAGAACCTTAACGCGGCGGAATCTTAAAATCATAATCGTAGTAAAGCTCGATATGGTAGGTGACACGGCACAACTAGGCAATGCCAGGGTAGATATACCAGTTACGCACACGGACTGATGGATACGCATAGCAGCCACTACCGTTCCACCTCGAACAACACTCCCAAATCGGAGGATGGCCATCTAGTCAAATCACAAGTAAGAGTATAATATCGAAGAAATGTGTCCGAGAAGAGGTGCTACCTCACTGGTCCGAGATCGCTCCTGTTTTAGCCACCTTATGCCAACTCACGGGAGTTGGGTCCACGTAACATACCTTAAGAACGTCGCCACCATCCTACTTCATTCTGGAAACTCCACCGCGTACACAGTTGTCAAAGTGGTTTTCGGTATCGACAGAGAGTATGTCCATATCCGATCCTGGTCTCTTTAACAACCAATCGTTATTATAACACCGTGGTCATTTAAAATATATTATACTTTTAAAAACACAATCATTGCCCTTTCAAAACATATCCTTTACTTCAAAATAGTATATACTTTAAACCAAAATATTATTACTATTTCAAACCCAAATTGTCAATGTATTATTTCCATTTCAAAACCCAATTCAATTATATATCATTTAAATAAAACCAAATTTCCAATCACTAATCTTTCTTAAATTTAGATAACTTGAAATATTCTTTTAAATCACCTTAAACCCAAACCACAATTTGAAGTCATATTTCTAAATTTTCAATTTCAATAGGTTTCAAATCCATATATTCACAGATAATTCTTAAATAAATTCTATTTCAAATAAATTCATTTTTCAAACCATATTACTTTCAAAGTTATAACAATTTCGAAAACCAATACTTTGAAAACAATAATACCTTAATTTCAATAAACCATTCCAATTTCGATATATTTCAAGACTTTAAATATTCCAAAATTCCCAACCAAATCTGATAATCTTATATATACCTTAATTCAATTTACAATTATTTAGTTTAGAAATATTTATTTAATAAATTCAAGATCACTTAAATAAAGCTCAAACTTGAAATATTCGTAAATCAAACTTAAAACATCATCAAGTCATACATAGCTTAAATTTTAGAATTTAACCATATATAAAATAATATTTATATAATATCAAAATTTAATATTTATTAAACCGTATATTTCTTTCCAAACCATAGAAAATCCCTTAAAATATTTTATATATAGACCACGGTGCCTGTATATAATTTTCTATCCTATGGTCAAGTGATACGGATATTTATCATTTCAATCCGAAATTTAAAATAAAATTACGGTTATATATCATTTCAAACCGCAATCCCGAATAAAATAAAAATGCATAATAACTTGCAGTTTATACAATATAAAATATAGAATCCATTCATCCAAATATCAATAAACAACCATTTATTACAATCATCATCCAATTTAAACAAAACATCAATATAAAGCATATAAAATATAGCAGGCATCAACGAATAGTTTATATTCAATAAAAATTAATAACTATTCAACTGACAGTTTATATGCAATAATAAATAAATTTAACTGGCAAATTATATGCAATAATAAAATTAAATAACAATTTAATTTAACTAAATGCTATCTAACTGAGATGATGATTAAATATATGCCCAAACAATCATAAATAAATTTTAAATCATATCAAAATTTAATTTAACAAACATAAGAAATCTTAGAAGTTGTGAGTGGGTTAAAACACTCACCTTTTGAATTTAAATTGAATTTAAATTCAATTTAAACCCAAAAATTTGACCGTCTCAGAATTCGTCCAAACCAGCATCATCAAGTCCGGAATTTTAATACGATCCTAACAAAAGAAACCGCGCGTGAAACGGAGTTCGTAAGCACAAGATATTGCGAAAATTGCGATTGAATTTCAAAAAAAAAATATAACAAAAGTGAACACATTTTACCTATAGGCCACGTCATCACGTTTCTTTCTTTCATCTCCAGTAAGCAACGCACGCGCACGAAATAAACCCAGCAATGCTAACCCAAAACTGCCGTTGACCGCCCTCTTTGACCACGTCTCTATGTCGCCACCGTCCCCCAGACGCCTAGCGACCACCACCTCTAGACTCGCGACCCAACCCTCCATCGAACCCCCCAAGTCCGGTCACCCAACGCTGCCACAAATTCCAGCCGCCGTCTAAATTTAGAAACCCTAGTCGAATTTTAGCGAGAAATCCGACCATCAAAACCACTAACAAACCATATAGATGCGCTCCCCTTCGTCCTCTCTCCAAAACCCAGAAACGATTTTTCGATCCGACAAGTTTGATCGCGGCGATGATGAACAGCCGAAACTTCCTCCATTTTTACTGATCAAACGACAATCCAAAACGAAAAACGAACACCACCAGTGAATTACGCTAGTCGAGAGCTTCAACATATATTTTTTTCCAATTTTTGTGAGGAGTTTGAATTTTATTTGATTTTGAATTGTAATTGAATCTGAAATTTTGTTTGTTTGCCATTGAGGAGGAGAGAGTTGAGATGTACGTACAGACAAAAGAGAAATAGATGGAGGCTATGGTTTATAACCGGATAATTATAGGGAAAGGTTGGAAAAAAGGTTGGATCGGATCTATTAGATATACGCGCTAACGACAAAGTGGCCCAAAAAGCCCGTTCTGACTCCGGAACGAAATTGCGTCAACCCATATATCAAAATAGATGTTTTAAAATATTTTAAATTCAATGGAAAAGGTTTCAGGTTCAAATTCCATCGTATGAAGAAGTTATGCTTAAAACAATATTTTTCCAAATTGATTTTAATTGATTTCAATTGCATAAATTTCAAGGCGTTTCGAGTTCGTACGATCAAACGTCAAGTCCGATCGCTACGAAACTTGAAACACTATTACAATTCACCGTTACGGATCCGATGAAACTAGTTTCGTCGAAATCCAAGTCAGTGGCCAAAATGGCTATTTTTCCATTTAGTAAATAAATTAAAATAAATTAATTAAATCAAATTTCCTATTTAAATTCTGAAATCGATAATCTTTAACACTTTTATTTTCTTAATCATTCACAATGATTTTAAACAAATTTAGATGTCAAATTAAATGTTAATACATTAACAATTTCAGCGTTAAATTACAGTTTTGTTAAATTTAGAAATTATAAATTAAATTTCAATAATTTCTTTGAATTAAATTTTTATTCATATTATTCAAATTCATTATTACAAACAGATGAAATAAATATTGGGATCAAAACCCATTATATTAACATTCTCAATTGTTACCTAAATTTTCGTTTGTGTAAAGTTTTAAAATTATATTCCACTTATTTGCAATTAATCCACTTATTAAATTTCAAATTATAAATAAATTAATAAATCTTGATGTTCACTCCTTAAATCAACTAATCTTCATATCATAAATAAAATTAACATTTTACATCTTATGTAATTAACTATCTTTAATGACAAATCAAACCTGCCCTAACTGCACAAGTTAGGACAATAAATGGCAATTGATTTGACCTTAAACGTTATAAATTATAAATTGAAATCTAAATAAATTCGTTTATTGATTTAAAATCTTGCTATCAAATAAATTGATATTGTATGGGTATAGTTAACAATGAATTGTATTACACATCATTAATGTATTAATTTATTTATTTTCCATTTAACGTGCTACTTAATCTCCTTTGATTGCAAATAAGTTTCCAAATTTTATGCAACATACTAAAGAAATAAATACATATCTTAATTGATTCATTTCCCATTAATTAAAAATAAATGCACCCATACAAATTTAAATCCTAAATCCAATTCATCTTGGTTCCATTCCTTTTTTTTCCATCAACTATCACTTTCTGAATAAATTAGCATTTCCTATTCATTTTGTTACATTCACTTATTCTCACTTTATGAATAAATTAGTATTTTATCAAATCCATTGGTTATTAACTTAAATTATTGCCAATTCATTATCTAATATAAACCTTGAATCTATTTCCTAATTTTCAAATTTCAATAAATTAAACCTTACAATTGTTTACAAATAAAAATGGGGATTGTACTACATATATTATTTATTGTCCTGCATTACTTTACTTGTATTTAACTTATTACCCAAATACAACAATTATTTCTTAAAATAAATTTACGCTTTTATTACTTTACATTCACACTTCTGTTACTATATTAATAATCACCAAGTAACGTTTATTATCAAAACAACATTAATTAAAATTTCTTATCTACATTGATTTGCATATGCTTTTCCATTAATCGTGTATTACTTCATACGTTACTATAACATTGAATTCATTAGATTTTCACAAATTACGTCATGGCGTTAGTATATACAATATTCCCATTACTTCAATATGAGTTAGAAAATTTTCTTTCTTCCTAAATTAAATTACAAATTAAATGGTCTAAATTAACGGGTTGTTACAGTTATCATGTGGGACAGTCTATCTTGAGGAGAACTCCCGGAGAGAGGACAACGTTAGCGTTTGTCAGAGGACTTATGCGAAGAACCTATGTGGAGATTCGAGATCTGTTCGAGATGCTCGAATCCATGTAGTGATTCGTGATTTATTCAAGATGAAGGAATCCAATTGGGGATTCGTGTGCTGCTCAATTGATGAAGACTCATGTGAGAGATGCCGAATGTAGCCTTGACATCAGAAATGACTAAAACCAAAGAAGGATGCAAAATCTCAAGTTTATCTTACCCATAAGGGTATATCAACTACACATCAAGAGTATGCTTTTGATTTTGGGCCTGGGAGTTGGTTATACTTGGTGCCATGCAGTTCACCATTGGGCAAGTTGTGTTTACCTTAGATTATATCATATTTAGAGATATACGATGCTTGGAAGGAAGTCATGATCCTTGTCTTGGAGATCCACTTCATTTTACTTGAGGCATCTCTACGGAAAACAATCAATATACGAATGCGCCTTAGTGGTATTGATTGTATACCTTTTACTGTTGTGGTGTTCACACAGCAGCTATTTGATATGATTTATGTGCTACACACTAGACATTATCTATCATATTACTATATGTTAAACTTAAGGAATGGTTGGTTTCATTTAAGGGTAAAACTGTTACGGGAATCCATATAGTCTCAATGATTACTATTACATGTTTCATATTTCTTGATCTTTCTCACGTTGGTTTACTAGAATCATCCGTGTGTTATTTTCTTAATGCTCGGGTCAGCCCTGTTTATGTTTCTAGATTTTTCTACGGATGCTTTGGAGCTTATATAGAAGAGCTGGATGACTACTTTTCGCAGTATTCTTATTTTCGCCGCATTTCTGTATTGTATATATCAGCATTGTGAGGACAAGCAGTTATAACTGTCCAGGCTGATGATAGTACTTAGGTTTTAGTAACTCTGATATTTCTGTATTCAGAGTAACTCTTTGTATTGTTCCTTTGATATTATATATTACCGTTCTACTATGAGATTATGATATCGTGTTCTTCTTTTTTCGTTCTATTCATTTTCTTTTATTTTACCCTAACTTTCTGTCTTTCTATCACTTAGGTGCTCGGCACATGAATACCGTAGATGTATTTAGTGCCGACATTCGATGGTCGAAAAGTTGGGTTGTTACATATAATCTTCTTGAGATGATGATTTAAACGTGCTGATTTAGGACGTAGAAAGTTGAATGCTTTGTAATTCATTAGAATATAGAGAATAGAAAACAAGTAAGAATTGGTGAATTAAAAAGATAAATTTCAACTCTATTGATAGTTTTGAAAGGTTCCATTTGAATGGTTATAGCCATTAGAAAGATTGCAACCTTTGCGGAAGAAAATAACTCTCCAGATTTAGAATTTCTGTGAAGAGATACTTCTTCTCGTGCAAGTCAGCTGACTGAAAATAAAATCACATAGCTGAAATTTTATGGGAAAAAGAAAAAACGATGCGAAATTGCCCAATTCGGACGGCTGAAAATATATTTTAGACATCTGATTTTTGTTTTAAACGTCTGAAATATAATTCAAACGGTTGAATAGCCAAATTTTTTACATGTTTGTTTTTCTATGTTTTAAATTTAATTTGCATTCGAAAATTTTAAATTTTTGTTTATGGAAAAAATGTAAGAGAGAATTTTTTTTTCGAAAATAATTTTCTAAACTGTAATTTTTTTGTTTGTGATCATCATATAGGAGATTGTACATTATAACTAAATCAACTAATATACAACAAACGCTATCTTTGTCTTCAATATTTGAGCTCGATTCCGATATTGATAGTCTTATCTCTTTGTGTATATTTCTACAAACATAATAGTAGTGTGTGTGGAAATGCATAGTTGTCCCATTGAAACTTAAAAGACATGATCTAACATTGTCCCCCTTTTGATGATGACAACTATCCATTTTATTCCAGTAAGCATGCAATATGAAACACACTCTATCAATATGCCTAGATATTTATCCCCTTTGTCATTAACAAAAAGAATATATGAGATAATAATAACATAAAGATTACCGTAATAGATTTAACAACATAAAAGGTTTATATAGCATAGGAGTTCATAATTATTTTAAGAACATACAACATCACAAATGTTTGAAACTTTAGACAATAAACACAAACATTAAAAACAAAGCTACCAACATGCAAACACAAAACAAGTTTCTTCTTCAAAAAGCATCCAAACACCAACAAAATGCATGCAGATACTATGAGATCCAAGTCAATAACAACGAAGGCTACCCAAACATAAGCAAATCATTATCCAAGATCTATAAAATAATGTGTGTTTAAGTATTGGTGATGATACAAGATATTCAGAGAGAAAAATAATAACTTATTAAAAAATATACCTTACCATTCTCCCCATGTGGATGAGGGAGTTGGAGAACGGCTGGCAAAACTTTTCCAAATTGTTTTAAGTATAGTCTTCATCCCTTTGACTTCATTTGGGACTTAAATCAATTTTACTTTTTATTTGATCAATTCTTGAGTTGACTTTCGTTAAGCCTATAAAAATTTATTTTTCAAGCTTCTTTTGGTTTTTTGTTGTAATAATGGATGAAGAGTATATCTCAGATTGTCTATAGGATTTTATGTCATTACGAATTATCTTTACCGATTCAACTTCACTTTCTTCTTCATTTTCATTATCGTCATCGTCATCATCACTTCCTTCTTCCTTTTGTATAGCCGGATTATTTCCCTTGTCCTTTTGAGCTCATTGTTCTTGTATACATTGAAGGTGTATCTCAAAGGGAACATAATCCGAGACTTCCTTAGGTAGATGCATAAGGCTAAAGAATTCCTTTTTGGCTATTTTGAATGAATACGATCTTGTCCACTCCCTTGAATGTTTTGATCATTAAGAAGACGAGTAACATATCTGTCATGTACAAGAGTGTTCTTCCGATAGTTGAAATAGTTGTGAAGCTCATGATAAATGTGTCTAGCCCAATTAAATTCTATATTGCCAAAAATTGCATATAACGCCTTATAGTCTAGATCTAAATAACCTCATGACTTCCAAGCCTTTGAATGGATGGTATTGATTAACATTTTTAATAATAGCCTAGCGTAGGTCCTTTGATTTACATTCTCTCTTATAATCGTTCCATAAATGATGACTAACTTCATCTCTTAACCTCTGCTTATTGTCAACATCCATTAATCATGTCCAAGTCTACCAATTTTCAATATATGAGCTATGTTGTTAATGTTGATTTTGACAATATTACCATAAATAGTTGACCCAACCGAGCCTTCATCTCTATGTAACCAAATGCGTTTACTATTTAAATTGGCTATAAAAGGTTGTACACTTAAGGTATCGATTTCTACGTTATTATCATTAACATCTATTAAGCTTGTCATTTTTTCTTGATCCGTATATGCTTGTGGATTATAAGATGGGAATCATTGAGGTTATAAAATATACGGGTAAACATTTTCATTTTGGGGAGAAGCTTGAACCTTTCAGTGCTCCTCTCATTGTGATGGCGCCATTCTCTGAGTTGTTCTTCGGAAAGAGCTGCTACCAAGCTTTCTTCGACGATTGGTCTTTTATTTGAATGTTTGGATTTTTGTGTTCTTATGAGGTTTAGGGTTTTTCTTTTGATCATTGAAGATTGAAAATTTTGAGATTTAAGAAAGTAATTTCGTTTGTAATTGAAGATGTGGGGTAAAAATAAAGAAGAGATGGATAATAAAGAGGGGTCAGTGATTGAAAATATGGACTTGACAGGGCATTTTTCCATTTTACCAGTATTTCAGCCGTTTAATTCATAGATTCAGACGTCTAAAATTATATAGGGATAAGCCAGAATATTTTAGTTCAAATACAAGGCCATTCAAATGTCTGAAATTTTAAATCACACGTCTGAATTTGGATCCAGACATCTGATTTAAACTTTCAGACATTTGAATGTTAAAAATTAAAAAAATTAATTTCCTACTGGAATTCAGGCGATAGGTTAAAAAATCAGATGTCTATATGTCCTTTTTTTGCAAGCAAATTAATATATTATTATTCTGCACAGGCAAGCCAGATTATCATGGTCGTACCACTTTACAAAACTCATTATAGTTGTGAGCATTTACACTCAGCAACTACGTTTGAATTTCCTTTTATTCAGACAATATGTATATTTTAGATATTTTTCTTCCATATTTTGGTTTGATTTCAATTTGAATCAAATTATTGTTGTAACCTTGAGTAGGCAAACTGACTTTGTGGTACTCCTACCACCTTAAGTATGTTGTTTATAGTGTGCGATTTGAAAATTAAAACAAATTTATCCTATTTCAAAGTTTGTTACAACGTATTTATATACTGTTATATAAATGAGATATAAATATAAAACATGATAGAACACGACAAACTATTTTTTTCGGAAGGTTCAGATTCTTCTTCAGATGGTCGTGGTTCCCATGAGTTTCTTGGATTGGAGCAGTATAATTTTAATGGGGTTTTTGTAAGTCTAGGTGACTTTTATGTATACTATATTTTATTGGTGATCGTCCACAGAATACTATAAGAGATCACTTGATAAAATTAAGATGTGCTCCATGTCTGCATTGTTCCTAATATATTTGTTTCTGAAGTCCAAACATTTCTTGTTGATAGTGATTTAGCTCATTAGTGCGACGGTCATCGATGGTTGTTACTATGCTATCAAAATTAATAGACAGCTTTATCTTATTTCCTCTAAGAGAAAAGCTAGTGTGGTAGGGTGGTGATGGAATAATTTTTAGTAATGATGAACTATCAGAAGAATGAGTTGTGATTTTTGACAAGGATGAAGATGTGCTTTTTGGTAAAGGTGTGCTTTTGGGTGAGGCCATTGTTAAAATAATCTTTGATTGAAAATAATTTGTTTCTTGCATTTTCAATTGTCAAGGATATGGGTTTAAATATATGTTTAGATGACAAAATAGTATTGTAAATATACGGTTGAAAATATTTTAACAATAATTTTTTTCTATTTAAGGTAAAAGCTAAATTCTACCATTAAAAAAAGGTAAATATATTTATGCGTTATATTTTAAACAGTAAATATTGATTATTCCTAGACAAATAAATATATGCATTAAATTATTTCCTAAAATGAACAAATTCCAAGCTCTCCACGTAGTTTAATAAAAGGATTTTGATTTAATGGTTTGGTGAAAATGTCAGCAATTTGATTTTCAGACGTTACAAATTCTAATGAAATTACTTCATTTTCTATATTGTCCTGTAAATAGTGATGATCTCAGTCAATAGGTTTTGTATGAGATTGGTTTATCGGACTTTGATAAATTTATAGCGCTAGTATTATCACAAAATATCAAAGATTTTTGTATGTAAATACTGAAATCTTAGAGTGTTTGTTGCATATATATGTGTGTGTGTGTATAACTTGAACGCATGCCAAAGCAGAAGAGATATATTCTGCTTCACATGTCGAGAGTGAGACACCGTTTTGTTTCTTACTAAACCACGATACTAAAGATTGTCCGATGAAGTGAAAGTACCGCATGTACTTTTTCTGTCCATCCGACATCCTCTAAAATCAGTATCGCTGTATGATACTAACTCGAAAGAACATTCTTTCGGGTAGAAAAGTCCGCGGTCTCTTATGGTGGTTAAGTAATGCAAAACCCATTTCACTGCTCGCAAATGTGATTCTTTGGGATTTGCTTGAAAGCGTGCATACAAGAAAACACTCATCATTATGTCTTGATGGCTAGTGTTAAGATAAAACGGCGATCTGATCATACTTTTGTATCATTTTTGATCCATTCTTTTACCCTTTTTGCAACAACCCTGTTGTATATTCACTAATTAATTAAATTTAATTAGGAATGATTAATTTTAAGTTATGATTTGTGAAATTTAATTGTGAAATTAAAACATATTTTAAGAATATTTGGTTGGATTTATTTAATGAATAAGTTTTATTTCTTAAATAAAGAATTTCAATTTAAATTTGAATATTATTAAATCAATTATATACAGTTTGGTAATTAGAGTAAAATGTTAATATTGTGATTTGTGGTTTAAATTGAAAAATTATAATTGTAAAATTTAATTATGAAACTAAACCTATTTTTGTAAATAATTGATTTGTTTATCTTAATAAATCCTAAGGTAACTTTCGAAATGGTGTAAATTCAGTTAAGTGTTAGTATTGAGATTTATTATTAAAAATAGTGAAAATAATTTTATTTCAGAAGTTATATTTAAAATTTTATAATATCTTAATATTATTATAAATGAGAGTTTTAAACTTGTTAATTTGGTCTTGTGAAATTTGAGAAAATAACTTGTGATTTTGTAAAATATTGATTAGTGTAAATAAATGAAATAAGAAGGAAATAGCAACACTTGTCTTAAGAAATTAATTAGCAACACTTTGTTTTAGGATCCATACTCGAACCCATTTAGCCAAGAGAAGTATTACTTATTCTTTGTTTTATCTGTACGTTCATAAGTCTAGTAGAGAAATAGAAACAGAAGTATGTTCTCAAAGCTAAGTAAAAACCTAACTCTTAAATCGTCAAATCAAAGCTAGAAATCAAAGGGCTTTTGGTCAATACTTGTAGAAATCAAAGCTAAGTAATCTTCTCTAACTTCTAGACCTATAAAAGTTTGGTTTTATTTTTTTTTAATCTAAGTGATGCTGGTTGGATTTAGGTTTTTGAGCATTTAGGTGTATTTGAGATTAGCAAAGAGATTGCAAGGTAGTAGCAAGGCTTTGGATTAGATTAGCAAGCTATATGAAGCTAAAAGGTGAGTTAATCACTCACACTTCTATCACTAATTCATGAAAATAATTGTTATTTGCTGTTTGGATTGAATTGGATGATTTGTTGTTGAGTTGCTTTCAATTTGTCAAATTGAATTGGTTGTAAATTGATTGTAAACTTGGATGATTGTGGTGTTGTTGTTCGCTGAAAATTTTATGTGAAAATTGCTGCAGTAAAATATCAATATTATGGTGTAGAAAGATCTTTCAACTAGCTACAACTTCTCTTTTGGTCACTTGTCAAAATTCTGTAGTTTACGTGGTCTAAATTGAGTTCCAAACCGATGGTATCACGCTGTCATGTTTAATTGGCTGTGTTAAAACTTGATATTAAATTGGTCATAAATTTTATGTTACTTGTTGAAATTTGATAATTCTTGATGTTTTGGAAAGCATGGACTATGTTATAAAACTTTCATGTTTTGAGTTTTGCAAAATTTTGAGGTCTATATAGTCGAAATCTTATTTCTTTGTCGCTGCCCTGAGAATAAACGACAGCGACAATTAATTTAAAATCCGAGAATTATTTTGGCCATAAATTTTGAACCGTAAGTCCAAATTAGATGATCTTTATCTTGTTTAAATGCTTAGACATTTTTCTACAACTTTAAGTTTTTGAGGTTTGAAAAATTATGGGATATAGGGGGTCAAAACTACAGATCTAAATGCTTTAAATTTGAGTTGAAAATATATAAATGGATATGTTTTATATTTAAGTATACGAAAGAGAGTTTATTTAAATTTATAAATCTCTAACTTGTTTCTATTTAACTTTCTTTTGTAAATGATTTTAATAAGTAATTATATATATATATATATATTAATTATTTCTAGTATATATTGTTATGGATTTGAAAATATGAGTGATTATGGTTTTATAAATTAAGTGATAGCATATACAAGTGGCTTTGGGAATATGGTTTTAAAAAGGTGAGTCTAATTTATTTCTAAATAATATATATATCAAATTGAATTTGGAAGAATAATAAAAGTGGTTTTAAAATATGGATTATTAACTAAGTTTTTTATACGGAAATTTGAGAAACTATGTACATAAATGTAATTTTGGAATAATTCGGGTTAATGGAGTATTTTATCAAATAAGTGAAAAATTATTTTAATCAAAATAGTAAATAAACTTATGGAAATTTATAACAAGTGTTTTTAGACAATAAAATCAAAGTGAAAAAAATGTTTTGAGAACCTTAATTCTATAATTTGAGGAGTACAAATAATTGACTTAGTGTCATCGATTGGTTTAAATGCTTTCGAATAACGCTTCGTCGAATATGGTATCACTCATTGTATAGAATGTTTGAGTGAAATTTTCTAGCCCATTAATGAATACTCGAATTTTACCGGGTAGTATGGGATGCCTTGGTTAAATTCTTGTGATCGTATTTGGGAAGTACTTAACACTTTAGAGTTGTACTCTCTTTTGGTGTGCGACAAGTGGTTGCTAGATCCTTAAGAGAATATGGTTCAGGTTTTCTCGTGACATCCGTAATAAGTGATATTTACTAGCTTTTAGTAAATACTTGGATTTCACTATACGGTATGGGACGTATTGGTTAAATCATATTAATTACTATAGGTGATAGTATTTGGCACTTTAGAGTTTACTCTTTTTTGGTGTGCGGCAAGTGGCTGCTAGATCCTTAAGACGTTACTCCATGATTTCTTTTCAAGTGTAATAATCTAAAATAAATCTGAAAGGTTCGGTCATGGCTGCTATCCTTGAGATCGTCTTGTGGTCTGTGATTCTCGTCCTGTGTACGATCCTTGGTATTGGATCGGTTCGTGTGATACCGAATTGTTTTTTGTTTGCTACAGTTCTGTGTACGATCGTTATGATCGTTTTGAGTAAGATCCCTTGGATTCTGGATATTTGGATTCTGCGACTATTCTGTGTTTATGAAATAAATATATATTCTTGGATCTTGTGTTCGTGGAATAAATATATATTCTTAGGTCTTGTGTTCGTGAAATAAATATATATTCTTGTGTCTTGTTAGTGAAATAAATGTATATTCTTATGTCTTGTGTTCGTGAAATAAATAAATATTCTTGTGTCTTGTGATTGATGCTATGTAACGACCCCGAATTTTATATAAATTTAAACTGATAATTAATTTAATTTTTGAATAAAAATTTGTAAAATTAATTATAAATGGAAGCGAGTTTCCCCGATTTAAATAGAAAATATATAAAGTCATATGGATTCGAAAATTTGTATATATGTGTGTGTTGGATTTGAAATAAAATCTTAAATAAATGGTTTTAAAAATAAATATAGAGTTAAATAATAATAGATGTTAAACTGGAAAAAAAATATAATAACTATAAAGTAAATAAATTAGATAAGATTTAACAACAAAATTAAATCTAGAAATTCATCTATATTTTGAAATGAATATATATAGTTTTATAAAATATAAAGTAAGTAAATAAACCTTAAAATCATAGTACGAATATTAACAAACAAAATAATCAAAGCAAATGTATATTCAAGCACAAACAAATGAAGATAAGATGAATTGTGTAAAGTAAAACTAATAACAAATATAAAAGTTAGAAATAGAAATTGATTTATATCACCACAAGGTAATAAAGCTTAAGACAACATTATATACATTCAAGTATAAACAAATAAAAGGCTAAGTATGTAGACTTGAGAAAATAAAGCCACAACAAATCATTTCAGCCGAAATGAAGATAAGTATAAACACTAGGCAAAAGAAAATAATACTCATATATGTATAGCCGAGTTAAAGTAATGCAAAGCAAAGATATGTGTATTCATGTACAAGAATAATAAGATAAGTATGAACAAGTAAAAAGGAAAATATAAATATCATAAGGAAACAAAAAGTACTCATCCATTTAATGCTAGCAGCAAACCAAAGTCAACTCGAAAGGCATCAACCAGCAAAGCCTAGAAATATCCATGATCAATTGTACAAACACATTTTATCACCTTGTACAAAAGTATTATACCCTGTAACTTGTTTATATCCATCATCTTCCTCATTTCAATGTCGTTCCATTCCAGCTGAGTAGAAAACTAAAGTTAATATCATTCAAACTTTAACAAAAAAACAACTGGAAAATCAAACAACTGAAAAACAAAGATAATCTCCAATCTTAAAACTTGGAATGATCAACTCAGCAAACCTGGAATCAAGGCAGGCTCTGTTTTCAAACTTCAGATGAAAAACAAATGCAAGCTTCCACATTCAAATCATATTCCAAGATTTAAAAATAATAATAATAGAAGTTTCAAAACCTGGTCCTCTGTTCTTTGTTCTCTGCCCTTACTCACAGGTGAGCAAACTTTTAAAACCATATGTACTTTGATTTGCATGTGATCAGTGTTAGATGATTGCTTAAGGAATATGTTAGCATGAGTGTGAAAATGCCTGAATGTGTATATATGACTGTGTATACAAATATGTCTGTGTACAGACATGTCTTTGATTTAAATTCTTAAGGTTTAAGCTCAATTCAAGGAAAAAAATCCATATCTCTTTGAAAAAAATAACATTTAGATTATGATGTTTGAATGAAAACTGCTTATAACACTCTAATCTAAGTTTTAAAAATAAATTCCAAGTAAAAATATTTATGGGGTATTATAAAATGAAATATGACAGTAATAAATTTACTCAGATGGAAATATTGATTTTTGAATTTTCAAGTTTGGATTGTATCCTTAAATTCGTGTTGGTAAATCATGAATTTTAACATAGATATTAGGATTTTTAAGTGAGCGAGAAACGTGAATTCACGAGATGATAAGAAAATGCATATTTCTCAAATTCATTCAATCGGTGAGATTAAATTCTTGGAATTTTGGTCAAATGATGGATTCAGTGTCGAGTATGATGGGAAAAATACTATGGAATTTTTCCTATGGCCAATTTGTTTGGTATCGATCAGATTAGGGTTTTAGCTTGATTTTTACTCGGCTTGACTGTCGAGGCATTTGCGACGTGGAAGATGGACCGGAAGCGATCGCGATGGTGGGAATGGCTGCTTGAGGAAGTGATGTAGCTTGGGTGAAGTGGGCCAGTGGTCTCGTGGTCGGAGGCGTTGGGAAGACGAGAGTTTTTGGCCATGGTGGTTTTCCTGTTTGGTCGAGATACCTCATTCTCGATTCATTTAGTTTTTCGATCGATCTGGGTTCGGATGTGAGTTCGCATGGGTTTGAGTGACTGTAGGCAGACGCCGCGATGACCACCGGAGGTCGAAGTCGATGGTGCACGTGCACCGTGTATCTGATGTTGCTGGAGTAGTTGCGATGGTCTTGGGGAAATCATGGAGAAGACTCGGGGTAGCTCTCGAGTAGGAGATGCTGTTGACTCGAAGTGGAGTTCGAGTGAGTGGGAATGAATGACAGTTTTAAACTTTAACAAAAAAAGAAAAAAAGAAAAGAAAAAGGAAATCTAAGGAAGAAGAAGTGGCTCGAGGGAAGACTGGGGGAATTCAGCAGTTTTCACAAGTATACCTTCGGGGACGTGAACGTTAACTTTCCAGTTTTTAACTTAAACATAAATATAAGTCCCTTTTTATTTAAATAAAAACAAGTCTTTATAAAATGAATGTTTTAATAATTGATTTATGAGTTGTATGTTTTATGTTACTTAACTTATTGAAATAAACTCTTAAGTTAATTTAAACTAAATTTAGAAATGTATTTAAGTGATGAGTAAAAGGACAAGATGTTTAAAGTTTATGTTAATAATGGTTAAGGAATTAATAAAAGATAATGGTTTATCTTATAGTAATTGAGTTAATTAAGTTTATAAAAGTAATTAGGGAATAATTAATTAGTTTAATTAATCAATGATTAAGGATAAATAAATAAATAGTTAAGATTTTAAAATTTATTAATTAAAAGTTAATTACTTAATGTAAGCAATTAAGGGAAAATCAATTAATGAAAGTAGTTAATGGATAATTACCCAATGAAATTAATTAAAGGATAATTAATTAAGGGATAATAAATTAATATAAGTAATTAAAGGTAATCAATTACTTGAAGATAACTACGTAATTGAAGATAATTTAATGATTAAAATTGATCAATGAAATGATTAAAGAATAATTAAATCAAAATAATTCGTAATTTATCAATGTTGATTAACCAGGATTAGAAATTCATAAGTAATTAATCTAATTTGAATAAATCAGATAATTAACTGATCTTACTTTTGAATATTTTGGATTCTATTGGATGATTTGATTATTTGATATCCCTGATATATGATGCTTTGTGATACATCCTGATTTATGTTGTGATCTGTAATTTACTTATCTGTGATATATATCTGTGATCCGTGAATGAACGATAAGCGTTATAGTTTATATCGCTTATCAACTATATTTCTGTATTTTGATCTGTGATGATTCATTGTGTTGCACTATTGTGTGAAACCCCTGGACCACACTCTTACACTCACAAATATGGATTTCACAAGGAAATCGGTTAAGTCACAGATAATTTAAATTTAATATTTTTGAAATTGAAATCTTAATTTCAATTGATTTTGGAAATGAATTTGGGTTTAAAGTGAAAAGCTTTTGAAATGGAATTTCAAAGATAAAGGTTATTTTGAATAACTTAATCGAGTTTTGGAAATTTAAATAATTTGATTTAAATTTGAATTCAAGTTTGAAATTGAATCCTATGATTTGAAAACTAGGGATTAAAGATGATATAAATGTGTTTGTGTGAATTTAAGCCATTTTAAAAGTATAATTTTGAGAATTTGGATTTAACCCAAGAACCTTAACTCGTATAAATGAATCAGATTTCCAAAATGAAAACTGTTGTTTTAAAGGAATAAAAGCTTTCAGATAAGAAATGAAATTCCAGTTTAATTAAAGGAATTTCAAGATTTAATTGAAAAATGGTTTTCCAAGTTATGAATGAATTCTTTTTGAAAGCTATGAATTGAATCTGTTTATTTTTAACAGATTTAAAATGATGATTTGTTTAAACCATTTGAAATGGAATTATTTTGAAAGCTATAAGTTAAATCTTTGATTTAAAGATTTAATGAGTTAATCCAATTGAAATGGAAATTAAATTGGAAAATCTGTGCATGAATCTTTTGATTAAAAGATTAAAGTGTGGAAATTGTTTAAACCGTTGAAGGTTGTTAAAATGAATCTATTTGTTCAAAGATTCGAAAATGGTAATTTGTTTAAACCATTAGAAAGAAAGTTTGGGTTTAGGTTGTGACTTAACTGAAATCCCAATATCCATATATTTTTAAAATATTACGCTCACTATTCGGTTTAGCCGGGAGAGGGCCATTGTGTCACATAACCCATTCCGAATAGTGATACGTCGTATATGGATAGCAATTGAAGACCGGTGTTGAAGACCGGGTATTTGTGAAAACGATAGGATAACCTATCGATTGTCTCTGCACTGGGTAGCTCCTGGTATAGAGATCCCCTAAGTGATGGGAAGTCCGATCGGGATTGTGAATACCCGGATTTGCAAGGGCTTCTTCGGAAGTGCCTTCGGTTCTGTTCGAACCCGGAGCAGACTTGTATAGTTACGTGTCTGACATTACATTTTGAGAGATAAAGCCGATTTCTTTCAAATACATTTCTGTTGGTGGCGGAGAATTTATTCTCTTAGCTTAACACCCTTCTCTGAGACGTACGAGCTCAGAAGTTATGTAGTTGAAGGTTATCAGCGGCATACTCCCAATTTGGTAATGTGACATGCTGAGTGTTGCTGTGTGATGATCATTGTTTGATCATTTGTGATATGATCATTTGTTTGATCATTTATCTTTGTGATCATTACCTTGATCATCTGTTGACCCAAAGCATGGCTTTGTGACAAAGCGTAGCTTTGTGGACGAGACCTCTTCGGACCTCACAACCCGGAAATGGTCGAAACAGGAATATGCGGCAAGGTTACGAGGGTCGCGCCCTTTAGGGTATGTCATTTCCTTCTGGAAAAGGGTGGTATCATTGTATGGAGCCCAGATACTTACTCATGTGGACACACCTTATTTATTATGTGTGATGTTGGTTACCGAGGCCTCGAATAAAGGTCCCAAAGGACTGGGGGATGGAATATTCGTGAGTTACCTGGTACAGGGGTAACCCGGCCTTGTGTTGGCAGAGAGCAGTTTGTCTCTCGGGAGGTCCAGCCAGAGGAGATCCCATTCGGCAGTAGGAAAGGAAGTTCCTTAGCCTGACCATTTGTTGGAAATCCATCTTCCAATACGAACCTTGTACGATATTAGTTGTAGAACCTGCTATTTAACATAGCAGCTATAGTTGGCATAGTATAATGGTACCTATGCTGGCTAAGATTAATATTGTATTCGAAAGTTTTTCTGCACTAGTAATAATATCAAAAGAGTTTTGTTTACGTAGTAAGCATATTTGACTATGATAAGAAGAAATCTCCTCCAATTCTGCGTTTGCATTGTGTGTGTGGCGGGAGGTCTTATGGTAGTTTCATTTTCCAAAAGCATTGCGGGTTTCAATGTTAAAGTTCTTTTGTGTTTGTTTTAAAGATAAACTGTTTTTGTTGCTCACACCAGTCCCATGACTGATCCAGAGTTTATTGTTCCTTTCCTAAACTCTGGGTGCCCACCATTTTCCACACGGGCAGTCTAGAGTTAGGGTTTCTCAGATATTCAGGTTGAGTAGATTATCTGAAGCTAGTCAGTCCTTGGACGACTGACCTTGCTTTCCTCTAGCTATGGATTGGAGCATTCTATTGGAGATATTCTATCCGCTGCTGGTGTTATCTATTTTCTTTCCACTGCTATTTCTTGTATCATATCTCTGATGTATATTGATATATGTTGTATCATTCTGTTGTATCATATTGTATCAGATTTTGTATCTGTCATTGTATTAATGTTGTATATATTGATATATTCTTTTTCTTCCGATGTGTTGTTATACTTAATGGTGTTATAAGCTCCGGTGAACCAGATTCGGCATTTGAATCAATGGCATTTTGAGTACAAGTGAAGTACGGGTGCCGATTTTCGAAGGCCGAGTTTTTGGGTCATTACATGCTATGTAAGTTAATTCTTTTATTCTATGTTCAATGAATAGTTCTTGTCTGTCACTTAAATTTATAACCCTGTTCCGAGTTAAATTAATTTCCTGACTCGTTATATCATGGACATTTGTATTTACGTATATGTTGTTTATTCTTGTGTATATCATGTTCTCACCCTATTGGATATTTAGAGATAGTCTGACCCAGGGGTTATTTTGCTCGGGACAGGCCGAGACTTTTCAGGTTACAAGACAAGCTGACCTTTGGATTTTTGGGCTAGCAAGGAGATAAACACCTTTGACTTTTTAGTTTATCTCATTTAGGAAATTTGTGAATATGTTTATAAGATGTACAATTGAGATTAAAGAATTGTAAAACTGTATAACAATCGAGTTTAGTATTACCTCTGTAAACTCAAAATTTGTACATGCATAATTTGAGATTTATTCCGCTGTGATCTGCGACTGTTATTTATATGATGTATTGTTCTAATTCTAAGAAATCAGTGTGTCTATTACTTTGTATTAACACTGTACAGGTCAAACTCAGTTCAGATATTAAGTTAAAATGTATAAATGACATGTCAGTATTAGTATAAAGATATATTCACATTCGATCGCCCTTAACAAGCCGTATTCTCCGGATTAGTAGACGACATTACTTGTACTACTCCTTGCTAATCTGGGTATCACGGTGGGGTTGTTACAGTTTTCATCTTTATCTAAATGTACTATAGTATCATGGGTGTCGGTTTACTTGATGTATTTTCCATACCAAAACATTTATGTAAATTATTAAAATATTTTTCTTGATTAATGAAAATACTATTGTTTAATTGTTTAATTATCAAACCAAGGAAATGCGAGAGTTCTCCCATATAAGACATCTCAAATTCACTTTTCATTATATTTGAAAATTCGTTATATAATTTTTCATTTATAGAACCGAAAATAATATCATCAAAATATACTTGTATAATTAAAATGTCTTTATTTTCTCGTTTAATAAAAAATGTCTGGTCTACTTTCCCTATCTCAAATCCAAAAGTAACAAGATAGCTTTTTGGTCATTCATACCAAGCATGAGGTGCTTGTTTTAGATTATATAGAGCTTTCTTAAGTTTATAAACATGATCAGTGAACTTTTCATGCATAAATAGTGGGGGTTGTTTTACGAACACATTTTCTTTAATAAAACCATTTAAGAATGCAATTTTAACATCCATTTGATACAATTTAAAATTATGATGGTAAGAAAAGGCTAATAAATACGTATTGCTTCTAGTCTAGCTACAGAAGCAAACGTTTCTTCATAGCCTATTCCTTTTAGATTATAACATTGTGTGAATAGTCTAGCTTTATTTTAGGTTATATTTCAATTTTCGTCGGTTTTGTTTTTATAAACACATTTCATTACAATGATTTTTTGATCATTTGGTCTGGAAACCAATTCCCCAACATCATTCCGTTCAAACTGATTTAGTTCTTCTTGCATTGCTAAATTCCAATAATCATCAATAGATGCTTCTTTAAAATTCTTTGGTTCTATATTTGAAATAAATGCTATGTGTCCCATTTGATTTAATTAATTTCTAGTTTTAACGTTAGTGTTTACTTCAGACGACTGAATAGCTAATTTTTTGCGTATGTTTGTCTTCTTGTGTTTTAGATTTAATTTCCTTTTGACAATTTTTCTTAAAATAATTTTCAAAACAATATTTATATGTGTATGATCATCATATAGGAGATTTTACAATATAACTAAATCAACTAATATACAACAAACTCTATTTTTGTCTTTAATATTTGAGCTCAATTGCAATGTTGATCGTCTTATCTCCTTGTATATATTTCTGAAAATATAACAATAGTATATATATATGGAAATGTATAGTTGTCTCATTCAAACTTAAAAGGCAGGAGCTAAAAGTCTGTAACGACCCGTAAATTTTAGTGGTTTATTAATTTAATTAATGGAATTTTTGTGAAATTTTAAATAATAAAATTTTGAAATAAAAATATAATAATTGGAATACGTCTATTTAAACATAGTAACCGGTAAATTTTCATCAGATAATATGAATGTTTATTTTTATTGTGCAATTCTTTTTCAATTTAAATCAGTTAATAAAAGTTGAATTTAAAAGTGTTCCGAAAGCTAAATATGTCAACATGAGAAAATTTATTTAGAACACTTTGAATAAGACTGCATAATCCGTTTCACAAAATTTGGACGTTTCTAGCTCCGTTTGGATTTTTCTGTATGGGATAGTAACGTATATCAGTGTCCGTATGGACTTTTGATAGGAAGGTCCTGACAGAGATATTTCTGTTTCCTCTTGTCCGTCTTATCGCGCTGATCACCATGATATATTCATTGGTGTATTTCGGAGTCCAGTAAACCGCGGAAGCGATTAACCATATCGGTATTCTATTTTAACCTTTTGGTTGCTTGGACCTTTTACCTACCTACTTGTTGATTATGAACCGCCATTCTCATTTATTATTCACAGAATTCGTGCAGACCTTTTACTTTCCACTGGTTCGTGTGCATTTGTTTTATCTGAACTTCTAAACTTGCTTTTACAAAGAATGGAAATATATATTTTCTATGCGGAAGTTTATTGGCTCGGCATGTTCATTTTTTTTGTTTCCAATAAAATCTGCTCCTTCACGTGAACCCCTCCTCACCATAAATACAACCGCCTCGTCTTGTCCCTCCTTCGCTTCACGCAGTTAATCACCACCCCACATTTCAACCCACTCCTCCATGTCAGCCTCCACCTCCACCGTAAACTCATGCTGCTTCGTTCACAGCTAAGCCGACTCCGCCACTACGTCCGCCTCCTTCCCTTCACCTCTGCAACCTCCACCTTGAAGTCGAACTATCCATCCAAGCCAGTCTTGGGCTTTACTTTCCTAGGATTATCATATATAAGGTAATATATGTATGGCTGATATATATGTGTTTGAAGCAGTTAATGTAACGACCCGACTTTCTTTGCCCAAAAAGACGCATCGTTATGAAGAAAGAAAGGGATAGAAGAAGAAAAGAAAAGAAGAGAGAACAACAACACATCAGAAATCTCACAGCGGAACGAGAAATATATTATCACATAAGATATTACATAGTATCATATACATCAGAGTACACAATTTATACATCACAGAATAGACAGTTATAAACTTCTGTCTATTATACAACACAAGTACACCAGTACAATACAGACTAATACAAACACAGCGGAAACTCTATATATCTACTCGCTGAAGCCTCCTGCTTCACAGCTCCTCCAGAATTCGTCAAGATTATCCTGAATCCCTTGACTACTCAATACAATATTGAGTACCCAAGAGTTTAATAAAACAGAAAATAAACACTTGGGTCAGACATGGGTCTGGTGTGAGTAAACGGTTAGATTGCTTAACTTTGAAAACCTTTGAAAACAAAAGTATCACGTAAGACTTCCCACAAATAAACATGGGTAATTTTTTACCTTACGCTAACTAAAACATTTGATAGGAAATCCGATTGTATTATAATAGGGTCTAGGGTTTTCAAGTAAAATACAGAAATAGCTGAAATGCTTACATCTCACATTCCAACATAGTTGGGCACAACTAATACGTACAACACTTATTGGAGTTTGGATTCCATACAATGGCAGGGCTACTGGGGTACCGCCCGTCACAGTACGTGGCCTAGATCACCATACCGAGGAGTACGCCCGCTCCCCTGCAACACAAAGCCGGAACCATCCCTTACTGGATAATCCCGAACAAGACAATCCCGTAGTTGGCGCGACCAACCACACACTAAGCCGAATAAAAGAAAAGGGACCTCTAGACAGGGATCTATCTTGCTCTCAGTGGGTGCTACCCACGAAACCTTGCTGCACCTCCCCTGTTTTAGCCATTCCTGGTTGATGAGGCTTGAGGTTACGATTACCTTTAATCAGAACATATCACTTAGAATGCTCATCGTCCGCCTGACGATGTGCTGAAAGCATTCAATCCATACAAGTTCGTTCCGGGTTCGAACGAAACCGAAGGCATTATCTCGTTACACTCGTTTTGGAATCACCCTCAGAGTTAACGACAATAACCCTTGCACTCTGAATCTTCATCTTCACTTGAGATTCACGACCTATCGTTAATTTGGATCGATGTGGTATTCGGGTCTCCAGACCTGGAATCCCGGTATACGGAAACCCGATCCCGGTCTCATCGAAATCCAAAACGTATCTTTTAAGGGCCAAGTTGTTTTAAGGTTAAAACAATTCAATTCTTATCTATATACACAAAGATAGATAATTCAATAGATAATCTACATTATCATCCCAAACAGATAATTCACATTATCATTATAATTCAACCAAACATCCATATCATATATCAATCATATCTCATCAGAGATATCAAATAATGAAATACATTCAATCTCATTTCTTAGATTACATCCATTCAAGACAATCAATGTCATCCATTCTTATATAAGCAATGATTTACTTAATCACAACATAATTAATTTAAAATGAATTAAATTAACTATCTCTATCTTTAATTAATTTAAAGTGAATTAAATTAATTACTTCATCTCTTAATTAATTTAAAATAAATTAAATTAATTACTTCATTTTAAATCTTACTTATATAATCATTAATTAATTACAAATAAATTAATTAATCATTCTCTAATTATCCACTTTAATTAATCACCTTGATTAATTATATTTTAATTACATTTAAGTAATTACCATTAATTAATTTCACAAATTAATTATTCCTAACCAAATACAGTAATTAACCTTTAATTACTTCATTAATTAATTAATTAATTATAATCAATTACTCTAATCCTTAATTAATTACAATTAATCACTTATCATTTGATTAATTAATCTTAATTAATCAATTCTTAATTATATCATTAATTAATTATAAACTAATGATCCCTAATTACATCTTTAATTATTTTATTAATTACATTAAGTAATTATTCTTAATTAATCCATAATTATTAATCACCTTTGATTAATATAATCCAGTAATTAACTTCCCTTAATTACTTTTATTAATTAATTATTTTTTTATTTAATTACCTTAACAAATAATTAATTACCTTATTAATTATCCTTAATCCTTTAATTAACTTTATTAACTAAATTATTTAATTAATAACACTAAGTAATTTACTCTTAATCACTTTCTATTTAATTACTTACATAAAATAATTATTCTCTAATTACTTTATTAAATAATTTACCTTTATTTAATTACATTCAGTAATTATTCCTTAATTACTTCATCAAGTAATTACTTAATTAATTTATAAGTGTTTATCTTTAGTTAATCACCAATTAATTACTTAGTTAATCATTTAATTAATTATTTAACTAATTAAATAATTTCTTAACTATTTATACTTAAAGATCTTAATTAAGAAAATCATTATCTTAATTAAATAAATTAAATTGACCAACAATTTAATTATCTCCCCATATTAATTATCTTTAACTAATTAAATCTCTTAATTACTTAAGATAAATCCTTATTATAATTGATTTACCAAATCCTTATTATTTAAGCTTTATTTAAAATAAATCATTTTTAGAAATCAATTAAGATTAAAGCATTATAAACTTTTACTCGACTTTCAAAATCTTTAAAACTTCCAAAGATATTAAATTAATTTTAATACAAAAAGTATTTTGAAAATCTATTTATCTACCTTAAAATAAACTTATCTATTAAATATTAAAACTTGTTAAAACAAATTTCTAGAAAACAAATTTGTTTAATTAGGTAAAATCTTGTTTTATCTTTTGTTTTACAACTTAGAAACATTACAAAACAATTTTTCTTTTGTTTTAAAAACTTAAAACAAAACCTTTAAAAATCTTTAAGCCTATCTCTTCCCTAACCCGAGAAAACTCGTGGAAAACTCAAGCAACACTCGCGTATCCCCACTACTTCCCTGCTTCGAGTAAAACTCGAATATACTCGAATGAAACCCGAGACAAGCTTTCTTCCCCAAATCAGATTGCCAGATGCACACGAACGTGCTCGTGTACGTGCACGCTACGGCTGGACGTCGATGATCTCCGTTCTAATCTCCGGCAAGTCGCCTTTCATCACTACATCGCAATAGACCATCCAAACTCCCACGATTCGATCGAGAATTGAATTCGACCATTTAACCCATCAGCTCGAAGAACACCATCACCAAAAAACGACCACCGCCGGTGATCTCTACCTCGAGACACCACGCGATCCTCACCATCGCTTCGCCTCGTCTACCAGCAACCACCAGTCACCACGCGATTTATTCCGATCCCATCATGACGTCGTGAAACCCATCTGAATAACAACGATATAACTAGAGTGTTAAACCCTATCTCATCCATTTCCGATCACCACGATCGTCAATAAATCTTTATACTATTTTTCTGATGAACTCTATCATTCCATCGATCTTTCAACCCAACCCCGAGTTCCCTGATCTCCGCGATCACCAGAATTTACCCAAATTAACTTTTCCGTTCATCTCACCAATACTCAACAAATTCTCAACTAAAAATTGAGATATAGCTATTAAAATTCATGGTTTTCTATGTTGAATTAAATTATAAAATCAAAACTTAAAATTGAATTTATAAATTTTGGACCAAATTTACATTTTTACTGTATATTATAAAAGTTCGAGACAAATGCTTTATATAAATTCCAGAACTCATTTTTATTAGTGATGTTACATAATTTCCATCATCTTCCAATTACAAATCAAAGGCTAATTGTGATTATAAGATGAGATATAGATTTAAAAAGAAAGATTCAAACTCTGTAAATACTCAGAGCCTAATATACACATATATTAGTTATTCACAGGAGATAAACAATTGTATACATGCATGCATCCATTTAATTCAAATATTCAGACAAGTAACCAATGTTTCATACATATTAAAGTGGAATTTCAGAATTACAACTGTTTTTAAAATATGATTACTCACTTGAATTTGTAAAACAGAGAACCTATTATATAGATTCACATTACTATGCACAGTCAACTTTAAGTAATATATACATATATCCAACTTCACGCATACATGCAACCATAATATAACAATTTCTATATGGATTTATCACATGCAACTCTATAAAACTGTTTTTAAAATCTTAGTTTACTCACCTCAAAGAATAGAGAGCAAAAGATGGGATCTGTTATTTTATTTCCAGACTCTGAATTCTTCTTGCATGTTGAAAATAAATCAAGTTTGCTATTGAAATCTGAATTGCATGTTGAAGTTTACATCTTGCATTTGAATTGATGAAGTTGCTTGCCTCTGATTCATTTCCAGATTAACTCCTTTTGCTTTGAATTTTAGTTTCCAGGTTTTCTTTTGATTTTCAGGTCTTTCATTTTTCTTAGCATTTTGATTCGAATTGTATTAGTGGAGAAAGAATTTGAAGAAAAGAAAAATTTTAAACTGAAAAATGAAAACAGATTTCTTCTTACATACTAATTTTATTTATTTTAAAACTTAAATTAAAATATAGCCACTTGTCTCTTTAATTAGCTTACACATAGGCTTACATCTATACTTATTTCTTACAAATGTCTTCACACCATTCTAATATGCTAACAAGTGTAAATCTTGTTTTTAATACATTTATTTAAGTCATTTATATGCTTTTATGAAATATTTATAAGTATATAATGTATTTATCTCTTTTTATAATTTAAGCTTTTTTAGATTTTAATAAATATTCAAATGTGAAAACTATTATTTAAGTAACTTATACTTTAATCAAATACATATAACATATTTATAAATGCTTGAGAACTTATTTTAACTCTATATATATATTTTTACAAACCATTTTGACTTTTTTAAAAAGGAAAGAATGTTAAAAACAATTGAATTTTAAAAGAGAAAAGATTATTAAAATGAACTTCTTATTTAAATCTTATTCTTGTTATTTAAATCATAAATATCATTTTCAAAAGTATTAAACCAAATTACAAATTATATATATATATATATTAGAGTTTGAAAACATCTTATTAAATTCAAATTCAATATTCTTTTTATTCCAACATATGCAAATATATATATTCTAAATGAAAAATACTTTTAACATTAGCTTGATAATTATCATATTGAATTTAATACATAACTTCAAATAACAATATATATATTCATATATATTATAATTTGAAAACATAATTTTATTAAATTAAAAGATTCCCTATTCATAATATATATATATATACCAATATATATATACATTATAAATATAAAACATTTATATAAGTTTTAGAAAGATAAATCTTCTCAATTTAAAATTGTTAGAAAAGATATTCCTAAATTAAAATGTTATTAGTTTTTAAAGAAATAAACTTGCCAATTTAAAATATTATTAACATTTAAAATGAATAAACTTGTCAATTTATAAAATAAATCAACAAATCAATTTAATTATTAATAAAGATTATTAAATTGATATTGCCAAATTTCCGGGATATCACATTCCTCCCCCCTTAAAATAATTTCGTCCCCGAAATTTAAAAGCAAAGATAATTTAATAACCGAGTAAAATTTTTAATTTTAAACAGCAATCACACAAATCAATCATTACTATCAATCATAGCAACCATATAAATCAAACAAATTTAATTATCCAGACAAATTCTAGATAGAATTTCCTCGAGTTTCCCCAAGTATATATATATACCGGAATACTCGTTCTACAGGATCTTAATTAACTATCTACAAAAATCTAGAACCCCTTCCCATCTGATCCTACAAATCTGAACAAGATATCAGACTAAACTCAAAACCATCCCAACTACCAAATCCTTCTGAACTGCTGATTTCATCACTCGATGAATCATACACATATTCCTCAGAGATATGTGAAATAAAATGAATTCCAGTTATTCGAACTGGCAACTCAATCCTATAGATCAAAGAACTAATCCTTTTGAGAACACAGAAAAATCTCATAATACTTCCAGAGCTAACTCTCCGGTCTTATCAAATTTTATATCTCCTTTGATCGGAGAAAAACTTAAACAATATCCAATTTCAACATCAATTTCCAAATTCCATCAATTCTTAACTCCATAACTCCTTTGACGATCCTGAGTCACTTCATTCTTCCTGATCAGCTTAACCCTTGCTGATGCTTCTTGAAACAGATTAGACCAACATCAAACCAATTTCCGGATCCTACTCAACAAAATGGTTTCTCAAAAATATGCCGAAATCCAAAACACAACTCTACTCTACAAACATTAGAGAACTTCGAACTACCTCTCCTATCTGAAATAGTCAAAACAGTTGCACTTGACAACTTTACCTCCAAATCCCGAAAATTTCTTCACACTTAGAGATACACTTGAATTTCCTATAGAAATCCTCTACTCGAAGAAAATTACAACTCTCGGTTGCTTCCACTCTAGAATAGCTGCTATCTTGCTTTCGCTGCACAATTCTGATCTTGAACAGATGAGAATGCCATCGGAGAAACTCGAGCACAAACTTGATCATCCACAGTTCACCATATCTATAAAATCTTAGTGAACCATTCTACTTGGTCAAAACACCTTAACAGAATCCTCACCAGAAAATTAGGTGTGGTCAATCCCTCTCCAAAGAATCCTGAGCTGCTTCACCAAATTATTCTCTAGGAGACATCCTTCTATTAAGCTGAACTTCTGGTAACTCCACGAATCAAGTCGATACGGAATTTCAATCTCCAATAATCCCAAGAGAATACTTAAACAATCGCAAGTCACTTTTGCGATCAGCTCGGCCTAATTTCCAAAGATAACTGTTCTCTCTTCACTAATCAGAACAGCTTATATTTGACTAACCAATCCATCGAAGAAATGGATTCACTCTACTGCTTCTGAACTTCACCTTCAAAAAAACTGCTCAGCTAGAAACTTTCTGCCAACATAGAACACTCCGAGTCGCATTGCTGCCACAAACCAAAGACTTCTTATCCGAAACTCCTCGAGAAACTCGGACCTCAAAGCAAATAGAAACACCCCACTGGACTCAGCCACAACACCGAAACAGACTCACTTCTTCAAACTTGTTCCAGAAGAAACATCTTCAGAAACGTCCATAGCCACCGTGTCTCATCACACAGCTACTACTTCCTGAGGTTACCAAAATACCATCACTCTCTTCAGCTCATCCAATAGATCTACTCTATTCATCCAACTTCAAAGATAAACTCTAAACCATAACTGGTTTCCTTCAGAGATCGGTGAAATCTTTACACCACAACAAAGTTCACTCGAGACAGTATTAGGTCTACAGTCTCGTCAGATATACTTCCAACCTCAACACTCAAATTCTAACTATTGGTAGTCGTGTTACTCACACTACCACCTTATCTACCTTTATAACTTATATTGGAAAACCCGAACAGGTAACCCAACAAATAGGTAGAAATATATATATATATTTAAAATGATACTTTTTATATAGAAATTATTTCTGGGTAAAATTATTTCATTTACCTCTTTAAAACAATATTGTGTCCGTTGGCCTGGTTCAAGTGTTTAGAGATCCCTATCAATAACGTTAGCTACTCGTATTGACCAGAATCCATATACCACTCAACCGATCAATTAACACAATATAAAATCATTTTTATATAACTAACAATTACGCGCTCTCAAGATAGACACCACTTCAGAGCCTAGGTATTCACTCAACCTACTGCTCTGATACCAACTGTAACGACCCGACTTTCTTTGCCCAAAAAGACGCATCGTTATGAAGAAAGAAAGGGATAGAAGAAGAAAAGAAAAGAAGAGAGAACAACAACACATCAGAAATCTCACAGCGGAACGAGAAATATATTATCACATAAGATATTACATAGTATCATATACATCAGAGTACACAATTTATACATCACAGAATAGACAGTTATAAACTTCTGTCTATTATACAACACAAGTACACCAGTACAATACAGACTAATACAAACACAGCGGAAACTCTATATATCTACTCGCTGAAGCCTCCTGCTTCACAGCTCCTCCAGAATTCGTCAAGATTATCCTGAATCCCTTGACTACTCAATACAATATTGAGTACCCAAGAGTTTAATAAAACAGAAAATAAACACTTGGGTCAGACATGGGTCTGGTGTGAGTAAACGGTTAGATTGCTTAACTTTGAAAACCTTTGAAAACAAAAGTATCACGTAAGACTTCCCACAAATAAACATGGGTAATTTTTTACCTTACGCTAACTAAAACATTTGATAGGAAATCCGATTGTATTATAATAGGGTCTAGGGTTTTCAAGTAAAATACAGAAATAGCTGAAATGCTTACATCTCACATTCCAACATAGTTGGGCACAACTAATACGTACAACACTTATTGGAGTTTGGATTCCATACAATGGCAGGGCTACTGGGGTACCGCCCGTCACAGTACGTGGCCTAGATCACCATACCGAGGAGTACGCCCGCTCCCCTGCAACACAAAGCCGGAACCATCCCTTACTGGATAATCCCGAACAAGACAATCCCGTAGTTGGCGCGACCAACCACACACTAAGCCGAATAAAAGAAAAGGGACCTCTAGACAGGGATCTATCTTGCTCTCAGTGGGTGCTACCCACGAAACCTTGCTGCACCTCCCCTGTTTTAGCCATTCCTGGTTGATGAGGCTTGAGGTTACGATTACCTTTAATCAGAACATATCACTTAGAATGCTCATCGTCCGCCTGACGATGTGCTGAAAGCATTCAATCCATACAAGTTCGTTCCGGGTTCGAACGAAACCGAAGGCATTATCTCGTTACACTCGTTTTGGAATCACCCTCAGAGTTAACGACAATAACCCTTGCACTCTGAATCTTCATCTTCACTTGAGATTCACGACCTATCGTTAATTTGGATCGATGTGGTATTCGGGTCTCCAGACCTGGAATCCCGGTATACGGAAACCCGATCCCGGTCTCATCGAAATCCAAAACGTATCTTTTAAGGGCCAAGTTGTTTTAAGGTTAAAACAATTCAATTCTTATCTATATACACAAAGATAGATAATTCAATAGATAATCTACATTATCATCCCAAACAGATAATTCACATTATCATTATAATTCAACCAAACATCCATATCATATATCAATCATATCTCATCAGAGATATCAAACAATGAAATACATTCAATCTCATTTCTGAGATTACACCCATTCAAGACAATCAATGTCATCCATTCTTATATAAGCAATGATTTACTTAATCACAACATAATTAATTTAAAATGAATTAAATTAACTATCTCTATCTTTAATTAATTTAAAGTGAATTAAATTAATTACTTCATCTCTTAATTAATTTAAAATAAATTAAATTAATTACTTCATTTTAAATCTTACTTATATAATCATTAATTAATTACAAATAAATTAATTAATCATTCTCTAATTATCCACTTTAATTAATCACCTTGATTAATTATATTTTAATTACATTTAAGTAATTACCATTAATTAATTTCACAAATTAATTATTCCTAACCAAATACAGTAATTAACCTTTAATTACTTCATTAATTAATTAATTAATTATAATCAATTACTCTAATCCTTAATTAATTACAATTAATCACTTATCATTTGATTAATTAATCTTAATTAATCAATTCTTAATTATATCATTAATTAATTATAAACTAATGATCCCTAATTACATCTTTAATTATTTTATTAATTACATTAAGTAATTATTTTTAATTAATCCATAATTATTAATCACCTTTGATTAATATAATCCAGTAATTAACTTCCCTTAATTACTTTTATTAATTAATTATTTTTTTATTTAATTACCTTAACAAATAATTAATTACCTTATTAATTATCCTTAATCCTTTAATTAACTTTATTAACTAAATTATTTAATTAATAACACTAAGTAATTTACTCTTAATCACTTTCTATTTAATTACTTTCATAAAATAATTATTCTCTAATTACTTTATTAAATAATTTACCTTTATTTAATTACATTCAGTAATTATTCCTTAATTACTTCATCAAGTAATTACTTAATTAATTTATAAGTGTTTATCTTTAGTTAATCACCAATTAATTACTTAGTTAATCATTTAATTAATTATTTAACTAATTAAATAATTTCTTAACTATTTATACTTAAAGATCTTAATTAAGAAAATCATTATCTTAATTAAATAAATTAAATTGACCAACAATTTAATTATCTCCCCATATTAATTATCTTTAACTAATTAAATCTCTTAATTACTTAAGATAAATCCTTATTATAATTGATTTACCAAATCCTTATTATTTAAGCTTTATTTAAAATAAATCATTTTTAGAAATCAATTAAGATTAAAGCATTATAAACTTTTACTCGACTTTCAAAATCTTTAAAACTTCCAAAGATATTAAATTAATTTTAATACAAAAAGTATTTTGAAAATCTATTTATCTACCTTAAAATAAACTTATCTATTAAATATTAAAACTTGTTAAAACAAATTTCTAGAAAACAAATTTGTTTAATTAGGTAAAATCTTGTTTTATCTTTTGTTTTACAACTTAGAAACATTACAAAACAATTTTTCTTTTGTTTTAAAAACTTAAAACAAAACCTTTAAAAATCTTTAAGCCTATCTCTTCCCTAACCCGAGAAAACTCGTGGAAAACTCAAGCAACACTCGCGTATCCCCACTACTTCCCTGCTTCGAGTAAAACTCGAATATACTCGAATGAAACCCGAGACAAGCTTTCTTCCCCAAATCAGATTGCCAGATGCACACGAACGTGCTCGTGTACGTGCACGCTACGGCTGGACGTCGATGATCTCCGTTCTAATCTTCGGCAAGTCGCCTTTCATCACTACATCACGATAGACCATCCAAACTCCCACGATTCGATCGAGAATTGAATTCGACCATTTAACTCATCAGCTCGAAGAACACCATCACCAAAAAACGACCACCGCCGGTGATCTCTACCTCGAGACACCACGCGATCCTCACCATCGCTTCGCCTCGTCTACCAGCAACCACCAGTCACCACGCGATTTATTCCGATCCCATCATGACGTCGCGAAACCCATCTGAATAACAACGATATAACTAGAGTGTTAAACCCTATCTCATCCATTTCCGATCACCACGATCGTCAATAAATCTTTATACTATTTTTCTGATGAACTCTATCATTCCATCGATCTTTCAACCCAACCCCGAGTTCCCTGATCTCCGCGATCACCAGAATTTACCCAAATTAACTTTTCCGTTCATCTCACCAATACTCAACAAATTCTCAACTAAAAATTGAGATATAGCTATTAAAATTCATGGTTTTCTATGTTGAATTAAATTATAAAATCAAAACTTAAAATTGAATTTATAAATTTTGGACCAAATTTACATTTTTACTGTATATTATAAAAGTTCGAGACAAATGCTTTATATAAATTCCAGAACTCATTTTTATTAGTGATGTTACATAATTTCCATCATCTTCCAATTACAAATCAAAGGCTAATTGTGATTATAAGATGAGATAGATATAGATTTAAAAAGAAAGATTCAAACTCTGTAAATACTCAGAGCCTAATATACACATATATTAGTTATTCACAGGAGATAAACAATTGTATACATGCATGCATCCATTTAATTCAAATATTCAGACAAGCAACCAATGTTTCATACATATTAAAGTGGAATTTCAGAATTACAACTGTTTTTAAAATATGATTACTCACTTGAATTTGTAAAACAGAGAACCTATTATATAGATTCACATTACTATGCACAGTCAACTTTAAGTAATATATACATATATCCAACTTCACGCATACATGCAACCATAATATAACAATTTCTATATGGATTTATCACATGCAACTCTATAAAACTGTTTTTAAAATCTTAGTTTACTCACCTCAAAGAACAGAGAGCAAAAGATGGGATCTGTTATTTTATTTCCAGACTCTGAATTCTTCTTGCATGTTGAAAATAAATCAAGTTTGCTATTGAAATCTGAATTGCATGTTGAAGTTTACATCTTGCATTTGAATTGATGAAGTTGCTTGCCTCTGATTCATTTCCAGATTAACTCCTTTTGCTTTGAATTTTAGTTTCCAGGTTTTCTTTTGATTTTCAGGTCTTTCATTTTTCTTAGCATTTTGATTCGAATTGTATTAGTGGAGAAAGAATTTGAAGAAAAGAAAAATTTTAAACTGAAAAATGAAAACAGATTTCTTCTTACATACTAATTTTATTTATTTTAAAACTTAAATTAAAATATAGCCACTTGTCTCTTTAATTAGCTTACACATAGGCTTACATCTATACTTATTTCTTACAAATGTCTTCACACCATTCTAATATGCTAACAAGTGTAAATCTTGTTTTTAATACATTTATTTAAGTCATTTATATGCTTTTATGAAATATTTATAAGTATATAATGTATTTATCTCTTTTTATAATTTAAGCTTTTTTAGATTTTAATAAATATACAAATGTGAAAACTATTATTTAAGTAACTTATACTTTAATCAAATACATATAACATATTTATAAATGCTTGAGAACTTATTTTAACTCTATATATATATTTTTACAAACCATTTTGACTTTTTTAAAAAGGAAAGAATGTTAAAAACAATTGAATTTTAAAAGAGAAAAGATTATTAAAATGAACTTCTTATTTAAATCTTATTCTTGTTATTTAAATCATAAATATCATTTTCAAAAGTATTAAACCAAATTACAAATTATATATATATATTAGAGTTTGAAAACATCTTATTAAATTCAAATTCAATATTCTTTTTATTCCAACATATGCAAATATATATATTCTAAATGAAAAATACTTTTAACATTAGCTTGATAATTATCATATTGAATTTAATACATAACTTCAAATAACAATATATATATTCATATATATTATAATTTGAAAACATAATTTTATTAAATTAAAAGATTCCCTATTCATAATATATATATATATATATACCAATATATATATACATTATAAATATAAAACATTTATATAAGTTTTAGAAAGATAAATCTTCTCAATTTAAAATTGTTAGAAAAGATATTCCTAAATTAAAATGTTATTAGTTTTTAAAGAAATAAACTTGCCAATTTAAAATATTATTAACATTTAAAATGAATAAACTTGTCAATTTCTAAAATAAATCAACAAATCAATTTAATTATTAATAAAGATTATTAAATTGATATTACCAAATTTCCGGGATATCACAGTTAATGTATATAGTATACAATATTTGAATAGGTGTATTTGCTTTACATATAACCTGTTATTTACAGTAATGCAATACGTTAATGTATATATAGTTTATATAAGTTGAATATGACAGGGCTTTGTATATATGTTAATTTATTTTATATATATGATCTACTTTAGCTAGTGCATATATATTAACAAAGTAAGTTATATTAATCTTGTTTTAAGCATCGATTTTTAAAGATGTACTATTTGCATAGGTTATGTACAGTTATATATATATAGCCTATATATGTCAGTTTCCTAGTGTATAAACATTCACATTTCGGTTTTATGTATAACAAATTTCGTACAGAAGTATTATATATTGATGGTATATATATTTGTTTATATATATATACTACTTGTTGAGTTTCAATTTAAAGTTTCATATATGACCTGTGGTTATATATGCATGCTGTATATCACTTTATTATATATGAAAGCCTGTGAAAATTATATATAACATAATAGGCCTGTTTGTAGGATCTGTTGACTTGCATGAATGTTACGAAAGTAAGTAGGTTTATATTATATGTTTGTGTGTAAATATTTTATATAAGGTTATAGTATATATTATAAGTTAGTCGTGTTATAGTTTTTTTTATGTTTTCCAGTAGCATATATACGTTTACAAAGTATATGAAAATGGGTTTTGTTTAGTGGTTGGACTGTTGTTTATATGTATATAGTAAAGTAAATTTTATGTTGGTTTGTACAAGTTCTATAATCTGCAACGTATATGTTTGTTTGTAGTGCATATATATAAGTTTTGGATCTGTGATATATGCTTTAATTTAGCCTTACTATTTATATATATATTTATTGTATAAAACTTAGTTACTATATATATATGTTTATATAAATTTATATTTGATCTGTGGCATTGTATATAATTTATAATAAAGTAGGTTGTTGGTTGTATATAAATATAAACTATAGATCTAGTTGTTTTAGATATATATATATATATATATATGAATTTATATATGCGTATCCAGTATTATATATATGTAAGTATTGATTTTAAATATAAGTTACATATATCGTTGATTTTAAATATGCATACTTTAAAGAGCAATGTTAATTATATATATATATTATTCGTCTTAAATTTAAGATTTATTTCATGGAAAAATAATAATATATATCCTGTTTCTATCTTGATGATTCTGATTCGTTCTCATACATTCAAATTATCAGCTTTGTCCGTCGTGCCTGCTTCCTTCATCGAATCGTATCCATCTAGCGTTGCTTTGGAATTCGTAGCTCATTTCTTTGTCTATTCTCTCTAGCCTCGAAAGGTGAGCAATCACTCACGATTAATGTTCTTATATTTATTAAATTTGATTTTAATTGAAATATTAATTGAAATATGCTGCTGTTATTTATTTATATTGCTATGTATATGCCATTATCTGTATCTGTTCACCTGTGACATCTGACACCATTATCTGTTATTTATGTTGATGATATATGCCTGTTATGTTATTATCATATCTGTTATCACTCTGCAAGTTCCCTGTTAGTATAGAATTCACTATGGGTTGAAATGATACATACCCGAATGATCTGTAGAATAGGAGAAAATCATTATGGGTTGAAATGATAAACCGAAGCGATATTCATTTGAATTGAATTTGGGATTACGGGTTGAAAAGATATATACCCGTATATAATTAAATTATGGATTGAAACGATAAATATCTGTATCACTTGACCATAGGATAGAAAATTATATACAGACACCATTGGTCTATACATGAATATTTTTAAAATGATTTCTATGGTTTTGAAAAGAAATATATGGTTTTAATAAATATTGATTTTTTAAAGATTTATTCAAGTTGATTTAATAAAGTTGATATATAATATGTTTAAATATTTATTTAATGTATATATTTTGAAATGTAGAGTTTATAATGATTCGGTTTTAAAGATAAATTTGAAATTGATTTGAAATTATATTTATTTAAGAATTTTACTTAAATAAGTTTGATTTGAAATTTATTTAAATTTGAAATTTAAAGATATGTTTTATAAATTGAATTTGATTTAAAGTGACTTAAATGAATATTTCAAATTTACATAAATTGAAATGGGATATTTTGTTTATTTAAATTTGTAAATTGAAGTTGTATTTGTATGTTATTGAATATTTAAAGATTTAAATATATTGAAATTGAAATGGCTTATTTTATGATTCAAATATGTATTTGAAATCGATGATTTGAAATGGTTTATTGAGAAACTGAATTGAATTGAAATTTGAGGATTTGAGATTGGATTAAATTTGAATTTTGGAATCGGAGTTGAGTTGAATTGATTTGTGAAATTTGAGGAAACTATTTTATTAAATAAAGTATTTTAAATTATATTTAAAACTATTTATTATTATTATTTTGTAAACTATTTTTAATATAAACTATTTTTAATATAACTATTTTTTTATATAAACTATTTTTAATATAACTATTTTAATATAAACTATTTTAAATATACTCATTGTTTTAATATAAAATATTTTAACTTATAACTATTTTATATAATCTATTTTACTCTATAAACTATTTTATTTTATATATACTATTTTTAATATCTAAACTGTTAAAGGAAAGTGTTATGATTTCCAAAGTTATGAATTTCAAAGTATTATGATTTCCAAAGTCTTATTATTTCAAATTGTTTTGGTTTCAAAAGTATTATATCTTTGAAAGTACTATGATTTTGGATGTGAATATTTTTGAAATGGAAATGATAACGTATTGATATGTTTTGAAATGGAAATGATATTTTGGTTTTGAAGTATAAACTATTTTGAAATGACCGCGGTGTTATAATAACGATTGGTTGTTAAAGAGACCGGGATTGGATATTGGTTGTTAAAGAGACCGAAAACCACTTTAACAACTGTGTACGCGGTGGAGATTCCAGAATGAAGTAGGATGGTGGCGACGATCCTATTGAGGTATATACATGAACCCGTGTGATATCCCGGAAATTTGGCAATATCAATTTAATAATCTTTATTAATAATTAAATTGATTAGTTGATTTATTTTATAAATTGACAAGTTCAATTCATTTTAAAAGGTTAATAATATTTTAAATTGGGAAGTTTTATCTTTCTAAAACTAATATAAGTGTTTATATTTATAATATATATATATATATATAGGTATATATATTATGAATAGGGAATCTTTTAATTTAATAAAATTATGTTTTCAAATTATAATATATATGAACATATATATTGTTATTTGAAGTTATGTATTAAATTCAATATGATAATTATCAAGCTAATGTTAAAAGTATTTTTCATTTAGAATATATATATTTGCATATGTTGGAATAAAAAGAATATTGAATTTGAATTTAATAAGATGTTTTCAAACTCATATATATATAATTTGTAATTTGGTTTAATACTTTTGAAAATGATATTTATGATTTAAATAACAAGAATAAGATTTAAATAAGAAGTTCATTTTAATAATCTTTTCTCTTTTAAAATTCAATTGTTTTTAACATTCTTTCCTTTTTAAAAAAGTCAAAATGGTTTGTAAAAATATATATATAGTTAAGCTCAAGCATTTATAAATATGTTATATATATATTTGATTAAAGTATAAGTTATTTTAAATAATAGTTTTCACATTTGTAAATTTATATAGGAATGTAAAGCTTAATTATAAAAGATAAATACATTTTTATATACATATAGATATTTTATAAATACATAAATGACTTAAGTAAATTAATTAAAATAAGAATTAACACTTGTAAACATATGGAGGCTTGGTTGGTATATGTGTAAGCTAATTAACAACTTAAGGGGACAAGTGGCTTAATTTTATCTTTTTGTAAATTAAAGTATAAAAATTTATATGTAAGAAGAAAGATCTGTATTCATTTTCAGTTCAAAAATCCTTCTTCTCATTTTCAACTAAAACAAAATAGTCTAAGAAATAAAAGACCTGAAATCTAAATTCAAAGAAGTAGTAAATCTGGAAATGAAAATCTGGAAATCAAAGTAGAAATGAAGATCTGTAAACTGGAAATGCAAATCAGAGAAAGGAGATGAAAGGCAAATTTAAATAGCAGCTTCAAATCTTCAAATGAAATCTGAAGTCATGCAATCAGAGAAATAAATCAACAGCAAGTTTAAATTCAAAGCCCGGAATGAATCAAAACCTATTCTGTGCTCTGCTTTGTTCTCTGCAATTAAAAAGGTGAGTAAACTAGATTTTAAAAACAGTTTTATAACTTAATTTCACTTTGGTATGTGAACGAAAATCATATGTTAACCTGAATATCTGGATTGGAATGGATGCATGTGTATGTGTTATTATTGAATGCCTGTATATATGCAAAAGTGAACTCTGTTATTTTTAACAGGGTTGGATTTCTCTATTTAATTCAATATCTCACCATTCAATCCTAATTAGCTTATGATTTGTAAATGAAATTTGTTCGAAATTATGAAACATCACCACTAAAAATCATTTCAGGAATTTATAATAAGTTGTTATTTCGAAATTCGTAAAATAACAGTAAAAACCCAAATTTTCATAATAATCAAATTTCTTAATTTCAATTCTGCATTATAGGGATGGATTCGTGATTGAAAATCACGAATTTTGATATGCACTTCAGAATTTTTAAAGTGATATTCAATTTGAATTTTCGAGATGAACGGTATCAGCAATTTGGTGAATTGCCGATGATCCACTTAATGTTTGAAGTTGAAATCTTGGTAGTAGCTAGCTTTGGTATCATTGATGATGGGAAAAATGTGCATGAATTTTTCTAATTAGTGAATCGTTTGAAATTGAAATAACTAGGGTTTAAGTTAGTTTTTGCTCGGCTTTGCTGTAGTGATTTTCGCGACCTGTATAGGGTACCGGAGGTGATCGCGACGTGGGGGTGTTGAAGCTCATGGTCGTGGTGTTCGATGGTGGGGATGGCGAGTTCAACGGCGTCGAGGTGTATGGCCGTGGGGAAGTTTTATTGATCGAGTTGTTCTGCAGTTTTGAGCTTAAAGTTCGAATTTCGATTCGTTGAAGAATTCTTGAATCTGGGTTGGTTTTCGTGTTCGCTCGTGGTCGAGTGATTGTAGTCGATGGTCGCGACGACCTTAGTTGGCCGGAGGCGTTTGGGTAGGTGCACGTGTGCACGTTCGTGTGCACAGGGGAATGGAGTTGGGGAAGACGAGGTCGTCCCGAAGTGGAGCTCGTGTTTTCACGAGGACGACTCGAAGCAGATGAAGTCGCGAGTGACTCGAAGCTAGATCGGGTTTTAGTGATGTTTGCTCGGGAAAATATTTAGGCTGGCTCGAGTTGTTTTTATTTTAAAATCTGGTTTTCAAATTTAAAGTATTCCAGGTTTTAAAAAGAAGATTGGAAATTTGCAATGTTTTCAAAGTTTAAACATGATAAACAAGTTTTCTATGTTAAATATTTTATAAGTAATTTGTAAAATGTTTAAGGTTGTTTGTTTTTCAAAAGTAATCAATTTTGAAATTTAATTTTAAAAGATATGATAATTAAGTTTCAAGGATAAATATCTGTTAAATTTATGAAACAAGTTTGAAAGGGTATTCAAGAATTTAAAGACCAAAATGGAATGTTTAAATTGTTTTGTTTAAGTAAATTCTATATTTTGTAATATATATAATTGATTTCTTAATGCATTATTTTCAAATAAGGTTAATATTAAAATTTTGAAAACCAAATAGAATAATTTGTCTTTAAAGATTTGATTTATTCAAATAATTAAATTGTGATGATAATTAAGGTTAAATTATTTTGATATGAACTAAAGAATACTTGATTATATGATTTGTTAATAAGTAAAGATTAATTAAGATAAAGGATTTTCTTAATTAATTAAGGATTTTGAAGTATAAGAAGTTAATCAATTAATTAGTTAATTAATTTTAAATAATCACTTAATTATAATTAATTAAGTGTAATTAATTAATGAAGTAATTAATGCTTAATTACTGAATGAAATTAAGGGAAGAGAAATTACTTATGAAGTAATTAAATGGAAGTGATTAAGATTAAATCATTTGATGTTATTAATTAAAGGATTAATTAATATAATTAATTTGAAGTTAATTAATTAAAGAGTAATTAATTAATTAAAGGATTAAGGTTAATTAATGAATGTAGTTAATTAAAGATTAATTATTTAATTAACTAGAAGGTAATTAATTAATGAAGTAATTAGAGGATTATTAATTAATATAATTAAAGTATGATTAATTAATTATAATTAATTGAGGATTAATATAATTAATTATAGTTAATTAATTAATAAAGGTTCATTAATTATTTTAATTAATGATAGTAATTAAAGGTTAATTACTGTATATGGTTAAGGATAATTAATTTCTATAATTAATTAATTAAAGGATAATTACTTAATGTAATTAAAGTATAATTAATCAAGGAAGATTAATTAAGGAAGATCATTAAGAGATGATTAATTAATTAATTAGTGATAGTAAGCAGGATTAAGATAATCCAAGTGATTAAAGGGTAGTAATTAATTTAATTAAAGGTTAATTAAATTGATTTGGAGTTAATCAATTCTGCTTATAGATGATTGATATTGGGTGATTGGTTGATATTGGATGATTTGTATGTCTCTGATATATATATGATATATGCTGCTTTGTGAGATGAATGTTGATATGAATTATCTATTGTGATAATGTTATTTATCTATCTGTTTATATCATTCAGAATATAAGTTTAAATGTTTAAACCTTTAAACAACTTGGCCTTAAAAGATACGTTTTGGATTTCGATGAGACCGGGATCGGGTTTCCGTATACCGGTATTCCAGGTCTGGAGACCCGAATACCACATCGATCCAAATTAACGATAGATCGTGAATCTCCAGTGAAGATGAAGATTTAGAGTGCAAGGGTTATTGTCGTTAACTCTGAGGGTGATTCCAAAACGAGTGTAACGAGATAATGCCTTCGGTTTCGTTCGAACCCGGAACGAACTTGTATGGATTGAATGCTTTCAGCACATCGTCAGGCGGACGATGAGCATTCTAAGTGATATGTTCTGATTAAAGGTAATCGTAACCTCAAGCCTCATCAACCGGGAATGGCTAAAACAGGGGAGGTGCAGCAAGGCTTCGTGGGTAGCACCCACTGAGAGCAAGATAGATCCCTGTCTAGAGGTCCCTTTTCTTTTATTCGGCTTAGTGTGTAGTTGGTCGCGCCAACTACGGGATTATCTTGTTCGGGATTATCCAGTAAGGGATGGTTCCAGCTTTGTGTTGCAGGGGATTGGGCGTGATCCTCGGTACGGTGATCTAGGCCACGTACTGTGACGGGCGGTACCCCAGTAGCTCTGCCATTGTATGGAATCCAAACTCCAATAAGTGCCGTACGTATTAGTTGTGCCCAACTATGTTGGAATGTGAGATGTAAGCATTTCAGCTATTTCTGTATTTTACTTGAAAACCCTAGACCCTATTATAATACAATCGGATTTCCTATCAAATGTTTTAGTTAGCGTAAGGTAAAAACTTACCCATGTTTATTTGTGGGGAGTCTTACGTGATACTTTTGTTTTCAAAGGTTTTCAAAGTTAAGCAATCTAACCGTTTACTCACACCAGACCCATGTCTGACCCAAGTGTTTATTTTCTGTTTTATTAAACTCTTGGGTACTCAATATTGTATTGAGTAGTCGAGGGATTCAGGTTAATCTTGACGAATACTGGAGGAGCTGAGGAGCAGGAGGCTTCAGCGTGTAGATATATAGAGTTTCCGCTGTGTTTGTACTAGTCTGTATAGTACTGATGTACTTGTGTTGTATAATAGACAGAAGTTTATAACTGTCTATTCTGTGATGTATAAATTGTGTACTCTGATGTATATGATACTATGTAATATCTTATGTGATATAATATATTTTTCGTTCCGCTGTGAGATTCTGATATTGTTGTTGTTCTTTCTTCTTTTCTTTTCTTCTTCTATCCCTTTCTTTCTTCATAACGATGCGTCTTTCTGGGCAAAGAAAGCCGGGTCGTTACAACCCGACTCCCATGAGTTGGCATAAGGTGGCTAAAACAGGAGGGGTCGACGGGCCAATGAGGTAGCACCTCTGATCGGACACATTTCTTCGATACTATTCTATTACATTGTGATTGATTTGATGGTCATCCTCGATTTTTTGATTCGGGAGTGTGTTTCGAGGTAGGCGGTAGTAGCTGCTATGCGTTTCCACCAGCCCGGATGAGTAATTGGTATATCTACCCTGGCATTGCCTAGTTGTGCCGTGTCGCCTACCATTTCGAGCTTTACTATGAGTTTGGATTTGTGCTGTAGCCTGTGGAGTATTGAGGGTAGCTCCCGATCTGGGGGTATGCTAATACTGGATAGACTACTGGGACTATTATGTGTTAAGGTGGAAAATGTAAAGCCTTAACGCTATTTAAAAGTAAGTTTATTTTATTATTAGACATTATTATAATAGCGAATATTACTACATAGTAGATAGTTTAACGGATCCTTAGAGGATGGTTATCCCAAACATCCTTTAAGTTACTGTATTTTAGTTGATATTTCACTTGAGTTGGATTTATTGATATAAGAATGTTAATCCTGACTCGAGTGTTTTTGTGTTTTGCTTTACGCTCGGGTCAGACTGAGTGATACAGTATTTGAGACTCACCTTTGGAGTTGGAGCTTCGCTTGGAGATCCAGCTATCTATCCAGCTTTCAGTTGATTCCAGTGATGTATTCAGATTTTTTATTTGACTCTTGTATTGAGACATCTATGTATTCGAGACTCCTGATGTATCTTGTTTAACTCTGTTATATATATATATATATAGTAGCTTCATGAACTACTATTCTTTTATTTCCGCTTCATTATTGTTATACTACTCTGTGTCTGTGATTCTATGGTTATTTATGTACTGTATATGTTGAGTTTTGCCAAATTTAAATTAACAATCTGATATTTTGGACAATTCAATTCCGACATGTATGAATGCGAATGGTTGAAAATTTCAGGTCATTACATGTGGTATCAGAGCCAGGTTTTAGGCAAAAACTCAGCATATAGAGTAATTTAATTACGGAATCACTTTTGTTCGAGCTTGAATCTCTTCCTCTTTGATTCGGTTTCCTTTGAATTTTGGAACGTTCCCTTCAGTTCCAAAGTCCATTCTTGTCTCTCCTTATTCGTGTTTTCTGATTCTGGAGTATCACATAACTCCACCTCAAATGATCTCTATAATAAATCGGCGGTTCCGCTAATCTTTGAATAATTTGTTAAGGGGTAACTCCTTTACAATTGGCATTGATTCACCGAGATTCCTATATCCTTGGTTTAGATGCTGTTATCTCTTGCTATACCTGAATTCTATCTCTGGTGATCGAATGTCGATTTGCATTAGAATTCTGTATCGATCTTATTATTAAAGTCACGGCTGACTCGGTTAAGGTTGGCCGCGATTTATATAAGTCTATCCATTCGTTCCCACTTTGGAATCTATTTATCTCCCTATCGAGCCTATCTTCTAGTTGAATTCTGTTGGTTAGGATCCCTCTATATTTGGATCTCTATCCTCGCTTTGAAATTCATTTTGAATTAACGAGTGAGGGAGTGTATTTTTTTATTAATATTAAATTGTTTTATATGTTGTGTTGTTTGAGTTGTTGATGTTGATTTGGGTATTCGATCGATTCGTCTGATCAGCGATATCTATAGGATTTCCAAAACACTTGAACAGAGCAAACTGGCACAATACTATTTTCGAATTTGGTAAATGAAATAAATTTGTATGATTATATTATAAATACATAAGTAAAATTTTATAGAATTTAATAAGTTAATTAAATTGGTTGTTTGAAATGATAATATTTGATTATCATTTATTGTTCTAAATGAATTTATAAACATGGTTTATAAATTGATTTGGAATTGAAATGAATTTGAAATCAGGAATTTGAGAATTTAGTTTCCGGTGATTTCAAACTTTGGTTTTAAAGTTTTAAAGTGTATATTATTTAAAGATAGAAATGGTTTCCAAAGAATTTTGAAGGCTTAAATCAGTGCTCTCCGCTTGTGTCGCTGGAAAATAATTTCGGTGATGACGGCCGCATCATCGACATTCATTTTCGAGTTTCAAAGTGGAGAGACCTTTCTGTAGCTGTGCTATGGTTCTGTTTTGGAAATAAATTGATTTAAATCTATAAATTATAACTTGATTTATAATATATATATTGCTATATGATTATAGATCTGATTTGATATATATATATAGTGTATATATGTAACAACCCGGAAATTTTCGATCCCGAAAATTCCAGATAGTTATGAAAAAGAAGAAAGAGATAGAAGAGAAGAAACATAAACACAACACAGATCCTCACATTCGCAGCGGAAAAAATATATAATATCAAATAATAGCAGTTTACAAAAGAATATCACATCAGTAAATTTTCAATTTAATACATCAGAGTTACCCATACACATACACAGGACATATACAAATCACATGGCTAGAAATAAAGTCACAGCGGAAACACTCCATACGACCTGTCCTCCAGCTCGCCTCTTGAGCTCCAGAACGTCCTTACCTGAAAATCTGTAATACTCGGTCTGACCCGAGCATTACATCAAAGTAACACCCGGGTCAGGCTGGAAACCGGCGTGAGTAAACCCATCTAACATGGAATACCACATCATAAAACTACATAAAACCCAAGTAACTCGTATCAATTTACAAATTCACGATTTGTTATAGACATCACTTATTTTACTCATCAATTTCTAAGTATGAGCAATTAGATTAAATGATCCAATTTACTTAAATCATTCCATTCCAGTCTAATTGCTTCCAAACTCACATTTATAAAGAATCGAAGTGGTTTCGGGTATTTACTCGTACCCGACCCGGTCCCTTCGAATCCAAAGTTATATTAACCCAAGTTATTCAAGTGAATACAACTTACTTTTAAATACTGGATGTCATTTTACACAGTAATTCATCACTGGCAGATAACTACACAATCATTGTTTGAGACAAACATTTTATACCAGAAGTATCAATCAATCTTTCATAAGCAAGATTAATTAGTCACTCCTTACTAATTAAATCAAATTACTTTATCATTATTAATCTAGCTTACTTAACAAAAATTAATTAGAAACCTTTCTTAATCATCTCTTACTTATCCCTTCTAATTACACTTAGTAATTAGACTTTAATTATTTTACCATAATGTGAATGACTGCCTTTCATTTAATCGATCCCTCCTTAAATTAATCGCATTCACTTATCAACCTTGATTAACTCCATTCCAAAATTATCTATTTGTGATTAATTAAACTCTTAAATAAATTAGTAATTTATTTTATTAATAACACTGAATAATTAACCCATAATTACCTCCACTAAGTAATTATTCTTTAATTTCTTTTCATCAAGTAATTACCCATTAATTAATTACATTCTGTAATTATCCATCAATCATTATACTACATTAATTACCTTAAGTAATTATTCTTAACCCACCATCCAGAAATCTCTTGAATTAATTGACTAAACTTAACCCCCTTAACTTAATTAATTACACTAAGTAATTGATTTTTTTTTTCCCTTTTCAAATTTACTTCATTAAGTAATTACCTTTAATAATTCCTTTAATTAAGTAGTTAACCTCTTAATTACTTATTACTTAATTATCTCTTAATTAACTAGCTTTGATTTACATATTCTCAATTCAGAAATCAATTATACTCAATTAATTTACCTTAATTAGATTACTTATCTTACTTAAATTACTTAAATTACTACACTGAGTAAATATTTTAGTTTAAAACCTAAACAGATTAAAAAAAAATACTGGAAACAAAAATATTCTGGGCAATCAACACATTTCGAGATATACTCGAGACAACCCTCGCGCAGACTCGAAGCAGCCAGAAACCAGGCCTTCCACTTCGACACTCCGAGTTGAACGCGTGAAAAATCACGAAACACTCCGGGTCGACATCTCTTTCCCAAACCCATACACACTGATACACGCCATGGCCACCGTGCAACTTGCACCACCCATGGTCAACTTCTGATCATCGCCAGCAACTCCTACATACCCAAATTCACTCCAGCAACCCATTATAAACATCATCATGCTTTCACAACCCAAAATTCCAAGACTCGGTATCCTGTTGAACTAGGAACTTCAAACTATTGCCAGAAAACACATCGCCCAAACGCCTCCGACCACCGGAGGATGAACTACCTCGTCCACGCCTTGCCGAACACCTACTCCACCAATCCCTTGAGCCACGACCCACTCGATCGACCAGAGGTGAAGGTACGATTCCCAAATCAGACTTCAACCAAAACTAGGTTAAAAACTAAGTTCGATCTGCCACCGCCACCACGGCGACCAACCCCAACTTCTACCATTTTTCCTTACTTCCCTGATCGACCATCTAACTCCAGAATCAACCACGATCAACCAAACTCCACAGATCGACAGGAAAGACCCAAAGACTAAACCCAGGTTAACTAAAGACTGCACCCTCATTTAAATTCAAAAAAATTGAAATAGTAGTTTTTTTTTTTAAAAAAAAAATTCTTACTTTCCAGTATTTATTCCAAACATAAACCTGAATCAGTGAAATACAACATCTGATTTTACAGGTTTTAAAAGATTCTTACTGGTATTTCCAAATACAAGTGTATCTCATCACTTACATACTTGTTTACATTTTTAGTACTTAGATTTTGTTGAAACTAAACTATTTTGTTTTTAATCTAAGTGTTAACAGTGTTTAGATAAAAAGATGTGAATTTTTGTTCTGTTGGGCAACACTATTACCTGGGACAAAGCCATATATATCAATATGCACAGTTCAAATCAGAACATTCACACAACATTTACACTTGTATATATATAAACAAATGTAAAGCATTTCAACACAATAATTTACATGTCACTACTATCATGTACTTAAGTTTAAACTTAAATGTTTACTCACCTGTGTTAGAAGAGAACAGAGCCTGGAATTGAATCCCTGAAAATTCTTCTCAGCTTTGTTGAATAAAGTTGAGTTGTAAAGATGATGTTTATATTATTTCTTTTTTTTTTCTTTTTTTTTATGCTCAGACTTGATGGGTGAACGAAATGGAAATAAGGAGGTGATATGCAGAAGATTGTTATACAGGCTTAAAGGATACTCAAGTACTAGATATTTCCTATTGTACTGTGTATATTTTATGTTAGATGTTTGATCAGAGATTTTTGTTAGTTTGGAGGCTGAAATGATCCTGCTATTTCGGCTAAGATGATCCCCATTTGTACTTGAAAAGAAAACATTAAATGCACTAGTTTCTTTATTAGTTTACATAGTTATCATCATGTTTGCTTGTAGATAGATATTTGTATGAAGACAGACATATGGCAGGTAGACATATGGCTTGTAAATGAAGATACTTGTATAAAAATGTCTATATTTTATTAACTTCTAATTTGAATAGTTACATACATATGTGTGTGTCAGGGTTATACTTATACTTTGACAAATTTTCATTTTTCTACTTTGTTTTCATGCTTATTTTAGCTTTTATACATTTGTGCTTTTATACTCTGTTCTTATCAATTTTAAATCTATGTTGTATGTTCACCAAAATTATTTAATCCTTATTCCCCTTTTTTTATTCCTAACTATCAATATTTAAATTATATTTAATATGGTTTACTTACTTACATTTATATTTATATCTATTTGTGTTTTAGCTGTCAAAATTTAAGTTATATTCATATATTTGACTTATTTTTATGGTGATAGAGTTAGATTTTAATTTAAACATTATCGTCCACATCTACATATTTATTTATCACATGTAAATAAAACAAAGTATTTTAATTAAATTATATAAGATAAATTTTATCATTAATATTATTAAGAGATTTAATTGAAATTTACAAATCAAATTTTCTTTTAAAAATACAAATCTATATAAATTATCTCTAGCAGATTTATTCTTTTCAAAATGATCAGTTTACATTATATTTAATTAGATTAAATATTTAGTAAAATAATACTGCTAAAATACCGGGTCGTCACATTCCTCCCCCCTTTGAATCTTTTCGTCCTCGAAAAGGAACGAAGCCAGATTTATTGAAAATGCTTAAAATAATATATATTTTCTTTGATCATTTTTAAACTACTTTAAAAATCTATATAACATTTCTAAAATAGTTTTTATAAAAATACTTTTATAACTCGATGTTTTGACAAGTCCATCTTCGTTCTCATAGAGATTCGGTCATACGTTGATCAGGCGTAGGACTGAAAATCTATAAGTACTTGGTAAACTCGTTTCCAACACCCAGTGAAAATACTTTGGAAAATAATTTTATTGAAAATATAGAAACAGTTTTGAAAATAGAGGAAATATCTATGGTGAGAATGCTCTGGAAATCATCACACCCATCTATGGTCACAGTTACATCCAGGGTTACGTTGCCGTCGCAGCAAAAGTCCATGTAACTGATTACACCATAGAACCCACAACAGATCGCAGTTACATCCAGGGTTACGTTGCCGTCACAGCAAAAGTCCATGTAACTGTTGGCTCTCAGCGGCACACACGATTACGCTGTCAAAATGAAACTTCTCCACTCCTACATAGTGTCGCAGTCTACCGATGTAAAATCAAACGCAGACTGTTGGCTCTCAGCGGCACACACGACTTTCGCTATGTTACCATAGTGTCGCAGTCTACCGATATAAAATCAAACGTAGACTGTTGGCTCTCAGCGGCTCACGCGACTTTCGCTATGGTCTGCAGTAGATCGCAGTGACATCGAGTTACACTGTCGTCACAGCATAACCCAAATGCCTCTGTGGGCACCAGCCCCTCGACTTTCGCTACACAATAATCCTCAGGAACTAGTTTTGTCCGGACTCCTCACAGGATCAACTTTAGAACCTCCCCCTTTGAGGCTCAAGGCAGTACCACCTGTGGCACTCCTGAGAAGTTCATTTTAAGGGAGCGCCTTTTTCCCCAGAGCCAATCTCAAAACACTTTATACTATACACATATAGTATTTTCCAAATCATACACCTAGTATGAATTCCATATAAATGCTTTTACACAAAATCGATTCTCAAAATCGATAATTCATAAATCAGGCTTTCCCAAATCCCAATATTGATTTTACCCAAAAATCAAAAGCCTTTTTCCAAATCCAAAGGTTCCCAAACCTTTTTCTCAAAACCATTTCCATAAAATCTTTTATATATATATTCATATATATAATTTTCTTGGGAAATCTTTAAATCACTTTATACTTGTATAAGTTTCCTTTGTATACTTCAAAACTTTCAAAAACCTTTTTCTTCTGGCAATGGATTCAATAAGCGGAGTTTTATCATATATAACAAAGATACGTAACTTTGTTTATTCCCAATCAAATATTCAAATTTGATTACTTTATAAAATCACTTGCCAAATTTCTTACTTTTATTATAAAGTAAACTTTAACTCAGAAAAATATTCAATTTCCACTTTATTTCCATAAAGTTAATTTCTACCATAGAAATATAAATTTTTTTAAATTTATTTTATTTTAGTTCCTCATATATTCACAAATATATTTCCCATTTCAAAAATCATCTTATAACCTTTTATCTACAACTTCAAAATCAATTTCCACCTTTATTCATTGTCAATTTCTCAAAATATACTTTCAATTTCAAAAATCTTTTCAGTTTTTATCCACAAATTTTCAATGCTAATTTCATTCAAACCCGTACGATGTCCCCATATCATTCGTACGCAATACCAATCTGATCGCTCACTCGATCACACAATTTCACTTCCGAACTAGTATCGTCCACCCGACTTCCTAGTGCGGACTCAGATCTGGTTTCTTGATCAGAAACCGTCATTCTCCTTGCATAGTCACACCTATGATAGAGAATATCCAAAACCAATCAAAAATCCATATCCAGGTTCGCCGTCGAAATCGAGCGAAAAATCCCAACTCGGATCGATAAAACTATCTTGAAATTCTGTGCTCGAATCTGGATCAAATCACTATGCGAATAGAATAATATACGTACATCCTACGTATTTATCTTCATTGATTATCAGTTAAATCAATTTCCTTTCTATTCACCCTCACTTTGATTTTATTCACTTATTCACATTTGGCTAAATCCCCACTTGGATTATCACTTCAATTCTTATCTCAGTTGGGTATTTAATCAATAACAGTTTGAACTCCGACCAGTTTATATTTACAAAATAGCTTGAAATTTTTTTAAAAATAGATAAATAGTTGAAAGATAATTATTAATTTGTAAAATAGCTGTAAAATAGTTAAGTAACTGTAAAATAATTTAAAAATAGTAATTACTTATAAAATAGTTGAAAAACAGTAATCAGTTTATAAAGTAGTAGAAAAATAGTAATTAGTTTATAAAACAGTTGTAAAATAGTTAAATAGTTCCAAAGTAATTGTAAAACAGGTTTAAGATAGTTTTAGGTTTAAAAAGAAAAGTTGTGTAGTAAATAGTTTGGAAAAATAGGTTTATATTAAACAATTTATTTTGAAAATAGTCCAGAGTCAAACTGTTTAATACCCCATCTCCATTTCCATAGATTCAATTTAAATTTCTACTTACATTTAAATTGACTCAATCCCAATTTGAATAACTTCAATTTTATTTCAAATTAATCCAATTCAAATTTCTCATTTGAATTTTATACTTATTCATCATAAATCACAATTCCCATTAGTTCAAATCAAATTCAGTTTGAACTAATTCAATTTAAATCTCAATTTCAAACCATCTCGAATTATATAAATTCGAGTTAAATTTTCAAATGTTGATTTATTCCCTTAATCCAATTAACATTTATCTTCAAATCAATTTCTTTAAACCATTTAATTTCTGAGTTAAATTCTCAAAATTCCATTTTAAATTATCTTCACTTAACTTATTTCAACGTTTAAATAATAATTCAAACCCCTTTTAAACAATTAAATCTTTGAATTTCAATTTATTACCCAACTTAAATTTTTATAACCCAACTTTTGAAGTTTTATCTTAAACATTTCAGTCTTAAGTCCAAAAGGATCCCATACATTAATTCACTACATACTAGTAGTTCATACATGACATACATTTATCCAAAATAAGAGTCTTACAAAAGTCATAAATCTAGATGCCTTCCTATTTCTTAGAGGTTTGGAAAGAACAGAGCCCTAATACTCCTATAAATATCCTTCCTATGGACTTCCTTCCAAAGGGCAAAGCCCGAACATACACTTCTCAACAGGGTGTCCCCACTTATAACATTTACCACAAAATGTTTCTACCCTGTCATCAATCGGGATAACCTTCACGCCTCCAACAGTACGTTCCGCAGCCTTACTCCTCTTCTGCCTCTCGGAACAATTCCTAGCAATGTGTCCCGACTTCTTACAATGATAGCAAATAGTCGACTCATTGACCGGTTCTACTGGTTTACGCTTCGCCTTCCTCCCCTCAGGGCAATGATTTAGAAAATGTCCTTTCTTATGACACTTAAAGCACGAGATCTCAGAGCGAAACCAATGGAATGTACCCTTCAATTCCTTCCTTGTTTTACTGCACTTGGCTGCGTAATGACCCTTATTGAAACATCTGTAACAGGTGACATTATCATAAGGTCCAGGTTTAGTCCTTTCCTTAACATGTTTCTCATTCTCCTGAATTTCTTCTTCTTGATCCCTTCGTGCAGCTGCTCTTTGCTCTCTGCTCCAACCCTTCCATTCTTCACTCTTAGTCATCTCTTTCGAGACTGAATTCTAGAGGGCTTCCTAACCTATAAATTAGACTTAATTAGAAGAATTCAACTTTTACTCTTATATTAATTTGCTCACTAAGTTATACCTTATATTTTAAAATCTTTGGTTTTTAATTTCAAACAAAGTTCCAAACAACTTCTTATTTCAAAATAAGATTACTTTCAGAACTATTCTGAGTAATATTACTCATCATTCCCCTTTAACAATTTGAACCAAATTTAATTCTAATGTTCCTTATATGAATGGTACATTCTATTCAATTACTACTCGGATACATATATTTACCCCTTAAATTCTTATTTAATTTCGATAATTTAGCATCCCTTTAACTTAATATTTATAAGAAAGAAATATTGCCTTATATATCAAAAGATATTCTTATGTAAAATCATTTAAAATCTTTATATAAGAAATAATAAGTACGCCCTCTTATATATATACACTCAACTCATTCTAGGGTATTATTGACCCTATCCTTAATGAGTACACCCAACAGAGCCAAGGTTCTCGCTTAACCTTTCAGCTCTGATACCAACTGTAACAACCCGGAAATTTTCGATCCCGAAAATTCCAGATAGTTATGAAAAAGAAGAAAGAGATAGAAGAGAAGAAACATAAACACAACACAGATCCTCACATTCGCAGCGGAAAAAATATATAATATCAAATAATAGCAGTTTACAAAAGAATATCACATCAGTAAATTTTCAATTTAATACATCAGAGTTACCCATACACATACACAGGACATATACAAATCACATGGCTAGAAATAAAGTCACAGCGGAAACACTCCATACGACCTGTCCTCCAGCTCGCCTCTTGAGCTCCAGAACGTCCTTACCTGAAAATCTGTAATACTCGGTCTGACCCGAGCATTACATCAAAGTAACACCCGGGTCAGGCTGGAAACCGGCGTGAGTAAACCCATCTAACATGGAATACCACATCATAAAACTACATAAAACCCAAGTAACTCGTATCAATTTACAAATTCACGATTTGTTATAGACATCACTTATTTTACTCATCAATTTCTAAGTATGAGCAATTAGATTAAATGATCCAATTTACTTAAATCATTCCATTCCAGTCTAATTGCTTCCAAACTCACATTTATAAAGAATCGAAGTGGTTTCGGGTATTTACTCGTACCCGACCCGGTCCCTTCGAATCCAAAGTTATATTAACCCAAGTTATTCAAGTGAATACAACTTACTTTTAAATACTGGATGTCATTTTACACAGTAATTCATCACTGGCAGATAACTACACAATCATTGTTTGAGACAAACATTTTATACCAGAAGTATCAATCAATCTTTCATAAGCAAGATTAATTAGTCACTCCTTACTAATTAAATCAAATTACTTTATCATTATTAATCTAGCTTACTTAACAAAAATTAATTAGAAACCTTTCTTAATCATCTCTTACTTATCCCTTCTAATTACACTTAGTAATTAGACTTTAATTATTTTACCATAATGTGAATGACTGCCTTTCATTTAATCGATCCCTCCTTAAATTAATCGCATTCACTTATCAACCTTGATTAACTCCATTCCAAAATTATCTATTTGTGATTAATTAAACTCTTAAATAAATTAGTAATTTATTTTATTAATAACACTGAATAATTAACCCATAATTACCTCCACTAAGTAATTATTCTTTAATTTCTTTTCATCAAGTAATTACCCATTAATTAATTACATTCTGTAATTATCCATCAATCATTATACTACATTAATTACCTTAAGTAATTATTCTTAACCCACCATCCAGAAATCTCTTGAATTAATTGACTAAACTTAACCCCCTTAACTTAATTAATTACACTAAGTAATTGATTTTTTTTTTTCCCTTTTCAAATTTACTTCATTAAGTAATTACCTTTAATAATTCCTTTAATTAAGTAGTTAACCTCTTAATTACTTATTACTTAATTATCTCTTAATTAACTAGCTTTGATTTACATATTCTCAATTCAGAAATCAATTATACTCAATTAATTTACCTTAATTAGATTACTTATCTTACTTAAATTACTTAAATTACTACACTGAGTAAATATTTTAGTTTAAAACCTAAACAGATTAAAAAAAAAATACTGGAAACAAAAATATTCTGGGCAATCAACACATTTCGAGATATACTCGAGACAACCCTCGCGCAGACTCGAAGCAGCCAGAAACCAGGCCTTCCACTTCGACACTCCGAGTTGAACGCGTGAAAAATCACGAAACACTCCGGGTCGACATCTCTTTCCCAAACCCATACACACTGATACACGCCATGGCCACCGTGCAACTTGCACCACCCATGGTCAACTTCTGATCATCGCCAGCAACTCCTACATACCCAAATTCACTCCAGCAACCCATTATAAACATCATCATGCTTTCACAACCCAAAATTCCAAGACTCGGTATCCTGTTGAACTAGGAACTTCAAACTATTGCCAGAAAACACATCGCCCAAACGCCTCCGACCACCGGAGGATGAACTACCTCGTCCACGCCTTGCCGAACACCTACTCCACCAATCCCTTGAGCCACGACCCACTCGATCGACCAGAGGTGAAGGTACGATTCCCAAATCAGACTTCAACCAAAACTAGGTTAAAAACTAAGTTCGATCTGCCACCGCCACCACGGCGACCAACCCCAACTTCTACCATTTTTCCTTACTTCCCTGATCGACCATCTAACTCCAGAATCAACCACGATCAACCAAACTCCACAGATCGACAGGAAAGACCCAAAGACTAAACCCAGGTTAACTAAAGACTGCACCCTCATTTAAATTCAAAAAAATTGAAATAGTAGTTTTTTTTTTTTAAAAAAAAATTCTTACTTTCCAGTATTTATTCCAAACATAAACCTGAATCAGTGAAATACAACATCTGATTTTACAGGTTTTAAAAGATTCTTACTGGTATTTCCAAATACAAGTGTATCTCATCACTTACATACTTGTTTACATTTTTAGTACTTAGATTTTGTTGAAACTAAACTATTTTGTTTTTAATCTAAGTGTTAACAGTGTTTAGATAAAAAGATGTGAATTTTTGTTCTGTTGGGCAACACTATTACCTGGGACAAAGCCATATATATCAATATGCACAGTTCAAATCAGAACATTCACACAACATTTACACTTGTATATATATAAACAAATGTAAAGCATTTCAACACAATAATTTACATGTCACTACTATCATGTACTTAAGTTTAAACTTAAATGTTTACTCACCTGTGTTAGAAGAGAACAGAGCCTGGAATTGAATCCCTGAAAATTCTTCTCAGCTTTGTTGAATAAAGTTGAGTTGTAAAGATGATGTTTATATTATTTCTTTTTTTTTCTTTTTTTTATGCTCAGACTTGATGGGTGAACGAAATGGAAATAAGGAGGTGATATGCAGAAGATTGTTATACAGGCTTAAAGGATACTCAAGTACTAGATATTTCCTATTGTACTGTGTATATTTTATGTTAGATGTTTGATCAGAGATTTTTGTTAGTTTGGAGGCTGAAATGATCCTGCTATTTCGGCTAAGATGATCCCCATTTGTACTTGAAAAGAAAACATTAAATGCACTAGTTTCTTTATTAGTTTACATAGTTATCATCATGTTTGCTTGTAGATAGATATTTGTATGAAGACAGACATATGGCAGGTAGACATATGGCTTGTAAATGAAGATACTTGTATAAAAATGTCTATATTTTATTAACTTCTAATTTGAATAGTTACATACATATGTGTGTGTCAGGGTTATACTTATACTTTGACAAATTTTCATTTTTCTACTTTGTTTTCATGCTTATTTTAGCTTTTATACATTTGTGCTTTTATACTCTGTTCTTATCAATTTTAAATCTATGTTGTATGTTCACCAAAATTATTTAATCCTTATTCCCCTTTTTTTATTCCTAACTATCAATATTTAAATTATATTTAATATGGTTTACTTACTTACATTTATATTTATATCTATTTGTGTTTTAGCTGTCAAAATTTAAGTTATATTCATATATTTGACTTATTTTTATGGTGATAGAGTTAGATTTTAATTTAAACATTATCGTCCACATCTACATATTTATTTATCACATGTAAATAAAACAAAGTATTTTAATTAAATTATATAAGATAAATTTTATCATTAATATTATTAAGAGATTTAATTGAAATTTACAAATCAAATTTTCTTTTAAAAATACAAATCTATATAAATTATCTCTAGCAGATTTATTCTTTTCAAAATGATCAGTTTACATTATATTTAATTAGATTAAATATTTAGTAAAATAATACTGCTAAAATACCGGGTCGTCACAATATATATATATTTATCTCTAAATGGTTTGAAGTGAATTGGAAATTTAATTCTTAAATTTTGTTAAAGGATGATTTTAATTACAAATAAAGCCAAAAATTTTAATAAATAATTATACTTGAAATAAGTTGAATGAGAAAATTTTACTTGTATAATACTCAATTACATTTCAAAATAACTTGCCTAAATTATTCAGAAGTTAAAAATGTAATTGGATAATATACATTATAAAATGACTTTATAAGGAAAGATTTGAGTGTTACAATAAATGTATACACTAAAAATTTATTATAAAGATGTTAATAGAGATCAATAGAATAATAAGTTAATTGAATAATAGATGAGACAAATAAATTTGTTTTGAAGGAATTAATAAATTGAAATTAGATTAACTTAGGGAAATACCTTGAATTTAAAATAAATTATTGAATATAAATTGATTTAAATTGAAATTTATACGGTTTAAATTAATTTATATGGTTTAAATATATGTGATAAGATATATTAAGTAGAATAAACTTAATAATGATTTGGAATAAAGAAGAATTAAATTTGTTGAATAAAATACGATCACAATAAATGATTATTCAAATTTATGATTTTAGAAATTGTCAATTTAGGATAATTGGATAATAATATATTAAATTAGTAAGATAAAATTTAAATAAATTTTGTTTTGAAGGAATAAATAAATTTGAAGTTAAATCAACTTAATGAAATACCTTGAATTTAAAATTAATTTTTGAAAATTAATTAATTTGAAATCTATATGGTTTTAAATTAATTGTTTTATTTTGTTTTTCAAATCTATTTAATTTTGGTTGTTTTATCCTCCTACCTCCTTCCTTTTCGGGGACGAAAAGTTTTGAGTAGGGGAGAGTGTAACGACCCGTAAATTTTAGTGGTTTATTAATTTAATTAATTGAATTTTTGTGAAATTTTAAATAATAAAATTTTGAAATAAAAATTTAATAATTGGAATACGTCTATTTAAACATAGGAACTGGTAAATTTTCATCAGATACTATGAAAGTTTATTTTTATTGTGCAATTCTATTTCAATTTAAATCAGTTAATAACAGTTGAATTTAAAGGTGTTCCGAAACCTAAATATGTCAACATGAGAAAATTTATTTATAACACTCTGAATAAGACTGCGTAATTTGTTTCGCAAAATTCGGACGTTTCTAGCTCCGTTTGGATTTTTCCGTACGGGATAGCAACGTATATTAGTGTCCGTATGGACTTTTGATAGAAAGGTCCTGACATAGATATTTCTGTATCCTCTTGTCCATCTTATCGTGTAGATCACCATGATATATTCATTGGTGTATTTCGGAGTCCGGTAAACAGCGGAATCCGCGGAAGCGATTAACCATATCGGTATTCTATTTTAACCTTTTGGTTGCTTGGACCTTTTACCTACCTACTTGTTGATTATGAACAACCATTCTCATTTATTATTCATAGAATTCGTGCAGACCTTTTGCTTTACACTGGTTCCTGTGCCTTTGTTTTATCTAAACTTCTAAACTATCTTTTACAAAGAATGGAAATATATATTTTCTATGCGGAAGTTTATTGGCTCGGCCTGTTCATTTTTTTTGTTTCAAATAAAATCTTCTCCTTCGCGTGAACCCCTCCTCACCATTAATACAACCGCCTCGTCCTGTCCCTCCTTCGCTTCACGCAGCTAATCACCGTCCCATAGTTCAACCCACTCCTCCATGTCAGCCTCCACCTCCACCGTAAACCCATGCCGCGTCGTTCACAGCCAAGCCGACTCCGCCACTATGTCCGCCTCCTTCCCTTCACCTCTGCCAACCTCCACCTTGAAGTCGAACTATCCATCCAAGCCAGTCTCGAGCTTTACTTTCCTAGGATTATCATATATAAGGTAATATATGTATGGTTGATATATATGTGTTTGAAGCAGTTAATGTATATAGTATACAATATTTGAATAGGTGTATTTGCTTTACATATAACTTGTTATTTACAGTAATGCAATACGTTAATGTATATATAGTTTATATAAGTTGAATATGATAGGGCTAAGTATATATGTTAATTTATTTTATATATATGATCTACTTTAGCTAGTGTGTATATATATATATTAACAAAGTAAGTTATATTAATCTTGTTTTAAGCATCGATTTTTAAAGATGTACTATTTGCATAGGTTGTATACAGTTATATATATATATAGCCTATATATGTCAGTTTCCTAGTGTATAAACGTTCATATTTCGGTTTTATGTATAACAAATTTCGTACAGAAGTATTATATATTGATGGTATATATATTTGTTTGTATACATACTACCTGTTGTGTTTCAATTTAAAGTTTTGTATATGACCTGTGGTTATATATGCATGTTGTATATCACTTTATTATATATGAAAGCCTGTGAAAATTATATAAAACATAATAGGCCTATTTGTAGGATCTGTTGACTTGCATGAATGTTACGAAAGTAAGTAGGTTTATATGATATGTTTGTGTGTAAATATTTTATATAAGATTACAGTATATATTATAAGTTAGTCGTGTTATAGTTTTTTTATGTTTTCCAGTAGCATATATATGTTTACAAAGTATATGAAAATGGGATTTGTTTAGTGGTTGGACTGTTGTTTATATGTATATAGTAAAGTAAATTTTATGTTGGTTTGTACAAGTTCTATAATCTGCAACGTATATGTTTGTTTGCAGTGCATATATATAAGTGTTGAATCTGTGATATATGCTTTAGTTTAGACTTACTATATATATATATATATTTATTGTATAAAACTTAGTTACTGTATATATATGTTTATATAAATTTATATTTGATCTATGGCATTGTATATAATTTATAATAAAGTAGGTCGTTGGTTGTATATATAAATATAAACTATAGATCTGGTTGTTTTAAATAGATATATATATATATATATATATATATATATGAATTTATATATGCGTATCTAGTAGTATATATATGTAAGTATTGATTTTAAATATAAGTTACATATATCGTTGATTTTAAATATGCATACTTTAAAGAGTAATGTTAATTATATATATATATATTATTCGTCTTAAATTTAAGATTTATTTCATGGAAAAATAATAATATATATCCTGTTTCTATCTAGATGATTCTGATTCGTTCTTATCAATTCAAATTATCAGCTTTGTCCAACATGCCTGCTTCCTTCATTGAATCGTATCCATCTAGCGTTGCTTTGGAATTCGTAGCTCATTTCTTTGTCTATTCTCTCTAGCCTTGAAAGGTGAGCAATCACTCATGATTAATGTTCTTATATTTATTAAATTTGATTTCAATTGAAACATCAATTGAAATATGCTGCTGTTATTTATTTATATTGCTATGTATATGCCATTATCTGCATCTGTTCACCTGTGACATCTGACACCATTATCTGTTATTTATGTTGATGATATATTCCTGTTATGTTATTATCATATCCGTTATCACTCTGCAAGTTCCCTATTAGTATAGAATTCACTATGAGTTGAAATGATACATACCCGAACGATCTGTAGAATAGGAGAAAATCGTTATTGGTTGAAATGATAAACCCAAGCGATTTTCATTTGAATTGAATTTGGGATTGCGGGTTGAAAAGATATATACCCGTATACATATTTAAATTACGGATTGAAATGATAAATATCTGTATCACTTGACCATAGGATAGAAAATTATATACTGTCATCGTTGGTCTATACATGAATATTTTTAAAATGATTTCTATGGTTTTGAAAAGAAATATATGGTTTTAATAAATATTGATTTTTAAAGATTTTTTAAAGTTGATTTAATAAAGTTGATATATAATATGTTTAAGTATTTATTTAATGTATATATTTTTAAATATAGAGTTTATAATGATTCGGTTGGAAAGATAAATTTGAAATTGATGTGAAATTATATTTAATTAAGAATTTTACTTAAATAAGTTTGATTTGAAATTTATTTAAATTTGAAATTTAAAGATATGTTTTATAACTTGAATTTGATTTAAAGTGACTTAAATGAATATTTCAAATTTACATAAATTGAAATGGGATATTTTGTTTATTTAAATTTGTAAATTGAAGTTGTATTTAGATGTTATTGAATATTTAAAGATTTAAATATATTGAAATTGAAATGGCTTATTTTATGATTCAAATATGTATTTGAAATCGATGATTTGAAATGGTTTATTGAGAAACTGAATTGAATTGAAATTTGAGGATTTGAGATTGGATTAAATTTGAATTTTGGAATCCGAGTTGAGTTGAATAGATTTGTGAAATTTAAGGAAACTATTTTATTATATAAAGTATTTTAAATTATATTTAAAACTATTTTTTATTTTTACTTTATAAACTATTTTTAATATAAACTATTGTTAATATAACTATTTTTTTTATATAAACTATTTTTAATATAACTATTTTAATATAAACTATTTTAAATATACTAATTATTTTAATATAAACTATTTTAACTTATAACTATTTTATATAAACTATTTTATTTTATATATACTATTTTTAATATCTAAACTGTTAGAGGAAACTGTTATGATTTGCAAAGTTATGAATTTCAAAGTATTATGATTTCCAAAGTCTTATTATTTCAAATTGTTTTGGTTTCAAAAGTATTATACCTTTGAAAGTACTATGATTTTGGAAGTGAATATTTTTGAAATGGAAATGATAACGTATTGATATGTTTTGAAATGGAAATGATATTTTGCTTTTGAAGTGTAACAGCCCAAAATTTTTAACAAATTTTTATTTTAAAATAAACGTTCGGTAATGTTGATTTGAATTAAATTGTGTAACATTTGTTTCACTTTTGTTTTGGTCAGATTTGTTGTATACTCTTAAAAGTTGTAATAATTAGTGTGAAACGGGAAATTTAACTTTACATTTCTTTTACGTATATTTACATTCGTTCTTAACTTTATATTAAACAATCAGATGCTATTAATTATGGTATAATAGCTATTTAATTTTTGGTTTAAAATGATACGTTATTTTATTGAATTAAACGTTATCATTTTTAAATTTATTTAATAAAAGAAACAAATAAAGTTGTACGTTATTTTGGGCCTGTTCGGTTATAATTGCTCTTGCCTTTCATTGTCCATTTGATTTTTTCTAGCGTTAGCATTTCCTGTTCTTCAGCCGCATATATTCCCTTTTGAAAATTTCAAAAATCTTGCATTGAATCGTTTTCACGTGAGTTATTATTTCCATTCCTTTTGCCTTCCATACGTTTCCTCCAATTTAATAAAATTAATTGCCTTAAATTTTCTCTACCGTTCAACATTTCCTTCTTGCCTTCTCCCTCATAAATCAAGCGAGCAGCTGTTTTATTTTTTTCCACGTTCACAAATATTTCCAAACTGCAAATTTCATTCTGCTGCCTGCAAAATTTTCTTGAGCATTTTTTTCATAAAGGTATGAACTGCAGCATGCCTTCTTTCATTTTGTTTTTCGTTGATCTCCTTTACGTGCCTTGCTTTTTCATCATACCTTCCACCGCATGCACTCTTATTTTCATTTTTTTTTTGTTTTGTTGTCCCCTGTTTCCTTTATTCCATGTTGCCGCCACCTCATGCTCCTCCCATTCACCATATTTCCGATCCTACCCCATGCCAGACCAGCCCACAACCACCACCCGCAACCCATGTCCCCTCCTCCAGACCGAACCCCTGCCACCACCGACCCATGACAGATCACCACCGACCCCAGGCTAGTCCACACGTCTCCAATCCCATGCCGAGATCCAGACCACCCACGTTACCTCCTACCCCAGCCTGCCACCACCAAACCCCACGTCACCAGACCCAGACCGAGACCATCCACAACCACCACCGAACTCCAACCCCTCCGCCAGACCAACCCCACGCCAACACCATGTCAGACCGAGCCTTGTTTGAAACAAAAGAGAAATGAACAACGTATTTTTATTTTGAAGTTATATTGCCTCTGGCCTTGTTTGAGAAAAAAGGGAAATGAACAAATGTCTATTTTGTTTTGTCACCGTGTTTGTGGTATCCAGTCTATATTTCCACTGACCTTTGTTTTGAAAAAAGAATGAACAAACAACTGTTTTTGTCACTTTGTATTGTTGAAGTTATAGTCTATTTTTGAAAGTTATCGTCTACTTTAAAAGTGGTCGAGCCTTTGTATTGTGAAGTTTTAGTTTATATTCTTCCGATCCTTTTAAAATCTTGAATATGGTGGAGTGGTCGAGTAATTTCTTTCGATTTCTCAACTTGTTTTTTTTCTTTCTTTTTCTTCTTTCCGTTTTGCTTCATTTGAAAAATAGTTATTCGTTTGCATTCTTAGATTTGTTTATTTATTTTGCTTTAGATTTGAATCTAGTTGGCGCATCCGCTAACAACTGATCGTGTTTTCCGTGTGCTTTTCGATTGGTAGTGTATTCTCTTTTTGAATCGAATCTCCAGCTCCGTAGAGGTGAGTAAATCTCACACGAATATTCATACTTATATGATTGTGAAACGACCGCAACTGAATGTGTAGAAAAAAAATAAAAAAAAATGATGTTATAATTACCTGTGATTTATTTATATTTGATGTTAGAATTGTTAAAATTGCATAACATATCATCTGTTATATTTTGTTCTTATTTTACTGTTATTCTATTCTGTTAAATCACACTGCAAGTTCCCTGTAGAATAGAATCACTATGGGTTGAAATGATACATACCCGAACGGACTTTAGAATAAGGGAAGATCGTTATGGGCTGAAATGATAGGCCTGAACGATTTTCAATAAAATTTTATTTACTTGGGATTGCGGGTTTGAAATGATAAAACCTGGATTTTTCTTTGTAAACTACGGATTGAAATGATATAGTATCCGTATCACTTGACTTAGGCTAGAAAATATTATACAGACCCGTGGTTATTTTCTGTATTTTCTTGGGTATTTTTAAAATATCTTAAATAATTGTAATAATCTTAAATTGATTTAAATTGAGTTTTAAAATGATTTATTCAGTAGAAATGATTTTTCTATGTGATAAATATAAATAAATGGAAAAATATTGACTTTAAAATGTAACTTAAATTTGAAAATTTGACTAAAAAGAAAAGATGGAAACTTAAGATTTATTAAATTAAAATGAAAATTAAGTTTTAAAATGGTGAAAAAAATGGAGAATTAAATTTAAGTGTTGAAATAAATTGTTTAAAGAAAAATGGGAATTGACACACTTGAAATTTAATAAGTGAACTTTGTAAATTTTGATTTTATTTGTAAAACTTCTCTTTAGAAATCATAAGCTAAAGGTTTTAAATAAACATTTTTATGTGGAAAAATATGATTTTTATAAGTTTAAATAGTTTGAATTGAAATTTATTTATGGCTGGAATTGAACTTAAAACCTGGAAATTCAATTTATAGCACTTCAGAAATGCTACCATTTCTGGAAATTAACCAATTCTGAACTAGGTAGAATCTGCAGCACTTGTTAAGTGCTGTGGTTATATAAGTGAACCAAAAGACTAAAATGAACTAAGGCTATGATAGCATTTGGTAAGTGTTGTTGTAGCAGGAACTAAAATTGAACCTGAACTAATAAGGAGGCTACTGTAGCACTTGTTAAGAGCTGCAGTAGGCTGAAATATGATCTTGTTTAAAACTGAACTGTTATAGCAGTTTATAAAAGCTGTCTTTGCTGAATTAAATTTTTTCAAATATAACTTACTACAGCACTTTTCAAATGCAGTGAAAGCTGAAAATTTTAACGTTTATTGTTTTAAGTGAATAAATGAACTCAGAAAAGGCTAAATTTTTGGGAATTTAATATTTGATTTAAAAGAATAATGACTTTGTTTTTAAATGGTTTAATTTGAACTATTTTTATATAAATTGTTTTAAATTTATAACCACGGGTTATAATAACGATTGGTTGTTAAAGAGACCGGGATCAGATATGGACATACTCTCTGTCGATACCGAAAACCACTTTGACAACTGTGTACGCGGTAGAGTTTCCAGAATGAAGTAGGATGGTGGCGACGATCCTAAGGTATATACGTGGACCCAACTCCCATGAGTTGGCATAAGGTGGCTAAAACAGGAGCGATTGACGGACCAAGGAGGTAGCACCTCTTATCGGACACACTTCTTCGATACCATTCTATTACTTGTAATTGATTTGGTGCGCACCCTTGATTTGGGAGTGTTGTTCGAGGTGGGCGGTAGTGGCTGCTATGCGTCACCACTAGTCCGGATGCGTAATTGGTATATCTACCCTGGCATTGCCTAGTTGTGCCGTGTCACCTACCATATCGAGCTTTACTACGATTATGATTTTAAGATCCGACCTCGTTAAGGTTCTCCATCCCCTTAACGCTATTTTCTATATGATTATACTTTTCTTATTAGACATTATTATAATAGCGAATATTACTACATAGTAGATATTTTAACGAATCCTTAGAGGATGGGCGGTCCCAAGCATCTTCTAAGTTACTTGTACCTTTACTACAGTTCACTTGAGTTGGTTTACATTGTATAAGTATGTATGTCCTGACTCGAGTGTTTATGTTTTATTTTTACGCTCGGGTCAGCCTGAGTATCAGTTGGACTTCATCTTCACGGAGCTAGGACTACTGGAGATCATCTTTATCAAGCTGCTATCTGTTTTTGCTATTTAGTCTTTTATTTTTAGCTTATGTAATTGAGACAAATGAATTTGGGATTTTCTATGGTTGTTCAAACTGTATTGGTTTTAGACTATGTAATTTGTACTTGTTTTGAGACTGTATTCTAGTGGCTTCATGAACCACTATGGTTATTTTTAAATTCCGCTGCGAGTTATTCTGATATTTCTGTGTCTGTGATTCTGTGAATGATTTTATTTGCTCCAAATTTCATTACAATCTGTTATTTTGCATTATTCAAGTCTGATATGTGTGGATTATTGTCGATTTGAATGGTCCAAAATACCGGGTGGTTACATTTGGTATCAAAGCCAGGTTTTAGGCAAACCTTAGCCTATGGAGCAAAAACTCATTAGAGATAGGGTAGAAATACCCTAAAATGAGTGAAATCAAACTCAGAATCATTTCTTTGTGAGTGAACGTATTTTTAAAGTATAAAATGATTTTTAAATGATTTTTCAAAGGATTTTCAAAGATTATTTTGATATAAGATTTTCTTGTTTTAAAAGCAAATTTTTCTAAACTTCCTTCTTTCCGTATTTACCTTGTTAGAAATTTTGTTATTAGGATATTCATCCAAGTGAGCTTATCGTGTCTTATCTTAGCTTGTCTTTGTCTTCTCTGTACTTTTGTCCTAAATTCATTCTTGATATTTCCAGGATGAATCGTGGAAATGCTAGAGGTAGGGGTCGTGGTACTGCCCCAGCTCCTCCACCTGTTGCACCTGTTAGGTTTACTGATCTTTGCAAGGAATTCTCTCAGCTCGGTGGTACTAATTTCACCGGTTCAGAGAATATTATCGAAGCCCAGCAATGGCTACGGAGTTTGGAGAGAATATTTACTGGTCTTGAGATCACTGATGCCTAGAAGCGTCAGTTAGCAGCATGGCAGCTGCAAGAGTCAGCCTTAGATTGGTGGGAGTCGGTTACGGCTCACACTAACGAAGGTTATCTTTCGTGGGAACAGTTCAGGTATCCTTTGTGTCATCTTGAATTTTTCCTATTTCCTTTTTCTTTTGAATCTATCTTAAGTTCGGTTTCTGTATCTTCTTTCCAGGGAGGCTTTTGTGGCAAAATGGATGCCCGAAGCCGGGAAATCTCAGCTTTATCGTGAATTCATGGATCTTAAGCAGGGTACCATGTCTTTTTCAGAGTATGAGAGGAAGTTCAATGAACTTTCCAAATTTGGTCCTGGTCTTATCGACACTCAGCTAAGAAAAATGAGAAGTTCATTGCTGGAGCTCTCCCAGAGTTCTACGACCGTCTTATTTCACATGTTGATGGCACTTTTACTGAGCTCATGGATATGGCTATTCGCTATGAGAACCCTACTTCCAAGGGTCCTGCCGCTTCTGGTGCTCATGTCTCACAGTCTTCCTCTGCAAATTCCAAGAAGAGAAAGCCCAACTTCCACCAGTAGAAGAAAAATTGGCTCAAACATCCGGGCTTAGGATCTTCGGCATCTGCTCCTTCCCAGAGACACCCTATTGATCTATCCACCATTACCTTCTTCAAATGTGATCAGAAGGGACATTATGCTAATAGTTGTCCTACTTTGGTTGGTGCTGCTGTTCCCCCACCTCAGGTTACCAGGAACAATCTTTGTCATGTTTGTCTTCAGCCAGGTCATTTTAGGAATGACTGTCCTTTATATCAGAAGGGAAAGCCATCTGCTGTATTTGCTGTCACATCTGCTTCATCACCTGCTGCACCTACTCCTGCTCCTAGCGATGATCAAGGTACTCTTCAGGGCACCTTTACTTTATTTCAGCATCATGTTCGTGTTTTATTTGATACTAGAGCTTCGCATAGTTTTATTTCTGATGATTTGTGTAATAAGTTTGAACATCTCCTTTCTCCTGAGTATGCTTCTATTCCTCTATGTGTTTCAAATCCTATTGGTGGTCCCGCAAATCTTGATAAGATTTGTAAGCAAGTGAGACTCTTCTATTCTAGTCATAAATTTTCTGGAGATTTCTATGTTCTTGGTTTCGATGCTTTTGATTTGTTGCTTGGAAGTGATTGGCTTAACGGGCATGATGCCCGTATCTCTTGTAAATCCGGAATTGTTTCTTTTAAGGATGATCGAGGTAATTCTTTGGTTATTTAGGGTCGTATGCCTCATGATTATGCTGGTAGCTTTATCTTTTCTCCAGATGCTTCTACTGATGATCTTCAGTCGACTCGTGTAGTCAATCTCTACCCCGATGTATTTGGTGAAGTTATTGCTTTACCTCCTAAGCGGGAAATTGATTTCCGCATTGATCTTATTCCTGGAGCTCGACCTGTAGTTCTTCGTCCTAGAAGAATGGCACCCCGCGAGAAGGTTGAGTTAGGGAAGCAAATTGAGGACCTGTCTTCCAAGGGTCTGATCAAACCTAGCTATTCTGAATGGGGAGCTGCGTTGGTTTTCGTCACCAAGTCCGATGGTTCTCTCCGGATGTGTGTTGATTATAGGGAGTTGAACAAGCTCACTATGAAAAATAGATATCCAATGCCTCGCATCAATGACATGTTTGATCAGCTTTATGGTGCTACTGTTTTCTCTCAGCTTGATCTTGCCACAGGTTTTCACCAACTCAGAGTTGCCGAGGAAAGTATTCCCAAGACTGCTTTCCGTACTGAGAATGGATTCTTTGAATGGTTAGTCATGCCTTTTGGTTTGACTAATGCTCCTGCTTTCTTTGTTGACTTGATGAATCGTGTTTTCCGTGATGTGCTTAATAAATTTGTTCTAGTCTTTGTTGATGATATTCTCATTTTCTCTAAGTCTGAAGAAGAACATGAGTCACATTTGAAATCTGTTCTTGAGACTCTTCGGAATCATCAGTTAAAGGCTAAATTTTCCCAATGCCATTTCTGGAAGGATGAAGTCCGATTCGTCGGGCATATTGTTTCTACTAATGGAGTTTCAGTCGATCTAGTCAAAATCGCTGCGATCAATGTAAGTCTCTCTTCCTTCTCTTTCCTTGTTTCATTCAATTTATTCTATCTTTCCTATTATCCTTCTTTTTCCCTATTCTGTGAATGATTGGGAAACTCCTAAGACTCCTACTGATATCTGTAGTTTTTTGGGCCTTGCCGGTTATTACCGGAGATTCATTGAGAATTTCGCTTGGATTGCTGCACCTCTCACTGCTTTAACTCAGAAGAATGCTAAGTTTATTTGGAGTAACGAGTGTAAGGCCGCATTCAATGAGTTAAAAGACAATCTTACTTCCGCACCTGTTCTTACCGTTCCAAATGGAAATGAGGGATTAACGGTATACACTGATGCTTGTCGAGAAGGTTTGGGAGATGTTCTGATGCAGGATGGTAAAGTGATTGCTTATGCTAGTCGTCAGTTGAAGACCCATGAAGTAAATTATGCTGCCCATGATCTAGATTTGTTTGCTGTTGTTTTTGCTTTGAAGCTCTGGAGACATCATCTGTTGGGTACCAAATTCGAGCTTTTCACAGATCATCAGTCTTTGAGGTATATTTTCTCTCAGAAGGATTTGAATCAGAGACAAGTTAGGTGGTTAGAGTTCCTTGCTTCTTATGACCTCGACATCAACTATACACCAGGGAAAGCTAATGTTGTGGCAGATGCTTTGAGTAGGAAGAAAGCTTTGTTGTGTCAGCTTGTTGTTTCTTCACCTCTTGTGGATCGTATTATGGCTAGGCAGGATGAGGATCAGATGCTTAGATTGATTAAGGAGAATGTTCGAAGTAGAGTTGGAGGTAGTAGTCTTGATGGCAGTGGTGCTCAGATTGACGATAAGGGTGTGTTGAGGATATATAATAGGATTTGTGTCCCGAATGTTGATGGATTGAGACAGGAGTTACTTCGGGAAAATCATCAGTCCAGACTTTCTATTCATCCAGGCGTGACCAAGATGTATCAGGACATGAAGAAGTTATATTGGTGGAAAGGTATGAAGCGAGATATTTCCATTTTTTTTAATAGATGTGCGACTTGTCAGCAAGTCAAGGCAGATCATCAGAAGACTCCTGGTTTATTGCAGCCTCTTGAGATTCCCAATTGGAAGTGGGAACAAGTTTCTATGGATTTCATTGATGGTTTACCGAGAACTAGGAGGGGTAGCGAGAGCATTTGGGTTATTGTGGACAGATTGACCAAATCAGCTCATTTCATTCCGGTCAAGTCTACCCGTTCAGCTTCTGGTTTGTTTGAGATTTACATGAGAGAGATTGTTCGTCTCCATGGTGTTCCTCTCAATATCGTTTGTGATCGTGATCCTATCTTTACTAGTAGGTTTTGGAAAGCCTTTCAGGATTCTTTGGGTACTCATCTGAATCTGAGCACTGCTTACCATCCACAGACCGACAGTCAAATGGAAAGGGTGAATCAGATTCTAGAAGATCTTCTTTGTGCTTGTGTGCTTGATTATGGAGGATCTTGGGAAGATCATCTCCATCTTGTCAAATTCACCTATAACAATAGTTATCAGGCCAGTATTGAGACATCTCCGTTTTCTGCTCTTTACGGACGACCTTGTAGATCTCCTTCTTGCTGGATTGAATCCCGTAATCATTTGGTTCTTTGTCCTGAGATGGTTTTAGAAGCTTCTGAGAGAGTTGAAGAGATTAAGAGGAAGATGAGGATTGCATAAGATAGGCAGAAGAAGTACTCTGATTGTCGAAGGCGGAGTTTAGAGTTTGCTGTTGGTGATTTGGTTTTCCTTAAGGTCTCTCCCTTAAGGAATGTTATTCGTTTCAGTCATAGAGGAAAGCTTTCTCCTAGGTTCATCGGTCCTTTCCGCATTATGGAAAGAATTAGCTCTCTTGCTTATCGTCTGGATTTGCCTGAGAAATTTTATGGAATATACAATGTATTTCATGTATCTCATCTTCGTCGCTATCTACATGATCCATCCCTTATTATCCAGCCTTCTGCTCTTGATAGTTTGGATATTGAGCCAAATCTGACTGTTGAGAGGAAGCCACTTCGTATCGTCGATCGAGGTACGAAGCAGCTAAGAAGGAAATCTGTCAACCTGGTCAAAATGCAGTGGAGCACTGATGAATGGGATTGCACCTGGGAGATGGAGGAGAGCATTCGTGCTTCGAATCCGGAATTGTTTATTTCAGGTACTTTTGCTCTACTGTCTTATCTTTCGTTGTTTTCCTTCTTCGTTCCTTTTCGAGGACGAAAATTTTTGAGTGGGGGAGAGTGTAACAGCCCAAAATTTTTAACAAATTTTTATTTTAAAATAAACGTTCTGTAATGTTGATTTGAATTAAATTGTGTAACATTTGTTTCACTTTTGTTTTGGTCAGATTTGTTGTATACTTTTAAAAGTTGTAATAATTAGTGTGAAACGGGAAATTTAACTTTACATTTCTTTTACGTATATTTACATTCGTTCTTAACTTTATATTAAACAATCAGATGTTATTAATTATGGTATAATAGGTATTTAATTTTTGGTTTAAAATGATACGTTATTTTATTGAAAGAAAACGTTATCATTTTTAAATTTATTTAATAAAAGAAACAAATAAAGTTGTACGTTATTTTGGGCCTGTTCGGTTATAATTGCTCTTGCCTTTCATTGTCCATTTGATTTTTTCTAGCGTTAGCATTTCCTGTTCTTCAGCCGCATATATTCCCTTTTGAAAATTTCAAAAAATCTTGCATTGAATCGTTTTCACGTGAGTTATTATTTCCATTCCTTTTGCCTTCAATACGTTTCCTCCAATTTAATAAAATTAATTGCCTTAAATTTTCTCTACCATTCAACATTTCCTTCTTGCCTTCTCCCTCATAAATCAAGCGAGCAGCTGTTTTATTTTTTTCCACGTTCACAAATATTTCCAGACTGCAAATTTCATTCTGCTGCCTGCAAAATTTTCGTGAGCATTTTTTTCCTAAATGTATGAACTGCAGCATGCCTTCTTTCATTTTGTTTTTCGTTGATCTCCTTTACGTGCCTTGATTTTTCATCATACCTGCCACCGCATGCACTCTTCTTTTCATTTTTTTTGTTTTGTTGTCCCCTGTTTCCTTTATTCCATGTTGCTGCCACCTCATGCTCCTCCCATTCACCATATTTCCGATCCTACCCCATGCCAAACCAGCCCACAACCACCACCAGCAACCCACGTCCCCTCCTCCAGACCGAACCCCTGCCACCACCGACCCATGACAGATCACCACCGACCCCAGGCTAGTCCCCACGTCTCCAATCCCATGCCAAGATCCAGACCACCCACGTCACCTCCTACCCCAGCCTGCCACCACCAAACCCCACGTCACCAGACCTAGACCCTGACCATCCACAACCACCACCGAACTCCAACCCCTCCGCCAGACCAACCCCACGCCAACACCATGTCAGACCGAGCCTTGTTTGAAACAAAAGAGAAATGAACAACGTATTTTTATTTTGAAGTTATATTGCCTCTGGCCTTGTTTGAGAAAAAAAGGGAAATGAACAAATGTCTATTTTGTTTTGTCACCGTGTTTGTGGTATTCCAGTCTATATTTCCACTGACCTTTGTTTTGAAAAAAGAATGAACAAACAACTGTTTTTGTCACTTTGTATTGTTGAAGTTATAGTCTATTTTTGAAAGTTATCGTCTACTTTAAAAGTGGTCGAGCCTTTGTATTGTGAAGTTTTAGTTTATATTCTTCCGAGCCTTTTAAAATCTTGAATATGGTGGAGTGGTCGAGTAATTTCTTTCGATTTCTCAACTTGTTTTTCTTTCTTTCTTTTTCTTCTTTCCGTTTTGCTTCATTTGAAAATAGTTATTCGTTTGCATTCTTAGATTTGTTTATTTATTTTGCTTTAGATTTGAATCTAGTTGGCGCATCCGCTAACAACTGATCGTGCTTTCCATGTGCTTTTCGATTGGTAGCGTATTCTCTTTTTGAATCGAATCTCCAGCTCCATAGAGGTGAGTAAATCTCACACGAATATTCATACTTATATGATTGTGAAACGACCGCAACTGAATGTGTAGAAAAAAAATGATTTTATAATTACCTGTGATTTATTTATATTTGATGTTAGAATTGTTAAAATTGCATAACATATCATCTGTTATATTTTGTTCTTATTTTACTGTTATTCTATTCTGTTAAATCACACTGCAAGTTCCCTGTAGAATAGAATCACTATGGGTTGAAATGATACATAACCGAACGGACTTTAGAATAAGGGAAGATCGTTATGGGCTGAAATGATAGGCCTGAACGATTTTCAATAAAATTTTATTTACTTGGGATTGCGGGTTTGAAATGATAAAACCCCGATTTTTCTTTCTAAACTACGGATTGAAATGATATAGTATCTGTATCACTTGACTTAGGCTAGAAAATATTATACAGACCCATGGTTATTTTCTGTATTTTTTTGGGTATTTTTAAAATATCTTAAATAATTGTAATAATATTAAATTGATTTAAATTGAGTTTTAAAATGATTTATTCAAAGTAGAAATGATTTTTCTATGTGATAAATATAAATAAATGGAAAAATATTGACTTTAAAATGTAACTTAAATTTGAAAATTTGACTAAAAAGAAAAGATGGAAACTTAAGATTTATTAAATTAAAATGAAAATTAAGTTTTAAAATGGTGAAAAAAATGGAGAATTAAATTTAAGTGTTGAAATAAATTGTTTAAAGAAAAATGGGAATTGACACACTTGAAATTTAATAAGTGAACTTTGTAAATTTTGATTTTATTTGTAAAACTTCTCTTTAGAAATCATAAGCTAAAGGTTTTAAATAAACATTTTTATGTGGAAAAATATGATTTTTATAAGTTTAAATAGTTTAAATTGAAATTTATTTATGGCTGGAATTGAATGAACTAAGGCTATGATAGTGTTAGTCTATAGGATAATGGTTTTCATGACAACAACTATAGAAGTGTTATAAAATATATATGTGCAGGAAATCTATATGCAGGTATCAACAAAAGAAGACTGTACAGTAAAGAAGACAAAGATCAAGAGTTCAAGATTGAAGACTCATGAGATTCAAGATATTCAAGAGTTCAAGACAAATAATATAGTTAGGTTAGATATTTTTGTTAAAACTCCTTGAAAGCACTATCATTCTTTTTTATCCAATTTACTCGTGGAATGGAATCCACTTCGTTCTTGTTAAAGGGATGGAACCCTAGTGAGATGGAACTCACGAAATATCTAGTGGAACGAATAGTAGCCCTATTTTGTTATCCACTAATTTTGATTCAAAATGATTTTCAAAATTATCTCTTGTTACATAAAATGATTTTCAAATATTCCTTTTCAAAAGAAAAACCTTCGTTCGTATTTCCAAAAATGTTTTAGCCTCAAAATCATATTTATCATTTTGTTATATTTTGATTTCAAAATTGTCCTTGATATTTTAGCCTCAAAATCTATTTTAATATTATATTTACTTTAGTTTATTTACCTTGATTTTAAATATATTTTAGTATATATACATATATATTCATAAGTATTTCTACTTCTAAATACCTTCTACAAATACATAGAGTCCATTTGAATAAAGTTGCATATGTTTTAAATCATCATTTTCAAAGAAAAGCAAATCATCATTTTTACTAGACCATGTCGACATCATAGTTACTCGTCATGTCGACATGCTTCCCGTTATAGCAAAGGTTGTTTTCAAAAGAAGTGTCTATTCGTTTAAATCTCTTTGAATGGACACATCCATTCATTCTCTATAAATAGAGACTGTTATGGACGTTTTCCAGTAACTACTTTCTTTATTTTCTCTCCTCTTTACTCTCTTATCTTATTTTCTAATCATCCTATCCATATCCTGCCGAAATCTTAAGTGAATCAAACCAGAATATCTCTAGTTTGATTCTCTGCCACTCTCTTCAAAGAATCTCAGTGCTTATCAGAGTTATAGATACATTTGTACTCAAAGAAACTTGTTTAGGGTTATAAAGGTGTGATCGTGTCCTTGGAAATCGATCGGGTGAACTTGTGTCCTGTGAATCAAGTGGTTCTACCCAGAGACCTGAGAATCTGGAGGGTGTACCTCGTTGCCTTGGAATCGAGGGATTGTAATCTAGATTATTATTGAATAGAAAGCCGTACGAGTTGTGCGGGACTGGATGTAGGGTAACACCGAACCAGTATAAAATTCCTGGTGTGTTCTTTCCTTTACTTGCTTTTTATTTATATTTGCATCTGTTTGTGATTCTGTGATTTGATCTGTGATTGTGTATTTGCATTAAGTTAGTTAAATCAATTTAAATCAAAGAAGTTTTAAAGAAATTCTTAAAACACTATTCACCCCCCTCTAGTGTTAAATAGCCTTAAGATCATCTTCCGCGTCCCTATCATTTGGTATCAGAGCAAGTTTTTCAAAGTATTCATAATCTGATTTTTGAAAAGTTCATGGCTAAGTTTGAAATGTTTCCTAAAAATAATTCTTTAATGATCAAATCATTGTGGTCTCATAAATTGATGCATGATAGTTATATAGAATCAGGTAATCTACAAAAGTTGCTCACTGTGCAGGAATCTTGCTTCATGGCGACAAATGAATCTATTCACAATGGACAAGTTGTGCAAATAAGGAAAAACAAGTGGATACTTGATAGTGGATGTTCAAGACATATGACAGGAAATCCAGAGATACTCAATGACATTATTTACAAGGATGGAGGATTGGTTAATTTTGGGGATAATTCAAAAGGTTATGTAGTTGGCATCGGCAATGTAGGTAATTCTGAAACTCCTATTATTTCAAATGTTTTGTTAGTTAAAAATCTACAACATAATCTACTTAGTATTAGTCAGTTATGTGATAAAGGATATAGGATTAAATTTGAAAAAGACAAGTGTCACATCGAAGATAATAAATCTAATATTATCTTTGAGGGAGTTAGGAAAAAGAATATCTATATTCTCAGTATGAAAATTTCAAATGATAATCTATGTCTTTTGGCCAATACAAGTGACCCTTGGACTTGGCATAAGAGATTTGGACATTTGAATTTTAAACTCTTATCTAGACTATCCAAACTTGATCTAGTAAGAGGCCTCCCTAAGATGCAATTTAAAGTAGATAGTATATGTGATGCATGTCAATTAGGAAAACTTAGAAAAAGTTCCTTTAAACTTAAAGATATGATTTCTACTTCAAAACCTCTTGAGTTACTTCACCTAGATTTATTTGGTCCATCTCAGATTCAATCAATCAACCATAGTAAATATGTCTTTGTAATTGTGGATGATTATTCCAGATATACATGGACAATCTTTCTGAAACATAAAAGTGATACTTTTGATTATTTTAAAAGTTTTTCAAAAAGAGTTCAAAACCAACTGTCTTCCAAGATCATCACTATTCGTAGTGATCACGGTGGTGAATTTGAAAATGAGAAGTTTGAGGAATTCTGTAATCAGAAGGGAATTACTCACAATTTTTCGTTTCCAAGAACTCCACAACAAAACGGAGTAGTTGAGCGTAAGAATAGGACGATTCAAGAGTGTGCTAGAACTCTACTTTCTGATAGTAAATTACCAAAACATTTTTGGGCTGAAGCAGTTGCAACAGCCTGTTATATTTTGAATAGGATTCTAATTAGACCTCTAACCAATAAAACACCTTATGAACTTCTTTTCAATAAGAAACCTAAGGTATCTTATTTCAGAATTTTTGGAAGTAAATGTTTTATCTTAAATACAAAAGATAATTTAGATAAGTTTGATCCTAAATCCGACAAAGGAATCTTTATCGGATATTCTAACAGGAGTAAAGCTTATAGAGTTTTTAATCTAAGAACAAACACTATTGAAGAAACTTTACATGTTTCCTTTGATGAAAATTTCAAAGAAGTTGATCAGACTAATGATGAGGATGACTTAGTTATTTCTAATCATGAATCTGTAGATGCTACAAATGAAACTTTTCATCCAAATAAAAAGATTAGGCTTTTAAAAGATCACCCTGTAGAAAATATTCTAGGAGATATGCAATTTGTTGTTAAAACTAGGAATCAATTAAACAGTATGAGTCATGTTGCTTTTATATCCTCAATAGAACCTAAAAATCCAAAGGAAGCATCAACTGATGATTCATGGATTCTTGCTATGCAAGAAGAATTGAATCAATTCACCAGAAATGATGTTTGGGAACTTGTTCCTAGACCTGAGGATAAATCCATTATAGGCACTAAATGGGTATATAAAAATAAATTAAATGAATTAGGTGAGGTCGTTAGAAATAAGGCTCGACTTGTTGCACAAGGTTATTGTCAAGAAGAAGGTATAGATTATGACGAAACCTTTGCACCCGTAGCAAGATTAGAAGCTATTAGAATTCTGCTTGCTTTCGCTATTTTCAATAATTTCAAACTTTTTCAAATGGATGTCAAGAGTGCCTTTCTAAATGGTTTTGTAAAAGAGGAAGTTTATGTTGAACAACCTCCACTCTTTGAAGATACAAAATTTCCAAATCATGTTTTTAAATTAAAGAAAGCCCTGTATGGTCTAAAACAAGCTCCTAGAGCTTGGTATGATAGACTTAGGTCTTATCTTTTGCAATCTGATTTTGAAATAGGTAAAGTAGATAACACACTTTTTATTAAAAGAAATAAAAATGATATTCAACTTGTACAAGTGTACGTAGATGATATTATTTTTGGACTAACCAATTCTGACATGAACAAAGAATTTTCTGACATTATGACAAAAGAGTTTGAGATGAGTCATATGGGTGAACTTAACTTTTTCCTAGGATTACAAATCAAACAATTAGATAATGGTATCTTTATCAGTCAAGAGAAGTATGCGAGAGAGTTAGTTAGTAAGTTTGGCTTGACCAATGTGAGTGGAAAACCAACTCCCATGGCAACCAATATAGCGTTAAGTAAGGATGATCTATCCAAAGACGTAGATCAAACCTTGTATAGAGGAATGATTGGATCACTTCTCTATATAACTGCTAGTAGACCAGATATCATGAACAGTGTCTGTCTCTGTGCAAGATATCAATCTCAACCCAAGGAAACTCATCTAAAAGCTGTGAAACGTATCATTCGATATGTTAAACACACCTTTGATTATGGATTGTTCTACCCTAAGAATGACTCATTTGAATTAGTTTCCTACTGTGATGCTGACTATGCTGGGTGTAAGTCAGACCGAAAGAGTACAAGTGGAACTTGTCACTTTCTAGGTCATTCCTTAATTTCCTGGTTCAGTAAAAAGCAGAATACTGTTTCCCTATCAACAACTGAAGCAGAGTATGTTTCTGCTGCTTTAGCTTGTTCTCAAGTTTTGTATATGCAACAAACCTTGAATGATTTTGGTATATCTATCACAAAATCTCCAATTTTCTGTGATAACACTAGTGCCATTAGTTTGTCCAAAAACCCAACTCTCCATGCCCGAACTAAACATATTAACATTAGACACCATTTTCTAAGAGATAACGTAAATAAAGAGAAAATTTCTCTTGATTTCGTTAATTCTGAAAATCAAATAGCCGATATTTTAACCAAACCTTTAGGAGAACCTGTCTTCACCAAGTTAAGAAGAGAATTAGGTATATGTTCTCTTTCTGAAATATAGTATACAGTATAGTAGTATACATAGGGTATATATGAATGATTTCTTAACCATAGCATTTTACAACACCATGTCGACATAGTACTCATGTGTCATGTCGACATGAAACGGTAAAAATGACAATTCGTTTTTCCCTCTAATTTTTGAATGGGTGGTTATTTAATTCACCCATTCCGAGTTTCTCTTCCCTCCAATCATTATTTCTTCTTACTACTTTCTGGAAACATCAAATCCATGGCTTCCACATCCAATCCTAATCAAATTTCACCGGTTCCTTTCCCTTTTCCTTCACAAGGCCCTTTCCAAAACTCCATACTTGCTCGTGTCATCAAAATAGAGGAGAAAGTTGATGATTCGCTGCAGATGTTAACTGAAATGCAAGTTCAACAATTGAGAATGGCAAGAGAGCAAGAGAAACAAGGGAAAATTCTGAGGAATCTTCAAAAATTCCTCATGGATAATCATGCCAATCCAATTGTAATTGAAGATTCTTCTAACATAGAAGCAAATGAAGAAGGAGAAGAAGACGAAGACGAAGAAGAAGAGGAAGAACCAATGGAGGAAGAAACTGATGATGAAGCAGTATGTGTAGGGGAAGTCTGTTTTGATGCTTATGGGAACATTGTGGAACAACATGGAAATTTCTGTTTCCATTACCCAAATTGTCCTGTCCACAAGTCTCCCATCATCAAAAACAACCATTGAGTTGTTTATTTTCTTGTTTTAGTTATGTGTTTATAAGTTTAAATAGTCATGTATATAGTAATATTGAAATGAATAAAATAATCTGTGGTTACACGTATTATTCTCATTCTTATATTACTCATATATATCATTCTGAGTATACAATATTTAGCATTGTTATATCTAGTTTCAGTATTATTAATGATAACACTATCATTAATATCATAGATTTAGGGGGAGTTAATGTCATTTTTTGTTGATGACAAAGGGGGAGAAGTATAAAATAGGTTAGTTAGGCATAGATTAAGGGGGAGTTATTAGATTTAGAGGGAGTTATAAGGAGAATATAAATATTTTATAAACAAAGGTTGTCATCATCAAAAAGGGGGAGAATGTTAGTCTATAGGATAATGGTTTTGATGACAACAACTATAGAAGTGTTATAAAATATATATGTGCAGGAAATCTATATGCAGGTATCAACAAAAGAAGACTGTACAGTAAAGAAGAAAAAGATCAAGAGTTCAAGATTGAAGACTCATGAGATTCAAGATATTCAAGAGTTCAAGACAAATAATATAGTTAGGTTAGATATTTGTTAAAACTCCTTGAAAGCACTATCATTCTTTTTTATCCAATTTACTCGTGGAAGGGAATCCACTTCGTTCTTGTTAAAGGGATGGAACCCTAGTGAGATGGAACTCACGAAATATCTAGTGGAACGAATAGTAGCCCTATTTTGTTATCCACTAATTTTGATTCAAAATGATTTTCAAAATTATCTCTTGTTTCATAAAATGATTTTCAAATATTCCTTTTCAAAAGAAAAACCTTCGTTCGTATTTCCAAAAATGTTTTAGCCTCAAAATCATATTTATCATTTTGTTATATTTTGATTTCAAAATTGTCCTTGATATTTTAGCCTTAAAATCTATTTTAATATTATATTTACTTTAGTTTATTTACCTTGATTTTAAATATATTTTAGTATATATACATATATATATTCATAAGTATTTCTACTTCTAAATACCTTCTACAAATACATAGAGTCCATTTGAATAAAGTTGCATATGTTTTAAATCATCATTTTCAAAGAAAAGCAAATCATCATTTTTACTAGACCATGTCGACATCATAGTTACTCGTCATGTCGACATGCTTCCCGTTATAGCAAAGGTTGTTTTCAAAAGAAGTGTCTATTCGTTTAAATCTCTTTGAATGGACACATCCATTCATTCTCTATAAATAAAGACTGTTATGGACGTTTTCCAGTAACTACTTTCTTTATTTTCTCTCCTCTTTACTCTCTTATCTTATTTTCTAATCATCCTATCCATATCCTGCCGAAATCTTAAGTGAATCAAACCAGAATATCTCTAGTTTGATTCTCTTCCACTCTCTTCAAAGAATCTCAGTGCTTATCAGAGTTATAGATACATTTGTACTCAAAGAAACTTGTTTAGGGTTATAAAGGTGTGATCGTGTCCTTGGAAATCGATCGGGTGAACTTGTGTCCTGTGAATCAAGTGGTTCTACCCAGAGACCTGAGAATCTGGAGGGTGTACCTCGTTGCCTTGGAATCGAGGGATTGTAATCTAGATTATTATTGAATAGAAAGCCGTACGAGTTGTGCGGGACTGGATGTAGGGTAACACCGAACCAGTATAAAATTCCTGGTGTGTTCTTTCCTTTACTTGCTTTTTATTTATATTTGCATCTGTTTGTGATTCTGTGATTTGATCTGTGATTGTGTATTTGCATTAAGTTAGTTAAATCAATTTAAATCAATGAAGTTTTAAAGAAATTCTTAAAACACTATTCACCCCCCCTCTAGTGTTAAATAGCCTTAAGATCATCTTCCGCGTCCCTGTCAGATAGCACTTGGTAAGTGCTGTTGTAGCAGGAACTAAAATTGAACCTGAACTAATAAGGAGGCTACTGTAGCACTTGTTAAGAGCTGCAGTAGGCTGAAATATGATCTTGTTTAAAATTGAACTGTTATAGCAGTTTATAAAAGCTGTCTTTGCTGAATTAAATTTTTTCAAATATAACTTACCGCAGCACTTTTTAAATGCTATGAAAGCTGAAAATTTTAACGTTTATTGTTTTTAGTGAATAAATGAACTCAGAAAAGGCTAAATTTTTGGGAATTTAATATTTGATTTAAAAGAATAATGACTTCTTTTTTAAATGGTTTAATTTGAAGTATTTTTATATAAATTGTTTTAAATTTATAACCACGGGTTATAATAACGGTTGGTTGTTAAAGAGACCGGGATCGGATATGGACATACTCTCTATCGATACCGAAAACCACTTTGACAACTGTGTACGCAGTGGAGTTTCCAGAATGAAGTAGGATGGTGGCGACGATCCTAAGGTATATACGTGGACCCAACTCCCGTGAGTTGGCATAAGGTGGCTAAAATAGGAGCGAATGACGGACCAAGGAGGTAGCACCTCTTATCGGACACACTTCTTCGATACCATTCTATTACTTGTGATTGATTTGGTGCGCACCCTTGATTTGGGAGTGTTGTTCGAGGTGGGCGGTAGTGGCTGCTATGCGTCACCACTAGTCCGGATGCGTAATTGGTATATCTACCCTGGCATTGCCTAGTTGTGCCGTGTCACCTACCATATCTGTAACGACCCGTAAGTTTCAACTGTTTAATAACGTAATTAGTTGAAATTTTGTGAAATTGTAAACGATAAAATTTTGAAATATAAATTTGATATTTGGAATGCGTCTAGTTAAACATAGCAACTGGTAAATTTTCGTCCGAAAATATGAAAGTTTATTTCGCGCGTAAATTCACTTCAATTTAATCAGTTAAAAAGCGATGAAAATAAAATGTTTTCGAAACCTAAATATTACATAGAAAAATTCTAAACCATCTTCTGAGCAAGATGTCAGTTTGTCGTCTTTCAAAATTTGGACATCTATTGCTCCGTCGTTCTTATTTTCTGCAAAATAGCAGTATTCTGGTACAGATATCGATTTTTATCGGATGATCGAACCACTGATATATGTATACCGTTTTGATCGTCTCGTCGTGCTGATCTCTGCGGTATATTCATTCGTGCGGTTTGAAGTTCGGAACACGACGAAATCGGTGAACCGATCAATCGTATCGGTTTCGCATTCGAGACTTTTGGTTCTTTGTCTTTTCTGTTACTCACTTGAAATCGAAGAGCATAATAATTTCAGTCATTGGCTTTTAAAATTCCCATATGTTACCTTGGGACCTTTGCTTTTCTATTTCAAATTCATTAACGTTGGTTCATTTGCTTTGAAAATAAGAGAAACCGATACACATTTTTGTTCGTTCTTATTTCTCTCTCCCCAACTTTTAATTGCCAAGTTGTGACAGGCTACAAATTTTCTCCCCTCCTCATGTACGCCTTCTTCCTCCTCCATACCTCACTTTTCTTCCACCCAAACTCACAAACCAAACGTGGCTTCTTCCTCCACTCTTTCACCTCCTCCCTGAAACTCACGACCACCACCTTCGTTGCTTCACCGGCCTCCTCTTAGAGTCCAAAACCATCGCCTGCCGAGATCCGCCTTATTCCCCTTCGTACCATCACCTATGCCGAACCCCACCTCTCTTCACCACACAGTCTCCATCCAAACACCACACATCACCAGAACCTGGGTCTTTCCTCCACTTTCCACCACCTGTCATTCACACCCCAGCACCGCCTTGCCTTTCCATCACAAACCCATCCACATATGGCCATCAAACGCGCCTCTGAGCTGCAGCCTGCGTCAGCCTCAACACCCGGACTCCGAGCCCTTCACGTGAACAGCAGTTCAACCCAAACCATAGCTCCAACATCCTCACCACCGCACATACCTCCTCCCTTTTCCAGCATCATCTCTTGTATATGAAGGTATATACATATTCGAACTGTTTGTATAATGATGTTGTGTTTTTATAAGTCCCGTTTTCTGTAGTTTTACGTATAGCATATATATAAGTTATATATATTTTCTTCTTCTCTGTTATGTATACTCGAGTTCTGTTTCTATAGATTTTAAGTTAAGCTAGTCTATATATATAGCTGTATAGGTATGTATATGGTATAGTATATCTAGTTTCATATATTTATAGTCTGCTTATTTTTTTTATTTGAAGCATAGTTGCAGTGATATATATGTATTATAAAGTTCTATCTGTAAATGTTTATACATATAATGTTGTACATGACTAAATATATCGCATATATGTTAATATATATATATATATATTTGTTAGTTTTAAATATATAGTTATATGTTATAAAGTATATATATAATGTTTTATGCGATATGGGGAGGTTTAAAGGGAATATGAAGTAATGTCAGTAATACATATGTTAGTATTTGTATTTTGTAACTATTTTCGACAGTGGGTCACAGAAGTATATATATATATAAATTAGTGATATATAGTATACGTGAGTTCTATAGTGATTGCATGTATATTTTGGTAGGAGATAAGTGTGTTCAAAGATTTATGATTTTAAAGATTTTATAGTATGCATTTGGTTTCTGAATATATATTTTATTTTAGAAGTGTTAAAGTTAAAAATATCGATTTGAAAATTATATATATAAAATTTTTTATTTTAATGTATATGAGTTTGTTTATGTTTATATACTTATTTATATGGAGATAAGTATACATAAGTTTGGGTTTTATTTAAATGGACTTAGATTTTTTTTTTTGGTGTTTAGATTTAGTATTTATTATACATATTATTTTCAAATAAATATTGGTTCAAGAAAATATAAACTAAAATATATTTCTTGTCGGTCTATATCAAGCAGTTTCTGATCTATTTTCATCGATCTCTATTTATCAGCTCTGTTCGTCCAATTCATGCCCATCCCACTTTGCTTTGGAATTCGTAGCTCATTTCTTTGTCGAATCTCTCTAGCCTCGAAAGGTGAGCACTCACTCACGATTAACGTTCTTTTATTTATTAAATTTGATTTCAATTGAAACGACAATTGAAATATGCTGCTACACTGTTATATATGCTATTACCTGTATCAGTTCATCTGACACCATTATTTGTTAATTATTTATGCGATGATAATCCTGTTTGATTGATAATTGATTTGATTGTTTGTTGTTTATATTGGATGTTAAATTGAAATGTATAAAGTGATAAATATTATGCAAGTAAATTTGACGTAGGATAATTGAAATTTAAATCGACATATATGTTGAATTTGATTAGTTGAATATGACCCCTTTTAATTGTTAAATTAATTGACATGAAAAATAGTGATAATTACACTTTGAACCATTGAACGTATGTTGGATTGATTGTTGTAGTGTAAAATTTGTAATAGATGATAAGTGAAAAACCGTAATGTATTAATCTTTAATCTACATGAAATGATAGTGTAGATTCTAGAAATAATTATATTAATTCGTTCAAATAACAATGCGAATTAATACGGTTATTTCGGGATTATTTGAATTGATTATTGGATTGTTATTGATAGTTGTTATTGCTTGTTTATTTACTTTGACACCATCCCAGTTATCACACTGCAAGTTCCCTTTGCTATGCTTTAATTTTTGAATTGAATTGGAATCGGGTTGAAATGATAAATACCCAAATTGAACTTTGACCTAGGATAGAAAATTAAATATAAAACCCGATTGGTCAATAATTTGATTTAAAAAATAAACGAAGATTTTATTTGAATAAATAATATGGTTTTGAAATGAAGTTGAAATTGAATTTTAATGAAAGGAAAATGTTAATATTTGATAATCTGAAACAAAATATTAAAAATGAAATTGATAAAAGAATGTTGTTTAATTTGAGAAATGATTGAATTAAGTTTGAAATGATTTAATAATTAAGTTTGAAATTATTAAACTTTGAAATGATTTAATAATTAAGTTTGAAATTATAATTAAGTTTGAAATTATTAAACTTTGAAAATTACTTAATAATTAAGTTTTGAATTATTTAATAATTAAATGAGATTGAATTATTTAATGATCAAATTGAATGGAATTCTTTAATAAGAAAAATTGAACTTTTGAATAAGTGAATTTACTTCGTAAATAATTGAAATTGATTTTCTTTATTAATTAAGATTTGGAAAATTATTTAAGTAAGTAAATAAGTGAAATTGAATTTCTTTAACAAGAAATAAAATGTGATTTATTGAAATTAATGTAAGACTTGGAAATTAAAAGAATTGATTTGATGAATTTAATTTAATTTAAAATTGTAAGTTTTGATTTAATGAAGTTGAACTTAAGAAATTGGTTTAATGATTTGGAAATTTAATAGAATTATTTTGAATGATAAAGTAACTTAACGAATATCGAATGAAATCGGTAAATGAGTTTAAATTGATTTGAATGTTAAATTAAGTTAAAATAAAATGATTTGGAATGAAACTTATTTACGAACTTGAATCAATATTTGAATTGTTTTAAATAGAAATTGAAATTGAATTATAAGATTTTGAAATGGTAATTTGGAAGTTTGGAACGTAAATTATGAAAATTGATTTGGAAAGACAAATGAATTGTTGGTTTACGAATTCTATTTGAAATTGAATTGATTTGGTTTTGAAATAAATAAACGACCAATCGGTGTAATAATTACGGAAGTTATTAAAGAGACCGGAATTCGGTTATGGATATACTCTCTATCTAAACCGAAAACCACTTTAATAACTATACGCGGAGTGATGATCCAGAATGAAGTGGTTGGAATGATGTACGTGATGACTGAAGAAAGAGAACGATAATGGATAGCCTTGACACTTGTGTCAAATTGGAAATGACTAAAACAGGAGCTGTGCCGGGCCAATGGAGGATTGATACCTCAAGTGGACACACTTCTTCGAACTACTTATACTTGTTGTCGATTGGTGCACCCTTGATTTTGGGAGTGTTGTTTCACGGTGTTGCGGGCGCTGCGGCGTTGCGTTCTCACCAGTCCAGATCAGGCGAACGGTAGTATCACTACCTTGGGTATAGCCTCATGTGCCTTGTCATACGTGTATTCCATTTATGCGCGACCACTACGAATTTGTTTTGTACCTTGAGTATATGGATTGCCCTCTGGTGACTTCCGGTTTTGGGGAAACTACGGTCTTGTATATGCTTTTGGGAATAAAAATGTGTTAAGGGTGGAATGGGCCATGACTTAACGCTATTTTGATATCTTATTATTACTGATAGACATTATCTACTTATCGTACATTACTACATAGTAGATAGTTTAACGGATCCTTAAAGGATGGTTATTCCAAACATCCTTTGAGTTACTTGTATTTCAATTGCTATTTCACTTGAGTTGGATTTATTAATATAAGAATGTTAATCCTGACTCGAGTGTCTTGTGTTTTTGCTTTACGCTCGGGTCAGACTGAGTGTACCAGTATTCGAGACTCACCTTTGGAGTTGGAGCTTTGCTTGAAGATCCAGCCATCTATTCTGCTTTCAGTATTCGATGATTCCAGTGATGTATTCTGATTTGTATCTGATGTATCGTATTACTCTTCTGTTGTAAACTCTTATGTATTTTATATATTCATATAGTAGCTTCATGAACTACTATCTCTTTTATTTCCGCTGCACTTATTACTCTGTGTCTGTGATCTGTTATTATTTTATTTACTGTATATGTTCAGTTTTGCCAAATTTAAATTAACAACGCGGTATTTTGAGCAATTCAACTCCGGCATGTGTGTCTGCCTATGCACTTGGAGGGTGCAGCATGATAGGGGGTTCTCGCATTTGGTTTGGTAGCGAGCGGGTGACTCTTACTCCTACATGTCCCTGCGGGGTTGGTGCAGTCGAGAGGCTGGCCGTAAAGGCAGAACACAGGTACTGCTGTATGCTACGGTGGGCGTTACCCCACTGACGCGGTCGTTACAGTTGGTATCAGAGCTTTGGTAGCTCTAGGCAAAACTCAACATATAGGGTAAATGTATTTACAGAATCACTCTCATTCGAGTTTCAATCTTTTCCTTTGACTCAATTCCTTTGAATTTTGGAACGTTCCCCTCGGTTCCGAAATTCATTCATGTCCTTCACTATTCATCTTCTTTCAATTCTGGAGCACCCCATTACTCCATTTTGAATGATATCTATAATAGATCGGCGGTCTTGCCAACCTTCGAATGATTCGTAAAGGAGCAAAACTCCTTTACAATAGACATCGATTTACCGGAGATTTCTGTATCCTCGGTTTACGATGCTATCTATTCCCTGCTATACCTGAATTCCATCTCTTGAGATCGAGTGTTGTTTTACCTCGGAATTCTACACCGATCTCATTCTTGAAGGCACGGTCGATCCGGTTAAGGTTGCCTGCGATTTATATAAACTTATCAATCTTCCTACTTTGCTATTAATCATCATATCTTGTTTCGAACTTATCTTCGAATCAAATTTCTCTTTGATTTAAGTCCATTAAATTTGAAACCCTACCCTTATTTTGAAAATTCATTCCTGTATCGTCGAGCAAAGAAATGTATTTGTAAATTAATATTTAAAACGTTTTAAAATATATTGTGTTGTTTGAGTTGTTGATGTTGATTTGGGTTTCCGATCGATTCGTCTGATCAACGCTATCGATAGGATTTCCAAAACACTTGAACATAGCAAACTGACACAATATTATTTTCAAATTTGGAAAATGAAATAAATTTGTTTGATTATATTGTGAAAATATAAGTAAAATTTTCTGGAATTTAATAGGTTAATTAAATTGTTTGTTTGAAATGATAATATTTGATTATCATTTATTGTTCTAAATGAATTTATAAATATGATTTATAAATTGATTTGGAATTTGAAATGAATTTAATTCAGAAATTTGAGAATTTAGTTTCCAGTGATTTAGAACTTTGGCTTTAAATTTTTAAAGTATATATTATTGAAATTATTTTCGAACAGAAATCGGTTTCAAAGAATTTTTAAAATGTTGAAATCAGTGCTCTTCTCTTTGTCGTTGGAAAATAATTTCGGTGATGGCGGCCACATCATCGACATTCATTTTCGTGTTTCGAAGTGGAGAAACCATTCTGTAGCTTTGCTACGGTTTTGTTTTGAAAAAAAAATTTATTTTGATTTGAATTTCTTCAGTATATTTGATTTACCTATATATAGGTATCTTATTTTAAAATTTAATTTGATTTGATATAAATATATTATATATACCTCTAAATTGTTTAAAGTTAATCGGAAATCTAATTCTTAAATTTTGTTAAAGGATGATTTAATTATAAATAAAACCAAAATTTGGAATAAATATTTAAACTTGAATAATTGAATTGGGAAATTTTATTTGTATATTGTTCAACTGCATTCTAATACAACTTACCTAAATCATTCAGAAGTTGAATATGTAATTGGATAATATATAATATAAACTGAATTTATAAATAAGATTTGAGTGGTTATAATAAATGTTATACACTTAAATTTTAATTATAAAATGTTAATAGAGATAAATAGAATAATGAGATAATTGAAAAATAAAATTTGTTTTGAAAGAATTAATAAATTGAAATTTGATCAACTTATGAAAATACCTTGAATTTGAAAGCAATTAATAAATATAAATTAATTTAAATCGAAACTTTTATGGTTTAAATTAATTTATACGGGTTAAAGATATGTGATAAAATATATTAAGTAGAATAAATTTAACAATAATTTGGAATAAAGAAGAATTTAAATTGCTGAGAAAAATATGATTATAATAAAAGATTATTCAAATTTATGGTTTTAGAAATTGTAAATTTAGGATAATTGGATAGTAAGATAACGAATTTAGAAATAGTTAATATTGATTTTAGTGAAATCAATTAATTTAAATATATATGATTAAATCAATTATTGAATATCAATTAATTAAAATTTGAATTTATATGGTTTAGATTAATTGTTATTCAAATCTGTTTTTCTTTCTGGTTGTTTCTATTCTCCTACCTCGTTCCTTTTCGGGGACGAAAAGTTTTGAGTGGGGGAGAGTGTAACGACCCGTAAATTTCAACTGTTTAATAACGTAATTAGTTGAAATTTTGTGAAATTGTAAACGATAAAATTATGAAATATAAATTTGATATTTGGAATGCGTCTAGTTAAACATAGCAACTGGTAAATTTTCGTCCGAAAATATGAAAGTTTATTTCGCGCGTAAATTCACTTCAATTTAATCAGTTAAAAAGCGATGAAAATAAAATGTTTTCGAAACCTAAATATTTTTAGATAGAAAAATTCTAAACCATCTTCTGAGCAAGATGTCAGTTTGTCGTCTTTCAAAATTTGGACATCTATTGCTCCGTCGTTCTTATTTTCTGCAAAATAGCAGTATTCTGGTACCGATATCGATTTTTATCGGATGATCGAACCACTGATATATGCATACCGTTTTGATCGTCTCGTCGTGCTGATCTCTGCGGTATATTCATTCGTGCGGTTTGAAGCTCGGAACACGACGAAATCGGTGAACCGATCACTCGTATCGGTTTCGCATTCGGGACTTTTGGTTCTTTGTCTTTTCTGTTACTCACTTGAAATCAAAGAGCATAATAATTTCAGTCATTGGCTTTTAAAATTCCCATATGTTACCTTGGGACCTTTGCTTTTCTATTTCAAATTCATTAACGTTGGTTCATTTGCTTTGAAAATAAGAGAAACCGATACACATTTTTGTTCGTTCTTATTTCTCTCTCCCCAACTTTTAATTGCCAAGTTGTGACAGGCTACAAATTTTCTCCCCTCCTCATGTACGCCTTCTTCCTCCTCCATACCTCACTTTTCTTCCACCCAAACTCACAAACCAAACGTGGCTTCTTCCTCCACTCTTTCACCTCCTCCCTAAAACTCACGACCACCACCTTCGTTGCTTCACCGGCCTCCTCTTAGAGTCCAAAACCATCGCCTGCCGAGATCCGCCTTATTCCCCTTCGTACCATCACCTATGCCGAACCCCACCTCTCTTCACCACACAGTCTCCATCCAAACACCACACATCACCAGAACCTGGGCCTTTCCTCCACTTTCCACCACCTGTCATTCACACCCCAGCACCGCCTTGCCTTTCCATCACAAACCCATCCACATATGGCCATCAAACGCGCCTCCGAGCTGCAGCCTGCGTCAGCCTCAACACCCTGACTCCGAGCCCTTCACGTGAACAGCAGTTCAACCCACACCATAGCTCCAACATCCTCACCACCGCACATGCCTCCTCCCTTTTCCAGCATCATCTCTTGTATATGAAGGTATATACATATTCGAACTGTTTGTATAATGATGTTGTGTTTTTATAAGTCCTGTTTTCTGTAGTTTTACGTATAGCATATATATAAGTTATATATATTTTCTTCTTCTCTGTTATGTATACTCGAGTTCTGTTTCTATAGATTTTAAGTTAAGCTAGTCTATATATATAGCTGTATAGGTATGTATATGGTATAGTATATCTAGTTTCATATATTTATAGTCTGCTTATTTTTTTTATTTGAAGCATAGTTGCAGTGATATATATGTATTATAAAGTTCTATCTGTAAATGTTTATACATATAATGTTGTACATGACTAAATATATCGCATATATGTTAATATATATATATATTTGTTAGTTTTAAATATATAGTTATATGTTATAAAGTATATATATAATGTTTTATGCGATCTGGGGAGGTTTAAAGGGAATATGAAGTAATGTCAGTAATACATATGTTAGTATTTGTATTTTGTAACTATTTTCGACAGTGGGTCACAGAAGTATATATATATATATATAAATTAGTGATATATAGTATACGTGAGTTCTATAGTGATTGCATGTATATTTTGGTAGGAGATAAGTGTGTTCAAAGATTTATGATTTTAAAGATTTTATAGTATGCATTTGGTTTCTGAATATATATTTTATTTTAGAAGTGTTAAAGTTAAAAATATCGATTTGAAAATTATATATATAAAAAATTTTATTTTAATGTATATGAGTTTGTTTATGTTTATATACTTATTTATATGGAGATAAGTATACATAAGTTTGGGTTTTATTTAAATGGACTTAGATTTTTTTTTTTGGTGTTTAGATTTAGTATTTATTATACATATTATTTTCAAATAAATATTGGTTCAAGAAAATATAAACTAAAATATATTTCTTGTCGGTCTATATCAAGCAGTTTCTGATCTATTTTCATCGATCTCTATTTATCAGCTCTGTTCGTCCAATTCATGCCCATCCCACTTTGCTTTGGAATTCGTAGCTCATTTCTTTGTCGAATCTCTCTAGCCTCGAAAGGTGAGCACTCACTCACGATTAACGTTCTTTTATTTATTAAATTTGATTTCAATTGAAACGACAATTGAAATATGCTGCTACACTGTTATATATGCTATTACCTGTATCAGTTCATCTGACACCATTATTTGTTAATTATTTATGCGATGATAATCCTGTTTGATTGATAATTGATTTGATTGTTTGTTGTTTATATTGGATGTTAAATTGAAATGTATAAAGTGATAAATATTATGCAAGTAAATTTGACGTAGGATAATTGAAATTTAAATCGACATATATGTTGAATTTGATTAGTTGAATATGACCCCTTTTAATTGTTAAATTAATTGACATGAAAAATAGTGATAATTACACTTTGAACCATTGAACGTATGTTGGATTGATTGTTGTAGTGTAAAAATTGTAATAGATGATAAGTGAAAAACCGTAATGTAATAATCTTTAATCTACATGAAATGATAGTGTAGATTCTAGAAATAATTATATTAATTCGTACAAATAACAATGCGAATTAATACGGTTATTTCGGGATTATTTGAATTGATTATTGGATTGTTATTGATAGTTGTTATTGCTTGTTTATTTACTTTGACACCATCCCAGTTATCACACTGCAAGTTCCCTTTGCTATGCTTTAATTTTTGAATTGAATTGGAATCGGGTTGAAATGATAAATACCCAAATTGAACTTTGACCTAGGATAGAAAATTAAATATAAAACCCGATTGGTCAATAATTTGATTTAAAAAATAAACGAAGATTTTATTTGAATAAATAATATGGTTTTGAAATGAAGTTGAAATTGAATTTTAATGAAAGGAAAATGTTAATATTTGATAATCTGAAACAAAATATTAAAAATGAAATTGATAAAAGAATGTTGTTTAATTTGAGAAATGATTGAATTAAGTTTGAAATGATTTAATAATTAAGTTTGAAATTATTAAACTTTGAAATGATTTAATAATTAAGTTTGAAATTATAATTAAGTTTGAAATTATTAAACTTTGAAAATTACTTAATAATTAAGTTTTGAATTATTTAATAATTAAATGAGATTGAATTATTTAATGATCAAATTGAATGGAATTCTTTAATAAGAAAAATTGAACTTTTGAATAAGTGAATTTACTTCGTAAATAATTGAAATTGATTTTCTTTATTAATTAAGTTTTGGAAAATTATTTAAGTAAGTAAATAAGTGAAATTGAATTTCTTTAACAAGAAATAAAATGTGATTTATTGAAATTAATGTAAGACTTGGAAATTAAAAGAATTGATTTGATGAATTTAATTTAATTTAAAATTGTAAGTTTTGATTTAATGAAGTTGAACTTAAGAAATTGGTTTAATGATTTGGAAATTTAATAGAATTGTTTTGAATGATAAAGTAACTTAACGAATATCGAATGAAATCGGTAAATGAGTTTAAATTGATTTGAATGTTAAATTAAGCTAAAATAAAATGATTTGGAATGAAACTTATTTACGAACTTGAATCAATATTTGAATTGTTTTAAATAGAAATTGAAATTGAATTATAAGATTTTGAAATGGTAATTTGGAAGTTTGGAACGTAAATTATGGAAATTGATTTGGAAAGACAAATGAATTGTTGGTTTACGAATTCTATTTGAAATTGAATTGATTTGGTTTTGAAATAAATAAACGACCAATCGGTGTAATAATTACGGAAGTTATTAAAGAGACCGGAATTCGGTTATGGATATACTCTCCATCTAAACCGAAAACCACTTTAATAACTATACGCGGAGTGATGATCCAGAATGAAGTGGTTGGAATGATGTACGTGATGACTGAAGAAAGAGAACGATAATGGATAGCCTTGACACTTGTGTCAAATTGGAAATGACTAAAACAGGAGTTGTGCCGGGCCAATGGAGGATTGATACCTCAAGTGGACACACTTCTTCGAACTACTTATACTTGTTGTCGATTGGTGCACCCTTGATTTTGGGAGTGTTGTTTCACGGTGTTGCGGGCGCTGCGGCGTTGCGTTCTCACCAGTCCGGATCAGGCGAACGGTAGTATCACTACCTTGGGTATAGCCTCATGTGCCTTGTCATACGTGTATTCCATTTATGCGCGACCACTACGAATTTGTTTTGTACCTTGAGTATATGGATTGCCCTCTGGTGACTTCCGATTTTGGGCAAACTACGGTCTTGTATATGCTTTTGGGAATAAAAATGTGTTAAGGGTGGAATGGGCCATGACTTAACGCTATTTTGATATCTTATTATTACTGATAGACATTATCTACTTATCGTACATTACTACATAGTAGATAGTTTAACGGATCCTTAAAGGATGGTTATTCCAAACATCCTTTGAGTTACTTGTATTTCAATTGCTATTTCACTTGAGTTGGATTTATTAATATAAGAATGTTAATCCTGACTCGAGTGTCTTGTGTTTTTGCTTTACGCTCGGGTCAGACTGAGTGTACCAGTATTCGAGACTCACCTTTGGAGTTGGAGCTTTTCTTGAAGATCCAGCCATCTATTCTGCTTTCAGTATTCGATGATTCCAGTGATGTATTCTGATTTGTATCTGATGTATCATATTACTCTTCTGTTGTAAACTCTTATGTATTTTATATATTCATATAGTAGCTTCATGAACTACTATCTCTTTTATTTCCGCTGCACTTATTACTCTGTGTATGTGATCTGTTATTATTTTATTTACTGTATATGTTCAGTTTTGCCAAATTTAAATTAACAACGCGGTATTTTGAGAAATTCAACTCCGGCATGAGTGTCTACCTATACACTTATAATGGATGCGAATGGTCCAAAATGGCGGGTCGTTACAATATCGAGCTTTACTACGATTATGATTTTAAGATCCGACCTCGTTAAGGTTCTCCATCCCCTTAACGCTATTTTCTATATGATTATACTTTACTTATTAGACATTATTATAATAGTGAATATTACTACATAGTAGATATTTTAACGGATACTTAGAGGATGGGCGGTCCCAAGCATCTTCTAAGTTACTTGTACCTTTACTACAGTTCACTTGAGTTGGTTTACATTGTATAAGTATGTATGTCCTGACTCGAGTGTTTATGTTTTATTTTTACGCTCGGGTCAGCCTGAGTATCAGTTGGACTTCATCTTCATGGAGCTAGGACTACTGGAGATCATCTTTATCAAGCTGCTATCTGTTTTTGCTATTTAGTCTTTTATTTTTAGCTCATGTAATTGAGACAAATGAATTTGGGATTTTCTATGGTTGTTCAAACTGTATTGGTTTTAGACTATGTAATTTGTACTTGTTTTGAGACTATGTATTCTAGTGGCTTCATGAACCACTAGGGTTATTTTTAAATTCCGCTGCGAGTTATTCTGATATTTCTGTGTCTGTGATTCTGTGAATGATTTTATTTGCTCCAAATTTCATTACAATCTGTTATTTTGCATTATTCAAGTCTGACATGTGTGGATTATTGTCGATTTGAATGGTCCAAAATACCGGGTGGTTACATTTGGTATCAGAGCCAAGTTTTAGGCAAACCTTAGCCTATGGAGCAAAAACTCATTAGAGATAGGGTAGAAATACCCTAGAATGAGTGAAATCAAACTCAGAATCATTTCTTTGTGAGTGAACGTATTTTTAAAGTATAAAATGATTTTTAAATGATTTTTGAAAGAATTTTCAAAGATTATTTTGATATAAGATTTTCTTGTTTTAAAAGCAAATTTTTCTAAACTTCCTTCTTTCCGTATCTACCTTGTTAGAAATTTTGTTATTAGGATATTCATCCAAGTGAGCTTATCGTGTCTTATCTTAGCTTGTCTTTGTCTTCTCTGTACTTTTGTCCTAAATTCATTCTTGATATTTCCAGGATGAATCGTGGAAATGCTAGAGGTAGGGGTCGTGGTACTGCCCCAGCTCCTCCACCTGTTGCACTTGTTAGGTTTACTGTTCTATGCAAGGAATTCTCTCAGCTCGGTGGTACTAAGTTCACCGGTTCAGAGAGTATTATCGAAGCCCAGCAATAGCTACGGAGTTTGGAGAGAATATTTACTGGTCTTGAGATCACTGATGCCCAGAAGCGTCAGTTAGCAGCATGGCAGCTGCAAGAGTCAGCCTTAGATTGGTGGGAGTCGGTTACGGCTCACACTAACGAAGGTGATCTTTCGTGGGAACAGTTCAGGTATCCTTTGTGTCATCTTGAATTTTTCCCATTTCCTTTTTCTTTTGAATCTATCTTAAGTTCGGTTTCTGTATCTTCTTTCCAGGGAGGCTTTTGTGGCAAAATGGATGCCCGAAGCCGGGAAATCTCAGCTTTATCGTGAATTCATGGATCTTAAGCAGGGTACCATGTCTTTTTCAGAGTATGAGCGGAAGTTCAATGAACTTTCCAAATTTGGTCCTGGTCTTATCGACACTCATCTAAAGAAAAATGAGAAGTTCATTGCTGGAGCTCGCCCAGAGTTCTACGACCGTCTTATTTCACATGTTGATGGCACTTTTACTGAGCTCATGGATATGGCTATTCGCTATGAGAACCCTACTTCCAAGGGTCCTGCCGCTTCTGGTGCTCATGTCTCATAGTCTTCCTCTGCAAATTCCAAGAAAAGAAAGCCCAACTTCCACCAGCAGAAGAAAAATTGGCTCAAACATCCGGGCTTAGGATCTTCGGCATCTGCTCCTTCCCAGAGACACCCTATTGATCTATCCATCATTACCTGCTTCAAATGTGATCAGAAGGGACATTATGCTAATAGTTGTCCTACTTTGGTTGGTGCTGCTGTTCCCCCACCTCAGGTTACCAGGAACAATCTTTGTCATGTTTGTCTTCAGCCAGGTCATTTTAGGAATGACTGTCCTTTATATCAGAAGGGAAAGCCATCTGGTGTATTTGCTGTCACATCTGCTTCATCACCTGCTGCACCTACTCCTGCTCCTAGCAATGATCAAGGTACTCTTCAGGGCACCTTTACTTTATTTCAGCATCCTGTTCGTGTTTTATTTGATACTGGAGCTTCGCATAGTTTTATTTCTGATGATTTGTGTAATAAGTTTGAACATCTCCTTTCTCCTGAGTATGCTTCTGTTCCTCTATGTGTTTCAAATGCTATTGGTGGTCCCGCAAATCTTGATAAGATTTGTAAGCAAGTGAGACTCTTCTATTCTAGTCATAAATTTTCTGGAGATTTCTATGTTCTTGGTTTCGATGCTTTTAATTTGTTGCTTGGAAGTGATTGGCTTAACGGGCATGATGCCCGTATCTCTTGTAAATCCCGAATTGTTTCTCTTAAGGATGATCGGGGTAATTCTTTGGTTATTCAGGGTCGTATGCCTCATGATTATGCTGGTAGCTTTATCTTTTCTCTAGATGCTTCTACTGATGATCTTCAATCGACTCGTGTAGTCAATCTCTACCCTGATGTATTTGGTGAAGTTACTGCTTTACCTCCTAAGCGAGAAATTGATTTCCGCATTGATCTTATTCCTGGAGCTCGACCTGTAGTTCTTCCTTCTAGAAGAATGGCACCCCGCGAGAAGGTAGAGTTAGGGAAGCAAATTGAGGACCTGTCTTCCAAGGGTCTGATTAGACCTAGCTATTCTGAATGGGGAGCTGCGGTGGTTTTCATCACCAAGTCCGACGGTTCTCTCCGGATGTGTGTTGATTATAGGGAGTTGAACAAGCTCACTATGAAAAATAGATATCCAATGCCTCGCATCAATGACATGTTTGATCAGCTTTATGGTGCTACTATTTTCTCTCAGCTTGATCTTGCCACAGGTTTTCACCAACTCGGAGTTGCCGAGGAAAGTATTCCCAAGACTGCTTTCCGTACTGAGAATGGATTCTTTGAATGGTTATTTATGCCTTTTGGTTTGACTAATGCTCCTGCTTTCTTTGTTGACTTGATGAATCGTGTTTTTCGTGATGTGCTTAATAAATTTGTTCTAGTCTTTGTTGATGATATTCTCATTTTCTCTAAGTCTGAAGTAGAACATGAGTAACATTTGAAATCTGTTCTTGAGACTCTTCGAAATCATCAGTTAAAGGCTAAATATTCCAAATACCATTTCTGGAAGGATGAAGTCCGATTCCTCGGGCATATTGTTTCTGGTAATGGAGTTTCAGTCGATCCAGTCAAAATCGCTGCGATCAATGTAAGTCTCTCTTCCTTCTCTTTCCTTGTTTCATTCAATTTATTCTATCTTTCCTATTATCCTTCTTTTTCCCTATTCTATGCAGGATTGGGAAACTCCTAAGACTCCTACTATTTTTTCCTTATTTTTCCCTATTCCTTGTTTCATTCAATATATACTATTTTTAATATCTAAACTGTTAGAGGAAACTGTTATGATTTTCAAAGTTATGAATTTCAAAGTATTATGATTTCCAAAGTCTTATTATTTCAAATTGTTTTGGTTTCAAAAGTATTTTATCTTTGAAAGTACTATGATTTTGGAAGTGAATATTTTTGAAATGGAAATGATAACGTATTGATATGTTTTGAAATGGAAATGATATTTTGCTTTTGAAGTATACATTATTTTGAAATGACTGCAGTGTTATAATAACGATTGGTTGTTAAAGAGACTGGGATCAGATATGGGCATACTCTCTGTCGATACAGAAAACCACTTTAACAACTTTGTATGCGGTGGAGATTCCAGAATGAAGTAGGATGGTGGCGACGATCCTTTTGAGGTATATACATGAACCCGACTCCCGTGAGTTATCATAAAGTGGTTAAAATAGGAGCGATCGATGGCCAATGAGGTAGCACCTCTGATCGGACTCATTTCTTCGATACTATTCTATTACTTTGCGATTGATTTGATGGCCATCCTTGATTTTTTGATTCGGGAGTGTGTTTCGAGGTGGGCCGTAGTGGCTGCTATGCGTTTCCACCAGCCCGGATGCGTAATTGGTATATCTACCCTGGCATTGCCTAGTTTTTCTGTGTCACCTACCATATCGAGCTTTACTACGAGTTTGGATTTGTGCCGTAGCCTGTGGAGTATTGAGGGTAGCTCTCGATCTGGGGGTATGCTAATACTGGGTAGACTACTGGGACTATTATGTGTTAAGGTGGAAAATGTAAAGCCTTAACGCTATTTAAAAGTAAGTTTATTTTATTATTAGACATTATTATAATAGCAAATATTACTACATAGTAGATAGTTTAACGGATCCTTAGAGGATGGTTATCCCTAACATCCTTTAAGTTACTGTATTTTAGTTGATATTTCACTTGAGTTGGATTTATTGATATAAGAATGTTAATCCTGACTCAAGTGTTTTTGGGTTTTGCTTTACGCTCGGGTCAAACTAAGTGATACAGTATTTGAGACTCACCTTTGGAGTTGGAGCTTCGCTTGGAGATCCAGCTATCTATCTAGCTTTCAGTTATTCAGTTGATTCCAGTGATGTATTCAGATTTTATATTTGACTCTTGTATTGAGACATCTATGTATTCGAGACTCCTGATGTATCTTGTTTAACTATGTTATATATATATAGTAGCTTCATGAACTACTATTCTTTTATTTCCGCTACATTATTGTTATACTACTCTATGTCTGTGATTATTTATGCACTGTGTAACAACACTATATTTTGTAATTATTTTAAATTGAATTCCTGATTTAAAACTTTATTTTATTTATTAATGGATAAATTTTGTTATTTTAAATATAAATTTTGATTTTTATGTGAATTATAATTCCAAACATGAATAAATAGAGTATTTTCATGAAATGTGAATTTTTGTCAATGTGGTCAAACTTTGACTTTTAATTTAAAAATTTAAAAGTTTGAATTTTTTAATTTTATCTTTTATTATGAAAGTAAATAAAATTTCAAGTATACTGCTTTTCGTTTCGTTGAAATCTGATTAATATTGTGAAAGTTATGCCTTTTACACTATTGGATGTAATTTGTTGTATTTAACAAAATTGTTATTTTAATTTTATATAAATAATATTTTGTTGTCATGACATGTTCTAATTTATGTTTACATGGGTATCATGATGTTATGTATATATATATTTTAGTTTTAAAACATTTTAAAAAGTGTAATTGAAATTTCCTAATGTCAGTTGTATTTTGTTTACAATTTTTAATTTCTAGTTTCAATTAATTAAAGTAATTCTTTATTTATTTTTCTATTTTCTTAAAACCTTATTTTATTTTCATTTCCACTTTATTTTGTTCAGCATTTATTTTATTTACTTGACTTTTTATTTGTTTAGAATTGTTGTTATAATTTTCCAAAAGTTAATTGCATTTTGTTTGAAATTTTAAGTCTAGTTCAATATATATGTTATTGCTTTAAAAGGATATCTTTAAAAGGTATTTATTTAACATTATTGTATTTATTGGTTTGTGAAAGCTTCTTGTATACACCTTTCTTTATTATATAGGAAACGTATCAATTAAGATACGTTACCTGTTTTAATTAGGCATACGTTACGTTTGATTTTGCCTTTATATTTCCACCCCTTTATTTCCTACCATAACTTCTCCAATTTTGGCCTTTCCTTTCTTATTTGTTGCCATGACTTTTATTGATCTTTTCTCACATGAAAACACTTTCTCATTCACAAATTTACAGTCATCATTTCAGATCTGAAAAAAATAGGTAATGGCTTCTCTTCCTTTTCTACTTTTTCTTCTTCCTTTTTTGCATATTTTGGCCATGATTTCTTCATATATTTGCATGCTCTCCACTCTAGTTGCCTCGGCCATAACCTCCACCACCTCCTCCTCTTCACCATCCACCGAATATCACCTCTTCTTCCTCTGACCAGATATGGCAATACCTTTCCCATGACCAAAAACTCCACAAAAATGTTGCAAACTCCTTAAAACATGCCTAACTGAGCCTAGTCTTCATCACCATCACCTTAGATTGCCTTGGCCACCTCCCCATGCTCCACTACCACATGATATGACCATTTACTCTCAGCTTTACCTCTGTCCAGAGCTGTAGCATGAATGGCTGAGCCCATAGACCCATGTAGCAGAGCCAATGTGATGAACCGAAACCTTCCTCTTATGCTTGCCCCTTTGTATTCTTGTTATGTAACCTTTACCACTTCCTATTCCATGTAGCTGTCACGATCCTGAAATCCAGCGTTCGGAAATTAACATCAAATACCTCACTTGTATTTGACTGCCAGAGATTCAAACGTCGAACTTCAGTTCGGTGGAGCATATAACAACATTAGATGAATATAAACAGCGGAAACAAAATGAATATCATTCATTACATCACAGATACAACATCATCATAATGTCCATTACTACATCAGAGTATCATAATACATATGTCACAACTCCAAATAGAACATCATAATAGAACAACAAGTGATCATATACCAAAAAGTCTTCAGAGAAATAGAGTGATAGCGAATATCCAAAACTAAGCACCTTGAGATCCCAAAAGGTTTCAAAATATCTCCAAGTCAAAAGCTTCCAAAAACCAATAGCCACCAAAACCAAAAGACTTCAAAGTCCAGCTAGCATCAAAACACAGAAACCTGCTACTAGGCTGCCCGTGTGGAAATTATGGGCACCTAGAGTTTAGAAAGGAAACAATAAACTCTGGGTCAGTCATGGCATTGGTATGAGTAAACAAAAACAGTTGTTTGTGTAAAAACAGTTTATAATAGAAATTCGACATGCTTTTGAAAAATGAAACTACTATAAGACCACCCACCACACACACAATGCAATCGCAGACTTGGAGGAGATTTCTTCTTATGATAGTCAAATATGCTTAATACGAGAAACTCTTTTGATATTATTACTAGTGCATAGTGTGAAAATCCTTTCAAAAATATAATATTAATCTTAGCCAGCATAGGTACCATTATACTATGCCTACTATAGCTGCCACCTAAGGTGACAGGTTATACAAATTGCAATCGTAAAGGGCTCGTATTGTTTCTTTGGATTTCCAATAAATGGTCAGGCTAAGGAACTTCCTACTGCCACATAGGTACGCCTCTGGAGGGATGTCCTGAGAACTAACTAGCTCTCTGCCAACACAAGGCCGGGTTACCTCTTACTAGGTAACTACTACATGAGTATGCCACCCCCGGTCGTTTGCGACCTTTATCCGAGGGCCCTCGATCACAAAGCAACAATCACACAGTAAATGAGATTGGAGCAACCACACAGGTAAAATATCTGGGCTCCATACCATGATACCAACTTTTTCCAGAAGGAAATGACATACCCTAAAGGGTGCGACCCTCATAACCTTGCCGCATCTTTCCCGTTTCGACCATTTCTGGGTCGTGAGGTTCGATGAGGTCTCGTCCAAAAAGCTACGATTTACACGAAATCCATGCTTTGATCAACAAATAATCAACAACACACAACAGCATTCAGCATGCCACACTAACAAATTGGGAGTATATCACTGATAACCTTCAACTACATAACCTCTGAGCTCGTATGTCTCGTAGCCTAAGACTCCTACTATTTTTCCTTATTTTCCCCTATTCCTTGTTTCATTCAATATATACTATTTTTAATATCTAAACTGTTAGAGGAAACTGTTATGATTTGCAAAGTTATGAATTTCAAAGTATTATGATTTCCAAAGTCTTATTATTTCAAAATGTTTTGGTTTCAAAAGTATTATATCTTTGAAAGTACTATGATTTTGGAAGTGAATATTTTTGAAATGGAAATGATAACGTATTGATATGTTTTGAAATGGAAATGATATTTTGCTTTTGAAGTATAAATTATTTTGAAATGACTGCAGTGTTATAATAACGATTGGTTGTTAAAGAGACTGGGATCAGATATGGGCATACTCTCTGTCGATACCGAAAACCACTTTAACAACTGTGTATGCGGTGGAGATTCCAGAATGAAGTAGGATGGTGGCGACGATCCTTTTGAGGTATATACGTGAACCCGACTCCCGTGAGTTATCATATAGTGGCTAAAATAGGAGCGATCGATGGGCCAATGAGGTAGCACCTCTGATCGGACTCATTTTTTCGATACTATTCTATTACTTTGCGATTGATTTGATGGCCATCCTTGATTTTGTGATTCGGGAGTTTGTTCCGAGGTGGGCGGTAGTGGCTGCTATGCGTTTCCACCAGCCCGGATGCGTAATTGGTATATCTACCCTGGCATTGCCTAGTTTTTCCATGTCACCTACCATATCGAGCTTTACTATGAGTTTGGATTTGTGTCGTAGCCTGTGGATTATTGAGGGTAGCTCTCGATCTGGGGGTATGCTAATACTGGGTAGACTACTGGGACTATTATGTGTTAAAGTGGAAAATTTAAAGCCTTAACGCTATTTAAAAGTAAGTTTATTTTATTATTAGACATTATTATAATAGAAAATATTACTACATAGTAGATAGTTTAACGGATCCTTAAAGGATGGTTATCCCTAACACCCTTTAAGTTATTGTATTTTAGTTGATATTTCACTTGAGTTGGATTTATTGATATAAGAATGTTAATCTTGACTCGAGTGTTTTTGTGTTTTGCTTTACACTCGGGTCCGACTAAGTGATACAGTATTTGAGACTCACCTTTGGAGTTGGAGCTTCGCTTGGAGATCCAGCTATCTATCTAGCTTTCAGTTATTCAGTTGATTCCAGTGATGTATTCATATTTTATATTTGACTCTTGTATTGAGACATCTATGTATTCGAGACTCCTGATGTATCTTGTTTAACTATGTTATATATATATATAGTAGCTTCATGAACTACTATTCTTTTGTTTCCGCTGCATTATTGTTATACTACTCTATGTCTGTGATTATTTATGTAGTGTGTAACAACACTATATTTTGTAATTATTTTAAATTGGATTTCCTGATTTAAAACTTTATTTTACTTATTAAAATGGATAAATTTTGTTATTTTAAATATAAATTTTGATTTTTATGTGAATTATAATTCCAAACATGAATAAATAGAGTATTTTCCTGAAATGTGAATTTTTGTCAATGTGGTCAAACTTTGATTTTTAATTTAAACATTTAAAAGTTTGAATTTTTGAATTTTATCTTTTATTAGGAAAGGAAATAAAATTTCAAGTATACTGCTATTCGTTTCGTTGAAATCTGATTAATATTGTGAAAGTTATGCCTTTTACACTATTAGATGTAATTTGTTGTATTTAACAAAATTGTTATTTTAATTTTATATAAATAATATTTTGTTGTCATGACATGTTCTAATTTATGTTTACATGGGTATCATGATGTTATGTATATATATATTTTAGTTTTAAAACATTTTAAAAAGTGTAATTGAAATTTCCTAATGTCAGTTGTATTTTGTTTACAATTTTTAATTTCTATTTCCAATTAATTAAAGTAATTCTTGATTTATTTTTCTATTTTCTTAAAACCTTATTTTATTTTCATTTCCACTTTATTTTGTTCAGCATTTATTTTATTTACTTGACTTTTTATTTGTTTAGAATTGTTGTTATAATTTTCCAAAAGTTAATTACATTTTGTTTGAAATTTTAAGTCTAGTTCAATATATATGTTATTGCTTTAAAAGGCATATCTTTAAAAGGTATTTATTTAACGTTATTGTATTTATTGGTTTGTGAAAGCTTCTTGTATATACCTTTCTTTATTATATAGGAAACGTATCAATTAAGATACGTTACCTGTTTTAATTAGGCATACGTTACGTTTGATTTTGCCTTTATATTTCCACCCCTTTATTTCCTACCATAACTTCTCCAATTTTGGCCGTTCCTTTCTTATTTGTTGTCGTGACTTTTATTGCTCTTTTCTCACGTGAAAACACTTTCTCATTCACAAATTTACAGTCATCATTTAAGATCTGAAAAAAATAGGTAATGGCTTCTCTTCCTTTTCTACTTTTTCTTCTTCCTTTTTGCATATTTTGGCCATGATTTCTTCATATATTTGCATGCTCTCCACTCTAGTTGCCTTGGCCATAGCCTCCACCACCTCCTCCTCTTCACCATCCACCACATATCACCTCCTCTTCCTCTGACCAGATCTGGCAATACCTTTCCCATGACCAAAAACTCCACAAAAATGTTGCAAACTCCTTAAAACATGCCTAACTGAGCCTAGTCTTCATCACCATCACCTTAGATTGCCTTGGCCACCTCCCCATGCTCCACTACCACCATGATATGACCATTTACCCTCAGCCTTACCTCTGTCTAGAGCTGTAGCATGAGTGGCTGAGCCCATAGACCCATGTAGCAGAGCCAATGTGATGAACCGAAACCTTCCTCTTATGCTTGCCCCTTTGTATTCTTGTTATGTAACCTCTACCATTTCCTCTTCCATGTAGCTGTCACGATCCTGAAATCCAGCGTTCGAAAATCAACATCAAATACCTCACTTGTATATGACTGCCAGAGATTCAAACGTCGAACTTCAGTTCGGTGGAGCATATAACAACATTAGATGAATATAAACAGCGGAAACAAAATGAATATTATTCATTACATCACAGATACAACATCATCATAATGTCCATTACTACATCAGAGTATCATAATACATATGTCACAACTCCAAATAGAACATCATAATAGAACAACAAGTGATCATATACCAAAAAGTCTTCAGAGAAATAGAGTGATAGCAAATATCCAAAACTAAGCACCTTGAGATCCCAAAAGGTTTCAAAATATCTCCAAGTCAAAAGCTTCCAAAAACCAATAGCCACCAAAACCAAAAGACTTCAAAGTCCAGCTAGCATCAAAACACGGAAACCTGCTACTAGGCTGCCCGTGTGGAAATTATGGGCACCCGGAGTTTAGAAAGGAAACAATAAACTCCGGATCAGTCATGGCACTGGTATGAGTAAACAAAAACAGTTGTTTGTGTAAAAACAGTTTATAATAGAAATTCGACATGCTTTTAAAAAATGAAACTACCATAAGACCACCCACCACACACATAATGCAATCGCGGACTTGGAGGAGATTTCTTCTTATGATAGTCAAATATGCTTAATACGAGAAACTCTTTTGATATTATTACTAGTGCATAGTGTGAAAATCCTTTCGAAAATATAATATTAATCTTAGCCAGCATAGGTACCATTATACTATGCCTACTATAGCTGCCACCTAAGGTGACAGGTTATACAAATTGCAATCGTAAAGGGCTCGTATTGTTTCTTTGGATTTCCAACGAATGGTCAGGCTAAGGAACTTCCTACTACCACAAGGGTACGCCTCTGGAGGGCGTCCTGAGAACTAACTAGCTCTCTGCCAACACAAGGCCGGGTTACCTCTTACTAGGTAACTACTACACGAGTATGCCACCCCCCGGTCGTTTGCGACCTTTATCCGAGGGCCCTCGATCACAAAGCAACAATCACACAGTAAATGAGATTGGAGCAACCACACAGGTAAAATATCTGGGCTCCATACCATGCTACCACCTTTTTCCAGAAGGAAATGACATACCCTAAAGGGCGCGACCCTCATAACCTTGCCGCATCTTTCCTGTTTCGACCATTTCCGGGTCGTGAGGTCCGATGAGGTCTCATCCAAAAAGCTACGCTTTACATGAAATCCATGCTTTGATCAACAAATAATCAACAACACACAACAACACTCAGCATGCCACACTAACAAATTGGGAGTATATCACTGATAACCTTCAACTACATAACCTCTGAGCTTGTATGTCTCAGAGAAGGGTGTTAAGCTAAGAGAATAAATTCTCCTCCACCAAACATAAATGTATTTGGAAGAAATCAGCTTTATATCTCAAATAGTAATGTCAGACATACGGCCATACAAGTTTGTTCCGGGTTCGAACAGAACCGAAGGCACTTCCAAAGAAGCCCTTGCAATCCGGGTATTCATAATCCCGATCGGACTTCCCATCACTTAGGGAATCTCTATACCGTAGCTACTTAGTGCAGAGACAATCGATAGGTTATCCTCTCGTTCTCGCAAACACTCGGTCTTCACACCGGTCTTCAAATGCTATCCATTTACGTCGTATCACTATTCGGAATGGGTTATATAACACAAAGGTCTTCTCCCGGATAATCCGAATAGTGAGCGCTTAATTTTAAAACACGTGGATGTATCAATCACAAAGATTCACATTCAGGGTTCGATGTGGGTTTCAGATAACTAACTGAAATTCGACTCCCTGTCGCATCGAAATTCAAATGTCGTTTTACGGGCAAAAGGGTTTTCACATAAAAACAAAAACAAATCACCAATCACAGTTCAGCACAAAGCAATTCATATCATATGGTATCACAATCACATATCAGAGACATCAATCAATACAAAGCATTCAATAAAAATAATTTATCTAAAATTAAGGTGGACTAATCATGTGATTATAATTAATTAATTGCATAATTATTTTCATTAATTATCTTTAACTGATGATTAATTATTCTTAATTTTAAATTGGTTAATTCTTAATTATTCATTAATCAATCCTTGATTATAAATTGATTAACCTTTTTAATTAATAATTGATTAACTTTAAATAATTATTCTTTAATTATTAAGTAATTATAAATCATTAATTATCTAATGATCATTAACAATATAAATTAACTTAACTTTTAAGTTAAATTTGATTAACTTCTTAATCATTTTGTTTAGTTTTTATTTAAAACAAACTCCCTCTTTATTACAACCCATTTAATTAATCACTGCTTAACCACCCTTTAAATCAATTAATTAAATCTTAATTACTTAATTAATTACTCCTTAATTATTAATTAATGACCTTAATTATTAATTTATAAAACTTAATTACAATTTAATTAATTCTTAATTATTAGTTAATTAATCCTTAATTTTTTTAATTAATTAATCTTTAATTATAATTTAATTTATCATTAATTACTAAATTAATTAACCCTTAATTATAATTTAATTAATCTTAAACATTATTAAATTAAACTAATTAATTACTCTTGATTACCTTATTTAATTAATTAGTTATTAATTATCAAAATATTAATTAACTTTAAAGTAAATATGTTATTGATTTAAAAAAACAGTTTTAAAACCTGCTTCGGGTTCTACCCGAGTCCCTCCCGAGTCAACCCCCGAAAAATCACCTTCTCCCTTTATATTTATAAAACTTGTTAAAAATTTTAAAACTGAAACATGACTTCATTCACGTTCTACTCGAAGACGATCCCGAGCCACCTGCCCTTATCCCTGAGTGTCCCTTCGAGTCAACTATCTACCCAAACCCACTTACACCACTGACACCCTCGTGCACATGCACCAACGACCCAGGCGGTTCTGACCATCCACACTACCCTTGGCAAGTCGACCCCGACCCACTCTTCTGATTCTGACCACTCGAAGTTCTCCACCAACTCAGAATCGACATCGAGATAACTCAAACCAACTGAAACCAGAAACCTTCAACTAAAACCTCCTCGAATTCAAGACGCCGACCACCAGCGACCACGCACCTTCGCCCAAAGGTTCACCGACTAACCCTTCAACCTTTCCCCCCAGTCCGATGAACTCCGATCCACCAGAGGCGCCGTAGCAACCCAGTTCCAGACATCGACCCATTTAGGTTTTAAACCCTACTCCGATCAATCATCGCCGCCATGGTGGATGATAAATTCACTTAGCATTTTTCTCAGGCTCGCCTAACTTCCCTCTACCTCCAGTCAAAACCCCGACCACCTCGAGTACCACGATCACCAGAAAAACCCCAAAGTTCAATTTCTGGTTATCTTCGAATAACTCACATGATACAACACCATAAAACATGATTTTCTTTTTAAAAATCATATTTTTCAAAGTCGATTCAAGTTATATACTTGAATAAACTTTTTATAATATTTGATTTTAACATGGTTTAAAATTCTTACTGTAATATCTTGATTTCCATAGATATTCAGACTTATTTAAACTTAAATACATTTTAAAATCTTAATATATGTTCAAACAAACATATTTTGTTTGAAAACAAAAGTCTATCAGAGAATGGATGAAAAGATTTTGAATTTTGATCTAAATTTAAAACTCTATAACTATGAAACAAAGATATACACAGTACACAGACATACACACTTCAACATATTCATATACACAGTAATTACACTTATATGTACACATGCAAGGCATAATTCATTTCAGCCATCACATGCAATAGATTTTAATTTCCTTAAGCTTTTTAATAAAAATGTTTACTCACCTGAAATACATTTGAAACAGAGAACAAAACTTGCTTTTGAGAACTGCTAGCTGAAACCCCTTTGATCTTCTTTATCTCCTTGCTTGTTTAATTGAATTGTTGTTTTATAATAGTTGTTGATCTGGTTTAGTTTTTCAGGTTTGCTATTTATTTTTTTATAATACCCAGTTTTCACGAAATTTAACAAGAAGGTGATATATGAAAGAATGTGTGTACAAGCTACTGTACAAGCTAGTACAAGATTTTTTTTCATTTGGTCAGAGAGATTTTTCTCAATTGTAGGCTGATATAACCCTACCTTGTGTACTAAGGAGGCTGGCATTAATTGCCATTGTCTTGTTCTTCTCATGTTTATCCTTTTTAATTTGTTCAAAGATATTTACTCTTGTTCAAGTGTACATACTTAACTTCATTTGTTTCTACGAACATATTTCTTTCTTTTGTCTTATGCTTTGTAATATAAATGAAGTTCAAATTTACATGATATTAGAATTTATCTATGTGTTTATTATTTTGTTTTATAATTTATCTTATATATTTGTATTTTATTTTACTCCCTATATTTATTCCCATTTTTAACTTAAAATTTTAATTCAATATATATATATATACAAAAATTCAAATTTACGCATATATGCATATATACATATATATGTTTACATATATGTGAGATTTAAATTCAAATGATTTAAACTCAAAAGAAATTGAAAATTTAATCCTATAAATTCAAACATATTTTTATTTGTTTTGAAAATTTCCAATTGAATTCCCAAAGATTCAATTTAACTATCAGATTTAAATTAATAAAATTTGGGATGTTACAGATATCCCCCCTTAAGAAATTTTGTCCTCGAAATTTGAAAGAGAGAGAAAAACAAACAAAGAATATACGAATTTAGAAAAGGATAGAGAAATGGCTTACCAGTTTAAGCCGAGATATCCATTCTGCAATTGGGATATGATTTCTGCATGCTATCTTCAGTTTCCCAAGTGCAGTCCTTTGGATCGCCACTCCACTGTACTTTAACCAGTTTTACAATTTTGTTTCTCAAGTGCTTTTCATCACGATCTACAATCTTTATTGGTTCTCTTCTAACTGTTAAATTGGGAGTGATTTCGAGATCCTGCTGAGCAGCTTCTTCAATAATACAGTCTGGATCGTGCACATATTTTCGGAGATGAGAAATGTGAAACACATTATGCACGCCAGACAACCAGCTAGGCAGCTGCACTCGATAGGCTAAAGAACCAATCCTCTCTAGAATAGGAAAAGGACCAATATACCGTGGTGCTAGCTTACCGGTCTTTCCAAACCTTAACACACCTCGCATTGGAAATACTTTGAGAAAAACAGAGTCTCCAATCTGGAATTCCAAATCCCTCCTTCTGCGATCATAATAATTCTTCTAACGACTCTGAGCCGTTTTCAATTTCTTTCATATAAATTCAACTTTTTCAGTGGCTTCTTCAATCATATCTGGTACAAGGACGAGTCCATCACCCGCCTCGATCTAGCATGTAGGTGATCGACACGGACGACCATATAAAGCTTCAAAAGGAGCCATCTCTATACTAGCCTGATAGCTATTATTATATGAGAATTCGACCAGATGTAAATGGTCCTCCCAAGAACCACCAAAATCAAGTATACAAGCACGCAATAGGTCTTCTAAGATTCGATTAATTCTTTCAGTCTGCCCATCAGACTGTGGGTGATAAGCAGTGCTGAGGTTCAATTTCGTTCCCAATGCGTCTTGGAATGCCTCCCAAAATCTACTAGTGAAGATCGGATCAATATCGCTCACTATGCTGCTAGGAATACCGTGGAGACGGACAATTTCTTTCACATATAACGCGGCTAAGCTTGCTGCCGTGCGGGTAGATTTTACTGGCAAGAAGTGGGCTGTCTTAGTCAAGCGGGTAGATTTTGCTGCCAAATTGCTTCATTGCCTCTCCGAGAACGAGGCAACCCGTCGATGAAATCCATCGATACTTGGTCCCATTTCCACTTGGGTACTTCTAAAGGCTGAAGTAAACCCGCCATTTTCTTTTGATCGCTTTTAATTTGTTGGCAATTAGCACAGCGACTCACATATATAAATATGTCCCTTTTCATTGTCTTCCACCAGAAAGTTCTTTTGATATCTCTATACATCTTGTTAACTCCTGGATGGATGCAAAGTTTAGACTTGTGACATTCGTCCAAAACTTCACGTTTCAGCTCCGGAATATTTAGGACACAAATTCTTCCTTTCAATCTTATAACTTTATTGTCGTCGATTTCAAAACTAGTATTTTCACCACGACGCATTTTCTCATAAATTTGATGAAGAAACTCATCTTCTTTTTGTTTGCTAACAATCTTCTCAAGAAGAGTAGGAGCAATGACAAGGTGAGCAAGAATAGCATGCTTCCTACTCAAGGCGTCGGCAACTACATTGGCCTTCCCGGGTGTATACAGAATATCCTGATAATAAGATGCCAGAAATTCTAACCAACGTTGTTGTCGCAGATTTAAATCTTTCTGGGTGAAGAGGTATTTCAAAGATTTGTGGTCGGTGAATAATTCAAAATTTTCACCTAAACAAGAAGGATTTATTTAGTATATATTAAGTTAAATTGAATTTTGAAATTTTCTTTTAGAAACCTGAAGAGGATTCTTACCCAGAAGATAATGTCGCCAGATCTTTAAGGCGAAAATAACAGCTAAAAGCTCCAAATCATGTGTTGGGTAGTTTCTCTCGTGCGGACGTAATTGTCTACTTGCGTAGGCAATTACCTTCCCATTTTGCATTAATACTGCACCTACCCCATCACCACAAGCGTCAGTATAAACAGATAAACCCTGATTCCCATTAATAATAGCGAGAACATGAGCGGTAGTTAATTTCTTCTTCAACTCCTGAAAAGCTTCGTCACATTTCAGAGTCCAATTGAATTTTGCATTCTTCATTGTTAGCTTAGTAAACGGACTAGCTATCTTAGAAAAGTCCTGAACAAACTTCCGGTAATAACCTGCTAAACCCAAAAAGCTTCGAACTTCTTTTGGTGTAGTGGGTTGTTTCCAGTCTAGAATAGATGAAATCTTGCTAGGATCAACAGAAATTCCTTCTTCATTAACAATATTGCCAAGAAATTTAACTTCTTTGACCCAAAAATGGCATTTAGAAAATTTGGCGAATAGGATATTTCTTCTTAATATCTCCAAAACAATCCTAAGATGTTCAGCATGCTCCTCTTCGGTTTTGGAATAAATCAGAATATCATCAATAAATACAAGCACAAATTCATTCAATACTTCCCGGAACACACGGGTCATAAGATCTACGAAGTATGCTGGAGCATTGGTTAGCCCGAAAGGCATGACTAACCATTCGTAGAACCTATTAGGACCCCTGAAGGCGGTCAAATGAACACAATCTTCGGCAATTCGTAATTGATGGAACCCATGAGCTAGATCCATCTTCGAAAAGAAACGAGCGCCGTGCAATTGATCAAACAGATCATCAATTCTAGGTAGAGGAAATTTATTCTTGAGAGTCTGCTTATTGAGATCGCGGTAGTCTACACACAATCTCAAAGATCCGTCCGATTTAGCAACAAACACGACAGCTGAACACCATTCAGAAACACTAGGACGAATTAATCCTTTGCTTAGCAAATCATCAGTTTTCTTGACTAGTTCAATTCTTTCTCGGGGTGCCATCCTGCGACTTGCATGAACGACAGGACGAGCATTTGGAACTAAGTCAATTCTGAATTCTATTTCTCGATGTGGAGGTAAGGATTTCACTTCTTCGAACACGTCTGGAAAATCTTTAACAATGGGTATGGACTCCATACTAGGCTCGGGATATCCCATGTTATACATCAACCCACTCTTTTAGGACTAGGGTCCTCACAAGAAATCTCAATGGAATCTCCAAATTTGGTTTTGATTGAAATCAATCGATTGTTACAATCCAATTTGGCTTCGTATTTGGTTAGCCAATCCATTCCGAGTAAGATTTTGAATTCATTAAAATCAAGGACAAAAAGACCAATAGGGAATTGGTAACAAGAATACGAGATAGGAACGTCTCTACATCAAAGACAAAGGTTCGCGGGGCCTCCAACTGGATTCTTTACGCAAATTGGCTCGTCGACAAAATCAGGTTCAAGGTTTAATTCATTTACAACTTGTTGAGAGATAAAACTATGTGTAGCACCAGTGTCAAACAAAATTCTAACAACTCTATCATAAATAGTAAGGTTACCTTCCAGAACTCCCTTCCCCTTTTCTACTTTAGAAGTTGTAGGTTTATTTTTGACTGTGTACACCTTTGCTGCCTGAGCTTGCTTCATTGTTGGGCAGTCTTTGATTTCATGTCCCAGCCTCTGACAGTAATAGCATTTCCTGGGTTTTTCTTGTACAGGTTGATTCACTTGTTTCTTAGGCTTCGTACAATTAGTTGAGTAATGCCCTTTTTCCAAACAATTAAAGAAAGTAACATTCTCTGCCGAGCTTCCTTGATTGCTCTTCTTCTTCTGCTTACCCTACCATGGTTTCTTGCCTCCAAACTTTCTCTTTTTCCAATTTGAATTGCTCGTATTTCCTCCCTCCTTCGGGACCTCTTGCATATCCAGAGTAGCATACCTATACCCCATATCAATAAGATCAGAAAAAGACTCTTTGACGTGGCCAGTCATCCTTTCGTGGAACTTCTTATTCATCCCACGAATGAACCTTTCATTTTTCTTTAGAGGCCTGTGCACCAATTCTGGACCGAAACGAGACAATTCATTGAATTTGTTTAGATACTCCTCAAATGACAAACTTCCTTGCTTCAAGTCCATAAATTCCTGGTACATTCGAGAAATACCAGCCGATGGCATATAGCGCTTCTAAAATACTTCTTTAAATCTCTCCCAAGTAAACTTGTCTTCTGGCTTATCTACAGTGGCTGTCTCCCACCATGCTAAGGCTTCTTCTTGAAGTTGCCAGGAAGCTATTAGTCGCATTTGATCATCTTCCAACTTAAGCCCTTTAAAAATTCTTTCACTCGATCTGATCCAAGCTTGGTCCTCAACAATAGACTCCTTTCCGGTGAACGGTTTACCACCAAGCCTCGATAAGCTCTTATACAAATCAGCCAGTTTCGGCTGATTCTGAGTAGGTATTGCTGCTTCTGCTGTTGGGGGAATTTGATTAGCTGTTGTGGCATTTCCTTGACCCCTAGCTCTTCCTCTTTGTCCGCTCATTCTTACTATCTGTAATTAGTAAGAAGACTTGATTTAAATATTCGGATGAGATATCTTAAGGAATACCAGCAGTTAAAAGAAATAGACTAGGAAAATTCAAGGTTTCGGTCTCTGGTTATACTCATTCTAGGGTATACTTTACCCTATGTCTAATGAGCCATCTAATGGGTTATACTCCATAGCTAAAGTTCTTACTCAACCTTCAGCTCTGATACCAAATGTCACGATCCTGAAATCCAGCGTTCGAAAATCAACATCGAATACCTCACTTGTATTTGACTGCCTGAGATTCAAACATCGAACTTCAGTTCGGCGGAGCTTATAACAACATTAGATGAATATATACAGCGGAAACAAAATGAATATCATTCATTACATCACAGATACAACATCATCATAATGTCCATTACTACATTAGAGTATCATAATACATATGTCACAACTCCAAATAGAACATCATAATAGAACAACAAGTGATCATATACCAAAAAGTCTTCAGAGAAATAGAGTGATAGCAAATATCCAAAACAAAGCACCTTGAGATCCCAAAAGGTTTCAAAATATCCCTAAGTCAAAAGCTTCCAAAACCGATAGCCACCAAAACCAAAAGACTTCAAAGTCCAGCTAGCATCAAAACACGGAAACCTGCTACTAGGCTGCTCGTGTGGAAATTATGGGCACCCAGAGTTTAGAAAGGAAACAATAAACTCCGGGTCAGTCATGGCACTGGTATGAGTAAACAAAAATAGTTGTTTGTGTAAAAATAGTTTATAATAGAAATTCAACACGCTTTTGAAAAATGAAACTACCATAAGACCACCCACCACACACACAAAGCAATCGCAGACTTGGAGGAGATTTCTTCTTATGATAGTCAAATATGCTTAATACGAGAAACTCTTTTGATATTATTACTAGTGCATAGTGTGAAAATCCTTTCGAAAATATAATATTAATCTTAGCCAGCATAGGTACCATTATACTATGCCTACTATAGCTGCCACCTGAGGTGACAGGTTATACAAATTGCAATTGTAAAGGGCTCTTATTGTTTCTTTGGATTTCCAACGAATGGTCAGGCTAAGGAACTTCCTACTGCCACATGGGTACGCCTCTGGAGGGACGTCCTGAGAACTAACTAGCTCTCTGCCAACACAAGGCCGGGTTACCTCTTACTAGGTAACTACTACACGAGTATGCCACCCCCCGGTCGTTTGCGACCTTTATCCGAGGGCCCTCGATCACAAAGCAACAATCACACAGTAAATGAGATTGGAGCAACCACACAGGTAAAATATCTGGGCTCCATACCATGATACCACCTTTTTCCAGAAGGAAATGACCTACCCTAAAGGGTGCGACCCTCATAACCTTGCCGCATCTTTCCTGTTTCGACCATTTCTGGGTCGTGAGGTCCGATGAGGTCTCGTCCACAAAGCTACGCTTTACACGAAATCCATGCTTTGATCAACAAATAATCAACAACACACAACAGCACTCAGCATGCCACACTAACAAATTGGGAGTATATCACTGATAACCTTCAACTACATAACCTCTGAGCTCGTATGTCTCAGAGAAGGGTGTTAAGCTAAGAGAATAAATTCTCCGCCACCAAACAGAAATGTATTTGGAAGAAATCAGCTTTATATCTCAAAGTGTAATGTCAGACATACAGCCATACAAGTCTGTTCCGGGTTCGAACAGAACCGAAGGCACTTCCAAAGAAGCCCTTGCAATCCGGGTATTCACAATCCCGATCGGACTTCCCATCACTTAGGGAATCTCTATACCGTAGCTATTTAGTGCAGAGACAATCGATAGGTTATCCTCTCATTCTCGCAAACACCCGATCTTCACACCGGTCTTCAAATGCTATCCATTTACGCCGTATCGCTATTCGGAATGGGTTATATGACACAAAGGTCCTCTCCCGGATAATCCGAATAGTGAGCGCTTAATTTTAAAACACGTGGATGTATCAATCACAAAGATTCACATTTAGGGTTCGATGTGGGTTTCGGATAACTAACTGAAATTCGACTCCCTGTCGCATCGAAATTCAAATGCCATTTTATAGGCAAAAGGGTTTTCACATAAAAACAAAAATAAATCACCAATCATAGTTCAGCATAAAGCAATTCATATCATATGGTATCATAATCACATATCAGAGACATCAATCAATACAAAGCATTCAATAACAATCAATTATCTAAAATTAAGGAGGACTAATCATGTGATTATAATTAATTAATTACATAATAATTTTCATTAATTATCCTTAACTGATGATTAATTATTCTTAATTTTAAATTGATTAATTCTTAATTATTCATTAATCAATCCTTGATTATAAATTAATTAACCTTTTTAATTAATAATTGATTAACTTTAAATAATTATTCTTTAATTATTAAGTAATTATAAATCATTAATTATCTAAAGATCATTAACAATATAATTAACTTAACTTTTAAGTTAAATTTGATTAACTTCTTAATCATTTTGTTTAGTTTTTATTTAAAACAAACTCCCTCTTTATTACAACCCATTTAATTAATCACTGCTTAACTACCCTTTAAATCAATTAATTAAATCTTAGTTACTTAATTAATTACTCCTTAATTATTAATTAATGACCTTAATTATTAATTTATAAAACTTAATTACAATTTAATTAATTCTTAATTATCAGTTAATTAATCCTTAATTTTTTTAATTAATTAATCTCTATTTATAATTTAATTTATCATTAATTACTAAATTAATTAACCCTTAATTATAAATTAATTAATCTTAAACATTATTAAATTAAACTAATTAATTACTCTTGATTACCTTATTTAATTAATTAGTTATTAATTATCAAAATCTTAATTAACTTTAAAGTAAATCTTTTATTGATTTAAACAAAAAACAGTTTTAAAACCTGCTTCGGGTTCTACCCGAGTCCCTCCCGAGTCAACCCCCGAGAAATCACCTTCTCCCTTTTTATTTATAAAACTTGTTAAAAATTTTAAAACTGAAACATGACTTCATTCACGTTCTACTCGAAGACGATCCCGAGCAACCTTAAACCAAAAACCTTCAACTAAAACCTCCTCGAATTCACGACGCCGACCACCAACGACCACGCACCTCCGCCTAAAGGTTCGCCGACTAACCCTTCAACCTTTCCCCTTAGTCCGATGAACTCCGATCCACCAGAGGCGCCGCAACAACCCAGTTCCAAACCTCGACCCATTTAGGTTTTAAACCCTACAACGATCAATCATCACCGCCACGGTGGATGATAAATTCACTTAGCATTTTTCTCGAGCTTGCCTAACTTCCCTCTACCTCCAGTCAAAACCCCGACCACTCCGAGTACCTCGATCACCAGAAAAACCCCAAAGTTCAATTTCTGGTCATCTTCGAATAACTCACTCGATACAACACCATAAATCATGATTTTCTTTTTAAAAATCATATTTTTCAAAGTCGATTCAAGTTATATACTTGAATCAACTTTTTATAATATTTGATTTTAACATGGTTTAAAATTCTTACTGTAATATCTTGATTTCCAGAGATATTCATACTTATTTAAACTTAAATACATTTTAAAATCATAATATATGTTCAAACAAACATATTTTGTTTGAAAACAAACGTCTATCAGAGAATAGATGAAAAGATTTTGAATTTTGATCTAAATTTAAAACTCTATAACTATGAAATAGAGATATACACAGCACACAGACATACACACTTCAACATATTCATATACACAATAATTACACTTATATGTACACATGCAAGGCATAATTCATTTCAGCAATCACATGCAACATATTTTAATTTACTGAAGCTTTTTAATAAAAATGTTTACTCACCTGAAATACATTTGAAACAGAGAACAAAACTTGCTTTTGAGAACTGCTAGCTGAAACCCCTTTGATCTTCTTTATCTCCTTGCTTATTTAATTGAATTGTTGTTTTATAATAGTTGTTGATCTGGTTTAGTTTTTCAGGTATGCTATTTATTTTTATTTTTTTATAATACCCAGTTTTCACGAAATGTAACAACAAGGTGATATATGAAAGAATGTGTGTACAGGCTACTGTACAAGCTAGTACAAGATTTTTTTTCATTTGGTCAGAGAGATTTTTCTCAATTGGAGGCTGATATAACCCTATCTTGTGTACTAAGGAGGCAGGCATTAATTGCCATTGTCTTGTTCTTCTCATGTTTATCCTTTTTAATTTGTTCAAAGATATTTACTCTTGTTCAAGTGTACATACTTAACTTCATTTGTTTCTATGAACATATTTCTTTCTTTTGTCTTATGCTTTGTAATATAAATGAATTTCAAATTTACATGATATTAGAATTTATCTATGTGTTTATTATTTTGTTTTATAATTTATCTTATATATTTGTATTTTATTTTACTCCCTCTATTTATTCCCATTTTTAAATTTAAATTTAAATTCAATATATATATATATACAAAAATTCAAATTTACCTATATATGCATATATACATATATATGTTTACATATATATGAGATTTAAATTCAAATGATTTTAACTCAAAAGAAATTGAAATTTTATTCATATAAATTAAAACATATTTTTATTTGTTTTGAAATTTTCCAATTGAATTCCCAAAGATTCAATTTAACTGTCAGATTTAAATTAATAAAATTTGGGATGTTACCGTAGCCATGCCTTTTTAGGTCCAAACCTGAACCTAAACCATGTTGTGGCTGAACCTATAAAGCCTTATGGTCGAGCAAAGTTGAGTGGAGATCAAGCAAAAATGGTTTAAAAGCTTTGTGTAGTCAATTGTCAATTTCCATTTCAATTTATTTCAATATATTCTTTTGTATTGTATTCATATTTATATCTTGCTTTGTTTATTTTGTGAATACAAGATTAATATCTTGGATCTCTCCACTCAAATCAAAAATCGTGCTTTTCGGATTTCTGTTTGTGTGTTTTGTTTGCGAACTCCAGCTTAATAGAGGTGAGTAATCACACCTGACATTCATACTTATATAACTGTGAATTGATAGCAAGTGAAAGTGTAGAAATAATTATATTATGTTATACCTGCCTGTGATGTTTATTATATGATGTTAAACCTCGTCATTAACTTGTCACATCATCTGTTATATTTTATTTTATTGTTTATTTATTTCTGTTAATCACACTGCAAGTTCCCTGTAGAATAGAATCACTATGGGTTGAAATGATACATACCCGAACGGACTTTAGAATAAGGGAAAATCATTATGGGCTGAAATGATAGGCCTGAGTGATTTTTATTTATTTTTATTTAACTTGGGATTGCGGGTTTGAAATGATAGAACCCGGATTTTTCTTTGTAAATTACGGATTGAAATGATATATTACCCGTATCACATGACCTAGGTTAGAAAATATTATACAGACCTGTGGTTATTTCATATATTTTTCTGGAAGTTTTAAATATTTTAAAAATGAAATTTTGATATTTTGATTTAAATTTGGGTTTAAAAATGATTTAATAATGTGAAAATGATTTTTTATGTGTTAAATATGTTAAATAAATGAATGGAAAAACTGTGATTTTCAACATAACTTAATTTGGAAATTTATGATTTGATTTTTTATGAAAGTTTAAGTTAATTAAATAAAATTGAAATTAAGTTTTGTTTATGAAATGAAATTTTAAAATTTAAGTGTAAAGAGAATTTGTTAAAAATGAAAGAAATAAGGAAATGGTACACTTGAATTAATTTTTGCAAATTTGGATTTTTTTGTTAAAATGCACTTTATAAAAATCATAAGTTAGAGGTATTTAAATGAACATTTTGATGTGGAAAAAATATGATTTTTTATAAGTTTATATGATTTAAATTGAAGTTTATTTATGGCTAGAATTCTATTTAAAATCTGGAAATTCATTTAGTAGCACTTCAGAAATGCTATCGTTTCCGAAAATGAACTAAAATCTGAACTAAATGAATCTGCAGCACTTTGTAAGTGCTGTAGTTACAGAAGTAAACTAAAAGGAAATTTAACTAAGGGCTATCACAGCACTTTGCAAGTGTTGTCTTTGCTGAATTGAACTAAAATCTTTAAATGGAACCCGGAACTATTACAGCAGTTTTGTAAATGCTGTCTTTTCTGAATTGAACTATTTTTCAACTAAAACTGAACTATTATAGCAGTTTTTAAATGCTGTCCTTGCTGAATTGAATTGTTTTAAAATGTAACTTACCATAGCATTCTCTTAGTGCTGTGAAAGCTGAAATTTAAATTGTTTGAAGTATTTAAGTGAATAAATGAGCTCAGAAAAGGCTAAAATTTTGGGAATTGAATATTTGATTTGTAAGCATAATGACTTTATATTTAAATGGTGTAAATGAATTATTTTGATTTGAATATAAACCACTTTGAAATTTATGAGTTAATATAGTGTTTGAAATTTTTATAAATGAATGAATGAACTTAAAATGTTATAACTTTGGTAATGAATATTAATTTAGAAGTATTATGATTTTTCTAAGTATTATGAGGTCCTAATGACAATATTTCGAGTGTTATGATTTCCAAGTATTTTGGTTTCAAAAAGTTTGGTTTCAGATTTGTTATGACTTTGAAAGTACTATGGTTTGTAAATGAAATTAATTGGAATTGTAATTAATTAAGAATTGTCTTTAAATATATATACTAATTTGAAACTTATTGAAATTGAAGATTCAAGGATACGACTTTATAAAGTGGTTTAGTTTAATATGATTTAAAAAAATATTTCAAGTTAAATAAATTGAAAGAAATATATTGATTTAGTTTGGAATTTAAATGATATATTATTGAATTGATTTTTGAAATGGAAATGATATATTATTGAATTGGTTTTGAAATGGAAATGATATATTATTGAATTGGTTTTGAAATGGATATGTTTTGGGTTTGAAAGTATGTATTATTTTGAAATAAATGATATGACTTTTAAATGGTTTAAATGATGTATTTAATTTGAAATATAAACTGTTTTATATTTATAACCATGGGTTATAATAACGATTGGTTGTTAAAGAGACCAAGATCGGATATGGACATACTCTTTGTCGATACCGAAAACCACTTTAACAACTATGTACGCGGTGAAGTTTCCAGAATGAAGTAGGATGGTGGCGACGATCCTAAGGTATATTCGTGGACCCAACTCCCGTGAGTTGGCATAAGGTGGCTAAAACAGGAGCGATCGACGGGCCAATGAGGTAGCACCTCTGATCGGACACACTTCTTCGATACCATTCTATTACTTTGTGATTGATTGGGTGCACCCCTTGATTTGGGAGTCTTGTTCGAGGTGGGCGGTAGTGGCTGCTATGCGTCACCACCAGTCCGGATGCGTAATTGGTATATCTACCCTGGCATTGCCTTGTGTGCCGTGTCACCTACCATATCGAGCTTTACTACGAGTTATGATTTCTCCCGTAGCCCGTGGAGTATCGAGGGTAGCCCCCATTTTGGGAGTATGCTAATACTGGATAGACTACTGGGACTATTACGTGTTAAGGTGGAAAATGTAAAGCCTTAATGCTATTTAAAAGTATGTTTATTTTATATTAGACATTATTATAATAGGGAATATTACTACATAGTAGATAGTTTAACGGATCCTTAAAGAATGGGCGATCGCAAGCATTCTTTAAGTTAGTTGTACCTTTATTACAGTTCACTTGAGTTGGTTTACATTGTATAAGTATGTATGTCCTGACTCGAGTGTTTTGTGTTTTGCTTTACGCTCGGGTCAGACTGAGTGATACAGCATTTGAGACTCACCTTTGGAGCTTTTCTTTGAAGATCCAAATATCTATTCATTTTGTTATTCAGTTGATTCCAGTTGTATTCTGAGTTGTACCTGATTGTCATATTGTTACTCCTGTTGTATCTAGGTATTCCTATTTGTATATTACTTAACTCTGATGTATTTATATAGTAGCTTCATGAACTACTATTTCTTTGTTTCCGCTGCATTATATTACTCTGTGTCTATGACCTGTGATATTTATTTACTATATATGATGAGTTTGCCAAATTTTTATTTACAATGCGTTATTTTGAGCAATTCAAGTCTGACATGTGCGGATGCGAATGGTCAAAAGTAGCGGGCCGTTACAGTTGGTATCAAAGCTTTGGCTCTAGGCAAAACTTAGCATATACGGTAAATTTATTTACAGAATCACTTTCATTCGAGCTTGAATCTCTTCCTTTTGACTCGATTTCTTTTGAATTTTGGAACGTTCCCTGCGGTTCCGAAATCCATTCTTGTCCCTCACTATTCGTCTTCTTTTGATTTTGGAGTATCCCATAACTCCACTTCGAATGATCTCTGTAATAAACTGGCGGTCTCGCCAACCTCTGAATGATTTGTAAACGGGTGAAACTCCTTTACAAAAAGCATTGATTCACCGAAGTTTTCTATATCCTCGGTTTAGATGCTAGTATCTCTTATTATTCCGAATTCTATCCCTCGAGATCGAATATAGATTTGCCCTAGAAAATCCACAACGATCTTTTCGTTAAGTCACGGTTGACCTGGTTAAGGTTACCCATGATTTATATAGGCTTATCCATACTCCCTATTCAGTTGTTTAATCATCTTATCTTTTGTCTCCAATATATCTTCAAATCAGAATTCTCTTTAATATGAGTCCATCAAATCTGAATCCCTATTCTTATTTTGAAAATTAATCTTGTATTTGAAATTTTATATTTTAAAGATGTTTTATATATTGTGTTGTTTGAGTTGTTGATGTTGATTTGGGTTTCCGATCGGTTCGTCTGATCAACACTATCGATAGGATCTCCAAAACACTTGAACAGAGCAAACTGACACAATATGTTTTTTTTTAAATTTAGTAGATGGATAAATTTTGTATAATTATAATATGTATAAGGTTGATTTTCTAGATTTTTGATAATTAATGGAATTGGGTGTTAAGAAATAATATTTAACTTTGCATGTATTTTATAATCATTGGCTTTAGTGTCATATCTAAATAATTAAACATGGTTATAAATTAATTTGGAAATTTAAATGGATTTAAATCAAGAATGTGAGAATTAAATTTCCGATGATTTCGAACTTTGTTTTGAAAGTTTTAAAAGGATATATTATTTAAAGGTATTTCTAGTAGAAATTGTTTCAAAGGATTTTTAATTTGTAAATCAGTGCTCTTTTCTTTGTCGTTGGAAAATAATTTTGGTGATGACTGCAGCATCATCGACATTCATTTTCGGGTTTCAAAGTGGAGAGACCATTCTGTAGCCTTGCTAAAGTTTTTCTTTGGAAAATTAAATCGATTTGGATTTCTAAATATGACTTGACTTATAATATATTGATATATGATTATAGATTTGATTTGATATATATTATTAATGTATATATATTTATTTATCTCTAAAATAGTTTGAAGTTAATCGGAAATTTTATTCTTAATTTTATGTTTAAGGATGATTTCAATTTTTAAATGAAGCCAAATTTTTGAATAAATATATAGGCTTGTATAATTAAATTAGAAAGATTATTTGTATAATACTCAATTACATTCCAATATAACTTACCTAAATTATTCAGAAGTTGAATATGTAATTGGATAATATAAAAAATAAAGAGAAATTTTATAAATAAAACTTAAGTGGTTATAATAAATGTTATACCCTTAAAATTTATTTATAAAGGATCAATAGAGGTAAATAGAGAAAAAAGGGTTAATTGAATAATTTACGATAAAATGATATTTAAGAGAAATTATAAATAAATTGAAATAGTTAAAAAGTGAAATACACTTAATATATATAGGATTTGATATATTAAGTGGAATAAAGAAGAATGAAATTTAATGAATAAAGATGAAATATAATAAATGATTGTTCAAATTCATGACTTTATAATTGTTGATTTGATGATGAGATAATGAGATTTAAAATATTTAAGATTTATTTAACTTAAGTGAAATCAAATGAATGAAATTGATTATTAATGGAAGTTGAAATTTTCATGGTTTTAAATTTATTATCTTATTCTCTTTTCCAATCTATTTTCTTTCTGGTTGTTCCATTCTCCTACCTTCTAAGTAGGAAATCAAATTCGAATTGGTTAGCCTTGGAGCTACTGTTCTCTTTTAGCTTGATCTTGCCTCTGATTTTCACCAACTCAGGGTTGCTGAGGAAAGTATTCCCGAGATTGCTTTCCGTACTGAGAATGGTTTTTCTATGAATAGTTAGTCATGCCTTTTGGTTTGACTAATGCTCCTGCTCTCTTTGTTGATTTGATGAATCGTGTTTTTCGTATTGTGCTTAATAAGTTGTTCTAGTCTTTCTTTCGTTCTCTTTTTCCTTCATTATTTAACTTTTCTATCTCTTTTGTGGTTCTTACTTCTCCATATTCTGAATCTGAGCACTGCTTACCATCCACAGACCGATGGTCAAACAGAAAGGGTGAATCGGATTCTCGACGATCTTTTTCGCGCTTGTGTTCTTAATTCTGGAGGATCTTGGGAAGTTCATCTCCACCTTGTTAAACTTACCTATAACAAGTTATCAGGTATAATTTCAATCTTCTTGTCATCTTGTCTTAATCCTATTTTATTCTATCTTTTTCTGTGTGTCCCCGTACCTTATTCCTTTTTGGGGACGAAAAGTTTTGAGTGGCGGAGAGTGTAACAACCCTGTATTTTGTAATTATTTTAAATTGAATTCCTGATTTAAAACTTTATTTTATTTATTAATGGATAAATTTTGTTATTTTAAATATAAATTTTGATTTTTATGTGAATTATAATTCCAAACATGAATAAATAGAGTATTTTCATGAAATGTGAATTTTTGTCAATGTGGTCAAACTTTGACTTTTAATTTAAAAATTTAAAAGTTTGAATTTTTGAATTTTATCTTTTATTATGAAAGTAAATAAAATTTCAAGTATACTGCTTTTCGTTTCGTTGAAATCTGATTAATATTGTGAAAGTTATGCCTTTTACACTATTGGATGTAATTTGTTGTATTTAATAAAATTGTTATTTTAATTTTATATAAATAATATTTTGTTGTCATGACATGTTCTAATTTATGTTTACATGGGTATCATGATGTTATGCATATATATATTTTAGTTTTAAAACATTTTAAAAAGTGTAATTGAAATTTCCTAATGTCAGTTGTATTTTGTTTACAATTTTTAATTTCTAGTTTCAATTAATTAAAGTAATTCTTTATTTATTTTTCTATTTTCTTAAAACCTTATTTTATTTTCATTTCCACTTTATTTTGTTTATCATTTATTTTATTTACTTGACTTTTTATTTGTTTAGAATTGTTGTTATAATTTTCCAAAAGTTAATTACATTTTGTTTGAAATTTTAAGTCTAGTTCAATATATATGTTATTGCTTTAAAAGGCATATCTTTAAAAGGTATTTATTTAACGTTATTGTATTTATTGGTTTGTGAAAGCTTCTTGTATACACCTTTCTTTATTATATAGGAAATGTATCAATTAAGATACGTTACCTGTTTTAATTAGGCATACGTTACGTTTGATTTTGCCTTTATATTTCCACCCCTTTATTTCCTACCATAACTTCTCCAATTTTGGCCGTTCCTTTCTTATTTGTTGCCGTGACTTTTATTCCTCTTTTCTCACATGAAAACACTTTCTCATTCACAAATTTACAGTCATCATTTCAGATCTGACAAAAATAGGTAATGGCTTCTCTTCCTTTTCTACTTTTTCTTCTTCCTTTTTGCATGTTTTGGCCATGATTTCTTCATATATTTGCATGCTCTCCACTCTAGTTGCCTCGGTCATAGCCTCCACCACCTCCTCCTCTTCACCATCCACCGCCTATCACCTCCTCTTCCTCTGACCAGATCTGGTAATACCTTTCCCATGACCAAAAACTCCACAAAAATGTTGCAAACTCCTTAAATCATGCCTAACTGAGCCTAGTCTTCATCACCATCACCTTAGATTGCCATGGCCACCTCCCCATGCTCCACCACCACCATGATATGGCCATTTACTCTCAACCTTACCTCTGTCCAGATCTGTAGCATGAATGGCCGAGCCAATAGACCCATGTAGCAGAGCCAAAGTGATGAACCAAAACCTTCCTCTTATGCTTGCCCCTTTGTATTCATGTTATGTAACCTCTACCACTTCCTATTCCTTGTAGCCATGCCTTTTTAGGTCCAAACCTGCACCTAAACCATGTTGTGGCTGAACCTATAAAGCCTTATGGTCGAGGAAAGTTGAGTGGAGATCAAGCAAAAATGGTTTAAAAGCTTTGTGTAGTCAATTGTCAATTTCCATTTCAATTTGTTTCAATATATTCTTTTGTATTGTATTCATATTTATATCTTGCTTTGTTTATTTTGTGAATACAAGATTAATATCTTGGATCTCTCCACTCAAATCAAAAATCGTGCTTTCGTGCTTTCCGGATTTCTGTTTGTGTGTTTTGTTTCGAACTCCAGCTTTATAGAGGTGAGTAATCACACCTGACATTCATACTTATATAACTGTGAATTGATAACAAGTGAAAGTGTAGAAATAATTATATTATGTTATACCTGCATGTGATGTTTATTATATGATATTAAACTCCGTTATTAACTTGTCACATCATCTGTTATATTTTATTTTATTGTTTATTTATTTTTGTTAATCACACTACAAGTTCCCTATAGAATAGAATCACTATGGGTTGAAATGATACATACCCGAACGGACTTTAGAATAAGGGAAAATCATTATAGGCTGAAATGATAAGCCTGAGTGATTTTTATTTAACTTGGGATTGCAAGTTTGAAATGATAGAACCCAGATTTTTCTTTGTAAATTACAGATTGAAATGATATATTACCCGTATCACTTGACCTATGTTAGAAAATATTATAAAGACCCGTGGTTATTTCATATATTTTCTGGAAGCTTTAAGTATTTTAAAAATGATATTTTGATTTAAATTTGGGTTTAAAAATGATTTAATAAAGTGAAAATGATTTTTCTCTGTGTTAAATATGTTAAATAAATGAATGGAAAAACTGTGATTTTCAACATAACTTAATTTGGAAATTTTTGATTTGATTTTTTATGAAAGTTTAAGTTAATTAAATAAAATTAAAATTAAGTTTGTTTATGAAATGAAATTTAAAATTTAAGTGTAAAGAGAATTTGTTAAAAATGAAAGAAATAAGGAAATGGTACACTTGAATTAATTTTTGTAAAATTGGATTTTTTATAAAAATGCACTTTATAAAAATCATAAGTTAGAGGTATTTAAATGAACATTTTGATGTGGAAAAAATATGATTTTTTTATAAGTTTAAATGATTTGAATTTAAGTTTATTTATGGCTGGAATTCTATTTAAAATCTGGAAATTCATTTAGTAGCACTTCGGAAATGCTATCGTTTCTGGAAATGAACTAAAATCTAAACTAAATGAATCTGCATCACTTTGTAAGTGCTGTGGTTATAGAAGTAAACTAAAAGGAAATTTAACTACGGGCTATCACAGCACTTTGCAAGTGCTGTCTTTGCTGAATTGAACTAAAATCTTTAAATAGAACCCTGAACTATTACAGTAGTTTTGTAAATGCTGTCTTTTCTGAATTGAACTATTTTTCAACTAAAACTGACTATTACAGCAGTTTTTAAATGCTGTCTTTGCTGAATTGAATTATTTTAAAATGTAACTTACCGTAGCATTCTCTAAGTGCTGCGAAAGTTGAAATTTAAATTGTTTGAAGTATTTAAGTGAATAAATGAGCTTAGAAAAGGCTAAAATTTTGGGAATTTAATATTTGATTTGTAAGTATAATGACTTTATATTTAAATGGTGTAAATGAATTATTTTGATTTGAATATAAACCACTTTGAAATTTATGAGTTAATACAGTGTTTGAAATTTTTATAAATGAATGAATGAACTTAAAATGTTATAACTTTGGTAATGAATATTAATTTAGAAGTATTGTGATTTTTCTAAGTATTATGAGGTCCTAATGACAATATTTCGAGTGTTATGATTTCCAAGTATTTTGGTTTCAAAAAGTTTGGTTTCAGATTTGTTATGACTTTGAAAGTACTATGGTTTGGAAATGAAATTAATTGGAATAGTAATTAATTAAGAATTGTCTTTAAATATATATATTAATTTGAAACTTGTTGAAATTGAAGATTCAAGGATACGACTTTATAAGGTGGTTTAGTTTAATATGATTTAAAAAAATATTTCAAGTTAAATAAATTGAAAGAAATATATTGATTTAGTTTGGAATTTAAATGATATATTATTGAATTAATTTTTGAAATGGAAATGATATATTATTGAATTGGTTTTGAAATGGAAATGATATATTATTGAATTGGTTTTGAAATGGATATGTTTTGGGTTTAAAAGTATGTATTATTTTGAAATAAATGATATGACTTTTAAATGGTTTAAATGATGTATTTGATTTGAAATATAAACTTTTTAAATTTATAACCACAGGTTATAATAACGATTGGTTGTTATTGAGACCGGGATCAGATATGGACATACTCTCTGTCGATACCGAAAACCACTTTAACAACTGTGTACGCGGTGAAGTTTCCAGAATGAAGTAGGATGGTGGCGACGATCCTAAGGTATATGCATGGACCCAACTCCCATGAGTTGGCATAAGGTGGCTAAAACAGGAGCGATCGACGGGCCAATGAGGTAGCACCTCTGATCGGATACACTTCTTCGATACCATTCTATTACTTTGTGATTGATTGGGTGCACCCCTTGATTTGGGAGTGTTGTTCGAGGTGGGCGGTAGTGGCTGCTATGCGTCACAATCAGTCCGGATGCGTAATTGGTATATCTACCCTTACATTGCCTTGTGTGCCATGTCACCTACCATATCGAGCTTTACTACGAGTTGTGATTTCTCCCATAGCCTGTTTAGTATCGAGGGTAGCCCCCATTTTGGGAGTATGTTAATACTGGATAGACTACTGGGACTATTACGTGTTAAGGTGGAAAACGTAAAGCCTTAATGCTATTTAAAAGTATGTTTATTTTATATTAGACATTATTATAATAGGGAATATTACTACATTGTAGATAGTTTAACGGATCCCTAAAGAATGGGCGATCCCAAGCATTATTTAAGTTACTTGTACCTTTATTACAGTTCACTTGAGTTGGTTTACATTGTATAAGTATGTACGTCCTGACTCGAGTGTTTTGTGTTTTGCTTTACGCTCGGGTCAGACTGAGTGATACAACATTTGAGACTCACCTTTGATGCTGGAGTTTTGCTTTAAAGATCCAAATATCTATTCATTTTGTTATCTAGTTGATTCCAGTTGTATTCTGAGTTGTACCTGATTATCATATCGTTACTCCTATTGTATCTTGGTATTCCTATTTGTATCTTACTTAACTCTGATGTATTTATATAGTAGCTTCATGTACTACTATTTCTTTGTTTCCGCTACATTATATTACTCTGTGTTTGTGACCTGTGATATTTTTTTACCGTATATGATGAGTTTGCCAAATTTTTATTTACAACGTGTTATTTTGAGCAATTCAAGTCCGACATGTGCGGATGCGAATGTTCCAAAGTAGTGGGTCGTTACATACTGTATATGTTGAGTTTTGCCAAATTTAAATTAACAATCTAATATTTTGGACAATTCAAATCCGACATGTATGGATGCGAATGGTTGAAAATTTTAGGTCGTTACATAGTCCATGCCTAAAAAGAATTTTACAACTTAAAATTTTTCATTTTAGAAAAATCGACGAGCTATACATATGCTCTATACATTCTTTTTCAAAACAAATGACTTTTTATTTAAACTCCATTTACTGAAATTTCCAATTTAACTAATTTCAATTTCTACTAAAACTTTTTATTTAAATAAAATATAAATATTTTATTTTTTCGAAAGTTTAATGTTTACTTACTTTTTAAAAGTAGGATTTTCTACCATGAAATATTCCTCTGAAAATCATTTCAAATATATTGTTTATATATTTTTCGCAATTTATGTTAAAATCGTTTCAACTTTTACACTAAGTTCTTTCATATCGGGTTGGACTCGAAGTGAATTTTTATTTTTTTCCTTCTTTTGGACTTTTCTTCTTTTTTACTTACTTTCTAACTTATCTTCTCCTAGAATATTAAAAATCCAATTATCATCTTAGAGTGATTACTACACATCTTTTTGGGAACTTATTTAATCCTTACTTTCGGATATCTGCAACATATAGACTCTTACTTTCCCCTTATCTGGATCTTATGTACATTATCAATCGGCAATCCTGTGGGGACCTATAACCATAGGGCAATCAAGGCCCAACAAGGGAGTCATGTACCATACAGCTTCAAGGACCATTCTATGTATCGCATTCATGCCCTTCTTAAGTCAACGCCTTCCAGTACGACCTAATTTCCATATGGTAATCAGGATAGGTGTACATCTCCAACTTCATCTATTATTCCAACTTATAATCGCATTGTCCATCTTTTCATAATATGGTTGCAACTATTTCCAAAATCAGAATTTGTAGGGTTTTGGCGTATTATTATATTTATAATTATAGGTAAAATACAAATATGTTCATTCAATGTTTCTTATTTTTAAGATCGACTAACCTAGGCTTTGATAACAAATGTGACAACCTGCACCATAGTGGGCTTGAATTTTTGCTAAATTGAAAACCTAAGTGCACCAAGTTACAAATAGTTGGTTTGGTATCCTGCAAAGAAAAAAATGCATATCAGAGCACTATCGATATAAACTCACATCAGAATAGTAAAACATAATAAAACATATAGTTACTGACCAAGGTTGACACCTATGAGGTCAAGTGTCCTTGTCAATGTCGAGCATGCATAAGAAAATTTGTCCTTCCACTGTTCTCGCGTTGCACTAGTGAAACAACCCGCAAACCCATACCCCTTGAATCGACACTATTCTCCAACATATCGACTCAAAGTGAACGGAAATACGAACCATTAGGGTTAAAGAAGAAGGAGGTAGAAGAAGAAGAAACAAAATAACAACAGAATCTAACCATCGCAGCGGAATAAAATTTAATAGATAATAACCGATCTTTACAGAAAAGAAACTATATCTGTTTATACATACATCACCAGAATACAACATCAGAGTACAATATAATCAACATCACAATTCAGGACAATTATAATAACTTGTCCCACATACAGAATACACAACATACACAATACAACGGAATATACATCATATACGTGTGATACGTCTCGCCATCCAGCTCGTCTCCTGAGCTCCACAGCATCATAACCTGTATCCTATAATACTCGGTCTGACCCGAGCATTATAATAAAATAACATCCGAATCAGTCTGGAAAATCAGCGTAAGAAAACACACTCAATTGGATTATTAAAGTTTTCCAAACCCTTTGAAATCAAAAGCATCTCGTAAGACCACGCCACAAATAAACATGTCGGGTTTTTACCTTACGATAGCCAAAACACTTTATATCAAATTCTCTAATATTATAATAGTGTCTATATACAAATACTTATTAAAATAGCTGAAATTGTTACATCTATTACATTCCAGCTAATAGGTATACAAACAAAACCGTAAAGGCACGTAGGGAGAATGGATTTCCAACTAATGACTAGGCACTAGGGTACCACCTATCACAGTACCTGGTCTAGATCAGCGTACCGAGGACCACGCCCGATCCCCTGCAACACAAGACCGGAACTACCCCTTAGTGGATAATTCCGAGTAAGACCACCCCACGGTTGGGATCAGCAACCGCTCACTAAGCCAAAATAAAAAGGGAAATCTAGACAGGGATGACCTTACCCTAATGGGTGCTACCCACATAGCCTTGCTGCATAACCCCTGATTTTCAATCATTCCCGGTTGATGAGGCTTGAGGCTAAGCGTTACCTTTTTAGAACATTTCACTTAGAATGCCCACCGTCCACCTGACGATGTTCCGAAAGCATTCATCCATACAAGTCCGTCCCGGGTTCGAACGAAACCGAAGGCAATATTCCTACTACATCCATTTTGGAGTCACCCTCAAGATTAGTAGCGATTAGCCTTTGCACTTCACTGCTCCATCTTCGACTCCAAACTCGTTTTCCCCACGAAAACGTATAAACCGGATCGAAGTGGTTTTCGAGAATTAAATCCCGATCCCGATCTCTTCGAAACGATCAGCGCATTGGCCAATATTGATAGTCGGTTATGTAACTATCAATTAACATTCACAAACGACCATCAAACCTAAATAATTTTCCAAATTATTTATTGACCTCAAAATATCTTTGCAAGATATATTTCCACTTTCAAATTGCGATATCCAGGAATTTTAGGCAATATCAATTTAATAATCTGTATTAAATATTAAATTGATTTGATATATCTTTGTTAATAAGATTTGAATTGATACTTTTCTTTTAATAAGTATCTAATTGGTGAATTTTATCTTTTAAAACTAATAAATTATTTTCTATTTATAATGAATATACATTTGTATATATTGTAGATAGGAAAGCTTTGTTTAAAATTTAACTAATAAATTTATGTTTCAAATTCTAATATACATTTTAGTGATTTGGAAATTATGATTTATTTAATATTTAACTTTTCAAAGCTATTTAATAAACAACTATATGGGTTTAAATACTTAAGATAAGAGTTTAATAGTTTAAAAACTTATTCTAGCTTTAGTTTAGATTTAAATTTATTAACAAAAAGATTTGTTCTATTCTCTTTTTAAGTATAGCTTGATAAAAATGTGATTTAAAATATATTTAAGTTTTAATACAATTTTGTCAAATGATACTTTAGTATATATTATAAAATAAGTAGTTTATAGTAAAGTAGATAATTTCTTTTATAAATCAGTTCGAATTAATAAATGTGTTATTTTTAAAAATACTATTAATAAATAAAAATGTACATATAGGAATATAAGATTATAAGTAATAAGTTAGACATAGAAATAAAACAAATATACATAAGATAAATTATATAGTTTTGTAAATTATAAAATAAATACACTAGAAATATTTAAACAACATGTTAACCATAGGATTCATCCAGATTTCAAAAGCAACAGGATAAATGCAAATAAAAGATAAGTATGATAATAATAAAATGTGAAACAAGGAAACAAAAAGGAATTTGCATAGGCAAGTGAACAAAAGAAATAACATTCATTTAAATTTCAAAATATCAAACAAGATACAAAATATACTCAAGTATGAACATGACAATAATAATATTCAAGAGTAGGCTGGAAAAGAAAATAAATATAAAAAAAAGGACATAGACATTAAATGCTAGCACAATATTTCTTATATCAGCCACCAAGCTAAGTGGAACATCAGCCTGATCAATTAAACAATGTGAAAAATTCTCTGTTTTGGTACAAGAATATACACTGTCTTGTATAAAATATTAGTCACCCTGTACAGAGAAGAAAATAATGTACCCTGTAAAACTTGTTTCTTATATATATACTCTATCTCTGTTTCGATCATCTAAAAACTGAGCTAACCTGAGATATATTATCTAAAACTTAAACAAAATTCAACTCAAAACAACATGCAACTCAGATCAAACCAGAGATTAAGAAGAAGGTTCCAGCTTGCATTTTTCTTAACCCTGTTTCATAATGGAAGCTCTGTTCATTTCAAAATCTAAGGTGAGTAACATCACTCTAAAAGCAATTTAAAAGTAAAATTTTGTTGCACTTGTGTATATGGGTGAGATGTTTATAATTTATATATATAAATGCCTGTGAATATTGAAAAGCCTATGTGTAGAGGTTGTTATTCCTCTATGTTCTCTATTTGGAGTTTTCAACACAAAACTTTGATTTAAAAATCCATTTCCACATGATCTACTAAATGTTTAGACTTAGGATAAAAAAAAAAGATGTATGTTTGATCATGAACTAGTTTTTAAAAATAATTATTTAAGTTAAACTACATTGGATTGTCTCTGGAAATCAAAGAACTGAGCAAGCTTTATTTTCGTCCAATTTCGAACGCCTTAAAACATGAATTCAGATATGCAGACTGAATTCTTACACTTAATCATGATTTTTAAAACAAAGATTAAGATTTTTAGAATAAAGATTGGAGAGAAATTTGTGATTGTCTGAAATTCTTTGTTTTGAGCGTTTCCGGTGAGGTCGGAGCTCTTTGAGATGGTAAAGGGATGATCGGAAGTTGGAGGAAAAATAGCTATAACGACCCGTATTTTTACGGACCGAATGTTGTAACCGGTGTTATTAGGTCGTTAGTGTTGTGGATTCGTTCAGAGATAGATCGTCCATAAGTTAGACCGTTCAGAGTTTTGAGCGGACTAGAGCTTAAGTCGTGTAGAAGTTAGGTCATCTAGAAGGTAAGTTGTGTGGTAGCTTAGGTCATGGGGTAGGTTAGGTCGGGTGAACGACCTAAGAGATTGGAGCAACCTACAGGATTTGACTTAAGGAGTAGACGACTTAAGGATTGGAGCGACCTAAGGAAAGACAGCGACCTAAGTTAGTGAGCGACCTATGGAAGTTAGTAGTAGAAGTGAACGACTTAGGAGTTAACGGCTTAAGTTAGTAAGCGACTTAAGGAGGGTAGCGACTTAAGAATTAGCGGCAACGACCTAGTAGTTAGCGACTTAGGGACTAGACGAGGTAAGGCTTAAGTCATTATAGTTAGGTCGTGAGACCTTGTGTTGAAGTTAGGTCGAAAGCGACCTAAGGAGGAGTGTTGTGTATAATTAGGTCGTAAGTCGCGCATTAGTGATAAGGCTTAAGTCGCAGGGTCGTTAAGTCGTTGAGTTGTTGAGTCGTTAAGTCATATCTTAGTTAAGTCGCGTAAGGACTTATGCTAGTAAATCGTTAAGTCGTGCCTATGTTAGGTCGTTAAGTCGCCCAAACGACTTAGGTAGAAATGCGGCAGTGGTTAAGTCGTAGGATCTGCTAAGTCGTAGGTCGAAGGGGATGGTTAAGTCTTAGGATCTGCTATGTCGTAAGTCGTAGGTCGTGGGGTTTTCATAAGTCGTGGACGACTTAAGGGGGTGGACGACTTAAGGAACAGCCTATAAATACACGGTTCTACTTCACTTTTTGGGATCCGGATTTTGAAGCGACGAAGTGCTGTCATTTTGAGAGCTCGAGTTCTACACTTCTTCACTTCTTTTCTCCACTTTAATCTTGTGCTTCCTTCCATCCAAATCGAAGATCAAATCGAAGATCCAAGAGCTTATATTGAAGATTTACATCCATCGAAGAGAGATTTCATCGTTTGAAGCGGAGTTTTAGAGAATCGAGTTAGATCCTTTGCTGTCCAGATCTGAAGTATGTTGCTTTTGAGGTGTTTAGGTGATTCGGTGAGTGGTGGTTATCTCTCACACGGATCCAAAGGAGTATATCGGATTGGTGGCTTGATTTTGTGTTAAAATAGTGATTTCCATGCATTTTCTTAAACTTAAGTATAGATCCATTGTTCATGATGATTTGACATCCATTTTACTACATGTTAATCTATGCAAGTTCATTCATCAAGTTGTAGAGATATTGCTCATGATTCATGCTTGTTAGATTTAGACTCTTTATTTACAAGATTGCCATTATTGTTATAATTGTTTATTAGATCATGTTTTGAATGCTTGATTACTTGGATTGATGATTGACTTGATTGATTGTTATAAATTAGTTGATTGATGATTTGATTTGGACGAGTTGGTCGAAGATGATTCAAAAGCTAAAGGGAAAGGCTCTTGAATAAGAAAAGCTGCTCGTGGCATATGACGCGGATGATAAAGCTCATATGGATAGATTTGATGATGATGTTGAGATGAGGCTTTGCTATGATGAGATGAAGCGAGGCATGATGTGAGATAGCCTTGGTTTAATCCAGACGGGATCATTCCAAGCATGTTGATGACTCAGTGAAATGGTTCGAGTTTGAGGATAATGGTTGGCTCGAGAGGCGCTTGAGCTAGTATGAAAATAGTCGTCGAGGAGGATGACTAGAAGGCTGAGGTTTCATCGTTATTGAAGGTTCTAGCAGACTCAAAGCAAGAGTACGCTGGACAGATTCGATAGTTCCAAAAGACTACAGTTGGTAGTCGAGTACTCTGGGCAGATTCGATAGTCCTAGGAATGGGCTGCGATGACGTGCGGAGTTATGTCTAGAACTGGGGTTACCATTAACCCTTGACGGACGGCTGAAAGAATGTGCCGGTCATTCAATTAACGGTGGTATCGAAGCAATGATAACAGTGATAGCCAGAGTCATGGATGTTTGGTTGTATTGTCATTCGGTCTCAAGAGCAATATTTTCTGGGTGCTTATCTGATCTTGGTTTAGGCCTTGGGGGTTTGTACTTGGAAAACGTTGACCTTGACTCGAGTGATAATTGCTTTACTTTAAATGTTTGCTTTGCTATGTTTACTTCTACTTAGTGTGTCTGGGGCTATCACTGTAGAAAGAGGTGGAGTGGGAGGGTTGGATTCCTATTCCTTTTTCCTTTATGCTCTTATGGTATGTTGTTAGTTAATTTACCGCTCACTAAGACTGTTGTCTGACTCAAGGCTTTATGTTTAACTTTTATTGCCTTGGGCTATTCATCCATTTTGGGATGGGCCAACTAGGTAGCAGGTGACAGGTGCTGTTCTTGGTAACTGACGATGCTGATGACGAAGACGAGCTGGAGGCTTACATATCATTTTTCTTATTATATGTACTGGATGTTCCGCTGCTTGTATGATTCTCTAAGTGATATGTAGTGAGGCTTGATGTATTGACTATTCAGATGTTTGTATTCAACTATTATGAAGCTTAATTGATGAGATCCTTATTTTGTGAAGCTTCACTATATATATTCTCTATTGTATTTTATCCATGCGCTGTGAGTAATACGATAGATTCTCCTATTTTAACTTACCTTGGTGATCGTCCATGGCTACCTGGCGCACTATACAGCGCACTATTTCCTTGTTCAGTGCAGGGGTCATGGGCGGTCGTCACATTTGGTATCAGAGCCTTGGTTAATCGATTTTACCCAACGCTCGCTGACGTAACTACGTATGAGAGACATAATTGTATTTTGATGGATGATTACTATATATAATATAGTAGCTTAGAATTTATGCAGTTGTTTCTCAAGGTGTGCTGATCATTTCTTTTACAGATATTAAGAATGAGTTGAAGAGGGAGACTAGCTGCTACGTAAGGTTGTGCTGCTGAGGGGGCTATTGATTATGCTGCTATGTTCGAGGCTATGATGACTTCGATCATGAGAAGGATGCCAGCTCCGGGGCCATCGGTAGATGTTGGATTTCAAGTTCAAACTCCAAAACCGGTGGATTTTGCCAAGCTGTGTAAAGATTATACTGCTCTTGGAGGAAAGGTTTTCTTGGGAACAGAGTCAACTATTGAAGTTCAGAGATGGATAGATGCTTGTAGAAGGATCTTTGGTGACTTGGGAATCGAGGATGCAACCAAAAGGAAGCTCGCATCAAGACAGCTTCAAGGGAGAGCTTCTGACTGGTGGAACTCTATCACCATTGATACTCCGGAGGAAGAAATTACTTGGGAACAATTCCAAGCCAGATTTGAAGCTAAGTTCATTTCTACAGCTCAGAAATCTGTTCTGTTTAAGAAGTCTGTAGAGCTCAAGCAAGGTGGAAGACCAGTTCTTGAGTATGTTTCTGAGTTTGAAGCCTTGTCCAAGTATGCCCGGTCGTATATTGAATCTTCATATCAGAAGAACGAGAAGTTTGTGACAGGCTTGGACAGTTATCTTGGAAGGCAGTTGGTGGATCATTTGGACGATCCATTTGAGAAGCTTGTGGAGAAAGCTCTCAGGCACGAAAATCTGTTTCCTAAAGAAGGATCTGTTGTTGCTGTGACCAAGGAAGAATCTAAACCACAGCAGGGTGGAAACAAGAAGAGGAAGCAGCATCAGTAAAAGGGTAAGGATGGCCAGAAAAAGCCGAAGGGCGAAGTGACCTGCTACAATTATCAGCAGAAGGGCCATTTCTCCAGAGATTGCAAGAATCCAAAGGTGCCGGTGAAGTGCCACAATTGTGACAAGCCGGGACATATTAAGAAGAATTGTCCAGAACCGCGGAAGGACAAGCAGATTGTGCAAGCTTATGCTTTGGGGGCTGTTCCATCATCTTCAAAAGCTCCTACCGTTGAAGAGAAAGGAAAGAGTGTGGTGGTTCAAGGTACTCTTTCCATATGTGGTGTTCCAGTTAGAGTGTTATTCGATACTGGGGCGTCGCATTCTTTTGTTTGTAATGAACTTGTAGGCCGGTTGGGTTTGGAACCGGATATCGTTGATAGACCATTAGTTGTGACTAATCCAGTTGGGGGTTCGTCCTCTCTGTGTATGCTATGCCATGGTTTGGTTATATCGAGTCATGATTGCTCTTTTGTTTGTGATTGTTTTGTTCTGAACTTTGCGGGGTTCGGAATTATTTTGGGTATGGACTGGCTTAGGAAATATGCGGCAAAGGTTAATTGTGAAAGGTTGGAGGTGACAGTCGAGAATGTGGAGGGGCGAAAGGTTGTGATACGATGTAAGCATGAGGAAGGCATCTTTATGAGCTTCATGTATTCGCTGGTTGTTCCACGGAATGGACTGTCATCGGTGCCAATCGCTAATGGATTTGAGGATGTCTTTGATGAGGTCAAAGGGTTACCGCCGCATAGAGAGATCGAGTTTCGTATTGATCTAGTTGAAGGAGCCAAATCTGTTGTGATGCCTCTTAGGCGGATGGCGCCTAGGGAACAGCAGGAGTTGAAGGTGCAGGTTGATGATCTTTTACAGAAAGGATTCATTCGGCATAGTGTGTCCGAATGGGGTGCACCAGTTGTGTTTGCAACCAAAGCAGATGGATCGTTGAGGTTGTGTGTGGATTATCGTGAGCTGAATAAAGTGACTAAGAATAACAAGTATCCATTGCCGAGAATAGATGACTTGTTTGATCAGCTTCACAAAGCTAAGGTGTTTTCTCAGATGGATTTGGCAATGGGATTTCACCAATTAAGAGTGGCAAAGGATAGTGTGCCGAAGACTGCTTTCAGGACACCATCTGGTTTCTTTGAGTGACTGGTGATGCCATTTGGATTGACTAATGCACCAGCGTATTTTGTGGATCTTATGAATAGAGTGTTCAGAGATCAGTTGAACAAGTTCGTACTAGTGTTCGTGGATGATATTTTGATTTATTCCCAAACCAAAGAAGAGCACAAGACGCACTTGCGTATTGTTTTGGAAATCTTACGGAAACATCAGCTGAAGGCTAAGTTTTCGAAGTGTCACTTCTGGAAGAGTGAAGTGAGGTTCTTAGGCCATATTATCTCTGGAAATGGAATAGCGGTTGATCCCGCTAAGGTGGCAGCAATCCAGGATTGGGTTAGACCTAAGGATGCATCTGATGTGAGAAGTTTTCTTGGATTAGCAGGATATTATCGTCGATTTATCAAAGACTTTTCCAAGAAAGCTGCACCATCAACAGGATTGACGAAAAAGAACCAAGTATTCAGATGGGATGCTAAGTGTGAGCAAGCTTTCGGAATCCTGAAAGAGCGATTGACAAGTGCTCCTGTTTTGACTATTCCAAGTGGAAATGATGAGATGGTGGTTTACACCGACGCATATGGTACTGGACTTGGAGCAGTGTTGATGCAGAAGGGTAAAGTTGTTGCATATGCAAGTCGACAACTGAAGCCACATGAAAGGAATTATCCGACTCATGATTTGGAGTTGGCAGCGATTGTATTTGCTTTGAAGATGTGGAGACATTACCTATTGGGAGTTCGATTCGAGTTGTTTACGGATCATAAGTCGTTGAAGTATCTTTTCTCCCAAAAGGATTTGAATCTTAGGCAGCAACGATGGCTAGAGTTTTTGGCATCATATGATTTTAGTATAGCCTATACTCCGGGAAAGGGTAACGCAGTGGCACATGCGTTAAGTCGAAGACATGCAGGATTGGGAACCATGTTTTCAGAATGGAAGAGTCTCGAGTATTTGGCTGGATTTGACTTCAGGCCCAGATGTGAATTGGAACCTGAGATGTTGGCAAACTTATCGATAAGACCGACTCTTGTGGAAAGAATTGGCAAGAGCCAAAAGCGAGACGATAAGCTTGTCAAGATTATCCGTGATTTGGAATCTGGATTGGACCCAGAAAAGGATAAAGGATTCGAGGTCAATCGAGAGGGTTAGCTTCGAAAGCAAGGACGACTAGTTGTTCCCGATATAGATGAATTGAGAAATGAAGTTCTGAAGGAAAGTCATCACTCGAAGCTGATAATTCATCCAGGTGGAAATAAGATGTATCGGGATATGAAGAGAACCTATTACTGGGAAGGTATGAAGAAGGATGTTGGAAATTTTATTTCCAAGTGCATGAACTGCCAGATGGTAAAAGCTGAGCAAAAGAAGCCCGGTGGATTGCTTGAGCCATTAGAAGTTCCTACATGGAAGTGGGAGAAAATATCGATGGATTTTATTGATGGACTACCTAGAACAAGGACGGGAAATGAAGGGATTTGGGTCATCGTAGATCGTTTGACTAAGAGTGCAAGATTCATTCCTGTTCGATCAACCAGGACTGCATCAAAGTTGGCTGAGCTGTATGTAAAGTGGATAGTTTGATTCCATGGTATTCCAAAGAGTATAGTGAGCGATCGAGACCCATTGTTCACTAGTGGATTTTGGAAGAGCTTCCAGGAAGTTTTGGGAACTGAACTGTGTTTGAGTACAGCATATCACCCCAAACAGATGGTCAGACCGAGAGAGTCAATCGAGTTTTGGAAGATCTCCTTAGAGCTTGTGTTTTAGATTTCGGAGGATCATGGGAAGATCACCTTCATTTGGTGGAATTTTCGTATAATAACAGTTACCAGTCAAGCATTGGTATGGCACCGTATGAAGCATTATATGGAAGACCGTGTAACTCTCCGACATGTTGGTTGGAAACAGGAGAAAAGCTGATACTTGGGCCAGAAATGATTCGACAGACTTTGGATTTCATAGAGATCGTTCGGCAACGAATGAAGGCAGCCCAAGACCGTCAGAAAAGTTATGCCAATAAGCTTCGTAAGGATTTGGAATTCGACATAGGTTATATGGTTTTTGTGAAGATTTCTCCACTAAAGAATGTTATTCGATTCGGGAAGAAAGGAAAATTGACTCCGAGATTTATTGGACCATTCCCGATCATCGAGTGAATTGGAAAGCTCGCCTATAAATTGGAGTTACCAGAAAAGATGTCGGGTGTGCATAACGTTTTTCACATATCATATCTACGGAAGTATGTGCACGACTCGAATACAGTGGTTTCTGCAGATAGCTGTGAAGATTTTGAAGTTGACCTAGTTGATAAGAGACCTTGTAAGCCGCTTCGTGTTGTGGAAACTAACACGAAACAACTTAGGAGGAAGATAGTTAGGTTTCTCAAGATACAATGGAGTGAAGATGTTAACGACTGTACATGGGAGGTGGAAGAGAGGATGAAGGCAGCTCATCCTGAACTCTTCGAGGTATGGCCATAAGGTGTCGTGTCATCTCACGACATTGTAACTTGTTCTAGTTTTAGAATTCTGCATGCTAGGCTAGAATTGGACGCATGGTTTGTTGATTGCTATGGATGGTAAGCATGCAGAATAGTTTTTGATTGCTCTTGTTTGTTTGGAATTTCGGGGGCGAAATTCTTAAGGGGGAGAGAATGTAATGACTCGTATTTTTACGGATCGAATGTTGTAACCGGTGTTATTAGGTCGTTAGTGTTATGGATTCGTTCAGAGTTAGATCGTCCATAAGTTAGACCGTTCAGAGTTTTGAGACGACTAGAGCTTAAGTCGTGTAGAAGTTAGGTCGTCTAGAAGGTAAGTCATGTGGTAGCTTAGGTCGTGGGGTAGGTTAGGTCGGGTGAACGACCTAAGAGATTGGAGCAACCTACAGGATTTGACTTAAGGAGTAGACGACTTAAGGATTGGAGCGACCTAAGGAAAGACAGCGACCTAAGTTAGTGAGCAACCTATGGAAGTTAGTAGTAGAAGTGAACGACTTAGGAGTTAACGGCTTAAGTTAGTAAGCGACTTAAGGAGGGTAGTGACTTAAGAATTAGCGGCAACGACCTAGTAGTTAGCGACTTAGGGACTGGACGAGGTAAGGCTTAAGTCGTTATAGTTAGGTCGTGAGACCTTGTGTTGAAGTTAGGTCGAAAGCGACCTAGGGAGGAGTGTTGTGTATAATTAGGTCGAAAGTCGCGCATTAGTGATAAGGCTTAAGTCACAGGGTCGTTAAGTCATTGAGTTGTTGAGTCGTTGAGTTGTTGAGTCGTTAAGTCATATCTTAGTTAAGTCGCATAAGGACTTATGCTAGTAAATCGTTAAGTCGTGCCTATGTTAGGTCGTTAAGTCGCCCAAACGACTTAGGTAGAAATGCGGCAGTGGTTAAGTCGTAGGATCTGCTAAGTCATAGGTCGAAGGGGATGGTTAAGTCTTAGGATCTGCTATGTCGTAAGTCGTAGGTCGTGGGGTTTTCATAAGTCATGGATGACTTAAGGGGGTGGACGACTTAAGGAACAACCTATAAATACACGGTTCTACTTCACTTTTTGGGATCCGGATTTTGAAGTGACGAAGTGCGGTCATTTTGAGAGCTCGAGTTCTACACTTCTTCACTTCTTTTCTCCACTTTAATCTTGTGCTTCCTTCCATCCAAATCGAAGATCAAATCGAAGATCCAAGAGCTTATATTGAAGATTTACATCCATCGAAGAGAGATTTCATCGTTTGAAGCGGAATTTTAGAGAATTGAGTTAGATCCTTCGCTGTCCAGATTTGAAGTGTGTTGCTTTTGAGGTGTTTAGGTGATTCGGTGAGTGGTGGTTATCTCTCACACGGATCCAAAGGAGTATATCGGATTGGTGGCTTGATTTTGTGTTAAAATAGTGATTTCCATGCATTTTCTTAAACTTAAGTATAGATCCATTGTTCATGATGATTTGACATCCATTTTAATACATGTTAATCTATGCAAGTTCATTCATCAAGTTGTAGAGATATTGCTCATGATTCATGCTTGTTAGATTTAGACTCTTTATTTACAAGATTTCCATTATTGTTATAATTGTTTGTTAGATCATGTTTTGAATGCTTGATTACTTGGATTAATGATTGACTTGATTGATTGTTATAAATTAGTTGATTGATGATTTGATTTAGACAAGTTGGTTGAAGATGATTCAAAAGCTAAAGGGAAAGGCTCTTGAATAAAAAAAGCTGCTCGTGGCATATGACACGGATGATAAATCTCATATGGATAGATTTGATGATGATGTTGAGATGAGGCTTTGCTATGATGAGATGAAGCGAGGCATGATGTGAGATAGCCTTGGTTTAATCCATACGGGATCATTCCAAGCATGTTGATGACTCGATGAAATGGTTCGATTTTGAGGATAATGGTTGGCTCGAGAGGCGCTTGAGCTAGTATGAAAATAGTCGTCGAGGAGGATGACTAGAAGGCTGAGGTTTCATCGTTATTGAAGGTTCTAGCAGACTCAAAGCAAGAGTACGCTGGGCAGATTCGATAGTCCCAAAAGACTACAGTTGGTAGTCGAGTACTCTGGGCAGATTCGATAGTCCTAGGCACGGGCTGCGACGACGTGCGTAGTTATGTCTAGAACCGGGGTTACCATTAACCCTTAATGGACGGCTGAAAGAATGTGCCTGTCATTCAATTAACTGTGGTATCGAAGCAATGATAATAGTGATAGCCAGAGTCATGGATGTTTGGTTGTATTGTCATTCGGTCTCAAGAGCAATATTTTCTGGGTGCTTATCTGATCTTGGTTTAGGCCTTGGGGGTTTGTACTTGGAAAACGTTGACCTTGACTCGAGTGATAATTGCTTTACTTTAAATGTTTGCTTTGCTATGTTTACTTCTGCTTAGTGTGTCTGGGGGCTATCACTGTAGAAAGAGGTGGAGTGGGAGTGTTGGATTCCTATTCCTTTTTCCTTTATGCTCTTATGGTATGTTGTTAGTTAATTTACCGCTCACTAAGACTGTTGTCTGACTCAAGGCTTTATGTTTAACTTTTATTGCCTTGGGCTGTTCATCCATTTTGGGATGGGCAGACTAGGTAGCAGGTGACAGGTGCTGTTCTTGGAAACCGACGATGCTGATGACGAAGACGAGCTGGAGGCTTACATATCATTTTTCTTATTATATGTACTGGATGTTCCGCTGCTTGTATGATTCTCTGAGTGATATGTAGTGAGGCTTGATGTATTGACTATTCAGATGTTTGTATTCAACTATTATGAAGCTTAATTGATGAGATCCTTGTTTTGTGAAGCTTCACTATATATATTCTCTATTGTATTTTATCCATGCGTTGTGAGTAATACGATAGATTCTGCTGTTTTAACTTACCTTGGTGATCGTCCATGGCTACCTGGCACACTATACAACGCACTATTTCCTTGTTCAGTGCAGGGGTCATGGGCAGTCGTCACAATAGCAGAGTGTCGATCAGAGGCTGGTGGTGGCGATGGAAGGTCGTTGGTGTTTGTAAACCTAGTTTTGATGGGTTGGACAAATTTGATCGGTACGACCTTGGTTGGTGATCGAGTGACGCGGGGTTTTGGGAAGTGGAATAGGGAGTGGCGACGAAGAGATGACCGGAGTTTCGTGATCTCCGGTTGTCGAGGCGGCGAGTGCGAGACGTTTTGCCAGGTTTGGTCGGAGTTGTCCATTAGTTCCGAGCTTCCCTTTCAACTCGATTTTTGATTTCGAGTTTACGGCGGCGTTCAGAGGAGCGGGAAGTGGTGAGCTGTTGATCGTCAACTTGCTCGATGAGGAGGAATCAGCCGGAGTTGAGCATCGGCGACGTGCACGTGCACCTGTGCCCGAGGATCTGGAATTTAGTTGATTTTGGTAAGGAAGAGCAGAGGTGAACCTGCGTATTTGACTCGAGTAACTCGAGTATTTTGCTCGGGGGTTTTCTAGGTTGGACTCGAAGCGTTTTAGAGTAGGGCTCGGGTAAATTGAATGTTACAGGTTTTTAAACCTGTTTGGTTTTCAGAATTTAAGAATGATTTAAAATTTGAAAACAGGATTTTTAACAAAGTTTAAAGTCAAATTTTTAGATATGGATTCAAATCCAGTTTTGAAATAAATTAAGTTTTATAAAAAAATCAATTATTTAAACAACTTTAAATGTTAAAGTATATTTTTAAATGATTTGAATTTAAAAAGAAATTTGGTTTAAAATTCTTTTAAGCTTCTTTTATAAGGTATGTATTTCTTTAACATGTGAAATTATAGGATTTTAAACGGTTTTAAACTTAGTTAAGGTTAAATTTGTATTCATTTTAAATCTAAAATTTAAAATGAAATTTGAAAGTAAATTTAAAAGTAAATTGTTTTTAAATGTTTTGTTAATGATAATTTAATCATTAATAAGAGTAAAGTTTTATCTTAAAGATAATTAGGATTTTATGATTTATGATTCATTAAATTATTAAGATAATTAAAATGGATAATTAATTTATTTAATTAATTGATGATATGGATAATTAAATTAGTAATTATGAGTTTTAAACTAATTAATAAAGTTTAAGGCTAATTAATTAGGAATAATTAATTTGTAATTAAGGATCATTAATTAGACAAGATTAGATTTTAAATTAATGATTAAAGATTAATTAATCAAGTAATTAAAGATTAATTAAGTTACAGTTAAAACTTAAATTAATTAAATAATTAGAGGTTAATTAATTGGTAATCAAGATCTATTAATTTGTAATTAATAATGATTAATGTAAGTTTAATTTCTTAAGAAAAGTATTAAAGAATTGTAAATAGTTAATGAAGGTCATTAACTTAAGATTTATTTAAAGGATAAGTAATCAAGGGATTAATTAAGATAATTAATTAAGGAGTAATTAATTTATTAAATGAAGTAATTAAAGGTAGTTAATTACTGGATGTGAATTAATCAAGAGTGATTAATAATTATGGTTTAATTAAACAATTAATTACTTTATGTAATTAATTTAAATAGAATTAAAAATGTAATTAGGGATCACTAATTTATATAATTAATGATGTAATTAAGGGTTGATTAATTAAGATTAATTAATTAATAATAAGTGATTTTGAGTAATTAATTAATGTAATTAATTAAGGATTAATGTAATAAATTATATTTAATTAATAAATGAAGTAATTTAAGATTAATTACTATATTTGGTTAAGGATAATTAATTTGTGAAATTAATTAAAGGATAATTACTTGAATGTAAGTAAAGGATAAGTAATCAAGGATGATTAATTAAGATGGAAATTAGAGAATGATTAATTAATTGATTTGTAATTAATTAATGGTTAAGTAAGCAAGATTTATAGAATGAAGTAATTAATTTAATTTACTTTAAATTAATTAGAGATAGGATAATTAATTTAATTCATTTTAAATTTATTATTAATGGTGTGATTATTAATCCTTGTTTCTATATGGATGGATGATATTGATTTCCTTGAGTGGTTTGAAATCTCAGATATTAGATAAGTAATGTTGTGTGATATGGATTATCTATTTATGATTATAAAGTGAATTATCTATTTGTGATGATAATGTGAATTATCTATCTATGATATTGTGAATTATCTATCTGTGTGTATATGGATAATGAAATTAATTTTTTTAACTTTAAAACAACTTGGCCTTAAAAGATACGTTTTGGATTTCGATGAGACCGGGATCGGGTTTCCAGATTTGGATATCCGAAAACCACATCGATCTAAATTAACGACATGTCGTGAATCTCAAGTGAAGATGAAGATTCAGAGTGCAAGGGTTATTGTCGTTAACTCTGAGGGTGTTTCCAAAATGAGTGTAACGAGATAATGCCTTTGGTTTCGTTTGAACCCGGAATGAACTTGTATGGATTGAATGCTTTAAGAACATCGTCAGGTGGACGATGAGCATTCTAAGAGATATGTTCTCTAAAGGTAAATCGTAGCCTCAAGCCTCATCAACCGGGAATGGCTAAAACAGGGGAGGTGCAGCAAGGCTAAGTGGGTCATACCCAAGTAGGACGAGATTTTCCCCTGTCTAGATGTCCCTTTTTATTTCGGCTGTGTGGGCAGTTGTGAGCTCCAACTACTGGGGTTGTCTTGTTCGGGATTGTCCAGTAAGGGATGGTTCCGGCTTTGTGTTGTAGGGTGTCGGGAGTGATCCTCGGTACGGTGATCTAGGCCACGTACTGTGACGGGCTGTACCCCAGTAGCCCTGCCATTGTATGGAATCCAATCTCCAATAAGTGATCTCGGATTTGATTGTATTACCCACTTGTTGGCTAGTATGCTAGAATTTAATAGATGTAACAATTTCAGCTATTTCTTATTTACTTGAAAACCCTAGACCTATTATAATATCACTGAATTTCCTATCAAATGTTTGGTTAGCGTAAGGTAAAAACTTACCCATGTTTATGTGTGGGGAGTCTTACGTGATACCCTTTGTTTTCAAAGGCTTTTCAAAATTAAGCAACTTTAACCTGTTACTCATACCAGATCCATGTCTGACCGGGAGTTTATTTCTGTTTTTCTTAAGCTCTCGAGTACTCAAATTTTTATGAGTAGCCAAGGGATCCAGGTTAGCTTGACGAATTGTGGAGGAGCAATGGAGCAGGAGGCTTCAACGTTATAGATATGTATAGTGTTCCACTGTGTTGGTATCTCTGTGTTGTATCGAGTTGTATTAACTAGACAGGTGTTTATAACTATCTAGCATGTGATGTATTATCTGTGTAACTCTGATTGATGTTGTATATTATGTAATATTTATGTGATTAATATAATTTATTCGTTCCGCTGTTGAGATTCTGATGTTGTTTCTTCTTTCTTCTTTATCTTTTCTCTTTTCTATCCCTTTCTTTCTTAAAGATGATGCAACTTTCTAGTGATAGAAAGTTGGGTCGTCACAGTTGGTATCAGAGCGCTAGGTTGAGTGAATACCTAGACTCTGGAGTGGTATCTTTCTTAAGAGAGCGTATTTGTAATTTTGATATATATATATTTATTTCTACCTATCTGTTGGGTTACCTGTTCGGGTTTTCCAATATAAGATATAAAGGTATATGGGGTAGTGGTGTGTGTAACACGACTACCAATGGTTGGAGTTTGTTGGGTTGGAAGTGTATCTGCCGAGACCGTAGACCCAATACTGTCTCATGTGAATTGTTGTGGTGTAAGGATTTCACCCATCTTTGAAGGAACCTGTTAGGATTCAGAGTCCATTTTTGAAGTGCATGTTTAGATGAGTAGGATTTGGATTCTGTCAGTTGAGTAGAAGCTAGGGATGATATCTTGATACCTCAAGATGTAGTAGCTGTGTGATGAGACACAGTGACTATGGATGTCTCCGAAGATGTTTCTTTGGAACAAGTTAAGGAAGCGTGTCTGCTTCGGTGTTGTGGCTGTGTTTAGCAGGATGTTTCTGTTTGGTTTGAGGTCCGAGTTTCTCGAATAGCTTTGGATTAGCAATTCCTTGGCATTTGTGTCAGCAGTGCAGCTCAGAGTGTTCTGTGTGTTGGCAAGGAAGCTTTCTAGCTTAGCAGTGGAGTTCAGAAGCAGTAGAGTGGTTCCGTTTCTTCGTTGGATTGGCTAGTTAAGCGTAAGCTGTTCTGTTTGGTAAAAAGAGAACAGTTTTTCTTTGGAATTAGGTTGGATTAATCGCAAAAGTGACTTGCTATAGTTGAGTGTTCTCTTGGTTTGTCAGAGATCTTTCGGGATTTTTGATTTTCTTCTTTATGGATCTGTTGAACCATATTTCTGGGAGGTGTTGTCCAGTTGGTGCTCGTGTGTATCATCAGCATTTTCATCTACTCCAGATCAGAATTGTGCAGCGAAAGCAGTTTGGGAGTGCATCTGTTTTATCTTTTCGGATAGGAAAAGTAAGTTTAGTCTTCTGATGTTTGAGGAGTAGAGTTTGTGTTCTTGGATTGATTGTGAGTGGATCATTTTGATGAGTTGTTTTTGAGGCATCAGCGAAGGTTGATCTGATCTGTAAGGATGTAAACATCCCAGGATCGTCAGATGAGTTTTGTGGATAAGAGACGGAGGAATTTGGATTTCGAAGTCGGAGATTTGATTTTGGATAAGTTTTCTCTGATCGAAGGAGCTATATAGTTTGGTAAGATTGGGAAGCTAGCTCCGAGGTATTTTGGATTTTCTCTATGTTCTGGTAAGGATAAGTGTTTAGTCTTCAGATTTGAACTGCCAGTTTGGATAACTGGGATTCGATGCGTTTCACGTATCTCTGAGAGAGTACGTGTATGAGTTATCTCTGGTTATAGAACCAGCAGTTCAGGGAGTTTTGGTTGATTGAGTCAGACTCGTCTGTAGTCTGATATCTGGTTTAGTTCTGTAGATCTTGATGAGTAGGAACTCTATAACTTAGTAGTATAGACTGTTTGGATTCTATAGATTGAGTATTCCGATATTATACTTGGGAAACTCGAGAAAATTTCTATCCAGAATTTTGTCTGGATAATTGGATTTGTTTGTTTGGATGATTGGTTGCTATGGTCATTATCACATGATCGATATATGCTTGTATTCTAAAATTAAATCTTTAATAAGATTATTAAATTACCTTTGTTTTAAATTTCGGGGATGAAATTCTTTTAAGGGGGGAGGAATGTGATATCCCAGAATTTTGGGTAATATCAATTTAATAATCTGTATTAAATATTAAATTGATTTGATATATCTTTGTTAATAAGATTTGAATTGATACTTTTCTTTTAATAAATATCTAATTGGTGAATTTTATCTTTTAAAACTAATAAATTATTTTCTATTTATAATGAATATACATTTGTATATATTGTAGATAGGAAAGCTTTGTTTTAAATTTAACTAATAAATTTATGTTTCAAATTCTAATATACATTTTAGTGATTTGGAAATTAGGATTTATTTAATATTTAACTTTTCAAAGCTATTTAATAAACAACTATATGGGTTTAAATACTTAAGATAAGAGTTTAATAGTTTAAAAACTTATTCTAGCTTTAGTTTAGATTTAAATTTATTAACAAAAAGATTTGTTCTATTCTCTTTTTAAGTATAGCTTGATAAAAATATGATTTAAAATATATTTAAGTTTTAATACAATTTTGTCAAATGATACTTTAGTATATATTATAAAATAAGTAGTTTATAGTAAAGTAGATAATTTCTTTTATAAATCAGTTCAAATTAATAAATGTGTTATTTTTAAAAATACTATTAATAAATAAAAATGTACATATAGGAATACAAGATTATAAGTAATAAGTTAGACATAGAAATAAAACAAATATACATAAGATAAATTATATAGTTTTGTAAATTATAAAATAAATACACTAGAAATATTTAAAAAACATGTTAACCATAGAATTCACCCAGATTTCAAAAGCAACAGGATAAATGCAAATAAAAGATAAGTATGATAATAATAAAATGTGAAACAAGGAAACAAAAAGGAATTTGCATAGGCAAGTGAACAAAAGAAATAACATTCATTTACATTTCAAAATATCAAACAAGATACAAAATATACTCAAGTATGAACATGACAACAATAATATTCAAGAGTAGGCTGGAAAAGAAAATAAATATAAAAAAGGACATAGACATTAAATGCTAACACAATATTTCTTATATCAGCCACCAAGCTAAGTGGAACATCAGCCTGATCAATTAAACAATGGGAAAAATTCACTGTTTTGGTACAAAAATATACACTGTCTTGTATAAAATATTAGTCACCCTGTACAGAGAAGGAAATAATGTACCCTGTAAAACTTGTTTCTTATATATATACTCTATCTCTGTTTCGATCATCTAAAAACTGAGCTAACCTGAGATATATTATCTAAAACATAAACAAAATTCAACTCAAAACAACATGCAACTCAGATCAAACCAGAGATTAAGAAGAAGGTTCCAGCTTGCATTTTTCTTAACCCTGTTTCATAATGGAAGCTCTGTTCATTTCAAAATCTAAGGTGAGTAACATCACTCTAAAAACAATTTAAAAGTAAAATTTTGTTGCACTTGTGTATGTGAGTGAGTATATTTAAAATTTATATATATAAATGCCTGTGAATATTGAAAAGCCTATGTGTACAGGCTATTATTCCTCTATGTTCTCTGTTTGGAGTTTTCAACACAAAACTTTGATTTAAAAATCCATTTCCACATGATCTACTAAATGTTTGGACTCAGGATCAAAACAAAAGATGTATGTTTGATCATGAACTAGTTTTTAAAAAAAAATTATTTAAGTTAAACTACATTAGATTGTCTCTGGAAATCAAAGAACTGAGCAAGCTTTAATTTTATCCAATTTCGAATGCCTTAAAACATGAATTCAGATATGCAGACTGAATTCTTACACTTAATCATGATTTTTAAAACAAAGATTAAGATTTTTAGAATAAAGATTGGAGAGAAATTTGTGATTGTCTGAAATTCTTTGTTTTGAGCGTTTCCGATGATCTCGAGGTTGAGGGAGGTCGGAGCTCTTTGAGATGGTAGAGGGATGATCGGAGGTTGGAGGAAAAATAGCAGAGTGTCGTTCAGAGGCTGGTGGTGGCGATGGAAGGTCGTTGGTGTTTGTAAACCTAGTTTTGATGGGTTGGACAAATTTGATCGGTACGACCTTGGTTGGTGATCGAGTGACGTGGGGTTTTGGGAAGTGGAAGATGGAGTGGCGACGAAGAGATGACCGGAGTTTTGTGATCTCCGGTGGTCGAGGCGGCGAGTGCGAGACGTTTTGCCAGGTTTGGTCGGAGTTGTCCATTAGTTCCAGGCTTCCCTTTCAACTCGATTTTCGATTTCGAGTTTACGTTGGCGTTCATAGGAGTGGGAAGTGTGGAGCTGTTGATCGTCGACTTGCTCGATGAGGAGGAGTCGGCCGGAGTTGAGCATCGGCGACGTGCACGTGCATGAGCACCTGTGCCTGAGGATCTGGAATTTAGTTGATTTTGGGAAGGAAGAGCAGAGGTGAACCCGCGTATTTGACTCGAGTAACTCGAGTATTTTGCTCGGGGGTTTTCTAGGTTGGACTCGAAGCGTTTTAGAGTAGGGCTCGGGTAAATTGAATGTTACAGGTTTTTAAACCTGTCTGGTTTTCAGAATTTAAGAAGATTTAAAATTTGAAAACAGGATTTTAAACAAAGTTTAAAGTCAAATTTTTAGATATGGATTCAACTCCAAATTTGAATCCAGTTTTGAAATAAATTAAGTTTTATAAAAAAATCAAATATTTAAACAACTTTAAATGTTAAAGTATATTTTTAAATGATTTGAATTTAAAAAGAAATTTGGTTTAAAGTTCTTTTAAGCTTCTTTTATAAGGTATGTATTTCTTTAACATATGCAATTATAGGATTTTAAATGGTTTTAAACTTAGTTAAGGTTAAATTTGTATTCATTTTAAATCTAAAATTTAAAATGAAATTTGAAAGTAGATTTAAAAGTAATTTGTTTTTAAATGTTTTGTTAATGATAATTTAATCATTAATAAGAGTAAAGTTTTATCTTAAAGATAATTAGGATTTAATGATTTATGATTCATTAAATTATTAAGATAAGTAAAATGGATAATTAATTTATTTAATTAATTGATGATATGGATGATTAAATTAGTAATTATGAGTTTAAAACTAATTAATTAAAGTTTAAGGCTAATTAATTAGGAATAATTAATTTGTAATTAAGGATCATTAATTAGATAAGATTAGATTTTAAATTAAAGATTCAAGATTAATTAATCAAGTAATTAAAGATCAATTAAGTTACAGTTAAAACTTAAATTAATTAAATAATTAGAGGTTAATTAATTGGTAATCAAGATCTATTAATTTGTAATTAATAATGATTAATGTAAGTTTAATTTCTTAAGAAAAGTAATTAAAGAATTGTAAATAGTTAATGAAAGTCGTTAACTTAAGATTTATTTAAAGGATAATTAATCAAGGGATTAATTAAGATAATTAATTATGGAGTAATTAATTTATTAAATGAAGTAATTAAGAGTAGTTAATTACTGGATGTGAATTAATCAAGAGTGATTAATAATTATGGTTTAATTAAAGAATTAATTACTTTATGTAATTAGTTTAAATAGAATTAAAAATGTATTTAGGGATCATTAATTTATATAATTAATGATGTAATTAAGGGTTGATTAACTAAGATTAATTAATCAATAATAAGTGATTTTGAGTAATTAATTAATGTAATTAATTAAGGATTAATGTAATAAATTATAGTTAATTAATAAATGAAGTAATTAAATATTAATTACTATATTTGGTTAAGGATAATTAATTTGTTAAATTAATTAAAGGATAATTACTTGAATGTAAGTAAAGGATAAGTAATCAAGGATGATTAATTACGATGGAAATTAGAGAATGATTAATTAATTGATTTGTAATTAATTAATGGTTAAGTAAGCAAGATTTATAGAATGAAGTAATTAATTTAATTTACTTTAAATTAATTAGAGATAGGATAATTAATTTAATTCATTTTAAATTTATTATTAATGGTGTGATTATTAATCCTTGTTTTTATATGGATGGATGATATTGATTTCCTTGAGTGGTTTGAAATCTCAGATATTAGATAAGTAATGTTGTGTGATATGGATTATCTATTTATGATTATAAAGTGAATTATCTATTTGTGATGATAATGTGAATTATCTATCTGTGATATTGTGAATTATCTATCTGTGTGTATATGGATAATGAAATGAATTGTTTTAACTTTAAAACAACTTGGCCTTAAAAGATACGTTTTTGATTTCGATGAGACCGGGATCGGGTTTCCAGATTTGGATATCCGAAAACCACATCGATCTAAATTAACGATAGGTCGTGAATCTCAAGTGAAGATGAAGATTCAGAGTGCAAGGGTTATTGTCGTTAACCCTGAGGGTGTTTCCAAAATGAGTGTAACGAGATAATGCCTTCGGTTTCATTCGAACCCGGAACGAACTTGTATGGATTGAATGCTTTCAGAACATCGTCAGGTGGACGATGAGCATTCTAAGAGATATGTTCTCTAAAGGTAAATCGTAACCTCAAGCCTCATCAACCGGGAATGGCTAAAACAGGGGAGGTGTAGCAAGGCTAAGTGGGTCATACCCAAGTAGGACGAGATTTTCCCCTGTCTAGATGTCCCTTTTTATTTCGGCTGTGTGGGCAGTTGTGAGCTCCAACTGCTTGGGTTGTCTTGTTCGGGATTGTCCAGTAAGGGATGGTTCCGACTTTGTGTTGTAGGGGGTCGGGAGTGATCCTCGGTACGGTGATCTAGGCCACGTACTGTGACGGGCGGTATCCCAGTAGCCCTGCCATTGTATGGAATCTAATCTCCAATAAGTGATCTTGGATTTGATTGTATTACCCACTTGTTAGCTAGTATGCTGGAATTTAATAGATGTAACAATTTCAGCTATTTCTTATTTACTTGAAAACCCTAGACCTATTATAATATCACTGAATTTCCTATCAAATGTTTGGTTAGCGTAAGGTAAAAACTTACCCATGTTTATGTGTGGTGAGTCTTACGTGATACCCTTTGTTTTCAAAGGCTTTTCAAAATTAAGCAACTTTAACCTGTTACTCACACCAGACCCATGTTTGACCCGGAATTTATTTCTGTTTTTCTTAATCTCTCGGGTACTCAAATTTTTATGAGTAGCCAAGGGATTCAGGTTAGCTTGACGAATTGTGGAGGAGCAATGGAGCAGGAGGCTTCAGCATTATAGATATGTATAGTGTTCCGCTGTGTTGGTATCTCTTTGTAGTTTCTCTGTGTTTTATTGTGTTGTATTAACTAGACATGTGTTTATAATTGTCTAGCATGTGATGTATTATTTGTGTAACTCTGATTGATGTTGTATATTATGTAATATTTATGTGATTAATATAATTTATTCGTTAAGCTATTGAGATTCTGATGTTGTTTCTTCTTTCTTCTTTATCTTTTCTCTTTTCTATCCCTTTCTTTCTTAAAGATGATGCAACTTTCTGGTGATAGAAAGTTGGGTCGTCACACAAACCTTTTTGAAAACAGTTTTCAAACCACACTCTTCTCTTGGAATAAATTCCCAAATACTTATTTCCACTGAAAACACTAAGTACAATTACTTTAGATTTTTAAAATAATTTAAAATACTATATAATAAAATACACTTTAAAACATTTAAATTAAACTACTTTAATACTTTATTTAAAAATATATACTTTAAGAATATTTAAAATAAACTACTTTATAAAATATAAAACTACATTTTTATCCTTTTAAAACACAATACCAAGTTACCTTTAAATAATTACTACTAAATTATATTTAAACTGAAATAAAATTTTCCTTTATTTCTTTCAAATTCCTTCTTTATCCTTTCAAATAAATTTAAACCTTGAATTTTAGAATAAATTTTTTATTCCTTTAAATAATATCACCTAAGTTTTAAAATACTTTATTTTCCCTTTTATTCAAAATCTGCTTTCCCATACTCAGAATTTATTTAATAGAATTTAAAATCACTTTTCCTTTCCCAATTCATTCTTTAAATTATTTAAATTCTCTATAAATATTCTGCTTAAAAATTCACTCCTTTATTTTCTCATCAAAAATCCAATCTATATATTTTTGATAACTCAGAATACCCAAATATATTCAATCAAACACAGCATTCAACATTTCCAATTACCAATGGAATTTATCACATATTATCAAATAAATCATATCACAGAATATTAAACAATCTAAATATTTTGAGGAATCCAGTTGGATCCCTCCAACCTGTTTTCCTGCATCCACAGACGTTAGCACAATACCAATTCCACTTCGAGGTGGAATATCGCGGTATATGGGTTTATATAATATCATCCGCTATTATGCGGCGCATAGGGTCTCATCCACTATATAATGCGGGAATATCAATCACTCCAATATATACTATATACTACTATATAAAATATACCACAACCAATCAATTCAATCATTCAACTAAATATTTAAATTTAACTATTTAAATTTAAATAAAACCTAGATGAGTGAGATTAACTCACTTGTGCTTTTTATTTGCAATCCACTTCATTATTGCCTTGGTTTTTCGATTTTGACCTTGAATAAACTATTTATATGATTTATTAATATTCAAACTAATCGAACAATTAATTTCCGTTCGATAAATTTAATTTAAACTAATAATTTAATTTTAACTAATGATTTAATTTAAGCAAATAATTAAATTTAAGCTAATTTTCCTTTTAGAAATCTTTTAGTAACTAAAATAATTTGACAGGTTAATTAACTAAATTAATCACCCTAATTACAAATTTTTTAAAATAAACTAGTAGATTTAAAAATGTGTATGTATATTTATTTTATTTTTCGTTTTCAAACAGCTTATAAAAATAATCTATATAGGTTTTAAAAACCTAATCTTTATATAAATTCTTATATTTCAAATCATATATATATATATATATGTATGTATGTATGTATATTCTGTTTTTCCTATATATATTTAGATTAAATCAAGGTTAACTTAAAATTTAAAACTGCTTAAAAGATACAATTTTTTTTCTTTACTGTAAATTATTTCCCTACATATATTTAAAAAATAAAAGTCTGGTTTTGAAATTTCTTTCTCTGCTTATATATATAATTTCCAATCTATATATATATATATTTAAATTAAATTAAAAGCCCAAAACTGATATATACCTCATTGCTTCCATCGCTGTTCAGCCCACAGTCTCCTTGCCATAGCCGCAACCCACTTCCTTTTGCCCTAACCCTACCCTCATCGAGCCGCCACTGTCTAAGCGCCTCCGCCTGACAACATGACTCCAGCTTTACGCGCGTACGCACTCCATCTTCCACACTCCGTCGTGCTCAAGCTCGAACATCAACGCACGATTCGATTCGCCGACCCCTCCATGTACCACCATATCGCGACCACCGAACCTCCAAAACGTTGCCTAGCAAATTGAGCCGCCATCATACAAACGAATGCGACCCAGTCCCCATTTGGGAGTTGTCAGGTCGCGCACAACTTCCTTGTCGCCCCCGCTTCCATGAGATCAAGATAGTACTTCCCCTGCCCCTCTATCGTGATGCAATTCGTGCCGATTTCTCTTTTTTTTCACGATTCAATTTATCCCGTTCAGTTTGAAATAAACGAAAGGAAGAGGGATTCGCGAGCTTGATGGCTTTTGAAACAGCTGTCTATATTTATATTTTTTTTCTGATTTTGATTCCTTTCGTTCCTCTATTTTATTTTCTACGTGATTTCTTCGATTTCGTTATCTGGTTTGGGTTTAAAAAGAAGACGGGAAAAAGAGGTCTGCGTGTCGGCTGATTGAAAAAGAAAGAGGGAGACAAGAAGCGACGTTGGCGTGGAGTTGCAGGCTACAATGATTGAAGAGGAGACAAAAGCTACCGAGGAGAAAATGGTTTGATGTGCTATAAATTCAGCTGAAGTTGACCAGGATAAAAAAAAAAATTTAAAAATTTAAATTCAAATTGTCTCGATAAATGCAACTTAGATTTTCAAATCCTTATCGAGGCGTGCCACTAGGCGTTGATAATGTTATACCCCTATTCGAAACGCAATGGAATAGGTTTCGAGGCCTAACTCGATCGTATGGAGAAGATAGCTTTTTGAATCCAGTTATTATATTGAATTCGATATAAATTTCAGCGCGTTTACCTATCGTACAATCACACGACAACTCTGAATGCTACGAAATTTGAAATCCGATAATAATACAATATTACGGATTCAATGGAACTTGTTTCGTCGAATTCCGAGACTGTGCCTCGGAAGGCTATTTTTAAATATCGATTTAAACGACATATTTTCAAAACAAAACACTTCCAAATTAAAGTTTAACACTTTTACTATCTTTAGTACTATCAATATAAATTTTAAAAGCCTTTAAATTATTTTTAACAAGCTTAAAACTCTAGATTCGACATTTTACCCAACTTTAAATTATTTAATTTAATAATTAAATTACTCAATAAATAGTGATATTTGAAATTCAAGTTAAAAATTCACTTTTGAATATTTAAAATCAATCAAATATTTCAATTTCAAATGCTCAAAAATTCCGGGTCGTCGCATTCCTCCCCCCTTAAAAGAATTTCATCCCCGAAATTACTAGTTAGGAAGAATGATTCAATCCCCGTTACTATTTTCTCAAATCCAAATAGTTTCAAACAACTTTCCGAAACAAATCTTTTTATCAAAGACACACTAACCCTCTTTCTAACTTTCTAGCTTATCCATTAGTTCCAAACAATATTACTTACTTATCAATTCAAATTTAAATTTGAAACCAAATTTTGAATTATCAAAATTTTCCTAACTCCTTAAATTTTCGAAAATTTTTGCCAGCGTCTCCTTTGCGCTGCTAGCTCGGTACAACCACAAAATGCCTCTACGGGCCCCCAAATTTCAAAAGAAAACAAAAGTCCAAGTGGCTAGTCAAGGAAGTCATCAATTTTCATACCGAAATTTAAACACATACCTTTTTCCGAGCAAATTTCAATTTATCTTCTGAAATAAAAAATCCCAATTTCCTTTTTGTTCACATTCATATGATTTATATCTACTTATTCACAGTTATCCCATTGCACAACTTTCAGTTTTAATCTTCATTCAATTATTCACTTAGTATATTTCTTCATTCCAAAATACCAATTTACTTAAGAGTTTCATCCTTCATTTCTTAAGTCCAATATAAATACTTCTTATATTTATTTTCACTACTTCACTACTGAAGTTTATATTCAAATTGAATTCCAATTCCATATAAAATCAATTTGCTTCAAATTTATTAATTATTTTCAAATCTAAATACTTTTTCCCAATTTTCATTCAAATTTTCATTTTCAATTCTACTTGAATTCAATTTGTCTTCAAACTCTGAATATTGAATTTATCCACCTTACTTTACAGAAAAAAATTTAAATCAGATTTCAATATTCAATTTCAATTCTATTTGCTTACAAATTTTAAATCATTTGTCGTTAGTGAAAATTTTAAAAATTTTCTAACTCCCAAAATTTTTGAATTTTTTTGGCAGAGTCTCCTTTGTACGGAGGAGTTTTTTCAATTTGACAAGAGATATAAATATATATACATCGACCCACACGGTTGGAAAAATAAAAAAACAAACAACAGTTCATATATTGCGTAGGCGTACCTTTATTTAGCATTTTTGAGCAAGCAGTATTTATTTATCATTTTGCACGACCAAATCCAGCCATACGGCTTCCTGTACCTGTACTAACTCAATTCAAATATGTAAGTGCCATATATAGAAAATTTATTTCACATTTCACTCATTTTCAATAGCTAACACATGGATTTCATAAGCCATACATACCAACAGCACTTATAAGTAATTAATAAGGTTTCAATCACCAATTCAATTGCTTTCACTCGCTTTTCTTACCCTTGCATTCAATTTAAGTGATGTACAACTCACTTACTTAGCTCCAATTCATTTACAATTCCAAAAAACTCATATTCATGTCAATTGATTCAAAAATCACTTTTGTTTACTTCTATCAATTCATATAATTTTATTCAATTCCATTTTCGTCGAATGACCAATTTCTTATGCATTTCGACGATATTCATGTGAATAAATAATTACTTAAGCTTATAACCATTTTAAATTGACCCCAACTCAATTTATATAAATTTCCTTCCATTTTAAATTTATTCACAATCCATACATTCTCATTTTCACTACATTTTTAATTTTATCTATTTACTTGCATTTCATTTACCCTATTTTAAAATAATACTGTGTCGGTTTATCTCATTCAAGAGTTTAGAAACCCCTATCAATGACATGGCGTCCCACACATCGACCAGAATTCATAAACACTCAACCGATAAGTCAACACAATATAAAAACAAATTTTATATTCACTAACAAATACGCGCTCATATCTATTAATACACTCAAACTCATTCTGGAGTACTATGGACTCTATTTCAATGAGTAATCCCCACCAGAGCCAAGGTTATCACCAGCCTAAGCTCTGATACCAAGTGAAACAACCCGCAGACCCGTACCCCTTGAATCGACACTATTCTCCAACATATCGACTCAAAGTGAACGGAAATACGAACCATTAGGGTTAAAGAAGGAGGTAGAAGAAGAAGAAACAAAATAACAACAGAATCTAACCATCGCAGTGGAATAAAATATAATAGATAATAACCGATCTTCATAGAAAAGAAACTATATCTGTTTATACATACATCACCAGAATACAACATCAGAGTACAATATAGTCAACATCACAATTCAGGACAGTTATAATAACTTATCCCACATACAGAATACACAACATACACAATACAACGGAATATAGATCATATACGTGTGATACGTCTCGCCATCCAGCTCGTCTCCTGAGCTCCACATCATCATAACCTGTATCCTATAATACTCAGTCTGACCCGAGCATTATAATAAAATAACACCCGAGTCAGTCTGGAAAACCAGCGTGAGAAAACACACTCAATTGGATTATTAAAGTTTTCCAAACCCTTTGAAATCAAAAGCATCTCGTAAGACCACACCACAAATAAACATGTCGGGTTTTTACCTTACGATAGCCAAAACACTTTTTATCAAAATCTCTAATATTATAATAGTGTCTATATACAAATACTTATTAAAATAGCTGAAATTGTTACATCTATTACATTCCAGCTAATAGGTATACAAACAAAACCGTAAAGGCACGTAGGGAGAATGGATTCCAACTAATGACTAGGCACTAGGGTACCACCTGTCACAGTACCTGGTCTAGATCAGCGTACCGAGAACCACGCCTGATCCTCTGCAACACAAGACCGAAACTACCCCTTATTGGATAATTCCGAGTAAGACCACCCCACGGTTGGGATCAGCAACCTCCCACTAAGCCGAAATAAAACGGGACATCTAGACAGGGATGACCTCACCCTAATGGGTGCTACCCACATAGCCTTGCTGCATAACCCCTGATTTTCAGTCATTCCCGGTTGATGAGGCTTGAGGCTAAGCGTTACCTTTTTAGAACATTTCACTTAGAATGCCCACCGTCCACCTGACGATGTTACGAAAGCATTCATCCATACAAGTTCGTCTCGGATTCGAACGGAACCGAAGGCACTATTCCTACTACATCCATTTTGGAGTCACCCTCAGGATTAGTAGCGATTAGCCCTTGCACTTCACTACTCCATCTTCGACTCCAAGCTCATTTTCCCCACGAAAACGTATAAACCGGATCGAAGTGGTTTTCGAGAATTAAATCCCGATCTCGGTCTCTTCGAAACGATCAGCGCATTGGCCAATATTGATAGTCGGTTATGTAACTATCAATTAACATTCATAAACGACCATCAAACCTAAATAATTTTCCAAATTATTTATTGACCTCAAAATATCTTCACAAGACATATTTCCACTTTCAAACCTTTTTGAAAACAGTTTTCAAACCATACTCTTCTCATGGAATAAATTCCCAAATACTTATTTCCACTAAAAACACCAAGTACAATTACTTTAGATTTTTAAAATAATTTAAAATACTATATTATAAAATACACTTTAAAACATTTAAATTAAACTACTTTAATACTTTATTTAAAAATATATACTTTAAGAATATTTAAAATAAACTACTTTATAAAATATAAAACTACATTTTTATCCTTTTAAAACACAATACCAAGTTACCTTTAAATAATTACTACTAAATTAAATTTGAGAAATACTTACTTTTAAACTTTAAACATTTAAAAATAATAAATTTTCTAAATCATACTTTAAAAACAACTTTAAAACCTTTAACTCATACTTAAAAGTTTGCTTTGGAAACGTGCTTGGCTATCCAGGGAAAATACACTTCTCTTTCACATCTTTAAAAATAAATCACTATTTATTTTTAAACAAATTTACCCATTTCTTTAATAAATTCCCACCGTGAATTTATTCTTCCAAATATCCACTGATATATTACTTCACTTTTATAAATCCAGTTTATAAATTTGATGGTCTCATCCATCTTTTAAACACAGTTTCAAACACTTTATCAAATTTCAAATCGATTTCCAAATCAACTCCATTCTTAAAATAAATTCTTTTATTTACCCAATTTATTTTAAAATTCCATTAATTCCAGATTTGACTTCTTATTATGATTTAAAATCTTATTTAAACTGAAATAAAATTTTCTTTTATTTCTTTCAAATTCCTTCTTTATCCTTTCAAATAAATTTAAACCTTGAATTTTAGAATAAATTCTTTATTCCTTTAAATAATATCACCTAAGTTTTAAAATTCATTATTTTCCCTTTTATTCAAAATCTGCTTTCCCATACTCGGAATTTATTTAATAGAATTTAAAATCACTTTTCCTCTCCCAATTCATTCTTTAAATTATTTAAATTCTGTTATCCCGCCTTTTGGCAAAGCCGTGACACCAAGGAATTGACTAGTAAACCAATGACGATCCATCCCAGAGATCGGTTATACACAGGCTCACTATGGATATCGACGAATTTTGTCCGAGTCCGGAACAAGCTTAAATTAATACAACATGACAAGCTAAGCTATGAGAGTCAACGTTCCAAATCTCGAGTCAATCCGAGTTCGTATGCTCAAGTTACAACCGATGCAAAATTGATTAAAAGCAGCCTTCTTCGACTCGCTCAGTTCGCGTCCCTCAGAAAAGCCTACTTCGACTCGCTCCACTTCGACTCGCTCCACTTCGACTCGCTCCACTTCGACTCGCTCCGCTTCGCATCCATCAGATAGCCTATGTTCGACTCCACCTAGTTCGACTCGCTTCGCGTCCATCAGGTAGCCCACGTTCGACTCCATCTAGTTTGACTCATTCAAAGGGCCACATTTCGCCTCGCTCCACTTCATCAACTTCGCATCCATCCGAGGACCTCTACTTCATGTCCATCAATGCGAAGCAAGGCACAACAGTCAATACAAATAAATGCCACATCACCGAGTCGAACAGAACCGAGTCGAACAAAGAGTGAGTCGAAACAGGAGCGAGTCGAACGAAACAGGCAACCGAGAATCCCAATTCGTATCGATCATATCTCCTAATCTACAAGTCCAAATGCTATGAAATTTTCACAGAAGACTACATGCATGCTAAAGAATGTCCATGCCAAATTGCGACTCCATTGGATGAAATCTTGATCGATACGAAATCTGTTCGTATCGATCACGGATCGGACCGAAACTTCACGGGCTTGGGCGCGCGGGCCTGGTCACGTGCCAAAGAGGATCTCTCGAGATATGAGCGAAATACCAGCCTCCTACACCTATAAATAGACCCCCAAAGCCAACAGAAAAGGGGTTCTTCTTCTTTGAGATCTCCAACGCCCAGACTCTGCCAGATCCAGATCTGAACTCCATTGCTGCTGCTACAAACGAATTTCACTGCTGCAAATCATAATTAACTGCTGTAATTCACTGAATTCACTTGTAAACATCAAAGAAAGATCAATAAAGCAAACTACTTCATAGTGGACGTAGGCGATACGCCGAACCACTCTAAATTCTTGTGTCTCCTTGCATTTTAATTATTTTCATATCTGAGATTTGGAGTTTTTGTTAGATAATTCCTCCTTTTCCATTTAATTTCTTCGCTTTATCTCTTCTAAAACATCCGAAGGGTGTTGTGCCCAATTTTTGTACAAACACTTTGGTGCTTTCACTGAGAAAAACCCAATTTTTCTCCTACTCTTTGGATCTCCTATCTATATCGGATTGCATAAATCCAAGAAGAAAATCCAGATCTAGAACTTTAAAGCCCTTCCATTCTATTCAGATTTGCATCAGATCTAGGAAATGTCTTTCGTCAATTCGCCATAGTAAGTACACGAACTACCTCTACAGCTGCTGATCAGGGAGGACGGGACATGCAGAATCCCGTGCAATTGCCTCCATCCAACCAAGATGCTGCAGGGCCTTCAGATCCATCAGGTCCAGTCACCAGACAAGAATTCCAGACGTTGCTTCAAGAGTTGACTCAGAGTTGACAACATCTAACTGAACAACTACGCGCCAACGCAGAGTTGTCCAACCAACTAAATCGCCAAAGGCGCAGAAGATTCAGAAGAGACCAAGGTTCCTATTCTTCCACAAAGAGTTCAGCCTCCTCTGATGGCCAAACTAGATCCACATGCCCACGACTAGGTGTAAGCTACACCCAAGCCAAGGGACACCAACCTACTTCGAATCTTGGGCAGCCTAGAGCTGGACCATCCGCTAGTCTCCATACAGAACCTTCAACTCGAGGAGGAGCTGCTCCTTACCATGTCACGGGCAACATTGCTACCACCACCACGGCCGGACGAGGAGGTGATGCTAGAAACCAAGCTGATCCTCAACGTAACCAATGAGAGCAGACTCCTGAGCCATATGTCCCTGAGGATGTTGAACCAAGGAGGTGAGGCACGGACCGTCGACCGCGTCCGGTCCAGAATCGCGCTGTGGAACCCGACCACACCTTGGCACAGCATGCTCCCAACATCCGAATGCCGGATATACCAACGATGATCCGCCAAATGATTCACGAAAGTCGGGGTCTCTCTAATGACGACTGGGGAATCTCCCAGAGTCATACCCCTTTCACCGATGACGTTCTATACGCTGAACCACCTCGGCACTTCAGGATGCCAACTTTTCCAGTCTATGAAGGAAGTTCTGATCCCAATCAACACATCCTGAAGTACGAATGGCTGATGAATGCTGCAAGAGCTGATGACGCAGTAAAATGCCGTAGTTTCCCCATTTCCCTAGGGGGCATTGCCACCATGTGGTTTACTCGCTTGCCACCACGATCCATTTCCAATTTTGATTAGATGGCCACCAAGTTTGTTGAACAATTCTGTATGCACGTAGCAAGGCCTAAAGTTGTTAACACTCTGTCTAGTGTTACACAAGCTCCCGGAGAAACACTTAGACGTTACTTGGAGCGATTCCATGCTGCCTATGCATAAATAAGCAATCCCAATGATAACTCTATCCTGATGGCGTTGACAAAGGGGATTGATGCTGATTCCGAGTTTGGAAATTGGTTAGCTGGAAAACCACCTGCATCATTGGACCGTTTCTATTCCAAAGCAGCCCAATTCTTGAGAAGGGAGGATGCGAAACAGACTAGGAAGTAGGATGACGCAGGGCTCAACATCGAAGGAATCCAGAGCAACATCGCAGTTAAACGGTCTGGAGATAGTTCTAGAAAAGTTCAGTTAAACGTCCAAAATAAACAGAATCAGCAGAGGGACAATGGAAATCAAACCAAAACGCGCAATCAAAATCGTGGTCCATGGCGTAGAGCTTCCATGTACGATAATTATACTCCATTGAACACGTCATTGGAAAATGTGTATTTGCAAACCTGCAATACCATACAATACAAGAAACCTGCCCCGAAACCACCAACTGAAAGACAAATCCAAACAGGAAAATTTTGTAGATTCCATGAGAGTTACGGCCACAACACCAATGAGTGTCGTCATTTACAAGACCTCATCGAAAAGCTGATACGTGAACGGAAGTTGGATCAGTATGTGCGGGCGCCGCAGTCTGGTGGTGCAGGCCCATTAAATCAGAATCGTGCGCCAAATCAGGAAAGACAGGAGGAACCCGCTAGTACAGGCGTGAGGTTGGTCATCAATACAATAAGTGGTGCTCCTCACCCAGCAGATCGAAGCTGGAAGGAAATGGAGTCGTATGCCAGTTCTATCAAGCATGCGGATTTCGAGTGTTGTAGTAGTTTTGATGAAGGGGCTCCGACCAAGCAATAGAAGACGATGACAGATGACATCGTGTTCAGGAACAAAGACACTGATAAAGTCAAAGCCCCCACTATCGATCCACTGGTCATCTCAGCATAAGTAGGTCCCGCTTGGATGAAAAGGATCTTAGTTGACAGTGGAAGCTCTGTGAATATTTTGTTCAAGCGAGCTTATGATCAAATTAAAATGGAAGCCACAGACTTGAAGCCTTGTCAATCCCGAGTCCATGGTTTCAACGGAAGTGCTACTATACCCACTGGAATGGTGGAACTGCCAGTAGAGTTGGGAGTTGGAGAACGTCGGAGAGTATGGATGTTACAGTTCATTGTTTTGGACATAGACTCCCCTTACAATGCTTTCTTGGGCCAACCGGCCCTCGTTGAATTCAGGGCAGCCATCGCCCCGTGGTGTTTGACTTTAAAGTTTCCCACTGATCATGGAATAGGAATCATTCAAGGAGATCAGGCTACTGCCAGAGCCTACTATGTTGCTGAGCTGCGAGAGGCGCATCGAAAGGAGATATGAAAGGGCGTGGAGGAATCTCTCTGCATCCGTTTTGCCGATAATTGACAACTAACGCCCGGGCCTAGGCCCGGGCACCCCAGCCAATTCCTCAAGGATCTTGACCCAAGAGAAACTAAAGACGAAGGAAAATCAAAAGAAAGTCAAGCATCCCCGGCCGAACTGACGATCGATGTCCTAATTGACAATGACGATGACTCAAAAATGATAAAGATTGGGTCTCAGCTAAGCCAGAAAACTCAAGAGGAATTGGTTGAATTTCTACGGGCGAATCTTGACGTATTCGCCTGGACACATTCTGACATATGTGGGATCTCGCCGGACATCGCGAGCCACACCCTGAACATTGACCCGCGGCATGTTCCGGTCAAACAGAAAAGGCGTGGTATGGATCTAGAGAGATCTGCCACCCATAAAGAAGAAGTAGAAAAGCTTAAAGCGAACGGGTTCATTCGGGATGCCCTATATCCTGAATGGGTGTCAAATGCCGTGCTCGTCCGAAAGCCAAACGGAAAGTGGAGAACATGTGTTGATTATTCCGATCTGAATAAAGCATGTCCCAAAGACAATTTCCCGCTTCCCGGAATTGATCAGTTAGTAGATTCGACAACTGGGCATGAATTCTTATCCTTCATGGACGCGTATTCTGGCTACAATCAGATACTGATGCATTTGCCCGATCAAGAACATACCAGCTTCGTAACCAATCTGGGACTTTACTGTTACAAAGTTATGCCATTCGGACTCAAGAATGCCGGGGCTACTTATTAACGATTGGTCAATTGCATGTTTGCCAATCAAATCGGGAAAACAATGGAAGTATATGTAGACGACATGCTTGTGAAGTCACGACTCTCCACAGACCATGTTAAAGACCTGGAAACTATGTTCAATATACTTCGGTAATACAAAATGAAGCTAAACCCATTGAAATGTCATTTTGGAGTTGCATCCGGAAAATTCCTTGGATTCATCGTCAACGGTCGAGGGATCGAAGCTAATCCTGAAAAGATCTGGGCTATCATAAATCTTGAAACTCCGGAAACCATAAAACAAGTCCAAAGTCTCAATGGAAAGGTAGCGGCATTGAGATGGTTCGTTTCAAAGTCAACTGACAAATGCATTCCTTTCTTCGATCTGATCCGAAAAGGGAAATGAAACTTTGAATGGACCACGGAGTGTGAGGGTGCTTTCCAAGCGCTAGTTTAACATCTAACCACACCACCTATCCTGTCGAAGCCTATTGATGACGAGAAGTTGTTCGTATATTTGGCAATATCAGAAAACACTATCAGCGCTGCATTAATTCGAGAAGAAGACAAGGTATAGAAGCTAGTATACTACGTCAGCAAGTGGTTGACTGGGGCCGAAAGGAATTATTCGAAGCTAGAAAAGTTGGCTTATTGCCCGGTTATTACGTCAAGAAAGCTCCGACCGTATTTCCAGGCACATCCCATTATTGTTTACACCGACCAGCCATTACGACAGGTCCTTTCGCGGCCTGAGACGTATGGTAGGTTACTCAAGTGGAACATCGAACTGAGCCAATTTGGCATTACTTACACTCCCAGACGAGCCATTCAAGGACAAGTCCTAGCCGATTTTATAGTTGAGTTTACCGTTCCAGAGGACTTGCCCGAAATCAGTAAATCCCATGAATACGTCTGGAAGCTTTACACCGACGGTGCATCTAACGATCGGTGTTCGGGCGCTGGTGTTGTACTTGAAACTCCCAAAGGCCGATCCATATGCTATGCTTTGAAGTTCGATTCTCATGCGACTAATAATGAAGCTGAATATGAAGCCCTCTTAGCTGGCTTGAAACTTGCTAGAGATTTGAGAATTATCGCAGTGGAAGTTTATTGTGATTCACATCTAGTTGTGTGTCAAGTACGGGGAGAGTATCAAGCAAGAGATCGAAGGTTGGCTGCTTACTTAGCTCGAGTTCAAGAAGTACTAAATCAGTTTGATTACTATGCCATTTATTGTATACCTCGAGAACGCAACCAAAAAGCCGATTCATTGGCAAAGCTGGCCAGCACAGGTGAAGCTCAGCAAATGGGACTCGTTCCCGTAGAAACGCTATCCTCCCCAAGCATTGACCGGGCAGAAATAGACCGGGTATGCAAAACCATTCTCGAAAAGGACTCATGGATGACTCCACTTATAAATTACATTGGGCACGGAACCCTGCCGGAGCGCAGGAGTGAAAAGAGACATGTCCTTCGTAGGCCTCACGCTTTACCATCCAGAATGGAATCATGTACAAAAGAGGGTACTCAGTCCCTCTACTCCGGTGTATCGCTCACGATGAAATTAAACGAGTATTGCACGATGTGCACGAGGGAGAATGTGGCTATCACACTGGGGGGAAAGCACTTGCCAAGAAAATACTTCGATACGGATATTATTAGCCGACCGTGAATCGCGATGCGTCGGATTATGCAAAGAAATGTGATAGGTGCCAGAAATATGCCCGAATTCCTAGAGCTCCTCCTACCGAGATAGCACAAATGGTCAGCCCATGGCCATTCGCAATGTGGGGCATTGACATCATCGGTGCTCTACCACTGGCAAAAGGCGGTGCGAAATACGCAATCGTCGAAGTTGATTACTTTACAAAGTGGGCTGAAGTTGAAGCCCTTGCTACCATAACAACGAAAAAAGTAATCAACTTTGTAGTTCGCAACATCATCTGTCGATTCGGTCTCCCACACACCATTATTATGGACAACGGAACCTAATTCGACAGTGCTGAATTTAAAGATTTCTGCAAACGATTTCACATCCAAAAGAAATTCTCTGTAGTTGCACACCCTCAGGCAAACGGACAGGTCGAAGCAGTTAATAAAGTTATAAAATCCATTCTGAAAAAACGACTGGAAAAGGCCAGGGGCAAGTGGGTTGATGAACTTCCTATGGCTTTATGAGCTTACCGAACAACCCACAAGACCTCGACCGACCACACTCCATTCTCTCTCTCATATGGTTCAGAAGACGTTATTCCAGTTGAACTAGAAGTACCTTCTCATCATGTGACATACTATGATCCGAAGACAAATGCTATATTAATTGCTGAATCTCTCGATCTATTAGATGAGAAGCGTGAAGAAGCTGATTTAAGGGCAGTTGCGCATCGAAGTAGAGTCGCCCGATTGTATAACGCCAAGGTCCGTCCGCGAACCTTCGAACTAGGCGATCTCGTCTTGAAAAGAATTTATCCGGTTCCTTCGCATATGAAGCTAACATGGGAAGGACCATATGTTATTGAACGAAGGCTCGGAGATGGCACATTCAAATTATCGACCGTCAACGGTCTTACTTTGCCAAGAGCCTGGAATAGCGAAAGCCTTTGCCACTATTACACATGACAGGCTATCTTTATCCATTTAGTTTACTTTCCATTTTGCAATTTGTTTCTGCATTTCGAAATTAGAATTTGTAATAAGGCAACTGACTTTGCCATATTTTCTTATTTCAACAATAAAATGCAATCTCTTCGAGCCAGAGCTGTGATTTACTTGAAATGCTTCATATGATCATCACTATGCACGGAGAGCTAAATTTCACCATGCGGTGGAATTTATTCAAATAGGGAGTGACTGCGATGCAACCAATCACTCACTAAGTGAAACCCGAGCTCGAGGACCAGCCATCACATCAAAGCCAAGAAAGGATTGATACACGACAATCCTTCATTCAACTCCAAATTTCCAGAGTGCGAATTGGAGTATAAACATCAACTCCAAATTCTTAGAGTGCGAATTGGAGTATAAACATCAACTCCGAACTCCCAGAGTGCGAGTCGGAGTATAAACATCAACTCCAAATTCCCAGAGTGCGAATTGGAGTATAAACATCAACTCTGAACTCCCAGAGTGCGAGTCGGAGTATAAACATCAACTCTGAGTTCCCAGAGTGCGAAGCGGAGTATAAACATCAACTCCGAGTTCCAAGAGCGCGAAGCGGAGTATAAACATCAACTCCGAACTCCAGAGTGCGAGTCGGAGTATAAACATCAACTCCGAGTTCCTAGTGTGCAAAGCGGAGTATAAACATCAACTCCGAGTTCCCAGAGTGCGAAGCGGAGTATAAACATCAACTCCGAACTCCCGGAGTGAGAAGTCGGAGTATAAAACATCAACTTTGGATTCCCAGAGTGCGAAACGGAGTATAAACATCAACTCCGAACTCCCAGAGTGTGAGGCGGAGTATAAACACCAACTCCGAACTCTCAGAGTGTGAGGCGGAGTATAAACATCGACTCTGGATTCCCAAAGTGGGAAACAGAGCGTAAACACCAACTTCAAGTTCCCGAAGCATGAATCGAAGTATAAATATCAACTGCAAACTCCCAGAGCGCGAGTCGGAGTACAAATGTCAATTCCAAGTCCCCAAATCGCGGACATATGATTGAAACTTAAGCCGACGTGACCAACCGCCGATAAACGAATGGAAATCCCCGGAGTGCGGATATGATCATCGACAATCAGACAAACATGGAAGAGCCGCTCAGTCTCCACTTGACTCAGGCATCCGTTCTGTGGCCCTACACTCAGCGTGATGCAAGCAAGAATCAACCACTGATTGATGTTCAACTACTCACCCCCAAGACTGGGGGGCAGGACTTAAGCATCGACCATTGACTGAAGCGATGCAATGTAGAATATCTAGCTCGCTTCCTGGTCGCAAACCATGTCCACAGTACTCGAACTTGACGAACAAAAACAAACTTTATTCGAAAGCTGAAACTTCACAAGCGCACTTCTGATATTGAAACACTTAGGCAAATACACAATGACAGAAAATAAGTCAAAAAAGAGAAGTTTCATTTCTATTGTTTATAAAAGAAGTTCGTGTACAAGTTTCCAAAAATTCCTACTAGCAGGGGCCGAACCCACATCTATACACGGCCAACAAAATGCAAGTCAAAATAAATCGGGGAAGCATATTTAATCTTTCTTCTTCCTTGGCTTCCTTCTTGGTGTAGACCCGCTGGAGCCACCGCTAATCTTCCTCTTCGAGCCTTTGCTTTTCGGCAGTTGGTCTTCAGGCGAGGGCATTATATCAACATCCTCCTGCGAACTCGAGTGGATAGGAATGCTCCCTGCAGGCGGAGTCGGAGGAACAAGATCAAATACAGAAGGGGGAATGGGCACGCTGGTGATGAAAACAGTACCACCAGGAGATATCATTCTAAGCGGAGCAGCTCCCAGTGCTGCCACCCCACCTCCAAAACTGCCACCATGAGCCGCTGCTGCCATTTAAGCGTCGATTTGAGCGAACATCTCTTCTTCAGTTACTGCTCGAGCCCCGCTGGGGGAATCAGCAGTCGGCATTGAAGAACTTGTAGCAGGATCAGTTCCACTCATAATAGATGACAAGTCAGCGAGAGGATCGCCGTGACGGCGAAAGATTTCATCCATCAGCTGATCGTCAAACATAATCATACTCCCCTGCATATCGTCAAGCGGGGCAGCTGTACTCATGGTGATTGCTTCGGTCACGATAGCCTCCTGTGTTTGATATGATTCTTGAGTAGCAGGAGGCATGGTTGGTGCAGCATCAATCACTAGACAAAGAATAAGAGAACTGTTAGAGCTTAACTCGATCGAAGATTTCGACTTAAGAAAGATATGTGGAATGTTCAGAATACCTTCCTCGGTTTGACTCGTAGGCGGCAGAGTGGCATCAGTGACTTGCGCTGCAGCCGGAGACATCTGCGGCTGATCTGGATTGTAAGCAGGAACAGCCTGGGAATCGACCGCAGACGAGGATTCGGGCTGGGTTGACGCGGGAACTTCAAGACTTGCTTCATGGTGGTCAACCCCTGAACCTTCTCCCACTTCAAAGTGCTGGGCGCCAAGTCTTTCCTTCCCATGCAGAATCATTGACTCGTGAAGAATCTTCTTTTCATCTTCAGTCAGAATACGATTCTCGAGTTCAAATTCATCCACATACTCGCCCTGATGCGCCTCCTTCTCTTCCTCAACCAGTCAACCCCAAGTGTTATAAAGATGCGTTGGATAATCATCGAGCCAGGCTAGACCCCTGTGCCTCAACACGTTAGCGTTGTAAACAATGAGAAGGTCTTCGATGTCAGCCTCTAGCCTGGACTCGTCCGACTTCACTTTCTCCTCAACCTCAGCCTCCATCTTGTGGACTTTAGCCACAGCTGCATCTCGTTCACTCCTGAGCAGAACAGCTTGTTCGCACGCCTCATGGGCTGCGTTGTTCGCATCATCTTTTTCTTTGGCCATGTCGGTGAATTTAGCCTTGAGTTCATTCAGTTCCTTGACTGCCGCATCCTGCTCTGCGATGACTTTAGTGTTCCGGTGGCCCATCTCCTCCACCAGGGCAACATGTGTCTGCCCCAACCTCTCCATTGCCGCCTTCGCTTCGTCAGCTTTTTTGGTGGCCTCAATCTTCGATTTTCGAGAGGACTCGGCCTTAGCAGTAAGCACTTGTATGATCCGGTCCCTTTGAGCGAGTTCGGTCTCCAGTTTCTCAAGCACTTTGGCTCGCTCAAAGGCCACCTTAGAAGCTTTCTCCGCGGCCTTTGCCCACTCACTGTACTGAGTGTAGATGTCATGAACTTAATCATGCACTGTATTCTCCACTCCAGATGGAATTCTCTTTAAGTGAGGTGGGAAGACATAGCCATCAAAGCAAATATTCGGAAAATCCTTCTTCATCTGGGCCAATTTAAGGGCCCCTTCTCCTGTGGGCTCAGCAGGGACCTGCTCTGCAATTATGGAAGCCGTGGTCTCAACTCTTTGAAGATGAGTCTTGGATCTAGAAGTATGAGAAGACGGCCTGTGATGAGGAGGCTCTGGTGGGTGTGGAACAAAAACAGGGGGTGGAGACGGAAGTCTAGGAGGAGGAGAGCGTGATCTAGACCGATGTCTGTATTCTCTATCCCTATCATGCCCGTACCTATCTTGGTTAGAGTACTCACGATCGCGATCTCTATCCGAGTCTCTCCTACGGGAATCATAATAGGAAGAAGCCTTTCGGGTCGAGCGAAGATTTCCGAGCATCGATCCTTTTCCACACATAGTACCTGAAAATGAGAAACGAAGAAAGAGTTAGCGTCTTCCTAAGTTGGACGATTTACAGTTGTGAATCATGTAGTTTAGTGAAGTGTATACATGTGCAACCCCCCGACCAACCGGATATGTCGGCCGCACTCATAGCAAGCGACCCGCTCAGTTCAAGAGCATTATCAAGCTCCTGCATCCCGGTGTCATGTTGAGACGACACAAAATCTGGAATCGAAATATCAGCAAGCCCTGCAAAAGGACTCTCTACTTGCGGGGGAGGAGCCTCCGAAATTCTAATCCCCGGGAAGGGTAAGGACACGACCACGCATTTAAATCTCTCGGATTTAGAACGTTTATGAGCAACAACCTTGCATTTTCTTTTTCCTCCTGAATCCTGGACATCGGAAGAAGGCCCAGCTGGGAGCTCGGTATCGGTAGGCATTCTTTCTGGATCAACTTCTTCGATTATCACGACTGTGGGTGCTTTGCGCTTCACCCGTTTCTTCGGGACCACTCTAAGTGTCCCTTCCAGCCGTATGCTCTGCCTCCGTTCTATCAGCCCAACAGTCCTCAAATTTCTGTCGGTCAGAACCAAATCAATATGCCTCTCTTCGCCTGGAAACGCTTGGAGGATCCGAACTAGCTCTCTGATGTATGCACCATCAGGTTGAGAGATTGCGGCTGTAAAAGAAGAGAAGTGTATCAGTTTTGAAATCGGTTATTATTATCTCAATAACTCAAGAGAAAGATTGCAGCACTTACGTCTATCCAACCATCGCCTAGCAAATCCAGGGGGACACCGAACGTAGAACCATTCGGTCTTGAAGTTACTTAGCCTTCCCCAGGTGCCCATTACAATGTGACAGTTCCTGACCGCTTCCAAGAAGGTGAAAGAAGGGCTGTCTCCACGGCTCTTAACATTAAATAAATATCTGATCTCAATCGGCTTTGGTGGTCGAAAGAGGATCTCCATAAACAGAATGAAGGTGCTATTCAACAAAGCATACCCGTTGGGATGTAGCTGGGATGGAGCTATTCCAAGGAATGATAACATCTCCCTTATATATTTATTGAAGGGAAGAAGTGTCCCCACCGTGCAAGCATGACGATCGAAAGCAGTAAACCCCTCCAGGGGATCATGTGGCCTGTCATTTGGTCCAAGTAGTAACACATCGTCAAGCGACAAACCGTGCCTTAAACAAATCCATCCTAGCATATCTTCGGAGATACCCGACGACACAGAATCTTGTGGACTACAAATAAACCGAGCCCCTAGATGCTCGTCCAGAGCTGGCTCTATAACTTCGGCTTCAATAACCGGTATCTCTATGGTTGGAGGAATAGAACTCGGGAGTTCCGGCTGCTGAGAACTTAAAGGTTCCATGACTAGCTAGCTTATAAAAAATCATTGTTAAACTGACAATAAAGCTCGTGCATCCCCCAGTGTAAAGTGTGTGAGTGCGTTGTGCAGTGTAGTACTGTATATCATTTGAGAAGATCTACAGGATTGAAGAAAGCATGTAAACGACGAGACTTTGGAATTCAGTCGGAAGGACCGTCATCGCTGATCGTCACAACCATGCCATCCGGCTATTAAGAATCATTCCAAGTTAAAGTTCGTTATCATTTTGATAAGTTCCAGTTTCATCGACAAGCTTCGATAGGCAATCAGATATGCAGTGAAACGATTAATTCCAGTTATGCAAGTTTGAAGCTCGTCTGAGTCAATTGTTCAAATGTGCAAGGAGTTTCAAATTTTTTAATGTTCAATTCGTATCGCTCACGAGAGCCGTGTTCGCATCGATAAGTCATGGTCATCTGTGTATGAGTTAGACTCGGTCAGAAGGTTGGCGTGCAAGTTCGACTCGAGCAAGAGGCTGGGGATTTCGAATCGATTGGAGCGCAACACTTCGAATCGATTAAAAGCCTCCAGTTCGAGTCGATCCGAGGGCTTCGCAGTTCGAACCGGTCCAAGGCCTCCACTTCGACTCGTTCCAAGGCCTCCCCTTCGACTCGCTCCCAGGCCTCCACTTCGACTCGTTCCAAGGCCACCGCTTCGAATCGATCCAAAGCCCTCCTTTTCGACTCGATCCAAGACAATCATTTCGAATCGATCAGACGCAACCCCTTCGTATCAATCCACATCTACGAAGCATTCGATTCGATGCAAAGCTCAGCCATCGATCGATACGAAGGCCCCCGTCTCATCATCTCGAAGCCCATACTCCAGATCGATGCGAAGCTGAGGCCAAGGAATCTTCGAGCGATCACGACTCTGATTGATTTGATCGTTTACGCGTTGGATTCGCTTAGTGGATTACCTAAATCTGGCAGTTAGTTCGAGTAATAGAAGGTATGAATCGGTTCAAAGGCAAGAACAGTTCTTTATTTTCCCAAGTCTCAAAGCGATACGAAAGCAAGGCAGGAAAACAGAAAGTGAAAAGTGAAAAAATGTCAAAGTACAGAGTATTTATATGGACTCGGGCACAAAGGTAAAAAACGCTTCGCATCCCAGCGAGTTCAACTGGCTACGAAGTGCCACCACAAGAGCAAGTGGAATAAGCTATTCGAATACACCAACGCGATCTGTTATCGATACGAAGCCAGCGAGGGCCTTTCAGTCTTTACCAAATCCATCGATACGAAACCCTCCTTCGTATCGCTCGCCTTCGACTCCATCACCAATGCAGCAGTACGAGCAATCGGTTCGACTCCATCTCTACGGAACCACACTTCGTATCGATCGTCTTCGACTCCGTCCCATGTGCCGTTCGACTCCACGTCCTATGCAGTTCGAATCCATCGAATCACTGCTTCCAGAGGCCAACTCCATCGATACGAATTGCATGTTCGTATCCAATGACTCCATCTATATCGATTCGAAATGCTCATTTCGCATCCCTAAATTCAATGAAAGTCGTCTTCAATGTTTCAACCCTCCACATCGATTCAGAAGAGGATCGTTACGAAGGAACATTCAAAAACAACCATCGAGCGTTGTTACAAAGAATTTCACGTCGGTTCAGGAGAGGAACGATACAGAATTCAATACAAAATAAACTGACAACGACTCGTGAACGTACAAATGTCAACGAGAGTCAGGTTAACATATATGCATGTATGTCGGACTAATATTCAATATTCCAGATTAATAGGAATCAAAAACTCATCTAATAACGATTACAACAGCAAATGGCTAATCACTGGCGTACAACAATCAGTTGCAACAATACAGGGTATAGCAGTTAACAGTCAACAATTTACATTATCAAGAAAATCAGTCGAAGATTACAGCTTTCATCGAAAAGACAATAACTATTCGGAGTAAAGATGGCAGCATTTCAAAGCACATCATGTTTCCACAAGACGTACTTTGGGGGGAAAATGTTATCCCGCCTTTTGGCAAGGCCGTGACACCAAGGAATTGACTAGTAAACCAATGACGATCCATCCCAGATCTCGGTTATACACAGGCTCACTATGGATATCGACGAATTTTTTTCGAGTCCGGATCGAGCTTAAATTAATACAACATGACAAGCTAAGCTATGAGAGTCAACGTTCCAAATCTCAAGTCAATCTGAGTGAGTTCGTATGCTCAAGTTACAACCGATGCAAAATTGATTAAAAGCAGCCTTCTTCGACTCGCTCAGTTCGCGTCCCTCAGAAAATCCTACTTCGACTCGCTCCGCTTCGACTCACTCCGCTTCGCATCCATCAGATAGCCTATGTTCGACTCCACCTAGTTCGACTCGCTTTGCGTCCATCAGGTAGCCCATATTCGACTCCATCTAGTTCGACTCCATCACAGGGCCACATTTCGCCTCGCTCCACTTCGTCAACTTCGCATCCATCCGAGGACTTCTACTTCATGTCCATCGATGCGAAGCAAGGCACAGCAGTCAATATGAATAAACGCCACGTCACCGAGTCGAACAGAACCGAGTCGAAACAGCAGCGAGTCGAACGAAACAGCCAACCGAGAATCCCAATTCGTATCGATCATATCTCCTAATCTACAAGTCCAAATGCTATGAAATTTTCACAGAAGACTACGTGCATGCTAAAGAATGTCCACGCCAAATTTCGACTCCATTGGATGAAATCTTGATCGATACGAAATATGTTCGTATCGATCACGGATCGGACCGAAACTTCACGGGCTTGGGCGCGCGGGCCTGGTCACGTGCCAGAGAGGATCTCCCGAGATCTGAGCGAAATACCAGCCTCCTACACCTATAAATAGACCCCCAAAGCCAACAGAAAAGGGGTTCTTCTTCTTCTTTGAGATCCAGATCTGAACTCCATCACTGCTGCTACAAACGAATTTCACTGCTGCAAATCATAATTACCTGCTGTAATTCACTAAATTCACTTGTAAACATCAAAGAAAGATCAATAAAGCAAACTACTTCATAGTGGACGTAGGTGATACGCCGAACCACTCTAAATTCTTTTATCTCCTTGCATTTTAATTATTTTCATATCTGAGATTTGGAGTTCTTGTTAGATAATTCCTCTTTTTCCATTTAATTTCTTCACTTTATCTCTTCAAAAACTTCCGAAGGGTGTTGTGCCCAATTTTGGTACAAACAAATTCTCTATAATTATTCTGCTTAAAAATTCTCTCCTTTATTTTCTCATCAAAAATCCAATCTATATATTTTTGATAACTCAGAATACCCAAATATATTCAATCAAACACAGCATTCAACATTTCCAATTACCAATGGAATTTATCTCAGATTATCAAATAAATCATATCACATAATATTAAACAATCTAAATATTTTAAGGAATCCAGTTGGATCCCTCCAACCTGTTTCCCTGCATCCACAGACGTTAGCACAATACCAATTCCACTTTGAGGTGGAATATCTCGGTATATGGGTTTATATAATATCATCCGCTATTATGCGGCGCATAGGGTCTCATCCGCTATATAATGCGGGAATATCAATCACTCCAATATATACTATATACTACTATATATAATATACCACAACCAATCAATTCAATCATTCAACCAAATATTCAAATTTAACTATTTAAATTTAAATAAAACCAAGATGAGTGAGATTAACTCACCTGTGCTTTTTATTTGCAATCCACTTCATTATTGCCTTGGTTTACCAATTTTGACCTTGAATAAACAATTTATATGATTTATTAATATTCGAACTAATCATAAATTAATTTTCGTTCGATAAATTTAATTTAAACTAATAATTTAATTTTAACTAATGATTTAATTTAAGAAAATAATTAAATTTAAGCTAATTTTCCTTTTAGAAATCTTTTAGTAACTAAAATAATTTGACAGGTTAATTAACTAAATTAATCACCCTAATTACATATTTTTAAAATAAACTAGTAGATTTAAAAATGTGTATGTATATTTATTTTATTTTTCGTTTTCAAACTGCTTATAAAAATAATCTATATAGGTTTTAAAAACCTAATCTTTATATAAATTCTTATATTTCAAATCATATATATATATATGTATGTATGTATATTCTGTTTTTCCTATATATATTTAGATTAAATCAAGGTTAACTTAAAATTTAAAACTGCTTAAAAGATACAATTTTTTTTCTTTACTGTAAATTATTTCCCTACATATATTTAAAAAATAAAAGTCTGGTTTTGAAATTTCTTTCTCTGCTTATATATATAATTTCCAATCTATATATATATATATATTTAAATTAAATTAAAAGCCCAAAACTGATATATACCTCACTGCTTCCATCGCTGTTCAGCCCACAGCCTCCTTGCCATAGCCGCAACCCACTTCCTTTTGCCTTAACCCTACCCTCATCGAGCCGCCACTGTCTGAGTGCATCCACCTGACAACGTGACTCCAGCTCTACGCGCGTACGCACTCACCCTTCCACACTCCATCGTGCTCAAGCTCGAACATCAACGTACGATTCGATTCACCGACCCCTCCATGTACCACCATATCGCGACCACCGAACCTCCGCAACGTCGCCTAGCAAATCGAGCCGACATCATACAAACGAACGTGACCCAGTCCCCATTTGAGAGTTGTCAGGTCGCGCACAACTTCCTTATCGCCCCCGCTTCCATGAGCTCGAGATAGTACTTTCCCCACCCCTCTATCACGATGCAATTTGTGCCGATTTCTCTTTTTTTTCGCGATTCAATTTATCTCGTTCAGTTTGAAATAAACGAAAGGAAGAGGGATTCGCGAGATTGATGGCTTTTGAAATAGCTGTATATATTTATATTTATTTCTGATTTTGATTCCTTTCGTTCCTCTATTTTATTTTATTTTTCTGCGTGATTTCTTCGATTTCGTTATCTGGTTTGGGTTTAAAAAGAAGATGGGGAAAAGAGGTCTGTGTGTCGGCTGATTGAAAAAGAAAGAGAGAGAGACAAGAAGCGACGTTGGCGTGGAGTTGCAGGCTACAGTGATTGAAGAGGAGATAAAAGCTGCCGAGGAGAAAAAGGTTTGATGTGCTATAAATTCAGCTGAAGTTGACCAAGATAAAAAAATATATATATTTTTTAAATTTAAATTCAAATTGTCTCGATAAATGCAACTTAGATTTTCGAATCCTTATCGAGGCATGCCGCTAGGCGTTGATAATGTTATACCCCTATTCGGAATGCAATGGAAAAGGTTTCGAGGCCTAACTCGATCGTATGGAGAAGATAGCTTTTTGAATCCAGTTATTATATTGAATTCGATATAAATTTCAGCGCGTTTACCTATCGTACGATCACACGAGAACTCCGAATGCTACGAAATTTGAAATCCGGTAATAATACAATATTACAGATCCAATGGAACATGTTCTGTCGAATTCTGAGACTGTGCCTCGGAAGGCTATTTTTAAATATCGATTTAAACGACATATTTTCAAAACTTAAAAAAACACTTCCAAATTCAAGTTTAACACTTTTACTATCTTTAGTACTATCAATATAAATTTTACAAGCCTTTAAAATATTTTTAACAAGCTTAAAACTCCAGATTCGACATTTTACCCAACTTCAAATTATTTAATTTAATAATTAAATTACTCAATAAATAGTGATATTTGAAATTCAAGTTAAAAATTCACTTTTAAATATTTAAAATCAATCAAATATTTCAATTTCAAATACTCAAAAATTCCGGGTCGTCACAACTAGTGCATGTCCTTCTAAAGCTATCATGTTGAGTGTAATTGAGGAATGGGTCAGAACAATGATCTGACGATTGGTAAATTACACACATTATTCATAATACTAGTTTATGCCGATTACCTTCCATTACATGTTATGTCATTTATTTTACTTAGTCGTCTCAATCCCATGTACGCATATGATATGCTCCTTCTACCCTAGGTAGATAATAACTACATATGTATATATAAATAAATGTACCACAGTCCCCCTTTGGACCAAGATACTATCCCCACTAGTATCCAATACCAGCACCTCGTCAGGATCCATCATCAACGCAGTATCCCGTCCTCATCGTCGTGCATACCAAGGAACTCCCGTAGTGCCTAATAATGACAATAAAATTATTTAGCTGTATTCTATTCATATTTGAAAGACCTTCATAAAGGTTATCTAGCCTTGCCCCAAGCAAAACCTAGCAAAAAACTATAGCAGTGCATGATCTAAACATGATCTATTCTAGTAGAAGGTGTAGCCATTAGGCGTAACCCTTGTCTTTCCACTGACCACTCAGGACTGATGTCATTCTCGACCTATGTACAGCTCCTACTCCCTAACATGGTACCAATCATACATTGACATAGCATCGAGCCTTGCTCACCATCCAATTTAGATTGCCTAATGCGATCAAGGTAATACCCACTTGTTACTTAATATCCCTAAAAGATTGAACAGACTCTGCTTGTCCTTTGACATTTCGACCGAGGCGAACCTTCCTACTTAGGTATCCCTCACCTATACACGAATGTATTTAACTCCACGGATCCTATAGTTGGATATGTCCCACATCAGTATAATGTATACACAACTACTGGTAGCCCCTTGCGGTGGGCAGACTTCTGTTATGTAACACTATTGACCTCGCATTCCAACCCCTTCTAATGACTTTATCATTCTCATCTAATCTAAGTTATTTACTAACTTTAATAATTCACGTTCGTCATAAACGCATATTGAGGCTACTATACCTACGTCTATGTGTGTATTCATACTTGTTTAATTATTAAGCCTCCAATGTTCAACTGTTAGTAATATTCCTCCACTTTTCCGTTCATTTACTTTATATTCCATTAATATTAATTTAATGTCATTTACCGCTTTCATTAAAAGATCTAAATACATTTTTCCTATTTACCATACTTATTGAATTTCTATTTCTTTTTAATCTTTACTACCCTCCCTTGTTAGTGGAGTTTCCATACCCTTTTGTTTAAATTATTACTTGCCTACCTTTTATTGTTTATTATTTGATTTCTATCTTGCCTTTGTTGCATATATTAACTTTTCACTTAAACCATTATTATTATTATCACATTTATAGTTTTTTAATTCATCCTTAGGGATTTGTGCATTTTAATGCGTTAATTACATCACCTCTAAAGGAAAGGTGAATACTGTAAATCTCTATATCTTACCTAAAAAGGGAATTTGTGTTACATTTAGAATTATAAGGAATTATATTTTTATTGTCATTGAAATAAACAGTATAAAATAATGTAAATATCCTTATTTTATACATTCTTCCTTTAGGCGTATTCCTTGTTATTTCAAATCTTTTATTTATGAACCCGAACTTGGTAATTTATAAAAATTTACATTGCAACACTCTACATTCCAATGATTCAAAATACTACTTAAAACCCATAATTTATTGTGATAGCTCTAATTTACATTTTTCTCGTACAAGTCATTTAAATTCATAAATCTTAAATTACCACAAAATTTAATAAATTTCAAGGACTACTACTACCCAATACTTTCCAAATTCACATACATGCAAATATTAAAATTAATTTATCAAACACAAAATATGTTGGTAGGGTTTATAGATTCATTACATGTATACAGTTTTAGCATATAACTCCAAGTTTACACTTAGGGATACGTGAATAGATTTACAACGATATAAATCCAATATTATATAAATATATATATTTTTTCACTCAGCTTTTTAGCCTTCCAAACCTCCAGATCTAATCCCTATTATTCTAGTTTGACTACCCTTATTCCCCATATTTGAATATATATACCACATGAATACATACATCTATCATAAAGCTAGATCGAAAAAGAGATTTGGAATTCATTTAAATTTCGATTTGGATTTATAATTTACCTTGGCTTTGACGATTCTATTCAACCCTGTTTTTCTTCTCAATTATCCCCTATGATTCTCCATTTGTATATAAATATATAAACTATAACTATTTTAAAATTAAGAATTTTGTGTAGAGAACAGAAAAAGGTAGAGCTTCGCCATCATTTCAGAAAATATGAGAAGAAAATTGAGGGGTTAGGCACGTATTTATATGGGTTCAAATTAATGCCAACCGTTAGATTAAATTATTTTGAATTCGGGCTGTTTGTCCATGTCATAACTCTCAGTAGAAAACATTCACCAGTCGACCATTGCCAGCGACCTACTAGTCGATATAAGGGGTCAACCATTTAGTATTAATTTTGTTAATTAATTACTGTCATTTAATTTTGTCGATTTGTTTCCTTGTACAGCAATTGAGACCATTTCTTTCTGCGTTAACTTACTTAAATATTAAGTAAATATGAACATCAATTAATGTTAATTTATTTTCATTAATTACATTTATCTCCCTAATTACATATATAATTATTTCCAATTAAAAAGCTTCAAACGTCGATAACTTTTTTGTTTGAATATTGAACGAAAAACTTTATATATGAACATTGAATAGAAAGTCGCTACGAATCCAATGGTGTAAGTTTCATAGTCCTATTCCAATGTTTGTGAAAATTCTATTTTTGGGCATCACTATTTATTAATAAATTTTCTTTTTAATTAATTATCATTAAAATTATGGGTTATTACATTTTGTGTATTCTTATTATCATAAATTTATATATACCTATATCGCCAAACCTTTTCTTTTATAAATTATTGCTTGAATAAAATTTTGGAACAACCTTAGTAATAAACAATATTTTATAATATAACATTGAGAATTTTATGTTTCTATATAAATTATTATTTGAATGAATGTTTGAAACAATTTCACTAATAGATCAAGGTTCATAATATAAGATTGAGATTCAAATGTTTTTCTTTAAAAATATTTTAAACAAATTTTGGTTGTTGCTTAAAAATGGAAACTTTAAACTTTTGATTTGTTTCTTTATTTAACAATTAAATCTGGGCTAGAATTAGGTCTTTTTTTAAAAGGTATGTCTTCTAATTTACAAACTATTTGAATATAGTTTTATTTCAAAACATTGATTTATTTATTTTTTGTGTGTATATGTAACATACATACATACATATGTGTATATATGTGTGTATGTGCGCATATTTAACTCAAGGTGTTCCAAAGGGTTTTATGTAAAGTATAGTTGCAATTTTTGAACTATCTTTTAATTAAATTCAACTTCATATTATATACTTTGATATTGCATGTTGTATAAATAAAGTCAATTCTAATACAAACAGCTATATATATAACCATACTAAAGTGTATCTTATTATAAAAGTGCTTTCTTGTTTCAGATGACAAAGTCATATACAAAGGGTAAATGTTCCGTTTTAGTGTAAATCCCAACACCTAAACAACGTTCACATTAACTATGTACACTTCTCATATGTTGTACTTGCACTTTCACACAGATGCATTTAATGCGCTCATTATAACATACATTAACTTAAACTAATCTTAAAAAATTGCAATAAAATGAAGATTTTATTAAAAAAATTAGATTAGATCTAAAGTCAATTTAGGCTTCATAAGTTTAACTAAGATCAAAATGAATTTTTGTGAAATCCATAAATTTAATTATGTACATTTCTCATATGCATGTTTGTGTGTCAACATTTTGTGTCTCGATAGATTTTCCCATATATATATATATATATATATGATTGTATAAAAAGTTGTTAATATTCTATACATTGAGATTTTTAGCAGTATTGTTGATTATTCTTATAGAATAGCTATCCATTCAAATTATCCGTTTTAATGTACAAAGGTGCCATGGTACTAAATTTATGTATTTTATTATGTAGGTGTGTAAAATTTTCCCTCAGTGCCAAACTGTAATGACCGCCTTACACCTTCGATGCAGGACGGTTGTCAAGGGAAAGAAAAGAAGTAAAGAGGAGAGATAAAAGAGAAGAAAAGAGAAAGAGACATCAATCAATCACATAACTTGTTGTATATCTCACAGCGCATCGAACAAAATATAATAATCACAAATATAAATCAGGCGAGGTAGTAATAACTACATAACTACAAAATCAGAGCACACAAGCTCATATAGTTACAAAATAGTAATAGAGTTTATAAAAAGGAAAAATAAACGCAACTGATAAACTGTCTCTAATAATAGTAAGTCAAACACTGTCAGAGTACATAAACTCATACAGTTACAAAACAGTAATAGAGTTTATAACATCATAAAGGCGTACTCCATACTAAGTAGACTATCGGGGTGCCTAGGCATCCTTATCCACAATACCTACATTATGTGACATCCCTAGTTGACAGTGGCTAGTGACGCAACCACAAGAAACATATCATCCATCCAACAATACTAACTGTCACATAGTGTACTCTGAATATATGATAACTCGTATGGCCTCCTTACCGCTAAGGACTAATGAAAAAATACAAGTTTTCAATTGTACTCTTATATCTCATAGCCCAAAGCTAGAAACGTGTCTTGTAGCCCAAAGGTAGACACTAGACTCAAAGCCACTAATCTAGAATATATAGATCCACTCAATGATCCATGGCATTCCCACTCATAATACCCTTGCTTCGAGTACAATAGAAAACACTCTGAGTATCAATGATCCCTTAGCACATGCACATCCATCCGAGCCCTCTTTTTCTCAATTTGGATTTATGCCCTTTCTTTGCTCAAGCCAATTTCCATTATTCTAAAGGAACCCTTCCACATTCCTCTACTCCACTGTCGAGCCACTATCTTCGATACGTACTCCCTACACGAGTCACAAACTGAAGATATAAAGCTTTTATCATGTTGTTACAGCGCCATCAAACCTAAAGCGAATGAGACAACACCTCCAGCATGACTTATAGAGTCCTGAAACTATCAACCTCGAAACCTAACTCCATGCACTTTCGAGTAACCATCCAAAGTAACAAAACTATCATGTCGAACCGCCACATCATCACCTCACCATCAAAATCGCTCGTCGTAGAGCAATAATATCAAGACCCAGAGTAGGTCGCATGAACCCACCATCATATTGTGCTCCATGAAGCCTCCTCACCATCCATGTCAAAGATCAGCTAAATCACCAATCATCAATACTGATGAGCACTGACCGCTCTACAATGGTCAATACCAACCACTTTGATATGTACTTTGCCAAAATGGATAAGTACAAATCAAATGGAAACGTCCGTCGTCCATCCTAAAGTCTGAAGCCTGTCCAAATCCATCGTCTACCTTCAGATCAGTCAGCACGTATCCTAACAGTCTTCTAAAACTTATCATGTTCATTGGGTTTTCGATCAATGTATACGAAATCCCAATGCGCGAAATATTCCCTAATGCTCAATCACCGATAAATCGACATTTTCAACAAAAACAATCAAATAATCATACATGCAACCAACAAGCATACATACATCCAATATAGTATACATAAAACATGTATAATGCAATTATATCAATCAATGAGGGAATTCATATTCAAAATAGCCCAAATTTAATAATTCTCTAATATAGCACGTCAATGGGAAAAATGTGATATCCGATAAAAAACCATTTTAAAGTACTTTTATTTCTTTTATAAAAATCAAGTAGGTGTCTAAGTATATTAAAATCACATTTTAAGGTTATAAACCATTTCGAAATGTTGTTTTAAGACTATGCTAACAATCATAGTATGATAAGAGATCATATCACTTACCTCAACAAAAGCTATCTAAACCAATGCCTAGGCATAGAGCTCTCCATCATGAGCGCAGCGCAAGAAACCCCATCCAAAACGGACCTCTTATGCAAAAGATATGTGATTAATTCACTAATTACAAATATTAATTACTTAATTACCACCCCATTCCTTAATCCTTCTTCCTCCATCTCATGTATGTGCATGAATAAAAAATGATCACATTGTGCACCTACTCACTATGATAAGAAGTTATGCTCCTCGAAATCGAGCGACGTTTGCGCCATCGTGCTTCTGCTCGAATGCTTGACCTCCTAACGCCAAAATCTTGGACACCGACCCCTCCAATAAAAACACATCGCCCCTCTCCTATCTCTACTAAGCATAAGTTGCAAATCATAATGGATCGTCGGAGATGACACAACTTTAGGGAGAAGTGCTCCTCGATATGATCAACACCATGAAGATCTCCGATTTGCCTAACTTTGCCTCTATTTCTGCCAAAATAAAACCCTAGTTAGATACCCAAATAGTTAAGCTTGGCCATCCACTATCGCGTGCCTCCAAACCACTGTAGATACGTAGCCCTCCTCGCCACGATCTCAACAAACCCGGTTTCATGATTTTTAATGGAGTAAATCCCCCTATTTTGATTTTTGACGTGGATTGGGGAGAGTGACCATAATTTTTGATTACTGGCAATGGAACGGTAATCGAGAAAAGTGAATGAGATGAGGGTTTTGGTGTGTGTATTGATTTAAATAATATTATATTTAATTTATTTGAATTCTCAAATAAATCATCGTATGTTTCGAGCTCATATGATCACAAGATGCATCCGATCGCAATGAAACTCATATGTGTATATCATCTTATTTTTCCCATCCCAATGATTTAAATCTCATCGCTATCTGTATTTGCATCATGGGATGATAATTTCATTCATTTCGAGATCGTTTCGGCCATCGTATCGTCTAATCTTCAAATATAGACATTTATACTCATTTTAATCTACAACGCCAATCCGGACACAACGGATGTGGTCTCGAGTCCTGATTCGACCATATGTGAAAAATCATATTTTTGGGACCATCGATTAATTAATAATTTAATATTTAACTCAATTATTTAAATATCTTATCAGTAATATTACGGGTCGTTACATTCTCCCCTCCTTAAGATGATTTCGTCCCCAAAATTATAAAGTAAGGATAATATCCCTAATTCATATGCATTAAAAGCCCCTTAAATTATAGAAAAAATTTGGCAACACCTTCTTTGCGTGGCTAGGTCCGGTAGAAATTCCAATACAACAAAGATACATATACCTATCATATCTGAGGCATCTCATTTCTAGGATAATCAAGCATATATACCCAAGTCTACACTACAGATGTTACATACCTCTTTTATAGCAAGAACATATCGTTTTGATGCAAATAAAAGCGAGTAAGCATCCAAATCGCCAACATTTACTTCCATGTACCTGAATATGTACTAAAGAAAGAGGATTAAACATAAATTACACATCATTATATATTTAAACATACTAGATCATATATAGCAATCGTCTCAAATAAGTATGCTATATCAAACCATAACTATTCTACATGCCTAACAATCATATAAGCATAAACTATCATATCAAATGCTAACGATCAAACATAAAACGTGCATATCTAAGAATAAACATCCAAAAAGTAACATCCATGCTTATCCTAACATGCAAGATACTGAACTATCTAGCATAAGACATCAAATATGAAAACCGATGATAAAAATGAAACCTCACCAAGTGAAGAGCTCTGGACAAGCGGTCCAGATGCTCTTCTCGGTCTCCCATATGTTATCGCCTTCCCTTTCACTTCACTGAACCTTTACCACTCCACCGCCTTCCTCTTAACCTGTTTTGTATCACATCAATTGGTACGAATAGGCCTACGAGGTCTCCAAGTTCCTAGTTCAGTCTCGATATCATCTAGTCGATTTGGTGCCAAATCTCCCAACGCCTCTTGTAAGTTCTCCCAATACCCACTATTAAACAATGGGTTTCGGCCACTTACAATGCTCTCGGAACATAATGGAATCACACTATCCATTCCACATATAACTCAACAAATCGAATGTCGTTCTACTGGAGTTAAGGAATACAAATTTAGAATTCTTCGTCAATCAATTGACTATGAAATGCTATCATACTATCCTCAGTCCTCAGCAATCCATCGATTCAGCCTATAGATATATGTTTCCACTACTCGAGAACAAGCAATCTCTCATCTCTATGGAACCAACAGTCTCGGTCGGGTCCGCACTACATCGCCTTTATAGACACTACTCATTCCTCTAACTTAGCCATGATCTTCACTAATCTAGCCTCACGCCTCCGACTAGTACCGATATGCTAAATCAAAGTAGGTCTGATCGTTAAACTAGCCATCATCTTAGCACTAACTCACATTGAAATCTGAAGTCATAACTAATGATAAACTCAAGCAATGCCCACTCTAGGAATATTGCTCCTAAACCGGTATGTCTTCCACTCAAAGCATCAACAACTGCATTTTCCTCACGGACGTATAGGAAATGTCAAATTCATAGGAGGCTAAGAATCCTAACTAGTGCTACTAGCGAAGGTTGGGATCCTTCTCAGAGAAGAGATACTTCAATAATGTGGAATCAATGTACAACTCGAAACTCTCTCCTAGTAGATAGTGCCTCCAAATCTCCAAAATGAACTCTATTATCGCCAACTCCGAATCAAGAGTCGGATACTTCCTCTTATGCAGTTTCAGTTGTTGACTAACGTGCACAACCTTACCTTTCGGTATCAATACCGCACCTAGTTAAGTACTATGGACATGTTTGTACTATTGACTCCTCATTCCCGCTTGTAATAAGTAACATCAATGCACTCATTAACCCCTCTATTAGACCCACTAATGCGTGTACACACCATGCGTCTCGTATAAAAGTTCGATCCTCCCTCATCAAGTAGATTCATGGTGCTGCTACCTTAGGTTTATTCAAAAGCTTGATTGCCGTAATCTCTGCAGGATCTACAGTGATGACCTACTCTGAAATAATGTGACCCAAGCATCTCACTTCCCCTCTCCAGAAGTGATACTCCAAAAATTTCATCATCGGTCGGTGTTTTCTCAACTCCCACACCATCATCAATCGTACCTTGTGCTCTTCTTTCGTCCATGAGTAGATAAAAATATCATCAATGAGCACAAGCAGTACTTACTCAAGTGATCCATCAAATCATGGTCCAAGAGATCAACAAGGTATGCCGACACGTCGGTTAGCCCGAACGGCATAACCAACCAATCAAAAGTCAAAATAGCATACAAAATGCTATACTCGGCACACTCTCTCTAAATATTATTAGTTGGTGAAATCCACCAAGAAGTCCAACTGCAACCCACACACCATAGAGCTGATCGAACAAGCCACTAATAAGCATGAGTGTATACATTTTCGTTATCTCATTCAGCTCACAACAATCAACAAACAACCTCAAAGAACTATCTGCCTTAGCGGCGAACACTATAAGTGCATCCTACCAAAATATGCTCCTATGAATGAGCCCTCACCTCAACAGATCATCTGCTCGCACCGTAAGTTTCCTCTACTCTTTGGGTATCACATGTCTCAAAGACATAACTACTGGTCTAACACCTCTAACCAGATTGATACGGAACTCATTCCCTATATGATGGTAATCCGGTCGCCTCATCGAATATGTCCAGACAATATCTAGCTATAGACACAGATGGCAAATCATCATGTGGGATATCTAACGGATATAGAAAGCTAACCATCTCCTCATCGTCAGATGGGCAGCCAACACTACCTTCCGGTCATCGTTGGTCCCTATCATAACCAACGGACCTTCACAATCCACGACTATTCTTTACCCCTTCAGCCTGTCTATTCGAAAAATATAATACCAAGCCTAGTTAAACCCCAAAAAAAATTAATAGCAAACAAACAAACATACATGACTCAAAATGACAAAGTCTCGACAAACCATGTATAGGCTGGTTGAGCCCTTAACTTGGTTCATCACAATTAAAGACCGGTTAACTATTTTGGGTCTCAATCTCAATCTATCAATGAAATCACTAGATATGGAAGAATATGAAACCTCGACGTCAAATAAAACACGTATTGAAACGCCATAGGTGGAAAACATACCTCAAATGGTAGTTCCATTTCCCTTCTCTTTCTTTGATGGAGCACTCGATGAAATCGGAACGACAATTAATGCATATGCTTCCACGGTTTGTCCCTACTCGGCTTAGTCGAGGCAATCCTTCAACACTGAGTATAGGCTCCCACATCATAAAGCCTTTTTCAATCAACTTCTCGAAGCTCTTGTCAATATGACCAATCAATCACTTCCCAAGATGATCACTTAACCCAATGATAAATTCTTCATTCTTTCTGTATGGGGTATCAATGAAAGATGGACCATACTTCGACGCCACATCGAATTTGGCTATATACTCCGACATAGACATATTGCCATACTTCAAACCGCTGAACTCTATAACTAACACCGACTTTTGGAATGTCGAGATAAATCTTCTTCGAAGCGAACTATGAACTTGTAACAGCCTGAAATTTTCAACCATTCGCATCCATACATGTCTGATTTGAATTGCTCAAAATATTAGATTGTTAAGTTAAATTTGGAAAAACTCAGCATATACAGTAAATAAATAATCACGGAATCACAGACACAGAGTAATATAACAATAATGCAGCGGAAATAAAAGAATAGTAGTTCATGAAGCTACTATATATATATAACAGAGTTAAACAAGATACAACAGAAGTCTCGAGTACAAAGATGTCTCAATACAATAGTCAAATACAAGATCTGAATACATCACAAGATCTGAATACATCACTGGAATCAACTGAATAACTGAAAGCTGGATAGATAGCTGGATCTCCAAGCGAAGCTCCAACTTCAAAGGTGAGTCTCGAATACTGTATCACTCATTCTGACTCGAGCGTAAAGCAAAACACAAAACACTCGAGTCAGGATTAACATTCTTATATCAATAAATCTAACTCAAGTGAAATATCAATTGAAATACAAGTAACTCAAAGGATGTTTGGGATAACCATCCTCTAAGGATCTGTTAAACTATCTACTATGTAGTAATACACGCTATTATAATAATGTCTACAGTAAAGTATACTATTTAAAAATAGCGTTAAGGCTTTACATTTTCCACCTTAACACATTTTTAGGTATGCCAATAGTTTATACAGTACCGTAATACCCCGTAAACTGGAGCTACCAGAGGATACTCCATAGGTACGACACAAATCAAACTCGTAGTAAAGCTCGCTATGGTAGGTGAAACGGCACAACAAGGCAATGCCAGGGTAGATAAACCAATTACGCATCCAGACTGTTGGTAACATAAAGCCGCAACAATCGCCCAACTCGAGCCACACTCCCAAATCAAGGGTGCGCACCAAATCAATCACAAAGTAATAGAATGTCATACGATGGAATGTGTCCGATAAGAGGAGCTACCTCATTAGCCCGGAATCGCTCCTGTTTTAGCCACCTTATGCTAACTCACGGGAGTTAGGTCCATGTAATATACCTTAGGATCGTCGCCACCATCCTACTTCATTCTGGAATCTCCACCGCGTACACAGTTGTTAAAGTGGTTTTTGGTATCGAAAGAGAGTATGCTCATATCCGATCCTGGTCTCTTTAACAACCAAACGTTATTATAACACCGTGGTCATTTCAAAATAGTTTATACTTCAAAACCAAAATATCATTCTTTTCAAAAGCCAAATCAATACGATATCATTTCCATTTCAAAAATATCCATTTCAAAAAAAAATTGTAACGACCCAATATTTTCAACCATTCGCATCTGCACATGTCGGACTTGAATTGCTCAAAATACCGCGTTGTAAATAAAATTTGGCAAATCTCAGAATATACAGTAAATAAATATAATCACAAATCACAGACACAGAGTAAAATAATGCAGCGGAAGTAAAAGAAATAGTAGTTCATGAAGCTACTATATAAATATATCAGAGTTACATAAGATATAACAAAAGAAATAGAGGACAACAGAAGTCTCAATAAAATAACCAAGTACAAGCTGAGTAGGACAACGGAACTGAAGTAGATAGGACAAGTCAAGCAGATAATCTCCAGCGATTCAAATCTCCAAGAGAGTGGAAATCCAAATCTGTGAATAACTCAGGCTGACCCGAGCGTAAAGCAAAACACAAAACACTCAAGTCAGGACAATATATACTTATATAATGTAAACCAACTCAAGTGAACTGTAATAAAGGTACAAGTAACTTAAAGAATGCTTGGGATCGCCCATTCTTTAAGGATCCGTTAAACTATTTACTATGTAGTAATATACGCTATATACAGTAGTATCTAATTAGTAAAGTATAATCATATAGAAAATAGCATTAAGGGGATGGTGAACCTTAACGCGGTCGGATCTTTAAACCAAAATCGTAGTGGGCTCGATATGGTAGGTGACACGGCACACAAGGCAATGCCAGGGTAGATATACCAATTACGCACACAGACTGATGGAAACGCATAGCAGCCACTACTGCTCCACCTCGAACAACACTCCCAAATCAAGGGTGCGCACCAAATCAATCATAAGTAATAGAATGGTATCGAAGAAGTGTATCCGATAAGAGGTGCTACCTCACTGGTCCGAGATCGCTCCTGTTTTAGCCACCTTATGCCAACTCACGGGAGTTGGGTCCACGTATATACCTTAGGATCGTCGTCACCATCCTACTTCATTCTGGAAACTCCACCGCGTACATAGTTGTCAAAGTGGTTTTCGGTATCGACAAAGAGTATGTCCATATCCGATCCCGGTCTCTTTAACAACCAATCGTTATTATAACCCGTGGTTATAATTTTAAAACAGTTTATACTCAAAATAGAATCATTTCAAATCCAAATCTTTATCAAAATAAAGATTAAATCAATTCCAAACCATTTCAATATATTTAAAATATCATATCTTTTCAAAACTTCATTTCAAATCATTTCAATATATCAAAATATCATATCTTTCCAAAACTTCATTTCAAATCATTTTAATATATCAAAACTTTTTAAAATTTAAAGATATCATTCATTTATTATCATTTCAAGTCACCCTTTTAAATAGTTTATATTTCAATAAAAATCATTCATTTAAACCATTTAAAAATGTAGTTATTATACTTTCAAATCAAGTATTCAAATTTCCAAAGTTTCAATTCAATTCAATCATTTATTTCAATTAAATTTTCATAGACCATTTCAAATCTTATAAATTTCAAATATAGATTCAAATTCATTTCAAAATATCAAAATATCATTTCAAAACATCATCTATTATATTTAAATACTATTTAATCATATTTCAAAATAGTTGTATTTCCAAAATCAACTATTCCATTTAAATCATTTAAAGTCAATTCATTATATTTAATAATTAAATATTAAATTTCCAAAATTTAATCTTTTTTCCAAAGATCATTTATTCATTTGAATTTATTAAACAAAGAAAATTCAACTTTCGCGGCACTTAGAAAATGCTACGAAATGTTATGTTTAAAAACAGTTCAATAACAAAAGACGGCATTTAAATGCTGTAATTTCTTAAATTTAGTTTCAATTAAAATTTTAGTTAAATTTAACAACTATAACACTAAGAAAGTGCTATAATAACCCTTAGTTCCAATTTGCTATTTGGTTCATTTAAAACAACTACAGCATTTTCCAATGCTGTAATATCTTTACATTATATATCAAAAATGCTGTCAAATTAAATTCAGAGTTTTATTTACAATTTCACACATAATTAACTTTTAATAAAAATCATTTTAACTTATAAAATCATATATTTCCGTATTTAAAAACAATCATTTAAATACCTTTATTCCTATGATTTTTATAAAGTCAAATTTCAATAGAAAAATCAAATTAAACAACAATTAAATTTTCATTTCTTTAAATAAATTCTAAACTTAACAACTAAGTTTAAATTTCAAAATATGACTTTTTTTCATTTATTTTACTTAATTAAAATTTCACTTTTAACCAAATTCACAATTTCCCAATTTTAAGTTATATTTCAAAAATTTCAACTTAAAATTCATTTATTCTGAAACGCCCCACCTCTATGCTCATAATAACAAAGAGTATTAAAAGAAATATTATCTATTATTACGAAGAATAAGGCTGGATAGGAGCGGCCATCCGTAGTTGCCTTACACTAATATTGGTTACCTCGATAGGAGTGGTATATATACTTTTTCAATTTTCATCTCTTATTTATTTACTCCCATCGACATACCCAATTACCAGTATAAAACAAACTACGATGGTTCATAATGGTTTAGGACATTAGATATACTAATAACACAGATAATAGAAATGCGGAACAGAGATAAAACAATAGTCTCATATATATATAACTGATGTCAGTTACAATATAGTTGACACAATACATATGATACAACTACAACTGTCGACTCTGGAAGTTATATATACAAGTACATTATCAACTAATATACATGAATAGATATCATCCTATACAATGACACGACTTCTACAAAATGACGAAAACTACTTCAGAAGATATAAAAAGTCTTCATAGCCCGAACAGCAACTCAAAGCAGGAAATCTACAACCTGAAATAACTCGGGTCTGACCCGAGTATTACATTCAAAAGAAAATAATACACGAGTCAGTCTAATTCAAACTCGGTTATTAATGCACAAAAGCAATAATAATCAATATCAAATAGACGACAGTCACAGAAATCTCGTATATCCGACCTCTCGATACGAGAATCGGATAACGGCATATATAACACTAAACAGTGTTAGACAGCAAATCAGCAGATTTAAATCATCAACAAAGATAAGTAAAAAGAATATCAATGAAGATAATATTAAAAACATCAGAATTGCCTAACGGCAATTAACAACAACAAAATAATCAATATAAAAAATCAACTCTAGTAGGGCTGCAGTATACGCATGCGTATACTGCCTCGCCACTACTACCCGAAATACGCAAAAGATCAACGAACCAAAATATATATACACAACTGCAGCTAGGCAGTACTCATAGGAATGTAAAAGCAAGTCAGCATCAAAGACTCGGCCTTAACAATGAAAAGGCTATAAACAGGAATACAACACAAATGTACATAAGCAACAATACACTGTACATCAAGTGATACAAAACCAGAGCATCACATTTCCATAAACAATGGCACAGCAACTAAATGCCGCATGTTCAACCACCTATAAGAACAATGCACATAAATACATGAATAACGAGTATGCAAGTGAAGACAACAATGGTGCCAGCAGCTGCAAACAGGTTTAAAGACATCAGAGTGACCAAAGTCACGGCCGTGTTTTATTAATAAGGCAACAAATGATAATAGCATGTGTACTAAAGATAAAGCAACACAGCCACAAATCATAACAAATACAAGAAAGGCACAGCAAGGCCAAATACGAGTTCAATATAAATAAGACCAGAGACAAAATGAAATGCACATGTCAAACCCAAATACATGATTTCAGAATGCAGTGGCCATACACATATATACATACAAGAATGTATGTATACAAATGATCAGCCATCAAAGTGCAATGCAACTACAAAGAAGACAGTGGCAATAGTTCAGATGACAATGAACTAAAGTAAAGACCACAAAATAACATCAAAGGCAAAGACTCAGCAATGTCAAAGCCAAGAAGAAACTACATGACAAACTAAATACAAATGTCAAAGCATGCTATAAAGCAAGCCCAAGTGACTACAAGAATGCACAAATGAAATCAAAAGCATTAAAGCATCAAGGCTTTAGTGATGAAGCAATGCAGCAGATGCAAACAAATATGAAAAAGCAACTCATCAAGCTCATTGCAACCAAGAAGCAGGCGTGTATGCAACATGAACTCATATGGACAGTGCATGCAACAATACCAGACTAAAGTCATACAGCATCAAAGCATCAAGGCTTTATGAATGCAGACCATAAAAATCAGACTCAACTATAGATATGAAACAACAATGCAACAGGAAACAAGTGAATACAGAGAACTACAAAGACGGCATATTAAATATGCAAAACCAAAGTTGCAGTGAACAACAAAATTCGAGTGTCGACCAAACTACAAATTCAAACCAAGCTCAAGTGATGAAGCATTGAATCGTATGCAGACCAGAAAGCACCAAGCGAGTAAATGTATCAACATAAACAAATGATCATCTACTACAAGGTCAAATTTAATTCTTATCAAAATTTTATTTTCCCCAAAATCATACTTGCAGAGTTCATACAAAAATCATTTCCGTTGACAAAACTCATCGACATCGAAACAAGGTCGAAGTCAACGAGACCAACAACATGTAGCAGCAATTACAAGTGACTCAAGCAAACGTACAGAAGCAACAACAACTAAAGTCAAATGACCAGAGGCCGAAGTACATAGAGGCCACAAAAATCAAAGCCCAAATGATCGATGATGCCAGAAATTCACAAAATCAAAACAACATATTCAAACCAAAATCGAAGTCATGAAAATTAAATAACAAAGGATTGTATGCATTCGAACTAGATGTGAGTGAAAATTAAATCACTCACCTTGTTTACGAACTCGACTCAACTAGAAGCGGTCATGAGCAACCCTAGTCGATCGACCAAGCAAATAGATTGAACGATCCTTGTCGGCAGCCTCAATTTCTCTTAGAAACCCTAGATTTGTACGAAGGGGAGACGAACGACGAGCCACCATTTTCAATCTTTTCGTTCGATTGTTTAATTTAGGGTTTTGAACGAACGAAAACAAATTTTTGAATGAGGGTTGGGTTGCCAATTGAAATAAAAGGAGGGATGGGTGAAAATAATTTTCATGGCAACAAAGAAAAAAAAACGTGGGCCAATACAATTTTTAGCCCACATAATACCCTAACAATATTTAAACGGATAATCAAAAGAATTATCACTGATCTCAACTCACAAAAGCAATTAGCTAGCGACAGTAATTGTTTAACGACGATAGTAAATTTTCACAAAAGCTCGGGTTGTTACAGACTCCCCTCCTTATAAAAATTGCATCCCTGCAATTTTCATAATTAAGGTCGTTAACAATTGCTATTCTTCTAACATAAACTAGTTAAGCTACACTACGCCATAAATGGCCTACTGCAACACAAAAAAAATGTTGGCTCAGGCCCGAAAAATGTTGCCATAGGTCTATGGCAACACTTTTAGGGTGATGCAATTTTTGCCGTTGCCTTAGACCTCAAAGGCAACATTTTGACTATCTAAGGCAACATAAGTAATATTGTTGCAATAGAACCCTATTTGGGTCTATGGCAACACCCATAGGTATCTGTAGCAACATTCCAAAATGTTGCTATAGATATGAACTTTTTGAAATTGTGGGGCCCACAATGTAGAGCATATTTGATTTTTTAATAAAAATAAATATTTATTTAATAAAATGCTATTGCACAGAATTTGATATTTAAACAGTAATTTATTTAAATAAATATTTTATTTCAACATTTGAAATAGTACAAATTCCTGACTCCACTATTTTACAATTCAATGATATATAACACTGATATTCACATATACAGATATTCCTCACTACATCACTCAGTTCACTCATTACATATGCACTTTCAATTTATACAGACACCGACACTGACAAATATATGCCGAGCCGAAGGCGAGCCGAGTGCCGAGCCGAAGGCGAGCCGAGAAGCGGGTCCGGGCGCAGCGCCGGCGGGGGTCCGGGGCACCGCAGTCCCGGCGGGGATCGACCTTCTTTGAAACGACGTAAAATGATGCACAAATGAATCAGCATGCACAAGTCCTATATGCACTGCTCCCTTGACTATAACTATGCCGAATAAAGGCAGCAAAATATAACGAACAGCTAGAACTCCAAATATGAGCGATAATCAAAGGTTTGATCCCCTTAAACCTGAAAATCATATTATTAAAAACATAATTTTTATCACATCATTTTCTATAAAAAAGAAACATTGCTTGACTAATAAAAACTTCACCTTTGATAGGGTTTCCTCCCATTATCAGAGTGGTAGCAGGAATTGCTCCATCACTGCATTGAATAATTTGGAAAATAATCAACACCAGCTAAGTAGAAAATGCCTTAATAATGAAGCAGAGTCTTGAATTACACGAACAAGAGCACCTTCACCAATCAATGTGTTTCTGATTTGAGCACTGCCTTCATACATCACCATTCAACACTTCCTTCATCCCACCTGAAACTACCTAAACCCTCAAACCACCTCACAGCATTCACGACACCTACATTCACGGTCTACCACCACAACAGCCTTCACTCTGTCTACATCGACCATCTTCTCAGCAATCCCGACCACCAATTCAAAAAAAACAAAAAAAAACACAAAAAATCCAAACGACCTGAACCAGACTCCATTAGCGACTTCATTCAAACCACAAATCATCAAGCCACAAATCGTCGATTGCATTCGCGACCAGACCCAATTCACGATCTCCAAATCTGAAACCACCTTCGTGCCCCCTCTAATTCCAGAAACTCTTAAACCGCAACCTCAAATTCTTTGAACCCTAAACCTTAAATCACCTAAGTCGCCTGAATCAAACAATTTTATTTTGATTGAGAATTTTGTCTGGGTGCGAACAAGTTTGGATTGAGTGTTTTTTATTTCGATTTGAGAAATACACGTTCTTTTCGCGATTTGAGAAATTGGGCGGCAGAAGAAGAGGGTGTTGAAAGAGGAGAGGGCTACAGATTCCATGATTTGAACGGTGATGTTTGTGATTCAAATCGATGAACACAGTGCGAGTAATCAATTTAGGATTTTCGAAATTCCATTGAAGTATTCTATTTGCTTTTTGATTTGAGAAATGAAAACCGAAAGGGATCTAATGGAGTTCAGGCGGGAAAACGAAAATTTGGGGAAAATTGTAGCGGCGATCCATTTTTACAATCAGATTAAATATAGACCGTTGGATCGTTTTCACGCGGATTACTAATTTTATTAATTTTTTAATTTGAATACATCTATAGCAACACTTTATAAAAATGTTGCATCGTGTTACACTTGTTTAGCTAGAGCAACACATTTTTATGGCTAAGGTAACACCAAAAATACAACGTTGCAGTAGGACCAAAATTTTATATCTATCGCAACATTTTAGCTGGCAACACCTTGCAAAAATGTTGCAGAAGGTCATTTATGGCGTAGTGCTAAAAAATAAAAGTTGAGGATTCAAATGCCAAAGTAATCTTTTAATTCCATAAAAGAAATTCACAATATCTCAACAAAGTCCAATTATCAAAAGATAATCAGAAGATAGCAAACAGAATAAATGCAATATCAGCAATATTCAATTCTCAATCAGATAATCAAAAATACAGAAATCACAAAACAGCAATATCTAATTATCGATAAGATAATTAGAAAACATCAAAAATCTAATTATCAACAAAAGATGATTAGAAAGCACAAACCACAATTCGCAAAACTGCAAATATCTAGTTATCTAACAGATAATAGAAAACACGAACTTCATAATCAGCAAACTCTAACTATTAACAGTGATAGATAGAAAATAGCAATTCAATAAAATCAACATAATCTAAACTCAATTAGAGACTAGAAAATCTCATATATCCATAAAATCAGCAAACATCCAATTATCCAAACGATACTCGGAAAACAAATCAACAAATATCAAATTATCAAAACGATAATCAGAAACATCAAATACCTAATTATCAAAAACGATAATTAGAAAACAAATCAGCACATATCTAATTACCACAAACGGTAATCAAATTTCAAATCAACAAATATTCAATTATCAAAAACGATAATCAAATTTCAAATCAACAAATATTCGATTATCAAATACGATAATCAAATCTCAAATCAACAATTATTCGATTATCAAAAACGATAATCAAATTTCAAATCAGTAAATATTTAATTATCAAAAGCAATAATTAAATCTCAAATCAACAAATATTCGATTATCAAAAACGATAATCAAATTTCATATCAACAAATATTCTATTATCAAATACGATAATCAAATTTCAAATCAACAAATATTCGATTATCAAATACGATAATCAAATCTCAAATCAACAATTATTCGATTATCAAAAACGATAATCAAATTTCAAATCAGTAAATATTTAATTATCAAAAGCGATAATTAAATCTCAAATCAACAAATATTCGATTATCAAAAACGATAATCAAATTTCAAATCAACAAATATTCGATTATCAAATACGATAATCAAATTTCAAATCAATAAATATTTAATTAGCAAAAGCGACAATTAAATCCCAAATCAGCAAATATTTAATTATCAAAAGCAATAATTAAATCTCAAATCAGCAAATATTTAATTATCAAAAGCGATAATTAAATCTCAAATCAGCAAATATTTAATTATCTAAAGCGATAATTAAATCTCAAATCAACAAATATTTAATTATCAAAAGCGATAATTAAAAGCAACAAATATCCGATTATCAAAAACGATAATCAGAACTCATATCAACAAATATCTAATTATCACAAGCGATAATTAGAAGCAACAAATATCCGATTATCAAAAACGATAATCAGAACTCATATCAACAAATATCCAATTATCACAAGCGATAATTAGAAGCAACAAATATCCGATTATCAAAAACGATAATCAGAACTCATATCAACAAATATCCAATTATCACAAGCGATAATTAGAAGCAACAAATATTCGATTATTAAAATCGATAATCAGAACTCATATCAACAAATATCCAATTATCACAAGCGATAATTAGAAGCAATAAATATCTGATTATCAAAAACGATAATCAGAACTCATATCAACAAATATTTAATTACTGAGACGATAATTAAATCTCATAACATCAGATATCTAATTAGCTGCAGATAATTAGAAACAACAAATATCTAGAAATTAATAAAGAAAACTAGAAAATCAACATAAAAGCTTGGATCGATCCCATCAGATGGCAAGTTTTTAATTCGCCGCACGTGCATCTCATATGGCCGAAGCCTACCAAGTACTGTCATCATAATTTTGGCGCCCAACATATGACCCGAAGGTCCAACATATGACCCGAAGGTCTAGTACTGGTATTTGACCCGAAGGTCCATCATATGACCCGAAGGTCCATCATAGTGGCTCGAAAGCACACGAAATCATCAAATATTTCAATTAACGAGTCCGGAATTAACCGAAATAGCAAACGCACATGTCCCATACCACGTGTTTTACTAAATCGTTTGATTCTCTTCATCGTTTACTTGAAAGTGCAAATTCATCAAAATCATCAAAATAGCAGATATTTCAATTAACGAGTCCGGAATTAACCGAAATAGCAAACGCACATGTCCCATACCACGTGTTTTACTAAATCGTTCGATTCTCTTCATCGTTTCCTTGAAAGTGCAAAATTGTGTATTTTGTAAAAATACACTTTACATTCTCAAATGGACAAGTCCGGAATTAAGCGAATCAGTAAAAGAAAGGGGTCATAATCCTCGATTTTGCTGAAACGTTTAAATCGCTTCCTCATTCTTTTGAAATCGCAAACTATAAAATTTCTGAAAACAATTTTATTTATTTTATAAAAATAACAATTCACATTCTCAACTGGACAAGTCCAGAGTTAAGCGCATTAGTAAAAGAAAGGGATCATAATCCTCAATTTTGCTGAAACGTTTAAATCGCTTTCTCATCCTTTTGAAAGCGCAAACTATTAAAAATTTTATAAGTCAATTTTCATTTTTAAAACGATTTTCCAATCACGTGATTAAAGCAGCAATATTAGTAACAATTTCGAAAAGGAAATTGTACTTCTCAAAACATCGCAAAACGGATCTCAAAATCAGCATTGCGGAATAACCGCTTGAAAATCCACTTTTAAAATTTGATGGTTACTGAAGCCAAAGCGACAGAAATTTTAAAACGTCAAAATCACATCAAAACAATTTACATCAAAATGTAATATCAGTGAACCATCATTCATCAAAAATGGCACAAAACATCGTGCTTCAAAAATATAACATTGGTGTAAAATTCCCGTTATAAAAATAACGGCAACAAAATACGTTTCATAACCAAGCATCGGTTCAACGTAAAATAAATGCAGTAACGCGCAACTCAAATTTGCACGTACTACAAAATGAACAAAGAATCATTCGAATGTATCTTCAATGAAGATAATTCAAAACAGCAAAAATCTAATCAATATATGATTAGCATAAAAGAAACCCAGCAAAGATCTCAACAAAAATCACATAACTGCAATCGTTTCGAATCCTCAAATCGGATTCGAAATTCTCAAAGAAGCAAAATAAATACAGCTATGTAAACAACAAATGAAATTTATTTCAATTTCATATTTTGATTTTTAAATCAAAAAGATTATCAGTTGTACTCAGCGAAGACAGTTTCACTGTTTCCGCTGCGCACTCTGATAAACAGTATCCAAATCAATCAAATCAACAAAACACAGTTTCACTTTTATTTTTAAATAAAGATACTTAAAAATTTCATCCAGATTTCAAAACTTTAGTTTTGACTCAAAGCAAAAATAAAACAACGACCAATAGTTGTAACATATGTTCCATCCAAGTTATGCTTTATATTATGTCCATAAACTCCAAGCTCTGATACCAACTGTAACGCCCTACCTCTATGCTCGTAATAACAAAGAGTATTAAAAGAAATACTGTCTATTATTACGAAGAATAAGGCTGGATAGGAGCGGCCATCCGTAGTTGGCCTTACACTAATATTGGTTACCTCGATAGGAGTGGTATATATACTTTTTCAATTTTCATCTCTTATTTATTTACTCCCATCGACATACCCAATTACCAGTATAAAACAAACTACGATGGTTCATAATGGTTTAGGACATTAGATATAATAATAACACAGATAATATAAATGCGGAACACAGATAAAACAAAAGTCTCATATATATATAACTAATGTCAGTTACAATATAGTTGACACAATACATATGATACAACTACAACTGTCGACTCTGGAAGTTATATATACAAGTACATTATCAACTAATATACATGAATACATATCATCCTATACAATGACACAACTTCTACAAAATGACGAAAACTACTTCAGAAGATATAAAGAGTCTTCATAGCCCGAACAGCAACTCAAAGCAGGAAATCTACAACCTGAAATAACTCGGGTCTGACCCGAGTATTACATTCAAAAGAAAATAAAACACGGGTCAGTCTAATTCAAACTCGGTTATTAATGCACAGAAGCAATAATAATCAATATCAAATAGACGACAGTCACAGAAATCTCGTATATCCGACCTCTCGATACTAGAATCGGATAACGGCAGATATAACACTAAACAGTGTTAGACAGAAAATCAGCAGATTTAAATCATCAACAAAGATAAGTAAAAAGAATATTAATGAAGATAATCTTAAAAACATCAGAATTGCCTAACGGCAATTAACAACAACAAAATAATCAATATAAAACATCAACTCTAGTAGGGCTGCAGTATACGCACGCGTATACTGCCTCACCACTACTACCCGAAATACGCAAAAGATCAACGAACCAAAATATATATACACAACTGCAGCTAGGCAGTACTCATAGGAATGTAAAAGCAAGTCAGCATCAAAGACTCGGCCTTAACAATGAAAAGGCTATAAATAGGAATACAACACAAATGTACATAAGCAACAATACATTGTACATCAAGTGATACAAAACCAGAGCATCACATTTCCATAAACAATGGCACAGCAACTAAATGCCGCATGTTCAACCACCAATAAGAACAATGCACATAAATACATGAATAACGAGTATGAAAGTGAAGACAACAATGGTGCCAGCAGTTGCAAACAGGTTTAGAGACATCAGAGTGACCAAAGTCACAGCCGTGTTTTATCAATAAGGCAACAAATGATAATAGCATGTGTACTAAAGATAAAGCAACACAGCCACAAATCATAACAAATATAAGAAAGGCACAGCAAGGCCAAATACGAGTTCAATATAAATAAGACCAGAGACAAAATGAAATGCACATGTCAAACCCAAATACAGGATTTCAGAATGCAGTGGCCATACACATATATACATACAAGAATGTATGTATACAAATGATCAGCCATCAAAGTGCAATGCAACTACAAAGAAGACAGTGGCAATAGTTCAGATGACAATGAACTAAAGTAAAGACCACAAAATAACATCAAAGGCAAAGACTCAGCAATGTCAAAGCCAAGAAGAAACTACATGACAAACTAAATACAAATGTCAAAGCAAGCTACAAAGCAAGCCCAAGTGACTACAAGAATGCACAAATGAAATCAAAAGCATCAAGGCTTTAGTGATGAAGCAATGCTGCAGATGCAAACAAATATGACAAAGCAACTCATCAAGCTCATTGCAACCAAGAAGCAGGCGTGTATGCAACATGAACTCATGTGGACAGTGCATGCAACAGTACCAGACTAAAGTCATACAGCATCAAAGCATCAAGGCTTTATGAATGCAGACCATAAAAATTAGACTCAACTACAGATATGAAACAACAATGCAACAGGAAACAAGTGAATACAGAGAACTACAAAGACTGCATATTAAATATGCAAAACCAAAGTTGCAGTGAACAACATAATTCGAGTGTCGACCGAACTACAAATTCAAACCAAGCTCAAGTGATGAAGCACTGAATCATATGCAGACCAGAAAGCACCAAGCGAGTAAATGTATCAACATAAACAAATGATCATCTACTACAAGGTCAAATTTAATTCTTATCAAAATTTTATTTTCCCCAAAATCATACTTGCAGAGTTCATACAAAAATCATTTCCGTTGACAAAACCCATCGACATCGAAACAAGGTCGAAGTCAACGAGACCAACAACATGTAGCAGCAATTACAAGTGACTCAAGCAAATGTACAGAAGCAACAACAACTAAAGTCAAATGACCAGAGGCCGAAGTACATAGAGGCCACAAAAATCAAAGCCCAAATGATCGATGATGCCAGAAATTCACGAAATCAAAACAACATATTCAAACCAAAATCGAAGTCATGAAAATTAAATAACAAAGAATTGTATTCATTCGAACTAGATGTGAGTGAAAATTAAATCACTCACCTTGTTTACGAGCTCGACTCAACTAGAAGCGGTCGTGAGCAACCCTAGTCGATCGACCAAGCAAATAGATTGAACGATCCCTGTCGGCAGCCTCAATTTCTCTTAGAAACCCTAGATTTGTACGAAGGGGAGACGAACGACGAGCCACCATTTTCAATCTTTTCGTTCGATTGTTTAATTTAGGGTTTTGAACGAACGAAAACAAATTTTTGAATGAGGGTTGGGTTGCCAATCGAAATAAAAGGAGGGATGGGTGAAAATAATTTTCACGGTAACAAAAGAAAAAAAACGTGGGCCAATCCAATTTTTAGCCCACATAATACCCTAACAATATTTAAATGGATAATCAAAAGAATTATCACTGATCTCAACTCACAAAAGCAATTAGCTAGCGACAATAATTGTTTAATGACGATAGTAAATTTTCACAAAAGCTCGGGTTGTTACATATTCCATATTTTAATTTATACAAAATCATCAACACCTTTAAATCATTGTTATTACTTAATAAAAATCATTAAATTCATCTTTAAATCAAATTTGTCATATATTCTTACTTTACATAAATTCCATTTATAAATAAAATCATAAATTCCAAAATTTACTTATATTTCAAATTCTACGTCACCATCTACTTAATTCCCTTATTTAATTTGTAGAAAATCACTAATATTTATAGAAATCATTTTAATAAAATTAAAATCAAAATATCATAATATTTACATTTTAAAATATTTTAAAATTTTAGAAAAATAAATAAACCACGGGTCTGTATATAATTTTCTAGCCTAGGTCAAGTGATACGGATATGTATCATTTCAATCCGCAGTTTACAAAGAAAAACCGGGTATTATCATTTCAACCCGCAATCCCAAGTTAAATAAAATAAATAAAAAGTCGCTCAAGCTTATCATTTCAGCCCATAACGATCTTTCCCTATTCTAAAGTCCGTTCGGGTATGTATCATTTCAACCCATAATGAACCTAATCTACAGGGAACTTGCAGTGTGATAAACTGATAAAATGAACAGAATAACATCATATAACAGTAATAGATGATATAGCATATGTAATAACAGGAGTAAACAATATATGATCATAATATAACAGTTATAACAGGATGATATAATTTTACAGATTTCAAATGGTGTTAGTTTACTAGTTATATAAGTACACATTGTCTGGTGAGAATTACTCACCTTTCGCTGCTGAAGATTCAAATCAAACTACGATATCTACCCCGAAAGAGAAGGACAGAGGGCACGATCAAAAATTGGAAGAGGAGACAAACTGGTCTCGATCTTGAAACAAGATAAATAAATCAAACTTAGTACTCGAATTGAATCACAAATCAAAGCGAAATTTTAAATAAAAATTTGAACGAGATAATTTGACACATCTAAATTATATGCATGTACGTTATTCCTAGTGGGAAATTTAGGCAGTGATTTTAAAAAGGCAAGAACAGTGCACGCAACCTTTATTTTTCTTTAAACATGCAAAGGGTGACACAAATTTAGGTTCAAGCGTTGACAACTCATTTCCATGCTTGGCCCATATGTGCATGCAGGTAAATCATGGCAGTGACACAAATTTTCCCTTTTTTCCCGTATAATAGAGGGATGGAACTACAGAAACAAAGCAAAATGAAAAGGAAACAAGAGGAGGAAGAGGCCATACCTACTGGCACACGTAAGGAAGAAGAGAACAAAAGAAGTGGAAAATTGCTTGACGCGATGCTTCTTTTTTTTCACAGGGGATGCGTGAGTTTAGTACTGGAGGAGATGGAGGCCAAAAGAGATGAAATGGAAATGGTACGAGGTTTTAATTTATAGGAAAAATATTGGTTGCTTTGCATGCAAGGAAATAGGGATATGCGTAATCAAGGCATGAGAGTTTTATGGCCAGAAAGGAAAGAGTTTTATGGGCAACATTTATTGCATTGATTGATAAAAACGGCAAGCATTATTTGCTAACAATTTTTATTCGTTTAGAAATTCTTAGGAATAGGATGCGTTGATTGGTGAAAGATAGGCAAGAAATAATTTGCACTGGTCAGCGAAATTGGCATGAATAAAGGGTAGAGAAACGGTAAGTAATCAATTAGCTTTAAACGGAAATGGAAAATCTAGTGCGAACGTGTTTAAATGTTGATTAAGGTGAAGGACAAAAATATATTTATTATTTTGAAACGTCAATGAATTAAAAATTGGCAATTATTCACAAAAAGGAAAGTGGAAACCCCCGATGATTTTAATCTAGTTTTAAAAAAAATTAACAGCTCTTTGGAAGAGTCAAAAGATTATATACAATTATAACAAATGGAGGAAATGGCAAGGCACGGTGAATTTCCTCCTTTAAACATGCACGAAAATTGATTTAGGAATAAAGACCATAATTAGAATGTGAATGGTTTTAATTTTTGCGGGTAACGCTTCTATTAAATCAGAAGGAAAGTAAATATATTTAAAAGTGCGTACAACAGACGCAATAGTTTATGCCCAAAATATAACAAAACAACGGTTTTAAATTTTATACGTTTTCCTATTTATAAGTTATTTATTCCATCAAATAACGCACCTTTTTAAACGCGTAATTAACAGTTTAATTATACATAAATTTTGCAATCTATTACTTAATAAAACATGATTTGTTTACATTGGGTTTTTATTCATTTACCATGTACTAAGAATCTATTACTAAACATAACTAAGAAAAAATATAAATGATTAAATTTAAAAGTATATAATCCATTTTTAAAGAACAAAAGTGAAATAAAACTTTGTTATGAATATATTCAATTAAACTAACAGATTTGAAAACTAGAAAAAGATTTAGATTCCGATGAACGTAAATTTATAACCAAAATATGCATTTTAGAGTTTCTTATAAATAAAAAACTTGGGCAAGCTAAATTTAGAAAAGGACAAAAAAAAAGAAAAAAAAAGGAAAAAGAAGAAGAAGGGAAGCGATGAAAAATTAGAGCTTGTAATACTTTTCTCTCTCTTAGGAAATGAGAAAATAAAGAAGATGAGAAAATGAGAAACTTGTACGTGAATTGCAAGGCAAAGTATACGGCTAAACTAAAGGAATGAATGCCTAGAAAAGGAATAAATGTTAGGAAAACAAAAAGGTAAGAATTAAGGCAACCTTTCTTTTCTTTCCCAAAAAAACAGGTAATTAATTTAGAGCTTTATTATGTATATGGAGAGAAACCTTTCGTTCTTTCTCAAATCAAATTGATTGATAAATTAAATGTCATTAACAAGCTATTTATTCATGGCATGGAATGTAACTATGTCCAAATGTATTTTACAGTAAATTATGTAAGTGCAATATACTAGATTGTGTACAAAGATGATGTTTCCTTCATATATATCTTTATTGGTCATAGTATTATTATTAAAAACATATACGTATACGTATATATATATATATATATATATATACTAGACTTATACATATAAATGTGTTAAAATTAAGTTCCACTATTTTATGAGCCTAAAATTAAAGACAACAATTTTTGAACCTAATCTCCAGATTAAAAAGGGTTTAAGATTAAAAAGTTATAACTTTGCATACAAGTCCATCTTATAAATCTTAAGTCAAATTAACGCACACAAATATGTATATACAAATCACTGTAAATAATGACGTAAACTTAATACAACATTTTTATGTTAAAATTTATAACTTAAAAATTTAATTATTGAAAATTTTATGGGTCGTTACAAAAATCATATCACTTTCCAAAGTTATAACGCTTTCGAAGTCATAGCCTTTTAAAATCAAAACACTTTGGAAATCATAGCTTTGAAATCATAGCATTTTGGAAATCATAACACTTTGAAATTATAGCATTTTGGAAATCATAACACTTTGAAATTATAGCATTATGGAAATCATAACACTTTGAAATTATAGCATTATGGAAATCATAACACTTTGAAATTATAGCATTTTGGAAATCATAACACATCGAAACCAAACACTTTAAAATCATAATATTTTGGAAAACCATAACTTTGAAATCATAACTTCCACCCTTAAACAGTTTAGATATTATTAATAGTATATAAAATAAAATAGTTTATAAATAAAAATAGTTCGTATAAAATGGTTATAAGTTAAAATAGTTTATAAAATAAATAGTTTATATTAAAATAATCAAGTTAAAATATATAAATAGTTTAAGTATAATTTAAAATTTTCTTTATATAATAAAATAGCTTCCTCAACTTCACAAATCGATTCAAATCAATTCGAATTTCAAATTCCAATTTAATTCAATCTCAAATCATCAATTTCAATTTCAATTCAATTTCTCAATAAATCATTCAAATTATATCGATTTCTCATACAGATTTGAAACCCAAAATAAACCATTAAATTTCAATATATTTCAAACCTTTAAATATTCCATATTTCCAAAACTAAATTTTGATAATTCCATTTATATCTCAATTTAATTTCATTACATGTAGTTTCTCAAATATTTATTAAATCATTTCAATAACATCTAAATACAACTTTAATTTACAAATTTAAATAAACAAAATATCCCATTTAAATTTATATAAGTTTGAAATATTTAAGTCACTTTTAATCAAATTCAAGTTATAAAACATATCTTAAAATCTCAAATTAAATAAATTTCAAATCAAACTAATTTATGTATAATTCTTAAATAATTAAAATTCCAAATCAATTTCAAATTCATCTTTCAACCTGAAACATTATACACTCTACATTTGAAAATATAAAATTTACATAAATACTTAAACATATTTTATATCGATTAAATCAATTTTATTAAATCAACTTTATTAATCAACTTTATTAAATCTTTAAAATTAATATTTATTAAAACCATACATTTCTTTTCAAAACCATAGAAATCATTTTCAAAATATTTATATATAGACCAACGGTGTCTGTATATAATTCGCTATGCTATGGTCAAGTGATATGGATATTTATCATTTCAATCCGCAATTTAAATATATATACGGGTATTTATCTTTTCAACCCGCAATCCCAAATTCAATTCAAATGAAAATCGCTTGGGTTTATCATTTCAAACCATAACGATTTTCTCCTATTCTATAGATCATTCGGGTATGTATCATTTCAACCCATAGTGAATTCTATACTAACAGGGAACTTGCAAAGTGACAACAGATATGAAATAATAATATAACAGACATATATCATCAATATAAAAAACTGATAATGGTGTCAGATGTCACAGGTGAACAGATACAGATAACATTATATATAGCAATATAAATAACAGATAATGGTGTCAGATGTCATAGGTGAACAGATACAGATAGCGACATATATATTGCAATGTAAATATCTAACAGCAGCATATTTCAATTGTCGTTTCAATTGAAATCAAATTTAATAAATATAAGAACGTTAATCGTGAGTGATTGCTCACCTTTCGAGGCTAGATAGAAAAGCAACGGGATGAGTTACGGATCCAAGCACGGATTTCAAAGCAAAGCATGATGGACACGGAATCAACGATTAAAGCAAAGCTGAGCTGGTAATTATGAATCGATGAGAATTAATAAAATTCAACTTGATATAAATTGAAACAATATATATATTGGACATTTTCTTCAAAAATCAATATTAAAATTTTAAAACTCATATATAAAACGTTAAATGTATTTTCAAATCAATATTTAAAATATATTTATATATATATAGAATAATATATTTTCTCAACTTATTTCATCATAAATGCATATTAGACTTTGAAAACAAGACTCTCTTATTATCTTTATAGACGAAAACACAAAAATAAATAAGCTCTATTTGTTATGTTTTAGAGAAAACAGCATACATGTAGACTATACTTAAACAAATATATATATATATATATATATATATGCCGAGATCATTATAAATTTTAACTCATATACTAAAATATATATATTATACTGACTGGACTGTTATATATATATTATGAACAAACTGTTATATATAACAAACTCATGTTATAACCATCTGTATATTACAAACTCAACAAAATATATATTAACTAATATATATATAAAACAGGTTTTCCAATATATATTCTATAATATACCATACTTGACATAAAATAAAATTTACTATATAATATAATCACAGGTCATATATGCCCACTATTATCACTTATAAAAATAAAACTAACCGATTACGCTAATATATATCTAAACGAATCATGTATAGAAATACATATTTATATAGTATCACAGACCATATGAAGCTTATAAAAATTTATATGCATATATATATATACACACACACAAACAGAATACATAACTTATATACAAACAAAATTGCATAAAACTTATACAGTGTATACATTAATATATTATATAAATATAGCTTCCCAACCCAAAATATAAATCTAATATATATGCAGACAAGTTTACTTTATATTATAAAAATTTAGAAATATATGAATAGATAAAATCAGGTAAAACTTATAACATAACATATATAATGATACTTCAAAACATATTATACAAGAATCAAAATCAAAAATTAAAGTCAGACCCATATATATTTGCATTTTCACAACTATAAGATAATAAACAAAAGAAAACAAAGAAGTTTGTATAGAAATATATATATATATAAACTATAGCTTATACCTTTAAATATCAAACTAATATATATATAACTAGTATATTGTAAGCCACAGGTTATAACAACCCATACTTACATATATAAAACTACACTGTCACACTTATATACTGACATATAAAAGTTATATAAACCACATACATGCATATTTACATTACGCAAACTATACTTATATACATATTACACTTACAAATCAAAAGACAGGCCAAGCAGAAGATGAAAGGGAGAGTGGGAAGCTCGAGTCGAGAAGGGGAAGGCTGCTCGGCCGATGGGTGCTGAACGTGAGGAAGTGAAGTGTCGGGGAGATGGAGGGTCGATTGTACAGTGCTCCGGTGGCGGAAAGTTTGAGATGACATGGCGGAATGGAGGCTGAGCATGCACGCGGACATGGGATAGTCGGAAAAATTCATGCCAAGGTGATGCGTGCATGCGAGCTACTATGGATTTTAAATGGGGAGGATTGTCATGCATGAGCTGCTACACGGTATAATATAAATTTATTTGGAAAATTGAAAATGAGCAAGGAAGAGCAAAGTTGCGTGATGAACTGGTAAAATGAATTGCCAAAATAAACTAAGAATAAGGAAATAGCAAAGGTCTTGAAAGTTGAATTCAAGGAAATTAAATGCTAATGGCCATTGGAATTTACACAAACGAACAGGCAAAAGAATTCAAAAAGTTCAAAAATGGTACTGATACGAATGACCTTTTCGCAATCTTCGCAGCGTACCGGTCTTCAAAACACTGAATTGAATATACCGTAGAGATCAGTACGATGAGACGATCAAAACGGTATACAAATATCAGTGATAGGATCATCCGATCAAAAGTCGATATTCGGTACCGAAAATGCTGCTAAAACGTCAGAATTAAAGCAGACGGAGCAATAGAAGTCCAAATTTAGAGAAACGAAATATGACGCCTCACTTAGAAGATGATTTACAAATTTTCTGTATAAAAATATTCAGATTTGGAAAATAGTTTATTATCACCAAATATTAACTGATATAAATTGAAATAGAATTACACAAGAAAATAAACTTCAATATTATTTGGTGAAAATTTACCAGTTGCTATGTTAAAATAGACGTATTTCAACTATCAAATTTTTATTTCAAATTTTTATTGTTTAAAATTTCACAAAATTTCAATTAAATATATTAATAAAACAAATAAAATTATTAAAGATTTACGGGTCGTTACACTCTCCCCCACTCAAAACGTTTCGTGCCCGAAAAGGAAGAAGGTAGGAAAATTAAACTACCAGAAAGAAACAATAGATTTGAAATTCAAAATAAACAATAAATTTAAACCATATAAATTTCAAATTAAACTAATTAACATTTTGGTTTAATACATTTGCGTTCACTTAAGTTAAATCAATCCATCTATTTCTAAATTCATTATCTTATTGTCTAGTCATCCTCAATTAACAATTTCTAAATCATCAATTTGTATAATCATTTATTATACTCATAATTTATTCAACAAATTTAATTCTTTTATTCCAAATTATTATTAAGTTTATTCTACTTAATATATCTTATTACATATATTTAAACCATATAAATTAATTTAAACCATATAAATTTCAATTTAAATTAATTTATATTTAATAATTGATTTTAAGTTCAAGGTATTTCCATAAGTTAATCTAATTTCAATTTATTAATTCCTTCAAAACAAATTTATTTGTCTCATCTATTATTCAATTAACTTATTATTCTATTTATCTTTATTAGCATTTTTATAATGAAAATTTAAGTGTATAACATTTATTATAAACACTCAAATTGGAATTGAAATTATCCAATTACATTTTTAACTTCTGAATAATTTAGGTAAGTTATATTGAAATGCAATTTAGTACTATACAAATAAAATTTTCAAATTCAATTATTTCAAGTTAAATATTTATCCAAAATTTAGCTTCATTTATAATTAAAATCATTCCTCAACAAAATTTAAGAACTAAATTTCCGATTAACTTCCAACAATTTAGAGATAAATATAATACATACTATATATAGCAGATCAAATCAAATCTAAAATCATATACATATATATATATATTAAATCAAGTCATACTTAAGAAATTCAAATCAATTTATTTTTCCAAAACAAAAGTGTAGCAAGGCTACGAATTTGTCTCTCCACTTCGAAACCCAAAAATGAATATCGATGATGCAGCCGCCATCACCTAAATTATTTTCCAGGGACAAAAGAGGAGAGCACTGATTCCAACATTTAAAATTCTTTGAAATGATTTCTATTTGAAAATACTTTAAATAATATGCATTTTAAAACTTTAAAACTAGAGTTTGAAATCATCGAAAATTAAATTCTCACATTCCTGATTTTTATATTTAATTTCAATTCCAAATCAATTTATAAACCATGTTTATAAATAAATTTATAGAACAATAAATGATAATCAAATATTATCATTTCAAACAACCAATTTAATTAACTTATTAAATTCCAGAAAATTTTACTTATATATATTTATTATATAATCATACAAATTTATTTCATTTACCAAATTTGAAATAATATTATGTCAGTTTGCTCTGTTCAAGTGTTTTGGAATTTCTATCGATAGCGTTGATCAGACGCTATCGATAGAAATTCCAAAACACTTGAACAAAGCAAACTGACACAATATTATTTCAAATTTAGTAAGTGAAATAAATTTGTATGATTATATTATAAATATATATAAGTAAAAATTTTTGGAATTTAATAAGTTAATTAAATTGGTTCCAAACTAACATCAACAACTCAAACAACACAATATATAAGACATTTCTAATGATAATACAAATACACTCCCTCACTCGATGGTACAGAATGGATTTAAAATAAAGATAGAGATCCAAATATAGAGGGATCCTAATCAAAAGAATTCAACTAAAAGATAGACTCGATAGGGAGATAAATAAATTTCAAGAGAGAAAAGAATGGATAGACTTATATAAATCGCGGTCAACCTTAACCGGGTCAACCGTGACTTCAAGAATACGATCGATGTAGAATTCTGAAGAAAATCGACATTCGATCGCCAGAGACAGAATTCGGGTATAGCAAAAGATAGCAGCATCGTAAACCGAGGATACAGAAATCTTTGATGAATCGATGTCTGTTGTAAAGGAGTTCAATTCTTTCACAAATCATTCAGTGGAGCTATGGGGTGCTCCAAAATCAGAAGAATACGAATAGGGAGAGACAAGAATGAATTTTGGAACTGAGGGAAACGTTCCAAAATTCAAAGGAAACCGAATCGAAGAAGAAGGAATTCAAGCTCAAACGAAAGTGATTCTGTAATCAAATTTACTACATATGCAAAATTTTACCTAAAACCAAAGCTTTGATACCACATGTAACAGTCTGAAATTTTCAACCATTCGCATCCATACATGTCGGATTTGAATTGCTCAAAATATCAGATTGTTAATTTAAATTTGGAAAAACTCAGCATATACAGTAAATAAATAATCACAGAATCACAAACACAAAGTAATATAACAATAATGCAGCGGAAACAAAAGAATAGTACTTCATGAAGCTACTATATATATAACAGAGTTAAACAAGATACAATAGAAGTCTCGAGTACAAAGATGTCTCAATAAAATAGTCAAATACAAGATCTGAATACATCACTGGAATCAACTGAATAACTGAAAGTTGGATAGATAGCTGGATCTCCAAGCGAAGCTCCAACTCCAAAGGTAAGTCTCGAATACTGTATCACTCAGTCTGACTCGAGTGTAAAGCAAAACACAAAACACTCGAGTCAGGATTAACATTCTTATATCAATAAATCTTACTCATGTGAAATATCAACTGAAATACAAGTAACTCAAAGGATGTTTGGGATAACCATCCTCTAAGGATCCGTTAAACTATCTACTATGTAGTAATATACGCTATTATAATAATGTCTACAGTAAAGTATACAATTTAAAAATAGCGTTAAGGCTTTACATTTTCCACCTTAACACATTTTTTGGTATGCCAATAGTATATACAGTACCGTAATACCCCGTAAACTAGAGCTACAAGAGGATACTCCATAGGTACGGCACAAATCAAACTCGTAGTAAAGCTCGCTATGGTAGGTGACACGGCACAACAAGGCAATGCCAGGGTAGATATACCAATTACGCATCCGAACTGTTGGTAAAGCAAAGCTGCAGCAATCACCCAACCGAGCCGCAATCCCAAATTCAATTCAAATGAAAATCGCTTGGGTTTATCATTTCAACCTATAATGATTTTCTCCTATTCTAGTCGGGTATGTATCATTTCAACCCATAGTGAATTCTATACTAACAGGGAACTTGCAGAGTGACAACAGATATGAAATAATTATATAACAGGCATATATCATCAATATAAATAACTGATAATGGTGTCAGATGTCATAGGTGAACAGATATAGATAACATTATATATATATAGCAATATAAATAACAGATAATGGTGTCAGATGTCACAGGTGAACAGATAAAGATAGGGACATATATATAGCAATGTAAATATCTAACAGCAGCATATTTCAATTGTCGTTTCAATTGAAATCAAATTTAATAAATATAAGAACATTAATCGTGAGTGATTGCTCACCTTTCGTGGCTAGAGAGAAAAACAACGGGATGAGTTACAGATCCAAGCACGGATTTCAAAGCAAAGCATGATGGGCACGGAATCAACGATTAAAGCAAAGCTGAGCTGGTAATTATGAATCGATGAGAATTAATAAAATTCAACTAGATATAAATTGAAATAATATATATATATAGGACATTTTCTTCAAAAATCAATATTAAAATTTTAAAACTCATATATAAAACGTTAAATGTATTTTCGAATCAATATTTAAAAAAAATTATATATATAGAATAATATATTTTCTCAAATTATTTCATCATAAATGCATATTAGACTTTGAAAACAAGACTCTCCTATTATCTTTATAGACTAAAACACAAAAATAAATAAGCTCTATTTGTTATGTTTTAGAGAAAACAGCATACATGCAGACTATACAAATATGCAGACTATACTTAAACAAATATATATATATATATATGCCGAGATCATTATAAATTTTAACTCATATACTAAAATATATATATTATACTAACCGGACTGTTATATATATATTATGAACAAACTGTCATATATAACAAACTCATGCTATAACCATCTGTATATTACAAACTCAATGAAATATATATTAACTAATATATATATATATAACAGGTTTTCCAATATATATTCTATAATATACCATACTTGACATAAAATAAAATTTACTATATAATATAAGTCACAGGTCATATATGCCCACTATTATCACTTATAAAAATAAAACCAACTGATTACGCATATATATATCTAAACGAATCATGTATAGAAATACATATTTATATAGTACCACAGACCATATGAAGCTTATAAAAATTTATATTCATATATATATATATATATACAAACTGAATACATAATTTATATACAAACAAAATTTCATAAAACTTATATAGTGTATACATTAATATATTATATAAATATAGCTTCCCAACCCAAAATATAAATCTGATATATATGCAGACAAGTTTACTTTATATTATAAAATTTTAGAAATATATGAATAGATCAAATCAGGTAAAACTTATAATGTAACATATATAATGATACTTTAAAACATATTATACAAAAATCAAAATCATAAATTAAAGTCAGACCTATATATATTCGCATTTTCACAACTGTAAGATAATAAACAAAAGAAAACAAAGCAGTTTGTATAGAAATATATATATAAACTATAGCTTATACCTTTAAATATCAAACTAATATATATATATATATATATATATAACTAGTATATTGTAAGCCACAGGTTATAACAACCCATACTTACATATATAAAACTACACTGTCACACTTATATACAGACATATAAAAGTTATATAAACCACATACATGCAGATTTACAATATGCAAACTATACTTATATACATATTACACTTACAAATCAAAAGACAGGCCAAGTAGAAGATGAAAGGGAGAGTGGGAAGCTCGAGTCGAGAAGGGGAAGGCTGCTCGGTCGATGGGTGCTGAACGTGAGGAAGTGAAGTGTCGGGGAGATGGAGGGTCGATTGTACAGTGCTCCGGTGGCGGAAAGTTTGAGATGACGTGGCAGAATGGAGGCTGAGCATGCACGCGGACATGGGATTGTCGGAAAAATCCATGCCAAGGTGATGCGTGCATGCGAGCTACTATGGATTTTAAATGGGGAGGATTGTCATGCATGAGCTGCTACACGGTATAATATAAATTTATTTGGAAAATTGAAAAGGAGCAAGGAAGAGCAAAGTTGCGTGATGAACTGGTAAAATGAATTACCAAAATAAACTAAGAACAAGGAAATAGCAAAGGTCTTGAAAGTTGAATTCAAGGAAATTAAATGCTAATGGCCATTGGAATTTACACAAACGAACAGGCAAAAGAATTCAAAAAGTTCAAAAATGGTACTGATACGAATGACCTTTTCGCAATCTTCGCAGCGTACCGGACTTCAAAACACTGAATAGAATATACCGTAGAGATCAGTACGATGAGACGATCAAAACGGTATACAAATATCAGTGATAGGATCATCCGATCAAAAGTCGATATTCGGTACCGAAAATGCTGCTAAAACGCCAGAATTAAAGCAGACGGAGCAATAGAAGTCCAAATTTAGAGAAACGAAATATGACGCCTCACTTAGAAGATGATTTACAAATTTTCTGTATAAAAATATTCAGATTTGGAAAATAGTTTATTATCACCAAATATTAACTGATATAAATTGAAATAGAATTACACAAGAAAATAAACTTCAATATTATTTGGTGAAAATTTACCAGTTGCTATGTTAAAATAGACGTATTTCAAATATCAAATTTTTATTTCAAATTTTTATTGTTTAAAATTTCACAAAATTTCAATTAAATATATTAATAAAACAAATAAAATTATTAAAGATTTTGTAATACCCCAAAATTTTGTGAAAAATCATTTTTGTAAAATGATTTAATTTTGAAATATTTAGATTTAAATATGGTGAAGTCTCTGGAATAAATAGTGTGCAAGTATATGTGTGCACGTGCACACTGAAATGGCACAAGGAAGAACTCCAGATTTCTTGGATTTAAAACAAGAATTAAAGGGCAATACAAACATGATTTGGCAACATGGTTGTTTGATTTCTGAAATTATATGGATCATCTTAGAAAGTAAGAAAAAAATAGGCTTTACTTTAAATCAGTAAACAAATTTTATTTAAAACCCAGAAGAGAAAATTTTGTATATTAACCTGTATACATATAGGTGCATATGCTTCTGAAATTAAAGAGAAATTAAAATAAGCTTAGATAAGATATGTGTACAAATATATATATTTTTAAACACTGAAAAGTATATATATATATATATATATATAAGCAAGTAAAACTATGACATTAAAATGACATGAAATGTGATACAAGTTAATGAGCTTGTATAGGCAAAAATAGCAAAGGGGATTTTCAGAAATAATTAAAATAAAAATAGGATAGTCACACTTTTAACATGACTAGGAGAGTGGCCATTTTCTGAAAAGTAAAAGAAAGAAAATGCAGCCTTTAAATTGGTTAATATGGCCGGGGTATTATGAATGAAAAATGCATGATGCTAGCCAGGACAGAAATGGAATTCTGTTTCAACAAAACCCTAGAGGAAAAATGCTTATAAATAGGCAGTTTAGCCAGTAGAATCATTTTACCCCGAGCTGCACAAAAATAAGAAAAGAAGGAAAATATTGGAAGAAAGGAGAGAACACACAAACAAGAATTTTCTGGATTAAACATTTAGGTGAGTAATCTCACTAAGTTCATGGCATTAAGACCTGAGATGAGGCAGCCACTTTTTATTTCCATTTATATATATTTCTGGTTTTGATGTATATGATTTCATCAATGCTTTCTGGATGTTTTATTTTAAATCTGATATGATTTAATATGGATGATTTTGGATGACCTTTGATTGGTTGAGACATTTGTCTTTGGATGAGTATCATACTGATTTATTTATACTCACAAATGTTAAAGTTTAGGATCTCAAAAATCATATAGAGAATACTCTCAGCTGTTATAGATCTATGGCATGGAAACTTTATAAAAATGATTAGAGCTGCATTATACTTGGTATAAGTGCTGAGGCTTGAAAAGAAAAATGTTAAGGGTGCAATAGAAATTTTCTAAGTGCTGAGCCCTTAATCAAATCAAAAAAAAAAAAGAGAAACCCACAAGCTAAAATTATGATTGAACCAGATCTTGAATCTGAATCAATCATAAAGGCTTGCAGATCAATATAACATGCCATGCCTCTTTTACAGTTGAAAATATTCTCATATTTTACTAAGATCAAGACATATTGACCCCATTTAGGAAATAACTGTCTGATTATTTCTGAGGAGAATTATGCTAGAAGAAATTATGGATGTTTCCATGTTTGCAGTGATATGTTCACTTAGCATATTTGATGATAGGATTTAAGACTATACACTAGTAAATAAACTAGGGAAGGGAAGGCCAAGAAAGCTGCTGGAATGCTTGTCATATTTGAAGTATGCAAGTTGGCACATGGTTTGTTTAAGCCCTGAGATCTTTGTGCAATGATGTGAATTAGTTCATTGCAATGTGTCCCAGTGATTCCTTAATAGCAGATGAGGCAGGGATTTAAATTGAATATTACAACCTGTAAATGAAGAAATAGGAATATGGATATTTCTTAGGTTGAATGGCATGGAACCAAGATGATTCCAGTAAGTGAAATTGTTGCAAATAAATAATTATGTTTGCATGATTATGTATGCAAGTGAAAGAATGATAAATGAATATATCATACCTGAATCAACATAATTATACTATGTTAAAATAATTGATTGCAGAAATTTGCTTAAACAACTGAATTGCATATTAGTTGAATCAACAAGTTAGTACCCTTATATTCTCTATTGCTTAATATCATGAATGAATTGATGTTACTCATACCAGATCATAGATCTGACCCTTGTTTGCTCATGGCATCTGGGGTGTCTCATTTTAAAATGAGGCAGCCACTTATGTTCTTTCAGGTAACCCAGGCACTAAGTAAAAATGAAGTTATGGCTTTTATGGAGGAGTGAATGAACATGCTAGCTAGTTTCAATAAGAGTTTAAATCGATTATATCTGCATGTATTCAGGAAAAAAAATTTATGTTCTAAGATTTCCAGTTATGTAATGAATTCTATTATGGTTAGATGAACTAGTTGTATCATGTTAAATATATTGTTATGCACTAAGGTTTAAAATCTCAAAGGAAAAATCTGAGTGGGAAACAAGGAAATGATTTTAATTATTGATATGGATGTTTGGAAGAGAAATATGCATATATAGTTGAGCTACTGTTTTGTATAATTTATATATATATATATATATGTATTAGCTAATCTTGTGACATAACAGAGCACTGAGTTTAGAACAAATTCTGGATTTAGCAAGAAGTAAACTTAAAGGATTTTATCTTCTTTTTACTGAAATGCTTTGTAAATAAGTTTGAATTCATTTCTGAATTGAATTGAGAAGAGTAAGATGTTTTCCTAAAGCTTTAAACAGAATGCAATGAAATTGAACTAGTGTGGCAGATACAGGATTCATGAGTTAACCAGCTTCAATTAAATGAAGTATTGGTTGATCATGATAGATTGTATTCTGAAAATAAAAATGCATTTCAAAGCTTAGTACATTTAGCAATTGATTCACCCAGTTTTCTGGAAAATGAGCAGAAATATTGACATGTACATGTACATCTGTGTACATGTTGATATTTGAGCAAAAATATGATCATAAATTCTTAAAACAGTTGTAGGAATGGGATACAAAAATAGTAAGTAAGAAGGATTGTTTTGTATGTTGGGTTATAGGCAAAAATTAAACATATATGTACAATTATAGGTAGGTATCAGATTTCTAACCTTTCAAAAAAAAAAAGGAAGAAAACCAAAAATTGTGTTTGAACCGACCTGCATGGTACTCGAACTCGTGACCTTTTGTGTATAAGTTAGGCGCGTTTCCATTACGCCTAGATGTTGCTTGTGTTCACTTAGGATCCACTTTCTTTTATACTGAATCTAATATTATCCAGACTTTAAACACAATCATCAACATTAAAAGCTTGTTTACTACTGAATATTACTTGATCATTTCTTGATCCTAATGACAGACTAAAGTACATATTTTAGTGGATTTTATGGCCAAAAATCTGAATACAATAATGTATCTGAATTACTAAATCTCTAAATCAAACAGGATGTTATTGAACAAAAAAAATAATAATAAAGTATATACTCTGAATTTAAACAAGAAGAACACATACATCTTCATATGTATGTGTATATTATTAGATATGCACTGATATATTTATATTGGTAAGTTATTTTGATCCTGGATATATTTTGGTTATTGGAAAAAGAAAATGACCTTGGAAAATATGTTTGTAATGAATGATATATCAATATATCATCTCATAGCAAAAAAAAAAAAATCCTTATGAAATTAGGGTGGAAATAGGAGGGTCATTTCAGTTGGTATCAGAGCTATGTTATTCAACATAGTAGAAGTAAGGATCAAGTTCTTAGATAGAAAAATAAAAATTAAAAGGAACTAAATATCAAACTAACCAGCTATGTAAATTATTATTAGCAAACTATGGTAGGGAGACCACCAAATCAGGGAGCAGGATCTTCCCATGCACCACCAATGGTCAATCTGCAAGACTTGGTGAGAGCATTTAGGGATGGGGCAGGACAAAGGCAAGAAAATCCCTATGAAGAACTCTCAAAACTGCTTAAGACATATACTCATTTAGGAGGCAAAAGCTTTGAAGGGACAGAGAGTATCATGGAAATTCAAGCATGGTTGAGAACACTTGATAGGATTTTCAATGACATGCAGTTGGATGACCAAAGGAAGAGGCAAGTGGCTTCAAGACAGCTAAAAGGAGTAGCTTTAGGCTGGTGGGAAGTAATCATTGCAGGAAGGAATGAGAATGAAATCACTTGGAATCAATTCAAAGAGATGTTGGAGGCAAGGTTTGTACCAGCATCAGCAAAGACTACCTTGCTGGAAGAATTCATTAGGCTTAGACAAGGAACCATGACTGTCACAGAATACACTCAAAAGTTTGAGGGACTTTCCACATATGGAGCAATGCTTGTGGCAGATGAAGCATCTAAAAATGATAGGTACATAAAAGGTCTAAACCCAGGACTTAGCAGAGCTATGTTACCTTATGCAGACAAGACTTTTGATCATGTGATAGACTTAGCTTTGAGGTTGGAGCAGCATGACAAGGAAAGGGAGAAGTTCAGAAATTTTAAGAGCAATAATAACAAGAAAGGTAAGGGGAGGTATCACCCTTATGATAAGAAGAAAGAAGAGGCTAGTAACAAAAGCACTGGAGATGTCAAAGCTAAGGAAGACAAGAAGAAAATTGTGTGCCATCAGTGTGGAAAGGAAGGGCATATCAAACCAAAATGTCCAGAGTTGAAAGGAGGAGCTTTCAAATGCTATCTATGTGGGAAAGAGGGACATATGAAGAGGAATTGTCCTGAGTATAAACAGCAAGGCAAATTGGCAAATTTGGAAAGAAGAAGTGCATTTCCTTGGGCATGTCATCTCTGCCAAAGGAATATCAGTAAACCCTAACAAGGTAGTGGCAATCCAAGCATGGAAAAGGCCTAGCACCATCAGTGAGATTAGATCATTTATGGGGATGGCAGGATATTATAGGAGATTCATAAAAGATTTCTCAAAAATATCATCACCACTTACCAATTTAACTAGAAAGAACCAAGCCTTTGTATGGACAGAAAAATGTGAGCAAGCTTTTATCAAAATAAAGGAAGCTCTGATTAATGCACCAGTGTTGAGAGTGCCAGAAGGAAATGAAAATTTGGTTGTGTACACTGATGCAAGTGGCTCTGGGTTAGGGGCTGTGTTGATGCAGCAAGACCAGGTGGTAGCCTATGCATCTAGGCAATTAAAGCCACATGAAACCAGGTATGCAACCCATGATCTTGAACTAGCAGCAGTTGTGTATGCTTTGAAACTTTGGAGACATTATTTATTAGGTGCCAAATTCATTTTGTACACTGATCATAAGGCACTGAAATATTTATTCTCACAAAAAGATTTGAACATGAGGCAACATAGATGGGTAGAGTTCCTAGCTGCCTATGATCTAGATATACTGTATACACCAGGCAAGGCAAATAAAGTTGCAGATGCCTTGAGTAGACAACATGCCAAAGTAGCCATGTTGATGATGGAAGAGTTTAGGGATTTGTCTATACTTACTGATTTGGAAATTGAGGAAAGTAGTGAGGAACAAATGATGCCCATTGAAGAAGGTGAAGGTAAAGGGAAATTAAGTATGATATCTCTGCAATCAGATTTACTTCTTAAGATTGGGCAAATGCAGGAACAAGACCTAAACATGGTGGAAAAGAAAATGCTCATATCAAAAGGGGAGGAAGTAATAAATTATCAAGTTGATAAAAATGGGTATTTGAGGAATAAAAACAGGATATGTGTTCCAGAAAATATAGAATTGAAAGAGGAAATATTAAATGAGTACCATAGGAGTAAGTACTCCATACACCCAGGTAGCACCAAGATGTATCAAAATTTGAAAAGAAATCTTTGGTGGAAGGGGATGAAGTCAGATGTGGCCAGATATGTTGCAAGGTGCATGACTTGCCAACAAGTCAAGGCAGAGACACAAAGGCCATCAGGACTATTGCAACCCCTTAGTATACCACAGTGGAAGTGGGAGGACATATCTATGGATTTCATAGATGGTCTGCCTAGATCTAAGAAGGGAAACACAAGTATATGGGTAATTGTGGATAGGCTAACTAAGGTAGCACATTTTATCCCAGTTAGAGCAGAAAGAAATGCTCCAAAATTGGCTCAAATATTCATGAAAGAGGTAGTAAGGTTGCATGGCATACCCAAAACCATTGTGAGTGATAGGGATACCATCTTCACCTCAAGGTTTTGGAAAAGTTTTCAAGAGGCTATGGGGAGTGAATTGTGCTTAAGCACTGCCTACCATCCACAATCAGATGGTCAAACTGAGGTGGTGAACAAAGTCTTAGAGGATTTGTTGAGAGCATGTACACTGGACTTTGGAGGCAACTGGGAAGACCACCTCCATCTAGCTGAATTCACATACAATAACAGTTACCAAAGCACCATAGGGATGACACCATTTGAAGCCTTATATGGCAAGCCATGTTTATCACCTATATGCTGGGTAGAGACTGGAGAAAGGGCTGTTCTTGGACCTGAATATGTTAAAGAAACTACAGAGAGAATTGGGTTAATAAGAAAAAGAATAGCAGCAGCTCAAGATAGGCAAAAGAAATTTGCAGATAGGAAGAGAAAGCAAGTGGAATATGAAGTGGGAGACTTTGTTTTCATCAAGATTTCACCTATGAAAAAAGTCATGAGATTTGGCAAGCAAGGTAAGCTTACACCAAGGTATGTTGGACCCTATAAAATTCTGGAAAGAATTGGTTCATTGGCTTACAAATTAGAACTACCAGAGGAGATGAAAGCAATGCATAATGTTTTTCATGTGTCCCAACTTAGAAAATGGGTACATGATAAGGAAGACATTTTGGAAGAGCCTACCAAAATTCAAATAAATCCTGACTTGGTTTATGAAAAAGAACCAGTGGGGATTGTAGCCAAGGAAGAAAAGAAATTAAGGAGCAAAACCTTGAAACTAGTTAAGATCCAGTGGAGTAGTGATCCTAATGACTGCACATGGGAGTTAGAGGATAAGATTAGAATGGATTATCCTAAGCTTTTTGCAAATTAAAAGGTAATTTTTTTTCTTTCTGGAAAAAAAAAAATTATTTGTTATGCATGGTTGATATGGTTGAATTTGTTTGCTTATGCATATGTTTGATAAGTTTTCAGAAAAGAAAAAGATGCTCACTATAAATGTTAGAAAAATTGTGGGGACACAATTCCTAAAAGGAGGGGTGAATGTAATACCCCAAAATTTTGTGAAAAATCATTTTTGTAAAATGATTTAATTTTGAAATATTTAGATTTAAATATGGTGAAGTCTCTGGAATAAATAGTGTGCAAGTATATGTGTGCACGTGCACACTGAAATGGCACAAGGAAGAACTCCAGATTTCTTGGATTTAAAACAAGAATTAAAGGGCAATACAAACATGATTTGGCAACATGGTTGTTTGATTTCTGAAATTATATGGATCATCTTAGAAAGTAAGAAAAAAATAGGCTTTACTTTAAATCAGTAAACAAATTTTATTTAAAACCCAGAAGAGAAAATTTTGTATATTAACCTGTATACATATAGGTGCATATGCTTCTGAAATTAAAGAGAAATTAAAATAAGCTTAGATAAGATATGTGTACAAATATATATATTTTTAAACACTGAAAAGTATATATATATATATATATATATATAAGCAAGTAAAACTATGACATTAAAATGACATGAAATGTGATACAAGTTAATGAGCTTGTATAGGCAAAAATAGCAAAGGGGATTTTCAGAAATAATTAAAATAAAAATAGGATAGTCACACTTTTAACATGACTAGGAGAGTGGCCATTTTCTGAAAAGTAAAAGAAAGAAAATGCAGCCTTTAAATTGGTTAATATGGCCGGGGTATTATGAATGAAAAATGCATGATGCTAGCCAGGACAGAAATGGAATTCTGTTTCAACAAAACCCTAGAGGAAAAATGCTTATAAATAGGCAGTTTAGCCAGTAGAATCATTTTACCCCGAGCTGCACAAAAATAAGAAAAGAAGGAAAATATTGGAAGAAAGGAGAGAACACACAAACAAGAATTTTCTGGATTAAACATTTAGGTGAGTAATCTCACTAAGTTCATGGCATTAAGACCTGAGATGAGGCAGCCACTTTTTATTTCCATTTATATATATTTCTGGTTTTGATGTATATGATTTCATCAATGCTTTCTGGATGTTTTATTTTAAATCTGATATGATTTAATATGGATGATTTTGGATGACCTTTGATTGGTTGAGACATTTGTCTTTGGATGAGTATCATACTGATTTATTTATACTCACAAATGTTAAAGTTTGGATCTCAAAAATCATATAGAGAATACTCTCAGCTGTTATAGATCTATGGCATGGAAACTTTATAAAAATGATTAGAGCTGCATTATACTTGGTATAAGTGCTGAGGCTTGAAAAGAAAAATGTTAAGGGTGCAATAGAAATTTTCTAAGTGCTGAGCCCTTAATCAAATCAAAAAAAAAAGAGAAACCCACAAGCTAAAATTATGATTGAACCAGATCTTGAATCTGAATCAATCATAAAGGCTTGCAGATCAATATAACATGCCATGCCTCTTTTACAGTTGAAAATATTCTCATATTTTACTAAGATCAAGACATATTGACCCCATTTAGGAAATAACTGTCTGATTATTTCTGAGGAGAATTATGCTAGAAGAAATTATGGATGTTTCCATGTTTGCAGTGATATGTTCACTTAGCATATTTGATGATAGGATTTAAGACTATACACTAGTAAATAAACTAGGGAAGGGAAGGCCAAGAAAGCTGCTGGAATGCTTGTCATATTTGAAGTATGCAAGTTGGCACATGGTTTGTTTAAGCCCTGAGATCTTTGTGCAATGATGTGAATTAGTTCATTGCAATGTGTCCCAGTGATTCCTTAATAGCAGATGAGGCAGGGATTTAAATTGAATATTACAACCTGTAAATGAAGAAATAGGAATATGGATATTTCTTAGGTTGAATGGCATGGAACCAAGATGATTCCAGTAAGTGAAATTGTTGCAAATAAATAATTATGTTTGCATGATTATGTATGCAAGTGAAAGAATGATAAATGAATATATCATACCTGAATCAACATAATTATACTATGTTAAAATAATTGATTGCAGAAATTTGCTTAAACAACTGAATTGCATATTAGTTGAATCAACAAGTTAGTACCCTTATATTCTCTATTGCTTAATATCATGAATGAATTGATGTTACTCATACCAGATCATAGATCTGACCCTTGTTTGCTCATGGCATCTGGGGTGTCTCATTTTAAAATGAGGCAGCCACTTATGTTCTTTCAGGTAACCCAGGCACTAAGTAAAAATGAAGTTATGGCTTTTATGGAGGAGTGAATGAACATGCTAGCTAGTTTCAATAAGAGTTTAAATCGATTATATCTGCATGTATTCAGGAAAAAAAATTTATGTTCTAAGATTTCCAGTTATGTAATGAATTCTATTATGGTTAGATGAACTAGTTGTATCATGTTAAATATATTGTTATGCACTAAGGTTTAAAATCTCAAAGGAAAAATCTGAGTGGGAAACAAGGAAATGATTTTAATTATTGATATGGATGTTTGGAAGAGAAATATGCATATATAGTTGAGCTACTGTTTTGTATAATTTATATATATATATATATATATGTATTAGCTAATCTTGTGACATAACAGAGCACTGAGTTTAGAACAAATTCTGGATTTAGCAAGAAGTAAACTTAAAGGATTTTATCTTCTTTTTACTGAAATGCTTTGTAAATAAGTTTGAATTCATTTCTGAATTGAATTGAGAAGAGTAAGATGTTTTCCTAAAGCTTTAAACAGAATGCAATGAAATTGAACTAGTGTGGCAGATACAGGATTCATGAGTTAACCAGCTTCAATTAAATGAAGTATTGGTTGATCATGATAGATTGTATTCTGAAAATAAAAATGCATTTCAAAGCTTAGTACATTTAGCAATTGATTCACCCAGTTTTCTGGAAAATGAGCAGAAATATTGACATGTACATGTACATCTGTGTACATGTTGATATTTGAGCAAAAATATGATCATAAATTCTTAAAACAGTTGTAGGAATGGGATACAAAAATAGTAAGTAAGAAGGATTGTTTTGTATGTTGGGTTATAGGCAAAAATTAAACATATATGTACAATTATAGGTAGGTATCAGATTTCTAACCTTTCAAAAAAAAAAAGGAAGAAAACCAAAAATTGTGTTTGAACCGACCTGCATGGTACTCGAACTCGTGACCTTTTGTGTATAAGTTAGGCGCGTTTCCATTACGCCTAGATGTTGCTTGTGTTCACTTAGGATCCACTTTCTTTTATACTGAATCTAATATTATCCAGACTTTAAACACAATCATCAACATTAAAAGCTTGTTTACTACTGAATATTACTTGATCATTTCTTGATCCTAATGACAGACTAAAGTACATATTTTAGTGGATTTTATGGCCAAAAATCTGAATACAATAATGTATCTGAATTACTAAATCTCTAAATCAAACAGGATGTTATTGAACAAAAAAATAATAATAAAGTATATACTCTGAATTTAAACAAGAAGAACACATACATCTTCATATGTATGTGTATATTATTAGATATGCACTGATATATTTATATTGGTAAGTTATTTTGATCCTGGATATATTTTGGTTATTGGAAAAAGAAAATGACCTTGGAAAATATGTTTGTAATGAATGATATATCAATATATCATCTCATAGCAAAAAAAAAAAATCCTTATGAAATTAGGGTGGAAATAGGAGGGTCATTTCAGATTTACGGGTCGTTACACTCTCCCCCACTCAAAACTTTTCGTGCCCGAAAAGGAAGAAGGTAGGAAAATAAAACTACCAGAAAGAAACAATAGATTTGAAATTCAAAATAAACAATAAATTTAAACCGTATAAATTTCAAATTAAACTAATTAACATTTTGGTTTAATCCATTTGCGTTCACTTAAGTTAAATCAATCCATCTATTTCTAAATTCATTATCTTATTGTCTAGTCATCCTCAATTAACAATTTCTAAATCATCAATTTGTATAATCATTTATTATACTCATAATTTATTCAACAAATTTAATTCTTTTATTCCAAATTATTATTAAGTTTATTCCACTTAATATATCTTATTACATATATTTAAACCATATAAATTAATTTAAACCATATAAATTTCAATTTAAATTAATTTATATTTAATAATTGATTTTAAGTTCAAGGTATTTCCATAAGTTAATCTAATTTCAATTTATTAATTCCTTCAAAACAAATTTATTTGTCTCATCTATTATTCAATTAACTTATTATTCTATTTATCTTTATTAGCATTTTTATAATGAAAATTTAAGTGTATAACATTTATTATAAACACTCAAATTGGAATTGAAATTATCCAATTACATTTTTAACTTCTGAATAATTTAGGTAAGTTATATTGAAATGCAATTTAGTACTATACAAATAAAATTTTCAAATTCAATTATTTCAAGTTAAATATTTATCCAAAATTTAGCTTCATTTATAATTAAAATCATTCCTCAACAAAATTTAAGAACTAAATTTCCGATTAACTTCCAACAATTTAGAGATAAATATAATACATACTATATATAGCAGATCAAATCAAATCTAAAATCATATACATATATATATATATATTAAATCAAGTCATACTTAAGAAATTCAAATCAATTTATTTTTCCAAAACAAAAGTGTAGCAAGGCTACGAATTTGTCTCTCCACTTCGAAACCCAAAAATGAATATCGATGATGCAGCCGCCATCACCTAAATTATTTTCCAGGGACAAAAGAGGAGAGCACTGATTCCAACATTTAAAATTCTTTGAAACGATTTCTATTTGAAAATACTTTAAATAATATGCATTTTAAAACTTTAAAACTAGAGTTTGAAATCATCGAAAATTAAATTCTCACATTCCTGATTTTTATATTTAATTTCAATTCCAAATCAATTTATAAACCATGTTTATAAATAAATTTATAGAACAATAAATGATAATCAAATATTATCATTTCAAACAACCAATTTAATTAACTTATTAAATTCCAGAAAATTTTACTTATATATATTTATTATATAATCATACAAATTTATTTCATTTACCAAATTTGAAATAATATTGTGTCAGTTTGCTCTGTTCAAGTGTTTTGGAATTTCTATCGATAGCGTTGATCAGACGCTATCGATAGAAATTCCAAAACACTTGAACAAAGCAAACTGACACAATATTATTTCAAATTTAGTAAGTGAAATAAATTTGTATGATTATATTATAAATATATATAAGTAAAATTTTTTGGAATTTAATAAGTTAATTAAATTGGTTCCAAACTAACATCAACAACTCAAACAACACAATATATAAGACATTTCTAATGATAATACAAATACACTCCCTCACTCGATGGTACAGAATGGATTTAAAACAAAGATAGAGATCCAAATATAGAGGGATCCTAACCAAAAGAATTCAACTAAAAGATAGACTCGATAGGGAGATAGATAGATTTCAAGAGAGAAAAGAATGGATAGACTTATATAAATCGCGGTCAACCTTAACCGGGTCAACCGTGACTTCAAGAATACGATCGATGTAGAATTCTGAAGAAAATCGACATTCGATCGCCAGAGACAAAATTCGAGTATAGCAAAAGATAGCAGCATCGTAAACCAAGGATACAGAAATCTTTGATGAATCAATGTCTGTTGTAAAGGAGTTCAATTCTTTCACAAATCATTCAGTGGAGCTATGGGGTGCTCCAAAATCAGAAGAATACGAATAGGGGGAGACAAGAATGAATTTTGGAACTGAGGGAAACGTTCCAAAATTCAAAGGAAACCGAATCGAAGAAGAAGGAATTCAAGCTCAAACGAAAGTGATTCTGTAATCAAATTTACTACATATGCAAAATTTTGCCTAAAACCAAAGCTTTGATACCACATGTAACAGCCTGAAATTTTCAACCATTCGCATCCATACATGTCGGATTTGAATTGCTCAAAATATCAGATTGTTAATTTAAATTTGGAAAAACTCAGCATATACAGTAAATAAATAATCACAGAATCACAAACACAAAGTAATATAACAATAATGCAGCGGAAACAAAAGAATAGTAGTTCATGAAGCTACTATATATATAACAGAGTTAAACAAGAAACAATAGAAGTCTCGAGTACAAAGATGTCTCAATAAAATAGTCAAATACAAGATCTGAATACATCACTGGAATCAACTGAATAACTGAAAGCTGGATAGATAGCTGGATCTCCAAGCGAAGCTCCAACTCCAAAGGTAAGTCTCGAATACTGTATCACTCAGTCTGACTCGAGCGTAAAGCAAAACACAAAACACTCGAGTCAGGATTAACATTCTTATATCAATAAATCTTACTCAAGTGAAATATCAACTGAAATACAAGTAACTCAAAGGATGTTTGGGATAACCATCCTCTAAGGATCCGTTAAACTATCTACTATGTAGTAATATACGCTATTATAATAATGTCTACAGTAAAGTATACAATTTAAAAATAGCGTTAAGGCTTTACATTTTCCACCTTAACACATTTTTAGGTATGCCAATAGTATATACAGTACCGTAATACCCCGTAAACTGGAGCTACAAGAGGATACTCCATAGGTACGGCACAAATCAAACTCGTAGTAAAGCTCGCTATGGTAGGTGACACGGCACAACAAGGCAATGCCAGGGTAGATATACCAATTACGCATCCGAACTGTTGGTAAAGCAAAGCCGCAGCAATCGCCCAACTCGAGCCGCAATCCCAAATTCAATTCAAATGAAAATCGCTTGGGTTTATCATTTCAACCTATAACGATTTTCTCCTATTCTAGTCGGGTATGTATCATTTTAACCCATAGTGAATTCTATACTAACAGGGAACTTGCAGAGTGACAACAGATATGAAATAATTATATAACAGGCATATATCATCAATATAAATAACTGATAATGGTGTCAGATGTCACAGGTGAACAGATATAGATAACATTATATATATATAGCAATATAAATAACAGATAATGGTGTCAGATGTCACAGGTGAACAGATACAGATAGGGACATATATATAGCAATGTAAATATCTAACAGCAGCATATTTCAATTGTCGTTTCAATTGAAATCAAATTTAATAAATATAAGAACATTAATCGTGAGTGATTGCTCACCTTTCGTGGCTAGAGAGAAAAACAACGGGATGAGTTACAGATCCAAGCACGGATTTCAAAGCAAAGCATGATGGGCACGGAATCAACGATTAAAGCAAAGCTGAGCTGGTAATTATGAATCGATGAGAATTAATAAAATTCAACTTGATATAAATTGAAACAATATATATATAGGACATTTTCTTCAAAAATCAATATTAAAATTTTAAAACTCATATATAAAACGTTAAATGTATTTTCGAATCAATATTTAAAAAAAAATTATATATATATAGAATAATATATTTTCTCAAATTATTTCATCATAAATGCATATTAGACTTTGAAAACAAGACTCTCCTATTATCTTTATAGACTAAAACACAAAAATAAATAAGCTCTATTTGTTATGTTTTAGAGAAAACAGCATACATGCAGACTATACAAATATGCAGACTATACTTAAACAAATATATATATATATATGACGAGATCATTATAAATTTTAACTCATATACTAAAATATATATATTATACTAACCGGACTGTTATATATATATTATGAACAAACTGTCATATATAACAAACTCATGCTATAACCATCTGTATATTACAAACTCAATGAAATATATATTAACTAATATATATATATATATATATATATATATATAACAGGTTTTCCAATATATATTCTATAATATACCATACTTGACATAAAATAAAATTTACTATATAATATAAGTCACAGGTCATATATGCCCACTATTATCACTTATAAAAATAAAACCAACTGATTACGCATATATATATATATATATATATATATATATATATATATCTAAACGAATCATGTATAGAAATACATATTTATATAGTACCACAGACCATATGAAGCTTATAAAAATTTATATTCATATATATATATATATATACAAATTGAATACATAATTTATATACAAACAAAATTTCATAAAACTTATACAATGTATACATTAATATATTATATAAATATAGCTTCCCAACCCAAAATATAAATCTGATATATATGCAGACAAGTTTACTTTATATTATAAAATTTTAGAAATATATGAATAGATCAAATCAGGTAAAACTTATAATGTAACATATATAATGATACTTTAAAACATATTATACAAAAATCAAAATCATAAATTAAAGTCAGACCTATATATATTCGCATTTTCACAACTGTAAGATAATAAACAAAAGAAAACAAAGCAGTTTGTATAGAAATATATATATAAACTATAGCTTATACCTTTAAATATCAAACTAATATATATATATATAACTAGTATATTGTAAGCCACAGGTTATGACAACCCATACTTACATATATAAAACTACACTGTCACACTTATATACAAACATATAAAAGTTATATAAACCACATACATGCAGATTTACAATATGCAAACTATACTTATATACATATTACACTTACAAATCAAAAGACAGGCCAAGCATAAGATGAAAGGGAGAGTTGGAAGCTCGAGTCGAGAAGGGGAAGGCTGCTCGGCCGATGGGTGCTGAACGTGAGGAAGTGAAGTGTCGGGGAGATGGAGGGTCGGCTGTACAATGCTTCGGTGGCGGAAAGTTTTAGATGACGTGGCGGAATGGAGGCTGAGCATGCACGCGGACATGGGATAGTCGGAAAAATCCATGCGAAGGTGATGCGTGCATGTGAGCTGCTATGGATTTTAAATGGGGAGGATTGTCATGCGTGAGCTGCTACACGGTATAATATAAATTTATTTGGAAAATTGAAAAGGAGCAAGGAAGAGCAAAGTTGCGTGATGAACCGGTAAAATGAATTGCCAAAATAAACTGAGAACGAGGAAATAGCAAAGGTCTTGAAATTTAAATTCAAGGAAATTAAATGCTAATGGCCATTGGAATTTACACAAACGAACAGGCAAAATAATTCAAAAAGTTCAAAAATGGTACCGGTACGAATGACCTTTCCGCAATCTTCGCGGCGTACCGGACTTCAAAATACAGAATTGAATATACTGCAGAGATCAGCACGACGAGACGATCAAAACGGTATACAAATATCAGTGATAGGATCATCCGATCAAAAGTCGATATTCGGTACCGAAAATGCTGCTAAAACATCAGAATTAAAGCAGATGGAGCAATAGAAGTCCAAATCTAGAGAAACAAAATATGACGTCTCACTCAGAAGATGATTTACAAATTTTTTGTATAAAAATATTCAGGTTTGGAAAATAGTTTATTATCACCAAATATTAACTGATATAAATTGAAATAGAATTACACAAGAAAATAAACTTCAATATTATTTGGTGAAAATTTACAAGTTGCTATGTTAAAATAGACGTGTATTCCAAATATAAAATTTCTATTTCAAAATTTTATTGTTTAAAATTTCTCAAAATTTCAATTAAATATATTAATAAAACAAAAAATATTATTAAAGATTTACGGGTCGTTACAGAACTAATCCCAAGTAAATCGATCCTTGAGAGTCGAAGCTATAGAGGCACAAAACTAGTTTGTTTGTAACAACCCAATATTTTTGAAAATATTTTTAAATTATATTAAATTAAATTTTATTTCAATATTTTATTTTTAAAAACATTTTTAAAGTATAGTTATAATTTTCCAAAGTTAATTGTATTTTGTTTACAATTTTTAATTCTAGTTTCAATATAATAAAATATTTTCTTTATTTACTTTTATTTTTCTTAAGAATAATTGTTTATTTTCATTTTTACATTATTTTGTTTGTCTTTTATTATTATTTACTGATTTTTATTTTGTTTATTTTGTATAAATATAAAGCGGAAATTCTAAGAGACAAAAAGCTTTAAAATTTGTGGCTTTCCAATGCCTAGTCCTTTCACATGCTTTGGCCGTTCAAAGCATCTATTGTAGCCGTGAGTTTTATTTGTTTTTCACGTGAAACTTTCTCATTCACTTTCATTTCTCATGGCCAAAGCATTTCTGAAATTTTTGGTAAGCAATGGCCTCCTCTTTTCTCTCTTTTTTTCTTCTTTTTCAATTGTTTTTGCTTGATCTCTTCTATATGTTGCTCGGCCTAAACCCCACCATCTCCTCCACCGACCACCACCACTTCCTTCCCCACATCACCCACGGCAACATCACCACCTCCTTTGTCCAATACTGGCCGTGACCTCCATATGAACAAAACTCCACAAAACATTGAAGATCTCTTCCAAAAATGCATAGCCGAGCCTAGTTTTTCACCATTCCCTTCATTTGTAACCCCGGCCATCACCATGAACCACCATCACTTGTTGACATGACCCCTGACCATCATCACTAGACCTATAGCAGCCCCTGGCCGGGCCACTTGACCCATAGGCCGAGCCTAGATGCAACCAAAACTCCACTTTTGGCTTTGACCCTTTACCTTCTTTACTTCGTAACTCCTACCCCGTCACATTCTTGCCTAACCATGCCATTTTGAGTCCAAACCCGAGCCTTACCATCATGAAAACATGTCATGGCCGAGCCATAAGCATGTATGGCCGAGCAAATGTTGAGTTATGGTCAAGCAAAATTGATTAAAAGCTTGGTGATGTCTTTTGCAAATTCTATTTCCATTTTTGTTTCAATTGATCTTTGTATTATAAATATATTTATATATTGCTTTATTTTATTGTTGAATACAAGATTAATATCTTGGCTATCTCTCCACTCAAATCAAAAGTCGTGCTATCGTGCTTTCTGGATTTTGTTTGTGTGTTTGATTTGCTAGCTCCAGCGTAAAAAGGTGAGTATTCAGACATGACATTTATACTTATATAATTTGTGAAGTGACAACAAGTGAATGTGTAGAAACTATTATCTCATGTTATACCTGCCTGTGATGTAATTTATATGATGTTAAATCCTGTTATATACTTGTCACATCATCTGTTATGTTATATTCTATTATATTGTTTATTTTATTCTGTTTCTCACACTACAAGTTCCCTGTAGAATAGAATCACTATGGGTTGAAATAATACATACCCGAACGGACTTTAGAATAGGTAAAAATCATTATGGGCTGAAATGATAGGCCTGAGCGATCTTTATTTATTTTATTTACTTGGGATTGCGGGTTTGAAATGATAGAACCCGGATTTTCTTTGTAAATTACGGATTGAAATGATATATTATCTGTATCACTTGACTTAGGTTAGAAAATATTATACAGACCCGTGGTTATTTTATATATTTTTCTAGAAATTTTTAAGTATTTTTAAAATGTAAAAATATTATAATTTGATTTAAATTGAATTTAAAATGATTTAATAAAGTAATAACGAATTTTCTATGTATTAAAATGTTAGATAAATGAATGGAAAATTGTGATTTTAAAACATAACTTAATTTGGAAATTTGTGATTCGATTTTTAAATGGAAGTTTAAGTTAATTAAATAAAAAATGGAAATTAAGTTTATTTATGAAATGGAAATTTAAATTTAAGGGTTAAGATAATTTGTTAAAAATGAAAGAATAAGAAAATGGTACACTTGAATTTAATAAGTGAAATTATTGGGAAATTTGATTTTATTGTAAAAATGTTTTTTATAAAAATCATAAGTTAAAGGGTATTCAAATGAACATTTTTGAAGTGGAAAAATATGATTTTTATAAGTTAAATTGGTAAACATTGAAGTTTAATTGTTTCTCGAATTTTTGGTATAAATCTAGAAATTCATTTAGTAGCACTTCAGAAATGCTATCGTTTCTGGAATTAACTTAAAATCTGAAGTAAATGATACTGCAGCACTTTGTAAGTGATGTGGTTGATGCAAATGAACTAAAGGCTAAAATTAACTAAGGGCTACTGCAGCACTTGGTAAGTGCTGTGGTTGCCGGATAAAAACTAAGACCTGAAACTAATAAAAGAACTACAGTATCACTTGATAAGTGCTGCAGTTGGCTGAAATGAAGATTTTCAAATTGAACCCTGAATTACTATAGCAGTTTTGTAAATGCTATCTTTTCTGAATTGAACTTGTTTTCAAATGAAACTAAACTACTACAGCAGTTTATAAATGTTGTCTTTGCTGAAATGAATTATTTTCAAATATAACTTACCGCATCATTTTCTAAGTGCTGTGAAACCTGAAATTTTTATGTTTTAAAGTATTTAAGTGAATAAATGAACTCAGAAAAGGATAAATTTTGGGAATTGAAAATTTGTTTTAAAAGAATATTGACTTTACTTTTAAATGCTTTAAATGATGTATTTTGATTTGAAATATAAACTATTTTTGAAATTTATAACCACGGGTTATAATAACGATTGGTTGTTAAAGAGACCGGGATCAAATATGGACATACTCTCTGTCGATACCGAAAACCACTTTAACAACTGTGTACGCGGTGGAGATTCCAGAATGAAGTAGGATGGTGGCGACGATCCTAAAGGTATATTTTACGTGGACCCAACTCCCGTGAGTTGGCATAAGGTGGCTAAAACAGGAGCGATTGACGGGCCAATGAGGTAGCACCTCTGATCGGACACACTTCTTCGATACCATTCTATTACTTTTGTGATTGTTTGGGTGCACCCCTTGATTTTGGGAGTGTGGCTCGAGGTGGGCGGTGGTGGCTGCTATGCGTTTCCACCAGCCCGGATGCGTAATTGGTATATCTACCCTGGCATTGCCTAGTTGTGCCGTGTCACCTACCATAGCGAGCTTTACTACGAGTTTGCATTTCTCCCGTAGCCTGTGGAGTATTGAGGGTAGCCCCCAATCTGAGAGTATGCTAATACTGGATAGACTACTGGGACTATTACGTGTTAAGGGCTATATGGGTAACCCCTTGACGCTATTAAAAAGTATGTTTATTTTATTATTAGACATTATTATAATAACGAATATTACTACATAGTAAATAGTTTAACGGATCCTTAAAGAATGGGCGATCCTAAGCATTCTTTAAGTTACCTGTACCTTTTATTACAGTTCACTTGAGTTGGTTTACATTGTATAAGTATGTATGTCCTGACTCGAGTGTTTGTGTTATATTTACGCTCGGGTCAGCCTGAGTATCAGCTTTGGATCTCACCTTCTAGAGCTAGGACTACCGGAGATCATCTTTTATTTAGTTGCTATCTTTTTCCATTCAGTATTTCTATGTCAGCTTTGTATTAGAGACATATGTATTTGGGATTTCTACTATACTTGTTTCAGACTTCTGTTGTATCTGTTTTTCAGACTATGTATTTTGAATTTGTTTTGAGACTATGTATTGTGGTGGTTTCATGAACCACTATTTATTTTATTTTCCGCAGCGACTTGTTCTGATATTCTGTGTCTGTGATTGGTTTTATTTGCTCCAAATTTTATTACAATCTGTTATTTTGCATTATTCAAGTCTGACATGTGTGGATTATTGTCGATTTGAATGGTCCAAAATAGTGGGTCAATTTGGTATTAGAGCCAGGTTTTAGGCAAACCTTAGCCTATGGAGCAAAAACTCATTAGAGATAGGGTAGAAATACCCTAGAATGAGTGAAATCAACCTTAGAGTCATTTTTTTGTGAGAGAAAGTATTTTCAAGTATAAAAGGATTTTTCAAATGATTTTTCGAAGGATTTTTCAAAGATTATTTTGATATAAAATTTTCTTGTTTTAAGAGCAAATTTTCTAAACTTCCTCCTTTTCGTATCTACCTTGTTAGAAATTTCTTTAATTAGGATATTTATCCAAGTGATTTTATCTTGTTTTATCTTATCTTATCTTTGTCTTCTCTGTACCTTTGTCCTAAAATTCATTCTTGATATTTTTCAGGATGAATCGTGGAAATGTCAAAGGTAAGGGTCGTGGTATCGCCCTAGCTCCTCAACCTGTTGCACCTATTAGGTTTACCGTTCTCTGTAAGGAATTCTCTCAACTTGGTGGTACCAAGTTTACCGGTTCAGAGAGCATTATCGAAGCCCAGCAATGGTTACGAAGTTTAGAGAGGATCTTTACCGGTCTCGAGATTTCTGATGCCTAGAAGCGTCAATTAGTAGCTTGGCAGCTGTAAGAGTCAGCCTTGGATTGGTGGGAGTTTGTTATAGCTCACACTAACGAGGGTGATATTTCATGGGAGCAGTTTAGGTATCCTTTGTGTTATCTTGAATTTTGTTCCCATTTCCTTTCTTTTGAATCTATCTTCAGTTTTGTTTCTGTATCTTCTTTCCAGGGAGGCTTTTGTGGCAAAATTGTGATAACCATGATTTTCGTTAGTAATTTCATGATTTAATTTAGTTTGTATTTGTTTGAAATTGCATTGGGAAAAATAGGAATAGGAAATTGATTTGCAGATACAAAGTATAAAACATGTACATGTGCACAAGACAGTGTACACATGCACACAGATTTCTGTGTAACAAAATTTGGCAGAAATTAATAGATAAAATAAAATAACTGATTTAGAAATACATATGCAAAAAATATGATTTTGTCTTTAAATAAAATATAGTACAAAGAAAATAAGAGCTAGGCTGAAATAAACTTAAAATTATTTAAAGAAAGAAAAATAAAAGGCTTAAGTATACATAGGTTATACATGTATACAGTCAATCAATCTCTGGAAGAAAACAGAAGTTGCATGAAAATGGCATGAGTCCCTAAACCAGCACTTTATCTATTCTCAGTAATCTCTTTTATTAAGAAAATAATAATAATAATAATAAGAAGTCATGCATATGACATGACCAGGGAAAATTAAAAGAGAGGGACTAAATTTCTGGAAAGGAAGACAAGGACCACATACCTTTTCATTTTCTTGAACCAAACCAGAGGCAGGCTATGTTTGGGATGGGGTAGAACTGACACTGGGTAAGTCCATAAACCCTAGTGACAGCCAAGATTTATATAAAAGGCTTAGTATAGTAAGACCATATATTTTTGTTCTTCATTAACCTAAAGAAAAATATACAAGGCATAAACCAGAGAAAATAGGAGAAGGCAGAAGACTAAAAAGGGGTTCATAAGGCACAGGAAGAAGAAGGATTAAAGTGAGTAATCTCACTGAAAACTTTGGCATTAAGACCTGAATATTGAGGCAGCCAGTTTGAACTAATTTTCTTTTACAAGTTATGTTTTATGATTGGATGACTTTGGTTTGTTAATGATTTGTTTAAGGGTAAAACCTCTATCTGATTTACCCAGAAAAATAAGAGTCATGGATTCATGAACTAAAATGTTTGTCTGAGATATGGGTTAGCTTTGAGATTGAGTGTTTTCTTTTATAAGTTTTCTTTATAAGTTGTTTATAAAAATCCCCGGATTCAAGTGGTGGGTATATGGTCTGAAGGTAGAAAGAAATATGGGCTGTAACATTGTGTTGTTGCTTATGTCTCATATTAGTTAAAACAAAAGAAAATGTAGAAGTGCAATGTTGTACATGTGCCGAGCTTCTATGTTTCATGAAATACCCAAATCAAATATACTTGTGGTTTAGCCAGATCATGAATCTGATTGAACCAGAGGTAAGGGAGAATATATATATCTAGCAAATTACTCAGGACCATATGCTTACATCTTGATCCAGTGAAACCCATAGGCAAAATAATGTGCTAAGAAGTCACCTCCCTCTTTCATGATAAAATGTTTGCTTCTGAGAATATAACTTACCAAACTCTGGATGAATACATGTTGCTTGCATTATTTATATTTCTCTGATTAAGAAGTGAGATGCAGAAGGGATTAGCACTGCTATGAAAAATAATAATAACACTTAGTAATTTAACTAAGGACTTGGGATCTTAGGGCTACCAAAGTATAACTTGGCAAGGGGAATATTGCAAGTTCACACATGGTATATTTATACCCAGGGGCCTGAGTGTGCTGGGTTAACAGAGAAATGTCCCAGGCAGTGTGTGTTTAAAAAGGAGAAAGTAGCTAAAGACCCTGTTATATGTGATAATGAATTCTAGGAATAGATTCAGGAGAGGCCTGGGCAAAATCCCTGATGGCCAGTAAAGTTGAAAAGGGAATGATAACTGAATTAATATTTGTATTTGGTTGTTTTGGTGCTTTTTATGGATGAATCTTATGATTGTTTTTCTATGAATCAAGTCATGGTGATTATAGGTGTAAATAATCTGTTAACACTGAGATGAAGGAACATGCTTCACAAAAACAAGCATAAGGAAGATACTGAGTTTCTTATTCATGTAAAGTTTGTTTATAAAGAAAATTGAATGAGATCATGTTTTCAGTTGGATTATTCATACCAGACAAATAGTCTGACCCTTTTGTGTTTATGCACCATTGGGTGTCTCATATTCATATGGGGCAGTTCATGGTGGTTTTGCAGGGAAATAGGAATTGCTTTGATCAGGCTTGGATGTTAAACTGCTTAAGATTTGGATGCTATGTTTTTAAAAGACTTTGCTGAAGTAAACTACACCTTCATGATGAACTAGATTAAGACCTATTGTTAAAAATTACTTTGAGAAACCAATGTATGGTTAATTGCTGTTTTGTAGATGTTGAACTTATATGTCTCAGCTGAACTATGTGCTTTGTTTTGCTAAATGCTTTGCTATGGAAAAAATGGATTTTAAGCTTCAAGAACAGTTAGGCTATAATGGTAGAAAATCTGAGATTGAAAGAATTTGTGGTTTGTATGTATATCTATAGAACTGGCATAAGAAAATCCATGTTCAAGTCAAAATAAAATCTGATAGAAAGGGTTGAGTTGCTTTGAAAAGAAAATAGTATAGTAGGTATTTTGTAACAAAGTAGTGCAAACCAGAACAGGGCTAACATAGCCATTTTTCTTGAGCCTGGGTCAAGCCAGCAACCAAGAATTGAAATTAAGTTTTTAGATCTGTTTCATAGCCAAAGTATATAATAGGTTCAGACAATTGTGTTCACAGGAGAGAAATTAAAAAAAAACAAAAATTGGGTTTGAACCGACCAGCATAGCACTCGAACTCGTGACCTCTCATGTGTAAGTTAGGCGCGTTTCCATTACGCCTAGATGTTGCTTGTGTTCACTTAGGATCCACTTTCTTTTAGCCTGAGTTTGAAACTATACAGACTTTAACAATCATTCATATTAAAAGCTTGCTTTCCACTGATTATTACTTGATCATTCCTTAATTAGAATAACAGACTAAAGTACATGTTTACAGTGGATCCTATGGTCAAAAATCAGATTACAATAATTAATCTTTTTTTCAAGGAATTATCACATTTTAATAGATTTAAAAGGAATTCTACTTACATAATAACATGCTCTGATTCTAGTAGAATATAACATAGATATCTTCATATATGTATGTTAGGGATGATTTAGATTTAAAACAATATTTTTATATTGTGAAAGATCCTGGATATATTTTGTTTATTGGAGAAAGAAAATGACCCTGGGAAATGTATTTGTAATGAATGATATATCTATATATCATTTCTAAAAAAAAATCCTTATGAAATTAGGGTGGAAATAGGAGGGTCATTTCAGTTGGTATCAGAGCTATGTTGTTAAATAACATAGCAAATTTTTTTTTTTTTTGTATGAATTTGTTTGCATTGGATGTATAGAAGTGTTTATTGCTTTGGATGATTTGTTTTTTTTTATTTACACTATTGACATCTATTAATGACAGAATAAGTGATAAATTAAAATGAATTAATCTATAGAGCATTAGGCAAAACAGACTAACCTAAGTGTTATATCCATAGAGCTATGGTAGGACCCAGACATCAAAATGTAGGAACAAGTGAACCACCCATGGTGAATGTGCAAGAATTCATGAGGGCCATAAGAGATGGAGTAGGCAACAGGCAGGAAAATCCACATGAGGAACTTTCCAAACTACTCAAGACTTTTACCAATCTTGGAGGCAAAACCTTTGATGGCACAGAAGGAGTTATGGGGGTTCAAAATTGGCTTAGAATTTTGGAAAGAATCTTTGCAGACATGCAAGTTGAAGACCAAAGGAAGAGGCAAATTGCATCCAGGCAATTGAGAGGAGCAGCTTTGGATTGGTGGGAGGTTATCATAGCTGGAAGACCTGAAGGAGAAGTAACATGGGATCAGTTTAAAGCAATGTTGGAAGGTAGATTTATCCCTGCATCAGCTAAGGAATCTTTACTGGAGGAATTCATCAAATTGAGGCAAGGGACTATGAGTGTCACTGAGTACACTCAGAAGTTTGAATCATTGGCAAAGTATGGTGCAGTGCTCATCACTACTGAGGAAGCTAAGAATGGCAGATATATCCAAGGGTTGAACTCTAGCCTTAGTAGAGCCATGCTACCATATAAGGATAAAACTTTTGATCAAGTTTTGGATTTGACTCTGAGCATTGAACAACATGATAAAGCTAGAGAGAATTTCAGGGCATTCAAAAATAATCAAAACAAGAAGGGAAAGGGTAAATTGCACCCTTATGATAAAAAGAAAACAGACATAACTTCCACCAAGAAACCAAAAGAAGCCAGAACTGCTGAAGTTAAGAAGAGGATCACTTGTTACAACTGTGGACAAGAGGGGCACATGAAAAATAGGTGCACCAATCCTAGACGAGCATCCTTCAATTGTCACCATTGTGGGAAGGAAGGTCACATAAAGAGGAACTGCCCAGATTTTAAGCAAGGAAAATTAGGGGCTTTGGAAGGGAAAGGCAAGGCAGCTGAGGGATCAAATGTTGAAAAGCATGGTCAAGTTGAAGGTACTTTGCTTATCCATTCAATACCTTTAACAGTAGTATATGATACTGGGGCTACACACTCATTGATCTCTCATGATATTGCACAACAATTAAAATTGAACTGTATGATTGTTGATAAACCACTGCTAATTAGAAGCCCTATAGGTAGTTCATGTGTCATGGGTATGATGTGCATGCAACTGGGATTAAATATAGGAGGACATGTGTTTGAGTCAAACCTATATGTGTTGCAATATCCAGACATAGGAATTATTTTAGGAGTTGATTGGTTGAGTAGATATAAGGCTATCATAAATATGGAGACATCCACCATATCATTGAAGGTTTTTGATGGACAAAGGATAATCGTTCTTTGTGAGGCAAACAAAAATAGAAGTATAGCCAACCTTTCTGCATTGTCAAATGAAAAACCCATGCCTGCATTAGAAGAGATCCCCATAGTTAATCAATATGATGATGTGTTTGGGGAAGTAAGAGGAGTTCCTAATCACAGGCCAGTTGAATTTTCAATTAGAATAATTACAGGAGCTAGCCCAGTGGTTAAAAGACCAACCCGAATGGGGCCTAAGGAATTGATGGAGTTGAAAAAGCAATTAGTTGAACTAGAAGAAAAAGGTTTTATTAGACCCAGTAGCTCATCATGGGGAGCACCAGTAGTCTTTGTTAAGAAACATGATGGATCCCTGAGATTATGTATTGACTATAGGGAATTAAATAAAGTCACAATTAAAAATAAATACCCCTTACCAAGAATTGATGATCTCTTTGATCAATTGAGTGGTGCAAAGATATTCTCCAGGCTTGATTTAGCCTCAGGCTTTCATCAGATGAAAGTAGAAGCGGAAAGCATTAAGTATACAGCCTTTAACACCAGATATGGACTTTATGAATTTTTGGTGATGCCATTTGGCTTAACAAATGCTCCTTCCTATTTTGTTGATTTGATGAATAGGATTTTCAGAGAATACTTGGATAAGTTTGTATTAATATTTATTGATGATATACTAATTTATTCTAAGTCAATTAGAGAGCATGAGAACCATTTGCATATAGTATTTGAGAAATTGAGACAGGAAGACTTGAAAGCAAAGTTTTCAAAATGCACTTTTTGGCAGAATGAGGTGAACTTTCTAGGCCATATTATATCAGAAAAAGGAATAGCTGTGGACTCCAATAAAGTCATTGCAGTGCAAGCTTGGAAAAGGCCTACTAATGTCACTGAAGTCAGATCATTCATGGGAATGGCTGGTTACTATAGAAGATTTATAAAAGATTTTGCAAAAATCTCAATTCCATTAACCAGATTGACTAGGAAAAATCAAGTGTTCACTTGGACTGAGGAATGTGAAAATGCCTTTGGGAAATTAAAAGAAGCACTGGTACAAGCTCCAATTCTAAAAGTACCTGAGGGAAATGAAAACTTGGTGGTGTATACTGATGCAAGTGGACAAGGGCTTGGAGCAGTATTGATGCAACAACATCAGGTAATAGCTTATGCTTCTAGGCAGTTGAAATCAAGTGAAGTAAGGTATGCTACTCATGACCTTGAATTGGCTGCTGTAGTGTATGCCCTTAAGCTATGGAGACACTACTTGTTGGGGGCAAAATTTGAAGTATATACAGACCATAAATCACTCAAATATTTGTTTTCACAAAAAGAATTAAATATGAGGCAGCAAAGATGGATTGAACTCTTAGCCTCATATGATTTTGAAATATTATACACACCAGGTAAGGCTAATAAAGTAGCAGATGCCCTAAGTAGACAACATGCTAAAGTGGCTAGATTAATGATAGAAGAGTTCAACACTTTATCATTATTAATTGATTCAGAGATAAAAAGTGATAACATAGAAAACATGAGCTTATGCAGTGGGAAGGTAGAAATGGGAAAATTAAGTTTTATTACTCTGGGATCAGAATTGAAAAATAAAGTTGCAATGCTACAAAACCAAGATCCATTTTTATTTGGAAAGAAGACACAAATATTAAATGGTGAGACAGTAGAAGGTTTTCAGTTGGATGATCAGGGCCATCTGAAGAAAGGAGAAAGAATATGTGTTCCAGCAATGGATGAGTTGAAGCAAGAAATTTTGGATGCTTACCACAAAAGCAAATATACTATACACCCAGGAAGCACAAGAATGTATCACAACCTCAAGAGAGATTATTGGTGGAGTGGTATGAAGAGTGCAGTGGCAACCTATGTATCAAAATGTATGGTTTGCCAGCAGGTGAAGGCTGAGTATCAAAAACCCTCAGGAATGCTTCAACCTTTACAAATACCACAGTGGAAATGGGAAGACATATCAATGGATTTTATTGATGGTTTGCCTAGAACTAGGAGGGGAAATGATAGTATTTGGGTAATGGTTGATAGGTTAACCAAGTCAGCCCACTTTATACCAGTGAAATCAGAAAGAAATGCTAATACCCTAGCCCAGTTGTTTATTAAAGAAGTAGTCAGACTGCATGGTATACCAAAGACTATAGTGAGTGATAGAGATACCATCTTCACTTCAAAATTTTGGCAGAGTTTTCACAAGGCAATGGGGACTGATTTATGTTTGAGTGCAGCATACCATCCTCAATCTGATGGTCAAACAGAAATTGTGAACAAATTGCTTGAAGACATGTTGAGAGCATGTGTATTGGATTGGGGAGGAAGCTGGGAAGATTACATATATCTTGCTGAATTTGCATACAATAACACCCATCACAGTAGCATAGGCATGGCCCCCTTTGAAGCTCTCTATGGAAGGCCATGTTTATCACCTTCAAGTTGGCATGAGTCTGGAGAAAAAGTGGCCTTAGGACCAGAAAATGTGAAGGAGACTTCTGAAAAGGTAGCCTTGATCAGAAAAAGAATTGCCTCTGCCCAAGATAGGCAAAAGAAATATGCAGATCAAAGAAGGAAGGCAGTACAATATGACGTTGGGGATTATGTGTTCATCAAGATATCACCCATGAAAAAGGTTCTAAGGTTTGGGAAACAAGGAAAGTTGATTCCTAGATATATAGGACCATATAAAATTCTAGAAAGAATAGGGACAGTAGCCTATAAATTAGAATTGCCAGAAGAAATGAGAGCAATGCATGATGTCTTTCATGTGTCTCAACTAAGAAGATGGGTTCATGATAAGGAAGCAATACTAGAATCCTCTAAGGATGTGCAGATTGATCCTAGAATGATCTATGAAAAGGAACCAGTGGGCATAGTTTCTAGAGAAACCAAGAAATTGAGAAACAAAGAAATTAAATTAGTAAAAGTACAATGGAGTCTAGACCCAAATGATTGCACATGGGAAGTGGAGGATAAAATCAGAAATGATTATCCCCAGCTGTTTGATTGAAGAAAAGGTAAATCTATATATACATACTAATGAATGTGTTGGTTGAATATGCATTGTGATTTTTTTATCTTGTATGCATAGTGCTTAATAGGTGATTGGTTTGAAAATGGTTTTGAAATCAGAAAAAAATTCATTTTTCTGAAGAGAAGATACTTAAGTTAAGTATGAAAGAATTGTGGGACACAATTCCTAAAAGGAGGGGTATATGTGATAACCCTGATTTTCGTGAGTAATTTCATGATTTAATTTAGTTTGTATTTGTTTGAAATTGCATTGGGAAAAATAGGAATAGGAAATTGATTTGCAGATACAAAGTATAAAACATGTACATGTGCACAAGACAGTGTACACATGCACACAGATTTCTGTGTAACAAAATTTGGCAGAAATTAATAGATAAAATAAAATAACTGATTTAGAAATACATATGCATAAAAAAATAGGATTTTGTCTTTAAATAAAATATAGTACAAAGAAAATAAGAGCTAGGCTGAAATAAACTTAAAATTATTTAAAGAAAGAAAAATAAAAGGCTTAAGTATACATAGGTTATACATGTATACAGTCAATCAATCTCTGGAAGAAAACAGAAGTTGCATGAAAATGGCATGAGTCCCTAAACCAGCACTTTATCTATTCTCAGTAATCTCTTTTATTAAGAAAATAATAATAATAATAATAAGAAGTCATGCATATGACATGACCAGGGAAAATTAAAAGAGAGGGACTAAATTTCTGGAAAGGAAGACAAGGACCACATACCCTTTCATTTTCTTGAACCAAACCAGAGGCAGGCTATGTTTGGGATGGGGTAGAACTGACATTGGGTAAGTCCATAAACCCTAGTGACAGCCAAGATTTATATAAAAGGCTTAGTATAGTAAGACCATATATTTTTGTTCTTCATTAACCTAAAGAAAAATATACAAGGCATAAACCAGAGAAAATAGGAGAAGGCAGAAGACTAAAAAGGGGTTCATAAGGCACAGGAAGAAGAAGGATTAAAGTGAGTAATCTCACTGAAAACTTTAGCATTAAGACCTGAATATTGAGGCAGCCAGTTTGAACTAATTTTCTTTTACAAGTTATGTTTTATGATTGGATGACTTTGGTTTGTTAATGATTTGTTTAAGGGTAAAACCTCTATCTGATTTACCCAGAAAAATAAGAGTCATGGATTCATGAACTAAAATGTTTGTCTGAGATATGGGTTAGCTTTGAGATTGAGTGTTTTCTTTTATAAGTTTTCTTTATAAGTTGTTTATAAAAATCCCCGGATTCAAGTAGTGGGTATATGGTCTGAAGGTAGAAAGAAATATGGGCTGTAACATTGTGTTGTTGCTTATGTCTCATATTAGTTAAAACAAAAGAAAATGTAGAAGTGCAATGTTGTACATGTGCTGAGCTTCTATGTTTCATGAAATACCCAAATCAAATATACTTGTGGTTTAGCCAGATCATGAATCTGATTGAACCAGAGGTAAGGGAGAATATATATATCTAGCAAATTACTCAGGACCATATGCTTACATCTTGATCCAGTGAAACCCATAGGCAAAATAATGTGCTAAGAAGTCACCTCCCTCTTTCATGATAAAATGTTTGCTTCTGAGAATATAACTTACCAAACTCTGGATGAATACATGTTGCTTGCATTATTTATATTTCTCTGATTAAGAAGTGAGATGCAGAAGGGATTAGCACTACTATGAAAAATAATAATAACACTTAGTAATTTAACTAAGGACTTGGGATCTTAGGGCTACCAAAGTATAACTTGGCAAGGGGAATATTGCAAGTTCACACATGGTATATTTATACCCAGGGGCCTGAGTGTGCTGGGTTAACAGAGAAATGTCCCAGGTAGTGTGTGTTTAAAAAGGAGAAAGTAGCTAAAGACCCTGTTATATGTGATAATGAATTCTAGGAATAGATTCAGGAGAGGCCTGGGCAAAATCCCTGATGGCCAGTAAAGTTGAAAAGGGAATGATAACTGAATTAATATTTGTATTTGGTTGTTTTGGTGCTTTTTATGGATGAATCTTATGATTATTTTTCTATGAATCAAGTCATAGTGATTATAGGTGTAAATAATCTGTTAACACTGAGATGAAGGAACATGCTTCACAAAAACAAGCATAAGGAAGATACTGAGTTTCTTATTCATGTAAAGTTTGTTTATAAAGAAAATTGAATGAGATCATGTTTTCAGTTGGATTATTCATACCAGACAAATAGTCTGACCCTTTTGTGTTGATGCACCATTGGGTGTCTCATATTCATATGGGGCAGTTCATGGTGGTTTTGCAGGGAAATAGGAATTGCTTTGATCAGGCTTGGATGTTAAACTGCTTAAGATTTGGATGCTATGTTTTTAAAAGACTTTGCTGAAGTAAACTACACCTTCATGATGAACTAGATTAAGACCTATTGTTAAAAATTACTTTGAGAAACCAATGTATGGTTAATTGCTGTTTTGTAGATGTTGAACTTATATGTCTCAGCTGAACTATGTGCTTTGTTTTGCTAAATGCTTTGCTATGGAAAAAATGGATTTTAAGCTTCAAGAACAGTTAGGCTATAATGGTAGAAAATCTGAGATTGAAAGAATTTGTGGTTTGTATGTATATCTATAGAACTGGCATAAGAAAATCCATGTTCAAGTCAAAATAAAATCTGATAGAAAGGGTTGAGTTGCTTTGAAAAGAAAATAGTATAGTAGGTATTTTGTAACAAAGTAGTGCAAACCAGAACAGGGCTAACATAGCCATTTTTCTTGAGCCTGGGTCAAGCCAGCAACCAAGAATTGAAATTAAGTTTTTAGATCTGTTTCATAGCCAAAGTATATAATAGGTTCAGACAATTGTGTTCACAGGAGAGAAATTAAAAAAAAAACAAAAATTGGGTTTGAACCGACCAGCATAGCACTCGAACTCGTGACCTCTCATGTGTAAGTTAGGCGCGTTTCCATTACGCCTAGATGTTGCTTGTGTTCACTTAGGATCCACTTTCTTTTAGCCTGAGTTTGACACTATACAGACTTTAACAATCATTCATATTAAAAGCTTGCTTTCCACTGATTATTACTTGATCATTCCTTAATTAGAATAACAGACTAAAGTACATGTTTATAGTGGATCCTATGGTCAAAAATCAGATTACAATAATTAATTTTTTTTTCAAGGAATTATCACATTTTAATAGATTTAAAAGGAATTCTACTTACATAATAACATGCTCTGATTCTAGTAGAATATAACATAGATATCTTCATATATGTATGTTAGGGATGATTTAGATTTAAAACAATATTTTTATATTTTGAAAGATCCTGGATATATTTTGTTTATTGGAGAAAGAAAATGACCCTGGGAAATGTATTTGTAATAAATGATATATCTATATATCATTTCTAAAAAAAAATCCTTATGAAATTAGGGTGGAAATAGGAGGGTCATTTCAAAAATGGATGCCCGAAACCGGGAAATCTTAGCTTTATCGTGAATTCATGGATCTCAAGCCGGGTACCATGTCCTTTTCTGAGTATGAGCGGAAGTTCAACGAACTTTCCAAGTTTGGTCCTGGCCTTATTGACCCCAGCTTAAGAAGAATGAGAAGTTCATAGCTGGAGCTCGCCCAGAGTTCTACGATCATCTCATTTCTCATGTTCATGGCACTTTCACCGAGCTTATGGATATGGCTATTCGTTATGAGAACCCTATTTCCAAGGGTCCTGCTGTTGCTAGTGCTCCTTCATCTCAGTCTTCCTCTGCTAACTCTAAGAAGAGAAAGCCCAATTTCCACCAGCAGAAGAAGAATTGGCTCAATAATCCGGGTTTGGGATCTTCATCATCTTCTCCTTCTCAGAGGCACCCTATCGACCTATCTACCATTACCTGTTTCAAGTGTGATCAGAAGGGACACTATGCAAATAGTTGCCCGACTTCAGTTGGTGCTGCTGTTCCTCCACCTCAGGGTACCAGGAACAATCTCTGCCATGTCTGTCTGCAGCCTGGTCATTTCAAGAATGATTGTCCGTTGTATCAGAAGGGCAAACCATCTGGTATTTTTGCTGTTACCTCTGCTTTTTCACCTGTTCCACCTGCTCCTGCTCCTAGTGATGATCAAGGTACTCTTCAGGGCACCTTTTCTTTATTTAATCATCCTGTTCGTGTTTTATTTGATACTAGAGCTTCACATAGTTTTATTTCTGTGGATCTTTGTGATAAGTTTGAGCATCTTCTTTCTCCTATGTATGCTGTTGAATCTTTGTGTGTCAAAAATCCTATTGGTGGTCCCGCAAACCTTAATAGGATTTGTAAGCAACTGAGACTCTTCTATTCTGGCCATAAATTTTCTAGTGATTTCTATGTTCTTGGTTTCGATGCTTTTGATTTGTTGCTCGGAGGTGATTGGCTTAAGAGGCATGTTGCTCATATCTCTTGTAAATTCTCTTGAGGATGATCGGGGTAATTCTTTGGTTATTCGGTGTCGTATGCCTCATGATTATGCTGGCAGCTTTATCTATTCTCTGGATTCTTCTCCTGTTGATCTTCTGTCGACTCGTGTGGTCATACTTTTTCCTGATGTATTTGGTGAAGTCACTGCTTTACACCCTAAGCGGGAAATTAATTTCAGTATTGACCTTATTCCTAGAGCTCGACCTGTAGTTCTTCCTCCTAGAAGAATGGCACCCCGTGAGAAGGTTGAGTTGGGAAAGCAAATTGAGGACTTGTTCTCCAAAGGTCTGATCAGACCTAGCTATTCGGAATGGGGAGCAGCAGTGGTTTTCGTCACTAAGTCTGATGGTTCTCTCCGGATGTGTGTTGATTATAGGGAGCTGAACAAGATCACTATGAAAAACAGATATCCAATGCCTTGCATCAATGATATGTTTGATCAGCTTTATGGTGCTACTGTTTTCTCTCAGCTTGATCTTGCCTCAAGTTTCCACCAGCTCAGAGTTGCTGAGGAATGTATTCCCAAGACTGCTTTCCGTACCGAGAATGGGTTTTTTGAATGGTTAGTCATGCCTTTCGGTTTGACTAATGCTCCTGCTTTCTTTGTTGATTTGATGAATCATGTTTTTCGTGATGTGCTTAATAAATTTGTTCTAGTCTTTGTTGATGATATTCTCATTTTCTCTAAGTCTGAGGAAGAGCATAAGTCACATTTGAAATCTGTTCTTGAAACTCATAGAAATCATCAGTTGAAGGCTAAATTTCCTAAATGCCATTTCTGGAAGGATGAAGTCCGATTCCTCGGGCATATTGTTTTTGGTAATGGAGTTTCTGTTGATCCAATCAAGATCGCTGCGATCAATGTAAGTCTTTCCTTCCTTCTCTTTCCTTGTTTCATTCAATTTAGTATATCTTTCCAGTTGTCCTTATTTATCCCTATTCTGTGCAGGATTGGGAAACTCCTAGGACTCCAACTGATATCCGTAGTTTTCTGGGCCTTGCCGGTTATTATCGGAGATTCATTGAGAATTTTGCTCGGATTGCTGCACTTCTCACCGCTTTGACTCGAAAGAATGCTAAGTTTATTTGGAGTGATGAGTGTAAAGCTGCATTCAGTGAGTTAAAGCACAAGCTTACTTCCGCACCAGTTCTTACCGTTCCGAATGGAAATGAGGGATTAACGGTATACACTGATGCTTGTCGTGAAGGTTTAGGAGCTGTTCTGATGTAGGATGGTAAGGTGATTGCTTATGCGAGTCGTCAGTTGAAGACCCATGAAGCCAATTATGCTGCTCATGATTTAGAATTGCTTGTCGTGGTTTTGGTTTGAAGCTTTGGAGGCATCATCTTCTGGGAACTAAGTTTGGGCTCTTCACTGATCATCAGTCTTTGAGGTATATTTTCACTCAGAAGGATTTGAATCAGAGGCAAGTTAGGTGGTTAGAGTTTCTTGCTTCTTATGACCTCGACATCAACTATACCCTTGGGAAAGCTAATGTTGTGGCAGATGCTTTGAGTCGGAAGAAGGCTATGTTGTGTCAGCTAGTTGTTTCTTCTTCTCATTTGGATCGTATCATGGCTAAGCAGGATGAGATGCTTAGATTGATGAAGGAGAGTGTTCGTAGCAGAGTTGGTAGTAGTCTTGAAGGCAGTGGAGCTCAGATCGATGATAGAGGTATTTTGAGGATTAATAATAGGATTTGTGTCCCGAATGTTGATGGATTGAGACAGGAGTTACTTAGGGAGAATCATCGGTCCAGACTTTCTATTCATCCGGGAGTGACCAAGATGTATCAGGATATGAAGAAGTTGTATTGGTGAAAGGGTATGAAGCGGGATATCTCCATTTTTGTTAGTACGTGTGCGACTTGTCAGCAAGTCAAGGAAGATCATCAGAAGACCCATGATTTGTTGCAGCCCCTTGAGATTCCCAATTGGAAATGGGAACATGTTTCTATGGATTTTATTGATGGATTACCGAGGACTAGGAGGGGTAATGAGAGTATCTGGGTTATTGTGGATAGATTGACCAAGTCAGCTCATTTCATTCCGGTCAAGTCTACCCATTCTGCTTCTAGCTTGTCTGAGATCTACATGAGGGAGATTGTTCGTCTCCATGGTGTTCCTCTCAGTATTGTTTGTGATCGTGATCCTATATTTACTAGTCAGTTTTGGAAAGCTTTTCAGAAATCTTTGGGTACACATCTGAATCTGAGCACTGCTTACCATCCACAAACCGATGGTCAAACGGAAAGGGTGAATCAGATTCTAGAGGATCTTCTTCGTGCTTGTGTGCTTGATTATGGAGGATCTTGGGAAGATCATCTCAATCTTGTCGAATTTACCTATAACAATAGCTATCAGGTATAATCTAATCTTCTGTTCAAGTTTATCTTAATCCTTTATCTATCTCATTTCTATCTTCGAATTCAGGCTAGCATTATGACGTCTCCGTTTGCTGCTCTTTACGGATGACCTTGTAGTTCTCCATCTTGCTGGATTGAATCTGGTAATCGTTTGGTTCTTGGTCCTGAGATGATTTTAGAGGCTTCTGTGAGAGTTGAGGAGATTAGAAGGAAGATGAGGATTGCTCAGGATAGGCAGAAGAAGTATGATGATAGGCGTAGGCGGAGTTTAGAGTTTGCTATTGGTGATTTGGTTTTCCTTAAGGTCTCTCCCTTAAGGAATGTTATTCGATTTGGTCGTAGAGAGAAGCTTTCTCCTAGGTTCATTGGTCCTTTCCGCGTTGTGGAAAGAATTGGTTCTTTGGCTTATCGTCTGGATTTGCCCAAGAAGTTCTCTAGAGTGCATAGTGTATTCCACGTTTCGCTTCTTCGTCGCTATCTGCATGACCCATCTCTTATTGTTCAGCCTTCTACTCTTGATAGTTTGGATATTGAGCCTAATCTGACTGTCGAGAGGAAGCCACTTCGTATTCTCGATAGAGGTACGATGCAGCTAAGAAGGAAATCTGTTAGTCTGGTCAAAGTACAGTGGAGTACTGATGATCGAGATTGTACTTGGGAGACGGAGGAGAGCATCCGTGCTTCGAATCCGGAATTGTTTATTTCAGGTATTGTTTGTTTTTCTATCTTGCTTTTTCTTTGTTTTCCTTGTTTCGTTCTTTTCGAGGACGAAAAGATTTGAGTGGGAGAGAGTGTAACAACCCAATATTTTTGCAAATATTTTTAAATTATATTAAATTAAATTTTATTTCAATATTTTATTTTTAAAAACATTTTTAAAGTATAGTTATAATTTTCCAAAGTTAGTTGTATTTTGTTTACAATTTTTAATTCTAGTTTCAATATGATAAACTATTTTCTTTATTTACTTTTATTTTTATTAAAAATAATTGTTTATTTTCATTTTTACTTTATTTTGTTTGTCTTTTATTATTATTTACTGATTTTTATTTTGTTTATTTTGTATAAATATAAAGCGGAAATTCTAAGAGATAAAAAGCTTTAAAACTTGTGACATTTCAATGCCTAGTCCTTTCACATGCTTTGGCCGTTCAAAGCATTTATTGTAGCTGTGAGTTTTATTTGTTTTTCACGTGAAACTTTCTCATTCACTTTCATTTCTCACGGCCAAAGCATTTCTGAAATTTTTGGTAAGCAATGGCCTCCTCTTTTCTCTCTTTTCTTCTTCATTTTCAATTGTTTTTGCTTGATCTCTTCTATATGTTGCTCGGCCTAAACCCCACCATCTCCTCCACCGACCACCACCACTTCCTTCCGCACATCATCCACGGCAGCATATCCACCTCCTCTGTCCAATACTGGCCGTGACCTCCATATGAACAAAACACCACAAAACATTGAAGATCTCTTCCAAAAATGCATAGTCGAGCCTAGTTTTTCACCATTCCCTTCATTTGTAGCCACGGCCATCACCATGAACCACCACCACCTGTTGACATGACCCCTGACCATCATCACCAGACCTAGAGCAGGCCCTAGCCGAGCCACTTGACCCATAGGCCGAGCCTAGATGCAACCAAAACTCCACTTTTGGCCTTGACCCTTTACCTTCTCTAATTTGTAACTCCAACCCCTTCACATTCTTACCTAACCATGCCATTTTGAGTCCAAACCCGAGCCTTACCATCATGAAAACATGTCATGGCCGAGCCATAAGCACGTATGGCCGAGCAAATGTTGAGTTATGGTCAAGCAAAATTGATTAAAAGCTTGGTGATGTCTTTTGCAAATTCTATTTCCATTTTTGTTTCAATTGATCTTTGTATTATTAATATATTTTTATATTGCTTTATTTTATTATTGAATACAAGATTAATATCTTGGCTATCTCTCCACTCAAATCAAAAGTCATGCTATCGTGCTTTCTGGATTTTGTTTGTGTGTTTGATTTGCTAGCTCCAGCGTAAAAAGGTGAGTATTCACACATGACATTTATACTTATATAATTTGTAAAGTGACAACAAGTGAATGTGTAGAAACTATTATCTCATGTTATACCTGCCTGTGATGTTCCTGTTATAAACTTGTCACATCATCTGCTATGTTATATTCTATTATATTGTTTATTTTATTCTGTTTCTCACACTGCAAGTTCCCAGTAGAATAGAATCACTATGGGTAGAAATGATACATACCCGAACGGACTTTAGAATAGGGAAAAATCATTATGGGCTGAAATGATAGGCCTGAGCGACCTTTATTTATTTTATTTACTTGGGATTGCGGGTTTGAAATGATAGAACCCGGATTTTCTTTATAAATTACGGATTGAAATGATATATTATCCGTATCACTTGACTTAGGTTAGAAAATATTATACAGACCTGTGGTTATTTTATATATTTTTCTGGAAATTTTTAAGTATTTTTAAAATGTAAAAATATGATAATTTGATTTAAATTGAATTTAAAATGATTTAATAAAGTAATAACAATTTTTCTATGTATTAAAATGTTAAATAAATGAATGGAAAATTGTGATTTTAAAACATAACTTAATTTGGAAATTTGTGATTTGATTTTTAAATGGAAGTTTTAGTTAATTTAATAAAAAATGGAAATTAAGTTTATTTATGAAATGGAAATTTAAATTTAAGGGTTAAGATAATTTGTTAAAAATGAAAAGAATAAGAAAACGGTACACCTGAATTTAATAAGTGAAATTATTGGGAAATTTGATTTTATTGTAAAAAATTTCTTTATAAAAATCATAAGTTAAAGGGTATTCAAATGAACATTTTTGAAGTGGAAAAATATGATTTTTATAAGTTAAATCGGTAAAAATTGAAGTTTAATTATTTCTGGAATTTTTGGTATAAATCTGGAAATTCATTTAGTAGGACTTCAGAAATGCTATCTTTTCTGGAATTAACTTAATATCTTAAGTAAATGATACTGCAGCACTTTGTAAGTGCTGTCGTTGATGCTAATGAACTAAAGGCTAAAATTAACTAAGGGCTACTGCAGCACTTGGTAAGTGTTGTGGTTGCTGAATGAAAACTAAGACCTGAAACTAATAAAAGAGCTACAGTAGTACTTGATAAGTGCTGCAGTTGGCTGAAATGAAGATTTTCAAATTGAACCCTGAATTACTACAGCAGTTTTGTAAATGCTGTCTTTTCTGAATTGAACTTGTTTTCAAATGAAACGGAACTACTATAGCAGTTTATAAATGATGTCTTTGCTGAAATGAATTGTTTTCAAATATAACTTACCGCAGCATTTTCTAAGTGCTGCGCAAGCTGAAATCTTTATGTTTTAAAGTATTTAAGTGAATAAATGAACTCAAAAAAGGCTAAATTTTGGGAATTGAATATTTGATTTGTAAGAATATTGACTTTACTTTTAAATTCTTTAAATGATGTATTTTGATTTGAAATATAAACTATTTTTGAAATTTATAACCACGGGTTATAATAACGATTGGTTGTTAAAGAGACCGGGATCGGATATGGACATACTCTTTATCGATACCGAAAACAACTTTAACAACTATGTACGTGGTGGAGATTCTAGAATGAAGTAGGATGGTGGCGACGATCCTAAAGGTTTATTTTACGTGGACCTAACTCTCGTGAGTTGGCATAAGGTGGCTAAAACAGGAGCGATTGACGGGCCAATGAGGTAGCACCTCTGATCGAACACACTTCTTCAATACCATTCTATTACTTTTGTGATTGATTGGGTGCACCCCTTGATTTTGGGAGTGTGTCTTGAGGTGGGTGGTGGTGGCTGCTATGTGTTTCCACTAGCCCGGATGCGTAATTGGTATATCTACCTTGGCATTGCCTAGTTGTGCCGTGTCACCTACCATAGCGAGCTTTACTACGAGTTTGGATTTCTCCCGTAGCCTGTGGAGTATTGAGGGTAGCTCCCGATCTGGGAGTATGCTAATACTGGATAGACTACTTGGACTACTACGTGTTAAGGGCTATATGGGTAACCCCTTGACGCTATTAAAAAGTTTGTTTATTTTATTATTAGACATTATTATAATAGCGAATATTACTACATAGTAAATAGTTTAACGGATCCTTAAAGAATGGGCGATCCCAAGCATTCTTTAAGTTACTTGTACCTTTTATTACAGTTCACTTGAGTTGGTTTACATTGTATAAGTATGTATGTCCTGACTCGAGTGTTTGTGTTTTATTTACGCTCGGGTCAGGCTGAGTATCAGCTTTGGATCTCACCTTCTGGAGCTAGGACTGCTGGAGATCATCTTTTATTTAGTTACTATCCTTTTCCATTCAGTATTTCTATGTCAGCTTTGTATTAGAGACATAGGTATTTGGGATTTCTACTATACTTGTTTCAGAATTCTGTTGTATCTGTTTTTCAGACAATGTATTTTGAATCTGTTTTGAGACTATGTATTTGTAACGCCCCACTCTGAGACCCACTGCAACAAAGAGTATTACTGGAGTAATACTGTCTATTAAAGCGGAGAATAGAGTATAGTGGAAGCGACCATTTGTAATCAAGCTATAACTATCTACTAAATACGTCGAAAGGATGGTATCTATATATTTTTTCCAAGTGGTTCGACATATTCGGTAAATACTTATAATGAAATTAAAAATGGCTAAAGATCTATCAGGACAAAGCATAATAATAAATGATAAAACATCACAGAACAGAATCACATAACAGATATAAAATCCCAGAACAATACATCGTCAATACAGATCCAAATACTATAAGTGGGTACAAAGCCACTGCCCACACATGTGGGTCAAAAATATGTACATATCAAAGTCTGAATAATAACAGAGTAGCAGAATAGTGGACAAATAAAAGCGCTATCTATCAGCATAGCATATAATGTCCAAGCGAAAGCACAGAAGCTAAGTCTAGAGACCTAACCTGAAACAACTCGGTCTGACCCGAGCGAAAACACTCGGGTCAGGCTAGCTAAACAATCAGTAATAACTGAGATATATAATAATGCGGTACATAAATAAAACAGTACTTTTCCTAAGAGAAGAGTATTTTGGACCACATGAATATAATGACGGTCCCTAATCATCAATCAACGGTAAAAATCTCCAAAGAGAATATCAGCACCAAAGTGATGAATAAATAAAATCGGATCATATCATCGGCGTAGCCAAAGCTATATAAAGTTGCCCATAGGCAATAATCCCAAGAGTGACCAGAGTCTGTAATCAATGCCCAAGCAAAGATTGATGCTCCAAAAAGCAATGGGGCTGAAAAGTCAATGAAATCAAACACTGAAAAGCAGTGTCCAGAGACACTGTGAATCCACAAGGTAAGCGCACTTACATCGTATGGTTCCATAGAACCAACACAAAATGGCGGTACTCGAATGGATATAAAAATCATCAGATAATACAAGTATAGCACGTGCACCGACCGGAGTTGTTATTGCCAAGTACTGTAGAGTTGTGATCGATCACTCGCACAAATGCGGAACGCGCGAGACGGTAAGATCCTTCCCAGAAGGATAAAGGCCCAGAGGCGCATGCCGAAAATAAACTGCTCCAAAGAGCAGGTGTCCAGAGACGGTTGCCCAGAGGCGTGGTGACCCAAAGGTCCAGTAATGGTTGCCTAGAGGCTAATGTGTCACAAACTTCTTGGAGAGGAACCCGTAAAGTGTTAACAATGAGTCCCATTCCTAACCAATAGCAAGCTCACACTCCAAACAATAAATAGACCACCTCGTATCATCGGTAAACTAGACCCAAAGGTCAAAACGATCAATCGAATAGGTCGGGGATTAACCGGAAAGAAAATACACACGGTTCCATAGGTCGGAGATTTCCTAACCGTTTAAGCACCTTTCCACTTCGCTCGACGTGCTAAAAAGTGAGTGTGAGATTTTTATTATAGAAAATAATGGTTCGAAATGGATTTATAATTGATTTTGAGAACACTTTAAAACGACTTTTGAAAACTCTCCTATTATGGAGTAAATAGTTTACTAATTAAAAATAATATTATATAATAATTTCGAAAGCCATTTCGGAGTGAAAAATCCTTTTAAAACCTTTTTATAAGGCCCGTGTATGAAATCCAGAGACAAATCTCAAAGAAATCGATAAAACTAGAAAATCACTGAAAATATTCCAAGTGTTGGAAAATGGTCCAAAACTGACGCGAACCCAAGTTCGGAAAATTATTCGGACCAGCAAACTGAATCCGAATGGCATGAAAATTTTTAGAAACGTAGTGCGACATTCCTACTTCAGAAATCAAAAAGAATTACTCTATTCTGACTTGAAACTAAGAAACGGCGTCGTCTCAAAGTCGGACAAAAATCACAAAACTCTACTGTGTCAAAACAGTGCAAAGGTCCCACTTCGACGACATGGTCGAAGGGTCACATGAACTCAGATCTTGATAAAATTTTGCAGGAGCGTAGAAAAGTACTCCTAAATTGATATGCAATAAGAATTGTTCGGTTTCGATTTAAAACGAAGAAATGACAATGTTTCAAAGTTGGTCCGACGATAATTGAAAATGATCACTATTGTAAAACAATTTCTGGGTGCTACTTCGGCAATAGAAACAAAGTATCTAATGCACCCAGATCTAAACCAAACTTTGCATGGTTGAAGATATCGACCTCATATTTTTAACGAGACCAAAAACAATGAAATCCGACAAAGGATGAGCCCGGTATGGCGTCGCAAAGTCGGGGTTCTGCGCTGAAAACAACGGGAGCAAAGAGACTTAAGGCCTGTAGCTATGCACTAACAGACCACAATTTTGGCATAGTAAACTTCCAATTCTGACAAGATGAATAAAATAAAAGTTGTAGCTTGGTTTTTAAGCTTTCCGGAATGACCAAGATCGTCAAATTCCGATCGGGGATGAAAATTCTATGACTAAAACAATTCTCAGATCTAAATTCTATATCACTGTCGTTGTGCTCTCGGGACAGTGGTAAGAATGCACAGTTTTGACAAAATTAACTTCAAAATTTCATGAAACTCAAAACATGAAACTTTTAGCCTTAAATCTATGCTTTTCAGAACATCCAAAATTATTAGATTTGGATAAGAAACGAGTAACTTATGGCCAAATCAATTTCAAGTTTTTTATTTTCTCAACCCTGTAGTTTGTTGACAGGTTAGCGACAAACAAACGTGATTTCGACCATTCAAACCTCAAAACTAGGCAAAGTACAAAACATAAAAGTTATAGGCTATAGAATAAGCTTTCCAGAACATCAAGAAAATATTAATTCCGATTTAAGATGAATGAGATATGCCTAATTTACTAACAGCAATAAACTAATTATAATTTCAGCTAGCATATACTACAAGTACCTTATGTGCACACCCCAAAATGAAAGCAAAGATGATCAAAGAGCTATGATTCACATGTTACATAATAAAACATGTGTTAATAACTGATTACCGATTCAAAAGATGATTAAACACATATTAGAAGAGGTTTTTAGCAATATACCTCTCTAGAAAGCAACAAAGACCACTATAGTATCAACCCAAGTTAGCAAAAGATGATTAGGAGGCTATAAGATCAAAAAAACACATAAAACATGTGTTACCAATTAAATTTCAGAAATTAGAAAGATATAAAAACTGATTTGAGGTGGGTATTTGCATTACCTTTGCATAGAATGACTTGCATAAGCTAAAACTAGAAGGAGATGAAGATAGAGGCCATTTTTGTTAAGAAGCTTTAGGAAATGATTAGGGTTTTGATTAGGGATGAATGAATGAGGTTAGGAGAGTTTGAGATAATTTATAGAGGAGGTTTAGGGTGGGTTATTGGGCTAGGTTTAATAACCCAATAAGAAGAGAGTTATTTACATGTTTCTAAAAATTAGTCTAAGTGTTCATATATGTTTATAAAACTCAATTTTTTTATCCAAACCCGTTTTAAGATCTCTCCTAAAATATTTAACTTTCCAAAAATAACATTTTATCCTCATTTTAAAATCCCATATTTCCCATATAATTAAAATAGCCTTTTTCAAATAAGTTTTGTTATTCCAAATCCTTTTATGCTTCATTAAAATAAATAAAAATCCTAACCTTTATTTATTAATTGGTAATGCAAATCCCGGGTTGTTACAGACTCCCCCCTTAAGAAAATTGCATCCCCGTAATTCCTTAAGATAGATGTCGTCTATAACGTCACATCCCCAAAAGAAGTGATAGAGATAAAATAGAGAATTCTCACCCGCAGAAGAAGATGGGCGAAAGCCAGGATAAGAGTGTTCGATAGGTTCTCTGGTCTCCCAAGTGCAGTCCTTAGGATTCGGTGACCATTGAATCTTCACGAGTGGAACCTCTTTGTTGCGAAGGCGTCTAACCTCTGAATCAAGCACACGAAGAGGTTGCTGCTCCAAAGATAAATCAGGTAAGATCTCTAAATCAGGCACAACATGCGGCTCAATGATAGAATCAGGATCGCGGACACACATGCGAAGCTGGGAAACATGGAACACGTCGTGTATTCTAGAGAAGTGAGCAGGTAGAGCCACACGATAAGCAATGGGGCCGATGCATTCCGTAATAGGAAATGGTCCAACATAGCGAGGAGCCAACTTCCCTGTAGAGCTGAAACGCACAACCCCCTTCATGGGAGAGACCAGAATAAAGACATGATCACCAATGGAGAACTCAAGAGGCTTCCTACGGTTGTCCGCATAGGATTTTTGACGGTTCTGCGCCTCTTTCATTCTCTGACGAATAAGAATAATCTTCTCAGAAGATTCCCGAACTGAATCTGGACCAAGAAGGAGCTTCTCGCCAGATTCTAACCAACACGAAGGAGAACGACATGGCCTTCCATAAAGAGCCTCGAAAGGAGCCATGCCAATACTAGACTGAAAGCTATTGTTGTAGGAGAACTCTACAAGCGGTAAGTGATCCTTCCAACTACCTCCAAAATCCAGAATACAACAGTGCAAAAGATCCTCTAAAACACGATTCACCCTCTCCGTCTGACCGTCGGTCTGAGGATGATAAGCAGTCGAGAGATTCAGCTTTGAGCCCAAAGCTGACTGTAGGCACTTCCAGAAGTGACTAGTAAAGATAGTGTCTCGATCACAGACGATAGAGCTAGGAATGCCATGAAGTCGAACGACTTCCTTCACATATAGCTTGGCAAGCTGAGGAGCAGTCCGAGTGGACTTAATAGGAATGAAATGAGCTGATTTGGTCAAGCGATCGAGGATGACCCAAATAGAAGTATGGCCTGACCTCGATCGAGGCAGACCGTCAATAAAATCCATGGATATCTGATCCCATTTCCACAATGGAATCTCTAGCGGTTGAAGAAGACCAGATGGACGCTGATGCTCAGTTTTGATCTATTGACAAGTCATGCAACGGCTTACATAACTTGCAACATCACTCTTCATGCCCTCCCATTAAAATAGGCGACACATGTCGGCATACATCTTACTCGACCTGGGATGTATAGTGTACTTAGTGCGATGACACTCGTCTAGAATGTCACGCCTAAGTGATAAATCAGATGGTACCAAAATACGGTTCTTCCTGCGAAGACACCGATGAGAATCAATAGAATAATCCGACAATGTCTCATCACTAGATCCCGACTCAAGGAGATGAATATATCGCAACAAGTCTGGATCCTGCCGCTGAGCATGGGCAATGCGATCCAATAGAATAGGTCGAGCTTCCAAGCTGAATAACAATATCTGAGGATCAGAAGACGGAGCTCGATTTCGAATATCACACATAGAAAGAGTCTCAAGAATATCCCACTCGGCTATCATCATAGAAACTACTGCTGAGTGTTTGCGATTGAGTGCATCAGCCACACGATTACCCTTGCCAGGGGTATACTGAATGTCTAAGTAAAATGAGGCGAGAAACTCGAGCCATCGCTGCTGCCTCATATTGAGATCCTTCTGACTGAATAAATACTTCAGCGACTTGTGATCGGTGTAGAGAATGAAACGTTCGCCCAATAGATAATGACGCCACGTCTTCAAGGCAAAGACGATAGCAGCTAACTCAAGATCATGAGTAGGATAGCGAACCTCATTCGGACGTAGCTGCCTAGAAGCGTAAGCAACTACCCGATCCTTCTGCATAAGCACAACACCTAGCCCGCTACCACAAGCATCGGTGTAAATAACAAGATCATGGTTACTCTCTGGAACCACTAGAATAGGAGCATGAGTGAGAGGTTCCTTCAGTCGCTGAAAGGAAGCTTCACACTTATCAGACCAAATAAAGCGAACACCCTTACGAGTCAGCGTCGTAAGGGGAAGTGCAACTCGAGAGAAATCCTTGATAAACCGACGGTAATAACCCGCCAGCCCAAGGAAGCTGCGAAAATCATGAACGTTCTCGGGCTGCTTCCAATTCTGAATAGCTTCGATCTTGGCAGGATCGACAGAAATACCCTCAGATGATACAATATGGCCCAAGAACTTGACCTTTCTCTCCCAAAAATGGCACTTGGAGAGCTTGGCCTTAAGCTGATGCCGACGAAGAGTATCCAAGACGATCCGCAAATGATGAGCATGCTATGCCTCGGATCTAGAATAAATGAGAATATCGTCGATGAAAACCAGAACGAATCTATCGATGTATTCCCGGAATACTCGATTCATAAGATCGACGAAGAAAGCCGGTGCATTCGTCAAGCCGAATGGCATGACCAACCACTCAAAAGAACCATAACGAGTGCGAAATGCTGTAAGAGGAATGCTGTCTTCTGCGACTCGTAGCTGATGGAATCCGGTGGCGAGGTCGAGCTGAGAGAAGACCTTCGCACCGCTCAATTGGTCAAACATGTCGTCTATCCGTGGCAATGGATAACGATTTCTGATGGTCAACTCATTAAGCTTGCGATAGTCAATGCAAAGCCTAAGAGAGCCATCGGGCTTCTTAACGAAGACCACAGCAGCACCCCATGGCGAAGAACTGGACCGAATGAACTGCTTCGCCTCAAGCTCTTCTAACTGCTTCCTGAGTTCCTCATTCTCTTTAGTAGACATCCTCGTGGGAGGACGCCCAACCGGGTGGGATCCTGGAATGAGATCGATGCGGAACTTAATGGCCCGCTTTGGCGGCAGGCCTGATACTGGCTCGAATATATCGGGGAAATCCCGAACAATAGGAATACGGGATATGTCCACATTCTCATCTCGTGAATCAAGAGCCAATAAAGTAATATCAGAAATCCCAACATCCTGACGAGCAATAGCTAACGGAGCGGACGAGTCAGGATGACGAAGAAATAATATCCGCTCCGAACAAATGATTTTGGCGTCGTACTGAGCGAGCCAATCCATGCCAAGAATCATGTCAAAGCCCAAATACTCCATAACGTGCAGATTCGCACGGAAAGAAAATCCACAAAGATCAATATCTATATTCTCACAAAGCAAGCTAAGGGTCGTGGATCCGCCGATGGGATTCACAATCCTTAGTGAAGAAACCAAACAATAACATCCAAAGATAAAGTATCAACTAGTTCCTTTGATACGAATGAGTGAGAGGCACCCGTATCAAAGAGAACTCTACAAGATCTACCATGATATAAAATAGAGCCTTCAAGAACGGAAGGATGTGTACCTTTAGGCTGAGCAAAAGTGGTAGGAGCCTTGGCAGCATTAAGCCTGCCAGGCTTGGCACTAGCTGGAGCAATAGGACAAGCGGAGATCCTGTGTCCCTCCTTCTTACAGAAGGTGCAATAGAGAGGTTTGGGACACTCTCGAATAAAGTGATCTAGAGAACCGCAGTTGAAGCATTTCTTCGGAGGACGGGTCCCACTAGGCTGAGCAGGAGTCTGGGACTGAGTCTGAGGCTGAGAACTAGAGCTGATCGCTTTCTTCTTCTTGTGCTAAAAAGAAGAGCCAGACTTGCTAGGAGGAAACCTCTTCTTGGTGGGGTTTGTGGAACCCACACCACCATCATCACTATGCTCCATCTCGACTGACTCAAGATGTAGAGCTGCATCGACTAGCTTCTCGAATGAGAGCTCAAGTTGTAGCATAAGCTGCCTCTTCAGATATTTCTTCAAGCCCTCAACAAATTTGAGGTTCCTCTTATAAAGAGTAGCAATAAACTCAAGGCCGTACTTGGACAGGGCCTCGAAGGAAGAGACATAGTCGGATACAGAAGACTTTCCCTGCTTGAGATCAAGAAAGCGGCGAGCAAGGGAGTTCTTCTCTGACTCTGGGATGAATTTGAGCTCAAATCTCTCACGAAACTGAGCCCAAGTAAGTGTGGTCTCATCGATCTCGGCAATAAGAAGTTCGTACCAATCCAGGGCATGACTCTGAAGCTGACTGGAAGCAATAAGAACACGGTCATGATCCGGGATATCCATACGAGTGAAAATGCGCTCGCATATCCGAATCCAAGCCTAGACCTCTAAGACATTCTCGGAGCCACTGAACGGCTTCCCTCCGAGATGGGTAAAATCACTGCAGAGACGCGCAAAAGCAGACTTGCGCGGAGCATCAGCAACTGGGGCTGGAGACTGAGAATGAGACTGGGAATTCCAAACCAGCTCCATGATCTGGTCGGTGGTCATGAACACGCCCTCTGGATGAGTGTTGCTGGACTGCCCAGCAGCACTGGTCTGACGTGTGGTTCTCCCTCTTCCCCTTCCAGACATACTGAAAGTCAAACGGGAATTAGAGTTAGATATGATTCAATGATAGATAATTAATTAAGGAATACTACGAAATATAACGGATTCCTAAACATATTCCTAACTTATCTATCAATAAACATAAGGAAGGGATTTGATTTAATTCAGATCTAATGAAAATGTATTATACTAAGTGTATATGTTCTGTGTTTATTATGCTTATTCCTGAAACTAGGCTCTGATACCAAGCCGTAACGCCCTACTCTGAGACCCACTGTAAGAAAGAGTATTACGGGAGTAATACTGTCTGTTAAAGCGGAGAATAGAGTATAGTGGAAGCGACCATTTGTAATCAAGCTATAACTATCTACTGAATACGTCGAAAGGATGGTATCTATATATTTTTCCAAGTGGTTCGACATATTCGGTAAATACTTATAACGAAATTACAAATGGCTAAAGATCTATCAGGACAAAGCATAATAATAAATGATAAAACATCACAGAACAGAATCACATAACAGATATAAAATCCCAGAACAATACATCGTCAATACAGATCCAAATACTATAAGTGGGTACAAAGCCACTGCCCACACATGTGGGTCAAAAATATGTACATATCAAAGTCTGAATAATAACATAGTAGCGGAATAGTGGACAAATAAAAGCGCTATCTATCAGCATAGCAGATAATGTCCAAGCGAAGCACAGAAGCTAAGTCCAGAGACCTAACCTGAAACAACTCGGTCTGACCCGAGCGAAAACACTCGGGTCAGGCTAGCTAAACAATCAGTAATAACTGAGATATATAATAATGCGGTACATAAATAAAACAGTACTTTTCCTAAGAGAAGAGTATTTTGGACCACATGAATATAATGACGGTCCCTAATCATCAATCAACAGTAAAAATCTCCAAAGAGAATATCAGCACCAAAGTGATGAATAAATAAAATCGCCTCATATCATCGGCGTAGCCAAAGCTATATAAAGTTGCCCATAGGCAATAATCCCAAGAGTGACCAGAGTCTGTAATCAATGCCCAAGCAAAGATCGATGCTCCAAAGAGCAATGGGGATATACTGAAAAGTCAATGAAATCAAACACTGAAAAGCAGTGTCCAGAGACACTATGAATCCACAAGCTAATCGCACTTACATCGTATGGTTCCATAGAACCAACACCGAATGGCGGTACTCGAATGGATATAAAAATCATTAGATAATACAAGTATAGCACGTGCACCGACCGGAGTCGTTATTGCCAAGTACTGTAGAGTTGTGATCGATCACTCGCATAGATGCAGAACGCGCGAGACGGCAAGATCCTTCCCAGAAGGATAAAGGCCCAGAGGCACATGCCGAAAATAAACTGCTCCAAAGAGCAGGTGTCCAGAGACGGTTGCCCAGAGGCGTGGTGACCCAGAGGTCCAGTACTGGCCGCCCAGAGGATAATGTGTCACAAACTTCTTGGAGAGGAACCCGTAAAGTGTTAACAATGAGTCCCATACCCCACATTCGCACTAAACGGTTTCCTAACCAATAGCAAGCTCACACTCCAAACAACAAAAAGTCCACCTCATATCATCGGTAAACTAGAACCAAAGGTCAAAACGATCAATCAAATAGGTCGGGGATTAACTGGAAAGAAAATACACACGGTTCCATAGACCGGAGATTTCCTAACCGTTTAAGCACCTTTCTACTTCGCACGACGTGCTAAAAAGTGAGTGTGAGATTTTTATTATAGAAAATAATGGTTCGAAACGGATTTATAATTGATTTTGAGAACACTTTAAAACGGCTTTTGAAAACTCTCCTATTATGGAGTAAATAGTTTACTAATTAAAAATAATATTATATAATAATTTCGAAAGCCATTTCGGAGTGAAAAATCCTTTTAAAACCTTTTTATAAGGCCCGTGTATGAAATCCAGAGACAAATCTCAAAGAAATCGATAAAACCAGAAAATCACTGAAAATATTCCAAGTGTTGGAAAATGGTCCAAAACTGACGCGAACCCAAGTTCGGAAAATTATTCGGACCAGCAAACTGAATCCGAATGGCATGAAAATTTTTAGAAACGTAGTGCGACATTCCTACTTCAGAAATCAAAAGGAATTACTCTATTCTGACTTGAAACGAAGAAACGGCGTCGTCTCAAAGTCGGACAAAAATCACAAAACTCTACTGTGTCAAAACAGTGCAAAGGTCCCACTTCGACGACATGGTCGAAGGGTCACATGAACTCAGATCTTGATAAAATTTTGCAGGAGCGTAGAAAAGTACTCCTAAATTGATATGCAATAAGAATCGTTCGGTTCCGATTTAAAACGAAGAAATGACAATGTTTCAAAGTTGGTCCGACGATAATTGAAAATGATCACTATTGTAAAACAATTTCTGGGTGCTACTTCGGCAATAGAAACAAAGTATCTAGTGCACCCAGATCTAAACCAAACTTTGCATGGTTGAAGATATCGATCTCATATTTTTAACGAGACCAAAAACAATGAAATCCGACAAAGGATGAGCCCGGTATGGCGTCGCAAAGTCGGGGTTCTGCGCTGAAAACAACGGGAGCAAAGAGACTTAAGGCCTGTAGCTATGCACTAACAGACCACAATTTTGGCATAGTAAACTTCCAATTCTGACAAGATGAATAAAATAAAAGTTGTAGCTTGGTTTTTAAGCTTTCCGGAATGACCAAGATCGTCAAATTCCGATCGGGGATGAAAATTCTATGACTAAAACAATTCTCAGATCTAAATTCTATATCACTGTCGTTGTGCTCTCGGGACAGTGGTAAGAATGCACAGTTTTGACAAAATTAACTTCAAAATTTCATGAAACTCAAAACATGAAACTTTTAGCCTTAAATCTATGCTTTTCAGAACATCCAAAATTATTAGATTTGGATAAGAAACGAGTAACTTATGGCCAAATCAATTTCAAGTTTTTTATTTTCTCAACCCTGTAGTTTGTTGACAGGTTAGCGACAAACAAACGTGATTTCGACCATTCAAACCTCAAAACTAGGCAAAGTACAAAACATAAAAGTTATAGGCTATAGAATAAGCTTTCCAAAACATCAAGAAAATCTTAATTCCGATTTAAGATGAATGAGATATGCCTAATTTACTAACAGCAATAAACTAATTATAATTTCAGCTAGCATATACTACAAGTACCTTATGTGCACACCCCAAAATGAAAGCAAAGATGATCAAAGAGCTATGATTCACATGTTACATAATAAAACATGTGTTACTAACTGATTACCGAAATCAAAAGATGATTAAACACATATTAGAAGAGGTTTTTAGCAATATACCTCTCTAGAAAGCAACAAAGACCACTATAGTATCAACCCAAGTTAGCAAAAAATGATTAGGAGGCTATAAGATCAAAAAAACACATAAAACATGTGTTACCAAATAAATTTCAGAAATTTGAAAGATATAAAAACTGATTTGAGGTGGGTATTTGCATTACCTTTGCATAGAATGACTTGCATAAGCTAAAACTAGAAGGAGATGAAGATAAAGGCCATTTTTGTTAAGAAGCTTTAGGAAATGATTAGGGTTTTGATTAGGGATGAATGAATGAGGTTAGGAGAGTTTGAGATAATTTATAGAGGATGTTTAAGGTGGGTTATTGGGCTAGGTTTAATAACCCAATAAGAAGAGAGTTATTTACATGTTTCCAAAAATTAGTCTAAGTGTTCATATATGTTTATAAAACTCATTTTTCTTATCCAAACCCGTTTTAAGATCTCTCCTAAAATATTTAACTTTCCAAAAATAACATTTTATCCTCATTTTAAAATCGCATATTTCCCATTTAATTAAAATTGCCTTTTTCAAATAAATTTTGTTATTCCAAATCCATTTATGCTTCATTAAAATAAATAAAAATCCTAACCTTTATTTATTAATTGGTAATGCAAATCCCGGGTTGTTACAGTATTGTAGCGGTTTCATGAACCAATATTTATTTTACTTTCCACTGTGAGTTATTCTGATATTCTATGTCTATGATTGGTTTTATTTACTCCAAATTTTATTACAATCTGTTATTTTGCATTATTCAAGTCTGACATGTGTGGATTATTGTCGATTTGAATGGTCCAAAATAGTGGGTCGTTACATTGTTGTTCTTCCCTGGAGTTATCTAGAGGTCAACTTCTACCTCACTACATCATCTAACTCCAAGTCATCGAAAATCCTCTTGCAAGTAGCAATCCAATCTTGCCTTTCAATAACCGACTCCGTTACAAGGAATGGTCTACCTTCTAGACTCACGTAGTCTTTATACAGCTCGATAAAGTTGACTCCAACAATTTACACTCGAGCACCACTCCAACAATTCCAAAAAATGATTTGCACCCACTCCTCAACTCCGAAGATGCAGTCAATAGCAGTATTTCTCGTATGCCGAATCCTATTCTATGATAAGGATGATAGGTCTCTCATGAAGAAAACTGCATCAATAGTGCTCGCGTATGCAATACAACTAATATACTATATATACTACCATATAGTTTTGACAACCAAAATATATAACAAATACGAGCTCTCTCTACACACACACACTCTTGATCTATTCTAAGACGATAACTCCTACCCTATCTCTACTAGATTGCGGTATCAACTCTAGTTAATCACGTAACCTTTGATACAAATGTAGTAACCGCCCTACACCTTCGATACTGGACAGTTGTCAAGGGAAAGAAAAGAAGTAAGGAAGAGAGATGGAAGAGAAGAAAAGAGATAGAAACATCAATCACTCACATAACCTGTCGTATATCTCACAGCGCATCGAATAAAATATAATAGTCATCAAGTTATAAAACATGAGAGATAGTAATAACTACATGAACCACAAAATCAGAGTACACATGCTCATACAAGTTACAAAACAGTAATAGAGTTTATACAATTGATAAATAAACTCAACTGATAAACTATCTCTATTAATAGTAAGTCAAACACTATCAAGGCTCCACATTGTCATACAGTGGAATATGCAATAACAAACTCAAATATAAGTATGAGTAAACATCACCTCCTGCTAGTCCATCTCCAGAACTCCATATGTCGTCCACACCTCCTCTCTAGTCTACTCATTTAAGAGTACCCGAGATAATGAGAAGCAAAGCATGCCACCTCGGGTCAGACAACACTCTGGTGCGAGCGATAACAATATCAAAATGCTATAAATGTCGATAGTATAACAGAGGGTATATGAATCATACCTGACATGTCCCTACAACTAAAGAGTCACTACATAACATTAATAATATGCTGCTCTACAACATCGTAAAAGGGTACTCCATACTAAGTAAACTGTTGAGGTGCCTAGGTATCCCTCTCCACAATATCTACATCATGTGACATCCCTAGAGTGATAGGTCGTTAGTGAAGCAACCATAACAAACATAGCATCCATCCAATAATACTAACTATCACATAGTGTACTCTGGATATATGATAACTCTTATGGACTCCTAACTGCCAGGGACTAATGGAAAATTCCTAGTTTTCAGTTGTACTCTCATATCTCTTAGCCCAAAGCTAGATCCGTGTATCATAGCCCCAAGTTATACACTAGACCTAATGCCACTGGTCCAGGGTATGCAGATCCACTAAATTATCCATGGGGGTCCTCACTCATAATACCCTTGCTTCAAGTATAACAGAAACCACTCCAAGTATCAATGATTCCTTAGCACATGCTTATCCATCCGAGCCCTTCTTTTGCTTAATTTGGATTTGAGCCCTTCCTTTGCTTAATCTAATTTCCATTATTCACAAGGAACCCTTCCATGTTCCTCCATTCTACGGCTCTCTCCAATATCAAGCTGCTATCTTCGGTATCTACTCTCTACACAAGTCAAAAACCGAAGATACAAAGCTTTTATCATGTTGTTAGAACGCCATCAAACCAAAAGCGAACGTGCCAACACCTCCAACATGACTTATAAAGTCCTGAAACGATCATCCTCGGAACCGAACTCTATGCACTATCGAGTAACCATCCGAAGTACCAAACTATCATGTCAAAGAGTCACATCATCGCCTTACCATTGAAATTGCTTGTCATAGAGCAATAACATCAAGACCCAGAGTCAGTCACACGAACCCACCATCATATATGCTCCTTGAAGCCTCCTCACTATCCATGTCAAAGATCGACCAAATTGCCAACCATCAATAGTGATGGGCACTGACCACTCTACAGTAGTCAATACCAACCACTTTGTTCGTATACTTAGCTAAAATGGATAAGCACAAACCAAATGGAAATGTCCGTCGTTCATTCTGAAGTCCAAAGCCCGTCCAAATCCATCATTTATCATCTTCAGTCAGTCGGCATGTATCCTAACACTAATCTATAACTTATCTTGTTCATTGGGTTTTCGATCAACGTATATGTGTAGAATATTGCCTAACGCTCAAATGTCGATAAATCAGCGTTTTCAACCAAAAACAAGCAAACAAGCATACATGAAACTAATAAAAATACACACATCCAATATAGTATACACACAACATGTATAATGCATCTGTATCAACTGATGGGGGAATTCATATCAAAAATATCCCAAATCTAATAATTCCCTAACACGGCATGTCAATGGGAAAATGTGATATCCAATATAACACCATTAAGTAGGTGTTTAAGTATATTAAAATCACATTTTAAAGTTAGAAACCATTTCAAAACATCATTTTAATACTATACTAATAATCATAATATGGTGAGAGACAATAACACTTACCTCAACAAAAGCTATCCAAACTAATGCCAAGGCATAGAGTTCTCCATCATGAGCGCAGCGTAGGAAACTGCATCCAAAACAGACCTCGTATGCAAAAGATATGAATTAAATACGAATCGACACTAAATAATATAATTAATTCACTAATTATAAATATTAATTATTTAGTTACCTCCCTATTACTTAATCCTTCTTCCTCCATCTCTTGTACTTGCATGAATAAAAAAATCATCACACCGTGCACCTACTCGCTATGATACGGAGCTACGCTCCTCGAAATCAAGCGTCGTTTGCGCCATCGCGCTTCTCTTCAAATGCTTGATCTCCCAACACCAAAATCTAAGACTCCGACCTCTCTAATAAAAAAGCATCACCCCTCTCCTCTCTCAACCAAACACAGGTCATAAATTACCATGGATCGCTGGAGATGCCGCAACTTCAAGGAGAGGTGCTCCTTGATATAAGCAAAGCCACGATAGTGACGACCCACCTTTTTAGACGATTTAAGTTGACAATAAACCACACATGTCTAACTCAAACCATTCAAAAGGGCAGATTATCAATGGGGTTTAGTATGAAAATAAGAGAAAAGAAAGAAATCAAAACACAGAATCTCGCAGCGGAATGATAAAATATAATAATCCAATAAACAGTTCATGAAACTGTTTTACAATATACATTTGATTTCAATTTCATAATATAATCAGAGTATAATCAGCAAACATACCAAAATAATGCAATAGAGTAATAATAGTAAATACGGTCAAGCAAACTCCATCTTCATCTTCAAGGAATAATGTCTTCTAACACTGAAATACTCGGGCTAACCCGAGCATAATGAAAATACAAAACACTCAAGTTAGAACTAAAGGTTCTTATGTAAGTTAAATCAATAACAAGTAAAAATGAGTGTAATAGCTTCAGAGATGTTTACAGGATTTTCCATCTCCTATCTAGTGTACAACGTGGTGCAATAACTTAAGAGATGTTATGTGATTTTCAATCTCTTAAGGATCTGTCAAACTATCAATATATAGTAAGATACCATATATATGTAATGTCTATCAGTAAAGTAAAGCATTAAAATAGAGTTAAGACTTTACATTGATCCTCCTTAACACATTTTTAAGCATTGTCTTATCAGTTTGCCTTAGTAGCATCACCAGTAACGTCGGTAGCCAGGGAGGCACCGTGATAAGATAACACTAAAACAAGGTCGTAGTGGTCGCGTATAAGGATAAAAGTATGACAAGGAACGTGAGGCAATGCCCAAGGTAGGATACTACCAATTCGAGTCGCTTGACTGGTAGTAACCCCTAATGGCCCATCGCGAACATCCATCCCATAATCAAATCAAGGTGCACCGATCAAGTCAAAATCAATAAAGTAATATGAAGAATAGATGTCGCTAGAGGTAGCTAGCCTCAATGGTCAGGACAAGTCGTCCTGTTTTAGTCATTTCCAATTGGCACAATTGTCGTGGTCTATCCATCATCGTTATCTTTCTTCAATTCCAGCTACGTACACCGACTATAACCACTTCATTTTGGAGTCTCCTCCATATACATAGTTGTTAAAGTGGTTCCAATATTGACAGAGAGTATGCCAAAGAGGCCTCGGTCTCTTTAACAACCAAACGTCGTTTTACACACCGGTTGGTTCTTTTACATTTCGAAAACGATTCATATTTGATATCAAAAATCATATTCACTTCAAAATATTCTTCATTTCAAAATCATCATATTTACTTCATATGTCATTTTCACTTGAAAATATCATTTCAAATTCCAACTTAGGTTATAACCTCATTTAACCACATTCACATTTAAATTAACGATTTAAATATAAACATTCAAACTTAGTATAGTTTGAATTTTTAGAAAATAGTTTGAATAGTTTTAAATAGTTTAGAGATTTAAAACTATTTGATATAAAATGGTTGAGTATTGAAAATGGTTTATATAGTAAAATTGTTTGGAAAATCAAAATAATTTGAATATTTTAAAAAGATAGATTCTAAACAGTTTGTATTAAAATAATTTATTTTGAAAATAGTATCAAACCAAACTGTTTCTTTCCATTTCAACAAACCTGGGCCCAGGTCCAAATTTCAAATCAAACAAACTCAATTTCCAATCTTTCAATTCAATTGACTCAATTTTGATTTAGTTTCAAATCAACTTAATTCCGATTTCAATTCAAATTAACTTCAATTTTCGAAATGTTCATTTTTAACTTCAAATTCGATTCAACGATTAAATTCAGTGATTTAAATTTCAATTCAATTCTTATTTTAAACCATTTCAATTCATAGCGATTTCAAGTCCAATTTCAATTTACCGCTTTAAATCACTTAAATCAAATTAAACCTCATTGTTCAATTTAAGGTTCAAATCTTTAAAAAAATTCAATTTTCAAAATTAAAGTCATATATCGATTATAACTTCACGTTTAAATTTTAATTCTTTAAAATAATTTCTTTTAACTAATTTTCGATTTCAACATTTCAAAGCTTGAATTAGAAATAATTTAATTCTTACAAATCCACAATTTATTTCCTTTAATACAAAATCATTTAACCAAAACCCAAATTCAAGATTTAAAACCATTTAATTTAACCAATCCGGTGTCCGTATATAATTTTATATCCTATGGCCAAGTGAATAGTTATTTCAAATTAAATTACATGGATGGATATATATAATTTCAACCCATAATTAAATGACATAGGTATATATCATTTCAACATATTTCTTAGTTCATTCGAAATAATTCAAATGACAATTATTAGGATGTCAAATAATAAATAGAGTAATAACAGGGATATATCAAGATAAATAACAACCATATATACAACATATCAATCAATAGGCATCCAATTTCAATCAACATCCAAATCAACCAATATATTACAACAGTTACTAATTATCAATTGTCAGTGTTTAGCTAGATATTAAATTCAATATTAGTTTAAACATCATTTTAATTCAATATAAAATTCAAATTAATTTAAATGTCAATTTAAACTACCAAATAACAATCAATAAAATTTTATCACTTCATAATTTCAATTTAACTAACATAGAAATTTTAGTATTGCGTGAGTGTGTTAAATCACTCACCTTTGATTTAAAGCCCATTAAAAATCCAATAAAAGCCCAAAATTTCAATAGTCTCCAAATTCAACCAAACTAGTATCACATTGTCTGGAATTTCAATATGAATCCAACGGAAGAAACCGCGCGTCAATCGGAGTTCGTATGCAAAAGTTATTCACGTTAGAACATATAAATTTGAGACTAATAAGTTGACCATATTAAAATATTAAATAAACTAACTTACATGCACTATTCTTGCACGAACTCCTCCAGCATGCAATTATATTTGCAACAAAGCAGAGCTCCAGAACCCATAGCATCTCTAGTGACCGCGCCTTTAACCGTCGACCGCACAGACTATGAGCCACTACGACAAGATCCGAGACCACCACGACGACCATCATGCCACCAGCAACCCACGCCTCCATCCCCAGGTCGCTTCGCCACCCAGGTCAAAGCCACCACTGTGATTAAATACGGCCAATGATCATCGATTTATGGTGAAATCGAGCATGCTTGCGATGATCTAATCGGATGGATAAACCCCACTAATCGTCCTCTACCACGCAGCACTTGATTGGATTAAGATCCACCGTCGATTTGCAAAACCCTGCAACAGACGGCATAGAAATATCGCCAATTTCTGGACAAACGGAGCCTCCAATCGAAAAACGAATTGCAAATGCTGATTCCATTCATCAAGAGTTTCGCGATGACATATAATATGATAGGGTTTGAGCAGATTGAATATTTTGATTTGATTTGAAATCAGTAATTAGGGTTTTGGCTAATCTCCATTGCGAAGGAGCAGATAAGAACTAAAATTTTATGTACAGAAAATAGAATAGAAGGCTGCTAGGGTTTATAATAACATATATATAGACAAAGATTGAATAGGAATGTCATTCCCAAAACGAAAGTAGGTCATCATATATGTCAAAATATAGGTTTTCAATATTTTTAAACTCAATGAAACTAATTTAGAACCCTAATTCTATTGTATATAGAAGTTAGCTTTAAAAAAACAAATTAAGTTTATTTTTGCGCATTAATTAACCGAATTATTATTAAATTAATTTAATCACTTTTAAATTCTAAATTAAAAGTTTTCTAACATCATCCTTGATTAAATAGGAATTAATAATCATTTAAAACTTAAATTTTCCATGTTAAATCCAATATTTAAATATTAAATTAATTTCAACATTTAATTACAACAGTAATTAAATCCATTTATTATATTTTAAATTTCAAAACAAATGCTTTTATTTTGATTTAAATTCTTATTATTAAATCAACAAATACCTTATGATTTTATTAAACATAAGTTTCCATTTTATTACACTCATTACTCCCCACTTAACGTCTTTTCTTATATTAACTGCAATATTTAATTACACTAATTTCATTGATTTCCAAATTAATTTCAAATGGATTTAATAATAAAATGATAAATAAAACAATTGTTATACATTAATAATTCATATCTATTAACTTTTTGTTTACAAACAGGGATTATAAATTTACGCACAAAATAATTGATTTCATATACTATATTAAAACCAATTTCAATAAAATAACATATAATTTCACCATTAATACATCATTTATTTTATTCCTTACTAACCCTTATTATTACAATTGATTGAAATTACATTAAAACAGCTGTCAATTACATTCAATCAATATTATTAAATTATATTATAATACGTGTTACCACCTTCCATTTCATTAAAATTAGTTGTTTTAAGATTTTACCTTAAGGTCAAAATTTGTAATATGATAAAATTCAAGTTACTAAATCATAAATTTTAATTTCTAACAATATCAAATTCCAAAGTCTTATATAATTTAATATTTTTAATTACCAAAAATACGGGTCGTTACAATGATAATCTCCAATGTTTTCTCCATTTTTTTTGAAATGAAACCTTAGTTCAGTACCCAAATTGTAACGACCCCACCGCGATGCTCAGATTAGCAAAGAACATTACAAGTAATGTCCTCTGCTAATCCAAATAATACAGCTTATTAAGGGCGATTTAATGTGAATATATCTTTATACTAATACTAACACGTTATTTATACCTTTTCACTTAATATCTGAACTGAATTTGACGTGTACAATATTAATACAAAGTAATAGATACATCGATTTCTCAAAATCAAAACCATATATCATATAAATAACAGTCACAGATCACAGCGGAATAAATCTCAACTTATACATATACAAATTATTTAGTTTACAAAATGAAATACTAAACCCGACTGTTATACAAATTTTTACAATTCTCTAATCTCAATTGTACATCTTATATACAAGGTCCAAATTCCTAAATGGGATAAACTAAAAGTCCAAATGTTTATCTCCTTGCTAGCACAACCATTCAAAGGTCAATCTGTCCTATAACCTGAAAAGTCTCGGCCTGACCCAAGTAAAATAACACCTGGGTTAGACTATCTCAAAATATCTAATAGGGTGAGAATAAGATATAGCACAAGAACAAACAACATATAAGTAAATACAGATGTTCAGGACTGAATTCACAGAACAAAACACAGTATCTCTAAGCACGCAAATATCAGTGATTAACTCAGTACAGGGTTATAAGTTTTTGTCACAAACACGAACTAGTCACTAAACACAAAATAACAGAATTAACTTAACATCCACCATAAGACACAAGAACATATATTTATTTCACGAACACACGACACAAGAATATATGTTTATTTCAAAAACACAAGAATATATATACTTCTTTCACGAACACAGAACAGTCATAGAATTCAAATATCCAGAATCCAAGTGTAACGACCCGATATTTTCAACCATTCGCATCCATTATAAGTGTATAGGTAGACACTCATGCCGGAGTTGAATTGCTCAAAATACCGCATTGTAAATAAAATTTGGCAAATCTCAGAATATGCAGTAAATAAATATAATCATAGAACACAGACACAGAGTAAAATAATGCAGCGGAAGTAAAAGAAATAGTAGTTCATGAAGCTACTATATAAATATACCAGAGTTAAACAAGATACAACAGAAGAAATAAAGTACAACAGAAGTTTAAATATGATAACCAAGTACAAGCTGAATAGAACAACCGAACTGAAATAGATAGGACAAGACAAGCAGATCATCTCCAGCGATTTAAATCTCCAAGAGTGTGGAAATCCAAATCTGTGAATAACTCAGGCTGACCCGAGCGTAAAGTAAAACACAAAACACTCGAGTCAAGACAATATATACTTATATAATGTAAACCAACTCAAGTGAACTGTAATAAAGGTACAAGTAACTTAGAAGATGCTTGGGACCGCCCATTCTTTAAGGATCCGTTAAACTATCTACTATGTAGTAATATACGCTATATACAGTAGTGTCTAATTAGTAAAGTATAATCATATAGAAAATAGCGTTAAGGGGATGGAGAACCTTAACGCGGTCGGATCTTAAAATCATAATCGTAGTGGGTTCGATATGGTAGGTGACACGGCACACAAGACAATGCCAGGGTAGATATACCAATTACGCACACGGACTGATGGATACGCATAGCAGCCACTACCGTTCCACCTCGAACAACACTCCCAAATCAAGGGTGGCCACCAAAAATCATAAAGTAATAGAATGGTATCGAAGAAGTGTGTCCGATACGAGGTGCTACCTCACTGGCCTGAGATCGCTCCTGTTTTAGTCACCTTATGCCAACTCACGGGAGTTGGGTCCACGTATATACCTTAGGATCGTCGCCACCATCCTACTTCATTCTGGAAACTCCACCGCGTACACAGTTGTCAAAGTGGTTTTCGGTATCGACAGAGAGTTTGTCCATATCTGATCCCGGTCTCTTTAACAACCAATCGTTATTATAACCCGTGGTTATAATTTAAAAACGGTTTATACTTAAAAATAGAATATCATTTCAAATCCAAATCTTTATCAAAATAAAGATTAAATCAATTTCAAACCATTTCAATATATTTAAAATATCATATCATTTTAAAACTTCATTTCAAATCATTTAATATATCAAAATATCATATCATTTCAAAACATCATTTCAAATCATTTTAATATAATAAAATATCCTATCAGTTCTGTAACGTCCCAGATTTTCGCGCTCGAAAATCGACATCCATACTTTACATCGTACTCGAATGCCGTAGATTCGACCGTTCAAATCCGAGTCGCCGGAGCTTATAACAACAATTAAGTAAATAACACAACGGAATAATTAAATAATACATTGATATACAATATCTGATACAACAGAGTGATACAATGAATATCAATATACATCAGAGATATGATACAAGAAATAGCAGCAGAAAAGAAAACGATAACATCAGCAGCGGATAATCTCCATCTTCAAAGCACCAAACCAGAAATAGCTCGAACTCCCAATAACGATACACAAAGATAAGAAAGTGCAGTCCATATCCAAAGACTGAACTAGCTCCAGAAAATCTACTAATCCTGACTATCTGAAAAACCAAACTCTAGACTGCTCGTGTAGAAACATTTTGAGCATCCAGAGTTTAGGAAAGAAACAATAAACTCCGGATCAGTCATGGGACTGGTGTGAGCAACAAAAACAGTTTTTCTTTAAAAACAAATAGCAAAGAATTTTAAAGTCAATTCGCAATGCTTTTAGAAAATGAAACTACCATAAGACCTCCCGCCACACACACAATGCAAACGCAGAATTGGAGGAGATTTCTTCTTATGATAGTCAAAGATGCTTACTACGCAAAATCAAATTTTTTTTTTTGATATTATTATTAGTGCATAGTGTAGAAAACATTTCGAAAGTATAATATAAATCTTAGCCAGCATAGGCATTTCGCACTTATGCCTACTATAGCTACCATCCAAACAGTGGGGCGCCACCATAAGTAGATGGAAGGTTCTACAACTAATACCGTACAAAGTTCCTATTGGAAGATGGATTTCCAACAAATGGTCAGGCTAAGGAACTTCATATGCCACGAAGGAACGCCTCTGGAATGACGTCCTGAGAACCTAACCGGATCTCTGCCAACACAAGGCCGGGTTACCTCTGCAAAAATAGGTAACTACTGACACACGTATGCCATCCCCCGATCGTAACTGATCTTCCCGAGGATCCTCGATTCCAACAACCACATAATAAGCAGTATCAACATAGGTTAAGTATATGGGCTCCATACCATGATACCACCTCTATCCAGAAGGAATGACATACACTAAGGGGCGCTACTCCCTAGAACCTTGCTGCATCCTTCCTGTTTTGACCATTTCCGGGGTGTGAGGTCCGACGAAGTCTCGTCCACAAAGCTACGCTTTGTCACAAAGCCATGCTTTGGGTCAAACAAATGATCAAAGAAATGATCACAAAGATATAAGATCAAACGAATGATCATATCACAAATGATCAAACAATGATCATTTCACAGCAACACTCAGCATGCCACATTACCAAATTGGGAATATATCGCTGATAAATTTCAACTACATAACCTCTGAGCTCGTACGTCTCAGAGAAGGGTGTTAAGCTAAGAGAATAAATTCTCCGCCGCCAACAGAAATGTATTTGAAAGAAATCGGCTTTATATCTCAAAGTGTAATGTCAGACATACAATCCATACAAGTCTGTTCCGGGTTCGAACAGAACCGAAGGCACTTCTCACGAAGCCCATGCAAATCCGGATAATTTCCAAACACGTCCGGACTTCCCGTCACTAAGGGTGATAAAACCTCTATATCGGGGATCAGCCGATGCAGAGTAACTCGACGGTAATCCTTCCGTTTTCAAAAATATCCGGTCTTCAACGCCGGTCATCAAATGCGATCCATATACGACGTATCACATATTCGGAATGGGTTATACGACCCAAAGGTCCTTTCCCGGCTAACCCGAATAGTGAGCGCAATTAAAAATCATATGGATATGGGATTTCAATTAAGTCACAGCTTAAAACCCAAAACTTTTCTTTTCAAATGGTTTAAACAAATTACCATTTACATCTTTTTAAACAAAAAGATTCATTTTAACAACCCTCAACGGTTTAAACAATTTTCACACTTTAATCTTTTAAACAAAAGATTCATTCACAGATTTTCCAAATTAATTCCCATTTCAATTTGATTAACTCGTTAAATCTTTAAAACAAAGATTTAACTTATAGCTTTCAAACAATTCCATTTCAAATAGTTTAAACAAATCATCATTTTAAATCTGTTAAAAATAAACAGATTTAATTCATAGCTTTCAAAAAGAAGAATTCATTCATAACTTGGAAAACCATTTTTCAATTCAATCTTGAAATTCCTTTAACTAAATTGGAATTTCATTTCTTATATGAAAGCTTTTATCATTTAAAAACAAACAGTTTCATTTCAGAAAATCTGATTGATTCATACGAGTGAAAATCCTTGGGTTAAATCCAAATTCTCCAAAATTATACTTTAAATGGTTTAACTTCATATAAACACATTTATATCATCTTTAATCCCTAGTTTCAAATCATAGGATTCAATTCCAAACTTGAATTAAAATTTAAATCAAATTATTTAAATTTTCAAAACTCGATTAAGTTATTCAAAATAACTTTTATCTTTGAAATTCCATTTCAAAAGACTTTTACTTTAAACCCGAATTTCTAATTTTCAAAATCAATTGAAATTAAAATTTCAATTTCAAAAACATCAAATTTAAATTATCTGTGACTTAACCGATTTCCACGTGAAATCCATATTTGTGTGTGTATGGTGTAGTCCAGGGGTTTAACACAATAGTGCAACACAATGAATCATCACATATCAAAATACAGAAATATAGTTGATAAGCGATATAACTATTACGCTCATCTTAATTCACAGATCACAGATATATATCACAGATATGTAAATTACAAATCACAACATAAATTAGGATGTATCACAAAGCATCACAATCAGGGATATCAAACAATTCAAACCATCCAATAGAATCCAAATATTCATAAGTAGATCAATCAATATCTAATTTATTCAAATTGGATTAATTACTTATGAACTACTAATCCTGGTTAATTAACATCGATAAATTACAAATTATTTTGATTAATGATTCTTTAATCATTTATTAATTAACCATTAATAATAAATTAATTAACCTTTAATTATTATTTCATCAACTTTTAATTATTAAATAATTGCCTTGATTATTTAATTCATCATTTAATTTATTAACTTTAATTTATTAATTATTAATTAATTAATAAACATCCTTTAATTTCTTTCATAAGTTAATTAACCTTTAATTAATTGTTCTTAATTTGATTATCTTAATTAATGAACCACATTAATTTATTATTCAATCATCCTAGTTAATAACCTTCATTAATTATTTACACTTCTTAAATTACTTTTCTAAAGTAATTAATTAAGATTTATTATTAACTACACTTAAATTTCATCTTTAATACTCATTAATTAATCCTCAGTTATTTAGTTAACTAAGTATTCAATATAACTTAATTTATTCTTACTTACTTAATTAATAATCATAAATTAAAATTCAACTCTTATTTAATTAATGATTCTTAATCATCCATTTATTACCAATTTATTTTCTTAAACCTTAATTAACCAATTTAACCTTTAATTACTAAATTAATTAATCCAATCATTAATTAATCAAAAATAGTTAATTATTCATTTACTTAATATTTTCAAATCCTTAAGTTTCATTTATTTAAGGATAAAATATTTCTTATAAATGATCAAGTTTTCATTTCACCTTATATTCAAGATAAATCCAAATTTACCTGAACAAAATTTAACACACTCTAAAATCTATTTTAAACATTAAAAAGTTGTCAACACATTTAATTTTTATAAAGCTTATATTTATTTAAAACTATGGAGACAAAAATAATTTGAATCCATCTTTAAAATTTGGTTATAAATTTGTTTTTACATCCCAGTTTTTAAATTTTAAACTTTAAAAACTGCCAGGCTTTTAAAACTGGCATCACCATCATGACCCGAGGCTACCCAAACATGCTTCGAGTCGAACAAAGAAAACTTCGGGCCTCTTCTTCAATTACTCGAGAACTCGCGTGCCAATTCCCTGCCACAACCCAAATCCTCAGTGCTACACAAATGCACGGTGCACGTGCACACCGTTGATGATTGTCTCTGATCATCATTGCGACGCCGAGCAAGTCGACCTCGCCGCCCCTACCCACTCCAGATCGACGACATCACTACAACTCCTTGCAAACGAAATCGAGTTAGAGTTGCTCAAATCAAAGCCTGGAAACATTAAAAACGACATCGCCACGAAACCTGGCAACACCCCGCGCTCCACGCTCCGACCACCAGAGGCCACCCAACTCCGGCCATAGCCTCGTCCATCTCCCCTCTACCCAATCTCAAACGCACGCGACACTCGATCCAGCCATGAGTTCGAACGAGACGAAAAACATCACAACTATCAGAAACAAGGTTTACGAAAGAGAAACCATCGCCATCGCCTCCACGTCGATCTTCCGACCATTTCACCATTTTTCCCAAACTCCCCCATCACTCCTCTACCCCTCGACCAAATTACATTGTCTCTAGTCGACGAGATAACCCACGGCAGCTCGGAAAGGCGAAAATGGACGAACTAAAACTGCTCTCTAACCCAAACTCTAAAAATATTAATTCTTGTTTTAAAAATCCTATTTTGGTATATAGTTTCACCTGATACGACTGAATTCTTAAAGCAAGAATTTTGTTTTTACACATATTTAAAGTTGTACAGGCTTTCTTGGTTCTACAGAGACACATATCTGTTGGTTCAACTTATTTTAAATTTTAACATCTAGATTATAGTTAAACAAACAATTATTGTTTATATCTTACATTCAAATAATTGTTAGATCAAGAGAAAAGGGTTTGTTTCCAGATCTACTTAGAATAAAGGAGCAACATGCAACCGAAAATCATAGAGCAGATATAGATATGCACAGCCATATGTACATATATAAGATACATGTCATCACATAGAAAAACATGCCATATTAACCTAAGTTATAAGTTTAAAATAAAAAGTTACTCACAAATTTGCAGAGGAGAACAGAGCATCATCTTATGTTAAACAGCCTGCTACTTGAACTTGTTTTGAATTTGCTAACTGAACTGTCTGTTGTTTTGGGTTGCTTGCCTGAGAATGTTTGCTTAGATTTTGAAATGGAGTTTTTACCTTAGTTTTTACTTAGCTCGAATGAAAAAAAATGAAAACCGGTATGAGAAAAAGTAGCTTATAGGCTGATATATACTACAAACTACAGGGTATATTATTTCTTATGCACCATAGTGTACAAAATGTACAAATTTTCAGAGATTGATTTCTATATTTTGGTGGTCGAGATTGTATACTAATGTACTAGAGGAGATATTGTCTTAGCAAGCATTAAATGACATTGTCCTTGATGTTTTTATTTTATACTTATCCTATTATTTTATACTTGCCTGCACCTTGATTTACAAGCCACATGCAAACTATATTTCTACTTTGCTTTTGATTCTTATCTCAGCACACTTTCTTCTTACCAGCCTACATATCTACTTAGACTTAGTTATACTCAAGTCTGCATACCCATACTCGAGCCATTTGTTTTGCATATGTATCCTATACAAGTTTATTTTCTAATAAGTTACTATATTTGAAAGTGCAGATTATTTCTCATTATTTACTTGCCTAAGCAGATTTTTGGTTTGAATGCAAATGAATGTAAGTGAATGTTATTCTAACATATTATTTAAATGTTAAGTGTATTTGTTTTTCTCCTTATAATTATCATTTGGTAATATAAATGAATCCAATTTTTAACATGTTGTTAATTTTTATCTAATGTGTTACTTTGTAATTTATAGCTTATCTTTTATTCATTTATCTCTATTCATAACTCAAATATTTATTTTACTTCTATCTTGGGTTTAAATATTATTATTAATTTTACTTTAATACCATTTGTCTTGAATTTCTATATATATATATATATATATATTTCCATAAACTCAAATTATTATTAAACCATTTATTTACGATTTAAATTCAAATCAAATATATACATATATTATTTCAAATTTAGTCAGGTAAGTTCAAATACAGATATATATTCTCATATATACAAAAAAATTAAAATTTTTAGACGATTTATACAAATATACTTGGATATCGGGGAAACTCGCATCACCTTATCGATTTATTTTACTATTTTATTCAAAAATCCATTTAATTATTAATTTAAATAAATTTAAATTTCGGGGTCGTTACAAACTTCCCCCCTAAAAGAATTTCGTCCTCGAAATTCGCAGGCATGAAAACAACACAGAGATAGACAGATTCGATCTCCTATAATTCCTCAAACTAACGATACGAATTCCAAACTCAAGTCGGAATATCTCAGAATACATACCAATTTGTCCCTCTTCGGACTTTGGTATTCACAAGAAATTTCAATAAAATTTCAAATTTGGTTTTAAACGAAATCATTTTATTGATTTAATTCAAATTTAGCCTCATATTCTATTAATCGATTTAACTCAATTTAAAATTTTCCAATTTATTTAAAATTTCAATTCCAAATTTCAAATTCATATTCATTAAAGTTTAAATCAAAAACTGATAAGAACTGATAAAGATACGAAGTAAAAATTTTCTACAACGATTCGTAGGGCATCATCACACCGAAACTTCTTCTTGTAGCTGATACGAAGCAATCAAAAGAATTTGGAAAGACGAATCAAAGAAGATTGATAAGAAAGTTGTTTCCACTGTCGCAGGGTATTGACCATCTATAGTCGTATTTCCCTGTCCCCTATCTCGTCTCCTTCTTGTACTCATACTCACTATCAGTGGATAGCAAGAGAATTTACTGAGACATTCAGACTCATATCTTAGGGATACACTCATTCTAGAGTTTACTTCACTCTATCTCTAATGAGCTACTTAACGTGTTATACTCCTGAGCTAAAGTTCAACCTTAGCTCTGATACCAAATGTAACGTCCCATATTTTCGCGCTCGAAAATCGACATCCATACTTTACATCGTACTCGAATGTCGTAGATTCGACCATTCAAATCCGAGTCGCCGGAGCTTATAACAACAATTAAGTAAATAACACAACGGAATAATTAAATAATACATTGATATACAATATCTGATACAACAGAGTGATACAATGAATATCAATATACATCAGAGATATGATACAAGAAATAGCAGCGGAAAAGAAAACGATAACATCAGCAGTGGATAATCTCCATCTTCAAAGCACCAAATCAGAAATAGCTCGAACTCCCAATAACGATACACAAAGATAAGCAAGTGCAGTCCATATCCAAAGACTGAACTAGCTCCAGAAAATCTACTAATCCTGACTATCTGAAAAACCAAACTCTAGACTGCTCATGTAGAAAAATTTTGAGCATCCAGAGTTTAGGAAAGAAACAATAAACTCCGGATCAGTCATGGGACTGGTGTGAGAAACAAAAACAGTTTATCTTTAAAAACAAATAGCAAAGAATTTTAAAGTCAATTCGCAATGCTTTTAGAAAATGAAACTACCATAAGACCTCCCGCCACACACACAATGCAAACGCAGAATCGGAGGAGATTTCTTCTTATGATAGTCAAAGATGCTTACTATGCAAAATCAAATTTTTTTTGATATTATTATTAGTGCATAGTGTAGAAAACATTTCGAAAGTATAATATAAATCTTAGCCAGCATAGGCATTTCACACTTATGCCTACTATAGCTACCATCCAAACAGTGGGGCGCCACCATAAGTAGATGGCAGGTTCTACAACTAATACCGTACAAAGTTCGTATTGGAAGATGGATTTCCAACAAATGGTCAGGCTAAGGAACTTCCTATGCCACGAAGGAACGCCTCTGGAATGACGTCCCGAGAACCTAACCGGATCTCTGCCAACACAAGGCTGGGTTACCTCTGCAAAAATAGGTAACTACTGACACGCGTATGCCATCCCCCGATCGTAACCGATCTTCCCGAGGATCCTCGATTCCAACAACCACATAATAAGCAGTATCAACATAGGTTAAGTATCTGGGCTCCATACCATGATACCACCTCTATCCAAAAGGAATGACATACACTAAGGGGCGCTACTCCCTAGAACCTTGCTGCATCCTTCCCGTTTTGACCATTTCCGGGGTGTGAGGTCCGACGAAGTCTCGTCCACAAAGCTACGCTTTGTCACAAAGCCATGCTTCGGGTCAAACAAATGATCAAAGAAATGATCACAAAGATATAAGATCAAACGAATGATCATATCACAAATGATCAAACAATGATCATTTCACAGCAACACTCAGCATGCCACATTACCAAATTGGGAATATATCGCTGATAAATTTCAACTACATAACCTCTGAGCTCGTACGTCTCAGAGAAGGGTGTTAAGCTAAGAGAATAAATTCTCCGCCACCAACAAAAATGTATTTGAAAGAAATCGGCTTTATATCTCAAAGTGTAATGTTAGACATACAATCCATACAAGTCTGTTCCGGGTTCGAACAGAACCGAAGGCACTTCTCACGAAGCCCATGCAAATCCGGATAATTTCCAAACACGTCCGGACTTCCCGTCACTAAGGGTGATAAAACCTCTATATCGGGGATCAGCCGATGCAGAGTAACTCGACGGTAATCCTTCCGTTTTCAAAAATATCCGTTCTTCAACTCCGGTCATCAAATGCGATCCATATACGACGTATCACATATTCGGAATGGGTTATACGACCCAAAGGTCCTTTCCCGGCTAACCCGAATGGTGAGCGCAATTAAAAATCATATGGATATGGGATTTCAATTAAGTCACAGCTTAAAACCCAAAAATTTTCTTTTCAAATGGTTTAAACAAATTACCATTTACATCTTTTTAAACAAAAAGATTCATTTTAACAACCCTCAACGGTTTAAACAATTTTCACACTTTAATCTTTTAAACAAAAGATTCATTCACAGATTTTCCAAATTAATTCCCATTTCAATTTGATTAACTCGTTAAATCTTTAAAACAAAGATTTAACTTATAGCTTTCAAACAATTCCATTTCAAATAGTTTAAACAAATCATCATTTTAAATCTGTTAAAAATAAATATATTTAATTCATAGCTTTCAAAAAGAAGAATTCATTCATAACTTGGAAAACCATTTTTCAATTCAATCTTGAAATTCCTTTAACTAAATTGGAATTTCATTTCTTATATGAAAGCTTTTATCATTTAAAAACAAACAGTTTCATTTCAGAAAATCTGATTCATTCATACGAGTGGAAATCCTTGGGTTAAATCCAAATTCTCCAAAATTATACTTTAAATGGTTTAACTTCATATAAACACATTTATATCATCTTTAATCCCTAGTTTCAAATCATAGGATTCAATTCCAAACTTGAATTCAAATTTAAATCAAATTATTTATATTTTCAAAACTCGATTAAGTTATTCAAAATAACTTTTATCTTTGAAATTCCATTTCAAAAGCTTTTCTCTTTAAACCCGAATTTCTAATTTTCAAAATCAATTGAAATTAAAATTTCAATTTCAAAAATATCAAATTTAAATTATCTGTGACTTAACCGATTTCCACGTGAAATCCATATTTGTGTGTGTATGGTGTAGTCCAGGGGTTTAACACAATAGTGCAACACAATGAATCATCACATATCAAAATACAGAAATATAGTTGATAAGCGATATAACTATAACGCTCATCTTAATTCACAGATCACAGATATATATCACAGATATGTAAATTACAAATCACAACATAAATTAGGATGTATCACAAAGCATCACAATCAGGGATATCAAACAATTCAAACCATCCAATAGAATCCAAATATTCATAAGTAGATCAATCAATATCTAATTTATTCAAATTGGATTAATTACTTATGAACTACTAATCCTGGTTAATTAACATCGATAAATTACAAATTATTTTGATTAATGATTCTTTAATCATTTATTAATTAACCATTAATAATAAATTAATTAACCTTTAATTATTATTTCATCAACTTTTAATTATTAAATAATTGCCTTGATTATTTAATTCATCATTTAATTTATTAACTTTAATTTATTAATTATTAATTAATTAATAAACATCCTTTAATTTCTTTCATAAGTTAATTAACCTTTAATTAATTGTTCTTAATTTGATTATCTTAATTAATGAACCACATTAATTTATTATTCAATCATCCTAGTTAATAACCTTCATTAATTATTTACACTTCTTAAATTACTTTTCTAAAGTAATTAATTAAGATTTATTATTAACTACACTTAAATTTCATCTTTAATACTCATTAATTAATCCTCAGTTATTTAGTTAACTAAGTATTCAATATAACTTAATTTATTCTTACTTACTTAATTAATAATCATAAATTAAAATTCAACTCTTATTTAATTAATGATTCTTAATCATCCATTTATTACCAATTTATTTTCTTAAACCTTAATTAACCAATTTAACCTTTAATTACTAAATTAATTAATCCAATCATTAATTAATCAAAAATAGTTAATTATTCATTTACTTAATATTTTCAAATCCTTAAGTTTCATTTATTTAAGGATAAAATATTTCTTATAAATGATCAAGTTTTCATTTCACCTTATATTCAAGATAAATCCAAATTTACCTTAACAAAATTTAACACACTCTAAAATCTATTTTAAACATTAAAAAGTTGTCAACACATTTAATTTTTATAAAGCTTATATTTATTTAAAACTATGGAGACAAAAATAATTTGAATCCATCTTTAAAATTTGGTTTTAAACTTGTTTTTACATCCCAGTTTTTAAATTTTAAACTTTAAAAACTACCAGGCTTTTAAAACTGGCATCACCATCATGACCCGAGGCTACCCAAACATGCTTCGAGTCGAACAAAGAAAACTTCGGGCCTCTTCTTCAATTACTCAAGAACTCGCGTGCCAATTCCCTACCACAACCCAAATCCTCAGTGCTACACAAATGCACGGTGCACGTGCACACCGTTGATGATCGTCTCTGATCATCATCGTGATGCCGAGAAAGTCGACCTCGCCGCCCCTACCCACTCCAGATCGACGACATCACTACATCTCCTTGCAAACGAAATCGAGTTCGAGTTGCTCAAATCAAAGCCTGGAAACATTAAAAACGACATCGCCATGAAACCTGGCAACACCCCGCGCTCCACGCTCCGACCACCAGAGGCCACCCAACTCCGGCCATAGCCTCGTCCATCTCCCATCTACCCAATCTCAAACGCACGCGACACTCGATCCAGCCATGAGTTCGAACGAGACGAAAAACATCACAGCTATCAGAAACTAGGTTTACGAACGAGAAACCATCGCCATCGCCTCCACGTCGATCTTCCGACCATTTCACCAGTTTTCCCAAACTCCCCTATCACTCCTCTACCCCTCGACCAAACTACATCGTCTCCAGTCGACGAGATAACCCACGGCAGCTCGGAAAGGCGAAAATGGACAAACTAAAACTGCTCTCTTACCCAAACTCTAAAAATATTAATTCTTGTCTTAAAAATCCTATTTTGGTATATAGTTTCACCTGATACGACTGAATTCTTAAAGCAATAATTTTGTTTTTACACATATTTAAAGTTATACAGGCTTTCTTGGTTCTACAGAGACACATATCTGTTGGTTCAACTTATTTTAAATTTTAACATCTAGATTATAGTTAAACAAACAATTATTGTTTATATCTTACATTCAAATATTTTTTAGATCAAGAGAAAAGGGTTTGTTTCCAGATCTACTTAGAATAAAGGAGCAATAGGCAACCGAAAATCATAGAGCAGATATAGATATGCACAGACATATGTACATATATAAGATACATGTCATCACATAGAAAAACATGCCATATTAACCTAAGTTATAAGTTTAAAATAAAAAGTTACTCAAAATTTGCAGAGGAGAACAGAGCATCATCTTATGTTAAACAGCCTGCTACTTGAACTTGTTTTGAATTTGCGAACTGAACTGTCTGTTGTTTCGGGTTGCTTGCCTGAGAATGTTTGCTTAGATTTTGAAATGGAGTTTTTACCTTAGTTTTTACTTAGCTCGAATGAAAAAAAATGAAAACTGGTATGAGAAAAAGTAGCTTACAGGCTGATATATACTACAAACTACAGGGTATATTATTTCTTATGCACCATAGTGTACAAAATGTACAAATTTTCAGAGATTTTTTTCTATATTTTGGTGGCCGAGATTGTATACTAATGTACTAGAGGAGATATTGTCTTAGCAAGCATTAAATGACATTGTCCTTGATGTTTTTATTTTATACTTATCCTATTATTTTATACTTGCCTGCACCTTGATTTACAAGCCACATGCAAACTATATTTCTACTTTGCTTTTGATTCTTATCTCAGCACACTTTCTTCTTACCAGCCTACATATCTACTTAGACTTAGTTATACTCAAGTCTGCATACCCATACTCGAGCTATTTGTTTTACATACGTATCCTATACAAGTTTATTTTCTAACAAGTTACTATATTTGAAAGTGCAGATTATTTCTCATTATTTACTTGCCTAAGTAGATTTTTGGTTTGAATGCAAATGAATGTAAGTGAATGTTATTCTAACATATTATTTAAATGTTAAGTGTATTTGTTTTTCTCCTTATAATTATCATTGGGTAATATAAATGAATCCAATTTTTAACATGTTGTTAATTTTTATCTAATGTGTTACTTTGTAATTTATAGCTTATCTTTTATTCATTTATCTCTATTCATAACTCAAATATTTATTTTACTTCTATCTTGGGTTTAAATATTATTATTAATTTTACTTTAATACCATTTGTCTTGAATTTATATATATATATATATATATATATATATATATTTCAATAAACTCAAATTATTATTAAACCATTTATTTACGATTTAAATTCAAATCAAATATAAACATATATTAATTCAAATTTAGTCAGGTAAGTTCAAATACAGATATATATTCTCATATATACAAAAAATTTAAATTTTTTAAACGATTTATACAAATATACTTGGATATCGGGGAAACTCGCATCACCTTATCGATTTATTTTACTATTTTATTCAAAAATCCATTTAATTATTAATTTAAATAAATTTAAATTTTGGGGTCGTTACAAGTTCAAATCCAAATATTCAACCTTAAATACCTTTTAAATTCAAAGATATCGTTCATTTACTATCATTTCAAATCACCTTTAAATAATTTATATTCCAATCAAAATAATTCATTTAAACCTTTTAAAAGTGTAATTATTATATTTTCAAATCAAGTATTCAATTTCCAAAGTTTCAAACCATTCTGAGTTCGTTTACTAAGTCAAAAACCCGAATTATTAAAATTTCAACATTTCACAGCATTTAAAAGGTGGGGTGATTGTAATGCCCCGGAAATTCATGGAATCTTATTTTGGTTGGATTTTGAAATATATGAATTTATTTGTATAGGAATATATGGAATTAACTATGTGCAAGTGTGTGTGCATGTGTGCACGTGCACACTGATATGGCACAAGGAAGAACTCCAGATTTCTTGAATTTAAAACAAGAATTAGAAAGCATTACAAACATGATTTTATGATATGGATATTTGATTTCTGGAATTATATGAATCATCCCAGAAAATAAGAAAAGTAGGTTTTGTTTTGAATTCAGTAAACAGATTTTATTTAAAACCCAGGAAAAAAAAATGTTACAAGGATTTGAAAACCTGTATGCATATATAGGTGCATATGTTTCTGAAATTAAGGAGGAATTAAATAAGCCTAGATAAGATATGTATACAAATATACATTTCTGTAAGTACTGAAAATATTAAAAAGAAATAAGCAAGGGAAAGTGTAACACTAAAATAGCAAAAGATAAATTACAAGCAAAACAATTGCTTTAGGCAGAAAATAGAAAGGAGGATTTTTAGAAAATAAACAAGTGACAATGTCACACAATTATCATGACCTAAGAAGAATATAATAATATTCTGGAAAAGAAAAAGGGGAGTAAGTATCACATATGGCCGGGGTATTAAGGGAGAAAAATAAACAAATCTGAAATGCAAATTGCATGAGTCTTGGCCAGGGTAGGAATGGGATTTTACAATGATAAAACCCTAGAAAACCTCTCTTATAAATCCAAGTATAAACCAGAAAAATCATTTGCTACCCAAGACATTTAAGAAAACAAAGAAGTAAAATATTTGCAAGCAGAAAAGCAAGTTTTAAAAGGTTTCTTTTCTGGATTAAGCAAGAGAAGCATTTTTCTGTGAGTAATCTCACTAAACCCATGGCATTAAGTCCTGTTATGAGGCAGCCAAGTTTATGTTATTTTCTACACATTTCTGATTTTATTACTATGGTTCTAATGGATGCTTTAATGGGTGTTTATGAATGCTTTTGACTGTCTTGATGTTTGAGTATTTTGCTCTGTTTGGTTATACCCAGAAATGTAAAAGTATGAAATCATGAAAGTAAATAGAGAATACTTGTAACTGGTTTAGATATGGCATGGAAAATATAGAAATCAAAATGTATATGAGTTGCATTACACTTGTGTAAGTGCTGAGGCTCAAATGAAAGATTCAAGGTTGCAATGGAAATATCCAAAAGTGCTGAACCCTTGATCAAATAGAAAACCCATGAGCCAGAAATCTTGTTTAAGCTAGATCTTGAATTTAGTTCAAACATGGTTGCTTATGAAACAATAATAACCCACATGCCTAGTCTTTATTCCCAGTTGTAAATATTCTTGTATTTTGTTTAAGCCAAAATATTTGAAAATATGATTTCCTCTGGATGGAAATGTTAGCTTGTTTTTGAATTATGCTTGTGAGTTTTATGTAATGTTTCATGTACAATGTGATTCAGTCACCTAGTTATCTCATGATAGGATTAAACATGAACACTTAGTAAATAAACTAAGGATTGTGAGCCAAGAAGACTGCTGGAATGCTTGTTGTATTTAAAGTATGCAAGTTGGCACATGGCTTGTTTAAGCCCTGAGATCTTTGTGCAATATTGTGAATTATTTTATTGCAATGTGTCCCCGTGATTCCTTTATGGCAGATGAGGCTAGGAATTAATTTGGTAAATGCAACCTTAAATTGATGAAGTAGAAACTTGAGTTATTCCTAGGATGGTTGGTCTGGAGCTATGATAGTTCCTGAGTATTTCTATTTGAAATGTATGTTTTCATAGTTGAATGTGTGTACATAATTAGTCTTAAATACTGATCATATATGCACAATATATCATAAACAAGTCAGGCAAATTGATCAAAGAAGCTATGCCCACTTATACAAAATGTTTATGTCTCACTCATTTACTTAATATCATGGAATTTTTGACATTGCTCATACCGGATCTTGTATCTGACCCTTGTTTGCTTATGGCATCTGGGGTGTCTCATTTAAAATGGGGCAGCCTCTAATGCTCTTTCAGGGAATGCTGGTTCTAAATAGGAAGCTGCTATGGCTAATGTGAATGATTGGATAAGCATGTTAAATTAGAATTAAATAAGAACTTAGAAGGAATTATTTGCATGTAATCTGAGAAGTTTTATAGTTATGCTTTGGTTGTTGTGTAATGATCTTGAATGCTTGAATTCATTTAGTTGTTTTAACTGAATCTAGTAATGTATTAAGTTTGGGATTAACCAAAGACTTAGTTGAATCTATGCAAGAAAATATATATTTGAGTATTATGGTGAAAATCTGTAAATGATATATGCCTGTATTTGAGAAATGGATATGTATATACATATACTGTATTAGTTAATTTCAAGTTACTTAAAACTTTAAGTTTGAAGGTTAAAGATCTGAGTTTAGCTAGAAGTAATATTTCAAGAATTTTGTGACTATATGCAGGAGTGTTTTGATAAAAGAAACAATATATTTGTGCACTGTATAAAGATATGTACATGTTTTAAGGGATTTTGCAAGTGTCTGGTATCTGAATTTACATTGCAAAAAGCCAGGCACTAATGTTTTGATGATCTAGTCATAAGGTTAACCCACTTCAAAAATAATAAGGTCTGGATTGATCAAGATGACCAGAGTTTTGGGTATAAAGGAAGAAAATACACTTTGTAAAATCTGAAGCTTTCTTTGCAAATGCATGCACAAAGACATTTTCAAATACTTGAGCAACTCACATTTTATTTTGAATAGCTTTATTAGTCCAGAAAGTACACTACATCTGATATGCACACATATTACCTAAATACTACTTTTGTCAAATGACCCTAAAATATGGATTCTCTAAATCCAGTAAAGCAACCTGTAAATTAGATGCAAGCTGAGGTAACTCAGGGATTAGGGAATAAATTTGGTTAAGAAAAATACAACTATATAGATTATGAAAGAATTACTCAACTGACTTGGTTATAAGTAAAGAAATTTGTGATAAAATAACTTGTGTTGAAAATGATAAATGAGTATATCATTTTCCTTTCTGGCTTTAATCAAATACCAAATAATTAAACTAAAATTATGGTGGCTTGCTATATAATCTGAGATCACCTTACTATCTCAAACTAATAGACAATCACTATAGGAATGGTCAAAAATTACTAAGTATAGATTGCATATGATTATGAGATTCATTACCCTGACTCAAATATCAATAGGCATGGAAAATGAGCTATTTATTGGTTGATTAGATATTCAAATTCAATCAGGATGCACTCTTGCTAAACAACACTCTGATCCAAGCAAGAGGGTCACATACATCTTCATATGTATGTGAATATATTTATTAATGAACTGATATAAATATATTAGTGGAAAAAAATTAGGATCCTGGATAATTTAGTGAAAAGGCTAAATGACTCTAGGAAATTATTGATGTAAAAAAAATTCCTAGTAAAAATTAGGTGAAATGGCTAGGGTCATTTCACTTAAACCTTTAATTAAAACCAAATTTCACATTTCCAAGTCAAGTTATATTTTAAAAGATCACTTTTAAACATTCATTTATTTAACCACTTAAATTCATAGAAAAATCAATAATACTTTAATAAATCACTTAAATTCAAATTAAATCAAATTATCATATTTTACCATTTCCAAATAAAATTTAATATCCATTTTATTTATATAACTTAAATATCATTTTTAACCAAAATTCTAAATTTCCAACTTAAGTTATATTTCAAAAATCCAGTTAAACCATTTATTAATTACATTTTTAACACATAGAAAAATCATAATTTCTTTAATTCAAAATATTTCAAAATCTGTTTAAATCAAATTTCATAAATTTATATTTTTAAAATACTTAAAAATATCCAAAACACTTTATAAAATAACCACGGGCCTGTACATAGTTTTCTAGCCTAGGTCAAGTGGTACGGATATGTATCATTTCAATCCGCAGTTTAAAAAGAAAAATCCGGGTTCTATCATTTCAAACCCGCAATCCCAAGTTAAAATAAATTAAATAAAAACCATTCAGGCCTATCATTTCAGCCCATAACGATTTTTCCCTATTCTAAAGTCCGTTCGGGTATGTATCATTTCAACCCATAGTGATTCTAGTCTACAGGGAACTTGCAGTGTGATAAACTGATATAAATAAACAGCATAACATTAAATAACAGTATCATATGATATAGCAGGTGTAATAACAGGTGTGAACATCATATGATAATAATATAGGCATATATAACATGATAATATATTTCTACAGATTCACAGGGTGTCAATTTACTAGTTATATAGGTACATATTGTCTGGTGAGAATAACTCACTTGTTTAAGCTGGAGATGGCAACCAAACACACAACACAAAATCTTTGAAGGCACGACCACATGAATATGATTTGAGAGTGGAGAGCCAAATATAATTGCCTTGTATACATATAAACAAAACAAGACAATGTATACATAAATATGTAACACAAACAATATCGAAATGACTTGAAATAAAAAGCAACAAAGGGCAAAGTGATTCGACCTTTCTTTAACCATTCAAGAGCTTGACCAAGGGGATCTTTTGCTCAGCCATAGCTGGACATAATCTCAGTTTATGGCATCAAAATAGCATGGCAACAAGGAGATGATGATGGTAGGAGTTACATATGAATAAGACAAAGGGTCAAGGCAAAACAAGTGGAGTTTTTGTGCATTTTTGGCTCATCCAAAGGCAAGTGGGGCTCGGCCCTTGCATGGTACAGGTCTGGACAGTGGAGGGTGATGGTGCAACAGTAGCCAAAGGTCATGTAGCAAGTGGTGGTGGTGGCTAAGGGGGTGGCCAAAGCAAGATATGGAGGGTAGGTGAGGATATGTGTGGTCTAGGCAACGTTTTGTGGGGTTTTGTGGTGATGGCTTCAAGTGGAAGGTCATGGCCTGTCTTGGTCAGAGGGAAGGGAGTGTTTGCTGTAGTAGATGGAGGAGGTGATGATGGGGATGAAGGTGGTAGAGGCTAGGCCAAGCAAACATGTGAAGAGATCAATGCAAAATTGCATAGAACAGTAAGAAAAAAGTAGAAAGAAAAGAGGGAGATTACCAAATTTTTTTGCAAGATGGAGGCCATGATTTTTTTTAGGGTTTTGGAGCTTTGAAAATTCGTGAATAACAGGAGGAAGTCGGCTGAAAAAAAATAATGAGGAATAGTTAGGGCAAAATAGAATAAAAGATGTATTGATTGAAAAAGAAACGGTAGAATTCAGAAGGACTAAGCACACAAAAGGTATCAAACTCTTCATATATCTTTAATTCCTTTTTATAACTTTATATTTCTGGAAAAAATAATAATCCCAGATAAAATTTCGAAATTTTATCAAAATATAATAATTTATATAAATATTTATCAGTTATATAAAGTTAAATTAAGAAAATAGCTAAAATAGTAAACTAGTCTAGAAAATTTGGAATTGAATAGAATAAATTTTTAGAAAATTCATATGAGCTTGTAATATATTTTTAAACATAAATAATAACATAAAATAAAAATATATTCACAAAATAAACATTTAAAATTTAATTTGCATATAATTTCTAATGAAGAAAATAGAAAAACAGCCTTTAAAAATAGGAAATCATCATAGTAAAATTTGGAAAAATTCTATTATTATTTTTAAAATATTTAGAGATGGAAATATACATAAATAAACATATTGACACATATTAAAATAAAATATAAGAAAGAAAATATGATTTATAAAATTTAAAATAGGCAAAATTGTACAATAAAACAAATTATACTAAAAATTGAAATGTACATAACTTTTACATTTTAACTCCGTTTTCAACGAAACGAAAAGAAATATTCATGTTATTAAATTTATTTTCATAATAAAAGATAAAATTTATAATTTAAAATATTCAAAATTTAAATTTAAAAGTCAAAGTTTGAATATTGACCAAAATTCACATTTTCTAGAAATATTAATTTAGTCATATTTGGAATTCTAATCCACATTAGAATCAAAGTTTATACTTAAAATAACAAAATTTATTCTTTTTCATAAATAAAGCTTTTGAATCTGGAAAATAAAAAAATAAAAAAAATTGTAAAATACAGGGTTGTTACACTCTCCCCCACTCAAAACTTTTCGTCCTCGAAAAGGAACGAGGTACGGGAAAGCACAGAAAAAGATAGAATGAAATAGAATTAAGACAAGATGATAAGAAGATTTGAATTACACCTGATAACTATTGTTATAGGTAAGTTTGACAAGATGGAGGTGATTAAATCAAGAATATAAGCACGAAAAAGATCCTCTAGAGTCTGAATCACCCCTTTCACTTGACCGACGGTCTATGAATGGAAAAACAGTGTTCAGATCCAGATGAGTAACAAAGATTATCAAAGATTACAGAAAGATTTCTAAACGGACTGGTATAAGCAATAGCCTTCCCATTCTGTAACAAGATGAGAGAAATAAGGACAACCAAAAGGTAGTTTGAAAAACAAAATAAGATAATAAATTTGAAACCATAATGCTTTGAAATCATAATAATTTAGGGACGTTTATCATTTGGAAATCACACTACTAAAATCATAACACTTTGGAAATGTTATTCTTAAAAAAAACATAACACTTAGAAAATCATAACACCCTAAAAAAAATCTTCATTTAAACCATTTTAATTCAAGGTCAAATAATATTCATTTTAAAGTTGTAACATTTCTAAGTTCATTCAATTATAAAAATTTCCAAAACATTGTCTTTTCAAAATAGCAGCACTTATAAAATGCTAAGTAGATATATTAATATTTCAAATCAGTTTAATTCCAGAAATATTTATTTGGATATCATTTAACTTATGACTTATTAAAACAAACTTTTATGAATGGAATATCCAAATTAAACTATACTTCGTTTATTAAGTCAAAAGCTCACTATTTTACTTAGCTCTAAATTTAACACATAACCTAACACTTTATTTAAAATACCCATTTCATAAATAGATATTCCTTTAATAAGTTACACTTAAAATTTCCATTTGAAAACCAAATTCTCAATTATCAAATTTTAGTGATGTTAAAATACACTTTAACTATTTAAATCATAATTATTATTATTTTCAAGACATATCTATTTCATAAATAAAATATTTATCATAGCAAATATAATAATCAAATTCCTTTACACATTTATTCATTTAGACATCAATTAAACTATGAATTCAAGTTAAATAAACTTTATTACAAAATGTCCAATTCAAATGTATTTTACCTTATCTATTCAAAGATACATTATTTATTATACAACATATTCATTTTAGGAAACAACCTTTATTAAAATTCCTAGGTTAGACTTAAGGTTCCATAGTAAATCAAATTTGATTATTAAGTTATTTAAATAAAATCTATTTAAATTCCTTTTTCACTATTTACCTCTGTTAATCCTTTATAAATAAAATTTAGGGTACTTTTGTCACAGGTCCTTATTAAGTTTCAAAATTCACGAAAAGTCCTTCACTAAATTTCAGTGTAAATTAAGTCCCTGTTTTTTATTCACGATTATTGCAGAGCATGATGCAACATTTCATAAAAGTTGCTGACATTTCCGCAACATTTTTATACACTGTGAACATAGTGTAAGAAAGTTGTTGAAATATCAACACTTATTTATAAAAGTTGCTGATATTTCAGCAACATTTATGTACACTGTGAACACAGTTTATAAAAGTTGCTGAAATATCAGCACTTATTTATAAAAGTTGCTGATATTTCAGCAATAATTTTTCTTTGTTTTTACAATAAAACTTTGACACAGATAGTTGCTGAAATATCAGCACTTATTTATAAAAGTTGCTGACATTTCAGCAATAATTTTTCTTCGTTTTCAAAAAACAGGGATCCACTTTACAATGAAACTTTGACAGGGACCCGCTTTACAATATGAAAGTATGATAGGGATGCCTCCCTAATTTCCACTAAAATTTAAGTGTATAACATTTATCATAGCCACTCAAATTTTATTTATAAAATCCTTTCCATATTGTATATTATCCAATTTCATATTCAACTTCTGTGTAATTTAGGTAAGTTATATTGGAATAAAATTGAGTGTTATACAAATAAAACTTTCCAATTCAATTATCTCAATTTTGAATCATTTATCTAGATTTTTTTCTTTTTATAATTGAAATTATTCTTCAAGATAAAATTTAGGAATTAAATTTTCGAATATCTTCAAACCTTTTGGATATAAGTAATTATATATACATAATATGTCAAATAAAATTTAAATCATATATCTATATATATATATTATAAATCAAGTCATATTTTAGAATTTCAAATTAATTAAATTCCCCAAAATAAAGCTGTAGCAAGACTACAGAACAGTCTCTTCACTTCGAAACTCAAAAATGAACATCGATGATGCTGCAGTCATCACCGAAATTATTTTCCAGCGACAAAGAGAAGAGCACTAAATTTTTAAACTTTAAAATCCTTTAGAAACAAATTTCTACTTGGAAATACTTTAAATAATATATCCTTTTAAAACACAAAGTTTGAAACCATCAGAAATTAAATTCTCAAATTCTTGATTTAAATTCATTTCGGTTCCCAAATCAATTTATAAACAACTATTTATAAATTCATTTATAGAAAAATAAATGATAAATCAAGTATTATCATTTCAAATAATCAATTTAAATCAATTTATTAAGTTCCATAAAATTTTCTTATATATCAAAATTTATTTTATTAACCAAATTTTAAAATAATATTGTGTCGGTTTGTTCTGTCAAAGTGTTTTAGAAATCCTATCGATAGCGTTGATCAGACGAATCGATCGGAAGGCCAAATCAACATCAACAACTCAAACAACACAATATATAAAACAAAACATAGCTTTACAAGTACAATTTAAAAATGTTTGGAGATAGTTTGGAAACAAAAAAACAAGATGATTAAATAACAAAATAGGGAGATGGGTAAGCTTAAATAAATCGCAGGCAACTTTAACCGGGTCAACCGTGATTTAATGAATAAGATCAAGTGTGGATTTTTTTCTGGGGTAAATCTACATCCGATCTTAAAAGATAGAGTTTGGAATAACAAAAGATATTAGCATCTAAACCAAGGATAGATATAAATCTCTGGTGAATCGATGCAAATTTGTAAAGGAGTTTCCCCCTTTACAAGAAAATTAGAATATTGGCGAGACAGCCAATTCACTATAAAGATCATTCGAAGTGGAGTTATGGGATACTCCAGAATCAAAAGAAGATGAATAGTGAGGGACACGAATGGATTTTGGACCGTAGGGAACGTTCCAAAAATTAAAAGGAAATTCGAATCAAGAGGAAAAGATTCAAACTCGAACGAAAGTGATTCTGTAAATAAATCTACTCCATATGTTGAGTTTTGCCTCAAAGCCAAAGCTCTGATACCAACTGTAACGACCCGATATTTTCAACCATTCGCATCCATTATAAGTGTATAGGTAGACACTCATGCCGGAGTTGAATTGCTCAAAATACCGCATTGTAAATAAAATTTGGCAAATCTTAGAATACGCAGTAAATAAATATAATCACAGAACACAGACACAGAGTAAAATAATGCAGCGGAAGTAAAAGAAATAGTAGTTCATGAAGCTACTATATAAATATACCAGAGTTAAACAAGATACAACAGAAGAAATAAAGTACAACAGAAGTTTCAATATGATAACCAAGTACAAGCTGAATAGAACAACCGAACTGAAATAGATAGGACAAGACAAGCAGATCATCTCCAGTGATTTAAATCTCCAAGAGTGTGGAAATCCAAATCTGTGAATAACTCAGGCTGACCCGAGCGTAAAGCAAAACACAAAACACTCGAGTCAAGAAAATATATACTTATATAATGTAAACCAACTCAAGTGAACTGTAATAAAGGTACAAGTAACTTAGAAGATGCTTGGGACCGCCCATTCTTTAAATATCCGTTAAACTATCTACTATGTAGTAATATACGCTATATACAGTAGTGTCTAATTAGTAAAGTATAATCATATAGAAAATAGCGTTAAGGGGATGGAGAACCTTAACGCGGTCGGATCTTAAAATCATAATCGTAGTGGGTTCGATATGGTAGGTGACATGGCACACAAGGCAATGCCAGGGTAGATATACCAATTACACACACAGACTGATGGATACGCATAGCAGCCACTACCGTTCCACCTCGAACAACACTCCCAAATCAAGGGTGGCCACCAAAAATCACAAAGTAATAGAATGGTATCGAAGAAGTGTGTCCGATACGAGGTGCTACCTCACTGGCCCGGGATCGCTCCTGTTTTAGTCACCTTATGCCAACTCACGGGAGTTGGGTCCACGTATATACCTTAGGATCGTCCCCATCATCCTACTTCATTCTGGAAACTCCACCGCGTACACAGCTGTCAAAGTGGTTTTCGGTATCGACAAAGAGTATGTCCATATCCGATCCTGGTCTCTTTAACAACCAATCGTTATTATAACCTGTGGTTATAATTTAAAAACAGTTTATACTTAAAAATAGAATATCATTTCAAATCCAAATCTTTATCAAAATAAAGATTAAATCAATTTCAAACCATTTCAATATATTTAAAATATCATATCATTTTAAAACTTCATTTCAAATCATTTAATATATCAAAATATCATATCATTTCAAAACTTCAATTCAAATCATTTTAATATAATAAAATATCCTATCAGTTCAAATCCAAATATTCAACCTTAAATACCTTTTAAATTCAAAGATATCGTTCATTTACTATCATTTCAAATCACCTTTAAATAATTTATATTTCAATCAAAATAATTCATTTAAACCTTTTAAAAGTGTAATTATTATATTTTCAAATCAAGTATTCAATTTCCAATGTTTCAAACCATTCTGAGTTCGTTTACTAAGTCAAAAACCCTAATTATTAAAATTTCAGCATTTCACAGCATTTAAAAACAACTGCTATAAGTTATATTTGAAAACATTTTTAATTCAGCAAAGACAGCACTTAAAACTGCTGTTAAAACTCAGTTTTAGTTGAATTATAGTTCAAAACAGAAAAGACAGTATTTCAGAAGTGCTGTGATAGTTCAGATTTCAAAACAAGGGTTAAATTTGGTTTCAGCAAAGACTGCAGACCATTACAGCATTTCCAGAGAATGCTATAATAGGCCTGAGTTCAATATTAGCCTATACGTTCAATTACAGCAACTACAGCATTTCAGAAATGCTGTAATAGCTCTTTTTACACAATTTTAGTTCAAAACAGAATCTATAGCATTTCTGAATGCTATTAAAAGTAGATTTCAGGTGTTAGTGTATTTCCAACAATTAAATAACTTCAATTTAAAACACATAAACATTTTAAAATCATATTTTAACATTTAAAATGTTCATTTACATATCATTTAACATATATCTTTTTCACAATAAATTTCTTATAATTAAATCCAATTTTCAACAATTTACTTAATAAATTTAAGTGTAAAAGTTTCCAATTCTTCACAGTTCAACAAATAAACTTAACACTTCAAATTTAAATTACCATTTCACAAATTTAACTAAATTTCCAATTTTTTTATTAACTTAAACCTTTAATTAAAACCAAATTTCACATTTCCAAGTCAAGTTATATTTTAAAAGATCACTTTTAAACATTCATTTATTTAACCACTTAAATTCATAGAAAAATCAATAATACTTTAATAAATCACTTAAATTCAAATTTAATCAAATTATCTTATTTTACCATTTCCAAATAAAATTTAATATCCATTTTATTTATATAACTTAAATATCATTTTTAACCAAAATTCCAAATTTCCAACTTAAGTTATATTTCAAAAATCCAGTTAAACCATTCATTAATTACATTTTTAACACATAGAAAAATCATAATTTCTTTAATTCAAAATATTTCAAAATCTGTTTAAATCAAATTTCATAAATTTATATTTTTAAAATACTTAAAAATATCCAAAACACTTTATAAAATAACCACGGGTCAAGTGATACGGATATGTATCATTTCAATCCGCAGTTTAAAAAGAAAAATCCGGGCTCTATCATTTCAAACCCGCAATCCCAAGTTAAAATAAATTAAATAAAAACCATTCAGGCCTATCATTTCAGCCCATAATGATTTTTCCCTATTCTAAAGTCCGTTCGGGTATGTATCATTTCAACCCATAGTGATTCTAGTCTACAGGGAACTTGCAGTGTGATAAACTGATATAAATAAACAGAATAACATTAAATAACAGTATCATATGATATAACAGGTGTAATAACAGGTGTGAACATCATATGATAATAATATAGGCATATATAACATGATAATATATTTCTACATATTCACAGGGTGTCAATTTACTAGTTATATAGGTACATATTGTCTAGTGAGAATAACTCACTTGTTTAAGCGGGAGATGACAACCAAACACACAACACAGAATCTTTGAAGGCACGACAACATGAATATGATTTGAGAGTGGAGAGCCAAATATAATTGCCTTGTATACATATAAACAAAACAAGACAATGTATACATAAATATGTAACACAAACAATATCGAAATGACTTGAAATAAAAAGCAACAAAGGGCAAAGTGATTCGACCTTTCTTTAACCATTCAAGAGCTTGACCAAGGGGATCTTTTGCTCAGCCATAGCTGGACATAATCTCAGTTTATGGCATCAAAATAGCATGGCAACAAGGAGATGATGATGGTAGGAGTTACATATGAATAAGACAAAGGGTCAAGGCAAAACAAGTGGAGTTTTTGTGCATTTTTGGCTCATCCAAAGGCAAGTGGGGCTCGGCCCTTGCATGGTACAGGTCTGGACAGTGGAGGGTGATGGTGCAACAGCAGCCAAAGGTCATGTAGCAAGTGGTGGTGGTGGCTAAGAGGGTGGACAAAGCAAGATATGGAGGGTAGGTGAGGATATGTGTGGTCTAGGCAACGTTTTGTGGAGTTTTGTGGTGATGGCTTCAAGTGGAAGGTCATGGCCTGTCTTGGTCAGAGGGAAGGGAGTGTTTGCTGTAGTAGATGGAGGAGGTGATGATGGGGATGAAGGTGGTAGAGGCTAGGCCAAGCAAACATGTGAAGAGATCAATGCAAAATTGCATAGAACAGTAAGAAAAAAGTAGAAAGAAAAGAGGGAGATTACCAAATTTTTTTGCAAGATGGAGGCCATGATTTTTTTTAGGGTTTTGGAGCTTTGAAAATTCGTGAATAACAGGAGGAAGTCGGCTGAAAAAAAATAATGAGGAATAGTTAGGGCAAAATAGAATAAATGATGTATTGATTGAAAAAGAAACGGTAGAATTCAAAAGGACTAAGCACACAAAAGGTATCAAACTCTTCATATATCTTTAATTCCTTTTTATAACTTTATATTTCTGGAAAAAATAATAATACCAGATAAAATTTCGAAATTTTATCAAAATATAATAATTTATATAAATATTTATCAGTTATATAAAGTTAAATTAAGAAAATAGCTAAAATAGTAAACTAGTCTAGAAAATTTGGAATTGAATAGAATAAATTTTTAGAAAATTCATATGAGCTTGTAATATATTTTTAAACATAAATAATAACATAAAATAAAAATATATTCACAAAATAAACATTTAAAATTTAATTTGCATATAATTTCTAATGAAGAAAATAGAAAAACAGCCTTTAAAAATAGGAAATCATCATAGTAAAATTTGGAAAAATTCTATTATTATTTTTAAAATATTTAGAGATGGAAATATACATAAATAAACATATTGACACATATTAAAATAAAATATAAGAAAGAAAATATGATTTATAAAATTTAAAATAGGCAAAATGTACAATAAAACAAATTATACTAAAAATTAAAATGTACATAACTTTTACATTTTAACTCCGTTTTCAACGAAACGAAAAGCAATACTCATGTTATTAAATTTATTTTCATAATAAAAGATAAAATTTATAATTTCAAATATTTAAAATTTAAATTTAAAAGTCAAAGTTTGACTATTGACCAAAATTCACATTTTCTGGAAATATTAATTTAGTCATATTTGGAATTTTAATCCACATCAAAATCAAAGTTTATACTTAAAATAACAAAATTTATTCTTTTTCATAAATAAAGCTTTTGAATCTGGAAACTAAAAAAAATAAAAAAAAATTGTAAAATACAGGGTTGAGACACCAAGAGATCTTAATCCAAACAAAATGTAAAGACCGTCCAAAATAATCGCAATGATTGTACTCAAAACCCGTGGCAAACAAACAAACAAATTGGTATCACTCAAATCGATCTGATACCAAGGATCGTACTCAGACCGGGAACACAGAATCATAGAATCACGGAATCATCTCAAGGATAGTCCATACCGATCAAGGTGATCGTAGAAACCATGACTCGATAAATTCACATTTATTTAATATTATTAAATTATTATGTTCGAAAAGAAATCAAGGAATAAACTTCTTAAGGATCTAGAAGCCACTTGCCGCACACCAAAAGAAAGTAAACTCTAAAGTGCCAAATACTATCACCTTCAGTAATCACTAGAATTTAATCAATACGTCCTATACCGTATGGTGAAATTCAAGTATTTACTAAAAGCTAGTAATTATCACTTATTATGGATACCACTGGAAAACCTAAACCAAATCCTCTTAAAGATCTAGCAACCACTTGTCGCACACCAGAAGAGAGTACAACTCTAAAGTGTTAAGTACTTTCCAAGTATGATCACAAGAATTTAACAAAGGCATCCCATACTACCCGGTGAAATTCGAGTATCGTTAATGGGCTAGTAAATTCCACTCAAACATTTTATTCAATGAGTTATACCATATTCGACGAAGTGTTATTCGAAAGCATTTAAACCAATCTAAAACATATACATTAAAATCCATAAAATATTCTCTAATACTTAAGATTTGCAAGCCAAGCTAAGTGGCTTAGTACATGAAAATAAAAGCAATAGATATATTTCAATGCCAAGTCAAGTTAAAATGAGAGAAGGTGCCTATAAATTTCAAAACATACATACATACATACATACATACATACATACATATATATATATATATATATTGGTAAAATATGTACATGCAAGTTTTAACAAAAGTTAGGCTAAAAGTTAGGTTAGTGTAAGTGTCAAATCAACCATGATCATAAATACATGTACATACTAGCTAAGTTCTAACATATATACAAGGTAAACAAGGCTGCTATTTTAAAAGCAAAAAGGTGTCAGGTTCTTAAATAAACATGTATAAGTAATGGATAGTAAGCTATATAATATACATAACATGCACAACACGTCACTATTTCATTTACAGCAAAGTGAATTTATACCAACGCAAAAAGGACAAAGCAAATAAAAAAAATAAGTTTATAAAATAATTCCTAAGTCAGGACGCAAGAAAAAAATGTAGTAGCAAAAGGTGTGTCCACTTTCAATTCATAAAATAAGATTACATGCAAGTGAACTAAATAAAGCAAAACTAAGTTAGGCATTAGGCATAGATTGACAAAGCTAAAACACTTAAGCAACTGACAAGTTAAGTGATAATTTTTCAATTCTCAAAACAAAGAAGGATCATAAAACATTTTAATCGGCTAATGAATGAATATTTATAGCTACACTTAGTTGAAAACTAAACTGACAGTTATCTTGGTTTACAAACAAGTCTCTTTATATATATATTAAATCTAAACTTATAAATATAAGTATATGTGTTTTTTTAGACTAAGGTGAACTCCAGTTTTAACAAAATGTAGTATGTTTTGATGTCAGGTTATTGTTATACATAAGCAAACATATCACATATTCTTATATATGAATATAACCTTATAGCCATTTATGCAAATGAATTGAATTCAATATTTCTATATAAAACAGCTTAAATATTTTTCAAGTAAAACCGATATTGAAATGATTTCTATGAAATACAATTCCATTGCAATTCAAAGTATAAAACTAAAAAAAATCAAAGTCAGTCGTAACCATTAACTCGGTGTAACAATCAACAGCAGGAACGTGTATCCCTTATCATAAAAAGAAGAAAAAACTAAAAGTCAAAGTTGTGAACTACTTCAAAGAACAGGGACGTACGAAAAAATCAACAAAAAGAAAAATAACAACTATTCACAAACAAAAGTTTTGCATTTAAGTCTAGCTAAATTTATACAATTTCACAATTGGAAATACAACTAAGGCTACAGGCATTTGTTAGTCCTTGAGATGATGGTTTTGATGACAACAACCTTAGAATAAGATTATAAAATATAAATACTAACATTATAGTTTAGATATATATATGTATATGCAGGATTTAACCATGCAGGTACAAAGAATGAAGACTGTACAGTATAGAGATTCAAGATATCAAGATTGAAGACTCATGAGTATCAAGAATATCAAGATTATCAAGAGTTCAAGATTTCAAGATAAGTATTGAGTCTAGAATTATGTTAAAACTTTATAATAGCACCGAAATCTTCACTCCATTTTTCTTTTGGGATGGAACCCATTTCTACCTTTTCAGTGGCTTACAAACCCACGACAAGTAGCTTACAAACCTATGACAAGTGGCTTACAAACCCACGAACATCCTGGTATTGTACAAGTTCTCGAGTCCTGATGTGATGAGATATTCTACAGGAAGAAGCTTGCAAAACTACTTCAAAATGATTTTCAAAACTACTTCAGAATGATTTTCAAAACTACTTTTCAAAATGTTTTAGCCTTAAAAATTATCTTTTCAAATGATTTTCAAAAAGATGTTTTAGCCTTAAAATATTCTTTGTTTTTTTTAATAAACTCTTGTTTTAAACTTCATTTGTTTTAAACTATCTTTTAATTATAATATATTTATACTTAGATTTAAATATAAAATTATAGTAAAATTTTATATATATTATTCTCTATATTTATCTATGTATTTTATCTATAGTCAAATATATTTATAAAGTTTAATAGTTCTTAATATAAGATAAAGGTTATTTTCAAAGAAAATCAAATCATTAAAATTTCCTTTGGGATGTCGACATGCCCTAGTACCCCATGTCGATATAGTGTCAGTTAGGACCAAAAATTTGAATTTCAAGAGAAGTGTCTATTCGCCATAACCTTTCACGAATAGACCAAGCTGTTGTTCTTCTATAAATAGGGGTTAGTTTCAACGAATTTTATATCTGATTTTATGGTTTTTCACTTCTCTTCTTCTTCCACATTTTCTTATTCAAAATCCTATCATTACTCTGCCGAAATCAACATTGAATCTAACTAGATAATCTCTGGTTTGATTCTCTGTCACTATATCATCAAGATCCTCAGTTTTATTCAGAGTTATAGGCTTTCTTTGTAATCAATAGAGTAAAAGGTGTGATTGTAGCCTTGGAAATCAATCAAGTGAGAAAAGGTGTGATTGTAGCCTTGGAAATCAATCAAGTGAGAAAAGGTGTGATTGTAGCCTTGAGAAATCAATTGGGTGAACTTGTTGCCCGGAAATCAAGTATCTCTACCCAGAGGATTGTGATTCTGGAGGGTGTACCTTGTGGCCTTGAAATCTAGGGTTGTAATCTAGGCCTTGTACCAAATATCAAATAGACGACAGTCACATAAATCTCGTATATCCAACTCCTCGATAAAAGAATCGTATAACGGCAGATATAACACTAAATAGTGTTAAACAACAAATCAGCAAATCCAAATCATCAACAAAGATAAATAAAAAGGATTATCAATGAAGATAATTTAGAAAACAACAGAATTGTCTGAACGACAATTAACAACAAAATAATCCAATTATTAAATAAACAATTTGAAACTCAAAATCTAATTATCAAATAGATAATTAGACAATCTCAAAATGATTAATCAAACCAAATTCTATGTGGCTGCAGTACACGCACGCGTGCACTGCCTCGCCACTACAGTACTTCGAAACTGCAAAGGTCAAGTCACATCAGCATGACTCAATGCAACTGCAAACAAAAGAAAACAAGTATGCACTTGGCAAATTCCAGAACAAATAAGCCCAAATAAATGCACAAACTCAAGTTAAACCAAGTAGACTAAACAGTCCATTCATGTCAACCAGACAGTAAGTAAGGTCGACAAGTACTTCATGTACGTATGCACATCTGGATGCACGTATAACACTCAGTGGCAAAATATACAAAATCAACATGTATGCAACATTAAATCGAATTGGGCAATATAACTCAATCAATGCCGAAGCCATTGAACAGTAGGTCAAAGCCCAAAAATCTCTATAGACAGTTCCAAGTGAGATGCAGAGTTCAAATGCATTCAAGCCAAAAACTAGTAAAACTGCAATTGCATTTGCAACTAAAACTGGACCAATTGCCAACATATGTGCAAAACCAAATCAAGTAGCGGTTTTGATCAAAAACAAAGGCAGTGAAACCATAGACAGAGGTACACATGTGCTCGAGACAACCAAGCTAAATATCAAAACAACAGTGGTACAAGTTATACCTGAAAACAACTAAATACACTTGCAACTGAAACTGTAGCTCAAAGAAATACCAAATGCCCTTAAGTAAACAAAACTCAAGATAGTACACATGAATGTGAGATCAAAGAATAGAAGGAACAACAAAAGCAAGTGGTACAAGGCCATATATATATGCAGTAAAATGGCTGCAGCATAATCAGAGATGCAGTACTGTGTACCACAAAGCAAACCCATAGGAACATGCATGCCAGAATCTCAAGTCTGGACCAAATGCCCTCAAATGAAGGTGGGACAAAGACCAGACTTAATACAATGGAGGTGGCAACATGGAACTATAGACTACAGGGGTCAAAGAACTAAGAATCATATGCAAATGAGATAAAGTTGCCAATCAAGCATCATACAATGCAAGAATCAGCTGTGGATACAATTGTATCACAATTCAAAACAACAGGGATAAGCAAGCACAACCGAGATGAACAATCTCAGTGTACAATTATGTTCAGGCAGAAGATACTACAAAGTCAGGGAATCACAAACACAAATCGAGTGACCGAAGTCGACGGCAAAGTAAGTCGTGATGGTCACAAGATACAACAACGCCAAGATAACCAGAAAACAACAACCAACCAGAACTGTTCAGAATCAAGAGAATAATGCTGCAAAAGACACCAAGCAGTTTATACAGGAATCAAATGAAACCTGAACAAGTCAAAATGCTCAGCTCGAATAGGGTACAGAGTAATGCAAACAGTCTCGAACAATAAGTGAACATCAAGCACATGAAAGCACAAGATTGGTGACAAGCTTAACACATAAAATACTTATATACAGTAGTTATAAAACTAATGCAACAAATTATAATGTTGACAGAAGGTGCCAAGTGATAAAAATCACATATTTGAAGTAACCGAAGTCACGAAAGAAATCACAACAGCAAGTTCCACCTTGAAAGCCCAAAATCATCTCATAAACAACATCACAAACCGAAGTCGGGTGAAAATGAACAAACGTTGCCAGGGACAGTGAACTGTATGGCTAAAGTCAAACAAAAATCACTTTCGAACAAAAGTGTCAAAGCCGACGTTAAACAAGTCGAACCATCAAAAATCGAAACCATGATGAGCAAGGCAATTCAAGCCATAGTATCAAGGAATCGAACACAAAAATCAGAAATCAAAGCCATGGTAATCACGGTGACAACAAGTCCAAAATCAATACCGTGGAAACCAAATAATCATCAAATATACGTATATGAACAAGTGTGAAAACTGGAATGTAACCCGAAGTCAATTTACAGATCGAACAAATTCAACTGTGTCAAAGAAATCATCGACACAACAAAATCAGAGCCGTGGCGACCAAGGCTAAAATCGGGTCAAATTCAAATGCCACAAAATCAGATAACAAGGAAATCGACCAAGTCGAAATCAAAGCAAAACAACCTCGTCAAACAAGAGTCAACGCCGTGGCAATCACGACATCAACCCAAGCCGTGAGTATCCAAAAATGGAACAACGAAATTATATACGAATAGAACAAGTCAAAAATCATCTCGACCAAGCAATCAAAATCAACCGATAACCCAAGCATTCAAACAACTAATGTCACGAATTTTGCTCAACACAAAAATCATTCAAACTTTGAATTAGATGTGAGTATAATACTCACCTTTTCAATCGATCGAAAGTTTGAAGTTGGCAGCCCCTAAATTATCGAAGCTCTAATCTTTGAAGATGAACGAAAATTTGATCGAGCAGCCATTTTTATTCTCGCTCTCGTTTGTTTTTAGGGTTTGTGAATGAGAAGAATCAAAAGAAAAGGGGAACGGGTCGAATATCATCACGGCATCAACTTAATATTGGCCACGATAATTTTTTCTTTAAAGCCCGCATAAAAATTTTACAAATTTAAAAAGAATTTCAATTCGATTAAAATTCTTATAGCAATTTATCATCACTTTAATCGTTAAATGACGATTATAAATTGAAGCTAAATCCCGGGTCGTTACAGACTCCCCTCCTTATAAAAATTGCGTCCCCACAATTTTCATAATCAAAGTCGTCAAGAACAATTATTTTTTCTAACATAAACTGGTTAAGCTAGAAATGTAGAAGTCGGGAATACAAACGCCAAAGAAATCTTTTAATTCCATAAAAGAATTTCACAAATTCTCAACAAAATCTAACTATCAAATAGATAATCAGAAAACAACAAAACTGAATAAATGCAATCATCAGCAATATTCAATTATCAATTAGATAATTAGAATACATAAATCACAAACAGCAATATCTAATTATCGATACGATAATTAGAAAACAGCAAAATCTAATTACCAACAAAGGCAATTAGAAAACACAAATCATAAATCGCAAAACCGCGAATATCTAGTTATCCAACAAATAACTAGAAAATATGAACTTCATAATCAGCAAACTCTAACTATCAACAGAGATAGATAGGAAACAGCAATTCGATATGATCAACATAATCCAAAATCAATTAGAGACTAGAAAATCTCAAAATCATCAAAACTAGCAAATATCCAATCATCAAAACGATAATCAGAAAACACAATTATTTAATTAACAAAAACGATAATCAGAATTCTCAAATCAACAAATATCTAATTATCATAGACGATAATCAGAAATCACAAATCAACAAATATCTAATTATCAAAAACGATAATCAAAATCACAAATCAACAAATATTTAATTATCAAAGACGATAATCAGAAATCACAAATCAACAAATATCTAATTATCAAAAACGATAATCAGAAATCATAAATCAACAAATATCTAATTATCAAAAACGATAATCAGAATCACAAATCAACAAATATCTAATTATCAAAAACGATAATCAGTAATCTCAAATCAACAAATATCTAATTATCTCTAATGATAATCAGAAATCTCAAATCAACAAATATCTAATTATCAAAGACGATAATCAGAAATCACAAATCAACAAATATCTAATTATCAAAAACGATAATCAGAATCACAAATCAACAAATATCTAATTATCAAAGACGATAATCAGAAATCACAAATCAACAAATATCTAATTATCAAAAACGATAATCACAAATCACAAATCAACAAATATCTAATTATCAAAGACGATAATCAGAAATCACAAATCAACAAATATCTAATTATCAAAAACGATAATCAGAATCACAAATCAACAAATATCTAATTATCAAAAACGATAATCAGAATCACAAATCAACAAATATCTAATTATCAAAGACGATAATCAGAAATCACAAATCAACAAATATCTAATTATCAAAAACGATAATCAGAATCACAAATCAACAAATATCTAATTATCAAAAACGATAATCAGTAATCTCAAATCAACAAATATCTAATTATCTCTAACGATAATCAGAAATCTCAAATCAGCAAATATCTAATTATCAAAAACGATAATCAGAAACAAAAAATATCCGATTATCAAAAACGATAATCAGAAACAACAAATATCCGATTATCAAAACGATAATCAGAAAACACAAATCAACAATTATCTAATTATCGATATGATAATTAAATCTCATTACAGCAAATATTTAATTATCGATACGATAATTAAATCTCATAACACCAAATATTTAATTATCGATACAATAATTAAATCTCATAACAGCAAATATTTAATTATCGATACGATAATTAAATCTCATAACAGCAAATATTTAATTATCGATACGATAATTAAATCTCATAAAAGCAAATATTTAATTATCGATACGATAATTAAATCTCATAATCATCATATATCTAATTACCTGCAGATAATTAGAAATAACAAATATCTAGAAATCAATTAAGATACTCTACAAAATCAACATAAAAGGTTGGATCGATCCCATCAGATGGCGAGTTTTTAGTTCGCCGCACGTGCATCAACAAATGGCCGAAGCCTACCAAGTACTCAACATAATTTTGGCGCCCATCAGATGACCCGAAGGTCCGCAGAGTGACCCGAAGGTCTAGTACTGGTATTTGACCCGAAGGTCCATCAGAGTGGCCCGAAAGCCCAACAAATGACCCGAAGGTCCAGCAGAGTGGCCCGAAAGCCCAACAAATGACCCAAAGGTCCAACAGATGAACCGAAGGTCCAACATAGTGGCTCGAAAGCACACAAAATCATCAGAATCATCAAACAGCAGATGTTTCAATTAACGAGTCCGGAATTAACCGAAATAGCAAACGCACATGTCCCATACCAGGTGTTTTACTATATCGTTTGATTCTCTTCATCGTTTCCTTGAAAGTGCAAAATTGTGTATTTTGTAAAAATACATTTTACATTCTCAAACGAACAAGTCCGGAATTAAGCGAAACAGTAAAAGAAAGAGTTCATAGTCCTCGATTTTGCTGAATCGTTTAAATCGCTTCCTCATTTATTTGAAAGCGTAAACGGTAAAAATTTTGTATTTTAAATGAATAACATTTTACGTTCTCAAACGGACAAGTCCGGAATTAAGCGAAACGGTAAAAGAAAGGATTCATAGTCCTCGATTTTGCTGAATCGTTTAAATCGCTTCCTCATTCTTTTGAAAGCGTAAACTGTAAAAAATTTAAAACAATTTTCAGAACACGTGATTGAAACAGCAACCTCAGTAGCAATTTCGAAAAGGAAATTGCACTTCCCAAAACATCGTAAAACGAATCTCAAAATCAGCATTGCGGAATAACCGCTTGAAAATCCACTTTTAAAATTTGACGGTTACTGAAGTCAAAGCGACAGTAATTTCTAAACGTCAAAATCTCATCAAAATAATTCGCATCAAAATGTAATACCAGTGAATTTTCATTCAAATGTCAACAAAACACCGCACTTCAAAAATATAGCACTAGTGTAAAAATCCCATTATAAAAATAACGGCAACAAAATAAGTTCAAACCAAACATCGGTTCAACGTAAAATCAATGCAGTAATGTGAAACTCAAATTTGCATGTACTACAAAATAAACAAAGAAATCATTCGAATGTATCTTCAGTGAAGATAATTCAAAACAGCAAAAATCTCAACAAAAATCACATAACTGCAATCGCTTTGAATCCTCAAATTGGATTCGAAATTTTCAAAGAACAAAATAAACCCAGCTATGTAAACAACAAATGAAATTAATTTCAATTTCATATTTTGATTTTTAAATCAAAAAGATTATCAACTGTATTCAGCGAAGACAGTCTCACTGTTTCCGCTGCGCACTCTAATAACAGAACACAAATCAATCAAATCATCAGAACATAATTTCACTTTTATTTTTAAATAAAGATATTTAAAAATTTCATCATAATTTCAAAACTTTAGTTTTGACTCAAAGCACAAGTAAAAACATCGACAAATAGTTGTAACACATGTTCCATCTAAGTTATGTTTTATATTATGTCCATAAATCCCAAGCTCTGATACCAACTGTGTCGCCCCACCTCTATGCTCACAATAACAAAGAGTTTTAAAAGAAATACTGTCTGTTATTACGAAGAATAAGGCTGGATAGGAGCGGCCATCCGTAGTTGGCCTTACACTAGTATTGGTTACCTCGATAGGAGTGGTATATATTTTTCATTTTTCCACTCTTAGTTATTTACTCCCATCGACATACCCAATTCCAGTATAAAACGAACTACGATGGTTCATAATAGTTTAGTACAATATACATAATAACACAGATACTAAAAATGCGGAACACAGATAACAAAAGTCTCATATATATATATATAACTGATGTCAGTTACAATACATATGATACAACTACAACTGTCGACTCTGGAAGTTATATATACAAGTACATTATCGACTAATATACATGAATACATATCAACCTAAATCAAGTACACTGACTACTACAAAATGACGAAGAGTACTTCAAAAGATGTGAAAAGACTTCATAGCTCAAACAGCAACCCAAAGCAGGATATCTACAACCTGTAATAACTCGGTCTGACCTGAGTATTAAATTCAAAAGAAAATAATACACGGGTCAGTCTAATTCAAACTCAGTTATTAATGCACACTAGCAATAATAATCAAATATCAAATAGACGACAGTCACAGAAATCTCGTATATCCAACTCCTCGATAAAAGAATCGGATAACGGCAGATATAACGCTAAATAGTGTTAAACAAAAAATCAGCAAATCCAAATCATCAACAAAGAAATTTAAAAAGGATTATCAATGAAGATAATTTAGAAAACAACAGAATTGTCTGAACGACAATTAACAACAAAATAATCCAATTATTAAATAAACAATTAGAAACTCAGAATCTAATTATCAAATAGATAATTAGACAATCTCAAAATGATTAATCAAACCAAATTATGTGTGGCTGCAGTACATGCACGCGTGCACTGCCTCGCCACTACAGTACGTCGAAACTGCAAAGGTCAAGTCACGTCAGCATGACTCAACGCAACTGCAAACAAAAGCAAACAAGTATGCACTTGGCAAATTCCATAACAGATAAGCCCAAATAAATGCACAAACTCAAGTCAAACCAAGTAGACAAAACAGTCCATACATGTCAACCAGACAGTAAGTAAGGTCGACAAGTACTTCATGTACGTATGCACATCTGGATGCACGTATAACACTCAGTGGCAAAATATACAAAATCAACATGTATGCAACATTAAATCGAATTGGGCAATATAACTCAATCAATGCCGAAGCCATTGAACAGTAGGTCAAAGCCCAAAAATCTCTACAGACAGTTCCAAGTGAGATGCACAAGTTCAAATGCATTCAAGCCAAAAACAAGTAAAACTGCAATTTCATTTGCAACTAAAACTGGACCAATTGCCAACATATGTGCAAAACCAAATCAAGTAGCGGTTTTGATCAAAAACAAAGGCAGTGAAACCATAGACAGAGGTACACATGTGCTCGAGACAACTGAGCTAAATATAAAAACAACAGTGGTACAAGTTATACCTGAAAACAACTAAATACACTTGCAACTGAAACTGTAGCTCAAAGAAATACCAAATTCCCTTAAGTAAACAAAACTCAAGACAGTACACATGAATGTGAGATCAAAGAATAGAAGGAACAGCAAAAGCAAGTGGTACAAGGCCATATATATATGCAGTAAAATGGCTGCAGCATAATCAGAGATGCAGTACTGTGTACCACAAAGCAAACCCATAGGAACATGCACGCAAGAATCTCAAGTCTGGACCAAATGCCCTCAAATGAAGGTGGGACAAAGACCAGACTTAATACAATGGAGGTGGCAACATGGAACTATAGACTACAGGGGTCAAAGAACTAAGCATCATATGCAAATGAGATAAAGTTGCCAACCAAGCATCATACAATGCAAGGATCAGCTGTGGATACAATTGTATCGCAATTCAAAACAACAGGGATAAGCAAGCACATCCGAGATGAACAATCTCAGTGTACAATTATGTTCAGGCAGAAGATACTACAAAGTCAGGGAATCACAAACACAAATCGAGTGACCGAAGTCGGTGGCAAAGTAAGTCGTGATGGTCACGAGATACAACAGTGCCAAGATAACCAGAAAACAATAACCAACCAAAACTGTTCAGAATCAAGTGAATAATGCTGCAAAAGACACCAAGCAGTTTATACAGGAATCAAATGAAACCTGAACAAGTCGAAATGCTCAGCTCGAATAGGGTACAGAGTAATGCAAACAGTCTCGAACAATAAGTGAACATCAAGCACATGAAAGCACAAGATTGGTGACAAACTTAACACATAAACTACTTATATACAGTAGTTATAAAACTAATGCAACAAATTATAATGTTGACAGAAGGTGCCAAGTGATAAAAATCACATATTTGAAGTAACCGAAGTCACGAAAGAAATCACAACAGCAAGTTCCACCTTGAAAGCCCAAAATCATCTCATAAACAACATCACAAACCGAAGTCAGGTGATAATGAACAAACGTTGCCAGGGACAGTGAACTGTATGGCTAAAGTCAAACAAAAATCACTTTCGAACAAAAGTGTCAAAGCCGACGTTAAACAAGTCGAACCATCAAAAATTGAAATCATGATGAGCAAGGCAATTCAAGCCATAGTATCAAGGAATCGAACACAAAAATCAGAAATCAAAGCCATGGTAATCACGGTGACAACAAGTTCAAAATCAATACCGTGGAAACCAAATAATCATCAAATATACGCATATGAACAAGAGTGAAAACTGGAATGTAACCCGAAGTCAATTTACAGATCGAACAAATTCAACTGTGTCAAAGAAATCATCGACACAACAAAATCGGAGCCGTGGCGACCTAGGCTAAAATCGGGTCAAATTCAAATGCCACAAAATCAGAAGACAAGGAAATCGACCTAGTTGAAATCAAAGCAAAACAACCTCATCAAACAAGAGTCAACGCCGTGGCAATCACGACATCAACCCAAGCCGTGAGTATCCAAAAATGGAACAACGAAATTATATACGAATAGAACAAGTCAAAAATCATCTCAACCAAGCAATCAAAATCAACCGATAACCCAAGCATTCAAACAACTAATGTCACGAATTTTGCACAACACAGAAATCATTCAAACTTTGAATTAGATGTGAGTATAATACTCACCTTTTCAATCGATCGAAAGTTTGATGTTGGCAGCCCCCAAATTATCGAAGCTCTAATCTTTGAAGACGAACGAAAATTTGATCGAGCAGACATTTTTATTCTCGCTCTCGTTTGTTTTTAGGGTTTGTGAATGAGAAGAATCAAAAGAAAAGGGGAACGGGTCGAATATCATCGCGGCATCAACAAAATATGGGCCACGATAATTTTTTCTTTAAAGCCCGCATAAAAATTTTACAAATTTAAAAAGAATTTCAATTCGATTAAAATTCCTATAGCAATTTATCATCACTTTAATCGTTAAATGACAATTGTAAATTGAAGCTAAATCCCGGGTAGTTACACTATAGGTTAGCCGAATATATTTTTGGTATCCTTGGATACCGAAAATAGATAAAAATTGGATTTTTAAAATTCAAGTTGTAAGTTTATTTTAAAACTTATTTTTGAGAATTGGATAAATTAAAAAGGAGTTTTAAAAAAGATAAAGTTATTTTTGAACCATATTGAATAAAATTTCAAATTACGGGGAAAAGGCTTAATAAATGGATTTCGATTAATATTATTATAAGTTGAAGAATTTATTAAAAAGTTGGATTTTTGAATAGATTTAAAGAGATAAAGAAATTTATTTAAAAAGGAAATGATTTGTAAATTCATTGGAAATTTATAAGGAGAAATTAATTGGTTATAATAATTAATAAAGAATAATTAATTTGGTATTAATTATTAATTAAGAGTTAATTAATGATCTATTAAAGGATAATTTATTAAATGTTTTGGTAATTAATTGATTATTAATTTACCATAACTAGCAAAAAAATTATTCATAGAAATTTACCTGATTTAAATTAGTTAGATAATTAAAGTAATCCTACTTATGAATGTTTGAATCGTATTGGATGTTGAATGTTTGATATCCCAAATATGTGTTGCTTTGTGATATATCCTGTTATGTGTTGTGATTTGTGATCTATTTATCTATGATATGAATATCTGTGATCTATGAATTAAAGATAAGCGTTATAGTTTATACCGCTTATCAACTATATTTCTGTGTTCTGATCTCTGATGGTTGGATGTTGTGGGACTATTGTGTTAAACCCCTGGACTACACCATACACACACCAATGCGGATTTCACATGGAAATCGGTTAAGTCATAGATTTTTGACAATTCTAAAGATTGAATTTTTGAATCCAAAATAGTTTTGGAAATTGGAATTGAAAGTTTTTTGAAAATGAGTTTCAAAAATAAGAGTTATTTTAAATAACTTAATAAAATTGGAATTTTAATAATTTGATTTAAAATTTGAATTCAATATTTTGAAAATTGAATTCAATAATTTGGGAATTTTGGTTTAAAAGATTATGCAAGTATAAAAGGTGTTTATATGGGGTTTTTTTAACCATTTAAAATATGGTTTTTGGAAATTTAAATTTATATTCAAGTTTTATACTTGGACGGCTTTAACCTGTGAAATTGTAACCAGTTTTTCCCAAAATGAAAACTATCCGTTTTCAGATAATAATAAATTTCATAAAAAGAAAGGATTTCCAATTTGTATCGAAACATTTCAAGTTGAAATGAAATTGTAAATAGTTTGGAAAAACTATGAATTGACCTTTGTGAAGATGATTAAGCTTTATTTTGAAATCAAAGAAGATTTTAAAAGGTGTATCTTTTATATTATAAAAGACTTGAATTGTGAATAGTTTTGAAAGCTATAAGTTAAAAATCTTAATTTAAAGATTTAATGGGTTAATCCAATTGAAATGGAAATTGATTTGGAAATTTGTGAATGAATCTTTGTGAAACTGGGTAAACTTTGTGAAGTAAATCTTTTTGTTTAAAGATTTAAAATGGTAATTTTTTTAAACCATTTAAAGGAAAGAATTTTGGTAATAAGTTGTGACTTAATTGAAATCCCTATATCCATACGTTTTAAATATTGTGCTCACTATTCGGTTTAGCCGGGAAAGGACCTTTGTGTCATAAAACCCATTCCGAATAAGTGATATGACGATATGGATAACATTTGAAGACCGGTGGTGAAGACCGGGTATTTGTGAAAACGATGGGATGACCTATCGATTGTCTCTGCACATGTAACGATCCAAAAACTCGGCCTTTGAAAATCAGCATCCGTACTTCACTTGTACTCAAAATGCCGCAGATTCAAACGCCGAATCTGGCTCGCCGGAGCTTATAACACAGTAAGTATAACAACACAACGGAAGAAAGAAATAGATGATATCATATAAAACTCCAATAAATACAATATCCAGAATGATATACAACAATGATATGAATATGATACAACGATATTAGAGACAAATAATGATACAGCGGAAAACAGAACTGATAACTCCAAATGATCCTCAAAAGAGAATGAATCCAACTTCTCCAACATCAAGCTCGAAACAATAACCAATGCACCAAGATAAGCATGTGCAGTCATCAACTCCGATGAAGTGAACCAGCTCCAGATAAACTACTAAACCTGAATATCTGAGAAACCCAACTCTAGACTGTCCGTGTGGAAAATGGTGGGCACCCAGAGTTTAGGAAGGGAACAATAAACTCCGGATCAGTCATGGGACTGGTATGAGTAAACAAAAGTAGTTGCTTAAAATAAAACAGATTTCATAATGAATCCGATATGCTTTTGAAAAATGAAACTACCATATGACCTCCCGCCATACACACAATGCAATCGCAGACTTAGAGGAGATTTCTTCTTATGATAGTCAAGAATGCTTAATACGAGAAAAATTCTTTGATATTATTACTAGTGCATAGTGTAGAAAGTCATTTCGAAAATATAATATTAATCTTAGCCAGCATACAACCATTATTGTATGCCTACTATAGCTACCATCTAAACAGTGGTGACCACCATAAGTAAATGGCAGGTTACTGGATTCGTATTGTTTCTTTGGATTTCCAACAAATGGTCAGGCAAAGGAACTTCCTTACCGAAATGGAAACGCCTCTGGAAAGACGCCCCGAGAACCTAACCGGATCTCTGCAAACACAAGGCCGACGCTACCTTACGCTTTAAACAAGATGTAACTAGGTAACTAACACACGAGTTATGTCATCCCCTGGTCGTCACCGACCTTTATCCGAGGATCCTCAAAGCAACAACCACAAAGTATAATAAATTTGGAGCATCAACATAGGTAAAATATCTGGGCTCCATACCATGATATCACCTTTTAACCAGAAGGAAATGACATACTCTAGGGGCGCTACCCCTACAAACATTTGCCGCAACATTCCTGTTTTTACCACTACCGGGTTGTGAGGCTCGACGAAGTCTCGTCCACAAAGCTACGCTTTTTCACAAAGCCACGCTTTTTCACAAAGCCACGCTTTTTCACAAAGCCACGCTTTGATCAACAAACACTAGTACAAAAAGTGCATATTGCTTCGCCTCATTTGCATCAGTTGAAGTAAAAACTGATTCAAATAGAACTATTTGCATCAGTTCCGTCTTAATAACTGATGCAATTGGTACGTGAAAAGCAATAGGTAATAAAAAATCAAATTTGCATCAGTTGTCACCAACAACCGATGCAATTTTTACGTGCAAATAGTTTTAGTCGCATCGGTTTTAAATTCAACCGATGTAACTACATTAGTTTGCATTCATTTTCCATCGGTTTGCTACTCCAACTTTCATTTTCCCTCCCCTTAACTTTTCATTTCCCGCTTAGCTTTCATTTATCCCTCCACTTCCCCCGTAACCCGTTAAGAAGAAAACAAAAGGAACTTTAAATTCGTTCAGTTGAACGACTTCAAATCAAATGAAATCTAATGTCAATTTATAAACTCATGTCTCGATTCGAATTCAAAAGAAAATCTCAAAGCCAAATCAAAATCGGCTCTCGTAAGCAATTCTCAAATTCAGTTGCGGATTCTAGGGAATTCGTTGCGTTGAATTTGATTTGGGGATTTCAGTCGCTGGTGGGTGTGAGTAGAAGTGAGTACTTTTTGGGGCTGCACGCGAGTTCGGATAGACCGGAGGGTGTGAGTAGAAGTGAGTACTTTTAGGGGTTCTTTCTGTCGTTGGGGGCCGCGGCGTTGTGTGGGTTGGTTCTGCCTTTGATAGAGTTAGTTTACAGGAAGGCGGAGCAGGAGATCACGTACACGCTGGTTATGGAGATGCAGTTTGTTATGGGCTTCTTTGCTACTGTGTTTTGTGCTGTCGGAATGATTGTCAACAAAGATTTTCAGGTACAGGTTTTTTTCTTTCATGAGCAATAGTCACGTATGAGCATAGTTTGTTGTTTTTTAGTTTGTTGGTAGATCTGTTCACATTGATATTTCAATGCATAGGCCAATACTTGATTTTTCTTTTTTACTAGTTATAATGCATGCCGAAAGTTGGTAGAGCTAGAGACTTCAAATAAACGACATAAGCAATTAATATATAAAAAATAGTGTTTGATATTATTCTGGAATCAATGCTTAGACATATAAAAGTCTTAGCTTTAATATTGGTTAAATAGGCAAAAATAAATAAATAGAACATGCAATTAAGAAGTTAGAAATTATGGTTTTACATCGATTAAAACAGTTACCATACCACAAAGAAAATTAAAATCTCCTTTCTGATTGGAGATCAGGGCGGATATCTAGTCTAGTGGATACCAAAATGCACATATTGTGCTAAGTGCACCACATAGTGGTGATGCTCCAAAGTAGAGATCTCTGTTTACTACCAAACAAGGTTTTTCAACCCCAAATGCGGCAGGGCATTTGCTCCACCTGGGAAAGCTTTACATCTACCATTATATACTGATTGTCATAAACTAAAAGTCAAAATTCTTCTGTACTGTGTGTCTACGTGTATACATTCAAATGTGTGTGTGTAATATAATATCCAAGATTTTATGCTCAGAAACTGTGCTAAGCATCAAGTTTAAAAGGCTGCTATTGATTATTATTATTATTTCAAACATCTGAGTCTTTAATTTTGCAGGCGGTTATTTCTTTGCAGTTTCTTATAAGATGATTCATTTATTGTGGTGTGTAGGCTGAAATAAATTTTTTTGGAAGAATATCAGATCCAAACTTGCTCAAACTCTTGGGATATTGCATGAATGACAGAGAACTGCTTACCGTTTATGAATACATGGCAAATAGGCTGAAATAAATTTTTTGAGATGATTTACTGTTTGAATTTATTTGCTAATAGGATGAACTAATCGGTTAAATAAGTCGGTAAAATTTAATTTCAGAAAATTAATACTGTTTCTGTTTAAGTACAAACACATTGTTTGTACATAGTAGGATATTTATACCGGGTTTCGAAACTTTTCCCCTGTTACTTGAAAAATGGTTACAGGGATGCCATGTTGAGGAAGCTTTCTTGCTCTGATTTTATACGCCCTGTCCTTTTTTATTTAGTTGCTTTGAATTGTTACACACATCAATGCCTATTACTTAATTTATGGACTACCTTGATTTTCGTCCTCGTCAGTTCATCTTTTAAATTGTCCTTTGGTTTAAAGAAAAGTCACATACCAAGCAATTTGCTTTGATTCTTTGTACTGCTATATGTACGTCCCTGCCTATTTCATGAGTTGTGGCTACCTCGACTTGTTCATTTTTAACCTGTTCCATTGCATTGAAATATAGGCACACATTGTTAATTTAAGAAAGCATATTGCTTTTATTTATTTCGTTCCTGTCCTCTTTCTTTTTTTTTCTTTTTTTTTAATTTATTTTGTTGCCTTGTGGAAGTCACACACCCAAGCCTTGAAATATTAAAATGCATGATATAGTCCTTGTCTAGTTGTGTGTTGCCGCTGTGTAATGTATTGCTGCCTTCTTTGTTCTGTTTACAGGGATTTACAAAGAGCTACTCATAATTTTACAACGGTAATCGATCATGGTGCATTTGGTACAGTTTATAAAGCTCAAATGGTGACTGGTGAAACATTAGCTATCAAAGTGCTTGCTTCTAACTCTAAACAGGGTGAGAAAGAGTTTCAATCGGAGGTACAATCTCTGGGATGGTATTCTTATACACAATGGTATAATAGTTTGTCAATAAGTCTTTTTGAAGCACATATGACATCTTATATAGAAAGCAAAAGGCTACTTGGAGAAATGCTTGACTTAGTAAACTTAGTTTACAATCTCTGGGATGATATTCTTACAAAAAATTTGATGTGCAATCCATCTGTGCTGTTTTCATGAAGATACATATACAACCCATGCTTGCTCTCTAATGTATTGATGTGAAGTTAATGATGTTTGCTGTATAATTGCACGTAAAAATATGAAATAAAAAATTATGCTACCTTTTGTTATCCAATAGGGGATAAATGAGTATCTTCCTACATCTTCATTGACCATCTAATGCACTAAGCAAGAAGTACGAAACAAATTTCTACCTCAATATAAGATCAGACAAAAAATAAAAAGTTGTAGATTTTGATAGTGGAAACAAGGAGTTTGTCGACTAGTAGACTGGTAATTTTGTAATTCATGGATAGTTGAAATTTTAAATGATAGTTGAAAGTGGGGAGAAATATTCTAGTTCGTAGGACATGCTTACACAACTTTTTTATAGACTTTTATAAAGGGTCTTTTTCAACAAATTGGCCTGGTTGAATTGCCGGAATATAAAAATGCTTCTAATATGCTTATGTTTAATTGCAGGTCATACTTCTAGGAAGATTGCATCATAGATATCTTGTAAATTTAACAGGCTATTGCATAGAAAAGGGAAAGCATATGCTTATATATGTTTACATGACTAATGGAAATCTTGCTTCTCACTTGTACAGTATGTTCAGAACTTACTTTTATTACATATTAGTTTCTGTAGTATGTTTAATTCCTACTCATCAAGAATTGACTGAAGATCCTTTGAGTTTTATTTATTTTTTCTTGTGCAATTTTGACTGAATATCCTTTGAGTTTTATTTATTTATTATGAATTGTCGCTTTGCGTTCAAATGTGCCGTAGTTTTTGTGGCTGAAGTTTTGAGTATTGATAGATGTATTACAGTTTGGAGTTGTAAGTTGATGATGTAGGCAGAAGGCAGAAGGCAAAAGGGCAGCGATTTGCTGCTGGGTGGTGAGCTGTGAAGGACAGAGAGGGTGGATGAAATGGTAGGAGAAGTTTGTGATGATGTTGGTGTGGAGAAGTATTGTTGCAGAGATGTTGGTGTAGTGTGATGATGTTGGTAGGAGATGTAGGAGAGGTTATTATATGCAGCTGACAGTAAGTTGATGGAGGGGGTTGAGATGCTTGAACCAAGGTTGTGAGGTTGTCGAAGCTGAGAAAGTGGGTTATATGATGTAGTGAATGTTGTGATCATGGGAAGAAGGGGAGGCAAGGCACTGTTGATGGAAAGTGAGTAGTGGTGGAGGTTATATGTTTGTTTGAGGGTATTGACAGTGATGAAGAAGGGATGGACACAGCAGTTTTGGTGATGAAGAAGGATGATCAGAGGTTTGGTGATGAAACAAGGCAGTGAGAGGTTTGGTGATGTGCAAGTTATGTATGTATGCAGTAGTTTTTTTTTTTGCACAGAAGTATGTTTGAGGTAACTACCAGGTTATTTGATGTAACTAGATGGTTGCACAGTTTGATGTATCCACACTTATTTTGTATAGATTATTAACACTGTAATTGATATATGCTTATTTTGGTATTATGTTATTCAGTTTGTATTTGCCATCAAATTTAATTTTGAATGATTGTAATATTGCATGCAATAATTGTTTGTTATAATCAATATATATATAGTCTATTTGAGTACTGTAATAATGATATTTTGCATCAGTTGTTAGTAACAACCGATGCAAAAAGGATGATTTTGCATCGGTTTCAGAACTGATGCAAAAGTGTTAAGCCTGTTGCATCGGTTGCATATGCATCGGTTGTTGAACTGATGTAAAAAGGTGGTAAACAACCGATGCAAAAAGGACCTTTTTGCATCAGTTTCAGAACTGATGCAAAAGTGTTAAGCCTGTTGCATCGGTTGCATATGCATCGGTTGTTGAACTGATGCAAAAGGGGGGGTAAACAACCGATGCAAATGGCCTGTTTTGTAGTAATGAAATGATCAAAAGCACTTTGTATGCCACGTTACCAAATTGGGAATGTATCATTAGTAACCATCAACTACATAACCTCTGAGCTCGTACGTCTCAGAGAAGGGTGTTAAGCTAGGAGAATAAATTCTCCGCCACCAATAGAAATGTATTTGATAGAAACCAGCTTTACATCTCAAAGTGTAACGTCAGACACACATCCATACAAGTCTGTTCCGGGTTCGAACAGAACCGAAGGCACTTCCAAAGAAGCCCTTGCAAATCCGGATAATTTATAATTACGTCCGGACTTCCCATCACTTAGGGTGCTAAAATCTCTATACCGGGGATCAGCCGATGCAGAGACAATCAATGATAATCCTTTCGTTTTTGAAAGTATCCGGTCTTCACCACCGGTCTTCAAATGCTATCCATATACGTCGTATCATTATCCGGAATGGGTTATATGACACAAAGCTCCTTTCCCGGCTAACCGAATAATGAGCGCAATTAAAAATCATATGGATATTGGGGTCTCAGTTAAATCACAGCTTAAAGCCCAAAACTTTTCATTCGAATGGTTAAAACAAATTACCATTTCCAATCTTTTAAACAAAAAGATTCAATTCACAAAGTTAACCCCATTCACAAAGATCCATTCATGGATTTCAAAACAATTTCCATTTCAATTGAATAGGTTTACTCGTTAAATCTTTAAATCAAGATTTAACTTATAGCTTTCAAAACTCGTTTCCAAAGATTCATTCGTAGCCTTTCAAAACAATTCTGTTTCAAGTTGGATTAACTCGTTCGGTCTTTGAATTAAAGACTCATTTCATAGTTTTCAAAACCTTTCAATTCTATTTCAAACTTGAAATCTTTCAACACAATTTGGAAATCCTTTCTTAAAATGAAAGTTATTATTATTTGAAAACAAGTAGTTTTAGTTTCGGAAAAATCCAGTTATATTTACACGAGTTAAAACCCTTGAATTAAATTCAAATTCCCAAATCAATACCTTTAAAATGGTTTAACCCATATATAACTTGTACAGCATCTTAAATCCCTAGTTTCAAATCATAGGATTCAATTTCAACTTGAATTCAAATTTAAATCAAATTATTTAAATTTTCAAAACTCGATTAATTTATTCAAAGTAAATTTTATCGTTAAAACTCATTTACAAAAGCGTTAACATTTAACCCAGATCCATTTCCAAAATCAATTGAAATTAAATTTCAATTTCAAACATATTAAATTTAAATCATCTGTGACTTAACCGATTTCCACGTGAAATCCATATTTGTGTGTGTAAGAGTGTGGTCCAGGGGTTTCACACACAATAGTGCAACAACATTCAATCATCATAGATTAAATACAGAAATATAATTGATAAGCGGTATTAACTATAACGCTTATCCTTCATTTACAGATCATAGATATATATCGCAGATAATCAATTACATTCATCCTAGATAAATAAATTACAGATCACAACACAAATCAGGGTATATCACAAAGCATCACATATAAGGGATATCAACAATTCAATCATTCAGTCAAATCCAATCATCCATAAGTAAGATCAATTTAATCAGCTGATAAATTTTTAAACTAGATTAATTACTTATGAATAAATTACTAATCCTGGTTAATTAATCATTAATTAATTACAAACCATTTTAATTAATTATCCTTTAATTATTTATTAATTTACCTCTAATGATAAATTAATTAACCTTTAATCATTAATTAACCAACCTTAATTTATAATTAAATCAAACTTTAATCATTTTCATTAATTAATAAATCTTTAATTACTTAATTAATTAATCACTAATTATTAAGTAATTATACTTGAATTAATTAAGAGATTATATTTCAATTACAAAGACCTTAAATAAATAATTAAGATATATATCTTAATTTATTGTTTAGTTAAATCATTATAACTTATTTGAATTGATTCAAAATCATCTCTTAATCAAAGTTTCTAACATACTTATTTCAAACACTTGCTTGATTCAAGCATTATCAAATTCCATTTAAAAATACATAGAAATTTATTCCTTATCATCATATAAATTAATTCAAAATCAATTAATTTTCAAAACAATTTAAAAACATTTAACCTTAACATTTTCCTATGAAACTTGTTCATATCTTTAGTTTTAAACCTTGGTATAATATGTGTTTTATACTTAAAACCTGGTACAAATTTTATCTTCAATTTTGAAAACCTGTTATCTATCAAACAGACCCGAGCTAGAGAAAAATTTACTCGAGTCCAACCATTGTTTTCTCGAGAGTAAACCCGAGACCCAACCAAATTTTCACGAGTTCTTCCCGAGACAACTGCGCTCCCCAAACCACAAAACACAACTGACTCACTGATGCACACGTACACGTGTACACATCACTACCATGCCTCCGACCATCGCCGAGACCTTCGGCACATCGCCGACCATCCCCCCTAACCATTCGACCACCTAGTTTAACGATCTCACCTAAAAATCGAAATCGAGCAACTCCACATCCACTTGGAACAAAACCAATCGCCTGAAATCACCTTGTATAGCCACCACCGACCACTAGAAGGTCTGAAATTTGGACCATAGCCTCGCCGTGACACTACGCCTCGAACTCCCCCGGTCCGATCACTTCCGGTGCTTCCACGACCACGCAATCGCCTCAAGAACAATTACTACCCAAACTGACAGTTAAACCCTAGATCACCTTCAACTAGCTGCTCTGGTGAGCTAAAAAATCCCCGACCATTTTTCCACGAATCCCCATCACTCAGGCTTCCTCCAGCCCTGACCACGTCGACCATCACTTCGCCGTTCGTCAACAATTGATGAAAACCCAAATTTCGTTCATCCATCAATATCTCTCGAATTACCCAATTAAAAATCATGATTTTAATTTTAAAAATCCTAGCTTTTGATAATGATTCAGAATTTATATATGAAACATTAAATTTTTGAGATCAAAATTTGGCCAATTCTGAGTTTTACTGTAAAAGTTCACATTCTAGAGAATATACAACCATATTCATCATAAAATATATCTTTATCTTTAGCTTATATATTAACAAACAAAGTTTGTTTAAACACTTAAGCCTAACAGAGATCAGAGAGAGATTGGAATTTTAAAACTAAGTTTTAGAATTCTGGAACCTAGACAGAGAGGATCTCATATATATATATATATATATATATATATATAGATATACACAGTATCTCTTTCCATATACATATATATTCATCATTAAAACAACATGCACACATAGATTCAACCATATATCACAACTTTAAATCTAGCATTTATCATAGGCAGATCAAGATTGATATATAAATAAAGGGTTAAGAGTTTGCTCACAGTTTAGAAAAGGAAGAACAGAGCACACTTTTGAAAAGCCATAAGCCTGATTCTCTTGAATCTCTTTGCTTGCTTTAAAATCATTTCTTCAATCTTCTAGTTGTTGATTAAGTTTATTTAAATTTTGAAGATGATGTTTGCTTTAAAAAAATTTCTAAGTAAAAATGAACGAACTGATGGAAAGCTTGATATATAAAAGAAAATGAGTTTACAGGGTATACAATATTTTGTACAGGGTGATGTTTTATTTGTTTAGTACAATACAAAGCAGAGATATATTTTATTCTTTGTTTTATCAAACAAGATCTCGGCTGATGATTTTCTATAGGGTGGCTAAAGATGCAAGCATTAATTGCTTTGTACAATCTACACATATACCATACTTGAAGATATTTTGTTTGCACTTGAATGTATATATTTTTCTTTTGTTTATGTTCTCACCACTTGCCTTGCATTGTTTGTCTCGGCTGGAGATATTAGTGGCTTGCATTTAGTAACTTGTCTTTATTTCTTTCTTACTTGTTTACTTGTTTCCATGTTTGCTTCTCATTTATATTTTGTTTATTTCTTTTTAACTTTGTCTTTGTAATACTACTTTATAATATAAATGATTTCTATTTTAATTTGTTGTTGGATTTTACTTAACTAATGTGTTATTTTATATCATTACATAGTTTATTAACATGTTATATTGAATTTATTTATTTCCTTGTGTCAAAAGTCTATATATTTTATTTATTTATTTTTAAACCATTTATCTAAGAATTAAATTCAAATCAAATATTCACATATATATTCAAATTAACTCATATATGCTCGTATACATATATATTCACATATATACAATATTTACAATATTTAAATTTTAAATGATTTAACATATAATTTATTTTAATCCGGGGAAACTCGCATCACTTTATAAATCAATTTCCTCAATTTTTATTCAAAAATTAATTTAATTAACAATTTAAATTTAATTAAAATCCGGGGTCGTTACAGACTTCCCCCTTAAAAGAATTTCGTCCACGAAATTGCCAAGGAGACACGAAGATAGATGAAAAATGTTTCATCAAATCAAACTGAACAGTTATTCTGCATTTGGCTTCCCAAATCAGAATATCAATAATAGATACAAGAACGGATCTATTTGACACTTCACAAAATACTCAGGTTATCCAGATCTATGAAATATGGAGTGATACTGGTTAGTTTGAAGGGATAACTAACCATTCGTAGAACATATTGGGACCCAAAGAATAGATAGATATATGGATACAATTTCAAAACTTTTAAATTTAGAAACTAAAGTATACCTATCAACCATAGCAACAAAGCAAACAATACATCCAAACAAACAATTTTGGTCCATCTGAAGTTTATGTCCCATATTAATATATCGAATCTCCTTCCTGGATCTACCAGAAACTATCAAAGAATTGAGAAAAGATGACGAACAAAAGAGATTGACAGAGAAAAGATTGCTTCCTTGTTATTACAGGGTATAGTCGTACTCCCCTGTCCCCTATCTCATCCTCTTCTTGCACTCATACTTACTATTAGTAAATAGCAACAGAATTTACTGAGGCATTTGAACGAATATCTGAGGAATACTCATTCTAGGGTATACTTCACCCTATCTCTAATGAGCTACTTAATGTGTTATACTCCTGAGCTAAAGTTTAACCCTCAGCTCTGATACCACTTGTAACGATCCAAAAACTCGGCCTTCGAAAATCGGCATCCGTACTTCACTTGTACTCAAAATGCCGCAGATTCAAACGCCGAATCTGGCTCGCCGGAGCTTATAACACAGTAAGTATAACAACACAGCGGAAGAAAGAAATAGATGATATCATATACAACTCCAATAAATACAATATCCAGAATGATATACAACAATGATATGAATATGATACAACGATATTAGAGACAAATAATGATACAGCGGAAAACAAAACTGATAACTCCAAATGATCCTCAAAAGAGAATGTATCCAACTTCTCCAACATCAAGCTCGAAACACTAACCAATGCACCAAGATAAGCATGTGCAGTCATCAACTCCGATGAAGTGAACTAGCTCCAGATAAACTACTAAACCTGAATATCTAAGAAACCCAACTCTAGACTGCCCGTGTGGAAAATGGTGGGCACCCAGAGTTTTGGAAGGGAACAATAAACTCCGGATCAGTCATGGGACTGGTATGAGTAAACAAAAGTAGTTGCTTAAAATAAAACAGATTTCATAAAGAATCCGATATGCTTTTGAAAAATGAAACTACCATAAGACCTCCCGCCACACACACAATGCAATCGCAGACTTGGAGGAGATTTCTTCTTATGATAGTCAAGTATGCTTAATACGAGCAAAATTCTTTGATATTATTACTAGTGCATAGTGTAGAAAGTCATTTCGAAAATATAATATTAATCTTAGTCAGCATACAACCATTATTGTATGCCTACTATAGCTACCATCTAAACAGTGGTGACCACCATAAGTAAATGGCAGGTTCTACAACCAAAACTGTACTGGATTCGTATTGTTTCTTTGGATTTCCAACAAATGGTCAGGCAAAGGAACTTCCTTACCAAAATGGAAACACCTCTGGAAAGACGCCCCGAGAACCTAACCGGATCTCTGCAAACACAAGGCCGACGCTACCTTACGCTTTAAACAAGCTGTAACTAGGTAACTAACACACGAGCAATGTTATCCCCCGGTCGTCACCGACCTTTATCCGAGGATCCTCAAAGCAACAACCACAAAGTATAATAAATTTGCAACATCAACATAGGTAAAATATTTGGGCTCCATACCATGATATCACCTTTTATCCAGAAGGAAATGAAATACTCTAGGGGCGCTACCCCTACAAACCTTTGAAGCAACATTCATGTTTCGACCATTACCGGGTTGTGAGGCTCGACGAAGTCTTGTCCACAAAGCCATGCTTTTTCACAAAGCCACGCTTTGATCAACAGCACTTCGTATGCCACGTTACCAAATTGGGAATGTATCACTTGTAACAATCAACTACATAACCTCTGAGCTCGTACATCTCAGAGAAGGGTGTTAAGCTAAGAGAATAAATTCTCCGCCACCAACAGAAATGTATTTGATAGAAACCAGCTTTACATCTCAAAGTGTAATGTCAGACACACATCCATACAAGTCTGTTCCAGGTTCGAACAGAACCGAAGGCACTTCCAAAGAAGCCCTTGCAAATCCGGATAATTTCTAATTACGTCCGGACTTCCCATCACTTAGGGTGCTAAAATATCTATACCGGGGATCAGCCGATGCTGAGACAATCATTGGTAATCCTTTCGTTTTCGTAAGTATCCGGTCTTCACCACCGGTCTTCAAATGCTATCCATATACGTCGTATCATTATCCAGAATGGGTTATATGACACAAAGGTCCTTTCCCGGCTAACCGAATAACGAGCGCAATTAAAAATCATATGGATACTGGGGTCTCAGTTAAATCACAGCTTAAAGCCCAAAACTTTTCATTCGAATGGTTAAAACAAATTACCATTTCCAATCTTTTAAACAAAAAGATTCAATTCACAAAGTTAACCCCATTTACAAAGATCCATTCATGGATTTCAAAACAATTTCCATTTCAATTGAATAGGTGTAACAACCCTAGATTTTTGTATATTATTTAAATTTGACTTTATTTTATTTTAAATTATTTTAGACTTATTTTATTTCAAACATTTCATTTTTAAATATAAATGTTGATTATTAAGTGATTTATAGTTCAAACTAGTATAATTTGAATATTTTACTGTAAAGTGAATTTCTGGTCAAACTGTTCAAACTTTGACTTTTAAACTTCAAATTCAAATTATTTAAAATCTTAAATTTTATCTTTTATTATGAACATAGATGAAATATCTTGAACACTGCTTTTTGTTTCATTGAAAACGGAGTTAAACTGCAAAAGATATGTACATTTCAATTTTGAGTATAAATTGTTTATTTTGCAATTTTGTTATTTTAAATTGTATAAATTATATTTTCTTTGTCATATTTTATTTTAATACGTTATATTATGTATATTTTGACTTTTAAATATTTTTAAATTGATAATAGAATTTTTCCAATGTTTACTGTGTTGATTTCCTATTTTTAAAGGCTGTTTTCTTATTTTCAACTATTTTCTTCATTAAAATTAAATTTAAATTAAATTTTATATATTTATTTTGTGAATTTATTTTTATTTTATGTTATTATTTATGTTTAAAAATATATTACAAGCTCATATGAATTTTCTAAAGTTTATACCATTTATTTTCAATTTTTTTTCTAGCCTAGTTGACAATTTTTGCTATTTTCTTGATTTAATTATTTATAATTAATATTTATATTATTTTTTTGTTACATTTTCGAATTTTAACTGAAATTATATGTATTTTCAGATATTTAAACTTATTAAAAAGAAATAGAGGAAATTTGAAAAGTTTTAAACTCTTGAAACTCATAAGGCTTTCCATCTCCCAACCTTTCATTTTCCCAACTCTTCTCTTAATTGTTTTGGGCGTGTAATCTACTCATTTCAGAAGCATTTTTTTTCACTTTCACGAAATTAATTTCTCGTCCTCTCACAAAAAAATCACGGCTATTCTCCTTGTGAAGCTTAGGTAAAAAAATTCTATCTTCTTCTTGTCTTTTTATGATTTTCTACTTGAATTTGCACATGCTCTCCACCTTCATAGCTGTATTCCCCTTCCTCCAAGCTGTGGCTGACCACCACCACCACTTTTCTCTGACCATCACACAGCCTAACACCTCTCCTCCTCAGGCCAAGCCAAGCCATGATGAAGATCATCACAAAAATCCATCTAAACTAGCATTAGCTATCACCTGTGCACTCAAGCTAACCTAGTTTTGGTACCATCACCTTCCACCACCCATGGCCGCCACCAACACCACCTCCACCACCTCCAGCACCAACTGGACCCCCTGCCACGTCATCACCTTGGACCCCACTCCTCTGGCCGTGCCCCATGAGCCTTGGCCGAGCCTTGAATTGCCTTGAATCCATGTTAAAGTGACATTGTTTTGCCTTGTTGTGTTGTTTCATGCATACTCACCTTTTGCTATCCTCTAAACATGTTTGGCCGACCCTTAGGCAACCAAAACCTGATCCAAATCTTGCCTTAGACCTGTAGGACACCATATGGCTGAACCTGAAGGTTGTTGGAAGCAAGTGCAAAGCAATTCTACTTTGATTCGTGCAGTTGATTCTATATTATTCTATCGTATTGTGCATTTGAAAACTTATATTGTTTGTATTGTTTTGTCTTATGTATTCGAGGAAGTTAACCTTGTCTCTCCCACACTCATCATCATCATGGCTGATAAAATGAACCCCTTGTTCGAGCTTTTGAATGGTTAAAGCACAGTCAAGTAATCTATTCCGTTGTTGCTTCTTATCATCATTGTTTCAACATTGTTTGCGTTGAATATTTATGTGTATATTGTCTTGTTTGGTTATTGTTTACAAGATAAATATCAAGGCTATCCATTCATTCAAATCAAAAGTCATGCTATATCGTGCTTGTTGTGCTTTCTGGAATCTATTCTGTGTGTTTTGATCGCTAATCTCCAGCTTTAACAGGTGAGTTATTCTCACCAGACAATATGTACCTATATAATTGATAAACCGACACCATTTGAATCTGTAATGTATATTATCATGTTATATATGCTTATATTATTATCATATGATGTTCACACCTGTCATTACACCTGTTATATCATATGTTACTGTTGTTTTATGTTATTCTGTTTATTTATATCAGTTTATCACATTGCAAGTTCCCTGTAGACTAGAATCACTATGGGTTGAAATGATACATACCCAAACGGACTTTAGAATAAGGGAATATCGTTATGGGCTGAAATGATAGGCCTGAGCGGTTTTCAAAGTCATTCATTTAACTTGGGATTGCGGGTTTGAAATGATATAACCCAGATTTTTCTTTTTTTTAAACTGCGGGTTGAAATGATACATATCCGTTTTACTTGACCTAGGTTAGAAAACTATATACAGGCCCGTGGTTATTTTATAAAGTGTTTTGGATGAGTTTAAGTATTTTAAAAATATAAATTTATGAAATTTGATTTAAATAGATTTTGAAATGTTTTAAAATAAAGAAATTATGATTTTTCTATGAGTAAAAATGTAATTAATGAATGGTTAAATTGGATTATTGAAATATAACTTAAGTTTGGAATTTGGAATTTTGGTTAAAAATGATATTTAAGTTATATGAATAAAATGGAAATTTAATAATATTTGGAAAATGGTAAAATATGATGATTTGATTAAATTTGAATTTAAGTGATTTATTAAAGTATTATTGATTTTTCTATGAATTTAAGTGGTTAAATAAATGAATGTTTAAAAGTGATCTTTTAAAATATAACTTGACTTGGAAAGGTGAAATTTGGTTTTAATTACAGGTTTAAGTTAATTAAATAAAATTGGAAATTTAGTTAAATTTGTGAAATGGAAATTTAAATTTGAAGTGTTAAGTTTATTTGTTGAAATGTGAAGAATTGAAAACTTTTACACTTAAATTTATTAAGTAAATTGTTGAAAATTGGATTTAATTATAAGAAATTTATTGTGAAAAAGATATATGTTAAATGATATGTAAATGAACATTTTAAATGTTAAAATATGATTTTTAAAATGTTTGTGTTTTAAATTGAAGTTGTTTAATTGCTGGAAATACACTAACACCTGAAATATACTTTTAATAGCATTCAGAAATGCTATAGATTCTGTTTTGAACTAAAATTGTGTAAAAAGAGCTATTACAGCATTTCTGAACTGCTGTAGTTGCTGTAATTGAAATTATAGGCTAATATTGAACTCAGGCCTATTATAGCATTCTCTGGAAATGCTATAATGGTCTGCAATCTTTGCTGAAACCAAATTTAACCCTTGTTTTGAAACCTAAACTACCGCAGCACTTCTGAAATGCTGTCTTTTCTGTTTTTGAACTATAATTCAACTAAAACTGAGTTTTAACAGCAGTTTTAAGTGCTGTCTTTGCTGAATTAAAAATGTTTTTAAATATAACTTATAGCAGTTGTTTTTAAATGTTGTGAAATGCTGAAATTTTAATAATTAGGGTTTTTGACTTAGTAAACGAACTCAGAATGGTTTGAAACTTTGGAAATTGAATACTTGATTTGAAAATATAATAATTTCACTTTTAAAAGGTTTAAATGAATTATTTTGATTGGAATATAAACTATTTAAAGGTGATTTGAAATGATAGTAAATGAACGATATCTTTGAATTTAAAAGGTATTTAAAGTTGAATATTTGGATTTGAACTGATAGGATATTTTATTATATTAAAATGATTTGAAATGAAGTTTTGCAAGGATATGATATTTATTATATTAAAATGATTTGAAATGAAGTTTTGTAAGGATATGATATTTTGATATATTGAAATGATTTGAAATGAAGATTTGAAATGATATGATATTTTAAATATATTGAAATGGTTTGGAATTGATTTAATCTTTATTTTGATACAGATTTGGATTTGAAATGATATTCTATTTTGAAGTATAAACTGTTTTTAAATTATAACCATGGGTTATAATAACGATTGGTTGTTAAAGAGACCGGGATCGGATATGGACATACTCTCTGTCGATGCCGAAAACCACTTTGACAACTATGTACGCGGTGGAGTTCCAGAATGAAGTAGGATGGTGGCGACGATCCTAAGGTATATACGTGGACCCAACTCCCGTGAGCTGGCATAAGGTGGCTAAAACAGGAGCGATTGGCGGACCAATGAGGTAGCACCTCTGATCGGACACACTTCTTCGATACCATTCTATTACTTGTGATTGATTTGGTGGCCACCCTTGATTTGGGAGTGTTGTTTGAGGTGGCGGTAGTGGCTGCTATGCGTCACCACTAGTCCGGATGCGTAATTGGTATATCTACCCTGGCATTGCCTAGTTGTGCCGTGTCACCTACCATATCGAGCTTTACTATGATTTTGATTTTTAAGATCCGACCGCGTTAAGGTTCTCCATCCCCTTAACGCTATTTTCTATATGATTATACTTTATTGATTAGACACTACTGTATATAGCGTATATTACTACATAGTAAATAGTTTAACGGATCCTTAAAGAATGGGCGATCCCAAGCATTCTTTAAGTTACTTGTACCTTATTACAGTTCACTTAAGTTGGTTTATATTATATAAGTATATATTGTCCTGACTCGAGTGTTTTGTGTTTTGCGTTACGCTCGGGTCAGCCTGAATATTCACAGATTTGGATTTCCACCTTCTGGAGATTTGAATCGCTGGAGATTATCTGCTAGTCTTGTTCTATCAACTTCGGTTCCGTTGTTCTATTCAGCCTGTACTTGGTTATTGTATTGAGACTTCTGTTGTACTTTATTTCTTATGTTGTATCTTATGTAACGCTGATATATTTACATAGTAGCTTCATGAACTACTATTTCTTTTACTTCCGCTGCATTATTTTACTCTGTGTCTGTGATCTGTGATTATATTTATTTACTGCATATTCTGAGATTTGCCAAATTTTATTTACAACGCGGTATTTTGAGCAATTCAATTCCGGCATGAGTGTCTACCTATACACTTATAATGGATGCGAATGGTTGAAAATATCGGGTCGTTACATGTGGTATCAGAGCTATGGTTTTAGGCAAACTCAGCATATAGAGTAAATTTAATTACATAATCACTTTCGTTCGAACATGAATTCTTTCTTCTTCGATTCGGTTTCCTTTGAATTTTGGAACGTTCCATACGGTTCCAAAATCCATTCTTGTCCCTCACTATTCATCTTCTTTTGATTCTGGAGTATCCCATAACTCCACTTCGAATGATCTTTATAGTGAATTGGCGGTCTCGCCAATATTCTAATTTTCTTGTAAAAGGGTGAAAATCCTTTACAATCAGCATCGATTCACTAGAGATTTATATTTATCCTTGGTTTAGATGCTAATATCTTTTATTTTTCCAAACTCTATCTCTTGAGATCGAACGTAGATTTGTCCCAGGAAAATCCACATCGATCTTATTTTTAACTCACGGTTAACCCGGTTAAGGTTGTCTGCGGTTATCTGAGCTTACCCATCTCCCTACTTTGTTATTTAATCATCTTGTCTTTTGTTTCCAACCTACCTTCAAAACATTTTGAATTGTATTTGTAAATCTGTAATTAATATTTTGTTTTATATTGTGTTGTTTGAGTTGTTGATGTTGATTTGGGTTTCTGATCGATTCGTCTGATCAACGCTATCGATAGGATTTCTAAAACACTTTGACAGAACAAACTGACACAATATTATAAAAAAAAATGGTTGATGAAATAAATTTTGATATATAATTTATGGAACTTAATAAATTGATTTAAATTGATAATTTGAAGGGATAATACTTGATTTATCATTTATTGTTCTACAAATGAATTTATAAATAGTTGTTTATAAATTTATTTGGGAACTGAAATGAATTTAAAACAAGAAATTTAAGAATTTAATTTCCGATGGATTCAAACCTTGTGTTAAAAGTTTTAAAAGGATATATTATTTAAAGTATTTCCTAGTAGAAATTTGTTTCTAAAGGATTTTTAAGTTTAAAAATTTAGTGCTCTTCTCTTTCTCGCTGGAAAATAATTTCGATGATGACTGCAGCATCATCGACGTTCATTTTAGAGTTTCGAAGTGAAGAGACTGTTCTGTAGTCTTGCTACAGCTTTGTTTTGGGGAATTTAATTAATATGAATTTCTAAAAATATTACTTGATTTATAATATATATAGATATATGATTTAAATTTGATTTGATATATTATGTACATATATTTATTTATCTCTAACTTGTTTGAAGGAAATCGGAAATTAATTCTTACATTTTTTTTTCTTAAAGAATAATTTCAATTATAAAAAGAAAAATCAAAAATTTGGATAAATGATTCAAACTTGAGATAATTGAATCGGAAAGTTTTATTTGTATAACACACAATTTCATTCCAATATAACTTACCTAAATTACACAGAAGTTGAATATGAAATTGGATAATATACAATATAGAAAGGATTTTTTTAAATAAAATTTGAGTGGTTATAATAAATGTTATACACTTAAATTTTAGTTATAAAAGATTAACAGAGGTAAATAGTGAAAAAGGAGTTTAAAGAGATTTTATTTAAATAACTTAATAATCAAATTTGATTTACTATGGAACCTTAAGTCTAACCTAGGAATTTTAATAGAGGTTATTTCCTAAAATGAATATGTTGTATAATAAATAATGTATCTTTGAATAGGTAAAATAAAAAAATACATTTGAATTGGACATTTTGTAATAAAGTTTATTTAACTTGAATTCATAGTTTAATTGATGTCTAAATGAATGAATGTGTAAAGAAATTTGATTGTTATATTTTCTATGATAAATATTTTATTTATGAAATTGATATGTCTTGAAAAATGAATAATTATGATTTGAATAGTTAATATGTATTTTAACATCACTAAAACTTGATAATTGAGAATTTGGTTTTCAAATGGAATTTTAAGTGTAACTTATTAAAGGAATATCTATTTATGAAATGGGTATTTTAAATAAAGTGTTAGGTTATGTGTTAAATTAAGAGCTAACTAAAATAGTGAACTTTTAACTTAATAAATGAAGCATAGTTTGATTTGAATATTCCATTCATAAAAGTTTGTTTTAATAAGTCATAAGTTAAATGATATCCAAATGAATATTTCTGATATTAAACTGATTTGAAATATTAATATATCTACTGTAGCATTTTATAAGTAATGTTGTTTTGAAAATACAATGTTTTGGAAGTTTTTATAATTGAATGAACTTAGAAATGTTACAACTTTAAAATGAATATTATTTGACCTTGAATTAAAATGGTTTAAATAAAGATTATTTTAAAAGGTGTTATGATTTTCTAAGTATTATGTTTTTTTAAGAATAACATTTCCAAAGTGTTATGATTTTAGTAGTATGATTTCCAAATTATAAACATCTCTAAATTGTTATGATTTCAAAACATTATGGTTACAAATCTATTATCTTATTTTGTTTTTCAAACTATCTTTTGGTTGTCCTTATTTCTCTTATCTTGTTACAGAATGGAAAGGCTATTGCTTATACAAGTCTGTTTAGAAATCTTTCTGTAATCTTTATTACTCATCTGGATCTGAACACTGTTTTTCTTTTTATAGACCGTCGGTCAAGTGAAAAGGGAGATTCAGACTCTAGAGGATCTTTTTCGTGCTTATATTCTTGATTTGATCACCTCCATCTTGTTAAACTTACCTATAACAATAGTTATCAGGTGTAATTCCAATCTTCTTATCATCTTGTCTTAATTCTATTTCATTCTATCTTTTTCTGTGCTTTCCCGTACCTCATTCCTTTTCGGGGATGAAAAGTTTTGAGTGGGGGAGAGTGTAACAACCCTAGATTTTTGTATATTATTTAAATTTGACTTTATTTTATTTTAAATTATTTTAGACTTATTTTATTTCAAACATTTCATTTTTAAATATAAATGTTGATTATTAAGTGATTTATAGTTCAAACTAGTATAATTTGAATATTTTACTGTAAAGTGAATTTCTGGTCAAACTGTTCAAACTTTGACTTTTAAACTTCAAATTCAAATTATTTAAAATCTTAAATTTTATCTTTTATTATGAACATAGATGAAATAACTTGAACACTGCTTTTTGTTTCGTTGAAAACGGAGTTAAACTGCAAAAGATATGTACATTTCAATTTTGAGTATAAATTGTTTATTTTGCAATTTTGTTATTTTAAATTGTATAAATTATATTTTCTTTGTCATATTTTATTTTAATACGTTATATTATGTATATTTTGACTTTTAAATATTTTTAAATTGATAATAGAATTTTTCCAATGTTTACTGTGTTGATTTCCTATTTTAAAGGCTGTTTTCTTATTTTCAACTATTTTCTTCATTAAAATTAAATTTAAATTAAATTTTATATATTTATTTTGTGAATTTATTTTTATTTTATGTTATTATTTATGTTTAAAAATATATTACAAGCTCATATGAATTTTCTAAAGTTTATACCATTTATTTTCAATTTTTTTCTAGCCTAGTTGACAATTTTTGCTATTTTCTTGATTTAATTATTTATAATTAATATTTATATTTTTATATTTTTTTTTGTTACATTTTCGAATTTTAACTGAAATTATATGTATTTTCAGATATTTAAACTTATTAAAAAGAAATAGAGGAAATTTGAAAAGTTTTAAACTCTTGAAACTCCTAAGGCTTTCCATCTCCCAACCTTTCATTTTCCCAACTCTTCTCTTAATTGTTTTGGGCGTGTAATCTACTCATTTCAGAAGCATTTTTTTTCACTTTCATGAAATTCATTTCTCGTCCTCTCACAAAAAAATCACGGCTATTCTCCTTGTGAAGCTTAGGTAAAAAAATTCTATCTTCTTCTTGTCTTTTTATGATTTTCTACTTGAATTTGCACATGCTCTACACCTTCATAGCTGTATTCCCCTTCCTCCAAGCTGTGGCTGACCACCACCACCACTTTTCTCTGACCATCACACAGCCTAACACCTCTCCTCCTCAGGCCAAGCCAAGCCATGATGAAGATCATCACAAAAATCCATCTAAACTAGCATTAGCCATCACCTATGCACTCAAGCTAACCTAGTTTTGGTACCATCACCTTCCACCACCCATGGCCGCCACCAACACCACCTCCACCACCTCCAGCACCACCTGGACCCCCTGCCACGTCATCACCTTGGACCCCACTCCTCTGGCCGTGCCCCATGAGCCTTGGCCGAGCCTTGAATCCATGTTAAAGTGACATTGTTTTGCCTTGTTGTGTTGTTTCATGCATACTCACCTTTTGCTATCCTCTAAACATGTTTGGCCGACCCTTAGGCAACCAAAACCTGATCCAAATCTTGCCTTAGACCTGTAGTACACCATATGGCTGAACCTGAAGGTTGTTGGAAGCAAGTGCAAAGCAATTCTACTTTGATTCGTGCAGTTGATTCTATATTATTCTATCGTATTGTGCATTTGAAAACTTATATTGTTTGTATTGTTTTGTCTTATGTATTCGAGGAAGTTAACCTTGTCTCTCCCACACTCATCATCATCATGGCTGATAAAATGAACCCCTTGTTCGAGCTTTTGAATGGTTAAAGAACAGTCAAGTAATCTATTCCGTTGTTGCTTCTTATCATCATTGTTTCAACATTGTTTGCGTTGAATATTTATGTGTATATTGTCTTGTTTGGTTATTGTTTACAAGATAAATATCAAGGCTCTCCATTCATTCAAATCAAAAGTCATGCTATATCGTGCTTGTTGTGCTTTCTAGAATCTATTCTGTGTGTTTTGATCGCTAATCTCCAGCTTTAACAGGTGAGTTATTCTCACCAGACAATATGTACCTATATAATTGATAAACCGACACCATTTGAATCTGTAATGTATATTATCATGTTATATATGCTTATATTATTATCATATGATGTTCACACCTGTCATTACACCTGTTATATCATATGTTATTGTTGTTTTATGTTATTCTGTTTATTTATATCAGTTTATCACATTGCAAGTTCCCTGTAGACTAGAATCACTATGGGTTGAAATGATACATACCCAAACGGACTTTAGAATAAGGGAATATCGTTATGGGCTGAAATGATAGGCCTGAGCGGTTTTCAAAGTCATTCATTTAACTTGGGATTGCGGGTTTGAAATGATATAACCCAGATTTTTCTTTTTTTTAAACTGCGGGTTGAAATGATACATATCCGTTTTACTTGACCTAGGTTAGAAAACTATATACAGGCCCGTGGTTATTTTATAAAGTGTTTTGGATGAGTTTAAGTATTTTTAAAAATATAAATTTATGAAATTTGATTTAAATAGATTTTGAAATGTTTTAAAATAAAGAAATTATGATTTTTCTATGAGTAAAAATGTAATTAATGAATGGTTAAATTGGATTATTGAAATATAACTTAAGTTTGGAATTTGGAATTTTGGTTAAAAATGATATTTAAGTTATATGAATAAAATGGAAATTTAATAATATTTGGAAAATGGTAAAATATGATGATTTGATTAAATTTGAATTTAAGTGATTTATTAAAGTATTATTGATTTTTCTATGAATTTAAGTGGTTAAATAAATGAATGTTTAAAAGTGATCTTTTAAAACATAACTTGACTTGGAAAGGTGAAATTTGGTTTTAATTACAGGTTTAAGTTAATTAAATAAAATTGGAAATTTAGTTAAATTTGTGAAATGGAAATTTAAATTTGAAGTGTTAAGTTTATTTGTTGAAATGTGAAGAATTGAAAACTTTTACACTTAAATTTATTAAGTAAATTGTTGAAAATTGGATTTAATTATAAGAAATTTATTGTGAAAAAGATATATGTTAAATGATATGTAAATGAACATTTTAAATGTTAAAATATGATTTTTAAAATGTTTGTGTTTTAAATTGAAGTTGTTTAATTGCTGGAAATACACTAACACCTGAAATATACTTTTAATAGCATTCAGAAATGCTATAGATTCTGTTTTGAACTAAAATTGTGTAAAAAGAGCTATTACAGCATTTCTGAACTGCTGTAGTTGCTGTAATTGAAATTATAGGCTAATATTGAACTCATGCCTATTATAGCATTCTCTGGAAATGCTATAATGGTCTGCAATCTTTGCTGAAACCAAATTTAACCCTTGTTTTGAAACCTAAACTACCGCAGCACTTCTGAAATGCTGTCTTTTCTGTTTTTGAACTATAATTCAACTAAAACTGAGTTTTAACAGCAGTTTTAAGTGCTGTCTTTGCTGAATTAAAAATGTTTTTAAATATAACTTATAGCAGTTGTTTTTAAATGTTGTGAAATGCTGAAATTTTAATAATTAGGGTTTTTGACTTAGTAAACGAACTCAGAATGGTTTGAAACTTTGGAAATTGAATACTTGATTTGAAAATATAATAATTACACTTTTAAAAGGTTTAAATGAATTATTTTGATTGGAATATAAACTATTTAAAGGTGATTTGAAATGATAGTAAATGAACGATATCTTTGAATTTAAAAGGTATTTAAAGTTGAATATTTGGATTTGAACTGATAGGATATTTTATTATATTAAAATGATTTGAAATGAAGTTTTGCAAGGATATGATATTTATTATATTAAAATGATTTGAAATGAAGTTTTGTAAGGATATGATATTTTGATATATTGAAATGATTTGAAATGAAGATTTGAAATGATATGATATTTTAAATATATTGAAATGGTTTGGAATTGATTTAATCTTTATTTTGATAAAGATTTGGATTTGAAATGATATTCTATTTTGAAGTATAAACTGTTTTTAAATTATAACCATGGGTTATAATAACGATTGGTTGTTAAAGAGACCGGGATCGGATATGGACATACTCTCTGTCGATGCCGAAAACCACTTTGACAACTGTGTACGCGGTGGAGTTCCAGAATGAAGTAGGATGGTGGCGACGATCCTAAGGTATATACGTGGACCCAACTCCCGTGAGTTGGCATAAGGTGGCTAAAACAGGAGCGATTGGCGGACCAATGAGGTAGCACCTCTGATCGGACACACTTCTTCGATACCATTCTATTACTTGTGATTGATTTGGTGGCCACCCTTGATTTGGGAGTGTTGTTTGAGGTGGCGGTAGTGGCTGCTATGCGTCACCACTAGTTCGGATGCGTAATTGGTATATCTACCCTGGCATTGCCTAGTTGTGCCGTGTCACCTACCATATCGAGCTTTACTACGATTTTGATTTTTAAGATCCGACCGCGTTAAGGTTCTCCATCCCCTTAACGCTATTTTCTATATGATTATACTTTACTGATTAGACACTACTGTATATAGCGTATATTACTACATAGTAAATAGTTTAACGGACCCTTAAAGAATGGGCGATCCCAAGCATTCTTTAAGTTACTTGTACCTTATTACAGTTCACTTGAGTTGGTTTATATTATATAAGTATATATTGTCCTGACTCGAGTATTTTGTGTTTTGCGTTACGCTCGGTGTAACATCCCGAAAATTTTCGACTTTCGAAAATTCAACATCGATACTCACTTTATCGACTGCTGAGCCATCGAATGCCGGAAACCCGAAAAGTTATGGTTTTAAGAAAGAAGAAAAAGGTAGAAGGAGAAGATAGAAGAAAAAGAAAGAAGAACAACAACAGAACAAGAGCAGAAACAGAAAACAATATCAGAATCTCACATATCGCAGCGGAACAATATATAATAGATAAATGTATATCATTTAAAAACAAAAGAATTATATTTGTTATTACATTACATCACATCATATCATCAGAGTCAATAAACAACAATGAACAGTTTTATAACTTGTCCTCATACAGAATACACAGCGGAATAAATACTATCAGATACAAATACTACGTCTCGTCATCCAGCTTGCTTCCAAAGCTCCAGAATATCCAGAATATCCTGATAATATAACTCTAGGCTGCCCGTGTGGAAATTGGTGGGCACCCAGAGTTTAGAAGGGAAACAATAAACTCCGAGTCAGTCATGGTGACTGGTGTGAGATCGTAAAACAGTTATTCTTTAAAATAAACAACAGGAAGATTTTAAGGTAAATTTCGCAATGCCTTTGGAAAATGAAACTACCATAAGACCTCCCACCACACACACAATGCAAACGCAGACTTGGAGGAGATTTCTTCTTATGATAGTCAAAGATGCTTACTACGCAAAATCAAATCATTTTTGATATTATTATTAGTGCATAGTGTAGAAAACATTTCGAAAGTAGAATATAAATCTTAGCCAGCATAGACATTTCGAACTATGCCTACTATAGCTACCATCCAAACAGTGGGGCGCCACCATAAGTGAATGATAGGTTCTACAACTAAAACCGTACAAGTCACGTATTGTTTCTTTGGATTTCCAACAAATGGTCAGGCTAAGGAACTTCCTATCCACGATGGGTACGTCCCTGGAATAGACGACCCGAGAACCTAACCGGATCTCTGCCAACACAAGGCCGGGTTACCTCTGCAAAAATAGGTAACTACTGACACGCGTATGCCATCCCCCGATCGTCACCGATCTTCCCGAGGATCCCCGATTTCCAACAAACCACATAGATAAAAATAATGCAGTAACCACAGAGGTTAAGTATCTGGGCTCCATACCATGATACCACCTTTATCCAGAAGGAATGACATACACTAAGGGGCGCTACTCCCTAGAACCTTGCTGCATTCTTCCTGTTTCGACCATTTCCGGGGTGTGAGGCTCGATGAAGTCTCGTCCACAAAGCTACGCTTTTCTACAAAAAGCCCTGCTTCGGGTCAAACAAAATGATCAACCTATGATCACAAAGATATAAGATCAAACAAATGATCATATCACAAATGATCAAACACCGATCATTTCACAGCAACACTCAGTATGCCACGTTACCAAATTGGGATATATCGTTGATAAATTTCAACTACATAACCTCTGAGCTCGTACGTCTCAGAGAAGGGTGTTAAGCTAAGAGAATAAATTCTCCGCCACCAACAGAAATGTATTTGAAAGAAATCAGCTTTATATCTCAAATTGTAACGTCAGACACACAATCCATACAAGTCTGTTCCGGGATCGAACAGAACCGAAGGCACTTCTCACGAAGCCCTTGCATTTCCGGATAATTTTCTAATCACGTCCGGACTTCCCGTCACTAAGGGTGATAAAACCTCTAAATCGGAGATCAGCCGATGTAGAGTAACTCGACGGTAATCCTTCCGTTTTCAAAAATATCCGGTCTTCATCACCGGTCTTCAAATGTGATTCATAACGACGTATCACATATTCGGAATGGGTTATACGACCCCATGGTCCTTTCCCGGCTAACCCGAATAGTGAGCGATTATTCAAAAATAAGTGTGGCATTCAAATTCATCCAATCACAACAAATACCTACTCAAGGTAATTATTGATAGTCGGTTATTTAACTATCAATAAAGATGCGCAGTATCATCAGATTCCAAAAAAATTTCCAAATTATTTCATTTCCCAAAATATCTTTACTAGATATAAAATTTCCACACTTCAAAAATAAATCAATATTTATTTTTCTAAACAGTTTCCCTTTCCTTTTATAAATTCCATATCGAATTTATATTTCAAAAATATCTACTGATATACGATTTTCAAATCGATTTCAATATTCAACTTCAATTTATCTTTTCAAAGATAATTTCTCAAAACAGTTCATTTCATATTGGAAAAGTATTTCCATACTTATTAAATAATAAGTAATTCACAAATCTATTTATTTTCAACATTTGAAAATATTCATTATACTTAAATCAAATTAAGTATATATTTCATTCTTTTAAGGAAAATATTCTTTTAACACCTTTATTTGAGTCAAAACGAATGTTACGTAAAACATCGTTACGACGACTCAAAAATCACTAGTATAGGGATTCGGATTTTAAGATAGGTATATAAATCCCAATACTACATCAAAACATTTCCTTTCGGAAATCATTTACTATAACAACAGTGTTATAGTCCACCATTTCCTTAAATTTCTCGAAAACGTCTATTTCAACAATAAATGTTGAAATCTATGCTTTCGATTCATAACACATTTTAAAACACCTTTAAAATGTTTAACTTCATTTTTAAAATATTACTTCTTCAAAAATAAATCCATTTTATTAATAATATATTCACTGTCCAAAATCGCGAATATATCTTCTTTTAAAAAAAAATCTTCTATATTTAATTTATCAAATCCAATCGATTTCGAATTTATAAACACGGTTATAATTTCTATTTCTATTTTAATAACAACCTCGACTTATAAATCTTCTTTTTATCAACTTCTATATTTTACTTATCAGAATAAGTGATTTTCAGATTTATAAACAACTTTTATAAATTCCAATTCTTTTTATAAAAACTTCAATCCCAAATCAATTTCGATATTGATTTAAAATTTATTTATCACTACTAAGTAAATTCCTTATTTTCCTCAAATTATTCAATATTCTGTTTTTAACAATGGATTCTTAAATTTGAAATCATTTTACATTGATTTCCCAATTTGTTTTAATTTACCAATTAAATTTCTAATAGGATTTCCAACTTATCTTCTCTTAAATAAATTCCTTTTTTAAGAAAATAAATTTCAATCGTTTCTTTCAATCTATTTTAAAAATCCAAATTTTAAATTAAATTCTTCAATTTAAAATCACTATTTTTACGAAATCCATTTATTTAACATTTTCACTTTATTCTGGAATAAATTCGATAATACTATAAAAATCAACTTTTATACCTTTAAATTCTTTTCTTCAAATTTTATTCAATTTCAAAAATTGATTCACTTAGAAATTTCTACTTGGATTCAAAAATTCAATTTCGTTTATTTTTGGAATCCAATGATATCAAACATCCATTCAGCTAAATTTTAGCTTTCAACAATTTCCAGACAACAATTCAATAACATCAATAATCATTCACAGATTCATACCACAGTATAAATAAAATCAATCAATGTGAGGGGTCCAGTTGGATCCCTCCAACCTGTTTCCCTGCATCCAAAGACGTCAGCACAATACCAATTCCGCTCCAGTACGGAATTATCGCGGTATATAGGTTTTTATAAATCCGCTTACTAACGGCGCAATAGGGTCTCATCCGCTATACGAGGCGGGAAATCATCAATCCAATATATACATATGCCAATATGTATATACTGCTATATATATAGATATATCCTATCATATCTAATAGCACATTCAAACAATCAATCAATAACTGCAATTCAATCATAAATCTGAGTGAGAAGATCTCACCTTAGCTTTTTATTTTGCAATCCATTTTCCCAATCCATTTTGTTTTTCTTCAATTATAGACCTTGTATAAATATTTTATAAAATCAATTAATATTCGGAATAAATCGAATAATTTAAATTACTTCAATTGTAAACTAGTGATTTAACTTTAAATAAATTCTCCTTTTTAAATAAAATCCTTTAGTAACAAAAATAAATTAATTTCCAAAAATACATTATCTTATTTGTATAAACTTTCCCCTTTACTGTTTAAATTAGTTTTTTTCCCAATATATATTTTTATCAATCCAAAAACTAAATAAGTAAATATCTTACTGCATATTTATTATTACTGCATAAGTTTTTCTACCGATATTTATATATATATAAATGTCTACCTTTTATACCAGAAATTTTGTATATATATCTACTGCATATATATATATTTAAATCTTAGTAGATAAAAGGTTAGTTCACTGTTAAAATTTAGTATCATATACATATAAAAACGGGATTGATACCTTACGAAAGAATCGAACAAGAAAACTCCAACATCATCAGTTCGAGCTCACAGAAATGCTGCACGAACTCAGTGACTTCGCGAGTGCCACCGATAGTTGAGTCGCCTAGGTCTGCCATCCCCTAATTCGAGCGCACCTCCTTCAGCGAAGTTCAACAACACTGACCATCTCCTGGCATCGATCGAACTTCCACAACTTCAATCGCCTGCTTCTCCCCCAACTTCGCCGCCTCGCGTGAACCCTAGTCCAGATCGAGATCGCGATCCCTAGCTCGCCGCTGCCGTGCCTCGACTTGATCGCCCTCGTCGCCGCCAAATCGTACGCCTCCCCCAAATTGCCTTGATGAACCCAGAGCCTCCCACGTGCTCACGCCAATCGCCAGCACTACCAGATCGCGACTACTCCCTCGTCGACCACACACGCGCAGCACCACTAATACAATCGAAGTCGTCGCCTCCCTTGCCGCTGTCGTTCGTCCTTTCGCATATTCGAACGCGATTCATTTGGGTTCGAAGAGGAAGAGGCTTCAGCCCTTTTATATCTTGATTTCGAATGAATTCGACTGGAAGGGATGAAGGGGACAACTCGGCCATTTTTATTTTTCTTCTATGATTTTGAATTGAGCGAGATAATGATGAACGGGACATTTAAAATTAAATGAGGCATGCCCTGCACGATTTTATTTCGTGATCGTAGGCGAAATTAAAGGCGTGAGTTAAGGAATGAACATGTACGTCGGCAACAGTTTAAAATTTTAAATATTGAATTGAATTCGATTTAAAGTTTCAACGCGCTTTCTAATCGTATGGTCACAAAACAACTCCGTTTAATACGAGATTTGAAATCCGGTAATAATACAATATTATGGACCCAATGGAACTGGTTTCGTCGAATTCCGAGACTGTGTGAAAAATGACTATTTTTAAATATCGGTTCAAACAGTTAAATTCAAAACTGAGCAAAACAGTTCGAAATTAAATTCTGAAGCTGCTGTTATCTCCAGGGTTATCAATATAAATTTTACAAACCTTCGAAATATTTTTAATCGGCATAAAATTGAAGATTTAAATTTTTATTCAACTCAATAGATTAAACTTTTATAATTTAATCGCCAAATTCAAATTTATATCGGGGATTCAAATTAAATCATCGTTCAAATATTTAAAATTAATTAAATATTTTCAATTTAATTCGTTCAAAATTCCGGGTCGTTACACTCGGGTCAGCTTGAGTATTCACAGATTTGGATTTCCACCTTCTGGAGATTTGAATCGCTGGAGATTATATGCTAGTCTTGTTCTATCAACTTCGGTTTCGTTGTTCTATTCAGTCTGTACTTGGTTATTGTATTGAGACTTCTGTTGTACTTTATTTCTTATGTTGTATCTTATGTAACTCTGATATATTTACATAGTAGATTCATGAACTACTATTTCTTTTACTTCCGCTGCATTATTTTACTCTGTGTCTATGATATGTGATTATATTTATTTACTACATATTCTGAGATTTGCCAAATTTTATTTACAACGCGGTATTTTGAGCAATTCAATTCCGGCATGAGTGTCTACCTATACACTTATAATGGATGCGAATGGTTGAAAATATCGGGTCGTTACAATAGGTTTACTCGTTAAATCTTTAAATCAAGATTTAACTTATAGCTTTCAAAACTCGTTTCCAAAGATTCATTCATAGTTTTCAAAACAATTCTATTTCAAGTTGGATTAACTCGTCCGGTCTTTGAATTAAAGTCTCATTTCATAGTTTTCAAAACCTTTCAATTCTATTTCAAACTTGAAACCTTTCAACACAATTTGGAAATCCTTTCTTAAAATGAAAGCTATTATTATTTGAAAACAAGTAGTTTTTGTTTCGGAAAAATCCAGTTATATTTACACGAGTTAAAACCCTTGAATTAAATTCAAATTCCCAAATCAATACCTTTAAAACGGTTTAACCCATATATAACTTGTACAGCATCTTAAATCCCTAGTTTCAAATCATAGGATTCAATTTCAACTTGAATTCAAATTTAAATCAAATTATTTAAATTTTCAAAACTTGATTAAGTTATTCAAAGTAACTTTTATCTTTGAAACTCATTTACAAAAGCGTTAACATTTAACCCAGATCCATTTCCAAAATCAATTGAAATTAAAATTTCAATTTCAAACATATTAAATTTAAATCATCTGTGACTTAATCGATTTCCACGTGAAATCCATATTTGTGTGTGTAAGAGTGTGGTCCAGGGGTTTCACACACAATAGTGCAACAACATTCAATCATCACAGATCAAATACAGAAATATAATTGATAAGCGGTATTAACTATAACGCTTATCCTTCATTTACAGATCACAGATATATATATCGCAGATAATCAATTACATTCATCCCAGATAAATAAATTACAAATCACAACACAAATCAGGGTATATCACAAAGCATCACATATCAGGGATATCAACAATTCAATCATTCAGTCAAATCCAATCATCCATAAGTAAGATCAATTTAATCAGCTGATAAATTTTTAAACCGGATTAATTACTTATGAATAAATTACTAATCCTAGTTAATAAATCATTAATTAAGTACAAACCATTTTAATTAATTATCCTTTAATCATTTATTAATTTACCTCTAATGATAAATTAATTAACCTTTAACCATTAATTAACCAACCTTAATTTATAATTAAATCAAACTTTAATCATTTTCATTAATTAATAAATCTTTAATTACTTAATTAATAAATCTTTAATTACTTAATTAATTAATCACTAATTATTAAGTAATTATACTTGAATTAATTAAGAGATTATATTTCAATTACAAAGACCTTAAATAAATAATTAAGATATATATCTTAATTTATTGTTTAGTTAAATCATTACAACTTATTTAAATTGATTCAAAATCATCTCTTAGTCAAAGTTTCTAACATACTTATTTCAAACACTTGCTTGATTCAAGCATTATCAAATTCCATTTAAAAATACTTAGAAATTTATTCCTTATCATCATATAAATTAATTCAAAATCAATTAATTTTCAAAATAATTTAAAACCATTTAACCTTAACATTTTTCCTCTGAAACTTGTTCTTATCTTTAGTTTTAAACCTTGGTATAATATGTGTTTTATACTTAAAACCTGGTATAGATTTTATCTTCAATTTTGAAAACCTGTTATCTATCAAACAGACCCGAGCCAGAGAAAAATTTACTCGAGTCCAACCATCGTTTTCTCAAGAGTAAACCCGAGACCCAACCAAATTTTCACGAGTTCTTCCCGTGACAACTGTGCTCCCCAAACCACAAAACTAAACTGACACACTGATGCACACGTACACATGTACACATCACTGCCGCGCCTCCGACCATCGCCGAGATCTTCGGCACGTCGCCGACCATCCCCCCTAACCATTCGACCACCCAGTTTAACGATCTCACCTAAAAATCGAAATCGAGCAACTCCACATCCACCTGGAACAAAACCAATCGCCTGAAATCACCTCGTATAGCTTCCACCGACCACCAGAAGGTCTGAAATTTGGACCATAGCCTTGCCGTGACACTACGCCTCGAACTCCCCCGGTCCGATCACTTCCGGTGCTTCCACGACCACGCAATCGCCTCAAGAACAACTGCTACCCAAATTGACAGTTAAACCCTAGATCACCTTCGACTAGCTGCTCTAGTGAGCTAAAAAATCCCCGACCATTTTTCCACGAATACCCATCACTCAGGCTTCCTCCAGCCCTAACCACGTCGACCATCACTTCGCCGTTCGTCAACAATTGATGAAAACCCAAATTTTGTTCATCCATCAATATCTCTCGAATTAACCAATTAAAAATCATGATTTTTATTTTAAAAATCATGATTTTTATTTTAAAAATCCTAGCTTTTGATGATGATTCAGAATATATATATGAAACATTAAATTGTTGAGATCAAAATTTGGCCAATTCTGAGTTTTACTTTAAAAGTTCACATTCCAGAGAATATACAACCCTATTCATAATAAAATAAATCTTTATCTTTAGCTTATATATTAACAAACAAAGTTTGTTTAAACACTTAAGCCTAACAGAGATCAGAGAGAGAGATTGGATTTTAAAACTAAGTTTTAGAATTCTGGAACCTGGATAGAGAGGATCTCATATATATATATATATATATATATATATATATATATATATATATATACAGATATACACAGTATCTCTTTCCATATACACATATATTCATCATTAAAACAACATGCACACATAGATTCAACCATATATCACAACTTTAAATCTAGCATTTATCACAGGCAGATCAAGATTGATATATAAATAAAGGGTTAAGAGTTTGCTCACAGTTTAGAAAAGGAAGAACAGAGCACACTTTTGAAAAGCCATAAGCCTGATTCTCTTGAATCTCTTTGCTTGCTTTAAAATCATTTCTTCAATCTTCTAGTTGTTGATTAAGTTTATTTAAATTTTGAAGATGATGTTTGCTTTAAAAAAATTTCTCAGTAAAAATGAACGAACTGATGGAAAGCTTGATATATAAAAGAAAATGAGTTTACAGGGTATACAATGTTTTGTACAGGGTGATGTTTTATTTGTTTAGTACAATACAAAGCAGAGATATATTTTTTTCTTTGTTTTATCAAACAAGATCTCGGCTGATGATTTTCTGTAGGGTGGATAAAGATCCAAGCATTAATTGCTTTGTACAATCTACACATATACCATACTTGAAGATATTTTGTTTGCACTTGAATGTATATATTTTTCTTTTGTTTATGTTCTCACCACTTGCCTTGCATTGTTTGTCTCGGCTGGAGATATTAGTGGCTTGCATTTATTAACTTGTCTTTATTTCTTTCTTACTTGTTTACTTGTTTCCATGTTTGCTTCCCATTTATATTTTGTTTCTTTTCTTTTTAACTTTGTCTTTGTAATACTACTTATAATATAAATGATTTCTATTTTAATTTGTTATTAGATTTTATTTAACTAATGTGTTATTTTATATCATTACATAGTTTATTAACATGTTGTTTTGAATTTATTTATTTCCTTGTGTCAAAAGTCTATATATTTTATTTATTTATTTTTAAACCATTTATCTAAGAATTAAATTCAAATCAAATATTCACATATATATTCAAATTAACTCATATATGTTCGTATACATATATATTAACATATATACAATATTTACAATATAAATTTTAAATGATTTAACATAGAATTTATTTTAATCCGGGGAAACTCGCATCACTTTATAAATCAATTTCCACAATTTTTATTCAAAAATTAATTTAATTATCAATTTAAATTTAATTAAAATCCGGGGTCGTTATAGCACCGTTAGCTACGGTATAGAGATTTCCTTTGTGATGGGAAGTTCGATCGGGATTGTGAATACCCGGATTGCAAGGGCTTCTTCGGAAGTGCCTTCGGTCCTGTTCGAACCCGGAATAGACTTGTATGGTTACATGTCCGACATTACACTTTGAGATATAAAGCTGATTTGTGAAGACCCAAATTATTGAGATAAAAATAATTTTGAAAAAAATTGGAAATCAGTTAACAGAGAATATTTAAAGAATATAATAGTTTGAAAATAAATATTAAGAGTGAGTGAAATAATTAAATAAGAGGAGAGTGATTTTTCAATGAACAATAATGAGAAGAAAATGATCAAGTATGAGTGAGTTTTACATACACATATCTTATATATATATATATATATTAAATATGAGTAGCCAGAGAAATATAAAGTGATAAAATAAATCCTTCTGATAATTAAATTGCATAAAAACCAGTTTAGTATTATTTGTGCATAAATACATTCTTAAAATAAATCAAGAGAAAAATAAATGGTTTGAAATAATAGCTAAGAATAATAATAAAAGGCGTATGAGTGAACTATTCAGGTTTAACAAAATATTCAATGAAGCTAAGTCACACAAAAATAATGTATAGTTGAATCATGCAAATAGCATGTACAAAGAAAAGCAGTAAAAGCAACTGCTTTTACCTGAAATGGAAATCAAAGAGAAAATGGCATAATTAGCCATAAACATGCATACAAACTTCTCTTATTTTTGTGAGGATAAAATGGGTTTTTCCTTAATAAAAACCCTAGTTAAATGATTTAAATCAAGGGGGAAGCAGTAGTTTTCTCTGAGGGAAAAACAGAAACATATTTTCAAAAAAATATAGAAGGGAAGAACTCAAACTGTCTTCAAGCTTAAGCATTCTCGGGGAAGAGAAGAGGAAGGTGAGTGATTAATCACCCATGAGCTTTAAGGCAGTAAGACCCAAGTTAAGGGCAGCCAAATTATTTTATATAAAATCATATTATGCTTTTCTGTTTGATTTCTATTCTCCGAATGAATACATGTTGATCATGGATGGTATTTTGGTTGAACCTTTGATTGAGATATTAATCTGTTTTGATTTGTTATGGTTGTTTCAATTTTTGTTTTGAAATATAAATAATCAAACATATACCCTGATCACAGAAATGGATTTTATAATCCAGGTTTTATAAGAAAATGAGCTAAATATTTACTGAGAAATATTGTATCAAAGAAAGGTGAAGTAGGCAGTATGAATAATTAGGTTCTTGCTTACGTCTAGTTCATTTAAAAATTGATATGAACAAAGCAATATTATATATATGTGCTGATTTGTTTAGATCATAAACCAATATGTTTTTATGGGTTTTTCTCAAAAACCATATCCTATGTTCACAGTAAAACTAAGTGTAATATTGTGTATGATTTCACCAGATTTATGTAGTATTAGAATATTTATGGAAATAAATATTTATGCAAGATTTAGAAAATATGAATGAATAAAAATGACCTTAAATGGGATGTGATGCTTTGTAAAAATACTTTGTATGACTGGCTGAAACCATTGAGTATATTTTTTTTGATATATGGAAGGAAGAAAAGAAAATAAAGCATTTCTTTAATTAATAACATTTTTCCAGAAAGAAAAATAAGCATGGTCTCTAAATTACAAGCTAATTTAGGAGTATTGCCTTGATCTATTTATCATCAGGTGGATGATGAATATGTGCATGACTTGCTTAAGTCCTGTAGGCCTCTAGGTTAAAGGGTTAACAGAATTGAGCCCCTTTGCAATGCACACTTTGTGTTCAATGGCAGGAGTTTCAGACCAAATAAAATGAAAATGAGGTTGAGAAATAATGCTATGGAATTTAGGATGTTATTCCATAGGAGCTTGTGCATGTACAACTGAATGAAGTGGGATGGATGAATGCTTGGATGTATGATTGTTAGATAAAGTTTAAATATACATATACTCTGGTTTTAATATGAAAATGAATAGCATCAAATATATGAGCTTTCTAACCAGTCATAGTAATTTACAAGTTATTTCTAATCCTTGATTTCACTCACACCAGAATTTATTTCTGACCCTATTTGTTGCCTTTGCAATAATTGGGGTGTCTCATTTTTATTGAGGCAGCTCAAAGTATTACTGCAGGGAAAGATGCATGAATAGCTTGCTTGCATGGATATTTGGAGATCTTGATGAATTTAAAGTGTTTAAGAAAAGTAGCAGTATTATTGTAATGAATAAGTTAGGCAAAAATATGTTATGTTTTAAGTATTTCCAGAATTGAAATTTGCTCGTTTTCTTGCAAAGGACATGTAAAAACTTAAGTATTATATGTGTGTTTATGAGTTACTGATTTAAGCAACTGATCTTAATGTCCTTTGGTGGATTATGATGAAGGAAATTATGCCATATAATCTGGTATGTGGACATACTTTCTTTGGCAATATTTGATAAATTTTTAATTATAAGGCTGAAGCAGTTTTTGAAAAAGCATGTAATAAATTGTTAAGTGATAAGTTGAACCTGGTCTTGGCTGACCAGTAAAGCTTGACCATGTTTTATAATTGATATAAAACCATGGAAAAAGCTTGAAGCCTTAGCCTGCAATTCCTACTTGAATATCTGATTTCCAGTGGGAATTTGTATTGCATTGTATAGTAAGATAAGGTGCATGCTATATACTTATAATCTTCACTGCAACCCTATTGAACTGAGCCTTGTTTTCTACCTATTTGATTTAAATCTGGTTGCATTTTGGTCTTAGACAAGTCAGTTGTAGTATGCATTGCCATGTAGTCTTATTTAGGTATTAAGCATGTCAATTATCCCACTGTTTATTGATCACAATCAATTGTTGCACTATTTGGGAATTCATCAGTAGTCTTCACCATATGTCCATCTGAAAGTTTGGCATGGGTCTGATTTTGACATTGCTTTAATCATACTGCTTTCATGTATATACTAAGTCTTCATTTGATATGGTAGATTGAGTTTGCATTCTGTTCAATTGTATTATCTCCTCTGCTTGGCCTTTAAACTAGGTTATCACCTTGATATTCATCTAATCATTGCATACTTTATAAAATATGATATGAGCATATTTCCAGACATAAAAATTGTTTGTGTCTGAAATAAGAACCCCGGGCTAAACAAATATGCATGAGTTGTTTTAAACACCCTTTATTTAATCAAAAGCAATAAGTATCAAATTACAAAATCCCAAAAATCAAATGTGTGGCTTGTAAATCCAAGAATCCAATAATCTAGGCTATAGAACAAGCTGGGAAATAAAACAAGAAAATAAGATGAGGTCATATTTGAATTAAATATTAATCAGGCCTAAATTAAAAAAAATAAGATTAAAAAGTAGAAAAAGCTATGTAACACAAAATCTCTCAAATGTGAGAAATATTGTGTGATTGAATCTCTTCGCTATTTTAATTACTTTGATAAGCAAAGAAACATTTATAAATCTTCATATATATAAATGACATGATTTGATTTATATACTAATATTTTTATATTGGTAAAATTCTGGATCTTGGGAAATTAATTAGGAGAAGTGATCCATTGTTTTATATTGTGTAAAAAAACTCTTATGAAAATCACTGCAAATAAATGATAAGAGAAGTGGGTCACTTCAGTTGGTATCAAAGCTATGTTAACAAGAACATAGCATATGAAGAAAAAAAATTAAAATAATAAATATAATATTCTCAGTAGGAATAAATTGCTGAAATAATTAAATTAGAAACAAGACTAACTAGCTATGCAATTGAATAGTGAATCATGGTAGGAAGACCACCAAGCACTGGAGCAGGATCCTCTAATGCAACACCATTGGTCAATTTGCAAGATTTGGTGAGGGCATTTAGGGAAGGAGCAGTGCAGAGGGAAGAAAATCCTCATGAGGAGTTAGCTAAGCTATTGAAAACATTTTCAAATTTAGGAGGCAAGGATTTTGAAGGCACTGAAGGAGTCATGGGTGTGCAAACATGGCTGAGGACCTTAGAAAGAATATTTGCAGACATGCAAATAAATGATCAAAGGAAGAGGCAAATAGCTTCCGGAAGGCTCAAGGGAGCAGCACTAGATTGGTGGGAGGTAATCATCACAGGAAGACAAGAAAATGAGATAACATGGGATCAATTCAAGGAGATGCTTGAGGCAAGATTTGTCCCAGCAACAGCTAAGGCAACACTGCATGAGGAATTCATAAGGCTGAGACAAGGACCAATGAGTGTGACTGAATACACTCAAAAATTTGAGAGTCTGTCTAAGTATGGGACCATGCTCATAGGGAATGAGGAATCAAAGAATTCAAGGTTTATACAAGGATTAAATGCTGGTTTAAGTAGAGAAATGCTACCATACAAAGACAAAACATTTGATCAAGTCATAGATCTCACTCTTTCTTTTGAACAACATGATAATGCCAGAGAGAAATTCAGGAACATGAGGGCTAATAACCAAAAGAAAGGGAAAAATAGAGCACATCCCTATGACAAAAAGAATGCAGATAAGAAGGTTGAAGGAGCAACTAGTAGGGAAGCAAAGATGAAAATTGTTTGCTACAATTGTGGCAAGGAGGGACACATGAGTAATATGTGTCAAGCAGCTAAGAAGGCACCATTCAGTTGCTATAATTGTGGGAAAGAAGGTCATATCAAAAAGAACTGCCCAGAGTTCAAGAAGGGAGCAAAGATAGGAGCATTAGAAGCCAAAGCAAAGGCAAGTGCAGTGGGAAGTTCTGGACAATTGGAAGGTATACTTCTAATTAAAAATTATCCAATTTCAGTTATATATGACACTAGGGCTACACATTCTTTAATATCACAAGACATAGTGGATAAATTGGCTCTCACATGCAATTTAGTTGAAAATCCTTTGTTTATTCAGAGTCCCCTAGGTAGCTCTTGCCTGCTAGGATTGAGATGTTTGGGAGTAGAATTAAACATAGGTGGAAATATGTTTAAATCTGACTTATTTGTATTGAAATATCTTGGAATAGGAATTATTCTAGGGGTAGATTGGTTGAGTAAATTCAAAGCAATTTTGAATTTAGAAAATTTTACTATTTCTTTGAAAACAGAAAATGGTAAAAATATTATAGTCATGAGTGAAACAGCCAAGATAAATTGCCTTAATCAAATATGGAGCATGATTGAAAAAGAATTGACTCTAGAAGATATAGAAGTGATAAAGGAATACCCAGATGTTTTTGGAGAGGTTATAGGAGTTCCAGAAGATAGGCAAGTTGAATTTCAAATAAGATTAATTTCAGAAGCAAGTCCTATCATCAAGAAGCCTACTAGAATGGGTCCAAAAGAATTAGTGGAATTAAAACAACAATTGGAGGAATTAGAGCAGAAAGGCTTCATAAGGCCTAGCCGTTCAAACTGTGGTTCTCCAGTGGTATTTATGAAGAAGCATGATGGTACAATGAGAATGTGTATTGATTACAGGGAATTAAATAAAGTCACCATCAAGAACAAATACCCACTCCCCAGAATTGATGATTTATTTGACCAATTAAATGGAGCAAAAATCTTTTCAAGGCTAGACTTAGCCTCTAGGTTCCATCAGATGAAGGTTGAGGAGGAGAGTGTTAAATACACTGCATTCAATACAAGGTATGGGCTATATGAATTTTTAGTAATGCCTTTTGGATTGACAAATGCACCATCCTATTTTGTAGATTTAATGAATAGGACATTTAGAGATTTTCTAGATAAATTTGTAGTTGTCTTTATTGATGATATACTGGTATATTCAAAATCAGAAGAGGAATATGCAAAGCACTTGCATCTGGTTTTGTTAAGACTAAGAGCACATAATTTAAAGGCAAAATTTACTAAGTGCACATTTTGGAAAAATGAAGTTAAATTTTTGGGACACATTATATCTCAACAGGGGGTTAGTGTAGACCCAAACAAAGTCATGGCAGTACAATCATGGCGTAGACCCAAATCAGTGACTGAGGTGAGATCATTTTTAGGAATGGCAGGTTACTATAGTAGGTTTATAAAAGACTTTGCAAGGATAGCCATTCCACTGACCAAACTAACCAAAAAGGAGCAACCATATGTATGGACAGAAAAGTGTGAACAAGCTTTTGAATCATTGAAGAAATCATTGATGGAAGCTCCAGTCTTGCAAGTCCCAGAGGGAAATGAAGGATTAGTGGTTTACATAGATGCTAGTGGGTCTGGGTTAGGGGCAGTACTCATGCAACATGGTAGAGTCATAGCATATGCATCAAGGCAACTCAAGCCAAATGAAACTAGATATGCTACACCTGACTTAGAGCTTGCTGCTGTTGTTTATGCATTGAAGCTATGGAGACACTACTTGTTAGGTACTAAATTTGAATTGTTTACAGACCATAAATCACTTAAGTATTTGTTTTCCCAAAAAGACTTGAACATGAGGCAACATAGGTGGGTAGAATTTCTAGCTGCCTATGATCTTGATATATTATATACTCCTGGAAAAGCTAACAAAGTGGCAGACGCATTGAGTAGGAATCAAGCAAGATTGGCAAGTTTAATGTTGACTGAATTCAAGGATTTAACAATCCTCAGTGAAGTAAAAATAAAGAAAGAAATTGATGCATCAGATAAGGCACACAGTGACATGATTGAATATGGGAAATTAAGTCTCATCTCCTTAAGATCAACCCTGGTTGATAAAATAGGAAGAATGCAGAGTCAAGATGCTAATTTGAAAGAAAAGAAGGACATGATATCACAAGGTATATCAGTGGAGAATTATGAAGTTGATGATAAAGGCTACTTAAGGAAGAAAGGGAAGCTCTGCATACCCAATGTGGAAGAACTGAAGCAAGAGGTTATGGATGAGCATCACAAAACAAAATACACCATACATCCAGGTGGTACAAAAATGTACCATAATCTTAAAAGGAATTATTGGTGGCCAGGAATGAAAGGAGCAGTGGCAAAATATGTAGCAAAGTGTTTAACCTGCCAACAAGTCAAGGAAGATTACCAAAGACCCTCAGGCCTACTGCAACCTTTAGAAGTGCCTACCTATTATGGGAAAGCATTTCAATGGATTTTGTGGATGGCTTGCCAAGAACAAGAAGAGGCAATGATAGTATTTGGGTAGTGGTTGATAGGCTCACAAAAACAGCACATTTTATTCTAGTGAATTCAAACAGAAATGCTCACAAGTTAGCTCAATTATTTGTGAAAGAGATAGTAAGATTACATGGCATCCCCAAAACTATCATTAGTGATAGAGACACCTTGTTTACCTCAAGGTTCTGGGGTAGCTTTCAAGAAGCCATGGGGACAGAATTAAGCTTAAGCACAACTTACCACCCAAAAACAGATGGGCAAACTGAGATTGTTAACAAGATTTTAGAGGATTTACTTAGAGCATGTATACTTGACTTTGGAGGCAGCTGGGAAGATCATCTCTACTTAGCTGAATTTGCTTATAACAATAGCTACCAATCCACTATAGGTATGGCTCCATTTGAGGCCTTGTATGGAAAGCCTTGTTTATCTCCTGCGTGTTGGATGGAGGTAGGTGAAAGAGTATTGCTTGGACCAGAACATGTGAAGGAAACTTCTGCAAGAATTGAATTAGTGAGGCAGAGAATGAGAGCAGCACAAGAAAGACAAAAAGCATATGCAGATAAAGGGAGAAGGCCAGTGGAGTTTGAGGTAGGAAATTATGTATTTCTCAAGTTCTCACCAATGAGAAAAATAATGAGATTTGGCAAGGCAGGAAAATTAACACCAAGATATATAGGTCCATATGAAATTATTCAAAGAGTAGGAACTTTGGCTTATAAGCTAAAATTGCCAGAGGAATTGGGTAATATACATGATGTATTTCATGTATCTCAATTGAGAAAATGGGTACATGATAAGGAGACCATTCTTGAATCTCCTACACATGTTGAAATTCAAGAAAGTTGATTTATAAGAAAGAACCAGTGGGCATTATGGCTAGAGAAGAAAAGAAATTGAGAAATAAAATAATTAAATTGGTTAAAATCCAATAGAGCTTAGATAAGAATGATCGTACATGGGAGGCTGAAGATAGGATGAAGGATAAATATCCTAATCTATTTTCTGCATAAAGGTATTCCTAAAATCATAATAAAATTTAAATATTACTTATGTGTATTTGATTGGTTTTGAATGCATGAGTTTCTGACATTTCTGAAATGAAATTATACTATGTAATGAAAAAAAAAATTGTGGGACACAATTCCTTTTAGGAGGAGAGTATGTGAAGAACCAAATTATTAAGATAAAAATAATTTTGAAAAATATTGGAAATTAGTTAACAGAGAATATTTAAAGAATAGAATAGTTTGAAAATAAATATTAAGAGTGAGTGAAATAATTAAATAAGAGGAGAGTGATTTTTCAATGAACAATAATGAGAAGAAAATGATCAAGTATGAGTGAGTTTTACATACACATATCTTATATATATATTAAATATGAGTAGCCAGAGAAATATAAAGTGATAAAATAAATCCTTCTGATAATTAAATTGCATAAAAACCAGTTTAGTATTATTTGTGCATAAATACATTCTTAAAATAAATCAAGAGAAAAATAAATGGTTTGAAATAATAGCTAGGAACAATAATAAAAGGGGTATGAGTGAACTATTCAGGTCTAACAAAATATTCAATGAAGCTAAGTCACACAAAAATAATGTATAGGTGAATCATGCAAATAGCATGTACACAGAAAAGCAGTAAAAGCAACTGCTTTTACCTGAAATGGAAATCAAAGAGAAAATGGCATAATTAGCCATAAACATGCATACAAACTTCTCTTATTTTTGTGAGGATAAAATGGGTTTTTCCTCCATTAAAAACCCTAGTTAAATCATTTAAATCAAGGGGGAAGCAGTAGTTTTCTCTAAGGGAAAAACAGAAACATATTTTCAAAAAACATATAGAAGGGAAGAACTCACACTGTCTTCAAGCTTAAGCATTCTCGGGGAAGAGAAGAGGAAGGTGAGTGATTAATCACCCATGAGCTTTAAGGCAGTAAGACCCAAGTTAAGGGTAGCCAAATTATTTTATATAAAATCATATTATGCTTTTCTGTTTGATTTCTATTCTCTGAATGAATACATGTTGATCATGGATGGTATTTTGGTTGAACCTTTGATTGAGATATTAATCTGTTTTGATTTGTCATGGTTGTTTCAATTTTTGTTTTGAAATATAAATAATCAAACATATACCCTGATCACAGAAATGGATTTTATAATCCAGGTTTTATAAGAAAATGAGCTAAATATTTACTGAGAAATAGGGTATCAAAGAAAGGTGAAGTAGGCAGTATGAATAATGAGGTTCATGCTTATGTCTAGTTCATTTAAAAATTGATATGAACAAAGCAATATTATATATATGTGCTGATTTGTTCAGATCATCAACCAATATGTTTTTATGGGTTTTTCCCAAAAACCATATCCTATGTTCACAGTAAAACTAAGTGTAATATTGTGTATGATTTCACCAGATTTATGTAAGGTATTAGAATATTTATGGAAATAAATATTTATGCAAGATTTAGAAAATATGAATGAATAAAAATGACCTTACATGGGATGTGATGCTTTGTAAAAATACTTTGTATGACTGGCTGAAACCACTGAGTATATTTTCCTTGATATATGGAATGAAGAAAAGAAAATAAAGCATTTCTTTAATTAATAACATTTTTCCAGAAAGAAAAATAAGCATGGTCTCTAAATTACAAGCTAATTTAGGAGTATTGCCTTGATCTATTTATCATCAGGTGGATGATGAATATGTGCATGACTTGCTTAAGTCCTATAGGCCTCTAGGTTAAAGGGTTAACAGAATTGAGCCCCTTTGCAATGCACACTTTGTGTTCAATGGCAGGAGTTTCAGACCAAATAAAATGAAAATGAGGTTGAGAAATAATGCTATGGAATTTAGGATGTTATTCCATAGGAGCTTGTGGATGTACAACTGAATGAAGTGGGATGGATGAATGCTTGGATATATGATTGTTAGATAAAGTTTAAATATACATATACTCTGGTTTTAATATGAAAATGAATAGCATCAAATATATCAGCTTTCTACCCAGTCATAGTAATTTACAAGTTATTTCTAATCCTTGATTTCACTCACACCAGAATTTATTTCTGACCCTATTTGTTGCCTTTGAAATAATTGGGGTGTCTCATTTTTATTGAGGCAACTCAAAGTATTGCTGCAGGGAAAGATGCATGAGTAGCTTGCTTGCATGGATATCTGGAGATCTTGGTGAATTTAAAGTGTTTAAGAAAAGTAGCAGTATTATTGTAATGAATAAGTTAGGCAAAACACTGTTATGTTTTAAGTATTTCCAGAATTGAAATTTGCTTGTTTTCTTGCAAAGGACATGTAAAAACTTAAGTATTATATGTGTGTTTATGAGTTACTGATTTAAGCAACTGATCTTGATGTTCTCTGGTGGATTATGATGAAGGAAATTATGCCATATAATCTGATATGTGGACATACTTTCTTTGGCAATATTTGATAAATTTTTAATTATAAGGTTGAAGCAGTTTTTGAAAAAGCATGTAATAAATTGTTAAGTGATAAGTTGAACCTGGTCTTGGCTAACCTGTGACGACCCGGAAATTTTGAGCATTTGAAATAGGAATATTTAATTAATTTTAAATATTCAAAGGTTAATTTTTAACTTGAATTTCAAATATCATTAATTATTGGATAATTAATTGTTGAATTTAATTATCAAAATTGGTAAATTATTGAATCTGGAGCTTTAAGCCTGTTAAAAATAATTTGAAGACTTATAAAATTTATCTAGATAATACTGAAGTGGATAGAAGTGTTGAAATCAGCTTTAAAAATGATTTGTTATGTTTTGAAATTTTATATCAATTAAAAACGTGTTCAACTGGTAGAACACGCGTCCCCTTAAAAGTAAACAACCCAACACGTGTAATAGATCGAAGAATTTATGGCCGAAGTAAAATCATCTTCTCTTCAATTCAGCTTAAATCAATTTGAAAAACAAAAATAATGGCCGAAGCCTTTATCTTCGAAATCAAGTAAAAATTCGTTCCATCCCTATTCTTTTCCCCTCTTTTCAAAATCATGTCGTTCCTTTCGTTCAAGTCCATGCCGAAACCCATTCCTAACCCTACTTCATTCTCTCGCCTCTGCTACCTTCTGGTGGGAGTGATTTCGTGGGTCGATAGGAGGGGATGTCGCAAATACCTTCGAGGCAACGTCGACGTTGATGGCGGCGCCTCGTCAGAGTACGAGCTGTGATGATTTTGGTCGCGTTTGGAGCATCATGGAAGCAGTGAAGGTTGTCGTCACTGGTGATGGCTACAGTTTGGTTTCGGTGAGGCAAGGTAAGAGTTTGCCGATAAATTGGAGGCGAGTCGTTCTCGAGTATGGAAAGGGGGCGGTTCGAAGACGTGGTTCTAGACCACGAGTTTGATGTGGTAGTCGCGAGCTCGAGCTGATGTTTGCCTCGCGGAGGAGAAGTGATGGTAGTCTCGTGGTGGATTGCTGTAGTCAAGGTTTCGATGCTCGGAGGAGGGGGAAACCTTTGGATGCAGTCTCGACAATGCTAGCAGGGGTGTTTTTGCAGGCTCGTTGATTTTGTTCCAACTTGATAAGGTAATTTTGATCATTTTATTTAGTACTACGAAGTTTTAAAACTTTTTGTTCGAAATTGTAAAGATAAAACAACAGAGTTAAAATTTAAGCAGTTCTGTTAATAAGTGTTATCGTTTAAACAGGAGAATATATTTATAGATAGAAATTTTAGAAAGAAAAGTAGGAATTTAGGTGAATATGGAGTTATACCAGGTATTTTATTTTATGCAGTTCAAGAGGAATATTAACACAGTAACTGATTTTACAGTAAGGTATATGAAACCATTTATTTTTCAAATTTACGATTTATACTTATATGTAAACATATACAGATTTGATATGAACTATTTCTTAAGTTCAGACCTGATAAAAACATTTTATATAGATATATATGTAGTTTAAATAAAATAAATAAATTTATATACATTTTAATTTACTTGTTTGATTTTAAAAATGAATATTATGGAAGTAGTTTTGTTTAGTTGCTAAAAGAATATTTATTTAAAAGAAAAAGTTGTTTAAAATCAAATTATTAGCTTAAAATCCAAACTCATAGTTAATTAAATAAGTAGATGGAAATTTAATTGTCTAATTGATTCGAATATTAATAAAAATTATAAATGTTTATACAAGGTCTAAAATAGAGGAACAAGCGGGAATGGAAGTGTTTGGGAAATGGACTGCAAACAAAATAAAAGGTGAGTTAATCTCACTCAGTTGAATTTTATTTTAAATTTAAATGGTTAAATTTAAATAATTGATTGGATGATTGCATTGATTGATGTGCTATACTATATATAGTAGTATATAGCAATATATACATATTGGCATATGTATATATTGGACTTGTTGATATTCCCGCATTATATAGCGGATGAGACCCTATGTGCCGCATAATAGCGGATGATATTTTATAAACCCATATACCGCGATATTCCACCTTGAAGTGAAATTGGTATTGTGCTAACGTTTGTGGATGCAGGGAAACAGGTTGGAGGGATCCAACTGGATTCCTCAAAATTATTTAGATTATTTGATATTCTGTTCTATGAATATTAATATCCTGTGATGATTTTATTGATGATTGAAATATTGGATGATATGGTTGGATTGAATATTTCAATAAAAGGAGTTATCAAAATATATTGAATTGGATTTTGAAAGAAATAAAAGAGTAAATTTTAAGTAAATAATTCAAGTGAATTGGAATAAGGGAATTTCGAAATAACAAGGGAAATATTAACTTTAAACTAAAGTGATATTTAATTTAAAGAATAAAGGATTTATTTTGAATGTAAGGATTAAATTTAATTAAAGGCTAAAGAAGGAATTTTGGAAGTTTAAAATTGGTATTTTCAGTTAAAAAGGGTTTTAACTCAAATAAAGGAATAAATCTAAAAGTTAATATATTTTGAAATAAATGAAGTAGTAAAGGAAATTTATTTCAAAGTAAAGTAAAGTAAATTGGAAAATCAATTGGAAATTGATTTAGTTGTTTAAAATTGGAATTTTAAAAGAGAAGTGAGATTTTGGAGATATAAACTGGGTTTATAAAGTAAAATAAAATATAGTGGATATTTGAATATAAATTCAAGATGGGAATTTATAAAAGGAATATGAAATGGGTTTAAAAATAAATGTTGATTTATTATGTGAAGAGAAGTGTATTTATCTGGATAGCCAAGTATGTTTTTCCAAAGAAATTTTAAATATAAGTTAAAAGTTTTAATATGGTTTAAAAAGCATATTTTAGAAAATCTATTATTTCTAAATGTTAAAGCCTAAAGTAGTATTTTCAAAGATCTATTATTGTAGTAATTATATAAAAGTAATTTGGTATTATATTTTAAAAAGAGAAATTTAGTTTATATTTGTAAAGTGGTTTCATTTTAAATATTTCTTAAGTATGTATTTTGTTAAGGTATTAAAGTAGTTTTTTTTAAATTTCAATATTATTAAGTATATTTATAGTAAAGTGTTTTAAGATTATTTTAAAATCTAAGTGTTTTGTACTTGGTGTTTCAGAGAAATAAATATTTGGAAATGTTTTCCGTAAGCGGAAACTGTTTTGAAATTGTTTTCAAATGAGCTTTGAAAATTTGGAAATATATCTTGAAAAGATATTTGGGCAAATAAATAATGTGGGAAATTATTTATTGTGTGATGGTTGCTTGTGGATGTTAATTGATAGTTAAATAACCGACTATCAATATTGGCCAATGCGCTGATCGTTTCGGAGAGACCGGGATCGAGTTTCCGTATACCGGGATTCTAGGTCTGGAGACTCGAATACCACTTCGATCCGGTTTGTACGTTTCGTGTAACGTGTTCGGAGTCGAAGATTGGAGCTGTGAAGTGCAAGGGCTAGTCGCTACTAATCCTGAGGATATTTCCAAAATGGATGTAGTAGGAATAGTGCCTTCGGTTCCGTTCAAACCCAGGACGGACTGGTATGGACGAATGCTTGCGAAACATCGTCAGCGGACGATGGGCATTCTAAGGGATATGTTCTCTAAAAGGTATCGTTTTGCCTCGAACCTCATCAACCGGGAATGACTGAAAATCAGGGGTTATGCAGCAAGGCTTCGTGGGTAGCTCCCACTGGAGGGTAAGGTCATCCCTGTCTAGATGTCCCTTTTTATTTCGGCTTAGTGGTGCGGTTGCTGATCCCAACCGTGGGGTGATTTTATTCGGGATCATCCAGTAAGGGATGGTTCCGGCCTTGTGTTGCAGGGGAGCGGGCGTACTCCTCGGTACGGTGATCTAGGCCACGTACTGTGATAGGTGGTACCCCAGTGCCTAGTCATTCGTTGGAAATCCATTCTCCCTACGTGCCTGTACGGTTTTGATTGTGCCCAACTATTGTTGAAATGTGAGATGCAAGCATTTCAGCTAGATTATATTTTACTTTCTGTAGACACTATTATAATATCAGAGGATTTTGATATAAAGTGTTTTAGCTATCGTAAGGTAAAAACCTGACATGTTTATTTGTGGCGTGGTCTTACGAGATGCTTTTGTTTTCAAAGGATTTTGAAACTTTAATAATCAATTTGAGTGTGATTTTCTCACGCTGGTTTTCCAGACTGACTCGGGTATTGTTTTATATGATGCTCGGGTCAGACCGAGTATTATAGATTACAGGAAATGATGCTATGGAGCTGGATGGCGATACGTACTTTCGTATTTGAGTTATATATTCCGCTGTGTATTCAGATTGTGAGGACAAGTTATGATTACTGTCCAGTTGTATGATATTGATGTAATGTACTCTGATGATGTATTTGGATGATGTATATGTAAACAGAAATAGATTTCTTTTTGTGTAAAGATCTGTTATTACCTATTATATTTTATTCCGCTGCGATGGTTAGATTCTGATGTTGTTTTCTATTTTTCTTCTTCTACCTCTTCTTTTTACCCAAATGGTCCGGTTTTTCGTGTTAGAAAAACCCGGGTTGTTACACGTGGTATCAGAGCTTAGGCTAGCGATAACCTTGGCTCTGTTGGGAATTTTGAGATTATTAATAGATATGAGCGCGTATTTGTTAGTGAATATAAAATGGTTTTATATTGTGTTGGTTGATTTATTGAGTGGCATATGAACCTTCGTCGGCACAGTCTGGACAACTGTATCGAAGGGGTTTCTAAACACTTGAATAGAACAGTTCGACACAATATTGTTTAAATAGGGTGAATGAAATAATTTTGCCCAAATTATTTTGTATATAAAAGAAATAATTATTAGAAATTTATTATAGTTATATATTTGGATGCTTGGTTGTTGGAAAATGACAATAATGAGTTAGTCTCATTATTGAGTAGAAATTGAAAAACTTATAACCTAAGAAGAAAGAATAAATTTATATAACAAAATGGAATTTGAAATATAGATTATAAATGCAATTTATAAATTGAAATAAATTTTGTATACAAATGTGAATTACAAATGTGATTTATAATCAAATGAGATTAATTCATAAACAAATGAAATTTGTAAATGTAAATTGTAAATGTGTCTTATAACTTGGAATAAAATGTGATAGAATTCCAGAGTAATATTTGGATATAAAGTTGAATAGATTTTGAATTTGAAGTTTGGGAAAGGTTTAAATTCCTTTGGATTTAAAAATAGTTTTTAAAGGTTTGGGAAAAATAATGGTGATATTATTTCATGAATATTTTTGAAATTGAATTGAAATCTGGTGGAATTTGGGATTTTAAAAATGTTTGAAATGTTTAGAGTGATAAAAGCATTAAATTCTCTTTTGATTGCTGGAAAATAATTTCGGTGATGACTGCAGCATCATCGATGTCTATTTTCGAGTTTCCAAAGAGAAATTGCTACCAAACTGTTTTAAATTGAAAATGATTGTGTACTGGGTTGGTTTTGAAATTAAAAAGGAAAATTGCTTGGTAAAAGCAGATTGTTTTGGAAACTGGGATTTGATGTGATATATCAGATGTGTATGAGTTATTTATGGATTCAAAATGGTTTTTGGAATAAAATCGGGCAATTGGATTCTGGAAATTCTATTTAAAATTTAAATGTGGAAATTTAAATGAATCAACAATATAAAGTATAGAATGAAGTTGATTGAAATAAGAAGGAAATGAAAGTTTAATTCTTGGATTATAATTATGAGATGAAATTAACTCAATGAGTAATATAAGCTGGTAGATAAAAGAGTTAGAGAACTTGCAGTTGAATGAATTGTAAAACTTGTATAAAATTTTATCCTAGAATTAAAATTTAATTCGAGTATATGAAGGTGAATAAATATATTTGAATTTAACTTAAGATAAGTTAAATAAAATTGAGAATTGGAATTGAATTAAATGTAAATAAGTTGAAGTCGAATTGAATTGGATATAAAGGTAATGTAAAATGCTTATAATTGTGTAAAGAAATTTATATTCTTAAGTTCTTAAGTGTAATAATTTGAAATTTGATATGAAGATGGAAATGGACTTAAATGAATAGTCCTAGATCTTAAGTAAGTAAGTTAAAACTTATGAATAGAAATGAAATTGTAATTATCAAATGGAAATGACTAAGATGAGCAATCTTAATAAATCCAAACTTGAATTATAAAATAAATTGAACTTAAGATAATTAAGTGAAGTGATATTAGGAATTAAAAAGAAAGTATTTAATCTTAACTAGTGGAGGAACTAATGAGATAATAAATTAGTTAATGAAATGGAATTGGGAATTAATGAAATTGGATTAAAATAGTAATGGTTGGGATTTCGAATGGAATCCGAATAAGTGAAAATAAATAAATGGATGGAATTTGATTAAATAAGAATCAAATGAAAGATGGAAATAAAACTTTAAAGGGTTGGTTAAATGGAAAATAAACTTAAGTTATTGACTTAAGTAAATGTTGAATGGAAACTGAACTCAAACAGAGGAGTGGTTTAAATAAGTTGAGAAATAGTTATTGAATGAATTAACTTGGATTTTTTCGAGCTAAATAAAATTCATTTTTGGAAGTTGGAGATGAATTGAATTTAAGGAAAAATTGGAAATGAAGTAGTAAATTGAAGTAAGTTGGAATTCATATGAAATGGGAGTTCAATTTGAATATATACACTTCAGTGGTGAAGTAGTAAATAAATATAAGAAAATTTATATGAACTTAAGAATTGAAGGATGAAATTCTTAAGAAAATTGGTATTGGAAATATACTTAGTAATTTTGGAAAAAAATATATATACTAAGTGAATAGTTGAATGAAGACTAAAACTGAAGTTGTGAAATGGGATAGTTGTGAATAAGAGAATAACAATAAAAAAGGAATGTGAATAAAGGAGAATTGATATAACTGATAATCAATTGAAATTTATACGTAAGGTGTATGTATATTATTTATTCGCATAGCTATTTGGTCCAGATGTCGAACACAGAATTTCGAGATAGTTTTATCGATCCGAATCAGGATTTTTCACTCGATTTTCAACGGCGAACCTGGATATGGATTATTGATTGATTCTGGATATTCTCTATCATAGTTTGTGGCTATGCAAGGAGAATGACGGTTTCTGATCAAGGAACCAGATCTGAGTCCGCACTAGGAAGTCGGGTGGACGATACTAGTTCGGAAGTGAGATTGTGTGATCGATTGAGCGATCGAATGTGATATTGCGTACGGATGATATATGTGCATCGTACGGGCTTAAGTAAAGCAAATATTGAAAATTTGTAAAGAAAAGTATAAAATGACTTTGGGATTGTGATTGAATATTATTGCTTAGTAGGATATACAGGTATATAAAAGCAATGGATAATTGGGATTTTTGATTTTAGAAGATAAAATTTAATGGCCCGACAAAAGGTATGTATTTGAATTTCTATATGAAATTTGATTGGGGTTTTGGATCCAGCCACTTGGCTTTTTGTTTTCTTTTTGAGATTGGGAGGCCGTAGAGCCATTTTGTAGTAGTACCGAGCTAGCCACGCAAAGGAGACGCTGGCGAAATTTTTCGGGAATTTAGGGAGTTAGAAAATTTTTGAGAATTTTGATAAGTTAAAATTTGAATTCAAATTTAAATTTGAATGGATAAGTAGGTGGTATGAGTTGAACTTATGAATAAGTTTGGGAAGTTAAAAGATGATTAGTGTATCATTAATAAAAGATTGTTTGAGTATTGTTAAAACTGTTTGAATTTGGGGAATAGTTAACGGGGATTGAATCATTCTTCCTAACTAGTAATTTCGGGGACGAAATTCTTTTAAGGGGGGAGGAATGTGACGACCCGGAAATTTTGAGCATTTGAAATAGGAATATTTAATTAATTTTAAATATTCAAAGGTTAATTTTTAACTTGAATTTCAAATATCATTAATTATTGGATAATTAATTGTTGAATTTAATTATCAAAATTGGTAAATTATTGAATCTGGAGCTTTAAGCCTGTTAAAAATAATTTGAAGACTTATAAAATTTATCTAGATAATACTGAAGTGGATAGAAGTGTTGAAATCAGCTTTAAAAATGATTTGTTATGTTTTGAAATTTTATATCAATTAAAAACGTGTTCAACTGGTAGAACACGCGTCCCCTTAAAAGTAAACAACCCAACACGTGTAATAGATCGAAGAATTTATGGCCGAAGTAAAATCATCTTCTCTTCAATTCAGCTTAAATCAATTTGAAAAACAAAAATAATGGCCGAAGCCTTTATCTTCGAAATCAAGTAAAAATTCGTTCCATCCCTATTCTTTTCCCTCTTTTCAAAATCATGTCGTTCCTTTCGTTCAAGTCCATGCCGAAACCCATTCCTAACCCTACTTCATTCTCTCGCCTCTGCTACCTTCTGGTGGGAGTGATTTCGTGGGTCGATAGGAGGGGATGTCGCAAATACCTTCGAGGCAACGTCGACGTTGATGGCGGCGCCTCGTCAGAGTACGAGCTGTGATGATTTTGGTCGTGTTTAGAGCATCGTGGAAGCAGTGAAGGTTGTCGTCACTGGTGATGGCTACAGTTTGGTTTCGGTGAGGCAAGGCAAGAGTTTGCCGATAAATTGGAGGCGAGTCGTTCTCGAGTATGGAAAGGGGGCGGTTCGAAGACGTGGTTCTAGACCACGAGTTTGATGTGGTAGTCGCGAGCTCGAGCTGATGTTTGCCTCGCGGAGGAGAAGTGATGGTAGTCTCGTGGTGGATTGCTGTAGTCAAGGTTTCGATGCTCGGAGGAGGGGGAAACCTTTGGATGCAGTCTCGACAATGCTAGCAGGGGTGTTTTTGCAGGCTCGTTGATTTTGTTCCAACTTGATAAGGTAATTTTGATCATTTTATTTAGTACTACGAAGTTTTAAAACTTTTTGTTCGAAATTGTAAAGATAAAACAACAGAGTTAAAATTTAAGCAGTTCTGTTAATAAGTGTTATCGTTTAAACAGGAGAATATATTTATAGATAGAAATTTTAGAAAGAAAAGTAGGAATTTAGGTGAATATGGAGTTATACCAGGTATTTTATTTTATGCAGTTCAAGAGGAATATTAACACAGTAACTGATTTTACAGTAAGGTATATGAAACCATTTATTTTTCAAATTTACGATTTATACTTATATGTAAACATATACAGATTTGATATGAACTATTTCTTAAGTTCAGACCTGATAAAAACATTTTATATAGATATATATGTAGTTTAAATAAAATAAATAAATTTATATACATTTTAATTTACTTGTTTGATTTTAAAAATGAATATTATGGAAGTAGTTTTGTTTAGTTGCTAAAAGAATATTTATTTAAAAGAAAAAGTTGTTTAAAATCAAATTATTAGCTTAAAATCCAAACTCATAGTTAATTAAATAAGTAGATGGAAATTTAATTGTCTAATTGATTCGAATATTAATAAAAATTATAAATGTTTATACAAGGTCTAAAATAGAGGAACAAGCGGGAATGGAAGTGTTTGGGAAATGGACTGCAAACAAAATAAAAGGTGAGTTAATCTCACTCAGTTGAATTTTATTTTAAATTTAAATGGTTAAATTTAAATAATTGATTGGATGATTGCATTGATTGATGTGCTATACTATATATAGTAGTATATAGCAATATATACATATTGGCATATGTATATATTGGACTTGTTGATATTCCCGCATTATATAGCGGATGAGACCCTATGTGCCGCATAATAGCGGATGATATTTTATAAACCCATATACCGCGATATTCCACCTTGAAGTGAAATTGGTATTGTGCTAACGTTTGTGGATGCAGGGAAACAGGTTGGAGGGATCCAACTGGATTCCTCAAAATTATTTAGATTATTTGATATTCTGTTCTATGAATATTAATATCCTGTGATGATTTTATTGATGATTGAAATATTGGATGATATGGTTGGATTGAATATTTCAATAAAAGGAGTTATCAAAATATATTGAATTGGATTTTGAAAGAAATAAAAGAGTAAATTTTAAGTAAATAATTCAAGTGAATTGGAATAAGGGAATTTCGAAATAACAAGGGAAATATTAACTTTAAACTAAAGTGATATTTAATTTAAAGAATAAAGGATTTATTTTGAATGTAAGGATTAAATTTAATTAAAGGCTAAAGAAGGAATTTTGGAAGTTTAAAATTGGTATTTTCAGTTAAAAAGGGTTTTAACTCAAATAAAGGAATAAATCTAAAAGTTAATATATTTTGAAATAAATGAAGTAGTAAAGGAAATTTATTTCAAAGTAAAGTAAAGTAAATTGGAAAATCAATTGGAAATTGATTTAGTTGTTTAAAATTGGAATTTTAAAAGAGAAGTGAGATTTTGGAGATATAAACTGGGTTTATAAAGTAAAATAAAATATAGTGGATATTTGAATATAAATTCAAGATGGGAATTTATAAAAGGAATATGAAATGGGTTTAAAAATAAATGTTGATTTATTATGTGAAGAGAAGTGTATTTATCTGGATAGCCAAGTATGTTTTTCCAAAGAAATTTTAAATATAAGTTAAAAGTTTTAATATGGTTTAAAAAGCATATTTTAGAAAATCTATTATTTCTAAATGTTAAAGCCTAAAGTAGTATTTTCAAAGATCTATTATTGTAGTAATTATATAAAAGTAATTTGGTATTATATTTTAAAAAGAGAAATTTAGTTTATATTTGTAAAGTGGTTTCATTTTAAATATTTCTTAAGTATGTATTTTGTTAAGGTATTAAAGTAGTTTTTTTTAAATTTCAATATTATTAAGTATATTTATAGTAAAGTGTTTTAAGATTATTTTAAAATCTAAGTGTTTTGTACTTGGTGTTTCAGAGAAATAAATATTTGGAAATGTTTTCCGTAAGCGGAAACTGTTTTGAAATTGTTTTCAAATGAGCTTTGAAAATTTGGAAATATATCTTGAAAAGATATTTGGGCAAATAAATAATGTGGGAAATTATTTATTGTGTGATGGTTGCTTGTGGATGTTAATTGATAGTTAAATAACCAACTATCAATATTGGCCAATGCGCTGATCGTTTCGGAGAGACCGGGATCGAGTTTCCGTATACCGGGATTCTAGGTCTGGAGACTCGAATACCACTTCGATCCGGTTTGTACGTTTCGTGTAACGTGTTCGGAGTCGAAGATTGGAGCTGTGAAGTGCAAGGGCTAGTCGCTACTAATCCTGAGGATATTTCCAAAATGGATGTAGTAGGAATAGTGCCTTCGGTTCCGTTCAAACCCAGGACGGACTGGTATGGACGAATGCTTGCGAAACATCGTCAGCGGACGATGGGCATTCTAAGGGATATGTTCTCTAAAAGGTATCGTTTTGCCTCGAACCTCATCAACCGGGAATGACTGAAAATCAGGGGTTATGCAGCAAGGCTTCGTGGGTAGCTCCCACTGGAGGGTAAGGTCATCCCTGTCTAGATGTCCCTTTTTATTTCGGCTTAGTGGTGCGGTTGCTGATCCCAACCGTGGGGTGATTTTATTCGGGATCATCCAGTAAGGGATGGTTCCGGCCTTGTGTTGCAGGGGAGCGGGCGTACTCCTCGGTACGGTGATCTAGGCCACGTACTGTGATAGGTGGTACCCCAGTGCCTAGTCATTCGTTGGAAATCCATTCTCCCTACGTGCCTGTACGGTTTTGATTGTGCCCAACTATTGTTGAAATGTGAGATGCAAGCATTTCAGCTAGATTATATTTTACTTTCTGTAGACACTATTATAATATCAGAGGATTTTGATATAAAGTGTTTTAGCTATCGTAAGGTAAAAACCCGACATGTTTATTTGTGGCGTGGTCTTACGAGATGCTTTTGTTTTCAAAGGATTTTGAAACTTTAATAATCAATTTGAGTGTGATTTTCTCACGCTGGTTTTCCAGACTGACTCGGGTATTGTTTTATATGATGCTCGGGTCAGACCGAGTATTATAGATTACAGGAAATGATGCTATGGAGCTGGATGGCGATACGTACTTTCGTATTTGAGTTATATATTCCGCTGTGTATTCAGATTGTGAGGACAAGTTATGATTACTGTCCAGTTGTATGATATTGATGTGATGTACTCTGATGATGTATTTGGATGATGTATATGTAAACAGAAATAGATTTCTTTTTGTGTAAAGATCTGTTATTACCTATTATATTTTATTCCGCTGCGATGGTTAGATTCTGATGTTGTTTTCTATTTTTCTTCTTCTACCTCTTCTTTTTACCCAAATGGTCCGGTTTTTCGTGTTAGAAAAACCCGGGTTGTTACATAACCAGTAAAGCTTGACCATGTTTTATAATTGATATAAGACCATGGAAAAAGCTTGAAGCCTTAGCCTGCAATTCCTACTTGAAAATCTGATTTCCAGTGGGAATTTGTATTGGATTGTATAGTAAGATAAGGTGCAGGCTATATACTTATAATCTTCACTGCAACCATATTGAACTGAGCCTTGTTGTCTACCTATTTGATTTAAATCTGGTTGCATTTTGGTCTTAGACAAGTCAGTTGTAGTATGCATTGCCATGTAGTCTTATTTAGGTATTAAGCATGTCAATTATCCCACTGTTTATTAATCACAATCAATTGTTCCACTATTTGGGAATTCATCAGTAGTCTTCACCATATGTCCATCTGAAAGTTTGGCATGGGTCTGATTTTGACATTGCTTTAATCATACTGCTTTCATGTATATACTAAGTCTTCATTTGATATGATAGATTGAGTTTGCATTTTGTTCAATTGTATTGTCTCCTCTGCTTGGCCTTTAAACTAGGTTATCACCTTGATATTCATCTAATCATTGCATACTTTATAAAATATGATATGAGCATATTTCCAAACATAAAAATTGTTTATGTCTGAAATAAGAACCTCGGGCTAAACAAATATGCATGAGTTGTTTTAAACACCCTTTATTTAATCAAAAACAATAAGTATCAAATTACAAAATCCCAGAAATCAAATGTGTGGCTTGTAAATCCAAGAATCTAATAATCTAGGCTATAGAACAAGCTGGGAAATAAAACAAGAAAATAAGAAGAGGTCATATTTGAATTAAATATTAATCAAGCCTAAATTAAAAAAGAAAAAAGAAGATTAAAAAGTAGAAAAAGCTATGTAACACAAAATCTCTCAAATGTGAGAAATATTGTGTGATTGAATCTCTTTGCTATTTTAATTACTCTGATAAGCAAAGAAACATTTATATATCTTCATATATATAAATGACATGATTTGATTTATATACTAATATTTTTATATTGGTAAAATTCTGGATCTTGGGAAATTAATTAAGAGAAGTGATCCATTGTTTTATATTGTGTAAAAAAACTCATCTGAAAATCACTGCAAATAAATGATAAGAGAAGTGGGTCACTTCATGATTTCTTTCAAATACATTTCTGTTGGTGGCGGAGAATTTATTCTCTTAGCTTAACACCCTTCTCTGAGACGTACGAGCTCAGAGGTTATGTATTTGAAGTTATCAGTGATATACTCCCAATTTGGTAATGTGGCATGCTAAGTGTTGCTGTGTGTTGCTGATCATTTGTTGATCATTTGTTGATCAAAGCATGGCTTTGTGAAAAAGCGTAGCTTTGTGGACAAGACATTATCGGACCTCACAACCCGGAAATGGTCAAAATAGGAATGATGTGGCAAGGTTATGAGGGTCGCTCCCTTTAGGGTATGTCATTTCCTTCTTGAAAAGGGTGGTATCAGGTATGGAGCCCTGGTATTTAACCTATGTGGTTACTCCAATCTCATTTACTATGTGATTGTTGTTTTGTTGAGGCGCCTCGGATAAAGGTCCCAAAGGACCGGGGGTGGCATATTCGTGTAGTAGTTACCTAGTGTAAGAGGTAACCCGACCTTGTGTTGGCAGAGAGCAGGTTGACTCTCGGGACGTCCATCCAGAGGCGTACTCATGTGGCAGTAGGAAGTTCCTTAGCCTGACCATTTGTTGGCAATCCATCTTCCAATACGAACCTTGTACGGTGTTAGTTGTAGAACCTGCCATTTACTTATGGTGGTCACCACTGTTTAAATGGTAGCTATAGTAGGCATAGTTCGAAATGTCTATGCTGGCTAAGATTAATATTATACTTTCGAAATTTTTTTCTGCACTATGCACTAATAATAATATCAAATCAAATGATTTTGCGTAGTAAGCATGTTTGACTATCATAAGGAGAAATCTCCTCCAATTCTGCGTTTGCATTATGTGTGTGGCGGGAGGCCTTATGGTAGTTTCATTTTCCAAAAAAGCATTGCGGATGTCTTTTACTTCCTTTGTTGTTGTTTTAAAGATAATAACTGTTTTAAGTTCTCACACCAGTTTCATGACTGACCTGGAGTTTATTGTTCCTTTCCTAAACTTTGGGTGCCCATAATTTTCCACACGGCCAGCCTAGAGTCAGGTTATCAGGTCATTCTGGATTTCAGGAGGCTTTGGAGCTCAAGTGGCGAGCCGGATGGCGAGATGTAGCATTTGTATATGATATTATCTTTTCCGCTGTAAAAATTCATTCGTATGGACAAGTTCATATAATTGTCCAGTTATGTTGTATATTTTTGTTGTAAACTCTGATGATGATGTAATGTATAAACTGATATGGTTCTTTGATTTAAAGATTATTCATTTATCTATTATATGTTGTTCCGCTGCGATATGTTAGATTCTGATATTGTTTCTGTTGTTTCTTCTTTCTTTCTGTCTTCTTCTACCTCTTCTTTTTAACCATAACAATTCGGTTTTCCGGCATTCGATTGCTCGGCAGTTGATACAGTGGACGTATTAATGTCGATTTTCGGAAGTCGAAAATCCAGAGATGTTACATGTGGTATTAGAGCATTTGGTTAAGCCATAACCTTGGCTCGGTTGGGTGTTACTCATTAGAGATAGAGTCAGTAGTACTCTAGAATGAGTGTGAGTGTAATAATAGATATGAGCGCGTATTTGTTAGTGAATATGAAATTTTTTTGTATTGCGTTGACTTATTGGTTGAGTGTTTATGGATTCTGGTCGGTGTAGTCTAGCTAACTGTATCGATAGGGGTTTCTAAACTCTTAAACGAGATAAACCGACATAGTATCATTTTAAATTGGGTAAATGAAATAATTTTACCTCGATTATATTTTGTATATAAAGGAAATAATTTTCAGAATTATTAAAGTGTATATAAATTAATTGTTTGCTTGTTGAAAATGTAAGAAAATATATATATTAATAAAAGTTGTTTGAATAATCTAAATAAAAACAACAATTATGAAAGAATAAATTATATAAGAGCAACAATTGTATAAGTATAGAATTATAATTAAAATGATTTACAATTGTGAAATAATCTTGTATAAGTAAAGTAAAATAGTGAAATTATATGAGAAAAGATTTATAAATGTGATTTAGAAATAAAAGGAAACTTTAAAAGAATATTAAACACTGAATTCACTATTGTTACTAGGAAGTAATAAGGGTGATGACTGCAGCATCATCAATATCATTTTCGAGTTTCTATGTGATGGATTTGCTACCCTAATAAATTGAAAAAAATTGAAGTTTTGTTGTGATAAACAAAATTTAAATTAAAATCCAAATTGAAATTGATAAATATAAGTGAATTGAGTTTTGAACTTATAATATGAAATAATATTTTTAGCTTTGGTAAAGTTGAAATAAATTTGAGTTAGCATGGTAAATATATGATGTGAGTTTAACTAAAGGAAGGTTAAATAAATTGAATTGGAACTTAAGTAAAAGTTGAATAAAATAGAAGTTGATTTTGGTGTCGAAGTAAAATAATAAAGTGAATTAAATGAATGTGAACTTGAGTTATATAAATGAAATTCAACTTTATTTCTAAAATGAATTAGCAATTGAATTAATAAATGGATTGAATGTTAATCAATCGAATGTGAATAAATTGATATGGAATAATGGATGTAAGTATTAATTCATTAAAAGCTAATAAATTGGAATTTGAATGAATCGAATGGAAGTCAACTTAATATTAAACCAATTGAAATTAAAATTGTTAAACCAAATTGAAAGTAAATTTAATAACTTGGTTATGTTGGTTATGACATTGGTTGTTATATGATTGTTGGTTGATTGTATATAATTAATTAAGTGTTAATGGAATTGAATTAGTGAAATTGAAAGCTATGTAATTGGATTTAAATTGAAAGCGAGTCAACTTGAATTTAAATTAGTGAATGTAAACTAATTGAAAATGAATAATTGAATGTCGTTGTATATAAATTGGTTGTAAACAATTACAAGTAATGTCGAAATCATATAAGTTGCTTATAAACCTTGTTTAGTATGCATTTCTTTTAATATGCATATGTTGTAGTTGTTTAAAAGAGTAAAATGTTAATAACTTCATATATGTGGCACTTACATATTTAAACTGAGTAAGTACAGGTACCGGGGCTACCGTTTGGCGGGATTTGGTTACGCAAAATGCTTAATAAATAACTACTTTGCTTGAAAATGCTAAAAAGGTACGCCTACGCAATAAAAATACGAAATATGAACTGTTTTTCTGCTTTTCCGACCGTGTGGGTTGATGTATATATATTTATATCTATTGTGAAATTGCGAAAGCTCCTCCGTACACTGGAGACTGTGCCAAAATTTTCTAGAAATTTTGGGAGTTAGAAAATTTTTGAAAAATTTTGGAATTTTTTTTTAATGAAAAGTCAATTTCTAAATTGTAATGAAAATATAGGAATTGAACTAGAAAATGGAAACCATTGTTTTGGTTGAAGTTAAAGGTTTTGAAAAAAGGTGAATATAAAATTTTCACTAAGTGGATTTTTTTTGAAAAGTTAATGAATTTGGGGCATTTTTCTTACTTGGCAATTTCGAGGACGAAATTCTTTTAAGGGGGGAAGATTGTAACGACCCAGAATTTCTATCATTTGAAATTCAGATATTTAATTGATTTTAAATATTAACAAGTAAGATTTGTAAGTCGAATAAATTTAATTTCGAATATAGAGATTTAATTGGATAATTAAATCGACAATTTAATATTTGAAATTGCGTAAATAATTGGAAATTGGATTAAATGTGAATAAAAATGATTTATAAAGTTATATTAAATCATATTGGAGTTAGAATGATGTTTGTAAACTTTTAAAATTGAATTAAAAGTTAAATTGTGATAATTGATTATTTTAATATTTAATTGACGACTAAAAATAGTCATTTTTCAAACAGTCTCGGATTTCGACGAAACCAGTTTCATTAGATCTGTAATGTTATATTATTGTAAGGTTTCAAATTTCGTGTCAATCGGATTTACGGTTTGTCCGGGGCAAGCCAAAACGCATAGAAATTAGTTTAATCGATTTAATTTAAATTTGATCGTTTATTTCCGTAACTCGCACATATGATCGAATTGGCTCTCGATACCTATTCCATTGTGTCCGGAACGTAGGTAAAACCCTAGGAATGCCGGTCACCACGCGAGATTTGGAGTTCGAAAAAAAAGATGATGAATAGTGTTTCGATATTTTGTATAAAAGGACACCAACATCTCATTTTGCAAAACCTAACAAGAAACTAGGTCACAGCCACTGGCCTTAATTCCAATGGCCAGAATTTCACAACTTTTTCCCCTCGCTTTCTTCAAATCCGTCACCCGATTCAAAAAAGTTTCAACTGCAAAGTCGTAGAGCACTGAGATATCTCTGAAATCAACGGTGATGATGGGTTTTAGAGCTATAGATTGGCGGGAATGTCGATGCAAAGGCGCGGCCTTGAGTGGCATTTTTCTCATCGATGGAAGCATGAGGTGGGGCCGCACTTGGCTCGGTAGTGAGCGATGTGGAGGCGCACGTGATGGCAGAATCTGACCGACGTTGAAGTGGTCGTGGTTGGAGCGGCCATCAAGGGAAACGAACGGCAATGGGTTTCTTCCTTTCGAATAAGCCTGGGGGGAAGAAGATACAACACGCGGCCGTGATTTAATCAAGCTGGAACGTGCGGCTGAGATTTGAGTTTGGGTATAAAAAATAAAAAATAAAATAAACTTGAAATTTATTTATATTAAAATTTATATGAACTTTAAAATATTGTAACTGCTTCATACAAGGTCGGAATTTGACGAAACGACTTGTGTTGGGTTCGTTTTGTCGAGCACTATGCAATGGAGCTGGTTTGGAGTCAATTGGAGCTAGTGGTATTACGGGAAAAATTAAATGTGTGTTTAATTTTATTCGAAACGAAACACTGCAACTGATATGGGAAACTCAAGGTGAGAACTTCTCACTCAATCGAATTGTGTTTTGATTTAAATTTTGAATAGTTGAATTTAAAATTGCTTGATTGTGTGATTAAATGATGGTTGCTATCTATTGTATTGAAATAGACCCTATACGCCGCATATTAAGCGGAGGTTATTATATTAAAAACATATACCGCGATATTCCACCTTGAAGTGGAATTGGTATTATATATGTATTTGGAGTTGATTTCCTGCATTATATAGCGGATGAGACCCTATTGCGCCACATAATAGCGGATAGTATTTTATAAATCCCATATACTGCGATATTCCACCTCGAAGTGGAATTGGTATTGTGTTAACAACTTTGGATGCAGGGAAACAGGTTGGAGGGATCCAACTGGATTCCTCAAACATTTGAAATTATTTCTTATGTTGTGTGTTGATTATTTATAATCTCTGTGTGATTATCTTTGTGATTGAAATTGTTGAAGGCTATAGGTTAGCCGAATATATTTTTGGTATCCTTGGATACCGAAAATAAATAAAAATTGGATTTTTAAAATTCAAGTTGAAAGTTTATTTTAAAACTTATTTTTGAGAATTGGATAAATTAAAAAGGAGTTTTAAAAAAGATAAATTTATTTTTGAACCATATTGAATAAAATTTCAAATTACGAGGAAAAGGCTTAATAAATGGATTTCGATTAATATTATTATAAGTTGAAGAATTTATTAAAAAGTTGGATTTTTAAATAGTTTTGAAGAGATAAAGAAATTTATTTAAAAAGGAAATGATTTTGTAAATTCATTGGAAATTTATAAAGAGAAATTAATTGGTTATAATAATTAATAAAGAATAATTAATTTAGTATTAATTATTAATTAAGAGTTAATTAATGATCTATTAAAGGATTATTTATAAAATGTTTTGGTAATTAATTGATTATTAATTTACCATCACTAGCAAAAAAAATTATTCATAGAAATTTACCTGATTTAAATTAGTCAGATAATTAAAGTAATCCTACTTATGGATGTTTGAATCGTATTGGATGTTGAATTATTTGATATCCCAAATATGTGATGCTTTGTGATATATCCTGTTCTGTGTTGTGATTTGTGATCTATTTATCTATGATATGAATATCTGTGATCTGAATTAAAGATAAGCGTTATAGTTTATACCACTTATCAACTATATTTCTGTGTTATGATCTGTGATGGTTGGATGTTGTTGCACTATTGTGTTAAACCCCTGGACTACACCATACACACACCAATGTGGATTTCACGTGGAAATCGGTTAAGTCATAGATTTTTGACAATTCTAAAGATTGAATTTTTGAATCCAAAATAGTTTTGGAAATTGGAATTGAAAGTTTTTTGAAAATGAGTTTCAAAAATAAGAGTTATTTTAAATAACTTAATAAAATTGTAATTTGAATAATTTGATTTAAAATTTGAATTCAATATTTTGAAAATTGAATTCAATAATTTGGGAATTTTGGTTTAAAAGATTATGCAAGTATAAAAGGTGTTTATATGGGTTTTTTTTAACCATTTAAAATATGGTTTTTGGAAATTTAAATTTATATTCAAGTTTTATACTTGGATGGCTTTACTTGTGAAATTGTAACCAGTTTTTCCCATAACGAAACTATCCGTTTTCAGATAATAATAACTTTCATAAAAAGAAAGGATTTCCAATTTGTATCGAAACATTTCAAGTTGAAATGAAACTGTAAATAGTTTGGAAAAACTATGAATTGACCTTTGTGAAGATGATTAAGCTTTATTTTGAAATCAAAGAAGATTTTAAAAGGTGTATCTTTTATATTATAAAAGACTTGAATTGTGAATAGTTTTGAAAGCTATAAGTTAAAAATCTTAATTTAAAGATTTAATGGGTTAATCCAATTGAAATGGAAATTGATTTGGAAATCTATGAATGAATCTTTGTGAAACTGGGTAAACTTTGTGAAGTAAATCTTTTTGTTTAAAGATTTAAAATGGTAATTTGTTTAAACCATTTAAAGGAAAGGATTTGGGTAATAAGTTGTGACTTAATTGAAATCCCTATATCCATATGTTTTAAATATTGTGCTCACTATTCGGTTTAGCCGGGAAAGGACCTTTGTGTCATATAACCCATTCCAAATAAGTGATATGACGATATGGATAACACTTGAAGACCGGTGGTGAAGGCCGGGTATTTGTGAAAACGATAGGATGACCTATCGATTGTCTCTACACCGTTAGCTACGGTATAGAGATTTCCTTTGTGACGGGAAGTTCGATCGGGATTGTGAATACCCGGATTGCAAGGGCTTCTTCGGAAGTGCCTTCGGTTCTGTTCGAACCCGAAACAGACTTATATGATTACATGTCTGACATTACACTTTTAGATATAAAGCTGATTTCTTTCAAATACATTTCTGTTGGTGGCGGAGAATGTATTCTCTTAGCTTAACACCCTTCTCTGAGACGTACGAGCTCAGAGGTTATGTAGTTGAAGTTATCAGTGATATACTCCCAATTTGGTATTGTGGCATGCTAAGTGTTGCTGTGTGTTGCTGATCATTTGTTGATCAAATCATGGCTTTGTGAAAAAGCGTAGCTTTGTGGACGAGACCTCATTGGACCTCACAACCCAGAAATGGTCAAAACAGGAATGATGCGGCAAGGTTATGAGGGTCGCTCCCTTTAGGGTATGTCATTTCCTTCTTGAAAAGGGTGGTATCAGGTATGGAGCCCTGGTATTTAACCTATGTGGTTACTCCAATCTCATTTACTGTGTGATTGTTGTTTTGTTGAGGCGCCTCGGATAAATGTCCCAAAGGATCGGGGGTGGCATATTCGTGTAGTAGTTACCTAGTGTAAGAGGTAACCCGGCCTTGTGTTGGCAGAGAGCAGGTTGACTCTCGGGACGTCCATCCAGAGGCGTACCCATGTGGCAGTAGGAAGTTCCTTAGCCTGACCATTTGTTGGCAATCCATCTTCCAATACGAACCTTGTACGATATTAGTTATAGAACCTGCCATTTACTTATGGTGGTCACCACTGTTTAGATGGTAGCTATAGTAGGCATAGTTCGAAATGTCTATGCTGGCTAAGATTAATATTATACTTTCGAAATGTTTTTCTGCACTATGCACTAATAATAATATCAAATCAAATGATTTTGTGTAGTAAGCATGTTTGACTATCATAAGGAGAAATCTCCTCCAATTCTGCGTTTGCATTGTGTGTGTGGCGGGAGGCCTTATGGTAGTTTCATTTTCCAAAAAGCATTGCGGATGTCTTTTACTTCCTTTGTTGTTGTTTTAAAGATAATAACTATTTTAAGTTCTCACACAAGTCCCATGACTGACCTGGAGTTTATTGTTCCTTTCCTAAACTCTGGGTGCCCATAATTTTCCACACGGGTAGCCTAGAGTCAGGTTATCAGGTCATTCTGGATTTCAGGAGGGTTTGGAGCTCAAGTGGCGAGCTGGATGGCAAGACGTAGCATTTGTATATGATATTATCTTTTCTGCTATAAAAATTCATTCGTATGGACAAGTTCATATAATTGTCCAGTTGTGTTGTATATTGTTGTTGTAAACTCTAATGATGATGTAATGTATAAACTGATATGGTTCTTTGATTTAAAGATTATTCATTTATCTATTATATGTTGTTCCGCTGCGATATGTGAGATTCTGATATTGTTTCTGTTGTTTCTTCTTTCTTTCTTTCTGTCTTCTTCTACCTCTTCTTTTTAACCATAACAATTCGGTTTTCCGGCATTCGATTGCTCGGCAGTTGATACAGTGGACGTATTACTGTCGATTTTCGGAAGTCGAAAATCCAGAGATGTTACAATTCTACTTGCTTTCGCAAATCATAATAATTTCAAATTATTTCAAATGGATGTTAAAAGTGCATTTTTAAATGGTTTTGTAAAAGAAGAAGTATTTGTTGAACAACCACCACTTTTTGAAAATGATAAATTTCCAAATCATGTTTACAAACTTAAGAAAGCTCTATATGGTCTAAAGCAAGCTCCTAGAGCCTGGTATGATAGACTAAGATCATACTTGTTACAACCAAATTTTGAAATAGGTAAAGTAGACAATACTCTTTTTATTAAAAGAAATAAAAATGATATTCAACTAGTACAAGTCTACGTAGATGATATCATTTTTGGATCAACTAATTTTGAAATGAATAAAGAATTTTCTGAAATAATGACAAAGGAGTTTGAGATGAGTCATATGGGTGAATTAAATTTCTTTTTAGGATTACAAATAAAATAATTAGATAATGGTATCTTTATTGGTCAAGAAAAATATGCTAAAGACCTAGTTAGTAAATTTGGTTTGACTATTGTGAGTGGAAAACCCACTCCCATGGCAACCAATGAGTACCTTAGTAAAGAAGATCTCTCGAAAGATGTAGATCAAAAATAATATAGAGGAATGATTGGATCACTACTCTATATCACTGCGAGTAGACCTGATATCATGCATAGTGTCTGTCTCTGTGCAAGGTATCAATCCCAACCTAAAGAAACTCACTTAAAATCTGTAAAACGTATTATAAGATATGTTAAACACACCTTTGATTATGGCTTATTTTATCCTAAAAATGATTCGTTTGACTTAATATCTTACTGTGATGCTGATTATGCTGGTTGTAAATCAGACCGAAAAAGTACAATTGGAACTTGTCACTTTTTAGGGCATTCTCTGATTTCCTGGTTTAGTAAAAAGCAAAACACAGTTTCTCTATCGACAACTGAAGTAGAGTATATTTCTGCTGCTTTGGCTTGTTCTCAAGTAATATATATGCAACAAATTTTAAAAGATTTTGGTTTAAATATCTCAAAATCACCAATTTATTGTGATAATACTAGTGCAATAAATTTATCCAAAAATACTATCAACATGCTCGAACTAAACATATTGATATCAGACACCATTTTCTCAAAGATAATATAAGTAGAGAAGTAATTACTCTTGACTATATCAATTCTGAAAATCAAATTGCTGATATCTTAACAAAACCCTTAAATGAATCTACATTTACTAAATTAAGAAGAGAATTAGGTATTTGTTCATTAACTGAAATATAAAATATAAATAACAAAGTATAATTAAAAATTAAATCAAAATAAATCAAATGGTAAAAATATTGAGAACCATATCGACATCCCCCTTATACCCATGTCGACATATAATGTTTTTTTAAATTTTAAAATTTTTTCCCACCAAAATTCAAATAATTGGTTATATATTCTTCTTATTTTCGAAATTTTCTTCATTCTCTCTGTTCTCTTTCTGTTCTATCTTCTGAAATCAATTTATCAATGGACCCCTCTTCCAAATCAAACATAAAATCAAAATTTTCGTTCCCTTCTCCTACCTCTGGTCCGTTCCAACGTACTACGCTCGCCCGAGTGACAAAAATGGAGGATTTTCTAAAGGATGCAATTCAGTTAATGAATGAAATTCAAATAGTGCAACTCCGAATGGCAAAAGAACAGGAAAGGCAAGGGAAAATCCTTAGAAATTTGCAAAAATTTCTAATGGACAATCATGCTAATGCAATCTTGATTGACGAGGACTCTTCAGGAGATCATGAAGAAGAGGAAAGTGAAGAAGAAGAAGAAGAACCAATGGAAGAAGAGCATGCGGAAGACAATGACAAAGTCATTTGCGTTGGTGAAGTATGTTTTGACAAGGACGGAAACTTGGTTGAACAACGTGGAAATTTCTGTTTCCATTATCCAAATTGTTCGATCCATAGATCTCCAATTGTCAAAGATACTCAATAGTTTCTTCTTTTTCGTTTTTCATCGTTATGTGTATATTTGTCACGTTGTACGAAATGTAAATGTAAATATAAACATATATATATATATATTCTATATAAGTATTATATAGGTACTTAGTTAGGAATGTTAGTAGTTTAAGACTAAGTTTTAGGTTTACAAGTAAGTATTGATTATGTATGATAACACTATCATTATAATCATATAGGATATTAGACTAAGAGTTATATAGTTTGGAGTTAGTTTGTTTTTGTTGATGACAAAGGGGGAGAAATATAAAATAGAAGAGTTAGGCATAGATTAAGGGGGAGTTATCAGTTTTAGGGGGAGTTATTAGGATAGAAGTAATATTTTATAAACAAAAGTTGTCATCATCAAAAAGGGGGAGATTGTTAGTCCTTGGGATGATGGTTTTGATGACAACAACCTTAGAATAAGATTATAAAATATAAATACTAACATTATAGTTTAGATATATATGTATATGCAGGATTTAACCATTCAGGTACAAAGAATGAAGACTGTACAGTATAGAGATTCAAGATATCAAGATTGAAGACTCATGAGTATCAAGAATATCAAGATTATCAAGAGTTTAAGATTTCAAGATAAGTATTGAGTCTAGAATTATTTTAAAACTTCATAATAGCACTGAAATCTTCACTCCATTTTTCTTTTGGGATGGAACCCATTTCTACGTACCTTTTTAGTGGCTTACAAACCCACGACAAGTAGCTTACAAACCTACGATAAGTGGCTTACAAACCCACGAACATCCTGGTTTTGTACAAGTTCTCGAGTCCTGATGTGATGAGATATTCTGCAGGAAGAAGCTTGCAAAACTACTTCAAAATGATTTTCAAAACTACTTTAGAATGATTTTCAAAACTACTTTTCAAAATGTTTTAGCCTTAAAAATTATCTTTTCAAATGATTTTCAAAAAGATGTTTTAGCCTTAAAATATTCTTTGTTTTTGTTTTTAATAAACTCTTGTTTTAAACTTCGTTTGTTTTAAACTATCTTTTAATTATAATATATTTATACTTAGATTTAAATATAAAATTATAGTAAAATTATATATATATTATTCTCTATATTTATCTATGTATTTTATCTATAGTCAAGTATATTTATAAAGTTTAATAGTTCTTAATATAAGATAAAGGTTATTTTCAAAGAAAATCAAATCATCAAAATTTCCTTTGGGATGTCGACATGCCCTAGTACCCCATGTCGACATGGTGTCAGTTAGGACCAAAAATTTGAATTTCAAAAGAAGTGTCTATTCGCCATAACCTTTCACGAATAGACATGGCTGTTGTTCTTCTATAAATAGGGGTTAGTTTCAACGAATTTTATATCAGATTTTCTGGTTTTTCACTTCTCTTCTTCTTCCACATTTTCTTATTCAAAATCCTATCATCACTCTGCCGAAATAAACATTGAATCTAACTAGATAATTTCTGGTTTGATTCTTTGTCACTATCTCATCAAGATCCTCAGTGTTATTCAGAGTTATAGGCTTTCTTTGTAATCAATAGAGTAAAAGGTGTGATTCTAGCCTTGGAAATCAATCAAGTGAGAAAAGGTGTGATTGTAGACTTGAGAAATCAATTGAGTGAACTTGTTGCCCGGAAATCAAGTATCTCTACCCAGAGGATTGTGATTCTGGAGGGTGTACCTCGTGGCCTTGAAATCGAGGGTTGTAATTGTTGAATTGCTTTTGAAAGGAAATCCGTACTTAGTTGTGCGAGACTGGATGTAGGGTAACTCCGAACCAGTATAAAATCCGGTGTGTTCTTTCCTTTACTACATTTACTTTATTTATGCATCTGTGTTTGATTCTGTGATTATATCTGTGTTTGAATATTTATACATTTTTGTACAAATCAACAGTAACTCAAAAAGATTTAGTAATTTCTTCTAAACACTATTCATCCCCTCTAGTGTTCATTCTAGCCTTAAGATCCGTATTCCGCATTCCTCACACCATTAACTAGTAAAGTAAAGATAGGATATGCAACATAATAAGAAAGGACATGCTAATCTAAGAATAGGCATAGATTTGTGACTAAGTTTGCCAGGCAAGAACAACAACAATTTTAATTAACGGCAAGGATGCATGAACCTAGGCCAAAATGTATGAGGCGTGACTCAGGAAATAAAGGATGAAAGCTAAGGCATAAGCCAACGATTTAATTCAACATGGACCAAAATAAAATAAGGCATGATAGCAATAGGACAACAGAGCATTACCCCAAGATTTCACGCTAACAGGTTTCATTTATATTTACTGAGTGATGGATTTCAGTAGGCATCGGCTAATTATTTCAGTGAACAATAATTTTATTCATAGAAACTACAGCTGGATTCAATAATATAAACAAGCATTTAATTATTCAAAGATAGGTTATGTGAGGATTAACTCACCTTGAATTCGTGAACTGATTTGCTAAAAGCTCCAATTCATCCTTGCACTTGAATTTCAGCCATTTCTAAGATTTCACAAATCCCTAGAATCCATGCTAATCCCTTACGATTAATTTCTAGAATTTGCTTGAATAGATTATTGTAAGTTCCAATTTAAATTGCTCAAGAGGATGGAGCCCTAATTTGTTGTTAGTGCCATTTTCTTTTTAGAGACAGCAATGTACAGGAGATGTTTTCCTATAAGAACATTGCATAAAAAGCCTTTTGATTTTTCTTAAGTGAGGCTATGGCTTGTAATTATTTTAATGCCCAATAAGATAAATTAATTCAATTGCTTAGCTTTTTATTATCACTAGCACTAATTAAAAGAATTCACTAATCAAAGCTAAGTTATTTATTTAACTCGATTTAAACTTTTTATTAATTACTTAAGAATGTGAAACAAGAATCAAATTATAAAACTTCATTTTACAATTCCCACAAGCTATTTTTATTATCTTATTATATTTGATAATCAAAATAAATCAGTTTTGACCAATTCAAATTTTATTTTCTTACTAACAATTTATTTCAATTATCAGATGCTATAAATTTAATGATCAAATCAATTATTCAAAACAAATTTTAATTTCACAATTTATATTACAAAATCCCAATAAATATTAATTAACCATAATTAATCATAATTAATTAGGTAATTAATAAACAGGGCTGTTATAGACTTCCCCCCTTAAAGAAATTGTGTCCCCACAATTTCCATAATGAAAGAAGTCCGTAATTAAATTTCCAAGTTTCAATTCTTATTTATGTCAAAATGTCACGTTCGATGTTTAGGAACCCCCATCGAAAATATGGCATCCCACATATCGATCAGGATCCTTAAACAACGTTCGGATAAGTTAACACAATAGATAATCACAAGTTTAGATGCATTTATTTTATTATCACTAATATCCATGCATCCAATTTTAAATAAATGCAACTAAGTAATCAATTCCTAGCAACCAATCAGCCAATCAACCAAAACATACATAATCAATTACAACGGAACAATTTAATGTTTGAAATTCCGCTGCGCAACTCTGATTATTCCTAGATCATTTAAATATTATACTTATTCACTCAAATTTTCCAAATTTTCTATTAAAAGGAAATAGTTCACTTTAATTTAATTCATTCCAATTTAATTCCAAAATTTTCTCAACTCTATGAGATTTTGCTCATTATTCACTAAAGGTTTTAATGTCACAAATTCCAATTATTAAATTAAAAATTTAAAAATCAATTTACGCCCGCAAATGATTATCCCGATAATAATTTAATATTCCCATCCCTAACTAGGTAATTAATATAACTATCTAGCACATACTCCAGGGTAGGACTCTAAGTCATCCAAGTATCAGACCTGTGATATTATATGTTATAATGTTCTGACACAACTCTGATACCAACTATAACGACCCCACCGCGATGCCCAGAATAGCAAAGAACATTACAAGTAATGACATCTGCTAATCCGGAGAATATGGCTTGTTAAGAGCGATCGAATGTGAATATATCTTTATACTAATACTGACACGTCATTTATACCTTTTCACTTAATATCTGAACTGAATTAGATGTGTACAATATTAATACAAAGTAATAGACACACCGATTTCTCAGAATCAGAACAATATATCATATAAATAACAGTCACATATCACAGCGGAATAAATCTCAACTTATACGTATACAAATTATTTAGTTTACAAAATGAAATACTAAACTCGATTGTTATACAAAATTTTACAATTCTCTAATCTCAATTGTACATCTTATATACGAGGTCCAAATTCCTAAATGGGATAAACAAAAAGTCCAAATGTTTATCTCCTTGCTAGCACAACCATTCAAAAGTCAACATGTCCTGTAACCTGAAAAGTCTCGGCCTAACCCGAGCAAAATAACACCTGGGTCGGACTATCTCTAAATATCCAATAGGGTGAGAACAAGATATAGCATAAGAAAAACCAACATATAAGTAAATACAGATGTTCAGGATTGAATTCACATAACAAAACCCAATATCTCTAAGCACGCAAATATCAATGATTAACTCAGTACAGGGTTATAAGTTTACGTCACAAACACGAACTAATCACTAAACACAAAATAACAGAATTAAATTAACATCCATCACAAGACACAAGAACATATATTTATTTCACGAACACACAACACAAGAATATATGTTTATTTCACAAACTATAATGACCCGTAAATTTCGACAATTTAAAACTGTTAATTTAAAAAGATTTTGTGATTTAATATTGAAGGAAATAAAAATTTGTAATTTTAAAATGTGATAATAACTAAAATGAGATATAACAATGTTAATTTAAAGTTAATCATTAACAATTTGAATGAAATCCCAATTAATTGAAACAAGTTAAATGTTATACTTGTTTATAAATTTGACAAAAGAAAACAAATGTAAATATTGAATTTATTTATGAAGTAATATATAATTAATGGTAATTGAATAAAATTAATATTATGTAAGTAATTGTAACATTTGGTTGTAAATAATAAACTTATTAATGTGACTAAAGGTTAATGGTGACAATTATTATATGTTACCTATTTCTTTAGTTCGTTAAATTTAAATTGAAATCAATTGCAATTAATTCACTCAGTTAATGTTGTTAATATAGATTAAATTGATAATTGAAGAATGTTAATTCAATAAGATGTAACCAATGTAAATTCTATTCATAATATGTGTAACGACCCGTATTTTCACGGATCGAAAAGTTCGTCAAATCTGGAGTTTTAGCGTTTTGGGCCATTTCAGATTTTTAGGCAAATTTTGCCTAAGTCCTAAGTCGTTCACGACTTAGTATGAGTCGTGAGTCGTATACGACTTAGGAGATAGGAGTTCTGGACGAGTTAGTAATGAGTCTGGGCGAGTTAAGGACTCAAGGGGTGAGTCGGCGACGACCTAAGGAGATAAGTCGTAGCTGGGCTAGGTTAGTAGGTTGAAGTTAACTCGGCAAGTGTTAAGTCGGCTGACGAGTTAAGGTAGTGGTCGACTTAAAACTTGGACGAATTAGGAGTTGAGTCGTGGCTGAGTTAAGGTGATGAGTCGTATCCGAGTCATCTCATGAGTCGTACTCATGTTGTCTGATGAGTCGTACTCATGTTGTCTGATGAGTCGTACTCATGTTGTCTGATGAGTCGTACTCAAGTTGTCTGATGAGTCGTAATACTTGATAAGTCGTAGTCGAGTTAACCGTTGAGTCGTACCTTCTGATGAGTCGTAAGCTGATGAGTCGCGCATGGGTGATAACTCGTGCAAGTGGATGAGTAGTAGCTTGGTTAAGTCGTAGGGGGTGGTTGAGTCGGAAGAGGCTATAAGTCGGAGACGACTTAGGAGATAGCTGTTAAGTCTTGAGTCGTAGGGGAGTCTGAGTGTTGAGTCGGAGTTAGGCTTAAGTCGGAAACCGTTGAGTCGTGGTGATCTGATGAGTCGTAGACGACTCATGGAGGCAGTCGAGTCATGGATTTCAGCTATAAATAGGAGAGCTTCTCTTCATTTTTGGGATCTGGATTTTGAAGCGACGAAGTGCTGCCATTTTGAGAGCTCGACTTCTACACTTCTTCACTTCTTTTCTCCACTCTAATCTAGTGCTTACATCCATCCAAGTTGAAGATCAAGATTAAAGATTCAAGAGCTAAAGTTGAAGATCTTCATCTTTTCAAGAGAGATTTCTTCGTTTGAAGCGGATTCGTGATAGATCAAGCTTCATCCTTTGCTGTCCAGATCTGAAGCGTGTTGATTTGGGTTTGTTTAGGTGATTTGGTGAGTGGTGATTATCTCTCACACGGATCCAAAGGAGTATATCGGATTGTTGGCCCGATTTGGTGTTAAAATAGAGATTCCATGCATTTTCTTCATCCTAAGTGTAGATCCATATAGATCCATTGTTCATGATGATGTTACATCCATTTTATCATATGTTAACCTATGCAAGTTCATTCATCAAGTTTGTAGAGATATAATCCATGTTTTCATGCTTATTGGACTTTCAACTCCTTAATTACGAAAATGCCATTATTGTTATAATTGTCTACTTAGATCATTTTTGAATATTTGATTGCTTGGATTGATGTTTGATTTGATTGATTGTTATGAACTAGATGATTGATGACTAGATTTAGATCGAAGGTGATTCAAAAGCTAAGGGAAAGGCTCTTGAATTGGGAAAGCTGCTCGTGGCATATGTAGTGGGATGATGAAGCTCTTATGCATAGATTTGATGATGTGATGATGAGATGAGGCTTTGCGAGGATGTAATGAAGCGAGGCAATCATGTGATGAAGACTTGGTCTAATCCAAACGGGATCATTCCAAGCATGTTGATAACTCGGTGATATGATTCGAGTTGAGGATAATGAATGGATATGAGAATAGTCGTCAAGGAGGATGACTAGGAGGCTTGGATAGCATCGTTGTTGAAGGTTCTAGCATGCTCTAAGCAAGAGTACGTTTGGGCAGATTTGATAGTCCCAACGGCCAACTGTTGATGGTCGAGTACTCTGGGCAGTTTCGATAGTCCTAGGCACGGGCTGCGACGACGTGCGGGAGTTATGTCTAGAATCGGGGTTTCCATTAGCCCTTGACGGACGGCTGAAAGAATGTGCCGGTCATTCAATTAACGGTGATAACGAAGCAATGATAACAGTGATAGCCAGAGTCATGGATGTTTGGTTGTATCGTCCTTCGGACTCAAGAGCGGTATTTTCTGGGTACTTATCTGATTTAGGCCTTGGTACTTGGAAAACATCGCCCTTGACTCGAGTGATAGTAGTTTTACTTTAAATTGTATGCTCTGCTATGTTTGCTTCTGCTTAGTGTGTGTCTGGGGGCTATCACTGTAGAATGAGGTTGGAGTGGGAGGGTTGTATTCCTATTCCTTTTCCTTTATGCTCTTTTGGTATGTTGTTAGTTAATTTACTGCTCACTAAGACTGTTGTCTGACTCAAGGCTTTATGTTTTAATTCTTATTGCCTTGGGCTGTTCGTCCATTTTGGGACGGGCAGACTAGGTAGCAGGTGACAGGTGCTGTTCTCTTCTCACGATGCTGATATCGAAGACGAGCTAGAGGGTTGCATATTATCTTCTTATATGTACTGGATATTCCGCTGTTTTGTATTCTCTGAGAGATATGTAGTGAGGCTGGATGTATTGACTATGTGGATGCTTGTATTCAACTATTATGGAGTTTTATATGATGTCATTTTGTTCTGTAAAGCTTCACTATACATATGTTCTATTGTATTTTGTCCATGCGCTGTGAGTAATACGATAGATTCTGTTGTTTTAAATCTTACCTTGACAATCGTCCATGGTCGCCTGGCACACTTTACAGCGCTCTACCTCTAGATTCGGTGCAGGGGTCATGGGCGGTCGTCACAATATGATAATGGAGTGAATAAAAAGAATTGAAATCAAGCCTAATCAATTTATTAGAATTTAAGCTTTAATATATGGATTTATTCAAATTAAATATAATTAAATATTACATTAATGGAAATTTAGATGGAATTGTAAAATATTAATGTACTAAGGTATAAACCAATAATAATTATATCCATAAGATGAAAATTGGTTGAATAACAAGATTGAAAGTCAAATAATAGGATTTTTGGAAAATTAAATTTATAATCTCTGAAGTTATTGAAATCGAAATTAAACATGATAATTGGTGAAATATTCAATATTAAATTGATATAGAATTTTTTATAAAGGATTATAAACTACCAAGTAATCCAAATTGATAGAAATTGTAAATAATTAAATTTGAATTGAAAAATTGATTTACTTAATTTAATATTAATTTATTTAATTAACGTGAAAATAGCCATTTTGGCCATTGACTCAGATTTCGATGAAATCAGTTTCATCGGATCCATAAAGGTGAATTATTGTAAGGTTTCAAGTTTCATAGCAATCAGACTTGTCGTTTGATCGTACGGACTCGAAACGCATAGAAATCAACTTAATTGAAATCAATTAAAATCAATTTGAAATAAACTAATTTTTATATAACTTCTTCATACGATGGAATTAGGACTTGAAACCTGTTCCATTAAGTTTAAAATTATTGAAAACATTTATTTTGATATATGGGATGACCCATTTTCGTTCCGGAGACAGAATGGGCTTTTCGCGTCGTTTATCGTTCAACTTCCAAATCAAATCTGATCCATTCATTTCTATTTCTAATTTGCATATAAATTTTCCATTATAAACCCTAGCTACTTCTTATTTTCATTTGTCTGTACGTACATTTCCTTCTCAACTCCTCATTCCAGTGGCAGAAACAAATTCCAATTCCCAACCCCTCAAATTCAATTTCAAAACCAAATCAGAAATTCAAACTCCTCAAACTATATCATATTATATATCGATTTGAAGCTCTCGATGAGCGCAAGTCAAATCTGTAGTTTGTTTCTCGCTCTGAGTTTCTATGTGCCCAGAATTCGATAGGTTATTCGCGGTCGTTCATCACGTTCCAATGAACTTCGACCTATCGTCAAATCATTGGTGCGGGGTTGTGGAGAGTCGCGAGGGGATTGCATCAATGTGGGTTAGTCGGGGAGTTGACGGCCAGATCATTGGCTAAGATTCAATTTAGGCCTAGGGTTTTGGTGGCGGCTGCGTTCGTCGAGGTGCAAGCAGGCGATCGCATGGGTGGCTTTGGGGGCGGTTTGTCGCGGCGAAGTCGATGAGATGGTCGGGGGGTCGCGATTGTGGCTGTGGTGGCACAGCATCAAGGTTTTACGGTGGAGGCTAGAAGTTTGTTCGTGTTCGCTTATTAGGGTTCGAACGGTAAATCTGGGAAGATGCATGATGACGTGGTATAATTTGCTTACTTATTTATTTAATTTAAATTTAATATTTTAACGTTCTAACTTATATAACTTTTGCATACGAACTCGGATTTGGACGCGGTTTCTTGCGTTGGAATCGTACCGAAATTTTGGACATTTTGACGCTAGTTTGGACAAATTCGGAGACTATTTGAATTTGGGCCCTAAATTGGATTTAAATTCGATTTAAATTCAAAGGTGAGTGTTCTGACCCACTCACAACTTCTAAAAATTCTTATGTTAGTTAAATTAAATTTATGATGTGATTAGGAATTTATTTGTGGCTGTTTTGTATATTTAAATTGCTATGCTTGTTAATTTGAGTTTATTTTGAATTAATTGTCATTTAATTTATTATTGAATTTAAATTGCCAGTTAATTACCTGTATATAATAATATGTTAATTGTTGATATTCATTGGTTGAATTGGATGATAATTATGATGGATGTTTGATTTTTAATATTGGATGATTGGGTGATATGTTTGATTTATATATTGCTATCACTCTTCAAGTTCCCTTAGCTATTGTTAGGAAAATCACTATGGGTTGAAATGATATATACCCGAACGATCTATATATTAGGAAAAAATCGTTATGAGTTGAAATGATAAACTCGAGCGATTTTATGGATTTTTATATTGAATTTGGGATTGCGGTTTGAAATGATATATAACCGTAAAATTTTAAATTGCGGATTGAAATGATAAATATCCGTATCACTTGACCCTTGGGTAGAGAATTATATACGGACACTGGATTGGTTAAATTAAATGATTTTTAAACCCTCAATTTTTGAATTTAATTGAATGATATTTTGAAATAAGAATTTGATTTATATAAATTAAATTATTATCGAAATGCAAGTTTGATTGTTGAGATTGGATTTGGTTTAAAGGAATTTGTTTAAAGGTATTAAATTGAGATTTTAAAGTTGTATTTTGAAGTATAATTGAAATTTTTCGAAATTGAGTTATTAAAATGATCTGAAATATAACTTTGAAACATATTGAAATTTGAGTGATTTTAATTGATATTTCAAACAGGGAATTTAAAAAAAATCGATATGGGAATTAAATAATTGATTGAGAATTTAGATTGAAAGATTTGAAATTGGGTTTTGTTGGTTTGGAATTTAAATGGTCGGATGTTTTGAAATTTAGTAAATAGTTTAAATTGATACAAATTTCAAATCCATATTTTTAATATAAACTATAAAAATATATTATTTTAAAATTTTCTAATTATTAAGATTTTCAAATTTATTAAACTATTTAACCAATATTAGCTATATAAATTATTTAACCTATTTTAAACCAATTTAATTTATTTTTAACTAATTAAACCATTTTAATTTATTTTCAAACTAATTAATCTATTTTAAAGCTATTTAATCTATTTTAAATCTATTTAACTATCTTAAATCAATTTAAAATATTTTAAATCTATTTTAAAATATATTAGAGTATTCTAACTATCCTAAAAAATTTATTTTTACTATGTTAAGCTATTTATAACGATCTAAACTATTTTCTAAATTTCCAACTAAGTGAAGTAGATGTGCTCATATTCAAATCCTCGATTTTAAAGTGAATATGGTTAAATGGCATTATAACCTAAGTTGAGATTAAATAACATAGTTGATTTAATATGATGATTTTGAAATGAGAGTTTAACCTATTTTGGAAATACGACTTTTGAAAGAAAATATAATTTCGAAACTATGATTTCAAGGGTGATATGATTTCAAAGATGAATATGATTTAGAAAGTAAATATAATTTCGAAAGTAATATGGGTTGAATTGAATATGATATTTTGATATCAATTATGAAATGATTTTGGAAATGTAAAAGAACCATCCGGTGTGTAATAAGCGATTGGTTGTTAAAGAGACCGGGATCGGATATTGTCATACTCTTTGCCAATACCGAAAACCACTTTAACAACTGTGTACGTGGTGGAGGTTCCAGAATGAAGTAGGATGGTTTGGTGAACGATTCTATATGAGGTATTTACATGACCCTGACTCCCGTGAGTCAGCTTAGATGTGACTAAAACAGGAGCTATACCGGGCTAAGTGAGGTCATTCCTCCTATCGGGCATATTTCTTTGATACTATATTTTGACTTTGTGATTGATTTGGTGGCCACCCCTTGATTTTGATACGGGAGTGTGTCCGAGGTGGGCGGTAGTAGCTGTTATGCGTTACCACTAGTCCGGGAGTGCAATTGGTATATCTACCCTAGCATTGCCTCGAGTGTCGTGTTCACATGCCCTAGCGCGTCTTCTACGAGTTTGTTTTGTACCATACCTATGGAGTGCCCTCTGTGTAAACCTCTCGGAGGAGCGTACGGTACTGTATAGACTATGGGAATATATAAAATGTGTTAAGGGGATATAGGTAACGCCTTAACGCTATTTTAATACTTTTACTTTACTATAGACATATTATAATAGCATATTGTACTACATATTAGATAGTTTGACGGATCCTTAGGAGATGTGAATCCCGAACGTCTCTTAAGTTACTGCACTCACGTTAGACACTGGATAGGAGATGTCAAACCCCGTAAACATCTCTGACGCCATTCCACTCATATTTATTTACAGTTGATTTAACTTACATAAGATCTTTTAGTTCTGACTCGAGTGTTTTGTCTTTACAATTCGCTCGGGTCAGCCTGAGCATTTCAGGGGTGAAAACCTTAATTCTGGAGGACGAAGACGAAGATTTGTATTATTATTATTTACTTATCTATTCCGTTGCATCATGTTGTTCCGCTGCATTTATTTAGTTATTCATGTTTATGAACTCTGATGTTTGTGTTGTAAAGAATAATCAAATGTATTTATAAAACAGCTTCATGAACTATTATTTGATTATTATATTTTATCATTCCGCTGCGAGATTCTGTATTTGTTTTATTTCATTCTCTTTTCTTATTTACCGCATAACAATCTGCCTTTTTGAATGGTTTGAGTTTGACATGTGTGTCTGCTTAAAACGTCCAAAAAGGTCGGTCGTTACACAAACATAGGAATATATATACTTCTTTCACGAACACAGAATAATCACAGAATTCAAATATCCAGAATCCAAGAGATCTTAATCCAAACCGATCGTAATGATCGTCCAAAACTATCGCAATGATTGTAATCAAAACCCATGGTAAACAAACAAACAAATTGGTATCACTCGAACCGATCCGATACCAAGGATCTTACTCAGACCGGGAATATAGAATCACAAAATCATAGAATGATCTCAAGGATAGTCCATACCGTTCAAGGTGATCGTAGAAACTATGACTCGATAAATTCACATTTATTTAATATTATTAAATTATTATGTTCGAAAAGAAATCCAGGAATAAACTTCTTAAGTATCTAGCAGCCACTTACCGCACATCAAAAGAAAGTAAACTCTAAAGTGCCAAATACTATCACCTTCAGTAATCACTAGAATTTAACCAATACGTCCCATACCATATGGTGAAATTCAAGTATTTACTAAAAGCTAGTAAATATTACTTATTATGGATATCACTGGAAAACCTGAACTATATCCTCTTAAGGATCTAGCAACCACTTATCGCACACCAGAAGAGAATATAACTCTAAAGTGTTAAGTACTTTCCAAATACGATCACAAGAATTTAACCAAGGAATCCAATACTACCCGGTGAAATTCGAGTATTCGCTAATGGGCTAGTAAATTCCACTTAAACATTCTATTCAATGAGTTATACCATATTCGATGAAGTGTTATTCGAAAGCATTTAAACCAATCGATGATGCTAAGTCAATTATTAGTACTCCTCAAATTATACAACAAAGGTTCTCAAAACATTTATCTGATTTATCATTTATTAAAATATTCCGTTGATCCAAAACTATTCCAAAAGCACTTATTTTATAAAACCAATAATTTCCATATTCCAAAACGTGTTTTTAAGTCCACTTATCTTATAAAACAACAATTATTCTTCTTCCAAACTCTTATTGAAATAATCATTTCCTAAGAAATAAACTAAGTTTATATTTTCTAAAACCTATACATTAAAGTCCATAAAATATTCTCTAATACTTAAGATTTGCAAGTCAAGCTAAGTGGCTTAGTATATGAAAATAAAAGTAACAGATATATTTCAAAGCCATGTCAAGTTAAAATGAGAGAAGGTGCCTATAAATTTCGAAACATATACATATACATATATACACACACATATACATATACTTATTTGGTAAAATATGTACAGGCAAGTTTTAACAAAATTTAGGCTAGTGTAATTGTCAAATCCAACCATGATCATAAATGCATGTACATACTAGCTAAGTTCTAACATATATACAAGGTAAAGACAAGGCTGCTATTTTAAAAGCAAAAAGGTGTCACGTCCTTAAATAAGCATGTATAAGTAATGGGTAGTACGCTATATAATATACATAACATGTACATCACGTCACTAGTTCATTTACAACAAGGTGACTTTATACCAAAGCAAAAAGGACAAAGTAAATAAAAAAATAAGTTTACAAAATAATTCCCAAGTCAGGATGCAAGAAATAAATGTAGCAGCAAAAGGTGTGTCCACTTTCAATTCATAAAATAAGACTACATGCAAGTGAATTAAATGAAGCAAAACTAAGTTAGGCATTAGGCATAGGTTGACAAAGCTAAAACACTTAAGCAACTGACAGGTTAAGTGACAACCTTTCAATTCTCAAAACAAAGAAGGATAATAAAACATTTTAATCGGCTAATGCATGAATATATATAGCTACACTTAGTTGAAAACTAAATTGACACTTATCTTGGTTTACAAACAAGTCTCTTTATATATATATATATATTAAATCTACAACTTATAAATATAAGTATATGTGTTTTTTTAAACTAAGGTGAACTCCAGTTTTAACAAAATGTAATATGTTTTGATGTCAGGTTACTGTTATACATAAGCAAACATATCACATATTCGTATGTATGAATATAACCTTACAACCATTTATGCAAATGAATTGAATTCAATATTTCTATATAAAACAGCTTATATATTTTTCAAGTAAAACCGATATTGAAATGATTTCTATGAAATATAATTCCATTGCAGTTCAAAGTATCAAACTAAAAAAAAAAATCAAATTCAGCTGTAACCATTAACTCATTGCAACAATTAACAGTGGGGACGTGTATCCCTTATCATAAAAAGAAGAAAAACTAAAAGGCAAAGTTGTGAACTACTTCAAAGAACAGGGACATACGAAACAATCAATAAAAGGAAAAATAACAACTATTCACAAACAAAAGTTTTGCAATTATGTATAGCTAAATGTGTACAATTGCACAATTGGAAATACAACTAAGGCTACAGGCATTAACTAGTAAAGTGAAGATAGGCTATGCAACATGATAAGATGGGACATGATAATCTAAGAATAGGCGTAGATTTGTGACTAAGTTTGCCTGGAAAGAACACCAACAATTTAAATTAATAGCAAGGATGTATGACGCGTGACTTAGAAAAATAAAGGACGAAAGATAAGGCATAAGCCAACGATTTAATTCAACATGGACCAAAATAAAACAAGGCATGAAAGCAATATGACAACAGAGCAATACCATAAGATTTCACGCTAACAGGTTTCATTTATATTTACCGAGTGATGGATTTCAGTAGGCAGCAACTAATTATTTCAGCGAACAATAATTTTATTCATAGAAACTATAGCTGGATTCAATAATATAAACAAGCATTTAATTATTCAAAGATAAGTTGTAACGACCCACCTTTTTGGATGGTTTAAATCGGCGATAAACCACACACGTTAGACTCAAATCATTCAAAAGGGAGGATTGTTATGGGGTAAATAAGAAAAATGCAGAGAAAAAAGAAACAGTTCATGAAGCTGTTTTAAAAATAACATTTGATTACACTTTTACAATAAAAATCATAGTTACATACAACAGAAATAAATAAATCCCGCAGAAAAACATGAGGCTGTGGAATGAATGAAATAAATAATAATAGTACAAATCTTCGTCTTCGTCCTCTAGAAAAGCGGTCTTTGATACACTATAAAGCTCAGACTGACGCAAGCGAATTGAAAAGACAAAACACTCGAGTCAGAACTAAAAGATAATATGTAAATTAAATCAACAGTAAATAAATATGAGTGTAACGGCGTCAGAGATGTTTACGGGATTTGACATCTCCTATCCAGTGTCTACGTGCGTGCAATAACTTAAGAAATGTTCGGGATTCTCATCTCCTAAGGATCCATTAAACTATCTACATACATAGTACAATACGCTATTATAATAGTGTCTACAGTAAAGTAAAGTATTAAAATAGCGTTAAGGCGTTACAGATATCCCCATTAACACATTTTATATAATGTCGTAGTCTATACACATATTGTAAACTCCACCGTAAATTGGTGGGCTATTAGGGAGCACTTTATAGGAACGACACAAAACAAACTCGTAGAAGGTGCGATAGGGCATATGAACACCGCACTCGAGGCAATGCCAGGGTAGGATTCTACCAATTGCGGATCCGGACTGGTGGTAACGCATAGCAGCTACTACCGCCCACCTCGGAACACACTCCCATAATCAAAATCAAGGGGTGGCCACCAAATCATCAAAAAGTCATAATATGGTATCGAAGAAGCATGTCCGATAGGAGGAATGACCTCACTTGGCCCGGCGTGGCTCCTGTTTTAGCACATCTAAGCTGACTCACGGGAGTCAGGGTCATGTAAATACCTCATACAGAATCGTTCACCAAACCATCCTACTTCATTCTAGAACCTCCACCACGCACACAGTTGTTAAAGTGGTTTTCGGTATTGACAGAGAGTATGACAATATCTGATCCCCGTCTCTTTAACAACCAAACGCTTATTTCACACTGGTTGGTTTTTTGTTCATTTCAAATTAGTTCATACTTCATATCAAAGTATCATATTCACATAAAAAATCATCACTTTCAAAATCATTCTTTACTTCAAATCATATTCACTTCCAAATCATAATCATTTCAAAATCATATTCACTTTTGAAATCATATCGCATTTCAAAATCATAACCACGAAATAGGTTAAACCATCATATCAAATATTCGCATTTAAATCAAAGATTTAGATATAAACAATTCAGCCTTGCACCATTTGAATTTTTGAAAATAGTTTGGATAGTCATGAACAGTTAAATAGTTTAAATTAGTTCAAAAATAGTTTAATAGTTTAAAATAGTTTTAATAGTTAAATATAGTTTGAAATAGTTTTAAAATAGAATTTAATAGTTTAAAATAATTTTAATAGTTAAAAATAGTTTTAATATTTTAAAATAGATTTAAAATAGCTTTAATAGTTAAATTAGTTTTTATTAGTTTAATAGTTTAATGATTTTAAAACAATTAAAATAGTTTTTATATAAAAAGGTTTGATAATTGGAAATGGTTTATATAGTAAGTAGTTTGAAATTCTAAATAATCTAAATTTTAAAATAATAGATTTTTAAACATTTTATATTAAATAATTTATTTTGAAAATAGTATCAAATCAAACCGTTTCTTTCATTTCAATAAATCTGGACCATATCCAGATTTCAAATCAACAAAACTCAAATTTTAATCTTTCAATTCAAATTCTCATAAAAACCATTTCAATTTATATCGATTTCAAATCCAAGTTTGAACTACAATTTAAACCACTTCAAATTCAATAGATTTCAAAGTTTAAATATTCAAACGTTTACAAAAATTCAATTTTGATCAATTTCATTTATACTTCAAATCTAACTTTAAAAATTCAATTCAAAACAATTCCAATTTCACATTTAAAACTCAGATTTTCAAAAATAATTCAGTTTTTATAAATAAATTTTTCTTCAAAATATCATTTAACTGGATTCAAAAATTAAGGATTTAAAATCATTTAATTTAACCAATTCGGTGTTTGTATATAATTTTCTACCCTATGGTCAAGTGATACGGATATATACCATTTCAATCCATAATAAATTTAAATTTACGGATATATATCATTTCAACCCGCAATCCCGAGTTAAAAATTCAAAATCCATAAAATCGCTTGAGTTTATCATTTTAACCCATAACAATTTTCCCCTAATCTATAATTCCATTCGGGTATGTATCATATCAACCCATAGTGATTTACTAACAATAAACTAAGGGAACTTGTAGTGTGATAACAACATATGAATAAACATACATCTAATCATCCAAATATCAACAATTAAACATCCATCACAATCATCATTCAAATCAACCAATAAATCACAACAAATAACTAGTTATCATTATCAAGTATTTAACCAACAAGTTAAATTCAACATTAATTTATATGGCAATTAAATTCAATATAAATTCAAATTAAATTAAGATGTCAAATTAAACTACCAAACAGTAACCAAATAATATTCTTATCACATCATAAATTTAATTCAACTAACATAAGAGGTTTAGTATTTGTGAGTGGGCTAAATCACCCACCTTTGATTTATAGTCGATCTAAACCCAATAAAAGCCCAAAATTCCAATAGAAGAAATCGCGCTTGAATCGAAATTTATATGCAAAAGATATTCATGTTATAAAAAAATTATTAAAATAATAATTGGTACACGTTTAAATAAAAAAATAAAAAATGTTTAATACTTACATTTTTCTCAAGATAAGGCTTCAGGCAAAGACGGAAGAACAAACTAAGATGAGGGCAGGACACGTAGGAAAAATGAAAAAAAAATGAAACTCATGTTTCATAAAAGAAAGCTTTTGAATTTGCAAAAATGAGAGCTTTTGAATTTGCAAGTTCATATTAAAATGATTCGGGGGAAGAAAGATTTGAAATGGAGATCTAAACATAGGAAATGAAGCGGCGATAAGAAAAAAAAATGAAGGAACAATTTTAAAAACGTAAACAATTTGCTGATGAGATTATAGCTTCAGCAAAGAATAATTTGAACTAAATGAATATAAGGTATCAGGGGAAACAAAACGTAAATGAAGAAATAAAGTGGCAGGTTATTTAATAATAAAGAAATGAAGGTGGAAAAATGAATGTCACGTTTCTAAAATAAAGGCTTTAGGAAATATAGGCTACCAAAATAAAAACAAAAATACAAGGTTGTGGAAGAAGGCTACAGGAAAACAAAATGAAAAGAAATGAAGTGGTTGTAGAAATATGAAATGTGTAACAACCCGGGATTTTCGACGCTCGAAAATCGACATCAATACGCCCACTGTATTACATGCCGAACAATCGAATGTCGGAAATATCAGATCTTTAGTGAAAAGAAGAAAGAGGTAGAAGAAGAAAATAGAAAACAACATAAAAATCTCATAATCACAGCGGAACAATATATAATAGATAATAAAAGATCTTTATACAAAAGAAACTATAACTATTTTATACATTACATCATCAGAGTACAACACAATCAATAACACAATACTGGACAGTTATATTAACCTATCCTCGCACAAGCTGACTATACATCATACCATACACAGCGGAATATAAATCAGATACGTAATATACGTCTTCGCCATCCAGCTCGTCGCCCGAGCTCCGTAGCATCCTATCATGTATCTGTAATACTCGGTCTGACCCGAGCATTATAATAAAATAACACTCGAGTCAGTTTGGAAAACCAGCGTGAGAAAACACACTCAATTGAATTATTAAAGTTTTAAAAATCCTTTCGAAATCAAAGGTATCTCGTAAGACCACGCCACAAATAAACATGCCGGTTTTTACCTTACGATAACCAAAATATTTCATATCAAAATCCTCTGATATTATAATAGTGTCTAAGTACAAATACTTATTCAAATAGCTGAAATGCTTGCATCTCACGTTCCATCATAGTTGGGCACAATCAAAACCGTACGGCTCTTATTGGAGATTGGGTTTCCATACAATGGCAGGGCTACTAGGGTACCGCCCGTCATAGTACCTGGCTTAGATCAGCGTACCAAGGACCGCTCCCGATTCCCTACAACACAAGACCGGACTACCCCTTACTGGATAGCCCGAATAAGATCACCCCGCGGTTGGGACCAGCAACCGCCACACAGCCGAAATAAAGGGACTCTAGACAAGGATGACCTTACCCTACTTGGAAGCCACCCACTTAGCCTTGTTGCACCTCCCATGTTTTAGCCATTCCCGGTTGATGAGACTTGAGGCTACGATTACCTTTTTAGAACACATTCACTTAGAACGCTCATCGTCCTCCAATGACAATGTTCTGATAGCATTCATCCATACAAGTCCATTCCCGGTCCGAACGGAACCGAAGGCACTACTCCTACTAGATCCATTTTGGAATCACCCTCAGGATTAGTAGCGATTATCCCTTGCACTTCACTACTCCATCTTGGACTCCAAATTCTTGTCTTCATTCCGAAAACGTACTCGTTGGATCGAAGTGGTTTTCGGATTCACAAATTCGATCTCGGTCTCTTCGAAACAACGTTCGATATTCTGGTAAACTCAATCCCGGTTCTCTAGGAAATAAACAGACAAAAAAAGATCGAAGATCGCCTCCTAACCGTTAGTGGATGGATTTCCTTATGAACGTCCAAGAAGAACGAACGAGTTAATACGTATAGTATAGCACCTCGAACGGTAACTGTACCATATAATTCCCGTATTTCTCCTAGATATTTCAAAAGCTATATTTGGGTCCGGATTTTTTTTGATAGTCGGTTATTTAACTATCAAATTAACAATCAATTCAACCAAATATCCATTTTCCACTAAAAACACTTAAATCTCCTTTAATTGGATTTCAAATTCATGAATCTCTTTATCCAAAAATATACGCTTAAAATATTTAAAATAAAGCTACTAAATCACTTTATTCAAATAATACTTGTGAAATTCAATAATAATTCTCCAAGTAAAAACTTAAGCCAAAAACTACTTTTAAGATAAAAACTATTTTATAAAAATATAAATATTTAATAATTACCCTGTTAAAATCCTAATACTAATTTAACCTTTAAAAATAATTAACTATTATAACAAACTTAATTAATATTTACTTTATAAAATTTAAACCATTGAATAATACTTTTTTATAAAATATTCTTTCAAACATCCTTGATTTTCTAACTTATACTTAAAAATCTTCCGTTGAAAATATACTTAACTTTCCAAAAAAATAAGCAGTCCAGATTTCCCCTGAGCCACATTTGTGGAGAGGCCCGGTTGTGATTTAGTTGTTTCTTGTTTATTTGTATATTGTTTTGATACAGTATTTTGAGATAGTTCCCCTCTCACCAGGCTTTATGTCTAACCCGCGTTTGGTCTTTGTTTGCTTATGTCAAGACAACTCTTGGATACTCGATTGAGTAGTTTGAGAGTCAGGTGCTCTGGGGATACGCTAGCAGGATATGTAGTGGAACATTTTGAAGGCGGGGCATCAATATTTTGAGATATCTATACTTAATATTTTAGTAGTACGTGATAGACCTGTTATTGTATATAAGACTATTGTATCAGATATTTATTCAGAACCTCATGTTTATTTTAGGAGTTGTTGTATTCTGACTATCTGTACCAATACTTATTTATCAACTACTTCCGCTAGTGTAGTCTCTTGTACACTGTTATTCCTTTATGTTCATGTATATTCAGTATATTATATTTTTTGATTCCATTGTGGGATCCTATCGATGTCTTGGCTCAGTGTTTGTTTTAAATTTTTCTTTCCCGACTATCTGCCTTCTGTGGTATTTGAAAGTCAGATGTTTTTATTTGGTGCCGATTTCAAGGTATTACGAAGGGCGGGTTATTACACTTGGTCCTGTTTTTGGTTCATGTCAACCATGCACTCAACCCCATGCTCTCCTGCACCAAATTCCAACGCCTTTGCCTCCAGTTACTGTAGTATCAACTCCCATAAAATCTAAAGAAGTCATAACTTAAACTTCTCTGCCACCACCCCACCAGGTCAAATCACTATCGTCGACACAAGAATGCAGGCCGCTTTTCCTGGCTATTGCCAAACGGGGGTGATTTTCAATTACAATGTCAAAGATATCTCCCGTAAGGATGCCAATCGCAGGATCGAAGGGATGAATGGAATGTTCGACTAATATTTCAAATGGAAGAAGCTTGTTAAAGCCCTCCGTGACATTAATAGAATTAACCAAGCAAAAATCCATTTGAGAGTGACAGGAGAACTCATGGAAATATTATACTATGATACAAGTTTGAGTTGGAAGAAATCACGAAATAATGGGATGACGCTCTCCAATCAGCCCAGCACGCCAAAGAGCTGAATGCGAAGATGGCAACCACATATACTCAGGCTCTTAACGTTATTAATGACCAAATCAAGAAAGCTCACCAAGGGAACAACATCCTCACCACACAAGTTAAGGCCAAGGAAGAAGCACTCCAGGTTAAGTATAAAGAGCTTGAAATACATCAAGCCAAACCAATTTGAAATCCAAAATAGACTCAAAACCTAAGCTCAAATCAATCTTCATATGTCCAAAATCGAAATCAAAGAACTTAAAGAGTAGGCCAGAAAGAGAAACGAGGAGATGAATGCCAACCTCCTATAATCCATTGCAAATGTCATCGAGGACAAAAATTTGAAATGGCTAAGGGATAGCTATCCTGTTACGGTAGTTGACGCTTGGGAGGAGATTCTTAATCGCTCGACAAAAGCCGAAAAGGCCTAACTGAAGATGAGCCAAAAGCAAAGTTCTTGGATGAGGAAGATATTCTGGCTCTGGAGAAAGGAAAGGCCATCTTGGCTGAGGAGAGTATCGCTATAGGAAAGACCGCCATTGAGGCTCCTGCCGATCCTAGTTCATTGGGTCGAGCAAAATTGTCAACTCCAAATTCCAAAGAGCCTGCAATGGTGCCTATAACTTCTTTGGTGGCCATCTTCAAGGTCGCTTACACTTTAACAACCCGCACCTCTGGACACACCGATTCAAAGCCCAAAAGTGATTTTTGAACCGTCATCGTGCCAAGAAGTATGAATCATTAGGTTTTAAAGGTAATCTACAATGATACAAAGACAATTATAACATTACACAATTCTACACATTTAGATCTCATAATGGAAGGAAATAAAAAATAAGTACTAAAAGAAATTTAAATAACATAGTCACAGAATAACCATAATCCATTCCATAAATAACATAACAAGTCTCCAAATGTAAATACAACATAAGTCCCATAGATAGAAATAGGTCCAAACGATAGATAAAACTCCTAAACAACACCATAGTAATAGTATGTCTAATAGATAAAATGAGATACATAAAGCGAGCTTGTAATAAATAAATCTCCATCGACATGTCACCTTCTCAAGGCACCTGGACCAAATCAACTCACATAGTCCCTGTCCTCCTGTAATAGGCAATAAGAGGGAGAAATGGAGGGGATCGGATAAAGTTTAGTGAATGAATTATATCACTAGTGGTAAGGTGTAATTAAGTGATTAAAGTCCAGTTATATCCTACACCTAGGATATTCCTTGAGGTATGACCATGAAAAAATATATGAACCATTTCAATGAGCTAGATGAGTTCGAATTTGACTTGATATATACCCCATATAAAAAGGCTTTGAAGTTCGTGAAGAGGCTGAAGCAACCTCTTCAAGATTTGACCCTTATATATATAACACACTATCCTACTTAGCAATAATATCCAATCACAGAATTCAAAATCATTTTATTCACTTCTCTCACAAAATTTCAATATTCGTTTTACTTAAGCCGTACGATGTACATATATCATTCGTACACAATATCAAATCCGATCGCTCACTTGATCACACAATTTCACTTCCGAACTAGTATCGTCCACCCGACTTCGTAGTGCGGACTCGGATCTAATTCCTTGATCAGAACCCGTCATTCTCCTTGCATATCCATATACTATGATAGAGAATTTCAGAATTAATCAAAAATCCATATCCAGGGTTCACCGTCGAAAATCGAGTGAAAAATCCCAACTCGGATCGATATAACTATCTCGAAATTCTATGCTCGAATCTGGATCAAATCGTTATGCGAATAAAATAATATACGTACATTCTACGTATTAATTTCCAATTGATTATTATTCATATCAATTTCTTTTTCATTCACATTTATTTTGATTTCCATTCCATTGTTCTTAAATCATTATTCACACTCATTTCACTTGAACAATTATCCACCATTATCATTCTATACACTTTTTATTTACCTTCATTCACATATCCACTTAGTATATTCCCAATACCAATTTTACTTAAGAATTTCACAATTATGGTAAAGCCATCTCAAAAATAGGGGATCGTACCATAACCTACTCTTCTCCTGTAATCAACGAGTCGGCACAACTGATATAATGTGATTGAAATGTAACAATCATACTATGATAAAAGTAACCCAACATCCAAGTAGGGTGATCATAATATCAGTCAACCGCGAAGTACAAAATAGTAGTAAATGCAGCAATAACAACAATAACCAACTAATAACACTCACAACATAACAATGGAAGATAACCGAGGAATATAAATCAATACCTATCATTATTGACGGGTGGAGTAAACTCCGAACATCTACCGCGGTCAAATGATAAAATAGAGCTAGTACACTAACGTATCCAGACATCTATCTCGATCCAATAAAAATTAGAGTCGGTATAGTAGCATACCCAGACATCATCTATCGCGATCTATTAATAACTAGAGTCCGTATACAAACGTACCCAGACATCATCTATAGTGATCTATCAATATATAGAGTTGGTTTCTAACGTACTAGACATCAAATATCATGATTTATCAACATACAGAGACAGTACACAAACGTACCCAGACTTCATCTATTGTGATCTATTAACAAATAGAGATAATACACAAATGTACCCAGACATCAATCGTATAATCCACTATCAATACCATACGGGAATACCGATATCGTATGTATACATGTATATCAAATATAACATCGCACAATCAAATATGTCTATTATCAACGAAGACCAATATCTCATCATTGTCTTGCATCTACATCTGGATCTTGTGTCATGCCTTACATCCCACTTTCCTAAGTAGCCTGAAAACCCTTCGAAGTCGTGTCAAAGCCCTATGTCATGTTGCATCCCGATCCCGGGAGAAACCCTCGTCGAATTACACTCTGCCTAGGTTTTACTGCCCAGGCAAAAGCATCACCGGTCAACCGGTGGCTACCTTTCCTAGGCTGTAAAGCCCAGGCAAAAAGCCTTCGAGCCATTGGTTCGAGCTTTGCCTTCTCCGTTGTATCGCCCGATGAGTCCCCTGGCTTCCCTAGCTTGTCTTTGCCACATCGGACATCATACGGAGTTCATTTGTTGATGCTTTGGAAGTGGATACAATAAGTATTCGAAAACCGATTTTGATACTAAAATCCACTCTTTGCACGAGAAGAGTTCAATTAGTGATTATAGCGATCGGCTTCCTCTAACATGCCAAAATGACATACCCGGCCTCTTTGTCTTATGCGTAGCTTATACGGGTGTCGATGCACCTATTCATGTACGCTTATGTACACACATTCATGCAAACACATAACAACTTCACAAGTTGCATTTCAAACTTTATCGGAGCGATCACTTGACCTGATGTACTCTCATGCAACTTAGCACACGTGGTAGTCACTATGGCTACATGAAATGCCCACGACGAACTTGTATTCCATAATATTCCTATGTAATGAAACAATTTCATACATATATAAACATACAATAATTCTAACTTCAATTCACACAATGTTTTGATTTTTGTTTTTTTTTTGAAAATGGGTAAGAGCTTTTATTAAGGCATTACAGCCCAAGGCGAGGCCCAAAAACACAGGCCGAAAGCTTACAAACACAACAGACAATATAAGACAGTATATGTTAAACCCGACATAACATCACAAACTTTCCAAAAAGAAAAAACAAAGACGAAAAGTAAAAAAACGCTTCTTCTTCTTCATTCATGGCGGCCGGTGATGATAGCTTGTACTTGGGTTATTTGCCAATGAATAGCTCAGATCCTCTTCTCCAGTATGTTCTCCGTCTCTTCCCCGTGAGGTAAAGCTCCAATTTTTAATTATTTTCTGCACTATTCGCATGTCATTAATCGCGAGCTTACTGACCTCTACCTGTTTTCTTTGTTTATTCTGAAAAACTCTGCGATTTCTCTCCTTCCACAAACTCCAAATCGTGACAGTGATGGCAATACTGCTCAGTTTGGCTTCCATGTCTTCGCCTCCCCTTTGATGAATCGGGTAATTTATCGCATATGCTAGTAGATTAGACTGAATTGATGAGTTAATTAGGATTTTACACATACTCCACACCTCTTTCGAAAAATTGCAGGAGAAAAAGAGGTGTGATTCAAAACCTTATGCCAGCTCTTATTCTGGGTTATCCTTTAGGAAAATCATGAGTTTCCTCTTCTTGATTACATAGTACACACATCTTATCTGTTAAAATCCCCCATTTTGAGAGTCTATCCTTAGTGGGTAGTCTCTTGAGCGTCGCTTTATATGCTGTGAAAGCCATTTTAGGGCTATTAACATGGTTCAAGTTAATTTTGCTCCATTCTACTTTGTTATCTGTATGTCTAACTTCATTCCAAGCAGATTTAGTGCTAAATTCGTTTCCAGAATGTTTCCATACCCATATATCATTTTCTCGACCACTAAATATCGGCATATATTTAATTTTTCCTTTAATTTCTTGATTCACTGGTATCACTGAGAAATTCCACTCATTATTGTTAATAGCTGCTGTCACTTTTTTATCTGGAAAACCATAGTCTGAGAATGTGTTAAGTCCCAGAATGTCAATTAAGGAATTTCCTAGAATCCAGGGGTCCCTCCATAAATCAGTCTCCTTACCTGTAGCAATTTCCCTTGTACAGCATGAAGCAAGTGTACTTCTTATTCTCATAATAGCTTTCCATGTCGAAGAAGCATTATTATCCATTTGCATGCACCAGAAATTACCTCTGATATATCTTTTCCTCATCCAGTTCCCCCACAAACCCCTACCTTTAATGATTCTCCAGGCTTGCTTCAGAGTGTATACCAATCTCATGTCTGTAAGTTTTCTAAGACCAACACCTCCTTCCTCCTTAGGTCTGCATAGTTTCTCATATTTAATCTTGTGTAACCCTCCTTTCCAAATAAAGTCTGCACAAACTTTTTCTATTTTCTGTATTGAAGCATCAGGAAGCTGGAATGTTTGAAGCCAGAAATTAACTTTGGAATGTATAACTGTGTGCACCAGTTCAATTCTGCCTACTAGAGATAGGAGTCTTGAACTCCATCCCTGTAATCTGTCTCTGATCGAAGAGATTAAAACTGCACATTCTCTATCAGTAATCTTGTTGGATGATAGAGGTACACCTAGATATTTAACAAGGAGATTTCCTTCTTTCACATTTAAGTACTCCAAAATTGCATTCCTTCTAATGCAAGTTTTGTTGAAGTAACATTTGATTTTTTGTTCATTCAGTCTGAGTCCAGTGAATCTCTCTGGATTGCAAAAAATTTCCTTTACTGCTCTAGCTGATGTCTGGTTGGATATGATACAAATGAGAAGATCATCTACATAGAGTAAGTGTGTCACAATAGGCTGGAAGTTATATATAGGTTGAATTAGTCTGTTGAATGTTGCCAGCTCCATCTGTAATGAAAAAAATTCCATAGCAATTGTAAACAAATAAGGAGATAACGGATCACCCTGCCTGATACCTCTATTGGACCCAATAAAACCCTTTGGTATGCCATTAATCAAAATCAAAAAGGTCGGTGTGGAGATACATTCCTTGACTATGTTCACAAATTTTGAAGGGAACCCCATAGCTTTTAGCATATGTATAATGAAATTTCTGTTTATTTTATCATATGCTTTGTGAAGTTCCACCTTTAGATAGAATTTGTCCACACTTGGTTTGTTGAAGTTTCTAATCAATTCATGTGCCATCAATGAGTTTTCGGAAATGCTTCTGCTTTTGATGAACGCACTTTGACATTCTGATATAAGATCAGGTAAGATGATTTTCATTCTGTTGCATAGTATCTTGCTTAGAATTTTGTACACCACATTACAGCAAGCAATAGGACGGTAGTCTTCAATTTTTGCTGGGTTTTCCTTCTTAGGAATTACACATATAAATGTGTGGTTAATTTCTCTCACAAATTTACCATGTTGGAATATATCTTGCATAGCTGATAAAATGTCTTCTTTCAGATCTTCCCAATGAACGAGGAAGAATTTGGATCCCAATCCATCTGGCCCTGGGCTGGAATCAACATGTATGGAATGCAAGGCCTCCCAGACTTCAATCATGGATATGTTCTTGGACAGCATCCTTCTCCCTTTGGAATTTATCAACCTCCTGCACTGAACTTCAGGTAGATTGTTGTTAATTTCTCCATTAAACATTTCAGAATAAAATTTGATAGCTTGTTCTTCTATATCAGAAATGTTATTGATCAGATTACCATTCTGATCCATTAAGTGATTAGAATTATTAAAATTATTCCTGACAGCCATTTTAGTATAAAAATATTTAGTACACTCATCTCCTTCAGTCAACCATTTTTCTTTAGCCTTTTGTTTTAGTTCTATGGACTTTATTTTAAGCGCCTCCTTTAACTTGCTTTGAGTTTGATAATACTGTTTCCATGTGACATTTGTAGCCTCCCCGTTGTCAATTATTAATAGAAATTCTTCACACTGTTTCTATAAAGAACTTATTTGGTCTCCATCTTTCATTCTTTTCCCGTTCCACTCTTTGAGGTTCGCCTTAGCTGTCTTAATTATTTGCACAAGTTTGTAATATTGAGAACCCTCCTCCCTAGGCATATTTTTAATTTGAGTGGCTTCAGTGTAACCTTCTATTTCATGCCAATGATTAGAATATCTAAAAGGTTTGCCTTTATCAGTCAAGTTCTTTCCTTTTAAATTAATCAGTATGGGGCAGTGATCACAGGTAGAGGGGGAAAGTATGTTGAATTTAATGTTAGATAGTTTATTTATGCACGCAACATTAACAAGAGCTCTATCTAGTTTGTAGGATATTTTCTTACATTCTTCACTTCTCCATGTATATTTCAGGCCACCATGTATGGGTTCTAGTAATCCAGCTCCAATGATGCAATTATTAAACTCTTCCAGCTGGGACACTCTGATGGTAAGCCCTCTTTTTTCTCCTCTGCTTTGAGAATAGAATTAAAGTCTCCCATGACTATCCAAGGTTCAGTAATTGTTTTGCTAATCTTTGTGATAGCTTTCCATAAATGTGTACGTTGAGAGGTTAGGTTACTTTCATAGACACAGCTTAGAATAAGCTTAAGACCACCCATATTCTGTACACTGACAGTCAGTTGTTGAACATCCTTATTCAGCAAATTTACATCCCATACTTTTTTGTTCCATAAAAATAAGATGCGACCTTTACCCCCTACATCATTATTATGTAAATAATCCCATCAGATTCTAGAGAATCCATAAAAAAATTACGATTATCATCTGTAAGTTTATTTTCTAAGATACTTAATATTGAAGGAGAATAATATCTCCTTAGGTTTAAGAGGTCTAGACGTCTGGCGTCATTGTTTAGACCTCTTACATTCCAACTGATTATAGACATTTCGATGCAGGAGGTCGACTCCTCAATTTCATAGGAGATACCTCGCGACTTGAATTCGCCTTTTCCTTACCTTTAGACTCTTTTTCTTTAAATTGCTTTTCATAACTTAGATTAGAAGTAGTATATTTATTTTTGCTATCTTCCTCAGATTCAGTTCCTGAATCCATCTTATCAAGATTAACATTATTAATATCATCTTATTCCTCTGGTGTTACAGATGAGTTCCTTGTTATATCCTCGTCCAAGCTATGGAGCATTTCAGTATTCACCTCCTCTTCATTCAATGAATGGCTTGCATCCTGGACTACCTCCTCAGACCCATCCTTATTTTCCACCTGCTCTGTAGTCTTCAAGTTTGTTATTTCAGAATGTATATAAGTGTGACGACCCGGAATTTTTGTATATTTGAAATATGAATATTTAATTTATTTTAAATATCCGAAGGTTAAATTTTAACTTTAATTTCAAATATACAGTATTTATTTGGATAATTAATTATTAAATTTAATTATCGGGATTGGGTAAAATATTGAATCTTGATTTTAAGCCTGTTAAAAATAGTTCAAAGGTTCAGAAAATTTATATTGTTAATACTGAAGATGATAGAACTTTTAAAATGGAATTTTAAAAGAGTTTTGTTCAGTTTTAAAAATATATCGTTGAAATTAAATTTAAAAATAGCCATCCGAGGCATAGTCTCGGAATTCAGCGAAACCAGTTCCATTGGATCCGTAATATTGTATTATTATCGGATTTTAAATTTCGGAGCGTTTGGAGTTGTTATGTAAGCATACGGTATATAAACGTATAGAAATTCAGAGCATGTGTCCTTCCTGGCAACGTTCTCTTCTTGCCTAAGTAATTAGATGTAGATACGTATATTAATTAAACACGTGTTCAACTGGTAGAACACGCGTCCCCTCTTCAGTTATTCATAGCAGATCGAACGAAGCAAAGCCAGAAAAAAAATAAAAATAAAAGAAAGTAAATCTCCAGTTATTCTTCTTCTTATCCGGTTCGAACAAAATTTCTTTTAAAATCTAAGATCCCCAAAATATAAATCAATTCGTTCCTTATCAAAAAAAAAAAATAGTAGCTGCGATGTCGTTCGATTGGGGAGAAGCAATCGAGGCAGGGTGGGGTCGTCGCGTTCGCCGTAGGGCATCGCGAGGCCAGATGAGGCGACAACAAACTCGTGATCGTGATTGGAGGTATCGATCGCGTGAGGGTTGTTCGTGGTCTCGAACACGAGGCCAAGCTAGGGATTTGGGTTCGTAAAGGGGCAGCGGAAAAAGGAGATATCGTGGCGATCTGGTTCATGGTGGCATGGTCTCGAGCTCGGAAGTGAAGGAAGGAAGAACGAGGCGTCGAGGTGCATCGATCATTGGAGGAAGGCAGTTCGATCTGGGGAGGAAGTGCTGTTTGTTTGAGGGTGCTCGCGAAAGAGTTGTTAGTGAGGTATTATTTTCATTATTAATTCAATTTAATAAATTTTATATATACAGAAAGGAAGAAAATTTATTACTGTAAGGGATAGTTGCAGTTTTACTTTTCCTTTTAAGTTTAGAATATGTATGTATATTTACAGAGAAGCATATAAAAAAATAAAATAAATATACACATACATACATATTTCAATTTATATATATATATAGGCACAGTAAAAATATATATAGATAGGATTTTGGAGAAAGGTATGAATTTTTAAAATGTTTGAAGGATTCATATAAAAATTTGATTTGGAATCTCTATAGGTTATTTTCATAAATATATATAGTTTCAAAAAGAAAATTTGTTTAAATTAAATAAATGAGTGACAATTGATTGTCCGATTTATTTCGAATATTAATAAGTCATATAAATTGCTTATTCAAGGTCAAAATCGGAAAACCAAGGCAATAATGAAGTGGATTGCAGATTGATGGTTAAAGGTGAGTTAATCTCACTCAGTTAGATTTAAATTTAAATGGTTAAATTTAAATAATTGATTGGATGATTGCATTGATTGATGTGCTATACTATATATAGTAGTATATACCAATATATATATATATATATTGGCATATGTATATATTGGAGTTGTTGATATTCCCGCATTTATATAGCGGATGAGACCCTATGCGCCGCATAATAGCGGATGATATTTTATAAAACCCATATACCGCGATATTCCACTTCGAAGTGGAATTGGTATTTTATATGGTGCTAACGTCTGTGGATGCAGGGAACAGGTTGGAGGGATCCAACTGGATTCCTCAAAATTTTTAGATTATTTAATATTCTGTGTTTTGAATATTTGATGTAACGACCCGTATTTTTCACGGATCGAAAAGTTCGTCAAATCTGGAATTTTTGCATTTTTAAGTCATTTCAGATTTTTGGGGAAATTTGTCTAAGTCCTAGGTCGTGGACGACCTAAGAGCTAAGTCGTGACCGAGTTAAGGACTTGCGAGTTAGTGTTAGGTCGTGGGTTAGTTGGAGCGACCTATAAAATTGTGCAACCTAGGATTTAGTTAAGTAATTAGGTCGGCAGGGCAAGTTAACGACCTAAAGACTGACCGACTTAAGAAGTTTAGGCGACCTAAGGAAGAGTAGTAGGCGACCTAAGTATTCTGGGGTAGAGTTAGGTCGGCAACGACCTAAGAGAATGTTGTGAGCGACCTAAGTTTTGTTAAGTGTTAGGTCGGCTGGGAAAGTTAGCGACCTAGTAGTTGCCGAGTTAGCGACCTAGTAGTTGCCGAGTTAGCGACCTAGTAGTTGCCGAGTTAGCGACCTAGTAGTTGCCGAGTTAGCGACCTAGTAGTTGCCGAGTTAGCGACCTAGTAGTTGCCGAGTTAGCGACCTAGTAGTTGGCGACCTAAGGACCTAAGGAGTTAACAAGTTGGCGACCTTAGGAGTTAGGCTAAGTGTTAGGTCGCGTGGAGGCTTAAGGAATTAGGTCGTAACCTGTTAAGTCGTAGGTCGCTGGGTTTCGTCTAAGTGTTAGGTCGTAACCTGTTAAGTCGTAGGTCGCTGGGTTTCGTCTAAGTGTTAGGTCGAAGTATGTGTTAAGTCGTAGGTCGACTTAATAGTTAGGTCGTATGCGCAGAAGTGTTAGATCGTAGGAGTTGAGGCGCGCGTATCTGTTAAGTCGGAGTTGTTGGCTAAGGGTTAGGTCGGAGGCTCTGTTAAGTCGTGGGGGTTTTTAGGTCGTAGGTCGGCATATGTTAGGTCGGCAACGACTTAAGGAGATAGCCGAGTTACGACTCAGGCAGTTTTCAGCTATAAATAGGAGGGGTTGTTCTCACTTTTTGGGATCCGGATTTTGAAGCGACGAAGTGCTGCCATTTTGAGAGCTCGACTTCTACACTTCTTCACTTCTTTTCTCCACTCTAATCTAGTGCTTCCATCCATCCAAATCGAAGATCGAGATTGAAGATTCAAAAGCTTGGATTGAAGATCTTCATCTTTTCAAGAGAGATTTCTTCATTTGAAGCGGATTTGTGATAGATCTAGCTTCATCCTTCGCTGTCCAGATCTGAAGGGTGTTGATTTGAGGTTGTTTAGGTGATTTGGTGAGTGGTGATTATCTCTCACACGGATCCAAAGGAGTAGATCGGATTGTTGGCTCGATTTGGTGTTAAATTAGTGATTTCCATGCATTTTCTTCATCCTATGTGTAGATCCATGTAGATCCATTGTTCATGATGATGTTGCATCCATTTTATCATATGTTAACCTATGCAAGTTCATTCATCAAGTTTGTAGAGATATAATCCATGTTTTCATGCTATTTGGACTTTCAACTCTTTAATTACGAAAATGCCATTATTGTTATAATTGTCTACTTAGATCATTTTTGAATGCTTGACTGCTTGGATTGATGTTTGATTTGATTGATTATTATGAACTAGATGATTGATGATTAGATTTAGACCAAAGGTGATTCAAAAGCTAAGGGAAAGGCTCTTGGATTGGGAAAGCTGCTCGTGGCATATGTAGCGGGATGATGAAGCTCTTATGCATAGATTTGATGATGTGATGTTGAGATGAGGCTTCGCGAGGATGTTATGAAGCGAGGCAATCATATGATGAAGACTTGGTCTAATCCAGGCGGGATCATTCCAAGCATGTTGATAACTCGGTGATATGATTCGAGTTGAGGATAATGGATGCTCGAGAGGCGCTTGAGCTAGTATGGCAATAGTCGTCGAGGAGGATGACTAGGAGGTTGAGATCTCATCGTTGTTGAAGGTTCTAGCATGCTCTAAGAAAGAGTACATGGGGACGCCCAAAAGACTAAGTTGATGGTCAAGTACTCTGGGTAGATTCGATAATCCTAGGCACGGGTCACGATGACGTGCGGGAGTTATGTCTAGAACCGGGGTTACCATTAGCCCTTGACGGACGGCTGAAAGAATGTGCCGGTCATTCAATTAACGGTGATATCGCAACAATGATAACAGTGATAGCCGAGTCATGGATGTTTGGTTGTATCGTCATTCGGTCTCAAGAGCGGTATTTCCTGGGTGCTTATCTGACCTTGGTTTTAGACCTTGGGATTTGTACTTGGAAAACATCGCTCTTGACTCGAGTGACAATTGCTTTACTTTAAATTGTATGCTCTGCTATGTTTGCTTCTGCTTAGTGTGTGTCTGGGGGCTATCACTGTAGAATGAGGTTGGAGTGGGAGGGTTGTATTCCTATTCCTTTTCCTTTATGCTCTTTTGGTATGTTGTTAGTTAATTTACTGCTCACTAAGACTGTTGTCTGACTCAAGGCTTTATGTTTTAATTCTTATTGCCTTGGGCTGTTCGTCCATTTTGGGACGGGCAGACTAGGTAGCAGGTGACAGGTGCTGTTCTCTTCTTACGATGTTGATATCGAAGACGAGCTGGAGGATTGCATATTATCTTCTTATTATATGTACTGGATATTCCGCTGTTTTGTATTCTCTGAGAGATTTGTAGTGAGGCTGGATGTATTGACTATATGGATGCTTGTATTCAACTATTATGGAGTTTTATATGATGTCATTTTGTTCTGTAAAGCTTCACTATACATATGTTCTATTGTATTTTGTCCATGCGCTGTGAGTAATACGATAGATTCTTTTGTTTTAAATCTTACCTTGACAATCGTCCATGGTCGCCTGGCACACTTTACAGCGCACTATCTCTAGATTCGGTGCAGGGGTCATGGGCGGTCGTCACATTTGGTATCAGAGCATTGGTTAATCGATTTTACCCAACGCTCGCCGTCGTAACTACGTATGAGAGACGTAATTGTATTTTTGATGGATGAATACTATATATAATATAGTAGCTTAGTAGAGTTTGAGTCCTTTATGCAGTTGTTTCTCTAGATGTTCTAATCATTCCTTTTTATTTGATATTGAGAATGAGTCAAAAAGGGAAACCAGCTGCTAGGGAAGGCCGTGCTACTGAAGGGGCTGCTGATTATGTTGCTATGTTCGAAACCATGATGACTTCGATCAGGAGAAGGATGTCAGCCCCGGGGCCATCAGTAGATGTTGGGGATCAAGTACAGGCTCCAAGATTGATGGATCACTTGGACGATTCATTTAGGAAGCTTGTGGAGGAAGCTCTCAGACACGAGAATCTGTTTCCTAAGGAAGGATCTGTTGTTGCTGTAACCAGGGAAGAGTCTAAACCCCAGCAGGGTAGAAACAAGAAGAGGAAGCAGCAGCAGCAGAAGGGTAAAGATGGTCAGAAGAGGCCGAAAGGCGAAGTGACTTGCTACAACTGTCAGCAGAAAGGCCATCTCTCCAAGGATTGCAAGAATCCGAAGGCGCCGGCGAAGTGCCACAACTGTGACAAGCCAGGGCATTTCAGGAAGAATTGTCCAGAACCGAGTAGGGACAAGCAGATTGTGCAGGCTTATACTTTGGGAGCTGTTCCGTCGTCTTCGAAAACTCCTACCGCAGAAGAGAAGGGAAAGAGTGTGGTGGTTCAAGGTACTCTTTTCCTATGAGGTGTTCCAGTTAGAGTCTTGTTTGATACCGGAGCGTCGCACTCGTTTGTATGTAGTGAACTTGTAGGCCGGTTAGGTTTGGAACCGGGTATTGTTGATAGGCCATTGGTTGTGACTAATCCAGTTGGGGGTTCGTCTTGTTTGTGTATGTTATGCCGTGGTCTAGTTGTGTCGAGTCATGGTTGCTCTTTTGTTTGTGATTGTTTTGTTCTGAACTCTGCGGGGTTCGGAATTATTTTGGGTATGGACTGGCTTAGGAAGTATGCGGCTAAGATTGATTGTGAGAGGCTGGAGGTGACAGTCGAGAATGTGGAAGGGCGAAAGATAGTGATACGATGTAAGCATGAGGAAGGCGTCTTCATGAGCTTCATGTATTCGCTAGTTGTTCCACGGGATGGACTGTCTTTAGTGCCAATCGCAAATGGATTCGAGGATGTCTTTGACGAAGTCAAAGGGTTGCCGCCGCATAGAGAGATCGAGTTTCGTATAGATCTAGTTGAAGGAGCCAGACCTGTTGTGATGCCTCTTAGGCGGATGGCGCCTAGGGAACAGCAGGAGTTGAGGGTGCAAGTTGACGACCTTTTACAGAAAGGATTCATTCGGCGTAGTGTGTCCGAGTGGGGTGCACCAGTTGTGTTCGCAACCAAGGCAGATGGATCATTGAGATTGTGTGTCGATTATCGTAAGCTGAACAAGGTGACTAAGAAGAACAAGTATCCATTGCCAAGGATAGACGACTTGTTTGATCAGCTTCACGAAGCTAAGGTGTTTTCTCAAATGGATTTGGCAACGGGATTTCACCAGTTGAGAGTGGCCAAGGATAGTGTGTCGAAGACTGCTTTTAGGACACCATCCGGTTTCTTTGAGTGGCTGGTAATGCCGTTTGGATTGACTAACGCGCCAGCATATGTTGTGGATCTTATGAATAGAGTGTTCAGAGATCAGTTGAACAAGTTCGTACTTGTGTTCGTGGATGATATTCTGATTTATTCCAGAACGGAGGAAGAGCACAAGACGCACTTGCGTATTGTTTTGGAGATCTTACGGAAACATCAGCTGAAGGCTAAGTTTTCGAAGTGTCACTTCTGGAAGAGTGAAGTGAGGTTCTTAGGCCATGTGATTTCTGGAAATGGAATAGCGGTTGATCCCGCTAAGGTGGCAGCAATCCAGGATTGGGTTAGACCTAAGAATGCATCTGATGTGAGAAGTTTTCTTGGATTAGCAGGATATTATCGACGGTTTATCAAAGACTTCTCCAAGGTAGCTGCACCATTAACAGGATTGACGAAGAAGAACAAAGTGTTCAGTTGGGATGCTAAGTGTGAGCAAGCTTTCGGAATCCTGAAAGAGAGATTGACGAGTGCTCCTGTTTTGACTATTCCAAGTGGGAATGATGAGATGGTGGTTTACACCGACGCATGTGGTACGGGACTTGGAGCAGTGCTGATGCAGAGAGATAAAGTGGTTGCGTATGCCAGTCGACAACTGAAGCCGCATGAAAGGAATTACCCAACTCATGATTTGGAGTTAGCGGCGATTGTATTTGCTCTGAAGATGTGGAGGCATTATCTGTTGGGAGTTCGATTCGAGTTGTTTACAGATCATAAGTCGTTGAAGTATCTTTTCTCCCAGAAGGATTTGAATCTTCGGCAGCAACGTTGGCTAGAGTTTTTGGCATCATATGATTTTGGTATAGCTTATACTCCGGGAAAAGGTAACGCAGTGGCAGATGCGTTAAGTCGAAGACATGCAGGATTGGGAGCCATGTTTTCAGAATGGAAGAGTCTCGAGTATTTAGCTGGATTCGACTTCAGGCCCAAATGCGAATTGGAATCCGAGATGCTGGCAAACTTATCAATAAGACCGACTCTTGTGGAAAGGATTGGCGAGAGTCAAAAGCGAGATGATAAGATTGTCAAGATTATCCGTGATTTGGAATCTGGCTTGGATCCAGTAAAGGATAAAGGATTCGAGGTCGATCGAGAGGGTTGGCTTCGGAAGCAAGGACGACTAGTTGTTCCCGATATAGATGAATTGAGGAGTGAAGTTTTGAGGGAAAGTCATCACTCGAAGTTGACAATTCATCCAGGTGGAAATAAGATGTATCGGGATATGAAGAGAACCTACTACTGGGAAGGCATGAAGAAGGATGTTGGAGATTTCATTTCCAAGTGTATGAATTGCCAGTTGGTAAAAGCCGAACAGAAGAAGCCAAGCGGATTGCTTCAGCCATTAGAAGTTCCTACATGGAAGTGGGAACAAGTTTCGATGGATTTTATCGATGGATTGCCTAGAACCAGAACAGGGAATGAAGGGATTTGGGTCATTGTAGATCGTTTGACCAAGAGTGCACGATTTATTCCTGTTCGATCGACTAGGACTGCATCAAAGTTAGCTGAGTTGTATGTTAAGTGGATAGTTCGATTCCATGGTATTCCGAAGAGTATAGTGAGCGATCGAGACCCATTGTTCACTAGTGGATTTTGGAAGAGCTTCCAGGAAGTTTTGGGAACCGAGTTGTGTTTGAGTACAGCTTATCACCCTCAAACAGATGGTCAGACTGAGAGAGTCAACCGAGTTTTGGAAGATCTCCTCAGAGCTTGTGTTTTGGATTTCGGAGGATCGTGGGAAGATCACCTTCATTTGGTGGAGTTTGCGTACAACAACAGTTACCAGTCAAGCATTGGTATGGCACCATATGAGGCATTGTATGGAAGACCGTGTAACTCTCCGACATGTTGGTTGGAAACTGGAGAAAAGCTGATGCTTGGGCCAGAGATGATTCGACAGACTTCGGATTGCATAGAGATCATTCGGCAACGGATGAAGGCAGCCCAAGACCGTCAGAAAAGTTATGCCGATAAACGTCGTAAGGATTTGGAATTCGACGTTGGAGATATGGTTTTTGTGAAGATTTCTCCACTGAAGAATGTTATTCGATTCGGGAAGAAAGGAAAATTGACTCCGAGATTTGTTGGACCATTCCCGATTATCGAGCGAATTGGAAAGCTCGCTTACAGATTGGAGTTACCAGAGAAAATGTCGAGTGTGCACAATGTTTTTCACGTATCGTATCTACGGAAGTATGTGCACGACTCGAGTAAGGTGGTTTCTGCTGATAGCTATGAAGACTTTGAAGTTGATCCAGTTGATAGAAGACCTCGTAAGCCACTTCGTGTTGTGGAAACCGACACGAAACAGCTTAGGAGGAAGGTAGTTAAGTTGCTCAAGATACAATGGAGTGATGATGATAACGACTGTACGTGGGAGGTGGAAGAGAGGATGAAAGCAGCTCATCCTGAACTCTTCAAGGTATGGCCCTAAGGTGTCGTCTCATCTCGCGATATTGTAACTTGTTCTAAGTTTTAGAATTCTGTACGCTAAGTTAGAATTGGATGCATGGTTTGTTGATTGCTATGGATGGTAGGCGTACAGAATAGTCTTTGATTGCTTTGTTTGCTTGGAATTTCGGGGGCGAAATTCCTAAGGGGGAGAGAATGTAACGACCCGTATTTTTCACGGATCGAAAAGTTCGTCAAATCTGGAATTTTTGCATTTTTAAGTCATTTCAGATTTTTGGGGAAATTTGTCTAAGTCCTAGGTCGTGGACGACCTAAGAGCTAAGTCGTGACCGAGTTAAGGACTTGCGAGTTAGTGTTAGGTCGTGGGTTAGTTGGAGCGACCTATAAAATTGTGCAACCTAGGATTTAGTTAAGTAATTAGGTCGGCAGGGCAAGTTAACGACCTAAAGACTGACCGACTTAAGAAGTTTAGGCGACCTAAGGAAGAGTAGTAGGCGACCTAAGTATTCTGGGGTAGAGTTAGGTCGGCAACGACCTAAGAGAATGTTGTGAGCGACCTAAGTTTTGTTAAGTGTTAGGTCGGCTGGGAAAGTTAGCGACCTAGTAGTTGCCGAGTTAGCGACCTAGTAGTTGCCGAGTTAGCGACCTAGTAGTTGCCGAGTTAGCGACCTAGTAGTTGCCGAGTTAGCGACCTAGTAGTTGCCGAGTTAGCGACCTAGTAGTTGCCGAGTTAGCGACCTAGTAGTTGGCGACCTAAGGACCTAAGGAGTTAACAAGTTGGCGACCTTAGGAGTTAGGCTAAGTGTTAGGTCGCGTGGAGGCTTAAGGAATTAGGTCGTAACCTGTTAAGTCGTAGGTCGCTGGGTTTCGTCTAAGTGTTAGGTCGTAACCTGTTAAGTCGTAGGTCGCTGGGTTTCGTCTAAGTGTTAGGTCGAAGTATGTGTTAAGTCGTAGGTCGACTTAATAGTTAGGTCGTATGCGCAGAAGTGTTAGATCGTAGGAGTTGAGGCGCGCGTATCTGTTAAGTCGGAGTTGTTGGCTAAGGGTTAGGTCGGAGGCTCTGTTAAGTCGTGGGGGTTTTTAGGTCGTAGGTCGGCATATGTTAGGTCGGCAACGACTTAAGGAGATAGCCGAGTTACGACTCAGGCAGTTTTCAGCTATAAATAGGAGGGGTTGTTCTCACTTTTTGGGATCCGGATTTTGAAGCGACGAAGTGCTGCCATTTTGAGAGCTCGACTTCTACACTTCTTCACTTCTTTTCTCCACTCTAATCTAGTGCTTCCATCCATCCAAATCGAAGATCGAGATTGAAGATTCAAAAGCTTGGATTGAAGATCTTCATCTTTTCAAGAGAGATTTCTTCATTTGAAGCGGATTTGTGATAGATCTAGCTTCATCCTTCGCTGTCCAGATCTGAAGGGTGTTGATTTGAGGTTGTTTAGGTGATTTGGTGAGTGGTGATTATCTCTCACACGGATCCAAAGGAGTAGATCGGATTGTTGGCTCGATTTGGTGTTAAATTAGTGATTTCCATGCATTTTCTTCATCCTATGTGTAGATCCATGTAGATCCATTGTTCATGATGATGTTGCATCCATTTTATCATATGTTAACCTATGCAAGTTCATTCATCAAGTTTGTAGAGATATAATCCATGTTTTCATGCTATTTGGACTTTCAACTCTTTAATTACGAAAATGCCATTATTGTTATAATTGTCTACTTAGATCATTTTTGAATGCTTGACTGCTTGGATTGATGTTTGATTTGATTGATTATTATGAACTAGATGATTGATGATTAGATTTAGACCAAAGGTGATTCAAAAGCTAAGGGAAAGGCTCTTGGATTGGGAAAGCTGCTCGTGGCATATGTAGCGGGATGATGAAGCTCTTATGCATAGATTTGATGATGTGATGTTGAGATGAGGCTTCGCGAGGATGTTATGAAGCGAGGCAATCATATGATGAAGACTTGGTCTAATCCAGGCGGGATCATTCCAAGCATGTTGATAACTCGGTGATATGATTCGAGTTGAGGATAATGGATGCTCGAGAGGCGCTTGAGCTAGTATGGCAATAGTCGTCGAGGAGGATGACTAGGAGGTTGAGATCTCATCGTTGTTGAAGGTTCTAGCATGCTCTAAGAAAGAGTACATGGGGACGCCCAAAAGACTAAGTTGATGGTCAAGTACTCTGGGTAGATTCGATAATCCTAGGCACGGGTCACGATGACGTGCGGGAGTTATGTCTAGAACCGGGGTTACCATTAGCCCTTGACGGACGGCTGAAAGAATGTGCCGGTCATTCAATTAACGGTGATATCGCAACAATGATAACAGTGATAGCCGAGTCATGGATGTTTGGTTGTATCGTCATTCGGTCTCAAGAGCGGTATTTCCTGGGTGCTTATCTGACCTTGGTTTTAGACCTTGGGATTTGTACTTGGAAAACATCGCTCTTGACTCGAGTGACAATTGCTTTACTTTAAATTGTATGCTCTGCTATGTTTGCTTCTGCTTAGTGTGTGTCTGGGGGCTATCACTGTAGAATGAGGTTGGAGTGGGAGGGTTGTATTCCTATTCCTTTTCCTTTATGCTCTTTTGGTATGTTGTTAGTTAATTTACTGCTCACTAAGACTGTTGTCTGACTCAAGGCTTTATGTTTTAATTCTTATTGCCTTGGGCTGTTCGTCCATTTTGGGACGGGCAGACTAGGTAGCAGGTGACAGGTGCTGTTCTCTTCTTACGATGTTGATATCGAAGACGAGCTGGAGGATTGCATATTATCTTCTTATTATATGTACTGGATATTCCGCTGTTTTGTATTCTCTGAGAGATTTGTAGTGAGGCTGGATGTATTGACTATATGGATGCTTGTATTCAACTATTATGGAGTTTTATATGATGTCATTTTGTTCTGTAAAGCTTCACTATACATATGTTCTATTGTATTTTGTCCATGCGCTGTGAGTAATACGATAGATTCTTTTGTTTTAAATCTTACCTTGACAATCGTCCATGGTCGCCTGGCACACTTTACAGCGCACTATCTCTAGATTCGGTGCAGGGGTCATGGGCGGTCGTCACATTTGATATCATGTGATGATTTTATATTGGATGATGTGGTTGATTTGGATTGTCCAGTATAATAAATTATAAAATCTATGGAATTGAATTTTTGAAAAGAAATAAAGGAATAAAAGTTTAAGTAAAATAATTCGAGGAATTGGGATAAAATTTATAACGAATTGAAATAAAAATAAGGTGATTTGGAATTTTAACAAATATGAAAAAGGGGATTTTGAATTCACAAGGGATAATAAATTTTATACTTAAGTGATATTATTTGAAGAATAAAAAGAGGTTATTTTTGAAATTTAGGATTAAAGTTAATTAAAGAATAAATAAGGAGTTTTGGAAATCTGTAATCGATATTGGTAAAAAGGGGTTTAACTCGTAATAAGGAATAAAAATCTAAAGGTTAATGTATTTTGGAATAAATGAAGTAGCAAAGAAAATTTATTTCAAAGTAAGTAGAGTAAATTGGGAAATCAATTGGAAATTGATTTAGTTGTTTAAAATTGGAATTTTAGAAGAGAAATGAGATTTTGGAATTTATAAACTGGGTTTATAAAGTAAAATAAAATATCAGTGGATATTAGAAAATATAAATTCAAGGTGGGAATTTATAAAGGGTATGAATTGGTTTAAAATAAATGTTGATTTATTTTTAAAGGATGGAAATGAGAAGTGTATTTCTCTGGATAGCCAAGTACGTTTTCAAGGTAGTTTTAAATATAAGTTAAAAGTTTTAATATGTTTTAAAAAGCATGTTTTAGAAAATTGATTATTTTTAAATGTTAACTTTTTAAAGTAAGTATTTTCAAAAATATATTATTGTAGTAATTATATAAAAGTGATTTGCTATTATGTTTTAAAAGGAGAAATTTAGTTTATATTTATAAAGTGGTTTATTTTAAAGTATATATTTTTAATAAAGTATTAAAGTAGTTTAAATTTCAATGTTATAAGATATATTTAAAATAAAGTGTTTTTAAATTATTTTAAAATTAAAAGTATTTTGTACTTGGTGATTCAGTGGAAATAATTATTTGGGAAATGTTTTCCGTAAGCGGAAACTGTTTTGAAATTGTTTTCAAATGAGCTTTGAAAATTTGAAAATATATCTTGGAAAGATATTTGGGCAAATAAATAATGTGGGAAATTATTTATTGTGTGATGGTTGCTTGTGGATGTTAATTGATAGTTAAATAACCGACTATCAATATTGGCCAATGCGCTGATCGTTTCGGAGAGACCGGGATCGAGTTTCCGTATACAGGGATTCTAGGTCTGGAGACTCGAATACCACTTCGATCCGGTTTGTACGTTTCGTGTAACGTGTTCGGAGTCGAAGATTGGAGCTGTGAAGTGCAAGGGCTAGTCGCTACTAATCCTGAGGATATTTCCAAAATGGATGTAGTAGGAATAGTGCCTTCGGTTCCGTTCAAACCCAGGACGGACTTGTATGGACGAATGCTTGCGAAACATCGTCAGCGGACGATGGGCATTCTAAGGGATATGTTCTCTAAAAGGTATCGTTTAGCCTCGAACCTCATCAACCGGGAATGACTGAAAATCAGGGGTTATGCAGCAAGGCTTCGTGGGTAGCTCCCACTGGAGGGTAAGGTCATCCCTGTCTAGATGTCCCTTTTTATTTCGGCTTAGTGGTGCGGTTGCTGATCCCAACCGTGGGGTGATTTTATTCGGGATCATCCAGTAAGGGATGGTTCCGGCCTTGTGTTGCAGGGGAGCGGGCGTACTCCTCGGTACGGTGATCTAGGCCACGTACTGTGATAGGTGGTACCCCAGTGCCTAGTCATTCGTTGGAAATCCATTCTTCCTACGTGCCTTGTACGGTTTTGATTGTGCCCAACTATTGTTGAAATGTGAGATGCAAGCATTTCAGCTAGATTATATTTTACTTTCTGTAGACACTATTATAATATCAGAGGATTTTGATATAAAGTGTTTTAGCTATCGTAAGGTAAAAACCCGACATGTTTATTTGTGGCGTGGTCTTACGAGATGCTTTTGTTTTCAAAGGATTTTGAAACTTTAATAATCAATTTGAGTGTGATTTTCTCACGCTGGTTTTCCAGACTGACTCGGGTGTTGTTTTATATGATGCTCGGGTCAGACCGAGATAAACAGGTTCAGGATATGATGCTGTGGAGCTCAGGAGACGAGCTGGATGTCGATACGTACTCCCGTACTTGTTATTATTTTTCCGCTGTGTATTTAGTTGTATGTTATGGATGTTGATGTACTCTGATGATGTATTCTGATGTATTGTATAAACAGATATAATTTTGATTTGTGTAAAGATCTATTGATATATTATATTTTATTCCGCTGCGATGGTTAGATTCTGTTGTTGATTTTCTTTTATTTTCTTCTTCTACCTCTTCTTTTTACCCAAATGGTCCGGTTTTTCGTGTTAGAAAAACTCGGGTTGTTACACTTGGTATCAGAGCTTAGGCTAGCGATAACCTTGGCTCTGGTGGGAATTTTGAGAGTATTAATAGATATGAGCGCGTATTTGTTAGTGAATATAAAATTGTTTTATATTGTGTTGATTGGTTTATTGAGTAGTTTATGGATTCTGGTCGATGTGTGGGATGCCACAACATTGATAGGATCTCTAAACACTTGTATAGAACAATTCGACACAGTATTGTTTTAAAGTAGGGTAAATGAAATAATTTTACCCAAATTATTTTTGTATAAAAAGAAACGTTTTGTAAACTATTCTAGTTAATATATATGGTTGTTTGGATGTTAGAAGTGATAATATGGAATTATTATCATTAATATATGGAAACTTAACTAGAAATTGAAATTTATAACCAAAGCAAAGAATAAAATTTTATAATAAAATAAAATTTGAGATATAGATTACAAATGTAATTTATAAAATTGAAATAAACTTCATATACAAATGAGATTTGTACTTTAAAATAGAATTCCAGAGAAATGTGGAAAATAAATCGGAATGGATTTTAAGTTTGGAATTTTGGGAAAGGTTTGAAATTCCTTGAGATTTGGAAATAGTTTTCAAAGAGTTTGAGGAAACAATAAGTGGTATTATTTCAGGAATATTTTGAGTTGAGTTTGGAATCTGGAAAGATTTGAAATTTAAAAATATTTGAAATGGTTTAAAGAGATAAAAGCATTTAATTCTCTTTCGGTCGCTGGGAAATAATTTCGGTGATGACTGCAGCATCATCGATGTTCATTTTCGAGTTTCCAAAGAGAAATTGCTACCAAACCGTGTTAAATTGGGATTGTTTGCAAAACTGGATTTGGTTTTGAAATTCAAAGAGATAGCTGAATATACAAAAGGAGTTTGGATGTGATTGATTTCAAAAGTGATTTTGAAATTTTGGGAAATTGTTAAAAACTCTGGAATCTTATTTTAATTGTATATAGAAAAACAAATAAAAATTGTTTGTATTTGGGAAATGAATAAAATCCAGAACTTGAATTATAAAATAGATTGAACTCAAGTAAAATGGTTAAGAGTGATTTTTGTAATAAAAATCGGATATTGGGTATAAAATTTGGAAATACACTAATAGGTGATTAATTAGTTAATGAAATATGAAAATGAAATTGAATTGGTTAAATGGAAGTTGAATTGTGAAGTTAATAATGAAAATTGAAATAAACTTGAATTATAAATAGAATTCGATTTGGATCGATAATGAATCAAAATAAGTGAAGTATTGTAAAAATTAAATTAGAAGTAACTAAACCAAGTTAAGATAAATCCACCATTGAACTTATATAGAGAAGTCGATATTAATAAGAAAGGAAATTGAAATTTTAATCCTGGAATTAGAAATTTAAATTAAATTTGAAATCGGAATCAAATTAAAGTAAAATAACATTGATATAAGAAGAAATGAAAGTATTATGAAATTGAAATGCTAATTAGTTGATAACTAAAATACTTTCATCTTTTGAAAGTTAGGCATTTGTTTAAACTAGCAATCTGACATCTCTTAAATGGTATAATAACACATATGGATTGTATTGACTTATTACAAGTTTTACTTAGCAGCCGATTATTTTTAAAAACATAAACTAAGTGATGTTGGTTTTATATGTTTATGCCTAAGTTCATATAGGGTCATACACATTTTAGATTTGAAGTTCTAATCCAGTTAATAGCCAATATATTTGCATATTCCAGGACCTTGTTGTGTGATAAAATGGTTTTCTATACATATCACTAATTAGATTATGGCATATATTGGTTTCAAAATTTACATGCTTATATTAAAGGACCTGACACATTTTGCCTGGGTGTACATTTTTTCTCTGATGTTTTGAATTCAAAAAGTGAGCCTTGCTTCAAACTAGTTCAACAATATGCCCAGGTAGTAAATGCTTTCGCCCTGTTGTTCTAGTTACTATGACAATAGGACTTGTATATGTATTTTGTTTTGTATTTTCCAGTGTTGTTATCAATTTGGTACAATACTGAACAAGTTTATAATCCTACAACCTTATGTTCACTAAATAATTGCATTCAAAGAGAAAATAAGTGTCAGATATAATGGCCATGCTTGTGAAAATAGTAATAAAAAGTGTCAGGCTGCATTTGCACTAAGATAGGCTATATAGTAAAAGTTAGTGATAGGCTTAAATGTCAATAGTAATAACCTGACATGCATTTGAATATAAATGGCCATGCTATGTTTGCTGTCTAGTTTAACAAAGTTTAAGCACACATTGGAAATTATTTTATTTCACAAATCCTTCTCATATAGTTGCATGTGTTTTTATTTTTTCGGATGCCTTTTGTTTTGGAAAGAGTAACCTGATATTAAATATAAATGATAGGCTATGTATAGAAGCTTGAAAATTCGAATCCATGTGTACTATTTTATAAAGTTAGACTATATATATAATGGGAAGCAGGAATTACTACTAAGATTTTACTAGTTATTCATGTACCTCTACCTATCTTACTGTGTGTTTTTTAAAAAAAAAACTAAATTATTACTGGCTAAGATCCAATATATTAGAAGCTTGGACAGGAAGAATTTTCAGTTGTTCTTGATAAGTTAGTATCATGCTTGTCTACTCATTTCCATGTGTTTGCTATTTGTTGCGTGGTTACCTGATAATATTAACACAAATATAAACACTAATTTCCAAGGTGGTTGTAAAAAAAAATCTTATTAAGAAAGTTTTACGATAAAACATAGATTTTTGACTTAATGTTTATAATATAAAACTTAGTTTATTTCATAATAAAATGGTTATATATTAATAGGGATTGAAATCGTATTAAGTGAATTTGTATATAAATGCAAGTGAATAACAATCAAAATGAATGAGAATAAAAGGAAATTGATATAACGGATAATCAATTGAAATTGTGTAACGAGCTAAATAAAACGATTTTTGAATTTGTAGTTGGATATTATTACTCAGTTGGGTACAGGTGTTTTAAAAGCAGAAAGGGAATTGATGTTTGATTTCAGAAGATAAATTTAAATGGCCCAACAAAAAGGTAAGTATTTGAATTTCTGTATGAAATTTGATTGGGTTTTGATTTTGCCACTTGGCTTTTTGTTTTCTTTTTGAGATTGGGAGGCCGTAGAGCCATTTTGTAGTAGTACCGAGCTAGCCGCGCAAAGGAGACGCTGGCGAAATTTTTCGAAAATTTAAGGAGTTAGAAAAATTTTGGAAAATTTTAATAATTCAAAATTTGAATTCAAATTTAAATTTGAATGGATAAGTAGGTGGTATGGGTTGAACTTATGAATACGTTTGGGAAGTTAAAAAAAATGATTAGTGTATCATTAATAAAAAATTGTTTGGGTGTTGTTAAAACTGTTTGGTTTTGGAAAATAGTAATGGGTATTGGATCATTCTTCTTAACTAGTAATTTCGGGGACGAAATTCTTTTAAGGGGGAAGGAATGTGACGACCCGGAATTTTTGTATATTTGAAATATGAATATTTAATTTATTTTAAATATCCGAAGGTTAAATTTTAACTTTAATTTCAAATATACAGTATTTATTTGGATAATTAATTATTAAATTTAATTATCGGGATTGGGTAAAATATTGAATCTTGATTTTAAGCCTGTTAAAAATAGTTCAAAGGTTCAGAAAATTTATATTGTTAATACTGAAGATGATAGAACTTTTAAAATGGAATTTTAAAAGAGTTTTGTTCAGTTTTAAAAATATATCGTTGAAATTAAATTTAAAAATAGCCGTCCGAGGCACAGTCTCGGAATTCAGCGAAACCAGTTCCATTGGATCCGTAATATTGTATTATTATCGGATTTTAAATTTCGGAGCGTTTGGAGTTGTTATGTAAGCATACGGTATATAAACGTATAGAAATTCAGAGCATGTGTCCTTCCTGGCAACGTTCTCTTCTTGCCTAAGTAATTAGATGTAGATACGTATATTAATTAAACACGTGTTCAACTGGTAGAACACGCGTCCCCTCTTCAGTTATTCATAGCAGATCGAACGAAGCAAAGCCAGAAAAAAAATAAAAATAAAAGAAAGTAAATCTCCAGTTATTCTTCTTCTTATCCGGTTCGAACAAAATTTCTTTTAAAATCTAAGATCCCCAAAATATAAATCAATTCGTTCCTTATCAAAAAAAAATAATAGTAGCCGCGATGTCGTTCGATTGGGGAGAAGCAATCGAGGCAGGGTGGGGTCGTCGCGTTCGCCGTAGGGCATCGCGAGGCCAGATGAGGCGACAACAAACTCGTGATCGTGATTGGAGGTATCGATCGCGTGAGGGTTGTTCGTGGTCTCGAACACGAGGCCAAGCTAGGGATTTGGGTTCGTAAAGGGGCAGCGGAAAAAGGAGATATCGTGGCGATCTGGTTCATGGTGGCATGGTCTCGAGCTCGGAAGTGAAGGAAGGAAGAACGAGGCGTCGAGGTGCATCGATCATTGGAGGAAGGCAGTTCGATCTGGGGAGGAAGTGCTGTTTGTTTGAGGGTGCTCGCGAAAGAGTTGTTAGTGAGGTATTATTTTCATTATTAATTCAATTTAATAAATTTTATATATACAGAAAGGAAGAAAATTTATTACTGTAAGGGATAGTTGCAGTTTTACTTTTCCTTTTAAGTTTAGAATATGTATGTATATTTACAGAGAAGCATATAAAAAAATAAAATAAATATACACATACATACATATTTCAATTTATATATATATATATAGGCACAGTAAAAATATATATAGATAGGATTTTGGAGAAAGGTATGAATTTTTAAAATGTTTGAAGGATTCATATAAAAATTTGATTTGGAATCTCTATAGGTTATTTTCATAAATATATATAGTTTCAAAAAGAAAATTTGTTTAAATTAAATAAATGAGTGACAATTGATTGTCCGATTTATTTCGAATATTAATAAGTCATATAAATTGCTTATTCAAGGTCAAAATCGGAAAACCAAGGCAATAATGAAGTGGATTGCAGATTGATGGTTAAAGGTGAGTTAATCTCACTCAGTTAGATTTAAATTTAAATGGTTAAATTTAAATAATTGATTGGATGATTGCATTGATTGATGTGCTATACTATATATAGTAGTATATACCAATATATATATATTGGCATATGTATATATTGGAGTTGTTGATATTCCCGCATTTATATAGCGGATGAGACCCTATGCGCCGCATAATAGCGGATGATATTTTATAAAACCCATATACCGCGATATTCCACTTCGAAAGTGGAATTGGTATTTTATATGGTGCTAACGTCTGTGGATGCAGGGAACAGGTTGGAGGGATCCAACTGGATTCCTCAAAATTTTTAGATTATTTAATATTCTGTGTTTTGAATATTTGATATCATGTGATGATTTTATATTGGATGATGTGGTTGATTTGGATTGTCCAGTATAATAAATTATAAAATCTATGGAATTGAATTTTTGAAAAGAAATAAAGGAATAAAAGTTTAAGTAAAATAATTCGAGGAATTGGGATAAAATTTATAACGAATTGAAATAAAAATAAGGTGATTTGGAATTTTAACAAATATGAAAAAGGGGATTTTGAATTCACAAGGGATAATAAATTTTATACTTAAGTGATATTATTTGAAGAATAAAAAGAGGTTATTTTTGAAATTTAGGATTAAAGTTAATTAAAGAATAAATAAGGAGTTTTGGAAATCTGTAATCGATATTGGTAAAAAGGGGTTTAACTCGTAATAAGGAATAAAAATCTAAAGGTTAATGTATTTTGGAATAAATGAAGTAGCAAAGAAAATTTATTTCAAAGTAAGTAGAGTAAATTGGGAAATCAATTGGAAATTGATTTAGTTGTTTAAAATTGGAATTTTAGAAGAGAAATGAGATTTTCGAATTTATAAACTGGGTTTATAAAGTAAAATAAAATATCAGTGGATATTAGAAAATATAAATTCAAGGTGGGAATTTATAAAGGGATATGAATTGGTTTAAAATAAATGTTGATTTATTTTTAAAGGATGGAAATGAGAAGTGTATTTCTCTGGATAGCCAAGTACGTTTTCAAGGTAGTTTTAAATATAAGTTAAAAGTTTTAATATGTTTTAAAAAGCATGTTTTAGAAAATTGATTATTTTTAAATGTTAACTTTTTAAAGTAAGTATTTTCAAAAATATATTATTGTAGTAATTATATAAAAGTGATTTGCTATTATGTTTTAAAAGGAGAAATTTAGTTTATATTTATAAAGTGGTTTATTTTAAAGTATATATTTTTAATAAAGTATTAAAGTAGTTTAAATTTCAATGTTATAAGATATATTTAAAATAAAGTGTTTTTAAATTATTTTAAAATTAAAAGTATTTTGTACTTGGTGATTCAGTGGAAATAATTATTTGGGAAATGTTTTCCGTAAGCGGAAACTGTTTTGAAATTGTTTTCAAATGAGCTTTGAAAATTTGAAAATATATCTTGGAAAGATATTTGGGCAAATAAATAATGTGGGAAATTATTTATTGTGTGATGGTTGCTTGTGGATGTTAATTGATAGTTAAATAACCGACTATCAATATTGGCCAATGCGCTGATCGTTTCGGAGAGACCGGGATCGAGTTTCCGTATACCGGGATTCTAGGTCTGGAGACTCGAATACCACTTCGATCCGGTTTGTACGTTTCGTGTAACGTGTTCGGAGTCGAAGATTGGAGCTGTGAAGTGCAAGGGCTAGTCGCTACTAATCCTGAGGATATTTCCAAAATGGATGTAGTAGGAATAGTGCCTTCGGTTCCGTTCAAACCCAGGACGGACTTGTATGGACGAATGCTTGCGAAACATCGTCAGCGGACGATGGGCATTCTAAGGGATATGTTCTCTAAAAGGTATCGTTTAGCCTCGAACCTCATCAACCGGGAATGACTGAAAATCAGGGGTTATGCAGCAAGGCTTCGTGGGTAGCTCCCACTGGAGGGTAAGGTCATCCCTGTCTAGATGTCCCTTTTTATTTCGGCTTAGTGGTGCGGTTGCTGATCCCAACCGTGGGGTGATTTTATTCGGGATCATCCAGTAAGGGATGGTTCTGGCCTTGTGTTGCAGGGGAGCGGGCGTACTCCTCGGTACGGTGATCTAGGCCACGTACTGTGATAGGTGGTACCCCAGTGCCTAGTCATTCGTTGGAAATCCATTCTTCCTACGTGCCTTGTACGGTTTTGATTGTGCCCAACTATTGTTGAAATGTGAGATGCAAGCATTTCAGCTAGATTATATTTTACTTTCTGTAGACACTATTATAATATCAGAGGATTTTGATATAAAGTGTTTTAGCTATCGTAAGGTAAAAACCCGACATGTTTATTTGTGGCGTGGTCTTACGAGATGCTTTTGTTTTCAAAGGATTTTGAAACTTTAATAATCAATTTGAGTGTGATTTTCTCACGCTGGTTTTCCAGACTGACTCGGGTGTTGTTTTATATGATGCTCGGGTCAGACCGAGATAAACAGGTTCAGGATATGATGCTGTGGAGCTTAGGAGACGAGCTGGATGTCGATACGTACTCCCGTACTTGTTATTATTTTTCCGCTGTGTATTTAGTTGTATGTTATGGATGTTGATGTACTCTGATGATGTATTCTGATGTATTGTATAAATAGATATAATTTTGATTTGTGTAAAGATCTGTTGATATATTATATTTTATTCCGCTGCGATGGTTAGATTCTGTTGTTGATTTTCTTTTATTTTCTTCTTCTACCTCTTCTTTTTACCCAAATGGTCCGGTTTTTCGTGTTAGAAAAACTCGGGTTGTTACAATAAGTATCAACAATACTTGGTTCAGACTGTTTCTTATTTTGTTGTAAGTTTTGATCAGTAGTTGTCTTCTGCCTCCAGACTTGTTTGATGGGGGGAGACACAGTCTCGCATTGATCCAAGGTATGGCCAAAACACTTGCAGTTATTGCATATAGGTGGGATGTGCTCATACTCTAATTCCTGAATGTATATGTTACCATTCCTGTCTTTAGCTCTCACCTTTTTTTTAATTTTGTCGCTTGCTTTGATTTCTACAAGAACTCTAGCATACTTTAGTCTTTTAACATGTCTGGTATAATCGTCCATATCTAGAGGGTTACCAATTAAGCTAGCAATTTTACTGATCCCCCGCACATTCCATAGAGATAAGTCTAAATTCTTCAGTTTCACCCATACTGGGTGGGATTCTAACATGTCCCTATCAAGTCTAAGATTTGGTTCCCATCTTTTAGTAAAAATAAGTTTACTATCTATAAACCAGGGACCCCCATCCAAGACTTTTTTTCAATCTGCTTCATTACTAAATTTTATAATGTAGAATCCATTTTCCCGAGGAAAAACATTACATTTACTAGAGGGTTTCCATTCTTTTTTAATATATGCATTAAGGTGAATGTAATAAGGTTTCTTACCAGCAACATATATGTATAGAGAAGTGCCCCACAGATTTTTTGCAATATTAAATACCTCGTCATCCAGATCTGCATATTCTCCTTCATCATCTTCCAAAAAGTCAAATTTTTTGACCCCACCATCAATATACGTGTTACCAAATATTGCGTCTGCCAACGTTCTGATGCCTCTCCTGAATTCTGGCTTGTTGGTAGACCCCACCCGTGGTAGATCCCTAGAATTCGTATTGAGTTTTGGTCCCATATGAACAGGAACCGTAGGTCTAGATCCCGCATGAGATGAAGCCCTAGAAGACAGTTGTTGATCCCTAATTTGATTTACACTTTTATTCTTGTGACGAACCTATGTCCAACCCGTGTCGTCTGCTTCATTTACCACGGTGATAGGTTCTATATTTGAGATCTCAGCTGCAGTGTTCGCCTCATTCGCTTCGTCCGCCATTACAATGTTTTGATTATATATATATATATATATATATATATATATATATATATATCTTCAAATACACATATACGTATACTTGCCCATACTCATATACATACATGTATGTTTAAATAAATAATTTATTTACCACTTAAATCAAAAATTACTTTTATTTACTAAATACTTTTCAATAAAAGTAGACCATCCTTTTTATAAAATCTCATATCGTTTAATAAAATACAATACTAGCTTATAAATCAATTTAAGCATTTGAAATACTAAATCTCTTCATTTAGTATCAAGCGTTCCTTTCATAAACATTTTATAATATCTTATAACCGTATTATAAAATGCATTATTCATACTATTTTATAAAAATCACTATTTTATAAAATATCGTTTTCTTATTATTTTACAAAATCATCTGTTTTATAAAATATAACTTTCATTTATAAGAATATTCCTTTACATATATAATATTTATAAATAAACCATTCACTTATAAAAATCAATTTTTTTACTTTAAACAATATTTATAAATACCAATAAGTTTCATATTACTTAACTAGCCTACTACTTCTCTAAAACTATTTAAATTAGTTTTATTATTATTAACAAATGACATGCACTTAGTTATGTCATCTAATTAGTTTGTAATCACTAATAACATCATACAAAATCAATTACTTAACCCATAATCAAAATTAGGACTTACAAACTATCTCATAAACAGGAATCAGGGTCTTAAACAAATAATGGGTTAATCTAATCATGTTTACAACTTGCACACAAACATAAATAATAGCATAGAAATCTCCTAATCATTCCATATTACTCCATAATCACAAATGAACGAATTAATGAAGTAAAATACTCAAATTAAATAGGAGAATCATCACACTCACTTTTCACTTTCACCAAAACATGCTCTAATCACTAAAACCCATCTCCATGCTCTCTTGGAATCCAAAATGAAACTCCAAACTTCGAGTCAAGCATATTCCTTCGTGGGTTTTGTAGAGAATTGAAAGAGATGAATTATGTTTATTCTATCGGGATTTATTAGATTTTATTTGGGCATGGATTAGAGGATCAAGGGTTTGGGGATTAGGAGGAAATTATAAAGGTGTTTAAGAAAGAGGAGAAGAATGAAACATGAATGAGGAAATAAAATGAATTATGAAGTGGGTGTGGACTTATGGGCTAACTCTTTAGGCCTAGCCCAAAGCCATTTTCTCTTCTCATGAAAACACTATTCATCCTCGAAATTCATCGACTCCAAACCAGTCAAGTTTATACTCATTTTACTCGTGTCGAAAAAGCAAACTCAACTATGAGTGCATCGAGTCCCAATTCGCTCATTTTAAAAAATCGAGTATAAGAACCGTTCCGTTGCTTAACGATTAAATATTTAAATTCATCATTTAGATATTCGATCTTCAAAATTATGGGGTGTTACATTCTTCCCTCCATAAAAGAATTTCGTCCATGAAATTCCCATGAGTACGAGAAAGTAAAAAGATTGACCGAACTTCCCGAATCTCAGATTCAGAAAATTCCAACAGTACCTTTCCTTATGCCATCAGCATCACGAAAACTCCTAAATTAGAATACACCATGCACTAGGAAATATGTGATGACCTACATCATCCCACATTCCTAAATATTCATACCTCTCTTAAGAAAGCTTCACACTATTAAAATGCCAATCTAATCAAATAAACATTTAAATAGCTATACATTAGCTCTTAAGTACCTAATTGCACTATACAAAGAGGATTGTGCACAAACATAAAATTCAAAGACGTATAACCTCATTATAGTAACAGATACTACTATAGTCATACATGATAATCAATTGGAAATTAAGCTCAATTGAGTCGGTATTAAAATATACCACCGACTCTGAGTTACATCAAAAGGCAGTAGACTCGTATAGATCCCATCTCGACTCCATAGTTAGTATGGATGATATGCGATCTATTCCAAATAGCCATCACTATCCTGTCCAAATCATATAATAGATTATTAAATTATAATTACCATACAAGCAATCAAACACATAAGGTAAGCAACAATCAAATAATAACAAACAATAATAAACAATAATTAAGCAACAAACAATAACAAGCAACCAACAACAAAGCAACCATCAAATCATAGCAAGAAAAAATAAGCAACAATGACTAACTTACAAATCATTTAACATGCAAGCAAGTAATCAACAAAATCAACAACCAAAATCAGCCAATAGAAAAACTCAAACAACATCAAGCAATAGTAAACAAACATAAGTAGCAGCAAACAACAATAAGCAACAAGCAATAGCAAGCAACAAATAATAATAAGAAACAAGCAATAACAAACAACTATTGTAACGACCCATAAATTTTAATGATTTTTAATAACGTATTTAATTGATTTTTTGCGAAATTTTAAATAATTGAATTTTGAAATAAAAATTTGATATTTGGAATACGTCTAATTAAACATAGCAAATGGTAAATTTTCATCTGTTAATATGGAAGTTTATTTTCTTGTGTAATTTTATTTCAATTCAAATCAGTTAAAAATCGATGGTAATAAAATGTTTTCCAAACCTGAATATTTTTATATAATAAATTTGTAAATCATCTTCTGAGTGAGGCGCCATATTTTGTTTCGTCAAATTTGGAATGCTATCGCCCCGTTTATCTTAATTTCCAACAAATTGGCAGCATTTTTCGGTATCGACTATTGATCTGATGATCGTACCATTGATATCTGTATACCGTTTTGATCGTCTCGTCATGCCGATCTCTATGATATACTCATTTTGTGTTTTGGTGTCCGATGCGTGGCGAAACCGTAAACAGTTAACCACATCGGTACGTCTTTTGGCTTGCAATGACCATTCATTTTCCACTAGTTGAATATAAATGGTTTCTAACTTTTAACCTTCCAAGTAATAGCCGTGACCTTTACTGTTTTTTTCACTTTTCACAAAAATATGTTCGTCGATTCATTTTATAATTGCACATTTTGCTTTGGTTCTCTGGTCCACTTTAGAAATGCAGTACAATATACATGTTATATTTATACTTGTCTGGCTGTTCTCTTTCCCTCTCCTATCTCTTCCTCTCCTCCTTCATTTTTCCAAAACAGCCTCCCACCCTCATTTTTATGTTCATTCCCCTTGTACCGAACATCACCCAAACGCCTCGGCCTTCCCTCCCTCATCCCAGTTCGACCACCAAGCACGGCCAAAGGCACAGTCACCAAAGGCCGACATTCTCTTCCCATTCCCACATGCTCATCCTCCTCATTCGATTCGCCTACTACAACACTCCGCCACCTTCTCGGCCACAGCAGGCTTCTTCCACCGTTCCTCGCGTGCCACTGACCACCACGAGACAACCTAGCAACTGAACCCTTCCTCTTTTCTTTTCCCCTCCGCTGGCCTTTTCAGCCTGTTTTTTGCAAATCCATGCTTTGTTCTTCTTCTTTAAAGTGTGAAAGGTATGCTTACATATAGTATGCTAGCTTATGAAAATATATATAAAAGTTTATTAATATAAAATGTTTGAAAGCTATGTATGTTATTATATTCATTATGTTTGAAGCTATACATATATTAATATATATAAGTTGTATGTGTTTGTTATAAAGTTTATTTTACTGTATATATATGGTTAGGTGTTCAAAGTTTTGAAGTTTTGTTATATATATAAAAAGTTTGTACAAGTTGTTAGTTATTTACATGCTATATATATTATATAAGTTACTGTTCCATATATATATACACCAGTTTATATAAGTTTTCAATTCTATTATATATTAGTGGGTACAAGATATATTTATATATAAAGGTACTGTCAGTTGTATTATAAATGAAGGTTTTATATATTGTTGCTATAAAATATAAGATTTACATATACAAATTTTACAAGTCTGTTGAGTTTCAATATATAATTTATAACAGTCTATATATTACAGGCTGCTGTTTATATTTTAAAACATTGAAAGTTGTTGTATACATTAATATTAGTTGTATATAATATGTTGTTTCTATAAATATATGGGTTTATAACTTTTAATTTGAAAAGATATATATATATATATATATATATATATATATATATATATATATAGCTAATATATGTTTGTTTTTCCTGATATAAAATGTCAGTTATATGTTATATGATAAAGCAGGTTTATACTTATTTCTATAGTAAATATTGTTTAAAGCATGCATATTATGTAACAGTTGTTATAGTTCAAGTATATATACTTATATAACAGTTTCACATATCTATAAGCCTACACATAAAATCGTACATGCATATTTCATATATATTTAAATACTATACGTATGGGTTTTAAGATATAGTAGATAAATATATATATATATATATTGATTTTAGGAATATATATACTAGTTTATATATATTAGCTTTATATAAGTAATGATATGGCTGGGTATATATAATTAATTATTTGAACACATATTATATATATATTTGACTTTAATATATGAGTTTAATTTAAACAAGAATTTTGAAATACATACATATATATATATATATGTTCACTTATACCATTTATCATCATCGTTCCAATTCTGATTTGATTTTGTCAATTCCTATTTATCAGCTTTGTTCATCGAACCGCGTCCAACTAGCGTTGCTTTGGAATTCGTAGCTTATTTCTTTGTCAAATCTATCTAGCCTCGAAAGGTGAGCAATCACTCACGATTAACATTCTTATATTTATTAAATTTGATTTCAATTGAAACGACAATTGAAATATGGTGATGTTAGTTATTTACATTGCTATATATATGCTATTATCTGTATCTATTCACCTGTGACATCTGACACCATTATCTGTTATTTATATTGATGATATATGCCGGTTATATCTATTCTCACTCTGCAAGTTCCTTGTTAGTATAGAATTCCCTATGGGTTGAAATGATACATACCCGAACGATCTGTAGAATAGGAGAAAATCGTTATGGGTTGAAATGATAAGCCCAAGCAATTTTCATTGAATTGAATTTGGGATTGGAGGTTGAAATGATATATACCCGTATATATTTAAATTGCGGATTGAAATGATAAATATCCATATCACTTGACCATAGGATAGAAATTATATACAAACACCGTTGGTCTATGTATAAATATTTGAAAATGATTTCTATGGTTTTGGAAAGAAATATATCGTTTAATAAAATTGATTTCAAGATATTATACATATATATATATATATATATGTATTTTATAAAGTTTAAGTTCTTGATTTTAAAATTATATGTTTTGAATTTTTTTAAAATTATAAGTTAGTTTTGAAATTTTAAAGAATTTACTTATAATTTTATTATTTTAAAATATGTATAAATTAGTTTTATTATAAAATAAGTTTGATAATAAGATTTAATTTAATAAAGTTTGATTTAATTTATATATAATATGTTTAATTATTTATTTAAAATTATATCTCCAAATATAGAGTTTATAATAAATTTTAATAAATTAAGGTTGGGAAGATAGATTTGAGATTGATTTGAAATGGTATTAATCAAGAATTTTATTTCATTAAATCAAATTGAACTTATTGAATTTGAAATTTTTAAAGGATATGATTTTATAACTTGATTTTTTGGGTTTAAGGTGACTTAATGAATATTTCAAGTTTAGCAATTGAAGGAAATATTTAGTTTATTTAAATTTAAAATTTGAAGTTTATTTAAATGTTATTGAAATGATTAAGTAAATATTTCAAAACTAAATGGTAGTAAAGTGAATTTGATATATATATGAAATTATCAAAAATTGGTTTTGAAAATGTGGAATATTTAAAGCTTTGAAATATATTGAAATTGAAATGTTTTATTTTGTGGTTCAAATCTGTATTTGAAATCGATATAATTTGAAATGGTTTATTTAGAAACTGAATTGGATTGAAATTGATGAATTGAGATTGAATTAAATTTGAATTTTTGAATTCGAGTTGATTTGAATTGATTTGTGAAATTTGAGGAAGCTATTTTATTATATAAAGTATTTTTAAATTATATTTAAAACTATTTATATATTTTACTTTATAAATTTTTAATATAAACTATTTTATTATACTAATTATTTTAATATAAACTATTTTAGCTTATATCTATTTTTATGTAAACTATTTTATTATATGTACTATTTTAATTTCTAAACTGTTTAAGAGGAAAGTGCTATGAATTTCAAAGTATTATGATTTCAAAGGTTATGATTTCCAAATTGTTAAAATTTCAAGTGTTTGGTTTCGAAAGTGTTATAACTTTGAAAGTACTATGATTTTGGAAGTGAATATATTTGAAATGGATATGATATCATATTGATTTGGTTTTGAAATGGAAATAAAATCGTTTTAATATGGTTTTTGAAATGGAAATGATATTTTGGTTTTGAAGTATAAACTATTTTGAAATGGCCGCGGTGTTATAATAACGTTTGGTTGTTAAAGAGACCGGGATCGGTTATTCTCATACTCTCTGCCAATACTGAAAACCACTTTAACAACCGTGTATGTGGTGGAGATTCCAGAATTAAGTAGGATGGTGGCGACGATCCTATATGAGGTATATACGTGGACCTAACTCCCGTGAGTTAGCATAAGGTGGCTAAAACAGGAGCAATTGACGAGCCAAGTGAGGTAGCTCCTCCGATCGGACACACTTCTTCGATTGCCATTCTACTACTTTGTGATTGATTTGGTGCACACCTTTGGTTTGGGAGTGTGGATCGAGGTGGGCGGTAGTTGCTGCTATGCTTTACCACCAGCCCGGAAGTGTAATTGGTATATCTACCCTGGCAATGCCTAGTTGTGCCGTGTCACCTACCTTTGCGAGACCACTACGAGTTTGTTTTGTACCATACCTATGGAGTGCCCTCTGACGATGCCTAGTACGGGGGAGATTACGGTAATTTATAGACTATGGGAATATATAAAATGTGTTAAGGGGCAAATGGGTAACGCCTTAACGCTATTTTAATAGTTTACTTTACTATAGACATTATTATAATAGCGTATAGTACTACATAGTAAATAGTTCCACGAATCCTTAGGGGATGGTTATCCTAAACATCCTTTGAGTTAATTTTATTTCAGTTGATATTTCACTTGAGTTGGATTTGTTGATATAAGAACGTTAATCCTGACTCGAGTGTTTTGTGTTTTTGCTTCATGCTCGGGTCAGACTGAGTGTCACAGCATTTGAGACTCACCTTTGGAGTTGGAGCTTCACTTGGAGATCCATCTATCTATTCAGCTTGCAGTTATTCACTTGACTCCTGTGATATATTCTTATCTTCTATTCGACTATTGTATTCGAGACTTCTATTGTATCTTGTTTTAACTCTGTTATATATATATATAGTAGCTTCATGAACTACTACTCTTTTGTTTCTACTACTTATATATTACTCTGTGTCTGTGATTCTGTGATTTATTTATTTACTGTATATGCTGAGTTTTGCCAAATATAAATTAACAATATGATATTTTGAGCAATTCAAGTCTGACATGTGTGGATGCGAATGGTTGAAAATATTGAGATGTTACAACTATCAAACGATAGCAAACAGCAAGCATACAAAAAATTGAATTATTCAAAAAGAGTCTATACCAACCTGCACGGTAACCATTTAGAGTCAAACGCGCATGTCAAACTATAAACTCCAATGAGACCATTCATCGTTCAAAAGGAATAAACATCTAAGTAGTGTGACCTCTTTCATGAACATAATACACGAATGATTATTACACCTCTCGCTACAAAAAAGAAAACTTATATGATATGCTAGATCGAGCCTCAATACTCTCAAATAAAATTAGCAATCAATGCCTCAACTTTCCTTTTCTTTCGAACTGAACTCATTCGCTAGAAGATAAAACTCTACTAATTAAATCATCATTAAATGAAGATTTATAATTGCCTGGGTTTTCTCGGGTTCAAACTCACCTTGATCGCATAATGTTAATAAGGATAATATACTAAGTGTGCTACGATGCTTGCCTAGGCAAGTATCATCTCGTTACTTAGAAGATCATCCGAATTGCCACAATACTAGTCGAGAAATCCTTCCTCAAACTATCCCACACAAAATTAACTATACTATAATAAAATTTTACAGTAACTAAAGATCATACCAAAATGACAGGATGCCCGTTCCAACCATTCATTCGCTTGCAAGATTTCTTTGTTAAATTAGGGTCGGCCACCTGATTCCTTCCGTGCAAACTCTGATCCAGTTCCCTGATCCGACTACTAAAATCTCTTTGCATGACTAGGCCCATGCTTTTGAAATCTCTTAGTGATGCAGCCCGATATTCTCGTCTCCTAGGTCGCCAATGACCTAAGAAGTTTTTAAGTCGCGCAAGCGACCTAACGAGTCATGCACGCGAGTTATGGCCACCAGTGATGCCTGCAAGCGAGATACGACATAAAGGGTCACGGCCTAATGGACTACGACCTAGTGAGATATGCGAGCTAAGTTACGAGTTCGGGAGCAATGACCTAACAAGTTTACACCGCAGTTCCTTAAGTCATTTGAAAGTTAGGTCGCGAAGTGCTAGGTCGCGTGTAGAATTCCTATGCCGCTTTCCAGTTAGGTCGCGGAAGGTTATAGGTCGCTCGTTCTTAAGTCGCTCAGAACAGAATGACGAGCTACGACCTAAATCTACCGATGCCGAGCTACGACCTAAGTTAGGTCGCTCAACTACTGTTGTCAAGCTACGACCTAAGTTAGGTCGCTCGACTACTGATGCCGCATTCTCAATTTTGCCACCTGACTATAAGTCGCGACCACCTTAGGTCGTAGACCGTATGCCGCATTGTCTTAGATCGCTGATACTTAAGTCGCATGAAGATCTTATGTCGCGTGAAGGGATGTAAATGTTGTATATAAGTTGTTGTACTTTTGTTATGTCGTCATGTTGTAATAAGTCTTGTGTTGTAAATGTGATAAGTTGCGTGATGTTGTAATGTTAGGTCGCGTCTGTTTTAAGTCGTAGGTCGATGTGTGTGTTAGGTCGGTGCCGACCTAAGTGTTGTAATATTTTGAGTCGTGTTGAGTTGTAACTTCTATAAATAGCGGGGTAGTGTCATTTGTAATAGTTTAGTTGATTTTGAATAAAACTTTTGTTTGTTAGCTTTGTGCTTTCATTAAATTGGTAGTTGAGTGTGATCTCCTATCTCCACCTTCGGTATTCAAGTGCGCTTGAATCAATGATCGCTGAAGCCGATTCACGATATCTAGTGCGCTAGATCAACGTACGAAGAATCGTAGATCTTGAAACACGGTATCGTACGCGATCAACATGTTAGAGATTGCTAGAATCTGGTATCTTCGGATCAACGGATTTGGGCCATTCGGTATCTTCTATTCCATTGATCGCTACTATCATCGTATCATCATTTTTTGCTATCCGCTGCTGCATCATTTGGTATCAGAGCTAGACTTAGCCAATCATAGCTAAGCCGAGTCTTGGAGCCAATTCTTATTCAAGAGTTCAAGCCGTGCATCACTTTGTTAATCAAGGTCGGGAGTTTGAAGTCGAGTTGTTGGAAATCGAAATTTGAATCATTTGGAGAAGCTTGGTGTTCATTGTGTTCGTCACGAAGTTGCAACAAAGTTGGAGATTTCGATCCATATCCTTTTGGATCAAAGGTTTGAGAAGTGTTTGAAATTAGCGCGGGAAAGAATTGCGCTCCAAGGAGTTTGAATTGTTGAAGTGGTTGTGCGAGTTAGTGCAAGCCGAGCCGAGCCAAGGAACGTGCGAGCTAAGTTAGGTCGCTTGATCTTGATTCGAGCTAATTGGTTTGAAGTTTTGGAAGATTACATTTGAATTTGTTGAAGTGTTTGTGAAAAATCAATCATGCCTCCGAGAAGAGCCAATCGACATCAAAATGTTGAAGCATTGTATAGAAGAGAAGAAGCCGAGCAAATGGAACAACGCATCAATGAAAAGTTTGATGAAGGCATTGGGAAGTTAGAGAAACTGATGAATGATATGAATCAAGGACAAAGGAGAAGGTCGCCAATCTCGAACCATGGAGGAAACGGAGTTTCGCCATCGGTTACGGAAGCGAGGAGGGTGTTGCCACAAGCTTATCAAGGAAGAATAGAATCTTTAGTTTCATTGAGAAGAGAACATCATGGGTATAGAGATGAAGAGAGAAGAACTCCACGTGAGTTTGAACATGAACCATACCGTGATGATGACAGACAAAGTAGAAGAGATATGCGAGATCATAGAAATGAGGGTGGTCGAGATCGTTATCGAAGTACATCTGTTTTTGAAGAAGATGGTGGTAGATGTAGTGTTCATTCACGAGATCGAGACCTAGCACGAAATGCATATCGGGATGTTGAGGATGATCGCCGATGGGAGTCAGGGATGAAAACTGAACTTCCAGAATTCAAGGGTGGAATGGTAACGGAGGAATTTCTGGATTGGGTTTCAAATGTTGAGGAAATTTTTGACTTCAAAGAAGTTCCCGCGGATCGAAGAGTGAAGCTGGTTGCTACGAGATTAAGAGGAAGAGCTATGGCGTGGTGGCAGCAGACTAAACTTACACGGGAGAGAATGGGAAAACCTAAAATTATCACTTGGGAGAAAATGAAAAAGTTGATGAAAGCTACATTCCTGCCGCACAACTATCAATCTCTTATGTATCAACGCTTGTAGAACCTAAGACAAGGGGCAAGATCAGTGAATGATTATGTAGATGATTTTTACCAATTGATTGCGAGGAATGATATTATGGAAACAGAGGAGCAGCTAAAAGCTAGGTATGTTGGCGGGTTGCGAATGCAAATTCAAGACATGGTGAATATGTTTGATCCAAGATCTGTCGCCGAACCACATCAGAAAGCACTTGCTTGGGAGAAACAAGGAAGGAGAGGAGGTGGAGTGTTTACGAATTCCAACAATCAGAACAAGGATGTTAGTAACAGTGCAGATGTTTCTAAAGTCATCAGTAAGTCAATTGTGAATGAAGTCAACAAAGCAAAGGTCAATAGTCATTTCAAATGTTTTAATTGTCAAGAGTTAGGCCATAAAAGCAATGAATGTACAAAGCCCAAGAAGCGAGCAATGATTGCGGAAATTGAGCAGGAAGGTACAGAGGTAGATGGTGTCAATTCATTACCGGTTGAAGAAGAAGAATTATTGACAGGAGATGAGGGTTGTAATTTGTTGATGAGAAGATCTTGTTTAACACCAAAGCAAGAGGATGATTCAAGTTGGTTAAGGAGTAACATCTTTCAATCAACATGCACTATCTTGGGAAGGGTTTGCAAATTTGTTATTGATGCATGAAGTTGTGACAACATTATTTCTTCAGAAGCTGTAAAGAAATTGTCATTGAAAACAGAGAAACATCCAACTCCCTACAAATTAGCTTGGTTGAGGAAAGGAGGGGAGGTGAAGGTTAATCGAAGAGCTTGTGTTAATTTTTCCATTGGAAAGAAATACAAAGACGAAATTTGGTGTGATGTGGTTGACATGGATGTATGCCATCTGTTGTTGGGAAGACCATGGCAATACGACAGGGCTGTGCAACATGATGGACGCGCAAACAGTTACAGTTTTCTGTTCGAGGATAAATGAATCATTTTGGTTCCTAAAAGGCGTCAACAGAGTGAAAACAAATTAGAGGAAATCGAGGAGCTAACGACTTTGTTGTCTTTAAAGGAATTTGTTGATGTGGAAGATGAAGTCGATAGTGTTCAATCACCAAAGTTTGACGGAGATGAAGTTGTTGATTTTCAACCAACGAAATCTGATGAACATGAGATTGAAAGTTCACAGTCAGCAAAGTTGGATGAGGGTGAAGAAAATAAGTCAGGAGATGAAGAGGGTAAATTGTTGATGAAGGAGGTGGAGTCGATTAGTCTATTATCTACAGAAGAGTTTGTTAAAGAAGTGAAGGATAGAGCAGAAGAATTCCTGCTGAATGAAAATGAAACCAGTGATAGTGGTGAAATTACCGAAGAAGTTAAGTCGATGGTGAATGATTGTGAAGAGGTAATTCCTGATGAGATGACCAAGGAAATACTGCCACGGGGAAACGTACATCATGCTAATCAAGTGTCAAGTGCTATTGTACCTTATATGCCACATAACCATATGTGTCCGATAGAACAGGTAGAATTGAGAAGATTGGTTGATGGGTTTCTGTTCAAAGGAAAGCAATTGTATACTCCTGCTCGCAGTTGACAAATAAAAGTTATCAAAGATGTGCGTGCAGAAAGACACTTGGACAGTGATCATACCATGCAGTTGGTTACAATGTTTTGTTTTGGGTTGTCCATAAGGAAAGGGGTTGAAAGGCTTGTTCAGAAGAGTCAGAGTTATCAAGATTCAAAAGAGACCGCGACGAAGTCAGGATTTTGTATGTCATTACCTATACATACTAGATCATGGGTGGACGTAAGTATGGACTCTGTATTGGGTTTGATGAAGACACAAAATGGCAACGAATCTATCAACTTGATGGTTGAACGATCTCTTGTTGGTACGTACAACAAGCTGGATGCCGGTGGAATGGGTCGTTTGAAAATTGTGAAGGAAATTTGTGGAAATTATGGTAAGTTGAGTTTGTCGGATCATCTTCCTATTTCTAATGTTGACAGTATCAGATATTTGGTTCCAGTTCACAAGTATAACGAAGATGAAGAAAGTGTTAATTCAAGGACAAATTTCTTTCAGCAGGAGGAGGATGATGCAGCCCGATATTATCGTCTCCTAGGTCGCCAACGACCTAAGAAGTTTTTAAGTCGCGCAAGCGACCTAACGAGTCATGCATGCAAGTTATGGCCACCAGTGATGCCTGCAAGCGAGATACGACCTAAAGGGCCATGACCTAATGGACTACGACCTAGTGAGATATGCGAGCTAAGTTATGAGTTCGGGAGCAACGACCTAACAAGTTTACACCGCAGTTCCTTAAGTCGTTTGAAAGTTAGGTCGCGAAGTGCTAGGTCGCGTGCAGAATTCCTATGCCGCTTTCCAGTTAGGTCGTGGAAGGTTATAAGTCGCTCGTTCTTAAGTCGCTCAGAACAGAATGACGAGCTACGACCTAAATCTACCGATGCCGAGCTACGACCTAAGTTAGGTCGCTCAACTACTGTTGTCAAGCTACGACCTAAGTTAGGTCGCTCGACTACTGATGCCGCGTTCTCAATTTTGCCACCTGACTATAAGTCGCGACCACCTTAGGTCATAGACCGTATGCCGCCTTGTCTTAGATCTCTGATACTTAAGTCGCATGAAGATCTTATGTCGCGTGAAGGGATGTAAATGTTGTATATAAGTTGTTGTACTTTTGTTATGTCATCATGTTGTAATAAGTCTTGTGTTGTAAATGTGATAAGTCGCGTGATGTTGTAATGTTAGATCGCGTCTGTTTTAAGTCGTAGGTCGCTGTGTGTGTTAGGCCGATGCCAACCTAAGTGTTGTAATATTTTGAGTCGTGTTGAGTTGTAACTTCTATAAATAGCGGGGTAGTGTCATTTGTAATAGTTTAGTTGATTTTGAATAAAACTTTTGTTTGTTAGCTTTGTGCTTTCATTAAATTGGTAGTTGAGTGTGATCTCCTATCTCCACCTTCGGTATTCAAGTGCGCTTGAATCAACGATCGCTGAAGCCGATTCACGGTATCTAGTGCGCTAGATCAACATACGAAGAATCGTAGATCTTGAAACACGGTATCGTGCGCGATCAACGTGTTAGAGATTGCTAGAATCCGGTATCTTCGGATCAACGGATTTGGGCCATTCGGTATCTTCTATTCCATCGATCGCTACTATCATCGTATCATCATTTTTTGCTATCCGCTGCTGCATCATTTTATCTCCAGAATCCGACTCAAGTGCTCGCCTATCGGAATCAAGTGAAAAACTCTTTCCTAACTAGTAACGACCCGGATTTTCGAGCCAGTCATAATTGCTGAAAACCCGTCTGTTCTAAAACTATGAATGAAAACTACCAAGTTAACATAACATAAGTTGATAAATATACAACACAACTAAATGTATAGGATACAATTTCAATAATACAACTTATCAGAGTTCTGATTATTTATTTTACAGGGTGTGTTTTAATAAATATCATACTCAAATACTATAAATCTACAACTGCACAACTCTGATGAGAGAGACAGCAATAGGCATTCCTGCAAACTCAATAAACGTGTCAATGCGGAATAAAATGATAAGCAGGAAAGATACAACATCACATGATATATAGAAAATAATAAAAAGGAAAAAGATATATTATCATTGGGGCTGCGTCACTACCACTTGTGACTGCCTATGTACCTCTATCTAATCAGGTACCTAATTAGATATAGGATCAAGCCAACGTAGTTCTCCCATTCACAAATAGGACTCAAGGAGCCTACGATGCGCAAACAAACAAATATGCAATTACCAAACTACTTGTTATCCGAGTTTTTAGCCCAGTAGGAGTCAACGGGAAACAGAACAATCTCATTTTATCAGAATGGTTTAGAACTTAACCAGAAAAGCTAAGGCAAGGAATTAACGAGAGCCAAGCTATATTACTGAGACAACAACCACAAATGACCATGGAAACATCTCAAACTCCAAACTCCATAAAAATCCCAGGTGCATGGATCACCAGTGGCCTATACATCTCTCTGATTCAATAACACGCTAATTGAGGATGAAATAAAAATGAGGCCAAGTCACTAGCTCGCAAACAAGCCAAGTCTATGGGTCGCCAATGACCCATGGTTTAGCCTTGGTTTGCGAGCCAAACTCCCCCTCCCCCGGGTCGTTCCCTACCTACCTATGAGCAGTTGATGAAGAAGCCTGGCCTAGAAGCTCTCGATACCAAATGTAACAGTCCACTTTTCCGTACCCCTTGAATAGACACTAATCTCCTTTGATTAACTCAAGATGAACGGAAAACCGAACCATTATGGTTTTAAGAAAGAAGAGGTAGAAGAAAACAGAAGAAAAAGAAAGAAGAAGAACACAGAAATAATATCAGAATCTCACATTCGCAGCGAAACAATATATAATAGATAAATGAATAATCTTTAAAACAAAGAACTATATCATTTTATACATTACATCATCATCAGAGTGTACAACAACAATATACAACACAACTGGACAGTTATACAAACTTGTCCATATACAGAATACACAGCGGAATAATACATAGTATAGATGATACGTCTCGCCATCCAGCTCGCCAATGAGTTCCACAGCATCTCCTGACCAGGATAACCTAATAACCTAACTCTAGACTGCCCATGTCCATATAAATACCATCCTACCTGCAACATAAACGGTGTCTTCTCTGGACTAGTTGCTGAAGTTCTTCTGGAAACATTCTTCACTCTCTGCCTCCCTCACAATAATCTCCAAAGAAATTCACTGTGATTCTCCAGTGGATCCCAACTCTGGGGATTCAATCTACTTAGAGATAACTAAAGTCTTGCAATCAAACACATCTTGTAACAACAATTAGTCTACAATAAAGGTATAAAGTGGACGTAGGCTTCATTAATAGCCGAACCACTATAAAAATTCTATCTTCTTTCTTTTATTGTTCTATCCTTATATCTGTGATCTATGATATTGCTCTATCAGAACAGGGTTGGTGCTTTCAAACTTAAACTAGGGTGTTGATCCATTTTTTGGGTTAACGCTTTGGTGCTTTCATTGAGAGATCCAACTCAGGATCCAGATCTAGCTATCTACTTTGGATCCCAAAGGTCTAGAAGTTAGATCCTTAATCTTTACATCAAAAACCCACTGTTTGGAATCAATGGCCCTTGGAAGAAGAAGAACTGCCTCTGGAAGATCCATAGGGGCAGTGGTAGGTGAAGAAGATGTTAATCCCCAACAAAGTGAAGTAAATGGCACTAGCTTAGGGAATCAGGCGCCAGCCACCTCCAGCCAGCATGAAGTCATTACCAGGGATGAGTTAAATAAAATGGTTGATGAGATCAATCAAAAAATGGAAAGTAGCCAAAAGGCTCTAATGGATAAGCTTAACGCTCTCCTAACCCTACAGTCAAATCCTGCTCCAAGAACTATGTCTGAACCCGCGGCTGCCGTCGAACAAGAGAATTCCTCCATCTCTGGTCTACACAGAAGAAATGGAAAACAGCCCTAAAAGAGGGTGGCAACAGAACTTAACATGGATAGAAATGCAAGTACTCCATTCGCCATAAGGCAACATATTCTAAATTTAAGCCAAGGGGCAAAGACCCTATAGAGGACATGGCTATGGATCTTTCCGACTCAGAGGACGGAGAGCAAGACGACAAATTGGAAGAAAATGCCAATTTATTTGATAATGCAAGGAATATCCAAACTGCTCCAGTTAGACTTACCGCAACCCAACGGGACCCTACAAGAGTGGCTCTCCCGAAGACAAGAGAGCCTAGGCCTCAGCCCACTCCCCAAGACTGTTTTCAAAGTCAAACATTTGGCGTAGTGACTGATCGCCGTCCTCGGGACTACCGGACATCAGAGGCATACATAACGGACATGGTTAAATGATAAATGGAGGAGAGTAAAGATGGAAGAGACGACGAATGGGGATCTGCGCCAAGTCAGACTCCCTTCACCGACAAAATCTTGAATGAGAGATATCCAGAAAAATTTACAATGCCAACTATTTCGTCCTCTGACGGAACGAAGGACCCGAAACCTCACTTGTACAAATATGTGGTTCACTAGGCTTCCACTAAGATCTATCTCTACTTTTGACCAACTAGTGACAAGGTTCCTTGACTAGTTCAGACTTCATACTATGCAATCAAAATATGTCATATTCCTATCCGGGTTGTTCCAAGGGCATAACGAATCACTGAAATCTTTCATGAACAGGTTTAACACCGCGGTGACGGAAGTAAGCAACCCCAATAAAGACATGGTTTTATGGCATTAGTTCGTGCCATTCACCTGGAAACTGAATTCGGAAAGTGGATTAAAATGAAGCAACCTACCACCATGAAAGATTTCAATCGCTAAGCAAGTTAGTACCTAAGTTTGGAGGAAGCGTAGGAATTGGAAGGGAAGTCTACTAGTGTGCAACCGGCGAACGTCAGGCAAAGCGATGTAACAATGAATCCAAACGCACACTCTTCTCGGACTGTTGAAGGAACTACTAGGAAAGACAGAAATTCAAAGAGAAAAGGTCAAAACTCCAATAAGAAGAATGGAAATGGCAGCAATAAAAAACTCAAAGGGTTTAGGCCCGAAGGCTACACTTCCCTAGGCGATACTCCGGAAAACATTTTTCTTGCAATTCAAGGAACTGAGGAATGCAAAAGGCCGCCCAGAAAGGAGGCGACTGAGTAGCAGAAGTGCTCAGGGAAATTCTGCGACTTCTACGAGACACATGACCACAATACGAACGAATGCCGCCACCTAAAGAACCTCATTGAGGAACTGATCTAGAATAACAAACTCCAGTAGTACGTAAGACAACCGCAAAACCTCGATCAATCTGCGACTCCTCAACACCCAAGAGAATGAAGGAATCAAGCAGGAACCAGCGAAGAAGGGTCGAAACAAACTGACCAGAGGCTCATCATCGGAACAATATCTGAGGGACCACATCCCGCGCAAAGAAGTTGGGGAGAAATGGAGCGGTATGTAAGTTCATTGAAGCATGCTCCGAAGGAATCATGTTTAGTTGTGGGAGACGAAACTCCAGTTAAGATGCAAAGGGTCTTGAATGATGACATTGTGTTCCGAAATCGGGACACCGAAGGGATCGAAGCTCCAACTCTCGATCTGATGGTGGTAATGGTAGGAATTGGACCTGTTGTAGTTCAGTGGATGTTGGTTGACAGTGGCAGCTCCGTTAACATTCTCTTTAAACGTACTTTCGATCAAATGAAAACTGGCATGAAAAGTGTGTCTGCGTGCCAAACAAAGATTCAGGGGTTTACCGGTGAACCCAAACAACCAGTGGGAACAATTGACTTACCTGTGGAGCTTGGAGAGGGTGAGCGAAGGGTCACCCTCATTCAGATTTTTGTGATCGTGGATAAAATGTCAGCATACGACGCCTTCTTAGGACGGCCCACATTCGCCGACTTCAGGATAGCACTGGCCCAATGGTGCATTACAATGAAGTTTCCTACATAACACGGAGTCGGAATTATGAAAGGAGACCAAAGCGCCGCCCAGGAATGCTATATTGCAGAATTGCAGGAGTCAAGAAGAAAGGAAAAAAGGAAAGGATGTGGGGAAAACACTCCACATCCGTGAACCCTCCGAATAGCAACTACAGAGTCGCCCTAGCTTGGGGACCAGAGCCGATTCGACAAGGCTTTGGACCCTAGAAAGAAGAGCTCAAGGGAGGATCGGGCGGCACTGGCAGAATTAACGGTGTCTGTCCCAATTTGTATGGATGATCCAACGCAGGTCCCGAAAATTGGGTCACGACTTGGAAACAAGATGTGGTCAGAACTAACCAAATTCCTTCGTGCCAATTTAGACGTATTTGTTTGGACACACTCCGATGTGTGTGGGGTATCACCTGAAATTGCCTGCCACGCGCTCAATATTGACCCCAAATTCACACCGGTAAAGCAAAAAAAGTGCAGCTTGGGTCCCAAACGGTCCAAGGCATTGAGAGAGGAAGTTGATAAGTTGATGGCTAACGGCTTTATCCGGGATGCAACTTACCCTGAATGGGTATCGAACCTAGTTTCAGTCAAGAAGTCTAATGGGAAATGGAGAACTTGTATTGACTTCTCGGATCTAAATAATGCTTGTCTTAAAGATAGCTTCCCACTCCCCAGAATCGATCAGCTTGTGGATGGAACGACGGGGCATGAATTGCTGTCATTTATGGATAAATACTCGGGCTACAACCAGATCCTGATGCATGAGCCAGATCAAGAAAACACCAGCTTCATCACTGATTTGGGACTGTACTGCTACAAAGTAATGCCATTCGGGTTAAAGAACGCCCGGGATACGTACTAAAGGCTAGTAAATACTATGTTTAAACGTCAAATCGGAAAAACTATGGAAGTCTATGTGGATGACTTGTTGGTCAAATCTCGGGTAGCTGCTAACCATCTAGAAAATCTCATTGAAATGTTCGAAATACTCCGGGAGTATGGAATGAAGCTCAACCCACTAAAATGTCACTTCGGAGTGGCCTCTTGGAAATTCTTGGGGTTCATAGTAAGTGCTTGAGGCATCGAAGCAAATCCAGAACAAATAACGGTGCTACGAGAAGTCCAAGCCCCAAGAAATAAGATGGAACTTCAAAGCTTGAATGGAAAAGTCGCAGCACTAAGCCAATTTATTTCAAAAGCTATAGATAAGTGCATACCGTTCTTCGACGGGTTGAAAAAAGGAAAGAAAACTTCGAATGGAATGAAGCTTGTCAAACATCTTTCGAAGAACTACTACGACACATGGAAGCTCCCCCAATCTTATCAAAACCGGTGGACGAAGAAGACCTATTCGTTTATTTAGCAGTCTCCCCACATTCATTGAGCGCCGCTCTCGTGCGGGAAGAAGCAAGAATCCAACGGCCCGTATATTACATTAGCAAACAATTCACCAGATCTGAGAAGAATTACCCGAAACTAGAAGAGCTAGCGTATTGCCTCTTGATCGCGTCCCGGAAGTTACGCCCATACTTTCAGCCTCATCCAATTAAAGTGTTGACTGACCAGCCCCTGAAGCAAGTGTTATACCGACCAGAAACTTTCGGACGACTACTCAAGTGGAATATAGAGTTGAGTCAATATGACATCACATATCACCCAAGGAAAGCCATCAATGGGCAAGCGTTGGCCGAATTCATCGTGGAATTTACTATACGGGACGACGAGGGGGAAGTTCAGTCAGAAACGGACATGCAATGGAAGCTCTTCGTCGACGGCGCATCCAACAACTTCTGTTCGAGAGCAGGAGTAGTGCTTGAAACTCCCGAGGAACAAGCCATTAGCTACGCTTTGCACTTGTAATTCCATGCCACAAACAATGAAGCTAAATACGAAGCACTGATCGCTAGACTAAAAGTTGTGAAGGAGCTCAAAATAAAAGTTGTTCACATATACAGTGATTCACTACTGGTCCTCTGTCAAGTAAAAGGGGAATATCAGGCGCGTGGTGAGAATCTTGTCTCGTACATGTCTAAAGTACAGGAACTGCTAAGCGACGTCTAACACTACACCAACACTCACATCCCACGGGAGCAAAACACTAAGGCGGATTATTTCGCTAAACAAGAAAGTTCAAGAGAAGCTCATTCATTGGGACTAGTCCCAGTCGAAACTCTGGACAACCCAAGAATAGATGAAATGGACGTAGACTGGATTCTCGAAACCACCGTTGAACCAGATACATGGATGACACCGATAAAGGACTATCTACTCGCAGGTACCCTTCCAGCTGACAAGAATCAACGGAAGAAGCTCCTCCGAAAGGCGCCACGGTTCATAATACAGGATGGAATACTCTATCGGAGGGGATTCTCAGCCCCCTTCTTAGGTGTGTGATCGTTAGCGAAGCACGACGAATCCTAAAGGAGGTACATGAAGGCAAATGCGGAGACCTCACTGGGTGGCAGACCCTTGCGAAGAAAGTCCTTCGATATGGGTAATACTGGCCAAAAATAAATCGCGACGCCACAGATCATGCCAGAAGATGCGATCGCTGCCAAATATTCAACAAAATTAAGAGAACTCCTTCAACGAAGCTAACACAGATGGTCAACCCATGGCCGTTTGCGGTATGGGGGATCGATTCGATTGGCGTCCTGTCAACAGCAAAAGGAGGAGTCAAATATGCTATAGTTGCCGTAGATTATTTCACAAAATGAGCCAAAGCGGAACCGCTGGCCACCATAACCATAAAGAAAGTTATTAACTTTGTTGTAAAAACATCATTTGCAGGTTTGGTGTGCTGCAAAAAATCATCATTGACAATGGAACACAGTTCGAAAGCGCCGAGTTCAAAGACTTCTGTAAGCGCTTTCGAAATGAAAAGTGCTTTTCCGTAGTGGCTCATCCGTAAGAAAATGAGCAGGTGGAAACGATAAACAAGATCATCAAGTCCACTATCAAAAAGCGACTGGCAAAAGCCAAATGAAACTGGGTTGATGAACTTCCACTTGCACTATGGGCTTACAGAACTACCCACAAAGCGGCAACTGGCCACACTCCATTCGCCCTAGCATATGGTTCAGAAGCAATGTTTCATGTTGAATTAGAAGTCCCCTCGCACCAAAGTAGAATTTCAACCAAAAATAAAACGAGCAGCTCCTACTCGAATCGCTGGATATGGTTGATGAAAAAAGATAAGAAGCAGAGCTGAGAACCGCCGCCCACCAAAAAAGGGTCGCACGGTACCTCAACTGCAAAGTCCACAATCAAACTTTCAAAGTGGGAGATCTTGTGCTCAAGTGAGTTTATCCTGTTCTGGAGACCTTCGGACCAAACTGGGAGGGACCATATGTCATTAATCAAATGCTAAGAGACGAACTTTCAAGCTAGTAACCGTCGACGAAACTCAAGTTCCCAGGGCATGGAATAGCTAATCACTTCGCCGTTAATTTGTCTGAAATCTATCTTTTGTATTTTTTATTTTCCATCAAATAAGCCATCCCGAGATACCGGGGGCATTGTATATTGGCAAAAACTGCCTTGCTTTCCTTAATAAAGTTTGCTTCCTGAACCAACAAAATCGTGTTCACAATGATTACCCACCGGGTTGACGGAAGCAAATCGACTCAAACCGTTAGATCGACGGAGCCCGGTCTTGGCCTTCCAAAAACCGGCGTTGCTCCGGCAACATCGAGAAGGCTAAAATCAACACTCCTCGCATTACCCAAAGATAGGCAACACCGAGGAGTGCCAAAAGCCACACACCCCATAAGCCACGCATTAAAATAATAATTCCTCACGTTGCCCGAAGATAGGCAACACCGAGGAAAAACAAAAGCCGCGCACCCCATAAGCCACGCACTAAAATAATAACTCCTCATGTTGCCCAAAGATAGGAAACACCAAGGAAAAACAAAAGCCGTACACCCCATAAGCCGCGCACTAAAAGAATAACCCCTCATGTTGCCCGAAGGTAGGTAACACCGAGGAAAAACAAAAGTTGTGCACCCCATAAGCCGCGCACTAAAATAATAACCCCGCACGTTGCCCAAAGATAGGCAACACTAAGGAAAAAGAAAAGGTGCACACCCAATAAGCCACGCACGAAACTCCAAAACACAACCTCACGTAGCCCTAAGATAGGCAATGCCGAGGAGCACCAAAAACGGCGCATCTCATAACCAGCGCAAACTGCTCCTATAATCAGGAATAATGAGCACAATTCCAATAAAATTGGAATGCTACAAACCAACTGAAGACTCTTAACTACAGACATCTGAAGGTTGAAACTGCCCTCAATTAACCTATGCACTACGCACGCATATTGCATACTTGTTGAAATATCACAAAAAGCTTGGATTGTGTGCTAAAGTTGCTAAACTTCCAAAAAAGGAGAATTGAGTTGTAACTTAGCCAAATTTTCAATAAAGAATATGTAAACCCTAAGTTACCGATTATCTGAAAATTATTTGAAGTAAACATCCCGGTAAACTGGAGGGCATACACCTATACTTGGATGGAAACGCGTGAAAACAATAAATTCACAAGTTCTATCACTCCAAACAAAAAATTTCCAAAGAATTTTTAAACAAAGGAGTCAACAAAGAATTTCTAAAGTTTTATGAATTTCTAAACAAAAATTTTCTAAGTTCTAGTAATTTCTAAAGGTTTTATTAACTTCCAAAGTGCTATTAATCTCTAAATTCTGTAGCTTCGAACGAAGGGCTTTGGCTATAATCACAGAACTAGAAAAGTATGAAATAAAATAAGCACAAGTACACAGAACACATATGAACAGATAGATAAGAGTACAACCAAATATCAGTGTATTGCTTATAATTTTCTGTACATAAGGTCAAAATGTGAGGGTCGTACCCACACAACACCAGCCAACAAAAAGAAAATACAGACTCCACAGTAAAGATGCAAAGTGCAGACTCTGCACTTGAATAGAATGACCCAAAAATAAACAAAAACAAGTCAATCTTCATGCAAGCTGTTGACCAAAATAGAAGTAGCCTTCAGGAAAGCTGCTCAATGCTTCTTTCCTCCGCTTCCCTTTTCACCTTTTGTCGGCAGTTTCTGCCTCACCTCAGGAGTGCTATCACTACCGGTGATATCAACAAATACTTCGGTGGCAATGTCCTCCTCTTAATCCGTAGTCTTCTCATAAGAGCCTCCCTTCCCCCTTGTGTTTTCTTGATTTCCGAGAGCCCTATGAAGCCTTGATCGCCTCCACCTTTTCCTTCTTGATGGCGATCAGATCGAGCTGAGTCTTCTGGGATTGCTCCGACTGAGTTTTGGGCTCCTTGGCCTTTGCCGCTGTAATGTCGCCTTCCAAAGACATGGAAGGGTCATCCAGGCCATGAAGTGCAGCTATCTTTTCAGCCTCCAGCCTCGGCTACGAGCCACATCCAGACGTGGAAACCAGAATAAGAACAGAAACAACCACTGAAGATATGGAAATGGCGACAGGTCTGGGCACCGAAGATGCTGGCACATTAACGGGGAAGATAGATGGACCTATAAGATCAAAAATGAAAGCATTAAATTCTTCTTGCTCTTGCGGCATAAGTTGGAAACTCCCGAATTCGGAGGAGGCAAGAACATTACCTGCACCGGAGGAACGGTCAAGAATAACAACCTCAAATTCACCACCTTTGCCCTCTTTTGATGGCTTCACTACCTTAGGGAGAGGTTCAAGTCCCGAACTCACTGGCAGGTCGTGAGGCTGCTCTGATGTTCCGCCCGCACCAGAGATAAAAGGCTTGGTGAGCGCTTCGGCAGCGGTTGTCAAGGCAGCACCGGCGGCCTCTTGCTCTCTTTCAACTCAAAGAATTTCCCGCCCCTCGAGCAATGCTTTCTTCGACGTTTCATTCAGATAAGCATCCTCCAACTTTTTCTCAGTGTAGACATTGCCACTATCAGAAAAGTGGGACAAGATTTCTTCCCATACCAGAGCAAGGGTGCGCGGAAACTTCGGGCCCAGATAACTGAGAGATCCTTGATGCAACAAGGAGTTAACATAAAAGTTTAGGATGGTTGCATCAAGCTTCTCCATCTTTCTTTCAAAGGCATTTTGGAGCTCCAACTAATCCGCTCTCATAACAGCTTTCTCAACCTCAGCGGAAGACTTATCGGCACTAAGTTGGGCGACCTGAGCCTGTAATTTCGCAATGATTTCGGCCTGGTCGGAAATGGTTTTGTTCTGCCCTTCAACGATGAGGTCATGATCAGCGATAGTTTTCCATTGAGCCTCAATCGTTGCGCTGCAGGCGGTCACTTCTTTCTTTAATTTCTCCTCCTCTGTGTGAACCATTTTTATTTTGTCTCTGTAGACGATTTCTATTCAAGTATGGGCTTATTTCACCTCTTTCAACAAGTCAGAATTTCTCTTGCTGTCTTGCAGCGCTGCCGCTTTCTCTTCCTCCAACTGCTTAATCTTGGCATCACGATCGGCCAATGTCCTCTCAAAATCGTCCTACTCTGATTCGAATGAGAGGGTCTCTTGATAATTATTGCGATATGTATCCGTCAATTGTTTACAGAATTTCTCCCATCCTTCAGCCTGTTCTAAGTCACTTTGAATGGCTTGGATTGCGGTATGTACGAATCTTTGCGGACTGGTCGCAAATCGCGATCGAACTTAACCCTCTTTAAGAACCAACCAGGAAGCGCTACCTTAGGTTTAGGAGGGGCAAAGGAAAGGCATAGGCAGGTCTCCGTTGTGGGCGAGAGGCACCGGAGGCAGCAGTAACTATGGAAGATGATAAAATGTGAGTCGAAGGGGGAAGCGGGGAAGAAGTAATAGGAATTTCTTAGCCCACGGAAGAGTGTTTTGGAACGAGCTCTGAAGAATGAGGATGGTGTTCAAACTTCGACTTTTTTGACGGTTCATCCCTCTCCTCAAGAGATCTCCACTTCTCGTACCCGCTTTTATACGATCGGCTTCGGTCCCTTTCTTCATGACGGCGGGTTTCAGCTTTGAGTTCTTTCCTCCTCCTATATTCCTCCTTCGTTTCTCGGGATTGATAATGGCTGGAGGTGCACTTGGAATACCGTTGTGAGTCAGTAAACCCTTCAAAGTCGTCATAGAAACCTCATCCTCTCATCATATCTGGCATAAAACGTACATAAAAGGTTTCAGAAACATAAGATAAACACTATGAATATGGAGAAATGAATGAAAATGAGTGTAATCCTAGCGTGACATGTATTGTGTTTCAAAGGTGAGCCTAAAACATCATTACGAACTGGGACGGATGACCATCGTAGGTGGAATCGGACTAACTTTGGTTGTTGTGGGCGGAACCAGGCTAACTTCTAGCGCGATATCACCCGAGCTGGGAGGCACCGTAACAAATTTAAAATCATCTTTCATGAGCTCATCAAAGTCAACATAAACGTCGTTGAAATCCCCGAACTCCGCTTCGACATCTTTACTTGGAAAGTCTCGATGCCTTTAGGACTCTGGAGCTTTGCCTTTATCACTTATATCAGGAGAGGCGAGCTCGGAATAACAGGACTCATATCCGGAGTTCATCACAAGACTCCGAGTCCCCACCGTCGGATTCAGACAAGAAGTAATCACTGGCAGTGGACTCATCACTACTACTTTCAAACTCTCCCTCTTCCTTTTCCGAGTCCAACGCGGCCTTGCCTTCTCTTTGTTTGAAATCCTCTTCTACATCCTTCGGAATTGGACGCATTCTACCTAGGCCGCTTAATCCAGTCACAACAGCCTCTTCCCCCTAACGGTCTTCGTCGGTGGATCCTCCGAACGGTCTTTCTCTCTCTTGAGAGGCACCTTCTTCGGAATCATGGGAGAAGGAAATAAATCTCGTATGAACCTTTGATCGAGCAGGAGAGGGAATTTCAACTTGAACAACAGATCTACCCGGAGCTAGTTGTCCATATCGACACAAGTTTTCATCTGTCAGTAATACTTTAACGCTTCTCTCCTCGGCATCAATAGCCTTTAAAGTCTGACAAACTTCATTGAGTTTCGCGTCTCTGTTTGGCCTTGGAATAATTGCAAGAGACATATGGTTGGTTACGAACTCCATTGCAACGCATCAAAAGCTCGATGAATAAAAAGAAGCTTACCCCTGTCGTCCCCGATGATTGAACCCCTCGGGGGATCTGACAAAGAAATATTGCATCTTGAATTGCGATAAGTTGCTTTGCAAGCACTGGAAGATTTTTCTGTTTCTCTGGACTTCGATAATGATCAAGGAGGGACAATCATCTCTCCTCTTGAATGCCAAAAAGTACCACAACTCGTCAAAACTTGAAGCGCATTTGAACGCCCGCATAAAAAGAACATGTAGGCAAGTCAGGATGGCGTAGCCATTCGGATGAAGCTGAAATGGGGCAATACCCAAATTCGAGAGAGGCTCACGTAGAAAGTCGTTGAAGGGAGGCACGGATCCATTCAAACACATGTATCGGTGGCAAGTAGTGTACCCCAAGGGAGGCATATAAGTGAATTCATCCTTCTCTAGTAGACGAACATCCTCTTCGGGAATTCCGTGTTGTGCACAGATGTTATGAAGGCCCTTGGCGAAAACCATCGATGAAGCTTTCTCAGGTGGATTAAGCAAAACTCTAAAGTTGGGAGGCATACGATCCACGATTGGCCCAACCGAGACTAACTGGCCATACTAAGCTTGCGAAGTGGATGATGACTCGGCTTTTGAGAGAACCGGGCTTCCCCCACTTGACTTACGACGCATGGATGGCTGCTTCATTCTAAATAACAGAACTTGAATCTGAAAACGATCAAGTAAATCTATCCTAAACTAATAGCTTCCCCTAACACACTAGAGTTCCGAAGAAACATTAACTTGTAATCGAAATGTTGGATTTCAAGTGCGGACTGGGGCAAGTGCAGTGTGCTATCTATATGGGATAAACTCGGTGCTTGATACACTGCAAACGCCCTATCCCATGTAGATAGTTCGCTCACAGTGGAAGAAGAAAATAACTTCCCGTGTCACTTCATTTTATGCTTTTATTTCTACTTCATGTACACTTAACCGTTATCGATCCATGATCGATAACAGATCCGTTGTTCGAAGCGACACGGAAAACTCTTCTCACTACAAGGACACTGAGCGTGCAACAAGCAAGCAGGATAAGCCCAAATACTCTGGAAGAATCGGGATCGACTGGTCATATGTTGTGCAGTGACATCTACAAAACTGGGCATAAGTTGATTCTGGTCTAACGGACGAAGATAACAAAACGCGTCAAGCATTGGGCCAAAGCCAGAACGTCGTTCCGGAGGAGAAACAAGACCCGATTGGCTATCTGACCCATTAAACCGCAATCGACTCGAAATTCTCATGATCGACATTATAAATGGAAACTCAACAAGTCATTACACAAACACAGTAATTGACAAACCAAATGAGCGAACCCACCTCTGACTGAATTCAAAGACACAGGAAGAATCGAAGATCAAATTCAGTGAACTACAAAATGGATCAGAGGCGAGCTAATGGCAGGTTGGCAACAAACCAATGGTGGGTCAAGGCGAGCTAGGGTTTTGCTCCAAAATGAGATGAGGAATCATGGCGTTGTGACTGGAGATTAATGCCAAGAACTTAGACTAGATGGATTCAAGGAGCGATTAATCGAATCGAGCAAGCTCTTAGGGCTTCAGGTCGCAAGGCTTCAGATCGCACTAGAGTGATTTAGCTCGTATGGAAATGATAAGAAGGTTGGTTCGAGTGCATAAATAGGCAGAAAGAATAAGACAAAAAATTTCCTAAGGCATTGGGTCGCCTGCGATCCATCATGGTTCTATAGCGACCCAAATCTCCAAAGAAAAGTTTCAACGGTATGGATCGCTAGCGATCCGTACGTAATGGATCGCTAGCGACCCATAGTGTTGGGAGCACTTTTTCTCAAGCTCATCCTATGACATTTATCTATCGTTTCAAAGCATGTCAGGAAGCTACGGGAAGAAATTTGATCTGTTGTGGCAAGCAATAGCAGTCAAAACCAAAGCAAGATAACCAACAGCATGACCTGCTATGTATTCGTAAAACTCTAATGCAATCACTTGGAAATCGATGGATGGATATTAAGGCGATAGCTTCCAAAGCACGCCTTGTTTACAATAAAGACATACTCTGGGGGGCAAATGTTATCCGGGTTTTTAGCCCAGTAGGAGCCAACAGGAAACAGAACAATCTCGTGTTATCAGAATGGTTCAGAACTTAACCAGAAAAGTTAAGGCAAAGAATTAACGAGAGCCAAGCTATATTACTGAGACAACAATGACAAAAGACCATGGAAACATATCAAACTCCAAACTCCAAAAAAATCCCAAGTGCTTGGATCACTAACGACCCATATATCTCTTTGATTCAACAACAAGCTAACTGAGGATGAAATAAAAAAGAGGCCAAGTCACTAGCTCGTAAACAAGCCAAGTCCATGGGTCGCCAGCGACCCATAGACCGTGGGTCGCCAACGACCCATGGTTTTGCCTCGGTTTGAGAGCCAAACCCCCATGGGTCGTTGCCTACCTACCTGCGAGCAGTTGTTGAAGTGGTCTGGCCCAGAAGCTCTCCGATCCATATAAATACCATCCTACCTGCAACACAAACGGGATCTTCTCCGGACTGGTTGCTGAAGATCTGCTGGAAACATTCTTCAATGTTTGCCTCCCTCACAACAATCTCTAAAGGAATTCACTATGATTCTCCAGTGGATTCCAACTCAGGGATTTAATATACTTAGAGATAACCAAAGTCTTGTAATCAAACACATCTTGCAACAACAATCAGTCTATAATAAATATATAAAGTGGACGTAGGCTTCATTAATAGCCGAACCACTATAAAAAATATTTGTCTTCTTTCTTTTACTATTCTATTCTTATATCTGTGATCTATGATATTGCTCTGTCAGAACAGGGCTGGTGCTTTCAAACTTAAACTAGGGTGTTGATCCATTTTTTGGGTTAACACTACCCCTTTGGCTTAATCTTCACATTTAGATTTATGAATCTAATTAACTTTATTATTTTCAAAAATAATCTATTTTATAAATACTTATTTGAAAACAATCTCCTCGAACTAAATTCCCAGTTTCATTTGAGAAAATCCTTTTGATATAATAATATATTTCTTTTTTATCAAATCATACTTTTCTTCGGGATTTAAGTCAAAAGCTTTTCAAAACCGGTATTAATTACTCCGTATAATAATACAGTGGTGTATTTGATATATTTATTTGGAAATTCAAAAATACTCTACTATAAAAGCATATCAAAATATATGCAACCAGATCGAGAGGTTTCTCTCAATAACAAGGGAACTGGATCCCAGCCTTCACAAGATAAATAAACAAGCTATATCCCTCTATACAAAGAGTAGACTATACTAAGGGTTAAACCACCCTTTTGCCCACTTTTTAGTTACGGGTTACTCGAACCATCGGTAACATAATAAATCATTTTGTTCCCCGAAGTGACAAATCATTTCGCACTAATAATCACAATACTTTCAAACACAGTATTGTTTATTTCCTTAAAATCATTTTGAAATAAATTTCAAATTACCGGGATTTAAGTTCTCTAAATTCTCTTTATTTATAAAACACATTTTATAAATATCTTTATAAAATCAATTTTATGTAAAATCATGCTAAAAATATTGATTTCCAAATATTATATAAACACCTTTATATAAAATCACTTCAAAGTATTTACTTCCAAATATTTCTATTTCTTTTCAAAGGAACCATTTCATTTAAAAGATGAACATCTTTAAATTATAATAAACATCTTTTATTATAACAATTACTTAATCAAATACTTTCATCAAACACCTTATAGTCAAACTATGAAATTCTAATCACAAGGCGTTCGTATCTACCCAACCCATGCATATAGATTTCGATTGCTCATAAACTGGCGGAGCAACATTCAAACAATCAAATAAACAATAATAACAACACATTATTATCAAAAATTCAATAAACTGAATAATAACATATAAATCAGAATTAACTGGTATATGTAAATAAATGTCCAAATTTATATAATAGCAGAACGGGGATTTATTCTACTAAATAGATGTCATTAGTGAAGTATACTTAACTCGTTTACAATATTTCAATTTATACTATTCCTCGCCTAAGGATGAAGTCAGACAAGTTAGAGCAGTGGTTTCATCAAAGCCTTGCCTAGACACTTCATTCTTGAATCTCACAAATAGATAAGTCTACTTGTTGACTTTTAGCATTAAGAAAAGTTAATTACCTTTTTCAAAACTTATAGTTTTATTAAGAATATGTTTAAACTTGGAACCAATTTAAAACACTCTATTATAAGTTAGAAAATAACCCTAGAAAGATTAGAGAAAAATAAAAAAAATTAAATATCATTTTAAAACAAATTATAGTTTCTAACAGTAAAGATAGCATTTCTGCACCCGCTTCAAAATAATTCGCAATAGCTCAAAAGTGTTTCAGCAGCAAAGGCAGCGCTATAGAAGTGCTACCAAAAGTCCTGGGCTATCGTTTAAGGTGAATTTGCTACGACTTTCCGCCTAGATTTCGACGTCTTAACAACTGATTTATAATCCATTCTTTTTACAGTAATTATTATACTTTGGGTACTTGAAAACCATGAAGAAAAATCCCAAAGAATATATTGTAATTATTTTATAGAAATTTCCAAATACAAGGTATTTTATCGAAGTGCTCAAGGCTATGACATGGAGGAGGGGGTTTTGCTCCCTTTCTTCCATCTTTGACTTGTTAAGTGGTTATGTAATATTGTAATATGGATATAAAAAGAGTTTGAAGAAGAAAGGAGTTGGTTTGATATGATTTCTATAAAGTTAGAGAGAAGGAAGAAGAAGATGAAAACATTATTTAGAAGTGGATTTGTGTAGAAATGAAGTGAATGTGTGTGTATTTATAGAGTTAGAAAATGTGTGGAAAATATCTCAAAACCCCTTCCTTAACCATGAAGCAAAAGGAGTTCAACATGACAAAGCCATACTCTTACATAAACATGCCTTCCTTAAATCACTCCTTGATTTAAGACTTGATTTAAGGATCCTTTTGTTTTCTTAATTAAATCCTCTTAGTTAATTAATTTTATTAGGAACTAAGGTGATTTAATACTTGTTAATGTGTTACATGATAACATACTAGTGTACAAATATTGGAACAACTTTTATTTAACAAAAAGTTGATTTTTAACAATACGTTTTCCGGTCACATTTTCAGTATTTATCCAAAGTGTATATTTTTGTAAACACATTTCAAAAATAAGTTTTCTATCATTAGTTATTAACTAAAAAGTGTTTAACAAGGTTATAAAATCATATTTAATCACATTAAATATTAAACATAAATATTTAAATACGAAGTGTTTAAAATTCCGGATCGTTACATAACTGGTGCAAATCACTTAAAACCTCTACGCTCGAACTATAGGTTAAGAACCTATACGTGAATGGAAAAATCTTTAGAAAATGTCCCTTTTAGCACATGGAATTACTCCCATCACCTAAGATTTACAAAAAAACAATTATAACACGAACGACTCTAGACAAACGACTATAAGTCATCTGTTCGATCTTTTCTCATTACTAGGCATCCACTGAACCCTACCTAGATATAAATCCCAAGTCACACTTCATCGACCAACCCCACTCAACTTGAAAGCTCGTGCATCAAGTTCAAACGGTAGTACTCTTGATCGCTTCACCTCTGCTTTGCAACTAAGGTGACTCATACAAAGTTTATCTCTATCGAAGAGTACCTACTATGAAAGGTGTCATTTAGCCTATCTACCAAGTAACTAGCAATAGATAAAATATACCACTCAAGTGCCGAAAGGAACAAAAGTGAGTTCCCAAAAATAGAGCATACCACGCTACATAAGCTCCTTTCGATTTTCCAGAGCCGTAAGCCTGCTAGGACCCGATAATGCTTGAAAGGCATAAGTCATCATCACTTACACACCCTTCAAAAATGTAGGATAGTCCTTCTTCAAGTGATCAAGCCTATCACATTTGAATCACTTATGCTTTGCTTTAGCTGGATGACATTTCATAGTGAAATGCCTCCCATATGCCACATGAGTGACATACTAGGCCAGCTTTTCTCTTTCGCATAAGCTCGATCTTCCCCATATCATGGTCTTTATGTTTTGTTTGGAGCTTCGATTACTTTTCACTTTCACTACCTCAAAAGGTATCTCACAGGCATTCTCATGGAGGAGAACCATTCCAACAAGAATTTCAAAAGTGGACCCTAACAGGGATAAGGCTAAGCAATAAATCCCCAACTAATACTTAAGACCCAAGGCAAATATCTTTGCCCAACAACAATGGAGTACTAAATCACCTCAAACCTTAGAAACAAAAGGTTGAACTAGTCAACATTCCTTCACTAACAAGTTGTCCTACTCAAGATGGATGGGATGCTCAAGCTACACGCCCCTCTCGATCTTAGAAATGAACTGAGAACCAAGGCTACGCCTAAATAAATTCCAAATCACAGGTCTGCTCATCAACCGCACAAACGCTACATCCTACCCAGTCAAAGTCTCCCTTCTCAAAATTTCGAGAAACAATCTTACTTAAGATAACATTTCTTAGACTTATATCAACGGAAGCCTCATGCATGTGTCCAAGACTGTGCCTCAGCAGTAGTCTCAGGACTCAAACATGGCTTCCCTCTAAGGCTAAGGCAATTCAAGCACTTCTTCGAAGAGTTTAAAGTTGGCGGAGCTTGAAATACTGATGCCCCAAAGGCCACACCACTTCCGACGCCAACCGCATCAGTTGGAAATGATCACGGTTGGCGGAACATATTTTGTGGTAGCTAAATGATCTTGAAATAATCAGGCATCTCAAACTGCCTATTCGCAATCAACCATGCACTCTGTCTGCTCATACTGATAGCCTGATAAAGATACATTCACAACTAGCGATAGAAACCAATCAAGTCCAAAAGACAAGCGGTGTCTACAATAGAATATAGTAGAAAAATACAAGTACGCTCTCTATAAATTCTCCTACAACCAGATTGATTAACTCAAACTTGTCTTCATGGTCCGAGTGCTGAGCCTATGCTTTGATACCAACTATAACAACTTGCCCTTCGTATTACCTTGAAATTAGTACCAAATAATAATGTCTGACTTCTGAATACCACAAAAACAGATTATCAAGAAAGAAAATTTTAAAACAAACACTAAACCAAAACATTGATAGAATCTCACAATGGAATGACAATATATAATATACTGAAAATACATGAACAAAAAAGAATAACAATATATAAGAGACCACACTAGCGAAAGCAACTGATGAATATGTGTCAGTTAGAAAGTCAAAATGCATCAACTCCCAAAATTAACACATAGTTCTGAATAAATATCTGATACAACAGTCTCATATACAAATGACAGCTCTATCACATATGTAACGACCCTAATTTTTACTAACATTATTTAGAACATTTATTTAGATAAAATAAATGAAATAATGTAGATAGTTAAGAGATTGAGATTTGTTAATTTAGAAGAAGCCATGCCTAAATGAATGTATTAGCAAAAGAGAATAAAAATAAGTAAGTATGAGGAATATTGTAAGGGTAAAATAGGAATAGCCTTTGTTCTTACGACCTATACCCTTCTATTCTTCATTCCTTATTCATTTTAACATTCACAAACAAAACTAAAACCCTATTGAGCTCCGTCGGCCACCATTAAGAGGATTCAAGGAGAAGAAAAGCTAGGATTCACATAGAAAGCTCAAGCAAATCTATCTAAGGGTAAATCTCAACTTTCTTAATACAAAGCCAAGGTGAATAATTAACTTACATCTCACTTTTGATATTGATTTCGATTTCAAGTTAGATTCGAATTAATTTTGCAAGTTACGTACCATGTTGTGTTTGTTTAAATGGATATATATGCTTGTTGATGATTTGTATGGTTTAATATGGATTTTATGATATGTATGGATTAGAAAACCTATTAAATGACATCCATATGATTTGAGTTTTTGATATATGGTCAAGAACATTATTTTAGAAATGGGTTCCCAGTTTCATAATTTTCCAAGTGATTGTGAATTTATTACGGATTTTCTATGACAGAAAATAGTTAATATTGGGTTTAAATTATGTAAAGCAATTAAACTTTGTTTTTGGGTCTGAAATTTACATATATTAGAAAGCGTATTTAACCTGAATTACAGTGGTTTTTGGGGATTACTCCTAAGGGCATTAATATGGTTATTAAATTATTTAGTTGGAGGACTTAAATGTTTAAATGTTTTGTTGAAGGGAATGGCTTATTTGTTAAAATGATTTCAATTATTAAATATTGTATTCAGTAGCCTTTTTAGAAAAGATTTTGATAAAGAATTGGAAACCAAACATATTTTGACAAATTAGGCAAGTTAGGTGAAAAGGAATTACTTTGAATGGCATAAAACTAGTTTTGTTTCAAATTACAACTTCACCACTTCCATTGCTTTCTTTCGTCAACATGCCCAAAAGGCCTTTCGCATCCATTCAAAACCAATGCATACGGTATCAAGCAATTTATATGTAGTGTATTGGAGAAAGGTGGAAGAGACTATGTTGAAGGCATGCATTCGAAGGGGTTGAAGCCAATTTTATTAGCTTTCGAACTCATTAACTTGTCCTTGTTCTAAAAAGGAAGCTTTCGAAAGAGTTGCCGCTTGTCTTTGTTTTTAAAAGGAACTTTCAAAGGAGTTGCCACTTTTGAACCTATTCGATACCTAACTGCCGCACTCAATCATTTTGAGTTAGTTAAAGGTCGCATTTCTTTATAGCCTTATAACAATGTATTCAAAAGGGGAGCTTTCATCTTTTAAATTTTGAAGTCGTCTTCCAAATGCTTTCGAAAGGGTCCTTTCAGTCGCTTTTGTCAATGGTATCGTAGGTAATGGTTTTGAAAGGATGGTTTTGAAACTAACATCTTCCCCAATTATTTTAATTAAGATCAATTCTTTCGAAAGGGATACTTTCGCTTCTTTTTTCTTTGACCCTATAATTATGCAATATGTTAAACCAAATGGTTTCAAAAGGGATACTTTTAAATGGTTTCGAAGCTATGTTTCCACAAATTCTTACTTGAACCCAATGCTTTCGAAAGGTATGTTTTAAGTGTTTCAAAGGGAAAATCCCAATGCTTTCAAAAGGTATACTTTGAGTGTTTCAGAAGGATTCTAAGAGTTTAGAAAGATATGTTTAAATGGTTTCGAAAAGGATGTCTAAGGTGATAAGCAATAATTTCGAAAAGGTTACTTTCAGTGATTTTGAAAGGGATTGTTTAAGGTTATAACAATGGTTCCAAAGGTGTTGTTTTGGCTTTATAGCCTAAAGTTTTCTAAGTTAAAAAAAGGCTTTAACTTATTTTAAAGCGATAGGTAACCCTATGGATTTAGATTTTCATCAACATTGTTTTGCGTAAAGCATGTATCATGGCATAAGTATTTTGAGTAAGCAAAGGGTATAAATTTCCTTGTTTTAAAAAGATATGATTTCAAGGTTAAATCATTTGTAAAGATTGTTTTCAAGAAAATGAAATTTGAATAAGGTGGTCAACTCGGATATTTGCTAAAAGAATAACTCAAATATTAGAATACCAAATGGGACTGGTATGGGGTCGTGCCCTATACTTTATCAAATAGCCCCTAGCTAATATAAGCCCAAAATTCTAGTGTGTAGGGCTTTGTCACAGGTAAAACTAAAATGATGTTACACACAGAAGGGAATATATAGAGTAAAGATAGGTTATTGGTGAGCCCAGTATTGTGTCTAACAGAAGTTAGAATGTTTATTATGTCTAGTAGGCCTGAGTCAGCCAGTGGTTAGTAGTTAGCTAGATAAAACTATAGTGTTGACAGATAGTCCATTGATTACCTGATTTATATGCATATATGTTATTGCTATTATTGTATAATCAGTTTAATTGTAGATTTTTGATTTGCAAAAGATATGATTTTAAAAGGATATTAGTGAGGGGAAACCCGTTCCGCTAAGCGGCATGGTCTCACTTAATATTAGTAAACCGAGATGTAATAGAATTATTCACACCAGGCTTTATGTTTGACTCAAATTTTATGTTTTTGTTTGTACCAAAAATGGGCACAACACTCTTCGGGAGTTGTTTGAAGAGATAAAATGAAGATTATAAATGTAAAACAGAGGTTATCTAACAAAAACTCCAACAAACATGAATGTAAAATGCACAGACAAGCAATTTAGAGTGGTTCGGCGTATAGCCTACGTCCACTATGAAGTTTTGATGATTTTATTGATTCTCTTTCAATGGTTACAAGCGGTTACAGCAATGAACAGCGGATTACAGATTAGAATTTGAAATTGACAGCAAAAATAGGATGCAAATCTCAATCCGGCAGAGTCTGGACGCTTCAGAGAAAAAAGATCCTTTTTCCGTTGATTCTGGGGCTCTATTTGTAGGCGTAGGAGGCTTAGATTTCGCTCAAACTCCGGGAGACTTGGCCTGACACGTGAGGGGACCCATTCGACCACTTCCAGAGAGTTTCAAGTCAATCTGTGATCGATACGAAATCATTTCGTATCGATCAAGATTACTTCCAATTGAGCTCAAAATTGGTGGAGATGTTCCTTGGTATGTGTGCAACCTTCAGTTAAAATTTCATGGTATTTGGATCAGTGGATTGAGAGATATCATCGATACGAGGCGATGTTCTTCGCTAGGCTGTCTGGTTCGAATCCATTTCTCTGAGCTGAAGGCTTCGAATCGATGGTATCACGCGCTTCTGTGAAGACGTGGAACGCACACTTCGCATCGATCCGGTCTTTACTCCAAGTCGACCATGTCGACTCCATATATCTCGGCGCATTCGCATCGAGGGATGACGTAATGCACGCGCTTCGCCTCGATCCGGTATTTGCTCCGTGTTGACTGCTTCGACTCCATGTATCTCACCCCGTTTCCTTCGAGATATGACACGTTATCCAAGCTGGTTGACCTGATGGATTCGAGTAGGACTTCATCCATGGATACGAAGCAAACACTGGCTGATGGATACGAAGTAGACACTGGATGACGGATACGAAGCAGGCACTGACTGATGGATACGAAGTAGACATCAAGTGACCGTTACAAACCAGGTGACTTATTGATGGATACGAACAAGTCTTTCCGGCTGAAGGTTCTATCGATACGAAGCTTATGACTATGTGGACTTAATCGTTCTGATGGGCATGAGATCGATGGATGCGAAAACGAGGACCGCCGATGGATACGAAATCCATCGATACGAACTGCTGCTTATTGATGGATACGAAAAAGTGCTCTTCCCTTTGCCTTGCATCCATCACAACTTGAGCATATGAACTCAGATCGATCTGAAACTTGGAGCGTTGGTTTTCTTTATTTTCCCGATCATGTCCCATCGATTGGGGCTTGATCCGGACTTGGTCAAAATTCAACGATATCCATGACAAACGACATTCGGAACCCAACTCCTTGGTGTCCTGGCCTTGCCAAAAGGCGGGATAACATTTGCCCCCCAAAGTACGTCTTGTGAAAACATGACGTGCTTTGAAAGGCTGCAGGTCTCTTTGGAAGTCGTATTCTTTAGCCATTCTCTTGTATCGGTCCTCTCACGAATCGATGCTAAAAAGTTGGAAAGTCTTTCTTCGTGTCGATGTGGGTTGACTTGATGGATACGAAAACGGTCATTCGTATCGATAGTCATGAATCATGGTGAATTCTGATTCGAATGGGCGATATCTGGTGGATACGAAATGGATGTTCGTATCGATAGGTTCGCTCTGTTTTGAATCGATGGCTCATAATTTGGATGTTTCGAAACGATGGTGTCTGGTGAACATTCCGCCTCGATGAATGCACAGCTTGATGGGTTCGAAGAGAGCGTTTGCACTGATCCATCGTACTCAAGTGGCCTCCCTGTGCGCTTCGAACCGATAAAGTCTGGTGAGTTCGAAACGAGCCTTCGTTCCGATGCGCCGTCTGACTGGTTGCGACCGGTCAGGTTGACTGGGAGTCGAATCGACTCGGTTCACCTCCAGGCTTCATATAAATACTTGGGACTTCGTCACTTCTCACTTTTTTACCTTCTATATTTTTTTTTACTGCTATTCTCTGTTCCTCTTTTATCTCCGTATCGATAGACCGAGAGGAAGTATTGTTCACTTTCGAATCGACCCAAACCTTCGATCCTTCGAGATTTAACTTCTAAAATCAGGTGATTAGCAGATAAGATTATGGTAATAATGATAAAACTCAAGACTCCAATCATCCTCCTTGCTTCTATGGCCGAATTCGATAAATTCGAGATCTGGACGAGAGAAAACGAGATCTAGGATGGAGCGTGGCCATGGAGTTAAAACCCTTTGGGGAAGAAGGAGACAAGGAGGAAAACATTTCAAATCCACTTCGTATCGTCCCGGACTGGGAGTATTCGTATTGATCAAACTGTATATGCTCGCATCGATAGGGAGACGAGGGCGGCGGTCGATATGAAGCCACTGCCTTCAGATCGATGCGAAATCGGTGTTCTTGATCGACACGATATGTATCGAGTCGAACTTGATCGACACGAAGCATTCCCACTTCAGCCTGATCGATACGAAGCATTCCCACTTCAGCCTGATCGATACGAAGCATTCCCACTTCAGCCTGATCGATACGAAGCACTCCTTCGTCAGGGCGATCGATGCGAAAGTATCGATTCGAACGTTGCCATGTTGAAATACGTGATCCCCCTGTCTCGATAAGGGAGTGAGGTGCGGTGATCGATTCGAAATTAAATCTTTGACAAACATATGGAGTTTCTGAAAACCCGACCACTTGACTCCGACGAGCTTCTGCCTTGCATAATTGAACTCGATCATAGCATTGCATACTTGACTGCCTCTTGAAGCTCGTTGATGGAACTGCTATTTAACAAAAACAAGAGTATAAGCAAACTTTAACTTGAATCGATCACCGTCATCTGGATGGCGCGGTCGTGACGGTCAGCGATGACGGTCATGCCTGTCTGACTTGCAGAATTTCGTCGCTTGCATGTTTTCTTTAACTCTGCAGAATTTGCTCAAGTTACGCACAACATTTGCACTACACAACACATTCATGCACTTTATACTGGGGAATGCACGGGCTTTTTATCATCTAATGATGGTTTCTCGTGGGTTAGCTAGTGATGGAACCGTCAAGTTCGTAGCAGCAAGAAACTCAGAACCCTATCCCTCCCAGACTTGAGATTCCGGTCATCGAGACCGAAGCTATTGGTCCAGCTCCGGATGAGTTGCCCGATGCGTCCTTCATTAATAGTTCACCTGATTCTGTCCCGTCCAATATCTCCGAAGACATGCTAGGGAGAATATGCTTAAGGCATGGCTTATCTTTGGATGAGGTACTGTTTCCTGGACCGGATGACAGGCCACATAATCCCCCGGAGGGGTATACTGCTTTTAATCGACATGCGTGCGCAGCCGGCACACTTCCTCCGTTCAATGATTACATAAGAGAAGTGTTGGCTTATCTGGACATCGCTCCGTCTCAATTGCATCCAAACGGATATGCCTCACTCAACAGCTTGTTCATTGTATTCATGGAGTACCTCCATCGTCCTCCCCGTATGACCGACATAAGATACTTGTTTAATTTCAAGAGTCGGACTGACAGCCCATCTTATACGTTCTTGGAGTCTGTAAGGAACTGCCAAGTTGTCGCGAGGTCGTGGACTAGGCTAAGCTACTTTAAGTCGGAGTGGTTCTATGTCCGATGTCCTCTGGGGTTTGCCAGAAGATGGCTGTTCAGACGTGAGCATTGTCTTTTTTCCCAAGTAATTGACAGGGCAATTTTCGGAGTGAAATTAAATTTACGTCTTCTTCTCTTTTTCTTTCAGCTATCATCCAGCGGCCTGAGGGTGGCTACTATAAAGAGATAGTTCGGGTTCTCCAAGAGGTTCCTAGCGAAGAAAGGAATATTGAACTGTTACTGACAGATCGGAATCTCAGAGTTCTTGGGCTGATCGGCCGGAGGCAGAGCATAAGACTCGATGGTGCATTAAAGACCGTCTCCAGGAAAAAGGTCAAGCGGATGAAACCCAGGGTCGTAATAATTGAGGAACCCAATTTCGAGAAAACTCATACCGACGAGGATCCGTTGGTCGGACCTGCTAATGCAACGGAGTCCGACGCAAAGAGGAAAGGCAAAGCAGTGGCCTCAAAACAGCCTAAGTCCGGGAGGCGGAAGTCTGTGGTTTTGCACCGTCCTTCGCCAGGAGTTAAGATTACGGAAGCATCCTCCCCGCAAGCTGGAGATCAATTCGAAGGGCCTGCTGATCCTCCAATCCCGGACATCGAGCCGGAGCAAGACGACGTTGGATCGGGTGGACCGCGACATATCGTCGATGTTAGCGAGTCTGATCCTGCCAGTGCGATTGACACTTCTGGTTGGTCCGGGGGGTTACACATTCACACACTCTTCACGGCACAACATACTTTCCTAACCGTAAACAACACATCGCAAACGGTTACTGATTCTTCGTGGTTTTCTTTTCAGGTACGATGTTTGGGCAAGGTTCTGTGCTTGGTAGTTTGCGCAATAAGCGCCGTTATCGTGAGCCACGCAGGAGAGAGGGCGAGAGGGATTACGACTCAGGACACTCTGGTCAGGAGAAGTCTGACAGAGATAGGGGATACGTTCGCCGATCCCGATCTCGCTCTCCTCCCCCCAGGACCTCTGCACCTCCTACGGCCGCGGTTACTTGTCCTCCCGAGACTTCATGGCCTAGGCCGCCTTCTCAAGCTTTGAGGTCCGATCCTCCGCGCAGGACTGAAATAGCCACCTCTTCGGCTACTGTACCAGTCCCGACCGAGGCGTCTAGTGAAGGAGCGCTTAAACTGGCACAGATGAGGAAGGAATTTCCCGACATCTGTTTTGATGGTTATGTCTTCCCTCCGCACTTGAAGAGAATTCCGCCAACCGCGGAAACCACTATCCATGATTATGTTGCGGACATCTTTTTCCAGTACAGGGAATGGGGACGGGCCGCGAGGAAGGCGTCTAAAGTGGCATTCGATCGGGGCGTCACCATTGAGAAGCTCGAGAAGGAGCTGGGTCACAACGACCAAATCATAAAAGCGCTCAACTCGGAGGCTGAGTCTTCCCATAAATCCGAGATGGAGGCTCTAAAGAAGGTTGATGAAGTGAACGCGGTCATGACCAGGATGAAGCAAGAGCATTATACCGCCATCGAGGACATGGGTCACAGGAACACTTCTATTACCGCCGAGAGGGATGCCACTCTCAAGGAGCTTAATGAGCTGAAATCAAAGTTTTCAGAGATGGCGAAGGAAAAAGACGCAGCTAACGTCTCTGCGCAGGAGGCCTGTGACCAGGCGGTAACGCTTCGAAAGGAGAAGGAAGCTGCTATACAACAAGCCCATGAAGCTGAGGCTGGGGTTGACGAGAAGGTACGGCAGGCGGAGGCCAGGATTGAGGCCGAGGTGGAAGAGCTACTCGTCACTTATAACGCCAATGTGCTAAGGCATCGAGATCTGACATGGCTTGACGATTACCCCACGCATCTCTATAACGCCTGGAACCAACTGGTTGATGAGGAGAAGTCTGGGCACCCTGATGAAGCCCTTGATGAGTTCGAGCTGGAGAACCGCATCCTTAATGATGACGAAAAGAAGGTTCTCCATGACTCCATGATTTCCCACGACAAGGTGAGGCTTGGTGCCCAGATCCAGGAAGTCGGAGAGAGCTCTGGTGCAGAACACCATGTTACGAGTTCTGAGATAGTCGTGTCATCTCAGTCTGAGCCAACTCCAATGATCTACCCCCAGCCTATCCCGGCGTATGACCCAGATCAACCGCATTTATCTCCTATTAAGGAACATCCTTCTGAAGTAGTTCAGACGACCTCGAGCCAAACCGAGGAAGGTACTTTGAACTAACTTCTAGTATATTTGGATTGAAGAATCTGTGTTGAAATGTTGCTAATGACATGTCTTTTCCTTTGATCAGTGACAGGAGTCGCACCAGCCGCGCCTCTTACCACCCAAGAATCAGGTCAAGCGCTAGGAGCCATCATCTCTGAGGCGACCTCCGTCGCGGCAATGGCACCAGTTGGAGTGACGCAGGGGAGCTCACTTTCTTTCGACGAGCAGATGATAAACGAGCTCCTTGGCCGTCAAAGTGATCCTTTTGCGGACTTGCCATTCGGCTTGGGTAGATTCACGGCTACTTCTGACACCTCGTCTCAGACTACTACGGCCCCTAGCGAGGCCAGGGCACGGCGGGAAGCGGCGATGTTGGCCGAGATTAATGCCGAGATGGCGGCCGCGGCGCACGGCGGTGAAGTAGATGGCGGAGCAGCAGCACAGTGCCCTACTCCTCTTATGACTGTGTCTCCTGGGGCACACTTACTGATACTAATGTGCCAGTCCCTCCTCCGGCTGCGGAGTCTGTTCCTCCCACTCCTCCCGCGGGAAGCATCCCTATAGAGTCCAGCTCAGACGAGGACGTTGACATTATGCCTTCACCCGAAGGGAGCTTGCCTAAGGAGAAAGGCTCCAAGCGAAAGGGTACTGGTGGCTCCAGTAGCTCCTCGAGGAAGAAGAAGCTGAGGAAGCAGAAGGATTAGACATTCTTTTCATAGGCAGTTAGGGACTTTTGTTATTTTCTCTGTCTTCCCCTTTTGTAGGCCGTGTTTAGATGCGGGTTCGGCCCCCGCTAGTAGGAACATTTTGGAAAAAAAACTCATGTACGAACCGTTGTTTTTGAGTTAGTTGGAATAAAATTTTGTTTTCTAGCTTCAGCTCATGTTCCTTTCTATGCTTGAATATCGCAGTGTTCGGACTTTGGTCCAGTGTACTTGCATTATCTGGTTTTCAAGAATAGCTCATTTTACTTGTTAAGTATGGAAATCTCGGACTTGAGTCGTGATAGGGGATCGCATCGGAGCTGAGCATCGCATAGTTCCGGGTAATGACTAACATTTGCCTCTGCCCCCAGTTCCGGGGTTAAGTTGTGATGATCAGCTTGTGATTGCAGCAAGCGAGGACCGAGTGGCCGAACTACACTTGTTTTCTTATGCATCGTTCCATCCACACTCCGGGGATATACGTCATCTCGTAAGCGGTTGTTCGCACTTTGGGAACATGGAGTTGACCGTTTATACTTTGCATCGCACTCTGGGTATGCGGAGTTGAATGTTTATACTCCACTTCGCACTCTGGGAATATGGAGTTAAATGTTTATACTCCGCTTCGCACTCTGGGAATACGGAGTTGGTCGTTTATACTCCACTTCGCACTCTGGGAATATGGAGTTAAATGTTTATACTCCGCTTCGCACTCTGGGAATACGGAGTCGAATGTTTATACTCCACTTCGCACTCTGGGAATACGGAGTTGAATGCTTATACTCCGCTTCGCACTCTGGGAATGCGGAGTTGAATGTTTATACTCCGCTTCGCACTCTGGGAATATGGAGTTAAATGTTTATACTCCGCTTCGCACTCTGGGAATACGGAGTTGGTCGTTTATACTCCACTTCGCACTCTGGAATATGGAGTTAAATGTTTATACTCCGCTTCGCACTCTGGGAATACGGAGTCGAATGTTTATACTCCACTTCGCACTCTGGGAATACGGAGTTGAATGCTTATACTCCGCTTCGCACTCTGGGAATGCGGAGTTGAATGTTTATACTCCGCTTCGCACTCTGGGAATGCGGAGTTAAATGTTTATACTCCGTCTCGCGCTCTGGGAGGACGGAGTCGAATGTCTATACTCCGCTTCGCACTCTGGGAATGCGGAGTTAATTGATTATACTCCGTCTCGCGCTCTGGGATGACGGAGTCGAATGTTTATACTCCACTTTGCACTCTGGGAATACGGAGTTGAATGCTTATACTCCGCTTCGCACTCTGGGAATGCGGAGTTGAATGTTTATACTCCGCTTCGCACTCTGGGAATGCGGAGTTAATTGATTATACTCCGTCTCGCGCTCTGGGAGGACGGAGTCGAATGTCTATACTCCGCTTCGCACTCTGGGAATGCGGAGTTAATTGATTATACTCCGTCTCGCGCTCTGGGAGGATGGAGTCGAATGTTTATACTCCACTTCGCACTCTGGGAATATGGAGTTAAATGTTTGATTGTCGTGTGTCAACCCTATTAATATTGGTGTCATGGCTTGTCCCCGAGCTCGGGTTTCACCTAGTGAGTGGCCGGTCGTATCATAGCCACTCTCCATTTGAACGAGTCCCATTGCATGATGGGATTTAGCTCTTCGTGCATCGTGATGTTGTATATCGTACTTAATGAATCACAGCTCTGGCTCAAAGAAGTGGCATTTTATTGCTGAAATAAGAAAATGCGGCAAAGTCAGTTGCCTTATTACAAAAATTCAAATTTCGAAATGCAGAAACAAATTGCTAAATAGAATGAAATGAATAAAGCCTGTCATATGTAGTAGCGGCGGAGACTTCCGCTGTTCCAAGCCCTTGGTAAATCGAGACCGTCAACAGTCGATAGCTTGAATGTACCATCTCCGAGCTTTCGTGTAATTACATACGGTCCTCCCCAGTTCGGTTTCATGTGTGAAGGAACTGGGTAGATTCTCTTGAGCACGAGGTCGCCGAGTTCAAAGGTTCGAGGTCGAACTCTGGTGTTGTACAGTCGGGCGACCCGGCTTCGATGTGCGGCTGCTCTCAAATCAGCCTCTTCCCGTTTTTCATCCAATAGATCCAAAGACTCGGCTAGGAGTATAGCGTTTGTTTTCGGATCATAATAAGTCACACGATGAGAGAACACTTCTGTCTCGACCGGAATAACGGCTTCTGAGCCGTAAGATAGGGAAAACGGAGTGTGTCCGGTCGCGGTTTTGTGGGTCGTTCGATAGGCCCATAACGCCATAGGAAGTTCATCGACCCACTTGCCCCCAGCCTTCTCCAATCGTTTCTTCAGGATCGATTTTATAACTTTGTTGACAGCTTCAACCTGTCCATTTGCTTGGGGGTGTGCGACAGCTGAGAACTTTTTGTGGATATGAAACCGTTGACAGAAATTCTTGAATTCCGCACTCTCGAATTGGGCTCCGTTATCAGTGATGATAGTATGCGGGAGTCCAAATCGACAGATGATGTTGCGAACCATGAAATTTATCACTTTCTTTGTCGTAATGGTTGCAAGGGCTTCGGCCTCAGCCCACTTTGTGAAGTAGTCAACGGCGACGATGGCGTATTTCGCACCGCCTTTTGCTAAAGGTAAAGCGCTGATGATGTCAATGCCCCACATTGCGAATGGCCAGGGACTGACCATTTGGGTTATTTCAGTTGGCGGAGCTCTCGGAATTCGGGCATGTATCTGGCATTTATCGCATTTCCGGGCATAGTTTGCCGCATCTCTGTTCACTGTCGGCCAGTAGTACCCATATCGGAGTATCTTCTTAGCGAGAGCTTGTCCTCCGGTATGATCGCCACACTCTCCTTCGTGCACGTCATGCAGCACTCGTTTGATTTCCTCGTGGGCGATACACCTGAGGAGTGGAACGGAATAACCTCTCCTGTACATGACTCCGTTCTGGATGACGAACCGCGAAGCTTTTCGCTGAATTTGTCTCTTCTCATTTCTAGGTTCAGGCAGCGTCCCATCCTCAATGTAGTTCCGATATGGAGTCATCCAGGATTCTCCACCGGGAGCGGTTTCAAACACAGAGTTCATTTCTATTCGGTCGATGCTCGGGGAGGCCAAAGTTTCAACAGGGACAAGTCCCATTTGTTGCGCTTCACCTGTGCTGGCTAACTTTTCCAGTGAATCAGCTTTCTGATTATGCTCCCGAGGCACATAATAGATGGCGTAATAATCAAACTGGTCTAGTATTTCCTGAACTCGTGCCAAGTAAGCGGCCAATCTTCGGTCTCTTGCCTGGTATTCTCCTCGTACTTGACATACCACTAACTGTGAATCGCAATAAATTTCTACAGCGATAATTTTCAAATCTCTGGCAAGCTTTAGGCCGGTTAGGAGGGCTTCATATTCGGCTTCATTATTAGTTGCACGAAAGTCGAACTTAAGAGCATAACATATGGATCGGCCCTCGGGAGTCTCAAGTACAACCCCAGCGCCCGAACACCGGTCATTTGACGCACCATCAGTATACAGCTTCCAGACGTATTCGAGGGATTTACTGGTCTCGGGTAAGTCTTCTGGAACGGTGAATTCAGCTATGAAATCAGCCAGGACTTGTCCTTGAATGGCCCTCCGCGGAGCGTATGCGATATCAAATTGGCTTAGCTCAATGTTCCACTTGAGTAACCTACCGGACGTCTCAGGCCGCGTAAGGACCTGTCGTAACGGCTGGTCGGTGTACACAGTAAGCGGATGAGCTTGGAAGTAAGGACGGAGCTTCCTTGAGGCAATGACCAGGCAGTAGGCCAGTTTCACCAGTCTCGGATAATTTCTTTCAGCTCCTGTTAGTCGCTTACTGACATAGTAGACCGGGTTTTGCACTTTGTCTTCTTCCCGGACTAGAGCAGCACTGATCGCATGTTCTGATACTGCCAGGTAGAGATATAGTTGCTCGTGGTCAACCGGTTTTGATAGGATCGGAGGTGTGGAGAGATGTTGAACTAATGATCGGAACGCGCCCTCACACTCCGTGGTCCATTCAAAGTTTCGTTTGCCCTTCCGGATCAGGTCGAAGAAAGGAATGCATTTATCGGTGGATTTTGAAATGAACCTGCTCAATGCTGCGACCTTCCCGTTAAGACTCTGGACTTGCTTTATAGTTCTAGGGGTTTGCAAATTTCTAATAGCCCAGATTTTCTCAGGATTCGCCTCTATTCCTCGAGCGTTGACGATGAACCTAAGGAATTTCCCGGATGCAACGCCAAAGTGACATTTGAGTGGGTTGAGCTTCATTCCGTACTCCCGGAGGATGCTGAACATTGAATTCAAATCTCTGACGTGATCGGTGGAAAATCGGGACTTCACCAGCATGTCATCCACGTAAACCTCCATGGTCTTCCCGATCTGATCAGCGAACATTCGGTTGACTAAGCGTTGGTATGTTGCTCCAGCGTTCTTTAGACCAAACGGCATGACTTTGTAACAATAGAGTCCCAGATCGGTCACGAAGCTGGTATGTTCCTGATCAGGTAAATGCATGGGTATCTGGTTGTAGCCGGAATAAGCGTCCATAAAGGATAGTAGTTCATGTCCGGTCGTTGAATCAACGAGCTGATCGATTCGCGGGAGTGGGAAGCTATCTTTTGGACAGGCCTTGTTTAGGTCAGAGTAATCAACACAGGTTCTCCACTTCCCATTTGGTTTCCGAACTAGTACAGGGTTGGACACCCATTCTGGATACAAGGCATCTCGAATGAACCCATTCGATTGTAGTTTACCAACTTCCTCCTTAAGGGCGGCAGATCTCTCTGGATCCATACCGCGCCTTTTCTGCTTTACTGGGACATGTCGCGGATCTATATTCAGGGAGTGACTTGCAATGCTCTGCGAGATCCCGCACATGTCAGAGTGTGTCCAGGCGAAGACGTCGAGATTCGCCCGAAGAAATTCGACCAACTCCTGCTGTGTCTGCTTGTTTAGTTGGGACCCAACTTTCAGCATCTTTGAATCATCATCCTCACTGATTGGGACGTCCACAGTCAGTTCGGCTGGAGAAGCTTGACTCTCCGTTGATTCATCTTTATCCTCGTTGTCCCTGGGGTCCAGGTCTTTCAGGAATTGGTCGTGGTGCCCGGGCCGAGGCCCAGGCATCAATTGTCAATTATCGATAGAACGGACGCAGAGAGATTCCTCTACGCCCTTTTCCTTCTCTTTACGTTGCGCCCCGCGCAGCTCAGCAACATAACAGGCCCTTCCTGAGGCCTGATCTCCTTGAACAACTCCAATCCCATGATCAGTGGGAAATTTCAAAGTCAGACACCATGGGGCGATCGCCGCCCTGAACTCAGCTAAGGCTGGTCGACCCAGAAACGCATTATATGGCGAATCGATTTCTAGCACAACAAATTGTAACATTCGGACCCTCCGGCGTTCTCCAACACCTAACTCGACTGGGAGTTCAGTTATTCCGATGGGTATCGTGGCACTTCCGTTGAAACCATGGATTCTGGATAAACAGGGTTTCAAATCCTTTGTCTCCATCTTCATTAGATCGTAAGCCCGTTTAAGCAAGATGTTCACAGAGCTCCCACTGTCAACCAGGATCCTCTTCATCCAAGCAGGACCTACCTGGGCAGATATGACTAGTGGGTCGATTGTAGGGGCTTCGACTTTATCGGCGTCTCGGCTCCTGAACACGATATCATCGGACATTACCTTTTGTTGCTTTGCCGGGGTTCCATCCTCGCAATTACTATAACACTCGAAGTCCGCATGCCTGATAGAACTGGCATACGACTCCATTTCCCCCCAGCTTCTGTCTGCCGGATGGGGACCACCACTTATTGTGTTGATTACTAATCTCCCGCCCGCACGGGCGGGTTCCTCCTCTCTTTCCTGATTTTGTGAACGATTTTGATTCGAGGGGCCCGCCCCGCCAGACTGCGGCGCCCGTACAAACTGATCTAGCTTCCTCTCTCTAATCAGCTTCTCGATGAGGTCCTGTAAGTGCCGACACTCATTGGTATTGTGTCCATAGCTTTCATGGAACCTACAGAATTTCCCTGTCTGAATCTGTCTCTCCGACGAGGGCTTCGGAGCAGGCTTCTTATACTGTACAGTGTTACAAGTCTGTAAGTATACGTTTTCCAATGACGTGTTTAGCGGTGTATAACTGTCAAACATCTGAGCTCTACGTCGTGGACCTCGGTTCTCGTCTCTCTTCTTATTCTGGCCATTGTTTCCTCTCTACTGGGTTTGCTTGTTTTGTATATTCAGTTGAACTTTCCCGGAACTCTCGCCGGACTGTTTAACTGCCACATTGCTCTGTATTCCCTCAATGCTGGGCCTCGCATCGTCCTGCTTCCTAGACTGTTTTGCGTCCTCCTGTCGCAGGAATTGAGCGGCCCTGGAGTAAAAACGGTCCAACGATGCGGGCGGTTTTCCAGCTAGACAGTTTCCGAATTCAGAATCAGGATCAATCCCCTTGGTTAGAGCCATCAAGATTGAATTATCGTTGGGATTGGTGATCTCGACGCATGCTGCGTGGAACCTCTCTAGGTAACGCCTGAGCGTTTCTCCAGGAGCTTGAGTGACGCTGGACAAGGTGTTGACGTCTTTTGGTCTAGCAACATGCATCCGGAATTGCTCCACAAACCTCTTGGCCAATTGATCGAACGAAGAAATTGATCTAGGTGGTAGGCGGGTAAACCACATTGTCGCGATTCCCCCCAGAGAGATGGGGAAACTCCGACACTTCACTGCATCGTCGGCCCTTGCAGCGCTCATCGACCATTCATATTTCAGAATATGCTGGTTGGGGTCACTATTCCCTTCGTACATCGGGAGAGTCGGCATTCTGAATCGCCTAGGGGGTTCGGCATGTAACACTTCGTCTGTGAAAGGGGTATGACTACGGGAAATCCCCCAGTCATCATTGGTGAGCCCCTGACTCTCGCGGATCATCTGACGTATCATGGTTGATATATCTGAAACAGGTAGATTCTGAGCGTGATGAGCTAAAGCGTGGTCGGGTTCCACGGTGCGAGTTGGGATCGGGCGCTGTCGACGATCCGTATCTCGCCTCCTTGGCTCAACGTCTTCTGGGACATAAGGTTCAGGAGTATGTCCTCGCTGTTGGTTGATCGGCTCTGATTGATTTCGGGTATCGACCCTTGTCTCTGCTGCGGCGGTTGTGGCGCGGTTATCCGTGGTGTACTGTGGGGCAGTACCTCCTCGTGTTGAGGGACCCGTTTGGAAACTGGTCGACGGTCCTACCCTCAGTTGCCCAACAGTTAAGGCGGGCTGATATTCAGCAGCTTGAGCGCGACTCCCCTCTAGTCGAGGACGGGTAGTTCGGTGGTGATAATCAGATGAAGCTGAGCTTTCGGTAGACGCTCTGGAGACATCATCTCTCCTGGACCTTCTGTGCCCCCGGCGATTTAGCTGGTTGGTCAGCTCGATATTGGCGCGCAACTGTTCCGCCAATTGCTGACGGCTTTGGGTCAGCTCCTGGAGCAATACTTGAAACTCCTGTCGGGTGACTAGCCCCGTTGAGTCTGAGTGAGTGGTATTGTCTTGATTGGAAGAAGGCGGCTGTGTGGGATTCTGCCTATCTCTGCCTTCCTGCTCTGCAGCGGTAGCGCCAGTTCTTGTGCTGACCATTCTCGGTGGCGGAGTCCTTTCCTAGATTTTGGGTAAATCTGAATAGAATGGAAGGATTCCGGACTGGATATCTGGATCTTCCTCTTGGATTTGTGCAATCCGGTATCGACGGCAGATCCAATGAGCAGGAGAAAAAGCTGGTTTTCTCAGTGAAAGCACCAAAGTGTTTGTACCAAAAATGGGCACAACACTCTTCGGGAGTTGTTTGAAGAGATAAAATGAAGATTATAAATGTAAAACAGAGGTTATCTAACAAAAACTCCAACAAACAGGAATGTAAAATGCACAGACAAGCAATTTAGAGTGGTTCGGCGTATAGCCTACGTCCACTATGAAGTTTTGATGATTTTATTGATTCTCTTTCAATGGTTACAAGCGGTTACAGCAATGAACAGCGGATTACAGATTAGAATTCGAAATTGACAGCAAAAATAGGATGCAAATCTCAATCCGGCAGAGTCTGGACGCTTCAGAGAAAAAAGATCCTTTTTCCGTTGATTCTGGGGCTCTATTTGTAGGCGTAGGAGGCTTAGATTTCGCTCAAACTCCGGGAGACTTGGCCTGACACGTGAGGGGACCCATTCGACCACTTCCAGAGAGTTTCAAGTCAATCTGTGATCGATACGAAATCATTTCGTATCGATCAAGATTACTTCCAATTGAGCTCAAAATTGGTGGAGATGTTCCTTGGTATGTGTGCAACCTTCAGTTAAAATTTCATGGTATTTGGATCAGTGGATTGAGAGATATCATCGATACGAGGTGATGTTCTTCGCTAGGCTGTCTGGTTCGAATCCATTTCTCTGAGCTGAAGGCTTCGAATCGATGGTATTACGCGCTTCTGTGAAGACGTGGAACGCACACTTCGCCTCGATCCGGTCTTTACTCCGAGTCGACCGTGTCGACTCCATATATCTCGGCGCATTCGCATCGAGGGATGACGTAATGCGCGCACTTCGCCTCGATCCGGTATTTGCTCCGTGTTGACTGCTTCGACTCCATGTATCTCGCCCCGTTTCCTTCGAGATATGACACGTTATCCAAGCTGGTTGACCTGATGGATTCGAGTAGGACTTCATCCATGGATACGAAGCAAACACTGGCTGATGGATACGAAGTAGACACTGGATGACGGATACGAAGCAGGCACTGACTGATGGATACGAAGTAGACATCAAGTGACCGTTACAAACCAGGTGACTTATTGATGGATACGAACAAGTCTTTCCGGCTGAAGGTTCTATCGATACGAAGCTTATGACTATGTGGACTTAATCGTTCTGATGGGCATGAGATTGATGGATGCGAAAACGAGGACCGCCGATGGATACGAAATCCATCGATACGAACTACTGCTTATTGATGGAAACGAAAAAGTGCTCTTCCCTTTGCCTTGCATCCATCACAACTTGAGCATATTAACTCGGATCGATCTGAAACTTGGAGCGTTGGTTTGCTTTATTTTCCCGATCATGTCCCATCGATTGGGGCTTGATCCGGACTTGGTCAAAATTCAACGATATCCATGACAAACGACATTCAGAACCCAACTCCTTGGTGTCCTGGCCTTGCCAAAAGGCGGGATAACAGTTTTCTCCCTAAACTCTAAGGTGCTCAAAATTAAATTTGAGTAGATTGAGAGTTAAGGACTTTTCAAGTTTAGTAGGTTGGACGAATAAGCTTTCGAAGATGTGCAGGAGGCAAAGCTAGCTATGTAGGAGCATTTAATGTTATTTCCGTTGTGATGTATTTATGACTGATATGTCTATCTATCTAGTACTCTGATCATCCAATGGGGCATCATTATATGTTGCTCTTGGCGTAATTTGTAATAATTATATTTGATCAAAACTTGGGAATCATTTTGGGATTATGTAATTGAATATGAAATATTGGTTTGAAATGTAATCAGAAAAATGATTTTTAAAACCTATGTTGCTTTTTTTAATATTCATGTGCTTCTGATATTATAGATACCATTAACATTACCGTAGTTTGTCACCAAAAGTTAATACTATGGATGACTGCAGCATCCGTAGTGCTTAGCTTCAGGCCTTAAGATAGGGGATGTTACAATATGGTATCAGAGCATTGGTTTATCAAAACTTAAAAGAATTTTTTTAACTTAAAATGATTTTTGAAACATAATCCTAAGAAATTAGAGAAAAGATTGGTGGTATGGGATAACGCTATAGTAACGTACTTGTATTTGCTATATATAAGTATACCTTTATCTCTATTTCTCTCATCTCTCTCAAGCTATTCTTCTGTATCTTACCAAGACTTGAATGCAGATTTTAAGGAAGTAAGATATGGATGCTAGGAATGTAAGAGTTAACATTGGTGAAAGAAGCACCACAACCAATGGAAATGCCAGACCAAACACTAGAAGGAATCCAGATCGGGCACAAATTTCTAATGTGGGTACTGGAGCACCGCAAGTTGATATGGGAGCTATATATAAGTTCTTCGTCAACATGATGCAAGCTGGAGCTACTGTTGGATCAGTTATAGGAAACTAGGAAGCTCCGGTGGTCAATAACTATGTGGTACTAAGCAGAGACTATGCTAGGCTTGGAGGGAAGCCGTTTATCGGCACTGACGACACAATTGAAGTGGATAATTGGTTGCTTCATTGCGAAAGAATTTTTGCTGGTTTAGGACTAAATGATGAGCAGAAAAGAAGATTGGCATCTAGACAGTTGCAAGGAGCTGCACTGTACTGGTGGAACAGTGTTACTATAGGATTAAAGGAAGAGACCATGACTTGGGTAGAATTCAGAAGGAGATTTGAGGAAAGATTCATATCGGAGATTGCCAAGTCAACTCTGCTCAGGAGGTTTGCTAAGTTGGTGTAGGGAGACATGATAGTGCCAGAGTAAACTACCAGATTTGAGGAGCTATCGAGATACGGATATGCTATGGTTGATACGAATGAGAAGTTCATCCGCGGATTGAGACCTGAGTTTGCTAAAGTAACTTTACCACATATTAGGGATCTATGCGATGTAGTTGTTGAGATGGCTTTGAGGCATAAGGAGATGCTTGCTCTCTATGATGATAACAAAGCAGTGGAGACCCAGGATGGGCAGAACCAGAGGAGAAAGATTTTCCATAAGAAAGGCGCTCAGAAAGGAGGAGCAGCCAAGAAAGGGAAGGCTAATGTAGTCTGCTCCAAATGTGATAAGAAGGGACATTATGCCTACGAATGTCGGACAGGCAAAGCAAAGAAGGCCGTTGACAAGAAAGGAGTAAAATGCTTCAATTGTGATCAGATTGGACATTATAAGAACCAGTGTATGGAACCAGCCAAGGATGGAAAGGGCAAAGTGTTTGCATTTGAACTAGCTACCTCAAGGCCAACAATAGAGGAGAAAGAAAAAGCTATGTTGGGAGGTACGCTTTTGATTCGTGGTGTATTGGTTAGAGTTCTATTTGATACTTGTGCATTGCATTCTTTTGTGTCTCATAGTTTGGTAGAAAAGCTTAACCTAGAACCCTTATACTTAGTTACTTCCTTAAGGGTTGTGAATTCGAACGAGGGTATGCGACTCTTGAAATGAGATGTGACCACTTAGAGTTTGAGTTGTTAGGTCATATATTTTCCTGCAGTTTCATGTATTTGATTTCATCGGGTTCAGAATTATATTGGGTATGGATTGGTTACGTAAGTATGATGCTAGGATATTTTGCCATGATGGGAAAATATCAGTTAGACACCCTAGTTGTAGTGATCAGATTATATACTCCATAGAAAACCCTAGTTTTGAGGTTAATGCTTTGTTGGGTGTTATGGAGACAGAAGATGAGTTGAAACGAGTTTTTGTTGTTAGAGAATTCACAGATGTATTTGAGCTCATGATAGGACTACCGCTGAAACGAGCCACTGAGTTTCAGATAGATTTAGTACCAGGAGCTGAACCTGTGAGTAGACCGCCAAGTAGAATGACACCTAACGAGATGAAGGAGTTAATGGTGCAGTTGGTGGAATTAGAAGGTAAGAATTTTATCAGACCAAGCAGTTCACCTTGGGGAGCAGCCGTAGTGTTTGCAAGGAAACCGGATGGATCGTTGAGGTTGTGTATCGATTATCGTAAGTTGAATGAGAAGACGATAAAGAACCGATATCCATTACCTAGGATTGACGATTTGTTCGATCAGTTGAGTGGAGCCAAAGCATTTTCCCAGTTGGATTTGGCAAATGGGTTCCATCAACTTAAAGTAGTAGAAGATAGTATTCCTTAAACGGCGATTAGGACCAGATATGGATAATGGTTAGTGATGTCGTTTGGCCTAACTAATGCGGCAGCATTCTTCGTGGACTTGATGAACAGAATCTTTCGGGAGCATTTGGATAGATTTACATTGGTATTCATAGATGACATATTGATATATTCCAAGGATGAAAGAGAACATGAAGTTCATCTTAGGATAGTGATTGAGACACTGAGGCAGCATCAACTAAAAGCGAAATTTTCAAAGTGTCATTTCTAGAAAAAGGAAGTAAAGTTTCTTGGTCATGTAGTCTCAGAGAAATGGTTGTCAGTACATCTGGCTAAGGTCGAGGCGGTTAATAATTGGAAGAGACCCGAGACAATGACTGAGATAAAGAGTTTTCTTGGGTTAACTGGCTACCATCAGAGATTCATTAAGGATTTCTCGCGGATAGCCGCACCGATGACTAAGCTAACTTGAGAAGATGTGAAGTTTGTCCAGACTGATAAGTGTGAGGAGGCATTCCAGAAACTAAAACACTTATTTATTAATACACCTATGTTTGTTGTTGCAGAGGGGAATAAGGACTTAGTTGTATATACGAACGTAATTGGAACAGAATTAGGAGCTGTGATAATGAAGAGGGGTAAAGTGATTGCCTATGCTTCTCGACAGCTCAGACCGCATGAGGTTAGATATCCAACTCATGATTTGGAATTAGCTACGGTAATTTTCACAATGAAGGTGTAGAGACATTACCTTTAGGAGAAAGATTCGAGTTGTTTACGGATTATAAGTCACTGAGATATTTATTCTCTTAGAAGGAGTTGAATATGAGACAGTAGAGATGGTTAGAGTTCATAGCTACGTACGACTTTGGTATTGAGTACATACCAGGAAAAGGAAATAAGGTTGCAAATGCACTTAGCAGAAAACATCAGAATGCAGTATTGGCAATGATAGTTGAGTGGAAAGATTTAGAAGCATTGACTACGTACGGAGTACAATGGAGATCTGAGGCTAGTTCTAGTCGAGGTACTGCCATGTTATCATGTTTAGAAGTTCGACCGATGATGATCGAAAGGATTGCTTCTAAACAAGGGGAGGATCCATTATTTGCTGAATGGATCAGAAAGTTAAGGAATGGAATAGAGAGCGGTGACTTGAAAGATTTCAGTCTTGACCAAAATGGGTGGTTGAGGAAGAAAGGACGACTATGTGTTCCGAGTGTGGGAAACATTAGAAAGGAAGTTCTTAGAGAATGCCATCGTTCGAAGTTCACTATTCATCCAGGAGGAACTAAGATGTATCCGGATATGAAAAGGGGTTTCTTCTAGGAAGGTATGAAGAGAGATGTAGGCTTATGGGTGAGGCAGTGTTTAAACTGTCAACGGGTAAAAAGCCAAACATCAAAAACCGAGTGGGTTACTTCAGCCTTTAGATGTTCCAGTCTGGAAATGGGATTCCATCACAATTGATTTCATAGATGGTTGCCAAGGTCAAATAGAGGAAATGAGCATATATGGGTTATAGTGGACATATTGACAAAGAGTGCACACTTATATTCGTTAAGTCGACCAGGACAGCACCAGATTTAGCTAAGTTATTCATGAGGAATATAGTTAGACTGCATGAAATTCCTAGTAGTATAGTAAGTGATAGAGATTCCTTATTTACTAGCGAGTTTGGGAAGAGTCTACAAGAGACTTTAAGTACCAAGCTCAAGATGAGTACCGCTTACCATCCGCAGACTGATGGGAAAACAGAGAGAGTTAACAAAGTTTTAGAGGATTTGTTAAGAGCTTGTGTGCTAGATTTCGAAGGATCATGGGAAGACCACCTACATTTAGTCGAGTTTTCGTATAACAACAGTTATCAAACTAGTATAGGGATGTCACCATTTGAAGCATTGTATGGAAGGCCATGCAAATCTCCCTAAGAACATTTAGGTCATAGTCGATCAGTTGACCAAGTGCACTCATTTCATACCAGCGAGGAGTACTAGGACAACGGCGTTGTTAGTGGCTCTGTACCTGAGAGAGGTAGTTAGGTTACATGGAGTTCTTATTAGTATAGTTAGTGACCGAGATCCACTTTCACTAGTGAGTTCTGGAGTAGTCTACAGGAGGCATTGAGGGCTAAGTTGAGCTTGAGTACTACCTACCACCCGCAGATTGACGGACGGACGGAGAGAGTGAAATAGATTTTGGAGGACTTACTACGGATGTGCATTATAGACTTTGGAGGTTCTTGGGAGGATCATTTTCCATTGGTGGAGTTTACCTACAACAATAGCTATCAAGCTAGCATTGGGATGGCACCTTTTGAGGCATTGTATGGTAGACCCTATAGATCACCATCGTGTTGGTAGGATATGATGGATAGGATTATTCTTGGGCCGAATATGGTGAGGGAGACATCAGAGAAGGTGGATCTGATCCATAGGAGAATGAAAAACCGCTCGGGATAGATAGAAATCTTATACTTACAGGAGACATATGGAGTTGGAGTTTGTAGTGGGAGACGTGATATTCGTGAAGGTTTCACCCCTTAGGCATGTGATGAGATTTGGTATTTCTAGGAAGCTAGCACCGAGATTTGTAGGACCCTTCCCGATAGTGGCTAGAGTAGGGAAGTTGACATATAGTGTAGAGCTTTCGGAGAAATTGGCAGGGGTACTTAACATTTTCCATATATCGCATCTGCCAAAGTGCATACACGATACAGTTACCGTGGTTGAGTTAAGTCAGTTGGAGGAAGTTAAGATAGAGCGAGAATTACTTGTTCGTCGTGCACCCACTCATATTCTAGAGCATGGTACAAAGCGACTCTGCAATAAGGAGATCATACTTGTTAAAGTCCAATGGGGAGACGATCCAGTGGAGAGTACCTAAGAGCCCGATGAGAAGATCCAAGCTACCTACCCACAACTCTTCTCTGGTACGTCTTAAGTTTGAAATTCTCATAAGTATAGATTTCTTATGTGTAGGACTTAAGTGGTATACCCTTTAGATAGAGACCATTGGATGTTAAGAATGGTTGTAAACATGTCGATAGGACATGTTATAATGATAGATGTTGATGGATGTATATGGATGTATTGTTCGCATTGTGCTCTTTTACACATTAGAATAGTATATCCTCTAGGTACACATACGCGGACTTAAATCTAGTTGCATGTTATTTCTTGGTTATTGTTGTGCTAGTGGATGTTATGTATATGGATGTTGCATATGAGTTGTATGGTTGTGCATACATATACAACTGCAAGTATATTTATTAAGGATGGTACATACATTTGGATGCATAGCATGACCATTTTGCATAACAGGAGGTCGACTGGATCAGTAGACCGCTTACCCTTTTGTATTAGCATAGGTTCACATGTATTTTAGACTGCATGTATATGTACATGTTGCATCAAAAAAAATTTAAGGACAATGATTGCTCGTAGATGATGATTGGGTAGATTGTAGTAGTTATTAGTTGTTGTGTATGAGTTGCATTTTTCCATCCTTATAGATTTCGAGGATGAAATCCTTTTAACAGGGAGAATGTAACACCTCGAAAATTAAACGGAATTTAATAACGAAATTAAAATAAAAAAGGTCTTAAAAGAAAATTTTCGCAGACGTCCGAATTTGGCTATGAAACCTGCACCATTGCATTCGTAGCAATTTTTCGGACGATTTTCATACATAACACTTCATAATCCAAGCTAATATGAAGGAGTTATGGATGTCAGAACGATTAAAAACTTAAAACAAAAATATATAAAAATTGCATTGCCACCGGTCGACCCTTAGGGGTTGATGGTCGACCAGTAGCGGTCGATCGTGGTTGGGTGGCGGTCGACGCAATGTCGCGGAAATTCGCACATTATCAAATTTCTGATGACATGATGAATAACCGAGATCAGTTGCTTGGGGACGAAGAGAATGATGAGTGAACCGGATTTTATAAAATATTTCCCTAAGCTAGTCTAATGGCCTAGAATCCAACCCTATCCCTATAAATACTAAGCTAATGAAACCTTAATTCTCACATAAACTATTACAGTAACCAAATTCTGCCAAAATTTTCTTTCAATCCTAATCTCCAAAATTCTCAAAAATCAAATAAAACAAAATTAGAAGAATAGAAGAGATAAAATCAAGGTGAATCAAGGCAAAGCTATCAATTTGGGAGGACGATTCTCAAGCACAAGCAATACTAAGAGCTTAGGCCTGAGGTGAGTGGGCATAAATTTAATAAGTTATATTGTAATTAATTTTAAACTATTGTAACTGATCTACGATGTTAAAAACCTAATTGAATATGTTAAAACCCTAATTAAATATGTTAAAACCCTAGCCGAATATGTTAGGAACCCTAAATTCAAATCTATAACTCTAGAAAATGAATTGTCATTAAACCGTTAAACATGAAATTTATGTATAACCTCTTGCAAACCCTAAATTTACAAATCCCAATTTGAATAGCTAATTGAATATGAATTGATCACTAATTAGGGTTAATCTAAACTTTCTAACGACTAGAATTAAGCGTTGAAACAATCGACATATGAAAACCCAAAAAATCCAAAATTTACTTCGCAACCGATCGACTTGGAAACCCTAGCAGTCGACCAATAGCGACTGTTCGTTTGGAACGAATGGTCGACCGTTCTAGATGAAAAACACAGAATTTGAACCTTGGCCTAAGGCCCAAGTTAAACGATAAAAATTACATAATTCCATAAAAATTATATAAATGGAAATCTGATTGGTTGAGCCAATTTTGGGCTAAGTACACATGCTAGTGATAGTAAGGAATTCAGTACCCCATCAAAGGATAATAGGTCATCACGGTTTGGGTAACCATTAAATTCCCAAATGAGAACTAAGAGTTGACTAGGGTGATGTATTTCACAGACACTAAAGGGGTGTTCCGTAGTGGTGCGCTACACGAATAGAGATACCAAGTGAGTGAGCCCGGTGCTAACGGAGGATTCTAAAGGACAGTCAGACCTAGCATAAAACGATAAAAGGCTATAGGATAGAAAGGAGTCCAGTACTAACGGGAGTTCTTGTACGCAAGGATCTACGTGACGTGGTACAGATGGATGCCAGCGTTGTATGATAAGAGGCATTTTTCACTACGATGGAGAGGAGAACAGTGGATGCATATGATGAGTCGCATAGCGAGTTTGCATTTCGGGGTTCTCCTTCTCCAAGCGTAGTGATGATGGTAGTTATGGGAGAGCAGTTCCCACATTCGCCTACAAACGGTATTTTCTTATTTGATAACTCTAAGGATGTTGGTTGATTGTTAGTACGAGGTTCCGATTTATAGTTCGACCCATTGTGCTAGAAAAGTTCCTTAGGTATTGGACCTTAGGAGTTCACGAACACTTGTTACACACCCTATATCACTTAGAGTAGTTTTAAAGTTAGTAGCACATGATCATCATATTAAACTTGTACTCATTCACCAAAATTTATGGCTGACTCATTCTTTTCCATCTTTTCATCCACCATAGGTGGACAGGGCAGCAGGTAATTGGCCCATTCTTGATACTTGAATAGTCGAGCTTATATTTGGAGTCTACTTTTATCCTATATTATTCCCCATATATTATTCTAACATATTGGTACATTTTTCTTCATGTATCAGACTTTGAGGGATATTTTGTTACGTACTCTGCATTGGATTACGTACTAATATTTTTCTGAGACTGTGACTTGGATATTTCATGGGATTTATGTTTTTCGGTGATTTATACATTTTTTATCTTTCCGCTGTAAATTTTGGAAGTATATTGTATCTTAGATTATATTTGCTTGTATTAGTCTCTGAATCGTTAAAGGTTAAAACCCTGACAATCCGTATTTCTCGACACAATGCAAAGCCGAAAGGCATACTGAGCATTGGATCGGCATTTCGGGAGGTGCAAGTTGTCACGGATGGGCCTGGCGGGACCCGAGATAGTGACCGAGGGAACCTTGTCGACCAGCCATCAACCTTTGGTCGGCTTAAGAGAGACTTGTCTAGACCCAAGCTGACCTAGGTCAGACCAGGTCAGGATTAGTTGCCTTAATCGGTATATCATTACTTACAAAAAAATTGAGTAACGGAAACATTTTGAAATTTACCCATTTAACCATATGCAAACCGGCCTAGTTCTTTTAATGGTATCTGAGCCTAATAGCATATGCAGTCAAAATTAGCAATATTAAGGTTAACTGATTAAAGCCTACCCATTTAATATGATGTCAATATAGGTAGCCTCAAAGGTTGGGATGGGTAATCAAGTACTCTGCCCTACCTGACTGTTGGCATTTCTTGAAAGATGAAGTAAGTCCAAAGTTTATTCCTAATATAAAGGCCTAAATTAGTTTTGGACCTTGGGCTAATTTTTCAGAATATGTTTTGAAAGTTTTAAAAATTATATTTTAAATTTAAAAGTTAAGTTTAAAATATAACATGTTATATATGTTATAAACTTTTCAAAATTGGTTATTGTAACAACCCAGTTTTTCAGTCACCTGAATTTAGGATATATAATTGAATTTAAATATTGAAAAATGAATACTATAAGTTAAATCAGTTAATTAATTGATTTTGGAATCTAATGTGAATAAAAATGATTTCAACTTTGTATTAAAATCTATTTGAGTTAGAATAGAATTAGTAAACTTTTAAAATTGAATTAAAAGTCAATTTACAGAAATTGGAAATTTTAATATTTAATTAACGTGTAAAAATAGTCATTTTTTACACTGTCTTGGATTTCGAAGAAACCAGTTTCATTGGATCCGTAATAGTGAATTATTATAGGATTTCAAATTTTGTTTCAATCGGACTTACGGCTTGGTCGTGCGAAGCTGAAACGCATAGAAATTTATTTAAGTAATTTCAATTTAAATAATTTGATTCGAAAACTATCTTCCAAATATGATGGAATTGGACTCCGATATATATTCCATTATGTTCAGAATAGGGGTAAAACATTCTAAACGCCAGGCGGCAAGCTTCGTTGGAGTTTTAAAATTTTGCAGATGAATAATGCACGAAAATTTTCTATAAAAGCCCCTCATTTTTTCCTTTTTCACAAACCCTAGGGTTAGAAGCCCTAGCCGCCGTTTACACATTCAATGGCTGAAATTTAATATCTTTCCTCCTTCAAATCATTCCAATCCACGCACTATTTTAGAAATCTTCCTAAACCAACATTGTAGAACTCGTCTAGACGAGAAAATCCATACGGTGATGATCGAGTTTAGCGAAGTGAATTGGAGGCTAGGAGCTCGCGTTCATATTGGGTTTAGGAACATTTTTCTGGCTATCGACATGATCGGAGGCGACGAGCTCTGGGGCAGTGGTGCACGGCGCTGGGGGCATTCAGATGGCGTTGTTCGATCGATCTAAAAACGAGTGAGGGAGGAGCGGCGATGAGATGATCAAAGCATGTGATGGGTTTTGGTGACCTCCTGGAACAAATGTATGCAAGGAAGAAGCTAGGTGCGGCCCAGATCTTGTTTTGAGGAAATCAACGGCCAAAGAAAAATCTGGGTATTTAAAATAAATAAAAATAAAAAGAAGTTGTAAAATAGTTTATAACAAATCGTATAATCTTATTAATATCATAACTTCTTCATACGAGGTCTGTTTCACACGAATCAAATTGCGTTAGGTTTATATTGACGAGCACTACATTATGGAGCTCTATTGGTATTTATTGGAGCTAGTGAAAATTTTGATTAAAATTAAACGCTCGTTAAATTTTAATCAAAATAAATCGCTATTACGACGACTGCAAACAATGTGAGTAAAAACTCACTCTCTCTGTCTCGCTTATATTTTTATATAAGTGAGAATAAATTTATTTATGATGATCGATGCTTGTTTGGATGATATATGATATATGATATATTATATATATATATATTGGTTGGTTGGATATATTCCCGCATATTTTAGCGGATGAGACCCTATACGTTCCCGTGTATGAGCAAATGACCCTTTGTACGCGCGTCTGCCTCGAACCAGACATTGTACATATTTTCTCATATGTATATTTGTTGCAGGTGACAGGTTGGAGGGATCCAACAGGATTCCTCACTAGTGTTGATTTTTATTTACAGATATTGTTATATATGCTGTTATCATGTGATATATGATGTTTGGATGCCATGATTGATATGATTGATGTGAATGACCTTATTTAGTACTGTTACAGCATTGGGCCATATTTTGGAATTTAAAATATTAAAATGATGTTTTCAATTTAAAAATGATTTCAAAGTGATTTTGAGAATATATAATTTTTGAATGATTTAAGAAATGGATTTATTTTAAATAAATAAAAAGTTATAGCTTTTATGTTATAAAAATTATGGCTTTGTGAAATATAATCAAAATATGATTTTTGAAATATGAAGTTAACTATTTTGTTAAAATAAGTTAATATGAGAATTTTGAATTTATTATAAATGGTTTATTTATAAGATTTATAAAATTGATATTTTATAAATAAAAGTAGTGGAATTATAAAAGGTGTTTTAGAAATATAAAAAATGGATTTATAATCAAATTTGTAAATGGATTTGCAAGTAAAATTAAGAAATAAATTTATAATGGGCTTTATAAATAGATTACAAAAGAATGAATTTGTGAATAAAGAGATTTATAAGTAAATAAACTTATAATGGGATTTTGATATATAAACGAGGTAAATGGGAAATTGGTCTATAATGGAATTTAATAAAAGGAAGTTTTTATAAAATAGAAATGTGAATTATAAACATTGTTTTATAAATGTGAAATCAATTTAATTTGATAAGCTAAATATGAAAGTTTATTATAGGAATTATATTCACGATATTGGACAGTGAATAATCCTTTAAATTAAATGTGTAGAAGAATGAATTTGGTAAAAGAATTATATTCACGATTTTGGACAGTGAATAATCCTTTAAATAAAATGGATGTTTTTGGAAAGTGATATTATAAAATAGAGTTTAAATGGTTTGAAAATAAAATGATTTGTAAATTTACTTATTATTAAAATAAGTATATGAAAATGTTTTCCAAATACCCAATAAGTGAAATGGTTTTGAATATTATCTTATTACAGATATTTTGAAGTGAATAATTAGAAAGTGATTTGATTTATAAACGATAAATAAAATCAGGCCCAGTGACTACTTATGTGCTAGATTATGTTTGTTGATTTGATAGTTAAATAACCGGCTATCAAATTTGGCTATTTTAGTTTCTCAACTTGATGTAAAAACTAATTAGTCGTACACTTAGTACGTAACTCACTATGTAGACTTGATTATCGTTTGTGTTGAGAATGTTGATTCGTGTAGTGCGGAGTGATTACTCCAATCTATCAAGCTTCCTTCTTGGCCGAAGGATAGCAAGTTGAAAGTTAGAAACATGATAAGTCTATGAGACTTGGTTTCTGTATGAGAATGAGAAACGCTTTTGCATTGTTGGTGCGAAGAGACCGGGATCAGATTTATCTGAAAACCCCTTCGGACCAACATATACGACGATTTTGTAGGTTGGTCGGATATTGAGGATTTTCATAGTGAAGGACTGCTTGTAGATCATTTAGGGTTAAAATCCCAATATACATATAGTAGGAGTAGTCTCTTCATTATGAAATATCCATTGCAAGGGCTGTCGCTACTAATCTTATAGGATGTGGTAGGAGAGTACCTTCGGTTTGTCCTGTTCCTGGACAACTTGTGTGGATGAGTGTCTAACATTGCATTTCTAAGATTACGTACATTGTTTTTTTACAAACGTACATCACGTGGTAGCGGAGAAGGCAACTTCTCTTAGCTTAACAACCTCCTTGAGACGTACGAGCTCAAGGGTTGTATTTTTGTGGATGGCAATTAGTAGTCAACGTAAATGGCAATGTGGCATTCAAAGATGATGTGATATGTGATATGTGAAAGGTAATAGATACCTCTTTTGGCCTCACTCCCCGGAAAATGACTGAAATAGGGATAGAAGTAGCAAGGCTAAGTGGGTCACTCCCAATTAGGAGATGTCATCACTCTTCTAGATATATCTTTACACGCTATGACGTCGTGTATCTGATTATTGTTGATGTATGCTTACGGCCACGGATTTCATGTCGTTAATGACTGGAGTGATGACATATTCGGTACTATCCAGGGATGGGTAGGACGGCCTTGTGTTGGTTTAGGCACCGAGTATCTCAACCCTAGGTACATCCCTCTAGAGGTGTACCGAGTTTTGGAAAAGTAGTCCCTTCACCTAGTCATTTGTATGGAATCCAAAATCCAGTACGTGCCTGCCATTTTGTTTGTAGAGCCTAGTATTGCTGGAATTTAATAATGGTAACAATTTCAGCTATGTTGATTATTATTTGTATAATAGACACTATTATAATATAACATGATTTGATATAAAAAGGTTTTGGTTATCATAAGGCAAAAACATGTCTGTGTTTATGTGTGGGCGTGTCTTACGAGATACTTTTGTTTTGATAAAGGAAAAGTTTTGATAACTTTATAAATTCAGTTGAGATGTGTTTTTCTCATGCTGGTTTACCAGACTGATCCGAGCGTTCTTCCTTTTCAATGCTTGGGTCAGATCGAGTATATTTACAGGTTCAGATTTGATGCTTTTGGAGCTTCATCAGGCGAGCTGGAGATCTTCATGTCATATACATGTATATGTTTATTTTTCCGCTGCTTTGCATTGTTGTGTATGTAAATTATCAGCATTTGTGAGGATAGATTAATATAACTGTCCAAGCTAATGATTACTTGTTGTGTACTCTGTTATTGATTTATGTATATTACAGTTTCTCTTTGAAAAGATTATTGATCTATATTATATGTTATTCCACTACAATGTGAGATTCTGTATTGTTTTGGTTTTGCTTCTCTCTTCTTCTTCTCTTCTCTTCTTCTTTCTTCTCTCTTTCTTCTCACCCTCTTTTTTCTTTCTCATGATCATCTGCAATTGGTGTGCTCTTGGTCGGACATGCGTGATTTAGGGTCGGATTCAGAGGGTGACGAGTGCGGGTCATCACGGCTGGTATCGGAGCTTAGGTTTAGTATATTCCTAGGCTTTGATGTGTACTCAGTATAGATAGGGTCAGTAGCACCCTAGATTGAGTTTGAATTTGATCATATTATATATATGAGCGCGTATGTGTTAGTGATATAAAAATATTTTATATTGTGTTGATTGAGTTGTTGAGTGGCTTATGGATTCTAATCGTTGCGTTTAGCTAACGTTATCGATTGGGATCTCTAAACACTTGAACATAGAGATTAGACGCAATATTGTTTTCAAAATTAGATAAATGAAATAATTTTACCTTGATTATATTTTATATAGTAGTATATAAGTTGTTTGGTTGTTAGCGAATGGTAATATTTGATTATTATCATTTTTTATTTGTTGTTTTTAAATAATAAAAGTTGTTATTATTATAAATCTAAACAACAATAAAATAGATTTGGGTTTGAATCTTATATAAGTGAAGTGAATAGTGAAATTATATAAGTAAAAGATTATAAAATTGATTTATAAATAAAGGAATTTTAAAAGAATATAAAGCACTGGATTCACTACCGTTGTAGGAAAATAATAAGGGTGATGACTACATCATCATAAGTATCATTTTCGAGTTCCTGCGTGATGGATTTGCTACCAATAATAAATCGAAAATTTAAGTCTTGTTGTGATAAACAAATTTGAGTTTAAAATCCAAGTTTGAAATTGATAAACATAAGTGAAATGAGTTTTGGACTTATAATATGAAATTAAAATTTAACTTAAGTAAAGTTAAATAAATTTGAGTTAGTGTAATAAAATATATGATTTGAAGTTTAACTAAAGAAAAGTTAAATAAATCTATTTAATATTTGAAACGAATAAAATAAAAATGAATATACACTTAAGTGGTAAAAATGATTATATAACCATAAATTGAAATTGTAGCATGTGAATGAAGTAAACTTAAGTAAATATCCATGAACCTTAAGTAAACAAGTTTGTATAACATATAAAATTGAGAATAGTGAGTTAAAACAACTTTTCTATTTGTTGAAAGTTAAGAAATGAAATCTTAATTTGAATTATAAGTTGGGATTAAACTTAAGTAATATAAAATGAAGTTTGGGAATAAATCTAACTTAAGTAATGTAGAATGAAATTGAAATTTGATATCGGAAGTTAATGAATGTGAATGTAAATAAACATGATTATAATTGAATGTAAGTCAATTAGATTTAATTGGAATGAAAATTAATGTGAATATGATGATTGTTAACCAATTGAAGAATGAATGAAATGAGTATTAATAAATAAATGTTAACAAATTAGAGGGTATAGAATTGGATATAAATTAGTTGAATGTAAACTAAGTGAATATGAATTAAATTGAAAGTAAGTAAATTAATGGAATGAATGTTAATGGTTGAATGTAAATAAAATTAACATTGTTATGAATTAATTAAATGTTAGTAACTTGAATGTAAATTATGTTGGATATGCATTGGTTGTTAGTTGGATGTTAGTTGATTAAGTAGAAATTCATTAAATGTTAATGAAATTGAATTAATGAACTTGAAAGCTAAAAAATTGAATTTAAATTGGAAGTAAGTAAGTTAATGGTGAATGTAATACAACAAATGCAAGTGAATGAATGCAAATCCAATGAATGTTAATAGGAAAGGAAAGATAGTAAATTAAAGTTGACATTGAAAATGTGTATTGATTTGGTAGTAAACAAAATTTAATGGATGTTATTTGTTTGTTGATTTCTTATGTTGCATGTGTTTCATTTGTATATAGTTGTTGTATAGTTATGCTATATATTGATATTACTTTCCATATACATGTTCTTATGGTTTGTTGAGTGTTTAGTAGGTGCAGACGGCGTATGCTTTGCATTGGAGCTCGCTTTCGCGCTATATTAGCCATATATGCTCGCTAATAATATATAAGGTACATATCTCGGATTACATATCGTACTTTTATATATTTTCCTTATGGGATGCCTCACCCTCGAAGATGAGATGTATATTTGTGATATATATATTGTGATTTTTTCCGATCAAACCACGCAAAGGAGACTCTGGTGAATTTTTATGAAAATTTAAGGTGTTAGAATCCTTTTTTTTGAAAATTTTTGATAACAAAAATGTGATTTTTGAGTTATAATTTGAAATGAGATCTGTTGGTTTTTGAAATGATGTTAGTTGATTTATGGAATGGTATTAGTAAATAACTAAGTATGAATTTAGAAACTTAAGAAAAGTTTTTATAAAAGTGAAACTAATTGATTTTGGGAAAGTTAATGTAACGACCCCGGATTTTAATTAAATTTAAATTGATAATTAAATTAATTTTTGAATAAAAATTGTGGAATTAATTGATAAATTGATTCGAGTTTCCCCGAATTCAAATAAAATATGTGTTAAATCGTTCGAATTTAAATCTTGCATATATATGTGAATATATATGTATATGGGCATATATGAGTAAATTTTGAAATTAGATATTTGTGTATATATATATATATATATTTGATTTGAATTTAAATCGTAAATAAATGGTTTTAAAATGGAAATATATATGATATAAAAGTATAAAATAAATACATTGGATAAATTATAACAACATATTAAATATGGAAATACATTCAAAAATAATAAAAGAAAATAAAATAGAATCTCACTTATATTATAAAGTGATAGAACAAACAAAAGAAAGAAACAAAACAAATACATATGAAAAATATGAAACATGAAAGCAAAAGAAAATAAAAATACATGTATAAAGGCTTGCATAGGAAGTCAACCATATCTCATATGTTTTGTACAGCCGAAATGAAGAAGATTTTATAAATGAGATATGGTACAAACTAATTAATGCATGTATCCATCAACCTCCAAGTGAAAAATATCCCTGCTCAATTTTGTACAAAGTATAAACCATTGTACAACATAAATTATTATCCTGTAAACCTCACTTCCTATATACATGTAACGACCCCGGATTTTATTTAAATTTAAATTGATGGTTAAATTAATTTTTGAATAAAATTTTTGAAATTTATTGATAAATCGATTCGAGTTTCCCCGAAATCAAATAAAAAAATGTGTTAAATTATTTAAAGTTAAATATTGTATATATGTGTGAATATATGTGTATATAGAGAAATATAAAAATAATAATTATTAAAGTAAAATTAATAATAAGTATTTAAAATTAAAAATAGAAGTAAGAAAAAACTTACAATTTAGAATTGATGGTTAATAATCTTGTGAAGATCCCGGACTCGGCCTTCGAAAATTGGCACCCGTACTTCACTTGTACTCAAGATGCCGCAGATTCAAACGCCAAATCTGGCTCTCCGGAGCTTATAACAACATTAAGTATAACAACACAGCGGAAGAAAGAAATAGATGATATCATATACAACTCCAATGAATACAATATCCAGAATGATATACAACAATGATATCAATAATATACAGCAATATCAGAGATATGATACAATGCTACAGCGGGAATAACATCAATGGAAGAGATCACTCCAAATGATCTACAAAAGAGAATGACTCCAACAACTCCAACATCAGCTCGAACCACCATCACGTTGCACCAAGATAAGCAACGTCGATCTATGAACTCCAAGAACTGAACTAGCTCCAGATAATCTACTAAACCTGAATATCTAAAGCTAGTTTAGTTCTTGGAGTTCATGGACCGACGTTGCTTATCTTGGTGCAACGTGATGGTGGTTCGAGCTGATGTTGGAGTTGTTGGAGTCATTCTCTTTTGTAGATCATTTGGAGTGATCTCTTCCATTGATGTTATTCCTGCTGTAGCATTGTATCATATCTCTGATATTGCTGTATATTATTGATATCATTGTTGTATATCATTCTGGATATTGTATTCATTGGAGTTGTATATGATATCATCTATTTCTTTCTTCCATTGTGTTGTTATACTTAATGTTGTTATAAGCTCCGGAGAGCCAGATTCGGCGTTTGAATCTGCGGCATCTTGAGTACAAGTGAAGTACGGGTGCCGATTTTCGAAGGCCGAGTCCGGGATCTTCACAAGTGGTATCAGAGCTGAGGGTTAAAACTTTATCTCAGGAGTATAACACATTAAGTAGCTCGTTAGAGATAGGGTGAAGTGTACCCTAGAGTGAGTAATCCTTAAGATATATGTCTGTATGCCTCAGTAAATTCTCTTACTATCCACTGATGGTAAGTATGAGTGCAATAAGAGGATGAGATAGGGGACAGGGGAATACGACTATAAATGGTCAATACTCTGTAACAACAAGGAAACAATCTTTTCTCTATCAATCTCTTTCGTTCAACATCTCTTCTTAATTCTTCGATGGTTCCTGGTAGATCCAGGAAGAGATTTGATATATTAATATGGGACATAAACTCCGGATGGACCAGAATTATTTGTTTGGATTGTATTGGTTGCCTTGTTTGCTTTGTTTGCTATAGTGAGTAGGTATACTTTAGTTTTAAACTAAAAGGTTTGAAATTGTGTCTATATATCTATATTCTTTGGGTCCCAATATATTCTATGAATGGTTAGTTATCCCTTCGGACTAACCAATGCCACTGCATATTTCGTAGATCTGGATAACCCGACTATTTTGTGGAGTGTTAAATAGATTCGTTCTTGTATCTATTCTTGATATTCTGATTTGGTAAGCCAAATGCAGAATAGATGTTCAGTTTGAGTTGATGAAATATTCTTCATCTATCTTTGTGTCTCCTTGGCAATTTCGAGGGCGAAATTCTTTTAAGGGAGGAAATCTGTAACGACCCCGGATTTTATTTAATTTAAATTGATGATTAAATTAATTTTTGAATAAAAATTTTGAAATTTATTGATAAATCGATTCGAGTTTCCCTGAAATCAAATAAAAAAATGTGTTAAATCATTTAAAGTTAAATATTGTATATATGTGTGAATATATGTGTATATAGAGAAATATAAAACAATAATTATTAAAGTAAAATTAATAATAAGTATTTAAAATTAAAAATAGAAGTAAAAAAATAAATAATTTTACAATTTAGAATTGATGGTTAATAATGATTTGAATTTATAAAATAAATATAAGACAATAAATATTATAGTAAAATAATGATAATAAATATTTAAATTAGAGATAGAGATAAATATAAGATAAATTATAATAAAAATGTAAAGGAAAACATTAGCTCAAATTTTAACAACAAATTAAAATTTAGAAATTCATCTATATTACAAAATAAATAAATATATATCTATATATATAGTTTTATTCAATATAAAGTAAATATACAAATCTAATAAATAAATGCAAAATAATACCAAGTAGTAAAACAAACAAAAATAATAAAAAAACAAAATAAAATAGAAATTTATTTAGCAACATTACTAAAGAAAAAGAAAAGAAAGAAATACATTCAAATATGAATCAACTTGTAAAGGAAAGAAGTATTTATGTAAGCTTGCAAAAACAAGGAACAAGATAAATATATGAATGTACAAACAAATTAAGTACAACAAGACAACTCAACAAAAACAATATCATGTACAGCCGAAATGGAGAAAGGAAAATATTCATTTGTGCAAGTAATAAATGCAGCCACCATACAAAACTCTATCAGCCACGAGAAGAAGAAAATATCACTAATGATTTGTACAAATTTTATACCAACTTGTACTAACCAAATTATCACTTGTACAAATATATCACCACCTGTAAACTCAGTTTCTATACATCAAACTTCTTCATTTCAGTTCGTAAATCATAAGCTAAGAAAATCTGAAAATAAGCACCATTCAAAACTTAAGCAAAATCTCAACTTGATCAACAATACAAATTCGTATAGCCAGACAAAGAAAAAAAGGGAAGAACTTCAGCTTGCAGATTTTCAAGCCTGTTTCAAAATAAAAGAGCTCTGTTCTTCTTCCTAAAATCAAGGTGAGTAATATCACATTTAAAACTTCAGTATTTGGATTAATTGTAGGTTTATATCTGGAAATGTGTATGTTGTGAATATAGAAATAAGTTTCTGTGTATATATATGAATGTATGGATGAGTTGCATGTCTGTTTTTACCTGAGACATTTGTTTCCAGTTCAAACCCAAGTTTTCGATCAAAATACATTGTCTTTTGATCTGATGGTTGTTAAGACTTAGGATTTATATAAAGATTGTTTGTTATATGATAAAGTAAAGTTTAAAAAAAACTTATTTAAGATAAAATAAATTGGAATTGTCTCTGAAAATCAAGAACAACAGAGCAAATTTAATCTAAGTAAAAATTCGAACTTTTTAAATCATTGATTCAGGATTACAAAATGATTACTTAATCAAAAACTAGATTTTTAAAACTAAAATCATGATTTTTAGTTTGGGTTCGAAGAAGCATTTCGAAGTTGAACAGAATTGTGTTTATTGGCAAATTCTGGCCATCGGTAAAGGATTGGATCTCGTGTTCGTGGTTGGAGTAGGCATGGTCATCAAGGATCATCAGAAAAATACTCAGTGAATTTATAATTCACCGAGGCTGCGATGCGAGTTCAACTTAGGGTTTTAACCCAGTTTTGGGTCGATCGTGTTCTCAGAGCAATGGTGTAATGAACGTCGAATCGGACTGCATCGGGGCAAGTGGAAAAGAAGCATGGAACGTTGACGAAGCTTTAGATACGACTTCAAGGCCTCTGGTGGCCTGAGGCGCCGGAACGTGGTGGTTTTGTTATTCGAGTTGGGTTTCAGTGTTCATCGAGTGGCTCGATTTTGATTTCGGTCGAGATAGGCGTAGCTGAGTGGTCGTGTTGATTGTCGAAGTTGTCGGCAACTTGTGGATGGTCGGAGACTTGGTCGAAGGTGCTCTGGCGATCGTGCCCATGCACGTATATTGATTTGTGTCAGAAGACAAGAGTTTAGGGAAGAAGGTTTAACTCGGAGTCGATATCGGGGAGTTCGCATGCTGGCTTGAGACCTGGTTCGGGTAGTTTGGTGTGTGTATTGGGTTTTTCAAAAAAAAACATAAACAAAATTTTAAAGCTGAAAAAGAAAATACGGGTTGGTTTGGGGGTAGACTCGAAGTAAGGGACGTGTTAGCTCGGGTAACACTAGGGAATGTCTCGGGTTTGATATATATAAAAACAGTTTTTTACTTAAAACCCAATTCAAATTTTAAGCATTTTTAATCCATGCTTTTAAATAATGGTTTGGATTTAAGTTTGAATCAATAAAGGTTTTAAGTAAGTTATTTTTAAAGTAATTAAGTTAATAATCATGTGATCTTTATTTATAAAATTAATTCTTAATTATTTTAATTAAATAATGTGATTAAGAAACTAATTAAGAAGATAAAATGGTTTAAAGGTTAATTTAACTTAAAGATTTTAAATTAATTGGTAATTGATAATTAATTCCAAAGGTTATTAATAAGAATTAAATGATAATTAAAGTAATTAATTTAGATAAATGGTTTATCTTTTAAATAAAGTAAGGTCTTAAGTAATTAAAGAATAATTACTTAGTGTCATTAATTAAGGTGGGTAATTAATGGATAATTACTAATTGTGATTTATTTAAAGGAATTACTTAATGTAATTAATTTGTGATTTATTAATATAAGTGATTAGGGATAATCACTTATAGTAATTAATTAATTAAATGGTAACTAATTAAGGGTTAATTAATTAATTAAGGAAAATTAATTAAAAGATAATTAAATAATTAAAGGTTAATTATTTAATAATTAAAGGCTGATGAATTATAATTGAGGCTAATTAATTTATTATTAAAGGTTAATTAATTAAAATAATTTGTAATTAGTTAATGTTAATTAACCAGGATTAGTGACTAATCTGATTTAATTTAATCAAATAAATAAATTGACCTTTCCTATGGATATATGTTTGGATTGTATTGAATGATTGAATTGTGATATCCCCTGATCTGTGATGCTGTGTGATATATTCTGATTTGTGTGTGATCTATACTGTAGTTTATTTATCTGTAATTTATATATCTGTGATCTGTGGATAAAAGATAAGCGTTATAGTTATATCGCTTATCAACTATATTTCTGTATTTTGATCTGTGATGATTCATTGATGTTGCACTACTATGTTGAACCCCTGGACTACACCATACACACACAAATATGGATTTCACGAGGAAATCGGTTAAGTCACAGATAATTTAAATTTAATATTTTTGAAATTAAAATTTTAGTTTCAATTGATTTTGGAAATGGATTTGGGTTAAATGTTAAAGCTTTGAAAAGAAGTTTTAAAAAGAGAAAAGTTATTTTGAATAACTTGGTAAAATTTCCAATTTAAATAATTTAATTTGAATTTGAATTCAAAATTTGGAATTGAATCCTATGATTGGAAATTTTGGTTAAGATGTTATAAATGTGTTTAAACCATTTTGAAAGTATTGTTTGAGAATTTGAATTTAACCCAAGGACTTTAACTTGTATAAATGAATCAGATTTTCCGAAATGAAAACTATTTGTTTTCAAATGATAAAAGCTTTCATATAAGAAATGAAATTCCAATTTAAGTTAAAGGAATTTCAAGTTGAATTGAAAAATGGTTTTTCCAAGTTACGAATAAATCTTTGGAATTGTTTTGAAAGCTAAGAATTAAATCTTTGTTTTAAAGATTTAATGAGTTAATCCAATTGAAATGGAAATTAATTTGGAAAATCTGTGAATGAATCTTTTGTTTAAAAGATTAAAGTGTGGAAATTGTTTAAACCGTAAAGGTTGTTAAAATGAATCTTTTTGTTTAAAGATTTGAAAATGGTATTTTGTTAAACCATTTGAAAAGAAAGTTTGGGTTTAAGTTGTGACTTAACTGAAATCCCAATATCCATATATTTTCAAATGTTGCGCTCGTTATTCGGTTTAGCCGGGAGAGGACCTTTGTGTCATATAACCCATTTCGAATAATGATACGTTGTATATGGATCGCATTTGAAGACCGGTGTTGAAGACCGGGTATTTGCGAGAACGATAGGATAACCTATCGATTGTCTCTTCACTGGGTAGCTCCCGGTATAGAGATTCCCTAAGTGATGGGAAGTTCGATCGGGATTGTGAATACCCGGATTGCAAGGGCTTCTTTGGAAGTGCCTTCGGTTCTGTTCGAACCCGGAACAGACTTGTATGGTTACATGTCTGACATTACATTTTGAGATATAAAGCAGATTTCTTTCAAATACATTTCTGTTGGTGGCGGAGAATTTATTCTCTTAGCTTAACACCCTTCTCTGAGACGTACGAGTTCAGAGGTTATGTAGTTGAAGGTTATCAGCGATATACTCCCAATTTGGTAATGTGGCATGCCAAGTGTTGCTGTGTGTTAATCATTTATTGATCATTTGTGATCAAAGCATGGCTTTGTGAAAAAGCGTAGCTTTGTGGACGAGACCTCGTCGGACCTCACAGACCGGAAATGGTCGAAACAGGAATGATGCGGCAAGGTTATGAGGGTCGCGCCCTTTAGGGTATGTCATTTCCTTCTGGAAAAGGGTGGTATCATGGTATGGAGCCCAGATACTTACTCATGTGGACACACTTTATTTATTACTGTGTGATGTTGGTTACCGAGGCCTCGGATAAAGGTCCCAAAGGACCGGGGAATGGCATACTCGAGAAGTAGTTACCTAGTTACAGAAGTAACCGGCCTTGTGTTGGCAGAGAGCCGGGTAGGTTCTCGGGACGTCCCGCCAGAGGCGATCCCATGTGGCAGTAGGAAGTTCCTTACCCTGACCATTTGTTGTAAATCCAATTTCCAATACGAACCCTGTACTGTTTTAGTTGTAGAACCTGCAATTTACTTATGGTGGTCACCATTGTTTAGATGGTAGCTATAGTAGGCATAGTTCGAAATGTCTATGCTGGCTAAGATTAATATTATACTTTCGAAATGTTTTCCTGCACTATGCACTTATAATAATAATCCAATGATTTTGCGTAGTAAGCATGTTTGACTATCATAAGAAGAAATCTCCTCTAATTCTGCGTTTGCATTGTGTGTGTGGCAGGAGGTCTTATGGTAGTTTCATTTTCCAAAAGCATTGCGGATTTCAATGTTTAAAACTCTTTTGTTGTTTGTTTTAAAGATAAACTATTTTTGTTGCTCACACTAGTCCCACGACTGACCTGGAGTTTATTGTTCCCTTCCTAAACTCTGGGTGCCCACAATTTTCCACACGAGCAGTCTAGAGTTGGGTTTCTTCAGATATTCAGGTTTAGTAGATTATCTGGAGCTAGATCAGTTCTTGGAGTTCATGGACCGACGTTGCTTATCTTGGTGCAATGTGATGGTGGTTCGAGCTGATGTTGGAGTTGTTGGAGTCATTCTCTTTTGTAGATCATTTGGAGTGATCTCTTCCATTGATGTTATTCCCGCTGTAGCATTGTATCATATCTCTGATATTTCTGTATGTTATTGATATCATTGTTGTATATCATTCTGGATATTGTATTCATTGGAGTTATATATGATATCATCTATTTCTTTCTTCCACTGTGTTGTTATACTTAATGTTGTTATAAGCTCCGGAGAGCCAGATTCGGTGTTTGAATCTGCTGAATCTTGAGTACAAGTGAAGTACGGGTGCCGATTTTCGAAGGCCGATTCCGGGATCTTCACAATACATTAGCAACTTCATTTCGGTTTTTCGTTCACCATTATAAACTAAGAAACAACTGAAGTAAAAATCTTTTTTTTAACAAACAAACGTTTCAAATTAAACCATCAAGCAATCAAAGAAGCCTGAGATCAAGAAGAAGCTTCAGCTAATAACCTCAACTCAGTTTTCAACTTTGCAAAGTTTAAAAAAGATTTCAACTTCAACTCAAAACTTCTGGAAATCAAAATGTTCAAGGTGAGTAACAACTTATGATTTTAAACTGGAGTATATATATTGAAAGTGCTGTGTGTATGTATATACATGTATCTGTGCATCTTCTATGTTGTTTTACAGAGTGCAAAACAACAAGAAAATTCCATTTCTTGTTTTATAATCCATATCAGACACTAGTTTCAAAACAAAATAATTGTATTTAAGAGTAAGTTACAATTTAAAAATAGTGTCATGAGGTATAAGTGTTTATAGAGTGAAAATCAAATTTTTACAGTGAAACCTTTAAATTCTGGGATTTTTGAACCTCGTGAATTATTGATTCAAGGATATAACTTGAATCTATATTGAAAGTCATGATTTTTAAGCGTGGATTGATGATTTTTAGTAATGGGAGTTAAGAGCAGTTCGTTTTTGTTTAAAAAGTAGATTTTCACCAATTACTGATGATCGACCGATTCGTGGATGTCGGGGTTGTTCGTGGAGATGGAGGAGCCTACTGGGTTGCCAGGAAAAATGGCCGGAGGTGGCGAAGAGGACGATGGCGATAGCGGTATAGGGTTTTAGTCTGTAAACCTAATATTTTTTGTGTTTGGATTTTTGATCGTCGCGACTTCCATAGTGCATCGAGTTGCATGCGACTTTGGGAGATGGAAGAGGAGGCGTAGGCGAACGTGTGGACGGAGTTGCGTGAATTCTGGTGGTTGGTGTGTGGCGAACGAGGCGTTGCCAGGTTTTGAGGGAAAGTTGCTCTCGAGTTTCCAGGTTTGCTTTAGTGAGCTCGATTTTGATTTCGAGTTGATTTTGAAGTTTGGGTGGTCGCGAATCGATCTAGGGATGATCGTCGACTTGCTCGACGTCGTGGCGATGGCCGGAGATGGCCAACGACTGTGTGCATGTGCACGAGTATTTGGTGTCTGGAGATTGCTTTGCCTAGGAAGAACGAGTGAAATTCTTGCGTCGTACTCGAGAAAATCGAGTCATTTACTCGAAGCAAGGAACAGGGTAGGTGCTCGGGTCAAATTTTGTTCTAGGTTTCCAAACCTGAACCTGTTTTCTGGTTTGGGAATTTTAAAACTAAATTTTAAATTTTAAATCAAGGGTTTAAATTGAGTTTTAAATCAAAATGTAAATATAAATTCAAGTTGAATTGGAATTTAGTTTGGACATAAATAAGTTTAAATTCAAATTATTTTAATAACTTAAAAGCAATTTAATATGTTAGAGAAATTTGAGTTTGAAATAGATTTGAAATTTTAAATGGAAAATTCAACAAGTTGAAACTAAAAGTTTAAATCTGGAATTAATTCTAAATCTGATTTCAAGATTTTGAAATTTAATTAAGTTTTATAACTTAAGTGTTTAAAATAAGTTTAAAAATGAAATTTAAAAGAAAATTTGAAACAATGTTTCAAACATATTGTGAATAATAATTAAATTATAAATATGAATGAGCTTTACTTTTAGTAATGAAGATTTAACGATTTATAATTTCATTGAAGAATGAGTCTTTCAGGGTTAATCAAATTTTAATCAACAATAATGATTAATATAAGTAAATTTCTTTAGAAAAGTAATTAAAGAAATTTAATAATTGATAAAGGTCATTAACCAAGATTTTATTTGAATAAATAATCAATGTGATAAATTTTAACAATAAATTTAGATTAATTAATTTAATAATAATCAATTGTGGGATTGTTAAATATAATTACTAAATGACAATAATTGTGGAATTAATTATTTAGTGTAATCAATTGAGTTAATTGAATTTGTTCAAGTTAGTTACTTAAGTTAATTAATTCAGAATAATCACTTGATAATTTGGGAAATATAATTACTTAGAGAAGTAATTAATAGATAATTACTGAATGTAATTAATTGAATGATGATTTGAAATTTGAGTAAATTATTGTTAATAAATTAAAGGATTAATTAATAATGGTGATTAATTAAGATTTATTAAATAATTAAAAGTTAATTTATTCATTAATTAGGATGATTAGTTAATAATTAAAGATTAACTAATCAATGATGAAAGGGAAATTTATTTCAAATAATTTGTAATTAACTTATGATAATTAACCCGGATTAATAAGTGATACATCTGATTTAAATTGATCAGTTGATTAATAAATTTACTTGTGAATGTTTGGACTTGACTAAATGATTGAATTGTTTGATATTCTGATCTGTGATGCTTTGTGATATATTCTAATTTGTGTGTAATCTATACTGTAGTTCATTTATCTGGGATGAATGTAAATTATTATCTGTAATTTATATATCTGTGATCTGTGAATAAAAGATAAGCGTTATAGTTATACCGCTTATCAACTATATTTCTGTATTCTGATCTGTGATGATTGAATGATGTTGCACTACTGTGTGAAACCCCTGGACTACACCATACACACACAAATATGGATTTCACGAGGAAATCGGTTGAGTCACAAATGATTTAAATTTAATGTTTTTGAAATTGAAATTTTATTTTCAATTGATTTTGGAAATGGATTTGGGTTAAATGTTAAAGCTTTTGAAAAGGAATTTTTAAGATAAAAATTATTTTGGATAACTTGGTAAAGTTTTCCAATTTAAATAATTCAATTTGAATTTGAATTCAAAAAAAATTTGGAATTGAATTCCATGATTATGGTTAAAGATGTTATAAATGTGTTTATATGAATTTAAACCATTCTAAAGGTATAATTTTGAGAATTTGAATTTAACCCAAGGACTTTAACTCGTATAAATGAAACAGATTTTCCGAAATGAAAACTATTTGTTTTCAAATAATAGAAACTTTCATATAAGGAATGAATTTCCAATTTGTGTCAAAAGAATTTCTAGATTGAAATGAAAATGGTTTTCCGAGTTATGAATAAATCTTTGTGAAAGATTGTTGAACTTTGTTTTGAAATTGGAAAGGTGTACCTTTTGTATAAAAGTTCGAAATGGAATTGTTTTGAAAGCTATAAGTTTAATCTTGATTTAAAGATTTAATGAGTTAATCCAATTGAAATGGAAATTGATTTGGAAAATCTATGAATAGATCTTTGTGAAACTAGGTGAACTTTGTGAGATGAATCTTTTTGTAAAAGATTAAAATGATAATGTGTTTAAACCATTTGAAAGAGGAAATTTGGATAACAAGTTGTGACTTAACTGAAATTCCAATATCCATATGCTTTTAAATATTACGCTCATTATTCGGTTTAGCCGGGAGAGGACCTTTGTATCATATAACCCATTCCGAATAATGATACGTCATATATGGATTGCATTTGAAGACCGGTGTTGAAGACCGGGTATTTGCGAGAACGATAGGATAACCTATCAATTGTCTCTGCACTAAGTTGCGCCGGTATAGAGATTTCCTAAGTGATGGGAAGTCCAATCGGGATTGTGAATACCCGGATTGCAAGGGCTTCTTTGGAAGTGCCTTCGGTTCTGTTCGAACCCGGAACAGACTTGTATGGTTGTATGTCTGACATTACACTTTGAGATATAAAACTGATTTCTTTCAAATACATTTCGGTTTGGTGGCAGAGAATGTATTCTCTTAGCTTAACACCCTTCTCTGAGACGTACGAGCTCAGAGGTTATGTAGTTGAAGGTTATCAGTGATATACTCCCAATTTGGTAGTGTGGCATGCTAAGTGTTGCTGTGTGTTGATGATCATTCGTTGATCATTTGTGATCAAAGCATGGCTTTGTGAAAAAGCGTAGCTTTGTGGACGAGACCTCATCGAGCCTCACAGACCGGAAATGGTCGAAACAGGAATGATGCGGCAAGGTTATGAGGGTCGCGCCCTTTAGGGTATGTCATTTCCTTCTGGAAAAGGGTGGTATCATGGTATGGAGCCTAGACACTTACTCATGTGGACTCACTATATTTATTACTGTGTGATGTTGGTTATAGAGTGCTCGGATAAAGGTCCCAAAGGATCGGGGGTGGCATATTCGTGTAGTAGTTACCTAGTGTAAGAGGTAACCCGGCCTTGTGTTGGCAGAGAGCTAGTTAGTTCATGGGGCGTCCCGCCAGAGGCGTTCCCATGTGGCATAGGAAGTTCCTTAGCCTGACCATTTGTTGGAAATCCAATCAAACAATACGAGCCTCGTACGGTTTTAGTTGTAGAACCTGCCATTTAACATGGTAGCTATAGTAGGCATAATATAATGGTACCTATGCTGGCTAAGATTAATATTGTATTTTCGAAATGATTTTGTACACTATGCACTAGTAATAATATCAAAAGAGAGTTTTCTCGTATTAAGCATATTTGACTATCATAATAAGAAATCTCCTCCAAGTCTGCGATTGCATTGTGTGTGTGGTGGGAGGTCTTATGGTAGTTCCATTTTCCAAAAGCATTGCGGATTTCAATGTTTAAAATTATTTTATTGTTTGTTTTAAAGATAAACTGTTTTTGTTACTCACACCAGTCCCATGACTGACTCGGAGTTTATTGTTCCCTTCCTAAACTCTGGGTGCCCACAATTTTCCACACGGGCAGTCTAGAGTTGGGTTTTTCAGATATTCAGGTTCAGTTGACATTGGAGCTAGTTCAGTTTTGGAGATCACGACTGACATTGCTTACCTTTGTCTTTCGTGATGATGGTTCGAGCTTGATATTGAAGTGGTTGGACTCAGGCTCTCTGACTGATTATTTAGAGTTATCACTTCTGATATTTCCGTTGTATCATTATTTATCTCTGATATTGTTGTATCGTATTGATATCATTGTTGTATATCATACTGGATATTGTATTCATTGGAGTTGTATATGATATTATCCATTTCTTTCTTCCGCTGTGTTGTTATACTTACTGTGTTATAAGCTCGGGTGAGCCAGATTCGGCGTTTGAATCTGCGGCATTTCGAGTACAAGTGAAGTACAGGTGCCGATTTTCGAAGGCCGAGTTCAGGATCGCTACAGTTAAACACTTAAAAGAATTGATAGTCTATTTCAACTAAATTGTTTTGAAATTTAATGGAGTTGTACCATCCTTTTTACTTAGTAATTTCAGGGACGAAATTCTTTTAAGGGGAAAAGAATGTAACGACCAAGTTTTTCAATCACCTGAATTTAGGATATTTAATTGAATTTAAATATTGAAAAATGAATATTATAAGTTAAATCAGTTAATTAATTGATTTTGGAATCTAATGTGAATAAAAATGATTTCTAACATTGTTTTAAATTCTATTTGAGTTAGAATAGAATTGGTAAACTTTTAAAATTGAATTAAAAGTTAATTTACAAAAAATGGAAATTTTAATATTTAATAAACGTGTAAAAATAGTAATTTTTGACACTGTCTCGATTTCGACGAAATCAGTTTCATTGGATCCATAATAGTGAATTATCATAGGATTTCAAATTTTGTGTCAATCGGACTTACGGTTTGGTCGTGCGAAGCTGAAACACAGAAATTTATTTAAGTAATTTTAATTAAAATAATTCGATTCGAAAACCTATCTTCCAAATATGATGGAATTGGCCTCCAATATATATTCTGTTGTGTTCGAAATAGGGGTAAAAAAGGCGGACGTCAGGCGGCACGCTTCGATTGGAGTTCGAAAATTTCGCGGATGAATAGTGCACGACAATTTTCTATAAAGCCCCTTATTTTTTCCTTTTTTCACAAATCCTAGGGTTAGAAGCCCTAGCCACCGTTTAAACATTCAATGGCCGAAATTTAATATCTTTCCTCCTTCAAGTCCTTACAATCCATGCACTATTTTCAAAATCTTCCTAAAGGAACATTGTAGAACTCGTCGAGACGAGCAAATCCATACGGTGATGATCGAGTTTAGCGAAGTAAATTGGAGGCTAGGGGCTCGCGTTCATCTTGGATTTAGGGACGTTTTTCTGGCGATCGACATGATCAAAGGCGACGAGCTCTGGGGCGGTGGTGCATAGTGTTGGGGGCTTTTAGATGGCGTTGTTCGATCGATCTAAAAACGAGTAAGGGAGAAGCGGCGATGAGATGATCAAAGTGTGCAATGGGTTTTGGTGACCTCCTAGAACGAACGTACGCAAGGAAGAAGCTAGGTGCGGCCCAGATCTTGTTTTGAGGAAATCAATGGCAAGGGAAAAATCTGGGTATTCAAATAAATAAAAATAAAACAAAGTTGTAAAATAGTTTATAATAAATCGTATAATCTTATTAATATCATAACTTCTTCATACGAGGTATGTTTCGCACGAAATGAATTATGTTAGGTTCGTATTGATGAGCACTACATGATGGAGCTGGATTGGTATTTATTGAAGCTAGTGAAAATTTTGGTTAAAATTAAACGCTCGTTTAATTTTAATCAAAATAAATCGCTATTACGACGATTGCAAGCAATGTGAGTAAAAACTCACTCTCTCTGTCTCGCTTATATTTTTATATAAAGGAGAATAAATTTATTTATGATGATTGATGCTTGTTTGGATGATATATGATATTATATATATATATATATATATATATTGGTTGGTTGGATATATTCCCGCATATTTTAGCGGATGAGACCCTATACGTTCCCGTGTATGAGCGGATGACACTTTGTACGCGCGTCTGCCTCGAACCAGACATTGTACATATTTTATCATAGGTATATTTGTTGCAGGTGACAGGTTGGAGGAATCCAATAGGATTCCTCACTAGTGTTGATTTTTATTTACAGATATTTTTATATATGCTGTTATCATGTGATATATGATGTTTGGATGCCATGATTGATATGATTGATGTGAATGACCTTATTTAGTACTGTTACAGCATTGGGCCATATTTTGGAATTTTAAATATTAAAATGATGTTTTCAATTTAAAAAGGATTTCAAAGTGATTTTGAGAATATATAATTTTTGAATGATTAAAGAAATGGATTTATTTTAAATAAATAAAAAGTTATAGTTTTTATGTTATAAAAATTATGGCTTTGTGAAATATAATCAAAATATGACTTTTGAAATATGAAGTTAACTATTTTGTTAAAATAAGTTAAAAAGAGGATTTTGAATTTATTATAAATGGTTTATTTATAAGATCTATAAAATTGATATTTTATAAATAAAATTAATGGAATTATAAACGGTGTTTTATAAATATAGAAAATGATTTATAATCAAATTTGTAAATGGATTAGCAAGTAAAATTTAGAAATGACTTTATAATGGGTTTTATTAATAGATTACAAAAGAATGAATTTGTAAATAAAGAGATTTATAAGTAAAAACTTACAATGGGATTTTGATATATAAATGAGACAAAACGGGAAATTATTCTATAATGGATATTTATAAAAGGAAGTTTTTATAAAATAGAAATGTGAATTATAAACATTGTTTATAAATGTGAAATCAATTTAATTTGATAAGCTAAATATGAAAGTTTATTAAAGAAATTATGTTCACGATTTTGGACAGTGAATAATCCTTTAAATTAAATGTGTAGAAGAATGAATTTGGTAAGAGAATTATATTCAAGATTTTGGACAATGAATAACCCTTCAAATAAAATGGATGTTTTTGGAAAGTGATATTATAAAATGGAGTTTAAATGGTTTGAAAATAAAATGATTTGTAAATTTACTTATGATTAAAATAAGTATATGAAAATGTTTTCCAAATATCCAATAAGTGAAATGGTTTTGAAAAGAAGAGAATAATTGGAAAGTGGTTTGATTTATAAACGATTAATAAAATCAGGCCCAGTGATTACTAATGCGCTAGATTTTGTTTGTTGGTTTGATAGTTAAATAACCGACTATCAAATTTGGCTATTTTAGTTTCTCAACTTGATGTAGAAACTAATTAGTCATACACTTAGTACGTAACTGACTGTGTAGGCTTGATTATCGGTTATGTTGAGAATGTTGATTTGTGTAGTGCAGAGTGATTACGCCAATCTATCGAGCTTTCTTCTTGGCCGAAGGATAGCAAGTTGAAAGTTGGAAATGTGATAAGTCTACGAGACTTGGTTTCTGTATGAGGTAGAGAAATGCTTTTGCGTTGTTGGTGCGAAGAGACCGGGATCAGATTTATCTAAAAACCACTTCGGACCAACATATATACGACGATTTTGTAGGTTGGTCGATGTATTGATATTTAGGATTTTCATAGTGAAGGAATGCTTGTTGATCATTTGGGGTTAAATCCCAATATACATATAGTAGCAGCAGTCTCTTCGTTATGAAATATCCATTGCAAGGGCTATCGCTACTAAACCTATAGGATGTGGTAGGAGAATACCTTCGATTTGTCCTATTCCTGGACAACTTGTATGGATGAGTGTCTGATATTGCATTTCTAAGATTACGTATATTGGTTTTTACAAATGTACATCACGTGGTGGCGGAGAAGGAAACTTCTCTGAGCTTAACACCCTCCTTGAGATGTACGAGCTCAAGGGTTGTATTTTTGTGGAAGGCAATTAGTAGTCAATGGAAATGGCAATGTGGCATTCAAATATGATGTGATATGTTATATGTGAATGGAAATCGATACCTCTTTTGGCCTCACTCCTCGGAAAATGACTGAAACATGGATAGAAGTGGTAAGGCTAAGTGGGTCGCTCCCAATTAGGAGATGTCATCACTCTTTTAGGTATACCTTTACACGTTATGACGTCGTGTATCTGATTATTGTTGATGTATGCTTGTGGCCATATATTTTAGGTCGATAACGACCGGAGTGATGACATATTCGATACTATCCAGGGATGGGTAGGCCAGTCTTGTGTTGGTTTAGGTGCCGAATATCACAACCCTAGGTACACCCTCTAGAGGTGTACCGAGTTTCGAAAAGGTAGTCCCTTCACCTAGTCATTTGTATGGAATCCAAAATCCACTACGTGCCTGCATTTTGTTTGTAGAGCCTAGTATTGCTGGAATTTAATATGGTAACAATTTCAGCTATGTTGATATTATTTGTATAATAGACACTATTATAATATAACATGATTTGATATGAAATGGTTTTGGTTATCGTAAGGTAAAAACATGTCCGTGTTTATGTGTGGGCGTGTCTTACGAGATACTTTTGTTTTGATAAAGGAAAAGTTTTGATAACTTTATAAATTCAATTGAGATTTGTTTTTCTCACGCTGGATTACCAGACTGATCTGGGCGTTCTTCCCTTTCAATGCTCAGGTCTGATTGAGTATATTTACAGGTTCAGATTTGGTGCTTTTGGAGCTTCAGCAGGCGAGATGGAGATCTTCATGTCGTATACATGTATCTGTTTATTTTTCCACTGCTTTGCATTGTTGTGTATGTAAATTGTCAGCATTTGCGAGGACAGATTATTATAACTATCCAAGCTGATGATTACTTATTGTGCACTCTTATATTGATTTATGTATATTACAGTTTCTCTTTGAAAAGATTATTGATCTATATTATATGTTATTCCACTGCGATGTGAGATTTTGTATTTGGTTCTGCTTCTCTCTTCTTCTCCTCTTCTTTCTTCTTTCTACTCTCTTTCTTCTCACCCTCTTTTTTCTTTCTCATGATCATCTGCAATCAGTGTGCTTTGGGTCGGACAGGCATAGTTCAGTGTCGGATTCAGAAGGTGCCGAGTGCGGGTCGTCACAGCTATGAAAGTTAATGTGTCAATTTTAATTTTTTTATCTTATTATTTAATTAACTAAAATAAATAAATAGATAATTAATTAAAAGTTAATTAGTTAAATTAAAACGTACAATGATGGATGTATATTTATCTTAAAATGTTCAAGGTAGATGATGATAAAATTTTGAATTTAATTAATATTATTTTAATTAAAATATTGTAATAAATTAAATTTATTAAAAGTTAATTAATAAATTATATATTGTATAATGACATATATATAATTACTATAAATTTTATGGTCTATCTTCATCTTTAATTTGTTAAGGATGAATAAAGTAAAACTCAATGATTGAAATTTAAATTAAACTAAGTGTTAATTAAATAGTTAATTAAATATGATTTAGTTAATAAAATTAAATTAAATATGGTTTAATTAGATAGAGTGGAACTATAAGAAACTCGGTTTAGGTTTAAGGAATAAATACATACGTATAATATGTATACTGCAATTTTAGATGTGTTTGACACTTGAATCAAGAGAGTACTTCTTGAGAAATACATTATTCCCTAAATCAGTATCACTCGGTAAAATATGTATTAAATATTATGAATCTCTATAATATCGGTTTTCCTCTACCACTTATATGTTAATAGATTACTTTTATACTCCTTAGTTATTGATATTCCTCAAGCAAAGGATGTTATGTGTAGTACAATTAATATATTGATTTGGCGAGGTAAGAAACATGCATGTATTTGTGGTATTCCTCAAGGTACGTGCATTATACTAAGGCCATTGCAAAATGGTACGTACATGTGAATAAACACTTTTGATTTATTGATATTCCTTAAGGTCGAAATGAGATTTGGAAAAATACCATGAGTTAGGAGTTGTATATGATACAACCAACAAAGTGTTATTCATCGCGTGTGGGCCTATGATTTGTTAATATTTCCCAAATTAAAAATCCCAAGGCAAGAGAGTCTTAAGACCATTAGAAAATTTGAAAGATTCCGATGTTTTCTCTTAGGGTTTTGACAAACATAAAAGTCTAGTAGGAGCTTATTAGATAAATGAAATATAACCATTTAACATATCTAATATTATAAGAACATCTACTATGTTTAAATTCTCCTAATTTACTTAGATTAAACTTGCAGCGAAATGATCGATCTAAGATCTTTTTTTAAACACAATAAGCTCACTAGACTAAGCTACATTACTGGCTGAGAGCAATCAAGGTAGCATATACATATGAAAAGTTATGGTCATCGATAAATGAACCTTTAAGAGAAAAACCCACCGGCGTTGACCCCGAGACAGTTAAGTCTTATAATGCTTGGGTAGCCGATTAAAAAATCCCTCAAGTGGTCATGTTGTTTGCCTTAGACAAACCGTTGCAAAGACAACATGAACATATGTTTGTCCATAAAATCTTCGAAAACCTCAAAGCTTTGTTTGCGGAGAAATCTCGTTCCACAAAGTATGAGATAACTAAGAAATTATTCAACATGAAAATGAGTTAGGGCAGTCACGTTGAGAATTTTATCTTGAAAATGAAAGGCTATATTAATAGACTTTTAGAGCTACGAATGACTATAATCGACGAACTACTAGTGGATTTGGTCTTAGGCTTACTGCCTTGATGGTTTGAGTCCTTCATATTGAATTACTATATGAACCAGTTGAGCATAAACCTCATCGAGCTACTTAATATGCTAAGGTTAGTTGAGGGTTTGTTCAAGGGTTAGAACACGGCGTTGGCTATTAAAGGAAACATGTTGTCTTTGAAACGTTCGAAGAAATGCAAGTGGGGCTCTAAGAATGGTAAGATGGATGCTCATAAATATAAGAGTGAATGGTACCATTGTCACAAGTAGGGGCATTGGAAACAGAACTGTCTGGACTACTTAAAACTTATCAAACAGAAGAAAATAAAAGCTTCTATCACTCCTACTGGTACGTTTATGATTCAAATATGTTTTGCAATCAATAAGTGGATTTTAGATACAGGATTTGGAACTCATATCTATAATTCCTTACAAGTAATTAGAAGAAAACATCATATGGAAAAGGAGAAATGATGCTTTAAGTTGCTAATGGATCTTTGTAGATGTAACTGCAGATGGAGACTATCATTTATTTTTTCCTAGTGATTATGATTTAGTATTGAATAATTTCTGTTATGTAAGGAGCTTTATTTGTAATATTATATCAATTTCAAGGCTGTTTGAAACTAGTTATGGTTTACATTATAACAACGGTATTATGAATATTGTGTTTGTTCAAAATTATATCTATGATGATGTTTAGGATAATGGTATTTATGTACTTAATCTTAATTGAATTTTTGTTGTTAATAGTTCTTCTAATGTTGACATAAATAATAATTATATATGTCATTGTGAGCCGGTTCATATCTGTGACAAACGACTACATAGATTGAAAACTGAAGGTTTTCTGCCATCATTTGTTCTAAATCATTTGATATTTGTGAGTCATGTCAAAAATGAAAATGACCTAGCACTCTTTTAGTGGGAGCAATGACAGAGTTGATGAAATCTTGGGTCTCGTGCATGCTAACATATGTGGCCCAATGCCTATAATTACCAAAGAGAGGTCTTCTTACTTTGTAATTTTTGTTGATGATTTCTCGAGACTAGGATATGTAAACCTTATGAAGAATAAATCCAATGTCTAGAAGAAATGAGTATAAGAATGAGGTTGAAAATAAAATGAACCAAAATATTAAAATACTTCGATCCGGTCTAGGTAGTGAGTGTGTTAGCCAAGAACTCCAACAGTACTTGAAAGATTATGGAATCATCTCTCAAGTTACTCCACCCTATACTCCGCAACATAATCGTGTTTTCGAAAGAAGGAATCAAACCCTATTAGATATGGTACATTCCATGACGATTAAGGCTGAGTTGCCTTTTCGTATTGGGGATATGCGCCAGAAATAACAACGTATATGTGGAATTTGATACCTACTAAATATGTGCCTAAGATGCCATAGGAGATGTAGCATGGAAAGAAACCCTACCTCAAACATTTGAAGGTGTGGGGTTGTCCATCCAATGTTATGGAGGTTGGCCCTAATAAGCTTAAGGCAAGATCAGTGCTATGTAAACTTATAGGAATCCCAATTGTTTGCACCAAAAATGATCACAAACACCCAATTGCAGATGAAAGCACCAAATCACGGTCACAGATCACAGATAGATTGTATGTAATAGAATTAAATATGAAGAACACTCAAAAAATTAAAAGGAAAGCAGTAGAAAGATAAGATTTATAGTGGTTCGGCGTTGTAGCCTACGTCCACTTTGAAGAGTTGATGTTTTATTGATGATTCTCGCTGGCTACAATTGAGTATAACAGTACAACCAACTTACAAAAATAATTCCGACAGAGTGTCGGCGTAGAAGAGCCAAAAACGATCCATTTTCTGTAGGTCTAGGGTCACTATTTATAGGCGTGGGCAGTAAATATTTCATCCAGATCTCGAAAGACTTCTTCTCTCACATGGGCGGGCCCACGGGATCGAGTTCAAGTGACTTCAACTTGATCCGGGAGCGATACGAATTGAATTCATATCGATCCATAAATGGTTCTTTGGGGCTGAAATTTTTCAGGTACGTTCTTGAAGTTGTAGACAAGCTCCTGGAAAATTTGGTGGCATTTGGACTTGTAGATTTTGAGTTAGGACCGATGCAAGTTTGAATTTGGTGGCATTTTGGTGGCATCTCTTCTGTCCACATCGCTTCTAGGAATGTGATGACTGATGATGTGGCGCCAATTTTTAGGATCGATCCACTTTTCATGCCGAGTGACCGAGTCTTTCCTTCTTCACGTGTCTCCTTCGTATCGCTCTCATTCATGTGCTTCGTATCCATGCCGTTTGTATCCATTGTCATGGTTTCGTTCGTATCGCTTTTAAACTTGTCCCATTCATATCGCTTCCTTCAATTCTCATTCGCATCGGTATTCCCAGGTGCTGCTTCGCATCGATCAACAAGGATGCCGTTTGTATCGATCCATCGCGTATCATTCACATCGATCCCTGGCCGATCGATACGAATAGCATGTATAAGTGGATCGATACGAATAAGTTAGTGGACGATGGATGCGAAGCAAGGTGAATACGGACCGATATTAAGTGTTTCATGGATACGAACCGCCACTTACCTTGATGGATACAAATTAGTGTTGCCATGATGGATACGAATAGTGCTAATTTTTCATGATGGATTCGAATGAAACCGATTCGAAGGAGGTGGAATGATGGATACAAATGAGAGCATTGCTTGATTTGCATCGATCATATCTTGAGCATACGAACTCCGATTGACTTGAAATTCGGAACATTGGCTTTCATAGCTTTGATTATTTTGTCATGTTAATTATAGCTTGATCCGGACTTGGACAAAATTTACCAGAATCCATAGTGGACCTGAGTAAAACTGGTTTACGGGATTGATTATCTTTGGTTTTCTGTCAATTCTTTGGTATCACGTCTTTGCCAAAAGGCGGGATAACACTTGCCCCCTAAAACATGCCTTGCGATAGGAAGGTGTGTTTTGTAGTTCGATAAGCTGGATGTTCGTATCCTATTAATGTCCTGTAAAGAGGTTGATAATCTTACCTGACTGTGAATAGTGATCGTTCGTGATCGTATGCCGTTCGGGGCGGTATGTGATCGTTCGAGGTCGGATGTCGTTCGAGGTCGGATGTCGTTCGAGGCGAGTTGTGGCCATTCGTGGTCGAGGTGCCGTTCGTGGTGAATGGTGACCGTTCGCGGTCAGGTGCCATTCGAGGCGAATTGTGACCATTCGCGGTCGGGTGTCGTTCGTGGCGAATTGTGACTGTTCGCGGTCGGGTGCCGTTCGAGGTGAATTATGACCGTTCGCGGTCGGGTGCCATTCGCGGCGAAGTGTGACTATTCGTGGTCGGGTGCCGTTCGAGGCGAATTGTGACCGTTCGCGGTCGGATGCCGTTCGTGGCGAATTGTGACTGTTCGCAGTCGAGTGTCGTTCGAGGCGAATTGTGACCGTTCGCATCGAGTGTGGCGAGTTGTTTGTGCCTGGGGGGGACTTTAGTATCATTAATGTCAGATTTCATGTTCGAGTGAGTTTCCAAATTGTTTGTTATGGCGGTTTATCGCCATCTCAGAGCATGCCTGAGGACCATTCGCGATCCCGTACATGTGTAAGTGACTTAGCCATTATGGAGTTAAGAATCCAAATTTACATTCAAAATGAGTCTTACAACCAAAATGTCCAACCAAATCAAGTCCAGATGCAAAAAACAAAAAACAAAAGCAAAACAGAGACGTCAAAGTGCAGACACCTACACTAATGCGGTTGATAGTCGTCTCAGAGCACGCCTGAGGACCGTTCGTGATCCTGTATATGTGTAAGTGACTTAACCGCACTAGTGTGGAGTTTGCGACTTATTCGTCATTATTTCAATCAGTTAATGACAAGATGATGCCTCGATCCTGAGCCGTCCCCAGTTGATGCAGATGGTGGTCGTTCTTGCTCCACAGTTGTTGCTCGCCTTCCCACGTACTGTGATAGCAATCCATCCGGATATGTCCTTCGACCTCATCTCTCAAGTGCCTACAATCGTTTGTGCTATGGCCGTTTAGCTCATGAAATAAGCAGTACTTGTCTGATTTCCTCTCATTGTTGGTCGGATCCCTCCTCATTGGCCTCTGGTAGGGAACCTGCCCCCAGTGTCTTGGTAGATTCGCTCTAATGTCCGCTCAGCTCTCAATAAAAGGTGAATCTCGACTCCTTTCACGGCCGCTTTGGCTCATCACAACTATCCTCTACTTTCCATTTCCCTTTCTCCTTGCCTGAATCCTTTCCGGGCGGATCTCCGCTTTTGATTGCATAAACATCAACTCCCTCTCCTTCCTCTCTCTCAGCATTTGCATCCTCTTGTCACAGAAACCTTTCTGCCTCATGGTAAAAGTCTCATAAGTCCATAGGTGGATCCCTCATCAGCGAATTCTTGAATTCTGAGCCATCAGCTATGTCGGATACAGCTGTCATTAGAACCATGGATGGATCTGGCCGATCCACCGATGCCGCTGCTGCATTGAATCGTGTTAAGAAGTTCCTCAAAGACTCTCTGGTCTTCTACTTTAGTGTCATCGGACTCATCACATTCTTGGGTCTCGAGATGTGAACCCTGAACTGCCTCATAAACTTTTCAGTCAACTCGGTCCTCGTTCCAATTGAACTGCTCTGCAATTGTCTAAACCATAATGCTGCTATGTCCATCAAATATAGTGGGAAACATCGGGCCATGATCTCCTCTAATGCCTCCAGTAATTCCATATGATGTCGCATATACCTCGTTAGATGAACAGCAGGGTCTATATACTTCCATCATACATCTCCAATGTCGGTAGCTTGAATTCTGGTGGATTCCTGGCCTGCCTAATTGCGGGAGCGAAGAGGCTCCTATTAACATCTACCAGATCTCTACTCACTAATCCGCCTTTTATGGCTCGTTTGACCATCTCCGCCAATCTATCACCATCGTCAAGCTGTAGTCCTTGTCCGTTGCCTTCGATCTACCTCCCGAGTTCGTGAGGGAATCCTAGAATCTGCTCTCCTGGACGGGCATCCATTCCTCTATCAATGTCGTGTTGAACAGCTTCGCCTGGTATCTTGCCTGAGGTTGGATCAACATGCTCCTGGAGAGTGCCTGCCAGCTCATGGGCTGCTCCTGATGGTCCTACTCTATTCTGAATCATGGTTGTTCCATGCTCCTGATCCTTATTTCCAGTGCTTCCTGTAATTGCATTTCCTTGATTTTGCACTCTAGGTTGTCCAATCTGCTAGAGTAGGTTCTGCATCATCTCTTCTTGCCTTTTTAGCATTCCCTCCTACATAGCTTTCATCATCATCTCCATCTCGTCTCGGGTGATGAAGACTGAGGCCTGATTCGCTCCTGAGGAAGCTTCATGACTTCATTCATGTTGACTTCTATTCGCTCTTTGTCTCCTTGTTGATTGCCTCATCATAGCTTTCCAGATCCAAGTCTTTAAGCATTCAGATCCAAAGTCCAAGTTATAGGATCCCTGAATGCTAGCCTTCTCAGTGAAAGCACCAAAATGTTTGCGCCAAAAATGGTCACAAACACCCAATTGCAGATGAAAGCACCAAATCACGATCACAGATCATAGATAGGTTGTACGTAATAGAATTAAATAAGAAGAACACTCAAAAAATAAAAAGGAAAGCAGTAGAAAGACAAGATTTATAGTGGTTCGGCGTTGTAGCCTACGTCCACTTTGAAGAGTTGCAGTTTTATTGATGATTCTCGCTGGCTACAATTGATTACAACAGTACAACCGAGTTACAACAATGAGTCCGGTAGAGTGTCGGCGTAGAAGAGCCAAAAAAGATCCATTTTCTATAGGTCTAGGGTCACTATTTATAGGCGTGGGCGGTAAATATTTCGCCCAGATCTCGGAAGACTTCTTCTCTCACGTGGGCCGGCCCATGGGATGGAGTTCAGGTGACTTCGACTTGATCCGGGAGCGATATGAATTGAATTCGTATCGATCCATAAATGGTCTTTTGGGGCTGAAATTTGTCAAGTACGTTCTAGAAGTTGTAGACAAGCTCTTATGAAAATTTGGTGGCATTTGGACTTGTAGATTTTGAGTTATGACCGATGCAATTTTGAATTTGTTGAAGGCTATCGAGTTCGCATCGCTTCTGTCCGCATCGCTTCTAGGCACGTGATGACTGATGATGTGGCGCCAACTTTTAATATCGATCCACTTTTCATGCCGAGTGACAGAGTCTTTCCTTCTTCACGTGTCTCCTTCGTATCGCTCTCATTCATGTGCTTCGTATCCATGCCGTTCATATCCATTGTCATGGTTTCGTTCGTATCACTTTTAAACTTGTCCCATTCGTATCGCTTCCTTCAATTCTCGTTCACATCGGTATTCCCAGGCGCTGCTTCGCATCGATCAACAAGGATGTCGTTCGTATCGATCCATTGCGTATCATTCACATCGATCCCTGGCCGATTTATACGAATATCATGTATAGGTGGATCAATACGAATAAGTTAGTGGATGATGGATGCGAAGCAGGGTGAATACGGATAGATACGAAGTGAGGCACGTTTGACAGATTCGAACTAATGAATGTTTGATGGATACGAACAATACTTACTTTCATGGATACGAACCGCCACTTATCTCGATGGATACGAATAGTGCTAGTTTTTCCTGATGGATTCGAATGAAACCGATACGAAGGAGGTGGAATGATGGATACAAATGAGAGCATTACTTGATTTGCATCGACCATATCTTAAGCATACGAACTCTGATTGACTTGAAATTTGGAACGTTGGCTTTTATAGCTTTGATTGTCGTGTCATGTTAATTGTAGCTTAATCCGGACTTGGACAAAATTTACCAGCATCCATAGTGGACCTGCGTATAACTGGTTTTTGGGATTGGTTATCTTCGGTTTTCTGTCAATTCTTTGGTATCACGGCCTTGCCAAAAGGCGGGATAACACCAAGAATTCCATAGGATATAATTTCTATAACACCGAGGAACAAAAGATTGTTATTCCTCAACATGCTATCCTTTTAGAAAAAGGAATTTCTATCAGATAACGACAAAGTTGTAGACTTGGATGAGATCCGAGAAGTCAACACAGAGGCTGAACCTATAGGAGAATCAAATTCACCATTATACGAAAATATGCAACATATTAGAAGGTCTAATAGAGAGCCTTTCCTACCAGAGAGATATGACAGTTTTAACATGGATGGTGAAAAGGAGGTCCGTGTCTTAGAAGACGACACTCCTCTCTTATTTCAACAAGCATCATAGAGTAAAGATTCTACACTTTGGCTTGAAGCTATGAATCCAAGATGAATTCCATGTATGATGAAAAAGTATGGACTTTAGCTGACATACCCGAAGGGATAAAACTCATAGACTGCAAATGTATTTATTTAGGAAAAAACTAAATGCAAACGGATAGGTAGAGACCTATAAGGCAAGGCTAGTTGCGAAAGTGTTTCGCCAGTGTTGATTATGAAGAAATGTTTTCATCCGTAGCCATGCTTAAGTCCATTCGGATAATGCTTTCTATCGTCGCATTCTGTGACTACGAAATATAGCAAATGGACATGAAGTCGAAATTTCTAAATGGTGATTTAGAAGAAACTATGTACATGTCGCAGCTCGAGGGTTTCGAAGTCGGTAGGAGTGAGGGCAAGGCTTGCAAATTGTTAAGATCAGTTTATAGTCTTAAACAAGCTTCAAGTAGTTGGAATAAGTGTACTGATAAAGTAATCAAATAGTTTGGTTTCTATCAGAATATAGAGGAAGCGTGCAAACATAGGAAAAAATAGGGAAGTGCTATAGTCATGTACGTCGATGACCTACTCTTAATTGGCATTGACATCCCATTGTTACATTCTGTAAAAGCATGTTTATCTAAGAATTCTCTATGAAGGATACGGAGAAGTAGCCTGCATAGTTGGTATTAAAATTTATAGTGATAGATCCAAGAGGTTGTTGGGATTGTCCCATTCTTTGTACATATATGTCATTCTAACAAGGTTATGTATGGGGAATTTCAAGCATGGAATTGTTTCAATACAATCTGAAAGCGCCCTTTCTTAGAAGGATGCTCCTCATACAGATAAGGAAAGGAAGCATATGAAAAGGATATCGTATCCATCTGCAGTCAGTTCTATCATGTATGCTATACTAAGTATTAGACCAGATGTGGCTTATGCATTAGGATTTGTAAGCCGATATCAGTCTAATTTGGGAGAAAAACATTGGACGGTAGTTAAATGTATTCTTAGGTATTTAATAAATATTAAAGACTTATTCATTATATATAGTAATGGAGACCTTTATATGAAAGGGTATATAGATTCAAGATTTTAGATTTATATTGATAACAATAAGTCAGTGTCTAGTTATGTATATACATTGAATAGTGGAGCGATCTGTTGGAAAATGTGACACCCCATATTTTGAAGGGTCCATAATATGGAAAATTAAATTAGATTAATAATATGAAATTATTAAAAGACGAACAAAATAATTCAATTGCAAGAATTTCTTAAGGGGGATTTAATTGATTGGGTGCGGGACACTTTATAAGATTAATTGAATAAACCAAGGGTAATTAGAGCAATTAAGGTTGGCCTTGTTAATGAAAATAAGCAATTTAAATTTTAAATGGGAAGAACTGTGTTAAGAGAAGTGTAATGGTGTGACTAGCTAGAATGGGATAATAGCCCAAGCCCAAAATACAAGCCCACTTTCTTTGGCCACATTCCCTCATTTAATTCATTTTATTTTCACTTACTATACAAAATTCCTATAGTTCAAAGTCAAGGTCAGCCACCACTATGTTAAAAAGAAGAGCAAATTTTAAGCTAGAAAATTCAAGCTATCAACTTTATAGAAGAGAGAGGGTTAAACAAGGTTTTTCTTAATCAAAAGTGAGTAAAATTTTCCATAAAACATTTCTAACACATTTGGGTTCGGATTTTTGTTATAAATGAACGTTTTGATAATGATTAATATGGTTGAAAGCCTTAAACATTGTTTTGGTTATAGTTTGGAATTTAAATGCAGTAAATTAGTTCAGGTTTAAGGAAGAAATAATTTTTAACCATAGTTAAATTATTTAACATTGAGATATGAAGTTTATAATGAAGAAATAAAGATGTGCTTTTAATTTCATAATTTTTGAAATTAATTTTGGATTATTATGAATTTTCTAAGTTGAGAAAATGGCTAATTTTAAGAAATTAATTATTATAAATAATCAAAATAATTTTTTTGACCTAAACTTTTGAAAAAGGTAAAATATGGCAATTTTGATTTTTGATGAATTTTTTTTAGATTTTTCCCATCAATTTTCGATTTTATATGAATTTATTAATAAAGGAAAGAATTAATTAATTAATTGGGTATGTAGTATGCCAGTTTTGAGAAGTAAACCGTGAAGAACAAAATTAACCAATGAAAACTTGACTATTAGGTGGAAAGTTAATACTTAATAACGAAATGAATCGGTTTTCAATAAAATTACAAGTTTGCCATTTTACTCACAAAAGCGTACATATTATCAACTCAAGATGCCTAGTATAGTTATAACATGTAGAGGCCTAGGAAAAACTATTTATACATGATGGCTTTAGGAAAGGTGATACGATAGCTCTTTGAGCTCAACCTTCGTCAACTTTCGGGGGATAAGACCAAGTTAACGCACGATAGCTTGGATGAAGTTAACACATGATGGCTTTAGGGAAAATTAACAAATTATGGCTTTAGGGAAAATTAACACATGATGGCTTCGAGGAAAATTAAAATATGATGGATATAGAGGAGATAATACGCGATGGCTATAGAGAAGTCCATACACAATGGTTATGGAAGGGTTAACACGAGATGGCTATAGGAAAGACAACCCACGACCACTACATGAAGTTTAATATGCGATAGCTTAGGAAGTTATCTACCCATGAAGGCCCTTAAGAATCTAACACAAGATGGCTAAGGAAAGAAGGTAAATGAGTGATGGCCTAGGGAGAATTAACCTATGATGGCTATGGGATAGCCAATATAGGATGACTAGGCTTAACATTCAAAAGTTGTGGATAAGTAGCATGCGATAACTAAAGTTGACTCGTGATAGCTTAGGAAGCTATATTTTTCTAAGTGAAACAAGTAATGCTTAAGTCACCTTGGAAGATAATTTCCAAGTACTATTGAACTATTTAATAGGGATGAAATGAAAGAGGAATTTTAATAAGTTGAAATTGTGGTATCTTATTTTTGAAATAAAGAAAAGCTTAGTGAAGCTAATAAACGATAGGGTATCATTTAAATTGAAATACAAAGATGTATTATCTAAAGAGAGTGTGGGGGAATGATAGAAAGGGGTTGAACTATGATCATAAAGATATACCGGCTCATGGAGTTATTGGATGGCAGGGTGCCTTGACTGCTAGTCTAAAGTCCAATGGTATATTTCAAGGTGCCACATTAGGGTTCAATCCTAAAAGATTTATAAATTCTAAAGGGTTGTTAAGATAGGTTCCATGGTTGGTGCCAAAACATCAGGGTGGTGTTATAACCAAAATAAATAAATCGACAACATGAACGAAAGTGGTTGAGGGACTAAGAGGGGCTATTGACACTTAGTAAAGACGCTTATTAGAATGTATTCGGGATGCTCACATTCAACATCTTAGGAGAGTCAGGTTGCTCTAGTCAGGGTGGGTCCCATTGGTAGAATGGGTGGCCATTTCATCAGGTGACGTTGTCCAAGAAAAGATAAATTAGTAATAGAGAGGCTTAGGGTGGTAATCACTAAATAAGTTAATGACAACTTAACGATGAAAGCCTAAAACAAGAGATTATGTGATGTTTGATTGGATGACGAATGATTGTATGATGCTGTTCATAAACGATTGATAATTATAGTGTATACTTGATTAGAATTGATATATGACATGATTCATAACTGGATGGTAAGTGTATGATACACTTCTTGATTATATATGCATATGGTTGCTTTTTATGTAATGAGTTTACATATATGATGTATCTTAATGATGATAAATTAAGGAGAAAACCCGTTCTGCATTAGCGATGTAGTCCCATTATGGATGACTATGGTAAAGATTTTACTCAGACCAGGCTTTATGTCCGATCTATATTTTTATTATTTTACATAAACTCGTGGGTACTCATTTAAGTAGGCTTAGTTTATGGAATAGGCATGCATCATTTGGAAGGACGAATAAAGATTTCGAAGACAAAGCAGAGGGCTTATCTGGAGAATAAAAATGTTTTAAAATTTTCGTTGTGTAAAACTAGGAATTATAGCTGCATATGTGTTTTGTTGGCATCTTCATATGTCGGACACAATAGTACTCTTATTTTCTATTGAATTTACCCCAACGTAGGAATGAATTGGGTTAAAAATGATGCAATGAATTATGTAATTCAAATTGATGTAGTGAAAAAGCTATTTAGATGCTCTGTTTCCTTATGTTGTGAGAAATGATAGTGAATGCACTTTGTCATTTGAAAATGATTATGATAATGGCTGCAACATCTTCGATGTCTATTTTTGGGTTTCATAGTGGGGGACATTACATAAAAGTTTCGGGTAAGAGACGGTTGTTGATTCAATGATGGAGGTCGGGTACATCACCCTCGACAAAGCAGCAAAAGAAGCGGTCTAGATGCGTAAGTTTATAACAAAGCTCGAAGTGTTTCCAAATTTTGAGAAACTCATAACATTGCTTTGTGATAACAATGTAGCAATGCAGATTGACCTAGGTCTCACAAGAAGTCAAAACACATTCGTCGTATGTTCCACGTCATTAGAGAGTTTTTCACTAATGTAGAGGTTCTGATTGAAAGAGTGGATACTAAGGAGAACATAGCATATCCATTCATGAAGTGAATAACTCGACCAATTCCTAGCAAGCTGATTGATGGGATGGGATTGAGATTCCATAATTGGCCCTAAGTGCATGTGAAAGATGGATAGAGTTAAGGGTATGCCATAGGGGCAACTCTATAATTTATTATAAATTATTAATTATTTAATAAAATCTTGTTTAAAATAAAGGTGTTTGTCTTTTTATTATATACTGGTCATATTGTGTTATATTAATTAATTATATAATTAAGTATATTAAATATAAAATTCTTCAAATGATATGTTAGGTGATAGTGATTAATATTATTGTAATCCCGACAAATTTATCATAAAACAACATATTATTTTAAATATTTCTAGTCTAGATGTTTTGGGAAAGGCTATTGATTCATCTGTTGAGACTAGATTATGTAATGCACTCCAAATATTGGGCAATCGTTGCTGGGGGTACCAAGGGGTTACTTTCTAATAGTTATTGGATAACTATTGAATTGCTCACTCGAGAGTTCTATTGGTTAATATAACTAAGGTCAAATAGATAACCTTGAAGTGACAATGTTACACAATTCTCTCGGCTTTTGAGAATATTGTTGTACTTCAATGTGAACACTCCACTTTGATTACAGTTAAATCATGGTATGACATCTATAAAAGACTGTAGTTAGGTCTGAGTTGAAGCATTCGAAGTGAAATGCTATTTAATAGATATTTCGTCTCCTCGGTTGCATGGAGTTAGTATTACTGTCAACTGTAGTTAACTCAAAGCCAAAATCTCAAGGCAAAGCATTAGGGTTAATAATAATTGTTATTATTGAATCAAGGAGTTTGTGTTTGGACAAATAAAGTTGAATATGGGCGATATTGGAATTTTGACCAAAACCAAATTTCATAAGTCCTAAAATGATATACTGTAGACGAAGTGGATTGTGGTAAATAATCATTACTATCAGGTATTGCTTATAATAGTAAAATTCAATTTCACTGAAAATGTGTAAGCGGTAAATTCTGCCTAAATGTCACACCACTAGCTAATGTGATATGTGAACGTTAATATTCGAATGTACAATGTTAATCGTTGACTAAATTTACACTTTTGAGTCACATAACCAAAATGATGAATACTCCAGAAAAATCACACGATTTAAATAATTTATAGTTGTTCTAAATCGATTAATATTAATGAAATATTAATTATTAATTTTTTTTATCTTTGAATACCATTAGTATTTAAGGAAATGCATATATATAAAAACTTATGCATATGTGTACTAATATACATTATCAGTAGAATATTAAATAGGATTTAAATGGAATAAATACTAATGGGTTTGAAAAAAATTTAGGACCATTTTTCTCATGCTATGGCTGGCCAAGGGGCAAGGAAATGTTTTCAATTTGAATTGAAAATGATAAATAATAATAAAAGGAAGGTCAATGATACCTAGCCTTTAATTATCTTTTATTGCCTCCTTTAAAGATTTCATTAATAAGTTATTTGCTCTCCTCCTCCATTTGTTTCCAATCGAAATTCATGGCCAGCGAGGCTTAAAAAAATTCCAAAATCTAAATCTAAATTAAAAAATGGTTGTTGTCCCTTGATTCTACCAAATCCAAAGGTAGATTCAACAGAATCTAGGAGCTTCGCTCATCATTCAAGGTGCAATTGTTGGCTACATCCTAAGGTACTATTCTAAATTGATTTAATTATATGTTTCTCTTCATCGCATGTTTTAGATTCTATATGCCTCATCTCATCTTGATAGATCATCTTGCAATATATAATTCAGATACATTTTTGTCCACCTCAATTAATGGTATGTTCATCATGTTGATTTAATTCAGATCTCTTTATCTTCTATATCTCAATTTACTATATGTTCATCATGATTAATATACTTTAGATCCCCTATCTTATCGAATATTTATGGTTATTCTTTGTATAATTTGGATCTAAATGCTTTTACAATGAATTTACATGATCCTAAGTTGTTCAATTCCTTTTTTTGTTTTGGAAACTATTTTTGAAAAAAACTAATATCTGATTGAAAAGCTATATTTTAATTTTATAACATTTTCATACAAAACCATAAATAAACTATATAAGTTGATTATTTAAACTTACCTAGAAAATTGATTTATTATATTATATGGTTGATGTTTTGAATATAATTTTTTTTAGATATTATTTTCATAAGAGTAAAAGTTTTTTAATCTATAATTCATATGTGGACTTTTGTGTAAAATTCTAAATTTTGTTTCCTTTCTAAATTAGAAGTTTGATTTAAATTGCTAACTTTTAAACACACATATACATATATAATACAAACTTTACGTACATAAATTGTTATATATTTAAAATAGTACTTGCGGTTATTTATATGGAAACATATATGTGTTTGTTATTTTAACTCAAATTCATAAAATGGACTTTTGTGTTATACTGCAAAATTTAATCTCAAACCCTCCCTTAATTGAAAATAAATTCAAAATTGTTAATTTTAGATTTCAAAACAAATAATATGGTCAAACTTAATTTCTATATATATATTCACATGTACCTATACATCTATAATTACATATATAATTTTACATCGAAACCTTGGACAACCAAGGCATATGTAAAGGGACAAATGGGTCTGTTGCGGTGCAAATCCCAACAACTACATGCAATCACATTAACTATTTACATTTCTTATCTATAGCACGTGCATTTTATACAAACAAGTGTATTTGATATACTTATAAATTAAAAATTAATAAAAAAATTAACAAATAAAATAAATAAAGATTTTATTTAAAATAATTTAGATAGGATCTAAAATCTATTTAGACTTCATAGGCCCAACAAAGATCTAGAATGAATTTTTTTTTTGAAATTCGCAAATTTAGCCTGCTTTAACCCGGCCCGATTCCTTCATTTACTCCGCTGTGAGATCCTACCGATCAAACAATACAAACATTCTACAACAAAGGAGATAAATCCTCACTTGAGTAGTCTTTCACTACAAGTGGTTCAACATATACCCAACTATATGGCCATAAAATGATTATCCTATATGTTTATGACCATAATCAAAGTACATTCTAGATATTTAAGATCAAGAGTATTCATAAGTCTAAAAATTACTTGTTAACAAGAAAACTTGTCAACACCTCAAAGTGAAGTTTAAAGAATAAGCGATCCCCTCGAAACTTCCTTTCGAAGTAGGTGATGGTAGCTTATACTCTTCGATTAGGTAAAGATTGTTGAAAGTACCACTTTAATACCTTTCAATACAGTCAAAAGGCTAACCACTGTTTAGAAATTCCTTTCAATTTATTTGATTAATGACTCTGTCGGAACCACCTTTCGAAGTAATCAAGGTGGCTTAAGGTTGGGACTTAACAGTTTTGGGAAAGCGATTGAATTAAGTGGGTTTCGACCTCGTCGAAAGGATGAGCCCTTATTATATTGTGGATTTGAGCTAAAACTCTAAGGATATAAGTGTGCTAGGGGTTTCGACTCAGTTGAAGGGTAACCTTTCGATTAGATCAACATCAGATGATGATAATTGTATGAATAAGAATCTCATAATAGCTGCATAATCAAAATTATCATAATCTCCATTTTATTGAAGTAAGATGTACAGATTGACCAAATCCCCAATTTGGTTTTAAGATTAAGGTTTACAAGCTTTAGAAAGAACAAGTAAGAAATGAATCAAATCGGATCTCTTAAACTAGACCCCTAGGGGCTTATTTATAGGTGCGAGTTGGCACCTTTTGACCCCTTGCTTTCTACACAATCGAAAGGTCTGCTTTCCTTCTTTCATGCGCGTCTCTTGAATCATAACTTTCGACCAAGTCAAAAGGATTATATGGTCATCCTTCCACTGCCGCTAAAGACTAGGCTTCCCTCTATCTTGTTTTATTCCTTTCGACTTCATCGAAAGGTTTATTGTTGGATCGCTTTCGACCTCATCGAAAGGTATATTGCTTGATCACTTTCGAATTCATTGAAAGGTGTATAGATGCGCTCTTCACTTAGCTGTTAATGTACTATGTAAGTTAGCATGGGGTTGGCTTTCGACATTGTCGAAACATGTGCTTTGTAGGATTCGAATGAGTTGAAACACTGTTGAGATATTAGCTACAGGAGACACCATTCGGAAGAGTCTATCTGGCACGGGACCCTATCTCCTTATGTTTGAGGAAGTTGTGCATCATTCCTATAACTTTTCGTTCATAGATGTAGATGGCTTTAACTAATTCAAAAGGCTAATATATGCTTTCGAAAGGGTTGATTTGGCTGAACATTCTTCTGGTGGAGGTAAATAAAGACGAAACCAATCGTTTCGAATGGCTCGGCGCACATGCAGAAAGTATGTTATTCATTGCCTTTGAAAGGTACCTTTCGACCACTTCGAAATCTGTAAACCTGTTAGCCATCACCTTCAAAAGGTACCTTTCGACCTCGTCGAAAGCTCTTATTTAATGTTTTCAGAGACCACTTCTAATGCCTTCTGATCCTCATCAATGCACTTGCTTCTTCTTTCATACTTTCACTTTTGAGAATATTTTATGGATAACATTTAGCCCCCACCCCCTAGAATGAAAGAAGATTTTGTTCTTTAGGACAAAAACTCTAAAGAATTTCTTTGTTTCCTCCCAAACAAATAATAACTCCTATTAGGGTCATAACCTTGTTATGAGACCCTGATGGGTAACTTTATAACTCGAGACACTATCTGGTACTTTTATTGGGCAGAGCACTCAGAATAATTGCATGACCAAATCTTTTTAATACTAATAATAGGAATATGAAACGATATCACCTGGTCTATCGTCGTTAATTTAAGTAAATAAACCTTCCCAAAAGGCCATTGCATACTCCAAATCCTCTGTTCTTGGGTTACGTTTTCTTCGATCATTGGGGATTAATTCCTCACTCTTAGCGTTTGTACCCAGCTTGCCTGTTATGATTTTATTTTCATCCCTGCACTGTATTTATTAACAAATTGGCAGATAATTAAACATTGATGTTGTATGAAAATTAGAGAGCTCTTATTCTCTTTTACCATCATCTTCTAACAAAAAAAGGAATAAAGTATGCTTGATAAGAAACTCTTTTCTAGAATTCTTATCTAATACTGGTGTGGAAACGTTAAATTTTCAAATAAGCCTGAATACAAAATCTCAAAATTCAACTAAAAAAAATTATAAATCCAAAAATTCAATGGAAAATCCATAACTCATCATGAGAATTCAATAAAGAATTCATAAAAAAAGAAGATCAATAAGAAATCATCATGAAAATCCAATGGGGAAACCAAGTACATGAAACTCACAAATCATCATAAAAGTCAATGAGGAAATTTAGAATTCACGAAACCAGAAATCTAGTAAGAAATCATTATGAAAATTAAATAAGGAACTAAGAATATGAAATCCCCAATCGTCATAAAAGTCAATTTAGAGTTCACAATACTAGAACTCCAATAAGAGACCATCACAAAAATTGAATTAGGAAACCAAAAATATGAAATTCACCAATCATCATAAAAGTCAATAAGGAGATTTAGAATTTGGGAAAATCTACACGAAATCTTTATGAAAGGAGACAAAGAAATTGAAGCTCATAAAGTCGAGAATTCATTCAATAATCTGCCAAGATCTCATCTGGCAAATAGATTACTCAAAATTCTATCTATTACTAGTACCAAATTAAAAATTCCATGTGAAGTCTTCTGATCATCATGGTAATTAGGAAAGGAAAACAAGAATACCAAAATTCATAGGAATAGAAAATCAATCAAGAAATCATTATGAAAAGAAACGAGGAAATTAAATATACTTCAAATAAGGAATACAATCAAAATCTTGTCGGGATCTCAGCTGACGTATAGACTACTCAAAATTTCATTCAATATAAGTACAAAGTCAAAGGACTATCTAGTAATGGTAGACTTAGTAGGTTTAAGCAAAAGATCCCTAAGCCTATCTGGCCTTAATCCTAAAGTCATTCCTAAAATACTATGCCAGAGGTTTATTTAAAACTTATGCCTTGAATAGTGACGAGGATTCTCGTTTTTCAAAGGATAGTATCCTATTAATTGATGTGTAATTCCTAAAGTGCCTATAAGTTAGTAGTATTATTATTAATTGGAGCCGAGTAGTTCCGTAGTGCCATGCAATCATTCAGAATAGTAGTTCTGTATTACCAGTCAGTCATTCGGATTAGTAGTTCCATAAGACCAGCCAACCATTCAGCAGATAGTTCCATTCGGTTATTCACATTTTCAGCCATTCAACCGTTCAGTAGGTAGTTCCGTTCAGTAGTGCAAGATCTGTTTGACTAGTCGGTCGTTCAGCAGTGCAAGTTCCGTACTATAGCTTGGCCATTCAGTGGAGCAATAGTCCAAATAACTTATTATTATATATATAATATATAGACTCTTCTATCCTAAAGGGTCACCTTACTTCTAAGGATTCAGGAGTGGTTCACTTAATCTATTCTTCGAATGAAGTCACTTTTATCTTTGTAGTAAAAATTTGCTATCTATTCCATTCCTTTAGCTTTTGTATAAATCTTTGCTTTCCATCCCATGTTACGGATCTCTTTATCCATTTTCTTGTCTCGTGACTCTTTTAGGATGCAAGTTTCTTAATTCTTCAGTTTGGAAGCTATTTTCAGGCATCATATGTTTTGAAGGCTATTAGTGGATATTTTGTCTTTCTGATTATAGTCTTGGATTCCTTGTCTACTTCTGGTTATAGTGTTGGTCATCTTCATCTTTTTGCCTTTGTCTGTACCCTTTCTCCGGTTTTCATCTTTGTTTTAGATGGTGATAAACTTTATTGCTTTGACCTTTTATTCTTTTGGGCCTTGACTTTGTTTTGAGTTGCAGACATCTTTGTCTTTCTTCATCTGTGTATTGCCCTCTCCGGGCTTCCCTTGATTCTAACGGATATAGTGTATGTTAGGTTGACCTTCTTCTAAAAGGTTGCTGGTGGGTGCTTGACCTGACCCTCCCTCTAAGAGGTGAACTGGACATTAGAGGTTTTGACCCTCCATCTAGGAGGTGCTATGGAAAAATATCGTAGGCTTTTTTTATAGAGGTTTTGACCCTCCCTCTATGAGGTGCCTTTGGTAAGAGCTTAAGAGGATTTAACCCTTGCTCCCGGAGGTGCCTTTGGTAAGGGCTTTTTTAGAGTTTTGACCCTCCCTCTAGGAGGTGCCTTTGGTAAGGGGTTAAGTGGATTTTACCATTCCTTCCGGAGGTGCCTTTGGTAAGGGCTTTTTTAAAGGTTTTAACCCTCCCTCTAGGAGGTACCTTTGGTAGAGGTTAAAAGTTGTTTTTCTCATAGTGGAAATACGAATCTCAAAATAAAAGACTATGAGGTCATGATTCATGAACCTACAGTTTTTTAAGCAAGTATAGGATTCTCTAATCTGACTTTTTGTCAATGAACTTTTGATAGCTTCAAAACTTTTCTTGAAAATTTATGAATAGGCTTCTCCTCGCATATGGTTTTATAAAACTTTGAAAATTTGAGATTTCTTGGTTAGAAATTCTTTGTGTGCATTCACTAATGCTATAAAGTATTTTTGGAAGATTGCAAAAACCAGTTCTTAAAATAGATAGACATTTGTTTTCCCCAGGTTACGGGGTAATTGAAAATAGTCTTTCTTTTAAGATATGTGAGGGAAATTTCTTTTAGTATAATATTTTGCCAAAAATAGTGTTAATGTACCATATCTTGGCAGGCATTGATTAGTAATGGAGTGCTCTATTTGTAAGTATTTCTCATAGACTGGTGAAGGATTAACAGCGGTCTGAGCTTTCATGAAAGCAAGCCTTTGTATTGCGTTGATTGAAACATTGATAGTGATTTTGTAATCAGGCATTTGAGTTGTCTTTCTCAGGTAGCTAGAAATTTGTCGTTCCTCAAGAGTATGTTGAATGCTATGGACTGGTTGTGTTTTTTTTACCTGTAATGACACTCGAATTTTGAATTAGTACATAGCCAATTTTCAACACAAATCAAAGTACAGATCAAGTACAAATCAAGTTAAAAATTTATGAAAGAAAAGAATTCATAGTTTAACTAATGCTGCAAGACTTCATGATTTCATAAGGGTCCACATTTTGAAGTTGCTAAGCTGCTTTCTTCAAGAGGTTTCTTTAAGTTTCTTTAATGAACTCCTTTAGGGTTCCTAACATGATCATATTCTGAATCATTCCAGCTAATATGTGACACTCATTGGTCTTATGTCCATTTGCTTTGTGATAATCACAATAACTTTCCCCTTTTCTGGATTTTGGTTGGCTTCGCATTTTATAAGTAGTTGAGAAACTTCCATCATTTTTTGCTAGGGCTGTTATGGTAACGGTAAATTTACCATTACAATACAATTACCAGCCAATCGGTTACCATTTTCGAGTAAAATCGGTATACCAGTTTAATCGGTATGGTAACGGTAAATTTACCATTTTCTACGGTAAATCATCGGTAACATTTCTTCAATGCCAGCGGTAACGGTAATTTTACCAGTCAATTTATAATACATGTATATTCATGTAACATGGTTTATTATAGGCATTTAGAACCAAGAAAATGATTAAATTTGGTTTATTAACCAGGTGAAATAATATTAAATACACTTCACTTCTTTCTCATTTATGTCTTTTATTAAGTAACACTATAAATTGTATAATGAAGCACAGTTATGGTGTGAATACGTGTTATGATACTAACCTTTTTTAGACCAACGGTAATTTACCATTACCAATGTAACGGTTACCAGATTATCGGTATACCAGTCTTCGGTATACTAGCCTATCGGTAATGGTAACGGTAAGCAATTTTCGCTTACCAGTAAAAATGGTACGGTAACGGTATTTGTTAAATGGTAATGGTAACCATTACCATAACAGCCCTATCTTTTGCTGCAGCGAATATGTGAGAAAGAGGTTGATCTAAGGTTACATAGTTGGGTTCTGGAATTCTCTTCCAAATCCTTTCACCGCCTTTTGATTTTTGGTTAGAGTGATTGGAACCAAATCTTTCTTCTTCTATGCCTTGTCGTGATCTTTTCTTGCCATGTCACATTTCATCTAAATGGTTAAATTTGTCTGCATGGGAATAGAAGTATTGTAGATCTTTACATCCATTAATATAAAGGTCTTTCCAGAAAGAGGTTTGTTCGATTAACCCTGATCGAACTACCATAATCTTTTCTCTATTTAATGCTTCTGTACTGAATCTGTTCAAGTATTCACCAAGCAGTTCTCCTGGCTTTTGTTTGATAGAAGTTAACAAGCTAAAGTCCATAGTTGAGTCTTTGAATATATAAAATTGTGTCACGAAGTCATAAGAAAATTGTTCCCAAGAACAGATGGTTTTTACATGGTAATTCTTATACCATTTGATAGCTACTCCTTGAAAAGTAACCGGCAGCGAATTGGTCTAGAAGCATTATATAAGTTCATCCAGTTTTCAAAAGCTACAAGGTGATTATCTGGATCTGTAGTCCCATCATAATTTAGTGGGGGAATTTGTATGTGAGGAGGGAGACTAACTGCCATTATTTCTTATGAAATAGGAGTCTTTTGCAGGATAATATATTTCTTTAGGTTAGGAATTCCTTTTTCCTTAAGCATATCCATTATCATTTGGTGTAGGATATCTTCTTGGTCGGATTCGTTTTTGTGGCAACTTCTACTGTTTCTTTGGATTGGACTATTTGATTGCTCGAGGGACCTTTTAGCTTAACTTTCTTGGTTTAACTCTTCATCTTTTAACACATTTGGAGATTGTGCTTCATCTTCTTCTTCCATAATCCTTAATGATTCTTGAGATGGAGCCCTTTCAAGAAATTCTTGCATTGCAATCATCTGTTGTTGTAGATTCTGGACTTTAATCTCATTGTTTTCCAATCTTATTAGGGTTGAAGGTTGCCCAATTTCCGTATTCCCTAAGTTAAAGTTTGGGACTATGTTATCTTCCAAAGTTGATTGTGACGCGGATTCTTCATTTGGATTGTCGTTATTATTCCTTGCTCTTAACATTTTCTTCTTTTGAATGAAGAACTCTGTGCAATTAATCAGTGATGAAAGTTATCAGGGATCGGAGGTTCGAGCCCTCCTTCTAGCGCCAAAAATGTTAACAAGAAAACTTGTCGATACCTCAAAGTGAAGTTTGAAGAATAAGTGATCCCCTTGAAACTTCCTTTCGAAGTAGGTGAAGGTAGCTTATACTCTTCGATTAGGTAAAGATTATTGAAAGTACCACTTTAATACCTTTTGATACAATCAACCACGGTTTAGAAATTCCTTTCGAATTATTTGATTAATTACTCTGTCGGAACCACCTTTCGAAGTAGTCAAGGTGGCTTAAGGTTGGGAGTTAACGATTTTGGGATACTAATTGAATTGAGTGAGTTTCGACCTCGTCGAAAGGATGAGCCCTTATTATATTGTGGTTTTGAGCTAAAACTCTAAGGATATAAATGTGCTAGGGGTTTAGACTCAGTCGAAGGGTAACCTTTCGATTAGATCAACATCAGATGATGATAATTGTATGAAATAAGAATCTCATAATAGCTGCATAATCAAAATTAACATAATCTCCATTTTATTGAACTAAGATGTATAGATTGACCAAATCCTCAATTTGATTTTAAGATTAGGGTTTAGAAGCTTTAGAAAGAACAAGTAAGAAATGAATCAAATCGGATTCCTTAAACCAGACCCCTAGGATCTTATTTATAGGTGCGGGCTGGCACCTTTTGATCCCTTTCTTTCGACACGGTCGGAAGGCCTACTTTCCTTCTTTCATGCGCGTCTCTTGAATCATAGCTTTCGACCAAGTCGAAAGGATTATATGGTCGTCTTTCCACTGCTATGAAGACTGGGCTTCCCTCTATCTTGTTTTATTTCTTTCGACTTCGTCGAAAGGTTTATTGTCGGATCGCTTTCGACTTCATCGAAAGGTATATTGCTTGATCACTTTCAACTTCATCGAAAGGTGTATATATGCTCTCTTCACTTAGCTGTTAATGTGCTATGTAAGTTAGAATGGGGGCTGGCTTTCGACATTGTCGAAACATGTACTTTGTAGGCTTCGAATGAGTCGAAACACTGTTGAGATATTAGTTGTAGGAGACACCATTCGGAAGCATTCTGCCTGTTTGGCGCGGGACCCTATCTCCTTGTGTTTGAGGAAGTTATGCAGAATTCCTTTTATCTTTTCTTTCATAGGTGATGATGGATTAAACCAATTCGAAAGGCTAATATATGCTTTCGAAAGGGTTGATTTGACTGAACATTCTTCTAGTGGAAGTAAATAAAGACGAAACCAATCATTTCGAATGGCTTGGCGCAAATGCAGAAAGTATGATATTCATTGCCTTTGAAAGGTGCCTTTCGACCACTTCGAAAGCTATAAACCTGTTAGTCATCGCCTTCAAAAGCTCTTATTTAATGTTTTAGGAGACCACTTCTAAAGCCTTCTGATCCTCATCAATGCTCTTTATCCTTCTTTCATACTTTCACTTTTGAGAATATTTTATGGATAACATTACTACACATCATTATATGAGATCTATTATTTTTCTTTAGTTGTATTAATCTATAGAAGATTCTCCTTGAGTCGTTCTATGGTTGTTCCAAACAACCATAAGTATGTATCTTCGTTTTGTCCACAACGGGCCTGAGTAATTCAGTTCATTGTATGGAGAGCATTATGTACATTAATCACTATAGATGTATCACTATCATTTTTTCTATCCATATTTACTAGGAACATTTTGAAGATAAGTATTTTAAGCATTCAATTCAATACTCATGGTTATGAACACATTTAAAATTGTAATTGACTGAATATTTTTCTAAAGATTTTCCACTTGTGTATAACTAACATATTAAGATCATTACTTACATCAAAATATAACAATACATATAACAAAATAAAAACCATACTTTATTTCGAACAACTTTCTCATACAAGGGTTAAATCATATAATAAATTGCATAATTTCTTATAGGACACACCCTTAACTCTTTCAGATGGTTCACAGTTTACGGTATTTGAAATGTAGATGTGGTATTTTGATATTTACTCTAGGTATCGTGGATCGTGATCATCACATGGGTTATCCGATTTGGAATGAGATTTCTTCCTATGACTATCATGTAGTCGAAAATCTCGTTTATCTTCTTATCGATCTCGTAATGACATCTTATATTACCTCCATTACGAACTTTAGCTCCAGAAGATAATTCATCCATTCAAACCTATGCAGTTAAAGCCTCGTTAAAGGCCTGCAAAATCCACGCTATAGCACGTAGCATTTTTCGACCGCTACGCTATTTTAATTTACCGCTATTAAATAGTAGATCCGCTTTAATCCCCACTATTTTCTACTATACCCGCTAAATCAAGACTTTTTTGCACCCGCTTTAGAAACATTAATATACAAAGGTCGAATTGACTAGTTTTCTTTTAAACCAAATCAAAAAAGTTAGGGTAAAGACCTAATTTTAAGACGTAAGTGCTCAATATAAGTTAGAAATCTATCGTAGTCATCAAATCCAGTCTGCATAAATCATGTTATTCTTTGGTTTTGTTGTACAAGATTAAGCAATATTTCTTTTTCCTACACAAATGATGTGAGAATGAGAATATATTAACGTTAAATATTTGTTTTTATATCTAATGAATCTTTTTGAACCTCTGTTATTTTCTGCTATATCCCCACTATTACTTTTTGCACCTCCATCCCGTTATAGAACCGTTAAACGCTGTAACTGCATAGTTTCAAACTGATCAATTGGCAGATGGTCCCAGATTTGGAGGAAGTTCTATGAGTCACGAAGGATGTATGGTAGGCTTTGAGAGGAGAGTAAAATTCATCAATCCCCTAGTTTGATTGAATTAAGTTTTCGTAGTATAGGGATGTGGAGGTGATTAATGTGATTCGTCTTCGGGTGTGGCATCAGGCTTGAACCTATCATCTCTAGTTACAAGCATACCTTAAAATATAATTTTCAACACTTTCGCATCTTTTATCGGTCATCTTCTGTACTTTTGGATAGAAGTGCTATCAAACTTCTAAGAGGAAAATAGAAATAGAAAAAAAATGAACAATTCATAAAACGTAAATACGATGCAAAAAATTATTTACGTTCACCCAATCGGCCCACCTTTACTAGGGTATTGTAAATTGTTTTTTTAGGTTCCCAACCACCTCATGTTTTGCCGTAAAATCTTTTCTATTAAACCCATTGTTCCTAAACCCATCATATATGTGTGGAATTTGGTATTTGGTTACCATTGGTTCTCTGTAATGTTCTCCAAATTTTGATTTAGCACCGTTGTTATTTTTTTATGTACTCCTTTTTTGTTGGTTTCTGTAGCATGCACGACAAGCATCAACGATGAATCGTAGGAAGATAGATGTAGTTTATAGAGATTAGATTTTTGGTCCTTTTCCTTGTGTTTTCTAAGACATATTGGTGAGCATACTAAATGATGAAGAGATGATTAGTGTCACCGTTAAAGTGCAGTGGAAATAGATGGTATGGGGAATGGTTAATTTAAAGGGGTTAAGGAAATTACGGTTGATAATAGTTGTTGGCATAAGGTAGCAAAATTCTTGCATACCACGACTGGAATTAATGATTGGCCCAGACTCCGTTTCAATATGTGAACAACTTCAATTCCACTGCAAATGTACCTTAATTCATTAATTTAATACCATCGATAGGATAAAACTCACATGTTCAAATCCAAACATATTTGAATTTTTTGTTGGGCTTGGAGCTCAAATTTCATTCAAGTATTATATTGATTTGGGTCAAAGATACAATATCACTCATATTCAAATTTCATGAAAATTCAAATATGCGGACGCAAGTGCATGCACGCGTGTGGGTGTGTGCGCGTGTTTACATATGATTAATGAATGGTCACCGAAGACTACAGAAAGTAATTCATCTTGGAAGGTATAGGGCCACCCAGTCTACAACCGCAAGCTTATACAACTTATCGCATGTCCCCTTGGACTTCCACTATATCAGGTAAATTTTACTCGAGGGTAGTTGCTCATGGTAGGAATCGAATCCGCGTCTTACTACTAGACGGGAGCTCCCTTTCCACTGAACTACTACCGTGGACTATTTATACATACAAGCGCGTGCGTTCAGTGGCACCCCAAGTAGTGCAGTATCCCACTAGCCCCCTAATTTACATCATAAGTTCCGATTTAAATTAAAGTTGCTTCTCTCTCTTCCCATTACACATAATATTTAAATCGACACTTGTAGTGGAAATCAAGGGGCCGGAGGGGTGTTGCACTGTTTGGATGCCATTGACTGCTCATGTGTGTGTGTAAGATGAATAACATTCTTTATTTAGCATCATTTATAGCATTTTAATATTCAGACACAAGTTTATAATTAAATATTTAGTCTGTGATATGGGATAGAAATAATAAATATTTAAATAAAACTTGTGGCTGATATCGGAAGCTACAAAATAGTGCTAAATAGAGGGTGCTATTGATCGCGTATATATATATACATACATACATACATGTGTGTATGTGTGTGTGTGTGGGCAAATATGTATGTATGTATATGGGCAAAGATTGGCTACACCGCTAATCCCCGTGATTTTGTAACAACCCGCAAATTTTGAGAATATTTTTAAATGAAAATTCATTTGAAATTTTGAATATAATTATTTTAAATTGATAAATTTGGAAATTTAATGTAATATTTTGGGTGTTGATGTGAAATGTTCTTCCAAATTTAATAAAATAAAGATTTATCTTAAAATACAAATTGTCAACTTTGGTCAAAGTTTGACTTTTTGTGAAAATTTTAAATTTTGAATTTTTAACTTTTACTTTTTTTATGAAGATGAATTTAATTCTAACATTTTCTTTGTTTTTCGTTTTGTTAAATTTTGATTTCTACTTCTCAAAACTTATAATTTTTGGCGTATTACATGTAGTTATTTTCTCTTAACATTCATCTTATTTACATTGTGACTTTGGGCTTGTACTAATGGGCTAGGAATTCCTTTAGTAGATGAGAAGCCACCTGTTGAGATGCCTATATAATATCCTAGGGTTTTGCTAGATGTCTCATTGTCATTTGTCACTCCACAGAAAAAAAACAATGTAAGTTTCTTCTTCATCTTCCTCCTCAAAATCCTAGACTTTCTCCCTCCTTTCCTCTACAATTTTTCCTCTTCCTTCCCCAAAAATTTCAGCCATGCTCATCACCACACCATCTCCTCTTCCTCCAACCACAAACCCTAACCAAAACCACTTCTCCTCTTTCCTTTTCCCCTTCTTCTTCTCCATAATTTTCGGCCTCTACCTCCCCTCCTCCAACCAAAACCCCATAGCCGAACTTCCTCAACCCCTTCCCCTTGCCTTGCCTTGGCCATGACCACCTCCTCCATCACCTAATCCCTAGGCTGAGCCCTCCACAACCAAAACCCTAACCCTAGGCCGAACCCCCTTCATCAAAACCTAGCCTAACCTAGTCAAAACCCTATGGCTGAACCCTAGCCTAGCCCAAACCCCTATGGCCGAACCCAAACAAAACTAGCCTATGCACCCCTAGACAAGCCCTCTTCACATACTTACAAATAAATATTTTTCTATTTTTATTTTTCTATGTGAATTATTTTTTTACGTATGGAATTTATTTTATTTTGCAAAGCGTCAGATTTGGATTCTCCTCTCACTCAAGCTTGTCCATAATTTGTTGTGCTTGTCGTAGTCGTTGTGTTGCGTTTTGAATCACTTCTCTAACCAAAGAAAGGTGAGTAATCACTCTTGACAACATACTTATATTTTGGTGAATTGATGACAATGGAATTGTATGGATTTGTATATGCAAGTTGAGGATTTCACCTATGTTTATATTATGTTATTTCATACCATATTTCACTTGTTATGATCATATGCCATGATATATTGAATATTGTTATGTTTATTTAATATTCTGTTCTCACACTGCAAGTTCCTTCACTATGGGTTGAAATGATACATACCCGAATGATTTTTAGATTAAGGAAAATTGTTATGGGCTGAAATGATAGGCCTGAGCAATTTTATTTGACTTGGGATTGCGGGTTTGAAATGATATAAAAACCCGAAAAATTAATAAATTGCGGATTGAAATGATATATGTCCGTATTTACTTGACCCTAGGGTAGAGAATTTTATACAGACTCCGTGGTTGATTTAAAATGATTTTCTAAAAATTATTAAGTATTTGGATTTCTATATATGAATCTCAACTAAAATTTAATGTAATAATTTCTGTGAATTTGTTTACATGAGTAAAAAATTTATAAGAAAAAAATAGTTGGAATGTAAATTTCGGAATCTAATTTACAGAATGAAGGTTAATTGAAATTTAATAATCCGATTTGGCTTAATAATGGTATTTTATTCTATCCTATAAATTGTAAGTTTTAATTCACATAATAGTGATTAAAATGATAAATGGTTTTTTTTGTGAAAAAAATGTAAGTTAAAACGTACATTTGACATGTAAGTTTTAACTAATGTAAATGGTATAACTTGGGTAATAAAAATGATAAATGTTATTTACTAAAAAGAAAATAAATTGTAAGTTAATAACATACTTTTAACTTAGCATAAGGATTTCAGCTTTAAAATTTGACATTATAGTAACAAAGTTATTTAACTAAAGGTATGGTTTCTTTAATGACCAAATAGCTAAAATTTGAGTAATAAAATAGGAATGATATAATGACTATGATAAAAACTGCAAATATATGTACTATTTGATTATATAAACTATTGTAGTAGGAAGTATTATAGTAACAATTCAAAACTGCTGTGATTTCTTACGGTAACAGTTCAAAACTGCTGCGATTTATTACTGTAACAATTCTGCACTACTGTGGATTCTTACAGTAACAATTCTGCACCGTTGCGAATTCTTACAGTAGCATTTCTGCGCTACTGCGAATTCTTACAGTAGCATTTCTGTACTGCTGCGTTTTCTTAAAAGTGACATTTCCAGAATGCTATAAAATTTTCTAAAGGGTTACAGTTCTGAATGTTATGGTTCTAAAGGTTACATTTTAAAGTGCTATGATCTCTAAATTTTTACATTTCAAGGGGTTATAATCAAATGAATTTGGAAGTGTACGACTTTGGAAAAATAAATAATATTTTAAAGAATAACGATATGGAATTTATATGGTTTTGAAATGAATATGTTTGATATGAAATATAAACCATTTGAAATTGAATAACCATGGGTTATAATAACGTTTGGTTGTTAAAGAGACCGGGATCGGATATGGGCATACTCTCTATCGATATCGAAAACCTCTTTAACAACTGTGTACGTGGTGGAGATTCCAGAATGAGGTAGGATGGTGGCGACGATCCTAAAGGTATATTTACGTGGACCTAACTCCCGTGAGTTAGCATAAGGTGGCTAAAACAGGAGCAATCGACGAGCCAAGGAGGTAGCTCCTCCGATCGGACACACTTCATCGTTAGTCATTCTATTACTTTGTGATTGATTTGGTGCGCACCATTGATTCAGGAGTGTGGATCGAGTTGGGCGGTAGTTGCGGCTATGCATTACCAACAGTTCGGAAGTGTAATTGGTATGTCTACCATGGCATTGCCTAGTTGTGTCATGTCACTTACCCTAGCGCGCCTTCTACAAGTTTGTTTTATGTCGTACCTATGTGGTATCCTCTGGCGGCTCCAGTTTACGACGAGTTATGGTAGTGTATAGACTATTGGCATTATAAAAATGTGTTAAGGGGGAAAATGTAACGCCTTAACGCTATTTTAATAGTTTACTTTACTTTAGACATTATTATAATAGCGTGTATTACTATATAGTAGATAGTTTAACGGATCCTTGAAGGATGGGCGATCCCAAGCATCCTTTAAGTTACTGATGCATTGCTTTTGCAATTCACTTGAGTTGATTTACTTTTTATAAGTATGTATGTCCTGACTCGAGTGTTTTGTGTTTTTCTTTACGCTCGGGTCAGCCTGAGTTTCACAGCTTTGGTTTCATCTTTTTGGAGCTAGAGATCCGCCGGAGATTTAGCTGTCTACCTGATATTTCTATTCCAGTTATTTCCACTCAGCTTTTGCTTTCGTAGTATAGAACTTATGTACCTTGAATTTCCAAATGTATTGGTTTCAGACTTTGGTATTATGTATTGGTTTTGAGACTTTGTATCTAGTAGCTTCATGAACTACTATAGTTATTATATTCCGCTGCGAGTTATTCTGATATTCTGTGTCTATGATTCTGTGATTGATTTTATTTGCCCTAAATTTTATTAACAATCTGTTGTTTTGAATTATTCAAGTCCGACATGTGTGGTTTTATTGTCGATTTGAATGGTCCAAAATGGCGGAATGTTACAGATTTCCACCGCACATTCCAAATTAAATCATACTACTTTCTCTCTCTTTTCACTAACTATACTATTTAATTTAGAATTTGTTGTGAAAATCAGGAGGAGTGAATACAAGTAAGAATGAATAGAGGTGTAGCCGATTCTTGCCATATTATATACACATGCGCGCGTGTTAAATGACACTTCAAATAGTGTTGCACCCCACTAGCCTCCTGATTTCCACCACAAGTTCTGATTTAAATAATAATAATTGCTTCTCTCTTTTTCCATTACATGTATTATTTAAACCGAAATTTGTGGTGGAAATCAGAGGGAATTGGTTACTGCACTATTTGGATGTGCCATTAAACACACACACACATACACACACACACACACATATATATATATAGTGACGTACGCAGAAATTCTAAGCAATGAGGACGAACAGAAAAAATTTCATATTTGTTGTAAAAAAATATATAATACTTCTAATTATTTTAAATTTATAGTCAAATAAGTTGCATGGATTATAGTAATTTATTATTAGTTATGATAATAAATATCAAAACCCACAAGGTTGCAATATTACCTTGCAATATAATACTAAACATTGACTGTGCAAGAAAAAAGTAATTAAAAATAAATATTTGCTCAACATTGAATGTTTATACAAACTTGCATGGCTTGATTTTCATTTTGTAGTTGAAGTATCATACAAAGCGTTAGTGCAAAAGGACAATAAACAGTAAAAGAATGTGAAACAAAATTAATCAGAGGGTTAAGATGGACTACACTCAACCCAAATTTATTTAGTGATAAGAGTCTATTTTATCATCTCTTTCTTTTTTTTGTTTCTCACAAAGTACAATAGCTTTACTTTCAAATCTTCTCACATAAACTCCAAAAACCGAGTGGACGCCCGGCCCCACTAGACCTAAAATGGGTACGTCCTTGTATGTGTAAAAATCGGTTTTTCTTACTTTTGTTATATCTCAAATCCTCCTTTGATTTCAACTCGATGTTCCAATTTAAATAATATAGTTTCTTTTTTTATTACTTTAGGAGAGAGAAACAATATTATTTAATACAGAACATGTGGTTGAAATCAAAGAGGATTTGAGGTAAAACAAAAGTGAGGGGAGTCGATCAAAAGTGAGGGAAGTCGATCCAGCAATAAGAAATGAGTCATTTCCATGACAGTGACGGCAGAAATGTCATTTTTGAATTCCATGTAATAAGTTACATGGACAGATATGGACTACTTTGTCATTGCCAAAATGGAAGGAGCTGAAGATGCCCAACAAAGTGGAACATACGCATGCCTCTGAACAGTATCGATCACGACATTATTAACAAATAAGGGATATTAGGAACAGTAAGTGTATTGTTTGGCTTCCTTTAAAAAGACTTTGACAGCTACGTCACGGACTGCAACGAGATGTGGATGCAGTTGCGTCCGGTCCCAAAAACAAGACTGACGAAACATCATTAAGTCGGGCACTTTGTCCTGTAGCATTAAGTGGACTACTTAGGCTGAAGTTTGCTACGTACAAGTCTCATGCAAGGCTGGATGCCTTCACGTGTATGTTTCCCATGCATGCAAAGTATCGGCTTTGATTGGCCTATTAACTCATTTCTGTATTTACCACCAATTTTTTTACTTGCGTTTACGTTAACAAATTCTTTTGTTTTGTTAAAACAAACCTTGACAAGTTATGTTCTTTTCGTAGTATCATTATTGAAAATTACGTTAAAACTGATTTTGTTTTCTTTTTCTTCAATTATTACCGAATCAAATGTGTGTTATTTATATTTTATAAAACTTCTTAGAATTTGATATGCTCAAAGTTACTATTTAAATATCTTTGAAATGATACCAATTGGAATATTTGATGCGTAAATATTTCCACTGCAAGAATTTTGCAGTGCATATATTCGAACTGTGAAATATAAGTTGTTTCTCATTTAAAATAAAATTCAGCAGAAAAGCATAATTCTTTGTAGTGCACATGTTTATCATTGGCGTATTCCACGAGGGTTTTTTGTTTTTGTGAAGTTTTGTTAAAAACCATTCAATATGTGTTAAAATGTATTTCCGCAACTTTCTAAACATAGATCTCAAGCCCCATTAATTATTTTATGCCGTTTTGCAATTTCAATTTATAAAATACAAATAATTGGGCCAAAAAAAAAGTTAATACTAACTTCTGATTAAGCGTAGATTTAATTTGGGAGAATTAATTTAAAGGACAAAAATTTATATATTTTTAGCCTCAACGACACGATCTCAATATTTTAACCATAAGAACAAAAATTCTTCTAAAAATTATTCATAAGGACAAACATTCTTCTAAAATTATTCATAAGGACAAACATTCTTTCAAAACTGCTACCTAACTAAAAACTGATATCTATAAACTGCTACCGATAATTATAAACTGATACATAAAAACTGCTACCAATAACTAAAAACTGATACCTAAAAAAAGTTGTCCTTCAGGCTAAAATACTGAAGGACTGTCCTTGAGGCTAAAACGCTGAAAAATTTTGTCCTTGACAATAATTTTCTATTTAATTTTTAGAAGAAAATATCGAAAACAATTCTAAAGTTAATTTGTAACTTGTTTTTCAAAAGGGATGATCGAACATTAAGTTTTAAGATAAGAGTCTTTTCTTAATTTTCACTTTGTTTTATCTTTTTATTATTATTAGTATAAAACGTACGTACGCGCATCTAATATTTTAGAGATATTTACTTTTTATTTGATAAAATAATGAATGGATGGATGTGTATTGTAAGTGCAAAGGTTTCGATAGTCGCAACACTTTTATTTCAACTTGTTTTGTTGGTAGTATCGGTGATAAATTGGTAGTAAAATTTTATTGATAGGTAGTCGGAAATGAGATGGTGGTGAGTGTTGCAAATCAGTAGTGAAATTCCGTTATTGGATAGGGGTATTTTCGGAATTTCAAAACGACACTATGGAAATCATGTTTATTGAATTTTCTTTATTAATAATAGAGATAGAGATATATTTATGGAAAGGTTCACGTTTTTTTTTATATCAATGGCAAATAAACTTTTTTTCCATACTGTAAATGTAGGTGTGAACGTTAACAAAAGATATTCGTCATTGACAATACCAATTTGGCTGAAAGTAACCAGGCCCGGCCCAAGCCCAAGACAAACGAGACAATTGTCTAGGGCATCAGATCGCGGAGGGGCAACAAATTTCTGCCACTGTTAACAATTGAAATAAAATTGCTTGCTTCGTGCTGAAATCAAATCACCATCGACGTCATGCCACGATCGACCATCTCCATCCCCACGCGACCGCCCATCGATGCCACGCTGTGACCATCTCCATCTGCCACGACCCACGCCGCATCCCGCATCTACCGCGAAGACCCACGCCGTATCTCCTTATCGACTTCTTATTCTCTGATCATTTATTGATCTGTAGTTTAACAAGTTTTTCATCGACTTCTATGACCATTTTTCCATAAGCTTGTAATCACCGATTCACCATTCACCACCGTAAGTTGCTTCTAATTAGAGAACCAATTTTCTTATTTTTTTCATTGTCAGTCGTCCTGAATCTAAGCTAATTTCAGTTTTAATTTTGTACAATCGAACTATATCTGTGTTTTAAGGGTTGCTGCTTAACTCCCTGAGTGCAAAAGTGAGGGCTGAAGCGTGCTACTGTTACGCAATTAAAAATGTGAGTGTTCTATTTGTTTGATATTGGTTTCATAATAGTTAATTTGTTGAATGAATCAAATAATTTGTGGCATACTTTTCATGAATTGAACTTTATGCCTATTTGATTAGTAAACAAATAGACAGGAACACACATTCATATAAATTTGATTCCCCAACTTTAACCTGTTTTTTGTATGTATCTGTTACAAATAATCTTTGAAATGAAAGCTGCAATTTTAATTGTTAAATTATTAGAAGCATGCTTGCATTTTTTTCTTTCTTTTTTCTTTTTCAAAAATGCATGCTGATTCATATAGCTTATGCTATGTTATGTGTCTGACTTACTGATTTGTATCATGAATTTCAATGCAACTCATACTATGTTGTGTCTCCATTGACTTTTTTTTGTTAACAGGCATAACTTTTGCTGAAGGAGAAAGAGTGAAGTTGCTAGATTTGATTTTTGAAGACCAAAAAATGTAAGGGTTTTAAAATTTTAAATTAGAAGTTTATTATTCATTGAAAGCTAGTTTTATTGTTACATGTTAGTTTTGAGAAACCGTTTTAAACATTAAAAGCTAGTATTTATACATTGAAAATATTTTGGTGAATTTAAAAATGAGACAGGAATCGAAAACAAAATTCCGGATTTCAAAATAGGAAGAAAAAGCAACGCAAAGATGACGAAGCAAAATCGTTAGCTGGTTCTATTTTGTGATCAATGTTAAATTTTATTATTAACAGTGTATTTGATTTTTTGCATATAATTTATGTAAATGGGGCAACAAAAATGCAAGAAAAAAAATTTCGTCTAGGGCATTAGTCATCCTTGGGCCGGCCCTGAAAGTAACAAACCCCCTCCCTCCTCCAAACACACACACAAACATGTAATTTTGTTGTCCGTAAATTTATCTATTACTTTATAATAAAGCAGGAACTTCCACCTGCTGACGTGGATTACTCCACATTCCTCATTTCAAAATGCCAATCTACTGTTCGCTTCCGCCTTTTTTTCTCTTACTCTCACGTGCGTCATCTTTTCCCATTTTCTCCTTTCCCTTACCTCATCGTCCACAACTGCTCCCTCACGTGCTGTGTCCACTTCCTTCCTTTTCCACTTCGTCGCATTTGCTCCTCCCCAACAATCCTGCTTCCTCTTTCTACCCTCCCCGCAGTATCCGCCACGGAATCGTCGCCTGCTCCTGCACCTCTACGTCGGCCAACTACGCTTTCCTCTCTCCTCCCTCTCACGGGTTGTCTTCTCCCACTTACTGCTGTCGTTCTACGGATCTCCCTCCTCAGTGCATCGACAACTTCTCCCATCTCAGTTCATCGACAACTACTACCTCCTCAGTTCATCGACAACTACGGCCTGCCTTTCTCCCCACCCTCCTCCTTTCCACTGCCTAGGCTATACAGGTAATTGCTTGCTTCGTCGATGTATCCCAACTTTTAATTTCTTCCACTCCCATTGATTCCAACTTAGGGTACATCTTCGTTTCGTTTAACAGATTATGTTTATTTCCGGTAATGCGTACTGTTGACCAACGTTTTTTCCATCCTAAACGAAAAGCCATTCCTTTTTAATCACGCTGAACGCTTTTCATCCCACCATTTTGTTGACTTGTGTTTTTTGATTTTTGGGGATTTTGGAACTTAAAGGGGAATTTTTGAAAATAAAAATGTTATTTTGGAAACTATGGTTTAAAAAAGCGGTATAAAGGTATATGACATGTTTGTATGAATGACTAATTCGTATTGGCTTACTGATATTTAAGTTCCTGCTTGCAAAAATGGATATTGTATGATAGCTTCTTCATGTCGTGTTTAGTTCTTCCTCGCTTACTACTGTTTAAATTCCTGCTTACTAACAAGCTACGATTGTTAGTTCAGTTTTACTATCGACTGCAAAATGTTGACACGACACTGCAAACTGTTGTGCACGGAGAATTCTTTTTGTCGGTCATGAAATGTTGACGTTTCATGTATTTAACTTTAGTTCACACACTCCCATAGTAAGAATATAATGACATTTCATGTATTCAACTTCAGTTCATGAATTTAATTTAAGTTTGGTTTAGAATTAAGTACCTGTACATACGCTGATAATGTGCACATCAACTGTAATTAAGTAATAAAGTCAGTGAATATTCAAAACGGATGCAGCCTTTGAAGCCCGTAGACTTTGATTACAGTGATGCTATTTTGGATTTCCCTAACTAAATGTTCTTACATTCTATATATTTCCAGTACATTTATTTCCCACCATATTCCGCTACTAACTGCTTTGAAGTGGATTACACTCTAAATTATATGTGTTATGATCTCTGATTTTGTCTGTTTAACATACTTAAATCACACGACCAGTTTGATATATGTTTTGAACATGCTGATTTGCATCGCAAACTTAAATACTTAACCTGTGGAATCATTCCTGACCCTTGCTTGATAGTGTATGCTTATTGTTACTGCTGAAACGTTCGTATATATTTAGTTTGCCAATGTTCAATAGTGTTGAATTTAGATTTCTACTCCAGCTGTTAACGCCAACCAGTCGTAAACAGTTCGTTCTTGATTCGCACTACTGACGTCTGCTATATTTTTTGTGCATTTTGGATACCATTCAGATTTTTGTTCGACTGTTTATCCACAGATGCCTTACCCATATTTTCTTCGTTTATATGTTTATGGTGTATGTTAGGTGTAGTGTTACTGGTACCAGTTTTGGTATATGTCACCAAGGATCATCATTTTTTTTCCATTACAGATTGTTTGCACCAATTTAACGCTGCACTTTGGTTATGCAGGCAACCCCTCTCTGTTTGGTGGGGGTGTTTCTTGGCACACAAAGTTTCTGATTTCTCAGTCCACGTGTCGACGGAAATAAGGTTTATGAGTATACAGTCTACGACCGGCTGAAGTACGTATATGTTTCATCTTTTTCATGGTTTTATTCATCTTGAACATGCCTGTTTGTACTGACTACAAACATGACATTTTTCTTTTATGTTTCTAATACTCCTTTCGACCCCCCTACTTTATGGTCTTAATGCAAACTAGATGAATGTTGCATAGGTTGTTGTCTATTTATCACCAAACTGTGGAAGGCTGGATGGTTGGTTCTGCTGTCAGACATTAGCATGTTGCACACGCGTGCATGTCAGCAGTCGGTACGCATGCTTTTCATACTATCTTTGAACACATTGTTGTGCCGTTTGCAAGTACATTAATGTTTCTTTCAGTTCTGCATGTTGTCATATTGATGTTGCTCCATTAGTCCTAAGGCTGGATTAATCTGTATACCTAGGTATGCAAGTCTGCTAGAGTGAGACAGACTGCTACTGAGATGGAAACGGGCAAAAAAATATCATACAAACAGATGGATGAGATGCAACAACTACTGTCCACATTTCATAGACATGTCCCTGCATAATTTCTCCGACTTCCTTTGTCGACGACACGAGGAGGAAGCTATCAAATTGATTTCTATCGACCGATCTTGCCGTCGACATAGTTAGTATCCTTTTGCTACCCCTTTTTTATTTTTTCCCGTCTATCTATGCATACTATACACGACCATTAATGAATTGTTGTTTTCTGTTTGCAGTCTGTCGGATAAATCGCCATAACATGCTTCAAAAACCGAGGCACAGAAAATTGAGGACAGTAGCTATGGGTACGAGTGATTTTATTCCTCATCTGCTATGGGCGTCTGACGGAACAGCAAACGTCTGCTGTACAGTACGTCCGTTGCAGGTCATTCCGTGTTTTCACTGTTCTTAGCATTGTTATATGTTGTTGCAGAAAACCACCAGCTGACAGGGTGTCCCCCCGACTCATTGCCGGGATCGTTTGACTTGCCTCTGAGTGGGAATGGCATACCTCTGTCTGCTGCATCACAATATACCCATCTTCCCGTTGTTGAGAATTACGGACGGCGTATGTACTGTACATTAACTTGGTTGGTATAAAATGCATTGACTGTGCAAACAGTTTCAATTTTTTTTTGCAAAATATGCAGGTAGAATGTTTTCTGCTCACAGTTTTGGCCCACCCTCATGTACATGTTCATACTGCGGAGCATTGCTTTGGTTTGAAGAAAGAGTAAAGAAGGGGAGTACAAAGTCAACCCCAAAATTTTCAATCTGTTGTCAGAAGGGAAAGGTCCAGCTTCCGTCCTACCAGCCAGCTCCTAGTTATTTAATGAACCTTTTGGACTACAATGGAGGATCCGTTTCAAAAGAATTTAGGCGACAAATACGAGTTTATAATTCTATTTTTTCTTTCACGTCAATGGGTGGGAATGTTAATAGCTCCGTCAACAACAACCGTGGTCCGTATGTTTTCAGACTGAACAGGCAAAACCACCATCGAATTGGCTCGCTTCTTCCGACAACGGGTAAACCAAAATTTGCTCAGTTATATTTCTATGACACCAGTAATGAAGTCAATAATACCTGTCAGTTCTCTCTCTTTGCTAGATTTGCAAAAAAACAAGTGACGTACGTGTACAGAAGTTTTTCAAATATGTATATGAACGATTTCTTCATCAATATGGACCTGAACTTTCACTTTTTTTTATATTTAAAACGTTCTACCGACGTATGAAGAAACAGTTATATTGGATTGATAATAAAATGAGTTTTGTTAAACTGTGTACATAATGCATATAACCAAGTGTTCAAAAACTGATTCTGAATGTATTGTACAAAACATGATGCGTGAGGGTACATCGTAATTTCAAGCCATATGCAGTATGTTTAAATGCCTTATCTGTGTTAATACTCATTTCCACATTGTTCAAATTCACTTTCACTCTACTACACTATACACGAATCATTAACGTTACACATCATAAATACTTACTTCATGATATGTAATTTTTTTTACAAAAAAAAGAGAGAAGATATCGCCAGCTGAAATGCATGTATATAATGTTAGGCATTTAGCTTTGAACAAACATAAGCGGAAACTGTGAATTTTATTTCTTATTGACTAAGAACTAAATAACAGAAAAGGTTACCTAACTGCTAGCAACTCTGCCAAAAATACTTAGCGTTGTAAATATTTGTTCTTAGTAACGGTGAAATGATTGGTGCACAACATGGGATAGGTAACCGTAAGTAATCAAATCACATTGCTTTACTATACAATCGCTGTGCAAATATTTTTTGCTACACCAAATTGCTCAACTACTCATGTTGTATTACTGGTGCACGCACGTAGTTAACATCAAATTCAACCTCATGTATATTACCGTTTAATTTTTTTTTGTGTGGCTGTGTACAACATTAACTGATTATTCTTTTTAAACCTCACTTCTTAAGTAATCCTTTTTCAACACAACTGTTGCATGACGTAGCGCAAACCATGGATTAAAATCCAATATTTATATACCAAATTGAATTAACTAAGCACACGTTTGTACTGATTAGCTGTACGTTTGTGCTGACTGGAACCAATATTCTGTAAGCATATGTATTTCAGCGTTCGAGATGACAGCACAAACAACTGTTTTTTATTTACTTTGAACGTGTGGACGATACCCAATATCAGTAGGAAATTAGAACAAACTAAATAGCAGTTGCCGCATAAACTGGAACGACGTGAACATTGTACTAGCGGTTTACCCACGTTCCATTGGAGCACGGTTTCTTAATAAGATGGTCTGAGTCTTCTTTCTGCCTGACATAAAATTCCATAAAAAAATTCTACCTTTCTTCTCAACTGGTTTTCTACAATGTCCGCAAACAGCCTGTTGCTGTCAGAAGTGGTGTTTGGTACAAACTGGAATACCGTCCGTGTCCGGATGGCTAGGCTATGAAAATTGATCAGTCAGGGAACGAACGAAGTTTACGCGTTAAACATGCAGCTTATCGACAGCGAGGTATGTTACTGTCTACTGTTATTATTCAGTCGCTTAGTGTGCTTCCTTTTTGGTACTCCTCCCCTACTTAGGCTAATATATGTCAGCTTCAGTGAATGCGTTTTAGGCGTCCCACGCAATGTGAGTGGTTTTAACTTTGATTATACTTCACGTTGGTCTGCAGTACCGCTCCGCCTACTCCACACTTATGCACCGGCAGTAGTTCATATTCTTCCACGTACATCCATTTCTCCCCTGCACTTGCATTTTCCACTTTGACCGTTTGTACTGCAATGTTAATACAAGTGTCGTATCGCTTTGCGCGAGCCAAAGAGATTTACTTGACCAATCTATGGTAAACAAGTTTAATAATTTGCCTACCGTTGTTGTCACCTCCCTGACAGTCGCTACCTAAGGCCGTAGGCTTATGATCGATGTACTTGCCTATCCCCGCCACAAAACAATTGCCCTCTAACTTAGATTCCTCTTTTTCAGGTGCGTTTACTTACAGCTCTACTAAAGCAACAAAAATTTATTTGGACATTGATTTGCCTGAACTGGATGTCATTAAGACTAGGTATTCATTTTTAACATGCTCTGCATTTGTTTGACCATTTCATTTCATATGTCTCTATTACTTGACCTACACAGATTGAACCAACATGCTGGAAAAAAAATCGAGTACATAGACTACTCCTCCGGTGGTCGTTCTACTGTACTGGAAAGAACAAACAACACACTCGCCCAGCTGTTAACTGACGTCAGGACTGCTGCCTGTCAGGTACGTTGCTCTTGCGCGTAACGCACGCATAATCATAAAATTTGATCAACACCGTCTATACCCTTTCACTGATTGCACATAGTTCTTTTATCCCTGCCAATAATGTTCTGTTTTAGTCCTGGGCATGCACCAGTTCTCCTCACTGCACATAACATCTGTTTCCATCCAAATGTTGATGCTTATCTTTTACATGCAACTGTTTTGTTGCACGGCAGCAACGATGTCGTTGCAATACTTTTATATACTGCATTCCTTAGTTTGTGTATTTGTCCGTATAGCATCTCTACTTCCAGTTTGTTAACTACTATATTTAAACCAATCTTTTTGTACATATTACACTTCTGATTGGAAAAAAGGTACTCACATAGGTGTACATATTTCTAGGTGTGTTGGAAATAATAAAACTCCCATCTATGCGATGCTTATTATTATTATTATTATTATTTTCCACCGTGCCTGCGAATTTTTAATCGTTGCTAGATTAAACGACATACCCTTCGCCACCTTTTTCTTTCTCAACAAAAGGCATTGCTGCTGGGATAAAATAAGTTAAATAATATTTTTAAAAGTTCTAAAGAAGTTTACACTTATTGCTCAACAAAATTAGCACCGTGCATTACACGCTTGCAAAACGTCTTCATTTCAGTTGATCATGCTTAGACAAACAGTTATGCAACTGTAGCTCTAAATATATGCCAACTACACTTCTGTTCAGGGTAAAATATATGTCGTGCCAGCAACCATTGTGCATTTGAAAAGTTCTTCGTGGAGCTATCTTTCATGCGCGGTCTGCAAGTCTACAGCTCACTTTGAGGGCATCAACTATTTCTGCTCCGGATGCCATCAAATGGTTGCTCATCCCGTAAACATGTACCGTTTGTCGGATTCTTTGTTCTGCAGTTCTCCTTATTTCCTTGGAAGAACAAGATAAGTACGACTGCTAACAACACATTTGTTAGGTACCGTTTAAATGTTGACATATTGGACTCCACTACATCTACTACTATCACCGCTTTTGACAAGGAGGCGGAATGGCTACTTGGAAATAAGGTTGACGACATGCTCGCCGTACTTAACTCGGTAAGCGATAATATAACTATGCATTTTATTTTGCACTTTCTATAATTATGCACGTTGTAATCAAAAGTGAATGTATGTGGATGTAAGTTTATCATATTACACTCTCATTGCTTACGTTGGAGCAGTCATCTTTGGTCATGCTCTTTTTACACGGTAAACTGCACAACTGCCTACGCATACTAAGCGGGTTGTAAATAATATTACCCAGTTACACAACAGCCGTACTATTATATGAGTATGGGTTTCAACCTGTTCTTTAACATGTACGTACTCCAATTTAGTTTAAATATGTGACCATTACTACCCATGCAAATGCTCAACCATACAATCAAATATTGCTACCCAACGTCTGCTACTGTTGTGGACTACAAGTTCTGGCCATCATGATCTGTTGCTTCCCAACGCTTTACAGCATACCACTGCTCACCCACAGTAGTTTGCTCACCTTGGACCGTCTATGTGGTGGACACCCCATCTACACTGTACCAAGTACGAGTTCTGAACTCAAAACTATGTGAGTATTTACTGTTTAAACAACTTTTACACATCTACGCTCTTTCCAAATCAAACTGCACTGCCTCATCTATATCGTTTTTTCTGCCCTACTCCTAACTGCCCACATAGGCATGGCGTCATCCACGGTTTCAGTAGGTTGCTCTTCTTCATTTTTTTATACCAGCTATATTATAAAATCAAACGCATGTACACTGCTATGCTTTGAACCCTGCCGACTTTACGTTACTAACGGCGTGCTACAGCCATTGTGGATTAAATCACTGTTTCATTCTGTAGGAGAATGGGGTCAAAAAAATTGAGAAGATTTTCCGCAACCTCTCGGGTACCGAAGCGATGTTTGAATTCAGACCAAACAACTATGAGATGAATAATCCAGATGCTTACCTCACTGTCAGAAAAATCACCAAAAACTTATCTGTGATCGAGACGGTTTGTTCTCAACCATGCTTATACATTAACCTATAATTTACATACTTAATTTCTCGCTTACTGACGATTTCCTCTGTTTCGGAATACGTGAAATTACAGCTCACTCCACCTAGCGATCAAAGTTCTAACTTAGTTTCTCCTTCGATAACGGATAAGCAGGAGACACCGCCGGACCCAGATATCAAAGGGAAGAAACGTGTTGATCGGGTTTGATATACAGTTATTAAAATTATTTGTCTGTCCAACTGGTATCTCAGAAAGGACGTATCTTTGTTTTGCTAGGACGACGATGGTATCATTCATCCAGTCGTGCATGCTTCTACTCCACCAGTCACCAGAAAGACAATGCGAAGAGGAATTGTAATTCGGGTGCAATTTTTTATATAACCTTTTTTTCCACCACTTCATGTTAACAGTACCAAGAACCAAACGATTACCGGATTCAATCCAGCAAGATGGCAATCTACAAGATCGTCCGTAAAGAGCAGCAAACGACGACATCTTAATGCTAGCCTGAATTCGAAGATAGAATGAGATAGATAAAAGATTAAGGCAAGATCAAAACAAAAGATAGAAATTATACCTGATAACTATTGTTATAGGTAAATTCGACAAATGGAGATGATCTTCCCAAGATCCTCCATAATCAAGCACACAAGCACGAAGAAGATCCTCTAGAATCTGATTCACCCTTTCCGTTTGATCGTCGGTCTGTGGATGGTAAGCAGTGCTCAAATTCAGATGAGTACCCAAAGATTCCTAAAAAGCTTTCCAAAACTGACTAGTAAAGATAAGATCACGATCACAAGCAATACTGATAGGGACACCATGGAGATGAACAATCTCCCTCATGTAGATCTCAGACAAGCTAGAAGCAGAACGGGTAGACTTGACCGGAATGAAATGAGCTAACTTGGTTAATCTATCCACAATAACCCAAATACTCTCATTAGCCCTCCTAGTCCTCGGTAATCCATCAATAAAATCCATAGAAATTTGTTCCCATTTCCAATTGAGAATCTCAAGAGGCTGCAACAAACCAGGGGTCTTCTGATGATCGGCCTTGACTTACTGACAAGTCGCACACCTACTAACAAAAATAGAGAAATCACGCCTCATACCTCTCCACCAATACAACTTCTTTATATCCTGATACATCTTGGTCACTCCCGGATGAATAGAAAGTCTGGATCGATGATTTTCCCGAAGTAACTCTTGCCTCAATCCATCAACATTCGGGACACAAATCCTATTGTTAATCCTCAAAATACCTCTATCATCGATCAGAGCACCACTGCCATCAAGACTACTACTACCAACCCTACTACGAACATTCTCCTTCATCAATCTAAGCATCTCATCCTCATCCTGCTTAGCCATGATACGATCCAAAAGAGGAGAAGAAACAACCAGCTGACACAACATAACCTTCTTTCGACTCAAAGCATCTGCCACAACATTAGCCTTCCCAGGGGTATAGTTGATGTCGAGGTCATAAGAAGCAAGAAACAACAACCACCTAACTTGCCTCTGAATTAAATCCTTCTGAGTGAAAATATACCTCAAAGACTGATGATCTGTAAAGAGCTCAAACTTAGTACCCAAAAGATGATGCCTCTAAAGCTTCAAAGCAAAAACCACAGCAAGCAATTCCAAATCATAAGCATCATAATTAGCTTCATGAGTCTTCAACTGACGACTGGCATAAGCAATGACCTTCCCATCCTGCAACAGAAGAGCTCCCAAACCTTCACGACAAGCATCAGTGTATACCGTTAATCCCTCATTTCCATTTGGAACGGTAAGAACTGGTGCGGAAGTAAGCTTGTGCTTTAACTCATTGAATGCAGCTTTACACTCATCACTCCAAATAAACTTAGCATTCTTACGAGTCAAAGCGGTGAGAGGTGCAACAATCCGAGCAAAATTCTCAATGAATCTCCGATAATAACCGACAAGGCCCAGAAAACTACGAATATCAGTTGGAGTCCTAGGAGTTTCCCAATCCTGAACAGAATAGGGATAAATAAGGACAACTAAAAAGATAGAATAAATTGAAATGAAACAAGGAAAGAGAAGGAAAGAAAGACTTACATTGATCACAGAGATCTTGACTGGATCAATAGAAACTCCATTACCAGAAACAATATGCCCGAGGAATCGGACTTCATCCTTCCAAAAATGGCATTTAGAAAATTTAGCCTTCAACTGATGATTTCTAAGAGTCTCAAGAACATATTTCAAATGTGACTCATGTTCTTCCTCAGACTTAGAGAAAACAAGAATATCATCAATAAAGACTAGAACAAATTTATTAAGCACATCATGAAAAACACGATTCATCAAATCAACAAAGAAAGCAGGAGCATTAGTCAAACTGAAAGGCATGACTAACCATTCATAGAACCCATTCTCAGTACGGAAAGTAGTTTTGGGAATACTTTCCTCAGCAACTCTGAGCTAGTGAAAACCTGAGGCAAGATCAAGTTGAGAGAAAACAGTAGCACCATAAAGTTGATCAAACATATCATTGATGCGAGGCATTGGATATCTATTTTTCATAGTGAGCTTGTTCAGCTCCCTATAATCAACACACATCCGGAGAGAACCATCAGACTTAGTGACGAAAACCACCGCTGCTCCCCATTCGGAGTGGCTAGGTCTGATCAGACCCTTGGATAACAAGTCCTCAATTTTCTTCCTTAACTCAACCTTCTCACGGGGTGCCATCCTTCTAGGAGGAAGAACTACAAGTCGAGCTCCAGGAATAAGATCAATACGGAAATCGATTTCCCGCTTAGGAGGTAAAGTAGTGACTTCACCAAATACATCGGGATAAAGTTTGACCACACGAGTCGACTGAAGATCAACAGGAGAAGAATCCAGAGAATAAATAATGCTGCCAGCATAATCATGAGGCATACGACACTGAATAACCAAAGGATTACCCCGATCATCAACAAGAGAAACGGTTCGGGATTTACAAGAGATGTGAGCATCATGATTCCTTAACCAATCATCTCCAAGAAATAAATCAAAAGTATCAAAACCAAGAACATAGAAATAGCCACTAAAGTGGTGATCAAAATGGAGAAGTTTCACTCCTCTACAAATCCTACTAAGGTTCGTGGGACCCCCAATAGGATTAGAAACCCATAAAGGAACAGAAGCATACTCAGGAGAAAGGCGATGCTCAAACTTATCACAAATAGCCATAGAAATAAAACTATGCAAAGCTCCAGTATCAAATAAAACACGAACAGGATGCTTAAATAAAGAAAAGGTGCTCTGAAGAGTACCTTGGTCATCACTAGGAGCAAGAGCAGGTGCATGTGGAGCAGGAGAAGAAGTAGAGGTAACAGCAAAAATACCAGATGGCTTACCCTTCTAATACAAAGGACAATCATACTTGAAATGACCAGGCTGCAGACAGACATGACAGAGGTTGTTCCTGGTATTCTGAGGTGGAGGAGTAGCAGCACCAACTGAAGTAGGGAAACTATTAGCATAGTGTCCCTTCTGATCACACTTGAAACAGGTGATGGTAGATAGGTCGATAGGCTGCTTCTGAGAAGGAGAAGATGAAGATCCCAAACCCGGATTCTTAAGCCAATTCTTCTTCTGCTGATGGAAATTTGGCTTTCTCTTCTTAGAGTTAGCAGAGGAAGACTGAGATGAAGGAGCACTGGTAACAGTAGGACCCTTGGAAGTAGGGTTTTCATAACGAATAGCCATATCCATAAGTTCGGTGAAAGTGCCATGAACATGAGAAATGAGACAATCATAGAACTCTGGGCGAGCTTCAGCTATGAACTTTTCATTTTTCTTAAGTTGGGTGTCAATAAGACCAGGACCAAACTTGGAAATTTCATTGAACTTCCTCTCATACTCAGAAAAGGACATGGTACCCTGCTTGAGATCCATAAACTCACGATAAAGCTGAGATTTCCCGGCTTTTGGCATCCATTTTGCCACAAAAGCCTCCCTGGAAAGAAGATACAGAAACAAAACTTAAGATAGATTCAAAAGAAAGGAAATGGGAACAAAATTCAAAATAACACAAAGGATACCTAAACTGCTCCCACGAAATATCACCCTCGTTAGTGTGAGCTGTAATAGACTCCTACCAATCCAAGGCTGACTCTTGCAGTTGCCAAGCTGTTAACTGACGCTTCTGGGCATCAGAAATCTCGAGACCGGTAAAGATCCTCTCTAAACTCCATAACCATTGTTGGGCTTCAATAATTCTCTCTGAACCGATAAACTTGGTACCACCAAGTTGAGAGAATTCCTTGCAGAGAACAGTAAACCTAATAGGTGCAGCAAGTTGAGGAGCTGGGGCGATACCACGACCTCTACCTTTGGCATTTCCACGATTCATCCTGAAAAATCAAGAATGAATTTTAGGACAAAGGTAACGAGAAGACAAAGATAAGATTCAACTAGAAATGGAAATATTAATCAACGGATTTAAATAACCAGGAGGATTCGAAAGTAATGAAGTTAAGAAAATGAGATTTTAAAACAAGAAAATTTATATCCAAAATAATCCTTTAAAAATACTTTAAAATCATTAGAAAAACATTTATACTTAAAAATACGTTCTCTCACAAAGAAATGATTATAAGATTGATTTCACTCATTCTAGGGTATTTCTACCCAATCTCTAATGATTTTTTGCTCTGTAGACTAAGATTTGCCTAAAAGCCTGGCTCTGATACCAAATGTAACGCCCCACTATTTTGGACCATTCAAATCGACAATAAAACCACACATGTCGAACTTAAATAATACAAAACAATAGATTGTAATAAATTTGGAGCAAATAAAACCAATCACAGAATCACATACACAGAATATCAGAATAACTCGCAACGGAAAATAAAATAAATAGTGGTTCATGAAGCCACTACAATACATAGTCTCAAAACAGATTCAAAATACATAGTCTGAAAAACAGATACAATAGAAGTCTGAATACATAAGTATAGTAGAAATCCAAATACATATGTCTCTAATACAAAGCTGACATAGAAATACTGAATGGAAATAGATAACAACTAAATAAAAGATGATCTCCAGCAGTCCTAGCTCCAGAATGTGAAATCCAAAGCTGATACTCAGGCTGACCCGAGCATAAATAAAACACAAACACTCGAGTCAGGACATACATACTTATACAATGTAAACCAACTCAAGTGAACTGTAATAAAAATGCACAAGTAACTTAAAGAATGCTTGGGATCGCCCATTCTTTAAGGATCCGTTAAACTATCTACTATGCAGTAATATTCGCTATTATAATAATGTCTAAATATAAAATAATCATACTTTAAAATAGCATTAAGGAGTGACCCAATATTCCCCTTAACACATAATAGTCCCGGTAGTCTATCCAGTATTAGCATATTCCCAGATCGGGGGCTACCCTCAATACTCCACAGGCTACGGCACAAATCCAAACTCGTAGTAAAGCTCGATATGGTAGGTGACACGGCACAATTAGGCAATACCAGGGTAGATATACCAATTACGTATCCGTGCTGGTGGAAACGCATAGCAGCCACTACCGCCCACCTCGAGCCACACTCCCAAAATCAAGGGATGCACCCAATCAATCACAAAAGTAATAGAATGGTATTGAAGAAGTGTGTCCGATCGGAGGTGCTACCTCATTGGCCCGAGAATCGCTCCTGTTTTAGCCACCTTATGCCAACTCATTGGAGTTGGGTCCACGTAAATATACCTTTAGGATCGTCGCCACCATCCTACTTCATTATGGAATCTCCACCGCGTACACAGTTGTTAAAGTGGTTTTCGGTATCGACAGAGAGTATGTCCATATCTGATCCCGGTCTCTTTAACAACCAATCGTTATTATAACCCGTGGTTACACTTTTTAAATGGTTTATATTTCCAATCAAAATAATTTATTTAAACCATTTAAAAATAAAGTCAATTCTTTCAAATAAAATATTCAATTCCCAAAAATTTAGCACTTTTGAAGCTTGTTTATTTAGTTAAATACTTCAAAACATTGAAATTTCAGCATTCGCAGCACTTAGAAAATGCTACGGTAAGTTATATTTGAAAACAGTTCATTTCAGCAAAGACATCATTTATAAACTGCTGCAGTAGTTCAATTACATTTGAAAACTAGTTCAATTCAGAAAAGACAGCATTTACAAAACTGCTGCAGTAGTTCAATTACGTTTAAAAAATATCTCATTTCAGCAAACTGCAGCACTTATCAAGTGCTTCTGTAGCTCTTTTAATTAATTTCAGATTTAGATTTTCTTTCTGCAACCACAGCACTTACCAAGTGCTGGAGTAGCCCTTAGTTAATTTAGCCTTTAGTTCATTTGCACCAACCACAGCACTTACAAAGTGATGTAGTATCTATTAGTTCCGGTTTTAAGTTAATTCCAGAACGATAGCATTTCTGAAGTCTACTAAATAAATTTCTAGATTTATACAAAAATTCCAGAAACAATTAAACTTCAATTTTAACCATTTTAACTTATAAAACCATATTTTCCCACTTCAAAAATGTTCATTTAAATACCCTTTAACTCATGGTTTTATAAAGTAAAATTTTATAAATAAAATCCAATTTTCAGCACTTATTCAATCCAAGTGTACAATTTTCCTATTCTTTGCATTTTTAACAATTAACTTAACACTTAAATTTCCATTTCATAAATAAAACTTAATTTCCATTTTTTTCTTTACTTAAACTTCCATTTTTAAACAAATCTCACATTTTCAAATTTAGTTATATTTCAAATTTCAATTTTTACTGTTTATTTACTTAACCTTTTAAATCATAGAAAAATCACTAACACTTTATTAAATCATTTTAAATTCAATTTAAATCAAAATATCATTTTTACATTTTAAAATACATAAAAATTTCCAGAAAAATATATAAAATAACCACGGGTCTGTATAATATTTTCTAACCTAAGTCAAGTGATACGGATAATATATCATTTCAATCCGTAATTTACAAAGAAAATCCGGGTTCTATCATTTCAAACCCGCAATCCCAAGTTAATAAAAATAAAAAAAATCGCTCAGGCCTATCATTTCAGCCCATAACGATTTTTCCCTATTCTAAAGTCCGTTCGGGTATGTATCATTTCAACCCATAGTGATTCTATTCTATAGGGAACTTGTAGTGTGAGAAACAGAAATAAATAAATAGTATAACAAAATATAACATATCAGATGATGTGACAAGTTTATAACAAAGTTTAACATCATATAATTCATATCACAGGCAGGTATAACATGGTATAACAATTCTATACAATCACTTGTTATCGTTTCACAATTCTATAAGTATGATTGTCAAGCGTGAATAACTCACCTTTTCAAGCCGGAGTTTAGCAAATTAAAACACACAAATAAGTCCAGAAAGCACGATACAACACGACTTTTGATTCAAGTGGAGAGAGAGCCAAGGTATTAATCTTGTATACAACAAATAAAATAAAGCAAATATAAATATATATACAATACAAAGATTAATTGAAACAAAATGGAAATAGAATTAACAAAGAGCATCACCAAGCCTTTAAATCAAAATTGCTTGATCTCAACTCAACTTTTGCTCGACCATACATGTTTATAGGTTCGGCCATGTTTCATATTTGAGGCAACAAGGCTCGGGTTTGCATCACATAGGCACGACTAGCAAGAGAATGTGAAGAGAATGGAGTTACAAGTGAGGAATGCAAAGGGTCAAGGTCTAAAAGGAGTTTTGGTTGCAACATAGGCTCGACCTATGGTCATATGGGCTCGGTCCAGTTCAACTACAGGTCAAGTCAGGTGGTGTGATGGCCAGTGGTGATGGTCATGGCGGTTAGTGGTGGAGCTAGGGGTGGTGGCCGAGTCAAACTATGGGATGGTGATGGGATAAAGGGGTTCGGCTATGCAATATGCAAGGAGTTTTGCAAGTTTTGTGGTGATTGCTCCATAGGGTGGTCACGGCCTGATCTGGATAGAGGGAAGGAGTGGTATGCCGTGGATGATGAGGGGAATGAGGTGATGGTGGTGGTCGGTGGAGATGATGGTGGGTAAGGCCGAGCAAAGCATGAAGAGATCAAGGCAAAAATCAAGCAAAATGAAGAAGAAAATAGGAAAAAGGAAGCCATGACTTACAACTTTTTTCAAAAATGAGGTTAGCCGTGAATTGTGAAGAGAATGAGGAGTTTCTCACGTGAATTATCAATGAAAATGCATGACTATACAAGAGTTTTTGAATGGCTAAGCAATGAAGAGACAAGAAAAGGAAAAGTCACAAGTTAAAGTGTAAAGCTTTGTCTCTTTGAATTTCCAATTCATTTATTCAAAATAAACCAATCAAAAATTAATTAAATAGAATAAAAGTTAAAACAAAATAATGTAGAAATTAAAATAAATAAATAGTCTTAGGAAAAATAGAAAATAAATAAAGAAAGAAAACAGTTTGTTATATTGAAACTAGAAATAAAAATTGTAAACAAAATACAGCTAATATTGGAAAATTACAACTACACTTTTTGGAAAAAAATTAAATAAAATTTTGAAATAAAATCTAATTTAAAAATGTTTGCAAAAAATCTTGGGTTGTTACACTGGATCTTTATTAGGCCTATGAAGTCTAATTTATTTAGGACATTTCTAAATTACTTCTAAATAAAATCATTGTTTTATTTAAATTTATAATATAATTAATATTATTTTATATGTAAATGTGTATCATATACACATATACATGTGTGTGCATGTGTAACACAACAATCCATGCAAGGTGTAACATGCCGTATGCAAGTGTTAGGATTTACATTACAGCGGACATGTTTGTCCCTCTAGTTTACAAATATATCATCCAAATGTAAACTTATATACTTTAATTTATGTAAACAAAATATTACAAATACATATATATAAACCAATATTTTATTTCGAATAATAATATATATATATTAAAATACATACATACATATACACACACACACACTTATGTATATGTATATTTAAAATCATTTCAAATTTTATTTATTTATTTTGCTATGAAATCCGAAAAGAAATTTTTTTAAATATTATTTTTTAATACACTACATAAAAAACACCCTATTACAAATTTGTTTTTACAACGGTCCTATAATGTCACAGTTGTAATAAAGGTCTTTTACAACGTTTTTTTGAGAAAGTTGTAATAAAATTATTTTTAACAACTCTTTTTTTTGCTAGTTGTAATAGATGTCTATTACAACCTTTTTAGTTTACCCATTATAATAAATAATAAGTAATAATTAATAATTAAATAGATTATTTTTAAATATAATAATTAAAATTAATATATTATTTTTAGTAACTACTATTAAATAATAATAATTATTTTTTAACATGAAAAAATTCCTATTGCTAATTAATTAATAATAAATAAAAGTAATAACAAATAATAATTAATTAAATAATAATAATTAATTAACAACGATTAAAAATTAATGTATGATAATTAATAATTAATTTTAATTTTGAAATAGTTTATACTAATAATAAATAAATAAATAAAATTAATTAATAAATTAACAATCAATAAATAAATGATAATTAATTAATAAATACTATTAAATAGTAATTAATAATTAATAATAAAAAATTTGTATGAATTAATTAATGATTTATATTTGAAAGAGGTATTTGTATGAATTAATTAATCATTTGTTATTATTAATTGATGATATTATTGTTTTTATTAAAGAATTTCAATAACTCTTTTTTTGCAAGCTGTAATAGATGACTATTACAACCTTTTTTTTGCCAGTTGTAATACATGCTAATTTTCAACAACTTGTTTTTTGTCAGTTGTAATAAGCACATATTACAAGTGTTTTAGTTTACTTGTTACAATAAATAATTAATAATTACAATATATAATAATTAATAATTAATTAAAAATTTAAATTAATAATTCTTAAATAATAATTAAAAATTAATATATTATTAATAACTATAATTAAATAATAATAATTAATAACTAATTTGAAATATGAAATAATTCATATTAATAATTATTAATAAATAAATAATAATTAATTAGATAATTAATCTATAATAACTAAAAATAATAACAAATAATAATTAAATAACAGCAATTCGGTAATAATAATTAAAAATTAATGTATAATAATTAATAATTAATATGAAATATGAAATACAAAAGTTATTTATATAATTTGTATAAATATATTTGATAAATAAGATTATACTTTTAGATATTTAATAAATATATTTTTAACAACATTTATTCTTAAAAGTTGTAATAAGTACATTAAATAATTAAGAAATAATATTTAATAATTAATTTTTAATAATTATTAATTAGTTACTATCAAAATTAATAATTAGTAATTAATAAAAAAAATATTATATAAATACTTTTAATATTTAATAACTAATACTTTACAATTACTATTAATATTTAATATTTGATAACTAATAATTATCAAATAATATTAAATTATTAAGAAGTAATAATTAATAATTAATAATTAAAACTAACATTTAATATTGTTACCTGGCATTTTAACCCAGCTATATTGAACTGATTGCACAAGTCAGACTGGACTGTCATCAAGGCCGATGACTTTAGAGTAATGATTGTAGGGCCCAAAACTCAAGTACAGAAGGTAAAATAAAGTCAATGTTGAAGGAACTTGATGGATATGTAAGGCGAAGTTTTCGATGTATGAAATATGGTTCAACACCTAGCGGGATCAGCATAAATTGGCTTCAATAATAGGGATCGACATGTTTTAGGGAGTGAGAGCATTCCTATAGAAAATAGTTAATATCTCAAGATCCACAAGTCCAATGCATATGAAATTTTGTGAGCAAGACATGGGGATCCTAGGGAGCCTACCATAGGGATCGCACCTTGAGGGGATGAAGTTAGAGGGATCAGTATACTTCCCTAAGCAGGGATCGATAGAAAGCAGCATTCAAACCATATTGAAGCAAAGATCAAGCAATAACTCGAACTCCACTGATTCAATTGGCACGAAATTTGGAGGCTAAGCATTTTTAGCATAAGGAAGCCACCTTAGGGATTGCACCATAAAATTTAACCAAAGAAGGGATTGATAACGATCTCTCTTCTTTGATTATCGGGCCATGCGACCCCTCTTATGGACCCATATGGTTTTGAGGGTCTTTCTGTCGAGTTTTTAGAGAGATATTTGGCCATCTTCATCTATAAATACCAGCTTGGTTGTTTATTTTGAGTACTTTTACGATGCTAGTTGCTTTATACTTTTTTGTAACTAAAGATTTGATCTGATCCCTTTTGTACTCATATTATAAAGTAATTAAATAAAACAATCTATTCAAATGGACGTAGGCAAACAACGCCGAACCGCTATAATTCGTTGTGTGCGCGTTTTTCTTTCAATTAATTGCTGCTTCTTTGTTATTATCCATTATTTCCATTTTATTCTTTATTTGATTCTCTTCAAAAAGTTTTTATTGGGTGTTTGTGCCAGTTTTTGGTGCGAACATTTTTGTGCTTTCACTGAGAACCTAGATTCTCAGCTTATTAGGATCCCTTACTGGATTTTATAAATCCCCCGAAGGAGATCCACAGTTACCTTCAGAAAGTTTGCTCGTTCTACTCAGATTTGCAAAAATCTAAGCAAAGCTATCAACAATAGTGAGGAACACTAGATCTACTTCTCAGAACATGGAAGGAAACGAGAACGCTAGTATCCACCAATGAGGCCCGAGCAGTCAACCAATGGATGTGAATGCTGAACCAGCTGAAGTCCAGAATCCATCTAATTCTATTACAAGAGATGAATTCCAAAATCTGATGAGAGAACTAATGGATAACGGTCAACAACTAAATCAGCAGATTCAGACCAATATCAACCTAATGAACCAACTCACTCAGAAAAGCTAGGAGGGAACCTACCCCTTACTCGACATCGGGGAGTCCTAGTTCATCGGATGAGTATCACAGGCATAAGCACCGTAGAATAAACGGATATCTTGCAAAATCGTTGGGGTGTCAACAGAAAGACCATCGTGGTCTGCCAGGGCCGATCGGTGTCGATCCCTTCATAGGGATCGGTACCGATCCCCCTCTAGAGGAGGGAACTTAGATATGGACACTGGGATTCAAGCTGGAACTGCTGCGGCTGATTTGGATGATGGAGTTCAGTTAAATGTTGACCAAGTACTTCCTCAGAATGATGATGAAGTGAATTTACGAGATACACATCGAGAACATGCTGAACCAAGAAGGTGTGGAACGGCTTATAGACATCGACCGGACCATTCACATGAGGTGGAACACGACCACCGCTTGGCACCAACTATCCAAATGCCGGACTTGTCGGCTATGGTCAGACAGTTAGTGAGAGAGAGCCAAGGCTTGACCAATGATGACTAGGGAATCTCGAGAAGCCATACCTCGTTCACTGATAATATCATATATGAAGAGTATCCAAGGAGGTTCAACATACTGTCGATGCTTGCCTACGAGGGAAAAACCGACCCCGGGCAGCACATCATGAGATATGATTAGCTGATGAATTCCGCACGAGGAGATGATGCAACCAAGTGTAGATGTTTTCCCATCACTCTCTCTGGAATAACAACGATGTGGTTTACAAGGTTACCCCCATGGTCGATCTCTAGATTTGATGATTTGGCAACAAGGTTTTTGCAGTAGTTCTGAATGCATGCAACTCGCTCTAAAGATGCGATGTCCCTATCCAGTGTGATCTAGGATCTGGGAGAATCATTGAAAGATTATTTGGAAAGATTCCATATAGATGTTATAGAAATCAGTAATCTGAATGACCATGCAATATTGACGGTCATGACAAGAGGGATCGATCCCACTACACCATAAACGATATTTTGATACGACTAAAAGCCGTATCAAAATATGTCGAGCTTAATATTTTGATATGGCTTTTAGCCGTATCTAATGAGCCAATTAGATACGGCCTTAGGCCGTATCTAATTGGCTCATTAGATACGGCCAGAAGCCATATCTAATTGACAAATAGGCAGCGTCTAATGAACCAATTAGATACGACTAAAAGCCGTATCTAATTAGTCAATTAGATATAGATATATAATCAATATCCAATATATAATATTATAGACATATTCATATCCAATATATAATATTATAGACCTATTCATATCCAATATATAATCAATAATCATTCCGAGACATCAAAACAAATAATATTACAGACAGTGCACATTCAAATGATTCAATAATCCGCATTGCAGTGCGTAATAACTTAACAATATCATTACATAATATCATTACATAATACTAGCATTTATCACATTAATATATCGCAGTAGCGGATACTAGAAAACACTATCGCTCCAGTACCAAGATCCAAATACACAACAATAATACAAATGTATCACATTACTACATAATACAAATACACAACATAAACAGAAAATATACCTGCTCCATCATCTAGAGATATCGAATAAGACACTTCGGATGGCACACATATCCACCCACTCCAACATCAGCAAAGGTCTCTGCAAATTGATGATTCATTTTGCTGGTTCTCTCATCTGGTAGCAGTATACTGTCCAACACCACTTTTTCATGTGTGGATGGTACAGATTTCCCATGGATGTTGGACAATGTAGAATCTCGGCATATAGTACCTGTTGCAATAAAAGGGAATATTTATTATTATTTAAGTTTTCTACTTATTATGTCATAAATGTTTAAATGTTAAAAATACCTGTTCCTATTACTTCCAAATCAGAGTTGAGGATTTCACATTTTTGATTGTTCGTAACATTGGTCGAATCCTGGAACTGCGAAGCAATGAATTCAGGAGCATTGAATTGTGTGGCGCATCCTCCATCAGAAGAATTGACCGGTGCACGAATTCCCTATTCAATATTTCCTACCATGTTGATCAAAACCTCCATTTGCCCAGACAAATTTCCCACTGTACCCTCCAAAGTTCCCACCCTCATTTTCAACTCATCCTGCTCGCCATGAACATGTCGGAGTCGTTTCTGTGCAATGGCACAAGCCTTAACTTTAGTCTTTGGTATAATGGTCCCAACACCGCGGCTCCTACCCCTTTCATCCTTACCAAGCACTTGTGATAAGATGTCTTCATCCACTGTCAATTTTTCTTCATCACTATCAGTGATCTTTTCCTTTGCTTTCACAATTTGATCCTGTAATATGATAATACTTACATGAATAAGGAATTTTAAAGAATATGCAAGTTAATATTTGTTTAACTTACAAAGTATGAAGAAGTGGCATCTGATATGCTACCATCTTTTTTCCTGTGTGTCTTCTCCCATACTTGACGACGACTGATATTTGTTGATGGACTAGCAACGATCTGCAATACAAGTTGATGCAACGACATGAATATCCAATCATTATGAGTAAATCATTTGAATGAAAATGAATATAAATTACCATTTCTTGTTCTATTTTAGCGTGACTTTTACGTCCTGCATGATGAGCATAACTGAGCAATGCTCTGCTCTTTTTGCCTGCCTCCCTTCTTCCGCTCGCTTCAGGCGTTGCTTCATTTTTTACGAACTCTACCCAATCTTCTTGAGCAACTATAGGTGGGCAATTTTTCAACCGTTCTTCATCATTGTTGAAAGGGTCATAATAAACTACTCTCAAGTTTTTCTTGTATCTCCTAAAAGCCTCGGCCATTCTCTTTAAAAACATTTCCTTTGAAAGCGGATCGAGCTCATAAATTTTCTGCAAAAAAATATATTAAATTATGTGTTGTGCAAAGAGTTGAAACCATAAGGCTATTGAATGAAATAGTTGTTGTCAAACATATAAGGATACTTACCACCAATTCATTCCAAACGTTGTCCTTGTATATTCCAGGTACTTTATTCCAACTTATATATGATATCGGCACATGAGCTCTTACTAGTTTACCGAGCATAGTAGCGATTTTTCCAGCGTTATCTAAGACCGGAATACCAAGTAAGTTTTAATCAACTTTCTTCGCCTCTGAACATGACGAATGTGAAGATGGTGGATTTTCTGACATAGTTTCCTGCAAAATATAATATTACTAATTATTTTAATAAGTCACGATAATAATTATACATGTATCAATGTCAAAACTCCATAATATAACACACTTGCACATACAAAATTATTAAGTGACAACACCTGGAATTGCATTGGAATGTATAAAATATTCAAAACCATACATACACACAATCGTGCAATTAAAAATATACAGACACACAATCATGTGATGTACGAATACTAATAAGTTAACATATGGATTTGGTAAGGTCTTCTAATTTTTCAATGTCTTCAAAAGCTGATTGATAGACGGTAGGGAACTCAATGTCATCCACATTTGTAGTCAACTGTTTTGGTGTATGCAAGACCACTGACCATCCGTTATTTTTTAAATCTTTTGAGTAGAAAACTTGACTCGTTTCTGATGCAAGAATAAATGGCTCGTCATTCACGTTATTTTTGTTCTTCAATTTCCCTAAATTTACCATGATGAGATTTGAAATGGGATTTATTTTGCAACCATTGACCTTATCCTCAACTTTTACCCAATCACAATAAAAAATTGTTTGTTTGAAGTCAGTGTAATCCAACTCAAGTATCTGTTGAATGACTCTTTAATACGTTGTTTCTGCTTCCTTATAATTTTTATCCTTGCCACTCGCTCTAAATTTTGTAATTGCTCTCATGCATACACCGCTATTTTGTGTTACCATACGGTCTTCGTACTTTTTCATGCAAAATGAAAATCCATTCACTTGGTACTTCATATAACTACGCGTTATGAACTTCGGCCCATGCACTAACCGCCATAGAGTTGGATCAACATCGATGGTCTTTAACAACTACATAAATTTTAATAAGTAAAAAAGCATGGTCACAAAGGTGTATTGCACACTTATAAACACATGAAATACTTAAGACAAAGTTAAACCTTATTACGTAACCATAGATTAAAACTTTGAACTACTTCCACGGTGGTAGCCCTGCCTCTAGGTTGAAATCTAGTACTTTTCACATAGGAGTTATACCTCCTACGAAAACACATATCAAAATGTATATATAAATTGAATTAAAAAAATTAAAATTCCAAACAAGTTCGTGAACTTACTTCTTCCATTCATCCAATCCATCGTACTTATTAAGGACCCATCTACGCACCTGTTCAAACTGCACTTGGGTTAACGTTATGTCTTTACCATTATCCAGAGGTATCTCACCAGCAAAATCATCATCCTCATCTAAAAACGCTTTGCGGGTATGTTTATGATTGCCATCACCTCCGTTTGGCATATATTCCATGCAGTAAAGACTAGCTTCTTGTACGATATATCCTTCTGCAATACACCCATCAACCTATAAATGTGATCAATTATATACTGTAGACGGTAGCTATTTATATGAAATAGTGATGTGCATAACTGAAATTAGAAATTTACCGTTCAAATGGATACATCCATCTATATCTGACAGGGCCACAAATCAACGCTTCATCGGCTAAATGAACCATAAGGTGGACACTGATATCAAAAAATGAAGGTGGAAAATGTTTTTCAAAAACACACAATGCTTCTACTAAGCTAGCCTTTGCTTTTAAAAGATGTTCCCTATTGATCACCTTTGAACACAAAATGTTAAAGAATAAACTAATATGATGAACAGCATTTCGTAGATCCTTATGTTGTGGATAAGAATGTTGAAGCAATACCGGAAGCAAATGCTGCATTATGACATGGTAATCATGTGACTTCATATTTCTTAGTTTAGGAGGATTGATGCTCGCATTGTTGTGAAAGTTAGAAGAAAATTTGTTAGGCACTTTCAGATTTTTCAAAACGGTGCAAAACCGTATCTTTTCTTCTTTGCTCAAAGCGAAAGTTGTCTTTGGTATGATTGTATTATTTGTTTCAGGATCTTCCATCACCCACAACTTTTGTTTTATACCCATGATTTTCAAATCTTTGTGTGCATTGATGCCATCTTTTGACTTATCTTTATGGTCCATAATGGTGCTGATGAGATGCTCCATGACATTCTTCTCCGTATGCATAACATCAATATTATGTCGGACCAAATTTGCTTTCCAATATTTTAAATCAAAAAAGATAGACCTCCTATACCATCCATAAATATTGTCAACATCTTCATTGGTTGACTTTTTCCGTTTTCGACCAATTTCTTCTTTTTGTTTACCAACTTTCATTTTGATATTCGCTACTTTCTTTTCAACTTGAAAACCAGTCAATGGCCATTTAGGACGACGAAGTTCTTGTTCGTTGTTGAAATTTGTCTTATCGTATCGAAACTTGTGTTCGTTAGGAAGAAACATTCAATGTCCCATGTAACACATCTTCTTACTTTCAGGAAGATAATAAGAAAGTGGTTTCCCCACAAACAAGACATGCAAAGTAACCGTGAGTTGTACATCCCGATAAAGTCCCAAAAGCAGGGTGATCATGGATTGCCCACAGCACCCTAGCTCTCATTGTGAACTCAGATTTATTTAACGAGTCAAATGTAACTACTCCTTCCCATAACTTCTTTAACTCGTCTATCAACGGCTGTAAATAAACATCAATATCCTTTCCTGGTTGTTTTGGCACAGAAATCAACAATGTTAACATTGAGAACTCCCTTTTCATGCACATAGACGGAGGAAGATTATATGGTACTACAATTACTGGCCAACAACTGTAAGAGTTAGAGAGAGAAGCATGTGGACAGAAACCATCTATTTCTATTCCAAGTGTGACATTTCATGGCTCGGCAGCAAAAGTTTGATCAAATGAATCTGCGACTTTCCATTGAGAAGTGTCACATGGATGACGCATTACGGTTGGATCAGACTTGGCACGACCATGCCAGGTCATCGCATCTGCCATCCATGGTACAATATACAGTCTCTTCAATCTAGAAATTAAAGGAAAATGTCTTAATGTCTTTCGATGTACTTTAGTGCATTTTCTCTCTTCGTTTAATGATGTCATATATCTTGGTTCATTGCAATTTGTACAAGAAACTTTGTTCGCATCATCTTTCCAGTACAATATGCAATCATTGATGCATGCATCATAAGTTTTGTAATTCATCCCAACTTGCTTAATGATCTTCTTCATGTCGGAGTACTTTGTCGGCAGCGTGTTACCTTCGGGGAGTAACTCCTTTATTAGTTCGAGAAGTGCAGTCATACCATTATCTGAAAAGATGTATTGGGTCTTCAAGCTATTCAGTTTCACAATGGCATACAGCTTCGTAATCCCTTTTGAACATGAAGGATACAGTGGCTCTTTTACGCTACCAAAAAGCGATTTATACTTCTTACTTTCATTGGCCTGCCAACCTGGATAATCAGTAGACTGCTCTCCAACATTAGCATGGTCAGGCAACGAATTTGTAGGTTGAAAATGATGAAATCTATTTGCATCATTGACTAGATCTTCCATCCTAATATGTTCAGACTCAGCAGTAGTTCTGCCATGACTATCTGGTTGCTGTTTTTCCATCTCCGCCCTTTTTTCCCCATGAAAATACCACGCTGTACACAATTGGATAATACCCCATCTAACCAAATGAAAATGAATGTCATCTAATTTGATCGTCTTCATATTTTTGCACCGGGTGCAAGGGCATAAATACAAACCTTTCTTACCACCGTTTTCTTCAACAAAACTAATGAACTTCTACACCCCGTCTATATAGTATGTAGATCTTAGATCCGATTCATTTATCCATTGTTTGTCTATGCTGAAAGACATACTGCCCTCCTATATCATATTTAACAGAACATGAGACTTGCCCTTCAATGGGTCCTCGTTCCATCTGCTCGAAAAGAATATTTTTGAAATTATATTGAGAAATTTGTTGTAAGATTAATTCTACATATTTAACTTTACTAAATTATATTGTTCTTGTTAAATATAATAGTTATTTTTTTCTATTGCCGTTTTGCTAGTTCAACATAGTCAGTTTATTAGGAAGTCCAAACTATACAGTTCAGCATAGTTCGGCCTTTGAAATTTTGTTGGCCTGAGTTCTTTATCCCCAACTATACAGTTCAGCATAGTCATCTAATTTTGAAATTTTGGTTTTAAGTGCAGAGAATGTTCTGGTATAAATTTCTACTCCTCATTTTATATTCTTTATAGCAGTTAGATTTCTTGGCTCTAACTCTGAAAGAGACTGAAAATCATGATAAATAAAGAAACTGAGAAATAATGAACGGCTTCTATCTCGAAGCTTATATATCAAAGGTTTCAAAGTCAATATTGTAATTTTACTTTCTATTATACAGCCGTGCATTCTTTCACTCTGTCAACAACTAGCCTTATATATAATTTGTACAACCGAGAATGCATGTATCAATATATCACTTGTATCAGTTTCTTTTCAATAACAAAAATCTTTTTCATTTCATTTCTAAATTTCTCAATTCATCAAAAATTCAATTTGGTATCAGAGTCAAATCTTTAATTTAGCCTAATGGCGTATCGATCCAGATTTGAATATCATCAGAGAAATCATCATTTGATATTTCAGATATCAAAAAGATCTCATCAGAATTGTGCAATTCATCATCTGAGATCTAAATTTGATCTGCTCACTGAATCAAAGTAGTACTCTACCATTAGAATTCTTTAAAAAGAAGACTGGCTGCACCAAATTCAAACAGAGACACAAATTCAAACTCAAATTCAAGAAAATCATCAAAAAATCATCAAATCATCAAAGAAAGTGTCGTGCCTGAAAAGTCCATCATTAATTTTAATCATTTGGGTTAGTGGCTGCACATACCTCTTCTTGAAGACTTCTGAATCATTTCTTGAATACCCTTTACCCTCAGATATCATCCTTTGCATCCCAGTTATCCTATCTGTTGATTCTCCATTCAGCATTCAAGCATCATCATGGGAGAAAGCTCTGCAACTGAAAACCTCATCAAAACCATTATCAGCCCTCAAAACCAATTAGTTACATCCCATTTGGAAGAAGACAATTACCTTCTTTGGGATTTTAAGAAGCAATTTATTAGCTGCTCACTCAGTCTGGTTGAATGAGGCCGAGGTAAAACAAACATCTCTAGTACCAATTTTTAACTTTGCAAATATCAACTCTTACACAAAGAATTCATTCAGCCCTTACTAATTATATCATTCTACAACAAAATAATATAATACAGATTGACTTCTTCTCAAACGGAGGGGTAAAAGTTTCACATTGCCCTGCAGCTGCAATGCACATGCTTGGGTTTGCCCCATTCAAGAAAATGCTCGATTTCGACATTTGTGTTTCTATTGGTACAGATGGTGCACCTTCTAATAATAGGATGAGCATGGGTTTGTTCTTATTTCCTTTTTTATTTATAATTATTGGGCATAAAGACAAATAAAATAAAAGATTGAAAGTTAACTAGGCGAAGAGCAAATAATAACAACCATTATATTTAACAAGGGTAAAATGTTGGTTATATTGCTACAAATGTTTGAGGATTTAACTAGTGCATAGAACAATATAATTTAGTAAACAATTAACTTCCTTGTAAGATTTATACGCATGCCTTTTTCATGATTGTTTTTTGTTTTCCTGTACGACCTAGAATTTTGTAGCATGATTTTAAACATTTAATTAATTTTAGATAGTTAAAATATATGGACTATTTAAATTTAAATAAATGGAACTCAAAATATAGGGTTTATTTTAAATATTAGCACCAAACTGTTTCCAAAAAATTTGCCATTACAACAGCGCCATTTTGTAGCACCAGAGTAATGTCTATGCATTACCCCTCTCCTGATACTTGGCTTGCGCCATTAACAACAATTTTATCCACTTATACAACAATGTCAGAACAATATACAACATTAGCACCAAACTGTTTCCAAAAAATTTGTCATTACAACGACGCTATTTTGTAGCACCAGAGTAATGTCTATGCATTACCCCTCTCCTGATACTTGGCTTGCGCCATTAACAATAATTTTATCCACTTATACAACAATGTCAAAACCATATACAATGTCAGAACCATATACAACATTAGCACCAAGCTGTAAATTATGCAAGGAGATCAAAATAATACAAAATAGCATAAGATTGACTATTGTATTAGACATGGTATTATTGGTTTTTTTTAATTAGACATGGGGCTACTCAGCAAAAAAACTGGGTTTCTTCATTTAATTTCCGAAGACCACTTTGGAACTGTCCGTCCTGTACTTGGAGGTTCGGAAGATATATATGTTTTTCTTTGGACCTCAGCTCGAAATAAAAATTAATCTTTGACTTACTTAATTTTTGTACTAGCACATCGTTAACTTTTACAGAAAATAAACATAGGCATAAACTTGACTATGTTGGGATCTAATTATCTATCTTTGCAACAACATTAGTGGTTGATATACAGCTGTTTATCCTTAGTGACAAACACTTGGTAACTGTAATGAGTTACTGAGCTAATATTTACAAATGCATTGAAAAAATTCGATTAAAAATGCCTATGTATGGAAATAAATTAAAACTGATTTAGGTTGTTTGCTGAGAAAACAGAAAACACAAAGAATTCTCTTTCTACTCCAATGACATATTCTTTACCATATATTTTAGACAAAAGTAAAAGTTTCAATTAAATTAAATTAAATCTTGTATTAACTTAATTGTTGTTTTAACATTGTGAATTGTTACAAAAAATAAACATAGGTATAACTGCAACGACCTTCAAAGTCAATTTTTTGTGCATAATTAAATTTCCTAAATTTTCAAACCTAAAACATGAAAAAAAGAATCATGTAAAAAGTTATAATGTGATCAAGCATAGCTGCAGAAATCTAGGTTACCAACCAAAAATTAAATAGAAGTTCAGCAGTTCAAATTTTAAATTATTCTGGAAAAATACAACGAGGTCAGGTTTTAATCAATTTTACCATTGTATTTAGAAAAACCTAAAAATCAATTTTCTATTCATAATTTAATTTCCCAAAATTTCAAACCAAAAACATGAAAAAAGAAGTCATGAATTAACAACATCATACTAGATATCAAATTGTACATACCTAATTGTAATTGTAGGTGGTAGGCAGGTCGCTGTAGTAGTTTCTGGGGAGGCGATTTGGTGATTTGTTTCATCTGGATGTGGAAGATTGTGTTGTAGATGGTAGGTAGGTCGCCGTAGTAGTTTCTGGGAAGGCTATTTGGCGTAGTAATTAAGATGAATTTTATTAGGAGGTGGCTAACAAATGGGAAGGCTCTGATGGACGACGTCAAAGCAACGTTCGATCGAAATAAAAAATGAAAGCTGGAAAAAAATGAAAACTGGAAATAAAAAAAAGGAGGGAGGGTGTGCGTTTTGGGGAAAATTTTCCCACGAAAAGAGGCACAGATTTTGATACGGATATAAGCCATATCAAATGTTAATACGGCTTACAGCCGTATTAAATAATATAGATACAGCTATAAGCCGTATTAAAATTTGATACGCCTTATAGCCGCATCAAATGTGCCGCCTAAGGTTGCGCCAAAATCCTATCTATGGTGTAGTGTCCAGAATCTGATTTTGGCGATTGGTTGGCTGGCAAACCACCCACAATGTTGGAACGCTTTTATGCAAAAGCGGCTCGGTATTTGAGAAAGGAGGAAGCTAGATTCTCCAGGAAGAAGAATGTTTTGGGACCGAGTGGAGAGAGAGTACAGAGTAATATTGTTATAAAGCAGTCTGATGATAACTCTGGAAAAGTTCAAGTGAACGTCCAGAACAAACCAAATCAACAAAAGAAAGGCAGAGATAAGAGCCAAGAACAAAAGAGGGATTCTGGAAGAGGGAAACCTAGGATTCCAATGTACAATACTTATACACCATTAAATACGTCCCTGGAGAATATCTATTTGTCTACCCGCACTACCATGCAGTATAGGAAGCCACCTCCAAAAGAATCAACAAAGAAGCAGAAACAAACCGGGAAATATTGTCGATTTCATGAATGCTACGGGCATAACACGGTATCTCCAGGATATTATCGAAAAGCTGATTCGAGAAAGGAAGTTATAGCAGTTTTTGAAAACCCCAAATGATGACGGGCAGGGGACATCTGACCCTAAGTGAGGACAAGCACCACACAGGGCTGAGGAGCCTGCACGGGCTGGTGGAAGATTGGTGATCAGTACAATAGTCCGAGGACCACATCTGGCGGATAAGAGTTGGCATAAAATGGAGCGCTATGCTAGCGTGATTAAGCACGTGAATTTTTCAAATACGGAAGATGGAGCTCCGGCAAAACAGCAGCGTACAATGACAGAGTATCGTGTTTAGAACAGAGATGTAGACAAGGTGGAAGCTCCAACGATCGACCCAATGGTCATTTCGGCCATGATCGGACCCGCTTTAGTGAGAAGGATATTGGTTGACTATGGAAGTTCTGTAAATATAATTTTCAAAAATGCTTATAATCAGATGAGGATGGAAGCCAAAGACTTGAAACCGTCTAAAGCCCGCGTTCAAGGCTTTAATGGTACTGCAACTGAAGCTGTTGGTTATGTCAAATTACTTATAGAGTTAGGAGAAGGTGACCGTAGGAGAGTGCAGATTCTACCTTTTGTTGTTTTGGATGTTGACTCTCCATACAACGCTTTTCTAGGCTGACCGACCCTAACTGAGTTTCAAGAAACTCTTGCCCTATGGTGCTTAACTTTGAAGTTCCCAAAAAATAATGGTGTCAGAGTTGTTCTTGGTGATCAGGCAGGTGGACATGCTTGTTATGTAGCTAAGTTGAGAGATGCTCAATGGAAGGAGAAAGGTACGGGTGTGGACAAGTCAGTCCACATACAAGCCACTGAAAACTGACAATTAGTGCCTGAGCCTTGGGTCGGGCGCCACAGTCGGCTCTATAGAGATATAGATCCGAGAGATGATGAGGAGGAGCATAAAGAGACCAAGGCTGCATCGGCTGAGCTGAAGATTGACATCATAGTCAGCCACGATGACCCGTCACGGGTCCTAAAGATCGGATCACAGCTCAGCCCCCCGATGATGAAAGAACTTGTTAGATTTCTTCGAGCGAATCTTAACGTGCTCACTTGGACTCACTCTGACATGTGTGCGATCTCGCCTGCCATTGCAAGCCATGTATTAAATATCGACCCAAGGCATGTCCCAATGAAACAAAAAATACGTGGCATGGATCCAGAGAGATCTGCCGCTCTTAAAGAGGAGGTGGATAAACTCAAAGGCAATGGGTTTATTCGCGATGCCCTCTACCTTAAGTGGTTATCTAATCCTATACTTGTGAGAAAGGAGAATGGGAAATAGCAGACATGCATTGATTACTCGGACTTAAACAAGGCATGCCCGAAAGACATTTTTCCCCTTCCAAGAATCGAGCAGCTGGTAGACTCGACCGCGGGACACAAATTGCTATCTTTCATGGATACATACTTAGGATGTAACCAAATCCCGATGCACATTCCCAATCAAGAGCACACCAACTTCATTACCGATTTGGATTATATTGCTATGTGCTGATGCCGTTTGGACTAAAGAATGCAGGAGCGACCTACCAGCGCCATGTTAACAGAATGTTCAAAGATTAGATCGGAAAAACGATAGAGGTATATGTGGATGATATGCTCGTGAAGTCACGACAGTCTAGCAACCACATTAGAGACTTGGCAGAAATGTTCGACATCCTCCAACATTATAAAATAAAGATTAATCCTTTGAAATGCTCCTTTGGCGTTGTATCAAGAAAATTCTTGGGTTTCATCGTTAATGCCCGTGGGATCGAAATTAATCCCAAAACGATCCAAGCTATTCGCAATATCCAAGTGCCAAAGACTATCAAACAAGTACAAAGCCTAAATGGGAAGGTTGCTGCCTTAAGCCGATTCATTTCCAGAGCTACCGATCAATGCATTCCTTTCTTTGACTTAATTAGGAGAGGAAAAAGGAATTTCGAATGGACATAGGATTATAAAGACGCATTCCAAGCTTTGGTGAACCACTTAGAGAAACCCACCATCTTATCAAAGCCAGTGGATCATGAAGATTTATATATCTACTTAACCGTGTTGGTACATGCTATAAGTGTCGCGTTTGCTTCGTGAGGAGAATCGAATCCAGAGACCAGTCTATTATGTTAGCAAGCGATTGACAGGAGCTGAAAGGAACTATTCGAAGGTAAAGAAATTGGCATACTATTTGTTGATCACAAAAGCTCCACCCTTACTTCCAGGCGCACCCTATCAATGTTTACACTGACCAGCCTTTATAACAGGTCCTGCAGCGACTTGAGACGTCTAGAAGGTTACTCAAGTGGAATATCGAGCTCAGCTAATTCGACATCACTTATCTTCCTAGGAGGGCTATCCAGGGTTAGGCACTGGTAGATTTTATAGCAGAATTTACTACGCAAGATGATTTCTTGAAGAGCAGTGAAACCCCTACCATATAGTGGAAGTTGTATACAGATGGAGAATCTAATGATCGTTGTTCTGGAACTGGGATTGTGCTTGTAACTCCCGAAAATCGACCAATTTTCTATGCTTTAAAGCTTGATTTCCCCACAACAAATAACGGAGTCGAGTATGAGGCTCTGATTGCTGGACTTGAACTCGCCAGAGAACTGGAAATAAAGTCTCTTGAAATCTTTTGCGACTCACAATTGGTTGTATACCAAGTCAAGGGAGATTACAAGCTAAAGGACAACGACATGCTCCATACCTTACCTAGGTCCAAGAGTTATTGACTAACTTTGAGTACTATGACATTATGCACATTCCTTGGGATCAAAATAGAGAGGCTGATTCACTAGCAAAGTTTGCTAGCACCGAGAATGCACAACAGATGGGCTTGGTTCTAGTCAAAGTATTAAATGCCCCAAGTATAAACCTTATGAAAATCGACCGGGTACTAAAGACGGAGCCTAAGAGGGAATCGTGGATGACTCCGATAAAAACCTATTTGCTACAGGGAGTCCTTCCTGAACAAAGGAATGAAAAGCGACAAGTCCTTCGTAAATCTTCACGATATATCATATAGGACGGAGTTATGCACAGAAAGAGTTTTATGTTCCCCTGCTCCGGTGTATCGCTCATGATAAGATAAAAAGAGTCCTAAAAGAAGTTCATGAAGGAGAATGCATAGATCACATTAGGGGGCAAACTCTAGCAAAAAAATACTCTGTTACTGGTATTATTGGCCAACCATCAATCGAGACGCTATTGATTATGTAAGGCGACGCGACAAGTGCCAGATTTATGCAAAAGTCTCAAGAGCTCCGCCGATGGAAATAACACAAATGGTCGGTCCATGGTCGTTCGCTATATGGGGCGTAGATATTATTGATTCTTTACCGATCTCTAAAGGTGGTGCAAAGTACGCCATCGTCGCAGTTGATCACTTCACCAAATAGGCCAAAGGAGAACCATTAGCTACGATCACAACGAAGAAAGTAATCAACTTCATTGTCCGGAACATCATCTGTCATTTTGATCTTCCACAATCTATTGTAAAAGACAACGGGACTCAATTCGACAATGCTGAGTTCAAAGACTTCTACCGTCGGCATCGTATTGAAAAAAGATTTGCAGCAGTCGCTCACCCTCAAGCAAATAGGCAAGTTGAAGCTATGAACAAAATCATAAAATCCCATCTGAAGAAGCGTTTGGAAAAGGCTAGAGACAAGTGGGTGGATGAACTCCCAATAGCACTATGCGCTTATAGGACCACCCACAAGTTCGCGACTGGCCATACTCCATTCGCCGTCGCTTACGGTTCTGAAGCTGTTATTCCTATTGAGCTCAAAGTTCCTTCCCATCGAGTGACTTACTACGATCCCAGAACAAATAAAGATCTCCTCATGGAATCTCTAGACTTTATAGATGAGAAGCGTGAGGAAGCTGATTTGAGGGAACTGCATACTGACACCGAGTCGCCCGATACTACAACACTAAAGTCTGACCTAGAACCTTTGAAATTGGCGATCTAGTTTTAAAATGGGTTTTTCCTACCTCATCGCATATGAATCCTACTTGGGAAGGACCATACTTCATTGAGTAGAGGCTTGGAGAGGGAACTTTTAAGCTAGTGACTGTTGATGGCATCACACTCCCAAGGGTGTGGAGTAGCGAGCATTTACTACGCTATTACACTTAGTTTGTTTCTTTTTCATTCAGTTGTATTACTTTCAGAATTTGATTTAGCATTTGATTTTCCGGATATGTAATAAGAGGAATTATGTCATTTCCTTCGATTTAGCAAAAAATGTTTTAAACTTCCTTTATATTTGTGTTTGCTGTAGCATTACATGTTAGTTACATTATGAAACTGACTGATGTCGGTATGTCTTAACAGGTTCCTAGAGTTTGGAAAACCCAATTACGCTAGTTCCCGATTGGATTAAATAAGACGAGCATGGTCCGACCATTCATTTGATAACTCTCGTTCATAGCCCAATGGATGGAATACATAATGAAGAATAGATGTGACTCGACCATCCAATGACCAAATAAATCCCGCCGAGTGATGGGACTGAAATAAATTAATAGCGATTATGACACGACCGATCGCTCGCTAAATCGAACCCCGGACCTTGGGGGCAAATCAATCAATTAAGGAAAGTACGATCCGACTATTTTTTGAAATAACTCTAAGGCCCCAGCGTGCTGACTGGAGTATAAACACAAGCAAGTGCGATTCGACCATTCGCTAACTAATTCTTATCCCCAGAGTGCGGATATGAGTACAAATTAATAGACAAGTGCGGTTCGACCACTCATTATTCGGTGAACTCCGGCCTGAAACCGACAGGAGGAGTATAAACTCGTAAAGGATGGAATTCAACCATCCACCATCTAACTTTGCTAACCCAAGAATGGGAGCAGGAGTGTAATCCCACAAACTGCTAAATCCGTCAGCATAACATTAGGGCTCAAGCCCCGTGTTTGGTATGACTTGGGGCCACGATCGCATGAAGGTCTTGGGATAGAATTAACGGATTATCATCCAAAGTAAGGAGCAACAAATTATAAGTACATTAAATGGAAAGTAATAGCCCAACTACTTAGATAACAATTCACATGAGGGTTCAACAGAAAACAATAAACTTTTATTCACATAATAAGCTTCAAAATTATGATAAACAGGGGCCATACCAGTACAATCATGGCCAACAAAAATAAAAACAGCTATACAAGCTACGTGCAAACAGAGCCGAAACGACGGCTATTTCTTTTGTCTTCTCTCCTTTTTGGATTTTTCAAGAGCGGCGCCACCCAAGCTTCCATCTATCCATTTCCTCGATCCTTTACCACCTATGGCAGAGGAGTTTTCAAAAGTAGGAGGGAGTTTTTCGTAAATCGATCCGCCAGGTGGGATGACTTGTAATAGGATGAGATTTGGATAACCAGTATCCACATCAACGGTTTCAGACTTGGATTGTTTCTTCAACAACTCCTCCCTCTCAACGCGCCCCTTTAAGCAGAGCTCATCGATGTGTTTAGTGGTGCCGGTGATCACAACATCATCAGATTCATCCAGCGGCAGCGGATCTTCAGCCTTATCGTCATCGAGTGCTCCAATAACTTGAGCATTGGGCCCAGGAGCATCGGTGGCCACTGGAATATCAGTTGATGTCGATTGCTGCTCCATGGTGGCACCACTTTTTGGAGTTTGGCCGGGACCCGAAAGACCTGTAGATTCGCAGAAACAAGAAGATACTATGACTATTGGACATGAAGAAATAAATCAAACGAAAAGTGGAGAATAGAATGGAATACCTGCATCCGGCTGACTTTCAGTTATCGTCGGGGTCCCCCTTCTAGAATAAGGGCCAGCACTTTAGATTGATAACCGGGTTTGTTCAGATCGTAGTTTAGATTTTGTCATGGGTCCAAAGAAACCGATGCTCCGACTGCTTGAAAAGAAGAGGGCCCTTGGTATCAGACTCCGAAGAGTCGACGATATTTTTCCCTTTGCAGGAAGATGTTGGAATGTCGAAATATCAGAGTCTTGCGGCGGCAAGGTCTAGAGGTTCATTTCCACGAAGGATCTCCGGCACTAATTTATCTTCATTTAAATCGGCTTCGCCAAGGTCTCTCTTTTTAATTTCGATAATATACTCCCAGGCCTCGACGAGCGACTCAAGATAACCCTCACGAAGAAAGCTCATATCATGGTGGAGAAGAACTTTAGCATTGTATACGATGATCAAGGGATCGAGCATGTCGATGATTTCATTCTGACCAGCTTCCTTGGCATCCTCCACCCGGGCCTCGAGCTGTTCTCTCATCTCATTGCAGCCCGCTTCCTTTGCCTATTCCTTGAGGATTTCAATATGAGCAAGTTGCTCATCAAGTTTAATCTTCGAAGTCTGGGCCTCAACAACTTCTTCATAATATCTCTATGATTCTTCTTGAGCTTCGATCTTCTCTTCTCTCTCTTTCTTAAGAAGCTCTTCAAGCTCCTCAACGCTGCGGGCTAAGATAATTTTTTCCTTTTGTAAGGAATCTTTTTCCAAGGCGAGTGACCCGCTGCGGTTGAGGGCGGCATCAAGTTCCTTTTTATAGGCAGCTTCCAAACAACTCACTGTCTTAGATGTTTCCTTGATGCTCTTTTCTGATTCGGTTAGTTTTTCATCAACTTTGAGATCTCATTATCTTAGTGCTTAATTATATCTTTATCATGGATCGCCTCTAGCTTGAGACAATATATCTCATGTTGTTGCTCGATAGACACCTCGGAGATTTTTTCTGCTAAGTGCTAGAAGGATTCATGCTGCACAAAAACATCATTGACGCATGCGAGAGAGCTTGCTTTGACATTCCCTGGGATTGTATGAATGGAGGGGAGGAATTTAAGCCTGTCAAAACAAATTTTTGGGAAAATGACCTTAAGTTCGGCCAATTTCTCTGTTGTGGAAGCTTTAGGAGCAGCGGTCGGCAAAGATGGATCGGAAGCAATGATTGGACGCTTGCTCGACCTATGGTCATGGGACTGCTTGGAGCTGGATGAACCAGAATATTGCTCAGGCGGTGCGGGAGCTGGAGGGCCGTTAAAAGAGGTCTGATCGCCACTATGCACAAGAAGATTAGGTTGCACTTCCTGATGGGACGACCGAAATTGGTATTTATGTTTTGAAGAAAAAGACTCCCTCGAGCGATGACTTCTTTCTCGGTCGTCATCCCTCTCTCTACGGCTACCCGATTCTGAATCACGTATGGATCCATATTGCATCGAGGAGCCCCTCAAGCGATCAAAAGTTGGGGATTGTGACATCAAACTTGCAAAAAACCAAATACCAGAGTATCACTGACCACTGCACAAAAGATAAATGGAAATCGTGTGGTGAAGTGCATGTAATTGTGAGTGTCCTAGTGTCCCTCTAACGGATCGGTTGCTGCAGCTTTGCTCATGAGAGTTTTCTCTCCTTTGCTGGTAGAAAGAATGTCGTCACCACTTTTGGTGGGAGAATTGAGCCCATCGATGTTGATATTGGGGAAGGCATAAGTGTTCAACACTTCCACCTTCTCCAAGACCTTCCAAAATCCATGATGCAAACCTTCCATAAATCCTCAAAATTCTTGTTCACCCTTTCCGTTTAACCGTCGATCTACGGGTGGAAAGTGGTGCTAAGATCCAAATTCATTCCTAAAGAAGATGGAAAACTCCTCAAAAATTCCCCAATGAACAAAAGGTCTCTATCACCGGTAATTCTAATTTGAATTCTATGTGGTTGCACCACCCCTTTAACACAATCTGTGCTATGGATGCTACAATCCTATATATTCCAACGGAAGTAAAATGAGCCAATCTACAATAGCCTATATAGCTCCATTGCTTCTAGGCAACCCATCTATAAAGTCCATCGGGTATATGCTCTTAATTCCAAGTCGGAAACTCTAATAGCAATGACAATCCTCTGGGCTTGCCTTGTCTTAGCTTCAATTCTTTGGCACATCATCTAGAAACTTATTCAGTGGCTCTTTCTTCATCCTTGACCAATTAGAAAATTCTCTTCATATTCCTGTACAACTTATCACATTCGGGGTGAATGGTGACACTGCACAAGCTTTAGGTTTAAAGCATTCTAATCTACTAATTTCCAGCCTTATCTTTGGGTTCATTGCTAGTTAATGTCCTTATGAAATTTCCTTATTTATGATGTTCCTTGATATATTTCTATTTAGTGGTCTAATCCCATCCCTAAAATCAATACAGTGATAAAACAGAAACATGCCTTATACCATATCAAATACTTTTCCCTAAAGGAGATAGCTAGCTATTTCAACCTAAAAGTTATAAAAGAATTTTTTTGCTGGAAGCTTCCCTTAATCATTAATTAGTGTTAATGATTTTGGGGTCCTAATGCTTCTTACTAATTTAAGATGCACATTCTTAGAATGTCATTCCACCATTACCCAACTTTCTAAATTTTCCTTCTTAGTTCTAATAATTATCTGTTACTCATAATAATCGGTCATTAATGTCAAAATTGACAATCTCTAATCAATCCTTATTTAATCTCTTTAAATCCATTTACCAGTTTCAAAATCAACTTATTATGAGTATTCCATTCCTCCATAAATATCATATCAAATTTCCTTAATCAGTTCGTTATCTAATTCCTTTTTATCCTTTATTAATTACAAATATAATCCTCATTAAATCTATAATTAATGTCCATCAATTCTAGTCCTATACTTACTATGCTATTTATAATTAATACAAATACCGTTATAATTACGCTATTTATATGTTTCTTATTTCTAATTATTAATTTCTAAACAATAATATTCCTCTTCATATTTTATTTTATTAAAGCCATCCTTTCAAAAAGGATTATCGTTATAATCTTCCATAAATTAACCACAAGTGATATTATTGCTTTGTTTGAAATTACAAGGGATTAATTCTTTTTCTTTTATTGAAACTGATAGTGTAAACTGCGGAAAATAATATCAATATCTTGCACATCTCTTTTCCTTTGGCATACCCCTTGTAAATTCAAACGCCGCTCTTTTATACATTTAAGGAATTAGAAAATTTATGGAAATTACACAGAGCTTGCCCCTAATAAATAAAAATATAGAAATTAACATTTCAAAGGCAACCTAATTTACAACCCAATTTTAGATCTGGAATACCTAAACAACTTTATCAACATTTAACAAATAAGTGCTTGGGATTGATTTTAAATTTCCAAATCAGGTTGTATATACTATTCCTCCTTCATTCATATCTTGAAACCTTTACCCTTCTTACTTAGATAGTGGTCTCTATCTACTCCATAAAATATAAACTTAGAAATCCACATTACGTTAGTATGCGACACTTGAGGTTCAGACTTACAAAGAATTTCCACATCTCAAAAGAAAACTTTTAAGCATACTTTTCAAAAGAATTTCCAACTTTCCAAAAACAGTTTGGGGGAATTGAATTCTTAAAAACATCTAAACCTCACATTATATCTTATTTCATATATCTATTCTATTTTTATTAAAAATTTGGACAAATCTTTCCAAAAATATTTGGACCTAACTTTTCACACATTTTCGAAACATTTACCGCTTTATTTTTAACCCCAATTTAAAGATTTTAAAATTGCTTAGTAAAATAATTTTCCCTTCTCAAATTCTTTTACTCAAAGACTTACTTCTTTAAAAGTATGGTTTTTAATCCAAAACATTCAAAGACTCAATTATTAAACCAAACTATCAAAATTTCAAAAAGGATTGCTTAATTCCAAAAAGAAGCAAACTAATTTACCTTTTTCAAAAAATTTATTCATCAAGAATTTATTCCTTTGAAAGTTAATCTTTTAGTTCAAAATATAAAAAAAATCTTCTATAATTTTAAACAATAAAAAGTGGAGTAGACCCGGTAAACTCCTATTCCAACATTTTCTTATCCCATTCTCATTATTTCTCTCCTACATTATCTCTAACTAAATTACTAATCATATTTTATAAATTCCTAGCACTATTCCTTTCCAAATTTCCCACTATTGCTTTTGTTTATATTTTTCCTACTTAAATGGCTTTTTCATCATTTTTAATCAAATTTCATTTCTATTTTAAAATGAAGAATTTAAAGAACTTCCAAATTTATGAAATAGAAAATCATCAAATCCAACCTACGCTTTATTTTACATTTATTTCAAAAAGGGAAAAAATCACTTTATCGAAAAATCTTTAAACTGACAAGTCTTAAAACCAATAAAAATTTAAACTAGGTGCTTCAAAAATGAAAAACCCCTTACTAAAAACCTTTTAATCAAAATTTTTGACTCCACAACTTCTTTTTATTCAGAAACATTTGCCTTAATAAAATTTCTAATTTATGAATTTCCATAACTGCATTTTTTTTCAAAACAACAGCTCCTCAATAAATCCTCTGAAAAACTTTTCAAAACATTTAAGGAAGTTTCCAAAGAAAATCTTTTTACCAAATCATTCACGTGGAGGTAAATTTTAGAAAATCTTTTTCAAAACAACTTCTTAATAATTGTCTTCTCTATTGCATTTTCTTCCTCTTTCATCCCTTACCTCCAATATTTACACCTATCTTGCCTTATAATATTTAATCAATACTTAACATTTTTATTTATCATTCCCATAAATGTTATTTGGTTTGTATTAAATGGTTATTACCTTAACGGATGTCTCCTAAAGACGTTTATTTACTTATTCAGCTTTTACTTAATGGTCTAATTAATCTATTTAATCCCTTGTAACTCCTCACTTATTACACATTCATTGTCTATTAAATTTTTGGAGTTGCAACCTTTTCACTTTTATAATCTCATAATTACCTTAATGACCTCTTTAATTAGTCCATTCATATCCTAATTAAATTATTGCAACCCTCTATTTATTTCCATTTACATCCTTACAATACGAACTTTGTCGTCCATTCCCTACTCTATTCATTTTTCCAACCCATAGCCGCCTCGTCCATCCTTTTGGGATATGATCACAACTACTTCGATGGTCGGAAACTATAGAGTAAATCGTATGTATACATATAGTAGATTTTTGAAAAATACTTTTAAAAATAAGAAGTACGCCACTCATACGTATATCTATCCCCATTGATCGGGTGACCTAAGCTCTAATACCAAGTGTGACAGCCCGCCCAAAACGAACCTAATTTCGACCTAATAAAAGCCCATCCAACCTTAGGTCCATCTCAAGGCGAGTTTTTAAGTTGATAAAATTAAAACATTACACAGTGCACGGAGCTATCTATCCATACTTTCAGAATTTCATAGCGGAATGGATAAAATATAATATCTAAAATAAGTACTCATTTCGTAAAGAAAACCATTTCAGAAACATAACATGTTAAACATTACAACATATTTATATGAAGCCTCTAAAGTAAAATAACATAACTGTCTGAACCGGTACGATAAAATACTTAAAAAGCATACATAGATAGATAACTGCCACAAGTCTTCATCTCCACCCTCGTCTCCTAAATTAGCATTACTCTCTCTAACCTACATTGTAATAAGGAGTGGGTCAGAATCACAAATGTTTGGTGAAAATCTCAAACTTTACCATAATTGTACTTGTAGAGTATTATTTAAATAAGAAATATGTCTTACGTATAAAATTATAACATACGTAAAGTCAACTGTGAGCCCGAAGGCTCTTCCAGTCCAACTATATAACATTCGTATAAAGTCAACTGTAGGCCCGAAGGCCCTTTCAGCACGACTACACAAAGTCAACTGTAAGCTCGAAAGCTCTTCCAATCCGACTATACAATTCTATGTAACTAGCGTATATGATGTAAAAGGAAATACCCAAACCACTTACTACCTTTTTAATGGGGCTTAGGTAGACTCTGATCATTAAGACTTATAAAATAGGCAAATCCTCGTCACTTAAGACCTAACCCAAAGGCGGGTCCCTACGTGGTTCCTCCCCACTAACAACATATAAATCCTAATGGGTCACTTAATACTTCACTTAAGAAAGAGGTGGACCATACCATGGCCACTTAATACCTCAAACCCGAAGCAGACCCCTTCTAGGGATTTCATCTACCGTATCCAAAACGCAATTTATGATCAATAACCCACTTGACACGTCTCACATTAGTCGGACTATTAGGTACTGGTAGCCAAATCAACTGGGCATGTTTACCCTACAAAATTGGGACTAACCTCGCGTCCGCTGGAGTTATTTATTATAGGCGATGTCCCACATTAGTCCGTAAAGCCACACCGCTGGTAGCCAAATTTAACTGGGCATACCTCCATGTAGCTTTGGACTAACCTCGCATCCCTATAACTTAACCATAACTTATATGGATATCCACTACATACATACATCACCCTACATGAATAATAATTGAGGCCATATAGGGTACCCCTTATTCCGCCCCTAATTAAGGATTAATTCCCTAATTTACTCTAACTCTCTTCCTACATATTAATATTACTTAACTATTCTAGTAGTACTAATTATCACATTTAATACACTATAATCATTATGCTATAATCAATACATTATATATATATATATATATATATATATATATATATATATATAAATTTACACGTGGAATTTAAGGTCTAATCATTCTGTTACAATAATTCGATAATAATTCGCTTATAAGGTATTTTGAAATATCAATCTCATACAAATCTATAACTCCAACAATAACTGCTACTACCATAGCCAACTAAAATAGGTTTGTACAAACATGAAATATCTACACTTGTTCCATATTAATATACTAGAATCCCTTTTCTGTTTTAAAGAACAGATCAACACAAATTAGATAGCCTATATTCAATTTAACCTTTATATAGAACGTTCTAAAGTGAGAAGGAATTCCTTATTTATTTAAGGGGTAGAAATAGGCGGTGCAAAGTACAAACAATTCAATTCAAAATTTACACACCATTTATAATTTATTTTCTTTTCGAACCCTTTAACGCTTCAATTCAAAAGAGGGAAAATATGTTCAATTGACTATAGATTATCTAATTCTAATAATTAATAAGATTCTAATATACCAATGCCAAAAACAATTATAATTCCAGTATATACAAAGATTGATATTTACTTAGGGATATTTTGGGAGTTTTAAATGTTATATTTTCGTTTTCAAAATTTCGCAAGGCATACATCAAATCCCAAAAAATACTATTCAGTTACAAAAACGTAAAAAACTTGATATTCCCATCCATATAGATTTGTTTGCTTCCTAAGTAGATTTGATTCCACTATGCCTAATTCTCTTTCAGATCTCCCTCTTTTGGAATATAAAACAAAATGAATTATATACAAAAATTAGATTTAGAATCTGAAACTAGAGAGGAATAGAATTAGAAATCAAAAGAATTAAACATCTAGCCCTCTTACCTGAGAATTCTAACTGATTCTGAAACCCAGTGAAGAAGAAGAATAAAAGATATGATTTATATCGCTCCTAATTCTCTGTTAGATCTTCCTCTTTTTAAATATACAACAAATAAATTGTATTTATAAATTCGATTTTCGAAATTAGAAGATAGGGAGAAGAAAGATTAATTTAATTTGAAGATTAGAAACTAGAATTACTTGCCAGAAAAATTCACTATTTCTGAAACCCTAAAGGAAAAGATTTTGACAGAGCTTCGGTAGCGTTCCCAAAATTTTATGAAGGAAAAGGGGAGTCTAGGGGTTTATTTATAGAGGTAGGAAGAAGCGAGGACCGTTAAATTGAAACAAAACGAATCCGGGCTGTTCGGCCAAGGCAAATATGCCCTAAAACGGCATGACCGGTGACTGGCCTCGTTTCGGCCATCGACTTTTGATTGTTCGCCCGTTTTGTTGATTTATTACCCGTTTTTAATTCCAATTAAATAACCATTAACTTTAATTCTCCTTAACATTAGTTACAGCTTAAGTAAATGATCTCTCTGCCATTGGAGACTTCTCTCTCTTCTTCCCTCCTATTTTCTACTTCTCAAACTTTTTAGAAACAAGATCCACTATTGTGCTTAGATCTGATATAATTCATTGTAATCTGGAGAGAAAACAACGAATAACAAACTACAAAGTGGATGTAGGTCAGAGATTGCCGAACCACTATAATTTTTTTTTTTGTTCCTTACTTATTCTATTTACTTGCTTGATATGTGATTTCTACCGCTTTTACATTTATTTTAGAAGAACGGATGCTTTCAACTGATTTTTGAGTGTTGATACAATTTTTTGGTTAACATGTAATCTTGTTTATGTTTCAAAATTTATATTTAAAGATAGATGTTAAATTTTGTTCATGGTGCGATTCGAACTTCTGACCTTCTGTTTGTATATAGGGGTATTTTTGGAACTTCACGATCGGATCAAAAGATTGTGCTTGTGTTCTAATTGTGAGTTATTATGGATTCGTGGGGGTGAGTAAATGGAATTTGAAATGTACTAAAATTGGGTTGGGATTGGGAATGCTCTATTAATTTCAAAGCCCAACCCGTAATCCAGGTCCACTGCTCTCCCTCTCCGTTCGTCTCTCTGCCATTCTACTTTCTCTTCGTCCCATTCTATGGCGAAAAAATACCTCCTCTGTCTCCTCCTAATCTTCTCTCTTCTCATTCGGCCGTCAATCTCCACAAATTTTGAGGGATTCGACGCCGAAGAATTCGATGAAGAGTTTGAGGAACAGATCCTCTTACCTTCCACTCCGCCTCCAAATCCAACCACCACAACCACCGCAACCTTAGTCAAAACGGAATCAAGCAGTCCCACCCCTCCGCCTCCCTCCGCAAATCCTTCCTCGCCGTCCGATCCTCTCCTCGATTTCTACGACTCCGATGAGTTCGAAGGCCTCCCCGTCATGCCTTCCCAAATTCACGATCAACTTTCGGTCGAACAGTCTGCGCCATCCGATCTGAACGTTACGTCCTCAACGCCACCAAATCCGCCCTCCATCCGCACGTACACCGTGGAAATTATATGCGTGATTTTCTTAATCACGTTCATTGTAAATTATTTTACCGGAAAGAAACAGAACGAGAATATCGCGATTGCTTGGTTGAAATCGTTTGCTGGGACAGATTCTATATTTGAAAAAAATTTCAGTTTGTTAGGAATAGGAGACGGAAAGGATGACACGCCTCTGCTCTTGAAAGAAGGGCAGGACGTGTTTAAATTTTATGCCAGCGGGCGGAGGTTCTGTCAGGGGGTACTGGCAACAATGGAACTGAAATGCAGGCATGATTTGATAGGACGAGCTGTTGATTTGGTGTTTAGGAAGAAGGATACAATTACGTTTGAGGTGATGATGAATGAGGAGAATATGGATCATGTGGTGTTGGCTGTGGCAAGGAAGAAGATGGTGAAGGTGATGTTGAAGGAGGCTAGGGATCTGGGGAGGTTTGGGAGTTTGATGGTGAGCGGTGTGTCAGGGAGGAAGTGGGTTGCGGAGGAGCTGGCAGTTGTTACTGAAAGTAAGGAGGTCGCTGGTGATTTGATTAACGAAGCTGTGCTTGATCAGGTAAAAGTTTCAACTGTGACCTGTGTTAGTGGAAAGTTAACCTGCATAACTTCATTTGAACTTTTAGGTTTGCTGATACTTGTATGTGTTGTCTAGGATGTAGAGCCTGATATCATTTACCATTGCATACCATACTCCGTGCAGTAAGAAGTCAACAGCACAGAGTGCAGTAGCTGCATTGTGTGTGGTAAATTCCTACTGCAGACAGTGGTAGGGCTGGGATAATTTCAAAAATTGACTGTTGACCTTGGTACCAAAAATAATATGTTTTGTTTATAGCAAAACATAATTTGGCATGCCCAAAAATACTGAAATTTGTTTGTAGCAAAACAAATTTTGGCATCCCCAGATATTGTGCAATCAAAATAAATATATGGCCTTGATCAATTTGACAGGTTATTTTTGTTAAAAATACCATGATGTCATTTAATTGGATATTATGTAAGAAATACAGTGAGGATGAAGAATGATATTCTTACCGATTAAATACTCTTTTAAGTAGAGTAACCTGGTTTCTTTATACAATACGTTGGATTGTGGGCGCGACAGGTATATCGGTGTTAGTCAACCATGTTACTTGTGGTGTTTCTAGCCACAATCTATATAATTTAGATTGTGAAGAACTTTGACTTTTGAGCGAAAATCTAAGATAATATTTTTTATGAGGAGTTATTTATTTGGTTCAAGTTTAATATAACACGTTTAGTAAAGAAGCAAATGATTGAAATACAAAGAATAGTAAATGAAAAGGCTAAAGCAAAAGAGATGATTTTATGGTGGTTCGTGATCTACATCCACTTTAGCAAAATCTATATCATTTTCTATCTTTTTCAAACTGCTTACAATTCCAATAAAAAATAGAAAAGCTCAAAATACTAAAAGCGGCCAACTTCTTTTGAGCAGTATAGTAATCAATGTGCTCAAAAAATCCCTTGTATTGCGATCGATTTCCTTTTTATAGAGGTATAGAGTAAGGCTAATTCTATTGTCATACCATTTTCCTCCTTTCCCATCCCAGCATTTAACAAAAAATAACACAATTCAGTTTTTCCTTTTCCTACCCAGTTTCTTCCAAAAATATCCCTAGCTTCATTTAACCCTCATTTTCTATTTTATCACCAGTAAAATCATATCTTCCCAAAAAAATCATCTTTCAGAAAAACCTCACAACCACATTGATCTTATAAACAAAAAAAATCTTCAATTTTTGATTCTAATGGAAAAAGAAGTCAGATCTAAACATAAACAAGGTATTTCCCACTTCAATTTAACGTTTTAAGTTATTTTCGTTTCAGCGTTTACTTTCATTTCCGTATTCTTAAAATAAAAGAACCTCTAATTTAATCGACAACGTTTGAGGGGAGCGTGATTATTGGCTCCTCCAAGTGCAAACGGAGCAAGGTTACACAGATAACAACGTTCACAAATGACAACGTAAGTGATAACCTAGTGCAACACTAGCTCGATAAGTGGGATAACCTAGTGCACTATACACTAGGTACAATAGCAATCCAATTTAGGTCTTGACTTAGTTGCTATCCAATTCTAGTTCCTTTGAAATAAACCCTAGAAAAACTTACGTTCAACTCTAGAAAAGTATAAGAATTTGAAATACCCGAGAATCTTGTTCATTGTCTTCTTCAAAATCACCATCTTCTTTCAAAAAAATATCTTCTTCATATATTCTATCATCATTAAATTCATTCATAGTTACAATAAAAGTAGGAAAAAGAAAATACAGATAATAAGAAAAGACAAAAGTCATTTCAGTTTAAATAATCAAAAGGGCAATTTAGTCAATTATTAAAATAAAAAATTAGAGGGGTGGGAAATGAGGAAAATGGTGTGCCAATAGAATCAGCCATGAAGTAATTAGTCGTTGAGGTAAACAAGGAATATATCTCATAAACTCGTTCTTGATTCTTCAAATTCGAATTAGTTGAGATCCAAGATAATAGAAGAAATAAAATGTCAAGTTGACCTATCCTTATTAACCAGCGCCTCATGATTGTTTAGGTGCGGAGCGGTACTAAGGAAGTAGCAGTTAAGTCCCACACTATCGAAGCATCAAAGCCCTTTGTGATCCATAAAATTTAGCTTCTTATGATTAAGAGACTTAGGTCCCACACGATCCATCATTTGGACTTCATATGATCCTAAGTCTTTGAACCATGCAATTAAAGTGGGGTATGTTTTGTTGTCAATGTTATTTTTTTATCATGCCATCCATCACTCTAGATATGTGCAATCTAATGTTTGGCCAAAATATTTTTCTACTTATTACTACGATGAATAGTCAGTTGAAATTGTGCCTATAATATTTGTTCCTAAAAGTTTGCTTTCATTTAAGTAAATTGAATTTTTAAGAAGACGACCATTGATGCAAATCACAAATTTCAAACAACTAGATCGACAATAAGAACAAATGCATATGTCTTAATAGATGTCAAATCCATTCAGAAAGACATTTTAGTTTATCATTTTACACATCAAAAATAGGTTATGAAGCAATTTAGACTTCAAAGTCTATTTTATAAAGATCGTCACAACACCCTAAGAGTCCAAAGACTAGCCTACAAAACCCACGCCGAAACTGCTTCCTTCTTTAATACTCTCCCTTCCTTTTCCCTCTCTCCACAATTTTACATTCCTTCAAGAAAACACTTCATCTTCCACTGCAACTCAATGCTATTTTTGCATCAGACTGCTTTATATGTAGTCAATTAATCAACTATGCAAGCGAATTTTACATGCACACCTTTTTCGTTTAATTGTTTATTGAATTAGGATTAGGATAGACTTCAAGATGGTATATGAATCGAAACGAGACACAAATTCATGGTATTTGGTTTTAGTTCGGTCAAGAGTACCGGGAAACCGATCAAAAAGCGACCTTTACCATTTTCATATATGAATTCCCTTCAAACGTCTCTTATAAAGCTTCGTTTCCATTATTGGAAACAATCCTTGAATAACATACATTGAATTTGTTGATTGATGCTAAACCCATAGCATGAAAAGACAATCGTGAGCTTCATTATAAAACATCGTTACTTTTTGAGATACTTCGTTTGTTGTTATAGTTGATTGCTTTGCATTATGTTGTGGATGATTAGAAGTAGTTAGATCTCTTAACAACATTAGATTTCAAGCATAATCGTGTTTTGATTGTTTATTGCACCTTGTGATCCATGGTGTGATTCATGCGATTAAGTAGGAACAATCACACGTGATCTTCGATAGCTGTTCTAGCGATTGTTGCATCGATACTTCATACTTTTAATTGTGTACCACTACGTACGCACACTTACACGATAAATATATTCATCTTTATTACTTCTGTAATCTTTCGATGTTGACGAAATAAGTTCAGAACAAACGAATTAGGTTCAACTTTAGTTTCTTGCATTAGTTCAATCGCATACAAGAATCAAATCCACACTTTTTGAAGAGGATGTAGACTCGAAAAGCATGGTTTACTTAAAGATGATATTAGAATTCCAACTCCAAAGGAAATGACTCACTAGCCTTCGGACGGCTTCGTAGCATTGAACGTGTTTCATTGTGAGATCGGTGTAATTCCACCTTAATAGCTTTTTATGCAAGATTCATCGGTAATGTACACCTAATAGTTTTTTATGCAAGGTTCATCAATCACGTACAAGGTTTTAAATATCGGATTTCGGTCACGTTTTGTCTCGGAATTTTTACACAAGTTATCTTGTATCGGGGGAGATCTCGAACGAGATGAGTACATATCGGGTGTACATCTCGGATTGACATCTCGGGTCTTATAATGCATCTCGAGAATATCTCGGATGTACTTATGTGTTTAAAATTGATGTGTCAAAAATTTATTTAACGGTTATAACTTTTTTAGTAAAAATAAAAATGGTAACATACTTGATTTGCATGGAAAAAAAAGAATATTTTTAGAAGAGTGGTAGCTTGATTAGCTTAATTGATTTGGTAATGATTGAATAATATCTTTTTATTTAAACATAATAAAGAAGTGAAACCTTTCGCTATGACTCATTAAGATTAAGATAAAAAATAAAGAATATGTTCAAGAAGTTGGTAAATTATAATTGGATTGAGTAGTTTCTTTTGAATCGATATGAAAATAAAAAATATTATGGAAAATAAGAAAAATGTATAATTTCGGGTGAGATCTCAGATTGAGATTTTGATTTATATTTCGGATGAGATTTGAATATCTCAAACGAGATGAATGTCGAGGGAGATATGGAGGAGATTTGATGTCTCGTCTCGTTTAAGTGTGAAAAGGAGATATCGGAAGAGATCTCGGGCGTTATATAGGAGATTTAAAACCATGATCACGTACGTATCGTGCCATTTTAGTTGGCTCTCAATACTTACCAGATCTTGTCGAGTATAGGAGTGGCGTTTGAAGCAACATTCACATACAAATCAACTTTAAGAAAAATCACATACCTTTACCACAAGAAGTTCACAAAAAAAAAAAAAAATCCTTCCAAATGAGGCCCTTAAATCAAACTCGGGTGTAATTATGAACGAAATAATCTATAGCATCTTCCGAACAACAAGTAAGAAGTTTCTTAAAATTGATTACGATTGTTTATATCATAATATCATTTGTATGACAAATAACCTATTCGAAGGTTGCAAGCGAAATAAAAGCAGTGTTTGCACGCATGCATAAGATGCATCTCGACCAACGATTTGTCACACCCTTAGTTATCAATAAACTCTCGCGTGAGGTCAAATTGGTAAAGATATAATGAATTCATAGGTCCTTGAAGGAAGTACTCTACAAGAACAAAGAAATAATTTGTAAAGAGAAAGAAAAACAAAGAATCTAGTGACTGTGAAATGTCTTCTGATGAAAATGAAAAGTTTGGTAATGATCGATTTTGAGTCTGCTAATAGCGAAGCCATAAGGGCTGTTGAAGAGGGTCATACCACTTTTGATGGTAGATTAACTGAATTCATCGGTTATAGCATAGTAATTTTACCCAAAAAGTGTGTGTAGCTTTTTTATATATAATATTTTGTTATATAAGCTGCAAGAGTAGAGATGATTCCTTAGAGTTGCTGGGATCATTCAGGGACAGCCTTGAGACCCTGAGTTGCAAGTGATCCAAGATATGAGGCCCTGTTGTATAAATAAGATTTTTCAATGTCCCAAGCAAAATGCTATATTTTTAAACTTTATTTTCAACAATAGATTTAGTAATGTTCTTGAATTATTATGTTTACCAACATGGTGAGGCAATGCAATCCAATTCAACACAGTTACAGGCAGTGCCATATCACAAAAAGGTTCTGTTATAAGTTTGTTACATGATTTATTTGACACTTTAATTTCTAGATATAAGGTTGATAATGCCGAATGAAATGTTTTTTTAGGTGATTTAAAATTTTAAGTTGCCTATTAGTAAAATGTTGGCAGTGAGAATTGGTGAATCCAGTCGTTCCCTCTAAAATTAACTAGCACTTTCTGTATTTCATTCAAGTCTCATGTTGAAAACCTACCACCTTCAAACTCGAACACATCTCATGTTAGGCTGGCTTCATGAGTATTAGGTGATTATGGTGACGAGTATCTAACTGCACTTGTCATCAAAGCTGATAGGAGCATAGAATTTCTAACTTCCATGATTGTGCTGTGCCTAGTTAACTAGAAATGATGCGAAAAATTTATAGGCCTTATATATTGAAGTAACAGGCTCTCTATTCGCTTGTGGTGATAAGACCGAAGATTAAATACTAAAAAATGAATTAGAATTCATTTTACTATGTCTCGTGTGGTGACTAGACCCACACTTACGTACATTAGGAAGTAGGTTGTTTGAGAAACTTATTTCTTAACACCGAATGGCTTTCTTATTCGTGAACTGGTCATGTTGGATAGTGAGAATATTTATTGCTCCGGAAAAATTTGCACCTTCTTTTGTCCACAACCTTAGCTCACTGATATATATTTCCATTCCCATTGTTTTGAGTATATTGTGAAGAGCTTATTGATATATATTTTTTCATTGACTTTTATGAAATTTTTGGATGTGTTATTAGAGTAATTCTATTAAGAGGGAATTAGGCACAATGACAAACTTTGAAAAAAATTTAGGCTGAAGGACACAAAGTTTCATTTTTGGGCTAAAGGACAAACTTTGAAAGAAAATTAGATTGAAGGAAAATGCTAAATATAGTTAGCATTTTGTACAATGCAAACATTGTACAAAATGCTAATTATAACTAGCATTATATTCAGTTTTACATTATACAAAATGCTAGTTGTATTAGCATTGTCCTTCAGCCTAATTATCTTCCAAAGTTTGTCCTTCAGCCTAAAAATAAAACTTGTTGTCCTTCATCCAAAAATTTTATGAAAATTTGTCCTTGTACCTATTTTCCACTTCTATTAATACCACATCAATTGCTTTTCATCTCTAATTTAATCTCTAAAAAGAATTTACACCAATCTTTTACCTTTTCCACCCCAATATATTCTAAAGTTGCCCTCATTTTTTTACGGTTAAAACATTAAACTTGGTTTGAGCATGTCGCAAAAGGAAAAAAATTAGGGCCCGTTTGGTTTGCTGTTTTTAGTTTTGTGTTTTCGTCTAAACAAAAATGCGCATTTCTTATGCATTGTTGGAAAACACACAATTTTGAAAAATGAAATTAACATAGAAAATAGAAAACAAGTTTATTTGATTTTTCGTGTTTTGAGACATAACAAAAGGACGGAAAACAATTTCTCCCCTCCATTTCCCGTCCATCGTTGTAATGGCTAAGAATTGTAAAAAAAATTCTTACGTTTTCTTGTATTTTGTAGTGTATGTTGAAAACACAAAACTCAAATCGAAACCAAACGGGCCCGCTTCTCATCAATACTTGTGTAAAGAGAATTAGGTATTTTATGCAACAAGGAGCGCACTACACTGGGTTTTACACATGGCATAAGGTTTCGGCTGGTACCCCGAAATTTCGGGGGTACCGTACCGGTTTCAACCATCATCGAGCTGAGATTAGGGCAAAATATCGATTTCGGCTATCAGGTTAAAAAAATCGTAATAATCAAAACGAGTCCTAAATTAAAGCAATCGACATCCAAAATCAGCAGCACCTTGATTTTTTTTTTCGACAGCAGCGTAGGCGAAGGCGGCAATCAGCGAAGGCGAAGTCGAAGGTGGCAATCAGCGAAGCCGGAGCCGAAGGCGGCAACAACGAAGGCGGAGTCGAAGGCGGCAATCGGCGAAGGCGGCAATCACCGAAGGCGAAGTCGAATAGTAGTGAAGGGGTTTTTTTTATCTACGTGTTTTTTTGTTTCGAGTCTTTCGACTTGCGATGCCCTTGTTTGTGCGTTTTTGAATTACAGCAGAGAAATACATCTGATTTGGACTGCCTTTTTTTTTGGCTTTAAGCCTTTAATTTAATATAATAGAAAATGTAAATGGGCAATTCTAAACATGTATGTCAAACAATACTACGTCGAACAATAGCTTACACCAGAGAAATGCTGAATGATGTTGTATGTTGTATTATATTTCTCTATAGACTATATTTTATATTTTATTTACAAAGATCGTTATTACAAGTTTATTAACAAACTATTGAAAACCGAAATTTAGACCGAAACCGAAACAAAACCGAAACTTCCGAAATTTACGAAATCATCCAAAACTAATAAAATTTCAAATGACCGAAACCGAGTTCTTGAACCTTGGTTTTACAACTTCCTAGTGTGCTCCATGCTAAGTTTGTTATAATTCAAAGCTCCAGTAGCACTAGATTATCATTTATTCCGAGCATCTCAAAAACTTGATTTCTACCAGATTCTAATAATTATGGAAGCACATTTAAACTAAAACCTAGGATAGACGAACGCACAACTATCAAAACTGAAGCATAGTAGATGACATGATGATGTTGAACTTGAGAAAAAAGATACCGCTTCATTGTATTGTTTTTTACAGAACAGAAAATTATGAGACGAAATGTTACTATACATGTTAGGGTTACCTATTCATAAGAGTATATCGATCAATATTTTTCCCTTCTTTTTAGCCGGGGTTGACTGGCAATAACGGGGTGTTAATAGAATAACTCGTGTTATTAATACATTCAGAGATACAAATCTCAATCTCGAGATCTCTCTTTAGATCTCATTTTCGCACTTTAGCGAGACGAAACATCGAATGTAATTTTTATCTTATTCGACACTTATCTCATCCGAAATACTGATATTTCAACCTGACATAGGAACCGAGATATCGGTTCGGGATCTCGTCTTAAATCCAGAATTTGAAACCTTGGTTGCATTTAGAATCGAAAAGCGGCGAGTGATGTGGTGCTTCAGATGTTACGTATACTCATTCTTCCCTGTATTCACTCTCATACTTTAGCATGCATTTTCTCATACACAAACTTTAAGTAGTATGAATTTCCCCAATCTGAAAGTCAAGTCCACCAAGATATTTTTTTCTTTTTCTTTCTCATTTGCACATTTCATTTGTTTGCTGCTGGAGTTAACTAAGGCTTTTTGAGAAGGCAGGCAGATCTTTTCCAGAATCTAACTTTAATTGAGTTCTGTATGATTCTTAAAAAGCCAACTGAATGTATCTTAACATATTGTAAAGCTTTTGCTTATAAAAAGTTTGTTTTGTGCCTGTTTTTCAAATCTCGAGGGAAGGATGTATATTAGTCAATGCTTCTTCTTTGTTAGTCCATCTCACCTCACACTTTAAAATTTATTCTGCCTCCTATTTCCCACATATATTATTAATCAAGTCCATCCGGCAGAGCACAGTTGCGGCATACGTATCTCCTACTTAGTGAGCAGTATATGCTCAGCATGAGCAAAACGAAAGTTGATGGGGTCTTTTTGCTGAGAAAATTTCTTCATACTTCATCCTACTTTTCTCAAACTGCTGAAGATGGATATTATTCATTGTATTTTCCTTAACTTAGATATTATAAAGTCACCACCTACACGAAAGTAGTTGATGTTGTTTCCCTTTATTATAAGTAAATAACTGGGATCTTATGAATCTTCTCATGATGGTGATTCATTACTTTACAACTATTTTAAAGAACATATAAATTTTGTGGTGCTGCCATATTATTATTTATCAGAAAACAAATAACTTTATTTTTGTGAGCTGTTCACGTATAATGAGTGATTCAAAATATCTTCAATTTTGTGTACCTATAGGTTTTGGGGGAGAAAGCATTTGAAAAGGTCGGAAAGTGGTTCATCTCACTTCATTTCTCGGATCAGTATCCTGCATCAAGTAGGAAAATTCTCGTGTTCAAGTTTTCACTTCCAGGCAAAAATGAAATGGCTGAAATGACCAAGCTTGTTGCACTTGTTCCATACTACATCGATCTCATTGGACGTTACAAATTAAGCTCTCAGGTTGGTTAGTTACATATTTCCTCAATTTTTAGCGTTCTATGAGAAATTAAATGCATAGACATGAAGATATTTTCCTAGGCACGGTCTAAATCTGAAGCAGCAAGAGTGAAGTTGGCACAAGAGGCCTATAAGGAACTACAATATGCAAGGCAGGAAGCAATACAGAGGAAGAAGGTGGAGAAGAAGAAAGCAACGGAAGAGGCAGAGACTAAACTGAGTGCAGAGGTGCTTCGTAAGAGAGAAGAGAAAGAACGCGCCCGACAACTTAAGAAATCTGGGCCAAGGGTTAAAATGCTACGCTGAGGCTACAAGTACATATTCCAAAAGAAGCAACATCAGAATGCCTGGTCTGTTGGATACTTGCGTCAATGTCAGCAAGTGCAAGATATTATTTTTGAATTTTACCATCTTAATGTTATTTTTGAGGAGAGAATAGTCAATTAGAATTGGGAAAGGAAAGAAAAAAACATATAGAGAAGCTGCTAATTTGTGATATTGGGCAGTCACGTAGAGTTTTTTAGGGATTACGCTTAGAAATTGGGTAGCCATTGCGATTCATTTTCTGAAATCTATGAATTGGAGAGAAACTACCTCTATATGAGACTTCTTTGTTTACTTGGAATATTTTTGCATTTGATTGGTTTGGTTATTTTCAAGGTAAGTATGTCAACCTGAATTACATTACAAAAAAGTCGAGTCGATCAAAATCCAAATTCTTTTTGATTGATTTTGTATATTTTTCAGTGAATAAATGTAGTTTTCAACCAAAACTACATGTGATCATGTATATTATTTAATTGTTGTATGCTAATCAAATGTGTACATGTCTAAATTTATTCTTTAAAATTGATATAGTGAAGGATTGTCGAATGGTTTTGTTCATTGTGCCATAGCAGTGCTTATTGCTTATGAATGAACATAATTGGAATTTTTTTTATTTGTTTCAGACGTGTAAGGTTGTTGCGTTATTAAATTTGTTCAGATTATTCTTGTATTTTTGTTGGTTCAACCGTGCAAGAATTCATGTTTCTAGTGTAGTCTCATCGCAACACTCATGAAACAAACATATTAGACGTGCTAAGTGAATATTTCAGGTGTGAATTTTGTGATATTCATTCATAAGTGCTGATCAATTTGTAATACGGTACTTATGTTATATGTTTCGACATGTTGGAGTCACAATGATTTTGATTGTAACTGGTTTTCTCAAATTAATTTAATTAGTAACCATGTTTCTTAAAAATTGGTATAATGGATAAAACTATTAAATTTTTACCTAGATGATCTGATATCAATCCCACACAATGATCAATCTACTGAAAATATGTTTTGTAAAGTTCTTTTTTTTTTTTTTATATTTTCAAATCTCCCCTTTCTATTCATGTTTCCTTCCAATTATTATTAAAATAATTTAGTCTTACTCCGGTATACTCACACTCAAAAAACATTTTAAGTCTAAAAGTTCCAAAATTTTAAATTTCATAATATTCACGTTGTTGCCTTTATTTCATCTTTCCTTTTTTTTCTTGTATTACTTTTCTTTTGATAGAGATCTGAATAAATTTTCTCTCTCAACATTTATTATTTTTTTGTTTGACAATGAGCAGATTGTTTCATAACACACAATCTAGTATACCGAGTAGCTCAACACTTAAAAAATGAACCCGTCGTCCATCTGAATTCCATTGAAAAAAAAATATGAGAATAAAATGATGTTTTTGCTTTATATGTAACTTAAAAAAAATCAGATGTGCTGATTTGTATTTTGATTTTTATATATAGTAAACCAAATATTTCAGTAAAATTATTGGTTTGTTATTTTTTATCATTACGACAGTTTAAATGTTCCAATTATAAATTTTTTATTTATTTTCTAAAATATTAAAGAATTCAGTAAACGTATTTTGCGTAAATCATGAGATGAGTAGCATCAAACTGTTGAAAGAAACGTGTAGGATTCGAATTATGGTGGCACATAAATATTTTGTATAAGCAGCAACAAATTTGATCGATAATGTGTGCCATGACATTTTCTAATCACGGTTATGTTATTTTGTTCTCTCAACATTTATACTACCAATTTTTTATTGGTTATAATTATATGCTAGCCTAAATCCATTATTTACAACATAAAACCTATATGATTTTATAGTAAAATTTGGATGCATTATGTATAACTATATGGTTAGCAATAAATTATTTATGCTGAAATTTGTGTTAGTGACTATCTTCACATTTTTTTAAAGATAAGGATGAGCACTTTAGTCTTTATGAATTTAGTATAGTATTTTTAAATGTTCTAAAATTAAGTTCAAGGTTTCCAACTTCTACTAAAGGACAACTCTCGTTTCTTAAATTAATTAAAGTACGCTTAATTTTTATTGCATACCCTTTTTTACTTCTCTTGTCTTATTGCATTCTCTCAACTAATTCTCTAGTTTAAATATACATACATATTGATATTAAAATGATTTTTTGTAGCAAATTTGAAGATCTAGCAGTAAGACACATGGTATGAGTTGTAGTTAACAACTCACTATCAAGAAGAAATAAATTAATAATTTAATAATAAAAGTTAAATAATTAAATGTATTCTGAAATATAAATATAGAAATATGGGAATGATTTGGAAATTTGATAAGGATTATTTGTTTAAATGATATGGATTTGATATGAAGGGAATATTGATTTAGTAATTCATTTAATTAGATTGAAATATGAAAATGTAACTAATTATCTGGAATAAAATGTTGAATTGAATTTCATAATAAATGAATTGGAAATAAATAAGTTTGAAATTTATTTTGATAATAGAAAGTATTTTATTAGAAAGAAGTTTGAATTTAATTAGTAAATAGATTTAAATTAAATAAATTAATTATAGAAAATAGTTTTATAAAATAGTTAATATTGTGATTTGTTTAGTAAGAAATTTAATGTAGTATAATTAGTTTTGCACGTGGGCTTGAAGTTATAATTTGTTTCATGAACTAAAGCAATAAAAGAAGAAAGAAATATGAATTAGTTAAAAAACAAAGCCTAACATTTCCTAAGCCCAAACCAAACCTTGTTTCATGAGTTTTCTATTTCTAGACCGTTCTTTTTCTGGGTAATACATCTTCAAATATAAATATAAGGTAAATAATTATTTTTCTTGATTTAGAAAATCAAAAACTACTTTTCTCCTACCATTTTAAAAATTAAATAAAATCCAAATAAAATCATACCAATTCCTATTATCAAATTCAAGCTTCTTGGCATCCTCTACACCAACTAGCAAGAATGATTCAAGCTTTGTTCATCAAATTGGAAAAGGGGGGAATTTATAGTAAAGGGAAAAGAGAGGAGTAGGAAGAGTTTATGAAGTAATTGTGTTCATCTAGTCGAGCTGAGTATCTCACTCATTACTACGTTTATTTTGATATTGTGATGTCTGGAATGGTGATTGTGTATCTTTACATTCATAATCCAATTCAAGTAACATTGCTTTCACCTCCTCTAATCTTGAATTTGATGCTTGTTTGGTCATGTATGAATCATAGTATGGTATGGCAAAGTTGTATGTACTCAATATTAGAAGGATATAGTTCAGTAGGAGAAGAAGATAGCCTGAATTGGGAAGATACGAGCAGAGAAATATGCGACACAGGAAGCTCGATTGTCCGACCCCCTCATGACCAATCGGTCGACTACTACCGGTCGACCGATAGCTTCGACTGGTCGACACCTATGTGTTCTATAAAAAAAATATAAATAAAAATATAATATAATATAATATAATATAATATAATACGAACATAATATATTACTTCATACTTATATTCTATACTTAGTTATATATAATTAAGTTGATTGATAATTAAATGAAGTTGTTTAATCATATTATAATAATGAATTATTATAAAGATTTAGTAAATTCTTATTTTTAAAGTATCAAATGGTCATATGATGTTCGTTAATGATTTTAATCTTACACTATGGACTTGTGAAAGTATTATATGGTGTCGTATATCTATTTGAATACCATTATATATATATATTATATAATCCAATAATGTATCTTTTACTATGCAAAGGTTGTTTATGCTCCCAAAAATCATATATATATTTTTATATAATTGCTTTTATTATTTATGTGTTTTTATTTTTGTGTAACGAGAAATTTAAATAAACGGATTAGTACTATCATTTAGTATGAGATTTTTGGTAATACTTTTCTGGTTATTCATTGGACTTGTTGCATAGAGGTATTGCATGGTTTGAGTGTAGTTTATGAGCATTGGATAAACGGACTAGTAACATGCAGTGGTATGAGATGTCGTTGTGGTAATATTCAGTTATTCATTGTAAGTAGATGATACTCATAGGATGGGAATATGGATGATAGTTTATACTTACATGAGGTGATGCTCAAGGGATTAAGAAAGCTCATGGATTTGAGTTAGGTGGGATACCTATTTATTTGAATACTATGCGTATATCTATCATGATGTACTCCTGGCTATTTGTATGTAGTGAACCAGATGGCCAAAATCCATCCTAGTAGCATGATCGTGGGGTCACAGCCTAGATCCGTGACACCTTTATTGGATATTATATTAGATGCACATCACAGGGTAGGTTCCCTTATGTTGGTGAGTATTATAGGGCAGTGAACCCTTAGGGTGGTCAACCCCAGCCCCTGTGTCACCTAGACCAGTAATCTGTTATGTTAGGAGCCGGAGTCAGGTCGTGACTGGAAATCTCGCGTTGACGAGCACATTGGTGGATATGTGTCACAAATACCATAGAGGTAACGGAATGATAGATAGATATATACTATTGATATACCTCACCTAAGTATCGGTATGGGTTGGGCAACCAACATGTTGAGATATGACTCTACCTAGGACCTTGTGTCTGTCGTACAGTCAATTCCCATCAACAATGGATTTGATATATATATATATATATATGTCTGTGTGTGTATGGATATGCGATTATGATTTTATGGATGGATGGATGTTTGGTTATATTACGTGACTATGTGGTTTGTTTAGATGATTGGTTATACACATATCCATGGGCTTATTACTATGATTTATCATCTCTGACATCTATCATTATAGGCATAGTCTAACCTGTTTGTTATTGTATTACTCAGGCCAATCTAAAACATTTTAAGTTCAGGGACAAGATGTCCAGTTTGTAGACTTAGGCATAGATAGAGGCTAGGATATCATTATATAATGTCATTTTATATATGTATACTATTGAGATGTATATTATATTCGGATATTGGATGTTTTGGAGCTAGTAGATATTTGACGTAAATATTATATCTATGTGTATTTTTCTATTATATATATTATCGTTGCATTTATTGACTTTGTGTTCTCTTTGATATTTATTATATACTATGTATTGTTATGTCCTAGAGGCACACTTATTTATTGCTTTATAATGAGATCGCGTACATTTATAGTGAGCATTATATGATATAAAGATATGTACCGGTGTTAGTCTAAGGGAATATTCATGTGTGTACCCTATATCGCCTCATTCTCTGTATTATTCGATAGTATTACTCAGTAATACACTTGGATAGTATGGGTATAGAGATAGGGGTTTCATAGGAGCTTCTTCTTTTTCCTCATTAAACTTTAAGAGTAACTGCAATCTATCAGATTGGAACTCAAAGATAATTGTAAATTGAGTATTCCAGAGAGAATTAATCAATAAAGACAATTAAGTGGATGTAAGCCAGATATTATGCAGAACCACTATAAAACGATTGTGTCTTTCTTCCTTCTCTTTCGATTTCTTTCATTTTTATATTTGTTTAATTCATTTTTGATTGAATTAGATGTTTTCTCATTTTACGTGCAAACATTTTTGGTGCTTTCTCAAAGAATTGAACTAGGGATCTGATTTGTTGAAGACGAAGAGGCCTATTATAAGAAAACCAATGCCGGAGGAAGCCAATTGGAGCAAGGAGGCAGCTAAGGGTTGTCTTCTAGTTTAAGTCCACCTTCCATCTATGTGATCGGAGAGGAGATGGAAGGGATATGACAAATATGCAAGCAAGATTGTTAGCTCGACAAGAGGAGACGATGAATGCTTTTTTCAATGGATGGAAATAGAAAAGAGCAGCCGGAGAAGTTGGAAATCAGGATCATAGTAGGCCATAAAATGGAGCAGGTGCATAAGGAATTGAGATGGAACAAAATAGGCTCGATCTCCATATTCCCCAACTGGTCAGTATCAACTGATCCGGATCGATCGATACCGACCAACCAAGACAGTAGGTAGTGTCGTTTTGGATCTTAAGCAGGGAAGTGTGCCTCTAAAAGATGATTTTAAGCCTCTAAACTAGGACCGGAATGTGAACTTACAACACCATTGAAGAAAACTAGAAGGTCCCCTAGGGAATGAGGGGCAAGAGGAAGTTTTGAGTCAAAGGCATGTGGAACCTTAGAGATTTCAACTAAATCAAAACAATCATATAGCTAGGATGATAAGATAGGTGTTTCGAGTGGAGCTCCGGATCAAAGTTTGGAGGATGTGAATCAGAACCCTTTCACCCTAAACATCAAATACGCTAGGAATGCCCCAAATTTCAAGCTACCTACCTCAGAAACATATGATGGAAGGGCTGGTCCTACTATTCATTTGATGAGATAAATCCAACACATGGGAGTGTTGGGAGCTTTAGAAGAAGTGATGGGATAGTGCTTCCTTTAGTGTTTGATTTATTTGGATGCCATGTGGTTTCTCTAATAAGATAATGGGTCTATAGGCATATGGATCGAATCAGTGGAAAATTTATAAGCCAGTTCAGAGTTTATATAGTTTAACCAAGGAATATGATGATGAATTTTAATGCGAAGCAGAGGGAGAATGACACTTTGCAAAGTTACTTGACCAAATTCAATGCAACGGCCGCTACCATTCAGAAATAAGACCCGTCGATTATTCTTATGGTGGTGGTCGCCAATGGTTCAAATATGCTAAAAGATATTTATGTTAAAAAGATGTGAAAATCGAGAATGGTGAATTGAATGCTACCGAGGATGGAGGACCATCCAAGGCAGGATCCGAAAAGGATAAAGGAAAAAAGAAAAATGATGATAGCTTCAAAGCTTTGAAGCAGCCAAAGAGGGAATCGAAGTTCTCATCTTACACTAATTTGATAGAGACGTCGAAGAGGATCTATCTTAATACTAGAGGACATATTCCATATAGGAAACCTCTTGAGAGAACATACAAAATGGGAAAGGAAGTTTGGGAAGTTCTGCCTTTCCATGAGCTGGATGGGCATGAGGCGAACAAGTTCATACACTTGAGAGATATGAAGGAAGAATAGTTCGGAGCAACCGATTGCAGCAGTACGTGAGTAATAGGATAATAGTGGTGCAGCATGAGCAAACACTAACCATGGCAGATATCCCCTGTTGCTGCCGAAGATCTGGATTGGGTATGGTTATCCCATGGTCAGGATGGAATGAAATTAGGTTTATTTTTTGCATCTTTCTTTTTTATTTGAATAAACTATAAAGGTTTACTTTTGGGTCGCTCATACATTCACGCGATCTCAATCTGTTCTATAGGCATGCTCTGAGTTCGAGCCCGAAGGTATTTCCCGATTGGACTAGACGTTTTGATTTTCGTTTAATGCATTTTAATTTGAATAAAGAGAGTTGAATGATCTAATGATAGATATTGATTGGACATGGTATTCGATATTGCTGTTAGATACCAGCTGAACTTGGTTGTCCTTCATATTTGATAGATAAACTAATAGACTATGGTTACCCCAAATCAAAGAGACGGGGCAATGGACCACGAAATGCAAGGCCTTTCTCTAGAGAGCGATTGGATAGACTTTCACAAGATAACTAGTCCTTTCTCCAAAGTGTGATTGGATAGACTTGCTGAAGAGAAAGCTAATGGGTCCAATATAGACTTACACCTAGCTAATCAGAAGAGACTAAAATATAACTCCAAGGTACGGACATCTTTTAATTTGAAATGATATGGTCATGATTACTGAATAATTGATGAATATTATTGCCTTTGGTTATACTTATATTGGAATGCTAGAAGATACTAGATGATCTATAAATAACGCTCCAGTCGAAGGTAATACGCCACTATGATTTATATTGCATGATAAAAAGATATACAATGTACTTATGATAGTATAATCCTAAGAGAATGTGGGATGATAATGGCTTACGATTGATATTTAGGTGAGAACTTGTGTTCTTAGCCATGATGGGCCAAGAATGACTTTGATTTGCAGGTGAGTCCAAAAGAACTGGATGATTGACCATGATTGACCTAATTGATAGCCAAAGAGCGCAAACGACAATTTGATAACATTAATATGAGTTCTTCATCAAAGCACGGTTTGTATCCACAAAGCATGCTTTGGAGGTGATAATGTTATTGGCAAATTTTACACAGTCATAGATATGACTCAAATAAGAGATATTGAACTACAAAATGATGAGGGAATAGTTTGGGAAGCTTGGGAGATGCCAAGATGGAAAAACAAAGAAAATTCATTAAGTCTTAAAGACTGAAAAATGGTTGGTACCAAACGATCAAAGCGCCAAGGTAGGACCTACTTTAGGATGCTAGCTCAACGCTTGAAATTGAAAAAAGCGCAAAAGACATTAAGTGTAGTCGACCGACATTAACCGATTGCCGTCGGTACAAATTGATCTAGAATTCTTGGAAAGTGTGCACAAAGAGCTTGAAGACTCCAAGCATGTGAAGAGATGATGTGGAAGAGGAAAACGAATCGGTCGATATCAATCAATCGTAACTAGTGGATTTTGCATATTTTGACTCGATATTCTTAGTTAGTATTCTAGACTTGGGTGTTTACCTATTCTAATTCGATCTACCAACTTTGATTGGAGGATTCGTCTATAAATAGAGAACCTATATCAACTAAAAAAGGACTATATATGGAGATCCTTCTTCTTCCTTATTAGACTTAAGCAGAACTAAGATTTATTGGATTATAACTTGAAATTTATTATAAATTGAGTATTCCAAAGAGAATTAATCAACAAAGACAATTAAGTGGACGTAGGATGGAAATTTTGCCAAACCACTATACAAAGATCGTGTCTTTCTTCATTCTCTTTCGACTCCTTTCAGTTTAATATTTTTTTAATCATTTTTGATCGATTTGGGATGTTTTCCCTTTGTACGTGCAAACATCTGTCATTTCTCATTTGCATTCTTGACCAGCACTGGATTCGATACCCATACCATGTAGAAGCATCGCTGATAAATCCAGTTGTCTTTAGCTTATCCACTTCTTCCTTCAATGCAGCGGATCACTCAGATTCCATGCTACGCCATTCTTGTTTAACTTGGGTTCAAGTTCAATGTGTGACATGCAACTTCAGGAAAAATCCCACACATATTGGAATGTGTTCAAGCGAACACGTCTTTGTTTGCCTAGAGAACCCCAGTTATTTCCTCATCTTCAGCATGAGTTAAGATCTAACTTTCAGAACCTTTGAAGGATCATCATCGTCCATTGAGACCTCAATCATCAGCTCCACATGTTCCACCATTACCACTTCTAACTCCTTCCATAGGTCCATTCCTTTATAACACATGCTATTGGAACCGAGCCAAGGATTAAGTGGTAACAATGCATCAATAGTTTTGATGTAAAAATCTTTGTTGCATCTTTTTCTTTTTTTCACTGCCTCGTCTCTCTGAGCTCAGCAACATAGCACTCACGACCTATGCTTTGGTCTCCTTGAATTGCTCCTACTCCGTTCTCTACTGGAAACTTCATCATTAAGCACCATGGAGCGAGTGCAACTCTAAAATCAATGAGGGTCGGTCAAGCCAAGAACATGTTGTATGCATAGAATTCATCTACCACCATAAAATTTTGCAACCACACCATCTTGTGGTCTCCATCTCCTAGTTCCATAGACAATTTGATGCAACTGATTGAATCTTTGCCTTCTCCAGCAAATCCTTGAATGTGGGATTTACAAGGCTACTGATCATTCTCATCAAGTTGCATCTTATCAAAAGTCCGCTTTTACAAGATATTCACCAAGCTCCCACTGTCAATAAGTGCTTGATGCACATAGCTAACCCAATCACGAGCGTAATGACCATCAGATCGAGTGCCTAAGCTTCGACCCCACCCACATCCCTATTACAGAAGATAATATCATCATTTATCCCAAGTTGTTGTCTCGTTGAAGCTCCCTTTTCTATCGCATAACACTTCTCCTACGAGGAGTGCCTCAGAGAACTCCTATATTGCTCCATTTCATTCCAACTTTTCTCTACGGGATGTGGACCTACATATATTGTGTTAATAACCAAACCCCTATCTGGTTGTCTCGGCCCCTCTCCACTGGGTCCAGTTGCACTTCCTTAAGGCGGCTTCCTTTGAGGTTTGATGTTTACTTGCTTGCCCTCTTATAGATTTTGAACATATTATTGTAGTTTCTTTTTGCGAATCAATCTTCAGTCACATCACGGAGATGTCTACACTCATACATATTATGCCCATAAGTCTCATGGAAGTGACATTATTTTCTAGAGCACTTATCCTATTTAGTAGCCTTATTGAGGGCAGGCTTTTTACATCTCTCCATCATTGCATAGCTAGGTAGAGATTTTCAATAGAATCCGTCAGTTCTGTGTAGTTTCCATCGTAAACGAACCTGAACGCTTCTTGTTATCTTGCTTTTTACCACCAACTTTATTGGGGTTATTTCATTTGTTGCCCTTTCCAGAATTATTGTTGTCATTTTAACCATCCTTCTTGATAGCTACATTAATCTATGCGACGCTTCTTGTTTCACCTTGACCACCAGCACCTATTCCTTCCTCAAACTCCGCCCTTCCAAGCATAGAAATTGGTTTGCTTTTCTATAAAAATCTTCCAACAAAGTTGGCTTTTCCATCTTAAGCACTTCCCAAAGTCAGTCTAGTTGTGGACTCCCCCGCCAAAACCATTAACACAATTTCTTCTTCCCTAGGATTCCTAACTTCAGTCAGTATAGCATTGAACAGTTTTACAAAATTCTTTAGAATCTCTCCAGACCTCTAATGTAGATTAGCCAAGGATATTGAATTATTGTACTGCACATTATGGACTTGAAACTGTTCCATAAACTTTTCTAATTCACTATAAAATGATATATATTTGGGATCAAGCCTATAGAACCACATCGTGGCAAGTCCCTCAAGAAGGGGGGAAAGCATCTACATCTAACCGAATCATCTGCACATGCACTATCCATGTGCCATCCATACTTTGTCAAATGTTTCATAGGATCAGTCAATCCATTATAACTTCGCATCTTCGACATGACAAACTTCTTTGCTTATAGAGCTACTCTAATATCATCAGTGAATTGGCTTAGACTACCTGTGGACCCTCATCCACCATCTTCATGTTGATGGTTTTTCCACAATAGTCTCTTTTTAGTTTCATCCAACAACTCGCCGTTGCCTACATTTCGCCCTAAGCGACGGTCGTCATATGCATCATCATGTGTTCAGGTGAGTGAACGACCACGTTTAGCATGATAGGATCTAGGTCTATCTTTATCTAGGGAGTCCATTTGCACAATAGTCCAGTGATTTAGATGCGGACTACGTCCACTTCTTATTAGTTCAGTAATGTTCCCTTCAGCACTACCCGAATAAGGACCAATGGCTTGTTCATCACCTCCAGCATCAACAGCTTGTAATTCCTCCTCGGGAATTGCATAACTCCAGCCTCTCAGATTGATTAGTATCGACCCATTTGGGTCGATAGGTACCGATCGACGTTGATGCTAAAATGATCACTCCAGTTTCGTACTTTACTTCTTCGATGCTCGATCACCCCCTACACACCTTCTGGTTCCCTTTTATATTACTATAATCCAATAAGCTTCCTTCATCTGAATTTGAATAAGAAGAAAAAGAAGAGACCCCCTTGCCTTGCAATACTTGTGGGATCCTCACTACCATGGGGCTATGCCAAGTTAGCAAATTATTTCTTCATTTCATCCATAAAGGACAGCTGACCATCCATCATCCTCTTATTTATATCTACCATCATACAATCCAGGTCAGCCTTACTACCTCTTGTGCGTTTGAAGTCTTTGCTTAAGCTAGTTGATTCATTTCTACTTCATGTTGAGAACCTTCATGCTCTCCTTCAGCTATGAATCCAGATCTGGTCTTATCCCTCATTAGAGCCATTATCTTTCAGGTCTAAGTGAAAACCTTCCTAAAATCCTAGCAGCAATAAAATCTAACCTTGAATCCTTTTTTCTTATAAAATCACCAAAACTTATTGGCTGAAAAGTTGGTCAACACCGCCAAATCAATCAAAAATGAAAATTAAAATGTAAGAATTTGTAAATAAGAGAAAAAAGACAAGATTTTTAGATCAATTTCGCCAAATCAAGTGCCTACATCCACTATTCAATGTTATTGTCGACTTACTTTTTCCAATACAATAAAATTACAATGATTTTTAGGCACAAACCAATGAGTTTCGAATTTGACAGTATTTCCTTACAAAAGAATCAAGTCATAAAACCTCCTTCTATAATCAATGTAGGATGTCCATTTATATAGATTTTGACATGGAAATCGCTAGATCTAGTTTGAATGAGAAAATACTTCTAGATTTGATTCCAGCAAAACAAACTAATCAAAATGCACGTATTCTAGTAGCCACCATTGTTCGGTACCATCAACATGGATCGGGACTAAGTGATGTCGTTGACTTTTCTACTTGCCTTCTTTTAATATATTCTAAGTCTTCAAGGCTAGAATGCTTGAATCTTGGAATCACTAACAGTCTATGCCGATCGATATGGATCGACACTAATCAATGTCACATCACATCACTTGCACTTCTCTTCAACTTCAAGCATCGAGCCTTCTTGGCCATAGGATCGATCGACACAGATCCATGGGATCATTTGGTTCCGATCGAGTTGGATTTTTCTATACTTAGAAAGACCTTTAAGTTCCTCGATCTTGACATCTTCCAAACTCCTTGATCCATTCCTTCATCATTTTATAGTCTAGATCCATTGAAATATCGCTTGGTTCAAGTACAGAATAACACTTGCCCCTCCCTTAAAGTATGCTTTTGTGAAAACAAAGCATGTTATCAAGACAACCGACGAAATCCAGATTTGCAAAAATGCTTCTATTATCTAAACCATTTTTGTGAAACAATGCATCTTCTATGATAATGTCAACATATTGTTTAAAATAGTCATAGAATCACATCTCTTCAATAGATAAAAGTATCAAAGTCTTCTAACTGAAGTCTTCGACCATCCTTGAGAATTTCTAAAAGCTATTCAATTCTTTGGCCAAGTAGACTTCTATTTTATTTTTCCATTTTTTAAGGAAAAATGCTCATATCAATTGGTACCGAATGATTTACATATATTCATATATATATATATATTGAGCAATTAGAATTTTTTTAGCCCTCACTATATTTTTCTGCCTTTGTATCTTTGAGCTCTTCTAACTATGAATTTCCCTTGCGACTTTGTCAGCACCGCCATAAGCTCCACTACAACATCACCAAATCTAGATCTATCACAATTAACTCACTTAAAAGCATCGATCTACACAAACTCGGAGCACCATCTTAAGATGATTTCTTTCTTGAGTCGTTGCCTCTTTTAAATCTAAAATCCTAGGTGGGTCGCCGCCTATCACTTGAGATCGCCTTAAACACGGCCGAATTTTGATACATCCATCCATTATCTCAATGCCACCGCCATTCTAACTTCATGCCCAAAGTGCCCTTCACCGTCGCAGCCCTTATCTCAATTCCAAGAAAACAATGAAATAGAAGTAAATTTTTATTATATATGAATCAAATAACATATAAACATGGATAAAATGTTATGAAATGAATTTCTAACATTAATATGTAGTAATCAGAGACCAATGATGAATTTAATCGTAATTTTGATACACTTATATGATTTTATACATTTAAAGTATATAAATATGGAGTTTAATAGAAACATGAGACGAATAATTAATAAAAACATAAAAATATGACATTAAATCATATAAAATGACATTGGATGGTGAATAAAGTGATTACTAAAAATAAAAGTAATTTTTCCAAATTTATATACATTTTTAAATATTTATAAAGTATTTCTAAAGCTAAGAGAAAATTGATTTTGTAGAAAACTAATTTATAAAGTTATATAAAATAAGGAAAATTAGAGAATTAAACATGAAATCTTTGGTTAAATGAAAGTATATTGATATGGGAACATCATATAAAAACTTAGAAATAAATTGAAGAACAAAGAAATCATAAATTGAAGAAGAAAAGGAAAAAATATAACAGTTGCAAACATATGATCTCTCAGTCCTGACCACCATCGGTCGACTGATAGGGTCTTATTAGGCTAGGTTGAACTTGGATCCAACATGGTCTGGCTATTAGGTGTAACAACCCACACCCCAATGGGCTTGAATTTTCGCTAAATCGAAAACCTAAGTCCACTAAAGTACGGACCGTTGGTTTGGTATCCTGCAAGTAAACAAATAAATGCATGTCAGAGTGCTGTCGATATAACTCACAGTGGAATAGTAAAGTATAATAAAATATATAATTATTGACCAAGTTGACACTTCCAATATCTAGTGTCCTTATCAGCGCCGAGCATGCATTAGGAAACCTGTCCTTCCACTGTTCCTACATTGTACTAGTACCTGTCCATCTAAAGCTATTCTGTGAGTTGTAATGAGGAGGGGGTCAGAAAAACGTTTTGGTGACTTGTAAATCATACACTTTGTATATAATACTAGTTTATGCTGATTGCTTTCCATTACATGTTGTGTCTTTTAGTTTACTTAGTCATCTTGACTCCACGTTCACGTACGATATGCCACATCTACCCAAGGTAGATTATAACTACTTACATATATATAAATATATAAGTACCACAATACCTTTTTGGACCAAGATACTATACCCGCTAGTATCGGTAATTTTGCACCACCGGGCATCATCATCAATGTCCAGGCCAAATTTCCCGCATACAAAGTAGAACCTCCCGTTAGTGCCTAATAACAACATCACAAAAGTTTATCTGTATTCTATCTTGCCTTGGGGATTTACTAACTTGTCTTCTTCCTATCGTGGACTCAGTTCCACATACGACCATATTCATTTTTGAAAGATCTCTTCTGTGGGTTAACTAGCCTTGCCCTAACAAACAAACTAGCAAACAACTATGGTCGTGCATTACTAACGTAGCCTACCCTAGTAGGAGGCATATCCTGTTAGGTATAACCTTGTCTTTCCTCTTTTGAATACTCTGGATCAATGACGCACTCAACCTATTATAACGTCCCCCATTCTAAGGCCCAAAAATAAATGCTACTGATGCTGAAGTCATCAATAGTATTATTCTACGGTGATAAAATGAGATCAGTTAATAGTATCATTAACATCAAAAGCATAGGAATATGAATTTTTTCAAAACACAGATTTCATTAATTAATTTCCATATTCATTATAATCACAAATGTTTCCCAGGTTCAGATAAAATATTATTTTACAAAATACTCCAAGAGCGACATATGAAGATGCCTCCTTGGTTGATCAGAAATTACTACTAGATAGATACAACTTCTGCTATTACATACATTTAAACAAAATGATAGCACGACAGACATAAATAGACTCCTATATAGCAAGCCCTACCTCCTGCACATCTTCGGAAGCTTTATTCATTAGACTAAAACCTGGAAACCTTACTATCGAACTACTCAAATAAATACCTGAGAGTTAAAGGGGAAAAACAAAAACTTCGAGTCAGACCAAAAGTCTTGCGGAATAATAATATGCCATCTCGATAATAGATATCTAGTGAGACCATGCCGCTGAGCGGAATGGGTTTTCCCCTCGCTAGTATCTTCTGAAAATATGTCAATCACAATCATGCTCCTACATCCACAATAGTTAAATAAACATAAACAGTCATATGCATGCATGCTAACTGGGTAAACCTAATCAATCCGTCTCGATTAATTGACTGTCCGTCTCTACTTCATAGTTTTCTCAAGGTTACGACAAACCTATACGGTTGACTCGGGCATACCGGATATACCAAAATTTTCTAACTTACCATTAGAAGGAAACTGAACTATCCATCCAAACACAATCATCTTAGTGTTAACCTGACCGTTTGTCAATTTCATATTTTTGCTAGGCTCACTATAAACCTAATGGTTTTGTAGATCAACCAATAACTTGTCTAAGTTATAGATTCCTTTCGTACGTATAAACCTACGTTTTGTTTTATCCTTAACAAAGACCTACTCACTGAAATTGTGGACTAATATCAACTAGGGGCTATTAGTTGAAGTATATGGCGCTACCCTACACCAGTCCCATTATCAGGTTTTCTGTTATGTAACCCTTGAGTCAATTTATCCTATCACAGTTTTCTAAAGATGATAAGAACAATAATCTCTCTAGTAAAATCCAGGGCTAATTACCCTTTTTATTTCCTTGAAAGCACAAATCTTTATAATTGATTCAACACTTGAAATCATACTCAAAACAAGAAAAATATGGCCATTTACTTTATCCAAAATATTACACAAAGATATATATGCTTTTACATCGTTGAACTTTGAAATCATTCATAGGTTGTCGCACCTCAAAACCTTAGACTATGAAGCCATATATAATAAAAACACTTGAATTAATAAACTAGAGCAATGATATAGCCGATGTGGGTTGTCGCACCCCTCTATGTCGCTATTATGTTAAAGCATTTGATTTAGTAAAGCATAAGGCTAAAATCATTTATGTCGTAGCACATAAATATATAGGTTGTTGAATATAAGCGGCATAGTATTTGGTTTGCATGTTATAAGGCTTTAAAACTTGGAAATATGGGAATGCTGATATTGACGGTCTTCGACATCAATATCTTCTTCACACCATCCATTTCGAAAGTAATGTACATATGCGACATTGTTGCCTTAAAGTAATAATGTTGAAGTTAAGCAATGCGGCACCAATGCCTCTTTATATAGTAATAAAGATATGTGGCATCATTGTTGCTATAAATGTTAATGCTGGTATAGATAAGTGTGGCATCATAGTATAAGGAGTTGATATTAAAAACAAAATGGCATTGTTTAAAACTATGGTGAAAATTTGCAGCATTACTGTGACGACCCGGAATTTTGGGCTTTTAAATTGGAATATTTAATTTGTTTTAAATATTCAGTAAATTTTTAACTTGAATTTTAAATATAATATTTATTGGATAATTTAATTTTTGAATTAAACAATTGAAATAGGGTAAAATAGAGAATCCTGAGTTTTGAGTCTGTTAAAAATAATTTAAAGGTTTAGAAAATTTATATTGTTAATACTGAATGTGATGAAACTTTAAAAATGTGAATTTGGAAGCGTTTTGTTCAGTTTTGAAATTTTATTGTTTAAATTGAATTTAAAAATATCCTTCCGAGGCGCAGCCTTGGAATTCAGCGAAACCAGTTCCATTGGATCCGTAATATTGTATTATTATCGGATTTCAATTTTCGTAGCATTTGGAGTTGTTGTGTGGGCGTACGTTACAAAAACGCGTTGGAAATTAAATTGGTAATAACTGATTTAGGATTTAAATACAATAATTCGTCTGGTCAAATTTTTCTCTCATCAGCATTTAAAATATCTTCCTTCACATCGCAGACCTACAGCCGACTTCCTTTCATATCGATGTTTCTTCTTTTTATAACATTACGCAATCTTCTTTCAGAAGCTTCCCCTGCCTTCGTTTATTACTTCATAGCCGAGATCCAAATGCTATTTCGTTCCAAAGATAATGGCCGCTTCCTTTCTACATATCGAAATAAAATTTCCCTCGTTCGAAACACTTTTCCATTCTCGTCCAGAACAAATCGAGCTCGCGCTCATCCCCTCTCAAATCAATGACCGTAGAAATGAAATAAAGGGTGACCTATTCCCTCTTCTCTCAGTTCGATTTCCCTCCTCTCTGTAATCGAATCCCGGAGTCGCGAGTTCGAATTCATTCGAACAAGAAGAAGGGGTGCGCGACGTCATGTGCTGCGTACGATTTGGAACTCGATCTCGAGGCACGCACGATCTTCGAAGGGAACTCGCGAGTTTGTTTTGATATGGTAGCTTCATCTAGGGTTTCGATGTGGGCGCTCGGTGTTGGCGAGCTCGATCACGCGAGTACGATGGAAGGCTCGCGAATGCAAGGACTAGGGCGTGGGTTCGCGGTTGGTTTTGGTAACGTGCTGGGTTGCGTGGGTGATCTGGAGGCTCGAGGGGGGTGTAGGTATTTCTTTTCTCTGCTTTTGATTTTAAACTGATGGGAAAAAAAATTGTATTACAGTAAGGTGTAAAAATATATAAGATTCTGGAAATTATAGGAAGTTTTAAATGTACAGAGTCCATATAAAAATTTGATTTTTATCAGTATAGGTTATTTTTTTAGTATACATGTAGTTTCAATTAAATAAAATAAATACATATTTTGATTTACTAGTTTATCTTAAATTAATGAATTTTGGGATTAATTTGATCAATTGACTTATTTAATTATTCCAGTTACTAAAAGAATTAAAGGGAAAAGGAAAAAAAAATTTGTTCGAAACTTAATTATTTGTTCGAATTAAATCACTAGTTAAAATAAACTGTCAGTTAATCAAATTTAAAATTTATCAGATGGAAATTTGTTATTTAAATTGTTCAAATATTAATAAATCGCATAATTTTTTTTACAAGGTTAAATTTTGAAAGGAACAAGTCGAGATTGGGTTTGGATGGCAAAATAAAAGGTGAGTTAATCTCACTCAGTTTAATTTTATTTAAATATAATTGGTTAAATTTAAATATGGATGAATGATTGAATTGTTTGATTGGATTGATATGATATGGTATATAGTAGTATATACCAATATATATATATTGGCATATGTATATATTGGATTTGATATTCCCGCATTTTATAGCGGATGAGACCCTATGCGCCGCATAATAGCGGATGATTTATTTTAAAATCCCATATACCGCGATATTCCACCTCGAAGTGGAATTGGTATTGTGCTAACGTCTGTGGATGCAGGGAAACAGGTTGGAGGGATCCAACTGGATTCCTCAATAATTTATTTTATTATTCTGTGATCTGAATATTGATATCCTGTGATGATCTGATATTGGATGTTGTGGTTGATTGAATTCCCAGTATAATAAATTTTGAAAATCTATGGGATTGAATTTTTGAAGAAAAAGAAGAATAATAATTTAAGTAAATTGGAATAAATTTAAAAGTGAATTGAAAATATGATAAAATAAAGTGAATTGAAATTGTAATAAATATGGGAAAAAGGAATTTAAATTTACGAAGGAGTAATAAAAATTTAAAACTCAAGTGATATGGTTTTTAAAGAAATAAAGAAATTATTTCTAATTAAATGAGTTAATTTAATTAAAAGCGTTAATAAGGAATGTTGGGAATTTAAAATAGGAATTTTCAGTTAAAGGGGTTTTAACTAGAAATTAAAAAAAAAAAAAAACCCCGAATAATTGTATTTGAAATAAATAAGGTAAATAAGGGAATTTTATTTCAAGATAAAGCAAATTTGAAATAAAATTGTAGAATTGATCTAAATATTGAAACTGGGAAATTTTAAAGAGGAATGAGATTTTGAGATCTATAAACTGAGTTTATAAAGTGAAGCGGATTTTAATATAAATTCAAGGTGTGAATTTATAAAGGATTGTGAATATGTTTTAAAAATAAACAGAGATTTATTTTAAAGGTTGTGAAAGAGAAGTATTTTCTGGATAGCCAAGTACATTTTGTTTTAAAAGGAAATTTTAAATATTAGTTAAAGATTTATTGTTATTTTTAAAAGTCAAGTTTAAAAAAAAAAAATCTATTATTTCCAAATGTTAAATTTCTAAAGTAAGTAATTTTCAATCTTTTATTGTAGTTAATACAAATGAGATTTAATAATATGTTTTAAAAGGAAATTTGTTTATATTCTTTAAAAATGGTTTTATTTTAAATATCTTTAAATATATATATTTTAACTTAAATATTAAAGAAGTTTAAGAAGGCGTTCTTATAAAGTATTTTTATAATAAAGTGTTTAAAATTATTTTAAAAATCTAAAATGGTTTTGTACTCGGCATTCCAATGAAAATAAATATTTGGGAAACTATTCCGTGAGAGGAATATAGTTTGAAATTGATTCCAATGGGGATTGAAATGGAAATAATATCTTGTGAAGATATTTTGAGGGATATAAATAATTTGGAGTAATTATTGATTGTTGATGGTTGTTATGGATGTTAATTGATAGTTAAACAACCGACTATCAATATTGGCCAAATGCGCTGATCGTTTCGAAGAGACCGGGATCGGGTTTCCGTATACCGGGATTCTAGGTCTGGAGACTCGAAAACCACTTCGATCCGGTTTGTACGTTTCGTGGGGAAACGAGGGTAATATTGATAAGGGGATAGTGTTATCAGTTCTGTTCGGACCCGGAACAGACTTGTATGGATGAATGCTTTCGGACATCGTCAGGGGACGATGGGCATTCTAAGTGAAACGTTCTGAAGGTAACGTTAGCCTCAAGCCTCATCAACCGGGAATGACTGAAAATCAGGGGTTATGCAGCAGGGCTTCGTGGGTAGCCCCCACTTGAGAGTAAGGTCATCCCTGTCTAGATGTCCCTTTTATTTCGGCTTAGTGGTGCGGTTGCTGATCACAACCGTGGGGTGATTTTACTTGGAATTATCCAGTAAGGGATGATTCCGGCCTTGTGTTGCAGGGGAGCGGGCGTACTCCTCGGTACTGTGATCTAGGCCACGTACTGTGACAGGTGGTACCCCAGTGCCTAGTCATTCGTTGGAAATCCATTCTCCCTACGTGCCTTGTACGAGTTTTGTTTGTATTACCCACGTTGTGGCTAGTATGCCGGAATTTAATAGATGTAACAATTTCGGCTATTTTAATAAGTATTTGTAAATAGACACTATTATAATATCAGAGGATTTTTATAAAAAGTGTTTTAGCTATCGTAAGGTAAAAACCCGACATGTTTATTTGTGGCGTGGTCTTACGAGATGCTTTTGTTTTCAAAGGATTTTGAAACTTTAATAATCAATTTGAGTGTGATTTTCTCACGCTGGTATTCCAGACTGACTCGGGTATTGTTTTATATAATGCTCGGGTCAGACCGAGATAAACAGGTTCAGATTGTAGCTGTGGAGCTCAGGAGACGAGCTGGATGGCGATTCGTACTTCCGTATTTGTTTATTGTTCCACTGTGTATTTGGATGTATATCATTGATGTGATGAACTCTGATGATGGATTCTGTAAATATATTGTGTAAACAGATATATTTTTCTGTTTGAGTAAAGATCTGTTTTGTATATATTATATTTTATTCCGCTGCGATGTGAGATTCTGTTGTTGATTTTCTGTTTCTTCTTCTTCTATCTCTTCTTCTTTAACACAAATGGTTCGATTTTCCGGGACTGGAAAGTCGGGTCGTTACAATTACTATAGCCGATATAAAATATGCGGCATTGTTACCATAATACCTTTATCATTAAAGCAATACTAGCGACATACTATAGTCGATATAAAATATGCGGCATTGATAGAAATGACATAGATGGACGTCAGCATTGATCAATAATGACGTGGCAATCTTGTAATTAACATAAAAACTGTTATTTCTTTAAAAAGCAATTTCTTTTCACCAACTCCAATTCTTTGTCAAATTGTTATTGGACAATAAAATTCTTTATCAAATCCTTTTCAAAAAAATACTATAGATTAGAATTACCATTTCCAAAATAATTTGCAAACCATTAAACTTATATAATTATTTAATATAATTATCAAGCCTTTCTAGCCTAATAAATTCGTATAAAATCATAAACATTTGGAAAAAACATTCCAAAAATCACAATAAATCAGAATTAACGTATTCTTTAACATATAAAAATTTCAGAACCAAAAACATTATTTTATTATTTTTCATAATTAAATTCCGAAATAAATCATTTATTTCACTTAGGAAATTCATAAAATATTCAGACTTGCTTGGAAAATTATGAAATTAAAACCCACTTCTAAAATAATGTCAAGAACATCATATCCAAATTTCAAGTCAATTGGATGACGTAAACTAGGTTTTCACTCTTAAAACCAATTAAATAATTCCATAATAAATCCAATAAATTATCAATAAGCATATAATCGTCATTCATTTGCAACACGGCATAATAACAATCATAAGATTGGGGTTTAGTCATAAAACCAAAAATAAACAAGCATATTTGAGATGGGTAATCATTATTCACCTTGATTTAATGAAGAGAAATGAGCGAGCGTCTCGGCCTTGGTTGTTTGGTCCCACTTTGGGATCTTGATCGATCATTCATCCCGCCCACTAACCTACTTACCACACTTCAGCTATGGTAGTCCAAGGGTAAGGGCAAGCAACTTCACTCTCCTACATCGTATCATCCCTTGTTACATTTGTTGGCATATTTGGTGTAACAACCCGCATATTTTACGATTATATATTTAAATGTTTTATTTAAATATAGCCTCGTTAGTCGGATTAAAGTCTGAAATCCTACTTTTTTTAAACGGTCGAATCCAGACTCGAGACTACTTCCATTGAGTCCAAAATGGCGTTTGCGACCTTTTTGAGTATAAACATCGATATGTTTGGAGTTGAGTAGAATTTTTCTATTTTTCTAGTTGGGCTTTGGGTTTTGGGTTTCAGCCCACTAACCCAACTTAATACCCTAACTCCTCTACTCTTCATTCATTCTACTCCTCATTTCCTAACACTCTCTAGCTAAAGTAAAAATGGGGGAAAAGATAGGAAATCAAAATTCCTAAACCCTAGATTATTAGGAAATTCAAGATTCAAGTTCTAGAAATCAAAGAGAAGCTTAGGTAAGAATCCTCTTCATCTTCTCCATCTCAATCTCTCTTCAATTTTCAGAAATTTCTAAACCGTAACTTAGGAAATATTTGCTTATGAGCTTAGATTGGAGCTTCTTGAGTTGAAATTAAAGAGGAATTGGTCTTACTTTGTTTTAGAGCTTCTCATTCGTTGTTTTTGGGTTTAAAGGTGAGTTCTTGAACTCACATCTATGTCTATACCTTTAATAGTTGTTAGGTATGAATTCCTAACATCTAATTCATGTCCATTTACTTTTGAATTGAATTGGTTTGATGAATTTTCCAATTTTTGGTATTTTGAAGTCAAAATCTATGAAAATCCTTATATGGATGTTTGGACATGTTATTTGGAGTGTATTGATGTATTTATAGGGTTGGGTTGTCGCTTGACATCGATCTCTAGCCATCGTCTCTCATTTATTTGTTTTGAATTTGATTTGGCCATCAATGGCCTTGGCAAAAAAGCTGCCTTAGCTTCAGCTCAGATGTCTGGTAATAAGCTCAAACGTCTGATGCTACGGGAATAAAATTCCAGTCTTTCAGCTCAGACGTCTGAGCTTACTTCCTAAACATCTAGGCGATTTGGAAGAAAATTCTAGACCTTCAGCTCAGACGTCTGGAAGTCTACCAGATGTCTGGAGCTGCTTATTTCAGCCAAATTGCCTATTTTGAGTGGATTTCCGTTTTAATCGATTTTTGGTTGATCCGATTAGTTATTGTCATTTATTATCGACTTCGATGACTTCTTTTCTGGATTTTTGGGAATATTCTTTTGATGGATTTGATATCGATTTCTATGGTTTTGATTCACATCCTCGAATGTGAATTTTTGGTTGATTGATTGTTTCTACAATCATTTCTCTGATTTGTCACTTTTAAAAATACAAAGGTTTCTATACTAGTAGTAAATACTCAAGCTCTTCCACAAAAATGATTTCAACACTACTTTTAAATACAAAGCTCGTTTTTAAATCCGTTTTCCAATCTATTAGCATATACAAACCTTTACCTCATTCGTATGAGAAATCAAATTAAACGACTTAGCAAAACAAGTGGTATGAAACGCTTGCATTTACTTCGTCGGTTAATTCTTAGACTTATTCGATTGAACTCTTATGACAATTTTCGAGTGGAAATCTACAATTTGTTCGTAAATATTTAAGTTAAGCCAGTGGTTATGGGACATGAAGCTAAACTCATTTATTTACTAGCTTAGTGTAATTCACACTTCTTATTGATTGATGACGATCATTTTATGGTTTAGACTAGCGATATGCGAGGTCTCTTTGTCCACGTGGTGGACTGTACCCAGTTTTGTGGAGCTTCGTCTCATTTTATGGGCTAACAACCCAGGGTCTTTTGACCATTCGTGGAGCAATCGGCTCGATAAGTCGGTGCATGGGGCGTATCTTTTAGGTGCGTCGATGTTCGACTGTGCATGGGGCGTATCTTTTTAGGTGCGTCGATGTTCAGCTCATTTTATGGGTTAACGACCCATGGGATAATATCCCGTTTATGTTAGGCCTACCCCTTTCTTTGTGTTTTCTGGATTTCTAATTATTGATTTCTGGAATTTGTGTTTCACCGATTTTTGCGATTGGCATTGATATGTTTTGTCAATATTTGAGGTTTGGTGAATAAGCTAAGAATATGATATTCTTTTTGGATATTTGAGACGATTTGAGATATTGTATGATTTTTGTTGTTATCAAATGTATGATTGGCAAAGCATGGCATTATTGTTATCATATATTTTTGCTGTATCTCTTATCCTATCTCATCTTATATGATATTTATAGCTAGACTGATCCGTTTATTATTTTTATTCTTAAATAATACTCGGGTCAGACCGAGGTATTTCAGGTGCTTCTGCTTGACTTCTTATCAGGGTCCGTCATCTGACTTTTGGCTAACTACTTTAGCTTAGTAGTTTTTGTTATTATACATTCGAGATAGAGACTCCTTGATGTATACATATTCTTTTGCTTAGCACTTGTACCTATTCTTTTGTGATGTAGTGGATCTTGTATGACCACTATTTTGATGTACACTTTTATGCGATATATTCATATCCGTTTCCGCCTTTGTGATATGAATATCTGTGACTGATTTGTATTATGCTTATTTCTATATTTGTTTCTGAAGGCCACATAGCCACTATGTGTTAGCTTTGAGTTTGTATTTGATATGTCGGATTTCCTCTTGAAATGAAATGCAAGTCATTCTATCTGACATATCGGTACTCGCACAGAGCAATTACACAGATGGTCGCTCCTCAACAACCTTATTCTTCATGCTAGTCGACGGCATTACCCAGTAGTGTCCTTGGCTAGTGTGAGTATAGAGGTGGGACGTCACATTTGGTGTGCTAGAAACAAGGCGGTATACGATGATTCTCCCATGAGGTCTGATAAAATCATCCGGTGTGTGGCCGATGATGTTTCCTTTGCGTTTAAAGGAAGACCCTTCTCTGGCCTGGTCTTCGCTTCTTCTGCTCCTATGATTAGGATTTCAACATCTCTTTGCGCCCCAGGACCCGCGCGGGCGTGGGTTGATTTTTTTTTTTGGGCTACATTTTTCTGCTTTGTCTCATTTCTCTGCTTTGCTTCATTTTTCTCCCCGTCCTCCCTTTAGGTTGGTAACCTGGGGGCGATTTTATAATTTCCCTGTAGATGTGTTTTATTCTAGGGTGTAGGTTTTTTTATTGAGGGCTTCTCTATTTATTTTGCTTGATGGGAGCTTGGGCTGAGCAGGAGTATAGAGCGCTAGCTTTTATCAGTTTGTCTGTGGATAGGACATTTTTTACTCTGGTATTGATGCTCGTCTGTATCCGGGAAGTGACTCTCTCCTTGATAGCCTGTGATCGCTAGGTATATAATGAGGTTGCAAGCGGGGTCATTTCTTCGTGGGTTGTTTGTTTGGGTCATTCTGGACATTGGCCCGGTTTTAGCTTAGTGTTTTTGTTTTTCTGCTTGTCTGTTTTATAGAGCTACTTTGTATTTCATCTTTTTAGTTATTTTCAGGCCAGTCAGTGTTTTTGTCCATGACTGGATTGATTTTGTATGCCACCGGAGAAAGGCTGTTTTTCTCCATTTGTGCTATATATTTCCTTTTTTGAAAAAAAATGAAGAGAAATGAGATTTGAGTTTAGACTTGATTTCCCCTAAACTTTCCTCTTGTTTTCTAGCTTTTTCTTCTCTTGAATTCCTTAGTAATGATCGGCCTTGAGTTTGATAGTGTTTGGGTGAATATAAGTGAACGAGGAAGTGAGAATGGAAGGGTTTAGGTTTAGAGAATAAAGTCTTTTACTATTTTGCCCCTCACATTATTCCTCCTTTTTATTAATGTTATAACCATTTTATTAGTTCATTAATTAAGGCACGACCCATTTTAATTATCAAATGACATTCTCCTTACCACCACACATTATTTTATTCTATTTTTCTAGTTAAACGTCCTAAATAATGTTAATCAAAATTAGGGGTGTTACAGACTCCCCTCCTTAAAGGAATTCATCCTCGAAATTACGATAAGGCACATAACATCAAACATAACCATGGGCATAAAATATACCATAAAAAATTAGGATAAGTGTCTCTAATCCTGCCCTTTGTTTCTTAAGTACAGTTTTTCTCGTCGTCACTCCACTGGACCTTTACTAATCCGACTATCTTGTTTCTTAAGTTCTTCTCATTCTTAGCTACAATACGAACTCATTGCCTAACAATAGTCATGTCTGGTTCCACCACTAAGTCTTCCAATGCAGTCGGAGTGATAGTAGTCTTTGGACCACGAACACACTTCCTAAGATGAGAAACATGAAAAACATTGTGGACTCCTGCCAAACTGCTCGGTAACTCTATCCGATAAGCGAGTTTTCCAATTCTTTCTATAAAAGGAAATGGTCTGACAAACCTAGGTGCTTATTTTTCTGACTTCCCAAATCGGATTACACCCTTCATCGGTGATTCTTTTACAAAAACATGATCTCCCACCGAGAACTCCATATTCTTTCGCCTCTTATCTGCGTAACTTTTCTCCTTAGACCGAGCTTCCTTCATTCTCGCTTGGATCAATTCAATCTTTTCCATGGCTGCTCTCACCAAATCTGGGCCAAGAACTAGTCTATATCTGGTCTCTAACCAACATATGAGTGATTTACACAGCCTTCCATACAAAGCTTCAGAAGGTGCCATCCTTATTCTAGTCTGATAACTATTGTTATAGGAAAATTCGACTAAGTATAAATGGTCTTCCCATGATCCTCCAAAATCTAACACACAAGCTCTTAATAAATCTTCCAAGATTTGTTAACTCTTTCCGTTTGTCCATTTGTCTGTGGATGGTAAGCAGTACTCATCTTGAGCTTGGTGCCCAAAACCTCTTGTAAACTCATCTAGAATTCGCTAGTGAATAAAAAATCTCAATCACCGACTATACTATGAGGAATCCCATGCAGTATGACAATATTCTTCATAAATAACTTGGCCAAAATAGGGCTGTCCTTGTTGACTTAGTGGGAATGAAATATACGCTCTTGGTCAGTCTATCTACTATAACCCAAATACTCTCATTTCCCTTTTTCGACCTTGATAACCCGTCAATGAAATCCATAGATATAGAATCCCATTTTCACACTGGTATACATAAAGGCTGAAGCAATCCACTTGGCTTATGATGCTCGGCTTTTGCTTGCTGGCAATTTAAACGTTGCTTTACCCATAAGCCTACATCCTTTTTCATACCTTCCCAGAAGAAACTTCTCTTCATGTTCTGGTACATCTTAGTTCCTTCAGGATGAATGGTAAACTTCTATCCAAGGCCTTCCCTAAGAACTTATTTCCTTAGGTCTCCTATGTCTGGAACACACAATCATCTTTTCTTTCTCAACCATCTATTTTGATCAAGACAAAAATCTTTCAAATCATCAATCACAGCTCCACCTTCGAGACTTCTGATTTGTTCAGCTAATAATGGATCATCTCTTTGTTTAGAAGCAATTCTTTCGATCATGGCCAGTTGAACTTCTAAACAAAACAACATAGCAGTACCCCGACTAGAACTAGCCGTCGATCTTAACTGCACATTATAAGTAGTCAACGCTTCTAAATCTTTCCATTCTACCAACATACCTAACACCACATTCTAATGTTTTCTGCTAAGTGCATCAATAACTCTATTTCCTTTCTTTGGAGTATACTCAATACCAAAACCATAAGCTGCTGCGAACTCTAACCACCTCTACTCTCTCATATTTAACTCCTTTTGAGAGAATAAATATCTCAAAGACTTAGGACCCGTAAATAGCTCGAATCTTTCTCCCAAAAGTTAATGTCTTCACACTTTCAAAGCAAAGATTACAGCAACCAACTTCAAATTGTGAGTCGGATACCTAACATCATACGGTCTGAGCTATCGAGAAGTATAGACAATTACTTTACCTCTTCACATTAACACATCTCCTAATCATGTTCCACACACATCTGTATACACCACCAAATCCTGATTACCATCTTGTATAACTAACATGCGCACATTGGTCAATAAATGTTTTAGGTTCAGGAATGCCTCCTCACATTTTTGGTCCAAACATACTTCACATCCTTCCTTGTTAGTTTAGTCATCGGTGTTGTTATACAAGCCTTGATGAATCTCCAGTAATAGCCATCTAATCCAAGAAAACTCTTTATCTCGATCACCGTCTCCAGTCTCTTGCAATTATTAACAACCTTAACTAACTGATCTACTGACAACCCTTTTTCTAAAACTATATGACCAAGGAACTTCACTTCTTTCTTCCAAAATGACATTTTGAAAAATTCGCTTTTAGTTGATGTTGCCTCAACATCTCAAGCACTATTCTAAGGTAAGTTTCATGATCTTGCTCATTCCTAGAATATATTAAGATGTAATCTATAAATACTAACATGAATCATCCAAATGCTCTTGAACGATTCAGTTCATTAAATCTACAAAGAAAGTGGGTTAGTCAAATTGAATGGAAGTACTAACCACTCGTAGGAACCATATCTTGTTCGAAACGATGTCAAAGGGACACTGTCCTCAGCCATGCTCAATTGATGGAACCTTGTCACCAAATCCAACAGGGAAAATACTTTGGCTACACTCAACCGATCAAATAAATCATCTATTCTTGGCAAGGGATATCTATTCTTTATTGTCTTCTCATTCCATTTATGATAATCGGTGCATATTCTCAATGACCTGTCCGTTTCTTCAGGAGCACCGTGGCCACTCCTCAAGGCGAACTACTAGGTCTAATGAAACTCTTTCCTTCTAAGTCCACCAACTGCGCCTTTAACTCCTTCATCTCAGTAGGTGTCATTCTATTAGGCGGTATACTTATGGGTTCAGCTCTAGGTACGAGATCTATTCGAAACTTAATAGCTTATTTGGGTAGTAGTCCTGTAACAGGCTTAAAAACATCTGCAAATTCTCTAAGGACAACAAGTCGGTTCAACCTGTCTTCCTCCTTCATTGCACCCAATAAAGCATAAATATCAAAATTCAAGTTCTCTACTGAGTATATAATTCGATTGCTACTACTAGGGCGTCTTAGTGATATTTTCCTATCCTAGCATCATATTTCCTTAACCAATCCATACCCAATATAATTCCAAAGCCCGTAAAATCAAACACATGCAAACTGCAGGCAAATATATGACCTAACAACTCAAACTCTAAATAGTCACATCTCATTCCAAGAGTTGCATACCCTCCTATCAGAATCGCAACCCTTAAAGAAATAACAAGGTATATGATGGTTCTAAACTAAGCTTATCCACCAAACAATGAGAGATAAAAGAATGTGATGCACCGTTATCAAACAATACTCTAATAGGTATGTCATGAATCAAAATCATACATCCCATCACATACTTTCCATTCTCCTCCATTGTTGGTCTCTAGGCAGACGGTTCCAAAGCAAACACTTTTCCTTTATCAACCTTGGTTAACCTACACTGATTCTTGTAATGCCTTATTTGATCATAGTTGAAGAACTTGATGTTCTTCTTTCCAATGACCTTCTTTCCATCCCCGGAATGACACTCGTTGGCAAAGTGCCCTTTCTTGTCACACTTGTTGCAAACAACATTACCGTTTTCTTTCTTGGCAACTCCTCCCTTTTGAGCTCCATTTTTCTGAAAGAACTTCCTTTTCTGACTCATACCACCTTGATCCTCTGTTGGCTTTTCATTAGTAAACTGCACAAGCATCTCTTCGTTCCTCAATGCCATCTCCACTACTACTCAAAAGGGTCTCTAAGATGCGGTGATGTTGCTTTAGCAAGCTCTAGTTTCAATCCTCTAATAAACTTTTCATTCACCTTGATTACCGTATCCATAGTGGCATATCCATATATGGACAGATCCTCAAACCTAGTCACATACTCAAGCATGGACATATCACCTTGTTCCAACTCAGTGAAATTTCTAAGCAAAGTTGACTTGGTTATCTCAGACATCAATCTCTCCCCGAATCTCCTTTTGAACTCTGCCCAAGTCAAGTTCTCTTTCGGTACTCCCATAGTTACAATGTTCCACTAGTACAAGGCAGCTCCTTGCAATTGCCTGGAAGCTAATCTCCTCTTCCGCTCGTCATTCAAACCTAAATAATAAAAAACCCTTTTATAATGAAGCATTCAATTCTCGACTTCAATGGCATCCTCCGTTCAATAAATGGCTTTCCTCTGAGTCTTGCATAATCCCGACTCAGCACAACATAGTTGTTGCCAATAGGAACTTCAGGATTTGCTCCTCTAGCATTACCACCAACTAATCCTGCTGCAATTCCAGCTTGCATCATGTTGACAAAGAACTGGTACATGGCTCCCATATCTACCGACGGTGTTCCAACATCCATATTAGCACTTTTTTGTTGACCCGGATTCCTCCTAGTGTTGGGCCTGACATATCCATTGGTTATGGTGCTTCCTCCACCGAGATTCACTCTTCCATATCCATATCTTACTTTCCATAGATCTGCATTCAAACCTTAGTAAGATACAGAAGAACGGTCTAAGAGAGTGGGAAGAATAGAGATAAGATATATACTTATATATAGCAAATACAAGTACGTTACTATAGCATTATCCCATAGCCCAACCTCATTCTTTAATTCATTAGGATTATGTTTACAAAACTCTTTTAAAGTTAAAAATTCTTTTGGTTTTACAAAAACTTTTGCTCTGATAACAATTTGTATCGTCCCCCATTATGAGGCCCAAAAATAAACACTAATGATGCTGCAGTCATCAATAGTATTATTCTTTGGTGATAAAATGAGATCGATTAACAGTACCACTAACATCAGAAGCACATGAATATGATTTTTTTTCAAATCATGGATTTCATTAATTAATTTTTATATTCATTACATAATCCCAATCATTGCCCAGGTTCTGATAAAATATAATTATTACAAAATACTCCAAGAACGACATATGAAGATGCCTATTTGGTTAATCAGAGTTTACTACTAGACTAATACAAATTCTGCCGTTACATATATTCAAACTAAATGATAATATGGGGGACATAAATAGACTCCAATATAGCTAGCTCTATCTCCTGCACGTCTTCAGATGGTTTATTTCTCAAACCTAAAACCTGGAAACCTGGAAACGTTACTCTTGAAATACTCAAATGAGTACCCGAGAGTTAAGGGGAAAAAATAAAAACTTTTGGTCAGACAAAAATTCTGGAGTGAATAATAATATTTCATCTCGATAATAAATATTTAGTGTGACCACACCGTTGAGCGGAATGGGTTTTCCCTTTTCCAGTATCTTCTGAAAATATGTCAATCATAATCATGCTCCCGCATTCACAATGGTTAAATAAATATAAACAATCATATGAATGCATGCTAAGTGGGTAAACCTGACCAATCCATCTCAATTAATTGATTGTCTGTCCCTACTTTATAGTTTTCCCAGGGTTACCACAAACCTATATGGCTGACTTGGGCCTACCGGATATACCAAAATTTTCTAACTTACCGTTAAAAGGAAACCGGGATGTCCATCCAAACACAATCATTTTAGTGTTAACCTGGCTGTTTGTCAATTTCATAGTTTTGCTAGGCTCGCTATGAACCTAATGGTTGCAGGCCAACCAATAACCTGTCAAAGTAATAGATTCCTTTCGGTGCGTAAACCTACTTTTAGTTTTACTCTTAACGAAGCCCCACGCATTGGAATTGTGGACTAATATTGTAACAACCCGCATATTTTACGATTGTATATATTTAAATATAACATCGTTAGTCGGATTTAAGTCCGAAAATGTCACTGTTTCGTAAAGGAACAGTCAAATTAGTGAAAAGACAATGTGGATCGTGCTTTATGGAAGTGTCTATTTGAAAACACGGTCAAATAGATATTCAGACGTCTGAAATTGCTCGAGTCAAACCAGAAAGGAAATAGGATAAAATTGCCATTTTCAGACGTCTGAAATGAACGATTCAGACGTCTAAATATTACACTAGACAACATCTGTTTTTCCAGATTCATACGTCTGAATTAGAAATTTCAGACGTCTTAATGTAGGCTGAAATTGAGATTCAACAATTTGGACTCGAGACCACTTCCATTGAGTCCAAAATGGTGTTTGCGACTTTTTTGAGTATAAACATCGATATGTTTTGAGTTGGGTAAAATTTTGAGATTTTCAATTAGGGCTTTAGGTTTGGGTTTCAGCCCATCAACCTTCTAATAACCTAACCCTTCATCCAACTCCTCTTCACTCACTCTATTATTTCCTAACACTCAAGCTAAAAGGAAAATAGGGGAAGAGAAAAAAAATTAGAAATTCCTAAGCTCTAATTCTCTTAGGAATTATCAACTTCAAGCTAGAAATCAAAGAAAAGCTTAGGTAAGCATCCTCTTCATCTTCTCCATCTCAATCCCTATTCAATTTTCAAAAATTCCTATAACCTAACTTAGGAAAAACTTCACCTTTGATATTAGATTGAAGATTCTTGAGGTGGTGTTGAAGAGAGAACAACCCATTGCTTGTTCTAGAGCTTATCATTTGTGTTTGGGTTTAAAAGGTGAGTTTTTGGAACTCACATCTATGTCTATATCTTTGATAATTGTTGGGTATGAATTCCTAACATCTATTTCTTCTCCATTTGCCTTCGAATTGAATTGGTTTGATGAATATTCCAATTTTTGGTGTTTTCAAATCAAAGTCTATGAAAATCCTTATATTGATGTCTGGACATGTTGGTCGGAGTGTATTGGTGAGTCTTTAAGGTTGGGTAGTCGTTTGGCGTAAACCCCTAGCGATCGTCACACATACGATCGTTTCCGATATGTTTTGGCCATCATTGGCCTAGGCATAATATTGCTCGGAGCATCAGGTTCAGACGTTTGAAATATCAAATTCAGACATCTGAATCTGCTTGTCTCGGCACAATTTGCCTAATTTGTGTGGATTTCCAATTTTAATCGATTTTAGTTGATCCGGATTGTAACAACCCGAATATTTTACGATTCGTATATTTAAATGTTTAATTTAAATATAGCATCGTTAGTGGGATTTTAGTCCGAAAGGTCACTATTCGTCAAAGAACAGTCGAATTAGTGGAAGGTCTTTGTGGATCGAGTTTCAGTGGTGTCTATTTGAGAAAAACTGTCTCACATGAATTTAGACGTCCGAAATGCTTCATTCAGACGTCTGAAATTGTTCGAATCAAACCAGAGAGGAAATAAGCCAAAATTGCCATTTTCAGACGTCTGAAATGGATGATTCAAACGTCTGAATATTGTTCTAGGAACTCATATTTTTCCAGATTCAGACGTCTGGTTTGGAAATTTCAGACGTCTGAATCAAGAATGAAGCTGAGAATCAACAATTTGGACTCGAGACCATTTCCATTGAGTTCAAAATGTTGTTTGTGACTTTTTTGACTATAAGCATCGATATGTTTGGAGTAAGTTGAATTTGGCTATATTCTAATTGGGCTTTGGGTTTGGGTTTCACCCCAACTCATACTATACCCTAGTTCAGCCCCTCTCCTCTCCTCTTCACTTCATTTTTATTTTCCTAAACATTCAAGCTTTAACAAAAATGGGGAGAGGAATGGGAAATTAAAATTCAAAACCCTAATTTCCTTTGCAAAGTCAAATTCTTGCTCCAAATTCAAAGAGAAGCTAAGGTAAGCATCATCTTCTTCTTCTCCATCTCAATTCCTCTTCGATTTCTGAAATTTCCTAAACCCTAACTTAGGAAATATTTGTTCTGGAGCTTAGATTGAAGCTCCTTGGGTTCTAATTGGAGAGTGATTGTTCTTGCCTTGCTCTATAGCTTTTCTGTTGAGTTTTTGGGTTAAAAGGTGAGTTTTTAAACTTACATCTACGTCTATATCTTTGATAGTGTTAGGTATTAATTCCTAACATCTATTTCTTGTCCATTTGCTTTTGAATCGAATTAGTTTGATGAATATTCTAATTTTGGTGTTTTGAAATTAAAATCTATGAAAATCCTTATATGACGTTTGGACATGTGAGTCGGAGAGTATTGGTGAGTCTTTAGGGTTGGTAGTCGTTTGGCGTCAACCCCTAGCAATTGTCACTCATCCGATCGCTTTCGATACGATTTGGCCATCTTTGGCCTAGGCAAAATATTACCCAGAGCTTCAGGTTCAGACGTCTGAATTATTCATTTCAGACGTCTGAATCTGCTTGCCCCGGCCCAATTTGCTTAATTTGTGGGGGTTTCCAATTTTAATCGATTTTAGTTGATCCGGATAGTTGTTATCACTTACTATCGACTTTGATGACTTCTCTCTTTGGATTTTTGGGAATATCCATTTTGATGGATTTGATATCGATTTCTATGGTTTTAATTCACATCTTCGAATGTGGATTTTTGTGATTGATTGTTTTTGCAATAATTTTGTGATTTGTCACTTCTAAATACAAAGGTTTCTATACTAGTAGTAAATATTCAAACTCTTTTACAAAAATGATTTCAACTCTATTTTTAATACAAAGCTCGTTTATAAAAACCATTTTGTAATCTATTAGTATATACAAACCTTTACCTCATTCGTATGAGAAAATCTAATTAAACGGCTTAGCAAAACAAGTGGTATGAAACGCTTGCGTTTACTTCGTCGGTTAATTTTTGGACTTGTTCGATTGAAACTCTTGTGACAATTTTCGAGTGGAAATCTACAATCTGTTCGTAAATATTTGAGTTAAGCAAGTGGTTATGGGACATGAAGCTAAACTCTTATATTTACTAGCTTAGTGTAATCAACACTTCTTGATGATCGATGATGATCATTTTTGTGATTTAGACTAGCATTGTGCGATGTCTCTTTGTCCACGTAGGGGACTATACCCCGTTCTATTGAGCTTCGTCTCATTTTTATGGGCTAGCGACCCATGGTCTTTGGACTGTTCGTGGAGCAATTGGCTCATTAAGTCGGTGCATGGGGTGTATCTTTTTAGGTGCATCGATGTTCGACTAGGCATGAGGTGTATCTTTTTAGGTGCATCGATGTTAGTTTATACATGGGGCATATCTTTTCAGGTGCGTCAATGTTCGACTGTGCATGGGGCGTATCTTTCTTGGTGCGTCGATGTTCGGTTTATGGTTAGCGACCATGGAAAGCGTTCCGTTTGTGATGCACGTGTTGGTGAGTTTTCATGCTCCCGTTTGTGATAGGCCTTCCCCCTTTTGTGATTTCTGGATTTCTTGTTGTGATTTCTAGAATTTGTGTTTCACCAATTTTTGTGGATTGAATTGATAAGCTCTATCAATATTTGTGTTTTGGTGAATAATTTAAAGAATGTGATTCTTTTTGGTGCTACGAGTTGATTTGAGATATTGTATGATTTTTGTTGTTATTTGATGTATACTTGACACAGTATGACATTTATGTTATCATACGTTTTTGGTCATATCTCTTATCCTATATCATTTTATCTGATATTTATAGCTAGACTGATCCGTTTATTATTTTCTTCTTAAATAATACTCGAGTCAGACCGAGGTATTTCAGGTGCTCCTGCTTGACTTCTTATCAGGGTCCTTCACCTGACTTTTGGCTAACTACTTTAGCTCAGTAGTTTTTGTTATTATACATTTGAGATAGAGACTCCTTGATGTATAACTATTCTTTTGTCTAGCACTTTATCTATTCTCTTGTAATGTAGTGGATCTTGTTTTACCACTACTTTGGTGTACACTTCTTTGTGTTATATTCATATATGTTTCTGCCTTTGTGATATGAATGTCTGTGAGTTATTTGTGTTATGTTTACTTCTATATTTGTTTCCGAGGTCCACTTAGCCACTAAGTGGTAGCTTTGAGTTTGTATTTGACATGTCAGATTTCCTCTTGAAATGAAGTGTAAGTTATATTTTCTGACATATCGGTACTGGTACAAAGCAATTACACAGATGGTCGCTCCTCAACAGCCTTATTCTTCGTGCTAGTCGACAGCATTACCCTGTAGTGTTCTTGGCTAGCGTGAGCATAGAGGTGGGGCGTCACAGCTTGGTATCGGAGCCAAACTTCGGAACAATGTAGAATAATCTAGCAAGGATCATTGTCCTAAGTCTCCTTTAGGAATCGTGCCATAAGATTTAATTCGAGTCTTCATACCGTTCTATCCTATATTCTTTATGATGCCTTGTTTTACTAATTAAAATTTGTTTGATATTCATTTTGAGAATAACATTTTTCCTCTTTTCTTTCTTTCTTAAAGAAGAGAAATGGTTAGACCTGGCCGTCCCAGCGCCAGTCAATCTAGTGCTACTTCTCAGGATGGCGTATTTATGTCAGCTCAACAACTTTTAGATCTTGTGAACAATTCCCGAGCTGTCGAACCCGTTCTAGCGCCAACTCACCCTAAATCCGGGTTTGCACGCTTGTGCAGAGATTATACCGCTTTGGGTGGAAGGCCATTCAAGGGATCCGAAAATGTTATAAAATCCAAGCTTGGCTTAGATCATGTGATCACATCTTTTCCCGCATGGATCTTATTGATTCACTTCGAGCCCAAGTGGCTTCTAGCATGCTCCAAGAAAGAGCATTAGATTGGTATGAGCTTTTGATTTCTGAAATTATCGAAGCGGATCTTACTTGGGAGCAATTCCAGGAAAGATTTGAATTGAAGTTTGTGCCGGTGGCTGAAAAAGTAACTTTAGCCCGATGCTTTATTGACCTTGTTCAAGGTGAATCTTCTATGACGAATTACGTCGCATCTTTTGAATCTCTCTCTAAATATGGGGTCGAGTATATTAATACCCCATTGAAGAAAAATCAGAGGTTTGTCTATGGGTTGAATAAGAACCTCAAAAAGCCTTTACTTCTGAAACTGGAAGTTTCTTTCGATTAGCTTGTTGATATCGCTCTTCGACTTGAAGAGTCCGATAGAGAAAGTGATGTTGAAGTTGTGCGTGCCAAACAGAACTTCAACAATAACATGAAGATGCCTATTAAGTTCAAAGGCCCCAATCCCGACAAGAAAGGGAAGCAAGAAACTTCTGTAGCAAAGACTCCTACCACTAGTCGTGGACGATGCTACAATTGTGATTCTATGGACCACTATGAAAATGAGTGTCCGCAACCCCTCTATTGTCGCTATTGCAAAAGTTTGAGTCATCATATATCTGCGTGTCCCATACTTCAAGCAAGAAGGAGGGAAAGCTAAATGTTGTGCAAGCCTCTACTAGCACTTCTCTTGGTCAAGGTATTTCTCATTCTATCCTTGAAGATATTTGTTTTGTGATTATCTTATTCGAGTTCTTTTTGATTTGGGTTCATCTCATTATTTTATATCAAAAGAACTTGATGATTCTTTCTCTTTTAATATTATGGGCTTGATGACATCATTGAGAATTGCGAATTCGATTGATGGATCCGCAACACTCAATTTACCTTGTGAAGTGTCGAGATTATTTTATGTGATTATTCTTTTCGAGCCGATTTGCATGTTATGCGTTACTTAGGCTTCGAGATTGATTTTTGGGAAAGGATTGGCTTAATCATTATGAAGCCCATATCCTATGTCCAATGCGGACTATTTATCTTCGACATTCTCAATCTGTTAAGCAGATTTCTTTTGTTATTAATGATTTTGATTTCCAAATTCAGTGATATCATTTTAATTCTTTAAACTCACTTAATGAGGAAAGTGTTATTTCTCTCATTCAAGTTGTTTGTGAATTTTCCGGTATATTTGAGCTTGTCTTAGGATTATCACCTAAGCAATCTATTGAATGGTGCTAAGGTCTTTTCAGCTCGACCTTGCCACCGGTTTTCATCAGCTACGAGTTGCGGAGGTAGTATCCACTTACCGCATTCCGCACTCGTTATGATCCTTGTGAGGGGTTCGTTATGTCATTCGATTTGACGAACCATCTACCTTATTTCATCCATTTTGTGAATCGAGTATTCTACAAATATCTCGATTAGTTTATCCTTATATTTATTGATTATGGATGAAAATAACAAATTTAAAATTTGCAAATCTTTTAATACGATATTTATAAGTATGATTGGGTTTGTTTTTAAAATAAGCAAAGAATATTTGTAAATTTTATAAGAGGCATGTTTATCATACAGAAGATGATTTTGTGTTATTTTGCCCATTGAGTGCTTTAAAAATTCTGGTCGGTGCACTTGATTAACGTTATCGATAGGAATCTCCTAAACGCTATGATGAGACAACCAAACATAGTAAATTCTTGTAAAAAGTTAATTTTTCTAAAAAAACTGAATATATAAAGTTAATTATAATTTTGAAAGTCTTAGCTTTTCGGAAAAGAGAATCGATTAAAGGAACTCTTTTCCAATGCTTTTATTCTTGCGGTTCCCGAAGGGAACTAAGACTTTATTGTTTGTACCGATACTAGTCGTATTGGTTTTGGGGTCATTCTCTTGCAAAGGGAATGTGTTTTCGCATTTACTTCTTGACAATTAAAGCTTGTCAAGACTAGATATGTCATTCACGATCTAGAGCTCGCGGCCATTTTTTTCGCTCTTAGAATTTGGTGTCATTATATTTTGGGAGAGAAATTGTTCTCTACCCCGATCATAAGTTTTTGAAGTATTTATTTTCTCGAAAGGAACTTAATTTGCATCAACAACATTGGCCCTAGTTCCTTGCATCTTATGATCTTGATCTTCTTTGTACTTCGGAAAAGGGTAATCGTGTTGCCGATGCCCTTAGTAGAAAGCAACAAGCAGTTGTTTCTATGATGATATCTGAATGGAATGATCTCGATACTTTAACCACTTGTGAGATTCGAGGTCATGAATCCAATTCATGTTCATCTCTTGTTTTGTGTAGCCTTGAGGCTCGTCCTTCTCTTTTGGACTATACCTCTTTTGGCTAAACTCTATGTCAAATTAAATCGCATGGAGTTCCTACTTCTATTGTTAGCAATCGTGATCCATTATTTTACTAGTGGATTTTGTAGGATCTTCAAAATCTTTGGGAACAAAGCTTAATTTTAGCACCTCTTATCATTCTCAGTCCGAGGGACAAATCAGGCGTGTGAATCAAACTCTTGAAGATCTTCTTTCGTGCATGTGTTCTTGTTTTTGGTGGAAGTTGGGAAGATTATATGTCTCTTGTTCAGTTTTCTTCCTAAGGTAAGCTTCCAATCTTGTATGGGTATGGCACCTTTCGAGGTACTCTACGGAAGGCCATGCTGATTTTCTTTGTGTTGGCTTGAAGCCGGAGAGAAGCTGGTTTTAGGCCCAGATTTTATTTGTGTTCATTTGTATTTCACCTATGATGGGTGTTGTGCATTTTAGTCGATCGGGAAAGTTAGCACCTCGATATGTTAGTCCCTTTCCCATCACCGAACGTATTTGTTCTGTGGCTTATCGCTTTTTATTACCGGCTCAATTTTTTGCTATTCGTGACGTTTTCCACGTCTCTCAACTACGGAAATACCTTAGGGATTCCGATTCTATTCTTGAGCTCGGTGTAATTGAAGAAATTGAAGTTTCACCAAATTTGACTTATGAGCAACATTCTATTCGTATCATTGCTTCGGAGGTTAAACGCCTTTGAAATTAAGATATTTTCTTGTGAAAGTTCAATGGTCCTCAAATCCTAAGGATTTCTCTCGGGAATCTTGAGAGTTCATCAAGCAAACACATCTGGACTTTCTCTTTCATGCTCTTTATGGTGAACTTCTTATTTCAATTTTTCTTTTATGTTGCTATGCTTTTATGGTAGTTACTCTTTATTTTATTCTTAAGTATTGCGAGGACGCAATTTCTTTAAGGAGGGGAGTCTGTAACAACCCGGATATTTTACGATTCATATATTTAAATGTTTAATTTAAATATAGCATCGTTAGTCGGATTTTAGTACGAAAGGTCACTATTCGTCAAAGAACAGTCGAATTAGTGGAAGGTCTTTGTGGATCGAGTTTCAGTGGTGTCTATTTGAGAAAAACTGTCTCACAGGAATTTAGACGTCTGAAATGCTTCATTCAGACGTCTGAAATTGTTCGAATCAAACCAGAGAGGAAATAGGCCAAAATTGCCATTTTCAGACGTCTGAAATGGATGATTCGGACGTCTGAATATTGTTCTAGGAACTCATATTTTTCCAGATTCAGACGTCTGGTTTGGAAATTTCAGACGTCTGAATCAAGAATGAAGCTGAGAATCAACAATTTGGACTCGAGACCATTTCCATTGAGTTCAAAATGTTGTTTGCGACTTTTTTGAGTATAAGCATCGATATGTTTGGAGTAAGTTGAATTTGGCTATTTTCTAATTGGGCTTTGGGTTTGGGTTTCACCCCAACTCATACTATACCCTAGTTCAGCCCCTCTCCTCTCCTCTTCACTTCATTTCTATTTTCCTAAACATTCAAGCTTTAGCAAAAATGGGGAGAGGAATTGGAAATTAAAATTCAAAACCCTAGTTTCCTTTGCAAAGTCAAATTCTTGCTCCAAATTCAAAGAGAAGCTAAGGTAAGCATTATCTTCTTCTTCTCCATCTCAATTCCTCTTCGATTTCTGAAATTTCCTAAACCCTAACTTAGGAAATATTTGTTCTTGAGTTTAGATTGAAGCTCCTTGGGTTATAATTGGAGAGTGATTGTTCTTGCCTTGCTCTATAGCTTTTCTCTTGGGTTTTTGGGTTAAAAGGTGAGCTTTTGAACTCACATCTATGTCTATATCTTTGATAGTGTTAGGTATTAATTCCTAACATCTATTTCTTGTCCATTTGCTTTTGAATTGAATTGGTTTGATGAATATTCCAATTTTGGTGTTTTGAAATCAAAATATATGAAAATCCTTATATGACGTTTGGACATGTGAGTCAGAGAGTATTGGTGAGTCTTTAAGGTTGGTAGTCGTTTGGCATCAACCCCTAGCAATTATCACTCATCCGATCGCTTCCGATACGATTTGGCCATTTTTGGCATAGGCAAAATATTATCCAGAGCTTCAGGTTCAAACATCTGAATTATTCATTTCAGACGTCTGAATCTGCTTGCCCCGGCCCAATTTGCTTAATTTGTGTGGGTTTCCAATTTTAATCGATTTTAGTTGATCCGGATAGTTGTTATCACTTACTATCGACTTTGATGATTTCTCTCCTTGGATTTTTGGGAATATCCATTTTGATGGATTTGATATCGATTTCTATGGTTTTAATTCACATCTTCGAATGTGGATTTTTTTGATTGATTATTTTTACAATCATTTTGTGATTTGTCACTTCTAAATACAAAGGTTTCTATACTAGTAGTAAATATTCAAACTCTTTTACAAAAATGATTTCAACTCTATTTTTAATACAAAGCTAATTTATAAAAACCGTTTTGTAATCTATTAGTATATACAAACCTTTACCTCATTCGTATGAGAAAAATCTAATTAAACGGCTTAGCAAAACAAGTGGTATGAAACGCTTGCATTTACTTCGTCGGTTAATTTTTGGACTTGTTCGATTGAAACTCTTGTGACAATTTTCAAGTGGAAATCTACAATCTATTCGTAAATATTTGAGTTAAGCAAGTGGTTATGAGACATGAAGCTAAACTCTTATATTTACTAGCTTAGTGTAATCAACACTTCTTGATGATCGATGATGATCATTTTTGTGATTTAGACTATCATTGTGTGATGTCTCTTTGTCCACGTGGGGGACTATACCCCGTTCTGTTGAGCTTTGTCTCATTTTTATGGGCTAGCGACCCATGGTCTTTGGACCGTTCGTGGAGCAATCGGCTCATTAAGTTGGTGCATGGGTGTATCTTTTTAGGTGCATCGATGTTCGACTAGGCATGGGGTGTATATTTTTAGGTGAATCAATGTTAGTTTATACATGGGGCGTACCTTTTCAGATGCGTCGATGTTCGACTGTGCATGGGGCGTATCTTTCTAGGTGCGTCGATGTTCGGTTTATGGTTAGCGACCATGGAATAGCGTTCCGTTTGTGATACACATGTTGGTGAGTTTTCATGCTCCCGTTTGTGATAGGCCTTCCCCTTTTTGTGATTTCTGGATTTCTCGTTGTGATTTCTAGAATTTGTGTTTCACCAATTTTTGTGGATTGAATTGATAAGCTCTATCAATATTTGTGTTTTGGTGAATAATTTAAAGAATGTGATTCTTTTTGGTGCTACGAGTTGATTTGAGATATTGTATGATTTTTGTTGTTATTTGATGTATACTTGACACAATATGACATTTATGTTATCATACGTTTTTGGCCATATCTCTTATCCTATATCATTTTATCTAATATCTATAGCTAGACTGATCCGTTTATTATTTTCTTCTTAAATAATACTCGGGTCAGACCGAGGTATTTCAGGTGCTCCTGCTTGACTTCTTATCAGGGTCCTTCACTTGACTTTTGGCTAACTACTTTAGCAGAGTAGTTTTTGTTATTATACATTTGAGCTATAGACTCCTTGATGTATAACTATTCTTTTGTCTAACACTTTATATATTCTCTTGTGATGTAGTGGATCATGTTTTACCACTACTTTGGTGTACACTTCTTTGTGTTATATTCATATCTGTTTCCGCCTTTGTGATATGAATGTCTATGACTGATTTGTGTTATGTTTATTTCTATATTTGTTTCCGAGGTCCACTTAGCCACTGTGTGGTAGCTTTGAGTTTGTATTTGACATGTCGGATTTCCTCTTGAAATGAAGTGTAAGTTATATTTTCTGACATATCGGTACTCGCACAAAGCAATTACATAGATGGTCGCTCCTCAACAGCCTTATTCTTCGTGCTAGTCGACAGCATTACCCTGTAGTGTTCTTGGCTAGCGTGAGCATAGAGGTGGGGCATCACACGGATAGTTGTTATCACTTACTATCGATTTTGATGACTTCTTTCTTTGGATTTTTGGGAATATCCATTTTGATGGTTTTGATATCGATTTCTTTGGTTTTGATTCACGTCTTCGGATGTGAATCTTTGGTGATTGATTGTTTCGACAATCATTTTTGTGATTTGTCACTTCTAAATACAAAGGTTTCTATACTAGTAGTAAATACTCAAACTCTTCCATCAAAACGATTTCGACACTATTTTAAATATAAAGCTCTTTTTTAAAACCGTATTCTAATCTATTAGTATATGTAAACCTTTACCTCATTCGTATGAGAAATCTAATTAAACGGCTTAGTAAAACAAGTGGTATGAAACGCTTGCGTTTACTTCGTCGGTTAATTCTTGGACTTGTTCAATTGAACTCTTGTGACAATTTTTGAGTGGAAATCTACAATCTGTTCGTAAATAGTTAAGTTAAGCCAGTGGTTATGGGACATGAAGCTAAACTCATATATTTACTAGCTTAGTGTGATTCACACTTTTTATTGATCGATGATGATCATTTTGTGATTTAGACTAGCGATGTGCGATGTCTATTTGTTTGTGTGGGGACTAAAAACCCCGTTTGTGGAGCTTCGGCTCAAATTTGGCGGGGTAGCAACCCGTGGTCTTCGGGCCATTTGTGGAGCTTCGGCTCAAAATTGATGGTTAGCGACCATGGAATAGCGTTCCATTTGTGATACACGTGTTGGTGAGTTTTCATGCTCCCGTTTGTGATAGGCCTTTCACCCCCTTTGTGATTTCTGGATTTCTAATTGATGATTTCTAGAATTTGTGTTTCACCAATTTTCGTGGGTTGCATTGATAAGCTCTACCAATATTTGTGTTTGGTGAATAATTTAAAGAATATGACATTCTTTTGGTGTTTGAGAATATTTGAGATATTGTATGATTTTTGTTGTTATTTGATATATACTTGTCATGGTATGGCACTTTTGTTATCATACGTTTTTGGTCATATCTCTTATCTTATATCGTTTTATCTGATATTTATAGCTAGACTGATCAGTTTATTATTTTCTTCTTAAATAATACTCGGGTCAGACCGAGATATTTCAGGTGCTCCTGCTTGACTTCTTATCAGGGTCCGACATCTGACTTTTGGCTAACTACTTTAGCTCAGTAGTTTTTTGTTAGTATACATTTTGAGATAGAGATTCCTTGTTGTATACAGTTAGACCACTATTTTGATGTACATTTTTATGTGTTATATTCATGTCTGTTTCCGCCTTTGTGATATGGATATCTGTGACTAATTTGTGTTATGTTTATTTCTATATTTGTTTCCGAAGGCCTCTTAGCCACTGTGTGGTAGCTTTGAGTTTGTATCGGTGTGTCGGATTTCCACTTGAAATGAAATACGTATTATATTATCTGACATATCGGTACTCGCACAAAGCAGTTACACAGATGGTCGCTCCTCAACGGCCTTATTCTTCGTGCTAGTCGACAGCATTACCCAGTAGTGTTCTTGGCTAGCGTGAGTCTTGACGTGGGGCGTCACAAATATCAACTAGGGGCTAACATTTCAAATATAGGACACTATCCTACATCAGTCTCATTATCTGGCTTTATGTTCTCTAATCCTTGAGTCAACTATCCTATCACAATTTATCAAAAGGTGATAAGAACAATAATCTCTCTAGTAAAATCCTAGGCTAATTACCTTTTTTTATTTCCTTGAAAACATAAATCTTTATAATTGAGTTAACACTTGAAATCATACTAAAAAACAAGGAAAATATAGCATGTTACTTTATCCAAAATATTACGCCAAGATATATATGCTTCTATAAAACAACATTGTTGATCTTCGAAATCATTTAGCGGTTATCGCACCTCAAAACCTTAGGCTATGAAGCCATATATAATAAAATCATTTGAATTGATAAAGTGCGGCATTGATATAGCCATTGTGGGTTGTCGCACTCCTCCATGTCGCTATTATGTTAAAGCATATGAATTAATAAAGCATAAGGCCAAAAGCATTTATGGTATAACATAAATATTTATGTTCCCGAATATAAGCGGCATAGTCTTTTGTTGGCATAGTATAAACCTTTAATACTTGAAAATATGGGAATGACGACATTAATGGACCTTCGGCATCAATATCTACTTCACACCATTAATGTCGAAAGTAATGTACATATGCGGCATTGCTGCCTTAAAGTAATAATGTCGAAGAAAAGCTATGCGGCATCAATCCCTCTTTATATAGTAATAAAGATATGCGGCATCATTGCTGCTATAAATGTTAATGCTGGTATAGATAAGTGCGGCATCATAGTGTTGAAAACTTGCGGCATTACTATAGCCGATATAAAATATGCGACATTATTACCATAATACCTTTATCTTTAAAGCAATACCAGCGACATACTATAGCAAATATAAAATATGCGGCATTGATAGCAGCGACATATATGGACGTCGGCATCGATTAATAACCACATGGCAATCACGTAATTAACATAAAAACTATTTTATTGCAATTTCTTTTCACCAACTCCAATCCTTTGTCAAATTGCTATTGGTAATAAACTTCTTTATCAAATCCATTTCAGAAAATTGCCATAGATCAGAATTATCATTCCTAGAATAATTTGCAGACCATTAAACTTATATAACTATTTTAATATAATTATTAAGCCTTTATAGCCTAATAAATTCATATAAAATCATAAACACTTAGGGAAAATCCCCAACAATCACAATAAATCAGAATTAAGATATTCTTTAACATGTAAAAATTTCGGGATCAAAGACGTTATTTAATTATTTTTAATAACTAAACTCCGAAATAAATCATTTTCCTCATTTAGGAAATTCATAAAATATTCAAACTTGCTTGGAAAATTATGAAATTATAAACCCACTTCAAAAATAATGTCAGGAACATTATATCTAAATTTCAAGTCAATTGGATGTCGTAAACTAGGTTTTCGCTCTTAAAACCTATTAAATAATTCCATAATAAATCCAATAAATTATTAATAAGCATATAACCATCGTCCATTCGCATCATGGCATAATAACAATCATAAGGTTCGGGTTCAATCATAAAACCAAAAATTAACAAGCATACTAGAGATGGGGGTAATCGCCTTGATTTTATGAAAAGAAATGAGATTTGAGTTTAGATTTGATTTTCCCTAAGCTTTCCTCTTGATTTATAGCCTTTTCTTCTCCTAAGTTCCTCAGTAATGGCCGACCTTGAGTTTGATAGCGTTTGGGTGAATGTAAGTGAATGAGGAAGTGAGAATGGAAGAGTTTAGGTTTGGGAAATAAAGTCTTTTCCTATTTTCCTCTCACTATATTCCTCCTTCTTATTTATGTTATAACCATTCTTATTAATTCATTAATTAAGGCACAACCCATTTTAATTATCACATCTCATTCTCCTTATCACCATACATTATTTTATTTATTTTTTCTAATTAAATGTCCTAAATAATGTTAATCAAATTTAGGGGTGTTACATCAATGTAGCCCCTGCTCTTGATTTGGTGCCATACCTGCTAACATTGCGTCAAGCTGCTCACCATCCTATTTAGATTGCCTAACACAATCAAGGAAATACCCCCTTTCCTATTTTTGAAGCAGACTCCACTTTTTATTGGGGTATTCCTTTATCTACATGCAAGCGTATACTCTCCAAGGGCCCTACGATATGTCTCTCATCAGTATAATGTATACACAATTACTAGTAGCCCCTTGCGGTGTGCAGACATCTATTGTGTAGCATTACTGACCTCGCATTCCAACTACTCTAATGACCGTGTCATTCTTATTTACTAAGTTATTTACGTATATACAATTATTTTACACACGTCATAACGTATATTTGAATATACATTCATTTAATTATTACTTTTCTTTACTTTCAATCATTATTGTTTAATAAATATTACATAACTTACTTTTGATTTATTCTTGTCATTTACTATCATTTGTTTTCCATTTCTAATTTATTGACTTAAGTTCTATTTATTGTTTCCCTTCCGTTTAACATTATTGGATGAAATCCCCTATTTTCGTTTTAACTAATATCTCTCTTTAGTTGCCTATTTAGGCTCATTACTTCCATATTTGTTTAATTATATCTTCTTTATTTACCGTTTGTTTTCTACACCATCTTAAATTACATATTTTAGGTTTCTCATTTAAATTGTTGTTGTTATTCCTAATTACATTACTTCAGTTATACTTAAGCATTATTATACCTTAATACATTTGAATTACTTCTTTCCCCAAAGAAAATTGTTAACAGTATAATTCTCTATATATTACTTGAAATAGTACTTGTGTTATGTGTGAAATAACAAGAATTATCTTTTATTTTTCTATTGGAATAGACGTTACAAAATACGGTGATTCCCTTATTTTGTACATCTCTTCCTTTTTGTTTACATTCCTTGTTACTGCAATCAATACACTTTTATTTGTATTTTTAGACAATTTATAGAAATTCACATTTTTACCCAATTCATTGCAACGTATTAAAATATTGTTTAATCCTAATTTATTTTATAATCAATTTTAGTTTATGTTCAATAATCTATATAAACTAATCAAATCTGAAATCCTAATATAATTTCATTAACAAGTTATTTACAAATCTAGGGACTATTTATACCCCAACTTTTCAAATCCAAACTTATACAATATCTATAAGGTTTAGGGTTTTTTTCCATAACATATAGGCATATTTTCCATAATCATTACGTGTATATAATTAAATATCTCATTCGTGAATTATATCGATTCCTTATGCATATTAAACTAAATATCCAATTCGTGATTTATATCAATTCCTTACGCATATTGTAACGACCTACCTTTTTGGACAGTTTAAATGGACAATAAACCTCACATGTCAAACTCAAACCATTCAAAAGGGAGGATTGTTATGGGGTAAATAAGAAAAGCAGGGAAAGAAAGAAAACAAATACAGAATCTCGCAGCGGAATGACAAAATATAATGATCAAATAAACAGTTCATGAAGCTGTTTACAAAAAACATTTGATTACACTTTTACAATACAGATCAGAGTTACATACAACAAAATTAAATAAATAATGTAGCGGAACAATATGATGCAGTGGAAATAATATAATAAATAATAGTAGTACTAAATCTTCGTCTCCGTCCTCCAAAAGCAGTCTTCGATACACTGAAAAACTCAGATTGACCCGAGCGAATTGAAAAGACAAAACACTCGAGTCAGAATTAAAAGATCTTACATAAGTTAAATCAACAGTAAATAAACACGAGTGTGACACCGTTTGAGATGTTTACGGGGTTTGACATCTCCTATCCCATGTCAACGTGAGTGCAATAACTTAAGAGATGTTCAGGATTTACATCTCCTAAGGATCCGTTAAACTATTTACATACATAGTACAATACACTATTATAGTAGTGTCTACAGTAAAGTAAAGTATTAAAATAGCGTTAAGGCGTTACCCATATCCCCCTTAACACATTTTTATATATTCCCATAGTTTATACAGTACCGCAATTCCTCCGTAAACTAGGGGGCTATCAAAGGACACTCCATAGGTATGGTACAAACCAAACTCGTAGAAGGCGCGATAGGGCATGTGAACACGGCACTCGAGGCAATGCCAGGGTAGATATACCGTTCGCGGATCTAGACTGGTGGTAACGCATAACAGCTACTACCGCCCACCTCAGAACACACTCCCACAATCAAAATCAAGGGGTGGCCACCAAATCATCACAAAGTCATAATATGGTATCGAAGAAGCATGTTCGACAGGAGGAATGACCTCACTTAGCCCGGTGTGGCTCCTATTTTAGTCACATCTAAGCTGACTCATGTGAGTCAGGGTCACGTAAATACCTCATACAGAATCATTCGCCAAACCATTCTACTTCATTTCTGGAATCTCTACCATGTACATAGTTGTTAAAGAGGTTTTCGGTATTGGAAGAGAGTATGACAATATCCGATCCTAGTCTTTTTAACAACCAAATGCTTATTTCACACCGGATGGTTATTTTATATTTCCAAAACCATTTCATATTGATATCAAAATATCATATTCAATTCAATCCATATCACTTTCAAAATTATTTTCACAATTAGGTTAAACTCTCATTTCAAAATCATCATATTTACTCAAATATGTCATTTCACAAGCAAATATCATTTCAAATTCCAACTTATGTTATAACATTATTAAACCTTATTCGCTTTAAAAATCAAGACTTTAATTATTAACATTTCCACTTTACACCATCTGAAATTTAGAAAATACTTTAAATAGTTATAAATAGTTTAATTAGTTTAACATAGTTTTAAATAGATATGAATTAGATTAAATAGGTTTAAAATAGATAAAATAAATTTAAAATAGATTAAAATAGATTAAAATACTTTACATTTATTTAAAATAGTTTAGATGGTTTAAAATAGATTAAATAAATTTAAATTAGATTAAATAGAATTAAAATAGATTAAATAGTTTAAAATAAATTAAAATAGTTTAAAATAAATTAAGATAGTTTAATATAGTTTAAATAAAGTTTAAACGATTTAAAATAGATTAAAATATATTAAAATAGATTAAGATAGATTAAAATAGACTAAGATATATTAAATAGGTTAATTAGTTTAAAATAGGTTAAATTAGATTAAAATAAATTAAATAGTTTAAATTGATTAAGTTGGTTTAAAATAGATTAACTTGTTAAATAGTTGAAAATCTTAAAATTAGAATTTTAAAAAAATATTTACAATTTATATTGAGATAATAAATTTGAAATTAACATCATATTTAACCATTTCTTCCATTCCCACAAATATGGACCATATCCAGATTCCAAACGAAAGCCCAATTTCAGATCTTGAAATATCAAATTTAACTATCTTAATTTTAATAGATTTTCAAAGTTACAGTTTTCCAACATTTCAATAGCTCAGTTTCGATGAATGTCGTTTATACTTCAAACTCAACTTTAGAATTTAAATTTAAATCCTTTAAATAATTACTTAAAACAATCCAATTTATATCAGTCAAATTCTATTTCAAATATCGTTTAACTGGATTCAAAGTTTAAAGATTTAAAACCATTTAATTTAACAAATCCGGTATCCGTATATAATTTTCTACCATACTGTCAAGTGAGACGGATATTTATCATTTCAATCCGAAATATTTAAATTTACGGGTATATATCATTTCAACCCCCAATCCCAATTTTATTTCAATGAAAATCGCTTGGGTTTATCATTTCAACCCATAACAATTTTCCCTATTCTATATGATCGTTCGGGTATGTATTATTTCAACCCATAGGGAACTTGCAGTGTTATAGCAATATAAAATATAACATCCAGTTATTCAATATCAACAATCAAACATCCATCACAATCATCATCCAAATCAACCAATAAACATCAATAGATTACTGATTATCATTAACAGGTATTAAATTGACAATTAAATTTAATATTAAATTAAACGATGATTAAATGCAATTTTTTGCACAAAAAATGGACAAACACCTCAAAGTCGTATGATTTAATTGATTTTATGTGGTTCTCAGTGACTTGGGCGATTTATGCAAATATGTGAAAAGCAGGGACTAAACTGTAAAAGACACGCAGATTTATAGTGGTTCAGCCAGAATGTGCCTACGTCCACTTTATATATTATTTCTCCTTTCTTGTTCAGATTACAAGTACAAAGCTTTGATATAAGTAAATGAAAGTTGTTTGAAAGTCCTATCCGTGCTTGAGCTCTCAAACCTTGTCCCCATTGTTGTACCCCTGCCCCTCTATTTATAGAGTGAGGCTGAGGGCAGGGGTCTTGGATGTACATAGCTGCTTGTGGGCCTGGGCTGATGTAATCTGGCCTGGTAGCATTGGTTCGACATTGCTTTGTTCGGAGATGGTTGGAGTGTAGAGTGGACCGGTTGTAGGTGATTCAGTGCTAGGTGGTAGTACCTTGGTCTGGTTTGGAGTTGGTCCGGTAGTGAGTGGAGTGTGTGTTGGTTCGGTAGGAGATGGTATGCTGTTTGGACCGGTAATGGGTGGAGTGTGTGTTGGTTCGGTAGGAGGTGGTTCGGTAGGAGGTGGTTCGGCATCCTTGGTCTGGGGTGATGGTTCGGTAGGGGTTGGTCCGGCACCTTTGGTCCTGGGTGATGGTTCGGTAGGGGTTGGTCCGGCACCTTTGGTCCTGGGTGATGGTTCGGTAGTCACGAGGAAAGGGATGGTTCGGTAGAGGCTCCTTGCTCTGATTCGGCATGCAGTGGAACAAGGACTGGTTCGGCTCTGCGTGGGAAGAGTGTTGGATCGGTAGGAGACGGAATCACACCCAACATTTGCCCCCCAAAGTGGGGCATATGTCAGCATATGTCACGCTTTGTTTGAGACCAGTTAGCTTGGAGGAATTCTAATCCGGTTCTGTGTGCCGAACCCATCGGTCCGGTTGTTGGTATTGGCCTATAAGTAGGGGCTTCAAGTTATGGTTCATTCCTTACCAAGAGGGATAGTCGAATCGGATTTCCTTTCCGAATCAAACCTACTGCCGAACCGTGTTAGAATACCGAATCAGGTGATTTAGCCTTCCCTCGCCGAATGGCTCTCTCTCTCTCTCTCTCTCTCTTTTTTTTTTGATTTACCGAATGAGCAAGTACCGGATGAATGATGACCTTGATTTACCGAATGAGCTTATGTTTCGAACCATAATTAAAACTCCAGACGTTATACACTTGCTTGTTTTATATTTCTACACCCTTCGTTCTAACAACGTGCTTTTCTGTGCTCGCAGATAAATGTCTCACAAAGTGGAAACCCGATCAGAGAAGAAGAGATCTACGGACAGAAGAGAATCTCCCGTCGTGCCCCCAATTCAGCCGAACCCAGAACGACATGGGCCCACCCCGAGATCGCTAGTGGACGGGTACGGTCCTCAAGAGCTTCTGAACTCACCTCCTGATTGCTTCCCTAGCTCCCTCAAAGACGAGCAGCTTGATGTCATTTCTCGTTCTTTCGGGATTGACAGAACGCGTATGCTGTTTCCGACCAGGCTAAACAACTTGCCGACCAAGCCATCCAAATCTCCCAACATGAGGCCGCATCCCGACAATTGAGGAAGACTATTGAAGAGGCCAGTAGGGCAGAGTTGCGGAGGATGGAGGCCGTCTGTAAGGAGCGGATTGACATGGCCATTGCCACGGTGGATGAGCTTCGGCAAGCGGACCTCGAGCGGGTAGAGGAACTATCGGGGAGACTTGAGGCTGCGGAGCTTGCTCAGGCCAAGTCGAAGGAGGAGATGGAGGCGATGAGGAGGTCCCTTCAGGCCGACCGTTTACGGTATCGATCGGAGAGGGATGCTGTTGTTGCAAAGCTGCGGGCTTCTGAGGTCCGAATGAGGGAGTTTGAAGAGAACGAGGGGATGATGGATGGGATGCTCCAGGATATGTACTTCCGTACTTGGAGGCAGGGTAACTTGTCCTGGATGGATGAATACCCCCGGGTTATGGCTAGGATCTATCTCAGGGCTCTAGAGGAGGCCAAGGCTGAGGCGGATAAGGAGGGTGGTGTGGTCTTCAGGATGGATGTGGTTACCGCCCAGTTTACCAAGGAGGAGAAGGTGGCGGTGAAGGAGGGCATGCGGTTGCTTGCAGCTGAGGAGGCAGGTGTGGAAGTGGAGGATAATGATCAAGATGATCAAGGAGCAGATGCTGGTAAGTCTTCCCTTTTAGTCTTTCCGTTAACTTGGTTGTTTATCACTAATGAATTCTTTCCTTGATCGGATAGGCGGTCAACAGGACAAGGGTAAAGCTCCGATGTAGCCGGCTCCTTGACTTGACCTGGATATCTTTTTGCTTACTGAACATTGTTGTATATGTTAGTCTCAAAATAGTAACGTAACTTTTAGGTCGTAATTATGTTACTTGTAATAAACAACATTATCTTTGGCGTGTAATTTTTAAACTTAAGCTGATTCTGTCGTATTTGAATGCTTTTGTTATTTTGCCATGTTGTATGAGAAATATAGCTATGCATATGCTTGTAATTCAGTTGTGTTTGATGTCAAGTTCTTGCTTAAAACATAATTTCTTGCCTTGCAATGCTAGTGTGATGTATGAATAAATTATAGCCATGTATTTGTACACAAAAGAAGAAAATACCGCCTTTCATGTTCTAATTGTAGATGGCAGTTTTGAATGTCTTGTGTGACTGAGTATGGAATGCGGTCTAGTGTCCCGTTGTGGGTTCCGACTCCCATTAGCGAATGTCTCCTATTCCGTGTCCTGTACTTTAGGGATTGTTATAGAGGATAGGAGAAAAGTTTTTCAAATAAAATTGAAATATGAGAAATAGTAAAACTTCCAATCACGGAAGGCCTTCGATGTGCTTAAGTTCGTGGCAAACGGGCTTTGTAGTCACTTTCCCTAGCTGTGGGTCTTGGAGACATTTGTCACCCATCTTACGCCTCCGCGGGGAGTTAATTCTTTTTTACCACAGCCGCACTTAAGACACATCGGAGCCGAGATCGCGCACAGTAACTACCCAGGCCATTATGGCCCGTAATCGTGGGTATTATTCGATTTACTGTGGCCGGCTAGCGTGGGTGCTGATCGTCAATCGTGAACTGCCCCTGGCTGGCCATACCTTATGTTGGGGCTTATAGTCGGTTCATAGTTGCTGGTGAGTCGAACGCCGTAATGAGCTGCCTCGGCTATAGTCGGCCTTCTCGGTGGCTTATAATCGGCTCATTACAGTTGGCTTTGAGGGCCGTCACGAGCAATGAGTTAACCCGCAGCAGAGGGATGCCGGAGCAAAAGTGTCTCATTGGCAAGGGCATAGATTCGTATAGTACCCGTTAGGTCTTGTCCAGGAGAAGTCACGCTGTGGAGCGTCTTGAATGGAAATGCTATTTGCACAGGATTTTGTTCAACAGAAAAGGATAAAGTTAACAAGCAGCCAAGATATAAAGGAACAAGTTAAAAAGGAGACAAGGTTTTTTAAAGTGGTTCGGCACGAAAATGCCTACGTCCACTGATTCTCTTTGTTAATTCGCTTAATATGGGCAGTGCAAGTTAAGTAAAGTATCGACGAAGGTGTTGGATGTTCCATGCCCTCTGGAACACCTCCCCGTCCACTGTTGACAAAATATAAGCTCCATTGTGGAGATCTTTATGAATTACATATGGTCCATCCCAGATTGGATCTAGTGCTCCGGGGCGAGGGAAGATTCGCTTGAGGACAAGATCCCCTTCTTGTAAGGTACGATGCTTGACTTTGGAGTTGTATTGTGCTGCCACTTTTTGCTTATGGGCTGCTGCTTTGAGGACTGCATCATTTCTTCTCTCCTCAATTAGATCCAAAGACACGTGAAGGAGTTCTTCGTTCTCTTCTGGGTTATAGTGGATCCTACGGTGGGAAGGCACGATGGTTTCAACTGGGAGCATAGCCTCCGATCCGTATGCCAAAGAGAAAGGAGTATGCCCTGTTGATGTTCTGAAAGATGTGCGATAAGCCCACAGTGCCGTAGGGAGTTCATCCACCCAAGCACCCTTTGACTTTTCGAGTTTCTTTTTGATTAGAGTTTTCAGAATTTTGTTGACGGCTTCGACTTGTCCGTTTGCCTGGGGATACGCTACGGATGAGAAGCTTTTGTGAATTCCGTGCTCTTGGCACCAGTTGGCGAATTCCTCGCTGTCAAATTGAAGTCCATTGTCTGATATGATTTTGAATGGGACTCTGTACCTGCACAGAACATTTTTGATCAAGAAATTAATAACTTTTGCAGAAGATACTTTATTCAGGGGTTCTGCTTCCACCCATTTGGTGAAATAGTCGACTGCCACTATAGCATATTTGGCCCCGCCTCGGCCCATTGGTAGTTCGCCGATTAAGTCAATTCCCCATACTGCAAAGGGCCATGGGCTGGTCATTTGAGTAATCTCAGTTGTTGGTAGCCGCGGAATCTTAGCAAACTTCTGGCATCTGTCACATTTTCTGACGAAATCTAAGGCGTCCTTGCTTAAGGTGGGCCAGAAATATCCATATCGGAGTATCTTTTTTGCTAAAGTTTGCCCTCCGGTGTGATCTCCGCAGCTTCCTTGATGAATGTTGGATAAGATTTCCTTGGCTTCCCTTCTAGCGACACACCTTAATAGGGGGTTAGAGAATCCGCGCCGATAGAGGGTGTCCTCTTGTATTGTGTAGCGGGAAGCTTTCCTCAAGATTTTCTTGACTTCGTTACGCCCGTTGGGTAGTGTGCCACTTTGTAAGTAGTCTCGGATGGGAGTCGTCCAAGTTGCTTCTTCGGTTGCAGCTATCAGATTCACTTGCTCAAAACTTGGGGTCAGTTGCTTCGAGATGGCTACTGCTCCGGAAATATCGCCGTCTCTCACGCTTGCTTGCTTCGCCAATTCGTCGGCCTCTCAGTTCTCTTCCCGAGGGATGTGTTTGACTAAGTAGTGGTCCAATCGACTGAGAAGTAAGTTGGTCTTCTTTAAATATGTTATGAGTCGTTCTTCTCGAGCCTGGAATTCTCCTAGTATTTGATTAACAATAAGTTGAGAATCGCTATGAAGACACAAAGAATTGGCTCCGATTTATAAGGCAAGTTCTAATCCAGCTATCACTGCTTCATACTCTGCATCGTTGTTGGTGGCACCAAACTCCAACCTTATAGCATAGTGCAGCTTATTTCCCCTAGGAGTGATTATTACCACACCTGCCCCCGAGCCTTGTTCGTTTGACGCACCATCCACGAAGAGATTCCACTTGATGTCTTCTGCTATTTCCGATTACTCCTTACTTTTGTTGGTAGTGAATTCTGCAATGAAATCGGCCATGGCTTGTCCCTTGATAGCGGTGCGAGGGTGATAGGTGATATCATACTGACTTAGTTCAATGCACCATTTAAGTAGTCACCCAGAAGTGTCGGGACGATGGAGTACCTGCCTCAGTGGTTGGTCGGTCAGAACTTTGATGGAATGGGACTGGAAGTAGTGACGCAGTTTCCGTGATGTGATTAGTAAACAGTATGCTAGCTTCTCAAGTTTAGTATATGGCATGCTATGTCAGGGGAGATTCCGGTCATATCAGCATGTGACCATGCAAATACATCCAAGTTGTGGCGGAGAAAGTCAATGAGTTGTTCCTTCAACTCTGTTTTTAGTTGGGACCCGATTTTCAATAGTCTACTCGAGTCATGTTTGTCTGTAGATACAAATTCCATAGCCTCTACATGCTCGGCGGTGGCCTCCTCCTCCCTGTCCCTGGGGTCTAATTCATTGAAGGGATCGCTGGTATATCGAAGAGGAGGGGCTTTCTTTAGTTGCTATGCTTCCAAACTTTTTGTGCAGAGGGCAACCTCTACACTCTTCCCTTTATCCTTCCTGTGGTTGTTGCGAAGTTCAGTTACATAGCAGTCTCGAGCAACGTCCTGGTCTCCCTCTACTTCCCCTACTCCATTGTCCGTTGGAAATTTCATCTTTAGGCACTATGGGGCTAGGACAATTTGGAAGTCAGACATGGTTGGCCTTCCCAAGAAAGCGTTGTAGTTTCTTCCTTCTGATGTGTTCTTCAATCAAGTCCCGGAGATGATGGCATTCATTGGTATCATGCTATGAGATTCGTGGAAGCGGTAGAACTTTCCAGACTTCTGTGCGTTATCTGATTCCTTCTTGTACAGTGGGCGTTCGTATCTAACTTCGCCTTGGGTGGCAAGGAAGATGTTTTTCGACGGTTTCATTCAAAGGAGTGTAAGTGTCGAATCTCGGTCCTGGCCTATATAGACGCTTTTCTCCCTTCTTGCCTCCAGCATTGTCTCTAGAATCATTTCTTCGAATGTCCTTTGCTACAGCGGGCGCGTTGCTGTGAGTTGCCTTATTTTGTTGCCCTGACTGCCCCTCAGTGGCAGCGTCTTCAAGCCTCATATATTTCCCGGCTTCATGGAAGAAATCGGGTAAAGTAGCTGGTTTTTCTTTCGTTAGTCTTCTAGCAAATTTAGTATCCGGATGCACACCACTACAGGGGGCCATTAAGACAAGCTTCTCATTGGCTTCTTGGACTGCGGCCGCTGCGACATTGAATCGGGTTAAATATTGCTGTAGCTTCTCTCCAGGTTTCTGTTTGATAATGGATAAGGAATAAGCGTCCTTGGGTTGTTCCACATGAATGCGGAACTGGCTGATAAACTTTTCTTTCAACATCTCCCACGAGCTGATGGATCCTTGGGGTAGATGGCAGAACCAGGAGGTAGCTAGATCTGCTAAGAATAGTGGAAAGCATTTGCATAGTACTCCCTCTGTTGCTCCACTCATGAGCATATGCTGTGTGTATCTCTGTAAGTGTACAACGGGGTCGGAGGTTCCTTTGTAAGGTTCCATTGTTGGCATCTTCCATTCTCGGGGGGTGATAGCAATTTCGATATTGCGGGCGAAAGGGCTGGTTACCCTAGCGCCTATCCCTTGATCTCTTTGATCCCGTTGGACGCACTCTCTGAACAAGCGTGCCATCCTTTCATCAGAATTTGGAGCAGATAGAAATGAGTTCGGTTCTGTTCTGTGGGATTGATTCCGTCCAGATAACCTGTAGGGATGGTACCGTCTATCATTCCTCATATTTTCCAGTGGCTGCCTTTGGTCTTCTGGGAGCATGCTAGGGTCAGCTACAGTTGGCCCTTGCCTTGATCTTCCCCTGCTGGGTTCTGATCTAAGCACTTCCTCGGGTCCAACTTCGGGCTGGATTCTAGCTCGGCCCGGTTCATTGGCGTTTCCGTGGTTAGGCAGTACGACCGGCTCAGCTACAGTTGACCTCCGCCCGGTACCTCCCCCGTTGGGTTCGGTTCCAAGCGTTTCCTCAGGCCTAACTTCGGGCTGTGCTCGATCTCGGCTCCTACCATGGCTGCTTCTGCCGTTAGCTCCTTCGAAGAAGGAAGATCTTTGTTGTCACTGAGATCCTCCAGATTGGGACTCACCCCATGACTCAGTGTTACGGTTGGACTCTTCAGCATCCCTTAAGCATGACATGAGATGGTCCACCAAGGCTTCCTGCTGGGACGTGAAGCGGTTAGTTACTTCAGCCACAACCCTGTCTAGATCTGCCCTAGTAATTGCTGCAGGCTGTTCTGTGGCAGGAGTGGTCGGATTTGCCCGACCTTCATTTGGTACTGCTGCTGGAGGGGGACGATTTACTTGATCTGTGTCCACTGGATCTGGAAGACTACTGGTTGCGATGTTTTTTCCTTTGTTAACATCTTTCTTCTGCTTGGGAGGCATGTTTTCCAAGCGATGAACGATGCTGTTAGGAAAAAGGTTAAGTGGAAGAAGCTGAAGCTTCGAGCTTCTAGTTCTCAGTGAAAGCACCAAAAATGTTTGCACAAAAAATGGACAAACACCTCAAAGTCGTATGATTTAATTGATTTTATGTGGTTCTCAATGACTTGGGCGATTTATGCAAATATGTGAAAAGCAGGGACTAAACTGTAAAAGACACGCAGATTTATAGTGGTTCAGCCAGAATGTGCCTACGTCCACTTTATATATTATTTCTCCTTTCTTGTTCAGATTACAAGTACAAAGCTTTGATACAAGTAAATGAAAGTTGTTTGAAAGTTCTATCCGTGCTTGAGCTCTCAAACCTTGTCCCCATTGTTGTACCCCTGCCCCTCTATTTATAGAGTGAGGCTGAGGGCAGGGGTCTTGGATGTACATTGCTGCTTGTGGGCCTGGGCTGATGTAATCTGGCCTGGTAGCGTTGGTTCGGCATTGCTTTGTTCGGAGATGGTTGGAGTGTAGAGTGGACCAGTTGTAGGTGATTCGGTGCTAGGTGGTAGTACCTTGGTCTGGTTTGGAGTTGGTCCGGTAGTGAGTGGAGTGTGTGTTGGTTCGGTAGGAGATGGTATGCTGTTTGGACCGGTAATGGGTGGAGTGTGTGTTGGTTCGGTAGGAGGTGGTTCGGCATCCTTGGTCTGGGGTGATGGTTCGGTAGGGGTTGGTCCGGCACCTTTGGTCCTGGGTGATGGTTCAGTAGGGGTTGGTCTGGCACCTTTGGTCCTGGGTGATGGTTCGGTAGTCACGAGGAAAGGGATGGTTCGGTAGAGGCTCCTTGCTCTGATTCGGCATGCAGTGGAACAAGGACTGGTTCGGCTCTGCGTGGGAAGAGTGTTGGATCGGTAGGAGACGGAAACACGCCCAACAGCAATAAAAGTCAAATTTAACTAGAATGACAATTTAAACATACCAAACATCAATCAATTAAATTCTAATCACATCATAAATTTAATTTAACTAACATAAGAAAATTTAGTAGTTGTGAGTAGGTTAAAACACCCACCTTTGATTTAAAATCGATTTGAAATCCAAAATAAGGTCCAAATTTGAATAGTCTCAGAATTCATCCAAACCAGTTCCAACATGTCCGGAATTTCAATACGATCGCAGCGGATTTAACCGCGCATGAATCCGACCTCGAAGGAGAAAGTTATGATCGTTAGAACATTTGAAATCAAAAATTAAATTAAAATTAATTAATAATCAAAGTCGACACGTCACCTCGCAGGAACCCTTCCTTCCATCTCGTTCGAACATGATAACACGTACAACCGTCACTACTTCGCCATTGACCAACGAATCATAGCTGCCACGACCACCTATGCCAAGATTCGAGACCGCCGTTCGACCCCCCACCTCCGGCCGACCCCAAGACCTGAAAATGATCGCCTTCGGTCACCTATTCTAGCTGCGCCGCCGAAAAGATGAAAGCCAATTTCTGGCGATCCTCGGCCCTATCACGAACAACAAATACCACCAATAGGGACAGCTCAACCTCCTCTTCCCAACGCCGCCTCCCGATCGTCAATCGGTCAACGATCCACCGTTGGATCAAAAATCCTAGGAATGAATGACAGAGGTTCATCCTCGATTTTGATCAACCAGTGATTCAAATGCAAAAATGAGTTGCAGATCTGGGTTGCGCTCGTCGAGAGCTTCGAATCGGTATATAATTTGGTAAGGTTTGGAGGAGTTTGATTTTGAAATTGGTTTGGAGATTAAATTGTAGCGTTTGGAATTGGAATTTGCTTCTGCCATTAAAGAAAGGAGCAGACAGAAGTTGATGTACGTCTAGGAATAAGAAATAGAAAGTCTACTAGGGTTAGAATAGAACAATCTATTTAATATGGACAAGGCCCGATAAGAAAATAAACACAATCGAATTGGTACGAATGACAATAACGACCCGAAAAGCCCGTTTCGCTTCCGAAACGAAAGTGGGTCATCCCATATATCAAAATAGATGTTTTCGATATTTTTAAACTGAATGGAACAGGTTTCAAGTCCAAATTCTATTGTATGAAGTAGTTAGATTTAAAATGAGCTTATTTCAATTTGATTTCAATTAAATTGATTTCTACGCGTTTTGAGCCCGTACGATCAAACGATAAGTCCGATTGCTACGAAACATGAAATCCTACAATAATTTACCATTACAGATCTGATGAAACTGGTTTCATCGAAATCTGAGACAGTGGCCAAAATGGCTATTTTCACGTTAATCAAATAAATTATTATTAAATTGATTAAATTACTTTTTTATTCCAATTTTATAATTAACAAACTTTATCATTTTTTTTGATTACTTAGACATTTCAATAATTTAAAACAAATATATATATCAATTCAGTGTTAAATATTACACTAATTACAGCGTTCGATTTCAAGTGCAATTCAATCCAATTAATTATATTTTTAATTCTAATAAATTGATTAAATTTTGATTTCAATCTTTTTATTAAATCAATCATTATTCTATGGACATAGTTAACATTAGTTTATTTCTTATTACATTAATATTCTCCAATTTCAACTTAATTTCCAATAACGTAATATTTAACTACATTTAATTGCAATTGATTTCCAATTTAATTTAATAGAATAAATAAATAGGTAACATATAATAATTGGCACCATTTACTTTTAATCACATTTATAAAGTTTATTACTTACAAAAAAATGTTATAACAACTTACACAATACTAATTCTATCCAATTACAATTTATTACACATTATTTCATTAATTAATACAACATTTAATTTATCAATTAATACACACATTGTTACAATTAATTTACAATCTATAACCAATTATAACTTTTTAGTCATTTCAATTAATTGGAATTACATTAATTAGTTATCAATTGCTCTACGTTTATACTATTACATTTCATTCCAGTTATATTCCTATTATTAAATCACAAAACCTTATTAAATTAACTATTTTTTATTATCGAAAATAACGGGTCGTTACACGTATAAAATTAAATATCCAAATTATGATTTATATCTAGGCATAATGAAATAGATCTACAACGATATAAATCCTATATTATTACAAAATATGTAATTTCCCACTCACCTTGCTTTAGCTTTCCAATTCTCCAGATCTAGATCCATTCCCTTTTTATTTTACTCTCTTTTACTTTAAATCCAAAACATAAAAAGGGTATACACTTATTAGAATTATAGATTTGGGGAAAGGATTGAATTAAGTTTAGATTTGAGTTTAAGATTCACGATTTACCTTTTTTTTTTGCGTTCTGAATCGATCCTATTCTTCTCTTCTCTTATTCTCTATTTTTCTCTACTTATATATATATATATAATATATAATAGTTTTACTACTTTTAGAATTTGGAGGAGAAGAGAAAATGGTAGAGTTTCAGTATGCAGTAAGTTTTCTAAATAAATTAGGATTAGGTTAGCTGTTAATTTATCGGAGTTAGGGATTGATTTGGAGCGTTAGGTTTAGCCTATGAAATCTTTAATTTCATCTTGGACGCTCCTCAATTACTTCGTGCGCAAGTAAAATATTGCAGTCCATCATGTTCGGGTCATCCCTCGTTCAAAAATCACAACTTAATACTAGCAACGGTCAATTGCTTATGGCCCATGGTCGACTGCTACTGGTCGACCTGGGTGCATCAGTGGTCGACCTATTATTTGTTTCAGCATTAATTAATTAGCATGCTTTGATTTTTTAATTTTATTCCTTGTTTGATGCAGCAAGATAATTTGTTTCCGTTAACATTTATTTTTCTAGATTTGATTTAACATTAATATCTCCTAACGTTAATAATTAACATTAATTAACTTTTATTACCATAATTACATATATAATTATTTCCGATTCAAAATGTTCAAATGTTAATAACCTTTTTGTTTGAACTTCGATTAGAAAACTTTATATATGAAAATTGATTAAAAAATCGCCATGAACCCAATGGTATAAGTTTCGTAGACAAATTCTGAAGTTTGCAAAAAGTATATTTTCTAGCATTATTGTTTATTTATTAATTTTCTTTTAATTAACCATCAAAAAATCACAAGCTTTTACATTCTCCCCCTTTAAAAGAATTTCATCCTCGAAATTCCACAAGGACTGAACAACGTAACATAACGTACAACCATTCTAAACTAACAAATCAATTAATGTACAAACAATTTTGTAGTCAATCGTGTACAAGTGCACGGTGTATCACAATACATATGATATATATGCAGAATAATTCTAATCGGCGCCTCCTATATGAATGCATTCTTACAAACCAATTTCAAAAATATGGTACAAACAACCTAAATATACTAGCAGTTCTATATGTACGCAAAATTTGAAAATCCAAAAACTTGTTTAACATCCAAATTTTCCCCCATTCCTCCTAGCACACCGTTGCTAATATTCAAATTTATAAAAATTTAGTTTTCTATACCTATATTCTTATGCCGTAAAAGTGTTTAGATTGAGAATTCCATATTTTCATCATTCTCTTTTTTAACTTTTTTTCCACTGTACCTTGGAACATTTTCTTTTGCCCCTAATTCTCCTCCAACTTTTCCAAGTTCTACCTGCATAAATAAATTTTATTTTAGATCTTTACAGTTTTAAAATAGAATTTTTTTTAAATTAGTTTAGTTCATCTACCGACAATGTATGGAGGAAATGACTTCATAGCTAAAATAGCTTTTTTCTGTTATCTCTAATTGTATTTTATTTTACTATTACTTCTGCCATACAGTAAAATCAATACTAACTAACCCTTCAACTATTCCTTACTACCAAGTATGTGGCATTTTGAAAATTTGAAAATTCCTTCTTTTTCTACTCAAAAATATTTTTATATCACTCTTTGAAATATTTGTACAAATTTTTAGTCTTTAAAATTTTTGTCAAAAATATTTTCAAAATCTTTTCACAATTTTCCGAAACAAAAAATTTCGAACATAAATTTCAGAAGTGTGCATATATATATATATATATATATTCTTCAAAATAGTTTATGCAACATCTTATGAAATCGGGATTTAGTTAATAGTCTAACGTCGATAATGGACTTCACCCAATTTCGTAGTAAATCTTAAGTTTCAAAACTTTTCTTTTATTTATAATAGAAACCCGCACACAAATTCAATTATCAATTTCGGCTTTTAAGGTATAGGGACGTTGACCCATGGCTTTACAACAACCTTTACCTATCCTTTGCTTGCCAAAATATATTCCCCAAAAAATTTCTACTTTTTGGGATTTAGCCCTTATTCACTTTTTTAGTAGCTAATTAAATAAATTTTCTTAATTTATTTTATACTTCCATCCTTTTATTACTTTCTTTTCTTTTGCATTAGTTAAGTGTCTTTCTTGAAATTTCCTTGTCTTATTGTTTTCCTAATAATATCATGGTCCATACATAAAACACATAACAAGGAACATTCTAATAAACATCGTATGCGCTTTTTTCACAACAGAAAAAACTAATGCTTACAACCCAACAAAAAAAAACAACTGTTGGAAGGAAATACAACTACTACTACCTATGGGCCTTTATATGATTCCATCATTCTCCAACCCACATATCTTAACTTTCCTTTATGGCTTCTGATGAATATTGTCGATCCATTACTTCCATTACCACACCCAATTATGAAACAAATTGTGCATCCCTATACCGTAGTGGGTGAAAAATACAAGCTATGCGTATTTAGAATAATCTCATTGGCAAATTGGCTTGGTAGAATAACGTTTCCGTCCTCTATGTTGTCTTCCTTAACTTTGAGTTTACCGATGTCCTCTATGTGTGTTTGTCATCTTATTATCCTATGTTATCATCTTCTTTTAATCCAAATCTTGGTATTTACTTTCTTTATCCTTGATCCTTCGTGCAAGCATACCCGAACTCGTAGAAGTGTACTTTAGTACCATTTATCATTCTTTTGAGGTCTTTTAACGGCTTGCACACATGTCTAACAAAACAATCCTAGGTTCTCACCAGTATTCTTTACACTTTACGGGGATTCCTTATTACAACTCTATGAGTAGCCATCGTCATCTTCTTCATAGTCTTTTCTTTTACCCAGTCCTACCTAGGCAGTCATTTCTATTTACTCCATATTTAAAATATAGGTTTGGTCTTTGCTAATTTATTTTCCTTTTCAACAATCCCAATTAAAAAAAATTGAAGCATTTTAATCCCTAAACTTTTATCTTTAAAAGTACAACTTAAATTTTTTTTAGCAAATTCAAAAATAACTTAGTGTCTCAAATTTTAAACTACAATTAAAATTTTTAAAAGTACTTTTCCTTTAAAGACCTTTTTCAACTTTTGCTTCTTAAAAATTAGGAGTGTTACTCAAACCATTTATTAAAATTTTCTTTTAAAAACTCAATTGTTATAGCAAATTATTTTTTTTGAAAAATATACTTTACAGAATCTCCAAACATCCTATATAATTTTTAAATAATAAAAACTAGAGTAGATAAGAACAACTCTCACTCTATTATTTTATTATCACTCATACTATCTCCACTTCCAATCCTTAGCGGAGTTTCTAATATCATGTGAGGGGACTTTTTAAAAGATACTTACAACAAATGCGCTAATAATGGAAAATTTTGTTTTGCGTTTAATTTCCTATGTTGCTTCTACCATTATTTATAATATGATCTCCTAATGTTATTTCTAATTACTAACATTATTTTGTATAAATCTCTAACATTGCTTTTATTTATATTTTATAGTGTTACTACTATTTATCTTTCGTCCAACCAAACTACTCTTATTTAATGGTTCCTCTTAATTTACCTTTCCCTCAACTTACTGTCTTCTTAATTGAACCATGATAGTGCATTTTCCTACTACTTTTATTTTTGGGATCTAATCTTCTTTTGCATTCTTTTTACCGCATTTTAACTTGTAACACTTCCTATTGTCCATCCCTAAAAAGAATTTGCAACTTAAAAACTTTTCATCTTAGAAAAACCAACGAGCTACATATGCTCTTCTATTTTTTTTGAAAGAATTAACCTTTTAATTAAAATTCATTTACTGTTATTTTCGGTCCAACAAATTTTAATTTTCTACTAATTTTTTATATATAATATAACATAGTACTTTTTTCAAAAAATTAATACTTACTTACTTTTCAAAAATAGGGCTTTTATACTTTCAAATAATTCCTTTGAAAATCATTCAAAATATATTATATATATATATTAAAACCGTTCCAACTTTTATATTAAATTCTTTTATATCGGGTCGCACTCAGAGTGGATTTTATATGTCCCTTCTTTTGGACTTCTCTTCCTTCGACTTATTTATTGACTTATTTTCTTCCAACTATAAAATCCGGCTATCATCTTGGAGTGACTACTACACACCATCCTTTGGGAACTCAATTGCTTCCGGATATCTACAACACATGGATTCTTACTTTTCCCTCATCTGGACCTTCTATACATTATCAATCAACATCATATGGGGATCTACAATCATTGGGCTATTAGAATCCCAACCAGGGAATCACGTACTTTCTAGCTTCATGGACCTTCCATATGCTGCACTCATGCTCTTCTTAAGTCAATGTCTTTCCGTACGGCCTATTTCCCATGGGGTAATCGGGTATGTGTACATCTTCAACTTCTTCCATTATTCCGACTCATAATCTATCCATATTTCGTTGTATGGTTGCAATTACTCTATAGTTGAAATTTGTAGGATTTGGCGTGTAACATATCTATATTTATAGGCAAAATACATATACGTTCACTTAACTTTCCCTAATTTTTTGAGATCGACTAACCTAAGCTCCGATACCAAATGTAACAATCCGCACCCCAATGGACCTGAATTTTCGCTAAATCAAAAACCCAAGTCCACCAAAGTACGGATCAATGGTTTGGTATCCTGCAAGTAAACAAATGAATGCATGTCAGAGCACTATCGGTATAACTCACAGTGGAATAGTAAAGTATAATAAAATATATAGTTACTGATCAAGTTGACACTGATATCTGTTGTCCTTGTCAGTGCCAAGCATGTATTAGGAAACCTGTCCATCCACTATTCCTGCTTTGTACCAGTACATGTTCCTCAAAAGCTATCACGTGGGTTGTAATGAGGAGAGGGTCAGAAAAAATGTTCTGGTGACAGATAGATTATACACTTTGTACATAACACTAGTTTATGCTGATTGTTTCCATTACATGTTATATCTTTTATTTTACTTAGTCGTCTCGACTCCATGTTCGCATATGATATGCTCCATCTACCCGAGGTAGACTATAACTATTTACGTGTATATAAATATATAAGTACTACAGTCCCCCTTTGGACCAAGATACTATCTCTGCTAGTATATGAATTCTGCACCGTCGGGCATCATCATTAATGTCTAGGCCAAATTGTCCGCATACAAAGTAGAAACTTCTGTTCGTGCCTAATAACGACATCACAAAGGTTTAACCGTATTCTATCTCACCTTGGGGATTTACTAACTTGTCTGCTTTCTATTGTAGTCTCAGCTCCATGGACTAACCTATTCATTTTTGAAAGAACTCGTCTATGGGTTAACTAATCTTACCCTAGAAACAAACTAGCAAACAACTATGGCCGTACATTACCTAACGTGGCCTACCCTAATAGGAGGCGTAGCCCGTTAGGTGTAACCTTATCTTTCCTATTTTGACGGCTCTAGATCGATGATGCACTCAACCTATGTAGCTCCTACTCCTAATTTGGTGCCACACCTGCTAACATAGCATTGAGCTGCTCACTGTCCTATTTAGATTGCCTAACGCAATCATGGCAATACCCCTTTTCTTATTTTTGACGCAGACTACATGTGACGACCCATAATTTTTGGATATTTGAAATTGGAATATTTAATTGATTTTAAATATTCGGGTGTTGGTTTTTAACTTGAATTTCAAATATAACAATTTATTGAGTAATTTAATTATTAAATTAAATAATTTGAAGTTGGGTAAAATGTCAAATTTGGAGTTTTAAGCTTGTTAAAAATAATTTGAAGGCTTGTAAAATTCATATTGATAATACTGAAGGTGATAGAACTTTTAAAATTGAATTAAAAAGTGTTTTGTTAAGTTTTGAAAATATATCGTTTAAACTGATATTTAAAAATAGCCTTCCGAGGCACAGTCTCAGATTTAGACGAAACTAGTTCCAATGGATCCGTAATAGTGTATTATTATTGGATTTCAATTTTCGTAGTGATTGGAGTTGTTGTATGAGCGTACGATATATAAACGCGTTGAAATTTATATTGAAAATTTAATATAATAACTGGGTCCCAAAAGCTATCTTCTCCGTACGATCGAGTTAGGCTTCGAAACCTTTTCCATTGCGCTCGGAATAGGGGTATAACATTATGAATGCCTAGCGGCACACCTCGATAGGGGTTCGCGATTTTAAGCCACGTAGATCGAGACAATTTGAATTCAAATTAATATACATATATATATATATTCATATACAACCTAGCATTCAGCTGTAATCCTTTCACCATCACACCTTTTTCTTTCTCAGCAGCTTTTGCTTTTCAGAGCACTAAAGCCTTCTTTTGTAAGCCACCTCCTGTTCAACATCACATCTTGTTCCCTCCGTCTTCTTTAAATCATGCAAGCAATTTCTTCGTCGTTCAGAAAAAAAAGAAATCAAAACTACGTCTATTCAACAAAAATGGCCGCATATGCAGGAAGTTCAAAATCGATTTCTTTACTCAAATCTCAAAAACAAATTAGTCTTCTTTCCCCCCAAACTTCAGTATTCTCAAATCGAAAAAAGGGGGAAAAATAAAATCGAACTCGAAATCGGGTATAAAAAATATATTTAAAGTCAATCTGCTCTTTCCATTCGCTACTCCCTCGATCATGTAATCGAGCAGGCTTCAGGAGTTTGCGGTGGCCTTTGGAATGTCATCAAGAATCGTCGTTGGGGATTATCAAAATCCATCACGACGAGTTGCGATCTCGAACGCTCGTCAGTGGGTCAGAAGCCATCGCGTTCAAGTTCACCATGGGTGCTCGCGTGCTCGTAAGGTCAGGATAGCAAGGTGCTTTCGATTGTGGGTACGACGACGTTGGAGTGGGGCGCGCATGTGACAGTAGCCGGGAGGGGTGCGATCGAGAGTTAATGATGGTCGAAGGCCTTGAGCAGTGAGGTATTTCTATATTCTTCAGTTCAAATTAAACTTAATAAAATGCATATATAGAAAATTTAGATTTTGGGGATTTGTATAACAATTCTAGTTTATATAAATGTACCTACATATTCCAATTTACATATGTACATATACAGATCATAGAAAAAGATATTTATAGTTAGGGGTATAGCAGTTTTAATAATATATATGTATGTATATAAGTTTGCAGTAAAGCAGGAAATTTCATATAAATAAGATTTTAGGAAGAGTAGGAATTTATAAAAATGTTTGAAGTTTATGAAAATTTGATTTTTAAAACCTATATGGATTATTTTTCATATGTAGTTGAAAATGAAGAAAAATAAGATTTAATTTACTAGGCTTGATAAAATAATTTATTTAGGGTGTTTAACTTATTTAATTATTACTTAGAAATTGTTAATGAAGATTAGTTAAAACTAAAATAATTAGTTAATTAAATCTATCAAATGGGAATTTAATTATTCGACTTATTCGAATATTAATAAAATCATCTAATGTTTTTACAAGGTCCAATTGTGGAGAAATAATCAAGATGGAAATGGGTTGCATGCATAGTTAAAGGTGAGTTAATCTCACTCATCTGGGTTGTTATTTAAATTTAAATGGTTAAATTTAAATATTTGGTTGAATGATTGAATTGATTGGATGTGGTATATTATATATAGTATATAGTATATATATTGGAGTGATTGATTTCCCGCATTATATAGCGGATGAGACCCTATGCGCCGCATAACAGCGGATGATATTTTATTAATCCCATATACCACGATATTCCACCTCGAAGTGGAATTGGTATTGTGCTAACATCTGTGGATGCAGGGAAATAGGTTGGAGAGATCCAACTGGATTCCTCAAAATTATTTAGATTGTTCTAATAATTCTGTGTTATGATTACTTGATATTCTGTGATAAATTATATTGAAAATTGGAATATTGGATGCTATGGTTTGATTGAATATATTTCGGTATACTGAGTTATCAAAATATATGGAATTGGATTTTTGAAAAGAAAACATAAGAAAGAATTTTTAAGTGAAATAATTATGGAGGTCTGGATAAATGAATGGGAAAAGGATAAAAGTGGATTTTAAATTTTTAGTAAATAAATTCCAAGTATGGGAAAGGAGATTTTGAATAAATGGGAATAATGAAATTTAAAACTTAAGTGATATTAATTAAAGGAATAAAAGATTTTATTTTAAATTCAGAATTTAAATGGTTTAGGATGCAATAAAGGGAATTTTTATGAAATTGGTATTTCCAGTTTAAAATCATAATAAAGAAGTTAAACCCGCAATTTATGAAATTAATGGATTTTGAAATAAAATTGAGAAGTAAAGAAATTATTTTAAAATGGGGTAAATTTTGGAAATCAATTTGAAAATTGATTAAATGTTTGAAACTAGGATCTTAAAAGGAAGATGAGACTATGAAATTTATATACTGGGTTTATAAAAGTGAAGTAATATATCCGAGTATATTTGGAAGAATAAATTCATGGTGGGAATTTATTAAAGGAATGGGTAAATTTGGTTAAAAATAAATAGTGATTTATTTTTAAAAGATGTGAAAGAGAAGTGTATTTCCCAAGATAGCCAAGTACGTTTTCAAAGCAAATTTTTAAGTATAAGTTAAAAGTTTTAAGGATTGTTTTAAAAGCATGTTTTAGAAAATTTATTATTTTTAAAAGTTTAAGTTTTAAAGTAAGTATTTTCCAAATTTATTTAATAGCAATTATTTAAAGGTGACTAGGTATTATGTTTTAAAGGATAAAAAGTTAGTTTTATATTTTATAAAGTAGTTTTATTTTAAATATTCTTAAAGTATATATTTTTGAATAAAGTATTAAAGTAGTTTTTAATTTAAATGTTTAAAGTATATTTTATAATAAAGTGTTTTTAAGTTATTTTTAAAATCTAAAGTATTTGTACTTGGTGATTTCAGTGGAATTAGAAATTATTTGGGGAATTTATTCCATGAGAGAAAGACGGTTTGAAACTGTTTTCAAAGGGTTAAAGGGTGGAAATATATCTGGCGAAGATATTTGAGATAAATAAATAATTTGGGAGAAATTATTATGGCTTGATGATTGGTTGTGAATGTAATTGATAGTTAAATAACCAACTATCAATATTGGCCAATGCGCTGATCGTTTAGAAGAGACCGGGATCGGGTTTGCTTCATTACAGCATGATAGGGGTTCTCGCTTCGTGTTTGGTGGCGAACGGGAGACTCTTACCCCTACATGTCCCTTTGAGGTAGTATAAGGCCTTGGGTTGGTTGCGAGTCGAAAGGCTGGCTGTAAAAGCAAATTCGAGGTATCACTGTATGCCACGGTGGGGCTGGGATGGTTGAAAAGCCTACCAGTCGCTATTGCCTTGCGGGTCGTTACAGTTGGTATCAGAGCGAGGCTGGTGATAACTTTGGCTCTGGTGGGGATTACTCATTTGAAAATAGAGCCCGTAGTACTCTAGAATAAGTTTGAGTGTACTAATAGATATGAGTGCGGATTTGTTAGTGAATATAAAATTTGTTTTTATACTGTGTTAATTTATCGGTTGGGTGTTTATGGATTCTGGTCGATATGTGGGATGCCATGTCATCGATAGGGGTTTCTAAACTTTTGAATGAGATAAACCGACACAGTATGATTTTCAAATAGGGTAAATGAAATAATTTTACCCAAATTATTTTCGTATATGAAAGAAATAATTTTCAAAAAAAAATTATTATAGTTCTATATGGATGCTTGGTTGTTAGGAAGTGATAATATTAAATTATTATCATTTAAGTGTAAAATTGAATAAGAAATCGAATTATAACCAAGGTTAAGGAAATAAATTCAGGTAATAAAATGGAATTTGTAAATGTGATTTATAATTGAAATAAAATCTCAAGAGTAATGTTTGAATTTGAATTGGATGGATTTCGAATTTGGAATTTTGGGAAAGGTTTAAATTCTTTTGGGTTTGAAAATGGTTTTCAAAGGCTTAAAGAAATAATAGTGATATATGTCTGGAAATATTTTTGAATTGGAATTGAAATCTGGTGAGGTTTGGAATTTAAAAATATTTGAAATGCTTTTGATTGGGATAAAGGCACTAAACTCTCTTCGGTCGCTGGAAAATAATTCCGATGATGATCACGACATCATCGGTGTTCATTTTCGAGTTTCCAAAGGAGGAATTGCTACCTGAATGTTTAAATTGGAATTGTTTGCAAAAGCTGGGTTTGATTTTAGAGATGCAAAGGATTTCAGATATAATTGAGTTCAAAGGTGATTTTGAAATGTTGAAGTTTTGGTTCGGTAAAACCCCTTTGATTTTTGAAATATTTAAGAGATTGTTGGAAACTCTGGAGTTGGTTTAAATGTTTTGGAATGATTAAGGAATTGTTTAAAATTCTGAAGGTATATTGAAAATGTTTAAGTAATGAGTTTAAACTCTGGAGGTTTAACTAAAAGTGTTTATGGATTATATATAGGTTTGAAAACTTATAAGTTTGGAAATTTCCTGGAATGGAATTAACTCGTAAAAAGGTAAATAAAAGTAAGTGTGAAAACAAAATGAGTTGGAAGGTAAACCAATTAATTGAAGTAAATTAAGAGAAGTTAGCAAATGTAGTTAAATTTGGAAAACTTATAAAAGTTTAGAATTTAAATTGAATGGAGTGTGATTAAATATAGTTAAGTAAAAGTGAATTTAAAGAGAAGTCCAAGGAAATTAAGTAAAATGGTTACTTAAGCAAAAAGTTATAAGTTGGAAATAAAAATTTTGAATGAACAAATGAATTTACATTTGTAAGTAAATGGAATTTAAACTGGATATTGAGAGTTAAATTCGAATTGTGTGGTATGGAAAATTAGTCAGGTTGGACTAAATAAAGCAAAGGATTGTAATAAAATATGTAGGTAAACGAATTGATTTAATTGGTAAGAAAATGAATTTAATTGAATATTGGGATGATATTTAATTTAAATTGTGTAAAGTAAAGTGAAGTTATAGAATTAATTCGAAGTGGCCTAAAAATAGTAAAAGTTTGGGAATAGAAGTGTTTGAGATATGAATAATTGGTAATTGGGATTAGTTTTAGAAATGGATTAAATTAATATGGGTTGAGATAAGGTGAATAAAATTCAATATTCAAAGTTTGAAGATAAATTGAATTTAAGTAAAATTGAAAATGAAAATTTGGATAAAGGATGGATATAAAAGTATTGAGAATTGAAATGAATTAGTAAATTGAAGCAAATTGAATCTATATGGAATTGGAATCCAAATTGATTAAATGTAGATAAAAACCAAGTGGTAAAGTGAAAGTAATAATATAAGAAGTATATAAAATATTTATATTGAACTTAAGAAATGAATGGTGAAATTCTTAAGTAAATTTGGTATTGAGAAAATTATTCTAAGTGAATAATTGAATGAAGATTAAAACTGGAAGTTGTGAAAAGGGAAATTGTGAATAAGTAAATAGAAATCAAATGAATGTGAATAAAAGAGAATTGATATAGTTAATAATCAATGGATATAAATACGTTAGATGTACGTATATTATTTTATTCGCATAGTGATTTGATCCAGTTTCGAGCACAGAATTTCAAGATAGTTATATCGATCCGAGTTAGGATTTTTCACTCGATTTTAGACGGCGAACCTTGGATATGGATTTTTTATTGATCCTGGAAATTCTCTATCATAGTTTGTGGCTATTCTAGGAGAATGACGGTTTCTGATCAAGAAACCAGATCTGAGTCCGCACTAGGAAGTCGGGTGGACGATACTAGTTCGAAAATGAAATTATGTGATCGAGTGAGCGATCACATTTGGTATTATGTACGATGATATATGTGCATCGTACGGGCTTAAGTAAAGTAGATATTGAAAATTTTGAAAGGAAGTGAATAAAATGATTTTGGATTTTGTGATTGGATATTATTGCTTAGTAGGATACAGGTAATTAAAGGCAAAAGGAATTTTTTTTATTTCAGAAGATAAATTGAAATTTGCTCGGAAAAGGTATGTGTTTAAATTTCTGTATGAAAATTGATGACTTCCTTGTCTAGCCACTTGGCCTTTTGTTTTCTTTTGAAATTTGGGGGCCCGTAGAGGCATTTTGTGGTTGTACCGAGCTAGCCGCGCAAAAAAGACGCTGGCAAAAATTTTCGAAAATTTAAGGAGTTAGAAAAAGTTTGAGAAAATTTTGATAATTCATAATTTGGTTTCAAATTTAAATTTGAATTGATAAGTAAGAAATATTGTTTGGAACTAACGGATAAGCTAGAAAGTTAGAAAGAGGGTTAGTGTGTCTTTGATAAAAAGATTTGTTTGGCAAGTTGTTAAAAACTATTTGGGTTGAGGAAATAGTTAATGGATTATGGATCATACTTTCTAACCAGTAATTTCAGGGACGAAATTCTTTTAAGGGGGAAGGAATGTGACGACCCGTAATTTTTGGATATTTGAAATTGGAATATTTAATTGATTTTAAATATTCGGGTGTTGGTTTTTAACCTGAATTTCAAATATAACAATTTATTGAGTAATTTAATTATTAAATTAAATAATTTGAAGTTGGGTAAAATGTCGAATCTGGAGTTTTAAGCTTGTTAAAAATAATTTGAAGGCTTGTAAAATTCATATTGATAATACTGAAGGTGATAGAACTTTTAAAATTGAATTTAAAAGTGTTTTGTTAAGTTTTGAAAATATATCGTTTAAACTGATATTTAAAAATAGCCTTCCGAGGCACAGTCTCGTATTTCGATGAAACTAGTTCCATTGGATCCGTAATATTGTATTATTATCGGTTTTCAATTTTCATAGTGATTGGAGTTGTTGTGTGAGCATACGATATATAAACGCGCTGAAATTTATATCGAAAATTTAATATAATAACTGGGTCCAAAAAGCTATCTTCTCCGTACGATCGAGTTAGGCTTCGAAACGTTTTCCATTGCGCTCGGAATAGGGGTATAACATTATGAATGCCTAGCGGCATGCCTCGATAGGGGTTCGCAATTTTAAGCCACGTAGATCGAGACAATTTGAATTCAAATTAATATATACATATATATATATATATATATATATATATATATTCATATACAACCTAGCATTCAGCTGTAATCCTTTCACCATCACACCTTTTTCTTTCTCAGCAGCTTTTGCTTTTCAGAGCACTAAAGCCTTCTTTTGTAAGCCACCTCCTGTTCAACATCACATCTTTTTCCCTCCGTCTTCTTTAAATCACGCGAGCAATTTCTTCAGCGTTCAAAAAAAAAAGAAATCAAAACTATGTCTGTTCAACAAAAATGGCCGCGTATGCAGGAAGTTCAAAATCGATTTCTTTCCTCAAATCTCAAAAACAAATTGGTCTTCTTTCCCCCCAAACTTCAGTATTCTCAAATCAAAAAAAAGGGGGGAAAATAAAATCGAACTCGGAATCGGGTATAAAATATATATTTAAAGTCGACCTGCTCTTTCCATTCGCTACTCCCTCGATCGTGTAATCGAGCGGGCTTCAGCAGTTTGCGGTGGCCTCTGGAATGTCACCGAGAATAGTCGTTGGGGATTATCGAAATCCATCACGATGAGTCGCGATCTCGAACGTTCGTCAGTGGGTCAGAAGACATCGTGTTCAAGTTCACTGTGTGTGCTCGCGTGCTCGTTAGGTCAGGATAGCAAGGTGCTTTCGATTGTGGGGTACGACGACGTCGGGGTGGGGCGCGCTTGTGATAGTAGCTGGGAAGGGCGCGATCGAGAGTTCATGATGGTCGAAGGCCTTGAGCAGTGAGGTATTTCTATATTCTTCAATTCAAATTAAACTTAATAAAATGCATATATAGCAAATTTAGATTTTGGGGATTTTTATAACAATTCTGGTTTATATAAATGTACCTACATATTCCAATTTACATATGTATATATACAGAATCAGAGAAAAAGATATTTACAGTTAGGGGTATAGCAGTTTTAGTAATATAAATGTATGGATATAAGTTTGCAGTAAAGCAGGAAATTTCATATAAATAAGATTTTAGGAAGAGTAGGAATTTTTAAAAATGTTTGAAGTTTATGAAAATTTGATTTTTAAAACCTATATGGATTATTTTTCATATGTAGTTGAAAATGAAGAAAAATAAGATTTAATTTACTATGCTTGATAAAATAATTTATTTAGGGTGTTTAACTTATTTAATTATTACTTAGAAATTATTAAGGAAGATTAGTTAAAACTAAAATAATTAGTTAATTAAATCTATCAAATGGGAATTTAATTATTCGACTTATTCGAATATTAATAAAATCATCTAATGTTTTTACAAGGTCCAATTGTGGAGAAATAATCAAGATGGAAACGGGTTGCATGCATAGTTAAAGGAGAGTTAATCTCACTCATCTAGGTTGTTATTTAAATTTAAATGGTTAAATTTAAATATTTGGTTGAATGATTGAATTGATTGGATGTGGTATATTATATATAGTATATATATATATATTGGAGTGATTGATTTCCCGCATTATATAGCGGATGAGACCCTATGCGCCGCATAATAGCGGATGATATTTTATTAATCCCATATACTACGATATTCCACCTTGAATTGGAATTGGTATTGTGCTAACATCTGTGGATACAGGGAAACAGGTTGGAGGGATCCAACAGGGTTCCTCAAAATTATTTAGATTGTTCTAATAATTCTGTGTTATGATTACTTGATATTCTGTGATAAATTATATTTAAAATTGGAATATTGGATGCTATGGTTTGATTGAACATATTTCGGTATACCGAGTTATCAAAATATATAGAATTGGATTTTTGAAAAGAAAATATAAAAGAGAATTTTTAAGTGAAATAATTATAGCGTTCTGGATAAATGAATGGGAAAAGGATAAAAGTGGATTTTAAAATTTTAGTAAATAAATTCCAAGTATGGGAAAGGAGATTTTTGAAAAAATGGGAATAAATGAAATTTAAAACTTAAGTGATATTAATTAAAGGAATAAAAGATTTATTTTATTTTAAATTCAGAATTTAAATGGTTTAGGATGCAATAAAGGGAATTTTTATGAAATTGGTATTTCCAGTTTAAAATCATAATAAAGAAGTTAAATCCGCAATTTATGAAATTAATGGATTTTGAAATAAAATTGAGAAGTAAAGGAATTATTTTAAAATGGGGTAAATTTTGGAAATCAATTTGAAAATTGATTAAATGTTTGAAACTGGGATCTTAAAAGGAAGATGAGACTATGAAATTTATAAACTGGGTTTATAAAAGTGAAGTAATATATCGGTGGATATTTGGAAGAATAAATTCATGGTGGGAATTTATTAAAGGATTGGGTAAATTTGGTTAAAAATAAATAGTGATTTATTTTTAAAAGATGTGAAAGAGAAGTGTATTTCCCAGGATAGCCAAGTACGTTTTCAAAGCAAATTTTTAAGTATAAGTTAAAAGTTTTAAGGATTGTTTTAAAAGCATGTTTTAGAAAATTTATTATTTTTAAACGTTTAAGTTTTAAAGTAAGTATTTTCCAAATTTATTTAATAGCAATTATTTAAAGGTGACCGAGTATTATGTTTTAAAGGATAAAAAGTTAGTTTTATATTTTATAATGTAGTTTTATTTTAAATATTCTTAAAGTATATATTTTTGAATAAAGTATTAAAGTAGTTTTTAATTTAAATGTTTAAAGTATATTTTATAATAAAGTGTTTTTAAGTTATTTTTAAAATCTAAAGTATTTGTACTTGGTGATTTCAATGGAATTAGAAATTATTTGGGGAATTTATTCCATGAGAGAAAGACGGTTTGAAACTATTTTCATAGGGTTAAAGGGTGGAAATATATCTGGCGAAGATATTTGAGATAAATAAATAATTTGGGAGAAATTATTGTGGCTTGATGATTGGTTGTGAATGTAATTGATAGTTAAATAACCAACTATCAATATTGGCCAATGCGCTGATCGTTTCGAAGAGACCGAGATTGGGATTATTTCTGAAAACCACTTCGATCCGGTTTGAACGATTTCGAATGAAGACTGTGAAGATGATGAAGATGGTGTTTCGGTTTGTCCAGGCCCAGGGCAACTTGTATGGATGAATGCTTTCAGAACATCGTCAGGAGGACGATGAGCCTTCTAAGTGAATGTATGCTAAAAATGTAACGCTTAACCTCGAGCCTCATCAACCGGGAATGGCTAAAACAGGGGAGGTGCATCAAGGCTAAGTGGCTAGCAACCAATTAGGGTAAGGTCATCCCTGTCTAGATGTCCCTTTTTATTTTCGGCTTAGTGGGCGGTTGCTGATTCCAACCGCGGGGTAATCTTATTCGGGACTATCCAGTAAGGGATGGTTCCGGCCTTGTGTTACAGGGGATCGAGCGTGATCCTCGGTACTCTGATCTAGGCCAGGTACTGTGACGGGCGGTACCCCAGTAGCACTGCCATTGTATGTAAATCCATTTTCCCTATGCGCCTGTACGGTTTTGATTGTGCCCAACTATTGCTGAACCGTGAGATGCAATCATTTCAGCTAGATTCTATTTTACTTTCTATAGACACTATTATAATATCAGACGGATTTGATAAAAAGTGTTTTGGCTATCGTAAGGTAAAAACCCGACATGTTTATTTGTGGCGTGATCTTATGAGATGTTTTTGATTTCAAAGAATTTTGAAACTTTAATAATCCAATTGAGTGTGTTTTCTCACGCTGGTTTTCCAGACTGACTCGGGTGTTATTTTATTATAATGCTCGGGTTAGACCGAATATTACAAAAACAGGATAGGATCCTGTAGAGCTCAGGAGACGAGCTAGATGGCGAGATGTATCACTCGTATTTGTTGTATTCCACTGTGTATCATAAGTTGTATAGTCATCTTTGTGAGGACAAGTTATTATAACTGTCCTGAATTGTGATGTTGATTGTATTGTACTCTGATGTTGTATTCTGATAATGTATGCATAAACAGATATAATATCTTTTCTGTAAAGATCAGTTATTATCTATTATATTTTATTCCGCTGCAATGTAAGATTCTGTTGTGTTGTTATCTTTTCTTCTACCTCCTTCTTCTTCTAATCCTGATGGTTCGATTTTCGGGTATTGGAAATTCGGGTCATCACACTACACTTTCTATTGGGGTATTCCTTTATCTAACACAAGTGTATACTCTCCATGGATCCTACAGTTGGATATGTCTCACACCCGTATAATGTATACACAACTGTTGGTAGCCTTTTAGGCCGACTTCTATTTTGTAACTCTACCAATGAGATGACCCGCCCTTCTCGACTCTCGAAAATCGACACAAAATTCACCACAGTATAATATGCCGATGATCGAGTGCCGGAAAAGACAGATTGTTGAGGAAAAAGAAAGAAGATAGAAGAAAGAAGGAACTAAACAACATCAGAATCTCACAGTCGCAGCGGAACAAAATATAATAAATAATAACAGATCTTTACACAAAATAAAACCATATCTGTTATATACAATACATCATCAGAGTATATCACCAGTAAAGAACAATTACCAGCCTGGTAGTTATATCAGCCTGCCTCACAACTCGTTGGCAATTTCAAACAACCATAGCAGCGGAATAAACAAGTACGAATAATACGTCTCAGACTCCAGCTCCTCTCCTGAGCTCCACAGCATCCTATCCTATAATCTATAATACTCAGTCTGACCTGAGCATTATAATAAAATAACACCCGAGTCAGTCTGGAATACCAGCGTGAGAAAAATACATCCAAACTGATTCTTAAAGTTTCAAAAATCCTTTGAAAATCAAAAGCGTCTCGTAAGACCACGCCACAAATAAACATGTCGGGTTTTTACCTTACAATAGCCAAAACACTTTTTATCAAAACCGTCTGATATTATAATAGTGTCTATAGAAAGTAAAATAGAATCTAGCTGAAATGCTTGCATCTCACGTTTCAGCAATAGTTGGGCACAATCAAAACCGTACAGGCGCGTAGGGAAAATGGATTTCCAACTAATGACTAGGCACTGGGGTACCACCTGTCACAGTATCTGGTCTAGATCAGCGTACCGAGGACCACACCCGATCCCCTGCAACACAAGACCGGAACTACCCCTTACTGGATAATTCCGAGTAAGATCACCCCACGGTTGGGATCAGCAACCGCACCACTAAGCCGAAATAAAAGGGACATCTAAATAGGGATGACCTCACCCTAATGGGCGCTACCCACATAGCCTTGCTGCATAACCCCTGATTTTCAGTCATTCCCGGTTGATGAGGCTCGAGGCTAAGCGTTACCTTTATAGGACATTTTCACTTAGAATGCTCATCGTCCACCTGATGATGTTCCGAAAGCATTCGTCCATACAAGTCCATCCTGGGTCCGAACGGAACCGAACGGAACCGAAGGCACTACTCCTACTACATCCATTTTGGAATCACCCTTAGGATTAGTAGCGACTAGCCCTTGCACTTCACTGCTCCATCTTCGATTCCAACTCTATTTTTCACACGAAAACGTACAAACCAAATCGAAGTGGTTTTCGTGAAATTAATCCTGATCTCGGTCCCTTCGAAACGATCAACGCATTGGCCAATATTGATAGTCGGTTATTTAACTATCAAATAACATTCACAAACATCCATCAAACAATAAATAATTTTCCAAATTATTTATTTTCCTCAAAATATCTTCTCAAGATATATTTCTATTTTCAACCCTTTGAAAATAGTTTAAACCGACTTCCTTTTACGGAATAAATTTCCCAAATATTTCCTATTTATACTGAAAATAACCAAGTCCAAACATTTTAGATTCTAAAACAATTAAATCACTTTATTCTAAAATATACCTTAAAATATTTAAATTAAACTACTTTTAAATATTTTATTAAAAATATATTTTAAAAATATTTAAAGCAAAAATATTTTATAAGATATATCTAATTTTAAAGTAAAGGTTAAGTTACACTAGAATTTTAAAAGAGGAATTACAAAATTCTATACTAGTTCAAATAAAACTGTGAAGACCCAAAATTTTTGAGATAAAAATAATTCTGAAATGAAAAGAAAATTAAATTAGTTAATAGAGAATAATTGAAGAATAAAATAATTTGAAAATGAATATCAAAAATAATAATGAGAAGAAAAATAACTAAAGTATGAATGAGTTTTAAATACACATATCTTATGAATACTATAAATTTATGTGGCCAGAAAAATGTAGGGTAATAAAATAACTTCTCTTGATAATTAAAATGCATAAAAACTAGTCAAGTAATATTTATGAGTATGAATGCATTTTTGAAATAAATCAAGATAGATGATAAAAATATGTTAGCTAAAAATCAAGCTTACAAAAGAAATAATGAAAAAATATATATATATAAGGCCGAGCCACATAAAAATAATGTGCAGGGAAATCATGCAAATAGCATGTGCACAGAAAAGCAATGAGGCAACTGATTTACTAGAAATGGAAACCAAAAGAAAATGGCACTTTTAGCCATAAATTATACATATATGATTCTCTGAGTAAGGTAAGGATAGAATGGGTTTTTCCTCCATTAAAACCCTAGCAAAATGATTTAAATCAAGGGAGAGGCAACCGTTGTATCTGGGGAGAAAACAGAGGAAATAAAATTAAAAATAAAATAAACTCACATTATCTTCAGGCCTGAGTATTCTCGGGGAGGAGCAAAGAAAGGTGAGTGATAATCACTTATGGGTTTTGAGGCATTAAGACCCATGCTAAGGGCAGCCAAGTTATTTTCATATATAAATTCTTTTATAAATTTTTTGTTTGATTTTTGTTTTCTGAATAAATGCATGTTGATCATGGATGATATTTTGATTGAACTTTTGATTAAAGCTTTGATCTGTCTTGGATTGATAAGATTGTTTCAGTCTTTTGTTTTAAAATACAAGTAATCAAACATGTACTCAGATCATAGAAATGGATTTTCTGATCCAGTTTTATGTGAGGAATGAACTGAATGTTTTACTGAGAAATAGGATATCAAAGGAAAATAAGCAGGCAGTGTGAATAATGAGATTTATGCTTATGCCTAGCTTATATTAAAATAATATGAACAATGCAGTATCATGTATAGGTGTTGAGTTGTTCCTATTATAAGTTAATATATTTTTATGGGTTTTTCTCAAAGAAAAATTATGTCCTATGTTCTCAGTAAAATAAATAAATAGGATATATAGCTTCATCAGGTTTATGTGAGATATAGGAATACTTCTGTAGATATATATGTATGAAAGTTTCAGAAAATATGATTAAAATAGATTAACCTTGGAATGGGATTTAGTATTTTGCATGGAAGCTTGATATGTCTGATTATAACCCCTGAGAGAGTTTCATAACTTTTGATTCATGAGAGGAAGAAAAGAATGCAAAGCATTTAAAGTGATAATAAAATTCTCAGAAGATAAATAAACATGGTCTCTAAATTATAAGAATAATTTAGGAGTAATGTCTTGATCTGCTCAGCATCAGGTGGATGATGAGTATGTGCATGACTTGTTTAAGTCCTGTAGGCCTCTGTGTAAAGGGATAACAAAACTGAGCCCCTTTACAATGCACACATAGTGTTCAATGGCAAGGAGTTAGACCAAACCAAAAATGTAAAAAGAATTGAAATGAGATTGATCAATCAGGCTATGGAATTGGAAATAAATCCATAGGAGCATGTACATAAAATTCTGAATGAAGTGAATGCATGGTTGTTAGGGTGTATGATTGATAGATAAGCTTACCAATGCTCAGATTTTAGTATGAATTAGTTTCTCATTAAACTGATATGTTTACTATGCAGCTTTAAGAATTTACAAAATATTTAATATGTGAATTCACTCATACCAGAAATTTATTTCTGACCCTATTTGTTGCTTTGTAACATTTGGGGTGTCTCATTTTTTATTGAGGCATCTCTAGTTGTTGCTGCAGGAAAGGAAGCATAAGAAACTTGCTTGCATGGATATTTGAAGATTTACTTGCATTTAGAATGCTTAAGGAATATGGCAGAAATATATTGTAATAATTAGGCCAGGCAAAACTTCATTATGTTTTGATTATTTTCTGGACTGATATGTGCTTATTTTTTTGTGTAAAGAATATGTAAAAACTTTAGTATTATATATGTGTGTTTGTGAGTTTCTATTTTAAGCAACTTACCTGGATAATCTCTGGTGAAGTATGATATAGGAGATCATGCCATATAATTTAATATGTGGTCATGTCTCCCTTGGCAATGTCTGATGAGCTTTTAAAATGGTAAAGTAGAAATAATTTTAGAAAGAAAGGAATAGAGAACATTCAATGAATCTTTTAAAGATCGAGTTGAACCTAAACTGGGCTAACCAGAAAAGCATGATCATGACTTATAATTGATATAAGTATATGTCTAGCTTGAAAATGAAACTTGTAATTCTTAATCTGGGCATTTAAATTACAGTATAAGTTTGCATTGCTTTGTGTAGTAGAGCCATATGCATTTTTGTAATACTTGTAGGTCTCACAGCATTATGCTTAACACATCTTACTGCCTAGATACATGACTCAAGTCTGAATGCATTTGGTCACGACCAACCTGAGGCTGATTAAATAACTTGTAGTCCTGTTTGTAATAGGCATGACCATCACTTCACAACACCTTAGACACTACCACTTATTGTTTAAGAGAACATCAGCTGTCTACCTAATAAGTTCACCTGAGAATTTTGTATTAATTTGGTTTGTAACATAGCTTTGATTATTTTGTCTTCAAATATATGCTAAGTCTTAGATTAGTATGTGTGTTTGCATTTGTACTCTGCCTAAATAATATTGTTTTCTCTGCTTGGTCTTCAATCCAATTTAACACTTGATTATTCATATGATCCTTGCATAATAAATAAATTAATATATGAGTATCCTTACCTGACAAAAAAATTGTTTGAATATGAATTATGAACCCCGGGCTAAACTAAAAGGAATGAGTTATTTTAAACACCCTTTTATTTAGCAATAAAAAAAAGTATTAAATTACAGAATCCCAGAATCTAAATATATGGCTTGTAAATCCAGGAATCAAATAATTTGAGAAGTAAAGCAAGAAAATAAGAAAAATGGTATTATTTGATCTTATAATCAGGCTTGAGTTTTATCAAAAAAAAAAGAGAATGAACAGAAAAGGCTATGTGACACCAAATCTCTGGAACATGAGAAATAAGGTATGATTAAATTTCTTTGCCAATTTAAATTACTCTGATAGGCAAAGAGTCATTTATATATCTTCATATATATAAATGATTTAATTTGATTTTATATACTAGTATTTTTATATTGGTAAAATAAGGAATCTTGGGAAAATGAACCATGAGTAGTGATCCATTGAAGTGTATATATATATATACATGAAAAAAAAAATCAACAGAAAATTCATTAAAAATAATTGAATAAGTAGTGGGTCATTTCAGTTGGTATCAGAGCTATGTTATTAAACATAGCAGAAATAAGGATCAAATTCTCTTATAAGAATAAAATCTTATGAGACTAAATACATAACACTATTTTCAGTATAAATAAAACTACTGAAATAATTAAATTACAAATTAAACTAACTAGTTATGTAAATTGTATAGCAAATCATGGTAGGAAGACCACCAAGCCATAGAGTAGGACCCTCCAATACAACACCAATGGTAAATTTGCAAGATTGGTGAGGGAATTTAGGGAAGGAGCAGTGCACAGGGAAGAGAATCCTCATGAGGAATTAGCTAAACTATTGAAGACATTTTCGAACTTAGGAGGCAAGGATTTTGAAGGCACTGAAGGGGTTATGGGTGTGCAGACATGGTTGAGAACTTTAGAAAGAATATTTGCAGACATGCAAATTAATGATCAAAGGAAGAGGCAGATAGCTTCAAGAAGGCTCAAAGGAGCAGCACTGGATTGGTGGGAGGTGATCATCATAGGAAGGCCAGAAAATGAGATAACATGGGATCAATTCAAGGAGATGCTTGAGGCAAGATTTGTCCCAGCAACAGCTAAGGCAACACTACTGGAGGAATTAATAAGGCTGAGGCAAGGACCAATGAGTGTGACTGAATACACCCAAAAATTTGAGAGTTTGTCTAAGTATGGAACTATGCTCATAGGGAATGAAGAATCAAAGAATTCAAGGTTCATTCAGGGACTCAATGCTAGTTTGAGTAGAGCAATGCTACCATATAAAGACAGAACATTTGATCAAGTCATAGATCTTACTCTTTCTTTTGAACAACATGACAATGCAAGGGAAAAATTCAGGAACATGAGAACTAACAATCAAAAGAAAGGGAAGAATAGAGTACATCCTTATGACAAGAAGAATGTAGACAAGAAAGTTGAAGGAGCAGCCACTGGGGAAATTAAGAAGAAGGTTACCTGCTACAATTGTAGCAAGGAAGGACACATGAGCAATAGGTGTCAAGCAGCTAAGAAAGCACCATTCAGCTGCTATAACTGTGGGAAAGAAGGTCATATTAAGAGGAACTGCCCAGAGTTCAAGAAAGGAGCTAGGGTAGGAGCACTGGAAGCCAAGGCAAAGGCAAATGCAGTGGGAAACTTTGGACAATTGGAAGGTATACTTCTAATTAAAAATTACCCAATCACAGTTATATATGATACTGGAGCCACACATTCTCTAATCTCACAAGATATAGTGGATAAATTAGCTCTCACATACAATACAGTTGAAAAACTCTTATTTATTCAAAGCCCACTAGGTAGCTCTTGTCTGCTAGGATTAAAATGTTTGGGAGTAGAATTAAACATAGGAGGAAATATGTTTAAATCTGACTTGTTTGTGTTAAAATATCCTGGAATAGGAATTATTCTAGGAGTAGATTGGTTGAGTAAATTCAAAGCAATTTTGAATTTAGAAAATTTTACAATTTCTTTGAAAACAGAAAATGGTAAAAATATCATAGTCATGAGTGAAGTAGCCAAGATAAATTGCCTTAATCAAATATGGAGTATGACTGAAAAGGAATTGACTTTAGAAGACATAAAAGTAGTAAATAAATATCCAGATGTTTTTGGAGAAGTTGTTGGAATTCCAAAAAATAGATCAGTTGAATTTCAAATAAGGCTAATTCCAGGATCAAGTCCTATCATCAAAAAGCCTACTAGAATGGGTCCGAAAGAATTAGTAGAATTAAAGCAACAGTTGGAAGAATTGGAGCAAAAAGGCTTCATAAGGCCTAGTAGTTCAAACTGGGGTTGTCTAGTTGTATTTGTGACGAAACATGATGGTACACTAAGAATGTGTATTGATTACAGAGAATTGAACAAAGTGACCATAAAAAACAAATACCCACTCCCCAGAATAGATGATTTATTTGATCAACTAAATGGAGCAAGAATTTTCTCAAGGCTAGACTTAGCCTCTGGATTTCACCAAATGAAGGTTGAAGAGGAGAGTATTAAATACACTGCTTTCAACACAAGGTATGGCTTATTTGAATTCTTAGTAATGCCTTTTGGATTGACAAATGCACCATCCTATTTTGTAGATTTAATGAATAGGACATTTAGAGACTTTCTAGATAAATTTGTGGTTGTCTTTATTGATGATATATTAGTGTATTCAAAATCAGAAGAGGAGCATGCAAGGCATTTGCATCTGATTTTGTCAAGACTAAGAGCACATAATTTAAAGGCAAAATTTACCAAGTGCACATTTTGGCAAAATGAAGTAAAGTTTTTGGGGCACATTGTATCACAACAAGGAGTTAGTGTAGACCCAACTAAGGTGATAGCAGTGCAATCTTAGAGTAGGCCAAAATCAGTAACTGAGGTGAGATCATTATTGGGAATGGCAGGCTACTATAGAAGGTTTACAAAATACTTTGCAAGAATAGCCATCCCATTGACCAAGTTAACTAAAAAGGAGCAACCATATGTGTGGACAAAGGAGTGTGAACAAGCTTTTTCATCACTAAAGAAGGCACTGGTGGAAGCTCCCATCTTGCAAGTGCCAGAGGGTAATGAAGAGTTAGTGGTTTACACAGATGCTAGTGGATCTGGATTAGGGGCAGTGCTCATGCAACATGGTAAAGTCATAGCATATGCATCAAGGCAACTCAAGCCAAATGAAACTAGGTATGCTACACATGACTTAGAACTAGCTGCTGTAGTATATGCATTGAAACTATGGAGACACTACTTATTAGGTGCTAAGTTCGAATTGTTTACAGATCATAAGTCATTTAAATATTTGTTTTCCCAAAAAGACTTGAACATGAGGCAACATAGGTCGGTAGAATTTCTAGCTGCCTATGATCTTGATATATTGTATACCCCTGGAAAATCTAACAAAGTGGCAGATGCATTGAGTAGACATCAAGCAAAATTGGCAAGCTTAATGATGACTGAATTCAAGGATTTGACAATCCTTAGTGAAGTGGAAATAAAAGAAGAAATGGGAGTATCAGATAAGGCACACAGTGATATGATTGAATATGGAAAACTAAGTCTCATTTCTTTAAGGTCAACTCTGGTTGATAAAATAGGACAAATGCAGGATCAAGACACAAATTTAAAGGAAAAGAAAGACATGATGTCACAAGGCATGACAGTGGAAAATTATGAAGTAGATGAAAAAGGTTACTTAAGGAAAAAGGGGAAACTCTGCATACCAAATATAGAGGAACTAAAGCAAGAAGTTATGAATAAGCATCACAAAACAAAATATACTATACACCCAGGTGGTACAAAAATGTACCATGATCTCAAGAGAAATTACTGGTGGCCAGGGATGAAAGGAGCAGTGGCAAAATATGTGGCAAATTGTTTAACATGCCAACAAGTTAAGGCAGATTATCAAAGACCCTCAGGTTTACTGCAACCTTTGGAAGTGCCTACCTGGAAGTGGGAAAGCATTTCAATGGATTTTGTGGATGGTTTGCCAAGAAAAAGAAGAGGCAATGATAGTATTTGGGTAGTGGTTGATAGGCTTACAAAAACAACACACTTCATCCCAATAAGTTCAAACAGAAATGCTCATAAGTTAGCTCAATTATTTGTGAAGGAAATAGTGATATTGCATGGTATTCCCAAGACTATCATTAGTGATAGAGACACCTTGTTTACCTCAAGGTTTTGGAGTAGCTTTCAAGAAGCCATGAGGACAGAACTAAGCCTAAGCACAGCCTACCACCCATAAACAGATGGGCAAACTGAGATTGTTATAAGGTTTTGGAAGATTTGCTTAGAGCATGCATGCTTGATTTTGGTGGCAACTGGGAAGATCATCTTTATTTAGCTGAGTTTGCTTATAATAATAGCTACCAGTCCACCATAGGTATGACTCCATTTGAGGCCTTGTATGGAAAGCCTTGCTTATCTCCTGCATGTTGGATGGAGGTAGGTGAAAGAGTATTGCTTGGACCAGAACATGTGAAGGAAACTTCTGCAAGAATTGAATTAGTAAGGCAAAGATGAGAGTGGCACAAGAAAGACAAAAAGCATATACAGATAAAAGGAGGAGGCCAGTAGAGTTTGAAGTGGGGGACCATGTATTTCTCAAAGTTTCGCCAATGATGAAAATATTGAGATTTGGCAAAGCAGGAAAACTATCACCAAGGTATATAGGCCCATATGAAATTGTTCAGAGAATAGGGACTTTGGCTTATAGATTGAAATTGCCGGAGGAATTGAGAAACATACATGATGTATTTCATGTATCTCAATTAAGAAAGTGGGTGCATGATAAGGAAACTATTCTTGAATCCCCTACACATGTTGAAATTCAAGAAAACCTGGTTTATAAAAAAGAACCAGTGGGCATAGTTGGCTAGAGAAGAGAAGAAATTAATAAACAAAATAATTAAATTGGTTAAAATTCAGTGGAGTCTAGATGGAAATGATTGCACTTAGGAGGCTGAAGATAGGATGAAGGATAAATATCCTAATCTATTTTTTGCATAAAAGGTATGTCTGAAATTATAATAAATTTAAATACTATTTATATATATATTTGATTAGTTCTAGATGCATAAGTTTTTAAATTGCTGAGATAAAGATTAAACTTTTGCACAGTGGAAAAGAAAAATATATATAATTGTGGGACACAATTACTTTTAGGAGGAGAGTATGTGAAGACCCAAAATTTTTGAGATAAAAATAATTCTGAAATGAAAAGAAAATTAAATTAGTTAATAGAGAATAATTGAAGAATAAAATAATTTGAAAATGAATATCAAAAATAATAATGAGAAGAAAAATAACTAAAGTATGAATGAGTTTTAAATACACATATCTTATGAATACTATAAATTTATGTGGCTAGAAAAATGTAGGGTAATAAAATAACTTCTCTTGATAATTAAAATGCATAAAAACTAGTCAAGTAATATTTATGAGTATGAATGCATTTTTGAAATAAATCAAGATAGATGATAAAAATATGTTAGCTAAAAATCAAGCTTACAAAAGAAATAAGGAAATATATATATATATATATATATATATATATATATAAGGCTGAGCCACATAAAAATAATGTGTAGGGAAATCATGCAAACAACATGTGCACAGAAAAGAAATGAGGCAACTGATTTACTAGAAATGGAAACCAAAAGAAAATGGCAATTTTAGGCGTAAATTATATGTAACAACCCTGTATTTTTCAATTATTTTTAAATTAATATTTCCAGATTTAAAAGCTTTATTTATGAAAAAGAATAAATTTTGTTATTTTAAGTATAAACTTTGATTTTGATGTGGATTAGAATTCCAAATATGACTAAATTTAATATTTCCAGAAAATGTGAATTTTGGTTAAAATAGTCAAACTTTGACTTTTAAACTTAAAAATTTAAAAGTTTGAAATTATAAATTTTATCTTTTATTATAAAAATAGATGTAATAATTTGAACACTACTTTTCGTTTTGTTGAGAACGGAGTTAAAATGTAAAAGTTATGTACATTTCAATTTTTAGTATAATTTGTTTTATTGTGCAATTTTGCCTAGTTTAAATTTTATAAATCATATTTTCTTTCTTATATTTTATTTTATTATGTGTCAATATGTTTTTTATGTATATTTTTGTCTTTTTATATTTTAAAATGATAATAGAATTTTTCCAAAATTTACTGTATTTATTTTCCATTTTTAAAGGCTGTTTTCCTATTTTCTGCTATTTTCTTCATTAAAAATTATATGTAAATTAAATTTTAAACATTTATTTTGTGAATATATTTTTATTTTATGCTATTATTTATGTTTAAAAATATATTTCAAGCTCATATGAATTTTCTAAAAATTTATTCTATTCAATTCCAAATTTTCTAGACTAGTTTACTATTTTAGCTATTTTCTTAATTTAACTTTATATAATTGATAAATATTTATATAAATTATTATATTTTGATAAAATTTCGAAATTTTATCTGGGATTATTATTTTTTCCAGAAATATAAAGTTATAAAAAAGGAATTAAAGATATATGAAGAGTTTGATACCTTTTGTGTGCTTAGCCCTTTTGAATTCTACCGTTTCTTTTTCAATCAATACATCTTTTATTTTATTTTTTGCCGTTCTTTTCCTCATTCATTTTCAGCCGACTCCCTCATCTTATTCACGAATTTTCAAAGCTCCAAAACCCTAAAAAAAAAAATCATGGCCTCCATCTTGCAAAATTTTTTGGTAATCTCCCTCTTTTCTTTCTACTTTTTCTTACTTTTCTATGCAATTTTGCCTTGATCTCTTCACATGTTTGCTTGGCCTAGCCTCTACCACCTTCATCCCCATCATCACCTCCTCCATCTACTACAGCAAACACTCCCTTCCCTCTGACCAAGACAGGCCATGACCTTCCACTTGAAGCCATCACCACAAAACTCCACAAAACATTGCCTAGACCACACATATCATCACCTACCCTCCATATCTTGCTTTGGCTACCCCTTAGCCACCACCACCACTTGCTACATGACCTTTGGCTGCTGCTACTCATCACCCAAACCTCTGTCCAGACCTGTACCAAATGATGGCCGAGCCATTTGACCCACAGACCGAGCCAAAAGTTGAACCAAACTCCACTATGTTGCCTAGTCTCTTGATATTCTTGTGTTGTAACTTCCTCCACATGTTCTAGCCTTTATGCCATGCATTCCTATGATCAAACCTGAGCCAAAGTCATGTCAAACCTGACCTAAATAAACCCCTAGGCCATGCAAAGCATTTTAGAAAACAAGGCAAAAGATTTGACATTCAAATCTCTTTTCGTTTAAAAGTTATTCCATTTCAAGTGCGTTGAAATTGTGTTTGTTTTGATGTATGTTTTGGGTTGTAATACAAGAGCTGTAGCTTTGGATCTTGCTCTCCACTCAAGTCCGTAGTCTTGTCATCGTGCTTTTTTTTCCATTGTGTCATTGGTTTTGGTCGTAATCTCCAGCTTTGAACAGGTGAGTTATTCTCACCAGACAATATGTACCTATATAACTAGTAAATTGACACTCTGCGAATCTGTAAAAATATATTATCATGTTATATATGCTTATATTAATATCATATGATATTCACACCTGTTTATACACCTGTTATATCATATTTTACTATTATTTAATGTTATTCTATTATTTATATCAGTTATCACCATTGCAAGTTCCCTGTAGACTAGAATCACTATGGGTTGAAATGATACATACCCGAACGGACTTTAGAATAGGGAAAAATTGTTATGGGCTGAAATGATAGGCCTGAACGATTTTTATTTAATTTATTTTAACTTGGGATTGCGGGTTTGAAATGATAGAACCCGGATTTTTCTTTTTTTAACTGCAGATTGAAATGATACATATCCGTATCACTTGACCTAGGTTAGAAAATTATATACAGGCCCGTGGTTATTTTATAAAGTGTTTTGGATATTTTTAAGTATTTTTAAAAATATAAATTTATGAAATTTGATTTAAATAGATTTTTGAAATGTTTTAAAATAAAGAAATTAGGATTTTTCTATGAGTTAAAAATGTAATTAATGAATGGTTAAATTGGATTATTGAAATATAACTTAAGTTTGGAATTTGGAATTTTGGTTATAAATGATATTTAAGTTATATAAATAAAAATGAAAATTTAAGTATATTTGGAAAATGGTAAAATATGATAATTTGATTAAATTTGAATTTAAATGATTTATTAAAGTATTATTGATTTTTCTATGAATTTAAGTGGTTAAATAAATGAATGTTTAAAAGTGATCTTTTAAAATATAACTTGACTAGAAAATGTGAAATTTGGTTTTAATTAAAGGTTTAAGTTAATTAAATAAAATTGGAAATTTTGTTAAATTGTGAAATGGTAATTTAAATTTGAAGTGTTAAGTCTATCTGTTGAAATGTGAAGAATTGGAACTTTTACACTTAAACTTATTAAGTAAATTGTTGAAAATTGGATTTAATTATAAGAAATTTATTGTGAAAAAAGATATATGTTAAATGATATGTAAATGAACATTTTAAATGTTAAAATATGATTTTTAAAATGTTTATGTGTTTTAAATTAAAGTTATTTAATTGCTGGAAATACACTAACACCTGAAATTAACTTTTAATAGCATTCAGAAATGCTATAGATTCTGTTTTGAACTAAAATTGTGTAAAAAGAGCTATTATAGCATTTCTGAAATGCTGTAGTTGCTGTAGTTGAACTTATAGGCTAATATTGAACTCAGGCCTATTATAGCATTCTCTGGAAATGCTATAATGATCTGCAGTCTATGTTGAAATCAAATTTAACCCTTGTTTTGAAATCTGAACTACCGCAGCACTTCTGAAATGCTGTCTTTTCTGTTTTGAACTATAATTCAACTAAAACTGAGTTTTAACAGCAGTTTTAAGTGCTGTCTTTGCTGAGTTAAAAATGTTTTCAAATATAACTTATAGCAGTTGTTTTTAAATGCTGTGAAATGCCGAAATTTTAATAATTAGGGTTTTTGACTTAGTAAACGAACTCAGAATGGTTTGAAACTTTGGAAATTGAATACTTGATTTTAAAATATAATAATTACAATTTTAAAAGGTTTAAATGAATTATTTTGATTGGAATATAAACTATTTAAAGGTGATTTGAAATGATAGTAAATGAACGATATCTTTGAATTTAAAAGGTATTTAAAGTTGAATATTTGGACTCGAACTAATAGGATATTTTATTTTATTAAAATGATTTGAAATGAAGTTTTGTAAGGATATGATATTTTATTATATTAAAATGATTTGAAATGAAGTTTTGAAATGATATGAAAATTTAAATATATGGAAATGGTTTGGAATTGATTTAATCTTTATTTTGATAAAGATATGGTTTGAAATGATATTTTATTTTGAAGTAAAGTATTGTTTTTAAAAGTTATAACCACGGGTTATAATAACGATTGGTTGGCAAAGAGACCGGGATCGGATATGGACATACTCTCTGTCGATACCGAAAACCACTTTGACAACCGTGTACGCGGTGGAGATTCCAGAATGAAGTAGGATGGTGGCGACGTTCTTAAGGTATGTTACGTGGACCCAACTCCCGTGAGTTGGCATAAGGTGGCTAAAACAGGAGCGATCTCGGACCAGTGAGGTAGCACCTCTTCTCGGACACATTTCTTCGATATTATACTCTTACTTGTGATTGATTAGATGGCTATCCTCCGATTTGGGAGTGTTGTTCGAGGTGGAACGGTAGTGGCTGCTATGCGTATCCATCAGTCCGTGTGCGTAATTGGTATATCTACCCTGGCATTGCCTAGTTATGCCGTGTCACCTACCATATCGAGCTTTACTACGATTATGATTTTAAGATCCGACCGCGTTAAGGTTCTCCAACCCCTTAACGCTATTTTCTATATGATTATACTTTACTTATTTAGACACTATTATAATATCGAATATTACTACATAGTAGATAGTTTAACGGATCCTTAGAGGATGGGCGGTCCCAAGCATCTTCTAAGTTACTTGTACCTTTATTACAGTTCACTTGAGTTGGTTTACATTATATAAGTATATATTGTCCTGACTCGAGTGTTTTGTGTTTTGCTTTACGCTCGGGTTAGCCTGAGTTATTCACAGATTTTGATTTCCACTCTCTTGGAGATTTGAATCGCTGGAGATTATCTGCTTGTCATGTCCTATCTATTTCAATTCCGTTGTTCTACTCAGCTTGTACTTGGTTATTTTATTGAGACTTTTGTTGTACTCTATTTCTTCTGTTGTATCTTATGTAACTCTGACATATTTAGATAGTAGCTTCATGAACTACTATTTCTTTTACTTCCACTGCATTATTTTACTCTTTGTCTGTGATCTGTGATTATATTTATTTACTGTATATTCTGAGATTTGCAAAATTTTAATTACAACGCGGTATTTTGAACAATTCAACTCCGGCATGAGTGTCTACCTATACACTTATAATGGATGCGAATGGTTGAAAATATTGGGTCGTTACAGTTGGTATCAGAGCTTTGGCTTTGAGGCAAAACTTAGAATGTATGGTAAATTTATTTGCAGAATCACTTTCGTTCGAGTTTGAATCTCTTCCTTTTGATTCGATTTCCTTTGAATTTTGGAACGTTTCCTGCGGTTCCAAAAATTCATTCGTGTCCCTCACTATTCATCATCTTTTGATTCTAGAGTATCCCATGACTCCACTTCGAATGATCTTTATAGTGAATTGGCGGTCTCGCCAATATTCTAATTTTCTTGTAAAAGGGTGAAAATCCTTTACAGTCAGCATCGATTCACCAGAGATTTTTATTTATCCTTGGTTTAGATGCTAATATCTTTTATTATTCCAAACTTTATCTCTTGAGATCGAACGTAGATTTATCCCAGAAAAATCCACATCAATCTTATTCTTTAAGTCACGGTTGACCCGGTTAAGGTTGTCCGCGATTTATCTAAGCTTACCCATCTCTCTACTCTGTTTAACCATCTTGTCTTTTGTTTCTAAACTATCTCCAAACATTTTGAATTGTACTTGTAAATCTATGTTTTGTTTTATATATTGTGTTGTTTGAGTTATTGATGTTGATTTGGGCTTCCGATTGATTCGTCTGATCAACGCTATCGATAGGATTTCTAAAACACTTTGACAGAACAAACTGACACAATATTATTTAAAAAAAATTTGGTTAATAAAATAAATTTGGATATATAATTTTATGGAACTTAATAAATTGATTTAAATTGATTATTTGAAATGATAATACTTGATTTATCATTTATTGTTCTATAAATGAATTTATAAATAGTTGTTTATAAATTTATTTGGAAACTGAAATGAATTTAAAACAAGAAATTTAAATAATTTAATTTCCGATGGTTTCAAACCTTGTGTTTAAAGTTTTAAAAGGATATATTATTTAAAGTATTTCCAAGTAGAAATTTGTTTCCAAAGAATTTTAAAGTTTAAAAATTAGTGCTCTTCTCTTTGTCGCTGGAAAATAATTTCGGTGATGACTACAGCATCATCGACGTTCATTTTCGAGTTTCGAAGTGAAGAAACCATTATGTAGTCCTGCTACAGTTTTGTTTTGGGAAATTTGATTGATTTGAATTTCTAAAAGATGATTTGATTTATAATATATATAGATATATGATTTAAATTTGATTTGACATATTATGTACATATATTTATTTATCTCTAACTGGTTTGAAGGAAATCGGAAATTAATTCTTACATTTTTTTTCTTAAAGAATAATTTCAATTATAAATTTGGATAAATGATTCAAACTTGAGATAATTGAATTGGAAAGTTTTACTTGTATAACACACAATTTCATTCCAATATAACTTACCAAAATTACACAGAAGTTGAATATGAAATTGGATAATATACAATATAGAAAGGATTTTATAAATAAAATTTGAGTGGTTATAATAAATGTTATACACTTAAATTTTAGTTATAAAAGATTAACAGAGGTAAATAGTGAAAAAGGAATTTAAAGAGAATTTATTTAAATAACTTAATAATCAAATTTGATTTAATATGGAACCTTAAGTCTAACCTAGGAATTTTAATAAAGGTTATTTCCTGAAATGAATATGTTGTATAATAAATAATGTATCTTTGAATAGATAAAATAAAATACATTTGAATTGGACTTTTGTAATAAAGTTTATTTAACTTGAATTCATAGTTTAATTGATGTCTAAATGAATAAATGTGTAAAGAAATTTGAGTGTTATATTTGCTATATAAATGTTTTATTTATGAAATAGATATGTCTTGAAAAATGAATAATTATAATTTAAATAGTTAAAATGTATTTTAACATCACTAAAATTTGATAATTGAAAATTTGGTTTCCAAATGGAATTTTAAGTGTAACTTATTAAAGGAATATCTATTTGGGTATTTTAAATAAAGTGTTAGGTTATGTGTTAAATTAAGAGCTAACTAAAATAGTGAGCTAACTAAAATAGTGAGCTTTTGACTTAATAAATGAAGTATAGTTTAATTTGGATATTCTATTCATAAAAGTTTGTTTTTAATAAATCATAAGTTAAATGATATCCAAATGAATATTTCTGAAATTAAACTGATTTGAAATACTAATATATCTACTGTAGCATTTTATAAGTGCTGCTGTTTTGAAAATACAATGTTTTGGAAATTTTTATAATTGAATGAACTTAGAAATGTTACAACTTTAAAATGAATATTATTTGACCTTGAATTAAAATATTTTAAATGAAGATTATTTTAAAAGGTGTTATGATTTTCTAAGTATTATGTTTTTTTTAATAACATTTCCAATGTGTTATGATTTTAGTAGTATGATTTCCAAATGATAAACATCCCTAAAATTGTTATGATTTCAAAGCATTACGGTTTCAAATTATTATCTTATTTTGTTTTTCAAACCATCTTTTGGTTGTCCTTATTTTCCCTCATCTTGCTACAGGCTGGTATAAGCATCTTTCTATAATCTTTCTGTTTAGAAATCTTTCTGTAATCTTTGATAATCTTTGTTACTCATCCGGATTTGAACACTGTTTTCCATTCATAGACCGTCGGTCAAGTGAAAAGGGAGATTCAGACTCTAGAGGATTTTTTCGTGCTTATATTCTTGATTTGATCACCTCCATCCTGTTAAACTTACCAATAACAATAGTTATCAGATGTAATTCCAATTTTCTTATCATCTTGTCTTAATTCTATTTCATTCTATCTTTTTCTGTGCTTTCCCGTACCTCGTTCCTTTTCGGGGACGAAAAGTTTTGAGTGGGGGAGAGTGTAACAACCCTGTATTTTTCAATTATTTTTAAATTAATATTTCCAGATTTAAAAGCTTTATTTATGAAAAAGAATAAATTTTGTTATTTTAAGTATAAACTTTGATTTTGATGTGGATTAGAATTCCAAATATGACTAAATTTAATATTTCCAGAAAATGTGAATTTTGGTTAAAATAGTCAAACTTTGACTTTTAAACTTAAAAATTTAAAAGTTTGAAATTATAAATTTTATCTTTTATTATAAAAATAGATGTAATAACTTGAACACTACTTTTCGTTTCGTTGAGAACGGAGTTAAAATGTAAAAGTTATGTACATTTCAATTTTTAGTATAATTTGTTTTATTGTGCAATTTTGCCTAGTTTAAATTTTATAAATCATATTTTCTTTCTTATATTTTATTTTATTATGTGTCAATATGTTTTTTATGTATATTTTTGTCTTTTTATATTTTAAAATGATAATAGAATTTTTCCAAAATTTACTGTATTTATTTTCCATTTTTAAAGGCTGTTTTCCTATTTTCTGCTATTTTCTTCATTAAAAATTATATGTAAATTAAATTTTAAACATTTATTTTGTGAATATATTTTTATTTTATGTTATTATTTATGTTTAAAAATATATTTCAAGCTCATATGAATTTTCTAAAAATTTATTCTTTTCAATTCCAAATTTTCTAGACTAGTTTACTATTTTAGCTATTTTCTTAATTTAACTTTATATAATTGATAAATATTTATATAAATTATTATATTTTGATAAAATTTCGAAATTTTATCTGGGATTATTATTTTTTCCAGAAATATAAAGTTATAAAAAAGGAATTAAAGATATATGAAGAGTTTGATACCTTTTGTGTGCTTAGCCCTTTTGAACTCTACCGTTTCTTTTTCAATCAATACATCTTTTATTTTATTTTTTGCCGTTCTTTTCCTCATTCATTTTCAGCCGACTCCCTCATCTTATTCACGAATTTTCAAAGCTCCAAAACCCTAAAAAAAAAATCATGGCCTTCATCTTGCAAAATTTTTTGGTAATCTCCCTCTTTTCTTTCTACTTTTTCTTACTTTTCTATGCAATTTTGCCTTGATCTCTTCACATGTTTGCTTGGCCTAGCCTCTACCACCTTCATCCCCATCATCACCTCCTCCATCTACTACAGCAAACACTCCCTTCCCTCTGACCAAGACAGGCCATGACCTTCCACTTGAAGCCATCACCACAAAACTCCACAAAACATTGCCTAGACCACACATATCATCACCTACCCTCCATATCTTGCTTTGGCCATCCCTTAGCCACCACCACCACTTGCTACATGACCTTTGGCTGCTGCTACTCATCACCCAAACCTCTGTCCAGACCTGTACCAAATGATGGCCGAGCCATTTGACCCACAGACCGAGCCAAAAGTTGAACCAAACTCCACTATGTTGCCTAGTCTCTTGATATTCTTGTGTTGTAACTTCCTCCACATGTTCTAGCCTTTATGCCATGCATTCCTATGATCAAACCTGAGCCAAAGTCATGTCAAACCTGACCTAAATAAACCCCTAGGCCATGCAAAGCATTTTAGAAAACAAGGCAAAAGATTTGACATTCAAATCTCTTTTCGTTTAAAAGTTATTCCATTTCAAGTGCGTTGAAATTGTGTTTGTTTTGATGTATGTTTTGGGTTGTAATACAAGAGTTGTAGCTTTGGATCTTGCTCTCCACTCAAGTCCGTAGTCTTATCATCATGCTTTTTTTTCATTGTGTCATTGGTTTTGGTCGTAATCTCCAGCTTTGAACAGGTGAGTTATTCTCACCAGACAATATGTACCTATATAACTAGTAAATTGACACTCTGCGAATCTGTAAAAATATATTATCATGTTATATATGCTTATATTATTATCATATGATATTCACACCTGTTTATACAACTGTTATATCATATGTTACTGTTATTTAATGTTATTCTGTTATTTATATCAGTTATCACCATTGCAAGTTCCCTGTAGACTAGAATCACTATGGGTTGAAATGATACATACTCGAACGGACTATAGAATAGGGAAAAATTGTTATGGGCTGAAATGATAGGCCTGAACGATTTTTATTTAATTTATTTTAACTTGGGATTGCGGGTTTGAAATGATAGAACCCGGATTTTTCTTTTTTTAACTGCGGATTGAAATGATACATATCCGTATCACTTGACCTAGGTTAGAAAATTATATACAGGCCCGTGGTTATTTTATAAAGTGTTTTGGATATTTTTAAGTATTTTTAAAAATATAAATTTATGAAATTTGATTTAAATAGATTTTTGAAATGTTTTAAAATAAAGAAATTAGGATTTTTCTATGAGTTAAAAATGTAATTAATGAATGGTTAAATTGGATTATTGAAATATAACTTAAGTTTGGAATTTGGAATTTTGGTTATAAATGATATTTAAGTTATATAAATAAAAATGAAAATTTAAGTATATTTGGAAAATGGTAAAATATGATAATTTGATTAAATTTGAATTTAAGTGATTTATTAAAGTATTATTGATTTTTCTATGAATTTAAGTGGTTAAATAAATGAATGTTTAAAAGTGATCTTTTAAAATATAACTTGACTAGAAAATGTGAAATTTGGTTTTAATTAAGGTTTAAGTTAATTAAACAAAATTGGAAATTTTGTTAAATTGTGAAATGGTAATTTAAATTTGAAGTGTTAAGTCTATCTGTTGAAATGTGAAGAATTGGAACTTTTACACTTAAACTTATTAAGTAAATTGTTGAAAATTGGATTTAATTATAAGAAATTTATTGTGAAAAAAGATATATGTTAAATGATATGTAAATGAACATTTTAAATGTTAAAATATGATTTTTAAAATGTTTATGTGTTTTAAATTAAAGTTATTTAATTGCTGGAAATACACTAACACCTGAAATTAACTTTTAATAGCATTCAGAAATGCTATAGATTCTGTTTTGAACTAAAATTGTGTAAAAAGAGCTATTATAGCATTTCTGAAATGCTATAGTTGATGTAGTTGAACTTATAGGCTAATATTGAACTCAGGCCTATTATAGCATTCTCTGGAAATGCTATAATGATCTGCAGTCTATGTTGAAATCAAATTTAACCCTTGTTTTGAAATCTGAACTACCGCAGCACTTCTGAAATGCTGTCTTTTCTGTTTTGAACTATAATTCAACTAAAACTGAGTTTTAACAGCAGTTTTAAGTGCTGTCTTTGCTGAATTAAAAATGTTTTCAAATATAACTTATAGGAGTGTTTTTAAATGCTGTGAAATGCTGAAATTTTAATAATTAGGGTTTTTGACTTAGTAAACGAACTCAGAATGGTTTGAAACTTTGGAAATTGAATACTTGATTTGACAATATAATAATCACATTTTTAAAAGGTTTAAATGAATTATTTTGATTGGAATATAAACTATTTAAAGGTGATTTGAAATGATAGTAAATGAACGATATCTTTGAATTTAAAAGGTATTTAAAGTTGAATATTTGGATTTGACCTGATAGGATATTTTATTTTATTAAAATGATTTGAAATGAAGTTTTGTAAGGATATGATATTTTATTATATTAAAATGATTTGAAATGAAGTTTTGAAATGATATGAAAATTTAAATATATGGAAATGGTTTGGAATTGATTTAATCTTTATTTTGATAAAGATATGGTTTGAAATGATATTTTATTTTGAAGTAAAGTATTGTTTTTAAAAGTTATAACCACGGGTTATAATAACGATTGGTTGGCAAAGAGACCGGGATCGGATATGGACATACTCTCTGTCGATACCGAAAACCACTTTGACAACCGTGTACGCGGTGGAGATTCCAGAATGAAGTAGGATGGTGGCGACGTTCTTAAGGTATGTTACGTGGACCCAACTCCCATGAGTTGGCATAAGGTGGCTAAAACAGGAGCGATCTCGGACCAGTGAGGTAGCACCTCTTCTCGGACACATTTCTTCGATATTATACTCTTACTTGTGATTGATTAGATGGCCATCCTCCGATTTGGGAGTGTTGTTCGAGGTGGAACGTATGTAACGACCCGACTTTCTATGCCCAGAAAGTCGCATCATTATGAAGAAAGAAAGGGGTAGAAAATAGAAAAGAAAAGAAGAAAGAAAGAAACAACAACGACGATCTCACAGCGGAACGGATAAATTATATTAATAACATAAACTATTACATAGTATACAACAATTTACAGAGTTACACAGCATATACATCACTTACTAGACAGTTATAAACATCTGTCTAGACATTACAACTCAAATACAAGACAAGACACTATCACAGATATCAACACAGCGGAATACTATATCTACGAACGCCGAAGCCTCCTGCTCCATTGCTCCTCTAGAATATTCGTCAAAGCTAACCTGAATCCCTTGGCTACTCGTAAAAATTGAGTACCCAAGAGTTTAATAAAACAGAAAATAAACACTTGGGTCAGACATGGGTCTGGTGTGAGTAAACGGGTTAAAATTGTTTAACTTCAAAACCTTTTGAAAACAAAGGTATCACGTAAGACTTCCCACACATAAACATGGAAAAGTTTTTACCTTACGCTAACCAAAACATTTGATAGGAAATCCAGTTATATTATAATAGGGTCTAGGGTTTTCAAGTAAAATACAGAAATAGCTGAAATGCTTACATCTCACATTCCAACATAGTTGGGCACAACTAATACGTACGGCACTTATTGGAGTTTGGTGGCTGCTATGCGTATCCATCAGTCCGTGTGCGTAATTGGTATATCTACCCTGGCATTGCCTAGTTGTGCCGTGTCACCTACCATATCGAGCTTTACTACGATTATGATTTTAAGATCCGACCGCGTTAAGGTTCTCCATCCCCTTAACGCTATTTTCTATATGATTATACTTTACTTATTTAGACACTATTATAATATCGAATATTACTACATAGTAGATAGTTTAACGGATCCTTAGAGGATGGGCGGTCCCAAGCATCTTCTAAGTTACTTGTACCTTTATTACAGTTCACTTGAGTTGGTTTACATTATATAAGTATATATTGTCCTGACTCGAGTGTTTTTTGTTTTGCTTTACGCTCGGGTCAGCCTGAGTTATTCACAGATTTGGATTTCCACTCTCTTGGAGATTTGAATCGCTGGAGATTATCTGCTTGTCATGTCCTATCTATTTCAATTCCGTTGTTCTACTCAGCTTGTACTTGGTTATTTTATTGAGACTTTTGTTGTACTCTATTTCTTCTGTTGTATCTTATGTAACTCTGACATATTTAGATAGTAGCTTCATGAACTACTATTTCTTTTACTTCCGCTGCATTATTTTACTCTTTGTCTGTGATCTGTGATTATATTTATTTACTGTATATTCTGAGATTTGCAAAATTTTAATTACAACGCGGTATTTTGAACAATTCAACTCCGGCATGAGTGTCTACCTATACACTTATAATGGATGCGAATGGTTGAAAATTTCGGGTCGTTACATTATACATATATGATTCTCTGAGTAAAGTAAGGATATCATGGATTTTTCCTCCATTAAAACCCTAGCAAAATGATTTAAATCAAGGGAGAGGCAACAGTTGTTTCTGGGAAGAAAACAGAGGAAATAAAATTAAAAATAAAATAAACTCACATTGTCTTCAGGCCTGAGTATTCTCGGGGAGGAGCAAAGAAAGGTGAGTGATAATCACTTATGGGTTTTGAGGCATTAAGACCCATGCTAAGGGCGGCCAAGTTATTTTCATATATAAATTCTTTTATAAATTTTCTGTTTGATTTTTGTTTTCTGAATAAATGCATGTTGATCATGGATGATATTTTGATTGAACTTTTGATTAAATCTTTGATCTGTCTTGGATTGATAAGATTGTTTCGGTCTTTTGTTTTAAAATAAAAGTAATCAAACATGTACTCAGATCATAGAAGTGGATTTTCTGATCTAGTTTTATGTGAGGAATGAACTGAATGTTTTACTGAGAAATAGGATATCAAAGGAAAATAAGCAGGCAGTGTGAATAATGAGATTTATGCTTATGCCTAGCTTATATTAAAATGATATGAACAATGCAGTATCATGTATAGAAGCTGAGTTGTTCCTATTATAAGTTAATATGTTTTTATGGGTTTTTCTCAAAGAAAAATCATGTCCTATGTTCTCAGTAAAATAAATAAATAGGATATATAGCTTCATCAGATTTATGTGAGATATAGGAATACTTCTGTAGATATATATGTATGAAAGTTTCAGAAAATATGATTAAAATAGATTAACCTTGGAATGGGATTTAGTATTTTGCATGGAAGCTTGATATGTCTGATTATAACCCTTGAGAGAGTTTCATAACTTTTGATTCATGAGAGGAAGAAAAGAATGCAAAGCATTTCAAGTGATAATAAAATTCTCAGAAGATAAATAAACATGGTCTCTAAATTATAAGAATAATTTAGGAGTAATGTCTTGATCTGCTCAGCATCAGGTGGATGATGAGTATGTGCATGGCTTGTTTAAGTCCTATAGGCCTCTGTGTAAAGGGATAACAGAACTGAGCCCCGTAGGCCTCTGTGTAAAGGGATAACAGAACTGAGCCCCTTTAAAATGCACACATAGTGTTCAATGGCAAGGAGTTAGACCAAACCCAAAATGTAAAAAGAAATGAAATGAGATTGATCAATCAGGCTATGGAATTGGAAATAAATCCATAGGAGCATGTACAAAAAAATCTGAATGAAGTGAATGCATGGTTGTTTGGGTGTATGATTGATAGATAAGCTTACCAATGCTCAGATTTTAGTATGAATTAGTTTCTCATTAAATTGATATGTTTTCTATGTAGCTTTAAGAATTTACAAAATATTTAATATGTGAATTCACTCATACCAGAAATTTATTTCTGACCCTATTTGTTGCTTTGTAACATTTGGGGTGTCTCGTTTTTATTGATGCATCTCTAGATGTTGCTGCAGGAAAGGAAGCATAAGAAACTTGCTTGCATGGATATTTGAAGATTTACTTGCATTTAGAATGCTTAAGGAATATGGTAGAAATATTGTAATAATTAGGCCAGGCAAAACTTCATTATGTTTTAAGTATTTTCTGGAATGATATGTGCTTATTTTTCTGTGTAAAGAATATGTAAAAACTTTAGTATTATATATGTGTGTTTGTGAGTTTCTGTTTTAAGCAACTGACCTGGATAATCTCTGGTGAAGTATGATATAGGAGATCATGCCATATAATTTAATATGTGGTCATGTCTCCCTTGGCAATATCTGATGAGCTTTTAAAATGGTAAAGTAGAAATAATTTTAGAAAGAAAGGAATAGAGAACATTCAATGAATCTATTAAAGATTGAGTTGAACCTAAACTGGGCTAACCAGAAAAGCATGATCATGACTTATAATTCATATAAGTATATGTCTAGCTTGAAAATGAAACTTGTAATTCTTAATCTGGGCATTTAAATTACAGTAAAAGTTTGCATTGCTTTGTGTAGTAGATCCATATGCATTTTTGTTATACTTGTAGGTCTCACAGCACTATGCTTAACACATCTTACTACCTAGATACATGACTCAAGTCTGAATGTATTTGGTCATGACCAACCTGAGGCTGATTAAATAACTTGTAGTCCTGTTTGTAATAGGCATGGCCATCACTTCACAGCACCTTAGACACTACCACTTATTGTTTAAGAGAACATCAGCTGTCTACCTAATAAGTTCACCTGAGAATTTTGTATTAATTTGGTTTGTAACATAGCTTTGATTATTTTGTCTTCAAATATATGCTATGTCTTAGATTAGTATATGTGTTTGCATTTTTACTCTGCCTAAATAATATTGTTTTCTCTGCTTGGTCTTCAATCCAATTAAACACTTGATTATTCATATGATCCTTGCATAATAAATAAATTAATATATGAGTATCCTTACCTGACCCAAAAATTATTTGAATATGAATTATGAACCTCGGGCTAAACTAAAAGGAATGAGTTATTTTAAACACCCTTTTATTTAGCATAGAACAAAAAGTATTAAATTACAAAATCCCAAAATCTAAATATATGGCTTGTAAATCCAAGAATCAAATAATTTGAGAAGTAAAGCAAGAAAATAAGAAAAATGGTATTATTTGATCTTATAATCAAGCTTGAGTTTTATCAAAAAAGAAGAGAATGAACAGAAAAGGCTATGTGACACCAAATCCCTGGAACATGAGAAATAACGTGTGATTAAATTTCTTTGCCAATTTAAATTACTCTGATAGGCAAAGAGTCATTTATATATCTTCATATATATAAATGATTTAATTTGATTTTATATACTAGTATTTTTATATTGGTAAAATAAGGAATCTTGGGAAAATGAACTATGAGAAGTGATCCATTCAAGTGTGTATATATATATATACATGGAAAAAAATTCAATAGAAAATTCATTAAAAATAATTGAATAAGTAGTGGGTCATTTTAAAAACTTTAACCAAACTATCTTTAAAATAAATCCACTTTATAAAATATCAATATTAATAATATTCCTTTTTAAACATAATACCAATTAACCCTTTAAAATATTTATTGCTATAACTAATTTATTAAATATCTACCTTTACAATTTTCACAACTTAAATAATTTCTTAAAACAATCTTTTAAAAACAATTTCAAAACTTCTAACTTCTGCTCAGAAATCCGCTTTTAAACGTACTTGGCTTTTCGGGGAAATTCACTTCCATTTCAGAATAAACCCAAGAATTCTCTTTATAAATCTTGCTTGATTTATCTCAATTCAAATTTACGTTTGAATCCCGTAAATTTCTTCCAACACTTTAAAAATAAACACTTTTTATTTTTAACACATTTTCCATTCCGGGAAAATCACTTCCAAAATATATACTTGAATTATTTAAAATCAGTTACCAAATTCTCCATTCAAAATAAAATTTAGAAATCTATAAAAGATTCCTACATAACTTAAATTAAAAATTCCTTTTTAACATAAAGTTATTATATCAATACTTATAATAAAATTTCCCTTAGAAAACATAATACCAATTTATCTTTAAAATAAGTAAATACCATAATTAGTTAATAAATACTTATTTTTCACTTAAGGGAAATTAAAGACAATAATTTTTCTAAAATATTCTAAAAACACATTTTTAAACTTTCCAGTTTATACTTTGAAAGTCCTCTTTCGAAACATACTTCATTTCTCAGTAAAAATACACTTTCCATCCTTTTAAAAATAATCCCACTATTATTTTTAAAACGATTTGCCCCTCTTATAGAAATTCCCACCAGAAATCTATCTTTCAAAATTTATCCACCGATAATATTCCATTTCATTTATAAACCCAGTCTATAAATTTCCATCCCTCATTTCCTTTTTAAAACACCATTTCAAAACACTTCAATTTCCAATTCAATTTCTTGAATTTAATCTCCTTAAAACCATTCTTTAAAAATTCCTCTTCATTTCCCTTAAAGTCCCAATTTATTTTATTTTTATTTTAAAATCCCAGATTTTATTTATCCAATCATAACACAGCACAATTTAATTTCCAAATTAATCTACCACAATATATAAATAAAATACATCATCAATTATGATAATAATTTCTATATTGTGAGGAATCCAGTTGGATCCCTCCAACCTGTTTCCCTGCATCCACAGATGTTAGCACAACAAAGAAATATCGATCCAATCTGATAATAATTATCACATTCAACCAATCAATCATCATTTAAAAATTTACTATTTAAATTAACTAGCGTTCCATATGTGAGTGAGATTAACTCACCTTGAATCCAAACGTCGAGCGTTCAAATTTTACATTAAATCAAGCCGTTCAATCTAATATTAAATTCTTACTTGCTCCAAACGATCTCAGATCTGCATCGCAGCGTAGATCGTGTCGCTGCAATTCCGGCGCTCCCTGTTTCGTCGGAATCCGACTATGCACGCAAAAGGTATTGAGTTTTAAAGTTTTTAAATAAAATTTAAACTAAATTTTCTTTTAATTAATATTTTAACAAGCAAAATCTGAGCCGCACGAACAGGAGAAATCACGGCCGCGACTTCCTTCTTCATCTCTTTCACGCGTTCGTTCCGGTCCAACCCATCGCTGGCTCACTTCGCGACCACCCACGCTCACAGGTAAATTGATCCAAGGCCGCCATCACGTGCGCCGAAACTAGCTCCACCCATGGCCCAAGCCTCCTCGAACTCGGTTCACCAACTGTCGCAGAATCTTACCTTGAACTCGAGACTTATATCATCAGTTTTCCGCCTCGTCGACGAACTAGGGCGATCACCACCGTTGATCATGTAGAGCTCCTCGAGCTACTCGATCTTCGTTTAGAAAGTTTTCAAAATCAACGCATGGATCAAGAGGAATCGAGGGGAAAAGTTTAAGAGATTTCGACAATCGAAATAGATAAGCGGCGGCTGGAAGAGAATTAGGGTTTTTCGGCCCCAAACACGTATATATATATGTATATACATATTAATTTAATATTAAATTCAATTATAACAAGCATTTACAAACGAACTCCAAATTACACGTGCCGCCTGGCGTTTATAAGGTTTTACCTTCATTCCGAACACAATGGAACGTGTTTCGGAGCCCAATTCAATCATATGTGGAAGATAGCCTTTTAAATCGATTTAAAATATTAAATTTTCGATTTTAATTTAAACGCGTTTATCACCCGTACGAGCAAACGGTAACTCCAAATGCTACGAAATTTGAAATCCTATAATAATACACTATTACGCATCCAATGGGATAGGTTTCATTGAATTCCGAGACTGTGCCCCGAAAGGCTATTTTAACTCGTCGATAAATTCGAGCGATTTTCAAAATCGTCGAAATCATTTAAAATCGCACTTTTAAAATTTTACTAACTCAATTATAAATCATATAAAACTTACATTCACATTAGACATCATTCTGATTTATCCCGAATCAAAATCTGATTATTTACATTATTATAATATTAAATTCCATTATTAAATTAATATAAAAATTCCAAATTTAACTTATCGACTTTTGATTCCATCCAAAAGTCCAATATTAAAATTCAAATCAAATTAGACTTAAAATAAACCTTAGAAACCATTTTCATAACCATTTACATCCAGATTCCCAAATTATCCCAATTTCAAATATTAAATTATTATTACCCAATTCCAATTAAATTGCCATATTTGAAATTTTAACTAATTTTATTAATTTGACCAAAATTTTCTTATTCAAGATCAAATTATAATTCCCATTCAACATTTAAATTGAATTAAATGTTCCAAATTTAACGACCAAAATTCCGGGTCGTTACATTCCCCCCCCCCCTTATAAAATTTTCGTCCCCGAAATTTGCTAAGGCAGAAAATGCTACTAAACTCATTTACTTACCCAACTTACATAGTCAAAAACTTACATTCACTTTACCAAAACTTTTAGCTCAATTCCCAAACCATCTGCTTATCACTAACTCAAAAGCTTGTTTTCAACATCATTTTCAAAATCAACTATTCTAGTTAACCAAAATTTTCAAAAATTTTCTAACTCCCCAAATTTTTGAAATTTTTTGACAGCGTCTCCTTTGTACAGAGAGCCCTTTTACAATATCACAATAAATATAAATATGTATACATCGACCCACACGGTCGGAAAACAAAATATTCCACAATATATATATATATATATATATATATATATATATCATTTTCAAATTTTATTGCATAGGCGTACCTTTTGATTAGCATTTTAAAAGCAAGCATCTAATATATTATGCATTTACGCGCTCCAACTCAATCGATTGCCTTCGGTACCTGTACTTACTCAAACAAACACACCAGTTTCCAATAATATGAGATTTTTAACCACATTCCATTTACTAATCTAAACCAAATACATCAATTTCATAGTCCAAACAAGTAGATTTCATAATCCTACATGTTAACCATCTTTATAAGCTATCACAAGGTTTCAACACTATTTTAATTTCCTCCATAACCCCACATCATTTTATTCCACTCAAAATGATCAACATGTGCCTTACTTACATAAATTTACTTCTATTCAATTCCAAATTGATTCACAATAAATTTTATTTTCAATTTGATTCATTTGCATTTCTTTTATGATCCATCTTCATTTAGATGCAAAACCACTTAATGCGATTTCAATCCATCCCCATTTGATTTAAAAACCAACTATATTTGCTTCTTTTAAATCAATTCAATCCTGTTTATAACAAAACGACCCATTTCAATGTAAATTTTGATATCATTCATGCAAATAACTAGGACTTAAGCTTAAAGTCTTTTAAGTTAAATTTTATTATCTAAACAAAGTTCATTCAATATCATGTATAAAACTCGACCACAAACATTTTCTAATTTGCTTCAATTATTACAATTCTATTACATCTGTAATATCCCGGAAATTTGGGGCAATATCAATTTAATTATACTTAAGTTATTTTAACAAAAATAGTAAGAAGATCTAGTGCAAGTTCCAGATTTAAGAAAAAATGAGGAAAAAAAAACTAAAGAAAAAAAAAGAAAAAAACAAAAAAAGAAAAGAAAAAAAATAAATATTGCCCCAAATTTCCGGGATATTACAACATCCCATTTTCTTTTTCTCTCATCCAATAAATTTTTTATTTCCTTTCAATTTGATTCTCATTCAATCAAATTCTAATCCATTTACGAATTTAAATCAACTAGTTTACTTGCAATCCATTTTAAATCTTAATTCACTTTCTTAATTCATTCTGAATTTATTAATAATAACATGACCATTTCAATTATTGTGTTCTAGAACTGGGTTTTATTTGCTTTTCAAATTCTTAACAAGCTACCAAAATTTTATCCATTCCAATACAAATTCCATTTAATTTAGTTTACCCTAGATTCATCTTTAACTTCTCTTTATTTAATTTAGCTTACGCTAAATTCATCTTCATACAATTCCTTTTGAATTCAGTTGAGTGAAAATTTAATTATTTAATATCATTTCAACAAAATTAAATTTTCTTTCAATTCAATTCTTTTCTAATTTAAATCAAGTTCAACCAAATTTTATTCGGCCAACTTAAATCCATACCATTTCCTTTACAATTTAAAATAAGAATTGAATTTCATTCAATGTCATTGATAACACAACTGATTTTGATTTCAATTCAATTCAACCCAAATTCAACTAAATTTTACTTCTCAATATATAAGCTTCAACACTTATTTATTAACCTAAGTCCATCCACATTTCATATTTCACTATGCCTTATCTCACTTTACATTTCATTTAGTATTTAAATTTGGATTTTCCATAAAAATACCAACCATTTTACTTTGGTTTCACCATTCCATTTCTCTATTCATAAGTTCAATAGCTTATTCACTTAAGATCTTATATTGCTCATTTGAGTCCATTTTCATCTTATAATCACAATTCCGGATTATATATATATATATCACTTAATAGCTTAAGGATATAAATTTTCATTATACAATTATAACCCACAATAATAATCATTTTACATTTCATTTTAATATCCAATTTATTCGATTTCAGTTTAAATTTTATTTTATATTTAACTTATCTCAAGTTAAATTCAAATATATCTTATTCACTTCCATTTACTCAAGTTAAATTTTAATTTCAAGATTAAAATTTCATTCTTCTTTCTTATTAATATCAACTTCTCTTATAAGTTCAATAGTTGATTCATCTTAACTTTCACATTTTTATTTTAAATAGAATTCCTAGAATTCAATTGCCCGGTTTAATTTCAAAACCATTTGGAAATAATAATCAACACATACCCACTTGGTATATCAAATCAAATCCCCTGATTCCAAAATACTTGGTTTTACCAAAACAAATTTCCCCTTGAAATTTCTAAAACAACTTGTATACCCGACAAGTCCATCAAATATCATAACCAATCACCATGGTAGCAAATCCATCACTTTAGAAACTCGAAAATCAATTCTGATGATGTGGCCATCATCATCAGGATTATTTTCCAGCGACTGAAGTGAGTTCAGTGTTTCCTTACTTCCATAAATTCCTTTCACAACAATTTCCATTCAAAAATAATTCCCAAAATAATACTTCATTATTTCCTACAACACTTGGGAAAACATTTCAAACATTTCCAAGATTTAAATTTCCAAACCTTTTGTTTTAAATTCGTTCAAAACACTTTTCAAAATTTCTGGCATTTAAATTCTGGTTTAAATCAAATTTTAGTTATACTTCTTTAGATAAGTTATACTTATAGAATTCTCTTTGGTTATAACCATTTCAAATTTTAGATTCTTATTTGATTATAGTATTAACAATCAAACATCCAAATATATATATATATATATATATATAAAATTTAGAAATTATTTCTTTCATATCAAAATATAATTTTTTGTGAAATTATTTCATTCACCCACTTTAAAATAATACTATGTCGGTTTATCTTGTTTAAGAGTTTAGAAACCCCTATCGATACGGTTGTACTTCCCGTACCGACCAGAATTCATAAACACTCAACCGATAAGTCAACACAGTATAAAAAAAGTTTTATATTCACTAAAAATTACGCCCTCATATCTATTATTACACTCAACTCATTATAGAGTACTTCTGACTCTATTTCTAATGAGTAATTTCCCCCACCAAAGCCTAGGTTGTCGCCAACCTATGCTCTGATACCAAACGAGACGACCCGCCCTTCTCGACTCTCGAAAATCGACACAAAATTCACCATAGATAATATGCCGACGATCGAGTGCCGGAAAAGACAGATTGTTGAGGAAAAAGAAAGAAGATAGAAGAAAGAAGGAACTAAACAACATCAGAATCTCACAATCGCAGCGGAACAAAATATAATAAATAATAACAGATCTTTACACAAAATGAAACCATATCTGTTATATACAATACAACATCAGAGTATATCACCAGTAAAGAACAATTACCAGCCTGGCAGTTATATCAGCCTGCCTCACAACTCACTGGCAATTTCAAACAACCATGCGGAATAAACAAGTACGAATAATACGTTTCGGACTCCAGCTCCTCTCCTGAGCTCCACAGCATCCTATCCTGTAATCTATAATACTCGGTCTGACCCGAGCATTATAATAAAATAACACCCGAGTCAGTCTGGAATACCAACGTGAGAAAAATACATCCAAACTGATTCTTAAAGTTTCAAAAATCCTTTGAAAATCAAAAGCGTCTCGTAAGACCACGCCACAAATAAACATGTCGGGTTTTTACCTTACGATAGCCAAAACACTTTTTATCAAAACCGTCTTATTTTATAATAGTGTCTATAGAAAGTAAAATAGAATCTAGCTGAAATGCTTGCATCTCACGTTTCAACAATAGTTGGGCACAATCAAAACCGTACAGGCGCGTAGGGAAAATGGATTTCCAACTAATGACTAGGCATTGGGGTACCACCTGTCACAGTACCTGGTCTAGATCAACGTACCGAGGACCACGCCCGGTCCCCTGCAACACAAGACCAGAACTACCCCTTACTGGATAATTCCGAGTAAGATCACCCCACGGTTGTGATCAGCAACCGCACCACTAAGCCGAAATAAAAGGGACATCTAAATAGGGATACCCTCACCCTAATGGGCGCTACCCACATAGCCTTGCTGCATAACCCCTGATTTTCAGTCATTCCCGGTTTATGAGGCTCGAGGCTAAGCGTTACCTTTATAGGACATTTTCAGTTAGAATGCTCATCGCCCACCTGACGATGTTCCGACATTCATCCATACAAGTCCGTCCCGGGTCCGAACGGAACCGAAGGCACTACTCCTACTACATCCATTTTGGAATCACCCTCAGGATTAGTATCGACTAGCCCTTGCACTTCACTGCTCCATCTTCGATTCCAACTCTTGTTTTCCACATGAAAACATACAAACAAAATCGAAGTGGTTTTCGAGAAATTAATCCCGATTCCGGTCCCTTCGAAACGATTAGCGCATTGGCCAATATTGATAGTCGGTTATTTAACTATCAAATAACATTCACAAACATCCATCAAGCAATAAATAATTTTCCAAATTATTTATTTTCCTCAAAATATGTTCTCAAGATATATTTCTATTTTCAACCCTTTGAAAACAGTTTAAACCCACTTCCTTTTACAGAATAAATTTCCCAAATATTTCCTATTTCCACTGAAAATAACCAAGTCCAAACATTTTAGATTCTAAAACAATTAAATCACTTTATTCTAAAATATACCTTAAAATATTTAAATTAAACTACTTTTAAATATTTTATTCAAAAATATATTTTAAAAATATTTAAAGCAAAATTATTTTATAAGATATATCTAATTTTAAAATAAAGGTTAAGTTACACTAGAATTTTAAAAGAGGAATTACAAAATTCTATACTAGTTCAAATAAAACTTTAACCCAACTATCTTTAAAATAAATCCACTTTATAAAATATCAATATTAATAATATTCTTTTTTAAACATAATACCAATTAACCCTTTAAAATATTTATTGCTATAACTAATTTATTAAATATCTACCTTTACAATTTTCACAACTCAAATAATTTCTTAAAACAATCTTTTAAAAACAATTTCAAAACTTCTAACTTCTGCTCATAAATCCGCTTTTAAACGTACTTGGCTTTTCGGGGAAATTCACTTCCATTTCAGAATAAACCAAAGAATTCTCCTTATAAATCCTGCTTGATTTATCTCAATTCAAATTTACGTTTGAATCCCGTAAATTTCTTCCAACACTTTAAAAATAAACACTTTTTATTTTTAACACATTTTCCATTCCTCGAAAATCACTTCTAAAATATATACTTGAATTGTTTAAAATCAGTTACCAAATTCTCCATTCAAAATAAAATTTTGAAATCTATAAAAGTTTCCTGCATAACTTAAATCAAAAATTTCTTTTTAACATAAAGTTATTATATCAATACTTAAAATAAAATTTCCCTTAGAAAACATAATACCAATTTATCTTTAAAATAAGTAAATACCATAATTAGTTAATAAATACTTATTTTTCACTTAAGGGAAATTAAAGATAATAATTTTTCTAAAATATTCTAAAAACACATTTTTAAACTTTCCAGTTTATACTTTGAAAGTCTTCTTTCGAAACATACTTCATTTCTCAGTAAAAATACACTTTCCATCCTTTTAAAAATAATCCCACTATTATTTTTAAAACGATTTGCCCCTTTTTAGAAATTCCCACCGGAAATCTATCTTTCAAAATTTATCCACCGATAAATATTCCATTTCATTTATAAACCCAGTCTATAAATTTCCATCCCTTATTTCCTTCTTAAAACTCCATTTCAAAACACTTCAATTTCCAATCCAATTTCTTGAATTTAATCTCCTTAAAAACATTCTTTAAAAATTCCTCTTTATTTCCCTTAAAGTCCCAATTTATTTTATTTATATTTTAAAATCCCAGATTTTATTTCTCCAATCATAACATAGCACAATATAATTTCCAAATTAATCTATCACAATATATAAATAAAATACATCATCAATTATGAAAATAATTTCTATATTGTAAGGAATCTAGTTGGATCCCTCCAACCTGTTTCCCTGCATCCACAGATGTTAGCACAACAAAAAAATATCGATCCAATCTGATAATAATTATCACATTCAACCAATCAATCATCATTTAAAAATTTACTATTTAAATTAACTAGCGTTCCAGATGTGAGTGAGATTATCTCACCTTGAATCCAAACGCCGAGCGTTCAAATTTTACATTAAATCAAGCGGTTCGATCTAATCTAAAATTCTTACTTGCTCCAAACGATCCCAGATCTGCATCGCAACGTAGATCGTGTCTCTGCAATTCCGGCGCTCCCTGTTTCGTCGAAATCCGACTATGCACGCAAAAGATATTGAGTTTTAAAGTTTTTAAATAAAATTTAAACTAAATTTTCTTTTAATTAATATTTTACCAAGCAAAATCTGAGCCGCACGAACAAGAGAAATCACGGCCGCAACTTCCTTCTTCATCTCTTTCATGCGTTCGTTCCGGTCCAACCCATCACCGCCTCACTTCGCGACCACCCACGCTCACAGGTAAATTGATCCAAGGCCGCCATCACGTGCGCCGAAACTAGCTCCACCTATGGCCCAAGCCTCCTCGAACTCGGTGCACCAACTGTCGCGGAATCTGACCTTGAACTCGAGACTTATATCATCAGTTTTCGCCTCGTCGACGAACTAGGGTCGATCACCACCGTTGATCATGTAGAGCTCCTCGATCTTCGTTTAGGAAGTTTTCGAAATCAACGCATGGATCAAGAGGAATCGAGGGGAAAAGTTTAAGAGATTTCGGCCATTGAAATTGATAAGCGGCGGCTGGAAGAGAATTAGGGTTTTTCGGCCCCAAACACGTATATATATACGCATATACATATTAATTTATTATTAAATTCAATTATAACGAGCATTTACAAACGAACTCCAAATTACACGTGCCGCCTGGCATTTATAAGGTTTTACCCGCATTCCGAACACAATGGAACGTGTTTCGGAGCCTAATTCAATCATATGTGGAAGATAGCATTTTAAATCTATTTAAAATATTAAATTTTCGATTTTAATTTCAACGCGTTTCTCACCGTACGAGCAAACAGTAACTCCAAATGCTACAAAATTTGAAATCCTATAATAATACACTATTACGGATCCAATGGGACTAGTTTCGTTAAATTCCGAGACTGTGCCCCGGAAGGCTATTTTAACTCGTCGATAAATTCGAGCGATTTTCAAAATCGTTGAAATCATTTAAAATATCACTTTTAAAATTTTACTAACTCAATTATAAATCATATAAAACTTACATTCACATTAGACATCATTCTGATTCATCCCGAATCAAAATCTGATTATTTACATTATTATAATATTAAATTCCATTATTAAATTAATATAAAAATTCCAAATTTAACTTATCGACTTTTGATTCCATCCAAAAGTCCAATATTAAAATTCAGATCAAACTAGACTTAAAATAAACCTTAGAAACCATTTTCATAACCATTTACATCTAGATTCCCAAATTATCCCAATTCCAAATATTAAATTATTATTACCCAATTCCAATTAAATTGCCATATTTGAAATTTTAACTAATTTTATTAATTTGACCAAAATCTTCTTATTCAAGATCAAATCATAATTCCCATTCAACATTTAAGTTGAATTAAATGTTCCAAATTTAACGACCAAAATTCCGGGTCGTTACAACCAACCTCACATTTCAACCACTCTAATGACTATATCATGCTTATTTACTAGGTTATTTACACACACACACACACACACACACACACACACATATATATATATATATATATATATATATATTTCACACCCATAATAACGTATATTTGAATACACATTCATTTAATACATTCAATCATTGTTTTCAATAAATCTTACATGACTTACTTTTGATTTATTCTTGGTATTTACTATATTTTTTTTATCCATTTCTAATTTATTGACTTAAACTTCATTTATTATTTACCTTTTGTTTAATATTATTGGATGAAATCTCCTGTTTCCTTTTAACTAATATCTCTCTTTAATTGCCTATTTAGACTTATTACTTCCAAATCCGTTTAACCGTCTCTTCTTTATTTACTGTTTGTTTTCTCCACCATCTTAAATTATATATTTTAGGTTTCTCATTAAATTGTTGTTGTTATTTCTAATTACATTACTACAGTTACACTTAAGGATTTTTATACCTTAATACACTAGAATTACTTCTTTCCCCAAAGGAAATTGTTAACGCTATAAAACACTCTAAATTACTTGAAAGATGACTTATTTTATGTATGAAATAACAAGGAATTATCTTTTATTTTTCTATTGGAATAGACATTACAAAATACGGTGATTCCCTTATTTTGTACATCTCTTCCTTTTTGTTTATATTCCTTTTTATTGCAACCAATACACTTTTGTTTGTATTTTTAGGCAATTTATAGAAATTCACATTGTTACACAATTTATTCTAATATATTAAAGATTTGTCTAATCTCAATTTAATTTATAATCAATTCTAATTTATGTTTAACAATCTATATAAACTAAAAAAAAATCTGAAATCCCAGCATGTTTCATTAACAAGTTATTTACAAATCTAGGGACTATTTATACCCCTAACTTTCCAAATCCAAACTTATACAATATCTATAAAGTTTAGGATTTTCCATAACATATATGCATATTTTCAATAATCATTACGAATATACAATTAATATCCCATTCGTGAATTATATCAATTCCTTACACATATGAAATTAAAAATCCAGTTCGTGAATTATATCAAGTCCTTGCGTGTATAAAATTAAATATCCAAATCGTGGTTAATATCTAGGCATAAAGAGATAGAACTACAACAATATAAATCTATTATTATTATAAAATATGTAATTTTCCACTCACCTTGCTTTAGCTTTCCAATTCTCCAGATTTAGATCCATTGCCTTTTTATTTGACTCCTCTTACTTTAAATCTAAAATATAAAAAAGGTATACACTTATTAGAATTATAGATCCGGTGAAAGGATTTAACTAAATTTAGATTTGAGTTTAAGATTCATGATTTACCTTTATTTCTATGTTCATATATATAATATAATATAATAGTTTTATAAATTTTAGAATTTGGAGGAGAAGAGAAAATGGTAAAGTTTCAGTACACGGTGAGTTTTCCAAATAGATTAAGGTTAGGTTAGCTGTTAATTTATTAGTGTAGAATGTTGGCTTACTAAAAGACAACACATCCAAAAGATAAGTGTAGCAGAGATGCGTATGCTATGATGGAGTTGTGGTCATTCAAGATGAAATCGAATTAGGAATGATGATATACGTGACAAACTTGGAGTAGCACCAATTGAAGAGAAGCTAGTCCAACACCGCTTAAGATGGTTTGGACATCTCCAACGGAGGCCTCCCGAGGCGCCTGTGAGCGTTGGAATTATAAGCTGCATCGAATGCTCAAAGAGAGGTAGAGATCAACCAAGGTTGACATGGGAGGAAATAGTAAAGGGACTTGTGGGATTGGAATATATCCGAAGAGCTGGTGTTGGACAGGAGCACGTGGAAGTTGGCGATCCACGTACCAGAACCATGAGTTTTTTACTTAGGATTGGTTTAGGGGTATATTATAAATTTTAGATTATAGGCTAGTGAATATGAACTTAGTGTTAGGTCTTCGGTCCCTATTACTATTAGTACCATTATTACTATTAGTATTATTACTATTTGTAATGACCCGCATTTTTGACCGTTCAAGTCGACAAAGCATACACACACGCCGGCTCAAACAATCCAAAATGCAGATAGTTATTGGGGTTAAATAAGAAAAGAAAAGAAAGAACAGAAACAAACTCAGAATTTCGCAACGGAAGGAACAAGATATAATAATAAAATAACAGTTCATGAAGCTGTTAAATAAATACATTTGATTATTATTATACATCATAAATCAGAGTTACTGTGAAGACCCAAAAATTTATGAGATAAAAATAATGCTGAAATAAAGAAAATATATATAATATAATAAAATTAGTAAATAGAAGATAATTGAAGAATAAGATGATTTGAAAATGAATATTAAAAAGGGAATAAATGTTTCAACAAATAATGAGAAGAAAAAGAAACTTAACTAAGGTATGAATGAGTTTTAAATACACACATCTCCTGAAAACTATAAATTTATATGGCCAGAAAAGTATTTAGGTAGTAAAATAGTTTATCTTTATAATTGAAATGCATACCAACCAGTCAAGTAATATTTATAGGTATGAATGTATTTTTTTTATAAAGCAAGATAGATAATAAAAATTTGTTAGCTAAAAATCAAGCTTACAAAAGAAAAGAGAAAAAGAAATATAGGGCTGAGTCACATAAAAATGATGTGCAAGGAAATCATGCAAATAGCATGTGCACAGAAAAGTAATGAGGCAACTGTTTTGCTGAAAATGGAAACCAAGAGAAAATGGCACTTATAGCCATAAGAATGCATACATTAATCCCTGAGTAAGGTAAGGACAGAATGGGTTTTTCCTCCATTTAAAACCCTAACAGAATGATTTAAATCAGGGGAGGAACAATAGTTGTCCAGGGGGAGAAAACAGAATTAAAATAAAATAAACTTACATTGTCCTCAGACCTGAGCACTCCCGGAGAGAAGCAAAGGAAGGTGGGTGGTAATCACTTTGATATGTATGGCACTAAGACCCATGTTAAGGGCAGCCAAGTTATTTTCATGTATAAAAATTTATTATGATTTTCAGTTTGATTTTATTCTCTGAATAAATGCATGCAAATTATGGGTGATATTTTGATTGAACTTTTGGTTGGAGTTTTGATCTGTCTTGGTTTGACAAGATTGTTTCAGTCTTTTGTTTTAAAATATAAGTAATCAAACATATATCCAGATCATAGAAGTGGATTTAATGATCCAGTTTTATGTGAGAAATAAACTGAATGTTTTACTGAGAAAGGGGACATCAAAGAAAAATAGCAGGCAGTATGAATAATGAGATTTATGCTTATGCCTAGTCTATATTAAAATGGTATGAACAATGCAGTATCATGCATAAGTGATAAGTTGTTATGGTTTTTTATGGGTTTTTCTTAAAGGAAAATCATGTCCTATGTTCCTAATAAAAGTAAATAAATGGGATATGGTTTCATCAGATTTATGAGAAATAGGAAAACTTCTTGTAGATATATATGTATGAAAGTTTCAGAAATATGATTTGAATAAATCAACCTTGGGATGGGATTTAGTATTTTTGCATGAAAAGCATGTTATGGCTAATTAAAAACCCCTGATGTAGTTCCTTAACTATTGACCCATGAGAGAAAAGGAAAGGAATGCAAAGCATTCCAAGAGATAATAAAATTCTCAGAAGACAAATAAATATGGTCTTTAAATTATAAAAATAATTTAGGAATGGTGCCTTGATCTGCTCATCATCAGGAGGATGATGGGTATGTGCATGACTTGCTAAAGTCCTGTAGGCCTCTGTGAAAAGGGATAACAGAACTGAGCCCCTTTTCAATGCACACATAGAGTTCAATGGCAAGGAGTTAGACCAAACACAAAATGTAAAAATAAATGAAATGAGATTGATCAGTCAGGCTATGAAATTGGAAATAATTTCATAGGAGTATGTATATAATAATCTGGATGGAATGAATGCATGGTTGTTTGAGTGTATAAATGATAGACAAGTTTACAAATATTCAGATTTTAGTATAAATTAGTTCTCATTAAACTGATATGTTTTTCTCTGTAGCATTAAGAATTTACAAAATGTTTAACATGTGATTTCACTCATACCATAAATTTATTTCTGACCCTATTTGTTGCTTTGTGACATTTGGGGTGTCTCATTTTTATTGAGGCAGCTCTAGATGTTGCTGCAGGAAAGGAAGCATAAGAAACTTGTTAGCATGGATACTTGAAGACCCACTTGCATTTAGAATGCTTAAGGAATTTGGCAGAAATATTGTAATAATTAGGCCAAGCAAAACTTCATTATGTTTAAGTATTTTCTAGATTGATATATGTGCTTATCTTTCTGAGTGAAGAATATGTAGAAGCCTTTGTATTGCATATATGTGTTTATTGGTTTCTGTTTCAAATGACTGAACTGGTTAATCTCTGGTGAAGTACGATGTAGGGGATCATGTCATATAATTTTATATGTGACCATGTCTCCCTTGGCCATGTCTGACTAGTTTTCAAAAAGGAAAAGTAGAAATAGTTAAAAAAAAGGAAGGAATATAGACATTCAGTAAATTTTCTAAAGTCTGAGTTGAACCAAAACTGAGTTAATCAGAAATGCATGATCATGGCTTATAATTGATATAAGTATATGTCAAGCCTGAAAATGATACCCCTAATTTCTTAGTTTAGGCATTTAAATCACAGTAGAAGCTTGCATTGATTTATGAAGTAGACCCATATGCATTTTTATATTACTTGTAGTTTTCACAGCACTATGTTCAACATATCTCTCTATTTAGGTATAAGACTCAAGTCGGGATGCATTTGGTCATAACCAACTTGAGGCTGGTTAAATAACTAGTAGTCCTGTTTGCAATAGGCATGTCCATCACTTAACAACACCTTAGATACTACCATTCAATATTAAAAAGAACATTAGTTGTCTACCAGATGAGTTCACCTGAGAATTTGTATTAATTTAGTTTGTAACTTAGCTTAAATCATTTTGTCTCCAAATATATGCTAAGTCTTAAGGCATTATGTGTGTTGCACTTGTACCCTGTCTAAATGGATTGTGTTTTCTCTGTTTGGTCTTCTACTAAATTTGTTTCTTGATCACTCATATGATTCCTGCAAAATAACAAAATTAATATATGAGTACCTTTACCTAATACACAAATTTGTTTAAATATGAATTAGGAACCCCGGGCCAAACTAGAAGGAATGAGCTATTTTTAAACACCCTCTCATTTAGCATAGAACTATAAGTATCAAATTAGAAAACCCCAGAATCTAATTATATATGGCTTTAAATCCAGGAATTAAACAACTAAGAAGAAAAGCAAGAAAATTAGGAAAAATGTTATTACTTGATCTTATAATCAAGCCTAAGTTTTAAGTAAGAAAATCAAGAAAAAGAGGGCTATGTGACACCAAAAACTCTGAAACATGAGAAATAAGGTGTGATTAAATTCCTTTGCCAACTTCAATTACTCTGATAGGCAAAGAGTCATCTATATATCTTCATATATATAAATGATTTAATCTGATTTTATATACTGATATTTTTATATTGGTAGACTAAGGAATCTTGGGAAAAATGATTAAATGGGAAGTGATCCAGTGAAGTATATATATATGTATAGAGATATATACATATGAAAAGAAAAAAAACTCAACTGAAAATTCATTAAAAATAATTGAATAAGTAGAGGGTCACTTCAGTTGGTATCAGAGCTATGTTATTAAACATAGCAGAAATAAAGATCAGATTCTCTTATCAAAATAAATTCTTATGAGACTAAATACATCACACAATTTTCAGTACAAATGAGATTACTGAAACAATTAAGTTACAAATTAAACTAACTAGTTATGTAAAAATTGTATAGCAAATCGTGGTAGGAAGACCACCAAGTCATGGAGCAGGACCCTCCAATACAACACTAATGGTTAATTTGCAAGATTTGGTGAGGGCCTTTAGAGAAGGAGCAGTGCACAGGGAAGAGAATCCTCATGAGGAATTAGCTAAGCTATTAAAGACATTCTCAAACCTAGGAGGCAAGGACTTTGAGGGCACTGAAGGGGTTATGGGTGTGCAAACATGGTTGAGAACTTTAGAAAGAATATTTGCAGACATGCAAATTAATGATCAAAGGAAAAGGCAGATAGCTTCAAGAAGGCTCAAAGGAGCAGCACTAGATTGGTGGGAAGTAATTATTACAGGAAGGCCAGAAGATGAGATAACATGGAATCAATTCAAGGAGATGCTTGAGGCAAGGTTTGTTCCAGCAACAGCTAAGGCAACATTGCTTGAGGAATTTATAAGGTTGAGGCAAGGACCAATGAGTGTGACTGAATACACTCAAAAATTTGAGAGTTTGTCCAAGTATGGAACTATGCTCATAGGGAATGAAGAATCAAAGAATTCAAGGTTCATTCAGGGACTCAATGCTGGTTTGAGTAGAGCAATGCTACCATATAAAGACAGAACATTTGATCAAGTCATAGATCTTACTCTTTCTTTTGAACAACATGACAATGCAAGGGAAAAGTTCAGAAACATGAGAACTAACAATCAAAAGAAAGGGAAGAATAGAGCACATCCTTATGACAAGAAGAATGTAGACAAGAAAGTTGAAGGAGCAGCCACTGGGGAGGTTAAGAAGAAGGTTACTTGCTACAATTGTGGCAAGGAAGGACACATGAGCAATAGGTGTCAAGCAGCTAAGAAAGCACCATTCAGCTGCTACAACTGTGGGAAAGAAGGTCACATTAAGAGGAACTGCCCAGAATTCAAGAAAGGGGCAAGGGTAGGAGCACTGGAAGCCAAGGCTAAGGCAAATGCAGTGGGAAACTTTGGACAATTGGAAGGTATACTTCTAATTAAAAATTACCCAATCACAGTTATATATGACACTGGAGCTACACATTCTCTGATATCACAAGACATAGTGGATAAATTAGCTCTCACATACAATACAGTTGAAAAACCCTTGTTTATTCAAAGCCCACTAGGTAGCTCTTGTCTGCTAGGATTAAAATGTTTGGGAGTAGAATTAAACATAGGAGGAAATATGTTTAAATCTGACTTGTTTGTGTTAAAATATCCTGGAATAGGAATTATTCTAGGAGTAGATTGGTTGAATAAATTCAAAGCAATTTTGAATTTAGAAAATTTTACAATTTCTTTGAAAACAGAAAATGGTAAAAACATCATAGTCATGAGCGAAGTAGCCAAAACAAATTGTCTTAATCAAATATGGAGTATGACTGAAAAGGAATTTACCTTAAAAGACCAAAAAGTAGTGAATGAATATCCAGATGTTTTTGGGGAAGTTGTGGGAATTCCAAAAAATAGACCAGTGGAATTTCAGATAAGGCTGATCCCAGGATCAAGTCCTATTATCAAAAAGCCTACTAGAATGGGTCCAAAGGAATTAGTAGAATTAAAGCAACAGTTGGAGGAATTAGAGCAAAAAGGCTTCATAAGGCCTAGTAGTTCAAACTGGGGTTCTCCAGTTGTATTTGTGAAAAAGCATGATGGTACACTAAGAATGTGTATTGATTATAGAGAACTAAATAAAGTCACCATCAAGAACAAATACCCACTCCCCAGAATTGATGATCTATTCGATCAATTGAATGGAGCAAGGATTTTCTCAAGACTGGATTTAGCCTCTGGATTTCACCAAATGAAGGTTGAAGAGGAGAGCATTAAATACACTGCTTTCAATACAAGGTATGGCTTATATGAATTCTTGGTAATGCCTTTTGGATTGACAAATGCACCATCCTATTTTGTAGATTTAATGAATAGGACATTTAGAGACTTTCTAGACAAATTTGTGGTTGTTTTCATTGATGACATATTAGTGTTTTCAAAATCAGAAGAGGATCATGTAAAACACTTGCATCTGGTTTTGTCTAGACTGAGGACACATGATTTAAAGGCCAAATTCTCTAAATGTACATTTTGGCAAAATGAAGTAAAGTTTTTGGGGCATATTGTATCACAACAAGGAGTTAGTGTAGATCCAACTAAGGTGATAGCAGTGCAGTCATGGGATAGACCCAAATCAGTGACTGAGGTGAGATCATTTTTAGGAATGGCAGGCTACTATAGAAGGTTTATAAAAGACTTTGCAAGAATAGCCATTCCATTGACCAAGTTAACTAAAAAGGAGCAACCCTATGTGTGGACAGAGAAGTGTGAACAAGCTTTTTCATCACTAAAGAAAGCATTGGTGGAAGCTCCAGTTTTGCAAGTGCCAGAGGGTAATGAAGGGCTAGTGGTTTATACAGATGCTAGTGGATCTGGATTAGGGGCAGTGCTCATGCAACATGGTAAAGTCATAGCATATGCATCAAGGCAACTCAAGCCAAATGAAATCAGGTATGCTACACATGATTTAGAACTAGCTGCTGTAGTATATGCATTGAAACTATGGAGACACTATTTATTAGGTGCTAAGTTTGAATTGTTTACTGATCATAAGTCACTTAAATACTTATTTTCACAAAAAGACTTGAACATGAGGCAACATAGGTGGGTGGAATTTCTAGCTGCCTATGATCTTGATATATTATATACCCCTGGAAAAGCTAACAAAGTGGCAGATGCATTGAGTAGGCATCAAGCAAAATTGGAAAACTTAATGATGACTGAATTCAAGGGTTTGACCATCCTTAGTGAAGTAGAAGTAAAAGAAGGAATGGGGGTATCAAATGAAGCACACAATGATATGACCGAATATGGAAAACTAAGCCTCATTTCTTTAAGGTCAACTCTGGTTGATAAAATAGGACAAATGCAGGATCAAGACACAGATTTAAAGGAGAAGAAAGATATGATGTTACCAGGCATGACAGTGGAAAATTATGAAGTGGATGAAAAAGGTTATTTAAGGAAAAAGGGGAAACTCTGCATACCAAACATGGAGGAATTGAAGCAAGAAGTTATGGATGAACATCACAAAACAAAATATACAATACACCCAGGTGGTACAAAAATGTACCATGATCTCAAGAGAAATTACTGGTGGCCAGGGATGAAAGGAGCAGTGGCAAAATATGTGGCAAATTGTTTAACATGCCAACTAGTTAAAGCAGATTATCAAAGACCCTCAGGCTTACTGCAGCCTTTGGAAGTGCCTACTTGGAAGTGGGAAAGCATTTCAATGGATTTTGTGGATGGTTTGCCAAGAACAAGAAGAGGCAATGATAGTGTTTGGGTGGTGGTTGATAGGCTTACAAAGACAGCACACTTCATCCCTATAAGTTCCAGCAGAAATGCTCATAAGCTAGCTCAATTATTTGTAAAAGAGATAGTGAGATTACATGGTATTCCTAAGACTATCATTAGTGATAGAGACACCCTATTTACCTCAAGATTTTGGAGTAGCTTTCAAGAAGCCATGGGAACAAAACTAAGTCTAAGCACAGCCTACCACCCACAAACTGATGGGCAAACTGAAATTGTTAATAAAGTTTTAGAAGACTTACTTAGAGCATGCATACTTGATTTTGGTGGCAACTGGGAAGATCACCTTTATTTAGCTGAGTTTGCTTATAATAACAGCTACCAGACCACCATAGGTATGGCTCCATTTGAGGCTTTGTATGGAAGGCCTTGCTTATCTCCTGCATGTTGGATGGAGGCAGGTGAAAGAGTATTGCTTGGACCAGAACATGTGAAGGAAACCTCTGCAAGAATTGAATTAGTGAGGCAAAGAATGAGAGTGGCACAAGAAAGACAGAAAGCATATGTAGACAAAAGAAGGAGGCCAGTAGAGTTTGAAGTGGGGGATTATGTATTTCTCAAAGTTTCACCCATGAGGAAAATACTAAGGTTTGGCAAAGCTGGAAAGCTATCACCAAGGTATATAGGCCCATATGAAATTGTTCAAAGAATAGGAACTTTGGCTTATAAATTGAAGTTGCCAGAGGAATTTAGCAACATACATGATGTATTTCATGTATCTCAATTAAGAAAGTGGGTGCATAACAAGGAAACTATTCTTGAATCCCCTACACAAGTTGAAATTCAAGAAAACCTGGTTTATAAGAAGGAACCAGTAGGCATAGTGGCTAGAGAGGAGAAGAAATTGAGAAACAAAATAATAAAGTTGGTTAAAATACAGTGGAGTCTAGATGGAAATGATTGCACTTGGGAGGCTGAAGATAGGATGAAGGATAAATATCCTAATCTATTCTCTGCATAAAGGTATGCCTGAAATTATAATAAATTTGAGAACTATTTAAACATATATATATTTGAATAGTTCTGGATGCATAAGTTTTTTTTAAGCTGCTTAGATCAAGATTAAAACTCTTGCACAGTGGAAAAGAAAAATATGTATTTATAATTGTGGGACACAATTCCTTTTAGGAGGAGAGTATGTGAAGACCCAAAAATTTATGAGATAAAAATAATGCTGAAATAAAGAAAATATATATAATATAATAAAATTAGTAAATAGAAGATAATTGAAGAATAAGATGATTTGAAAATGAATATTAAAAAGGGAATAAATATTTCAACAAATAATGAGAAGAAAAAGAAACTTAACTAAGGTATGAATGAGTTTTAAATACACACATCTACTGAAAACTATAAATTTATATGGCCAGAAAAGTATTTAGGTAGTAAAATAGTTTATCTTTATAATTGAAATGCATACCAACCAGTCAAGTAATATTTATAGGTATGAATGTATTTTTTTTTATAAAGCAAGATAGATAATAAAAATTTGTTAGCTAAAAATCAAGCTTACAAAAGAAAAGAGAAAAAGAAATATAGGGCTGAGTCACATAAAAATGATGTGCAAGGAAATCATGCAAATAGCATGTGCACAGAAAAGTAATGAGGCAACTGTTTTGCTGAAAATGGAAACCAAGAGAAAATGGCACTTATAGCCATAAGAATGCATACATTAATCCCTGAGTAAGGTAAGGACAGAATGGGTTTTTCCTCCATTTAAAACCCTAACGGAATGATTTAAATCAGGGGAGGAACAATAGTTGTCCAGGGGGAGAAAACAGAATTAAAATAAAATAAACTTACATTGTCCTCAGACCTGAGCACTCCCGGAGAGAAGCAAAGGAAGGTGAGTGGTAATCACTTTGATATGTATGGCACTAAGACCCATGTTAAGGGCAGCCAAGTTATTTTCATGTATAAAAATTTATTATGATTTTCAGTTTGATTTTATTCTCTGAATAAATGCATGCAAATTATGGGTGATATTTTGATTGAACTTTTGGTTGGAGTTTTGATCTGTCTTGGTTTGACAAGATTGTTTCAGTCTTTTGTTTTAAAATATAAGTAATCAAACATATATCCAGATCATAGAAGTGGATTTAATGATCCAGTTTTATGTGAGAAATAAACTGAATGTTTTACTGAGAAAGGGGACATCAAAGAAAAATAGCAGGCAGTATGAATAATGAGATTTATGCTTATGCCTAGTCTATATTAAAATGGTATGAACAATGCAGTATCATGCATAAGTGATAAGTTGTTATGGTTTTTTTTATGGGTTTTTCTTAAAGGAAAATCATGTCCTATGTTCCTAATAAAAGTAAATAAATGGGATATGGTTTCATCAGATTTATGAGATATAGGAAAACTTCTTGTAGATATATATGTATGAAAGTTTCAGAAATATGATTTGAATAAATCAACCTTGGGATGGGATTTAGTATTTTTGCATGAAAAGCATGTTATGGCTAATTAAAAACCCCTGATGTAGTTCCTTAACTATTGACCCATGAGAGAAAAGGAAAGGAATGCAAAGCATTCCAAGAGATAATAAAATTCTCAGAAGACAAATAAATATGGTCTCTAAATTATAAAAATAATTTAGGAATGGTGCCTTGATCTGCTCATCATCAGGAGGATGATGGGTATGTGCATGACTTGCTAAAGTCCTGTAGGCCTCTGTGAAAAGGGATAACAGAACTGAGCCCCTTTTCAATGCACACATAGAGTTCAATGGCAAGGAGTTAGACCAAACACAAAATGTAAAAATAAATGAAATGAGATTGATCAGTCAGGCTATGAAATTGGAAATAATTTCATAGGAGTATGTATATAATAATCTGGATGGAATGAATGCATGGTTGTTTGAGTGTATAAATGATAGACAAGTTTACAAATATTCAGATTTTAGTATAAATTAGTTCTCATTAAACTGATATGTTTTTTTCTGTAGCATTAAGAATTTACAAAATGTTTAACATGTGATTTCACTCATACCAGAAATTTATTTCTGACCCTATTTGTTGCTTTGTGACATTTGGGGTGTCTCATTTTTATTGAGGCAGCTCTAGATGTTGCTGCAGGAAAGGAAGCATAAGAAACTTGTTAGCATGGATACTTGAAGACCCACTTGCATTTAGAATGCTTAAGGAATTTGGCTGAAATATTGTAATAATTAGGCCAAGCAAAACTTCATTATGTTTAAGTATTTTCTGGATTGATATATGTGCTTATCTTTCTGAGTGAAGAATATGTAGAAGCCTTTGTATTGCATATATGTGTTTATTGGTTTCTGTTTCAAATGACTGAACTGGTTAATCTCTGGTGAAGTACGATGTAGGGGATCATGTCATATAATTTGATATGTGACCATGTCTCCCTTGGCCATGTCTGACTAGTTTTCAAAAAGGCAAAGTAGAAATAGTTAAAAAAAAGGAAGGAATATAGACATTCAGTAAATTTTCTAAAGTCTGAGTTGAACCAAAACTGAGTTAATCAGAAATGCATGATCATGGCTTATAATTGATATAAGTATATGTCAAGCCTGAAAATGATACCCCTAATTTCTTAGTTTAGGCATTTAAATCACAGTAGAAGCTTGCATTGATTTATGAAGTAGACCCATATGCATTTTTATATTACTTGTAGTTTTCAGAGCACTATGTTCAACATATCTCTCTATTTAGGTATAAGACTCAAGTCGGGATGCATTTGGTCATAACCAACTTGAGGCTGGTTAAATAACTAGTAGTCCTGTTTGCAATAGGCATGTCCATCACTTAACAACACCTTAGATACTACCATTCAATATTAAAAAGAACATTAGTTGTCTACCAGATGAGTTCACCTGAGAATTTGTATTAATTTAGTTTGTAACTTAGCTTAAATCATTTTGTCTCCAAATATATGCTAAGTCTTAAGGCATTATGTGTGTTGCACTTGTACCCTGTCTAAATGGATTGTGTTTTCTCTGTTTGGTCTTCTACTAAATTTGTTTCTTGATCACTCATATGATTCCTGCAAAATAACAAAATTAATATATGAGTACCTTTACCTAATACACAAATTTGTTTAAATATGAATTAGGAACCCCGGGCCAAACTAGAAGGAATGAGCTATTTTTAAACACCCTCTCATTTAGCATAGAACTATAAGTATCAAATTAGAAAACCCCAGAATCTAATTATATATGGCTTTAAATCCAGGAATTAAACAACTGAGAAGAAAAGCAAGAAAATTAGGAAAAATGTTATTACTTGATCTTATAATCAAGCCTAAGTTTTAAGTAAGAAAATCAAGAAAAAGAGGGCCATGTGACACCAAAAACTCTGAAACATGAGAAATAAGGTGTGATTAAATTCCTTTGCCAACTTCAATTACTCTGATAGGCAAAGAGTCATCTATATATCTTCATATATATAAATGATTTAATCTGATTTTATATACTGATATTTTTATATTGGTAGACTAAGGAATCTTTGGAAAAATGATTAAATGGGAAGTGATCCAGTGAAGTATATATATATATATGTATAGAGATATATACATATGAAAAAAAAAACTCAACTGAAAATTCATTAAAAATAATTGAATAAGTAGAGGGTCACTTCAGTTACATACATATCAGAGATAATACAGTAGTAGAATACAAATGATGTGATACCAAACTTCGTCTTCGTCCTCCAGAATAGATCTTCAATCTTATCTGAAATGCTCAGGCTGACCCGAGCGTAATGAAAAGACAAAACACTCGAGTCAGGACTAAAATATCTCATGTAGGTTAAATCGAATAAGTAAATATGAGTGTGACGGCGTCAGAGATGTTTACGGGTTTTAGACACCTCCTATCCAGCGTTTAACGTGCGTGCATTAACTTAAGAGATGTTCGGGATTTTCATCTCCTAAGGATCCGCTAAACTATCTACTATGCAATAGAATACGCTATATACAATAATGTCTATCATAAAGTAAAATATCATTCCTAGCCTTAAGCCATGGCCCATTCCACCCTTAACACAGTTTATAAATGTTATAGTCTATACAGCACCGTAAGCCCCACCGTAAACTAGTGGTTATCAGAGGGTACCATATAGGTATAACACAAATCAAAATCGTAGTGGTCGCGAATAGGATAATCAGTATGACAAGGTACATGAGGCGATACCAACTAGGATACTAGTAGTTGCGTGATCCGGACTGATGTTGGGCATAGCAGCTACTACCCCAACACCGCGAAACAACACTCCCAAATCAAGGGGTGCACCCAAATCGAATCACATAAGTAATAGATAAGGTATCGAAGAAGTGTGTCCGCTAGAGATGGCGATCCTCAATGGCCCGGCGCGGCTCCTGTTTTAGTCATTTCAAGGGTCATCCAAAATCGTTCTCTTTCTTCAAATCAACATGTTCACCAAAACCATCCACTTCATTCTGGATCAACACTCCGCGTATATTAGTTATTACAGTGGTTTTCGGTATCGACAGAGAGTATGTCCATATCCGATCCCGGTCTCTTTAATAACTACGTTATATTTTTCACATCGGTTGGATCTTTACATTTCAAAACAGTTCATATATTTATATAAGAATATAAGATTCGCTTTAAAACCATTTCGTATTCAAATTAGAATATACTTCAAATTAAACATCCGTATTAAGTAGTTTACTTAATTTCTGGAACAATTCCAATTCAATAAACTTAGATTAATATTCGGATTTCAAGAATTCATTTAAGTATTACATTCCAAATCAATTTTAGTTCAAATCCTATTCAAATCAATTTTATCTTCAAATTTAATTCAATAGTTTCAATTTAGTTCAATTCACAAATTTCTTTAAATTTCAATTCAATTCCAAATTAATTAAATCTCAATTTCAAATTAATTTTCAATTCCAAACTCAAACTTGAAATATCATCTCATATAAATTTTCTTAGAAATATTCAGAGTTCGATTAAAGTCCAATCTTTAAAACAAATCAACTTTCAAAAATTTACGCCGTATTTCAATTTTTTTTACTTAAAAATCTAAACTTCGAATAATTAAAAAAATTTCATTTACCAAGTTTAAATTCCAACATTTCGAGCTTCAATTCAAAATGATTCAATTTCCATAAATTGGATTTTTTTTCCTTAAAATCAATTCATTTAAATAATTTCAAAACAACTTTTAAAATCATTTAATTTAACCAACACGGTGTTCGTACATAATTTTCTAACCTATGCCAAGTGGATAATTATTTCAATTTAATTTCAAGGATGGATATATATCATTACAATCCAAATAGATGTCATAGGTGTATATCATTTCAACCTGTTTCTTAATTTATTCGAAATAATTCAGTTTATAGTTTTATGTGCAATAACCAATATACGGGATGATAGCATGATATATCAAATTAAATAAACAACCAATATCGACCAATAGCATCCATCGCAACCAATCAACCATAAAGCTAATAACATTCAAAATTTTCAAATTTTTACCATATCGGGTAATATACTGCCAATTAAATTTTAAATTTATTTATTGGTCAATTTAAATTCTATCAATTAATTCATATACTAATTTAAATGACAATTAAACCTACCAAACAATAGCCAATAAATTTCATATCACTTCAGAATATAAATTTAACTAACAAAAATTATTTTAGTCAATTGTGAGCGTATAAACACTCACCTTTGATTTATCGACGATTTAAAACCCAAATAAAGGCCCAAATTTGAACAGTCTCAGAATGCAGCCAAACCAGTTCCATAACGTCCGGATTCGATACGAACGCAACGGAGAAAACCGCGCATGAATCCGAGCTCGTATGCAAAAGTTATATACGTTAGAATGTTTGAACATTTAAAATTTTAAATGATTAATTAATAATAATAATTAAAAACAGAACGTATACCCTTCCTTCCATTCACGCACAGCACACCCGAGACCCAACTTCACGCCGTTCATCCTCATCCACGCACGAGGCAAACGACAACCGGACGTCGATCAACACCAGCTACCACGTGCGCCCCATCCTCCTCCACCAACGCGCCAAGATTCGCCACCCCATTCGCCACCGTTTGCGCAAAATCCGAGAAAATACGTCCATGCTTCCAAGCCAGATTCTGGCGAATCCGTGGTGTAATAGCATAGATCAACCATATGGATTTGAAGAGCTTGCCGAGATCTACAACTTTGCTTTTAGAATTTTTTGATTTCGTTGAACGCATTGAGAGATAAAGAGGAAAGAAGATCGGCAATTTCTGGCCATTGGAATAGGTGGCGGCCATGGTTTGAAATTAGGGTTTCTGAAATAAAATGATAATAAAACTGTCTCGGTTTGCGTACGTATTTATATAGTTAGGTCCAAAATCGTCCGAACTCCAATCGAGACGTGCCGCCAGGTGTTTATAAGGTTTTACTCATATTCCGAACGCAATGGAACTAGTCCCAAGGCCTAATTCAATCGTATGTGGAAGATAGCTTTTGAAGTCGATTATTTTAATCAAATTCGACATTAAATTTCTACGCGTTTCAAGCTCGCACGGCCAAACGACAAGTCCGATTGCTACGAAAATTGAAATCCTACAAAAATTCACTATTACGGATCCGTTGAAACTAGTTTCATCGAAATCCGAGACCGTTTGCAAAATTTCAATTTTGACAAGTTAATTAAAATATTAAATATTCAATTTTTATATATCCTCTTTTAATTCAGTATTAAAGTTCATAAACTTTATTCTAACCCAAATAAAATTTAGACTAACTTAGCAAATCAATTTCCTATATATTAAACCCTATATTCAAATAAATTTACAACTTCAATTATTTAACAACTAATATATTAAACTCCCAATTTACTCAATTTCTATTTTTAAATTAAATTCAACTTATTAGTTTTATCCAAATAAAATGAATTCAAATAACCTTATAACTCAACCAAAACCCTATGAATACAATTAACATCAAATTTATATTTCACTATGCTAATAGCCTATAGTTATCATCTTAACTCAAATTAATTGAATATTTAATTCACTAAATTAAAATCAACTATTTCCAAATTTAATTTCAATTGGATTAAATAAGATAATAAATAAATAATTGTTATTCATTAATATTTCACATTTATTAACTTTTGTTTACAACCAAAATCTTAAATTACTTGCCACGGCAGATTTGCACATTCCAAATAAAACCAATTTCACTTACAATAGATACTTCCAACATTAAATCCAATATTTTGATTTATTCCTTATTTCCAATTATAACCAAATTAACTTCATATTTATTCAATTTATTAACGTTACAATAATATAGTGGTTACTAACATTCAAACCATATTATTAAGTCATACTCAAACAATTCCCATTTGTCAATCATAAATTTTGATTTCCACTATATTAAATTCGAAAATCTTATCAAATTTTATTATTTAAGTTATCGAAAATTACGGGTCGTTACATTCTCCCCCACTTAAAACTTTTCGTCCTCGAAAAGGAACGGAGAAGGGGAAACCATCATTTAGATATAATTCATTCAAAATATTCGACTTATTTGCAAAATTTAGTTATAGGATTTTTTTTAAATCTTAAAATTTTCTAACTCCCGGATTTTTGAAAAATTTCAACAGCACCTCCTTTGCGCGGCTAGGACCGAAAAATTTCACAATGGTAATAATTGCATGATATACATCTCATTACAAGAATGAGGCATCCCAAAACATGGGGAACACAATAATATACCACAACATAAACCGTAATCCGAGAATGTACCTTTTATTAGCATTTTAACTTACATTTTGCATTTAGCGCAGAAGCGAGCTCCACAAACGAAGCGCAACCCTTTGTAACCTATTAAAACACTCAACAACAAATGATAACCAAGCATATAAAGGTATATTGATATACTTAGCATATACAACATATATATAACTTATTTTATCTTCAAAACCAAAATTTATGTCTCAAGACAGCGAACAAATCAAAATTTTTAGTCACCTAAACGATGAAATTTTGTAAGGAAATCTAAACAAAAGTTGTTGCATTCGTTTCAGGCTTTCCGGAATGTTCAAAATCATCAAATTCGGATCAACCGTTCAAAAGTTACGGCCGTTTTACTAAATGGATACGCCTCAGCCTGGGCAATGCATTGCGCAGGTCAGCGATGTTCATTCACGTTTTCGGCCCACTGAATGACAGAAAAACACAAAACATTTAAGACAAAAGTTTCAGCTTAACTTCTAAGCTTTCCAGAAAGGGAAAGATCGTCAAAATCCGATAAACTAGTAAAAAGTTATGGTGAAAATACTAAGGGTATATGCTACTGATTTTGCTTCCTTTTTACACAGGCCAGCGAGAAGATTCAAATTTTTAACTAAGTAAATGAAGGAATTTCTCAAGACACTCTAAACAAAAGTAGTGCTACAGTTTCTAAGCTTTCCGAAAAGTCTATGATCATCGAATTTCGTTCAGCCATTTAAAAGTTATGGTTGTTTTCGTTTCATCATATATTGGACAATTTTGGATTTTTCCAAAAATTTGCTTTTATTATTTCAAAGTACTAACCATCAAACTTCAAATTTTCTAAAGAAACAATCACAAACACAAAGTCGTTTATTTTCTTATTTATCCATGAAATAAGTTTACATTCGATTTGTTTCCGATTATTCAAGTTTGTTTCATTCATAATTTAAATTCAAGTCAATTTGCTTCAATTTAATTTCACTTTGCTTCAAATTTGAATTTAATTATTTAAAAATTTTATTCCGTTTATTCAATTCCATTTACACTAATGAATTCTATTTAATCAATTACCATCCATCTAACAACCAATGCATATAAAACATTAACATCCATCCAAAATCTACACTAAATCAATTATACATTTCCAAGTCAAAATTTTAATTTCATACACTTCCAAGTTTATTGACATTTAGTTTTATTCAAATTTAATTAGTTTCCATTTACTAATTTTATATTTAATTAATTTTAAATTTAATTCATTCTACAACTTAAATTCCCTTTATATTTACAACGATCAATAGATCTTCACATTTTATTATTCGCAGTCACACTTGTATATTATTCATTTACTTATCCTTATTAGCATTTTAAACTTTTTAAGTATTTGGTAAGTTATAGCTATGCAAATAGAATGTAGTTAAACAATATACAACTTCTTTTCATTCAAATTTGAGTGTTATACCTATTAAATAAATTTCCAATTTATTATTTTCCAAATTAAGGGTTATTCCTACAATTTTAATTAATTTTTTTTTTCACTTACATTCAATTTCACCCTTTTCAATTCCTAAGTTTTCTAACAATTCAAGATTTACTATAGTTTAATAATTAAAATCATTCCTTATTAGAGAACTTAAGAATTTCAACTCCGGATTCGATTTAAACCATTTTTTTTCTAAATATATATATATATATATATATATATATATATATATATACATACTAATATCTTTATATCTCAAATCATATTTTTTTAGAAGAATTATAATCAGCATTAAAATATATATATATATATATATATATATAGACTTATTTTCATTTCATACTTTAGAAAATTTTAATTCAATTTCTATTTAATCCAAAAGAGTACAGAAAACTTTTAAGGGGTCTCCCCCACTCAGACCCTTGAAAAATAAACGTCGATAATACGTGCACTCATTACCGAAATTATTTCCCAATGACAAGAGGGGAATACACCACTTATTTCTTTTCAAATCATTTGTAAATCATTTCTATTCAAATTACTTTCACATAAGGATATATTATTTTCAAACCATTTACAAAAATTTCAAAGCACCGAAAATTTAATTCTCAAATCCAAAATTATATTCATTTAATTTCATTATCAACTATATTCGCAGAGTTTCATTTTCTTTTTCATTCAATAATCAATAGTTTAGAAATATTGACTAATCAACCAATGGACGATGATAATCTAATATTATCATCTCCTAACAACCAATAATGTCAATATATATATATATATATTAATAATTAAATTTATATATAAAATATAATTCAAAACAATATTATGTCAGTTTGTTCTATTCGAGTGTTTAGAAATCCCTAGCGATGCCTTGGTGTCCCAAGTACCGACCAGAATTCATAAATACTCAACGGAACAAATTAACACAATACAAAACCATTTTATATCGAAATTACAAATACGCTCTCTCATATACACTCAAGCTCATTCTAGGGTATTACTACCCTATTTCTAATGAGTTAACCCCAAATAGGGCCAAGGTTTATCGCTAAACCAAAGCTCTGATACCAACTGTAACGGACCGCGTCAGTGGGGTAACGCCCACCGTAGCATACAGCTGTACCTGTGTTCTGCCTTTATAGCCAGCCTCTCGACTGCACCAACCCCGCAGGGACATGTAGGAGTAAGAGTCATCCGCTCACTACCAAACCAAATGCGAGAACCCCCTATCATGCTGAACCCTCCAAGTGCATAGGCAGACACACATGCCGACTCAAACAATCCAAAATACAGATAGTTATTGGGGTTAAATAAGAAAAGAAAAGAAAGAACAGAAACAAACTCAGAATCTCACAGCGGAAGGAACAAGATATAATAATAAAATAACAGTTCATGAAGCTATTAAATAAATACATTTGATTATTATTATACATCATAAATCAGAGTTACATACATATCAAAGATAATACAACAATGCAGCGGAAAAATAATACAGTAGTAGAATACAAATGATGTGATACCAAACTTCGTCTTCGTCCTCCAGAATAGATCTTCAACCTTATCTGAAATGCTCAGGCTGACCCGAGCGTAATGAAAAGACAAAACACTCGAGTCAGGACTAAAATATCTCATGTAGGTTAAATCGAATAAGTAAATATGAGTGTGACGGCGTCAGAGATGTTTATGGGTTTTAGACACCTCCTATCCAGCGTTTAACGTGCGTGCATTAACTTAAGAGATGTTCGGGATTTTCATCTCCTAAGGATCCGCTAAACTATCTACTATGCAATAGAATACGCTATATACAATAATGTCTATCATAAAGTAAAATATCATTCCTAGCCTTAAGCCATGGCCCATTCCACCCTTAACACAGTTTATAAATGTCATAGTCTATACAACACCGTAAGCCCCACCGTAAACTAGTGGTTATCAGAGGGTACCATATAGGTATAACACAAATCAAAATCGTAGTGGTCGCAAATAGGATAATCAGTATGACAAGGTACATGAGGCGATACCAACTAGGATACTAGTAGTTGCGTGATCCGGACTGATGTTGGGCATAGCAGCTACTACCCCAACACCGCGAAACAACACTCCCAAATCAAGGGGTGCACCCAAATCGAATCACATAAGTAATAGATAAGGTATCGAAGAAGTGTGTCCGCTAGAGATGGCGATCCTCAATGGCCCGGCGCGGCTCCTGTTTTAGTCATTTCAAGGGTCATCCAAAATCGTTCTCTTTCTTCAAATCAACATGTTCACCAAAACCATCCACTTCATTCTGGATCAACACTCCGCGTATATTAGTTATTAAAGTGGTTTTCGGTATCGACAGAGAGTATGTCCATATCCGATCCCGGTCTCTTTAATAACTATGTTATATTTTTCACATCGGTTGGATCTTTACATTTCAAAACAGTTCATATATTTATATAAGAATATAAGATTCGCTTTAAAACCATTTCGTATTCAAATTAGAATATACTTCAAATTAAACATCCGTATTAAGTAGTTTACTTAATTTCTGGAACAATTCCAATTCAATAAACTTAGATTAATATTCGGATTTCAAGAATTCATTTAAGTATTACATTCCAAATCAATTTCAGTTCAAATCCTATTCAAATCAATTTTATCTTCAAATTTAATTCAATAGTTTCAATTTAGTTCAATTCACAAATTTCTTTAAATTTCAATTCAATTCCAAATTAATTAAATCTCAATTTCAAATTAATTTTCAATTCCAAACTCAAACTTGAAATATCATCTCATATAAATTTTCTTAGAAATATTCAGAGTTCGATTAAAGTCCAATCTTTAAAACAAATCAACTTTCGAAAATTTACGCCGTATTTCAATTTTTTTTTACTTAAAAATCTAAACTTCGAATAATTAAAAAAATTTCATTTACCAAGTTTAAATTCCAACATTTCGAGCTTCAATTCAAAATGATTCAATTTCCATAAATTGGATTTTTTTTCCTTAAAATCAATTCATTTAAATAATTTCAAAACAACTTTTAAAATCATTTAATTTAACCAACACGGTGTTCGTACATAATTTTCTAACCTATGCCAAGTGGATAATTATTTCAATTTAATTTCAAGGATGGATATATATCATTACAATCCAAATAGATGTCATAGGTGTATATCATTTCAACCTGTTTCTTAATTTATTCGAAATAATTCAGTTTATAGTTTTATGTGCAATAACCAATATACGGGATGATAGCATGATATATCAAATTAAATAAACAACCAATATCGACCAATAGCATCCATCGCAACCAATCAACCATAAAGCTAATAACATTCACAATTTTCAAATTTTTACCATATCGGGTAATATACTGCCAATTAAATTTTAAATTTATTTATTGGTCAATTTAAATTCTATCAATTAATTCATATACTAATTTAAATGACAATTAAACCTACCAAACAATAGCCAATAAATTTCATATCACTTCAGAATATAAATTTAACTAACAAAAATTATTTTAGTCAATTGTGAGCGTATAAACACTCACCTTTGATTTATCGACGATTTAAAACCCAAATAAAGGCCCAAATTTGAACAGTCTCAGAATGCAACCAAACCAGTTCTATAACGTCCGGAATTTCGATACGAACGCAACGGAGAAAATCGCGCATGTATCCGAGCTCGTATGCAAAAGTTATATACGTTAGAACGATTGAACATTTAAAATTTTAAATGATTAATTAATAATAATAATTAAAAAAAGAACGTATACCCTTCCTTCCATTCACGCACAGCACACCCGAGACCCAACTTCACACCGTTCATCCTCATCCACGCGCGAGGCAAACGACGACCGGACGTCGATCAACACCAGCTACCACGTGCGGCCCATCCTCCTCCACCAACGCGCCAAGATTTGCCACCCCATTCGCCACCGTTTGCGCAAAATCCGAGAAAATACGTCCATGCTTCCAAGCCAGATTCTGGAGAATCCGTGGCGTAATAGCATAGATCAACCAAATGGATTTGAAGAGCTCGTCGAGATCTACAACTTTGCTTTTGGAATTTTTCGATTTCGTTGAAGGGATTGAGAGATAAAGAGGAAAGAAGATCGGCAATTTCTGACCATTGGAATAGGTGGCGGCCATGGTTTGAAATTAGGTTTTCTGAAATAAAATGATAATAAAACTGTCTCGGTTTGCGTACGTATTTATATAGTTAGGTCCAAAATCGTTCGAACTCCAATTGAGACGTGCCGCCAGGCGTTTATAAGGTTTTACCCATATTCCGAACGCAATAGAACTAGTCCCAAGGCCTAATTCAATCGTATGTGGAAGATAGCTTTTGAAGTCGATTATTTTAATCAAATTTGTGACGACCGCCCATGACCCCCGCACTGAACCTAGAGATAGTGCGCTGTAAAGTGTGCCAGGCAGCCATGGACGATTGTCAGGGTAAATTAAAACAGCAGAATCTATCGTATAACTCACAGCGCATGGATAAAATACAATAGAACATATATATAGTGAAGCTTCATAAAATAGAATGTCATCATATAAAACTTCATATTAGTTGAGTACAAACATCTGAATAGACAATACATCAAGCCTCACTACATATCACTCAGAGAATTATACAAAGCAGCGGAACATCCAGTACATATAGTAAGAAAATAATATGCAAGCCTCCAGCTCGTCTTCGTCATCAGCATCGTCGGAAGCAAGAATAGCACCTGTCACCTGCTACCTAGTCTGCCCGTCCCAAAATGGACGAACAGCCCAAGGCAATAAGAGTTAAAACATAAAGCCTTGAGTCAGACAACAGTCTTAGTGAGCGGTAAATTAACTAACAACATACCAAAAGAGCATAAAGGAAAAAGGAATAGGAATCCAACCCTCCCACTCCACCTCTTTCTACAGTGATAGCCCCCGGACACACACTAAGCAGAAGCAAACATAGCAAAGCAAACAATTAAAGTAAAGTAATTATCACTCGAGTCAAGGGTGATGTTTTCCAAGTACAAACCCGGCCTAAACCAAGATCAGATAAGCACCCAGAAAATACCGCTCTTGAGACCGAATGACGATACAACCAAACATCCATGACTCTGGCTATCACTGTTATCATTGCTTCGATATCATCGTTAATTGAATGACCGGCTCATTCTTTCATCCGTCCGTCAAGGGCTAATGGAAACCCCGGTTCTAGACATAACTCCGCACGTCGTCAAAACCTGTGCCTAGGACTATCGAATCTGCCCAGAGTACTCGACTACCAATCAGTAGCCTTCAGGGACTATCGAATCTGCCCAACGTACTCTTGCTTTGAGCATGCTAGAACCTTCAACAACGATGAAATCTCAGCCTTCTAGTCATCCTCCTCGACGACTATTTCCATACTAGCTCAAGCGCCTCTCGAGCAAACCATTATCCTCAAACTCGAACCATTTCACCGAGTTATCAACGTGCTTGGAATGATCCCGTCTGGATTAGACCAAGACTATCTCATATTATGCCTCGCTTCATCACATCCTAGCAAAGCCTCATCTCAAAATCATCATCATCAATCCTATCCATACGAGCTTCATCATCCGCTACATATGCCACGAGCAGCTTTTCCAATTCAAGAGCCTTTCACTTAGCTTTTGAATCATCTTCGACCATCTTGTCTAAATCAAATCATCAATCATCTAATTCATAGCAATCAATCAAGTCAAACATTAATCCAAGTAATCAAGCATTCAAATATGATATAATGAACAATTATAACAATAATGGCAATTTCGTAAATAAAGAGTCTAAAGTCTAACAAGCATGAAAACATGAGCAATATCTCTATAATCTTGATGAATGAACTTGCATAGGTTAACATGTAGTAAAATGGATGTCAAATCATCATGAACAATAGATCTATACTTAAGTTTACGAAAATGCATGAAAATCACTACTTTAACACCAAATCAAACCAACGATCCGATATACTCCTTTGGATCCGTGTGAGAGATAATCACCACTCACCAAATCACCTAAACACCTCAAAAGCAACACACTTCAGATCTGGACAGCGAAGGATCTAACTCGATCTATCACAAATTCGCTTCAAATGATGAAATCTCTCTTCGATGGATGTAGATCTTCAATCTAAGCTCTTGGATCTTCGATTTGGATGGAAGGAAGCACAAGATTAGAGTGGAGAAAAGAAGTGAAGAAGTGTAGAACTCGAGCTCTCAAAATGGCAGCACTTCGTCGCTTCAAAATCCGGATCCAAAAAAAATTAAGAAATGGACGTGTATTTATAGGCTAGAAAAACTTAGAACGTTTGCTCGCTACTAGGTCGTCCACGACCTAAGGAACCCTACGACCTAAAACTTTGACCCAACAGACCCAAGCCTATGCGCATCCGCGACCTAACGAAACTCCACGACCTACGACCTAACGCATGCGCTTCTACGACCTACGACCTAACCCAGATCTGCGCATCCACGCGACCTACACACACCGAAGCTCACGACCTAACTAACTTAGGTCGCCTACGACCTAACTCAACACAGAAGCTCACGACTTAACTCCTTAGGTCGTCTAACGACCTAACTACGCTAACTCGCTAACTACTAGGTCGCTAACCCCTTAAGCCGCTTCATTCCTTAGGTCGCTAACTCCTATAGGTCGCTGCCTTTCCTTAAGTCGCCCAAACCATAGGTCGCTATCTTCTTAAGTCGCTGTTTCCTGTAGGTTGCTAACTCTTAGGTCGTCCACTACCTTAGGTCGCCAACTTCATATAGGTCGCTCCAACCGACCTAACCTACCCCACGACCTAAGCCACCATACGCCCCAACTCCTATACGACCTATCCCAAAATCCTTAGGTCGCTCCACTTTCTTAGGTCGTCTACTCCGACCTAACAACTCTACGACCTAGGACTTAGACTATGGACAACTTATCAACAATGCAACCTAATGTCAACTGTTTTACGATGTTTCGATCCGTAAAAATACGGGCCGTTACATTCTCTCCCCCTTAGGAATTTCACCCCCGAAATCCCAAACAAATAGAGCAATCAAAGACTATTCTGCATGCCTACCATCCATAGTAATCAACAAACCATGCATCCAATTCTAGCTTAGCATGTAGAATTCTAAAACTAGAACAAGTTACAATGTCGTTAGATGACACGACACCTTAGGGCCATACCTTGAAGAGTTTAGGATGAGCTGCCTTCATCCTCTCTTCCACCTCCCATGTACAGTCGTTATCATCATCACTCCATTGTATCTTGAGCAACTTAACTACCTTCCTCCTAAGCTGTTTCGTGTCGGTTTCCACAACACGAAGCGGCTTACGAGGTCTCTTATCGACTGGATCAACTTTGAAATCTTCACAGCAATCAGCAGAAACCACTGTATTCGAGTCGTGCACATACTTCCGTAGATACGATACATGAAAAACATTGTGCACACCCGACATTTTCTCTGGTAATTCCAATCTGTAGGCGAGCTTTCCAATTCGCTCGATGATCGGGAATGGTCCAACAAATCTCGGAGTCAATTTTCCTTTCTTCCCGAATCGAATAACATTCTTCAGTGGAGAAATCTTCACAAAAACCATATCACCTACGTCGAATTCCAAATCCTTACGACGCTTATCGACATAACTTTTCTGACGGTCTTGGGCTGCCTTCTTCGTTGCCGAATGATCTCTATACAATCCGAAGTCTGTCGAATCATCTCTGGCCCAAGCATCAGTTTTTCTCCGGTCTCTAACCAACATGTTGGAGAGTTACACGGTCTTCCATACAATGCCTCATACGGTGCCATACCAATGCTTGACTGGTAACTGTTATTATACGAAAATTCCACCAAATGAAGTTGATCTTCCCATGATCCTCCGAAATCTAAAACACAAGCTCTAAGGAGATCTTCCAAAACTCGGTTAACTCTCTCAGTCTGACCATCTGTTTGGGGGTGATAAGCTGTACTCAAACACAACTCGGTTCCCAAAACTTCCTGGAAGCTCTTCCAAAATCCACTAGTGAACAATGGGTCTCGATCACTCACTATACTCTTCAGAATACCATGGAATCGAACTATCCACTTAACATATAACTCAGCCAACTTTGATGCAGTCCTAGTCGATTGAACAGGAATGAATCTTGCACTCTTAGTCAGACGATCTAAGATGACCCAAATCCCTTCATTTCCCGTTCTTGTTCTAGGTAGCCCATCAATAAAATCCATCGATATTTGCTCCCACTTCCATGTAGGAACTTCTAATGGCTGAAGCAATCCACTTGGCTTCTTCTGTTCGGCTTTTACCAACTGGCAGTTCATACATTTGGAAATAAAATTTCCAACATCCTTCTTCATACCTTCCCAGTAATAGGTTCTCTTCATATCCCGATACATCTTGTTTCCACCTGGATGAATTGTCAGCTTCGAGTGATGACTTTCCTTCAGCACCTCATTCCTCAATTCATCCACATTGGGAACAACTAGTCGTCCTTGATTCAGAAGCCAACCCTCTCGATCGACCTCGAATCCTTTATCCTTTTCTGGGTCCAATCCAGATTCCAAATCATGAATAACCTTGACAAGCTTATCATCTCGCTTTTGACTCTCGCCAATTCTTTCCACAAGAGTCGGTCTTATTGATAAGTTTGCCAACATCTCAGGTTCCAATTCACATCTGGGCCTGAAGTCAAATCCAGCTAAATACTCGAGATTCTTCCATTCTGAAAACATGGCTCCCAATCCTGCATGTCTTCGACTTAACGCATCTGCCACTGCGTTACCCTTTCCCGGAGTATAGGCTATACCAAAATCATATGATGCTAAAAACTCTAGCCATCGTTGCTGCCGAAGATTCAAATCCTTTTGGGAGAAAAGATACTTCAACGATTTATGATCTGTAAATAACTCGAATCGAACTCCCAATAGATAATGTCTCTACACCTTCAGAGCAAAAACAATCGCCGCTAACTCCAAATCATGAGTCGGGTAATTCCTTTCATGCGACTTCAGTTGTCGACTTGCATACGCAACAACTTTATCCTTCTACATCAGCACTGCTCCAAGTCCAGTACCACATGCGTCGGTGTAAACCACCATCTCTTCGTTCCCACTTGGAATAGTCAAAACAGGAGCACTCGTCAATCGCTCTTTCAGTATTCCGAAAGCTTGCTCACACTTAGCATCCCATCTGAATACTTGGTTCTTTTTCGTCAATCCTGTTAACGGTGCAGCTATCTTGGAAAAGTCTTTGATAAATCGACGATAGTATCCTGTTAATCCAAGAAAACTTCTCACATCCGATGCATTCTTAGGTCTAACCCAATCCTGGATTGCTGCCACCTTAGCGGGATCAACCGCTATTCCACTTCCAGAGATAATATGGCCTAATAACCTCACTTCACTCTTCCAGAAGTGACACTTCGAAAACTTAGCCTTCAGCTGATGTTTCCGTAAGATTTCCAAAACAATACGCAAGTGCGTCGTGTGCTCTTCTTCAGTTCTGGAATAAATCAGAATATCATCCACGAACACTAGCACGAACTTGCTCAACTGATCTCTGAACACTCTATTCATAGGATCCACAAAATATGCTGGCGCATTAGTCAATCCAAACGGAATTACCAGCCATTCAAAGAAACCAGATGGTGTCCGAAAAGCAGTCTTCGGCACACTATCCTTAGCCACTCTCAACTGGTGAAATCCCGTTGCCAAATCCATCTAAGAAAACACCTTAGCTTCGTGAAGCTGATCAAACAAGTCATCTATTCTCGGCAATGGATACTTGTTCTTCTTAGTCACCTTATTCAGCTCACGATAATCCACACACAACCTCAACGATCCATCTGCTTTGGTTGCAAACACAACTGGTGCACCCCATTCAGACACACTACGCCGAATGAATCCTTTCTGTAAAAGGTCATCAACCTGCACCCTCAACTCTTGCTGCTCCCTAGGCGCCATCCGCCTAAGAGGCATCACAACAAGTCTGGCTCCTTCAACTAGATCTATACGAAACTCGATCTCTCTATGCGGCGGTAACCCTTTGACCTCGTCAAAGACATCCTCAAATCCATTAGCGATTGGCACAGATGACAGTCCATCCCGTGGAACAACCAGCGAATACATGAAGCTCATGAAGATGCCTTCTTCATGCTTACATCGTATCACAATCTTTCGCCCCTCCACATTCTCGACTGTCACCTCCAACCTATCACAATCAACCTTTGCCGCATACTTCCTAAGCCAGTCCATACCCAAAATAATTCCGAACCCCGCAAAGTTCAGAACAAAACAATCACAAACAAAAGAGCAATCATGACTCGATACAATCAAACCACGGCATAACATACACAAACAAGACGAACCCCCAACTGGATTAGTCACAACCAATAGCCTATCAACAATATCCGGCTCTAAACCCAACCGGCCTACAAGTTCACTACAAACAAAAGAATGCGACGCCCCAGTATCAAATAGAACTCTAACTGGAACACCACATATGGAAAGAGTACCTTGAACCACCACAAGCTTTCAAAGACGATGGAACAACCCCCAAAGCATAAGCTTGCACAATCTGCTTGTCCCTCCTCGATTCTGGACAATTCCTCTTAACATGCCCCAGCTTGTCACAGTTGTGGCACTTCACTGGCACCTTCGGATTCTTGCAATCTCTGGAGAAATGGCCCTTCTGCTGACAATTGTAGCAGGTCACTTCGCCCTTTGGCTTCTTCTAGCCATCCTTACCCTTTTGTTGCTGCTGCTTCCTCTTCTTGTTTCCACCCTGCTGTGGTTTAGATTCTTCCTTGGTCACAGCAACAACAGACCTTTCCTTAGGAAACAAATTCTCGTGCCTGAGAGCTTTCTCTACTAGCTTCTCAAATGAATCGTCCAAATGATCCACCAACTGCCTCCCAAGATAACTGTCCAAGCCTGTCACAAACTTCTCATTCTTCTGGTACGAAGATTCAATATACGACCGGACATACTTGGACAAAGCTTCAAACTCAGAAACATATTCAAGAACTGGTCTTCTATCTTGCTTGAGCTCCATAAACTTCTTGAACAGAACAGACTTCTGAGCTGTAGAAATGAACTTAGCTTCAATTCTGACTTGGAATTGCTCCTAAGTAATTTCTTCCTCCGGAGTATCAATGGTAATAGAGTTCCACCAATCAGAAGCTCTCCCTTGAAGCTGTCTTGATGCTAACTTCCTTTTAGTCGCATCCTCAATTCCCAAATCACCAAAGATCCTTCTACAAGCATCTATCCACCTCTGAACTTCAATAGTTGGCTTCGTTCCCAAGAAAACCTTTCCTCCAAGAGCAGTATAATCTTTACACAGCTTAGCAAAATCCACTGGTTTTGGAGTTTGGACTTGAACTCCAACATCTACCGATGGCCCCGGGGCTGGCATCCTTCTCATGATCGAGGTCATCATAGCCGCGAACATAGCAGCATAATCTGCAGCCCCCTCAGTAGCACGGCCTTCCTTAGCAGCTGGTCTCCCTCTTCGACTCATTCTCAATATCTATAAAAAGGAATGATTAATACACCTTGAGAAACAACTGCATAAGGAATTCAAATCCTTCTAAACTACTATATTATATATAGTAATCATCCATCAAAATACAATTTCGTCTCTCATACGTAGTTACGTCAGCAAGCGTTGGATAAAATCGATTAACCAAAGCTCTGATACCAAATGTGACGACCGCCCATGACCCCCGCACTGAACCTAGAGATAGTGCGCTGTAAAGTGTGCCAGGCAGCCATGGACGATTGTCAGGGTAAATTAAAACAGTAGAATCTATCGTATAACTCACAGCGCATGGATAAAATACAATAGAACATATATATAGTGAAGCTTCACAGAATAGAATGTCATCATATAAAACTTCATAATAGTTGAGTACAAACATCTGAATAGACAATACATCAAGCCTCACTACATATCACTCAGAGAATTATACAAAGCAGCGGAACATCCAGTAAATATAGTAAGAAAATAATATGTAAGCCTCCAGCTCGTCTTCGTCATCAGCATCGTAGGAAGCAAGAACAACACCTATCACCTGCTACCTAGTCTGCCCGTCCCAAAATGGACGAACAGCCCAAGGCAATAAGAGTTAAAACATAAAGCCTTGAGTCAGACAACAGCCTTAGTGAGTGGTAAATTAACTAACAACATACCAAAAGAGCATAAAGGAAAAAGGAATAGGAATCCAACCCTCCCACTCCACCTCTTTCTACAGTGATAGCCCCCAGACACACACTAAGCAGAAGCAAACATAGCAAAGCAAACAATTAAAGTAAAGTAATTATCACTCGAATCAAGTGCGATGTTTTTCAAGTACAAACCCCCAAGGCCTAAACCAAGATCAGATAAGCACCAAGAAAATACCGCTCTTGAGACCGAATGACGATACAACCAAACATCCATGACTCTGGCTATCACTGTTACCATTGCTTCGATATCATCGTTAATTGAATGATCGGCTCATTCTTTCATCCGTCCGTCAAGGGCTAATGGAAACCCCGGTTCTAGACATAACTCCGCACGTCGTCAAAACCCGTGCCTAGGACTATCGAATCTGCCCAGAGTACTCGACTACCAATCAGTAGCCTTCAGGGACTATCAAATCTTCCCAACGTACTCTTGCTTTGAGCATGCTAGAACCTTCAACAACGATGAAATCTCAGCCTTATAGTCATCCTCCTCGACGACTATTTCCATACTAGCTCAAGCGCCTCTCGAGCAAACCATTATCCTCAAACTCGAACCATTTCACCGAGTTATCAACATGCTTGGAATGATCCCGTCTGGATTAGACCAAGACTATCTCATATTATGCCTCGCCTCATCACATCCTAGCAAAGCCTCATCTCAACATCATCATCATCAATCCTATCCATATGAGCTTCATCATCCGCTACATATGCCACGAGCAGCTTTTCCAATTCAAGAGCCTTTCACTTAGCTTTTGAATCATCTTCGACCATCTTGTCTAAATCAAATCATCAATCATCTAATTCATAGCAATCAATCAAGTCAAACATTAATCCAAGTAATCAAGCATTCAAATATGATCTAATGAGCAATTATAACAATAATGGGAATTTCGTAAATAAAGAGTCTAAAGTCTAACAAGCATGAAAACACGAGCAATATCTCTATAATCTTGATGAATGAACTTGCATAGGTTAACATGTAGTAAAATGGATGTCAAATCATCATGAACAAAGATCTATACTTAAGTTTACAAAAATGCATGGAAATCACTACTTTAACACCAAATCAAACCAACGATCCGATATACTCCTTTGGATCCGTGTGAGAGATAATCACCACTCACCAAATCACCTAAACACCTCAAAAGCAACACACTTCAGATCTGGACAGCGAAGGATCTAACTCGATCTATCACAAATTCGATTTAAACGATGAAATCTCTCTTCGATGGATGTAGATCTTCAATCTAAGCTCTGAGATCTTCGATTTGGATGGAAGGAAGCACAAGATTAGAGTGGAGAGAAGAAGTGAAGAAGTGTAGAACTCGAGCTCTCAAAATGGCAGCACTTCGTCGCTTCAAAATCCAGATCCAAAAAAAAATGAAGAAATGGACGTGTATTTATAGGTTGGAAAAACTTAGGTCGTTTGCTCGCTATTATGTCGTCCACGACCTAAGGAACCCTACGACCTAAAACTTCGACCCAACAGACCCAAGCCTATGCGCATCCGCGACCTAAAGAAACTCCACGACCTACGACCTAACGCATGCGCTTCTACGACCTACGACCTAACCCAGATCTGCGCATCCACGCGACCTACACACACCGAAGCTCACGACCTAACTAACTTAGGTCGCCTACGACCTAACTCAACACAGAAGCTTACGACTTAACTCCTTAGGTCGTCTAACGACCTAACTACGCTAACTCGCTAACTACTAGGTCGCTAACCCCTTAAGCCGCTTCATTCCTTAGGTCGCTAACTCCTATAGGTCGCTGCCTTTCCTTAAGTCGCCCAAACCTTAGGTCGCTATCTTCTTAAGTCGCTGTTTCCTGTAGGTTGCTAACTCTTAGGTCGTCCACTACCTTAGGTCGCCAACTTCCTATAGGTCGCTCCAACCGACCTAACCTACCCCACGACCTAAGCCACCATACGACCCAACTCCTATACGACCTATCCCAAAATCCTTAGGTCGCTCCACTTTCTTAGGTCGTCTACTCCGACCTAACAACTCTACGACCTAGGACTTAGACTATGGACAACTTATCAACAATGCAACCTAATGTCAACTGTTTTACGATGTTTCGATCCGTAAATATACGGGTCATTACAAAATTCGACATTAAATTTCTACGCGTTTCAAGCTCGCACGGCCAAACGACAAGTCTGATTGCTAAGAAAATTGAAATCCTACAAAAATTCACTATTACGGATCCGATGAAACTAGTTTCGTCGAAATCCGAGACCGTTTGCAAAATTTCAATTTTGACAAGTTAATTAGAATATTAAATATTCAATTTTTATATATCCTCTTTTAATTCAATATTAAAGTTCATAAACTTTATTTTAACCCAAATAAAATTTAGACTAACTTAGCAAATCAATTTCCTATATATTAAACCCTATATTCAAATAAATTTACAACTTCAATTATTTAACAACTAATATATTAAACTCCCAATTTACTCAATTTCTATTTTTAAATTAAATTCAACTTATTAGTTTTATCCAAATAAAATGAATTCAAATAACCTTATAACTCAACCAAAACCCTATGAATACAATTAACATCAAATTTATATTTCACTATGCTAATAGCCTATAGTTATCATCTTAACTCAAATTAATTGAATATTTAATTCACTAAATTAAAATCAACTATTTCCAAATTTAATTTCAATTGGATTAAATAAGATAATAAATAAATAATTGTTATTCATTAATATTTCACATTTATTAACTTTTGTTTACAACCAAAATCTTAAATTACTTGCCACAGCAGATTTGCACATTCCAAATAAAACCAATTTCACTTACAATAGATACTTCCAACATTAACTCCAATATTTTGATTTATTCCTTATTTCCAATTATAACCAAATTAACTTCATATTTATTCAATTTATTAACGTTACAATAATATAGTGGTTACTAACATTCAAACCATATTATTAAGTCATACTCAAACAATTCCCATTTGTCAATCATAAATTTTGATTTCCACTATATTAAATTCGAAAATCTTATCAAATTTTATTATTTAAGTTATCAAAAATTACGGGTCGTTACATTATTATCATGGTTTTTTTCTTTTTATTTTTAAGTTCTTTATCTATTTTTATTTTTTATTTTTATTTTATTTATTTATTTTTTATTATTATTTGTCTAATTAATTTATTTATTTTATTTTTATCTTTATTGTTGTTATTATTATTATTATTAAATATATTATTGTTATTATTACTTTTGAATTGACTATGTCATTTAGTTTTGGGTTCCATCTCTAGCCGACCCCAACTTGTTTGGGAATAATGGCTTAGTTGTTGTAGAGATTGGTTTAAAGTGTTAGATTTAGCATAGGATATCTTTAATTTCATCTTGGATGATCCTCAATTACTTCGTGTACAAGTAAAATATTACTATCCATCACGTTCATTCATCCCTTGTTTAAAAATCATGATTTACACTTGGAATGGTCGACCGCTTATGGCTTACGGTCGGTCGCTACCGATCGACCTGGGTACATCAGTTGACCTATTGTTTGTTTCAGTGTTAATTAATTAGCGTGCGTTGATTTGGTTAATTTTGTTCCTTGTTTGATGAAGTGAGATGATTTGTTTCCCTTAACATATATTTTTCTAGATTTGATTTAACATTAACATATCTTAATGTCTAAGTTTCCATTAAAGTTAATTAACTTTTATTTCCATAATTACATATATAATTATTTCCGATTCAAAAACTTCAGTCATTAATAACTGTTTCGTTTGAATTCCGGTCGGAAAACTTTATATATGAAAATTGATCAGAAAATCACCACGAACCCAATGGTGTAAGTTTCGTAGCCAAATCATGAAGTTTGCAAATATTCTATTTTTCAACATTATTATTTATTTATTAAATTTCTTTTTAATTAATTGTCCAAAAATCACGGGTTGTTAAATTCTCCCTCCTTAATTGAATTTCGTCCCTGAAATCCCTCAAGGACTGAACAACGTAACATATCATACAACCATTCTAAACTAACAAATCAATTTGTATACAAATTTTTTTGCATTCAATCGTGAATAAGTGCATGGTGTATCACAATACATATGATATGTATGCAGAATAATTCTGATCGGCACATCCTATATGAATGCATTCTTTCAAACCAATTTCAAAAATATGATGCAAACAACCTAAATATATGGGCGGTTCTATATGTAAGAAAAATTTGAAAATCCAAAAACTTATTTTACATCCAAATTTTCCCACACTCCTACGGATAAGTATAGTTCAACCAATTTCTTATCCAATTCCAACCATCCAAAAATCCTAGCACATCGTTGCTAACATTCAAATTCAGATAAATGCAGTTTTATATACCTATGTTCATATGCCATAAAAGTGATTAGATGGAGAATTCCATATTTCCATCCTTTTCTTCCATACGCTTTTTCCACGGTACATTGGAATCTTACCTTTTGTCCTCAATTCTCTTCCAACTTTTCCAAGTACAGTCTGCATAAGTAAATTTATTTTAAAATCTTTAAAATCTTTAAAATAGAATTAGTTCAAAACTAGTTTAGTTCATCTACCAACAAGGTATGGATGAAACGACTCCATAACCAAAATAGCTTTTTCCCTTGTCTCTAACCGTATTTTATTTTACTATCACTTCTGCCTCACAGTAAAATCTATACTGGCTAACCAGTCAATTATTCCTCCATGTCAACTATGTGTCATTTTAGAAATTTGAAAATTCCTTCTTTTTCTACTCAAAAATATTTTTATATTACTATTTGAAATATTTGTACAAATTTTTAGACATCAAAATTTTCATCATAAAATTTTTCAAAAACTTTTCACAAAGATTATTTATTTTCCAAAACCATAAATTTTGAACAAAAATTTTAGAAGTATACATATATATTTTTTCTTTAAAATAATTTATGCCACATCCCATGAAATCAGGATTTAGTTAACAGTTTAATGTCCATAATGGACAACCTAATTTCTTGATAAATTTTAAGTTTCAAAACTTATATTTTATTTATAATAGCAACCACCAGACAAGTTCAATTACAGATTTTAGTTTTTAAGGTACAGTGACACTGGCCCGTGGCTTCGCAACAATCTTTCCCTGTCCTTCACTTGCCAAAATTTATTCCCTAAAAATTTTCTACTTTTTGGGACTTAACTCTTATTCCTTTTTCTTTAATAGCCAATTAAATAAATTTTCTTAATTTATTTTATACTTCCAGCCTTTTACTATTTTTTCTTTTGCAATAGTTAAGTGTCTTTCCTAAAATTTCCTTATTTTATTGTTTTCCTAATAATATCGCAGTCCATACAGACGTGCTTTTTCATAACAGAAATAACCAATGCTTATAACACAACAAAAAGAAATACAACTACTGGAAGAAAATAAAACAATTACTACTAGCTACTAACTACTACTACCTATGGTCCTTTCTATCGTGCCATCATTCTTCAATCCACATGTCTTAACTTTCCTTTATGGCTTCTGATGAATATGGTCGATCCATTACTTTCATTACTGCATCCAATTATGAAACAAATTATGTATCCTTATACCGTAGTTGGTGAAAAATACAAGTTATGCAAATTTAGAATAATCTCATTGGCAAATTGGCTTGGCGAAATAACTTTTCCACCTTTCATCTTGCCTTTCTTATTTGAGTTTACCAATGCCCTCTATGTGTCTTTGTTGTAACGATCCGCCTTTTCGACCCTCGAATGTTGACACTAATACATCCACGGTATTCACATGCCTAGCACTCAAGTGCTGGAAAGATAGAAAGTTAGAGTAAAAGAAAATGAAAAAGAAACATAATAAGAAAGAAGAACACAATATCAAAATCTCACATGCGGAACGAGAATATATAATATCTCAAAAGGTCTTTACCAAAAAAAACTTTGGTATACATACATCAATCAAAGTAAACTAACCTATCATCAGCTTGGACAGTGATTACAGCCTCACAAATGCTGATAAGTGTAAAACAAGTAATGTATCGGAAAATAAGTATGTAGAAAATCATCCAGTTTCTCTCCAAAAGCTCCAATGAACTACATATAAATCTGGAAATATACTCGAGCTGACCCGAGCATTATAAGAAAATGACACCTGGATCGGTCATGTAAATCAGCATGAGAAACTCCAATCATATGGATTATTATATTTTTAAAACCCTTCAAAATAAGGGTATCTCGTAAGACCACGCCGCAAATAAACACAGACGGGTTTTTACCTTACGATAACCAAACCATTTCTATTATAAAATCCAGCGATAATATAATAATGTCTAAGGTATGAAATATAAATAATCACGTAGCTGTGATGCATGTGAGTGTACATCACAACTATAGTAGGAACACAATCCAAACCGCTAAGGTGCGTCCGCTAATTGTCTAGGATTCCATGAAGGTGCCCTTAGTATTTCGAGAATGGATCCCCTGCACAAGGACCAGAGATAGCCTTCCGGGCATCATATATCTCTAGATAAAATATACTATAGGAAAAACATAGCTGGTCCCCGCCCGAGCACATAACATCGGGTCACATCACTCCTGCATGCATATCCGTAAGTAACACTTGAATGGAGTGCCAACACCCTTTAAGTTAGCTAAATCCCATAGGTTGTATCTCATATCACTGGTTTCTGCCATTACTAATGGTGAAGTCCCATTTAGCATCCTCACACATGAACCATGACTTGAACAAATCTCGATATACGAGTCCCCAATTCGAACAGATCTCGGAACCGCACATGGATTCCCATATCTCAACAGATCTCGGAACCACACATGGGTTCTCACATCCTGAATACATCACGAACAACTACATGTGTTCGAGCATCTCAAATAGATCTCAAATCTCCACATAGATTCTAGCATCTTGAACTAATTATGAACCTCTTCCAAAGCATATAATACGTATATGGTTTCGAGTAGTTACGATTTCAAGTCAACTCATATAAGTACACTCCCCCACTTACCGGGTGCTCCAAAACAAATCGACGGATTTTCGGTAAACTTAACTCTGATTTGTAGGAAATAAACAGATAATACATAAGAGTGGAGATCACCTCCTAACCGTTTAAATGGATGAATTTTCTTATTATTTGTCATAGAATAACAAAACGAGTTTATACATATAGTATAACATCATCATATATCTCTACCATATAATTCCCATGTTTCTTCTAGATATTTCAAGAGTTATATTTGGTCAATTTCAACAATAATGAGAATGATTACATAAGGGAACTAAGTCCCGTATACTATCCATAAGCAAGTAACACAAAACGCATGATCGAAACACGTAAGCACGATCAAGTCACATAAACAACTTCTAATCCTCTTTTTAATTAATCTTCCTTTGTTAATTAAAAACCTCTTTTATTAGTAAAACTCATTTTTACTCAATAAACTTCTTTATAAATGAAACTTCATTTATTAGTTAAACCTCACTATTTAACTAAAACTTCCATATTCATTTCTACACATTCCAATACTTCTCAAAAGTATCCATATACTTATCTCAACCGTATAAGTATATTCACAAATCAATTTCAAAGGGCTTAAGACAAATGTTACTCAAACATTGCCACTACAGACCCAAAACCATTTCACTTATGATTATCTTCAAAACATTCTTTTCAAAGCTTTATTTACATTCATAAGTATAATCAAAACAAGTTAAAGATGAATGCTATTAAAACATTATCATAGTAAACTCAAAACCAATTCGTAGTTGTTACTCTTTAAAATTCCATTATTAAAGATCCAAGTATTTTCCCATATCATTTGACAATATTTTACCCCTTTAAAATATTATTCAAGGGTTTAAAAATAAATGTTACTAAAACATTATTTATAACAAACCCAAAACACTTCACTTAATCGTTATCTTTAAAACTCCCTGTTAAAGATCTAAATACTTTTCAAAAGTTTAGTTAAATGGTTTAAAACAAATGTTGCCCAAACATCGTTACTATAAACCCAAAATCACTTTTATACTTGCCATTAACTTTAAAACATTCATTTAAAGCTCTAAGTATATCTTCACTTATTAATCAAGGTAATATACATTTTTAATTAATATACAAAACCATCAATTATAACATATGTGTTGTATCTAAAACTTCCTTTGTATTCTTTTTCAAATGCTAAACTTCCTTTCCAAACTTCTAAATATACTAAAATACCTTTAAAAAGATATACATATACATACATACAAACATATATATATATATATATATATTCATATACTAATTTATTTATAAAACTAACATATTTAATAAAATACTATGAACAATTTGAAAGATATAATAATATAAAAGCCTTTTATTTCTTAAATAAAATCTTTAACAAATTTTCTAAAAAACTATATATACTAAAAATACACTTTTAAAATACTTGTACTATATCTTAAACATTTATTTATAAACCATAAAAACTTGTTTTATAATTTAAAACCATTACTTTGAAAATCCATAAATGATTATCAGCAATATATTTAAACTTTGGTATTTTCCAATAATAAGTACGTTCATAGTACTTATTAAACATACACAGAAGACTTATGATGTCTTCCAAAGTTAACTTTAAAATTGCCGATCACAGCGATTTCAAAGTGCAACCATAGCGACCCTTTCACTTTTAACATTTATAACTTCCATTTCCAATTTCCACAAATGACCAAAACAATTCCTCTATGTCAAACACAAAAAAAGTGTGTATCCAAATATATATACATTTACATACATACATACATACATACATACATACATACATACATACATACATACATACATACATACATACATATACATACATATATATACACACACACATATTTCCACAATATATCACAATTTATCCAATTTAACATATGTCAAATATTAGGGATTTCAAAGCACGTTTATAGCAGCGATATCGCTTCAAACATTTATAATGCACTATCAAACATGTATAAAAAGTAGTCTGGGCCACGATACATGTTATAGATGATTAAACGAGAGATTATACTCCATAATAATGTTATCACTTGTTTTACAAACAAGGCGGGGTCCAAAAGTAGTAACTTTGCATTGTTCGTTATATAATTTATATTTTAATACAACAACAATTATATACACAACAATGTACACATAACTGGTGAGTAAACTCACCGAGCCCAAACCAATCCCAGATGTGGAAAATCCTAATAGGTGTGCAACGGTGAAAACAACGTCTCGTTTGGACCTCGTACGCAAAAGTTATGAGTTAAATAAGATATAGGATTAATAGCTTAATTAATTAACTTAACTAATTCACAAATTTTAAAATTACCACCTAATCCTTCCCTTTCCTCTTCTCGTTCGTGCACAGTGATATCGTGAAACCCATTCCAAGCATGCATATTCCAACCTCGACATGGAGCTAGCTCCACTGTTCGACGAACGGTCAGCGCCAAACAACTCCTCTCCTCGAACTTGACGTGCTCGACCCAACAAACCCAAGCTCCATCGCATATCCTAAAATTCAAATGAATACTCCTCCTCGCTGCCTGTCGCTTTCCACCTCGGCCAACAATCGACTTCTAACCATCGCCATTCTACTCCCTAAGCCTCCACGAGTTCAACCATGCCAATGAATTGACCACAGAAGCCTCATTTCAATTTGCGATTGAAGATCCTCCTTGGGATAGTAAAATGTCGCATCCTACCATTGTTGACTGCACCCCTTCAAACTACACCCACTAGTTTGGCTTCTAACAACAACCCCAATGTCTTCCTCACATTGTCCAAATTCTACTCCTAGCTTCAATTTGCTCCGACCCTAGGCACGACATACCCAAATCGCATACGGTTAACCAATGCCATACCCCACTTTGATACTACAGATGTGAAGCCTTCGACCATATGAGATCAACAGATCAAACAGTGTTGAATATCGTCATACCTAGCTCACTATTTAATTGAAAGAAGCAAAGAATACGGTGGCGGCTAAGTTTTCTGATGGAAGAAGAAAGAAATAAAGTTAGAGAGGGAGAAGGAGTTAAGGATTATTTATAGGAAATTATATATTATATTATATTCTCTTAAATTAAACGATATGCATTTTTGAGCACGCACGACCACACAACACGTCCGATCACCATGAAACTCGTCGGCATATTACAACTCATTATTCTGGATCCAATGACACTAATTTTGTCAAAATCCAAGATAATGCCCCAAGATGATAATTTCAAATGTTGATTAAAAAGAATTATTATTAAAACCAGTTTAAGCACTTTAATTATAAATTAACGTTTTACCATTATCACTCATATTTAAAAAGAATTTAAATAAGATTTCGAAATCATTTTTATTCACATTAAATCCAAGATTTAATTATTTAAATAATTCTAATATTTAAATATAAAACGTTTGAAAATTCGGGTTGTTACATTCTCCCTCCTTAAAAGAATTTCATTCCCGAAATACTAACACAAGCAACAAAAACAACAAGCACGTAACAATACCCAATAGTGGTGCAAACCAAGAAACAATTACCCAACAATACCACACAATACTACAATCACTAGGAAACAATCTCACGGTTTGCCTAGGTTCAAAAACGCTCATCGAAAAAGGATGATAAACAATCCATTAAGCGTTACCTTATGCTCAACAGCCTCAGGTTATTACTCAGTCGATTACTCATGCTACCTCAGAATAGATCGAAGAGTCATTTCCTAAACTACCCACAAGCCAATTGTGACGACCCACATTTTGAAAGGTTTAAATCAACAATAATCCACACATATCCAATTCAAACAATCTGAATCACAGATAATCAAATGGGGTTAATTAAAAAAAATAAGAAAAGAAGAAAACAAATATAGAATCTCACAGCTGAATGACAAAATATAATAATCAAATAAACAGTTCATGAAATTGTTTATACTATACATTTGATACTAATTTATACAACATTTTCAGAGTTATATATACAACAGAATAATAGAGTAATGCAGTGGAACAAACAATGTGGTGAAATAATATAAGTAATAATAATATACTAAATTTTTGTCTTCGTCCTCTAGAAAATAATCTTCAATGCGCTAAAATACTCAAGGCTGACCCGAGCATAATGAAAAGACAAAACAGTCGAGTCACGACTAAAATATCCTTATGTGAGGCAAATCAATATCACATATAACAGGAGTGTAATAGCGTCAGAGATGTTTATGGGGTTTCACATCTCCTATCCAGTGTATAACGTGCATGCAATAACTCATGAGATGTTACGGGATTTTCCATCTCTTAAGGATCCATCAAAATATTTATATATAGTAGAATACGCTATATATGTAATGTCTAATCGGTAAAATAAATATTTTTCTTAGCGTTAAGGCTTTATATTGATACCTCTTAACGCGTTTTTAAGCGCTGTCGTACAATTTGCATATAGCGCCCCAGTAGCACGTCGGGGGATAGGGATGAGCCGTGATACGACAACACTAAACCAAACTCGTAGTGGTCTCGTATAGAGGTAAAAGTAGACAAGGCACGTGAGGCAATGCCCAAGGTAGGATACTACCAGTTCGGGTCACAAGGCTGGTGGTAACACATCGTAGCCACGATCGCCCACCGTGTCCATCCATCCCATATCGAGTCAAAGGGAGGTCATCCCAAATTAAGGTGCACCAATCGAAACCAACATCAAAATTAATAATATAGACCAAGTTCAAGAAGAAAATCGAAGAACGGATGTCCGCTAGGGGTAGCTAGCCCACATGGCCCTGTTAAGCCATACTGTTTTAGTCATTTCAAATTGGTACAAGTGTCGAGGTCTATCCATCATCGTTCTCTTTCTTCAAATCTAGCAAACGTACACCATATCCAACCACTTCTTTTTGGAGTCTGCTCCATGTACACAGTTGTTAAAGTGGTTCCAATATTGAGAGAGAGTATGCCAATAAGAGGCCCCGGTCTCTTTAACAACCAAAAATCGTTTTACACCGTTTGGTACTTTTACATTTCGAAAATGATTCATACTTGATATCAAAATATCATATTCATTTCAGAAATATCCTTTATTTCAAAATATCATATTTATTTCAAAATATCATATTCGGTTTGATATGTCATTTTCACTTCAAAAATTCAATTAGAATCACAATTTAGGTTATAACTTCATTTTACCCAAATTCGCATTTAAATCAATGATTTAAATATAAACATTCCAACCTTGCAGAATTTGGATATTTAGAAAATAGTTTGAAAACTTTTAAATAGTTTAAATAGTTATAATAGTTTATTATAAATAGTTTGAGTATTGAAATTGATTTATATAGTAAAATAGTTTAAACAAAAATCAAGATAATTTAGATATTTAAAAAGATAAAATTTTAAACAGTTTATATCAAAATAATTTATTTGAAAATAGTTTCAAATCAAACTGTCTCTTTCTATTCAACAAATCTGGACCCAAGTCCAAATTCCAATCAAACTGATTCAATTTCAATTATTCCAATTCAAATCATTTTCAATCCCAATTCAATTCAAATCGAGTCGATTTCGATTTCAATTCAAATCAATTTCAATTCCAAATTAATTTCAAATTTATTTTCAAATTTGATTCAATCATTCGATTCAATGGTTTAAATTTCAATTTAATTCCTAATTTTAAACCTTTTCAGTATATATAAATTTGAGTTCGATTTCAGAATATCGATTTAAATCACTTAAATCAAATTAAACTTCAATATTCAATTTAAGGTTCAAATCCTTTAAAATAATTCAATCTGGAGCCATAGTTTGAAATTTCAACTTAAATTACCTTTACTTAAATAACTTCGAAGTTTAAGTAAAAGTTCCAATCTTTTTAAAACAATTCAATTTCGATAATTCAAGTCATATTTCAATCATGACTTCAAATTCCAATTAAATTCTTTAAAACAATTTCCTTTAACTAAATTTAATTTCAATATTTCAAGCTCGAGTTAAAAAATAATCCAATTCCCATATTTCGATTCAATTTTATTTTTATAAAACAAAATCACTTGAATAGACTCCAACCCAAGAATTTAAAATCATTTAATTTAACCAATCCGGTGTCTATATATAATATTCTACCCTATAGCCAAGTGATTAGTTATTTCGATTTTAATTTCAGGGATGGATATATATCATTTCAATCAAAATCAATGTGTCATAGGTATATATCATTTCAACCTATTTCTTAATTTATTCGAAATAATTCAATTTACAGTTTTATATGCTGTCAAATAATATATAGGGTGATAACAGGGATATATAAAATAAATAAACATATAAATCATCCAAAATATCAACCAATAGCTTCCAATCTCAATCAACATCCAAATCAGTCAAAATATCACAACACTCAACCAATTATCAATACCGGATGTCTAACTGGCAATTTAATTTCAAATTTAATCGCCAATTTAAATTTCTATTAATTCCAATCATATGTCAATTTAGATGTCAATTAAATTACCAAACAACAGTTAATAAAATTAAATTACTTCATATTTCAATTTAACTTACATAAAAATATTTTAGTACTTCGTAAGTGTTTAAACGCTCACCTTTATTTGAAACTGAAAATTTTTCAGCTTCAAATAAATTCCACTTTGATTCCATACCGTAGATGACATCGACAAGAATCCAATGCAACTCGTCTCACTCAAATTGGACCTCGTATGGACAAGATATAAATTAATAAACATTTGAAATTAAATAAATTTATTAACATTCGATTAAAAGTAAATTTCCCAGCTTAATTATCATTAGCCGCAAACTCTTGTACATCACCCAACACGACATCGAAACCAAATATCGCGACCAAACTTCCATCACGCGCTCAACCTCTGGCCGTCGAACTTCCATCCAAGCACGCCACCACGACTGCCCCCTTCAAAGCCACCATCTCCAGTAGCCACGCCATACCCGCCACCGCTGTTGGTCCGTGAGGACCCAAAAACTGCGCCACCGTTGAGCTTAGAGCTTGGCGACCCGAGGCGATTCGCCTCGATCCAACTGTCCATCATATAGATCTCGACGAGATCTACGATTTTCCTTTTGGAAGTTTTTGATTTCTTTGTGTGGATGAAGAGAAATAGATGAAGAAAGATAGACCATTTTTGACCATTGAAAAGTTTAAATGAATGCGGCTGGAGTTTGTAGGGTTTTAGACGAAAACGAGATAAAGGATGGTTTTATATAAATATCTCCGACCCGATCTATCCGCGAACATTCCGAACTCCAAACGAAGTGTGCCGCCTGGCATTCTACATGTTATACCCCTATTCCGAACACAATGGAACTAGTTCCATAAGCCAATTCCATCATATTCTGAAGATAGCATTTCAAAATCAAATTATTTTAATTAAATTCCTTTAATTAATTTCTACGCGTTTCAAGCTTGCATGGCCAAACGATAAGTCCAATCGATACAAAACTTAAAATCCTATAATAATTCACTATTACAGATACGATGAAACTGGTTTCGTCAAAATCCAAGATAGTGCCCAAAATGGCTATTTTTACACGTTAATTAAAACAAATAAATTTCCAAAATCAATCTATTCGCTTTAAATTCAATTTTAAAGGTTAACAATTTTCATTCTTGCTTAAATAAAATTTAAATCAGCTTTCGGCATCATTCTTATTCATATTTAATTCAGATTTCAATCGTTTAAATAATTTTAATATTAAATTTAAACAATTTTAATTATCCAATAAATCACTAAAATTGAAATACAAGTTATTCAACTTATAGAGTTTAACTTATAAAAAGAATTCAAATAACATAACTACTACATTTAGTTCTACTTCTTTATTTAAAGTATTCCAATAATCCAATTTCGATGAATTCCAATAGTATAATAAATCCCAATATTAGATTTCAAATGAATTTTGGTGATCAAATAATTATTTTATTCTCATATAATTAATTCAACATTCATTATTAAATTCCACCTATTGATTGTAAACACATTCAATACGTAAAATTCATTTTAATACTTGTTATTGCCAAAATATTTGAAATTGGTTATTTCAAAATTTTATTCGAGTTCATATTAAATAAACTACATTAATAAATCATTAAATTTTTATTTCTAACCATTTTTATTCAATAATCAAATTAAATTTGATAATTTAAAATAGTTAATAATACAGGTTGTTACACTCTCCCCCCCTCAAAACTTTTCATCCTCGAAAAGGGGTAAGTAGAGAATTTAACATTTGATATATTTTATTCAAAATAATCAACTTACAAAACATAAAATCTATTGGAAAACCTTTACTACGTGTGACGACCGCCCATGACCCCTGCACCGAATCTAGAGATAGTGCGTTGTAAAGTGTGCCAGGCGACCATGGACGATTGCCAGGGTAAATTAAAACAACAAAATCTATCGTATTACTCACAGCGCATGGACAAAATACAATAGAACATACATATAGTGAAGCTTCACAGAATAGAATCTCATCAATAAAACTTCATAATAGTTGAATACAAACATCTGAATAGTCAATACAATAAGCCTCACTACAAAACACTCAGAGAAAATACAAACAGCGGAACACCCAGTACATATAATAAGAAGATAATATGCAACCCTCCAGCACGTCTTCGATATCAACACCGTGGAAAGCAAGAACAGCACCTGTCACCTGCTACCTAGTCTGCCCGTCCCAAAATGGACGAACAGCCCAAGGCAATAAGAGTTAAAACATAAAGCCTTGAGTCAGACAATAGTCTTAGTGAGCAGTAAATTAACTAACAACATACCAAAAGAGCATAAAGGAAAAGGAATAGGAATACAACCCTCCCACTCCACCTCTTTCTACAGTGATAGCCCCCAGACACACACTAAGTAGAAGCAATCATAGCAAAGCACACAATTTAAGGTAAAGCAATTATCACTCGAGTCAAGGGCGATGTTTTCCAAGTACAAACCCCCAAGGCCTAAACCAAGATCAGATAAGCACCCAAAAAAAATACCGCTCTTAAGACCGAATGACGATACAACCAAACATCCATGACTCTGGCTATCACTGTTATCATTGCTTCGATATCATTGTTAATTGAATGACCGGCACATTCTTTCAGGCGCCCGTCAAGGGCTAATGGAAACCCCGGTTCTAGACATAACTCTGCACGTCATCGTGACCCGTGCCTAGGACTATCGAATTTGCCCAGAGTACTTGACTATCAATCATTAGCCTTCAGGGACTATCGAATCTATCCAACGTACTCTTGCTTTGAGCATGCTAGAACCTTCAACAACGATGAGATCTCAGCCTTCTAGTCATCCTCCTCGACGACTATTTCATACTAGCTCAAGCGCCTCTCGAGCAAACCATTATCCTCTAACTCGAACCATTTCACCGAGTTATCAACATGCTTGGAATGATCCCGTCTGGATTAGACCAAGACTATCTCATCTCATGCTTCGCTTCATCACATCCTCGCAAAGCTTCATCTCAACATCATCATCATCAAACCTATCCATATGAGCTTCATCATCCGCCACATATGCCACGAGCAGCTTTTCCAATTCAAGAGCCTTTCCCTTAGCTTTTGAATCATCTTCGACCAACTTGTCTAAATCAAATCATCAAACATCTAATTCATAGCAATCAATCAAGTCAAACATTAATCCAAGTAAACAAGCATTCAAATATGATCTAAATAGACAATTATAACAATAATGGCAATTTCGTAATTAAAGAGTCAAAAGTCTAACAAGCATGAAATCATGAGCAATGTCTCTATAATCTTGATGAATGAACTTGCATAGGCTAACATGTAGTAAAATTGATGTCAAATCATCATGAGCAATGGATCTATATGGATCTACACATATGATTAGGAAAATGCATGGAAATCTCTACTTTAACCCCAAATCAAGCCAACGATCCGATATACTCCATTGGATCCGTGTGAGAGATAATCACCACTCACCAAATCACCTAAACAACCCCAAATCAACACGCTTCAGATCTGGACAGCGAAGGATCTAGCTCGATCTATCACCAATCCGCTTCAAACGATGAAATCTATCTTCGATGGATGAAGATAAGCTCTTGAATCTTCAACTTGATCTTCGATTTGGATGGAAGGAAGCACAAGATTAAAGTGGAGAAAAGAAGTGAAGAGGTGTAGAAGTTGTGCTCTCAAAATAGCAGCACTTCGTTGCTTCGAAATCCGGATCCCAAAAAGTGAGAAATGGACGAGTATTTATAGGCTGAAAACCCTCTTAGGTCGCCCACTTTTAGGTCGTCCACGACCTATAGAGCCCACGACCTACGACCTATCAAAGCTCCTCATCCTACGACCTAACGACATAGCAGCCTAACTCCTAAGTCGCTCGCGTCTTATCACTACACGACCTAACACATGCGCCTTAACGACCCAGCGACTTAACAACATGTGCGCTTCCTCGACCTAAAAACACCACGACCTATACTGCGCGCGACCTAACAACTCACGCGACTTAGCAAAGTTACGACATAACCAAGATGCGACCTAACACAGACCGCTTCCTTGCGACCTAACAATGCCTCGACTCAGCAACTCACGCGACCTAACTATTCACGCAACCTAACTGGGTTACGACTCAACTCCTAAGTCGTCTACGACTTAACTACGCGCGACCTAGCAATGGTTCCGTCCTAACGACTTAATAACCATGCGACTTAATAATGCGCATCCAAACGACCTAGTAACAGCTCCAACCTAACACACCCACGCAACCTTACGACTTAACCAGGCTACGACTTAACTTCCTTAGGTCGTCGCCGACCTACCCCTTAGGTCTTTAACTCGCCAAAACTCTTAAGTCGTCTAAATCCTATAGGTCGCCTATTTCCTTAAGTCGGCTACGACCTAAGCCTCAACATAAAATCTTACGACCTAACTCTTAGGTTGTCTACGACCTAACCACGCTAACTACTGGTTCTCCTTAGGTCGCTGCTGACCTACCCCTTAGGTCGCTCAAAACCTTAACTCGGTCAGTCTTCTTAGATCGTCTATCTCTTAGGTCGTACACTTCCTAAGTCGGTCACTCGACCTAAGCCACCCCATACGACCTAATTTCCCCACGACTTATCCTAATGCCTAGGTCGCTCCAAACCTTCCTACGACCTAAGGCTTAGACTCTAGACTACTTAGCAACAGTGCGACCAAATGTCAACTGTTTTACGATGTTTCGATCCGTAAAATACGGGTCGTTACATTCTCTCGCCCTTAGGAATTTCACCCCCGAAATTCCAAACAACAAGGCAATCAATGACTATTCTGCACGCCTACCATCCATAGCAATCAACAAACCATGCATCCAATTCTAGCTTAGCGTACAAAATTCTAACACCAGAACAAGTTACAATATCGTGAGATGACACGACACCTTAGGGCCATACCATGAAGAGTTCAGGATGAGCTGCCTTCATCCTCTCTTCCACCTCCCACGTACAGTCGTTATCATCATCACTCCATTGTATCTTGAGTAACTTAAATATCTTCCTCCTAAGCTGTTTCGTGTCGGTTTCCACAACACGAAGCGGCTTACGAGGTCTCTTATCAACTGGATCAACTTCAAAATCTTCACAGCTATCAGCAGAAACCACTGTATTCGAGTCGTGCACATACTTCCGTAAATACGATACATGAAAAACATTGTGCACACTCGACATCTTCTTTGGTAACTCCAATCTGTAGGCGAGCTTTCCAATTCGCTCAATGATCGGAAATGGTCCAACAAATCTCGGAGTCAGTTTTCCTCTCTTCCCGAATCGAATAACATTCTTCAATGGAGAAATCTTCACAAAAACCATATCACCTACGTCGAATTCCAAATCCTTACGACGCTTATCAGCATAACTTTTCTGACGATCTTGTGCTGCCTTCATTCGTTGCCGAATGATCTCTATACAATCTGAAGTCTGTCGAATCATCTCTGGCCCAAGTATCAGCTTTTCTCCTGTCTCTAACCAACATGTCCGAGAGTTACACGGTCTTCCATATAATGCCTCATACGGTGCCATACCAATGCTCGACTGGTAACTGTTGTTATATGAAAATTCCACCAAATGAAGGTGATCTTCCCATGATCCTCCGAAATCCAAAACACAAGCTCTGAGGAGATCTTCCAAAACTCGGTTGACTCTCTCGGTCTGACCATCTGTTTGAGGGTGATAAGCTGTACTCAAACACAACTCGGTCCCCAAAACTTCCTGGAAGCTCTTCCAAAATCCACTAGTGAACAATGGGTCCCGATCGCTCACTATACTCTTCGGAATACCATGGAATCGAACTATCCACTTAACATACAACTCAGCCAACTTTGATGCAGTCCTAGTCGATCGAACAGGAATGAATCTTGCACTCTTAGTCAGACGATCTACGATGACCCAAATCCCTTCATTTCCCGTTCTGGTTCTAGGTAGTCCATCTATAAAATCCATCGACACTTGCTACCACTTCCATGTAGGAACTTCTAATGGCTGAAGCAATCCACTTGGCTTCTTTTGTTCGGCTTTTACCAACTGGCAGTTCATGCACTTGGAAATAAAATTTCCAACATCCTTCTTCATACCTTCCCAGTGGTAGGTTCTCTTCATATCCCGATACATCTTATTTCCACCTGTATGAATTGTCAGCTTCGAGTGATGACTTTCCTTCAGAACTTCACTTCTCAATTCATCTATATCGGGAACAACTAGTCGTCCTTGTTTTCGAAGCCAACCCTCTCGATCGACCTCGAATCCTTTATCCTTTTCTGGTTCCAATCCAGATTCCAAATCACGGATAATCTTGACAATCTTATCATCTCGCTTTTGACTCTCGCCGATTCTTTCCATAAGAGTCGGTCTTATTGATAAGTTTGCCAACATCTAAGGTTCCAATTCACATCTGGGCCTGAAGTCAAATCCAGCTAAATACTCGAGATTCTTCCATTCTGAAAACATGGCTCCCAATCCTGCATGTCTTCGACTTAACGCATCTGCCACTGCGTTAACTTTTCCCGGAGTATACGCTATACCAAAATCATATGATGCTAAAAACTCTAGCCAACGTTGCTGCCGAAGATTCAAATCCTTTTGGGAGAAAAGATACTTCAACGACTTATGATCTGTAAACAACTCGAATCGAACTCCCAATAGATAATGTCTCCACATCTTTAGAGCAAAAACAATCGCTGCTAATTCCAAATCATGAGTCGGGTAATTCCTTTCATGCGGCTTCAGTTGTCGACTTGCATACGCAACAACTTTATCCTTCTGCATCAGCACTACTCCAAGTCCAGTACCACATGCGTCGGTGTAAACCACCATCTCATCATTCCCACTTGGAATAGTCAAAACAGGAGCACTCATCAATCGCTCTTTCAGGATCCCGAAAGCTTGCTCACACTTAGCTTCCCACTTGAACCCTAGTTTCTTCTTCGTCAATCCTGTTAACGGTGCAGTCACCTTGGAAAAATCCTTGATAAAACGACGATAGTATCCTGCTAATCCAAGAAAACTTCTCACATCCGATGCATTCTTAGGTCTAACCCAATCCTGGATTGCTGCCACCTTAGCGGGGTCAACCGCTATTCCATTTCCATAAATAACATGGCCTAAGAACCTCACTTCACTCTTCCAGAAGTGACACTTCGAAAACTTAGCCTTCAGTTGATGTTCCCGCAAGATTTCCAAAACAATACGCAAGTGCGTCTTGTGCTCTTCTTTAGTTCTGGAATAAATCAGAATATCATCCACGAACACTAGCACGAACTTGTTCAACTGATCTCTGAACACTCTATTCATAAGATCCACAAAATATGCTGGCGCGTTAGTCAATCCAAACGGCATTACCAGCCACTCAAAGAAACCGGATGGTGTCCTAAAAGCAGTCTTCGGCACACTATCCTTAGCCACTCTCAACTGGTGAAATCCCGTTGCCAAATCCATCTGAGAAAACACCTTAGCTTCGTGAAGCTGATCAAACAAGTCATCTATTCTCGGCAATGGATACTTGTTCTTCTTAGTCACCTTATTCAGCTCACGATAATCCACACACAATCTCAACGACCCATCTGCCTTGGTTGCAAACACAACTGGTGCACCCCATTCGGACACACTACGCCGAATGAATCCTTTCTGCAAAAGATCATCAACCTGCACCCTCAACTCCTGCTGTTCCCTAGGCGCCATCCGCCTAAGAGGCATCACAACAGGTCTGGCTCCTTCAACTAGATCTATACGAAACTCGATCTCTCTATGCGGCGGTAATCCTTTGACCTCGTCAAAGACATCCTCAAATCCATTAGCGATTGGCACTGAAGACAGTCCATCCCGTGGAACAACCAGCGAATACATGAAGCTCATGAAGACAACTTCTTCATGCTTACATCGTATCACAATCTTTCACCCCTCCACATTCTCGACTGTCACTTCCAGCCTCTCACAATCAACCTTTGCCGCATACTTCCTAAGCCAGTCCATACCAAAAATAATTCCGAACCCCGCAAAGTTCAGAACAAAACAATCACAAACAAAAGAGCAACCATGACTCGATACAATCAGACCACGACATAACATACACAAACAAGACGAACCCCCAACTGGATTAGTCACAACCAATGGCCTATCAACAATATCCGGTTCCAAACCCAACCGGCCTACAAGTTCACTACAAACAAACGAATGCGACGCCCTAGTATCAAACAGAACTCTAACTGGAACACCACATAGGAAAAGAGTACCTTGAACCACCACACTCTTTCCTTTCTCTTCAGCGGTAGGAGCTTTCGAAGACGATGGGACAGCTCCCAAAGCATAAGATTGCACAATCTGCTTGTCCTTCCACGGTTCTGGATAATTCTTCCTGATATGCCCCGGCTTGTCACAGTTGTGACACTTCATCGGTACCTTCGGATTCTTACAATCCTTCGAGAAATGGCCCTTCTGCTGACAATTGTAGCAAGTCACTTCGCCCTTCGGCTTCTTCTGGCCATCCTTACCCTTCTGCTGCTGCTGCTTCCTCTTCTTGTTTCCACTCTGCTATGGTTTAGACTCTCCCCGGTCACAGCAACAACAGATCCTTCCTTAGGAAACAGACTCTCATGCCTGAGAGCTTTCTCCACAAGCTTCTCAAATGAATCGTCCAAATGATCCACCAACTGCCTCCCAAGATAATTATCCAAGCCTGTCACAAACTTCTCATTCTTCTGATATGAAGATTCAATATACGACCGGGCATACTTGGACAAATCTTCAAACTCAGAAACATACTCAAGAACTGGTCTTCCACCTTGCTTGAGCTCCACAAACTTCTTGAACAGAACAGACTTCTGAGCTGTAGAAATGAACTTGGCTTCAAATCTGACTTGAAATTGCTCCCAAGTGATCTCTTCCTCCGGAGTATCAATAGTGATAGAGTTCCACCAATCAGAAGCTCTTCCTTGAAGCTGCCTCGATGCTAACTTCCTCTTAGTTGCATCCTCAATTCCCAAGTCACCAAAGATCCTTCTACAAGCATCTATCCATCTCTGGACCTCAATGGTTGATTCTGTTCCCAAGAAAACCTTCCCTCCAAGAGTAGTATAGTCCTTACACAACTTAGCAAAATCCACCGGTCTTGGAGTTTGAACTTGAACTCCAACATCCACTGATGGCCCCGGAGCTGGCATCCTTCTCATGATCGAAGTCATCATAGCTTCGAACATAGCAGCATAATCAGCAGCCCCTTCAGTAGCACGACTTTCCCTAGCAGCTGGTCTCCCTCTTCGACTCATCCTTAATATCTATAAAAAGGAATGATTAGCACACCTAGAGAAACAACTGCATAAAGGACTCAAACTCTACTAAGCTACTATATTATATATAGTAATCATCCATCAAAATACAATTACGTCTCTCATACGTAGTTACGTCAACGAGCGTTGGGTAAAATCGATTAACCAAAGCTCTGATACCAAATGTGACGACCGCCCATGACCCCTGCACCGAATCTAGAGATAGTGCGATGTAAAGTGTGCTAGGCGACCATGGACGATTGCCAAGGTAAATTAAAACAACAGAATCTATCGTATTACTCACAGCGCATGGACAAAATACAATAGAACATACATATAGTGAAGCTTCACAGAATAGAATCTCATCAATAAAACTTCATAATAGTTGAATACAAACATCTGAATAGTCAATACAATAAGCCTCACTACAAAACACTCAGAGAAAATACAAACAGCGGAACACCCAGTACATATAATAAGAAGATAATATGCAACCCTCCAGCTCGTCTTCGATATCAACACCGTGGAAAGCAAGAACAGCACCTGTCACCTGCTACCTAGTCTGCCCGTCCCAAAATGGACGAACATCCAAAGGCAATAAGAGTTAAATCATAAAGCCTTGAGTCAGACAACAGTCTTAGTGAGCAGTAAATTAACTAACAACATACCAAAAGAGCATAAAGGAAAAGGAATAGGAATACAACCCTCCCACTCCACCTCTTTCTACAGTGATAGCCCCCAGACACACACTAAGTAGAAGCAATCATATCAAAGCACAAAATTTAAGGTAAAGCAATTATCACTCGAGTCAAGGGTGATGTTTTCCAAGTACAAACCCCCAAGGCCTAAACCAAGATCAGATATGCACCCAAAAAAAATACCGCTCTTGAGACCGAATGACGATACAACCAAACATCCATGACTCTGGCTATCACTGTTATCATTGCTTCGATATCATTGTTAATTGAATGACCGGCACATTCTTTCAGCCATCCGTCAAGGGCTAATGGAAACCCCGGTTCTAGACATAACTCTGCACGTCATCGTGACCCATGCCTAGGACTATCGAATTTGCCCAGAGTACTTGACTATCAATCATTAGCCTTCAGGGACTATCGAATCTGCCCAACGTACTCTTTCTTTGAGCATGCTAGAACCTTCAACAACGATGAGATCTCAGCCTTCTAGTCATCCTCCTCGACGACTATTTCATACTAGCTCAAGCGCCTCTCGAGCAAACCATTATCCTCTAACTCGAACCATTTCACCGAGTTATCAACATGCTTGGAATGATCCCGTCTAGATTAGACCAAGACTATCTCATCTCATGCTTCGCCTCATCATCATCATAGCAAAGCTTCATCTCAACATCATCATCAAATCTATCCATATGAGCTTCATCATCCGCTACATATGCCACGAGCAGCTTTTCCAATTCAAGAGCCTTTCCCTTAGCTTTTGAATCATCTTCGACCAACTTGTCTAAATCAAATCATCAAACATCTAATTCATATCAATCAATCAAGTCAAACATTAATCCAAGTAAACAAGCATTCAAATATGATCTAAATAGACAATTATAACAATAATGGCAATTTCGTAATTAAAGAGTCAAAAGTCTAACAAGCATGAAATCATGAGCAATGTCTCTATAATCTTGATGAATTAACTTGCATAGGCTAACATGTAGTAAAATGGATGTCAAATCATCATGAGCAATGGATCTATATGGATCTACACATATGATTAGGAAAATGCATGGAAATCTCTACTTTAACCCCAAATCAAGCCAACGATCCGATATACTCCATTGGATCCGTGTGAGAGATAATCACCACTCACCAAATCACCTAAACAACCCCAAATCAACACGCTTCAGATCTGGACAGCGAAGGATCTAGCTCGATCTATCACCAATCCGCTTCAAACGATGAAATCTATCTTCGATGGATGAAGATAAGCTCTTGAATCTTCAACTTGATCTTCGATTTGGATGGAAGGAAGCACAAGATTAAAGTGGAGAAAAGAAGTGAAGAGGTGTAGAAGTTGTGCTCTCAAAATGGCAGCACTTCGTTGCTTCGAAATCCGGATCCCAAAAAGTGAGAAATGGACGAGTATTTATAGGCTGAAAACCCTCTTAGGTCGCCCACTTTTAGGTCGTCCACGACCTATAGAGCCCACGACCTATGACCTATCAAAGCTCCTCATCCTATGACCTAACAACATAGCAGCCTAACTCCTAAGTCGCTCGCGTCTTATCACTACACGACCTAACACATGCGCCTTAACGACCCAGCGACTTAACAACATGTGCTCTTCCTCGACCTAAAAACACCACGACCTATACTGCGCGCGACCTAACAACTCATGCGACTTAGCAAAGTTACGACCTAACCAAGATGCGACCTAACACAGACCGCTTCCTTGCGACCTAACAATGCCTCGACTCAGCAACTCACGCGACCTAACTACTCACGCGACCTAACTGGGTTACGACTCAACTCCTAAGTCGTCTACGACTTAACTACGCGCGACCTAGCAATGGTTCCGTCCTAACGACTTAATAACCATGCGACTTAATAATGCGCATCCAAACGACCTAGTAACAGCTCCGACCTAACACACCCATGCAACCTTACGACTTAACCAGGCTACGACTTAACTTCCTTAGGTCGTCGCCGACCTACCCCTTAGGTCTTTAACTCGCCAAAACTCTTAAGTCGTCTAAATCCTATAGGTCGCCTATTTCCTTAAGTCGGCTACGACCTAAGCCTCAACATAAAATCTTACGACCTAACTCTTAGGTTGTCTACGACCTAACCACGCTAACTACTGGTTCTCCTTAGGTCGCTGCTGACCTACCCCTTAGGTCGCTCAAAACCTTAACTCAGTCAGTCTTCTTAGATCGTCTATCTCTTAGGTCGTACACTTCCTAAGTCGGTCACTCGACCTAAGCCACCCCATACGACCTAATTTCCCCACGACTTATCCCAATGCCTAGGTCGCTCCAAACCTTCCTACGACCTAAGGCTTAGACTCTAGACGACTTAGCAACAGTGTGACCAAATGTCAATTGTTTTACGATGTTTCGATCCGTAAAATACGGGTCGTTACACTACGCTTCCGCTATGCCACTCCGATATCGGCTTATTGTAAAACAAGTTATAAAATTGTAAAACCTCAAAATTTTTCTACCACCCGGATTTACAGAAAATTTCGGCAGCGTCTCCTTTGTGCAGCTCGATCGCAAAAATTTTACAATATAATATATAACAAAAATGTATACCAAATATACATCTCATCTCAATGATGAGGCATCCCTTAGAGAAAAACATAAAAGTGCGGTATGTAATCCGAGATATGTACCTTATTATTATTATTATTATTAATACAAGCGAGTTCGCTCATATTAAGCAAGGAAAAGCAAATCAAATCCGCGTATACGTCCAAACGTTCTTCGTTACCTATCTCAACTCAATTTAGAATATTAGTTGCATATAAAAGGATACAGAAAGAATGTGCGAGTTTAATAGACTACATACATAAATTCTGAATCCAATCATAAGTACGAGCTTAAATACACAACATACAACCATCATATGCAATCAAAAATAATTAAAACAATGATTTACAACAAAAGAAACCATTTAACAATTAATATTCATCCAATTAATTCATAACTATGTAATTTACATTATCCAATGTCCATAGCTAATTTATACACTTCATTTTTACTAACATCCAATTTTTATTAACATTTAATTGGTTTACTTCCAATTTATTTAAATCTATTTCATTTACATTCAATTTATTTGCATTCAATTTGTTAAATTTCAATTGTTTCTCTTTAATACTAATATCATTTATAAACCATTTCACAAATCATTTAAGTTTATTATAAACATTTTATATAACGTAACTCATGTTTATTATTACTTCATAACTTAAGTTCATATTAATTCATTGATTCACTTTATTAGTTCATTTCACTAATTCATATCATTAACTTTACTTAAGTAAAATTTTGTTTATAACTCAAATTCATATTAATAATTTTTTATTTTTATCACAATCAATTTCATTCAACTTGACTTAAGAAAAATTTTATTTCACAATTTAAATTTCATTAATTATTTCTTAAGTTTATAATCATTTTATACATATGTATCTTCTTTTACACAATATTACTCAAATTATAATTATCTACAAAAAGCTACAACTAAATCTTAAAACATTGTTTTTGCAAATTTATTTATTTTACTTTACAAACAACTTACAAAGATATGATTTAATTTATTATTTGTTTACCTTCTTTTAAGTTCATATCTAAATAGTATTTTCTTTTTACTACTCAAATTATTCATTTAACATTTCTTAGAACATTAACTAAGTGTATAACATTGTTTTATAACAAATTAATTTAAATTTTATAAACATTTCTTTAAACACAATTCCAATTTGAAATATTTTTATTACTTTATGTTCAAGCTTGGATAATATTCAATTACATATTCATATTTAAAATTTCAACTTTTTAAACATTTCTCATAAGTTTTATATATGTTTTTAGAATGTAATTGAGTGCTATACAAATTTATCTTATTTATTTTAGTTAACAAGAATGTTTAATAATTTTTACAAGTTTAAATTTCCATTATCTTGAAATTTAAGAGTTATAATTTAACTTCTCGTGTTTTATTTAAACACTTAGCTTCAATTTCTCATTTCTCATTTTATAAGTTTCCAACTATTCAAAAAAAAATCACTTATTCCTACACTGAAATCATTAATTAATAGGAACTTAAGAATTCAAATACCGGGTTCACTTCAAATCATTTTGAAATAATATATATACTCATATCTTTTATATATAACAAATCATATCTAGAAATTTTAAATCAACATCTATTAATTGAATCAAAAGCATAGCAAAGCTACTAAGTGGCCTCCTCCACTTTGAGACTCGAAAATGAATGTCGACGATGCTGCCGTCATCACCGAAATTATTTTCCAGCGACAGAAGAGGGGAGTACAGGACTTATTTCCTGTTAATTCCCTTTGAAACAATTTCTATTCGTAAATATTTTTAAGTAATACTAATATTATTTTCAAAATCTTAGAAAACAATTTCAAAACCACTAGGATTTAAGTTCTTAAATTCTCAGCTTTTAAATCTTTTCTATTTATAAGCTATATTATAAATATACTTATACAATTCCATTACCTTATTATGAAAACATTTCGTTAACTTACATCTTTGTTACCGTAAACAATTCTTATTGTAATTAGATTTCAATTCAATTTAATTATCTAACGCTTCATGAATTAGAGTTCACAAAGTATTCGTTTTTAGTTTAATTCAAACAATAATCGATGAAAACTAAATATTATCATCTCCTAACAACTAACATCCATTAATAATCATACAGGTTTATGAAAATTATCATTTTATATGTAAAATATAATTTAGGTAAAATTATTTCATTTACCCTATTTTAAAATAATATTAAGTCAACTTGCCTCGTTTAAGTGTTTAGAAACCCCTATCGATAACATGACTGTAGCGACCCGTAAATTTAGTCAAATTTTAAAGGAAATTTTATTTGAAATATTGAATTAAATATTTTAAAATTTAAATAAATTTGAATTTAAAGAACAAATTTTGGAATATTAAGTAATATATTTTTCCAAATTCAATAAAATAGAAAATTTTCTGAAAATTCAAATTTTTTTCAAACTTAGTCAAAGTTTGACTTTTGATTGAAAAATTTAAATTTGAATTTTTAAATTTTATTCTTTATATATGATACTAGACTAAATTCTAATTTTTACTCCATTTTTCGTTTCGTCAAAATGGGATTCCAATTGCTTTAAATATCCAATTTACTATCAAAAACTAGCATAAATTATATGTATATTTTCATGTGTATTTCCTATAGTATTTACATAGTATATCTTGTGTATTTGGATGGTATATGGTCTTTTGGGTTCCTTTTGACTTTTGGGCTTCAAATGACTCCTCAATTCTTCACTGAATAGTCACGCACTCAGAATAAAAGTACGTACATAAACTTTTCTTTCTCATTCTTCTTTCTGAAAACTTCTATATCTCCTCATTCCTCCTCTCCTCTTCCTAAATTCCTAAACCTAAATCAATATAAAAAATCCAATCTCTAATCCAGTTTCCTCTTCCTTATTCCTCATTTCCTCCTCCCTCTCTTCCCTTTCTTTTCCGCCTTCTCTCCTTGCGCCTTGCCTCACATTTTGGCCGCCGACCATCACCCACCCATGGCCAAACCCACAGCTAAAACCACCCCTAGCTCGGCTCCACCTCTCCTCCTCCCCCTTCCTTTTTCCCTACCTTTTCGTCCTTTCTCTTCTCTTTTTCCTCCCTCTCCTACCCCTTTTGCTTTGGCCTCTCCCCTTCCCTAGTCTTGCCACACCCCTAGCACAAGCCTAGCACCCAAACCCGACCACCTAGCCCCTTGGTCAAGCCCTAGACTGAGCCCAAAGACCATAGGACAAACCCTTTTTTCATAAAAAAAAGGAAGAAAGAAAATGTAACGACCCCGGATTTTGTATAAATTTAAAATGATAATTAATTCATTTTTGAATAAAAATTTGTAAAATAAATTGATAAAGTGATGCGAGTTTCCCCAATCTCAAATATATTCTGTATAAATCATTTAAATTTGAAATATTGTATATATATGTATATATGTGAATATATATATATATATATATATATTTGGGTATATATGAGTCAATTTGAAATTATAAATATATGTATATATATTTGACTTGAATTTAAATTGTAAATAAATGGTTTAAAAATAAAAATGAAATATATAAGATATAAATTATAGAATAAATACATTGGATAAAAATCTAATAACAAACTAAATCTAGAAATTCACTTATATTACCAAATGAATATAAAAATAATTAGAATTTGAGTTAGAAATAAATAATGAAGATAGAAATAAAATAAAAATACATTCAAGTAGATTCAAGTGTGAATAAAATATACATAGCTATGTATATACACTTGCAAAAGAAAGCATATATTCAAGTGTAAGCAAATATATATATCTATCTATCTATGTACACTTAAACAAAACAATGATAACTAATGCCATATCATTACCATCTCAACATTATCATCTTAACCGAGACAAGCAAATAAAAAGAAAGAAACAAAGTATATAAAATGAAGAGCTTGTAAAAGAAGCCATCGGACCTGCATTGTACAAATGAAGAAAGAATATATATTTTGTACAAAACAATTGATACCAAAATCCCTTTAGCCACCAAATTGTCTTCAGCCAAGTTAACAAACAGAGTAAAAAAATATGTATAGGCTGGCAAAGGAAGATAAATAAATATATAGTTTTGTACAAACTAATTAATGCAAGCACCAAAACATATCTATCAGCCACCAAGCAAAAGAAAGAAAATATATCTCTGATGTGCATTGTACAAACAAACATTATAATATCACCTATACAAAGTAATATCATCACCTGTAAACCTCATTTTCCATATCTCCATCATTTCTTCAATTCATTTTCGTTCCTTCAAATTTGAGTAGCAACTGGAGGAAACATCACTTAAAACTCAAACAAAAACTTCAGTTAAAACCACAACATAATTAAAACAGACCAGGGATCAAAAGAAAGAACTTCAACTTGTATTTTCAGCAAGCCTGTTTCAATTCAGAGAAGCAACTCTGTTCATTTTTCTTCCCATCAAGGTGAGCAAACTCACTTAAAACCTGTTTTTTATTTGATTGCTGGATTTACACTTGAAGTGTGCTATGAAAATGTGTTCATTTAGCCAGTATCTTTGAATATATAGATATACATTGAGGTGCATGTCTGCATATAGTTCTCTGTTGACATTACAGACTCCTATTTCACCCAATAAAAACCATATCTTCCTTTCTAAACATGTTCAAGCTATAATCTTTAAAAAGGAAAATGATTTGTAACTCGGTAATATCATTTTTAAAATAAATTCAAATGGGGTTAGTGAATAATTTTTCCCAAAATCAGGAATTTACAGTGATAACTTAAATTAAGTCAAAAATCAATTGTTTTGATTTCATGGTTTGGCTTTACAAATCGATTCGTATTACAATATTTTGAATTTAGATAATCATTATATGATTTTTAAACTTGAAATGGTTGAGAATTCTGGAGTTGAACAGAATAACTATAATCATCGATTCACGGTGATCAATGAAGTGTTGGTCATCGGGGTTGGAGCTAGAGTAGGATGGAGGCTAGGGGATCAGCAGAAAAATGTTCATTTATTTTATAATTTGTTTTGGATGGTGGGCGAGAACGATTTAGGGTTTAGTAACCCATTTTGTTTGACGCTGAATTTGAGGGTCGTGTAGTGTCGTCGAGGCACCGGAGTCAACCGGTATGGTGGGGATCGAAGCGTAGTTGTGTGGTGCGTCTCGAGGTGAAAAGGCGTGGATTCTGGTGAACTGGACCATTGTTGGTGAGCTGTTTTTCATGGGGAAGCTTGGTTTGTGGGGAAGCTTGGTTCCAGTTTTGAATCGAGAAGCTCGATTTTGATCTACAGTGGAATTAGGGGATCGAGGTACTCGAGTGAGTCGAGTGGGTTATCGACGATGTGGAGGTGATCGTGGTGATGGTCGAAAGTCGATCAGGCGATCGTACACGTGCACGGTGCACGTTGGTGTCTGGTGGAGTTAGAGATTTTGGGGAAGAAGGACATGGCTCGGGTCAACTCTCGAAGCATTTGGTGTTTTTCTCGAAGCAGGGACGGGATGGAAGTGGTTCGTGTGATGCTCGGGGTTTTTGCTTGATTTACTCGAGTTTGTCTCGGGTTTGTTTTCTTTTATAATAACCAGATTGCTTTTTGATCAGTGAAATATGAACAGATTCTATAAAACAAAGAAATCTAGTTTTATTAATAAAGAAATGTTGAACAAAAGTTACAAAGTTTAAAGGTAAATCAAAAACAAAATTTTCAAGTTAATTATTGTTTAAAGTTCCAAAACAAAGTAATTAATGGGCAGTTAATGATGAGATCATTAACTAGTGATTAAGGATAAAACCTTGAATTTGATTAAGTAATTACTTAGTGTAAGAAATTAAATTGATAATTACTAAATGTAATTAATTAAAGAGGATGATTAATTTATGGAAGGAATTAAGGATTAATTACTTAGATAATTAATTGAAGGTTAATTAATTAATTAATGCGATTAATTAATGAATATGATTAACTAATGAAGTAATTAATAAAAGGATAATTACTTAATTTAAAAGTAATTAGTGGATAATTAATGAAAGTAATTTGTAAATAATTACTTAATGAAAGTTATTTAGGTCAATTAATTAATGATTTAAGTTTGATTAACCAAGTAATTAAAGAAGAATTAATTAAAGGATAATTAATTATGTGATTAACTAATTAAGGTAATTAATTTGAGGATGATTAATTAATTGAAGGTTAATTAATGAAGGTTGTTAAGGAATGATAATTAATTGAGAATTAATTAATTAATGTTAATTAACCAAGATTAGTAATTTATTCATAAGTACTTAATCTGGTTTAAAAATTTATCAGATATTAATTGATTCTACTTATGGATGTTTGGATTTCGTTGAATGGTTGAATTGTTTGATATCCCTGATATGTGATGCTTTGTGATATATCCTGATTTATGTTGTGATCTGTAATGTAATTAATTATCTATGATGTAATTTATTATCTGTGATGTATATTATCTGTGATCTGTAAATGAAGGATAAGCGTTATAGTTATACCGCTTATCAACTACATTTCTGTATTCTGATCTGTGATGATTTAATGATGTTGCATTACTGTGTGAAACCCCTGGACTACACCATACACACACAAATATGGATTTCACGTGGAAATCGGTTAAGTCACAGATGATTTAAATTCAATGTTTTTGAAATTGAAATTTCAATTTCAATTGATTTTGAAATTGGAAATTGGGGTTTAATATGAAAAGCTTTTGAAAGGAGTTTTAAAGATATTTTGGATATCTTGACATTTAAATAATTTGATTTAAATTTGAATTCAAGTTTGAAATTGAATTCTATAATTTGAAACTAGGGATTAAAGATATTGTACAAGTTATATATGGGTTTAACCATTTTAAAGGTATTGATTTGGGAATTTGAATTTAATTCAAGGGTTTTAACTCGTGTAAATATAACTGGATTTTTCCAAAATGAAAACTACTTGTTTTCAAATAATAATAGCTTTCATTTTAAGAAAGGATTTCCAAATTGTGTTGAAAGGTTTCAAGTTTGAAATTGAATTGAAATGTTTTGAAAGGCTATGAATTAAATCTTTGATTTAAAGATTTACTGAGTTAATCAAATTGAAATGGGAATTGATTTGGAAAAATCTATCTTTGTGAACGGGGTGAACTGTGTGAATTGAATCTTTTTGTTTAAAAGATTAAAAGTGTGGAAATTGTTTAAACCATTGAAGGTTTTTGAAATGAATCTTTTTGTTTAAAAAGATTGGAAATGGTAATTTGTTTTGACCATTCGAATGAAAGGTTTTGGGCTTTAAGCTATGATTTAACTGAGACCCCAGTATCCATATGATTTTAAATATTGTGCTCGTTATTCGGTTTAGCCGGGGAAGGACCTTTGTGTCATATAACCCATTCCGAATAATGATACGTCGTATATGGATAGCATTTGAAGACCGGTGGTGAAGACCGGATATTTTCGAAAACGAAAGGGATAGAGATTTTATCACCCTTTGTGATGGGAAGTCCGGACGTGATTAGAAATTATCCGGCTTTGCAAGGGCTTCTTTGGAAGTGCCTTCGGTTTCGTTCGATCCCGGAATGGACTTGTATGGATGTGTGTCTGACATTACACTTTGAGATGTAAAGCTGGTTTCTATCAAATACATTTCTGTTGGTGGCGGAGAATTTATTCTCTTAGCTTAACACCCTTCTCTGAGACGTACGAGCTCAGATGTTATGTAGTTGATGGTTACTAGTGATACATTCCCAATTTGGTAATGTGGCATACGAAGTGTTGTTGATCATTTGATTGATCAAAGCGTTGCTTTGTGAAAAAAGCATTGCTTTGTGAAAAAGCGTAGCTTTGTGGACGAGACTTCGTCGAGCCTCACAACCCGGTAATGGTCGAAACAGGAATGTTGCGGTAAAAGGTTTTTAGGGGTAGCGCCCCTAGGGTATGTCATTTCCTTCTAGATAAAAGGTGATATCATGGTATGGAGCCCAGATATTTTACCTATGTTGATGCTGCAAATTTATTATACTTTGTGGTTGTTGCTGTATGATCGAGAGCTCTCGGATAAAGGTCGGTAACGACCGGGGAATGACATAGCTCGTGTGTTTGTTACCTAGTTACAGCTTGGTTAAAGCGTGAGGTAGCGTCGGCCTTGTGTTTGCAGAGATCTGGTTAGGTTCTCGGGGTGTCTTTCCAGAGGCGTTTCCATTTCGGTATAAGGAAGTTCCTTTCCCTGACCATTTGTTGGAAATCCAAAGAAACAATACAGAACCCTGTACGGTTTTAGTTGTAGAACCTGCCATTTACTTATGGTGGTCACCACTGTTTAGATGGTAGCTATAGTAGGCATACAATAATGGTTGTATGTTGGCTAAGATTAATATTGTATTTTCGAAGTGTTTTCCACTATGCACTAGTAATAATATCAAAAGAGTTTTTCTTGCGTAGTAAGCATGTTTGACTATCATAAGAAGAAATCTCCTCCAAGTCTGCGATTGCATTTTGTGTGTGGTGGGAGGTCTTATAGTAGTTTCATTTTCCAAAAGCATTGCGGGTTTCAATGTTTAAAAGCCTTTTGTGTTTGTTTAAAGATAAACTGTTTTTGTTGCTCACACCAGTCCCATGACTGATCCAGAGTTTATTGTTCCCTTCCTAAACTCTGGGTGCCCACCATTTTCCACACGGGCAGTCTAGGGTTGAGTTTCTCAGATATTCAGGTTTAGTAGATTATCTGGAGCTGGTTCAGTTCTTGGAGTTCATAATAGCACTTGCTTATCTTTGTGTATCGTGATGATGGTTCGAGCTGATATTGGAGTGGTTGGACTCAGCCTCTCCGACTGATCATTTGGAGTTATCATTTCTGCTTTCCGCTGTATCATTATTTATCTCTGATATTGTTGTATCATTATTGTATATCATTCTATATATTGTATTCGTTGGAGTTGTATATGATATCATCTATTTCTTTCTTCCGCTGTGTTGTTATACTTACTGTGTTATAAGCTCCGGTGAACCAGATTCGGCGTTTGAATCTGCGGCATTTTGAGTACAATTGAAGTACGGGTGCCGATTTTCGAAGGCCGATTTCAGGGTCATTACAGAAAAGAAAAAAAAAGAAAATATTTTGGTGATTGTTGTATTCGAGTTTGGGTAGCTTTGGTGTAATGACCCACCTTTTTGGACGGTTCAAATCGACAATAAACCACACATGTCAGACTCAAACCATTCAAAATGGAGGATTATTAATGGGGTAAATAAAAAAAAGGAAAACGTAACATAGAATCTCGCAGCGGAACGACAAAATATAATAATCAAATAAATAGTTCATGAAGCTGTTTTACAAATAACATTTTATTACACTTTTACAATTCAAATTAGAGTTATACATACATCAGAAATAAACAAATAATGCAGCAGAACACATAATGCAGTTGAATAATAAATAGCAATAATATATGGAATCTTCATCTTCGTCCTCCAGAAAATATTCTTCAATACACTGAAAAAGCTCAGACTGACCAGAGCATAATGAAAAGACAAAACATCTCGAGTCAGAACTAAAAGATCTTATGTAAGTCAGATCAAAATAAGTAAAATAGAAATATTAGTGCAATGGTTTCATACATATTACGGGATTTTCATCTCCTATCAAGTGTACAACGTGAATATAATTATTTAAAGGGTATCAAATAATTCGAAATATCAATCTTAATCATCTAATTAAAACTAATCCAAAGTTTGAATTAACTTAAACCCTTTAAATAATGCAATTCCAAATAAAATTCAAATTCAAGAAATTATATGGGTATATGTCATTTCAACCAGTATCAAAAATCAACATTTCCAAATCAATGAAAATCGCTCGGGTTTATCATTTCAACCCATAACGATTTTCCCCTAATCTATAAGATCGTTCGGTATGTATCATTTCAACCCATAGGGATAACAAAGATATAGATATAAATAACATCCAATCATCCAAAATGTCAACCAATAACATCCATCCAATCACCCAAATATCAACAATTGAACATACAGCACAATCATCATTGAAATCAACGAATAACTACCAACAATTTATTGGTTATCATTAACAGGTATTTAAATGGAAATTTAAATTTCAATATTAAATTAAATGGCAATTAAATTCAATAAAAGTCAGATTTAACTAGAATGACAATTTAAAATATAATAAACAACAACCAATCAATTTCTAATCACATCATAAATTCAATTTAGCTAACATAAGAAAATCTAGTAGTTGTGAGTGTTTGCTCACTTTTCGTGGCTACGAAGGTGATGATAAAAATGGAGCAATATGGAGATTCGTAGCAAAGATCCAAATGCAAAGCAAATCCAACAAAGCTTAGACACGAACATGAATCAATAAACAAGTTTCAACTACTTCCAATTTCCAAACAACCCAAGATCCATACTACGGACAAACCTGAAAATAGGTCATTTTTAAGAAAATATTTGGACAAGAATATTACTGAATCTGTAAAAGTGACTAACTAGAAAGTTGTTACAAATTCTTTTCTATCCACTTTCAGAAAAATAATCACTCAAAGATCTTATGTCTTGAGGAAGTTATGGTAAAAACAAACAGAGGTGTTTTCTGAGTTGAAAATCTGAGTTCAAAAATACTTCGAAAAGATTTGAGTTTTTGGCATAGGAAATTAAGGAATTTGAAGAACTGATCTAAAAGAAAGTTGAAGCCACTGGAAAAATAAATGGTTTGATAAAAAGAATCATATAATTTGGTTCATTCCTGAAGGAGATATGATTGATTATGAGATATTTTCGACCAAAATTGGACCCCAGAAAGGACTTGAAAAATGGAGTTTTTTATATAGAAATATTCAAAATGGGAAGAAGGGTTCAACAACAAAGTTGTTGCCATTGAAATTATACATGGTTTCAAAAAAAAATTATTTGATTTGGAGTAGTTTAGTGGAATATAGAATCCATGGAAATAAGGGGAAGAAAGAGGAAAAATATGGAAGGGGAAAAGAAGGCAAAAAGGAGAAAGAAGAGGAGAGGGAAGGTGGAAGGATTTGTCCTTGGAGATGGTGGAGAGGGCGGTGGCTATAGGGGAGGAGGAAAGGTTGAAGGAGAGGAGAAAAGGAGTTTTGATTTGTGAGTTTTTTGAAGTTTTAGATCTAGAGTTCTCTGTAGATTTGAGGAGAAAGAAGAAGTGTGCAGAGAAAGTTTCTCAGGGGAAAACTATATACGTAGATGTTATCAGATAAGAAACATAAGGTCGTAGGCAAAGGAATGGTCACATGACTGACTAGAGTCTCTGGTTAACCATGGCCCATTAGACCAAACAAACCCAATATGCCTTAGCCAAATAAAAACAACTAAACACTACCAATTCATGTTAATTTTTCGCAGTAATTCAAAATTTTAGAGCAATAGGAATTTGATTTTGAAGAAAAGAAAAGTGGAGGGAAGATCAGAATTTAGTCTAGTATCATATAAAAAGAATAAAATTTCAAAATTCAAATTTAATTTTTTCAACCAAAAGTCAATCTTTGACTAAGTTTGACCAAAATTTGAAATTTCATAAAATTTTTATTCTATTAAATTTGATCAAATAAAACACTCAACATCACAAATTCTATTTTTTTATATTTAATTTTAATTTAAATTCAAAGTACTGCCATTTTAAAGTTGTTAAAAGTTACGGATCATTACACTTTATCTTAATTAAAAAAATGTTATATCAATTAATGCAATATTAATTTGTTTCCCCTTATCATATTTAAAAGGTTAAATGTCATTAACTATGTATCCAATTCTCATCCAATTACATTCAAACCCATGTTATCATCCTTATTATTCAATCAACAATACCCTATGAATTATATTAACATAAGTTTACATTTTATTACATTCATTATTTTATAGTTAACATCGTTTACCATATTAATTAATTACATAAATTTTCATTGATTTCCAAATTAATTCCAAACATACTAAATAATGAGATGATAAATGAACAATTGTTACCCTTAAGTAATTTAATCATATTTTTAAGTTTATTATCTACAACAAATGTTATGATTACTTAAACATCACTGACAATTTCAATTAACAACATATAATTCCAACATTCAATTGCCTTAATTCAATTAGTTACCCATTTAATATTCAAACCAACAAATTAATGAGAAGATAATTACAACCATTGTTTATAATAATAGTTCATATCCATTATCTTATCATTTACAAACAAGGGTTATAACAAAATGATTTTATATTCTATATTAACCTATTCCAATCAATTACATATAATCTCATCATTAAATGCATCATTTAATTTATTTCAGTATTTACAATTATAACCAAATAACCAAACAATTATATCCATTAATTTAAATTGGATTAAAATGGTTATCAATTACATTAAATCAACATTACTATATTACATTCTAATTGTTTTATCATTACAAATCATAAATTTTAATTTCTTACAATATTAATATTTCAAAATCTTATTAAATTTAATATTTTAATTACCGAAAAATATGGGTCGTTACATTTGGATTGGTCTTTGTTGCTTTAGCCTCCATCTCCGTCGTGTTGTGTTTGTCACCTTCATTTACCACGAAAGATGAGCACGTCACACACGATTAATATTCTTATGTATAAGTTAATGGAATCATATGAAATGACATGCGAATTGTTGCTTTAGTTAGGAATATGTTATACATGTTATGCTATGTTCACTTCGGTATATGTTATGATTCATATGTTATGTTAATTTAATTTATATTTCACATATTTTAATTTAATTTTATGTCACGTATGTTAATTTAGTTTTATGTCACGTATGTTAATTTAAATTTTATGTCACATATTGTGACGACCGCCCATAACCCCTGCACTGAACCTAGAGAAAGTGCGCTGTAAAGTGTGCGAGGCAGCAATGGACGATTGTCAGGGTAAATTAAAACAACCGAATCTATCGTATCACTCACAGCGCATGGACAAAATACAATAGAACATACATATAGTGAAGCTTCACAGAAAAGAATCTCATCAATAAAACTTCATAATAGTTGAATACAAACATCTGAATAGTCAATACAACAAGCCTCACTACAAAACACTCAGAGAAAATACAAACAGCGGAACACCCCGTACATATAATAAGAAGATAATATGCAACCCTCTAGCTCGTCTTCGATATCAACACCGTGGAAAGCAAGAACAGCACCTGTCACCTGCTACCTAGTCTGCCCGTCCCAAAATGGACGAACAGCCCAAGGAAATAAGAGTTAAACATAAAGCCTTGAGTCAGACAACAGTCTTAGTGAGCGGTAAATTAACTAACAACATACCAAAAGAGCATAAAGGAAAAGGAATAGGAATACAACCCTCCCACTCCACCTCTTTCTACAGTGATATCCCCCAGACACACACTAAGTAGAAGCAAACATAGCAAAGCACACAATTTAAGGTAAAGCAATTATCACTCGAGTCAAGGACGATGTTTTCCAAGTACAAACCCCAAGGCCTAAACCAAGATCAGATAAGCACCCAGAAAATACCGCTCTTGAGACCGAATGACGATACAACCTAACATCCATGACTCTGGCTATCACTGTTATCATTGCCTTGATATCATCGTTAATTGAATGACCAGCACATTCTTTCAGCCGTCCGTCAAGGGCTAATGGAAACCCCGGTTCTAGACATAACTCCCGCACGTCATCGTGACCCGTGCCTAGGACTATCGAATCTGCCCAGAGTACTTGACTACCCAATCAGTAGCCGTCAGGGACTATCGAATCTGCCCAACGTACTCTTGCTTTGAGCATGCTAGAACCTTCAACAACGATGAGATCTCGGCCTTCTAGTCATCCTCCTCGATGACTATTTCCATACTAGCTCAAGCGCCTCTCGAGCAAACCATTATCCTCTAACTCGAACCATATCACCGAGTTATCAACTTGCTTGGAATGATCCCGTCTGGATTAGACCAGGGCTATCTCATATCATGCCTCGCTTCATCACATCCTCGCAAAGCTTCATCTCAACATCATCATCATCAAACCTATCCATATGAGCTTCATCATCCGCCACATATGCCACGAGCAGCTTTTCCAATTCAAGAGCCTTTCCCTTAGCTTTTGAATCATCTTCGACCAACTTGTCTAAATCAAATCATTAATCATCTAATTCATAGCAATCAATCAAGTCAAACATTAATCCAAGTAAACAAGCATTCAAATATGATCTAAATAGACAATTATAACAATAATGGCAATTTCGTAAATAAAGAGTCGAAAGTCTAACAAGCATGAAAACATGAGCAATGTTTCTATAATCTTGATGAATGAACTTGCATAGGTTAACATGTAGTAAAATGGATGTCAAATCATCATGAGCAATGGATCTATATGGATCTACACATATGATTAGGAAAATGCATGGAAATCTCTACTTTAACACCAAATCAAGCCAACAATCCGATATACTCCTTTGGATCCGTGTGAGAGATAATCACCACTCACCAAATCACCTAAACAACCCCAAATCAACACACTTCAGATCTGGACAGCGAAGGATCTAGCTTGATCTATCACGAATCCGCTTCAAACGATGAAATCTATCTTCAATGGATGAAGATAAACTCTTGAATCTTCAACTTGATCTTCGACTTGGATGGATGGAAGCACAAGATTAAAGTGGAGAAAAGAAGTGAAGAAGTGTAGAAGTCGAGCTCTCAAAATGGTAGCACTTCGTCGCTTCGAAATCCGGATCCCAAAAAGTGAGAAAAACCCTTCTATTTATAGGCTGATTTTTAGGTCGCTCGCCCTTAGGTCGTCCACGACCTACGACCTACGACCTAAGAAACTCTTCGACCTAACAATGCGCATGACCTAACAGACAACTGCAGCTTAGCGCACATACGACTCAACTCCTAGGTCACTCACGACCTAACACCCAGCGACCTACACTTTAAGCCTTCACGCGACCTAAAACATCACGCGACCTACGACTCAGCAAACACGCGACCTAACACCTAAGTCGTCTACGACTTAAGCCAAAACACACGCACGCGCGAACCAGGACCCAACGAGTTACGACTTAACAACTCACGCGACCTAACTACTCACGCGACCTACCAACTTATGCGACCTAACAACTTATGCGACCTAACATTCTTAGGTCGTCTAACGACCTAACTACGCTAACATGCTAACCACTAGGTCGCTAAATACTGGGTTGTTAACTCGCTAATTCTTAGGTCGCTTACTCTATAGGTCGCTCCAATATACTAGGTCGCTACATTCTATAAGTCGTTCACTCGACCTAACTAAAAATCCTTAGGTCGCTTTTCCTCCTTAAGACTTCTACCATGCTCATCTCTTAGGTCGTCTACGACCTAAACTTTAACGACTTACCCCATTAGCCTTAAGTCGCTCAAACGACCTAAACTATAACTCGACCTATTTCCTATGCGACCTAAGCCCTTACCTCGCCCAGACTACTAGGTCGCCAACTTCTACAAGTCATCCCATTCCTTAGGTCGCCCAATACCTTAAGTCGTATACTTCCTAAGTCGGTAATTTCCCTTAAGTCGTTCACTCGACCTAAGCCACCCCATACGACCTAAATTCTCCACGACTTATCAACAATGCCTAGGTCGCTCCAAACCTTCCTACGACCTAAGACTTAGACTCTAGACGACTTATCTACAATGCGACCAATTGTCAACTGTTTTACGATGTTTCGATCTGTAAAATACGGGTCGTTACATTCTCTCCCCCTTAGGAATTTCGCCCCCGAAATTCCAAACAAACAGAGCAATCAAAGACTATTCTGCATGCCTACCATCCATAGCAATCAACAAACCATGCATCCAATTCTAGCTTAGCATGCGGAATTCTAAGACTTAGAACAAGTTACAATGTCGTTAGATGACACGACACCTTAGGGCCATACCTTGAAGAGTTCAGGATGAGCTGCTTTCATCCTCTCTTCCACCTCCCACGTACAGTCGTTATCATCATCACTCCATTGTATCTTAAGCAACTTAACTACCTTCCTCCTAAGCTGTTTCGTGTCAGTTTCCACAACACGAAGCGGCTTACGAGGTCTCTTATCGACTGGATCAACTTCGAAATCTTCACAGCTATCAGCAGAAACCACTGTATTCGAGTCGTGCACATACTTCCGTAGATACGATACGTGAAAAACATTATGCACACCCAACATCTTCTCTGGTAATTCCAATCTGTAGGCGAGCTTTCCAATTCGCTCGATAATCGAGAATGGTCCAACAAATATTGGAGTCAATTTTCCTTTCTTCCCGAATCGAATAACATTCTTCAACGGAGAAATCTTCACAAAAACCATATCACCTACGTCGAATTCCAAATCCTTACGACGCTTATCGGCATAACTTTTCTGACGATCTTGGGCTGCCTTCATTCGTTGCCGAATGATCTCTATACAATCTGAAGTCTGTCGAATCATCTCTGGACCAAGTATCAGCTTCTCTCCTGTCTCTAACCAACATGTCGGAGAGTTACACGGTCTCCCATACAATGCCTCATACGGTGCCATACCAATGCTTGACTGGTAACTGTTGTTATACGAAAATTCCACCAAATAAAGGTGATCTTCCCATGATCCTCCGAAATCCAAAACACAAGCTTTGAGGAGATCTTCCAAAACTCGATTGACTCTCTCGGTCTGACCATCTGTTTGAGGGTGATAAGTTGTACTCAAACACAACTCGGTTCCCAAAACTTCCTGAAAGCTCTCCCAAAATCCACTAGTGAACAATGGATCTCGATCGCTCACTATACTCTTCGGAATACCATGGAATCGAACTATCCACTTAACATACAACTCAGCCAACTTTGATGCAGTCCTAGTCGATCGAACAGGAATGAATCTTGCACTCTTAGTCAGACGATCTATGATGACCCAAATCCCTTCATTTCCCGTTCTTGTTCTAGGTAGACCATCAATAAAATCCATCGATATCTGCTCCCACTTCCATGTAGGAACTTCTAATGGTTGAAGCAATCCACTTGGCTTCTTCTGTTCGACTTTAACCAACTGGCAGTTCATACACTTGGAAATAAAATTTCCAACATCCTTCTTCATACCTTCCCAGTAATAGGTTCTCTTCATATCCCGATACATCTTATTTCCACCTGGATGAATTGTCAACTTCGAGTGATGACTTTCCTTCAGAACTTCACTCCTCAATTCATCTATATCAGGAACAACTAGTCGTCCTTGCTTCCAAAGCCAACCTTCTCGATCGACCTCGAATCCTTTATCCTTTTCTGGTTCCAATCCAGATTCCAAATCACGGATAATCCTGACAAGCTTATCGTCTCGCTTTTGCTCTCGCCAATTATCTCCACAAGAGTCGGTCTTATCGATAAGTTTGCCAACATCTCAGGTTCCAATTCACATTTGGGCTTGAAGTCAAATCCAGCTAAATACTTGAGATTCTTCCATTCTGAAAACATGGCTCCCAAACCTGCATGTCTTCGACTTAACGCATCTGCCACTACGTTACCTTTTCCCGGAGTATAAGCTATACCAAAATCATAAGATGCTAAAAACTCTAGCCAATGTTGCTGCCGAAGATTCAAATCCTTTTGGGAGAAAAGATACTTCAACGACTTATGATCTGTAAACAACTCGAATCGAACTCCCAATAGATAATGTCTCCACATCTTCAGAGCAAAAACAATCGCCGCTAACTCCAAATCATGAGTCGGATAATTCCTTTCATGCGGCTTCAGTTGTCGACTTGCATACGCAACAACCTTATCCCACTGCATCAGCACTGCTCCAAGTCCAGTACCACATGCGTCGGTGTAAACCACCATCTCATCATTCCCACTTGGAATAGTCAGAACAGGAGCACTTGTCAATCGCTCTTTCAGGATTCCGAAAGCTTGCTCACACTTAGCATCCCATCTGAACACTTGGTTCTTCTTCGTCAATCCTGTTAACGGTGCAGTTATCTTGGAGAAGTCTTTGATAAATCGACGATAATATCCTGCTAATCCAAGAAAACTTCTCACATCCGATGCATTCTTAGGTCTAACCCAATCCTGGATTGCTGCCACCTTAGCGGGATCAACCGCTATTCCACTTCCAGAGATAACATGGCCTAAGAACCTCACTTCACTCTTCCAGAAGTGACACTTCGAAAACTTAGCCTTCAGCTGATGTTTCCGTAAGATTTCCAAAACAATTCGCAAGTGTGTCTTGTGCTCTTCCTCAGTTTTGGAATAAATCAAAATATCATCCACGAACACAAGTACGAACTTGTTCAACTGATCTATGAACACTCTATTCATAAGATCCACAAAATATGCTGGCGCGTTAGTCAATCCAAACGGCATTACCAGCCACTCAAAGAAACCTGATGGTGTCCTAAAAGCAGTCTTCGACACACTATCCTTAGCCACTCTCAACTGGTGAAATCCCGTTGCCAAATCCATCTGAGAAAACACCTTAGCTTCGTGAAGCTGATCAAACAAGTCATCAATTCTTGGCAATGGATACTTGTTCTTCTTAATCACCTTATTCAGCTCACGATAATCCACACACAACCTCAGCGATCCATCTGCTTTGGTAACAAACACAACTGGTGCACCCCATTCGGACACACTACGCCGAATGAATCCTTTCTGCAAAAGATCATCAACCTGCACCCTCAACTCCTGCTGTTCTCTAGGCGCCATCCGCCTAAGAGGCATCACAACAGGTCTGGCTCCTTCAACTAGATCTATACGAAACTCGATCTCTCTATGCGGCGGTAACTTTTTGACCTCGTCAAAGACATCCTCAAATACATTAGCGATCGGCACTGATGACAGTCCATCCCGTGGAACAACCAGCGAATACATGAAGCTCATGAAGACGCCTTCTTCATGCTTACATCGTATCACAATCTTTCGCCCCTCCACATTCTCGACTGTCACTTCCAACCTCTCGCAATCAACCTTTGCCGCATACTTCCTAAGCCAGTCCATACCCAAAATAATTCTGAACCCCGCAAAGTTCAGAACAAAACAATCACAAACAAAAGAGCAACCATGACTCAATACAATCAGACCACGGCATATCATACACAAACAAGACGAACCCCCAACTGGATTAGTCACAACCAATGGCCTATCAACAATATCCGGTTCTAAACCCAACCGGCCTACAAGTTCACTAAAAACAAAAGAATGCGATTCCCCAATATCAAACAGAACTCTAACTGGAACACCACATAGGAAAATAGTACCTTGAACCACCACACTCTTTCCCTTCTCTTTAGCGGTAGGAGCTTTCGAAGATGATGGAACAGCCCCCAAAGCATAAGCTTGCACAATCTGCTTGTCCCTCCTCGGTTCTGGACAATTCTTCCTGATATTCCCCGGCTTGTCACAGTTGTGACACTTCATTGGCACCTTCGGATTCTTGCAATCCCTAGAGAAATGGCCCTTCTACTGACAATTGTAGCAAGTCACTTCGTCCTTCAGCCTCTTCTGGCCATCCTTACCCTTCTGCTGCTGCTGCTTCCTCTTCTTGTTCCCACCCTGCTGTGGTTTAGACTCTCCCCTGGTCACAGCAACAACAGATCCCTCCTTAGGAAACAGACTCTCATGCCTGAGAGCTTTCTCCACAAGCTTCTCAAATGAATCGTCCATATGATCCACCAACTGCCTCCCAAGATAACTATCCAAGCCTGTCACAAACTTCTCATTCTTCTGATATGCAGATTCAATATATGACCGGGCATACTTGGACAAAGCTTCAAACTCAGAAACATACTCAAGAACTGGTCTTCCTCCCAGCTTGAGCTCCACAAACTTCTTGAACAGAATAGACTTCTGACCTGTAGAAATTAACTTAGCTTCAAATTTGACTTGGAATTGCTCCCAAGTAATCTCTTCCTCCGGAGTATTGATGGTAATAGAGTTCCACCAATCAGAAGCTCTTCCTTGAAGCTGTCTTGATGCTAACTTCCTCTTAGTTGCATCCTCAATTCCCAAATCACCAAAAATCCTTCTACAAGCATCTATCCATCTCTGGACCTCAATAGTTGATTCTGTTCCCAAGAAAACCTTCCCTCCAAGAGCAGTATAATCCTTACACAACTTAGCAAAATCCACCGGCTTTGGAGTTTGAACTTGAACTCCAACATCTACCGATGGCCCCGGAACTGGCATCCCTCTCATGATCGAAGTCATCATAGCTTCGAACATAGCAGCATAATTAGTAGCCCCTTCAGTAGAACGACCTTCCCTAGTAGCTGGTCTCCCTCTTCGACTCATTCTCAATATCTATAAGAAGAAATGGTCAGCACATCATGAGAAACAACTACATAAAGGACTCAACTCTACTAAGCTACTATATTATATATAGTAATCATCCATCAAAATACAATTACGTCTCTCATACGTAGTTACGTCAGCGAGCGTTGGGTAAAATCGATTAACCAAAGCTCTGATACCAAATGTGACGACCGCCCATAACCCCTGCACTGAACCTAGAGAAAGTGCGCTGTAAAGTGTGCCAGGCAGCCATGGACGATTGTCAGGGTAAATTAAAACAACCAAATCTATCGTATCACTCACAGCGCATGGACAAAATACAATAGAACATACATATAGTGAAGCTTCACAGAAAAGAATCTCATCAATAAAACTTCATAATAGTTGAATACAAACATCTGAATAGTCAATACAACAAGCCTCACTACAAACACTCAGAGAAAATACAAACAGCGGAACACCCCGTACATATAATAAGAAGATAATATGCAACCCTCCAGCTCGTCTTCGATATCAACACCGTGGAAAGCAAGAACAGCACCTGTCACCTGCTACCTAGTCTGCCCGTCCCAAAATGGACGAACAGCCCAAGGCAATAAGAGTTAAACATAAAGCCTTGAGTCAGACAACAGTCTTAGTGAGCGGTAAATTAACTAACAACATACCAAAAGAGCATAAAGGAAAAGGAATAGGAATACAACCCTCCCACTCCACCTCTTTCTACAGTGATAGCCCCCAGACACACACTAAGTAGAAGCAAACATAGCAAAGCACACAATTTAAGGTAAAGCAATTATCACTCGAGTCAAGGGCGATGTTTTCCAAGTACAAACCCCCAAGGCCTAAACCAAGATCAGATAAGGACCCAGAAAATACCGCTCTTGAGACCGAATGATGATACAACCTAACATCCATGACTCTGGCTATCACTGTTATCATTGCCTTGATATCATCGTTAATTGAATGACCGGCACAGTCTTTCAGCCGTCCGTCAAGGGCTAATGGAAACCCCGGTTCTAGACATAACTCCCGCACGTCATCGTGACCCGTGCCTAGGACTATCGAATCTGCCCAGAGTACTTGACTACCCAATCAGTAGCCTTCAGGGACTATCGAATCTGCCCAACGTACTCTTGCTTTGAGCATGCTAGAACCTTCAACAACGATGAGATCTCGGCCTTCTAGTCATCCTCCTCGATGACTATTTCCATACTAGCTCAAGCGCCTCTCGAGCAAACCATTATCCTCTAACTCGAACCATATCACCGAGTTATCAACTTGCTTGGAATGATCCCGTCTGGATTAGACCAGGGCTATCTCATATCATGCCTCGCTTCATCACATCCTCGCAAAGCTTCATCTCAACATCATCATCATCAAACCTATCCATATGAGCTTCATCATCCGCCACATATGCCACGAGCAGCTTTTCCAATTCAAGAGCCTTTCCCTTAGCTTTTGAATCATCTTCGACCAACTTGTCTAAATCAAATCATCAATCATCTAATTCATAGCAATCAATCAAGTCAAACATTAATCCAAGTAAACAAGCATTCAAATATGATCTAAATAGACAATTATAACAATAATGGCAATTTCGTAAATAAAGAGTCGAAAGTCTAACAAGCATGAAAACATGAGCAATGTCTCTATAATCTTGATGAATGAACTTGCATAGGTTAACATGTAGTAAAATGGATGTCAAATCATCATGAGCAATGGATCTATATGGATCTACACATATGATTAGGAAAATGCATGGAAATCTCTACTTTAACACCAAATCAAGCCAACAATCCGATATACTCCTTTAGATCCGTGTGAGAGATAATCACCACTCACCAAATCACCTAAACAACCCCAAATCAACACACTTCAGATCTGGACAGCGAAGGATCTAGCTTGATCTATCACGAATCCGCTTCAAACGATGAAATCTATCTTCAATGGATGAAGATAAACTCTTGAATCTTCAACTTGATCTTCGACTTGGATGGATGGAAGCACAAGATTAAAGTGGAGAAAAGAAGTGAAGAAGTTTAGAAGTCGAGCTCTCAAAATGGCAGCACTTCGTCGCTTCGAAATCCGAATCCCAAAAAGTGAGAAAAACCCTTCTATTTAAAGGCTGATTTTTAGGTCGCTCGCCCTTAGGTCGTCCACGACCTACGACCTAAGAAACTCTTCGACCTAACAATGCGCACGACCTAACAGACAACTGCAGCTTAGCGCACATACGACTCAACTCCTAGGTCGCTCACGACCTAACACCCAGCGACCTACACTTTAAGCCTTCACGCGACCTAAAACATCACGCGACCTACGACTCAGCAAACACGCGACCTAACACCTAAGTCGTCTACGACTTAAGCCAAAACACATGCGCGCGCAAACCAGGACCCAACGAGTTACGACTTAACAACTCACGCGACCTAACTACTCACGCGACCTACCAACTTATGCGACCTAACAACTTATGCGACCTAACATTCTTAGGTCGTCTAACGACCTAACTACGCTAACATGCTAACCACTAGGTCGCTAAATACTGGGTTGTTAACTCGCTAACTCTTAGGTCGCTTACTCTATAGGTCGCTCCAATATACTAGGTCGCTACATTCTATAAGTCGTTCACTCGACCTAACTAAAAATCCTTAGGTCGCTTTTCCTCCTTAAGACTTCTACCATGCTCATCTCTTAGGTCGTCTACGACCTAAACTTTAACGACTTACCCCATTAGCCTTAAGTCGCTCGAACGACCTAAACTATAACTCGACCTATTTCCTATGCGACCTAAGCCCTTACCTCGCCCAGACTACTAGGTCGCCAACTTCTACAAGTCATCCCAATCCTTAGGTCGCCCAATACCTTAAGTCGTATACTTCCTAAGCCGGTCATTTCCCTTAAGTCGTTCACTCGACCTAAGCCACCCCATACGACCTAACTTCTCCACGACTTATCAACAATGCCTAGGTCGCTCCAAACCTTCCTACGACCTAAGACTTGGACTCTAGACGACTTATCAACAATGCGACCAATTGTCAACTGTTATACGATGTTTCGATCCGTAAAATACGGGTCGTTACACATATGTTATTAAATTTATTGTCACATATGTTATGAAATTTATTGTCACATGTTATGAAATTTATTGTCACATGTTATGAAATTTATTGTCACATATGTTACGTTAATTTATTGTCACATATGTTACGCAAATTTATTGTCACATATTTTAAGCTAATTTATTGTCACATATGTTACGTTAATTTATTGTCACATATGTTATGAAATTTTATGTCACATATGCAAAGTAATTTATTGTCACATATGTTATGCTAATTTATTGTCACATATGTTACGTCAATTTATTGTCACATATGTTATGTCAATTTATTGTCACATATGTTACGTCAATTTATTGTCACATATGTTATGCCAATTTATTGTCACATATGTTACGTCAATTTATTGCCACATATGTTACGTCAATTTATTGTCACATATGTTATGCCAATTTATTGTCACATATGTTACGTCAATTTATTGCCACATATGTTATGCGAATTTACATGCCACATATGTTACGCTAATTTACATGCCACATATGTTATGCTAATTTACATGCCACATATGTTATGCTAATTTATATGTCATATATGTTATATTAATTATATGTCACATATGTTATGTTAAATTATATGTTGCATATGTCACATGATATGTGTTATATAATAGGATATGTCACCTTTATATATATGTAATGTTAAATTTTATGTTACATATGTGTTATGCTATGATATATGTTATGATATGTTATGCATGCGATATGTTATTTATTTATTTATGCAAATCACACTGCAAGTTTCCTTTGTATGTTAGTTAGGAAATCACTGTGGGTTGAAATGATATATACCCGAACGATCTTATAGATTAGGAAAAATCATTATGGGTTGAAATGATAGACCCAAGAAATTTTATTGTTTTGGAATTATAAATTTGGGATACGGGTTGAAATGATATACCAGGAGGTTTATAAATTTGGGTTGAAATGATATATACCCTAATCACTTGACCATAGGGTAGAAACTATATACGAACACCGTTAGTCCATTTTAAAGTGTTTTCTAAATTTTAAAAAAATATGTTTGATTTAATAAATTGATATTTTATAAAAGAGAAAAAAAGATTTATTTAAAATTATATTTTTGAAAATAAAATATAAATATAAATTATATGTTTTAAATTTAATTTATAAGATAGGGCTTTTAAAGGTTAAATTTCAAATTTTTGACTTTATAATTTAATTAAAATTTTAAAATATATAATTTAATATTTAACTAGTAAAATATGAAATAAAAAATTTTAAAAATATAATTTAATAAAATAATTACTATAGTTTTAAAGGATTTGTTTAAAAAGTTAATTTAATATAATTAATGTTATTGACTTTATAACAACTTTAATAAATAAAAAAACAAGGAAAGAGAAATTAAGATTAAATTGTAAATTTAATCTAATTAAATGAATTAAAATCAAATAGGATTATTTAATCTATTTGGTTATGGAATTTCCAAAGAAATGATTTTGAAATGTAGATAATTTAATGTGATAGAAATTGTAAGTTGAATGTTTCAAAGCTAAAATATAATTAAAGTTAAATATTTTAGTAATTGATTTAAATTGTGACTTAAGGTTTATTATTTAAAATATTTTAATAAACATGACCACGGTGTGAAATAAGCGTTTGGTTGTTAAATAGGCCGAAATCGGATATTGACATACTCTTTTTCAATACCGAAACCACTTTAACAACTGTGTTTCCGGTGGAGAATCCAAAACGAAGTAGGATAGGTTGGCGACGCTGCTGCATTGAGGTATGAAACGAGCCCTAAATAAGATGACTAAAACATGAGCAATTGACAGGCCAAGTGAGGTCGCTCCCCCGATCAGACACACTTCTTCGATGCTATACCTCTTACTTTTACGATTGATTGGTGCACATCTTTGATTATGGGAGTGTTGTACGAGGTGGGCGGTACCTGCGGCTATGAGTTACTACCGGCCTGGAAGTATAAATGGTAGAATTCTACCTAGGGTATAGCCTCGCGTGCCTTGTCATCTAACCTATCGAGCCCACTACGATTTTGTTTTGTGTTGTACCTATGGAGTGCTCCTTGATAGCCCACCGGTTTGGTGGAGTTTACAGTACTGTATAGACTACAACACTATAAAAATGTGTTAAAGGGGATATGGTAAGGCCTTAACTCTATTTTAATACTTTACTTTATGATAGACATTATCTATGTAGCGTATTGTATTATATCTGTAGATAGTTTAACGGATCCTTAAAGGATGTAAATCCCAAGCATCCTTTGAGTTATTATTGCATTTCACTTGTACATTTCACTTGAGTTGATTTACTTACATAAGAATGTTAATCATGACTCGAGTGTTTGGTTTTGCTTTATGCTCGGGTCAGCCTAAGTAACATAACATTCGAGGTTCATCTTTTGAGCTGGAGACTAGTTGGAGATCTTTCTATCTATCTACTTAGCTATTTCAGTCATCTTGGCTATTTCAGTTATTCCAGTTATTTCTATTTTATACTTTGTCATTTGCTTATGTATTAATGAACTTCTATGTATTTGGGATTTCTGTTGTATTTGCTTTAGACTCCGATTTTGTAGTAGCATCATGAACTACTATGTTTGTTTATTCCGCTGCTTATTGTTGTAATATTCTATGTATGTGATTCTTTGTTTATTTCTTATTAACCCCAAATTTATATAACAATCTATTGTTTTGAGCAATTCAACTCTGACATGTGTGGATTATTGTCGATTTGATTTGTTTAAAATAGTGGGTCGTTACAATGGCGTCCCACGCACTGACCAGAATTCATAAACAACTCAACGGATAAGTAAACACAATATAAAACATTTGATAACACTAACAAGTACGCACTCTTATATATATATACGCTCAACAAACTCATTCTAGGATATTACTACCCTATCTCTAATGAGTTAAATCCCACAAAGCTAAGGTTATCACTAAACCAAAGCTCTGATACCAACTATGACGACCCATATTTCAAAAGGTTTAAATCGACAATAATCTGCACATGTCCAACTCAAATAATCCAAAACACAGATAATCAATGGGGTTAATTAAGGAAAATAAGAAAAGAAGAAAACAAATAAGAATCACGCAACGGAATGACAAAATATAATAATCAAATAAACAGTTCATGAAGTTGTTTATACTATACATTTGATTATAATTTATACAACATTTATCAGTGTTATATATACAATAGAATAATAGAGTAATGCAGCGGAACAAACAATGTGGTGAAATTATATTAGTAATAATAATATAACAAATCTTCATCTTCGTCCTATAGAAAATAATCTTCAATGCGTTGAAATACACAGGGTTGACCCAAGTGCAATGAAAAGACAAAACACTTGAGTCAGGACTAAAATATCCTTATGTGAGTCAAATCAACAACACATATAACATGAGTGTAATAGCGTCAGAGATGTTTATGGGGTTTCACATCTCCTATCTAGTGTATAACATGCGAGCAATAACTCAAGAGATGTTACAGGATTTTCCATCTCTTAAGGATCTGTCAAAATATTTATATATAGTAGAATACTCTATATATGTAATGTGTAATCATTAAAACAAATATTTTTCTTAGCGTTAAGGCTTTACATTAATCCCTCTTAATGTGTTTTTAAGCATTTTTGTACTGTTTGCATATAACGCCTAGTAGCACGTCGGGGGATAGGGATGCGTCGTGATACGACAACACTAAACAAACTCGTAGTGATCTCGTATAGGGGTAAAAGTATGACAAGGCAATGCCAAAGGTAGGATACTACCAGTTCGGGTCGCAGCGCTTGTGGTAACGCATCGTAGCCATGATCGCCCACCGCGTCCATCCATCCCATATCGAGTCAAAGGGAGGTCATCCCAAAGTGCACCAATCGAAACCAACATCAAAAGTAATAGTATGGACCAAGTCCATGAAGAAAATCGAAGAACGGATGTCCGCTAGGGGGAGCTAGCTGTAACGACCCGGTATTTTGGACCATTCAAATCGACAATAATCCACACATGTCTGGCTTGAATAATTCAAAATAACAGATTGTAAATAAATTTGGAGCAAATGAAATCAAATACACAGAATCACAGACACAGAACATATCAGAATAACTCGCAGCGGAATATAAAAAAACCATAGTAGTTCATGAAGCTACTATAACAAACTCTCAAAACATAATACATAATATCTGCTTGAAAACATATACAATAGACATCTCAAATAAATAGAAGTTTATGAATACCAGAACTGAAATAGAACAACTGAACTGAAAGGAACAGATAACTAGACAAGCAGAATCTCCAGCGATTTCTAGCTCCAGAAAGAAATCCAAAGCTAAGCTGTAAATACTCAGGCTGACCCGAGCGTAAAGTAAAACACAAAACACTCGAGTCAGGACAATATATACTTATATAATGTAAACCAACTCAAGTGAACTGTAGTAGAAATGCACAATAACTCAAAGGATGCTTGGGATCGCCCATCCTTTAAGGATCAGTTAAACTATAAATTAAATACATCCCGTGGTTAAAATTTCAAAATGGTATTTTATACTTCGAAATCAAATATCATTTCAAAATTCAATATCCTTATAAAATCCATTTCAAAATATCAAAATATCATATTTCAAAATAATTTATATTTCGAAACAAATTACTTCATTTTAAATCATAAAAATGAAGTTAGTATATTTAATAATTAAAATTTTAAATTTCCAAAAATTTAACTTTTCAAAGTTCATTCGTTCACTTAAATTAATTAAAACAATGAAATTTCAACTTTCGCAGCATTTAGAAAATGCTACGGAAAGTCACATTTAAAATAGTTCAATTTAACAAAAGACAGCAATTAAATTTCTGTAATATGGTTACATTAGTTTCAAATAAACTTAGTTAAATTCAACCATTATAACATTTACAAAAATGCTATAATAGCCTTTAATTAAATTTAGCCATTTGGTTCATTATTATCAACTACAGCATTTACAAATGTTGTATTATCATTTACATTAGAATTTAATAGCGTTTCAGAAATGCAGTTAACTAACTTCAAATATTCAGTATAATTTCACAAACAATTATATTTTTATATAAATCATTTTTTTCTTATAAAATCATATAATTTCACTTTTAAAACAATTATTCAAATACCCTTATATTCATGATTTTATAAAGTTAAAACTCCATTCAAAAATCAAAATTTAATAATAATTCACTCTTTAAATTCCAATATTAAGTTATAAATTCATTAAATTAAATTAACTTAACACTTAAGTTTAAATTTTCAAATATAACTTAATTCCATTTTTATTTACTTAACTTAAAAATTCACTTTTAAGCCAAATTCACAAATTTCCAATTTTAGATATATTTCAAAATTTCAACTTAAATATTCATTCATTTCACATTTTAACTTTATTCAAAAAAAAACATTAATATATTATACAATCATTTAAATTCACTTTAATCCAAATTATCATGAATTTATCACATTTCATATTTAATTTAAATTCCAATTATCACCAAATTAAAATTTCCCAAAATAACTTACATTTCAAATTTTCTAATTTTACCATTAATTTATTTCACTTATAAATTTTCAGAAAATCAATAATGCTTTACAAAAATCATTTTTATTTAGTTTAAATCAAAATATTATAATATTTACATTTCTAAAATATTAAAAAAAAAATATAAAACATATTTTAACAACGGGTCTATATTTCATTTTCTAGCCTAGGTAAAGTGATACGGGTAATTTATCATTTCAACCCGTAATTTACAAAGATACCCGGGTTTGATCATTTCAAACCCGCAATCCCAAGTAAATGAAAATAATTGAAAATCATTCAGGCATATCATTTCAGCCCATAACGATTTTCTCCTATTCTAAAGTCCGTTCGGGTATGTATCATTTCAACCCATAGTGATTCTAATCTAAAGGGAACTTGCAGTGTGATAAACTGATAAAAATAAAAGAACAACATAATATAACAGTAACATATGATATAACAGGTGTTTAAGCATGGGTGAACATCATATAATCATAACATAGCAGTTATAACAGGATGCAATACATTTACAGATTCAAGTGGTGTCGGTTTATCAGTTATATAGGTACAGATTGTCTGGTGAGAATAACTCACCTGTTAAGCTGGAGATTTGCCAACTAGCACACAACACAAAGATTACGAAGGCACGACAACTCTAATACAATTTGAGTGTGGAGAGCAAATCCAATGATATAGATCTTGTGTTACAACCCAAACAAAAATCAAAGCAAACCATAAATTTCAATACACTAGAAATGAAATAACTTTTAAATAAAGAGAGATACGAATGCCAAATCTTTTGCCATGCTTTCTCTATTCTTTTTTCATGGCCTAGGGATGGTTTTGGCTCTGGTTTGAACAAGTTTGGCTCAGGTTTGGTCATGTGTATGCATGGCCTAGGTAGTAGAATATGAGGAGGAAGTTTATACAAAGGAATATGAAGAGTTTAAGGCAAAATAAGTGGGTTTTGTTCACAAAAATGGCTCGGCCATGGGCTTGTGTGGTCAGGTCAGAGGGGTATGGATCAGGTCAGTGGAAGGAAAGGTGTGTGATGGTCTTGCCAGAGGTGGTGGAGGCGGCCTAAGGTGGTGGTGGTGGTGGAAAATGGAGTGGTGATGCAATAGTGGTAAACAATCATGTTTTTATGGCTTGTTTTGCAATTTTTGTGGAGTTTTGGCATCATGGTGGCTCGGCCTTGGTCAAGACCAGAGGAGTAGCTGGTGTTGATGGCAGGGAAGAGATGTAGGAGTTTGTGGCCATGGATGTGGAGGAGAGGCCTATCCAAAAACAAGAGAAAACAAGGCAATTTTCATAGAAAAATAAGGAGAAAAGAAGAAAAATGAAATCATTACCAAAAGCTTTTGCTTCAGATCTGAAGTGGTCGAATGGTGAAATGAAAAATGAGAGTTTTCACGTGAAAACAAAAGTAAAAGTCATGGCCAAAGCATAAAGGAGGGGTTATGGCAATTGAAAAGACTTAAGGAGGTGAAAGGACATCGGTTTCTAAGCAATTTTAAACCCTTCATATTTCTTTTTCTTTTTAATTCCAATAAAACAAAAATAAACTCAGAAATAAGCTCTAACAACTGAAACAAAATATTATAAATAGAAATAAATAATTAATTTTAAAGAAAATGGAAAATGAATATAAGAAATTGCTTAAAAATTGAAAACAGGGTCCAGAAATTACAAATAAATCACGATTGTCTTTGGAAAATTATCTACTTCATTTTAAAAATATTCTAAAGAAAAATTTTGAAATAAAATAATTTCTAAAGTATTTTCAAAGTGAAATAAATAATTTAATTTAGAAAAAATAGAAAAAAAAAACTAAAGAAAAATGTTTAAAAATTGGAAATAAGACATGAAAATTACAAATAAATATCACTAGCCTTATAAAATTTCTATTTCACTTTAAACAAATAAAAGGTCAAATAAATAAAATAAATGAGGAACAAAATAAAGTGGGAATGAGAATAAAATAAGATTTTAAGAAAAAAAATAGAAAAACAAATAAAGAATTACTTTAATTAATTGAAACTGGAAATTAGAATTTTAAACAAAATACAGCTAACACTGGAAAATGCCAATTATATCTTTAAAATGTTTTAAAACCAAAGTATATACATAACATGTTATTTTACCCATATAAATATAAATTATAATATTACATGACCAAATAAATTTTTTTTTTATATAATTTAAAATAAATAATTTTGTTAAATACAACAAATTACACACAATATTTAAAAGGGTATAACTTTCACATTATAAATCAGATTTTAACGAAACGAAAAGCATTATTCTTAAAATTTTATTTACTTTCATAATAAAAGATAAAATTCAAATTTTCAAACTTTAAAATTTCTAAATTAAAAGTCAAAGTTTGACCATATTGACCAAAATTCACTTTTCTGGAAAATATCCTTTTTAGTCATGTTTGGAATTCTAATTCACATCAAAATCAAAATTTATATTTAAAATAACAAAATTTATTCATTTTAAAAAAAAATAAAGTTTTTAAATCAGGAAATCAATTAAAATAACCAAAATAAATAATTAAAATAATCACAAAATACAGGGTTGTTACACTCTCCAACACTCAAATCTTTTCGTCCTCGAAAAGGAATGAGGTACGGAAAACACAGAAAAGATAAAATGGAATAGGATTAAGACAAGATGACAAGAAGATTAAAATTATACCTGATAACTATTGTTATGGGTAAGTTTAATAAGGTGGAGAATAGGAATAGCTAGAAGGGAAAATAGGACGAAAGACAAGGATGAGCCATTAATTTAAAATTGTTGGTTGAAGAGGTAAAATATTTAAAACACTTTAAAATCGTTTAAAAAGGAAATAACTAATCAAAGTATCATTTATATAATATTTTATCAAAATACTTTTATAACTCGATGTCTTAACAAGTTTATCCTTGTTCCTGTAGACTCTGGTAGTGCGTTGATCAAGCGCAAAACTAGAATTCTCCAGGTACTTAGTAGACTTGTTTCAACACCCAGTGAAAATACTGGAAAAACTTTTAAAAACAGATATGGAAAGTACAATCCAAACAAAAACAAACAAAACCTTTGTCTAACCATGGTTCGCAGATACACAATGGTTACGCCTGGATCCCCCAGGAAACAATCCATATCCGTAAGCTTTCTCAGCCCTGCGAGTTACGCCATGATGACTAGTAGAATGCAGGATACACAATGGTTACGCCTGGATCCCCCAGGAAACAATCCGTACCCCCAGGCAAGACTCAGCCAAGCATTTGCGCTACTATTTGCGACCTACACAGATTGCAGGATACACAATGGTTACGCCTGGATCCCCCAGGAAACAATCCGTACCCCTAGGCAAGACTCAGCCAGGCAGTTGCGCTATGCAGTCACGATCGTAAGACCATGGGTAACGCCATGGAATTCGAAGGACACTCGAGTATCATATCCGGAAAACCAAAAATCAGAGAGAATAATATCGATAGAATGAATCCAAGATGTGGCCACAAATCGGATATCAAGCAGAAGGCACTTTCCATATCTTTACTTCGAAAATATGTATCATATAGTACCTTTTCAAATCACTTTCAAATATCGTACTTATATAAAATCCATTATATATAAGATTTAATTTTCAAATCAAATACTTTCCAAAATCAATAGTATATCAAATCATACTTATATAGACTTCAATTATATAAGATTTCACTTTCAAATTGAGTACCTTTTCAAATCTATAGTTTTCGAATCAATTTCATACTCATACAAATCAATTTTATATAAGTTCGACAACTCCCAAATCAAGTGTTTAGTAACATAAGGTTCTCAAATTTAAATTTGTTTCAGTATCAGTTCAATTTCAAAATCATATACAATTTCACCAAATTATTTTCTTCTCAAATTAAATATCTTTAGTTTCAAAGTTTCCAAAATAATAGATTTTTGAAAATAAATCCAAATTTCCAAATCAATATAATTTAAGTCAACCAATTCATTTCCAAAATCAAATGTTTTCAAAATCATCTTATACTTACGTAAGGTCCGTCTTATATAAGGATCAAATTTTCCAAAATAAATTTCGCTGTATGAAGAGCCATATGGGATTTGAATATCTTTGCTTTTATAGGTTATATATCTTTGTAATTTAAATTGGAAAAGTAAGCAAAGATATTCTAACCCGACAGCTTTCAATTTCAGCGTCAAAATATATCACTGATATTAGAATATAAGATGTACACACATCATCATTTCGCAAAATCACATTTGATCGCTCGCTCGATCACACAAGTTCGCTTTCGAACTAATATTGTCCATTCGATTTCCCTAATGCGGACTTCGATATGGTTTCTCGACTAGAAGCCATCAGTCTCCTTGCATAGCCATATACTATGATAGAGAATTCTGGAATCAAGCCCAAAATCCATATCAAATATTCGCCATCAAGAATCGAATGAAAAATCCTAACACGAAATGGTGTAATCCACCTCGAACTTGTGTACTCAAACTTGGATCAAATTAATTATGCGAATAAAACAGCATACGTACAACTTATATATTTATTTCAACTTGTTAAATATATAGTTTCATAAAGATGTTACTAAGTTAAAACATTTAAACTAAATTTTATTCAAAATATTTTGAAGACCAAATTCTTTTCAAAACATTTCAAATCTAAATTTCATATTAGAAAATTTTAAAATTGCTTTATTCATTTACTTAACCAAACAGTTTCAACTTATTTAAATCATATTACTTCATACTTAAACATTCAAAACAAACTTATATACTTTATCAAATTACTTTTCAAAATTTCTTAGCTTTGAAAAGTTAACCTTGATTTGGAAGTGCTCGAACCTTTAAAATAGTTGAAGAAATCATATTTCAATCCAAGAGTTGGAAATCACAATTAAATCAGTAAATCCATTCCAAAAATAGGGTTATATCAAATCAAATCCAAAACTCAAGGACTGAACACCGGCTCATTTCAAATTTTACAAATATATATACATATATCTTTCGAATATCACATCACACTTCGGAATTTGAAATCTAAATTGGTTTCACAAATCAATCGCATAGCAATGCTATCGAAGTGGCCTCTCCCTCACTCAGAAACTCGAAAATCAATGTCGATGATGCGTGCACTCATCACCGAAATTATTTTCCAGCGACACAAGTGAGTTCTGGACTTCCATTTACTTTGAAAACTTCTTTGAAATTCCTTCAAAATTATTAAAACCCATTAAAATCATTGAAACATTACTTATTCGGAAAAATAATTTCAATCATATTATTTATTATTTCAAAATCTTAAAACCAGTTCCAAAATGCCGGAGTTCAATCACTTAAATTCAGATTCAAAACCTTCAGTTATAAATCATTTTATATGAAACCATTTCTTATAAAATTTTCACAATTTCAAATCCTTTCAAAACTTTTTTCATTTTTTTAAAAAGGTATATAATCCTTATAAAAAACATTTCATCTTTATATAAAAATATGGTCATCCTTATCAAAATAAAACTACGATGAATACAAAATTTTTAAAAGACAATCAACCACAAACTTTCCAAGGGACGATTCAAGGATGGATTTCAAAGCAAAACAGAGATTCAAATTTAGAAGGACTCTAATCAAATAGAATTCTAATTCAAAGATAGGCTCAAACAAAGATAAGATAATTAAATTACCAAATACAAGATGGATAAGCCTATATGAATCGCGGGCGACCTTAACCGGTCAACCGTGATTTCAGGAATATAATCGATGCGAAAATCTAAGGAAAATCGACCTTCGATTGCCAAAGATAGAATCTAAATATAGCAGAAGATAGAAAACATCGTAAACCGAGGATACAGAAATCTCCGGTGAATCAATGCCAATTATAATCATTCAAAGATTGGCGGAATCGCCACCCTATAAAGGTCATACAAAGTGGAGTGATGCAATGCTCCAAAATCAAAAGAATACAATTAGGGGAGATAGGAATGGATTTCAGAACAAGTGAGCATTCCAAAATTCAAAGGAATCTTATTCGATAAGAATCCAAACGAAGATTACAGAAATATAACCTATATCGATACAGAAAAATTCCCATTCAAAATTTGGAAAGACTCGAATTCATAACATACGAAAACAGAAGCATAAATATCTTTAGTTGGACAACTTTAGCTAAGCAAAAGATACAACAGAGTTTACTCAAAGCATCCTAACAAACTACTGATTTTGCCATACCCAAATAGATTCCTATCAACAAAGGATCTAGATCAATCAAGAGAGAAGTTCAAAATTTTAGAGGATCCTAATCAAAGAAATTACTAACAAGGTGGATACGAAAGGAATAAAGTTTAAGAAATATTTTACTTTTAAACCAAGGAAATTTATATCAAAATAATCTTTGAAAATTCTTTAAAAATCATTTGAAAATCATTTTATACTTCGAAAATACATTCTCTCACAAAGAAATGATTCTGAGATTGATTTCACTTATTCTAGGGTATTTCTACCCTATCTCTAATGAGTTTTTGCTCCGCAGGCTAAGGTTTGCCTAAAACCAAAGCTCTGATACCAACTGTAACGACCCGGTATTTTGGACCATTCAAATCGACAATAATCCACACATGTCTGGCTTGAATAATTCAAAATAACATATTGTAAATAAATTTGGAGCAAATGAAATCAAATACACAGAATCACAGACACAGAACATATCAGAATAACTCGCAGCGGAATATAAAAAAACCATAGTAGTTCATGAAGCTACTATAACAAACTCTCAAAACATAATACATAATATCTGCTTGAAAACATATACAATAGACATCTCAAATAAATAGAAGTTTATGAATACCAGAACTGAAATAGAACAACTGAACTGAAAGGAACAGATAACTAGACAAGCAGAATCTCCAGCGATTTCTAGCTCCAGAAAGAAATCCAAAGCTAAGCTGTAAATACTCAGGCTGACCCGAGCGTAAAGTAAAACACAAAACACTCGAGTCAGGACAATATATACTTATATAATGTAAACCAACTCAAGTGAACTGTAGTAGAAATGCACAATAACTCAAAGGATGCTTGGGATCGCCCATCCTTTAAGGATCAGTTAAACTATAAATTAAATACATCCCGTGGTTAAAATTTCAAAATGGTATTTTATACTTCGAAATCAAATATCATTTCAAAATTCAATATCCTTATAAAATCCATTTCAAAATATCAAAATATCATATTTCAAAATAATTTATATTTCGAAACAAATTACTTCATTTTAAATCATAAAAATGAAGTTAGTATATTTAATAATTAAAATTTTAAATTTCCAAAAATTTAACTTTTCAAAGTTCATTCGTTCACTTAAATTAATTAAAACAATGAAATTTCAACTTTCGCAGCATTTAGAAAATGCTACGGAAAGTCACATTTAAAATAGTTCAATTTAACAAAAGACAGCATTTAAAATTCTGTAATATGGTTACATTAGTTTCAAATAAACTTAGTTAAATTCAATTATTATAACATTTACAAAAATGCTATAATAGCCTTTAATTAAATTTAGCCATTTGGTTCATTATTATCAACTACAGCATTTACAAATGTTGTATTATCATTTACATTAAAATTTAATAGCGTTTCAGAAATGCAGTTAACTAACTTCAAATATTCAGTATAATTTCACAAACAATTATATTTTTATATAAATCATTTTTTTCTTATAAAATCATATAATTTCACTTTTAAAACAATTATTCAAATACCCTTATATTCATGATTTTATAAAGTTAAAACTCCATTCAAAAATCAAAATTTAATAATAATTCACTTATTAAATTCCAATATTAAGTTATAAATTCATTAAATTAAATTAACTTAACACTTAAGTTTAAATTTTCAAATATAACTTAATTCCATTTTTATTTACTTAACTTAAAAATTCACTTTTAAGCCAAATTCACAAATTTCCAATTTTAGATATATTTCAAAATTTCAACTTAAATATTCATTCATTTCACATTTTAACTTTATTCAAAAAAAAACATTAATATATTATACAATCATTTAAATTCACTTTAATCCAAATTATCATGAATTTATCACATTTCATATTTAATTTAAATTCCAATTATCACCAAATTAAAATTTCCCAAAATAACTTACATTTTAAATTTTCTAATTTTACCATTAATTTATTTCACTTATAAATTTTCAGAAAATCAATAATGCTTTACAAAAATCATTTTTATTTAGTTTAAATCAAAATATTATAATATTTACATTTCTAAAATATTAAAAAAAAAATATAAAACATATTTTAACAACGGGTCTATATTTCATTTTCTAGCCTAGGTAAAGTGATACGGGTAATTTATCATTTCAACCCGTAATTTACAAAGATACCCGGGTTTGATCATTTCAAACCCGCAATCCCAAGTAAATGAAAATAATTGAAAATCATTCAGGCATATCATTTTAGCCCATAACGATTTTCTCCTATTCTAAAGTCCGTTCGGGTATGTATCATTTCAACCCATAGTGATTCTAATCTAAAGGGAACTTGCAGTGTGATAAACTGATAAAAATAAAAGAACAACATAATATAACAGTAACATATGATATAACAGGTGTTTAAGCATGGGTGAACATCATATAATCATAACATAGCAGTTATAACAGGATGCAATACATTTACAGATTCAAGTGGTGTCGGTTTATCAGTTATATAGGTACAGATTGTCTGGTGAGAATAACTCACCTGTTAAGCTGGAGATTTGCCAACCAGCACACAACACAAAGATTACGAAGGCACGACAACTCTAATACAATTTGAGTGTGGAGAGCAAATCCAATGATATAGATCTTGTGTTACAACCCAAACAAAAATCAAAGCAAACCATAAATTTCAATACACTAGAAATGAAATAACTTTTAAATAAAGAGAGATACGAATGCCAAATCTTTTGCCATGCTTTCTCTATTCTTTTTTCATGGCCTAGGGATGGTTTTGGCTCTGGTTTGAACAAGTTTGGCTCAGGTTTGGTCATGTGTATGCATGGCCTAGGTAGTAGAATATGAGGAGGAAGTTTATACAAAGGAATATGAAGAGTTTAAGGCAAAATAAATGGGTTTTGTTCACAAAAATGGCTCGGCCATGGGCTTGTGTGGTCAGGTCAGAGGGGTATGGATCAGGTCAGTGGAAGGAAAGGTGTGTGGTGGTCTGGCCAGAGGTGGTGGAGGCGGCCTAAGGTGGTGGTGGTGGTGGAAAATGGAGTGGTGAAGCAATAGTGGTAAACAATCATGTTTTTATGGCTTGTTTTGCAATTTTTATGGAGTTTTGGCATCATGGTGGCTCGGCCTTGGTCAAGACCAGAGGAGTAGCTGGTGTTGATGGCAGGGAAGAGATGTAGGAGTTTGTGGCCATGGATGTGGAGGAGAGGCCTATCCAAAAACAAGAGAAAACAAGGCAATTTTCATAGAAAAATAAGGAGAAAAGAAGAAAAATGAAACCATTACCAAAAGCTTTTGCTTCAGACCTGAAGTGGTCGAATGGTGAAATGAAAAATGAGAGTTTTCACGTGAAAACAAAAGTAAAAGTCATGGCCAAAGCATAAAGGAGGGGTTATGGCAATTGAAAAGACTTAAGGAGGTGAAAGGACATCGGTTTCTAAGCAATTTTAAACCCTTCATATTTCTTTTTCTTTTTAATTCCAATAAAACAAAAATAAACTCAGAAATAAGCTCTAACAACTGAAACAAAATATTATAAATAGAAATAAATAATTAATTTTAAAGAAAATGGAAAATGAATATAAGAAATTGCTTAAAAATTGAAAACAGGGTCCAGAAATTACAAATAAATCACGATTGTCTTTGGAAAATTATCTACTTCATTTTAAAAATATTCTAAAGAAAAATTTTGAAATAAAATAATTTCTAAAGTATTTTCAAAGTGAAATAAATAATTTAATTTAGAAAAAATAGAAAAAAAAACTAAAGAAAAATGTTTAAAAATTGGAAATAAGACATGAAAATTACAAATAAATATCACTAGCCTTATAAAATTTCTATTTCACTTTAAACATATAAAAGGTCAAATAAATAAAATAAATGAGGAACAAAATAAAGTGGGAATGAGAATAAAATAAGATTTTAAGAAAAAAAATAGAAAAACAAATAAAGAATTACTTTAATTAATTGAAACTGGAAATTAGAATTTTAAACAAAATACAGCTAACACTGGAAAATGCCAATTATATCTTTAAAATGTTTTAAAACCAAAGTATATACATAACATGTTATTTTACCCATATAAATATAAATTATAATATTACATGACCAAATAAAATATTTTTTTTTATAATTTAAAATAAATAATTTTGTTAAATACAACAAATTACACACAATATTTAAAAGGGTATAACTTTCACATTATAAATTAGATTTTAACGAAACGAAAAGCATTATTCTTAAAATTTTATTTACTTTCATAATAAAAGATAAAATTCAAATTTTCAAACTTTAAAATTTCTAAATTAAAAGTCAAAGTTTGACCATATTGACCAAAATTCACTTTTCTGGAAAATATCCTTTTTAGTCATGTTTGGAATTCTAATTCACATCAAAATCAAAATTTATATTTAAAATAACAAAATTTATTCATTTAAAAAAAAATAAAGTTTTTAAATCAGGAAATCAATTAAAATAACCAAAATAAATAATTAAAATAATCACAAAATACAGGGTTGTTACACTAGCCCACTTGGCCCTATCAAGTTGTCCTATTTTAGTCATTTCAAATTGGCACAAGTGCCGAGGTATATCCATGAGCAATTGACGGGCCAAGTGAGGTCGCTCCTACGATCGGACACACTTCTTCGATGCTATATCTCTTACTTTTGTGATTGATTGGTGCACATCTTTGATTATGGGAGTGTTGTACGAGGTGGGCGGTAGCTGCGGCTATGCGTTACTACCAGCCCGGTAGTGTAAACGGTAGAATCCTACCCAGGGTATAGCCTCGCGTGCCTTGTTATCTACCCTATCAAGCCCACTACAATTTTGTTTTGTGTTGTACCTATGGAGTTCTCCCTGATAGCCTACCGGTTTGGTAGGGTTTACTGTAATGACCCCGGATTTTAATTAAATTGAAAGTGATAATTAATTGAATTTTTGAATTAAAATTGTAAAATTAATGGTAGATTAATCTGAGTTTTCCCAAAATTCAAATAAATTGTGTTAAATCAAATGAATTTAAATTTTAAATAAATGGTTTGAAAATAATTATAAAAGTATAGACATTTGACACAAGTATAAAAATAAATAATTTTAAATTTAGAAATTGATGGTTTATGTTAGAAATTAAAATAAATAAATAAATAAATAAATAAATATATATATATATATAAGAAAATAAGTATTAAAGTAAAATTTATAATAAGTATTTGAGTTAGAAATAGAAATAAATAAATAAAAGATGAACTATAAAAATAAAAGTGACACTTAAATAAAATTTTAATAACATATTTAAAATGGAAATTATTTATACTATGGAATAATAAGATTAAAGGAAAATAAAATACATATTCAAATATAAGACAAAAGAAAACAAAAACATGAACCACTTGACAAATGAAGAAAACAAACATATACTTTCAAAAAGAAATACAAATATATATAGTGTGAAGCTTGCAAAGGAAGCCACATCAAAAATTATCTTCATATTGTACAGCCGAGATGAAGGAAAAGAGAAAAAAAAGAATTATATGGTACAAACTAATTAATGCAGCACCAAGGCAAGGTTCTATCAGCCAACAAAGAAGAAAAATATCCCTGATTATTTGTACAACAAATTATATCACCTGTACAACAAAATTTTATACCCTGTACAAAACATATCTCTATACATTTCCTTTATCACTTTCTCATTTCAGTTCGTTTCTTCAAGTGGATAAAACTGAAGTAAATAACATCTTAAAATTTAAACAAACTTCAACTAAATAACAATACCAATTCAACTCGAACTAGAGATCAAAGAAGAAAAAGATTTCAACTTGCATTTCTCCAGCCTGTGTCAACATAGAAGAAGCTCTGTTCTTTCTTTTTATCACTGTGGGTAACAATTTTTTTAAAACTTAAAAACCTGTTGAATATTTATCTATGAATGATTCGCGTTTAATATGTATGCTGGAGTATTTTCTCTGTTTCAACTCTGTGTGTATATATCTTTATCCTTGATAGTGCTGAAGTATTCAACGTTCTCTCTGGTTAGCTCACAAGGTATAGGATAACCAAGAAAATTCAATTTCTTATCATCTAATTAGTATTAGGTTTTGATTTTAAAAGTAAATATGTGTATATAGGTAAGAACTATAATTTAAAAATAGTTTCAAGAAAATATATATATATATACAGTATGAACAAATTTGGTTTTTACAGTGCAAATCCAAATTTTGAAATAATTCGACCATGATGAATTGAAGATTCAATTACATACCTGGAATCTTTATTTAAAAATATGATTTTTGAGATTTGTATGATGATTTTTAGCTGCGTAGTTTGAGAGAAGTTTGGGATGATCGAAAAATTGGATTTCGATCGATTTCAGGCGGCCGGAGGAGTTTTGGGAGACGGAGTTTCGCGTGGAGGTGGAGGAGTCTACGATGATGGTGGGAAAAATGGTCGGAGATGATCTCGATCATCGAGATGACAGCAGCGAACATTTTAGATTTCTAAACCTAGTTTTTACTGTGCTTAGTGTATCGATCACCGCAGCCAGTATAGGTGATCGAGTGCAGTGAGTTTTTGGGTGGTGGTAGCTTGGCCGTAGTTGAAGTCATAGCCGGAGTTGTAGACCTCCAGTTGGTCGGAGGTCGTGGCACGTGGGATGTTTGGTGATCAGGATTCATGGCCTGATGGTGATCATGTTGCTCGTTTTTGAGTTGATGGGTTTTCGTGTTTTCTGGGTTGTGGGAATTGACGACGACGATGTCGTCGATGTGATGGTGGTGGCAACGATGACCAGGGGGTCGTCGTCGAACAGTGCACGTGCACAAGCACGATATGTTTTTGTTCCTGGTGAAGTTTGATTTTGAGGAAGATGGGTACTCGAGTTTTTCTCGAGAAATTTGATGTTTGGCCCGAAGTTTTTGACTTTTGGACTCGAAGAAGATTTTGTGGTGGCTCGAGTAGAAAATGTTTTACAGGTTTTAAAACCTGGACCTGTTTTGGAGTTTCAGAATTTAAATTTTTAAGTTTTTAAAGCAAGATTTGAACTGAGATTTCAGAAGTAAAGTTAAATTTAACTTCAAGTTCAGTTTGAAAAATTTAGTTAGAAAATATAATTTGGTTTTTTAAACTTTATTAAAGATAAATAAATTTCATTTTCAATCTTGGATTTAAAAGGAAATTTAAAAGGTAAGTTGAAAATAAAAGTTTTCAAACATATTTGTCAATACCAAAATGAGTTTCACCTTAAATTTAATAAAGATTGATTGATTTATAACTCATTAATTATTTAGTTAATCAAAATGAATAATTTATTTATTTAATGGATTAATTAAATAAGTAATTTAAGGTTTAAAAAAATTATTTAATTGGTAATTAGAATTATTAATTAGATATTAATTAATGATTAAAGTTGATAAATCAAGTGATTAAGTAATAAATTAATTTAAGGATGATGTGATGAATTAATTCAGGTGATTAATTGGAGAATAGTTAATTTATTAAAAGTTAGTTAATTAATAAAAGTGATTAAGTAATAATGATTAATTAAGGAGTAATTAATTAGTTATTATAATTGATTAAGAGAATTAATTATTAAGTAAGGGTTAATTAATGATTAAATGAAAGGATAACTTATTAAATATTTGGTAATTAATTAATTATTAATTTACCATAACTAGCAAATTTATTCATAGAAGTTAATTTTATTTAAATTAATCAGATAATCAAATTAATCCTATTTATGGATGTTTGAATTGTATTGAATGTTGAATTGTTTGATATCCCTGATATGTGATGCTTTGTGATATATTCTGATTTGTGTGTGTGATCTGTAATTTATTTATCTGGGATGAATGTAAATTATTATCTGTGACTTATATATCTATGAATGAAAGATGAGCGTTATAGTTTATACCGCTTATCAACTATATTTCTGTATTTTGATCTATGATGATTTAATGATGTTGCACTATTGTGTTAAACCCCTAGACTACACCATACACACACAAATATGGATTTCACGAGGAAATCGGTTAAGTCACAGATTTTTGACAATTGTAAAGACTGAATTCTTGAATCCAAAATAGTTTTGGTATTAAAATTGAAAGCTTTTGAAAATGATTTCAAATAACTTAATAGAATTTGAAATTCAAATAATTTGATTTAAATTTGAATTCAATATTGGGAATTGAATTCAATAACTTGGAAATTATGGTCTAAAAAGACCATACCAGTTATAAATGTGTTTTATATGGATTTTTAACCATTTAAAAGTATGGTTTCGGAAATTTAAGGAAATTTAATCCAAGTTTATACTTGAATGGTTTTAACTTATGTAAATTGTAATTAGTTTTCCAAAATAGAAACTAATTGTTTCAAATGATAAAAGCTTTCATATAAGAAATGAAATTCCAATTTAAATTAAAGGAATTTCAAGTTTGAATTGAAAATGGTTTCCCAAGCTATGAATAGATCTTTGTGAAACTGGGTGAACATTGTGAATTGAATCTGTTTATTTTTAACAGATTTAAAATGGTGATTTGTTTAAACCATTCGAAATGGAATTGTTTTGAAAGCTATCAATTGAATCTTTGATTTAAAGATTTAATGAGTTAATCCAATTGAAATGGAAATTGATTTGGAAAATCTATGAATAGTTCTTTGTGAAACTGGGTGAACTTTGTGAATTGATTTTTTTTGTAAAAGATTAAAATGGCAATGTGTTTAAACCATTTGAAGAAGAGTTTCGGATAATAAGTTGTGACTTAATTGAAATCCCAATATCCATATGTTTTAAAATATTGCGCTCATTATTCAGTTTAGCTGGGAGAGGACTTTGTGTCATATAACCCATTCCGAATAATGATACGACGTATATGGATAGCATTTGAAGATCGGTGGTGAAGACTGGATACTTTCAAAAACGAAAGGATTACCATTGATTGTCTCTGCATCGGCTGATCCCCGATATAGAGATTTTAGTACTCTTTGTGATGGGAAGTCCGGACGTGATTAGAAATTATCCGGATTTGCAAGGGCTTCTTTGGAAGTGCCTTCGGTTCCGTTCGAACCCAGAACAGACTTGTATGGTTGTATGTCTGACATTACACTTTGAGATATAAAGCTGATTTCTTTCAAATACATTTCTGTTTGGTGGCGGAGAATTTATTGTCTTAGCTTAACACCCTTCTCTGAGACGTACGAGCTCAGAGGTTATGTAGTTGAAGGTTATCAGTGATATACTCCCAATTTGGTAGTGTGGCATGCTAAGTGTTGTTGTGTGTTGATGATCATTTGTTGATCATTTGTTTATCAAAGCATGGCTTTGTGAAAAAGCATAGCTTTGTGGACGAGATCTCATCGAACCTCACAAATCGGAAATGGTCGAAACAGGAAAGATGCGGCAAGGTTATGAGGGTCGCTCCCTTTAGGGTATGTCATTTCCTTCTGGAAAAAGGTGATATTATGGTATGGAGCCCTGATATTTACCTATGTGGTTGCTCCAATCTCATTTACTGTGTGATTGTTGTTGTGTGATCGAGGCCTCGGATAAAGGTCCCAAAGGACCGGGGGGTTTCGTGTAGTAGTTACTTAGTGTAAGAGGTAACCCGACCTTGTGTTGGCAGAGAGCAGTTGTCTCTGGAGGCGTCCCGCCAGAGGCGTTCCCATATGGCATAGGAAGTTCCTTAGCCTGACCAAATGTTGGAAATCCATAGAAACAATACGAGCCTTGTACGGTTTTAGTTGTAGAACCTGCAATTTAACATGGTAGCTATAGTAGGCATAATATAATGGTACCTATGCTGGCTAAGATTAATATTGTATTTTCGAAATGATTTTGTACACTATGCACTAATAATAATATCGAAAGAGTTTCTTTTGCGTACTAAGCATATTTGACTATCATAAGTGGAAATCTCCTCCAAGTCTGCGATTGCATTGTGTGTGTGGTGGGAGGTCTTATGGTAGTTTCATTTTCCAAAAAGCATTGCGGATTTCAATGTTTAAAATTCCTTTGTTGTTTGTTTAAAGATAAACTGTTTTTGTTACTCACACCAGTCCCATGACTGACCTGGAGTTTATTGTTCCCTTCCTAAACTCTAGGTGCCTACAATTTTCCACACGGGCAGTCTAGAGTTGGGTTTTTCAGATAGTCAGGTTTAGTAGATTATCTAGAGCTAGTTCCGTTTTGGAGTTCATGCATGACTGACGTTGCTTATCTTGGTGCAACGTGATGGTGGTTCGAGCTTGATGTTGGAGTTATTGGTCTTATTCTCTTTGTCGGATCATTTAGAGTTATCATTTATGTTTTCCGTTGTATCATTATTTATCTCTGATATTCTTGTATCATATTGATATCATTGTTGTATATCATTCTGGATATTGTATTCATTGGAGTTGTATATGATATCATTGATTTCTTTATTCCGCTGTGTTGTTATACTTATTGTGTTATAAGCTCCGGGAGCCAGATTCCGCGTTTGAATCTACGACATTTGAGTACAAGTGAAGTACGGGTGCCGATTTTTCGAAGGCCGAGTTTCAGGACTCTTACATTTACAGTACTGTATAGACTACATCACTATAAAAATGTGTTAAAGGGGATATGGTAAGGCCTTAAATCTATTTTAATACTTTACTTTATGATAGACATTATCTATGTAGCGTATTGTATTATATCTGTAGATAGTTTAACGAATCCTTAAAGGATGTAAATCCCAAGCATCCTTTGAGTTATTATTGCATTTCACTTGTACATTTCACTTGAGTTGATTTACTTACATAAGAATGTTAATCCTGACTCGAGTGTTTTGTTTTGCTTTATGCTCGGGTCAGCCTGAGTAATACAGCATTCGAGGTTCATCTTTGGAGCTGGAGATTAGTTGGAGATCTTTCTATCTATCTGCTTAGCTATTTCAGTCACCTTTGCTATTTCAGTTATTGCAGTTATTTCTATTTCAGACTTTGTCATTTGCTTATGTATTAGTGAACTTCTATGTATTTGAGATTTCTGTTGTATTTGCTTTAGACTCTGATGTTGTAGTAGCTTCATGAACTACTATATTTGTTTATTTGCCGCTGCTTATTATTATAATATTCTGTGTCTGTGGTTCTATGATTATTTCTTATTTACCCCAAATTTATATAACAATCTATCGTTTTGAGCAATTCAAGTCTAACATGTGTGGATTATTGTCGATTTGAATGGTTCAAAATGGTGGGTCATTACAGTTGGTATCAGAGCCAGGTTTAGGCAAATCTTAGACTATGAGGTAAAAACTCATTAGAGATATGGTAGTAATACCCTAGAATAAGGAGAATTAATGATAGAATCATCTTCATTCGTGCTTGAAATTCTTAGTTAGGATTCTCTTTGATTAGAATTCCTTTTTGAATTTGATCTTTATCTCTGTTCTAAAATTCGTTCTTAAATTTTTGCCAGATGAGTAACCATAGGAATGTCAAAGATATGGGTCATGGAAATGCCCCAGTATCGCCAGTTGTTGCACCTATTCCACTAGTTCAGCCCGTTAAGTTCAGCACTCTTTTGTAAGGAGTACACTCAGCTTGGTGGTACCAAGTTCACTGGAGTAGAGAGCATTATTGAGGCTCAGCAGTGGCTGAAGAGATTAGAGAGGGTTTTTAACGAACTTGAGATCACTAATGCTCAGATGCGTCAGTTAGCTACTTGGCAGTTGCAGGAGTCTGCCCAGGATTGGTGGGGGTCAGTTACCGCTCAGACTATCGAGGCGAATATCACTTGACAGCAGTTTAGGTGAGATCTTTAGTTGTCCTTTTGCTAGGTTATCTCTTTGGAATTTATCTTTTTGGACATTATCTCATGTCTTGAATCCGTATTTCAGGGATGCTTTTGTGGCTATGTTGATGCCCGAAGCCAGGAAGTCTCAGTTATATAGGGCATTTATGGACCTTGAGCAAGGGGACATGACTTTTGCGGAGTATGAGAGGAAGTTTAATGAGTTATCTAAGTTTGGGCCTGGTTTGATTGACACTCCACTCAAGAAGAATGAGAAGTTTATCTTTGGTGCTCGCCCGGAGTATTATGATCGCTTGATTAACCATGTTCATGTCACCTTCACCTCTCTTATGGATATGGCCACCCGCTTTGAGAACCCCAATTCCAAAGGAAAGCAGGTTGTACCAGTATCTAAGTCTCAGGAAAATTCTAGCAACTTGAAGAAGAGGAGGCCCAACTTTCTGTAGCAGAAAATGAACTGGCAAAATTCTCAGGGTATTGGTTATTCTTCTTAGAAGCGATCTCTTGATTTATCTTCCATCACCTGCTTCAAGTGCGACCAGAAGGGTCATTTTTCCAACAGCTGTCCATCCTCTACCGGAGCCGCCATTCCTCCAGCCCAGATGTCCAGGAACAACCTTTTCCACATTTGCTTGCAGCCAGGCCACTTCAAGAAGGATTGTCCCACTCAGCAGAAAGGCAAGAAATCTGGAGTCTTTTCCATGACCTCTTCCACTACTCCTTCTACTAGTGATACCCAAGGTACTCTCCAAGGCACCTTTTCTTTGCATGATTTTCCTATTTGTGTATTATTTGACACCAGAGCATCTCATAATTTTATTTCTATGGATCTTTGTAATAAGTTTGAGCACATCCTTTCACCCGAATATGCAATTGAATCCTTATGCGTCCCTAATCCTATTGGTGGTCCCCCGAACCTTAGTAAGATTTGTAAAAAGGTGAACTCTTTTGCAACAACCATTGTTTTTCTAGTGATTTCTATGTTCTTGGTTTCGATGCTTTTGACATGTTGCTTGGAGGTGATTGGCTGAGAAAACATGAACCTGTTATCTCTTGTAAAGCCCGAGCTGTTTCTCTTGTTGATGATAAGGGTAATCCATTGGTTATTGAGTGTCATATGCCTCAGGATTATGTTGGCAGTTTTATCTTTTCTCTTCATTCTTCTCCTAGTGATCTTGATTCAACTCTAGTGGTCCAAATCTATCCCGATGTATTTGGTGAAGTCACTTCTTTACCTCCTTAGCGGGAAATCTAATTTCGTATTGTTCTTGTTCCTGGAGTCCGTCCTGTAGTTCTTTCTCCTCATAGGATGGCACCTAAGGAGAAAGCTGAATTGAAGAAGCAGATTGAGGATTTATTTTTCAAGGGTTTGATTAGGCAGAGTTTTTCAAAATGGGGAGCATCAGTGGTGTTTGTCACTAAGTCTGATGGTTCTTTGAGGATGTGTGTTGATTATAGGGAGCTAAATAAGCTCACTCTGAAGAATAGATATCCTATGCCTCGTATCAATGATATGTTCGATCAGCTCCATGGGGCTAAAGTGTTCTCTTAGCTTGATCTTGCCATAGGTTTCCACTAGCTTAGAGTGGTTGAGGAAAGCATTACCAAAACCGCTTTCTGAACCGAGAATGGTTTCTATGAATGGTTAGTCATGCCCTTTGGCTTAACCAATGCTCCAGCCTTCTTCATTGATCTTATGAATTGCGTTTTCCACGATGTTCTCGACAAGTTTGTTCTAGTTTTCGTCGATGATATCCTTGTCTTTTCTAAGTCAGAGAAGGAGCATGAAGCACATTTGGGTTTTGTTCTTGAAACCCTAAGGAATCATCGATTGAAAGCTAAATTCTTGAAATGCCATTTTTGGAAAGATGAAGTTCGATTCCTTGGGCACATTGTTTCAGAAAATGGAGTTTCGGTAGATCTAGTTAAGATCACTGCGATCAATGATTGGGAAAGACCTAAGACTCCTTACGATATTCGTAGCTTTTCGGGCTTAGTCGGTTATTATCGGAGATTCGTAGAGAATTTTGCCCGTATAGCTGCACCTCTTACTGCTTTGACTCGAAAGAATGCTAAGTTTGTTTGGAGTGATAAGTGTGAAGCATCATTTAATGAGTTAAAACAAAAGCTTACTTCTGCTCCTGCTCTCACCATTCCAAATGGGAGTGAAGTATTATCAGTTTATACCGATACTAGTCGAGAAGGTTTCAGAGCTGTTTTGATGCAGGATGGGAAGGTTATTGCTTATGCCAATCATCAGTTGAAGTCTCACGAAGCTAATTATGCCACTCATGATTTGGAATTGCTTTCTGTTGTGTTTGCTTTGTAATTATATAGGAACCATCTTTTGGGAACTAAGTTTGAGCTCTTTATGGATCATCAGTCACTTAAGTATATTTTCACTCAGAAGGATTTAAACCTAAGGCAGTTAGATGGCTCGAATTCTTAGCAGCTTATGACCTCGACATCAACTATACTCCCGGGAAGACTAATGTTGTGGCCGATGCCTTAAGTTGGAAGAGAGCCATGTTATGTCAGATTGTAGCTTCTTCGCCTCTTATGGATCATATTGTAGCAAAGCAAGATGAGGATGAGATGCTTAGGCTTATGAAGGAGAATATTTGTAGTAGGGAAGGTGATAACCAAAGTGAATTAGAAGCACAAATTGATCAACATGGAATTGTGAGGATTAATAACCGAACTGTGTTCCAAATGTCGATGGATTAAGGCAAGAGGTTCTTAAGGAGAATCATCAGCCCAGACTCTTTATCCATCCTAGTTACGAAGATATATCAGAATATGAAGAAGCTGTATTGGTGGAGTGGTATGAAGCGGGATATCTCCATTTATGTTAGTAGATGTGCCACTTGTCAACAGGTTAAAGTCGACCACCAGAAGACTGTCGGATTGTTGCAACCCCTTAAGATTCCCATTTGGAAGTGGGATCAGGTTTCTATGGACTTTATTGATGGATTACTAAGGACAAGAAGGGGTAACGAGAGTATATGGGTAGTTGTCGATCAATTGACCAAATCCGCTCATTTTATTCCGCTAGGGTATATGGGTAGTATACGGATGTCCGCTAGGGGGAGCTAGCCCACTTCAAATTGGCACAAGTGCCGAGGTATATCTATCATCGTTCTCTTTCTTCAAATCCAGCAAACGTACGCCATATCCAACCACTTCATTCTGCAGTCTCTTCCGCATACACAGTTTTTAAAATGGTTCCAATATTGACAAGGAGTATGCCAATAAGAGGCCCTGGTCTCTTTAACAACCAAACGTCGTTTTTTACACCGGTTGATACTTTTACATTTCGAAAATGATTCATACTTGATATCAAAATATCATATTCATTTCAAAAATATCCTTCATTTCAAAATATCATATTTACTTCAAAATATCATATTCGGTTCGATATGTCATTTTCACTTCAAAAATTCAATTCGAATCACAATTTAGGTTATAACTTCATTTTATCCAAATTCGCATTTAAATCAACGATTTAAATATAAACATTCCAACATTGCACAGTTTGGATTTTTAGAAAATAGTTCGAAATTTTTTAAATAGTTTAATATAAATAGTTTGAGTATTGAAAATGATTTATATAGTAAAATAGTTTGAAAAAATCAAGAAGATTTAAATTTTTAAAAAGATAAATTTTTAAATAATTTATATCAAAATAATTTTTTTGAAAATAGTTTCAAATCAAACCGTCTCTTTCCATTCAACAAATCTGGACCCAAGTCCAGATTCCAATCAAACTGATTCAATTTCAATTATTCCAATTCAAATCATTTTCAATCTCAATTCAATTCAAATCGAGTCGATTTCGATTTCAATTCAAATCAATTTCGATTCCAAATTAATTTCAATTTCAATTTCAAATTTGATTCAACCATTCGATTCAATGGTTTAAATTTCAATTCAATTCCCAATTTTAAACCATTTCAATTTATATAAATTCGAGTTCGATTTCAAAATATCGATTTAAATCAAATTTAACTTCAATATTCAATTTAAGGTTCAAATCCTTTAAAATAATTCAATCTCGAGCCAAAGTTTGAAATTTCAACTTAAATTACCTCCACTTAAATATCTTCGAAGTCCAAGTAAAAGTTCCAATCTTTTTAAAATGATTCAATTTCGATAATTCAAGTCATATTTCAATCATGACTTCAAATTTCAATTAAATTCTTTAAAACAATTTCCTTTATAATTTCAAAATTTCAAGCTCGAGTTCAAAAATAATCCAATTCCCATATTTTGATTCAATTTTATTTTTATAAAACAAAATCACTTGAATAAACTCAAACCCAAGAATTTAAAATCATTTAATTTAACTAATCCGGTGTCCGCATATAATTTTCTACCCTATGGCCAAGTGATTAGTTATTTCGACTTTAATTTCCGGATGGATATATATCATTTCAACCCTAATCAAAGTGTCATAGGTATATATCATTTCAACCTATTTATTAATTTATTCGAAATAATCCAATTTACAGTTTAATATGCTATCAAATAATATGCTAGGTGATAATAGGGATATATAAAATAAATAAACATCTAAATCATCCAAAATATCAACTAATAGCATCCAATCTCAATCAACATCCAAATTAGTCAAAATATCACAATAGTCAACCAATTGTCAATACCGGATGTCTAACTGAAAATTTAATTTCAAATTTAATCATCAATTTAAATTTCTATCATTTTCAATCATATGTCAATTTAGATGTCAATTAAATTACCAAACAACAGTCAATAAAATTAAATTACTTCTTATTTCAATTTAACTGACATAAAAATATTTTAGTACTTCGTAAGCGTTTAAACCACTCACCTTTATTTGAAACTGAAAAATTTTCAGCTTCAAATAAATTCCATTTCGATTCCTTGCCGTAGATGATGTCGATACGAATCGAGCGCAATTCGTTTCACTCAAATCGGACCACGTATGGACAAGATATAAATTAATAAACATTTGAAATTAAATAAATTTATTAACATTCGATTAAAAGTTAATTACCCAGCTTAATTATCATTAGCCGCAAAGCCTCGTACATCACCCAGCACGACACCGAAACACAATATCATGACTAAACTCCCATCACGCGCGCAACCTCAGGCCGTCGGACCTCCATCCAAGCACGCCACCACGACTGCCCCCTTCAAAGCCACCATCGCCAGCAGCCACGCCATACCCGCTGCCGCTGTTCGTCCGTGAGGACCCAAAAACTACGCCATCGTCGAGCTTAGATCTTGGCGAATCCGAGGCGATTCGCCTCAATCCAACCGTCCATCATATAGATCTCGAAGAGATCTACGTTTTTCCTTTTGGAAGATTTTGATTTCGTTGCGTGGATGAAGAGAAATCGATGAAGAAAAATAGGCCATTTTCGGCTATTGAAAAGTTTAAATGAATGCGGCTAGAGTTTGTAGGGTTTTAGACGAAAACGAGATAAAGGATGGTCTTATATAAATATCTCCGACCCGATCTATCCGCGAACATTCCGAACTCCAAACGAAGTGTGTCGCCTGGCGTTCTACATGTTATACCCCTATTCCGAACACAATGGAACTAGTTTCATAAGCCAATTCCATCATATTCAGAAGATAGCATTTAAAATCAAATTATTTTAATTAAATTCATTTATTTAATTTCTACGCGTTTCAAGATCGCACGGCCAAATGATAAGTCTGATCGATACAAAACTTGAAATCCTATAATAATTCACTATTACGGATCCGATGAAACTGATTTCGTCGAAATCCGAGACAGTGTGCAAAATGGATATTTTTACACGTTAATTAAAACAAATAAATTTCCAAAATCAATCTATTCGCCTTAAATTCAATTTTAAAGGTTAACAATTTTCATTCTTGATTAAATAAAATTTGAATCAACTTTGGCATCATTCTCATTCATATTTAATTCATAATTCAATTATTTAAATAATTCCAATATTAAAATTTTTAATTATCCAATAAATCACTAAAATTGAAATACAAGTTATCCAACTTATAGAGTTTAACTTATAAAATGAATTCAAATAACACAACTACTACATTTAGTTCCACTTCTTTATTTAAAGTATTTGAATAATCCAATTTCGATGAATTCCAATAGTATAATTTCAATAAATTCCAATATTAGATATCAAATGAATTTTGGTTATCAAATAATTATTTTATTCTCATCTATTTAATTCAACATTCATTATTAAATTCCAGCTATTGATTGTAAACACATTCAACATGTAAAATTCATTTCAATACTTGTTATTGCCAAAATCTTTGAAATTGGTTATTTCAAAATTTTATTCGAGTACATATTAAATAAACTACATTAACAAATCATTAAATTTTTATTTCTAACCATTTTTATTCAATAATCATGTGAAATCTATTAATTTAAAATAGTTAAAAATACGGGTTGTTACACCAACACACATAGCATATAATATTTTTAAAGCCCGTACGATGCATATATACCATCCACATGCAATATCCAGTCTGATCACTTAGTCGATCACATAAATTTCACTTTCGAACTAGTATATCCCACCTGATCTCTCTAGTGTGGACTCCGCTCTGGTTTTTTGATTAGAAACCTCTGTTCCCCTCCCATAGCCATATACTATGATAGAAAACTTTAGGATCATATTGGAAATCTGTATCAAGTGTTCGTCATCAAGAATCGAGTGAATAATCCTAACTTGGACCAAGGTAAATCACCTCGAAATCCATGTACTCGAATCTGGATTAAGAATTCCTAAGCGAATAAAATGATCTACGTATAACTTGCGCAACTCTATTCAATTGTTTCTTAACTACATCAATTTCTTTTCATTTTTTTTATACACATTCAATTTCACTTAGTATTCCTTATTTAATACTAAAATCATTTATGAATCGTTTCATAAAATTTACTTCAAGTTATTAAACATTGTATAACTTAAATTCATACTTCTATAATACTCCAGTACGTCCTAAAAGTATATAAAAAATCATCCAATTCATTTTACTTAACAAGTATGTTCAACAATTTAAAACTTGTTTATAACTTACTACCTTTTCAAATCAAGTCCTATATAGAACTTAACTTTTATAAACATTTAGCTTCAATTTCTTATACAAATTCCAAAGTTTTGACTGTCCAAAATCGTCGAAGATTCCATTTCATTTCAACAAATGAAAATTACTGATCAACAGACCAAACAAGATGCACAACCAAACTTACCCTAATGCATTAGATACATGAGTCCATAAATATCTTAATAGAAAACTTAATAACTAAACACCGGGTTTCCATTTCAATTTCAATCATTTGAAATAATAATATATACATTTTTTGTAACAAATCATACTTCCGGGATTTAAATCAAAATCTGTTTTACCAAAACACTTTCATAGCAAAGCTACTACAGTAGCATTCCCCATTTTGAAACTCGAAAATAAACGCCAATGATGCTGCAGTCACACCAGAGTTATTTTCCAGCGACAAAAGTGAGTTCAGTACATCCAAACCATGCCTTTTGACCTTAACCAAAATCATTTCCAAAATGGTATCAAATACTTTGTAAATATTACCGAGTACCATGATATCGATTTCATAAACCAATTTTCCAAATGTTTATTTTCAAATAATACTACTATTATTTTCCAAATCCTAGAAAACCAATTTCAAAAATTCTGGGATTTAAGTTGTCAAATTCTCAATATAAATCCTTTTCATATTTATAAACTATACTTTATACAAGGTCACTTTCTTATATAAAACTATCACACAGGTTTTTATTTTTAAATTATCTTTCTTTCTCAAAGATCAGAATAAACAACTTCTATTAAATATTAAATTTTAACCCACCGTTATCACTAAATTCCTTATAGCCAAACTATGAAACTAAATTCCCAAGGTGTTCGTTTCAATGTTCCCACAAGTGCTATCTACCCAACTCATGCACTGAAAAGGTAAAACTACTCATAAACTGGTCGAGCACAACTAATTAAATAATAAACAATAATAATCGAATATTATCATCTTCAAGCAACCAAACACATCATAAATAACTATATCAATTTTCAAAAATTATTCTTTTAGACATTATCCTAGGTAAAATTATTTCATTTACCAATCTCAAAATAGTACTTTGTCAATTTTCCCAGTTTAAGTGTTTAGATATCCCTATCAATAACGATAGCTACTCACATCGACCAGAATCCATAAGCCACTCGACAGACCAATCAACAAAATATAAAACATTTTTATAACAATAATAAATACGCACTCTCGTATATATACTACACTCAACTCATAATAAAGCATTCCATTACCCTATCCCTTAATTAGTTATACCCCACAAAGCTAAGGTCCTCGCTTAACCTTCAGCTCTGATACCACATGTAACGGTCCTCCTTTTTGACCCCTGAATTTCGACACCAGTACATCGATGGTATTCACGTGCCGAGCACCTAAGTGCCAGAAAGACAGAATGTTAGAGTAAAAGAAAAAGAAAAAAGAACACAATATCAAAATCTCACATGCAGAACGATAATAGATAATATCTCAAAAGGTCTTTACCAAAAAGAAAACTTTGATATACATACATCAATCAGAGTAAACTAACCTATCATCAGCCTGGACAGTTATAACAGCCCGTCCTCACAAATGTTGATAAGTACAAAACAAGTAATGCAATGAAAAATAAGTACGGTAGGAAATCATTTAACTCCTCTCCAAGAGCTCCAATGAACCACATCTAAATCTGGATATATACTCGATCTAACTCGAGCACTAAAAAAACCCAAATCAGTCTAGTAAACCAGCGTAAGAAACTCAAATCACATGGATTATTATATTTTTAAAACCCTTCAAAATAAGGTTATCTCGTAAAAACACACCATAAAAAAACACGGACGGGTTTTTACCATACAATAACCAAACCATTTCCATTATAATTTCCACTGATAATATAATAATGTCTAAGGTGTGAAATATAAATAATCACGTAGCTGTGATGCATGTGAGTTTACATCACAACTATAATAGGTATACAATCCAAACCACTAAGGTGCATTCGTTAGTTGTGTAGGATTCCACGGAGATGCCCTCGGTATTTCAGGAACGGTCCCCCCGCACAAGGATTAGAGATATCCTTCCGAGCATCTTATATATCTAGGTAAAATATACTATAGGAAAAACATAGCTGGTCCCTGCCTGAACACGTGACATCGGGTCACAACACTCCCACATGCATATCTGTAAGTATCACTAGAATGGAGTGCCAACACCCTTTAAGTTAGATAAACCCCAAAGGCTATGTCTCCTATCTTTGGTTTTTGTCATTACCGATGGTGAAGTCACGTTCAGTATCCCAGCATACGAGTCACGACTCAAATAGATCTCGACACACGAGTCCCAGCTCGAATATATGTCGAAACCACACATGGATTCCCATATCTCAACGGATCTCTCAGAATCACACATGGATCCCCACATCCTGAATAGATCACGAACATCTACTGTGTTCGAGCATCTCAAACAGATCTCGAATCTCCATAAGGATTCCAGCATCTTGAACCAATCACTAACCTCTTCCAAAGCATAGAACGCGTATATGGATTTGGAGTGGTTACGGTTTCAAGACGTCTCATATAAGTACACTCCCCCGCTTACCGGATGCTTCAAAACCAATCGACGGATTTCTAGTAAAATCAACTCCGGTTCTGTGGGAAATAAACATACAATACATACAGTATAGCATCATCAGAGATCTGTATCATATAATTCCCATGTTTCTTTTAGATATTTCAAGAGTTATATTTGGTTAATTTCAACAATAATGAGAATGATTACATAAGGGAACTAAGTCCCGTATACAATCCATAAGCAAGTAACACAAAAAGCATGATTGAAACACGTAAGCACGATCAAGTCATGTAAACAACTACTAATCCTCTTTTTAATTAATCTTCCTTTGTTAATTAAAAACCTCTTTTATTAGTGAAACTCATTTTTACTCAAAAAACTTATTTATAAATGAAACTTCATTTATTAGTTAAACCTCACTATTTAACTAAAACTTCCATATTCATTTCTACATGTTCCAATACTTCTCAAAAGTATCCATATACTTATCTCAACCGTATAAGTATATTCACAAATCAATTTCAAAGGGCTTAAGACAAATGTTACTCAAACATTGCCACTACAGACCCAAAACCATTTCACTTATGATTGTCTTTAAAATATTCTTTTCAAAGATCTACTTACATTAATAAGTATAATCAAAATGGGTTAAAGACGAATGTTTATTAACACATTGGCACAATAAACCCAAAATCAATTCATACTGGTTATTCTCTTTAAAATTCCATTATTTAAGATCTAAGAATTTTCCAAAATTATTTAACAATATTTTACCCCTTTAAAATATTATTTAAGGGTTTACAAACGAATGTTACTAAAACATTGTTTACAACAAACCCCAAAAACTTCACTTAATCGTTATCTTTAAAACTCCCTTTTAAAGATCTAATTACTTTTCAGAAGTATAATTGAATGGTTTAAAACAAATGTTGCCCAAACATCATTACTATAGACCTAAAATCATTTTTATACTTGCTATTAACTTTGAAACATTCATTTAAAGCTCTAAGTACATCGTCACTTATTAAACAAGGTAATATATCATTTTAATCAATTTACAAAACCATCAATTATAACATAAGTCTTATAGTCTAAAAACTCCTTTGTATTCTTTTACAAATACTAAACTTCCTTTCCAAACTACTAGATACACTAAAATACCTTTAAAAAGACACACACACACACTAATTTATTTATAAAACTAACATATTTAATAAAATACTATAAACAATTTGAAATATTTTATAATATAACAGCCTTTTATTTCTTAAATAAAATATTTAACAGATTTTCTAAAACTAAATCTACTAAAAATATACATTTAAAATACTTGTACTACATTTTAAAATATTTATTTAAAAACCTTTTTATAATTTAAAACCATTACTTTAAAAATCCATAAATGATTATCAGTAACATATTTAAACTTTGGTGTTTTCTGATAATAAGTACGCTCATAGTACTTATTAAAAATACGAAGAAACCCTAGGATGTCTTTTAAAGTTAACTTTAAAATAGAGGATCATAGTGATTTTAAAGTGCATCCATAGCGAGTCTTTCGCTTCTAACATTTATGACTTCCATTTCCAATTTCCACAAATGTCCAAAGCAATTCCTCTATGTCAAACACACCAAAACATGTGTAGCCAAATATATATACATATATACATATATATATATATATATATATATCCACAATATACCACAATTTATCCAATTTAACATATGTCAAATATCAGGGATTTCAAAGCATGTTTGTAGCGACTATATCGCTTCAAACATTTATAACGCACTATCAAATAAGTAAACAAGTAGTCTGGGCCACGATACATGTTATAGATGATTAAAAGAGAGATTATACTCTATAATAATGCTGTTACTTGTTTTACAAAACAAGGCGGGGTCCAAAAGTTATAACTTGAATTGTTCGTTATACAATTCATATTTTAATACAATAATAATTATATGCACAACAATATACACGGAATTGGTGACTAAACTCACCCAAGCCCCAACTAATCCTAGACATAGAAAATCCCAATATGAGTGCAATGGCCAAAACGACGTCTCGATTGGATCTTGTATGCAAAAGTTATTAGTTATATATGATATAGGATTAATAACTTAATTAATTCTCAAATTTTAAACTTACCACCTACTCCTTCCCTTCCCTCTTCTCGTTTGTGCACAGTGGTACCGTGAAATCCATATCAAGCATGCATATTTCCACCTCGACACAGAGCTAGGCTCCACCGTTCGACGAGCAGTCAGCGCCAAACAACTCATCTCCTAGAACTCGACTTGCTCGACTTGACAAAACCAACTTCTAACGCCTATCCTAAAATTCAATTGGACACTCCTCCTTGCTGCCCTAAATGTTTCTTTTCTCCTCGGCCAACAATCGACCATCGCCATTTTACTCCCTAGGTCCCCACGAGTTCAACCATGCCAACAAATCGACCACCAAAGCCTCCCTTCAATTTGCGACCGAATGATCCTCCTTGGAATAGTAAAATGTTGCATCCTGCCATTGTTGACCGCACCCATTCAAACTATATCCACTAGTTCGTCTTCGAATAATAACCCTATGCCATCCTCGCCTTGTCCAAATTATACTCCTAGCTCCGATTTGCTCCGACCCTAGGCACAACATACCCAAAATCGCATATGGGCCAACCAATGCCACGATCCACTTTGACAGTACAAATGTGAAGCCTTCAACCATACAAGATCAACAGATCAAATGACATTGAATATCGTCGAACCTAGCTCATGATTTAATTGAAAGAAGGAAAGAATATGGCGGCGGCAAAATTTTCTGATGGAAGAAGGAAGAGATAAACCGAGAGAGGGAGATGGAGTTAAGGATTATTTATATAAAATTATATATTATATTATATTCTCTTAAATTAAAAGATATGCATTTTTGAGCACATACGACTACACAACACATCCAATTACCACGAAACTCGTCGACATATAAAAACTCATTATTCCGGATCCAATGGCAATTGTTTGGTCAAAATCTGAGACAGTGCCCCGGGATGATAATTTCACATGTTGATTAAAAAGAATTATTAATAAAACTAGTTTAATCATTTTAATTATAAATTAACGTTTTAACATTATCACACTTATTTAAAAAAAATTAAACAAGCTTTCGAAATCATTTTATTCACATTTAATCTAACATTTAAATATTTAAATAATTCCAATCTTTAAACAAAAAAAACATTCGAAAAACTAGGTCGTTACATTTTCCATCTTATCACCCTCTGTTACCATCTTCTTTTAATCTAAATCTTGGTATTTACTTTCTTTATCCTTGATCCTTCGTACGAGCATATCCTAGAACTCGTAAAAGAATACAATTTATCATTCTTTTGCGGCTTTTCTTATGGCTTGCACACAAGTCTAACAAAACATTCCTAGGTTCTCATCATTATTCTTTACACTCTATGGGGATTCCTTATTGCAACTCTATGAGTATTCATCCCTATCTTCTTCATAGTCTTACCTTTTACCCAAGCCTACCAAGGCTACCATTTCTATCTACTCCATATTTTAAATTTTGGTTTGGTCTTTGCTATTTTTTTTCTTTTAAAAAATTAAAACTTAAAAAAATTGATGTATTTTAATCAAGGTTTCAAATCTCGGATTTTGGCCAATATCTCGGGCAAATATCTCGGCTGTCTCGGGCGATATTTAAAAGACTTATAACTAACCAAGCTGCCAAATCTCGGATTTTGGCTAATATCTCGGATTTTCATCTCGGCTGATCTCGGGGAGATTTAAAACCTTGATTTTAATCCCAAAACTTTTACCTTTAAAAGTATAACTCAAAATTTTTTTTAGAAAATTCAAAAATAACCTAGTGTCTTAACTTTTAAAATTATAATTATAACTTTTAGAAGTTCTTTTCCTTTTAAAGACCATTTTCAACTTTTATTTCTTAAAATTTAGGATTTTTACTTAGACCATTTACTAAAATTTTCTTTTAAAAACTCAATTGTTATTCGAAACCATTTTTTTTCAAAAATATACTTTACAGTATCTCCAACCAACCTTTATAATTTTTAAACAATAAAAACCGGAGTAGATAAGAACAACTCTTACTCAATCATTTTCTTATCACTCATACTACCTCCACTTCCAATCCTTGATGGAGTTTCTAATATCATGCGATGATGAATATTTAAAGGATACTTGCAATAAATGCGCACAGCAATGGAAAATGTCCATTTTCCTTTGTTTTGCCTTTAATTTCCTATGTTGCTTCTAGCATTATTTTTGATATAATCTCTTATTGTTATTTCTAATTACTAACATTATTCAAAATAAATCCCTAACATTGTTTTATTTATAATTTAAAATGATACTACTATTTATCTTTCTTCTACCTAAACTACTCATATTTAATGCTTCCTCTTAATTAAACTTTCTCTCAATTTATAGTCTTTTTAATTGAACCATGACAGTGCATTTGCCAACTGCTTTTAATTTCGGGATCTAATCTTCTTTTTTTGTTCTTTTTACCCTATTCTAAACTTGTACCACTTCCTATTGTCCGTCCTTAAAAAGAATTTTTCAACTTAAAAACTTTTCATCTTAGAAAATCAATGAGCTACATATGCTCTATTTTTTTTTCAAATGAATTAACTTTTTTATTAAAACCCATTTACTGTTATTTTTGATCCAACAAATTTTAAAATTTCTACTAAAATATTTTATTTAATATAACATAGTATTTTTTTGAAAATTTAATATTTACTTACTTTTCAAAAATGGGGTTTTCTACCTTCAAATAATTCCTTTGAAAATCATTTCTGTGACGACCCACCTTTTTGGATGATTAAATTCGACAATAAACCACACATGTCTAACTCAAACCATTCAAATGGGAGGATTGTCAATGAGGTTTAAGAAGAAACTAAGAGGAAAAAAAGGAAAGCAATACATAGAATCTCACAACGGAATGACAAAATATAATAATCAAATAAACAGTTCATGAAGCTGTTTTACAATATACATTTGATTTCAATTTTTATAACATAATCAGAGTACAATCAACAAATATACAAAAATAATGCAGCGGAATAATAATAGTAAATATGGTCTAGCAAACTCCATCTTCATCTTCAAGGATTAGTGTCTTCAAACACTGAAATAGTCAGGCTGACCCGAGTGTAATTAATAAACAAAACACTCGAGTCAGAACTAAAAGTTCTTATGTAAGTCAAATTAATATCACATATAACAGGAGTGCAATAATGTCAGAGATGTTTACGCGATTTTACATCTCCTATCCAGTGTATAACATGCGTGCAATAACTTAAGTGATGCTGCGGGATTTTCCATCTCATAAGTATCCATCAAAATTTCTACATATAGTATAATACGCTATATATGTAATGTCCAATCAATAAAATAAATATTTTTCCTAGCGTTAAGGCTTTACATTAATTCCCCTTAACACATTTTTAAGCACTGTCCTACAGTTTGCCTTGTGACACAACCAATAACGTCGGTAGTCAGGGAGGCGCCATGATAAGACAACACTAAAACAAAATCATAGTGGTCGCGTATAAGGATAAAAGTATGACAAGGCACATGAGGCAACGCCCAAGGTAGGATTCTACCAGTTTACCCTTTCTGGATGATCGTAACACATCGCTGCAACGACTGCCGACCGAGTCCACCACCCCCAAATCAAATCATGGTGCACCAATCGAGTCAAAATCAATATAATAATACGAAGGGGTGGGGCCTCTAAAGGTAGCTAACCCCTTGGCCAGACATAGGCTCTTGTTTTAGTCATTTCAAATTGACACAAGTGTTGGGGTCATCCATCATCGTTCTCTTTCTTCAAATCCAGCAAATGTTCGCCAATTCAACCTTTACATTCTGGATAACATCCACCGCGTACATGGTTGTTAAAACGGTTATGGTATTGACAGAGAGCATGTCAATATTCGGCCCGGTTTTTTTAACAACCAAATGTCATTTTTCACACTGGTTGGTTCTTTTAAATTTCAAGAATAAGTCATATTTCATATCAAATATCAAATTCACTTCAAAATCATTTCGAATTCAAAATAGTTTATACCTTTATACCAAAATATTCATACTTAAATCAACGATTTAAATCTAAATAGTTCCCCTTTAAAACAGTTTGAATATTAAAATGGTTTTGGATAATTAATATACTTTGAATATTGAAATTAATTTGGATAATTAAAAATAGTTATAATATTGAAAAATAGTTTAGAATTATAAAAATAGTTTAAAGATTGGAAATAGTTTGAATATAAAATAGTCTTAATATTGTAAATAGTTTAGATAGTTAAATAGTTTATATATTAAAATAATTTTATTATTAGAAATTTTATATATTAAATATTTTATATTAAAACTGTTCCTTTCTTTCACACTAAGCTTCAAATTCCAAATCATAACAAATTAAATTTTATCGATTCCATTTCACATCAACTTTATATTCAAAATTCCATTTAAATCAACCTCAATTTAATGATTTTAAACTTTACTTCAAATTTAATTTAAACAATTCTATACAAAGGCTGAAACTTCCAATTCACTTTTTGAAATAATTTAGTTTAAATCTGTATCATGTCCAAACTTGGAAATACCAATTTAAACCATTTTAATTAAGGTAAATTCAAAGTTTGAAATAAAATTTAAACCTTTAAATTAATTCACTTTCAATAAATTCAAATCATATCAAAATTTCAACTTTAAGATTTCAGAGTAAATCTTTAAACAATTTCATTTAACAGTTTCAATTTCAACATTTCAAAGCTCGAATTAGAAAATAATTTAATTCATATAAATTCAATTTTTATTTTCTTTAAAACAAAATAATTTAAACCAATTTAAATTCAAGATTTTGAAACCATTTAATTTAACCAATCCAGTGTCCGTATATAATTTTCTTACCTATGGCCAAGTGATCATTTATTTACTTGGATGGATATATAATATTTCAACCCATAATTAAATGACATAGGTATATATAATTTCAACCTATTTCTTAATTCATTTCAAATATTACAAGTGACAATTTATAAGATGTCAAATAATAAATAGGATAATAACAGGGATATATCAAAATAAATAACAACCATACATCCAAATATCAATCAATAGGCATCCAATCACAATCAACATCCAAATCAACCAATATATCATAACAGTTACAAATTACCAATTGTTGGTGTTTAACTAGCAATTAAATTCAATTTTAATTCAGATGTCAATTTAATTTAATATAAAATTCAAATTAATTTAAATGTCAATTTAAACCACCAAACATCAACCAATAAAATTTTATCACTTCATGATTTCAGTTTAACTAACATAAGAAATTTTTGCGTGAGTGGGTTAAATCACTCACCTTTATACGAATCTGAAAATTATAGACTTCTAATCAGTAGTTCCTCTCTAGGTTTCCTTAGTCTTGATTGCCAGCTTTGTTCCTAATTTTTCTTTTGGTTTAATTTATTTTAATTTTCTTCCTTGTTATATTAATACGTACATACATATATATACATATATATTTAGAAGGTTTGAAAAAAAAGAAGATTTGAAAAAGAAGAGTTAAAAAAGGATTAAAACAAGAAGAACTGAAAATGAAAGAGAAGATCAAGATTTGAAAAGGAAGAAGAAAGTTTGAAATAGAAGAAGATTTGAAGAAGAAGAATATTTGAAGAGGAAGAAAAAACAAAATGAGAGAGAATAAGAAGATTTGAAGAAGGCAAAGAAAAAGAAAAAAGAAGAAGATTAGAATGGAGGCTAGGGTTTCATTTCAATCATACCTTATTTATAATGTTAGAGTTAGGTTTAGGGCCATTGAAATTTGAAAAGAGAGGCTGCTATTAATTTAAAATAAATGAAATGAGGCTTCAGGAAATGTAGTTGAAAAATGAACGTAAAGGTAGTAAAGTAAATATGAATAAACTGGGTATTGAAATAAAGTAAATATGAATAGCCTTTTTAAAAGTGGTAGTTATTAAAAAGAGGTGAAGGAAAGAACTAAAAGCGTGAAAAGTAATTCATGTTTGTGAAAATAATTTTTTTTTCCAGACAATGTAAATGGAAGTGAGTAATGGAACAAACGAGGAAACAATGAAAGAGTGTAGCAATTATTAATTAGGAAGGGAATGAACGGACCAACTCCACACTGTAAACAAACTTTTGGAATTCAAATTTCAAAAAAAATTGTTTAGTCAATTAATTTTGTTAACCCCAAACATACTAAAATTGACATCCGTTAAATATTTAATTAACACATAATAAATGAAAATAAATTCTGTACTTTGTGTAATTAATTAAAAAAATATACAACATTAAAAATATAGCATCATAAACGAGGTAATATAAAGTAAATAAAGAGGACCAGCCATACACTACTACCAAACTTTTGGGATCTAATTCTAAAACGTATTCTCCACTCAATTAATTCATTAACCTCTAAAATTCTCAACTTGCACCCATTTAAATTTTTATTAACACATACCAAATAAAATTTGAACATGCCAATTATCGTCATGGAGGCCGCAGCTACACACAAATAAAGATAGCTCGCGACTTTAAACTCAAATTTAAAAACAACATCTTTCTCAGCGCACAATCAGGAACTCAAATATTTAATTTATTTTAATTTAGGTAGTGTTAAAACTACTTTCCTACTATCTCCAACTGCTATAATGACCGTAAAATGTTGTTTCAAAATTCAATTTTTCTTTTTTCACACAATTATACTTAACTACAAAATGAAAAAATTTATTTTATTTTATTTTCCGAAACATTCTTTTAATTTGATTAAAAATTTTCCTTTTTATTACATCAAATTCCCTTTTCAATTAAAACATATGTTTCCTTTTTATTTCCTCAACTTTCTCTTTTATTTTAATTCAAACGTATGTTTCTATTATTACGTCCATTAATTACAATTAATGTTCTCTTTCCTTTTATTTGAACGATTTCAATTACTTTAATTGCAATTAATCCCAAAGTTAAATTTTAAAAAAGAAACGAGACGATTCAATTCCTGTTTATAGTAATTTAACGTATTTATGCAATTATTGTATACAAACCAAAAGTTATTAATTTTTATTATTAATAATTGATTTCTTACACTTGTAATCAATCTTTCAGCTAGAACTATTTCAAATGAATAAACATATGATTTCTTCTTTAATAAAGAAACATTTATTGTTCTTTATTAACATTTATTATTCTAATCAATTGGAAATTTATATTCAGAAAGTTATCAATTTCATTCAAACCAATATCATTAAATACACACTATCCTATGTTATTATCTTACCTTATTGCAAACATATGTCATTAATGGACATTTATATTAAGCTCATAACTTATATATTATAATTTAGTTTGTATCAATGCAATCTTAATATTTTTTCAAACAATTTTATTCAAAAATCTTATTTATTTAACATTTTTAAACTGTTAAAATACGGGTCGTTACTGTTTCAAAAATATAATATATATTTTCTCAAACTTTTATATTAAAATCATTTTAACTTATATATTAAATTCTTTTATATGGAGTTGGACTCAGAGTGGATTTTTATTTGTCCCTTTTTCTGGACTTCTCTTCCTTTAACTTACTTATTGACTTATCTTCTTCCAACTACAAAATCCAGTTATCATCTTGGAGTGACTGCTGCACACCATCCTTTAGGAACTCAATTGCTTTCAGATATCTACAATAGATGGATTCTTACTTTTCCCTTATGTGGAACTTCTGTACATCATCAATCGACATCATACGGGGATTTATAATCATTAGTCTACTGAAAGCCAACTTATGGAGTAACGTGCCATCTAGCTTTAGGGACCTTCCATATGCTGCACTTATGCTTTTCTTAAGTTAACGTCTTTCCATATGACCTATTTCCTATGAGGTAATCGGGTAGATGAACATCTTCAACTTCTTCCATTATTCCGACTCATAATCAGTTTATTCATATTTTAGTGTTTGGTTGCAACTACTATATATTCGAAATTTATAGAATTTTGCATATAATATATCTATATTTATAGATAAAGTACAAATACGTTCACCAGAATTTCCTAATTTTTTTGATATCGACTAACCTAAGCTCTGATACCAAATGTAACAACCACCACACTAGTGGGTCGAAATTTTCGCTAAATCGAAAACCCAAGGCCGCCAAAGTACGGATCATTGGTTTGGTATCCTATAAGTAAAAAAATAAATGCATATCGGAGCACTCTCAATATAACCCATAGTGGAATAATAAAGTATAGTAAAATATATTATTACTGACCAAGTTGACACTCCCAATATCTAGTGTGCTTGTCAGTGTGGAGCATGCATTAGGCAACATGTCCTTCCACTGCTCCTCCCTTGTACCAGTACTCGTCCCTCTAAAGATATCCTCTAGGTTGTATGAGGAGAGGGTCAGAACAAGGTTCTAGTAACTGGTAAATTATATACTTTGTACATAACACTAGTTTATGCCGATTGCTTTCCATAACATATTATGTCTTTTATTTTACTTAGTCGTCTCGACCCCACGTTCGCGTATAATACACCTGTAACGACCCAGAATTTTGAACGAATTAAATTGAGAATATTTAATTTATTTTAAATATTTGAACGATGATTTAATTTGAATCCCCGATATAACTTTGAAATTTGCGATTAAATTATAAAATTTAATCTATTGATAGTCGAATAAAAATTTAAATCTTCAATTAAAAGCTAAAGAAAAATATTTCGAACGCTTGTAAAATTTATATTGATAATACTGAAAATAACAGAAGCTTCGGAATCTAATTTCGAATTAATTTGATCAGTTTTTAAATTTATATCGTTCAACTGATATTTAAAAATAGCCGTCCGAGGCACAGTCTCGGAATTCGACGAAACCCATTCCATTGGGTCCGTAATATTGTATTATTACCAGATTTCAAATTTCGTATTTTTTGGAGCTAATACGTAACCATACGGCGAGAAAACGCGTCGAAATTTATTAGAATTCAATTTAAAATTTAAAACTTAAAATTTGTCAAACATCAGCAGCACGTCTTCTTCCCTTCAACCACGCCTATAATCACGCAGATAATCACGGAAGGAGATCATGCTAAGCATGGCCCCTGTCGTTTGAAATACAAAATAAAACCATCTCCTGCCTATTTTTCAATTCGTTCAGTTCAAAATCCACAGAAGAAAATTTTCGTTCTCTTCAATTTGATTTAATGGCCGCGTCGCCTTTTCAAAATTAAAATCCCTCTCTCGTCCAAAATCAATAGCTGCTCCTCCTCTTCGTTTTTAAAATCAATCTCAGAAAAAAAAGGGGAAAACGAATCAATGGCGAATCGAGTTAGAGCTCGCATACGAGACTCGGGCGGAGTGCGTGACGTCGACTGCTGGGCGAGCTAGGGTTCGCGAGAGGCGTTCGCAATGGTCGTGGGTTGCGAACGATTTCGTGATGATTAAATTGGGGTTTGCTGAAGTTGTGGGAGAATGTCGATGGCGTTCGAGGATGCAGTGGTACTCGGGAATCGAAGCGAAGACAATGGCCTACTCGAGCATCTCGTTCGTCGACTGGCATCGACGTGGAGGACGAGGCGAGTCGCCGCATGGAAAACGATGGATTTTGGACCGATGGAAGCTCGCGACTGGAAGGAAGGCTCGCGAGGCAGTGAAGACGTCATGAGCTTCTCATTGAGGTTGAGGTCGCGATCGGCGACTAGCGTGAGGTATAGACTTCCGTCTGTTAATTTTTTTTTTTACGTAATAAACATGGTTAATCGAAGAGAAAAAATATTACATGTCAGGTCAATATACTGAAATAAAAAGTAAGGTATATAGGTATGAAAACAGTAAAAATATATATAAATGAATATAAACTGTAAAAGAGAAAAAAATATACGAATATAAGATTTAGAAAATAGAAATTTTTAAATGATAATTTAGATTATTATTGGCATATATATTTATATAGTTTGGAATCAATATAGACCATTTTCCTATGTATATGTGTTTTCAGAAATAAAGATAAGATTTTTTTTTATAGCTTATTTTTATGAGCAGTTAGGAATAAAATAAATAAGTATATAATATTTTGAAAACTACAGAAGTTTATAATATATAAAAGAATTTTTATACAAAGGAATTTTAAAATATGAAAGAAATTTATATAAGCAAAATGTTTGGAATATTTATGTAGATGAGATTTTGGTTTAAAGTAAATGGAAAGTTAGTTTGAAATTTAAAAAGTTTAGTTAAATAAAATTATAAAAGGAAATTTATTGTTTGATTTGTTAAATATTAATAAATGGTATAATTATTTATACAAGGTAAAAATGAAGAAACCAACTCTGGAATCGAAATGGATTGCAAATTAAAAGCTAAGGTGAGATTTTTCTCACTCAAAATTGAATGTGGAATTTTTGCAGTTATTGATTGCTATTGATTGTGATATTAGATATGATAGGATATATCTATTATATATATAGCAATAGATACATATTGGCATATGTATATATTGGATTGATGATTTCCCGCCTCGTATAGCGGATGAGACCCTATTGCGCCGTTAGTAAGCGGATTTTTATAAAAACCCATATACCGCGATATTCCACCTCGAAGTGGAATTGGTATTGTGCTAACGTCTTTGGATGTAGGGAAACAGATTGGAGGGATCCAACTGGACCCCTCACATTGATTGAATTTATTTCTACTGTGATGTGATAATCTGTGAATGATTATTGATGTTATTGAATTGATGTCTGGAAATTGTTTGAAAGCTAAAATTTAGCTGAATGGATGTTTGATATCATTGGATTCCAAAAATAAACGAAATTGAATTTTTGAAATTCAAGTAGAAATTTTTAAGTGAATTAATTTTAGAAATTGAATAAATTTGAAGAAAGAAGAATTTTAAAACATAAAAAGTTGATTTTAAAATCTTATCGAATTTATTTCCAGAATAAGGTGAAAATGTTAAATAAATGGATTCGTAAAATAGTGATTATAAATTGAAGAATTTAATTTAAATTTGGATTTCTAAATAGTTTGAAAAAAAGATAAAGAGATTTATTCTCTTTAAAAGGAATTTATTTAAAATGAAATAAGTTGGAAGTCCAATTAGAAATTAAATTTATGAATTGAAATAACTTGGGAAATCAATGTAAAAATGATTTCAAATTGAAGAATTCTTTTTAAAAAAAAATAGAATATTGAATAAATTGGAAAGAATAAGGAAATTATTTAGAAATGATAAAGTTTTGATAATCAATCTGTAATTGATGTAGTATTTGGAAATGATGTTAAAATGGGTTTATAAAAGGATAGAATTTCCAGTTTGTAAAGTTTTAAAAGAATGATCTTTGTAAATAAATGAAATTATAAGTATTTAACTTATAATATGGATTGTGGTATAAAAATTGAATTGTGAATTGAATTGGTAAATAAAGAAGATTTATAAATTGAAGTTATTTTTATAAATAGAAATAGAATTTATAAACGTTGTTTTATAAATTCAAAATCAATTGAATTTGATAAATTAAATATAGAAGATTATCAAAGAAGATATATTCGCGTTTTTGGATAGCGAATCTTTATTGAAATAAATGTGTAGAAAAGATTGAAATTTGGTTAAGTGAAGTATATTCACGATTTTGGACAGTGAATATATTATTGAATAAAATGGATTCATTTTTGAAGAAGTGATATTAAAAATGAAGTTAAACATTTTAAAGATGTTTTAAAATGTATTGTGAATTGAAAGCATAGATTTCAACGTTCATTGTGAAATAGGCGTTTTCGAAAATATAAGGAAATGATGGACTATAACACTGTTGTTATAGTAAATGATTTCCGAAAGGAAATGTTTTTTATAGTATTGGGATTTATACATCTATCTTAAAATTCGAATCCCTATACTAGTGATTTTTGAGTCGTCGTAACGATGTTTTACGTAACATTCGTTTTGACTCAAATTGATGTTGTTATAGAAAATGATTTCCTTAAAGAATGAAATGTATACTTAATTTTGATTTAAGTATATAGAATATTTTCCAAGTGTTGAAAATAAATGATTTGTGAAATACTTATTATTAAAATAAGTATGGAATTGCTTTTCCAAAATGAAATGAAACGTTTTGAGATTTTATCTTCTTAAAGATAAAATGAAATTGAATATTTAAAATTGATTTGAGAATCGTATATCAGTAGATATTTTGAAAATATAAATTCACTATGGAATTTATAAAGGAAAGGGAAACTGTTTAGAAAAATAAACGTTGATTTATTTTTGAAGTGTGGAAATTTTATATATCTAGTAAAGATATTTTGGAAGATAAAATAATTGGGAAAATTATTTGGAATCTGATGATGTTGCGCATCTTTATTGATAGTTAAATAACCAACTATCAATAATTACCTTGAATGGTATTTGTTGTGAATTGGATGAATTGAATGCCACACTTATTTTTAAATAATCGCTCACTATTCGGGTTAGCCGGGAAAGGACCATGGGGTCGTATAATCCATTCCGAATATGTGATACGTCGTTATGAATTGCATTCGAAGACCGGTGTTGAAGACCAGATATTTTTGAAAACGGAAGGATTACCGTCGAGTTACTCTACATCGACTGATCTTCGATTTAGAGGTTTTATCACCCTTAGTGACGGGAAGTCCGGGCATGATTAGAAATTTATCCGGATATGCAAGGGCTTCGTGAGAAGTGCCTTCGGTTCTGTTCGATCCCGGAACAGACTTGTATGGATTGTGTGTCTGACGTTACAATTTGAGATTTAAAGCTGATTTCTTTCAAATACATATTTGTTGGTGGCGGAGAATTTATTCTCTTAGCTTAACACCCTTCTCTGAGACGTACGAGCTCAGAGGTTATGTAGTTGAAATTTATCAGCGATATATTCCCAATTTGGTAACGTGGCATACTGAGTGTTGCTGTGAAATGATCAGTGTTTGATCTTATATCTTTGTGATCATAGGTTGATCATTTTTGTTTGACCCGAAACATGGCTTTGTAGAAAGCGTAGCTTTGTGGACGAGACTTCGTCGAGCCTCACACCTCGGAAATGGTCGAAACAGGAAGGATGCAGCAAGGTTCTAGGGAGTAGCGCCCCTTAGTGTATGTCATTCCTTCTGGATAGAGGTGGTATCATGGTATGGAGCCCAGATACTTAACCTATGTGGTTGCTGCATTATTATCTATGTAGTTTGTTGGAAATCGGGGATCCTTGGGAAGATCAGTTACGATCGGGGGATGACATACGCGTGTTAGTAGTTACCTATTTTTGCAGAGGTAACCCGGCCTTGTGTTGGCAGAGATCTAACCGTAATGTTAGGTTATTTCTCGGGTCGTCTATTCCAGGGACGTACCCATCGTGGAAGAGGAAGTTCCTTAGCCTGACCATTTGTTGGAAATCCAAACTCCAATACGAACTTTGTACGGTATTAGTTGTAGAACCTGTCATTTACGTACGGTGGTCACAACTGTTTAGATGGTAGCTATAGTAGGCATACGATACTGGTCGTATGTTGGCTAAGATTAATATTATACTTTCGAAATGTTTTCTACACTATGCACTAATAATAATATCAAAAATGATTTGATTTTGCGTAGTAAGCATCTTTGACTATCATAAGAAGAAATCTCCTCCAATTCTGCGTTTGCATTGTGTGTGTGGTGGGAGGTCTTATGGTAGTTTCATTTTCCAAAAGCATTGCGAATTTGTTTTATTTTCTTTGTGAAAGAATAACTGTTTTACGATCTCACACCAGTCACCATGACTGACTCGGAGTTTATTGTTCCCTTCTAAACTCTGGGTGCCCACCAATTTCCACACGGGCAGCCTAGAGTTATGTTATCAGGATATTCTGGATATTCTGGAGCTTGGAGATAAGCTGGATGACGAGACGTAGTATTTGTATCTGATAGTATTTATTCCGCTGTGTATTCTGTATGAGGACAAGTTTATATAACTGTCCATTGTTGTATATTGACTCTGATTGATGTATGTATAAACTGATATAGTTCTTTGTTTTAAAAGACTAGTGATTATCTATTATATATTGTTCCGCTGCGATGTGTAAGATTCTGATATTGTTTTCTGTTCTGATGTTGTTCTTCTTTGTTCTTCTTTCTTCTTCTGCTTTCTTCTTCTTCTCCTTTTCTTCTACCTTTGCTTCTATTTCTTCTTTCTAAAACCCTCACTATTGGAGTTTCCGGCACTCGATTTCTCGGCAGTCGATAAAGTGAGTATCGATGTTGAATTTTCGAAAGTCGAAAATTTCGGTACGTGACAGCGTGGTATCAGAGCATATGGTTAAGCGACAACCCTGCTCTGTTGGGTGTTACTCATTAGAGATAGAGTCAGTAGTACTCTAGAATGAGTTTGAGTGTAATAATAGATACGAGTGCGTATTTGTTAGTGAATGTGAAATTGTTTTGTATTGTGTTGACTTATCGGTTGATTGTTTATAGATTCTGGTCGGTGCAGTCTAGCTAACTGTGTTGATAGGGGTTTCTAAACTCTTAAACAAGATAAACCGACACAGTATTGTTTTAAATAGGGTGAATGAAATAATTTTACCCAAAACTATTTTTGTATATAAAAGAAATGATTTTCTGTAAATTATTATAGTATATGGATGCTTGTTTGTTAGGAAAGTGATAATGTTGAAATGTTATCATTATTATTGAAATTGAATAAGAAATTGAAATCGTAACTCCAAAGTTAAGAAATAAATTCATATACAAAATGAAATTTGAGAATATAAATTATAAATGTGATTTGTAATTTGAAATGGAATTCCAGAGAAGTTTTTGGAAAATGTTTTGAAAAGAAATTGAAAATTTTGGAGATTTGGAAAGTTTAAATCCTTTTTGATTTGAAAATGAATTTCAAAGGTTTGAAAAATATTTTGGAGAGATGAAAGCTCTAAACTCTTTTCGGTCGCTGGAAAATAACTTCGGTAATGGCTGCAGCATTACCGGTGTTCATTTTCGGGTTTCCAAAAGAGGAATTGCTGCCAAATTGTTTTAAATGGAAGTTGTTTGAAAATTTGGGTTTTGTTTTGAAAATTCAAGGGATAATTTGAATTGTTTTCAAAATGATTTTGAAATGTTATTAAGACTCTGGAATGCTATATAAAAATATTTATGAGAATAATAAATGAGTTGATAACTTATGCAATTTATTGTGAATTTAGATTGAATAAATTTAACTTAAGGAATTTTAAGTTGAATTAAAGTAAGTATAAGTGAATCAATAAAAATCCAAGTGGTAATTTTTGAATATAAGTTATATAACTTATAAAATGAGAAAATAGAAGTGAAACGAATTGTTAAAAGTGGGTAAACAATTTTATTAAGCAAAATGAAATGTGATTCTGATTAAGTGATGAAATTTGACCTTGGTAAAGTTAAATAAAAATTGAGAATCTGAATTGGATTGATAAATGAATTAAGATATTGAACTAATTAAATGTTGAATCAGTCTAATGTAAATGAATTAGTGAATGAATAAATTGAATGGAATCAACTGCAAATGAAGTGAACTAAAGATAATCGATAAAAAATTCAATATTCAGAATAGAAGATAAAAATTGAATTCAAATAGAATTGAAATTGTAAACTGAATCCAAATTAGATTGGAATTGTGAATTGAATTTAAATAAATTTGAAATGTAAAAAATTGAATGAAAATAGAAATGTAACTTCAATAGTAAGCTAAAAAGGGTATAAGCAGTTGATATTGAAAATTTTGTCATAGAATTTGCAAAGTAGTTTGAATGTTATAACTAGATATTATGGCTAGTAGGATATACAGGTGTTATGAAGAAATTGGATTTGATTTCAAAGATAATTTGAATTGCTGGAAAAGGTAAGTATTTGAATTATAATATGAGTTTTTGCTGATTTCTTGTCTAGCCGCTTGGCTTTTTCTTTTTCTTTTTGAAATCTGAGAGTCCGTAGGGACGTTTTGTAGTCGTACCGTATTAGCCGCGCAAAGGAGACGCTGGCGAAATTTTTCGGAAATTTAGGGTGTTAGAAAATTTTTTGAGAAATTTTGAAAGTTTAAAATTTGAATTTAAACTTAAATTTGAATTGTTAAGTAAACAATGTTGTCTGGAACTTATAATTTGAGTTGGAAAGTTAGTTAAATTAATAACGAATCTTTAGTAGAAGATTTGTTTTGAAAATTTGATAAAACTATTGAATTGTGAAAAATGATAGACGAGTTAAGGACACCATTTTTCCTAACTTGTAATTTCGAGGACGAAATTCTTTTAAGGGGGGAAGTCTGTAACGACCCAAAATTTTGAACGAATTAAATTGAGAATATTTAATTTATTTTAAATATTTGAACGATGATTTAATTTGAATCCCCGATATAACTTTGAAATTTGCGATTAAATTATAAAATTTAATCTATTGATAGTCGAATAAAAATTTAAATCTTCAATTAAAAGCTAAAGAAAAATATTTCGAACGCTTGTAAAATTTATATTGATAATACTGAAAATAACAGAAGCTTCGGAATCTAATTTTGAATTAATTTGATCAGTTTTTAAATTTATATCGTTCAACCGATATTTAAAAATAGCCGTCCGAGGCACAGTCTCGGAATTCGACGAAACAAGTTCCATTGGGTCCGTAATATTGTATTATTACCGGATTTCAAATTTCGTATTTTTTGGAGCTAATACGTAACCATACGGCGAGAAAACGCGTCGAAATTTATTTGAATTCAATTTAAAATTTAAAACTTAAAATTTGTCAAACATCAGCAGCACGTCTTCTTCCCTTCAACCACGCCTATAATCACGCAGATAATCACGGAAGGAGATCGTGCTAAGCATGGCCCCTGTCGTTTGAAATACAAAATAAAACCATCTCCTGCCTATTTTTCAATTCGTTCAGTTCAAAATCCACAGAAGAAAATTTTCGTTCTCTTCAATTTGATTTAATGGCCGCGTCCCCTTTTCAAAATTAAAATCCCTCTCTCGTCCAAAATCAATAGCTGCTCCTCCTCTTCGTTTTTAAAATCAATCTCAGAAAAAAAAGGGGAAAACGAATCAATGGCGAATCGAGTTAGAGCTCGCATACGAGACTCGGGCGGAGTGCGTGACGTCGACTGCTGGGCGAGCTAGGGTTCGCGAGAGGCGTTCACAATGGTCGTGGGTTGCGAACGATTTCGTGATGATTAAATTGGGGTTTACCGAAGTTGTGGGAGAATGTCGATGGCGTTCGAGGATGCAGTGGTACTCGGGAATCGAAGCAAAGACAATGGCCTACTCGAGCATCTCGTTCGTCGACTGGCATCGACGTGGAGGACGAGGCGAGTCGCCGCATGGAAAACGATGGATTTTGGACCGATGGAAGCTCGCGACTGGAAGGAAGGCTCGCGAGGCAGTGAAGACGTCATGTAATGACCCGGAATTTTGATCAAATTAAATTGAGAATATTTAATTTATTTTAAATATTTGAACGGTAATTTAATTTGAAGCTCGAATATAATTCAGAATTTGGCGATTAAATTTTATAATTTAATATATTGAAAACTGGATAAGAATTTAAATCTTCAATTTACAGCTGAAGAAAAATATTTCGAAAGCTTTTTAAATTCGTATTTATATTACTGAAGATAATCGAAGCTTCGGAATCGAGTTTGAAAATGATTTGTTCGGTTTTGAAATTTTATAGTTCGAATTGATATTTAAAAATAGACAATTTTCAAACAGTCTCGGAATTCGACGAAACCAGTTTCATTGGGTCCGTAATATCGAATTATTGCCGGATTTCAAATTTTGTAATTTTCAGAGCTATTGTGTGATCGTACGAGATAAAAAACGTCTGGACAATAATTAACCGATTTAATTTAAATATAAAAATTTATACACTCAAATCAACACACCCTATTATCTGATTTCCGTCGACCTAGTTGCCTCCTCTCGTACAAGACAACATTATTTCGTTCTCCCCTCTTCCTTATCAGTTCAAAATCCTCTGAGATAAAACAATGGCCTTCAGTTGAAACAATTCGTTCAAAACCCAGTCGAAATATTATAAACGAAAACGAAATTCTTTCGTTCTTTCCCTTTACATCTCAAAAAGAAAAAAAAATTCAGCCGAGCCTTCCTCAAAGAAAAATAGGGGCAAATTCGATTCGAATTTAATCGCGAGCATCGTTCGCAAGAATGGTCGCGACTTCTTCGAATCGCGCGTGACAGGGAGAGTTGGGGCGGCGTGTTTCTGGGTGTCGCGATTTTTAGGGCGAGGAGTACGTGGTCGCAAGCTCGATCTCGAGCATGACGATGTCAGAGGTGGCAAACTTCGAGACTCAAAGTGGAGGGATTTGCGTGGGAAGCAGGCGACGCTCGTGGTAGGTCAGAATCTCGCGATTCATTAGGGTGGGGTTTGGAGGTACTCGAGGAGAAGTCGATCAGTTGAAGTCGCGCTCGATGTCGCGCTCGCGCGTGAGAAAAAATTTGCAGAGGCTGTCGCGATTTTCGTTGGAGCATCGCAAGCAGCTGGGAGTTGGTCTTCGTCGTCAAGCACGACTGTGGTAGACGTCGTGAGGAAGGACTAGAGCGAGTCAGTAAGGTATCTATAAATTGTTTCAATTTAATTTGGATTTAGAAATTCGTCTGTTTGTTAAGTGGTGAAAAGAAAACTGAGAATATACGAATTTATAGTAAAGTTAAATATATATGCAGATTGAAATGAATTTACATATATGTATATAGGGCAGTAAAGCAAACCTGAAAATTTTATTAACATGGTCAAACATGATAAATTCTGAAGTTTAAAGAGTTAGATTAATAAGATAGGATTTTAAAGCTGGAATTTTTGAAAATGTCTTAACTTGGGGAAGATGATTAAAAATTTAGATTTTTGGAAATTTAAATAAATGATTCCGGAATGTAGGTGGTTTCAAAGGAGTAATCTAATGGGTTAAAATACTTCAAAATTTTGAAGGTGATTTTAATTCGAACAAATTAGTTTAAATTAAAGTCAAGTAAATGAAAATTGTTATTCAATTTAATTCGAATATTAATAAATGTATAAATTGTTTATACAAGGTCAAAACTGTGAAGAAATGGTGAAAATGGAAATGGGTTGCAAAATAAAAAGCTAAGGTGAGATTTTCTCACTCAATTGAAAAGTGGAAATTTTCAGTTATTGATTTGATTGACTGTTTGATTGCTATTGAATGTGCTATTAGATATAATAGGATATATCTATATATATATAGCAGTATATACATATTGGCATATGTATATATTGGATTGATGATTTCCCGCCTCGTATAGCGGATGAGACCCTATTGCGCCGTTAGTAAGCGGATTTATAAAAACCTATATACCGCGATAATTCCGTACTGGAGCGGAATTGGTATTGTGCTAACATCTGTGGATGCGGGGAAACAGGTTGGAGGGATCCAACTGGACCCCTCACATTGATTGAATTTATTTCTATTGTGATATGAATCTGTGAATGATTATAGTGATGCTATTAATCATATTGATATCTGGAAATTGTTGAAAGCTAAAATTTAGCTGAATGGATGTTTTGACATCATTGGATTCCAAAAATAAATGAAATTGAATTTTTGAAATCGAAGTAGAAATTTTTAAGTGAATCAATTTTTGAAATTTAATAAATTCGAAGAAAGAAATTTTGAAGTATAAAAAGTAAAATTTTATAATCTTATCGAATTAATTCCAGAATCAAGTGAAAATGTTAAATAAATGGATTTCGTAAAATAGTGATTATAAATTGAAGAATTTAATTTAAGAATTTGGATTTTTAAATAGACTGAAAGAAACGATTGAAATCTATTTTCTTAAAAAGGAATTTATTTAAAAGAAGATAAGTTGGAAATTCAGTTTGGAATTTAATTGGTAAATTGAAATAAGTTGTGAAATCAATGTAAAATGATTTTCAATTTGAAGAATCCATTTCAAAACAGAATATTGAATAATTTGAGAAAAATAAGGAATTTATTTTAGTAGTGATAAATAAAATTTGAAATCAATCTGTAATTGATTTAATATTTAGAAATGAATTTTTGAGAAATCAATATGGAAATTTTATTCAAACGTTGAAAATAAAATTAGAAATCAATATTGAGATTGATTTGGTATTGAAGCTTTTATAAATAGAATTAAAATTTATAAAAGTTGTTATAAACCCAAAGTCACTTATTTTGATAAGTTAAATATAGAAGTTGATAAAAGAAGGTTTATAAGTCGAAGTTGTTATTAAAAGAGAAATAGAATTTATAAACGTGCTTATAAATTCGAAAATAGATTGAATGTGATAAATTAAATATAGAAGATTATTTAAGAAGATATATTCACGATTTTGAATAGCGAACTTTTATTGAAATAAAAATGTGTAGGAATGATTGAAATGGGGTTAAGTAAATTTTATTCACGATTTTGGACAGTGAATATACTGTTAAGTAAAATGGATTCATTTTTGAAGAAGTAATATTTTAAAAATGAAGTTAAACATTTTAAAGGTGTTTTAAAATGTGTTATGAATCGAAAGCATAGTTTTCAACATTTATTGTTGAAATAGGCGTTTTTGAAAATATAAGGAAATGATGGACTATAACACTGTTGTTATAGTAAATGATTTCCGAAAGGAAATGTTTTGATGTAGTATTGGGATTTATATATCTTAAATTTCGAATCCCTATACTAGAGATTTTGAGTCGTCGTAACGATGTTTTACGTAACATTCGTTTTGACTCAAATAAATGTTATAGTAAATGGTTTCCTTAAAAGAATGAAATATATACTTAATTTGATTTAAGTATATTGGATATTTTCAAATGTTGAAAATAAATAGATTTGTGAAATACTTATTTTCTAAATAAGTATGGAAATGTTTTTCCAATATGAAATGAACTATTTTGAGAAATTATCTTTGAAAAGATAAATTGAAGTTGAATATTGAATCGATTTGAAAATCGTATATCAGTAGATATTTTTGAAATATAAATTCACTATGGAATTTATAAAAGAAATGGAAATTCGTTTTAAAGAAAATAAACGTTGGTTTATTTTTGGAAGTGTGGAAATTATTATATCTAGTAAAGATATTTTTGAAGATAAATAATTTGGAAAATTATTTGGAATCTGATGATGTTGCGCATCTTTATTGATAGTTAAATAACCGACTATCAATAATTACCTTTAAATAGGTATTTGTTGTGAATTGGATGAATTTGAATGCCACACTTATTTTTAAATAAGCGCTCACTATTCGGGTTAGCCGGGAAAGGACCATGGGGTCGTATAACCCATTCCGAATATGTGATACGTCGTTATGAATCGCATTTGAAGACCGGTGTTGAAGACCGGATATTTTTGAAAACGGAAGGATTACCATCGAGTTACTCTACATCGACTGATCTTCGATTTAGAGGTTTTATCACCCTTAGTGACGGGAAGTCCTGACGTGATTGAAAATTATCCGGAAATGCAAGGGCTTCGTGGGAAGTGCCTTCGGTTCTGTTCGATCCCGGAACAGACTTGTATGGATTGTGTGTCTGACGTTACAATTTGAGATATAAAGCTGATTTCTTTCAAATACATTTCTGTTGGTGGCGGAGAATTTATTCTCTTAGCTTAACACCCTTCTCTGAGACGTACAAGCTCAGAGGTTATGTAGTTGAAATTTATCAGCGATATATCCCAATTTGGTAACGTGGCATACTGAGTGTTGCTGTGGAATGATCAGTGTTTGATCATTTGCGATATGATCATTTGTTTGATCTTATATCTTTGTGATCATAGGTTGATCATTTTTGTTTGACCCGAAGCAGGGCTTTTTGAGAAAGCGTAGCTTTGTGGACGAGACTTCGTCGAGCCTCACACCCCGGAAATGGTCGAAACAGGACGAATGCGGCAAGGTTCTAGGGACTAGCGCCCCTTAGTGTATGTCATTCCTTCTGGATAAAGGTGGTATCATGGTATGGAGCCCAGATACTTAACCTCTGTGGTTACTGCATTATTTTTTCTATGTGGTTTGTTGGAATCGGGGATCCTCGGGAAGATCGGTGACGATCGGGGGATGGCATACGTGTGTCAGTAGTTACCTATTTTTGCAGAGGTAACCCGGCCTTGTGTTGGCAGAGATCCGGTTAGGTTCTCGGGTCGTCTATTCCAGGGACGTACCCATCGTGGATAGGAAGTTCCTTAGCCTGACCATTTGCTGGAAATCCAAAGAAACAATACGAGCCTTGTACGGTTTTAGTTGTAGAACCTGCCATCTAATATGGCAGCTATAGCAAGCATACTATAATGGTACCTATGCTGGCTAAGATTTATATTGTACTTTCGAAATGTTTTCTACACTATGCACTAATAATAATATAAAAAAGAATTTGATTTTTGCGTAGTAAGCATCTTTGACTATCATAAGAAGAAATCTCCTCCAAGTCTGCGTTTGCATTGTGTGTGTGGCGGGAGGTCTTATGGTAGTTTTATTTTCCAAAAGCATTTCGAATTGACTTTAAAATTATCCTGTTGTTTATTTTAAAGAATAACTGTTTTACGATCTCACACCAGTCACCATGACTGACTCGGAGTTTATTGTTTCCCTTCTAAACTCTGGGTGCCCACCAATTTCCACACGGGCAGCCTAGAGTTATATTATCAGGATATTCTGGATATTCTGGAGCTTTGGAGATAAGCTGGATGGCGAGACGTAGTATTTGTATCTGATAGTATTTATTCCGCTGTGTATTCTGTATGAGGACAGGTTATATAACTGTCCATTGTTGTATATTGACTCTGATGACTGATGTATGTATAAACTGATAAAATTCTTTGTTTTAAAGATTATTCATTTATCTATTATATATTGTTCTGCTGCGATATGTGAGATTCTGATATTGTCTCTGTTCTGTATCTGTTGTTGCTTTGTTGTTCTTCTTCTCTTTTTCCTCTATCTTCTTCTTCTACCTTTTTCTTCTTTCTTAAAACCATAACTTTTCGGGTTTCCGGCATTCGATGGCTCAGCAGTCGATAAAGTGAGTATCGATGTTCAATTTTCGAAAGTCGAAAATTTCGGGATGTTACATTTGGTATCAGAGCATATGGTTAAGCGACAACCCTGCTCTGTTGGGTGTTACTCATTAGAGATAGAGTCAGCAGTACTCTAGAATGAGTTGAGTGTAATAATAGATACGAGCGCGTATTTGTTAGGGAATATAAAAATGTTTTATATTGTGTTTGCTTATCCGTTGAGATGTTTGTGAATTTTGGTCGGTATGTGGGACGCCATATTATCGATAGGGATTTCTAAACACTTAAACGAGGCAAGACGACATAGTATTGTTTTAAAATAGGGTGAATGAAATAATTTTACCCAAAACTATTTTTTGTATAGAAAATAAATGTTTTTCTATAAAGTACTATAGTATATGGTTGCATGGATGTTAGGAAGTAATAATAGTGAATTATCATCACTAAAATTGAATGAGAAATTGAAATCGTACTTCAAAGATAAGAAATAAATCCATATACTAATGAAATTAGAGAATGTAGATTATAAATGTGACTTATAATTGAAACGGAATTCCAGAGAAGTTTTGGAAATGTTTTGAAAAGAAATTTGAAAAATTTTGGAGATTTGGAAAGTTTAATTTCTTTTGAGTTGAAAATGAATTTCGAAGGTTCTGAAAAGTATTTTGGAGAAATGAAAAGCTCTAAACTCTTTTCGGTCGCTGGAAAATAACTTCGGTAATGACTGCAGCATTACTGATGTTCATTTTCGGGTTTCCAAAAGAGAAATTGCTGTCAAATTGTTTTAAATAGGAGTTGTTTGAAAATTTGGGTTTTTGTTTGGAAATTCAAATGGAATTTGAATTGTTTTCAAATGGTTTTGAAAAAAATGGAAACGACTCTGGAATCCTATTTAAAATACTTACGAAATATTAATAAGTTGATAACTTGTAGAATATTGAAATTTGATTAGAATGAAATTCAAATTGAAAAACAAATGAATTAGTGAATGAATGAATAAATTACGATTGCAAGTGCCAGAAAATGAAATTGAATGTTAAAATTCATTTTGAATTTGAAAGTAAATAGAACTGGAATTGAATTTGATAAATGAAGTATTAAACTGAAAGTTAGTAAGTAAAGCTAATTGATTATTGACCAAATGGATAAGGTTTGAACGAATTAGATTCCATGATTATAAATGAAGGAAAATTGAATCCAAATTGAATTGAAATTGTGAATTGAATTCAAATGAAATTAGAAATGTGAAATTGAATGATAATGAATATGTAACTTCAATAGTAGACTAGAAGTGGTATAAGAAGTTTATATTGGAAAATTTTGTAATAGAATTTGCAAAAATAGTTGGATGTTATAACTAGATATTATGGCTAGTAGTTATACAGGTATAAAGGAAAGTGAATTTGATTTCACAGATAATTTGAATTGCTCGACAAAAGGTACGTATTTGAATTATAATATGAGTTTTTGATGATTTCTGGTCTAGCCGCTTGGCTTTTTCTTTTTCTTTTTGAAATCTGAGAGTCCGTAGGGACGTTTTGTAGTCGTGCCGTATTAGCCGCGCAAAGGAGACGCTGGCGAAATTTTTCGAAAATTTAGGACGTTAGAAAATTTTTGAGAAAATTTGGAAGTTTAAATTTGAATTTAAACTTAAATTTGAATTGTTAAGAAAACAATGTTGTTTGAAATCTGTAATTGAAGTTGGAAAACGAGTTGAATGATAACGAATCTTTAGTAGAAAGATTTGTTTTGATAAAAGTGATAAAACTATTGAATTGTGAAAGATAATAGACGAGTTAAGGACCATTTTTCCTAACTTATAATTTCGAGGACGAAATTCTTTTAAGGGGGGAAGTCTGTAACGACCCGGAATTTTGATCAAATTAAATTGAGAATATTTAATTTATTTTAAATATTTGAACGGTAATTTAATTTGAAGCTCGAATATAATTCAGAATTTGGCGATTAAATTTTATAATTTAATCTATTGAAAACTGGATAAGAATTTAAATCTTCAATTTACAGCTGAAGAAAAATATTTCGAAAGCTTTTTAAATTCGTATTTATATTACTGAAGATAATCGAAGCTTCGGAATCGAGTTTGAAAATGATTTGTTCGGTTTTGAAATTTTATAGTTCGAATTGATATTTAAAAATAGTCAATTTTCAAACAGTCTCGGAATTCGACGAAACCAGTTTCATTGGGTCCGTAATATCGAATTATTGCCGGATTTCAAATTTTGTAATTTTCAGAGCTATTGTGTGATCGTACGAGATAAAAAACGTCTGGACAATAATTAACCGATTTAATTTAAATATAAAAATTTATACACTCAAATCAACACACCCTATTATCTGATTTCCGTCGACCTAGTTGCCTCCTCTCGTACAAGACAACATTATTTCGTTCTCCCCTCTTCCTTATCAGTTCAAAATCCTCTGAGATAAAACAATGGCCTTCAGTTGAAACAATTCGTTCAAAACCCAGTCGAAATATTATAAACGAAAACGAAATTCTTTCGTTCTTTCCCTTTACATCTCAAAAAGAAAAAAAAATTCAGCCGAGCCTTCCTCAAAGAAAAATAGGGGCAAATTCGATTCGAATTTAATCGCGAGCATCGTTCGCAAGAATGGTCGCGACTTCTTCGAATCGCGCGTGACAGGGAGAGTTGGGGCGGCGTGTTTCTGGGTGTCGCGATTTTTAGGGCGAGGAGTACGTGGTCGCAAGCTCGATCTCGAGCATGACGATGTCAGAGGTGGCGAACTTCGAGACTCAAAGTGGAGGGATTTGCGTGGGAAGCAGGCGGCGCTCGTGGTAGGTCAGAATCTCGCGATTCATTAGGGTGGGGTTTGGAGGTACTCGAGGAGAAGTCGATCAGTTGAAGTCGCGCTCGATGTCGCGCTCGCGCGTGAGAAAAAATTTGCAGAGGCTGTCGCGATTTTCGTTGGAGCATCGCAAGCAGCTGGGAGTTGGTCTTCGTCGTCAAGCACGACTGTGGTAGACGTCGTGAGGAAGGACTAGAGCGAGTCAGTAAGGTATCTATAAATTGTTTCAATTTAATTTGGATTTAGAAATTCGTCTGTTTGTTAAGTGGTGAAAAGAAAACTGAGAATATACGAATTTATAGTAAAGTTAAATATATATGCAGATTGAAATGAATTTACATATATGTATATAGGGCAGTAAAGCAAACCTGAAAATTTTATTAACATGGTCAAACATGATAAATTCTGAAGTTTAAAGAGTTAGATTAATAAGATAGGATTTTAAAGCTGGAATTTTTGAAAATGTCTTAACTTGGGGAAGATGATTAAAAATTTAGATTTTTGGAAATTTAAATAAATGATTCTGGAATGTAGGTGGTTTCAAAGGAGTAATCTAATGGGTTAAAATACTTCAAAATTTTAAAGGTGATTTTAATTCGAACAAATTAGTTTAAATTAAAGTCAAGTAAATGAAAATTGTTATTCAATTTAATTCGAATATTAATAAATGTATAAATTGTTTATACAAGGTCAAAACTGTGAAGAAATGGTGAAAATGGAAATGGGTTGCAAAATAAAAAGCTAAGGTGAGATTTTCTCACTCAATTGAAAAGTGGAAATTTTCAGTTATTGATTTGATTGAATGTTTGATTGCTATTGAATGTGCTATTAGATATAATAGGATATATCTATATATATATATAGCAGTATATACATATTGGCATATGTATATATTGGATTGATGATTTCCCGCCTCGTATAGCGGATGAGACCCTATTGCGCCGTTAGTAAGAGGATTTATAAAAACCTATATACCGCGATAATTCCGTACTAGAGCGGAATTGGTATTGTGCTAACATCTGTGGATGCAGGGAAACAGGTTGGAGGGATCCAACTGGACCCCTCACATTGATTGAATTTATTTCTATTGTGATATGAATCTGTGAATGATTATAGTGATGCTATTAATCATATTGATATCTGGAAATTGTTGAAAGCTAAAATTTAGCTGAATGGATGTTTTGACATCATTGGATTCCAAAAATAAATGAAATTGAATTTTTGAAATCGAAGTAGAAATTTTTAAGTGAATCAATTTTTGAAATTTAATAAATTCGAAGAAAGAAATTTTGAAGTATAAAAAGTAAAATTTTATAATCTTATCGAATTAATTCCAGAATCAAGTGAAAATGTTAAATAAATGGATTTCGTAAAATAGTGATTATAAATTGAAGAATTTAATTTAAGAATTTGGATTTTTAAATAGACTGAAAGAAACGATTGAAATCTATTTTCTTAAAAAGGAATTTATTTAAAAGAAGATAAGTTGGAAATTCAGTTTGGAATTTAATTGGTAAATTGAAATAAGTTGTGAAATCAATGTAAAATGATTTTCAATTTGAAGAATCCATTTCAAAACAGAATATTGAATAATTTGAGAAAAATAAGGAATTTATTTTAGTAGTGATAAATAAAATTTGAAATCAATCTGTAATTGATTTAATATTTAGAAATGAATTTTTGAGAAATCAATATGGAAATTTTATTCAAACGTTGAAAATAAAATTAGAAATCAATATTGAGATTGATTTGGTATTGAAGCTTTTATAAATAGAATTAAAATTTATAAAAGTTGTTATAAACCCAAAGTCACTTATTTTGATAAGTTAAATATAGAAGTTGATAAAAGAAGGTTTATAAGTCGAAGTTGTTATTAAAAGAGAAAAGAATTTATAAACGTGCTTATAAATTCGAAAATAGATTGAATGTGATAAATTAAATATAGAAGATTATTTAAGAAGATATATTCACGATTTTGAATAGCGAACTTTTATTGAAATAAAAATGTGTAGGAATGATTGAAATGGGGTTAAGTAAATTTTATTCACGATTTTGGACAGTGAATATACTGTTAAGTAAAATGGATTCATTTTTGAAGAAGTACTATTTTAAAAATGAAGTTAAACATTTTAAAGGTGTTTTAAAATGTGTTATGAATCGAAAGCATAGTTTTCAACATTTATTGTTGAAATAGGCGTTTTCGAAAATATAAGGAAATGATGGACTATAACACTGTTGTTATAGTAAATGATTTCCGAAAGGAAATGTTTTGATGTAGTATTGGGATTTATATATCTTAAATTTCGAATCCCTATACTAGAGATTTTGAGTCGTCGTAACGATGTTTTACGTAACATTCGTTTTGACTCAAATAAATGTTATAGTAAATGGTTTCCTTAAAAGAATGAAATATATACTTAATTTGATTTAAGTATATTGGATATTTTCAAATGTTGAAAATAAATAGATTTGTGAAATACTTATTTTCTAAATAAGTATGGAAATGTTTTTCCAATATGAAATGAACTATTTTGAGAAATTATCTTTGAAAAGATAAATTGAAGTTGAATATTGAATCGATTTGAAAATCGTATATCAGTAGATATTTTTGAAATATAAATTGACTATGGAATTTATAAAAGAAATGGAAATTCGTTTTAAAGAAAATAAACGTTGGTTTATTTTTGGAAGTGTGGAAATTATTATATCTAGTAAAGATATTTTTGAAGATAAATAATTTGGAAAATTATTTGGAATCTGATGATGTTGCGCATCTTTATTGATAGTTAAATAACCGACTATCAATAATTACCTTTAAATAGGTATTTGTTGTGAATTGGATGAATTTGAATGCCACACTTATTTTTAAATAAGCGCTCACTATTCGGGTTAGCCGGGAAAGGACCATGGGGTCGTATAACCCATTCCGAATATGTGATACGTCGTTATGAATCGCATTTGAAGACCGGTGTTGAAGACCGGATATTTTTGAAAACGGAAGGATTACCGTCGAGTTACTCTACATCGACTGATCTTCGATTTAGAGGTTTTATCACCCTTAGTGACGGGAAGTCCTGACGTGATTGAAAATTATCCAGAAATGCAAGGGCTTCATGAGAAGTGCCTTCGGTTCTGTTCGATCCCGGAACAGACTTGTATGGATTGTGTGTCTGACGTTACAATTTGAGATATAAAGCTGATTTCTTTCAAATACATTTCTGTTGGTGGCGGAGAATTTATTCTCTTAGCTTAACACCCTTCTCTGAGACGTACGAGCTCAGAGGTTATGTAGTTGAAATTTATCAGCGATATATCCTAATTTGGTAACGTGGCATACTGAGTGTTGCTGTGGAATGATCAGTGTTTGATCATTTGCGATATGATCATTTGTTTGATCTTATATCTTTGTGATCATAGGTTGATCATTTTTGTTTGACCCGAAGCAGGGCTTTTTGAGAAAGCGTAGCTTTGTGGACGAGACTTCGTCGAGCCTCACACCCCGGAAATGGTCGAAACAGGACGAATGCGGCAAGGTTCTAGGGAGTAGCGCCCCTTAGTGTATGTCATTCCTTCTAGATAAAGGTGGTATCATGGTATGGAGCCCAGATACTTAACCTCTGTGGTTACTGCATTATTTTTTCTATGTGGTTTGTTGGAATCGGGGATCCTCGGGAAGATCGGTGACGATCGGGGGATGGCATACGCGTGTCAGTAGTTACCTATTTTTGCAGAGGTAACCCGGCCTTGTGTTGGCAGAGATCCGGTTAGGTTCTCGGGTCGTCTATTCCAGGGACGTACCCATCGTGGATAGGAAGTTCCTTAGCCTGACCATTTGCTGGAAATCCAAAGAAACAATACGAGCCTTGTACGGTTTTAGTTGTAGAACCTGCCATCTAATATGGCAGCTATAGCAAGCATACTATAATGGTACCTATGCTGGCTAAGATTTATATTGTACTTTCGAAATGTTTTCTACACTATGCACTAATAATAATATCAAAAAGAATTTGATTTTTGCGTAGTAAGCATCTTTGACTATCATAAGAAGAAATCTCCTCCAAGTCTGCGTTTGCATTGTGTGTGTGGCGGGAGGTCTTATGGTAGTTTCATTTTCCAAAAGCATTTCGAATTGACTTTAAAATTATCCTGTTGTTTATTTTAAAGAATAACTGTTTTACGATCTCACACCAGTCACCATGACTGACTCGGAGTTTATTGTTTCCCTTCTAAACTCTGGGTGCCCACCAATTTCCACACGGGCAGCCTAGAGTTATATTATCAGGATATTCTGGATATTCTGGAGCTTTGGAGATAAGCTGGATGGCGAGACGTAGTATTTGTATCTGATAGTATTTATTCCGCTGTGTATTCTGTATGAGGACAGGTTATATAACTGTCCATTGTTGTATATTGACTCTGATGACTGATGTATGTATAAACTGATAAAATTCTTTGTTTTAAAGATTATTCATTTATCTATTATATATTGTTCCGCTGCGATATGTGAGATTCTGATATTGTCTCTGTTCTGTATCTGTTGTTGTTTTGTTGTTCTTCTTCTCTTTTTCCTCTATCTTCTTCTTCTACCTTTTTCTTCTTTCTTAAAACCATAACTTTTCGGGTTTCCGGCATTCGATGGCTCAGCAGTCGATAAAGTGAGTATCGATGTTCAATTTTCGAAAGTCGAAAATTTTGGGATGTTACACGTCATGAGCTTCTCATTGAGGTTGAGGTCGCGATCGGCGACTAGCGTGAGGTATAGACTTCCGTCTGTTAATTTTTTTTTTGCGTAATAAACATGGTTAATCGAAGAGAAAAAATATTGCATGTTAGGTCAATATACTGAAATAAAAAGTAAGGTATATAGGTATGAAAACAGTAAAAATATATATAAATGAATATAAACTGTAAAAGAGAAAAAAATATACGAATATAAGATTTAGAAAATAGAAATTTTTAAATGATAATTTAGATTATTATTGGCATATATATTTATATAGTTTGGAATCAATATAGACCATTTTCCTATGTATATGTGTTTTCAGAAATAAAGATAAGATATTTTTTTATAGCTTATTTTTATGAGCAGTTAGGAATAAAATAAATAAGTATATAATATTTTGAAAACTACAGAAGTTTATAATATATAAAAGAATTTTTATACAAAGGAATTTTAAAATATGGAAGAAATTTATATAAGCAAAATGTTTGGAATATTTATGTAGATGAGATTTTGGTTTAAAGTAAATGGAAAGTTAGTTTGAAATTTAAAAAGTTTAGTTAAATAAAATTATAAAAGGAAATTTATTGTTTGATTTGTTAAATATTAATAAATGGTATAATTATTTATACAAGGTAAAAATGAAGAAACCAACTCTGGAATCGAAATGGATTGCAAATTAAAAGCAAAGGTGAGATTTTTCTCACTCAAAATTGAATGTGGAATTTTTGCAGTTATTGATTGCTATTGATTGTGATATTAGATATGATAGGATATATCTATTATATATATAGCAATATATACATATTGGCATATGTATATATTGGATTGATGATTTCCCGCCTCGTATAGCGGATGAGACCCTATTGCGCCGTTAGTAAGCGGATTTTTATAAAAACCCATATACCGCGATATTCCACCTCGAAGTGGAATTGGTATTGTGCTAACGTCTTTGGATGCAGGGAAACAGGTTGGAGGGATCCAACTGGACCCCTCACATTGATTGAATTTATTTCTACTGTGATGTGATAATCTGTGAATGATTATTGATGTTATTGAATTGATGTCTGGAAATTGTTTGAAAGCTAAAATTTAGCTGAATGGATGTTTGATATCATTGGATTCCAAAAATAAACGAAATTGAATTTTTGAAATTCAAGTAGAAATTTTTAAGTGAATTAATTTTAGAAATTGAATAAATTTGAAGAAAGAAGAATTTTAAAACATAAAAAGTTGATTTTAAAATCTTATCGAATTTATTTCCAGAATAAGGTGAAAATGTTAAATAAATGGATTCGTAAAATAGTGATTATAAATTGAAGAATTTAATTTAAATTTGGATTTCTAAATAGTTTGAAAAAAAGATAAAGAGATTTATTCTCTTTAAAAGGAATTTATTTAAAATGAAATAAGTTGGAAGTCCAATTAGAAATTAAATTTATGAATTGAAATAACTTGGGAAATCAATGTAAAAATGATTTCAAATTGAAGAATTCTTTTAAAAAAAAATAGAATATTGAATAAATTGGAAAGAATAAGGAAATTATTTAGAAATGATAAAGTTTTGGAAATCAATTTGTAATTGATGTAGTATTTGGAAATGATGTTAAAATGGGTTTATAAAAGGATAGAATTTCCAGTTTGTAAAGTTTTAAAAGAATGATCTTTGTAAATAAATGAAATTATAAGTATTTAACTTATAATATGGATTGTGGTATAAAAATTGAATTGTGAATTGAATTGGTAAATAAAGAAGATTTATAAATTGAAGTTATTTTTGTAAATAGAAATAGAATTTATAAACGTTGTTTTATAAATTCAAAATCAATTGAATTTGATAAATTAAATATAGAAGATTATCAAAGAAGATATATTCGCGTTTTTGGATAGCGAATCTTTATTGAAATAAATGTGTATAAAAGATTGAAATTTGGTTAAGTGAAGTATATTCACGATTTTGGACAGTGAATATATTATTGAATAAAATGGATTCATTTTTGAAGAAGTGATATTAAAAATGAAGTTAAACATTTTAAAGATGTTTTAAAATGTATTGTGAATTGAAAGCATAGATTTCAACGTTCATTGTGAAATAGGCGTTTTCGAAAATATAAGGAAATGATGGACTATAACACTGTTGTTATAGTAAATGATTTCCGAAAGGAAATGTTTTTTATAGTATTGGGATTTATACATCTATCTTAAAATTCGAATCCCTATACTAGTGATTTTTGAGTCGTCGTAACGATGTTTTACGTAACATTCGTTTTGACTCAAATTGATGTTGTTATAGAAAATGATTTCCTTAAAGAATGAAATGTATACTTAATTTTGATTTAAGTATATAGAATATTTTCCAAGTGTTGAAAATAAATGATTTGTGAAATACTTATTATTAAAATAAGTATGGAATTGCTTTTCCAAAATGAAATGAAACGTTTTGAGATTTTATCTTCTTAAAGATAAAATGAAATTGAATATTTAAAATCGATTTGAGAATCGTATATCAGTAGATATTTTGAAAATATAAATTCACTATGGAATTTATAAAGGAAAGGGAAACTGTTTAGAAAAATAAACGTTGATTTATTTTTGAAGTGTGGAAATTTTATATATCTAGTAAAGATATTTTGGAAGATAAAATAATTGGGAAAATTATTTGGAATCTGATGATGTTGCGCATCTTTATTGATAGTTAAATAACCGACTATCAATAATTACCTTGAATGGTATTTGTTGTGAATTGGATGAATTGAATGCCACACTTATTTTTAAATAATCGCTCACTATTCGGGTTAGCCGGGAAAGGACCATGGGGTCGTATAATCCATTCCGAATATGTGATACGTCGTTATGAATTGCATTCGAAGACCGGTGTTGAAGACCGGATATTTTTGAAAACGGAAGGATTACCGTCAAGTTACTCTACATCGACTGATCTTCGATTTAGAGGTTTTATCACCCTTAGTGACGGGAAGTCCGGACGTGATTAGAAATTTATCCGGATATGCAAGGGCTTCGTGAGAAGTGCCTTCGGTTCTGTTCGATCCCGGAACAGACTTGTATGGATTGTGTGTCTGACGTTACAATTTGAGATATAAAGCTGATTTCTTTCAAATACATATCTGTTGGTGGCGGAGAATTTATTCTCTTAGCTTAACACCCTTCTCTGAGACGTACGAGCTCAGAGGTTATGTAGTTAAAATTTATCAGCGATATATTCCCAATTTGGTAACGTGGCATACTGAGTGTTGCTGTGAAATGATCAGTGTTTGATCATTTGTGATATGATCATTTGTTTGATCTTATATCTTTGTGATCATAGGTTGATCATTTTTGTTTGACCCGAAGCATGGCTTTGTAGAAAGCGTAGCTTTGTGGACGAGACTTCGTCGAGCCTCACACCCCGGAAATGGTCGAAACAGGAAGGATGCAGCAAGGTTCTAGGGAGTAGCGCCCCTTAGTGTATGTCATTCCTTCTGGATAGAGGTGGTATCATGGTATGGAGCCCAGATACTTAACCTATGTGGTTGCTGCATTATTATCTATGTGGTTTGTTGGAAATCGGGGATCCTCGGGAAGATCGGTTACGATCGGGGGATGACATACGCGTGTCAGTAGTTACCTATTTTTGCAGAGGTAACCCGGCCTTGTGTTGGCAGAGATCTAACCGTAATGTTAGGTTATTTCTCGGGTCGTCTATTCCAGGGACGTACCCATCGTGGAAGAGGAAGTTCCTTAGCCTGACCATTTGTTGGAAATCCAAACTCCAATACGAACTTTGTACGGTATTAGTTGTAGAACCTGCCATTTACGTACGGTGGTCACCACTGTTTAGATGGTAGCTATAGTAGGCATACGATACTGGTCGTATGTTGGCTAAGATTAATATTATACTTTCGAAATGTTTTCTACACTATGCACTAATAATAATATCAAAAATGATTTGATTTTGCGTAGTAAGCATCTTTGACTATCATAAGAAGAAATCTCCTCCAATTCTGCGTTTGCATTGTGTGTGTGGTGGGAGGTCTTATGGTAGTTTCATTTTCCAAAAGCATTGCGAATTTGTTTTATTTTCTTTGTGAAAGAATAACTGTTTTACGATCTCACACCAGTCACCATGACTGACTCGGAGTTTATTGTTCCCTTCTAAACTCTGGGTGCCCACCAATTTCCACACGGGCAGCCTAGAGTTATGTTATCAGGATATTCTGGATATTCTGGAGCTTGGAGATAAGCTGGATGACGAGACGTAGTATTTGTATCTGATAGTATTTATTCCGCTGTGTATTCTGTATGAGGACAAGTTTATATAACTGTCCATTTTTGTATATTGACTCTGATTGATGTATGTATAAACTGATATAGTTCTTTGTTTTAAAAGACTAGTGATTATCTATTATATATTGTTCCGCTGCGATGTGTAAGGTTCTGATATTGTTTTCTGTTCTGATGTTGTTCTTCTGTGTTCTTCTTTCTTCTTTTGCTTTCTTCTTCTTCTCCTTTTCTTCTACCTTTTCTTCTATTTCTTCTTTCTAAAACCCTCACTATTGGAGTTTCCGGCACTCGATTTCTCGGCAGTCGATAAAGTGAGTATCGATGTTGAATTTTCGAAAGTCGAAAATTTCGGTACGTGACAACACCCCATCTACTTGAAGTAGACTATAACTACTTACGTATATATGAATATATAAGAACCACAGCCCCCCTTTGGACCAAGATACTATTCCTGCTAGTATACGTAATTCTGCACCACCGGGCATCATCATCGATATCTAGGCCAAATTATCCACATACAAAGTAGAACCTCCCGTTAGTGCCTAATAACGGCGTCACAAAAGTTTAACCGTATTCTATCTCGCCTTAGAAATTTACTAACTTGTCTTCCTCCTATTGTGGACCCAGTTCCACGGATTACCCTATTCATTTCTGAAAGAACTCTTCTATTGGTTAACTAGCCATGCCCTAACAAAATACTAGCAAACAACTATGGCCGTGCATTACCTTACATGGCCTACCTTAGTAGGAGGCATAACCCGTTAGGTGTAACCCTGTCTTTCCCATTTCGACCACTCTGGACCGATGACGCACTCAACCTATGTAGCCCTTACTTCTGATTTGGTGCCACACTTGCTAACATAGTATCACGCTGCTCACCATCCTATTTAGATTTCCAAACGCAGTCAAGGCAATATCTCATTTTCTATTTTTGAAGTAGACTCCATGTAAAGGCCCGTTTTTCCATACCCTTTGAGTCGACAATATACCATACATGTCCAACCCTTATTGAATGAAAAGATGGATCTTTAGTGGGTGAAAAAGAAAATAAAGATAGAACAGAATCTCACACGAATGGAATAACATATATCATTTCAATAAATAATCTTTACATCGGAAAAATTTTAAATTCAATATCAGAGTCTAACCTAGATTCAGCCTAGACAGTTATAAACATCTGTCCTTACAAATGCTAACAACCAACAAAGAAAAATAGAATATGCAGCAGATAATAGAATACGTCCATACATTGATGAATATCTCCAGCTCCCCTCTGGAAACTCAACCATCTTCAACTAAACCTAAAACTACTCAAATCTGACTCGAGTATTAAAAATACCCGGATCAGGCTTGATAAATCAGTGTGAGATACTCGAAATTTAAAATGACGATGTTATCAAAACCTTCGAAAAGAAGGGTATCTCATAAGACCACGCCCACAAATAAATACGGACGGGATTTTACCTTATGATAACCAAAACACATTTATTACCAAAATAATTTGATATTATCTTTAATGACATTATTTTGGAAAACATCTTTCAAATAAACTTATTTAAATAAGGTATCAATACTCGGGCTAAGTCTAAGGGAATATATCGAACTAGGTCAAACAGAATATATGATACCAAAAGGGGTAGCTGAAATGTTTGCAATGCATTACGGCTATTTTGGGAATACAATCAAAACTGTAAAGCTCGTATTGGAATTGGATTTTCCAACATTATAGAGAACCTCGATAACCACGCATAGCAATCAAAACGGTGGTTTTTCATGCAAGGACTCACACACCACTATTCCTCATATTGCCACACTTCTTGATATCCGGTGGCTTCTCATGCAAGGACTCACATGCCACTATATCATACAATAAGGGTCCCGTCTTGACACCTTGGTGACCTAGATCATACGCCGCCAGTCACCTTGAGGGATCATATGCCACCCTCGTCATACTAAGCCTGAAATATGTAACATAGTTCCTATATCATTTCCGAGATGTGAGGCTAGTGAGGCTACGCTCAAACTTTCCATAAATCCATGCTTTTCTTTTCCTAAAGCCACACTTTACTTATCACAAAGCACAATCCACTTAGAATTTCATATTGCCATTCCTTCGATCACCATTTGACTTTTACAAACAAACAAACTCTGAGTTTGTATGCCTCTGAGAAGGGTGTTAAGCTAAGAGAAGTTGCCTTCTCCGCCACCACAGAAATATGTTGGTAAAAGTCAACATTTGTGATTTTAGCAATGCAATGTCACACATTCGTCCATACATGTTCGTTCTGGGACTGAACGAAACCGAAGGCACTTTCCTCCACCATTCTAGGCGAGAAGCCCTTGCAATCCGAAGATTTAAAACATGACAGGACCACTGCTGTAATAAATGTCTCTATATTAGGAGCTACCCAGGGAATATCAACAAGTAGTCCTTCTTCTATGAAGGTCTTCAATTTTCAATAATCGTCATCTTCAGCAAGTCCTCTCTTTCGAACGTATACATTGGTTCGAAGTGGTTTTCGGATAGGGATCACCCAATTCCGACCCCGGTTCCTTTAAAGCCAATTATCGATAAAAAGATGTTAAGTTCATATGTGGTTATCAATCATCAATCAATTACTTCATCTTTTATTTTAATCAAATATCTTTCTTAGATATTGTTAGCGCCAAAATTGGTCACTAACACCCAAATCCAGATAAAGGACCGACCAACAGTCGCATATAATAGATAGAATGTATGTAGAGAGTATAAATACGAAGAATAGTAAAAATTAAATGGAAAGAAATAATAACAGGGGATTTATAGTGGTTCGGTTGACTCCGGCCTACGTCCACTCCAGAAATGTACTTTTATTGATATGAAAATCCAGTACAGTTACAATTCAGAGTTTTTAGAACAACAATGGTAGAGTAGCCTTAGTAGAGAAGAGGAAGGGAAACAGAATGAAGATCCCCCTTTTCTCAAGCCCTGCTTGCTGTATTTATAGGCAAAATACAAGATACTAGGCTTCCCGAGTAGTCTAGGCCCATCAACACCATTGGCGACCCTAAATGCATCATTATGACCGACCCTGAGTCCTAATCACGCTGACCCAACATTTCCCTAGGAATGACTCGAAGCAGGTCTACTCATGACTCGAAGTAAACTAGCCCAGACCCCGAAGCAAGAAGATGCTGATCCCATCCTTTAACATGCCGATCCATAGTTTGTTGCCGACCTACTTCCTTATACCGACCCGGGGATATGCTAGTGCCGACCCGAAGCAAATAAATCACACTCAATCATGCCGACTGACCCCAAATCCAAGTTGACAACCTGAGTATATTCGAGTGCCGACCCAAAGCTTGTCGCTTACCGACCCTGAGCAGAAATGGATGCCGACCCAGAGTGCTCTTCCCATGCTGATCCCATGGTTTGTCGATCCCGGAATGAAAGGCCGACCCCCTGACTCGAAGTTGTAAGTGTGCCGAGCCACCCATCATGACCGAACCATATCCATACTCCAACACCGAGCCACTCCCAACTATGATACCTCTCAAGCATGTCGATCCACTCCAACACGACCGACCCACTTCAACATGCCGGTCCACACCATTCTGCCGATCCACACCATCCTGCCGGGCCATACTGACCGAGCCAGTCGTATCGGGCCATCTTGGCTTAAGCACCATGACTTAACCATGCATTGACACCTCTCCTTGACCGAGCCATGTATGATCGAGCCACCTTGATCGAACGACCGACCCATATGGTCGAACTCCAATGACCGAACGCCCATGACCGACCCACGTTATGCCGAACCTCAGCTTCGTAATCATATTTATCATCCGCGATTGATCGTCTATCCATCCAGTGACTCAAAACCATCGTATTCCAGTCTCGACAAACGAGTAGTCGATTTAGTTAAATCTGCCTGTCCACGGCCTTGCCAAAAGGCGGGTTAACAGATATATTCTTTTCAATTTATCCCATTTTCTTTTCAAGGGTATATGGAATCACTAAGCCTCATTTATCAAATCATTTGGTTTATTTAAACCTTTCTTAAAACTTGGAATAATTCCAATTATTTTTTCTTCTACTTAGGAAAACATTTCAACATTATTTCTTTAAATCTTTCATTTAAAAGTCCTCTTTAATCTTGGGAAATACCAAGTCATCTTATTTAAAATCACGTTTAAACCTTTAATAAAGATTTTCTATTTCCAAATCCTCATTTAAATCGGTTAAAAATGATGTATGTAAAACATCGTTGCAACCAACCCAAAACCATTTTATTCAAATCCTTGTTTAAATTTTGGAAAGTTCTTTGCTTTTTACTTTGGGAAAATCTTAATATGACCTTTTAGAGCATCTGGGCTTTCCTTTCGACATGTTTCGTCCCTCGCCTAAGTCTTCTTGGATCTCACAGACCAAACACGTGTATTAGTCATTTCCGTATACTCAGTTATTAATCTTTATTTAGAAATGATTCATTAAACTTCCAAATCATTATTTAAAACACTTAATTATTGTTTTAAAAATATTTATAAAAGATTTGAAAAGGATTGTTGAGTTTAAATCCATAATTCATAAGTTATTAAAAAGTGTTGCAAAAATTGTTGCAAAAAGCTATATTCTTCAAAACGACTTTTATCTCATTTAGAAATCCATCCTTTCAACTTAAATTTCTTTTAAAACATACTAAAACATTTTTATAATTTATTTCATATTTTTAAACATTTTAAAAATATCATTTTTTAATGAAATCCCTTTTTGGATTTCGAACTTCAAAGCCACGATGTGTTTAGAAAATTGTTTTGGACATATTTCAAAATCTACTTAATGAAATCTTGATTTTATTTCTTTGTTGGAAAACTATGGATATAATAATCTAGAAATTTTTTATCTCGAAGGATTCCGAGCTATATTCCACTTTGTATACTTATTTAACTTTTTCGGTGCGAAATCGCGAACTACCGTTACGCGATGCGCCTAGTTTTGACTTGTTTTTCAATTTCTTTCCAAACTTCATTGAAACACTTTTAAATGTTTATAAAACATTTCTAAATCATTTCAAAATCATTTTAAACAATATTTCCATAGTTCAAACTCATTTTCCATTTTATTTCATATTATAATATTATATTATTATAATATCATTTCGACCTTTTTAAAATCATTTAAAGGCTAAATCACTCCATACACATATTATAATGGATTTAATTTCCATTAAATTTAATTTGGTTAATTACTAACCATTTCTCTTATTATTTATCAAACCAAGTTATCAACCATTTCACAACCATATAATCAACCATAATATCAACCAAGTTATCATCCAATATCAACCAATATTCAACATATTAATTTCTAATTTAAAATGTGTATTATCAAAAAGTTTTTAAAATAAAACTAAGATTTGAGTACTCACCTTTAACCAAATCGATTGACTTCCTACCAACATTCTTACTAACAACACTTCACTTAAACTTCAACTAATCGACTTCTACTCCATTTCTTTTGCTTTATGCTATCGACCTCTTCTTCCAAACTCCCAAAAATCCGGCAGAGCTTCCATAGAACCTTGAATTTGCTCCTAGCTCCTTGGAATGAAATCGGCAGCACTTCCTTCTCTTTCTCTTGCTCCGGAGTTCCCGAACTTGCTTCCTTTTCTCACATGGTTCGGCCTTGATGGGTTCCACCTCTTCCTCCATCATTTCTTCGCTTCTTAATTGCTAAACCATGTTTTAATGGCATTTTATGATATTTGGAAAAGTTTGATGGTGATTGGAGTTGATTTGATATGATTTTAAGAAAAGTTGGTAAGGAAAAGAGAGAAGAAGAAACCATTAAAGAGAGCTTCAAGGAGGAAGAAGAAGGTGGAAATGGTGTAAAAGAAAGTGAAGGAAGTGGTTGGTATTTATAGAAATGAATGAAGTGGTAAATTACCAAAATATCCCTTTGCCAAATACCAAAATAACCTTACTTAATTTTTAAGCAACCTTATTTTTTTTCATCACTTAACATCACATTTCAAATCAATAATTTACGTCATTTTCACTTATGTATTAAATAAATAATTATTATTATGTTTGCCTTGATTTGATGTTTACTTTTTGATTTTTGTAACTTTTTTTGTCTTTTTATGCTTACTTTTTGTTAATTATATTCTAGAACTTTCTAAGTATGTTTAGTAAAAGCAAACTTGATTAGTGAATTAATTAATACTTATACTATTTGAATATATGTTCATATATAACAAAATAAAGACACAACAACGTTGCGATAACTTTAAATCGACAAAACGTGGATTTTCGACAAAATGTTTTACGGTCACATTTTGACGTTTTAGTTAAACTATTTATTTATGTAATCCAAATTTAAAAATAAATTTTTATAATGTTATTTAAAAATATAAACACTCATAAATTAATTAAAATAATTTATTTAACCATTAAAACTTACTTGTCTTAAATCAAAATTTTGTCACTTTTGTCGATATAAGCAATTATTCCTATTTTTGTGTATATTTCTCTTTGCAAATCCTATCTAATATTATTTAAATCATAAAATGTTATATATTTTATATTTAAAATCGCTTTAAATAGTATATTTTAAAGTGGTCAAATTCTGGGTCGTTACATACTTCCCCCTAAAAAGAATTTCATCCTCGAAATTACCCAAACAAAAACCCAATGGTTTGCCCAAAATATTTATTTTTAAACCTATATGTGTATGATGTACACAGATCATCCGTACACAATATCTAATTCGATCTACTATTCGAATCCAAAACTTACTTCCGAACCAGTATTTGTTACACCCCGCATTTTTAGATAATTAAATAATCAAATAACGCTGAACAGTGAAAATAAATATTTTGGAATTGTCAAAATATGGTCTCGAAACTTATACCATTGTGTTTTTGGTGATTTTCTAATCAATTTCCATATATAACTTGTCGAAATCTAAGTTAAGATGAAGAAGTTACGAGAGAAACGAAAATCAAAAGAACGAAAAAAATTAAATAAATAAGGCCCATTGGTCGACCCATAGGTCGACCCGTGTTTTCCCCTAGACTTGAATTCATCCAGGGACATGCCGAGCCTATTTAATTCAATTTTTGTGCAATCTCAAACGTTGTTTTCTAAATCCAACGATCCACAGCAAGCCTGTGACATGGTTGCACCAAATTCAATCCTAAAATCTGACGGTCTAAGATCCCCAAACTTCCCTATAAATAGAACCCTAGGCCTAGCTATTTTCTCACAATCAGGTTTTCTTCCAATTGGGTTCATTGCCTGAGGCTGAACCCAAAATAGAAAATATTTCTAGGGAGAAGATATATTTAATAAAAATATTAGACACCTTAGAAAGGGATCTAGGAAGGCCATGGAGAAAAACTAAGGACGACAAGTGAGTGGATTAAAATTATATATCTTTTACGTTTATGATATTTTATCGTTAGATTCCCCTTAAATATTTTAATTCATCAATTAATTCTGTTAACTAGTTATGCTGAGACTGTAAATTTTATATGAGATCTTATACTTAATTATTATTTATATGGAAAAGAAAGAAATCCAATTAAATATGAATAATATTAGGCTTAACAGTTATAGAGAAAGGCTTAAGCCTAAAAGCAAGAAATTTACAGTAAATTATGCCAATACGAGAGAAATAAATTAAAATGAGGAAAATCTAATAACTTGATTTGGAAGTTAGTGATAAATTAGTTGGTTGGTTTAGAAAAGAGAACACATTTCCATAGTTTAATATTGCAAAAATAACGATAAACGTAATTGCAAGAATAAAAGAAAGAAAAAGGGAATTAGTGTAAAATATAGATATTTCTATATTGTGCATTACCCAATAGTTAAAGAAACAGTAAAAAAATATCTTGCAATTTCGAGTTATTGTTTATAGCATTATTTAGTATTAAAATATGAAAATGGATTTTTAGCACAGTTTTTGTAACCAACCAAATAGAATAGAACTACTTCCTAGAATAAAAGAGAATAAAGTGAAGAGTTAAAGAAATTAAAGAAGAAATCAAGTTAATTATTTAACAAGACTAGAAACACTAAATAGGAATGTGCCTAGATCCACATTTACTTCGCAGATAGTAGAATAAAAGCAAAGCAGTTATTATGATAAGTAAATTTGTGATAGTCGGACGTAGTCCTAAGCCAAGATTATCATATAATATAAGAGAACTAAAGAGAATTCGATATCATAATAAAAGAAGACAGACTAGAATAGAAAAGAGACACTTGCAATTATATTTATAACATGTAGATTATAAAAGAATATAGAAGTAACAATTGCAAGTATAATTATAATATATAATTAGAGATAATAGAAAAGGCTTATTTTAAAACTTACACTAAGTTAATAAGCAAATATAGAAGAAAGGCTCATACCAACAGGATTCCCTTTCAGCCAGGAACTGATGGTCTCACAATAGTTAGGTGAGGCTGGGACACGCTTATGCTGATTAGGGTAAATAAGTAGCCAACAGAATTAGAAAAGTAAACTAAATGCATAATAAAAGATTAGATGTAGGGTCTAATAAAATGGTAAGATGCGCTTGGAGCAGACCAAAGGATGCAAAGCCTAACAAAGAAGTTCATCACAAATTTTTAGCACAGAAATAGCACGTCCAACTTAGTTAATTTGGGATAGAAGGAAGTACGAGACTTCAATGAGATGTGAGGGTACTCTAGGATGGCCCTCTTGGGTAGGCCTAACGAAGCTGCACCCCCGGTGGTAGGTCTGTAGGTGTTCCATCAAGAGAGTATGCCTTGACTGCTTTTGCATTGGAGGCCTAATGAAGCGGACCTTTGTAGGCAGTCAAAAGGTTGATGAATGGAGTAGGATATTCGTATGACACCGTACTCTGACTTGCGAGTAGGTTTAGTGGGCAGGACCCAAAAGGATAGTCGCATGCGGAGATCAAGCCATCATTAACCAAGAGCGAGTTTGGAAAAGACTAGAGTTAAACCAACAGGCCAATGATTCTTTCACTATCGAGACATTGGATGAGGAGCGCAACCAATTGGATGTTTAGATTGTTTGCAGTAGGGCACAACCATTTAGCTCTTTAGAGGTCTTTCGACTAGTTGAGGGGTGGCTGCGTGGGGCCATAGCCACGATGAGAAAAGAGACAGACCAAGTAGAACATTTGTATTGTAGGCCTAATGAAGTTGTCCTTTACAGATATAGAAAATTCCAGATTGAGTTCCGTACAAGGTAGACCTTGTTGGTGGGATTCAGGGAGTAGACAGAATGATAACGTATAGTCCTCAAAGTACGCACTAGGTGGTACATTGTGGATGTCCGAGCATTAGTATAAGCTAGTGTGGACGCAGTTTTATGTTTTCATAGTAGACGACGGAACATATGTATTGTAGGCCTCATAAAGATGTCATTTATAGATGTAGTTACAGTACGCTCCAGCATCGAGAAGATGGAGTCCTTTTCGAGGAGGATACAGAAGGTACTAAGGATAGTACCTTGGACTGATGCGGTCATTGGGCATATAGATACATATATTAGTTATTAGGTTTTAATCTACTAGGGAGTAGATGAGTACGATTCACGCTTAGAGGCGAGAGTATTATAAACCCAGTAAACCTAATATAACAGAAAATGGAAATAAAACGGTATGTGTAGAATTAAGCTTAGAAGTTTATAATTTGTCCATTTACTAGAACTTTAGTTCTGACCCCTCCTCATAACATCCTACAGGTTAGATAGATGGCAGAGACTTTCCAGCTTTAAGACACTTGTTTAGAAAGTGTTATTATCTTGGTGAGTATTTACTTACTATTATATTTTAGTCAGTTCTGCTGTGAGATATTTATCCGAGCTCTGATATATTTGTCTTTTCCTATTTGCAGGATACCAGATACCCAACTTGGGCTTCAATGAGCTTGGATTTTAGCATTTCTGCGGAAATTATGGATACACTGGAATTCGGGTTGTTACAGTGTTGATCCCCCGATCCTTTAGTGCGGACTCTAATCAGGCTTTTTGATCAGAACTTTAGTTCTCCTTGCATAGCTCTCAACTATGATAGAAAAATCAAACATCTAACCACAAATCCTCATCAACGTTCGTCATCAAGAATCGAGTGATAAATCCCCTTTCGGATAAGTGTCAAACACGTCAAAGTTCTACACACGAATCCTAGATTAAATCATGCGATGAAATAATCCATATACTTCATATTTATTTATTATCCTTTCCAAAATTCTTATGAAAATATTTCATAAAAATTTCATCTTTTATTCAAACTTTTATAAAGATACTTCTTTATACACAACCATTTTACATTTTTATTTCCAAAATATTTCAACTTAAAAGAAAAACATTTCTTTTCAAATGATAAATATCTTTTTATTAAAACACATTTATAAACATATCTTAATGGTTTCTTTAAAAAACTCAGTTCCAAAATAATTCATTAAATTGATAAATCACCGTAAACTTCATTTATACATATATATTCTCTTTACTTACCAGTTTTAATACTTAATAGGTATTTATCAACTTATTCAAACATTTTAAGTATGTTCATAATTTACTTAACAAGTTTTACTTACTTTAAAATATAATCGAAGAGATTAAAACCAGTACCACCAAAACATTGTTAAAATGAACTTCTCATTTTATAACTTGTTAATTATACTATTTTCCATCTTTTCATAAAAGACTCTAATACTTGTTATTATCTTTAAAATCCTATTATTAAAGATCTAAATATACTCATAAGATTTCTTCCAAAGCGACATTCAAGGGTTTAAAACAAACGTTGCTAAAACATCGTTTACTACAAATCCAAAACGATTCATTATTAACTTTAAATATTTATTTTAAAGATCAAAGCATAGGGTATTATCAATTAAGATAATACACTTTGATAAAAATAGACAACCATTAATTTGTCAAATAAGTGATTAACATTATGCTTTTTAACTTTGGAAGATTATATTGATCGAGTAACTCAAAATTGATACCAAAGGAACTGGGTACTACCAATAGTATCGCATATTTCCTTAACGAGAAGGGGAATAATTAAGAGAAGCATTTACCAAGCATCTCCTGCCCATTTTTAGTTACTTTCGAGCCACTTTGATCGATTAACCATAAGATTGTTTTTTCATTTTCAAAATCCCTTTTTAGAAATAATACTATTATTATTCTTTTTCCAAAAGAAATCGATTATCCTTTATTTGGAATAATACCATTATAATTATTATTTCAAAATTCCTTTGAAATTTCTTTGTTAATAAATCTCCTTATAAATTTAATTCAAAACTTATTTTATATTACCTAACTTTCCCTTTTATACTTTTTCGAAACATTATGATATGAATTCTCAAAACCATCTTTCTCAAACATTATTTTATTTTTTCTAATTACACTTCATTTTACATATTTTATAAAAGTATATTCTTAAATGATTTCTTAATAAACACTTTTTATAAAGACACTTCTTTATATTATATTTTTTTTATTTCAAAATATCTTATTAGATTTGATCGGATATAAGATAAAAGAAGTGCGCTGAGAGGATGATCCAAAGAGAAGTTTAATTAACATCATATTTATACATCCATTCCATAATGTTATTTTCTTAAGTTCGTAAACATATTAATACAACATAATCTCATGTTTATTATTACTTTACAACTTAAGTTCATTTCATTTAAGTCAAATCCTAATCTCGTTTCATTAATTTAATTACAAATCAAATTAAATTCACTTTCATTTAACCTTTCTTAAGTTAATTCTTTCTTATCTCAATTTCAAATTTCCTTTTGTTTACTTAACCAAAATGTTCAACCATTTTTAAATTTTGGTTTTACTTTCCTGTTCAAACTAATAAGTCCTAAACTTATTCCTCTATTTTTTCTTTTTTTTCCATTTTCAAATTTATAAGTTCAAAAGCTTATTATTATTTTTATATTTATCAGATCATACTTGGAATTTTATAATCAAAACTTGTTTTATCAAAACAAAACATCAAGGGTAAATTATTAAGGTAGCAATTCATCACTTAGAGACTCGGAAATGAATACTGATGATACTGCAGTTATCACCCAAATTATTTCCCAGCGACTAAAGTGAGTTTAGTGCTTTTTCATATATCTTTTAAATTCCCCTTTCTATAAATCACATTTATAAATTTATACTTATATATAATTTCACTTATTTCACCTTGGCTATATAAAACCATTTTTAATTTGTTTATAAAATCCATTTTATAAATCCCTTCATAAAATCATCTTATATTAACTTACTTTCTTTTAGAATTTATAAATCTATTCCAAAATAACCAAAATTTAGGGCCTATTTAGTTTGAAAATGGAATTTTGAGTTTTTCTTTTCCAATATGTATTCAAAAAGGTGTGAAATAAGAGGACGACGTGCGAAGGAGTGGAGGGTGCGAGGAGTGGACGATGTGGAGAGAGGAAAAAAGAAGAGGAAGGGAAACGATGGGAAAAAAATCGTTTTCAATTCTAAATATTAAAACCATTTTCCGGATTGATCGTTTTTGGAAATCCAATGCATTTTATCATACAAAAATCCAAAATTGAAAATTACAAACCAAACAGGCCCTTAGTTTCTCAAATTTATATAACATATCTTTCATACATTTTTCAAAATTATTTGGTAAAGTACATTTTTATGCTACATACTTACTTTATATCTTATACAAATTCATTAACCTTAACCCCATATTCTTATCAAACATCTTACAGTCAAATTGTGAAACTTAATTCACAAGATGTTCATTAAATCGACAAACGATAATAATGGAATATTATTATTCCCTTAATCATAAACTGACACACACAAATATCTATATTTTTCAAAAGATATTCCTTTATACTTAAAATATAATCCTTTTAAAAAGTGTGTCGGTTTGTCTAGTTTTAGTGTCTAGAAATCCCTATCGATAACGGTGATTAGGCGCATCGAACAGAATCTATAAACCACTCAACAGATAAATCTACACAAAATATTTTTATATCAAATAACAAATACACGCTCATATATATAATACTCTCAAAACTCATTCTAGGGAGTTATTAATCCTCTCTCTAATGAGTCATTCATTCCAGGGCATTGCTAACCCTGTCTATAATGAGTTTTACCCAAACAAAGCCTAGGTGTTCGCTCAACCTAAGCTCTGATACCAAATGTAAATGCCCGTTTTTCCATACCGTTTGAGTTGACAATAAACCACACATGTCCAACCTAAATTGAACAAAAATACAGATCTTTAAGGGTGATAAAGAAAATAAAGACAGAATAGAATCTCACATGAATTGAATAAAATATATCATTTCAATAAATAATCTTTACAGCGGAAAATTTTATAATACAATATCAGAGTCTAACCTAGATTCAGCCTGGACAGTTATAAACATCTGTCCTTACAAATGCTGACAACTAACAAACAAAAATAGAATATGCAGCGGATAAGAGAATACGTCCATACATTGATGAATATCTCCAGCTCTCCTCTGGAAACTCCAACCATCTTCAACTGAACCTGAAACTTCTCGGATCTAACCCGAGTATTAAAAATTCTCGGATCAGGCTTGATAAACCAGTGTGAGATACTCGAAATTTAAAATGACGATGTTATCAAAACCTTTGAAAAGAAGGGTATCTCATAAGACCACGCCCACACATAAATACGGACAAGCTTTTACCTTATAATAACCAAAACACTTTTATTACCAAAATAATTTGATATTATCTTTAATGACATACTTTTGGAAAACATCTTTCAAACAAACTTATTTAAATAAGGTACCATACCCGGACTAAGTCTAAGGGTATATATCCGGACTAGGTCAAACGGAATATACCGGATGGAATATATGATACCAAAAGGGGTAGCTGAAATGTTTGAAAAGCATTGCAGCTATTTTGCGAATACAATCAAAACCGTAAAGCTCATATTGGAATTGGATTTTCCAACATGATAGGGAAACTCAATAACCACGCATAACAATCGAAACTCGGTGGTTTTTTGTGCAAGGACTCACACACCACTATTCCTTATATTGCCACACTTCTTGATATCCGGTGGCTTCTCATGCAAGGACTCATACGCCACTATATCATACAATAAGGGTCCCGTTTGGACACCTTGGTGACCTAGATCATACGCCGCCAGTAACCTTGAGGGAACATATGCCACCCTCGTCATACTAAGCCTGAAATATGTAACATAGTTCCCATATCATTTCTGAGATGTGAGGCTAGTGAGGCTACGCTTATACTTTCCACAAAGTCATGCTTTTCTTTTCCCAAGGCCACTCTTTACTTTTCACAAAGCACAATCCACTTAGAATGCCACATTGCCATTCCTTCAATCACTATTTGACTTTTACGAACATACAACCTCTGAGTTTGTATGCCTCTAAGAAGGGTGTTAAGCTAAGAGAAGTTTCCTTCTCTGCCACTACAGAAGTATGTTGGTAAAAGTCAACGTTTGTGATCTTAGCAATGCAATGTCAGGCATTCATCCATACAAGTTCCTTCTGGGACTGAACGAAACCGAAGGCACTTTCCTCGGCCATTTTAGGCGAGAAGCCCTTGCAATCCGAAGATTTCAAACATGACAGGACCACTGCTATAATAAATATCTCTACATTGAGAGCTACCCAGAGAATGTCAAAAGGTAGTCCTTCCGCTATGAAGATCTTTGGCCTTCAATAATCGTCATCTTCAACACGTCTTCTCTTTCGAACGTATACATTGGTTCAAAGTGGTTTCCGGATAGGGATCACTCAAATCCAACACTGGTTCCTTCGAAGCCAATCATCGATAAAAAGATGTTAAGTTCATATGTGATTATCAATCATCAATCAATTACTTCATCTTTTATTTAAATCGGATATCTTTCTTAGATATATTCTTTTCAATTTATCCCATTTTCTTCTCAAGAGTATATAGAATCACTAAGCCTCATTTATCAAATCATTTGGTTTATTTAAACCTTTCTTAAATCTTGGAATAATTCCAAATTATTTTCTCTTCAACTTAGGAAAACATTTCAACATTATTTCTTTAAATCTTTCATTTAAACTCATATTTGATCTTGGAAAATACCAAGTCATCTTATTTAAAATCATGTTTAAACCTTTAATAAAGATTTTCTATTTCCAAATCCTCATTCAAATGGGTTAAAAATGATGTTATGTAAAACATCGTTACAACAAACCCAAAACCATTTTATTCCAATCCTTATTTAACTTTTGGAGAACTCTTTACTTTTTACTTTGGGAAAAATCTTAATATGATCTTTAAGAGCATCCAGGTTTTCCTTTTGACATGTTCCGTCCCTCGCCCAAGTCTCCTTGATCTCACAAACGAAACATGTGTATTAGTCGTTTCCGCATACCCAGTTATTAATCTTCATTTGGAAATGATTCATTAAACTTCCAAATCATTATTTAAGACACTTAATAATTCTTTTAAAAATATTTATAAAATATTTGAAAAATGATTGTTGAGTTTAAATCCATAATTCATAAGTTATTAAAAAGTGTTGCAAAAGCATTGCAAAAAGTATTGCAAAAAGCTATATTCTTCAAAGCGACTTTTATCTGATTTAGAAATCCATCCTTTTAGCTTAAATTACTTTTAAAACATTTTAAAAGATTTTTAGAATTTATTTCATATTTTTAAACATTTTAAAAATATCATTTTTAAAGAAATACCGTTTTGGATTTCGAACCGCAAAACCGCGATGTTTTTAGAAAATTGTTTTGGACATATTTCACAATCTACTTAATGAAATCTTGATTTTATTTCATTGTTGGAAAACTATAGATATAAGGGAAAATTATTATCTCGGAGGATTTCGAGCTATATTCCACTTTGTATACATATTTAACTTTTTCGGTGTGAAATCGCGAACTTCCGTTACGCGACGCGCCTAGTTTTGACTTGTTTCAATTTCTTTCCAAACTTCATTGAAATACTTTTAAATGTTTATGAAATATTTCTAAATCATCTCAAAATCATTTTAAACAATATTTCCATATTTCAAACTCATTTTCCATTTCATTTCATATTATAATATTATATTATTATAATATCATTTTCGACCTTTTTAAAATTATAAATGCTAAATCACTCCATACACATATTATTATGGATTTAATTTCCATTAAATTTAATTTTGTTTATTACTAACCATTTCTCTTATTATTTATCAAACCAAGTTATCAACCATTTCACAACCATATAATCAACCATAATATCAACCAAGTTATCATCCAATATCAACCAATATTCAACATATTAATTTCTAATTTAACATGTGTATTATCAAATTAAGTTTTATTAAAATAAAACTAAGATTTGAGTACTCACCTTTAACGAAATCGTTTAACTTCCTACCAACATTCTTACTAACAACACTTCACTTAAACTTCAACTAATCAACTTCTACTCCATTCCTTTTGCTTTATGCTATCGACCTCTTCTTCCATACTCTTGAAAATCCGGCAGAGCTTCCGCAGAACCTTGAATTTGCTCCTAGCTCCTTGGAATGAAATCGGTGGCACTTCCTTCTCTTTCTCTTGCTTCGGAGTTCCCGAACTTACTTCCTTTTCTCACATGGTTTTGCCTCGATGGGTTCCACCTATTCCTCCATCATTTCTTCACTTCTTAAATGCTAAACTATGTTTTAAAGGTATTTTAAGGTATTTGGCAAAGTTTGGTGGTGTTTGGAGTTGATTTGATACGACTTTAAGAAAAGTTAGTAAGGAAAAGAGAGAAGAAGACATCATTAAAGAGAGCTTCAAGGAGGAAGAAGAAGATGGAAATGGTGTGAAAGAAAGTGAAGGAAGTGGTTGGTATTTTAGAAAAAAAATGAAGTGGTAAGTTAACAAAATATCCCTTTGAAAAATTACCAAACCTTACTTACTTTTTAAGCAACCTTATTTTTTTCAACATTTAACATCACATTTCAAATCATTACTTTATGTCATTTTCACTTAAGTATTAAGTAAAGAATAATAATTATGTTTGCCTTGATTTGATGTTTACTTTTTGATTTTTGTAATTTTTTTGTCTTTTTATCCTTACTTTTTGTTAATTATATTCTAAAATGTTCTAAGTATGTTTAGTAAAAGTAAACTTGATTAGTGAATTAATTAATACTTATACTATTTAAATATATGTTCATATATAAGAAAATAAAGATGCAACAATGTTGCGACAACTTTAAATTGACAAAACATTGATTTTTGACAAAATGTTTCACGGTCACATTTTGACGTTTTAGTTAAACTATTTATTTATATAATCCAAAATTAAAAATAAATTTTTATAATGTTATTTAAAAATATAGACACTTATAAATTAATTAAAATAATTTATTTAACCATTGGAACTTACTTTTCTAAAATCAGGATTTCGTCCCTTTTGTCGATATAAGCAATTATTCCTATTTTTGTGTATATTTCTCTTTGCAAATCTTATCTAATATTATTTAAATCATAAAATGCTATATACTTTATTTTTAAAATCACTTTAAATAGTATGTTTTAAAGTGGTCAAATTCTGGATCGTTACACTCTACTTTCTATTGGAGTATTCCATTATCTATACGCAAGCGTATACTCTCCACGAGTCCTACGATTAGATATGTCTCATATCGGTATAATGTATACCCAACTGTTGGTAGCCCCTTATGGTGGGTAGATATCTATTATGTAACACTACTGACCTCGCATTCTATCCACTCTAATAATCGTGTCATTCTTATTTACTAATTTATATACATATATACATATATTTCACACTCGTTATAACGTGTATTTGAATATATATATTCATTTAATTATTACTTTTCCTTACTTTCAATCATTGATGTTCAATAAATCTTACCTAACTTACTTTTGATTTATTCTTGTCATTTACTATCATTTGTTATCCATTTTTAATTTATTGACTTAAGTGCCATTTATTATTTCCCTTATATTTAACATTATTGGATGAAATTCCCTGTTTCCTTTTTAACTAATATCTCTCTTTAATTGCCTATTTAGACTTATTACTTTCATATTCGTTTAATTGTATCTTCTTTGTTTACCGTTTGTTTTCTACGCCAAATTAAATTACATTTTAGGTTTTCTCATTTAAATTATTGTTATTATTCCTAATTATGTTACTCCAGTTATACCTAAGGATTTTTATACCTTAATACATTGGAATTACTTCTTTCCCCAAAGGAAATAATTGTTAACACTATAATTCTCTATAAATTACTTGAAAGGGGACTTGTGTTATGTATGAAATAACAAGGAATTATCTTTTATTTTCCTATTGGAATAGACAGTTCAAAATATGGTGATTCCCTGATTTTGTACATCTCTTCCTTTTTGTTTACATTCCTTGTTATTTCAACCAGTACACTTTTATTTGTATTTTTAGACAATTTATAGAAATTCACATTGTTACACAATTCAATTCAATGTATTAAAATATTGTCTAATCCCAATTTAATTTATAATTAATTCTAATTTATGTTCAAAAATCTATATAAGCTAACCAAATCAGAAATCCCACTATGATTTCATTAACATGTTATTTACAAATCTAGGCACTATTTATACTCCTAGCTTTCCAAATCCAAACTTATACAATATCTATCAAGTTTTGGGTTTTCCATAACATATAAGTATATTTTCGATAATTTTTACACGTATACAATTAAATATCCCATTCGTGAATTATATCAATTCTTTACGCATATGAAATTAAATATTCAATTCGTGATTTATATTAATTCCTTACGTGTATAAAATGAAATATCCAAATCGTAATTTATATCTAGGTATAATGAAATAAATACAATATAAATCCAATATAATTACAAAATATGCAATTTCCCACTCACCTTGCTTTAGCTTTTCAATTCTCCATATCTAGATCCATTCCTTTTTGATTTGACTCTCTCTTACTTTTAATCCGAAACAAAAAAGGGTATACACTTATTAGAATTACAAATCTGGGGAAATGATTGAATTGAATTTAGACTTGAGTTTAAGATTCACGATTTACCTTTGTTTTTGCATTCTAAATCAATCATATTCTTCTCTTCTCTTATTCTCTGCTTTTCTCTACTTATATATATATATATATATAATAGTTTTACTACGTTTTGAATTTGGAGAAAAGAGAAAATGGTAGAGTTTCAGTACATGGTGAGTTTTCTAAATAAATTAGGGTTAGGTTAGCTGTTAATTTGTAGGAGTTAGGGATTGATTTGGAGCATTAGATTTAGCCTATGAAATCTTTAATTTCATCTTAGATGCTCCTCAATTACTTCGTGCGCAAGTAAACTATTAAAGTCCATCACGTTCAATAATCCCTTATTTAAAAATCGTGATTTAACACTAGCAACGGTCGACCGCTTATGGCCTACGGTCGACCTCTACCGGTCAACCTGGGTGCATCGATGGTCGACCTATTATTTGTTTCAACATTAATTAATTAGTGTGCATTGATTTGATTAATTTTATTCCTTGTTTGATGCATCGAGATAATGTATTTCCCTTAAACATTGATTTTTCCAGATTTGATTTAACGTTATTATCTCTTAACGTCTAAGTTTCCATTAACATGAGCAATTAACATTAACTAACTTTTATTACCATAATTACATATATAATTATTTTTGATTCAAAAAACTTCGAACTATAATAACTTTTTTGTTTGAACTCTAATTGGAAAAGTTTATATACGAAAATTGATCAGAAAGTCGCCACGAATCCAATGGTTCATGTTTTGTAGCCAAATTTTAAAGTTTGCAAAAATTCTATTTTTTAGAATTATTATTTATTTATTAAATTCCTTTTTAGTTCATTGGCCAAAAATCATGGGGTGTTACTGTAAGGGTTGTTTAGTTGAACCAAGTTTTTTATGTGTTTTAGACCACTCATTGAAAAAATAATGTGTTATGAATAAGATGATATAAATGAGTATATGGACCTATGTATATGTGGCTATGTGTAACACCCCATATTTTTAGTAACATTATTTAGGATATTTAATTAGTTAAATAAAATAATTTATGATGATTAATGGATTGAGATTTGTGATTAAATAAGGGGTAGCAGTGCCATGTTAAACAAGTGAAATAAAGAATAAAAAGAGAGCAAAAGGTTAGGAAATATGCAAGGGCAAAATAGGAACAAGGCACATCCTTATACCCTTAACTCTTAACCCCTCAACACTCACGTTCACTTCATTTTTCACAAATAAAAAATACAAGCTAAGGCCGACCACCATTAGCAAGCTCAAGAGAAGATAAAAGCTTGGATTTTAAGAGGGAGAATCAAATCACACATCTTTAATCACAAAGCTAAGGTGAATAATGACTACATCTTCATTTTTAATTGGTTTTTGGTTTTAGTATGAAATCTGAATTATTTACAAATGTTTTGCCATGTTTTGGATGATAAAAATGTATATCTATATGTTGTTGATGATTTATGCTAATCCACATAGATTTTGTGATATGTTTTGGTATGAAAACCCTATTATATGACATCCAATTTCCTTGCGAATTTAAATTTAGATTAGAAATAATAATTTAGAAATGGATTCAATTTTCATAATTTTTTGAACTAATATGAATTTTCTAGTGAAGAAAATGTTATTTTGGGTTAAAAATTAATTACGGCCAATAAATTGGCTTAGGGTATAAAATTTATATATATTGGAAAACATACTAAAAATGATTTATAGGAATTTTTGTAGAATTTTCCTAAGCCTTTTAATGGATATATAAAATTATTTAAGGTATGGTACTTAAATGTTTTATATATTTATAAAAATGAGAAGGGGTATTTTGTAAATAATCCAAATTGTTATTTATGAAAATCGGTAGTACTTTTAGAAAAGAAAATTTTGCAACCAATCATAATTTGACAAACAAGGCAGGTTAGGTACAAAGGACTAATTTAAAAGTCAAATCAACATGCTTTTTCCTATTTCAATGCTCTCGGCACCATGCTTCCGACTCCTTACCTCCGCCTCCGACTCCATCGAAATCAATGCACATGGTACCAGATACATAGTATGTAGTGAATTGGATATAGGCGGGAGGTACTGGGTCGAAACCAGAGGTTCCGAGGCGATCAAAGCATGCTTTATTTTAAATTGATAATGCGCCTGCTTTTGCTTTCAAAGGAAGTGATTTCGACTTGGTTGGCTTTCAACTGAGTCAAATGTTTAAAAGGAAAGGTTTTGAATGGGTTGCGCCTTTTGTTTTGAATGAATGCTTTTGAAGGGGTCGAAACCCCTGACTGCCACTTATTACCTTTCGACCTAGATTGGTTTCGAAAGGGTTATCTTGTTTTTAAAATCAAGCCGCTTCTCCAATGCTTTCGAAGGAATGGTTTCGACACCATTACTTCTTTACTTAGGAAATTCTTTCGAAAGAGATGCTTTCAACTTAAATGTTTTAATGACCATTTTGCTCTATAAATGGTAGAATCCAAATGGTTTTGAAAGAGATAGTTTTAATGGTTTTGAAAGGTGTTCCATATGATTATAAATTGGACCCAAATGCTTTCGAAAGGCTTGATGTTTTGATGCTTTCGAAAGGTTTTAAAGGGAGATTTCTAAGGGGTGGTCCCCAATGGTTTCGAAAGGTCTAAAAGGAAAGGTTTTCCAATGGTTTCGAAAGGAAGTGTTTAAGTGATTTAAAGAGGATGTCTAAGGTTTTAAAGCTTTCGAAGGAGATGTTTTCCAATGCTTTCGAAAGGATAAATATGAATGGTTTCAAAAGGTATGATTTCGAAAGGTATGTTTGGGCCTTCGGCCTAAGGTTTTACTTGTATTGAAAGGGATACTTTTAAAGGTTTTGAAAGGTGTACTTTCGAATGTTTAAACCTTTTAATCAATAAGGTTTTGTGTAAAGAATAAGTAACATGGCAAGGTGTTTGAGTAAAGCAAAGAGTGTATATAAACAATTTCCTTGTTTAAAGAATGATTTAAAGGTTTAAATCAATTTGAAAGAAGAGGTTTTCAAGGAAAATTTTATGGGTAGATAACCCTAAGTAAAATGACTCGGATATTAGAATACCAGATGGGGCCAGTATGGGGTTGCGCCATATACTTTAGCTAGTTTCCCTTAGCTAAAATAGGTCTAAAATTCCAGTGTGCAGGGCATTGTCACAGATGAGACTAAAATTATGTTACACATAGAAAGGAATCTAAAAAGGAAAGACAGGTTATTGGTGAGCCCGCAAAACCATTTGGATCGGTTAGACCTGGAGGAGTAAGTAAGGACATACCGTCCAGAAGAGGTGTATCTAATAGATGTTAGATTTTTATGTTTTTCTGGTAGGCCCGAGTCAGCCAAGGGTTAGTAGTTAGCCAAACAAAACCACAGTGTATGGACAGATAGTCCATCTGATAACGGATATGTAAAAATACATGATATTGCTTTACATGTTTAACCAGTTTTGGGTTGCAGGATTATAATGTGCAAAAGATATTTTTTTAAAGGATATTAGTGAGGGGAAACCCATTCTGCTAAGCGACGTGGTCACACTTAATATCAAATTTTCGAGATGTATAGTATTATTCACACCAGGCTTTATGTCTGACTCGAATTTATGTTTTTCCCTCAAACTCTCGGGTGCTCAAAATTGATTTGAGTAGGCTGAGGGTTGAGGTTTACATGTTTTAGTAGGATTGGCGAATAAAGCTTCTGGTGACGAGCATGTGGCTGACGGATAGCTAATTAGGAGTTGCTGTTTATTTTTGATTGATTCTGCTGTGTTGTATGTATAGTATTCCGGTCAACCAAGGGGGCATTGTAATATGTTGCTCTTGGCGTATTTATGTCATAATTATATTTTAGCTGAACCTGGGAAAGCGATGGGATTATGTAATTTGAATATGGAACATGTTTTGGAAATGTAATAAAAAATATTGTTTTTTTGAAATCTGTGATTTTGTTTCATATTCATGTGCTCCTGATATTATGGATACCATTAACATGACCGTATTTGGTCATCGGAAGTTAATACTATGGATGACTGACGCTTAGCTTCGGGCCTCCAGATAGGGGATGTTACAACTTGGCATTAGAGCATAGGTTTATGAAAAAATTTAACTAAAAAGATGATTTTTCTGAAAATATAATCCTAAGGAATTAGCGATAATATTGAGGTAAGGGATAACGTTATGGTAACGTACTTGTGTTTGCTATATATAAGTATGCGCTTTGTCTTTAGTCTCCTACTTCTATTAGGTTATTTTTCTGCATCCCACGAAGGTTCGAATGCAGATATGGATTCTCGAAGAGATAATGTTAGTGGAGGAAGCACCACTGCAGATGGAAATGCCCGACCTAATACTAGAAGGAACCCAGGTCAGGCACGAGTTGAAAATATTGGTGCTGAAGTCCCGCAAGTTAACACAGGAGCCATGTATAAGTTTTTTGTGAATATGATGCAAGCGGGGGTCGCTGCTGGAGTAGTTGGAGGAGGAATCCAGGAAGCACCAGTAGTCAATAATTATGCTGCTTTGAGTAGGGACTATGCTAGGTTGGGAGGAAAACCATTCATTGGGACAAGAGGCCATATAAGTGGGGAACAGAGGGTTTTTACAAATTTAGGGCTCAGTGACGAGCAGAAAAGAAGGCTCGCTTCGAGGCAGCTTCAAGGAGCAGCTTTATACTGGTGGAATAGTGTGACGGTTGGAGTGGATGAAGGAACGATAACATGGGTTGAGTTTAAGAGGAGGTTCGAGGAGAGATTCATGTTTGTGATGGAAAAGTCTACTTTGCTAAGAAAGTTTGCCGAGTTAGATGAGGGAGAGTTGACTGTGTTAGATTATGGTACAAGGTTTGAGGAGTTGGCAAGATATGGTCATGCCACTATGGATACCGTGATTAAAAGAAACAAGAAGTTCATTACGGGGTTGAAACCTAAATTGGCCAGGGCTACATTACCTCATATCAGGAATCCTTGTGATGTTGTAGTAGAGATGGCTCTAAGATACGAGGAAATGGTTGCATCTGTGGAGAAGAACAAGGAGAAGGAGGTCTAGGTAGGGCAAAGTCAGAAAAGGAAGTTCTTTCCAAAGAAGGGAGCATAGAAGGGTGGAGCCGTGAAGAAGGTAAAGTCAGAAGTTGTCTGTTTTAAGTGCGACAAGAAAGGGCATTCGTGAATGAATGTCATTTTGGAGAGGCAAAGAAGGTGACTGGGAATAAGAATATCAAATGCTTCAACTGCGATCAGATGGGTCATTACAAGAGCCAATGCAAGGAGCCTGCTAAGGATGGAATGGGCAAAGTATATGCATTGGAGCCAACTACCTCGAGACCCATAGTAGGGGAAAAAGGGAAAGCAATGTTGGGAGGTACGCTTATGATTCTTGGTATGGCAATTAGTGTTCTGTTTGATACTGGTGCATTGCATTCTTTTATATCTTGATGTTTGGTAGATAAGCTTAACCTAGAACCCTCATACCTAGTTACTTCCTGAAGGGTTGCAAATCCGATATGAGGGTATGAAACACTTGGGATGAGATGTGACCACTTAAAGTATGACTTATTAGGTCATACTTTTGTTTGCAGTTTGCATGTGTTTGATTTTGTAGGGTTCAAAATTATTTTGGGTATGGATTGGTTAAGTAAGTACGATGCTAGGATATTTTTCCATGATGGGAAAATATCGTTTAGACACCTAGACTGTAGGGAGCAGATTGTATATACCGTAGAAAACCTTAGCTGTGAGGTGAATGCTTTGTTGGGTGTTGTGAAGATAGAAGACGAGTTGAATCGAGTTTTTGTGGTTAGAGAATTCGTGGATATTTTTGAACTCGTAGTAGGATTGCCACCGAAACGGGCCATTGAGTTTTGGATAGATTTGGTGCCCGGAGCAGAGCCCATTAGTAGACTGTCAAGCAGGATGGCAACTACCGAAATGAGGGAGCTTAAGGTGCAGTTGGTGGATTTGCAAGGCAAGAATTTTATCAGATCTAGTAGTTCACCTTGGGGAGTAGCCGTAGTGTTTGCTAAGAAACCGGACGGATCGTTAAGGTTATGCATCGATTATCGTAAGTTGAATGAGGAAACGATAAAGAATCGATATCTGTTGCCTAGGATTGACGATTTGCTCGACCAGTTGAGTGGAGCCAAGATATTTTCGCAGTTGGATTTAGCAACAGGTTTCCATCAGCTTAGAGTGGTAGAGGATAGTATTCCTTTGACGGCATTTAGAACCAGATATGGATCGTACGAATGGTTAGTGATGCCGTTCGGACTTATTAATGCGCCATCTTTCTTTGTAGATTTGATGAATCGGATTTTCCAAGAGCACCTGGATAGGTTCATATTGGTTTTTATAGATGATATTTTGGTGTACTCTAAGGATGAAAGAGGGCATGAAGTTCATCTTAGAGTTGTGCTTGAAACACCGAGGCAGCATCAGCTGAAGGCGAAGTTCTCGAAATGTCATTTCTGGAAGAAGGAAGTGAAGTTTCTTGGCCATGTAGTTATAGAGAATGGGTTATCAGTGGATCCAGCTAAGATCGAGGCCGTGAATAATTGGAAGAGACCAGAAACAGTGGCCGAGGTAAGAAGTTTTCTAGGATTGGCTGGTTACTATCGGAGGTTTATAAAGGATTTTTCGCAGATAGCGGCACCAATGACCAAGCTAACTCGAAAGGATGTGAAGTTCGTTTGGACCGATAAGTGTGATGAGGCATTCCAGAAGCTGAAACACTTATTCACTAATGCATCTGTGATGGTTGTTCCAGAGGGAAATCAAGATTTGGTGGTGTACATGGATGCATGTGGTACTAGGTAAGGAGCTGTGTAATGTAGAAGGGTAGAGCGATTGCCTATGCTTCTCGACAGCTTAGACTGCATGAGATTAGATACCCGACCCATGACTTGGAGTTAGCTGCGGTGATTTTTTCGCAAAAGGTGTGGAGACATTATCTTTTGGGAGAAATATTTGAGTTGTATACGGATCATAAGTCGTTGAAGTATTTGTTCTCTCATAAGGAGATGAACATGAGACATTAGAGGTGGTTAGAGTTCTTAGTAGCTTATAATTTCGGTATTGAGTACACACTGGGGAAAGTCAACAAGGTTGCAGATGCACTTAGCAGAAAACATCAGAATATGGTGTTAGCGATGATAGCTGAGTGGAAAGATTTGGAAGCGTTAGCGACTTGCAGAGTATAGTGGAGAACTAAGAGTAGTTCAAGTACAGAAACTGCTTTGTTATCATGTTTGGAAGTTCAACCCGTTATGATCGAAAGGTTGCTTCTAAATAGCTAGAGGATCCAGTGTTGGCTGAACGGACCAGAAAGCTAAGAGATGGAATAGAGAGCGATGACTTGAAGGATTTCAGTCTTGACTAGAATGGGTGGTTGTCAAAGAAAGGAAGATTATGTGTTCCAAATGTGGAAGATATAAGGAAGGAAGTTTTGGAGGAATGCCATCGTTCGAAGTTCATTATTCATCCAGGAGAAACTAAAATGTATCAGGACATAAAAAGAAGTTTCTTCTGGGAAGGTATGAAGAGGGATGTAGGCTTATGGGTGAAGTAGTGTCTAAACTGCCAACGGGCGAAAGCCGAACATCAGAAACCAAGTGGGTTGCTTCAGCCTTTGGACATTCCAGTGTGGAAGAGGGATTCTATTTCTATGGATTTCATTGACAGGTTGCCAAGTTCTAATAAACGAAAGGAAATAATATGGGTCATTGTGGATAGGTTGACCAAGAGTGCCTATTTCATTCCAATTAAGTCAACCAGAACGACCCCTATGTTAGCGAAGTTGTTTATGAAGAATGTAGTTAGACTGCACGGAATTCCTAGTAGTATAGTGAGTGATAGAGATTCTTTATTCACTAGCGAGTTCTAGAAGAGTCTACATGATACCTTAGGTACCAAGCTCAAGATGAGTACCGCTTACCATCCACAGACTGATGGGCAAATAGAGAGAGTTAACAAAGTCTTGGAGGATTTGTTACGAGCTTGTGTGCTAGATTTTGGGGGATCATGGGAAGACCATCTACATCTAGTTGAATTTTCATATAACAATAGTTATCAGGCTAGTATAAGGATGGAACCATTTGAAGCTTTGTGTGGAAGGCTATGCAAATCTCAAGTTTGCTGGTTAGAGACAGGGGATAGGTTGGTTCTTGGTCCGGATTTGGTTAGAGAAGCTGCAGAAAAGGTTGAGTTAATTCGAACTAGAATGAAGGAAGCTCAATCTAGGAAGAAGAGTTAAGCAGATAAAATATGGAAAGACTTAGAGTTTTCTTTTGAAGAGCATGTTTTCATTAAGGTGTCGTCGATGAAGGGTGTGATTCGATTTGGGAAATCAGGGAAGTTGGCACCGATGTTCGTTGGACCATTTCCTATTATTGGGAGGATCGAGAAAATCATGTATAGAGTAGAGTTACCGAGCAGTTTGGCAGGAGTCCACGACGTTTTCCATGTTTCTCATCTAAAGAAGTGTATTCGAGATCCGGATACTACTAGATCACCGACTGTGTTAGATGACTTAATCGTAGAGCCAAATTTGACTATAGTTAGAAAGCCAGTTCGCATAGTCGCAAGAGATGAGAAAAGGCTCAGGAAAAAGAAAGTCAGATTAGTTAAAGTCCAGTGGGGTGAGGACCAGAGAGACTGTAGTTGGGAGATTGAGAACAGGATGAGAGATGCTTTTTCTGATTTGTTTGATGGCATGTTCTACCTTTGATTGTTTTGATGTGTACCTTATCGTAATTTCGAGGACGAAATTCTTTAAGGATGAGATTCTGTAACACCCCATGTTTTTAGTAACATTATTTAGGATATTTAGTTAGTTAAATTAAATAAAATAATGTACGATGACTAATGGATTGAGATTTGTGATTAAATAAGGGGTAGTCGTGCCATGTTATACAACTTAACTAAAGAATACAAAGAGAATAAAAGGTTAAGAAATATGAAAGGGCAAAATAGGAACAAGGCACATCCTTATACCTTAAACCCTTAACCTCTCAACACTCACATTTACTTCATTTTTCACAAATCAAAAATACAAGCTAAGGCTGGCCACCATTAGCAAGCTCAAGAGAAGATAAAAGCTAGGATTTCAAGAGGGAGAATCAAATCACTTAGTCAAGAACAAATCTCACATCTTTAATCACAAAGCTAAGGTGAATAATGACTACATCTCAAGTGTTTATTGGTTTTCGGTTTTTTATGAAATCCGAATTATTTGCAAATGTTTGCCATGTTTTGGATGATAAAAATGTATATCTATAAGTTGTTGATGATTTATGCTAATTCACATAGATTTTGTGATATGTTTTTATATGAAAACCCTATTATATGACATCCAATTGCCTTGCGAATTTAAATTTGGATTAGAAAGAATAATTTAGAAATGGGTTTCATTTTTCATAATTTTCTGAAATAACGTGGATTTTATATGAATTTTCTAGTGAAGAAAATGCTATTTTGGTTTAAAAATTAATTACGGCCAAATTATATTGGCTTAGGGTTTGAAATTTATATATGTTGGAAAACAGATTAAAAATGATTTACAGGAATTTTTGTAGAATTTTCTAAGTTTTTTAATGGATATATAAAATTATTTAAGGTTTGGGACTTAGATGTTTTATATATTTATAAAAAGGAAAAGGGGTATTTTGTAAATAATCCAAATTGTTTTTTCTAAATATCGATAGTACTTTTAGAAAAGAAAAATTTGCAACCAATCATAATTTGTCAAACAAGGAAAGTTAGGTAAAAAGGACTAATTTAAAAAGTCAAATCAACAAGCTTTTTCCTATTTCAATGCTTTCGGCACCAGGCTTCCGACTCCTTACCTCTGCCTTCGACTCCATCGAAACCAATGCACATGGTATCAAATACATGGTACTTAGTGAATTGGATATAGGCGGAAGGTACTGGGTCGAAACCAAAGGTTACGAGTAGATCGAAGCATGCTTTGTTTTAAATTGAAAATGCGACTGCTTTTTCTTTTGAAGGAAGTGCTTTCGACTTTGTTTGCTTTCGGCTGAGTCAAATGCTTAAAAGGAAAGGTTTCGAATGGGTTGTGCCTTTTGTATTGAATGAATGCTTTCGAAGGGGTCGAAACCCCTACCTGTCGCTTTTTACGTTTCGGCCTTGATTGGTTTCGAAAGGGTTACCTTGTTTTTAAAATCAAGCCGCTTCTCCAATGCTTTCGAAGGGATGGTTTCGACACCATTACTTCTTTACTTAGGAAATGCTTTCGAAAGAGATGGTTTCAAATTAAATGTTTTAATGACCCTTTTATTGTATAAAAGGTAGAACCCAAATAGTTTCGAAAGAGATAGTTTTAATGGTTTCAAAAGGTGTTTCCACATGATTATAAATTGAACCCAAATGCTTTCAAAAGGCTTGATGTTTTCGAAAGGTTTTAAAGAAAGGTTTCTAAGGGAGGGTTCCCCAATGGTTTCGAAAGGTCTAAAAGGAAATGTTTTCCAATGGTTTCAAAAGGCAGTGTTTAAGTGTTTTAAAGAGGATGTCTAAGGTTTTAAAGCTTTCGAAGGAGATGTTTTCCAATGCTTTCGAAAGAATAATTATGAACGGTTTTGAAAGGTATGATTTCGAAAGGTATGTTTTGGCCTTCGGCCTAAGGTTTTACTTGTATTGAAAGGGATACTTTCAAAGGTTTCGAAAGGGGTACTTTCGAATGTTTAAACGTTTTCATCAATAAGGTATTGTGTAAAGAATAAGTAACATGGCAAGGTGATTTGAGTAAAGCAAAGAGTATATATAAATAATTTCCTTGTTTAAAGAATCATTTAAAGGTTTAAATCAATTTGAAAGAAAAGGTTTTCAAGGAAAATTTTATGGATAGATAACCTTAAGTAAAAGGACTAAGATATTAGAATAACAGATGGGACAGGTATGGGGTCGTGCCCTATACTTTAGCTAGTAGCCCCCAGCTAAAATAGGTCCAAAATTCTAGTGTGTAGGGCTTTGTCATAGGTGAGACTAAAATTATGTTACACACAGAAAGGAATCTATAAAGGAAAGACAGGTTATTGGTGAGCCCGCAAAACCATTAGGATCAGTTAGACCTGGAGGAGTAAGTAAGGACAGACCGTCCACAATAGGAGTATCTAATAGATGTTAGATTTTTATGTTTTTCTGGTAGGCCCGAGTCAGCCAAGGGTTAGTGGTTAGGCAAACAAAACTACAGTGTATGGAGAGATAGTCCATCAGATAATGGATATGTACAAATACATGATATTGCTTTACATTTTTAACCTGTTTTGGGGTGTAGGATTATAATTTGCAAAAGTTATGTTTTAAAAGGATATTAGTAAGGGAAACCCATTCCGCTAAGCAGCGTGGTCTCACTTAATATCAAATTTACGAGATGTATAGTATTATTCACACCAGGCTTTATGTATGACTCGAAGTTTATGTTTTTCCCTTAAACTCTTGGATGCTCAAAATTGATTTGAGTAGGCTGAGGGTTGAGGTTTACAAATTTTTGTAGGATTGGCAAATAAAGCTTCCGGTGACGAGCAGGTGGCTGACGGATACCTAATTAGGAGTTGTTGTTTATTTTTGATTGATTACGATGTGTTGTATATATAGTGCACTGGTCAACCAAGGGGGCATCGTCATATGTCACTCTTAGCGTATTTATGTAATAATTATATTTTACCTGAACCTGGGAAAGCGATGGGATTATGTAATTGGAATATGGAACATGTTTTGAAATGTAATCAAAAATATTATTTTTTTGAAATCTGTGATTTTGTTTCTTATTCATGTGCTCTTGATATTATGGATACCATTAACATTACCATATTTGGTCATTGGAAGTTAATACTATATATGATTGCAGCATCTATAGCACTTAGCTTTGGGCCTCCGGATAGAGGATGTTACATTATGTATAAGTAAATATTTGATGCAATGATTGTTGATGACCTATGTTTGAATATATTATTGAGTTTACCACTATTGATTATCTTGGTGACATGATCATTCAATTTAATATGTGGTGCATGTACATGTATGAAATTGAGTTAATAAGCAGTATACGGAATTAAGTCCATTTTGTGACTAAATTATGTGTTAATGTAATAAGGGTCTAGCTTGGTATGTATAGGAGTGAGACCGTATCATCGTCTATGCATTGTTTTGTTTGATTGTTACCTTATTTTCATATGTCTACCATATATGTTATATTGTTGGATTGACTTGTTGGTTGCAGATGAAATAGGTAGAGGTATGTTGTTTTATACCATAGTAAATCATAAGGTTTTATGGGTATGATTATAGTATGTGGTAAATTAGATTTACTCACTCATTCGGATAATTGTCTGATTCCTCCCTATGTTTTCCCCTTGTGACTATCACTATTCGGTTGATGAGGTTGGGTTTCATTAGTCAAGTGATGCTTGAAGGCGTAGATGATGTTGCTTACGTATATAAATAGATATTTGACATTTAAGTGTGGATTCGGATTTGGTTATATCAAACATGATTGTATAGTTTGGTTTGGTTTGGATATGATATAATTTATTTTATATTTGTTCCCTTCCACTATTAGTTTAGAAAGATATAGATGAATTATTACTATTTTTTCTTGTTGTCATCTCCTAACAACTTGTCATTTTCAGGTTTTACACATCTTTGTTGTGTTAAATCAAAAGGTCGAAATTAGCAGTTTATTACAATGAAACAAACATGAATTTGATCCAAGATTCTAACATGGAAATTGATCATGTAGATAATACTAATTCAACCGATCCTAAAAAACACATCTTATAAATTTTATAATAGAAAATCTCATGCATCAAAGAGATACCATAATTTTGTTATCAACGTCAAAAAAGTGGATTGTTTATAATAACAACCCCATCAATTGTCGATGATCCATGGAGATGCTATTTTACCACATACTATAGACTCTGCCATTTGGCTTGCTGCTTTAAGTATAATATGGATTCTAAGGATAATAGTGAAAATTGAATTTTGGAATATGTATGGAAAAGAAAATGATTATAAAACAAGGTTGATAGGAAATGGTTTCCTGAAATGGAATTATTGATTTAGATAAATGAGTTTTCGCCAACTACTAAGCTTAAGTCCATCCTAATTCCCTTTGCATATTAATTTATGTTATGACTATGAGTTTTGGCAAAGGAAAGTTAAAACATACTTCATGAATAATGATTTTCAGGAGTTTGTTTATACATCACAACCAAAGTGTTGCAAATTTAGTAGGGGCGGTAATATTTTTTTTAAGATTAGTACAATCTTAAACTAGCATTTAGAGGTTGAACCAAGTAATTTGACGTAGAAATAAAATAGTTGTTGTCATTCAAAATGCAGTGGAAGTGTGTATATGTAAGAGAAAAAAAAGCACTGAACATTTCTAATACTATAAGTAACAACGTGCCACTGATTGCAATAAGCTAAAGCCTGGTTTTCAATTCTCAATGAAGGATCTACAGGGGTCATCCTTTATACTCAATATATGAGGATGTTGGATTGTCCCAATCGGTGTACATAGACATCATGTTAAAATGTTTTATATGGAGCATATAAGATGGAATATTTATGCATCAACAATAGGAACCATCATGAATATTATATTATGTACAAGACTGAAAATTGTTTATGCACTAAATGTGATAATCATTGGATGATAGTAAAGAATAATCTCAAGTATTAAAGAACTATTAGAATATTATTTATGGAAACAAAGACTCCTTCTAAAGTAGTGTTTGGACTCGAACTCCATAATCGTCATCGAAAATAGCAAGTTGGTCTTAAACTAATGTTTACCCTTATAAAGGTGCATTAGGTAAAATGGTTCCTAATGGTAGGTTGTGGACACAATAAAAGCTAAGCATGGTCTTGCAATAGAAGTACTATGTGTGCAAAGAAAGCAGGAATGTGTAACAATCCGTATTTTTAACACTTAATAATTAAGATAATAAATCATTTTAATTGAATTAAATGACTTAATCAAATGAATGGCTTAAAAAATTATTTTCTAAAATATAAACTGGTTAGGACTCGAGACCTATTTCATTGTATTTATAATGTCATTTAGAAATGAGAAACGTAAAAAAGTTATCAAAATTGGATAATATGATGTGAAGAGATGAAAAGAGAAGCTCGAGGTAAAATGGTAATTAAGTATTCACTCTCGTTCTAGTTTTTCTTCAACAGAGAAACTAGGTTTCTCTAGTTTATAACTTTTTTAAGAAAATAAGTGGTTCTCTTATGAGCAAAGCCCTCGTGCAATCTCATTCTACACTCAATAAAGGAGTTGCCAAAAAGCTTGATAGGCAGCTCTTTCCTATAAATCATTACAACAGGAACAAGAAACAAAGCCCCCCAAAACCTAATAACTAGAGTTTTGAATAAATAAAATATACAAAAAAACCAATCATATATAACTAGAGTGCAAATAAGAGTAAAGCAATAAAAAACTAAATAACAACATATACCAAATAATCTTCCCCTATAAAAATAGATAACTCACAGAAAGGAAGACACCCTAAGGGTGGCATATAATGTAAATTAAAAATACTAAAATTCATTAAAATTGATTTCCAAAAGTACAAAATGTTATTAGAATTAGTAGTCGTGTAAAACTGATTATATATCAATTCTTCTAGATAAGGTTTTCATTGTCATTACTAAATTTTCGTAACCATTTTCTTAATAAAGAAATGTTAAGATTATGAAGGTTACTAATACCAAAACCACCTCTGGCTTTTGACTTACAAACTGTTTCCAGTTAACAAGACTATTTATACTATTACAGTAGTTTTATCACTCAAAATAAAATTTCTTCTAATTTTATCAATTTAATTGATTTCCAATTTCGAGAATAACTAGAATGTCATTCAATAGATGGGTAATGCCGATAAAACAAAGTTAATGAAAATAACCCTGCCCACCGTAGATAAATATTTACTACTCCAGTTAGGTAATTTCTTCTTAATTTTATCGATTATAATTCACCAAGAATCATGCTTAAGTCTAGCACGTCTAATCAAAAACCAAAATATTCTATAGAAAATTTCACAACTTTGCAACTAAGTGTAACAACAATAAGATTTTCAGCATTTTCAAGTTATTTAAAACTAAAATTTTAGTTTTATCAAAATTAATTCTCAATCTAGAGAGAAGTTCAAAGTTATACAAGATTTAAGAGTAGCAAAATGACATGGAAAATTAGAGCTAAATAATGTAGTATTATCAACAAACCGAAGAACAAAAAAGCCACTACTTATAATATCACCGCTTACACTATTTAGGACCCGTTGTGAATAGAAAGTTTATTATAACGACCCACCTCCTTGGACGATTCAAGTTGACAATAAGCCACACATGTCCAACTCAAACAGTTTAAAAGACATATTATCAATGGGTTTTATTCTAAAGAAATAAGATATAGAAGAACAAAAATATAGAATCTCATAGTAGAATGACAAAATATAATAAATATATAAACAGTTCATGAAGCTGTTTTACTATATACATTTGATTTACATTTTACAATACATTAGAGTTATATATTTAATAGAAATATCAAATAGCACAGCAGAATAATACTAGTAAATACGTTCTTTAAATCCGTCTTCATCTTCAAGAAATAAATATCTTCAAAACACTAAAATACTCAGGCTGACCCAAGCTTAATGAAAATACAAAACCTTGAGTCAGAACTAATTTTTTTATGTAAGTTAAATCAAAAACAGGTGAAATATGGATGCAAATAACCTCATTTTACTTCGAAAATTCATAGAAAACATTTTAGAGTTTCAACACCCATTTAAAAACATTTAATGAAGTTTTGAATATTACCAATTTGATTTAGTAGTTTTCTCAATTTCGAACAACCACTTCAAGGTTTAAATTTTCAAGATTATTAAATCATCAAAATGAATACGAGTTCCTTTATCAAATATTCTTCCAATATTCAATTGAAGTTTTTTAGACGTTCAACTTACTTTAAAATTTCTCAATTTACATTCTTTATAACATATAATCTTACTTAAGTTTAAAATTATAATTTATAAAAGAAATCTAATTTAAAAATCGATTTTCACTTTAAAAACAAAACAGCAGTTGACTTTTTCAAATTTACTTTTGTGGCCAAAGTAAACATCCAAATATTTCCATAAATTAATATCACGTGTCCAAGGGTTCGTATCATAATGCAATGTCTAGATGATCAACATGACACTGCATATGGTTTCAATAATAATCAGGATGATAACAGGGATATATCAAAATCAAAACAACATGCATCCAATCACAAAATCATCCATCCCAACATCATCCATTAAAACATGTAATCGGCATCCAAATCAACCAATTCAACCATATATCACAACAGTCATTATTTATTAGATGTCGAGGTGTTTAACTAGCGTTGATATCCAATTTCAATGTAAATTTAATTGTCGGTTTGAATGTCAATGATATACAGGGTTGTGACAGGGTTAATTTCAAAATTAGTGCCCAAACATATAGATAATCCCAATACTAGTACTTTAAGGGTCTATACAAGTAATCGAGATTCCAATTATTTTAATTAAACATGTCACAGAATCAAACGTCGTCACATATCACGGCATTAACTAGCCGTAATTTCCAAACAAAAATCAATGAAATCTACCACTTCGTGATTGAGGTTTAACTTGCATAATAATTTTAGTATTGTGTGAGTGGGTTTAAGCACTCACCTATATTACATGGATCTAAAAATGCTTGAAACAAATATGATGTCACGCAACCACCGACACTATTCGACGGACACGAACTAAGCAACTGTTGAGTGGAACTGCTACGAAACTTGGGTATGACGATTTGAACTTTGGTTCGACGGTGATCGACGGACAGCAGCGTGTAGGGTGATGGAGGTACTTGATGGCTCACCAGGTGGCTGACATGGCAGTGGCAAGCAGTAACATGGCAGTTTTAGTTGCAAGCGAATGGAGGCGGATTTGAAGCCTTTGTGGCAGGCAGATGGCAAGGTGATGCAGGAGTGCAGCAAGGAGATGGTTGACTGGGGCTAGATTGGATCTGGGTAGGAGGATGTCGGGGAGGCTAAGAGGGCAGAAGTGTTTTAGGCGATGGACTGATGGGGCAAGGCTAGGGAGCGGAAATGGCAGCAAACGGTGGGAGGCTATCTGACGTGGAGGTGGGCTGATCTGGGTGGAGGTGGTTGTTGTCACGCGGACGTACGGTGGTGGAAGCGGTCGAAGGAGGAATGGTTACAAGTGGATGAAGTACTGGAAAAGAACATAGGTGAGAGGATGCAGTAGTTTGCAAAGAAAATGAGGAAAGAGAGAGCAGGTAGAATATTTTATATAATACGAATGAATAGTGTTTAATTTTTAATAAAATATTAATATAATTCGAGTGCACAGTGTTTTAATGAAAATATTATATTATTTTCTCTGATACGCAGTGTACAAGTAGCCGGAAGAGCAGGGATATTTTCTGAATGGTTGACGTGGCAAGACCGAGTACCCATATACACTATAATTCGACCACTTAACGTTGAGAAGCGGGCGTCAGAATATATAGAAATAATAATACCATGACGATCAGTGTGACAAAATGAACCACAAGGTGCAATAAAATCTGTGCTACGACAGTCGTGCCAAAAATCCATTATTGCCGCTAATTACACTGATTCGAAACGTACAACAAACGACAAATCGCGATAACTGGAGCTAGAAAGATCGGAATTGGATAAAACGAACTTTGACGTTTTAATCAAAAAATTTCCTAGATCATTCCTATGTAAAAATATTAACATTTCAGAAGATAATATTCTTCATAAAAATATAAATGAATTTTGAATTGAATTTGAACCCGAATAAATTTTCCAAATTTCATAACAAATTAATTTCTTTCCATAATTAACTTATTAAAACGTGATTTAATCATACTAGTTTAATTTATTGAAAATTTAAATTTAACGTTAAAATCAGTTCCTATCTCCTTCTATTGCTATTTAATGACTGTCAAAAATTTGTTTGGAATTGAATTTTTCATTCTTTATAAAATTGTTCTTATGTTCAAAAATGAGAACATTCATTTTAATTTATTCAAAACGTTCTTTACATTTCATTAAAATGCTCGATTTATTTGACACTAAATGCATATTTCTCACATCAACTTATTTATTACAATTCACCACTCTTTCTCTTAATTAAAAGATTCCAATAAATTAATTACAATATTAGATTTTTAAATGAATTCTAATAATAAAAAAATCGTTTTCTTTTCATAGTAATTCAAATATATTTATTCAATTTATTACATACAACACAAGTTACACATTACTTCCACGTAAGTGTTTATCTTATTATTTGAAATCAACTTATTTAAAAATACATTTTAATAATTCAATTTAAGATCATAACTTTCATTCAAATATATTTGTCACTAATAAAATCATAAATTTTTTATTTCTAACCAATTTTTATTCAACAATTATATTAGATTTAATATTTTTAAATGGTAAAAAATATGGGTCGTTACATTTATAATCCTAGTAAATAAATCTGCTTTTATGTTAAATAATAACAACGATAATGGATCACCTTGCACGAGTCCTCTTTTAGATTACATTTTATTAATCAAAATTCCATTAATCATAATATTAACTTGGCAATTTTGAGAAAAACAATAATCTAGTCTACCCACCACCTACTATTAAATAACAATCCCAATTCATTGCTTCAAAACAACACTATTTAAAAAGATTAATTAACTTTAAACTTTTATTGTTAAAATAATTAATTAAACTTTAAAACTTCATTATTAAAATGGTTAATTAATCTTAATCTCACTATTATTTAAATAATTAATTATCTTTAAAACATCATTATTAAAATGATTGATCAGTTTTAAAACATCATTATTAAAATAATTAATTGACTTTAAATCATTATTATTAAAATAATCAATTACTTTTAAAACAATATTATTGAAATAATTAATTTATTTTAAACCATCTTTATTTAAATAATCAATTATCTTTGTAAAATCCATGCACAAGATTTAACAAAATACTTTAAAGGGGATACCATTCCATTCAAATATCACATAACTTAAGTACGGGGATAAGTACTAAAGTAAATAACACTTTACAAAATATAAATCAACACTTGTAAAAAAGTACATAACATAAAGCTGAGCACAAATACAAAGGCAATTAACAACAATATATCTAAAGAGATCATCTCTTATCCAATATGAAGTTAGTGGCAAATAATTAAATGTCCAAATAACCAACTTAATTTAATTATAGCAGAATGGGGATTTATTATGCTAAACAAATGTCATTTATTTTTCCCTAATCAGATGATAGCAGAATGAGGAGTTATTCTGCTAAACAGATGTCCAAAATAATATATTCAATTAAGTTATAGCAGAATGAGAATTTATTCTGCTAAACACATGCCATTTATAAAGCATTCATAATTATTAGGCTAACTTAAGGGTACAAACAAGAGATCCCTGGTTTGCAAATCAATTTACTTTTAAAACCCAATTCGTGCTTGGGCTTCACATTACAAGTATTAACTTTATACAACCTTGTTAAAATGTTTCACTAATTAAATGATTTAATAAATCAAAATATTCTTATTAAATTGATTAACTAGCTTTAACTATCATTAATAAAAATGATTAATTATATTTAAACTTCATTAATTAATTTGATTAATTAACGTCAAATTCCTTTAATTAAAAGGTTAATCACTTTTAAAAACATCATTTAGATTAATTTATTAAATTTACGTCATTAATTAAATTAGTTAATAAAAAATTAAATATTATTGATTAAATTAATTAATAAAAATTAAATATCATTAATTAAAAATGATTAATTAATTTAAGACAACATTAAAGAAAGAGATTAATTAAATTTAAACTAATTAATTAACTTTAAAAAGTCATTAATTAAAAAGCGTTAATTAATTTTAAAACACCATTAATTCCAATAATTAATTAACTTTAATCCGTCATTGTTATATGATTAATTAACCTTAATCATCATTAGATAAAACTACTAATTAATTTTTAAATATCACTAACAAAGTAATTAATTAATTTTAAACTCATCATTATTAAGATAATTAATTAACCTTAATACTCATTAATTAAAATGATTAATTATATTTAAAAATCATTATTAAAATGGTTAATTAATTATAAACTCAACATTATTCAAAAGCTTAATGAACCTTGTAAAACAAAACCCAAGTACGAGAATAAACTAAAAGGTTTAGAAGGGATGATATTTTTTAAAAGTGTCGATATAGTGATAGTCGCTATACGGACACTTCGAGAACTACTTTCATGTCATAATGATTTTCATCCAAGCATTACATCACATAACATAAACATGGCATATATACAAAGTAAATAATATTCATGAACATAAAGAAAAACATCAGTTAAACAATTTACATCAAACTTTTCAACTAGTTTAAGTTACTAATTAACCACTAAAGGCATCGTCTTTTTAGAGCACAAACCAAGTCAAAAACATTCATCCAAATATAACTAAACCAAGCAACTAAAATAATTATTATATTACGAAGAACGTAAATTTCAAAACTTTAGTTAAAAAACCGATCTTTACTCACAATTATGCTTCTAATGTTTCCGACCATCTAGCTCCTAGCTTTAGCTTATGGAAAGACAAGATTTTGGTAGCTAAATTCCAAAAATGGGTTCGGTCTTGAAAGGTAGAAGGATTTTGGATTATCATTGAATTCACAAAATCAAACCCGAAAATGGATCATCTTCCAAGTGACTTTTGAACAAGTTACTCATGGAATAAAAAAATGTTGTCAAAGGAAAAATTCTTGAAAATTCTCTTCTTTACTATTTTAAAAAATAATACTCATTTGGACCAGTTTTGAGGGAGATATGGTCAAAAGAAGAAGAGATATTTTCGGACTTGAAAATATGGGTCCAAAAATGAGTTTGAAAGAAATGCATTTTTGACCCACTAAGACTCGGAAATTGAAGAAATGGTGTAAGTGAAAATTGTAGCCAACTCGATTCTCTTGAATTTTTATAAAAGAATTTCTTTATCTGGAGTAGTTTAAAGGGAGTTATGGCCGTGAGAAGAGGAGGTAAAATTTGGAAAGAAAATGAAAATGAGAGCATAGAGTTGCGATTTATAACCTCATGCAAAGTGGCTAATTCCACTTATACCCTCCTATCCATCGTTGCCACATCACAATGCTTGCCTCCTCTCCTTGTCCTTATGCCACCTTCTTGTCCCTCACCCCTCTCTTTGCTCCAACATGTTAAAACATGTTTCATGTGACGTGGTGTTTACTTTTTACTAAATTTATATTTTAAACTTTATATACTTAGGTATGAATATATATATGCATGCACTAATACACACACATATACATATACTAACATATTTAGAAATGTGTATACTTATGCTAAAGAGTTCACAACATTTTCGATAACTTTAGCCGACAATAAGTCAAAAATTCGAAAAACGAATTCCGGTCACATTTTCGATTTTTCTTCGAACTAAATATTTTTGTAAACTAATTTGAAAAACTATTTCACCATCATTATTTATTATTTAATAAAGTTTTATTTAAATGATTAAACCTATTATTTGAATATTTAAATTAATTAAATATTCCCAAATTAAAGCGGTGAAATTCCACATTGTTACATATAGATACCCATCAGTTATGTTCGTACCCTCGATGAATGCAGATTGTGAAATATAAATGAATTTATCTGGTTTGGTATTTAACCTATTAGCCATGACTTTAGAAATATTTTAAAAGAACAGTTTAATAGTGAGATGAGCCTAAAGTCCTTAATTTTGTTCACTCTTGCTTTTTTATGACGTGAAATAATATTTGCAAAATTGAATCTACCTAATTATAATGTACCATTATTAAATTCGTCAAACATTTTATTTAAATCAGACTTTATAATGTGGCAATTTATTTATGAACAACATTGGAAACCTATCTGAACTAGGAGATTTATCAGTAGGCATATCATTAATCGCCCTCGAAATCTCCTCTTCTAAAAAAAGATAATCAAAGTCTCATAATTCAATCACAGTATATTCAAGGTTTAAATCACTCCATCTTGCTTTAATCCTATGGTATCTATATATTCCAAATATTTATTTATAATAATTGTAAAAGTATTTTTCAATTTTTTTTCATTAATTTTACCATTATTAAGTAGTATGTAGTTTATTGTATTGCTTTGCTTTCTTCCATTAGCTAGCTTGTTAAAAATTTTGTATTTTTATCGCCTTTATCCATCCATTGAACCCTCATCCTTTAATTCCACGTAATTTTGTCTTGTGTAGTTACATTATTTTGTTAAACTTTAAATTTAGAAGTATATTTTCTTAGACACATTCAAATTTTTAGTTTCTTATGATTTATTTAAATTTTAAAATTCAAAATGTATTTCTATCTTTTATAACTCTAATTTCACCAAAAATCATCTTTATTACATTTTTAAGAAATATTCTTATGTCGCATAATTTTTTACAAAACCTGCGACACCCCACACCTCTAGGAACCCCGAAAATCGAACATGACTAGAAGCATGGGTGGTCGGGCGAAATAAAAATCCATAATATAGCACAGAGATTACGGCAACAACGTAAAATGATTAAAATATTACAACGGAAGAAAACTTTCACTAATTATAAATTAATAGCAAAACAACTTCATTAAAAACAACATTATTCCAAATTTATTTTTGAAATCAAAAGCACCAAGTAGTCTCCACCAAAACGTAAAACATAACAAATTTCACAATATAGGTTCTCGTATATAGAGTAAAGTAGGGAAACAAAAGAAACAAAGAACTACAACCTAGACCTGCCCTCCTGTGATTTGGGGAAAATAGGAAAAATAGGAATGGGTCAGACATAAAGTCTGGTGAATGAGAATTAAGATGAAGCAGAAGGAATAAAATAGTTTAATTCCAGGTCTTCCCCGAATATCGCAGTGGGTGAATAATATAATGCAGCGAATCCTTCTTAGATACAGTTCCTAAGAAGCCAAAGTCCATGGTCACTCTAGAGAAGTCAACCATGCAGTAATACTAAACATCAATCGGCCTGTCGGACCTGCTTTCCTTACCTATCCACGTGCTACAGCGTGAAAGTCGTGCTCTTCACCCGTGCACTGTGACTAAATGCCACTTATGTCTGACCGGCGCCGACTCAAACAACCTCGCAGGACCGCGAAGTTGCACTCAGGTTCCGCCAAACTGGGCTCCTATCCTTCTGTCTCCTCGGTCACCAATGTGGACCTGCCCCTATCCAAAGTGTCGGTTCTCCGAAAGAGCGTCTGCAGTTGGGTCGGCTGTGCAAAATCCTCCAACGATCTGCCTAAAGAAGCCTACGTCGGAGCACACTTGTCATGTTTCGTCCACGTCGGTCTGCTTGAAGAAGCCTACGATTGCAGGTGCTATCTATCCTACATACTAGCAACCTATGAAAGGTAACAAACATTCTGGAGAACCTACTTGCCCGCTCCTAGTACATACAGCCAAAACTATATTTTAGTCTTAACTGCATGAAACACCTATCCATTTTGGTTTGTTTGTATGGTTTGTCCGTTCAGTCCGTATGGTATGTTTGTAATTTTTATACCATTTTGTTACATATTTTAGCCAAAACTATATTTCATTTCACGTCCGTTCAGTCCGTATGGTTTGTTTGTAATTTTTATACCATTTTGTTACATATTTACACTACCCTTTAGGGTCCATTTAATTTACATTTTTTTCCACCTTAATTTATGTTCTCCTTTTAGAGATTTAATCTGTAAAAAAAATTTATCTAATAGCCACAAACCATTTAATTACACAAAATTCCACTTTTACATTTTTAGGCCACATATGAAACAAACAATTATGCCAATTAGACTTCCCAATTTTGTTCCAAAACCATATTCAAAATTATGTAATTATATCAATCAAAACCACAATTTTATTCAAGTAACATATTCTGAATTTATTCAATTAACATGTTCTACCATTAAAAATTGAATAACAATTCTAATTCAATTTAATTAAACCAATCTTATTTATGCCATGAAACGTGAATAACAATTTGTTTGTTCAAAATTTCAACCCAAACATGAATTAGAATTGATAAGTGGTAGAAGATGAAGATACAATAATACATAAATTTTAGTCTTATTTATGCCATAACACGTGAATAGACAATTTATATGTCCCATATTTTAAATCAAACATGAATTAGATTTGAGAGGTGAAAGAAGAAGAAGAAGTTGCACTAATTTACTCTATTCTCAATTAATAATAGAAATTAATTCATATTAACGTGCTAGATATTGATTCCCACTCACTTGGAACTTGAGCTTGTATAAATTTGAAAAAGTTTTGCTTTAATCTTTCTCCATTTGGTTCTTTTAAATTCCCCAAATTGCTTGAATCTATATAGATAATTTAATTTGTTAGAGATTTGTTTATTTAGTAGAGAAAAGAAGGAAGAATAATACAGACTAATTTTACTGTAGAACTATGGCGACGGCTGAATAAGAGATTAGGTTAGGTTAGATGGTTTATTTATAGATTGTTTGAGTGAATATAATCCATTAGATTATTTTAGATTAAATTTGGTTCTTTCATACACTTAATGGTTATCCATTCTAGCCCATATACATCACTCAACAAATAAAATTTAGCCATCTCATCCTATTACATCACTGGAAAAAATGGGAAGCTGCCACATGTCAGAAACAATGCTGAAATACGTAGGAAAATCGCTGGAAATGAACCAGCTAAAAAAACATCGCTCCAGATTTTGGGCAACAACGGGACTTGATCCCCGGCCGCTAAGGAAGTCAACAAGTGCCTTTACCACTTACCAAATGTGCTTTTAATCTCTTTTTAATTATATTTCCCGTAAAATATCGGGGTGTTACATTCTCCCCTCTTGAATGATTTCGTCCCCGAAATATCCAAAGACAGAAGAACGTAATTAACAACCAGCATCCAAGAACTACATCCATCTACTCAACCATCATCCATTTCTACCATTGTCCTTATTTTTAACTAATGCAATTTATGATTTATGCAAAGTGAAATGCATATGAACTTACCTAATGCGAAAAGGTAGTCGATCTACTAATTCAGTTGACCTCTTGTAATGCAAGTATGCTTATGCCATGCAACCAAATGTATGCAATTACCCTAGTATAATTGATAATTCTATATGTATGCTTTAATCATTCACCCAAGTGCACCATCCATATGCAACATCCATTTACATGCACACACACACAGATATATATATACAACCATGTGCAAATGCAATAGATAACATGCACGCATATGCAGGTGTGTGTACTAGTTGGTCGATTATCGTAATAAATATCTATGTAGTGCATGTAATGCATCCATTTGCAAACATTGGCATCCACTTGCAATAATTTTCATCCATCAAACATAACATGCCCTAATGACATGTTTACAACCAAGCTACCATCCATAGGTTTCACCTAAATATTATCGAAAAGACCCTAACTAAGGAGAGATCAAAGAACAAAGATAGGATATTTGAAGTGTACCTTCAAATAGAAAAGGATAAGAAGTTTGAATTCTCTCCTCAGATTCCCATGTGCACTCCTTGGGGTCATCTCCCCACTGAACCTTCACTAGACGAACTTCTTTGTTGCGTAATCTCTTGACGCCATGTTCCAATATATAGGTGGGTGTACGATGCACAAGTGATTCGCGCTCTACCTTCAATTCCCTTAGCTGATCGGGTTCTACTACTACTGCGGAATCATGTAGACACTTCCTTAGATGCGAAACATGAAAACATCATGAACTCCTGCCAACTTATCTAGAAGATCAACTCTGTATGCCACTTTTCCAATCCGTGCGGTAATAGGGTAGGGTCCTACAAATCTCGGTGCCAACTTACCCACTGAGCCAAATTTCATAACGTTTCTAAGAGGAGAAACCTTGACAAAAACCATATCTCCAACCTTAATCACCAAATCTAAACGTCTTCTGTCGGCATATGACTTTTGTCTATCTTGTGTAGTCTTCAACCTCTTGCGAATCAAATCCACCTTCTCGGAAGTTTCCCTCACCAAGTCTGGTCCAAGCAAGATCCTATCGGTGGTATCCCACCAACAGGTTGGTGATCTACATAGTCTACCATAGAGGACCTCGAATGGTGCCATCCCAAAGCTTGCTTGATAAATATTATTATACGCGAACTCCACCAAAGGTAGGTTGTCTTCCCAAGAGCCTCCAAAGTCAATGATGCACAATCTGAGCAAATCTTCCAAAACCCTATTTACCCTCTTAGTTTGTCCATCTGTCTGAGGGTGATATGCTGTGATCAGATTCAATTCCATTCCCGCTTCATGAGTACTCTCTGATCCTTTGAGTATCATTGATCCCTTTGTACACGTCATCAATAGTAGAGCCCATCCTGGACTATCTCTACGTCTCACGCTTTGAAGTCACTGCGGTCCGAGACTACTCTAGACAACCATCACTAGTCATAGGACTCATCATACGTCATGTAACCCTCCTTTGACAATCCCCTCAATATGACTCATAGTCTACTATAAAAGTCTATAGGATCTTTATAGATAATGCAACTTATATATATGTGTGAATATGACTAACTATGATAAGTAGAGTATAATAATTGAGTGTAAGATAAATATTAGAAACGATCACACCAGATATTTTATACTGGTTCGGACCTCACGTCCTACGTTCAGTCCAGAAGCTCCCCTTCGGTATTTCCTTTAACCAACTGACCCTCGCTTCGCCCGGAGGAATAAGCTAATACAAAAGTATATCTCTGACAATCTTGTGTTCCAAATAACATAGTTTTTTACTGATAGTACAAATCTTCCTATGATCTCCTTTGAGTATGTAAATGTGAATGCTTTGAGTTGTAGGAAGTGGTTTAACCAAAATTATAATTTGGTTGTAATAGATTGAGAGTATGTAAACAATGTATACACAAGAAAGGGTTAAGAAATCAAGAAAGAAAAGACTCAATTAATTCAAGTTAGTTAATCTCTATATCTCAATTAAAGTATTATTTATAGATTCAAAAGGGTGCAGATGAAGAGTTGTTACTATTTGAGAAGATCTATTGATTTTAGTGGCTATAACCTTTCGATGAAGGGTGATTTCTTTTTGTCTCAAACAGAAGTGTCTTTCCAAAATTTGCAGTTTTTCATATGACAGACGTCTGTGGTAAAACCTCAGGCATCTGTGACTTCAGAAAATATTTACCTAAGAATTTTCACAGGCGTCTGCGGTTTTATCTCAGACATTTGTGAGTAGTAAAATCAGTTTTCCAACTTAATTTTGATGCATATGAAATAGTATGTGATCGTGTATGCATATATACTCAAGGAGACCTTAACAATATTTTATCTATGACTCTTTTATAGTAAAATAACCTTACTAACTGTAATATGGTTGATTGATCTTCATTTCTCTTTGAATCTCAATATCTTTGAGCATGGTGTCTTCCTGTAGCATATACATGTAATCTTGATAATGTGTGTGTGTCTATATATATGATTGTATAGTTGTTATCATTGAAACATAAACCGGAGGTTCTAACAATCTCCCCCTTTTTTATGATGACAACTATACAATCAAAAATGGAAGAACTATTATATTTGTCTCCCCCTATGTATATGCATAACTTCCTTCCCCTTTGTCATTATCAAAATAGAAGGAAATGATATAAGATACATAAATATTAAATAGAAATAGCATGTTATATATTAATATCATGAAAAACTAAATATGGAAGTTCAAATAAAATTAGAAACAAACGTAGCAGAAGTTTTAAACAATGAAACAAACAAGCAAGAATAGATAACGGAAAAATAGTAAAAAGATAACTGAAATAAAATGCTAATTGTGCTGATTATATGATTAAGATAAGCCCCCATAATTCTCATAGTATTCCCAATAAGATGATAGATCCTGCTCATATGTGACCGGCCATTATGTTTGGTCATTGTACTCCTTATCTTCTTGAATTGAGAGGCCTTGAATTTCCATGTACGATTTGTTGGAAATGCGGATATCAGACATGTACATGTCATCGCTATCTTCTTCTTCTTCCTCAGGTTGTTCTTGCATAAGAGTCTTCCCTCTATCACCTCTATCGTGAGACATACCTTCGGGCAAAGCTTGAGAGCGATAAATTGTTGTTTGAGCCCGAGGTGGTTGTGTAGGTGAAGGCGAGGATGATGAGCAAGAAGACGATCGACCACGTACTTTGCGCATAACCTTCCCTAAAGTGGAGACTAATCTGTCCAAAGTCTTTTCCATTTTTTTTCATCCTTGTCAAGAAATAACGTTCTAATCCATTCATCTTTTTGTTTAATGCTCGCTGGTTAGCCGTGATTATCTTTTGGTTTTTAAGTGCCAAATCACGAAGACATTCGTTTTGAGTTGGTTCAACGCGAGCTTCTTGTATTTCAGAATCCGAATAATATTCGGTAGCATGACTAGAGGAAGTTGGTTGTTGTGAAGGATGAGGTGAGTAAGTCTGCTGAGGAGCACTAGTGCGAAGAGGACCATGATGCTCTTGTTGATGCTGTTGTATGGTCCATTGGTTGAAGGGGATGATATAAGGTGGGTTTTTGGGAAGTTGCATCAAGGATAGAAAACTTTGACCACTATCTTTTGTTGGAATTTCTTCATATTGTGATAAGTACGAAGGAACTCCAAGATAATGCAAGTTACACGTTATGTACGGAGCATATACAATTGATCGATGATGCTGAGTCCAAAAACCTTTAATTTGGTCATGAACAAATTTTTCCCAATTTACCAGGAGACGACTAAATATTGCATATAAAGCTCGATGGTCATTGGGATAAATTTGCTCGTGGCTACCTAGACGTGGAATGATTGTGTTGATTATCATTCTATTTAGTAGTAGCACATGGGCGTAAGTAAATGGATTTCCATTGGGGCATCCTATCTTCCATATTTGATGGGTAACTTCATCTCTGGGTAAAAGACTATGATCCGGTATATCCGTTATGTCGATTCCCTCATAAGAACATCCAATTATACGGTCAACCGTATATACATCAATTTTTATTTCTTTTCCATAATCACTCGACCACAAACATCCTTCCTCATTTTTCGGATTCCAAATTTCCGTACTACATAAATTGGAATAGAAAAGGTAGATAGCTAGAGGATCGATAATTACCTTGTTTTCAACATAGCTAATTAGGTTGCGGCAACCGGCATCCATAGTTAATCCTAGAATATCGTATTCTATTACATTTCCAAGGAGATAGAAGGGACCAGAATTGATTTTCTTCTTGGAAAGCGCCTCAAATGGAGTGATGGTAGTGGGATTGTTGCAAAGCCATTAGCTTATGTGAGATTGTGTAACAGGGGTTTGAGAGAAGGAGGAAGATTGTCCTTGTTTTTGCGTCTTAGAAACGGTCATCCTCTTGGGAGCCATTGATTGATGAATTTGAAGGTTATGGAGGCTAGGGTTTCAGAAATGGGCAATTGAAATGGAGGTAAAAGTGAAGAATGGGGTAAATTCATTTATATATGGCTGTTGAAAAATGTATGGTCGGAGCAGCGACGGAAGTATATGGGGGAGTCATAGACGTCTGTCGTTTCAGTAAAAATAAACAGAAGGATTTGACAGACGTTTGTGTTGGTTCCACAAACGTTTGTGGTTGCAAAAAAACAGAGAGTTTTGATAGATGTCCGTGAATTCCCACAAACGTCTGCGGTTACAGGAAATTTTTTCCTGTAACTTTTGACAATCGTCTGTGGTATGTATTTTCTAAAATATTGAAAAAAAATTAAATAGCAATGAAAGTTTATTGAAATTTTATTATAATAAAACAATATACATACCAAAAATTATCAAATAAACATAATTTATATGACGCATAACATATGTTTAGTTTTTGTCGGAGAATTTAGAATTGTTGATTTGTTGTATATCCCATGGATTTGGTTCAACTTTTGTATAGTCAATTAACAGCTTCACTAGAGACCAATTCAGACAGGCTGGAGTGTTAATCCAAGCTTGGTTTGATGGTCCCGGTTTGCAAAGATTTCTCGGAGTAATGTTATACTCTTTTGTAGGAGTTTCTTATAATCGAGGAGACTTTTGATGTATGCAATTTTTTGTTGGTGAATGACGATAAATTGCTAGAATACATTTTTCAAGAAATTTAGATGAGATCCTTAACGTCATTGTTTGTAATACATTTCATGTTGAACTCCTGACATTTCTTGTTGATAATGATATATTTCATCGACCTTGTCGGTGAGAGATGTTGATTGTAGATCAATTGAACATTTGGCTTTCTTTTCTTTAGGAGAAAAGCCAGTGTGGTATGTAGGTGATGCAATAATGTTTGGAGAGCTGAACGAATCGATGTAGGAGTGGATTTAGTTGGTGAAACATAAGTGTTATATGATAAGGGAGATTTATAGTCAGTAGTTGAATAGGTGGAGTCGTGATCGGAAGACATCTTTGAGTATTATTTATTTTAAAAATTAGAACAATCACACCAATGTTTTGAGGACGAATATGAGCTGATTTATAATATAACTTGTTTTTACTATTTTTAGAGAGTTGGTTGAGGAAAAGGAGTTTAACCATATAAATATTTAGAGAGAGGTTAGGTTTATATGGCTGTTATTAGTTTAATTTTTATGCGGTTGTTATTAATCTAAGTGTATAAAACCAATAGCAAGTCTATATGAGCTATTTCTACAAATTTAAGTGTACAAAAATTATTTCTACAAATTTAGTTAATCAATTCATTGTACGAACAAATTCCTAGATCTCGTCTTAACTTAATAAAAGTTAGTTCACTTAACGGTTTAGTAAAAATATCAGCTAATTGATTTTCGGAGTTTACAAACTCTAGTGATATAATTCCTTTTTCCATATTATCTCTTAGAAAATGATGACGAATATCAATATGTTTTGTTCGAGAATGGTTAATAGGATTTTTTGATAAATTTATGGAACTAATATTATCACAATATATAGGAGATTTTGTTACAAGTTTACTGAAATCTAGAAGAGTTTGTTGCATATAGATTACTTGTGCACGTGCTAAAGCCGTTGAAATGTATTCGGCTTCACATGTCGAGAGCGAAATACAGTTTTGCTTTTACTAAACCATGATACTAAAGACTGACCAATAAAATGACATGTCCCATTTGTACTTTTACTATCCGTTTTACAACCGCCGAAATCAGCATCGCTGTATGACACAAGTTCAAATGAGCTTCCTTTTAGATAAAATAGTCCATAATCTCCAGCGTTTGTTAAATATCTAAATATTTGTTTTATCGGTCGATGGTGTGATTCTTTTGGCTGCGCTTGAAAACGAGCACATAAACATACACTCATCATAATATTTCGTCTACTAGCTGTTAAGTATAACAGAGATCTTATCATACTTCGATATAATTTTGGTCGAAATCTTTTCCATTTTCATCTTTATCTAAATGTAGAGCAATAGTAATTGGAGTTGGTTTACTTGATATATTTTCCATTCCAAAATGTTTTAATAAATCTTGACAGTATTTTTCTTGATTTATAAAAATTCCATTTTCTAATTGTCTTATTTGTAATCCTAAGAAATAGTTTAATTCTCCAATATGTGACATTTCTAATTCATCTTTAATTATTTTAGAAAATTTAGTGCATAATTTTTCATCGATGGATCCAAATATAATATCGTCAACATATATTTGTATGGCTAAAATATTATTATTTTCTTGTTTTATGAATAAAGTGGAATCAATTTTACCAATTTGAAAACCAGAACTTTGTAAGTGAGTTTTTAATCTTTCATACCAAGCACGAGGTGCTTGTTTTAATCCATATAAGGCCTTTTTAAGTTTAAATACATAATTGGATATTTTTTGTGAACAAATAAAGGGGGTTGTTCAACATACATTGTAACGACCCGTGAATTTTAGTGGTTTAAAATTTTTGATTATGTTGACCTTAACTTTTCTTATATATATATATATTGTTTTCAAAAATATAATGTGTATATATATTTATAGAGCAGCCTATTTAATGTTAGTTATATAATGTATGATTACAAACTGCTATGAACTATATTATATATGTAAATTATTTATATTGCGTGTTCTATAACTTTATACTTTTCCTTATGTACAGTTTGTGTATATAGTTATATTTAGTTATTCACTAGCCTGCGCATGTATAAAGTTGCATATATTGAATATATATCTAAAGTTTGATAAGCTATAGTCTGTTGTATATGAAGTTATATTTGTTGTGTTATTATATACGTATGTTAGTTTATTTATGTTATAAAGTCTGCATATTATCTGGTGTATATATATATATATATGTATAGGCTGCTTTAAGTATGTAGTTATATATCTATTTAATATACATAGGTTAGTTTATTTCTCAAAAATATAGTCTGTTTTAATTAGTTATATATTTATAATATAATTTTTTTTATATAAGAGTATATATACATATGTAAGTATTGTTGCAGTCATCTTATATATATTAGTTATATATATATATATTTGATTTCAAAGAATATATCTATACATTATATGAATGTTTGTAAGACCTGTTGTATGATATGTCATATGAGTATGTATAATATATTATCTTATATCATTATTTTATATATATTATATACTCATAGTTTATAATCTTATCTGTCCAAAAATTTATAATAGTATTATAAATATAGTCTGTTACATCGGTTATATTGGTTATATAAAGAAAATGGGTACAATGCAGTTTGCAGTGGTTATATACATATAGTAATGCGTAGATTTAATATGTATGTTTTTCAAAGATTTGTTTGTGGATTGAAGTGTATTATATATATTATGGTACTCTTGAATTATCAAGTAATGATAGTATATATATGTGTTCAACCTTATTTAAATATTTCTTTATGCATATTGTTTAAGTATTGTTTTGAAATTTTAAATTATTTTGACTTTAAGTTATATGTGTTTTAACTTTAATATTGAATTTTAATTATATGTGTTTTAACTTAAATAATAGAATATGAAATACATATGCATTCAATATAAATATGTTTGAATTTAGCATATGATTTATATATATATATATATAGTTATATATAGTTATATATATAAACTCACTTATATTAGTTATCTTCATCGATCCAATTCTGATTTGATTTCGTCAATTTCTATCCATCAGCTTTGTTCGTCGAATCGTGTCTGTAACAGCCCAAAATTTTTAACAAATTTTTATTTAAAAGTAAACATTCTGTAATGTTGATTTGAATTAAAAGTGTAATAATTAGTGTGAAATGGGAAATTTAGACTTTACATTTCGTTCCATATATTTACATCCGTTCTTAACTTATATTAAACAATCAAATTTATTAAGTATGGTAACAACTATTTAATTTTTGGTTTAAAATGATACGTTATTTTATTGAAAAAAAACCGTTAGCAATTTCAATTTTTTTAATAAAAGAAACAAATAACGGTTGTACGTTACTTTGGGCATTACACTTTTTACGTTCGTTGTTTCTTTGTCCATTGATTTTTCTTGCGTTAACAGTGCAAGTTCAGCCGTATAATTTCAGTTTGGAATTTCAAAAAAATCTTGCCAAAGTCTAGCCTAAAATCGTGCGCGTGGAGATTACTTCTTCCTTTGCCTTCCATACGTTTCTCCAATTTAATTGCCTTTATAGCCTACCGTTCAAAACTTTTACTGCCTTCTCTCTCATAAATCAAGCGAGCAGCTCTTTTATATTTTCCACATTCTCAAACAAATAATTTCCAGACTGCAAAAAAAAATCTCCTTTAGCCTCCATAGAATTTACGTGAGCATCCCTCTGGAAGGTAAAGGACAACATCCTCTTTCCTTTTTCATTTTTTTTGTATTTCAAATTTTTGTTGTCCCCTGCTTCTGTTTTGCTGTACCGTGCTTTGCCTGCCTCCAAACCCATACCATTCACCACCAGATCCCACTCCTCTAACCCCATATTTTCCATGCCGAAACCCACACCCTACCCCACTCTCCAGCCATGAACCACGTCAGCCCTACCCATTCGCCTCCAAGCCGAGACCAGGCAACCCCACACCAGACCGTGACCAGCCCACGCCACCAGGCCAAGACCAGGCACCACCACAGCCTACCCCAGTCCACCACCACGTCCCCTCTCCAGACCGAGACCAGCCACCGCACCCATGTCCCCTCTCCATGCCGAGATCCAGACCAATCCCCACGTCTAACTACTCCACTTTCCTCCACCACCGAGACCGCCTCCAACCCCAGGCTGACCAACCCACTGTGCCGCTCCCCTCTGACATGACCCCTTGGCCGCGAGTTCATGTGACGCTGCCTCCATGCTAGACCACCACCGACCCAGCCTAGAAACCACCACCGACCCAGCCTAGAAACCACCACCACCCTCCTCCAGACCGAACCCCTGCCACCACCGGTCACCACGTCACCATGAACCCAGACCGAGACCACCCACAACCACCACCGAACCCATGTTCCCTTCTCCCGACCGAAGATAGGCAGACCGAGCCTTGTTTGAAAACAAAAGAGATTTATGAAAATTTCATTTGTCACCTCTGCATTTTTGTTTTGAAGATTTTGCCTCTGGCTTTGTTTAGAAAAAAAAGGAATGAGAAAAAGTTGCTTTTGGTCACGTGGTTTGGTATCCTAGTCTGTTTTACTGACCGTGTTTTGAAAAGAAACAAATTTGCTTTTGGCCCCTTTGTAAATTTTGTAGTTGTATATTTCCGAGCCTCTGTTTTGAAGTCACGGCCAAAATGTCCTTCTATCCATACTTTTGTTTCAATTTGATTGCCTATTGATTTACTCAAAAATGTTGAGGTAGTTGACGTGCGTTAGCTTATTCAAATTTTTGCTTTATTCTTTTGATTTTAGATTTGAATCCAGTTGGCGAATTCGCTAACAACTGATCGTGCTTTCGTTAGACATCGTATTTCTTTTTCCGAATCTTTAGCTCCATAGAGGTGAGTAAATCTCACACGAATATTCATACTTATATGATTGTGAAACGACCGCAACTGAATGTGTAGAAATAAATAAATAAATAAATAAATGATGTTAGAATTACCTGTGATTTATTTATAGTTGATGTTAATTGTTAAAACTGCATATCGTATCATCTGTTATATTTTGTTCTTATTTTACTGTTATTCTGTTCTGTTAAATCACACTGCAAGTTCCCTGTAGAATAGAATCACTATGGGTTGAAATGATACATACCCGAACGGACTTTAGAATAAGGGAAGATCGTTATGGGCTGAAATGATAGGCCTGAATGATTTTCAATTAAATTTTATTTACTTGGGATTGCGGGTTTGAAATGATAAAACCTGGATTTTTCTTTGTAAACTACGGATTGAAATGATATAGTATCCGTACCACTTGACTTAGGCTAGAAAATATTATACAGACCCGTGGTTATTTTTCTGTATTTTTTTCTGGATACCTTTAAATGTTTTAAATATTGTAATAATATTAAATTGATTTAAATCGAATTTTTAAATGATTTATTTAGAATAGAAATGATTTTTCTATGTTAAATATAAATAAATGGAAAAATATTGATTTTAAAATGAAACTTAAATTTGAAATTTTGACTAAAAGAAAAGATGGAAACTTAAGTTAATTAAATTGAAATGAAAATTTAGTTTCAAATAGTGGAAAATGGAGTTTAAGTTTAAATGTTGAAATGAATTGTTTAAATGAAAGTGGAATTTACGCACTTGAATTTAATAAGCGAACTTTGTAAATTTTGGGTTTTACTTGTAAAATTTCTCTTTAAAATAAATTAGTTAAAGGATTTAAATGAACATTTTAATGTATGATTTTATAAGTTCTGAACTAGGTAGAATCTGCAGCACTTGTTAAGTGTTGTGGTTATATAAGTGAACCAAAAGACTAAAGAACTAAGGCTATGATAGTACTTGGTAAGTGCTGTTGTAGCAGAAACTAAAATTGAACCTGAACTAATAAAAGGGCTACTGTAGCACTTGTTAAGGACTGCAGTAGGATGAAATATGATTTTGTTTAAAACTGAACTGTTATAGCAGTTTATAAATGTTGTTTTGCTGAATAAAATTGTTTTCAAATATACATTACCGCCGCACTTTTTGAATGCCGTGAAAGCTGAAAATTTTAACGTTATTGTTTTTAAGTGAATAGATGAACTCCGAAAGGTTAAATTTTGGGAATTTAATATTTGATTTTAAAAAGAATAATGACTTTGTTTTTAAGTGGTTTAATTTGAAGTATATTTGATAAATTGTTTTAAATTTATAACCATAGGTTATAATAACGATTGGTTGGCAAAGAGACCGGGATCGGATATGGACATACTCTCTGTCGATACCGAAAACCACTTTGACAACCGGGTACGCGGTGGAGATTCCAGAATGAAGTAGGATGGTGGCGACGTTCTTAAGGTATGTTACGTGGACCCAACTCCCGTGAGTTGGCATAAGGTGGCTAAAACAGGAGCGATCTCGGACCAGTGAGGTAGCACCTCTTCTCGGACACATTTCTTCGATATTATACTCTTACTTGTGATTTGACTAGATGGCCATCCTTCGATTTGGGAATGTTGTTCGAGGTGGAACGGTAGTGGCTGCTATGCGTATCCATCAGTCCGTGTGCGTAATTGGTATATCTACCCTGGCATTGCCTAGTTGTGCCGTGTCACCTACCATATCGAGCTTTACTACGATTATGATTTTAAGATCCGACCGCGTTAAGGTTCTCCATCCCCTTAACGCTATTTTCCGATATGATTATACTTTACTTATTTAGACACTATTATAATAGCGAATATTACTACATAGTAGATATTTTAACGGATCCTTAGAGGATGGGCGGTCCCAAGCATCTTCTAAGTTACTTGTATCTTTACTACAGTTCACTTGAGTTGGTTTACATTGTATAAGTATGTATATCCTGACTCGAGTGTTTTGTGTTTTGCTTTACGCTCGGGTCAGCCTGAGTTATTCACAGATTTGGATTTCCACTCTCTTGGAGATTTGAATCGCTGGAGATTATTTGCTTGTCATGTCCTATCTATTCCAATTCCATTGTTCTACTCAGCTTGTACTTGGTTATTATATTGAGACTTTTGTTGTATTCTATTTCTTTTGTTATAACTTATGTAACTCTGATATATTTATATAGTAGCTTCATGAACTACTATTTCTTTTACTTCCGCTGCATTATTTTACTCTGTGTCTGTGATCTGTGATTATATTTATTTACTGTATATTCTGAGATTTGCCAAATTTTATTTACAACGCGGTATTTTGAACAATTCAACTCCGGCATGAGTGTCTACCTATACACTTATAATGGATGCGAATGGTTGAAAATATCGGGTCGTTAAAGTTGGTATCAGAGCTTTGGCTTTGAGGCAAAACTCAGCATATGGAGTAGATTTATTTACAGAATCACTTTCGTTCGAGTTTGAATCTTTTCCTCTTGATTCGAATTTCCTTTGAATTTTTGGAACGTTCCCTACGGTTCCAAAATTCATTCTTGTCCCTCACTATTCATCTTCTTTTGATTCTGGAGTATCCCATGACTCCACTTCCAATGATCTTTATAGTGAATTGGCGGTCTCGCCAATATTCTAATTTTCTTGTAAAGGGGTGAAACTCCTTTACAATTAGCATCGATTCACCAGAGATTTATATCTATCCTTGGTTTAGATGCTAATACCTTTTGTTATTCCAAACTCTATCTTTTAAGATCGGATGTAGATTTACCCCAGAAAATCCACACTTGATCTTATTCATTAAGTCATGGTTGACTCGGCTAAGGTTGCCCGCGATTTATCTGAGCTTATCCATCTTCATATTTTGTCAATTAATCATCTTGTCTTTTGTGTCCAACCTATCTTCATAACATTTTTTTAAAAATTGTACTAGTAAAGCTATGTTTTGTTTTATATATTGTGTTGTTTGAGTTGTTGATGATGATTTGGATTTCCGATCGATTCGTTTGATCAACGCTATCGATAGGATTTCTAAAACACTTTGACAGAACAGACTGACACAATATTATTTTAAAATTGTTAATGAAATAAATTTTGATATATAGGTAAATTTATGGAACTTAATAAATTGATTTAAATTGATAATTTGAAGTGATAATACTTGATTTATCATTTGTTGTTCTACAAATGAATTTATAAATAGTTGTTTATAAATTTATTTGGGAACTGAAATGAATTTAAAACAAGAAATTTAAAGAATTTAATTTCCGATGGTTTCAAACCTTGTGTTTAAAATTTTTAAAAGGATATTATTTAAAGTATTTTGATTAAAAATTTGTCTCTAAAGGATTTTAAAGTTTAAAAATTTAGTGCTCTTCTCTTTGTCGCCGGAAAATAATTTCGGTGATGACTGCAGCATCATCGACATTCATTTTCGAGTTTTGAACTGAAGAGACCGTTCTGTAGTCTTACTACAGCTTTGTTTTGAAAGATTTAATTTATTTGAATTTCTAAATATGATTTGATTTATAAAATATATAGATATATGATTTAATTTGATTTGACATATTATGTATATATATAATTACTTATCGCTAAATGGTTTGAAAGGAATCGGAAGTTTAATTCTAAAATTTTATTTTAAAGAATAATTTCAGTTATAAGAAGAAAATAAATTTTTTGAATAAATGATTCAAACTTGAGATAATTGAATTGGAAAGTTTTACTTGTATAACACACAATTGTATTCCAATATAACCTACCTAAATTACACAGAAGTTGAATATGGAATTGGATAATATACAATATAAAAGGGATTTTTATAAATAAAATTTGAGTGGCTATAATACATGTTATACACTTAAATTTTAGTTATAAAAGATTAACAGAGGCAAATAGTAAAAAAGGAATTTAAAGAGATTTATTTAAATAACTTAATAATCAAATTTGATTTACTTTGGAACCTTAAGTCTAACCTAGGAATTTTAATAAAGGTTATTTCCTAAAATGAATATGTTGTATAATTAATAATGTATCTTTGAATAGATAAAATAAAATACATTTGAATTGGACATTTTGTAATAAAGTTTATTTAACTTGAATTCATAGTTTAATTGATGTCTAAATGAATAAATGTGTAAAGAAATTTGATTGTTATATTTGCTATGATAAATATTTTATTTATGAAATAGATATGTCTTGAAAAATGAATAATTATGATTTAAATAGTTAAAATGTATTTTAACATCACTAAATTTGATAATTGAGAATTTGGTTTTCAAATGGAAATTTTAAGTGTAACTTATTGAAGGAATATCTATTTATGAAATGGGCATTTTAAATAAAGTGTTAGGTTATTTGTTAAATGAAGAGCTAAGTAAAATAATGAACTTTTGACTTAATAAATGAAGTATAGTTTATTTGGATATTCCATTCATAAAAGTATGTTTTAATAAGTCTTAAGTTAAAAGATATCCAAATGAATATTTCTGGAATAAAACTGATTTGAAATACTAATATATCTACTGTAGCATTTTATAAGTGCTGCCGTTTGAAAATACAATATTTTGGAAATTTTATAATTGAATGAACTTAGAAATGTTACAACTTTAAAATGAATATTATTTGACCTTGAATTAAAATGGTTTAAATGAAGATTTTTTTTAAAGGAGTTTTGATTTTCTAAGTGTTATGTTTTTTTTAGAATAACATTTCCAATGTGTTATGATTTTAGTAGTATGTTTTCCAAATGATAAACACCTCTAAATTGTTATGATTTCAAAGTATTATGATTTCAAAGCATTATGGTTTCAAAGTATTATCTTATTTTGTTTTTCAAACCATCTTTTGGTTGTCCTTATTTTCCCTCATCTTGCTACAGACTGGTATAAGCATCTTTCTATAATCTTTCTGTTTAGAAATCTTTCTGTAATCTCTGATAATCTTTGTTACTCGTCTAAATCTGAGCACTGCTTACCATCCACAGACCGACGGTCAAACGGGAAGGGTGAATCGGATTTTAGAAGATCTTCTTCGTGCTTGTGTGCTTGATTATGGAGGATCTTGGGAAGATCATCTCCATCTTGTCGAATTCACTTATAACAATAGTTATCAGGCCAGTATTGAGACATCTCCGTTTTCTGCTCTTTACGGACGACCTTGTAGATCTCCTTCTTGTTGGATTGAATCCGGTAATCGTTTGGTTCTTGGTCCTGAGATGGTTTTGGAAGCTTCAGAGAGAGTTGAAGAGATTAAGAGGAAGATGAGGATTGCTCAAGATAGATAGAAGAAGTGCGCTGATCGTCGAAGACGGAGTTTAGAGTTTGCTGTTGGTGATTTGGTTTTCCTTAAGGTCTCTCCCTTAAGGAATGTTATTCGTTTTGGTCGTAGAGGAAAGCTTTCTCCTAGATTTGTAGGTCCTTCCCGCATTTTGGAAAGAATTGGCTCTCTTGCTTATCGTCTGGATTTACCCGAGAAATTTTCTGAAATACACAATGTCTTTCATGTATCTCATCTTCGTCGCTATCTGCATGATCCATCTCTTATTATCCAGCCTCCTGCTCTTGATAGTTTGGATATTGAGCCAAATCTAACTGTTGAGAGGAAGCCACTTTGTATCGTCGATCGAGGTACGAAGCAGCTAAGAAGAAAATCTGTCAACCTGGTCAAAGTGCAGTGGAGCACTGATGAACGGGATTGCACCTGGGAGACGGAGGAGAGCATTCGTGCTTCGAATCCGGAATTGTTTATTTCAGGTACTTTTGCTCTACTGTCTTATCTTTCTTTGTTTTCCTTCTTCGTTCCTTTTCGAGGACGAAAAGTTTTGAGTGGGGGAGAGTGTAACAGCCCAAAATTTTTAACAAATTTTTATTTAAAAGTGAACATTCTGTAATGTTGATTTGAATTAAAAGTGTAATAATTAGTGTGAAACGGGAAATTTAGACTTTACATTTCGTTCCGTATATTTACATCCGTTCTTAACTTATATTAAACAATCAAATTTATTAAGTATGGTAACAGCTATTTAATTTTTGGTTTAAAATGATACGTTATTTTATTGAAAAAAAAATCGTTAGCATTTTCAATTTTTTTAATAAAAGAAACAAATAACGGTTGTACGTTACTTTGGGCATTACACTTTTTACGTTCGTTGTTTCTTTGTCCATTGATTTTTCTTGCGTTAACAGTGCAAGTTCAGCCGTATAATTTCAGTTTGGAATTTCAAAAAAATCTTGCCAAAGTCTAGCCTAAAATCGTGCACGTGGAGATTACTTCTTCCTTTGCCTTCCATACGTTTCTCCAATTTAATTGCCTTTATAGCCTACCGTTCAAAACTTTTACTGCCTTCTCTCTCATAAATCAAGCGAGCAGCTCTTTTATATTTTCCACATTCTCAAACAAATAATTTCCAGACTGCAAAAAAAAAATCTCCTTTAGCCTCCATAGAATTTACGTGAGCATCCCTCTGGAAGGTAAAGGACAACATCCTCTTTCCTTTTTCATTTTTTTTGTATTTCAAATTTTTGTTGTCCCCTGCTTCTGTTTTGCTGTACCGTGCTTTGCCTGCCTCCAAACCCATACCATTCACCACCAGATCCCACTCCTCTAACCCCATATTTTCCATGCCGAAACCCACACCCTACCCCACTCTCCAGCCATGAACCACGTCAGCCCTACCCATTCGCCTCCAAGCCGAGACCAGGCAACCCCACACCAGACCGTGACCAGCCCACGCCACCAGGCCAAGACCAAGCACCACCACAGCCTACCCCAGTCCACCACCACGTCCCCTCTCCAGACCGAGACCAGCCACCGCACCCATGTCCCCTCTCCATGCCGAGATCCAGATCAATCCCCACGTCTAACTACTCCACTTTCCTCCACCACCGAGACCGCCTCCAACCCCAGGCTGACCAACCCACTATGCCGCTCCCCTCTGACATGACCCCTTGGCCACGAGTTCATGTGACGCTGCCTCCATGCTAGACCACCACCGACCCAGCCTAGAAACCACCACCGACCCAGCCTAGAAACCACCACCGACCCAGCCTAGAAACAACCACCACCCTCCTCCAGACCGAACCCCTGCCACCACCGGTCACCACGTCACCATGAACCCAGACCGAGACCACCCACAACCACCATCGAACCCATGTTCCCTTCTCCCGACCGAAGATAGGCAGACCGAGCCTTGTTTGAAAACAAAAGAGATTTATGAAAATTTCATTTGTCACCTCTGCATTTTTGTTTTGAAGATTTTGCCTCTGGCTTTGTTTAGAAAAAAAAAGGAATGAGAAAAAGTTGCTTTTGGTCACGTGGTTTGGTATCCTAGTCTGTTTTACTGACCGTGTTTTGAAAAGAAACAAATTTTCTTTTGGCCCCTTTGTAAATTTTGTAGTTGTATATTTCCGAGCCTCTGTTTTGAAGTCACGGCCAAAATGTCCTTCTATCCATACTTTTGTTTCAATTTGATTGCCTGTTGATTTACTCAAAAATGTTGAGGTAGTTGACGTGCGTTAGCTTATTCAAATTTTTGCTTTATTCTTTTGATTTTAGATTTGAATCCAGTTGGCGAATTCGCTAACAACTGATCGTGCTTTCGTTAGACATCGTATTTCTTTTTCCGAATCTCCAGCTCCATAGAGGTGAGTAAATCTCACACGAATATTCATACTTATATAATTGTGAAACGACCGCAACTGAATGTGTAGAAATAAGTAAATAAATAAATAAATGATGTTAGAATTACCTGTGATTTATTTATAGTTGATGTTAATTGTTAAAACTGCATATCGTATCATCTGTTATATTTTGTTCTTATTTTACTGTTATTCTGTTCTGTTAAATCACACTGCAAGTTCCCTGTAGAATAGAATCACTATGGGTTGAAATGATACATACCCGAATGGACTTTAGAATAAGGGAAGATCGTTATGGGCTGAAATGATAGGCCTGAATGATTTTCAATTAAATTTTATTTACTTGGGATTGCGGGTTTGAAATGATAAAACCCGGATTTTTCTTTGTAAACTACGGATTGAAATGATATAGTATCCGTACCACTTGACTTAGGCTAGAAAATATTATACAGACCCGTGGTTATTTTCTGTATTTTTTTCTGGATACCTTTAAATGTTTTAAATATTGTAATAATATTAAATTGATTTAAATTGAATTTTTAAATGATTTATTTAGAATAGAAATGATTTTTCTATGTGATAAATATAAATAAATGGAAAAATATTGATTTTAAAATGAAACTTAAATTTGAAATTTTGACTAAAAGAAAAGATGGAAACTTAAGTTAATTAAATTGAAATGAAAATTTAGTTTCAAATAGTGGAAAATGGAGTTTAAGTTTAAATGTTGAAATGAATTGTTTAAATGAAAGTGGAATTTACGCACTTGAATTTAATAAGCGAACTTTGTAAATTTTGGGTTTTACTTGTAAAATTTCTCTTTAAAATAAATTAGTTAAAGGATTTAAATGAACATTTTAATGTATGATTTTATAAGTTCTGAACTAGGCAGAATCTGCAGCACTTGTTAAGTGTTGTGGTTATATAAGTGAACCAAAAGACTAAAGAACTAAGGCTATGATAGTACTTGGTAAGTGCTGTTGTAGCAGAAACTAAAATTGAACCTGAACTAATAAAAGGGCTACTGTAGCACTTGTTAAGGACTGCAGTAGGCTGAAATATGATTTTGTTTAAAACTGAACTGTTATAGCAGTTTATAAATGTTGTTTTGCTGAATAAAATTGTTTTCAAATATAACTTACCGTCGCACTTTTTGAATGCCGAGAAAGCTGAAAATTTTAACGTTATTGTTTTTAAGTGAATAGATGAACTCCGAAAGGTTAAATTTTGGGAATTTAATATTTGATTTTAAAAAGAATAATGACTTTGTTTTTAAGTGGTTTAATTTGAAGTATATTTGATAAATTGTTTTAAATTTATAACCACGGGTTATAATAACGATTGGTTGGCAAAGAGACCGGGATCGGATATGGACATACTCTCTGTCGATACCGAAAACCACTTTGACAACCGGGTACGCGGTGGAGATTCCAGAATGAAGTAGGATGGTGGCGACGTTCTTAAGGTATGTTACGTGGACCCAACTCCCGTGAGTTGGCATAAGGTGGCTAAAACAGGAGCGATCTCGGACCAGTGAGGTAGCACCTCTTCTCGGACACATTTCTTCGATATTATACTCTTACTTGTGATTTGACTAGATGGCCATCCTCCGATTTGGGAATGTTGTTCGAGGTGGAACGGTAGTGGCTGCTATGCGTATCCATCAGTCCGTGTGCGTAATTGGTATATCTACCCTGGCATTGCCTAGTTGTGCCGTGTCACCTACCATATCGAGCTTTACTACGATTATGATTTTAAGATCCGACCGCGTTAAGGTTCTCCATCCCCTTAACGCTATTTTCCGATATGATTATACTTTACTTATTTAAACACTATTATAATAGCGAATATTACTACATAGTAGATATTTTAACGGATCCTTAGAGGATGGGCGGTCCCAAGCATCTTCTAAGTTACTTGTATCTTTACTACAGTTCACTTGAGTTGGTTTACATTGTATAAGTATGTATATCCTGACTCGAGTGTTTTGTGTTTTGCTTTACGCTCGGGTCAGCTTGAGTTATTCACAGATTTGGATTTCCACTCTCTTGGAGATTTGAATCGCTGGAGATTATCTGCTTGTCATGTCCTATGTATTCCAATTCCATTGTTCTACTCAGCTTGTACTTGGTTATTATATTGAGACTTTTGTTGTATTATATTTCTTTTGTTATAACTTATGTAACTCTGATATATTTATATAGTAGCTTCATGAACTACTATTTCTTTTACTTCCGCTGCATTATTTTACTCTGTGTCTGTGATCTGTGATTATATTTATTTACTGTATATACTGAGATTTGCCAAATTTTATTTACAACGCGGTATTTTGAGCAATTCAACTCCGGCATGAGTGTCTACCTATACACTTATAATGGATGCGAATGGTTGAAAATATTGGGTCGTTAAAGTGTCCATCTAGCGTTGCTTTGGAATTCGTAGCTCATCTCTTTGTTAAGTCTGTCTAGCCTTGAATGGTGAGCAATCACTCACGATTAACGTTCTTATATTTATTAAATTTGATTTCAATTGAAACGACAATTGAAATATGCTGCTATTAGATTTTTACAATGCTATATATATATGCCATTATCTGTATCTGTTCACCTGTGACATCTGACAACATTATCTATTATTTATCACTGATGATATATGCCTGTTACTGTTGTTATATTATTAATCATATCTGTTATCACTCTGCAAGTTCCATGTTAGTATAGAATTCACTATGGGTTGAAATGATACATACCCGAACGATCTGTAGAATAGGAGAAAATCGTTATGGGTTGAAATTGTAAACCCAAGCGATTTTCATTGAATTGAATTTGGGATTGCAGGTTGAAAAGATATATACCCGTATATATTTAAATTGCGGATTGAAATGATAAATATCTGTATCACTTGACCATAGGATAGAAAATTATATACAGACACCGTTGGTCGATATATAAATACTTTGAAAATGATTTCTATGGTTTTGAAAAGAAATATATGGTTTTAATAAATATTGATTTTTAAAGATTTATTATAGTTGATTTAATAAAGTTGATATACAATATGTTTAAGTTTTTATTTAATATATATATTTTCAAATATAGAGTTTATAATGATTCAGGTTGGAAAGATAAATTTGAAATTGATTTGAAATTATATTTATTTAAGAATTTTACTTAAATAGGTTTGATTTCAAATTTATTAAATTTGAAATTTTAAAGATATGTTTTATAACTTGAATTTGATTAAAAGTGACTTAAATGAATATTTCAAACTTATATAAATTTAAATGGGATATTTTGTTTGTTTAAATTTTTAAATTGAAGCTGTATTTAGATGTTATTGAAATAATTAAGTAAATATTTCAAACTAAAAAAAATAGTGAAGTGAATTTGATATATATATATGAAATTTTTGAATTTAGTTTTGCATTGTTGAATATTTAAAGCTTTGAAATATATTGAAATTGAAATGACTTATTTTATGGTTCAAATATGTATTTGAAATCGATAATTTGAAATGGTTTATTGAGAAACTGAATTGAATTGAAATTGATGATTTGCGATTTGATTAAATCTGAATTTCTTGAAATTGAGTTGATTTGAATCGATTTGTGAAATTGAGGAAGCTATTTTATTTTATAAAGTATTTTTAAACTATATCTAAAACTATTTATATTTTACTTTATAAATTATTTTAATATAAACTATTTTATATAAATTATTTTATTATTAACTATTTTAACTTATAACTATTTTATATAAACTATTTTTATTTTATAAACTATTTTATTATATACACTAATTTTAATATCTAAACTGTTTAAGAGGAAAGTGTTATGGATTCCAAAATGTTATGATTTCAAGCTATGATTTCAAGGTGTTATGAATTTCAAGGTTTTGATTTCCAAAGTATTTTGATTTTAAAAGACTCATGATTTCGAAAGCGATATAACTTTGGAAAGTGATATGATTTTGGAAATGGATTTACTTGAAGTGAAATGATATTCTGGTTTTGAAGTATAAACTATTTTGAAATGACCACGGTGTTATAATAACGATTGGTTGTTAAAGAGACCGGGATCAGATATGGGCATACTCTCCGTCGATACTGAAAACCACTTTAACAACTGTGTACGCGGTCGAGATTCCAGAATGAAGTAGGATGGTGGCGACGATCCTATATGAGGTATATATGTGGACCCAACTCCCGTGAGTTGGCATAAGGTGGCTAAAACAGGAGAAATTGATGGGCTAATGAGGTAGCTCCTCTGATCGGACACACTCCATCGTATGCCATTCTATTACTTTGTGATTGGTTTGGTGCGCACCTTCGGATTTCGGGAGTGTGGCTCGAGGTGGGTGGTAGTGGCTGCTATGCGTTACCAATGGCCCTGAAGTGTAATTGGTATATCTACCCTGGCATTGCCTAGTTGTGCTGTGTCACCTACCCTAGCGCGGCTTTTATGAGTTTGTTTTGTACCATACCTATGGAGTGCCCTCTGACGACGCCCATTACGGGGGAGATTACGGTACTATATAGACTATGGGAATATATAAAATGTGTTAAGCTGGAAAATGTAAAGCCTTAACGCTATTTTAATAGTTTACTTTACTATCGACATTATTATAATAGCGTATATTACTACATAGTAGATAGTTTAACGGATCCTTAGAGGATGGTTATCCCAAACATCCTTTGAGTTACTTGTTCAGTTGATATTTCACTTGAGTTGGATTTATTGATATAAGAATGCTAATCCTGACTCGAGTGTATTGTGTTTTGCTTTACGCTCGGGTCAGACTGAGTGGTTCAGTGTTCGAGACTCACCTTTGGAGTTGGAGCTTCGCTTGGAGATCCAGCTATCTATCCAGCTTTCAGTTATTTAGTTGATTCCAGTTTTGTATTCTGATCTTGTATTTGACTATTGTATTGAGACATCTATGTATTTGAGACTTCTGTTGTATCTTGTTTAACTCTGTTATATATATATAGTAGCTTCATGAACTACTATTCTTTGTTTCCGCTGCTTATTTTATATTACTCTGTGTTTGTGATTCTATGATTATTTATTTACTATATATGTTGAGTTTTGCCAAATTTAAATTAACAATCTGGTATTTTGAGCAATTCAAATCCGATATGTATGGATGCGAATGGTTGAAAATTTCAGGATATTACATACACTTTTTCTTTTGTAAATCCGATTAAAAATGCACTTTTTACATCCATTTGAAAAAGTTTAAGATTATGATGACATGTAAAAGCCAGTAATGTTCGTATTGCTTCGAGACGCGTTACAGGAGCAAATGTTTCGTCATAATCAATTCCTTCTTCTTAATTATATCCTTGAGCTACTAATCGTGCTTTTTTCGTACAATATTTCTGTTTTCATCTACTTTATTTTTGAAAACCCATTTTGTTCCAATTACAGATTGATTGTCTGGTCTTGGTACAAGTTCCCAAACACCATTTTTTCAAATTGGTTAAGTTCTTCTTGCATTGCAATAATCAAAAATCATCTTTTGATGCTTCTTTATAATTTTTTGGTTCAAAATTTGATATAAATGCAACATGACTCATTTGATTTAACTGTTTTCTGGTTGATACTCTTGTATTTAAATTTCCAACAATATTATTAATAGGATGGTCTCTTAATATTCTAGGTGATGGTGTTATCATATTATCATTATTGTTATTGACATTATTATTATTATTTTCATGTATGGGTATATCAGTTTTATTTATTTATTCTTCGTCGTCGTCATATTTATTTTCATTAAAATTTTCATCAAATGAGACATGAAGACTTTCTTCTATAATATTTGTTCGTTTATTAAAGACTCTATATGTTTTTCTTCGATCTGAATAGCCAACAAAAATTCCTTCATCGACTTTAGGATCAAATTTCCTAGATTATCTTTAGTGTTTAATATGAAGCATTTTGACCCAAAAACAATAAAATATGATACTTTTGGTTTTTTGTTAAATAATATTTCATAGCATGTGTTTTTAGTCATTGGTCTAAGTGTTACACGATTTAATACATAACAAGTAGTGGCGACGGCTTCGGCCCAAAATTTCTTTGGTAAGTTACTACTATTTAGTAGAGTTCATACACATTCCTATAAGGTTCGATTTTTTATTTCTACAACACCGTTTTATTATGGTGTTCGAGGAAATGAAAAATTATGATTAATTCCCTTTTTGTTACAAAAGTTGGTGAATGGTTCATTTTTAAATTCACCTCTATGATCACTTCGTATATTTTTTATTTTTAAATTCATTAAAAAAGTTATTCCTTCAGCAAAAAATTTGAACATTTCGAAAGTGTCACTTTTATGTTTTAAAAGTAATGTCCAAGTATATCTTGAAAAAACATCAATAATTACAAAAACGTGTTTATTATGATTTATTGAACGTACTTGAGTTGGTCCGAATAAATCTAGATGGAGTAATTTGAGATGTTGTTTTATGGAAATTTCCTTTTTAGATTTAAAGGAGTTTTTCTTTAATTTTCCAAATTGACCAGAGTCACGTAAGTTTTAAACTTTGTAGTTGATTTTAGGTAATCCTCTTACCAATTCATTTTTAGCTAGTTTGTTGATATTCTTAAAATTTATATGACAAAAACATTTATGCCATAACCAAGGATCATCATGATTCGTGGCTAAGCATAAATTTGTATTGTTTTTTACATTCATGTTTATGACATATATGTTTTGATTTCAAAATCCTTCAAAAAAATTTATTTTGATAAAAAATATTATCTTTATTTTTCTCGAAATCAATTTTAAATCCTTTATCACATAATTAACTTATACTTAATAAGTTATGTTTTAAATTTTTTACTAATAAAACATTAGTTATTAAAGGAGAACTAGAAATACCAATATTGATGACTTCTCCAATGCTGATGACAAATCCCTTTGAGTTATCTCCAAATGTTACGGTGCCACCATCGATATATGTTATATTTGATAACATATTTACATTTCCAGTCATGTGCTTAGAACAACCACTATTGAGTATCCATTTCTCTTTATTTTTTATTTTAATTTTGGGTACCTGATAAATAAGAAAATTTTAATTGGTACCCACCTTCTTTGATTAGGGTCCTACGTGTTAGTGGATGAAGGTAACCATATCCATGAGGATTTGGTTCCCTTAGAAATATAATTTTTTTCATATACAACTTTTTGTAAATACTCATCAATATATTTTTTTCTAATTAGTTTATTGTTTATTTTTGGAATCCATACCTTGACCATATTTGTATATGAATTCTTAACCTTAGTTTTTAACTTTGGCTTTTTAAATTTTGTGTATAATGTGATATATTGATTTAGCCTTTGTTTGTTTTTAAAACCTAATTCATTTCAATTTCTAGATGGTTTAGATATCATAATCAAATTTTCTAAATTTCGTTTTCCTTTGTTGAATCACATTATTTGTTATTTTTTCTAATTACTTTTAAGATCACAAATTTTGAAGTTTCTAGAATGTAAATTTGCTTGTAATTCCAGTTTTTCTTTTTCCAGATTAAAGTTTTCTAAGTTATAATTTTCTAAATCATTTAATAACTTGTCATTTTGAGATAACAGTGTTGCATACTTTTTCTGAACAATTTCTATTTCTTCTTCTAAGATAATTTTTTCATCTTCTAATAATCTGATTTCTAATTCTAATCTTGTTAACTTTCCTAATATTCCTTATTTAATTTTTTGTTTCTCTATATTTATCATCTAATTCAATACTTATTTCCATTAATTCATTGTAAGTAAGTTCAGGATGTACCTTATCAGTGTTAGCCATAAAACACACATTTGCTTGTTCCGAGTCGATTTCACTATCACTGTTTGAAGAAGAAGGTGAATCTGAATCATCTCATGTTACTTGAAAAGCTCTTTTCTTTTTCTTGAATTTCTCAAATTTGCTTTTCTTTTTATCGTTATTGAGATGTGGACAGTCCTTCTTTATGTGGCCAAATTTCTTGCATTCATAACATTCATTCAACGTTTAATTTGAAGTGTTTGGTTTGCCGCCATTTTGAAATTTGGTCATCTTCTTGAACTTCTTGAATTTATTGCGGTTTTTGGAAATAAAGATAATCTCCTCTTCGTCTAAGTTTGAACCTTCGTTACTTGCTTGGAATGCTATGTTTTTCTTCTCATGATTTTGATCCTTTCTAGTCTGCAAGTTAGCTTCGTATGACATCAAATTTCCTGTTAGCTCTTTTACTTTAAGTTAAGACAGATCATTAGCTTCTTCATTGGCTAAAATATTTTTCCCAGTCATTTGTCAAAGAGTTTAAAATTCGCGTGACTAAATCAAAATCTATGAATTTGACTCCAAGTGCCATGAGATCGTGTTAAATTGTTTGAAACCTTGTATACATATCAATAATTGATTCACTTGTTTTCATTTTGAAAGATGAGAATTGGTTTTATAAAATCGAAATTTTAGTTTGCTTGACTTTATTTGTGCCTTCGTGTGTGACTTTTAAAGTGCGCCATATATCATATGCCGTCTTGCAGAGCATGACACGTGAAAACTCATTTTTGTCAAGTGAGAAAAATAATACATTCATAGCTTTGGCATTGTTAGATGCCTTTGCTTTTTGTGCATCAGTCCATGTGCCAATATCAATGTCAGGTGCTTCATAGTTGTTTTGAGTTGCTAGCCATATTTCTAACCTATTTGCTTCCATATAAATTCGCATGCTTGTTGACCAATAAGCATAATTAAAACCAGTAAATAGTGGAGGACAAGCAATTGATTGACCTTCTTGAAATGTACTTTCCATTTTAATGATTTCAGTTACGTGTTATTGTATATTAAAATGACCTTGCTCTGATACCAATTGAAAGTCTATAGGATCTTTATAAATAATGCAACTTATATATATGTGTGTGTGTGTATTACTAACTATGATAAGTAGATTATAATAATGGAATGTAAGTTAAATATTAGAAACAATCACACCAGATATTTTATACTGGTTTGGACCTCCCGTCCTACGTCCAGTCCCGAAGCTCCCCTTCGGTATTTCCTCTAACCAACTGACCCTTGCTTCGCCCAGAGGAATAGGCTAATACAAAAGTATCTCTGATAATCTAGTGTTCCAAATAACATAGTTTTTGGTTGATAGTGCAAATCTTTCTATGATCTCCTTGAGTATGTGAATATGAATGCTTTGAGTTGTAGGAAGTAGTTTAATCAAAATTATATTTTGGTTATAATAGACTGAGAGTATGTAACCAATGTATATGAAAGAAAGTGTTAAGAAATCAAGAGAGAAAAGACTTAATTAATTCAAGTTGGTTAATCTCTACATCTCAATCGAAGTATTATTTATAGATTCAAAAGGGTACAGATGAAGAGTTATTACTATTTTAGAAGATTTATTCATTTTAATGGCTACAACCTTTCTGTAACAACCCGAATTCCAATGGGTCTGGATTTTTCACAAAAATGCTAAAATCCAAGCCCACCGAAGCCCGAGTTAGGTATCTGGTATCCTGCAAATAGGCAAAGATAAATATATCAGAGCTCAAATAAATATCTCACAGGGAACAGACTAAAATATAATAGGAAGTAAATACACACCAAGGTAATAACACTCTCTAAACAAGTGTCACAAAGCTGGAAAATCTCTGCCATCTATCTAACTTGTGGGATGATATGAGGAGGGGGTTGGAACTAAAGTTCTGGTGAATGGACCAATTATACACTTCTAAGCATAATTCTACATATACCGTTCTATTTCCATTTTCTGTTATATTAGGTTTATAATACTCTCGCCTCTGTTCCTGAATCGTACCCATCTACTCCATAGTAGATTAAGACCTAATAACTAATATATATATATATATATACATATATATGTATGTATGTATGTAGCTACATGCCCAAAGACCGCATCGGTCCTAGGTACTACCCATAGTACCTTCTGTATCCTCCTCGAAAAGGACTCCATCGTCTCGCTACTAGAGCGTACTGTAACTACATATGTAAAGGACAGCTTCATGAGGCCTACAAAACAGATGTTCCGTCTTCTACTATGAAAACATGAAACTGCATCCGCACTAGCTTATACTAGTGCTCGGACATCCACAATGTACCACCCAGTGTGTACCTTGAGGACTACACGTAATCGTTCTGTCTACTCCTTGAATTTCGCCAACAAGGTCTACCTTGTACGGAATTCGATCAGGGATTTTCTATATCTGTAAAGGTCCGCTTTGTTAGGCCTACAATATAGATATTCTACTTGGTCTATCTCTTTTCTCATTGTGGCTATGACCCCATGCAGGTCCCCCTCAACTAATCGAAAGACCTTTCAAGAGCTAAGCGGTTGTGCCCTACTCCATATGTGATGACCCTAAATTTCTGGATATTTGAAATTGGAATATTTGATTGATTTTAAACATTTGAAATAGTTTAACTTGAATTTCAAATATCACGATTTATTTGGCAATTAAATTATTAAATTTAATTATTGGAAATTGGGTAAAATATTGAATCTTTAGTTTTATGCTTGTTAAAAATATTTTAAAGGCTTAGAAAATTCAAATTGATAATACTGAAGGTAATAGAACTTTTAAAATTTAATTTGAAAGTGATTTGTTCAGTTTTGAATTTATATCGTTTAAATCGATATTTAAAATAGCCTTCCGGGGCATAGTCTCGGAATTCGACGAAACTAGTTACATTGGATCCGTAATAGTGTATTATTATCGGATTTCAATTTTCGTAGTGTTTGGGGTGATCGTTTGGCCGTACGATAAGTAAACGCATTGAAATCTATATCGAAAATTTAATATAATAGCTGGGTCCAAAAAGCTGTCTTCTCCATACGATCGAATTAGGACCCGAAACCTTTTATATTGCATTCAGAATATGGGTTTAACATTATGAACGCCTAGCAGCACACCTCGATTAGAGATCGAGATTGTGGGTTGCGGAAATCGAGACAATTTAAATTTGAATTTAAATTTAAAACATAAATAATACTAATGCATCAAAGCCCTGTAGCATCAGACACGTAAAGAACATTTTAAAACACGTGTTCTATATGGTTTTACATGCGTCTCCTCAAAAAAATAAAATAAACTACGAACATATTTAATAAAAGAGAAGAAGTGGCGGTCTCTGTTTAATCACGTTCATTCTTTTCGTTCCCCTTTCTCTTTGAATTCAAAATTAATGGCCGTAATTTAAAAATAGGAAAATCTCTGTGTTTTGAAACGAATAAGAGGGCGAGCTGTTTATCTTTCGAATCGATGGAGGGGACTCGCGATTCGAGCTTGCGATCTCGTCAGCATCGAGGGCGAGCTGGGCAAGGGTTCAAACTCGACTAGGGTTTCGCGAGATAGAGCGATGGTCGCAACGGTAATTGCTCGGTGACTCGATGTAAGGCGTGGCGTTGTTGAGCTCGAGCAAGGTGGGTTCAAAGTCGAGCAGCAGTCTGGGTAGGTTCGCGTATGAACAAAGGAGGTGGCGACGAGCTTTGGGTTTGCGATGGTTCAAGCGCATGTGGGCGACGATTGGGAAGGTCGTGGCGGTCGAGCAAGATGGGTCTCTGGCAAATAGGGTTAGTTTCTACTGGATTCTTCCTGGAAATCGAAGTGATAAGGTCATGAAAAACAAGTCGAGATGGATCGGATTGCGAATCAAAAAAAATTCAAAGGTGAGAATTTCTCACTCAATCGGATTATCCGATTTAATTTAAATAGTTAAATTTAAATTATTGGTTGTTTGCTTGGATTGATAATTATTATCAGTTGGATTGATATGTTATATATAGTAGTATATATATATATATTGGAGTGATTAATATACCTGCATTATATAGTGGATGAGACCCTATGCGCCGCATAATAGCGGATGATATGATATGAACCCATATACCACGATATTCCACCTCGAAGTGGAATTGGTATTTTATATTGTGCTAACATCTGTGGATGCAGGGAAACAGGTTGGAGGGATCCAACTGGATTCATCAAATTGTTTGAATTTATTTCATATGCTGTGATATGATTTATTGATAATCCATGATTGATTATATTGGTAATTGTAATTAGTGGAGGCTATGGTTTAGCCGAATATATTCTGGTATTTTAAAATACCAGAATTATAAGAATTGGATTGTTGGAAGTAAAATAATTTTTAGAAAATTGTGTAATTAAAAGAAGGAATTTGGAAAAGGATAAAAGTTTATTTTTGAAAACCTATCGAATAAATTTCAAGTATGGTAAAAAGATCTTTTATAAATGAAAATAAATGGATTTTGAGAACTTAAGTAGTATTGTTTAAAAGTTGAAGGATTTATTTAAAAATTTGGATTTTAAACGGTTTGGGTGAAATAAAGAATTTATTTTTAAAATGGAGTTAGTTTTGGGAAATCGATTTGAAAACTAATTAAATGTTTGAAACTATGTTTTAAAAGAAAGATGGGACTATGGAATTTATAAACTGGGTTTATAAAGAGAAATAATATATATCAGTGGATATTTGGAAATATAAATTCACGGTGGGAATTAATAATGGAACAGGTAATTTGTTTTAAAAATAAATAGTGGTTTATTTTTAAAGGTGTGAGAGAAAAGCGTATTTCCCTGAAAAGCCAAGTACGTTTCCAAAGCAGCTTTTAAGTATAAATTAAAAGTTTTAAAGTTGTTTTAAAAGAATGTTTTTGAGAAAATCATTTATTTAAGTCGTTTGGAATTTTAAAGTTAAATATTTATTAAATTAGTTATAGTAGTAGTAATTTTAAAAGGCTAAATGGTATTATGATTTTAATTATTTTAAAATCTAAAGCATTTAGTCTTGGTGATTTTCAGTGGAAATAAACAATATTTGGAATTTATTCCGCGAGAGGAAAGTGATTTGGAAATTGTTTTTCAAAAGGGTTGAAGTGTAGAAAAATTTATATCTTGCGAAGATATTTTTAAAATAAATAATTTGGGAAATTATTTAAATTTGATGGTTGTTTGTGGATGTTGTATGATAGTTAAATAACCGACTATCAATATTTGCCTTTAAGACGACATTTGAATTTTGATGCGACCGGGGATCGGATTCCAAATGGTTTTCCGAAAACCACATCGAATTTTAAAAGGTGGATCTTTTGTTTAAAAGATAAAAAGTGGAAATTTGTTGTGACTTAATTTAGAATTGAATGCATCCACTTGTTTTTAAAATAAGCACTCATTATTCGGTTAAGCCGGAAGAGGACATTAAGTCATAAAACCCATTCCGAATAATGATACGACGAAATGGGATTGCATTTGAAGATGGTGATTGAAGACCGAGTATTTTCGAAAACGAAAGGATTGCCTGTTGAATGTCTCTACACCGAGTTGCTCCGGTATAGAGATTTTGATTACCCTATGTGATGGGGAGTCCGGACGTGATTAGAGAATATCCGAATTTGCAAGGACTTCTTTGAAGTGCCTTCGGTTCCATTCAGATCCAGGATGGACTTGGATGTATGTCTGACATTATACTTTGAGATATAAAGCTAGTTTCTATCAAATGTATTTCTGTTAGTGGCGGAGAATTTATTCTCTTAGTTTAACACTCTTCTCTGAGACGTACGAGCTCAGAGGTTATGTAGTTGATTGTTACTAGTGATATATTCCCAATTTGGTAATGTGGCATGCTAAGTGCTGATCATTGGTTGATCGAAGCATGGCTTTTGTGAAAAGGGTAGCTTTGTGAGAGAGACTTCATCGAACCTCACACCCCGCAAATGGTCGAAACAGGAAGGATGCTGCAAGGTTATGGGGGTCGCGCCCCTCAGGGTATGTACATTTCCTTCTGGATAAAAAGTGTTATTCTGGTATGGAGCCCAGATATTTTTCTTATGTGGTTGTTGGTTGTTGAGGCACCTCGGTAAAAGTTGGTTATGACCGGGGGATGGCATACTCGTGACAGTTAGTTACCTAGTTATAGAGGTAGCCCGGCCTTGTGTTGGTAGAGATCCGGTTAGGTTCTCAGGGCGTCCCTCCAGAGGCGTACCCATTCGGAAAGGAAGTTCCTTAGCCTTGACCATTTGTTGGAAATCCAATCACTCAATACGAGCCCTGTACGGTTTTAATTGTAGAACCTGGCATTTAACATGGTAGCTATAGTAGGCATAATATAATGGTACCTATGTTGGCTAAGATTAATATTATACTTGCAAATGTTTTCCACACTATGCACTAATAATAATAACAAAGGGAACTTCGCATATCAAGCATGTTTGACTACTATAAGGAGAAATCTGCCCCAAGTGTGTGATTGCATTGTGTGTGCCGAGAGGCCTTATGGTAGTTTCATTTTCCAAAAGCATAAACAGATTCTTTTTGTACAAATAACTGTTTTAAGTTCTCACACCAGTCCCATGACTGACTCGGAGTTTATTGTTCCCTTTTCTAAACTCTGGGTGCCCATAATTTTCCACACAGGAAGCTAGAGTCAGGTTATCAGTAGATTCTGGATGGATTGCTGTGGAGCTCAAGAGACGAGCTGGATGGCAAGACGTACTTCCGTATTTGATTATTATTCCGATGTGTATTCAGTTATGAGGACAAGTTTATATAACTGTCCTATTGTGTGCTATGAAACTTTTGTACTCTGATGATGTAATGTATAAACAAATATAGTTCTTTTGTTTTAAAGATTTGTCATTTATCTATTATATATTGTTCCGCTGCGATTGTGAGATTCTGATTTTGTTTCTATTTCTTCTTCTACCTCTTTCTTCTTTAACCCTAACAGTTCGGTTTTCCGACATTCGATTGTTCGGCATTTAATACAGTGGACGTATTGATGTCGATTTTCGGGAGTCGAAAAATTGGGTCGTTACACCATATTTAAAAGTTTGGTTTGGTATTTATCATTTCATTTCAAAAATTAAAGCTTCTAAATTTTTGAAACATCAAATCCCAAAATTCTTGCCTTTAAAAGTGTTACTTTAAAGTTTCTATTAAATTCAAAGGTACTTGGTGTTAACTCGCCTTTTGGCAAAGCCGTGGACAGGCGGATTTAACTAAATCGACTGCTCGTTTGTCGAAAACGGAATACGATGGGTTTGAGTCAACTGGATGGGTAGACGATCAATCACGGATGATAAATATGATTACGAAGCTGGGGGTTCAGCATAACATGGTTCGATCATTGATGTTCGGCCATGTGGGTCTGCCGTTCGACCAAGGTGGCTCGGTCATACTTAGATCGGTCGAGTTGGGGCCGATCGGCATGGAAGGGACTGGGCCGGATTGGCTTGGATAAAGATGGATCGGCAGTAGAGTGGGGAGTGTCCCGGTGTTGGAGTATGGATATGGCTTGGTCGAGGTGGTTCGGCAAGTCGAAGTGGGTCGGCACTAGGTGGATCGGCACCTGAGTGGTACGGTCAAGGACGTAAGAACTTGGGATCGGCATTGGTGGTTCGACCTCGATGGGATCGGTCTCGGTGGTTCGTCATGTTCTGGTTCGGCCAAGGTATTTGGGTTGAGGTGGTTTGGCAGGATGGTATGGACCAGTATGGTTGAGTGGGTCGGCGTGCTGGAGTTCACGAGTGGTAGGATCGGCATTAAGGAAAAGGGGATCGGATCGGCATATGGAGCTTTGATTCGGCATTAGCTTTGCTCAAGGTTCTGGCCTAGTTTACTTCGAGCCTTGGATAGGTCTGCTTCGAGTCAGTACCCTGACTACTTCAGGTCGGCTTATTGAGGACTTGGGTTCGGTCGTGATGAAGGATGTTGGCTCGACTAAGGTCTTAGTGGGCCCGTATCACTCAAGAAGCCCAACAACTCGGGTTTTGCCTATAAATACAGCAGGCGGGGCTTCAGAAAGAGGACCTTCATTCCGTTTCTCTTCATCCTCTATACTAAAACTACTCTGCCATTGTTGTTCTAAAAACTCTGGATTGTAACTGTAATTGATTCCGACATTAATAAAAAGGAAATTTCTGGAGTGGACGTAGGCTAGAGTTAGTCGAACCACTATAAATCCTCTATTATTATTGCTTTCCTTTTAATTTATACTATTCTTCATATTTATACTCTCTACATACATTCTATCTGTTATCTATGACCGTTGGTTGGTGCTTTCATCTGGATTTGGGTGTTAGTGACCAATTTTGGCGCTAACATTTTGGTGCTTTCACTGAGAAAGCTAGCACTCAGGGATTCAGAAGCTAGGATTTTGGATTTAAAGGCTTAGGAACTTGGATTCCAGAGACTATGGCGAAGCAATCAACCAGTAGACAGAGGACGGAAAGAAGTCGGCAAGAGGGAAGTCAGGAGGCTTCCTCTGGAGCTAATCAAGCCTCGATCTATATCACTAGGGACGAGATGCAGGTTATGATGAATTCCATGCAGGAGCAGTTGATGAAAATGCAAGAGGAAATGATGCAGACACTTCTTAGTTAATTTGGACAAGCAGGGACTGCTGGAGCTTAGATCCCTGGAGCTTGATCAGAAGGACTCAACAGGCAAGCGGATGGAGCGGTTCAGCAGGGCAGCCCACAATCAACAAACAACTACCAATCTGGATGGACCTAGAATCGGGGGCACACCACCAGGTAATGTTGGACCAATCCATGGAGGAATTCCAGATGGCGTTGCGCAGCCCAACGCCAATAGGAATATAGGAGTGCGTGACGAGGAATATGTACCGGAATTCCCTCGAGGACTTGGAGGGAAGTTAGAAAATTGGATAGGGGGAAACCCTTGGTAGGTAACGCTGGATTAGCTGACATTATCAGGCGAACTATTCGCGGAGGTCTGACAAACAAGGATTTGGAGGGAGTAAACAAAAGTCCATTTACTCATAACATCAAGTTGCCTAGGAATCCACCCGATTTCAAGCTCCCCACTCTGGAGGTATACAACAGTAAGACGGATCCCACTGACCACTTGATGAGGTACACAAGGCATATGGAAGTGCTGGGGGCATTAGAGGAGGTTATGGCCCGATGTTTCCCCCTGTACTTGACCGATATAGCTGCTATGTGGTTCAGACAGTTGGAGGATGGATCTATTAGAGCATGGACAGAACTAGTGGATAGGTTCTTGAAACAGTTTCGAGTTCACATCAAAAGGCCAAAGAATGTGATCACACTGACGTCGGTTAAGCAGAGGGCGGATGAATCGCTCAGGACTTTCTTATCTCGGTTTAATGCAGTTGTTTCTTCGGTGGATCCACCAGATCCATCAATGGTTCTGATGGCTGCAGTATCAGGAGTCAGGGATAATTCGGATTTCAAAGTATCGTTAATACGGGACCCACCAATGGATATCGGGGAATTCTTTCATGAAGCTGAGAGATTTCTTCGACAAGAGGATGCATGTTTGGACATGAAGTCAATGGAAGTAAACATGGTTAAGGATGTAGGACCGCCTGGTGAAAGCTCGGGTAAAGACAAGGATAAAGGGAAGAGGAAGCGCTGGGGAGAACCAAAATTCTCCACTTACACAGGATTGAATGCAACATTAGAGCGGATATTCTAGGATACTCGGGATCGCCTTCCTTATCGAAGGCCGGCAAGGAGGGAACCCTCAGAACGTGAAAGGGCATCAGGAAGGCACTGTCTCTTTCATGACTTGGACGGGCATGATACTAACAGCTGTCGACATCTAAAGGATATAATCGAGGAGCATGTAAGGAATGGTCAGTTGCGACAATATGTCGAAACTCGGAATGCGACGGTGGAACAGGAGCAGCCACCGTCTACCTCAAACAACGACAATGCGAGGCCCAGGAATGATGGTTGGTTGGTCATCAACTGATCAGGGTGGTATGGAATAAGTAGCAAACTCTAGGCAGACGGCTAAGTCACATACTCATGTACGGGGATGGAGACAACCCCTAGGCATGCTCTGAGATGATGATAAACAGTGATGCTTTGGTTTGTGAAATCTGTTTTTTCTTTTTGGCTTGGATACTTGCTTTTTCTGCTTTGGTTTTGGAGTTCGGTTTGAACTCCCGGTTTTGTTGGTTTTCTAGTTTGGATTTTGGTTTGAATGCTTGATTTTTGGTTTAGATTTTGTTTCGGACTTTTGATATGGATTTTTGGTTTTCTGGTTTGATTTGGATTTCAGATTGGGTTTTGATTGGATTTTCCTCTGGTTTTTGGCTAAAAGGTCATCGAGCATGGACTATGCTCGGCAATGGTCCGGAGAGACCAGGATTCGTCCTAGGACTTAGGCCCCATACTATCTATCAGTTACTATTCCAGGTCGTCGAGTATGGACTATGCTCGGCGAGGGTCCGGAGCGACCAGGATTTGGTTTAGGACTTAAGCCACGGCATTGCTTAGCGTTCAGGGACACTGAACCAGGAACACTATGGCATTACTTAACACAGGTTGCCGAGTGTGGATAATGCTTGGCAAGAACCCATAGAGGTTACAGATTTGGATATTGGCTATGAACAGCTAAGGGTTTGGGCATGGACCCGGAGCGGTCCCGGATTTGGACATCGACCCGGAGAGGTCGTGGATGTGGTTATTGGTTATTGGATATGGATGGATTAGAACTCGGTTGTCGAGTTCGGATTGATGTGGAATTGAATAAGGATTTGGTTACTGAATACGAATTGGATAAAGTCTCTGAGTACTCGTGGATTTGGATAAGGATACGACAATGGCACTTGGATAGAATGGATAACTTATGGATCGGAAGGTATGGCTATGGATAACATATAGACTTTGGATATCAAATTTGAGACTATTCAAAACACACCTTCCTACAGCATGGTATGTTTTGGGGGGCAAATGTTAACCCGCCTTTTGGAAAGGCCGTGGACAGGCGGATTTAACTAAATCGACTGCTCGTTTGTTGAGACTGGAATACGATGGGTTTGAGTTAATTGGATGGATAGACGATCAATCACGGATGATAAATATGATTACGAACCCGGGGGTTCGACATAAAATGGTTCGGTCGTTGAAGTTCGGCCACGTGGGTCGGCCGTTCGACCAAGGTGGTTCGGTCGTACTTGGATCGGTCGAGTTGGGGCCGATCGGCATGGAAGGAACTGGGCTAGATTGGCTTGGATAAAGATGGATCGGCAGTAGAGTGGGGAGTGGGCCGGTGTTGGAGTATGGATATGGCTTGGTCGAAGTGGTTCGACATGTCAAAGTGGGTCGGCACTAGGTGGATCGCTATTTGAGTGGTTCGGTCAAGGATGTAAGAACTTGGGATCGGCATTGGTGGTTCGACCTCGATGGGGTCGGCCTCGGTGGTTCGTCATGTTCTGGTTCGACCAAGGTAGTTGGTCTGAGGTGGTTCGGCACGATGGTGTGGACCGGCATAGTTGAGTGGGTCGGCGTGCTGGAGTTCACGAGTGGATAGGATCGGCATTGAGGAAAAGGGGATCGGATCGGCATATGGAGCTTTGATTCAGCATTAGCTTTGCTCCGGGTTCTGGCCTAGTTTACTTCGAGTCTTGGATAGGTCTGCTTCGAGTCAGTACCCTGGCTACTTCGGGTCGACTTATTGAGGACTTGGGTTCGGTCGTGATGAAGGATGTTGGCTCGGCTATGGTCTTAGTGGGCCCGTATCACTCAGGAAGCCCAACAACTCGGGTTTTGCCTATAAATACAGCAGGCGGGGCTTTAGAAAGAGGATCTTCATTCTGTTTCTCTTCATCCTCTATACTAAGGCTGCTCTACCATTGTTGTTCTAAAAACTCTGGATTGTAACTGTAATTGATTCTTACATCAATAAAAAGGAAATTTTTGGAGTGGACATAGGCCGGAGTCAGCCGAACCACTATAAATCCTCTGTTATTATTGCTTTCCTTTTCATTTTTATTATTCTTCATATTTATATTATCTACATACATTCTATCTGTTATCTGTGACCGTTGGTTGGTGCTTTCATCTGGATTTGGGTGTTAGTGACCAATTTTGGCACTAACACTTGGTTACTTGACACTTTTACTTTCTAGGCTTTCATCTTTACAGCTCTTTGAATTTAAATTATTCTTCAAACCTAGAGGGCAAAACTTACAAATTCTAAGTTCAAAACTTATCCCTATTTTCCTTTTAAATACCTTTACAGCTTTCCATAAAAAAATTTGGATTTTTTAATTTAACTGTTTACTAAGTTTTTCTCTTCCAAAAACTTATTTACATTTTTACCAAACCATTTTTCTTTAAAACATGCCTTGCTTGTCCTTAAAAATTTTTTTTCTTGACTTCCAAAAATGTCCTCACATGTTTTCAAAACATCTTCTTTTCATAGATTTTCAAATTTACGAAAACTGGAGTAGATAAGAACAGTTATTTTATCAAAAATCCTTTAACTTTCTTACTCTTCCAATTACCTAACCTTGGAGGAGTTTCTAACTTACTACAAATGGGGACTTTCTACAAAGGCAAGCAACCAATGCGCATAATTAATGGAAAAATATGAAATTTCCATTGCATAGTTTTCCTACTAAGACTCTCTATAATATCCCTCCTAACTAACACTGGTCTCTAATTATTACACTTCTTATTACACCTAATGGTTTTATACCTTAATGTATTGGAACTACTTTCTCTCCTGAGAAACCATTAATGTTAAAACCTTCTATGTATCCTTTAAAAGAGGATTTCATGTTTCTGTGAAATTTCAAAGAACTTATTTTATAATTTATCGAAATAGGCTATACAAAATATGGTGCTTTACATACCTTGTACATCTCTTGCACGTATTCCTTATAACTTGCACAAACATCTTTATTTGTGATTTGGTTTCATAGAAAATTATATCATTATTCATTTCATTCCAATAGATTAAAGTATGTTTAATCTATATTCACTTACAATAAACATTTTCTACGTAATTTATTAATTTTTAATTTACATTATTCTCAGAAGAACTCATTTTCAAAACTAGAAAACATTTCCATATACTTATTTAAATAATAAGTGTACTTACAAACCACTTTATTTCTATATTTAGAAATTATCTTCAAAACACATTTTTTATTTGGGTCAAAATAGATGTTGCGTAAAACACCGTTACTACAATCCAAAAATACTAGTATATGGTTCAACTAAAATAAATATTAATAAATCCCATATGCTATGTAAATACATTTCCTTTGCGAGTCGCCTACTATAACAATAGTGTCATAGTCTATGCTTCCTTTATTTTTCACGAAAACATCTATTATAAAAATAAATATTGTAACCTACGTTTTCGATACTTAACACACTCTAGGTTTTTATATTTACAATCTTTGTTTATCTACAAAGAAACTAGCGAGCTATACATGCTCTATAATTCTTCAAAAAGAATTTCACTTTTAACCAAATTTACATCATATAAAAACCAGTTTAAATTTCATACCACTTTTTTTTCAAAAACCAAATGTTTACTACCTCAAACATATTAACAATTATAATTTTCAGCTTTTCAATTCCAAAAGTTTCATTTTATTGGGCTAGACATAAAGTTGATTTTCTTCTTACTACCCTAGGAATACCCTTCCTAAACCTTGGAAATCTCATTTTCTTACTAAAATCTCTTATTCCTCCAAAAATAAAAATACTCTCCCTACTATCCCTAGGGAACTTTCCCACTTCCTATAACATATGGATACTAATCTTCTCTCAGAGCATAGCTTATTGTACACTATAAATCGATAATAAAATAGGGCTCAACACCCTTGGGTCATCCCGAACCCGACTAGAAAACTATGCACAAATATATTTCTAAAAACTTTCCATATGTTAAAATCTATAACTGGGACTATTTGGATTTTAGTACCTAATATATTTATATTTTATTCAAATATACAAATACGTTCACTCATATTTCCTAATTTACTTAGGATCTACTGACCTAAGCTCTGATACCAAATGTAATAACCCGAATTCCAGTAGGTATGGATTTTTCGCAAAAATGCTAAAATCCAAGCCCATTGAAGGCCGAGTTGGTTATCTGGTATCCTGCAAATAGGCAAAGATAAATGTATCAGCGAACAAATAAATATCTCATAGCGGAACAGACTAAAATATAATAGTAAGTAAATACTCACCAAGGTAATAACACTCTCTAAACAAGTGTTACAAAGCTGGAAAATCTCTGCCATCTATCTAACTATGGGATGATATGAGGAGGGGGTCATAACTAAAGTTCTGGTGAATGGACCAATTATACACTTCTAAGCATAATTCTACATATACCATTCTATTTCCATTTTCTGTTATATTAGGTTTATAATACTCTCGCCTCTGTGCGTGAATCGTACCCATCTACTCCCTAGTAGATTAAGACCTAATAACCAATATATATATATATATATGTGTGTGTGTGTATATATATATATATATATGTAGCTACATGCCCAAAGACTGCATCGGTCCTAGGTACTACCCATAGTACCTTCTGTATCCTCCTCGAAAAGGACCCCATCATCTCGCTACTAGAGCATACTGTAACTACATCTGTAAAGGACAGCTTCGTGAGGCATACAATACAGATGTTCTGTTGTCTACTATGAAAACGTGAAACTGCATCCGCACTAGCTTATACTAGTGCTCAAACATCCGCAATGTACCACCCAGTGCGTACTTTGAGGACTACATGTAATCGTTCTGTCTACTCCCTGAATTCTGCCAACAAGGTCCGCTTCGTTAGGCCTACAATACAAATATTCTATTTGGTCTATCTCTTTTCTCATAGTGGCTATAGCCTCACGTAGCCCCTCTCCTAACTAATCGAAAGACCTTTCAAGAGCTAAATGGTTGTGCCTTACTGCAAACAATCTAAACATCCAATTAGATGTGCCCCTCATACAATGTCTCGATAGTGAAAGAATAAATGGCATGTTGGTTTAACTCTAGTCTTTCCCGAACTCGCTCTGGCTGAAGATGGCTGATCTTCGCATGCGACTATCCTTTTGGGTCCTGCCCACTATAACCTACTTGCAAACTAGAGTACGATGTCATATGAATATCCTACTCCATCATCAAACTTTTGACTGCCTACAAAGGTCCGCTTCGTTAGGCCTACAATGCAAAAGCAGTCAAGGCATACTCTCTTGATGGAACACCTACAGACCTACCTCTGGGGGTGCAGCTTCGTTAGGCCTGCCCCCAGAGGGCCATCTTAGAGTATCCTCACGTCCCGTTGAAGTCTTGTACTTCCTTCTAGCCCAAACTAACGAAGTTGGACGTGCTCTTTCTGTACTAAAAATCTGCGATGAACTGCTTCATTAGGCTCTTTATCCAGATTCTCTTTGGGCTACTCCAAACTCACCTTACCATTTTATTAGACCCTACGTCTAATCTTTTACTATGCTTTTAGTTTGCTTTTCTTATTCTGTTGGCTACTTATTTACCCTAATCAGCATGCCCAGCCCCACCCATGTGTGAGACCATCAATCCTAGACCTGAAAGGGAATGCTGCTGGTACGGGCAACTTCTATTATTTTGCTTATTAACTTAATCCAAGATCTAAGTTTGATAAAATAAGCCTCTTCTATTTCTTTCTTTTTAATTATAACCTACTTGTTACAATTATACTTGCAATTGTCACTTTTATATTCTTTTCTTTCTTTTATAACCTAGATGTTATGAATGTAATTGCAAGTGTCTCTTTTCTATTCTAGTTTGTCTTCTTTTATTATGATATTAAATTCTCTTAAGTTCTCTTATATTATATAACAGTCTTAACTTGGGACTACGTCCAGCTGTCGTAGGTTACTTATCATAATAACTGCTTTACTTTTTGCTCTATTATCTGCGCAGTAAATGCAGATCTAGTCACATTTTCTATTTATTGTTTCCAGTCTTGTCAAATAATTAACTTGATTATTTCCTCTTCTTTAATGTCTTTAACGCTTCACGTTATTCCCTTTTATTCTAGGAAGTAGTTCTATTCTATTTGGTTATTTACAAAAACTATGCTAAAAATCCATTTCCATATTTTAATATTAAATAACGCTATAAACAATAACTCATTACTGCAAGATATTTTTTTATTGTTTCTTTAATTATTGGGTAATGAAAAATACAGTAATGTCTTTATTTTGCACTAATTCCATTTTTCTTGCTTTTATTCTTGCAATTACGTTTATCGTTATTCTTACTATATTAAATTATGGATATGTATTCCCTTTTCTAAACCAACCAACTAATCTATCACTAACTTCCAAATCAAGTTATTAGATTTTTCCCTTTTTAATTCATTTCTCCCATTTTAACATAATTTACTGTAAATTTCTCACTTTTAGGCTTATGCCTTTCTCCACAACTTCTAAGCCTAATATTACTTATATTTAATTGGATTCCTTTCTTTTTCCATATAAATAACATTTGAATACAAGTACACTTCTCTTATAAAATTACAGTTTCAACATAGCTAAGTAGTAGAATTAATTACTGAAATAAATGTTGAATTAAATATTTAACGGGAATCTAACGATATTGTATATCATAAACATAAAAGAGATATAATTTAAATCCACTCACCTGTCGTCCTTAGCTTTACTCCATGGCATTCTTGGATCCCCTTCTAAGGCGTCTAATATTTTTATTAAAAAGATATTCTCCGTAGAAATAGTTTCTATTTAGGGTTCAGCCACAAGCAATGAACCCAATTGGGAGAAAATAGCTAGGCCTAGGGTTCTATTTATAGTGGAGTTTGAGGATCTCAAACCGTTGGATTTTTGGGTGGAATCTGGTGCCACCACGTCACAGGCTCGCTGTGAATAGTTGGATCCAGAAAATAAGACCTCAGATCGCACAAAAATCAGATTACAAGACTTCGGCACGTCCTTGGACGATTTCTCATCCAGGGCTACAGCGAGTCGACCCCCATGTTTTGCGGGTTGTCCATACTCCTTTTTTTTTAATTTCTATAATTCTACTTTCTTGTTTCTCTCGTAACTTCTTCATATTAACTTGGATTTCGACAAGTTATATATGGAAATTGATCAAAAAATCGCCGCGAACACAATGGTATAAGTTTCAAGACCATATTCTAGCAATTCCAAAAATTCTTATTCTCCCTGTTTAATAATTATTTTGGTTATTTAATTATCTAAAAATGCGAGGTGTTACACTTTCGATAAAGGGTGATTTCTTTTTGTGTCAAACAGAAGTGTTTTTTCAAAATTTGCAGTTTTTCATATGACAGACGTCTGTGGTAAAACCTCAGACGTTTGTGGCTTTAGAAAATATTTACCCGAGAATTGTCCCAGACGTCTGTGGTTTTATCTCAGACTTTTATGAGTAGTAAAATCAGTTTTCCAACTTAATTCGATGCATATGAAATAGTATGTGATCGTGTATACATATATACTCAAGGAGACCTTAATAATATTTTATCTAAGACTCTTTTACAGTAAAATAACCTTACTAACTGTAGTATGGTCGATAGATCTTCTTTTCTCTTTGAATCTCAATATCTTCGAGCACGGTTCTTCTTGTAGCATATACTTGTAATCTTGATAAAGTGTGTGTGTGTGTGTGTGATTGTATAGTTGTTATCATTAAAACATAATCTGGAGGTTCTAACTTACTACTCTGAGTCTTAAAGTACAACTATCCATCATCGAAGCCATCACTTCCCATCATGCGGCCATCGTCGTCGAACCATGAATCGTCATCGTGGAAATCACCACCGAACCCACGGTTCGGTACCGATCCCAATGCTTAGCCATATTTGGATAAGTACTTGATTTGTCTCGAGGTTAAGCAATCTCATCCCCAAACTCAAGTCAAATCCCATCTCTTTTTGAAGCATATGTACGGAACCAAAAGCAATCACTTAAAGACTTGATGTCTAACATCCCCCATGTTAAAAACCACTGATCCCTACTTTCCTCGATCCCACACTTCACATATAGGTTGCTTTCCACCTCTAGGGATCAGAAATTGTATGGGTCAATACTCATGGATCGCTATCGATCCATGGGGGGCGATTCCATACTTAACCAAAATTCGAAAATTTTGGCTCCACTTTCCTTGCTCCAAAGCATAGCTTGCATCCCAATCCCATGCTCCACCCCAAATCACTCTACCAATTCCTACCTTAGAATTCCCTTCATTCCTTCATACAATCCTGCAAACACACTCTAGCGACCCATCCACATACTCAAGTGATCCATCCACCTTTAATTCACGAACCATCCACCTTTCATTCACGAACCATCCTTATCATTCGCAACCTAAACAAGTGTCTACCGATCCATAAGCTCAGAAATCACCACTAATCCCTCTTCAACAACCAACTCTCGAGCATACGAACTCCAAAAGATTTGGGACTTGACACATAACATCATGGGGCCTTCCTTATTAACAATCGGATCAAAGTTTGGGACATAATTCATTGATCGGTATCGATCCCTACATACTAATCCTTGACTTGTTCCTAAACTAAGTCGAAATTCATTCGGTGTTTTTTACCGTACGAATAATACAAAACCAAGCAATTATCACAAATAACATATGCTAACAAGCATACAATCAAACACATCAATGTGAATCCTAAATCTAAGGGCAGTATCCATAAGAACGCATACTATTCCTAAGAACAGTAATTTTCAAAACTTATCCAAATTACTTGAAATTTATATATGCTATTTAAAATGGTTTAAGAAATGTTTTAGAGTTTGAAAATCATTTAAGAACTACATTAAACGTCTTATAGGGGCTAATTAGTGAGTAGAGGCTTAAAACCACTCACTTAAATCCTAAGCAATCCCAAGCTACTCCAAATGGCATGAAATCCAAGGATTGACAGTAGTTCCAAGGTGGTCATCAACAACAAATCTTCAATCGAAGTGCTAATCTTGCTAATCTCCTTTTAATGACATAATTTACCTAATTAAAGTATGGATTAGGGTGACTTTTCAGGTAAGAGATTGTTAATGGAGGGTTTCTCTCTATTTTGGGAAAAGTGAAATGATGGAAGAGAATCCCATCATCCCTAACCCCGTGCTAATCTCGAAATGGGCTTTGAGCCTAACCATTAACCCACTAATTACCTATTAAGCTGCTCAAAATCAAATGAAACTTCAAACAACCATATCTCCATAACGACAAGTCCATTATCCCTATAAAACCACTCTACATAAAGGGAAACCTTCATCCCGATCTAATGGAAGTGGCTTTAGATCCTAATTTGTCTCCTATCAAAAGTTATAGGCCATACAAGATTCTCAAGGATAGAATGGTCGCATCGAAATCCGATAAAAATCATGTGGAAAATGTCGCTAAGAGTCATTTTCCAAAATTTTAGAACCATACGACCTCATATGAAAATAATATTAATATTCTACGATCCTCTGATACATAGAATACGGGTTATTACATTAACCATACATCCCGGTGGTAATAAGATGTACCATGATATGAAGCAGGCGTATTGTTGGGAAGGGATGAAGAAGGATGTCGGACATTCAACTCAAAGTGCATGAACTGCCAGTTAATGAAAGCAGAACAAAAGAAGCCAAGTGGATTGCTACAACCACTTGAAGTTCCCGAGTGGGAATGGGAGCAATTATAGATGGATTATATAGATGGATTTCGAGGACCACAGTAGGGTACATTAGCTTTTGAGTCATAGTTGATAAATTGACGAGGAGTGCTCGATTCATACCCATTAAGTGTAGCAGAATGACATCCAAACTAGTTGACTTGTATGTAAAATGGGTTGAATGATTCCATGGTATGCCGAAAAGAATTGTGAGTGATCGAGACCCTTTATTCACTAGTGGGTTTTGGAAAAGCTTATAAGAGGCGTTGGGGACCGAGCTGCATCTCAGTACAGCTTATCACCTGCAAACTGATGGGTAAACTAAGAGAGTGAATTATATATTGGAGGATCTCTTACGAGCTAGGATTCTCAATTTCGGAGGCTCATGGGATGATTATCTGCGTCTAGTGGAGTTTGCATACAATAATAGCCATTAGTCTAGTGTAAATACCCCCACCTCTATACCCATACTATCCAAGAGTATTACTGAGTAATACTATCAGATAATGCAAGGAATGAGGCGATTTGTGGTATACACATGAATATTCCCTTGGGCTAACACTGTTATGTATTTAAAGATTAGATATAACTCACCATAAAACATACACAGTGTCGACACAAAGAAATAAACACGAGTGCTTCCTTGACAGAACAATACACAATATACAAAAAATAATTAGAGAACACAGATTCATCATCGCAGTGATAATATATAATAAACAATACACAGTGTATAACCAAATTACAACTCAAGAATATACATATATGAAGTACATCATATATATTAACATGCAACCAAACTGGATAACTAGCCTTCACTATTGCCCAAATAACTCAATCTGGTCTCATCATCCCTATACCTGAAATGTCTCAGACCGATCTGAGTATTATATAAATAACACAAAGCTCATACTATATCTAAAATGTAGATGTCAAATAACATATAATAATAGTGGTATAATGGTGATGGCGTAAAACTATATCAAACATCCCAAAATAGCATCCGTCGCAAAACCATGCAGAAAAGTGTCATCACCCATATAAATCAAGTCAGTAAAATATCATGGAATCAACATCAAATGGGTGAATCATTATCTTCAGAAATCATCATCAAAATCCAAAAATCATCGATAAATGAGATGTCACCATGTACAATTAGGCTAGCACACGACGTTGCCTAAATATATCGCTCAATCTCCATAATAAAATATGAGCATTAATATAAAATATAGAAATATAGGCCGCTTATCAAAAAATCATACATATAATAAAAGAAACGAGAATCCACTATACCTTGGACACTTATTACATCATAGGTATAATGTCATCTACTCAAAAAGAAATAAATAATGATGGGGATTGACTGTACGATAGACACAATGTCCTAAGTAGAGTCATAACATATGGGTTACTCCACCCATATCTATACGTAGGTGAGGTGTATAAATAGTATGTACTCACATACCACTCTATGTAGAATAACAAGGGAGATTGATAGCTAAACGCCTGAGGAGCCCTGGGCTACCCACCCGGATCTGCTCCTTCAATCTTTAGTTACCTCCCTAGTAATCGTGACAATATCCACCTAATGTTCTCGTCAATACGAGGATTCCTAATCATTATCCCAGACCATACAACTGCTGGTCTAGGTGACAAAAAGGGGCTAGGGCAGCCCACCCTAGGGGCTAACCACCGTTCACTAAAATATCGTGATGCACATCTAATATAATAAAGGTGTCACAAATCTAGGGCGCGACCACACAATTAGGCCGCCAGGGTGGACATTGGCTCAATTTGGTTCTCGTTAACTCCAAAAACATAACCAAGAGCACATCATGAAAGACAAGTGGATAATATCTATGAATATATGTATGTATGTATGTGTGTGTGTGTGTATGTATGTATGTTGATACTCCCTATAACTCAATCATCCATGAGTTTGCTCTGCCCCAAGGATCACTTTACATAAGTATAATCCCAATATCTCAGTTCCCGTCAATTGGGTGACATCTACTTACAATAAATAACTGAATAAGTATCACATTGGAGTCCTATACTACCGCATGATGCCTAATCATTTATTCAATGCTCATAAACTACAATCATTCTCCATAATATTCTACATAACAAGTTCAAGGAATAACCAAAGAGATATTACCGAATGCCCCATCCCAGATGGTACCATAACTCAGTTTATTCAAATTTCTTGTCATGCAGAATGAAAACGTTTAAAACATATAAATATAAATTTGGAAAGGGGCTGTATTTATAAAAATGGAATAAACTTCTTAAATCAATTATATATTCTAAAACCAATAAAAACCTTTAATATATATATATATATTATTGAATAATAGATTCACTTTATATATATATATATATAATCCTAAAGTAAATATTTAAACACAAAAATTCATTTTCAAACTTTACTTATATATTTTATAACATCCTAGTTCACTTTGCAAACCAAATATCCTTTATAGAAATCTTTCCACTATTTTCTATAATTAGTTCCTACTTTTAAATAAATTTATAAACTTCAAAATAATTTATATTTATTTCAGACCATAGAATATTATTCAAAACCTTCACTTTACACTCAAACTAATTAGAAATAAAACATTTTACTTTTTTTAATTATACCAAATTTGAAATTATGAGAATTTTACTCATTCAAAACATATCCAAAACCCTTATTATCTCTAAAAAATGAACACTTTATTTTCAAAAGGATGAAAACTCATTCGAAAAAATTTAAATAACAGTGTAATGTAATACCCCAAAATTTTGTGAAAAATCATTTTTGTAAAATGATTTAATTTTTGAAATATTTAGATTTAAATATGGTGAAATCTCTGGAATAAATAGTGTGCAAGTATATGTGTGCACGTGCACACTGAAATGGCACAAGGAAGAACTCCAGATTTCTTGGATTTAAAACAAGAATTAAAAAGCAATACAAACATGATTTTTGCAACATGGATATTTGATTTCTGGAATTATATGGATCATCTTAGAAAATAAGAAAAGTAAGTTTTACTTTAAATCAGTAAACAGATTTTATTTAAAATCCAGAAAAGAAAATTATACATATACATATGTTATAAGGATTTGTAAACCTGTATACATATAGGTGCATATGTTTCTGAAATTAAAGAGGAATTAAATAAGCCTAGATAAGATATGTATACAAATATACATTTTTAAGTACTGAAAAGTATATATATATATAAGCAAGTGAAACTATAACATTAAAATGACATGAAATGTGATACAAGTTAATATGCTTGTATAGGCAAAAATAGCAAAGGGGATTCTCAGAAATAATTAAAATATGAAATAGGACAGTCACACTTTTAACATGACTAGGTGAGTGGCCATTTTCTGAAAAGTAAAAGAAAGAAAATGCAGCCTTTAAATTGGTTAATATGGCCGGGGTATTATGAATGAAAAATGCATGATGCTAGCCAGGACAGAAATGGAATTCTGTTTTAACAAAACCCTAGTGGAAAAAAAATGCATATAAATAGGCAGTTTTAGCCAGTAGAATTATCTTTACCCCGAGCTGCACAAAAATAAGAAAGGAAGAAAAATATTGGAAGGAAGGAGAAAACACTCAAACAAGGATTTTCTGGATTAATAAGAAGAAATATTTAGGTGAGTAACCTCACTGAGTTCATGGCATTAAGACCTGAGATGAGGCAGCCACTTTTTATATTGCCATTTATATATTTCTGGTTTTGATGTATATGATTTCATCAATGCTTTTTGGATGTCTTATTTTAAATCTGATATGATTTAATATGGATGATTTTGATGATCTTTAATTGGTTGAGACATTTGTCTTTGGATGTGTATCATATTGTTTTATTTATACTCATAAATGTTAAAGTCTAGGATCTTAAAATTATATAGAGAATACTCTCAACTGTTATAGATTTATGGCATGAAAACTTTACAAAAATGTTGGGAGCTGCATTATACTTGGTATAAGTGCTGAGGCTTGAGAAGAAAAATGTTAAGGGTGCAATAGAAATTTTCTAAGTGCTGAGCCCTTAATCAAATCAAAAAAAAAGAAACTCACAAGCTAAAATTATGATTGAACCAGATCCTGAATCTGAATCAATCATAAAGGCTTGCAGATCAATATAATAAGAACATGCCATGCCTCTTTTTTTTTACAGTTGAAAATATTCTTATATTTTACTAAGATCAAGACATATTGACCCCATTTAGGAAATAACTGTCTGCTTATTTCTGAGGAGAATTATGCTAGGAAAGATTATGGATGTTTCCATGTTTGCAGTGACATGTTCACTTAGCATATTTGATGATAGGATTTAAGACAATACACTAGTAAATAAACTAGGGAAGGGAAGGCCAAGAAGACTGCTGGAATGCTTGTCATATTTGAAGTATGCAAGTTGGCACATGGTTTGTTTAAGCCCTGAGATCTTTGTGCAATGATGTGAATTAGTTCATTGCAATGTGTCCCTGTGATTCCTTAATAGCAGATGAGGCAGGGATTTAAATTGAATTATACAACCTGTAAATGAAGAAATAGGAATATGGATATTTCTTAGGTTGAATGGTATGGAACCAAGATGGTTCCAGTGAATGCAATTGTTGCAAATAGATAATTATGTTTGCATGATTATGTATGCAAGTGTAAGAATGATAAATGAATATATCATACCTGAATCAACTTAATTATACTATGTTAAAGTAATTGATTGCAGGAATTTGCTTAAATAACTAATTGGTGCTCTTATATTCTCTATTACTTAATATCATGAATGTATTGATGTTACTCATACCAGATCATAGATATGACCCTTGTTTGCTCATGGCATATGGGGTGTCTCATTTTAAAATGAGGCAGCCACTTATGCTCTTTCAGGTAACCCAGGCACTAAGTAAAAATGAAGTTATGGCTATTATGGAGAAGTGAATGAACATGCTAGCTAGTTTCAATAAGAGCTTAAATTGATTATATCTGCATGTATTCAGGAAAAATGTTATGTTTCTAAGATTTCCAGTCATGTAATGAATTCTATTATGGTTAGATGGACTAGTTGTATCATGTTAAATATATTGTTATGTACTAAGGTTTAAAATCTAAAAGAAATATCTGAGTGGGAAACAAGGAAATGATCTTAAAGTATTGATATGATGCTTGGAAAAGAAATATGCATATGTAGGTGAGCTACTGTTTTGCATAATTTATATTATGTATTAGTTAATCTTGAGACATAACAGAGCACTGAGTTTTAGAATAAAATCTGGATTTAGCTAGAAGTAAACTTATAAGGATTTTAGTTTCCTTTTTACTGAAATGCTTTGTAAATAAGTTTGAATTCATTTCTGAATTGTATTGAGAAAAGTAAAATGTTTTTAAAAGCTTCAGACAGAATGCAATGAATGGTATCTCCATTGTTTTGAACTAGTGTGTAGCAGATACAGGATTCATGAGTTAACCAGCTTCAAATAAATGAAGTATTGGTTGATCATGATAGATTGTATTTTGAAAATAAAAATGCATTTCAAAAGCTTAGTACATTTAGCAATTGTTTCACTCAGTTTTTTGGAAACTGAGCAAAGATATTGACATGTACATGTATATCTGTGTACATGTTGATATTTGGGCAAAAATATAAATATAAATTCCTAGAACAGTTGTAGGAATGGGTTTCAAAAATAATAAAGTAAGAAATTTTGTTTTGTATGTTAGATTATAGGCAAAAATTAAATATATATGTGCAGATATAGGTAGATATCAGATTTCAAACCATACAGGAGAAAAATAAAAAGAAAAACAAAAATTGTATTTGAACCGACCAGCATAGCACTCGAACTCGTGACCTCTCATGTATAAGTTAGGCGCGTTTCCATTACGCCTAGATGTTGCTTGCGTTCACTCATGATCCACTTTCTTTTAACCTGAGTTTGATACTATACAGACTTTAACACAATCATCCATATTAAAAGCTTGCTTTCCACTGATTGTTACTTGATCATTCCTTAATTAGAATAACAGACTAAAGTACATGTTTCCAGTGGATTCTATGGTCAAAAATCAGGATACAATAATTAATCTGAATTGCTAAAAATCTAAATCAAACAGAATGTTCTTGTACAACAAAAAAAAATAAAGTATATACTCTGAATTTAAACAAGAGGAACACATACATCTTCATATGTATGTGTATGTTATTAGATATACACTGATATATTTATATTGGTAAGTTATTTTGATCCTGGATATATTTTGTTTATTGGAGAAAGAAAATGACCTTGGAAAATATATTTGTAATGAATGATATATCTATATATCATCTCTAAAAAAAAAATCCTTATGAAATTAGGGTGGAAATAGGAGGGTCATTTCAGTTTGGTATCAGAGCACTTGGTTGCATTGATTGTTAAGTATTATAGAAATGTATTATGTCTGTTTGTTTTGGATGAAATAATTTAGATAAGAAAACAGAAATTATAGAAGTACTCATAATATACTAATACCATTTGCCCAGAATTTAGTTAGCAGACCATGGTAGGAAGAGGATCTCATCACAATGCAGGACCCAGTGCACCTCAAATGCTTGATATGCAAGAATTTGTGAGGGTTTTAAGAGATGGAATTGGGCATAGGCCTGAGAACCCACATGAAGAGCTTTCAAAACTACTGAAGACTTATTCCAATTTGGGAGGCAGGAGTTTTGAAGGAACTGAGAGTGTGATGGAAATTCAAGCATGGTTGAGAACACTTGATAGGATTTTCAATGACATGCAGTTGGATGACCAAAGGAAGAGGCAAGTAGCTTCTAGACAACTGAAAGGGGTAGCTTTAAGCTGGTGGGAGGTGATCATAGCTGGAAGAAATGAAAATGAAATCAATTGGAATCAGTTCAAGGAGATGTTGGAGGCAAGATTTGTACCAGCATCAGCCAAGACCATTTTTCTTGAAGAATTTATCAAACTTAGGCAGGGAACTTTGAATGTCACTGAATACACTCAAAAGTTTGAGGGGCTATCTAATTATGGAGCAATGCTAGTGGCAGATGAAGCATCCAAAAATGATAGGTATATAAAAGGACTGAACCCAGGACTTAGCAGAGCTATGCTACCATATGCAGATAGAACATTTGATCAAGTAATTGATCTGGCCTTGAAACTAGAACAACATGACAAAGAAAGAGAGAAATATAGGAATTTTAAGAGCAACAACAAGAAGGATAAGGGAAGATATCACCCTTATGATAAAAAGAAGGAGGAGGCAGACAACAGGAAGAGTAAAGATACAAAAGCCAATGATACTAAGAAGAAATTGGTTTGCCATCATTGTGGAAAAGAAGGACACATCAAACCAAGGTGCCCAGAGTCAAAATGAGGAGCCTTCAAATGCTACCTATGTGGGAAAGAGGGGCATATGAAGAGGAACTGTCCTGAGAATAAACAGCAAGGGAAATTGGCAACTTTGGAAGGTAAAGGCAAATCTGCAGTGAAAATTGATGCTGAAAATCATGGCCAAGTGGAAGGTACATTACTCATTTGTGCCATACCCATACCAGTAGTATATGATACTGGAGCAACACACTCTTTGATTTCCTATGAAGTAGTTAAAGTATTAAAATTAAACTGCATATTGGTTGAAACCCCATTGCTTGTACAAAGTCCCCTAGGGAGTTCTAGTGTTTTGAACATGAATTGTGTGGATGTGGAGTTAAACATAGGAGGAAATATTTTTATTTCCAATTTATATGTTTTAAATTACCCAAATATAGGAGTTATATTGGGGGTAGATTGGTTAAGGCAATTTAAAGCCATAATTAATTTAGACTCATCCACCATATCATTGCAAAATTCTAGAGGTCAGAGGATCACAGTTCTATGTGAAGTAGCTAAGGAAGGGAAATTGTATCATTTAGTTGACTTAGAAAAAGATCTGAGTGAGCTAACCATTGAAGAAATTCCCATAGTTAATGAATACTTGGATGTGTTTGGGGAAGTTAAGGGTGTTCCACACCACAGACCAGTTGAGTTCCAAATTAATCTCATTCCAGGAGCAAGCCCAATAATCAAGAAACCTTATAGAATGGGGCCAAGTGAACTGAAAGAATTGAAAAATCAGTTGGAAGAATTAGAAGGCAAGGGATTTATAAGGCCAAGCAATTCCTGCTGGGGTTCTCCAGTAGTGTTTGTAAGAAAACATGATGGTACCCTGAGAATGTGCATAGATTACAGGGAACTAAATAAAGTAACCATCAAGAATAAATACCCATTGCCTAGATTAGATGATCTCTTTGACCAACTCAGTGAAGCTAAAATATTTTCTAGGCTAGACTTAGCATCAGGATTCCATCAAATGAAAGTTGAAGACTCAAGTGTTAAGTACACTGCATTTAACACAAGATATGGCTTATATGAATTTATGGTTATGCCATTTGGTTTGACAAATGCTCCTTCATATTTTGTTGATTTAATGAATAGAATATTTAGAGATTATTTAGACAAGTTTGTACTGATTTTTATTGATGACATTTTGATTTATTCCAAGACAGTGGAAGAGCATAAAAATCATTTGCATTTAGTTTTGTCAAGGCTAAGGGAAAATGATTTAAAGGCAAAATTTTCAAAATGTGCATTTTGGAAAGAAGAAGTGCATTTTCTTGGGCATGTTATCTCTGCCAAAGGAATATCAGTAAACCCTAATAAGGTAGTGGCAATCCAAGCATGGAAAAGGCCTAGCACCATCAGTGAGATTAGATCATTTATGGGGATGGCAGGATATTATAGGAGATTTATAAAAGATTTCTCAAAAATATCATCACCACTTACCAATTTAACTAGAAAGAACCAAGCCTTTGTATGGACAGAAAAATGTGAGCAAGCTTTTATCAAAATAAAGGAAGCTCTGATTAATGCACCAGTATTGAGAGTGCCAGAAGGAAATGAAAATTTGGATTGTGTACACTGATGCAAGTGGCTCTGGGTTAGGGGTTGTGTTGATGCAGCAAGACCAGGTAGTAGCCTATGCATCTAGGCAATTAAAGCCACATGAAACCGGATATGCAACCCATGATCTTGAACTAGCAGCAGTTGTGTATGCTTTGAAACTTTGGAGACATTATTTGTTAGGTGCCAAATTCATTTTGTACACTGATCATAAGGCACTGAAATATTTATTCTCACAAAAAGGTTTGAATATGAGGCAACATAGATGGGTAGAGTTCCTAGCTGCCTATGATCTAGATATACTGTATACACCAGGCAAGGCAAATAAAGTTGCAGATGCCTTGAGTAGACAACATGCCAAGGTAGCCATGTTGATGATGAAAGAGTTTAGGGATTTGTCTATACTTACTGATTTGGAAATTGAGGAAAACAATAAGGTACAAATGATGCCCATTGAAGAAGGTGAAGGTAAAGGGAAATTAAGTATGATATCTCTGCAATCAGATTTACTTCTTAAGATTGGGAAAATGCAGGAACAAGACCTAAACATGGTGGAAAAGAAAATGCTCATATCAAAAGGGGAGGAAGTAATAAATTATCAAGTTGATAAAAATGGTTATTTAAGGAATAAAAATAGGATATGTGTTCCAGAAAATATAGAATTGAAGGAGGAAATATTAAATGAGTACCATATGAGTAAGTACTCCATACACCCAGGTAGCACCAAGATGTATCAAAATTTGAAAAGAAATCTTTGGTGGAAGGGGATGAAGTCAGATGTGGCCAGATATGTTGCAAGGTGCATGACTTGCCAACAAGTCAAGGCAGAGACACAAAGGCCATCAGGACTATTGCAACCCCTTAGTATACCACAGTGGAATATGAAGTGGGAGACTTTGTTTTCATCAAGATTTCACCTATGAAGAAAGTCATGAGATTTGGCAAGCAAGGTAAGCTTACACCAAGGTATGTTGGACCCTATAAAATTCTGGAAAGAATTGGTTCATTGGCTTACAAATTAGAACTACCAGAGGAAATGAAAGCAATGCATAATGTTTTTCATGTGTCCCAACTTAGAAGATGGGTACATGATAAAGAAGACATTTTGGAAGAGCCTACCCAAATTCAAATAAATCCTGACTTGGTTTATGAAAAAGAACCAGTGGGGATTGTAGCCAAGGAAGAAAAGAAATTAAGGAGCAAAACCTTGAAACTAGTTAAGATCCAGTGGAGTAGTGATCCTAATGACTGCACATGGGAGTTAGAGGATAAGATTAGAATGGATTATCCTAAGCTTTTTGCAAATTAAAAGGTAATTTTTTTTTTCTCTGGAAAATTTTGTTATGCATGGTTGATATGGTTGAATTTGTTTGCTTATGCATATGTTTGATAAGTTTTCAGAAAAGAAAATAATGCTTGTTATAAATGTTAGAAAAATTGTGAGGACACAATTCCTAAAAGGAGGGGTGAATGTAATACCCCAAAATTTTGTGAAAGATCATTTTTGTAAAATGATTTAATTTTTGAAATATTTAGATTTAAATATGGTGAAATCTCTGGAATAAATAGTGTGCAAGTATATGTGTGCACGTGCACACTGAAATGGCACAAGGAAGAACTCCAGATTTCTTGGATTTAAAACAAGAATTAAAAAGCAATACAAACATGATTTTTGCAACATGGATATTTGATTTCTGGAATTATATGGATCATCTTAGAAAATAAGAAAAGTAAGTTTTACTTTAAATCAGTAAACAGATTTTATTCAAAATCCAGAAAAGAAAATTATACATATATATATGTTATAAGGATTTGTAAACCTGTATACATATAGGTGCATATGTTTCTGAAATTAAAGAGGAATTAAATAAGCCTAGATAAGATATGTATACAAATATACATTTTTAAGTACTGAAAAGTATATATATATATATATATATATATATAAGCAAGTGAAACTATAACATTAAAATGACATGAAATGTGATACAAGTTAATATGCTTGTATAGGCAAAAATAGCAAAGGGGATTCTCAGAAATAATTAAAATATGAAATAGGACAGTCACACTTTTAACATGACTAGGTGAGTGGCCATTTTCTGAAAAGTAAAAGAAAGAAAATGCAGCCTTTAAATTGGTTAATATGGCCGGGGTATTATGAATGAAAAATGCATGATGCTAGCCAGGACAGAAATGGAATTCTGTTTTAACAAAACCCTAGTGGAAAAAAAATGCATATAAATAGGCAGTTTTAGCCAGTAGAATTATCTTTACCCCGAGCTGCACAAAAATAAGAAAGGAAGAAAAATATTGGAAGGAAGGAGAAAACACTCAAACAAGGATTTTCTGGATTAATAAGAAGAAATATTTAGGTGAGTAACCTCACTGAGTTCATGGCATTAAGACCTGAGATGAGGCAGCCACTTTTTATATTGCCATTTATATATTTCTGGTTTTGATGTATATGATTTCATCAATGCTTTTTGGATGTCTTATTTTAAATCTGATATGATTTAATATGGATGATTTTGATGATCTTTAATTGGTTGAGACATTTGTCTTTGGATGTGTATCATATTGTTTTATTTATACTCATAAATGTTAAAGTCTAGGATCTTAAAATTATATAGATAATACTCTCAACTGTTATAGATTTATGGCATGAAAACTTTACAAAAATGTTGGGAGCTGCATTATACTTGGTATAAGTGCTGAGGCTTGAGAAGAAAAATGTTAAGGGTGCAATAGAAATTTTCTAAGTGCTGAGCCCTTAATCAAATCAAAAAAAAAAGAAACTCACAAGCTAAAATTATGATTGAACCAGATCCTGAATCTGAATCAATCATAAAGGCTTGCAGATCAATATAATAAGAACATGCCATGCCTCTTTTTTTTTACAGTTGAAAATATTCTTATATTTTACTAAGATCAAGACATATTGACCCCATTTAGGAAATAACTGTCTGCTTATTTCTGAGGAGAATTATGCTAGGAAAGATTATGGATGTTTCCATGTTTGCAGTGACATGTTCACTTAGCATATTTGATGATAGGATTTAAGACAATACACTAGTAAATAAACTAGGGAAGGGAAGGCCAAGAAGACTGCTGGAATGCTTGTCATATTTGAAGTATGCAAGTTGGCACATGGTTTGTTTAAGCCCTGAGATCTTTGTGCAATGATGTGAATTAGTTCATTGCAATGTGTCCCTGTGATTCCTTAATAGCAGATGAGGCAGAGATTTAAATTGAATTATACAACCTGTAAATGAAGAAATAGGAATATGGATATTTCTTAGGTTGAATGGTATGGAACCAAGATGGTTCCAGTGAATGCAATTGTTGCAAATAGATAATTATGTTTGCATGATTATGTATGCAAGTGTAAGAATGATAAATGAATATATCATACCTGAATCAACTTAATTATACTATGTTAAAGTAATTGATTGCAGGAATTTGCTTAAATAACTAATTGGTGCTCTTATATTCTCTATTACTTAATATCATGAATGTATTGATGTTACTCATACCAGATCATAGATATGACCCTTGTTTGCTCATGGCATATGGGGTGTCTCATTTTAAAATGAGGCAGCCACTTATGCTCTTTCAGGTAACCCAGGCACTAAGTAAAAATGAAGTTATGGCTATTATGGAGAAGTGAATGAACATGCTAGCTAGTTTCAATAAGAGCTTAAATTGATTATATCTGCATGTATTCAGGAAAAATGTTATGTTTCTAAGATTTCCAGTCATGTAATGAATTCTATTATGGTTAGATGGACTAGTTGTATCATGTTAAATATATTGTTATGTACTAAGGTTTAAAATCTAAAAGAAATATCTGAGTGGGAAACAAGGAAATGATCTTAAAGTATTGATATGATGCTTGGAAAAGAAATATGCATATGTAGGTGAGCTACTGTTTTGCATAATTTATATTATGTATTAGTTAATCTTGAGACATAACAGAGCACTGAGTTTTAGAATAAAATCTGGATTTAGCTAGAAGTAAACTTATAAGGATTTTAGTTTCCTTTTTACTGAAATGCTTTGTAAATAAGTTTGAATTCATTTCTGAATTGTATTGAGAAAAGTAAAATGTTTTTAAAAGCTTCAGACAAAATGCAATGAATGGTATCTCCATTGTTTTGAACTAGTGTGTAGCAGATACAGGATTCATGAGTTAACCAGCTTCAAATAAATGAAGTATTGGTTGATCATGATAGATTGTATTTTGAAAATAAAAATGCATTTCAAAAGCTTAGTACATTTAGCAATTGTTTCACTCAGTTTTCTGGAAACTGAGCAAAGATATTGACATGTACATGTATATCTGTGTACATGTTGATATTTGGGCAAAAATATAAATATAAATTCCTAGAACAGTTGTAGGAATGGGTTTCAAAAATAATAAAGTAAGAAATTTTGTTTTGTATGTTAGATTATAGGCAAAAATTAAATATATATGTGCAGATATAGGTAGATATCAGATTTCAAACCATACAGGAGAAAAATAAAAAGAAAAACAAAAATTGTGTTTGAACCGACCAGCATAGCACTCGAACTCGTGACCTCTCATGTATAAGTTAGGCGCGTTTCCATTACGCCTAGATGTTGCTTGCGTTCACTCATGATCCACTTTCTTTTAACCTGAGTTTGATACTATACAGACTTTAACACAATCATCCATATTAAAAGCTTGCTTTCCACTGATTGTTACTTGATCATTCCTTAATTAGAATAACAGACTAAAGTACATGTTTCCAGTGGATTCTATGGTCAAAAATCAGGATACAATAATTAATCTGAATTGCTAAAAATCTAAATCAAACAGAATGTTCTTGTACAACAAAAAAAATAAAGTATATACTCTGAATTTAAACAAGAGGAACACATACATCTTCATATGTATGTGTATGTTATTAGATATACACTGATATATTTATATTGGTAAGTTATTTTGATCCTGGATATATTTTGTTTATTGGAGAAAGAAAATGACCTTGGAAAATATATTTGTAATGAATGATATATCTATATATCATCTCTAAAAAAAAATCCTTATGAAATTAGGGTGGAAATAGGAGGGTCATTTCAGTTTGGTATCAGAGCACTTGGTTGCATTGATTGTTAAGTATTATAGAAATGTATTATGTCTGTTTGTTTTGGATGAAATAATTTAGATAAGAAAACAGAAATTATAGAAGTACTCATAATATACTAATACCATTTGCCTAGAATTTAGTTAGCAGACCATGGTAGGAAGAGGATCTCATCACAATGCAGGACCCAGTGCACCTCAAATGCTTGATATGCAAGAATTTGTGAGGGTTTTAAGAGATGGAATTGGGCATAGGCCTGAGAACCCACATGAAGAGCTTTCAAAACTACTGAAGACTTATTCCAATTTGGGAGGCAGGAGTTTTGAAGGAACTGAGAGTGTGATGGAAATTCAAGCATGGTTGAGAACACTTGATAGGATTTTCAATGACATGCAGTTAGATGACCAAAGGAAGAGGCAAGTAGCTTCTAGACAACTGAAAGGGGTAGCTTTAAGCTGGTGGGAGGTGATCATAGCTGGAAGAAATGAAAATGAAATCACTTGGAATCAGTTCAAGGAGATGTTGGAGGCAAGATTTATACCAGCATCAGCCAAGACCATTTTGCTTGAAGAATTTATCAAACTTAGGCAGGGAACTTTGAATGTCACTGAATACACTCAAAAGTTTGAGGGGCTATCTAATTATGGAGCAATGCTAGTGGCAGATGAAGCATCCAAAAATGATAGGTATATAAAAGGACTGAACCCAGGACTTAGCAGAGCTATGCTACCATATGCAGATAGAACATTTGATCAAGTAATTGATCTGGCCTTGAAACTAGAACAACATGACAAATAAAGAGAGAAATATAGGAATTTTAAGAGCAACAACAAGAAGGATAAGGGAAGATATCACCCTTATGATAAAAAGAAGGAGGAGGCAGACAACAGGAAGAGTAAAGATACAAAAGCCAATGATACTAAGAAGAAATTGGTTTGCCATCATTGTGGAAAAGAAGGACACATCAAACCAAGGTGCCCAGAGTTAAAATGAGGAGCCTTCAAATGCTACCTATGTGGGAAAGAGGGGCATATGAAGAGGAACTGTCCTAAGAATAAACAGCAAGGGAAATTGGCAACTTTGGAAGGTAAAGGCAAATCTGCAGTGAAAATTGATGCTGAGAATCATGGCCAAGTGGAAGGTACATTACTCATTTGTGCCATACCCATACCAGTAGTATATGATACTGGAGCAACACACTCTTTGATTTCCTATGAAGTAGTTAAAGTATTAAAATTAAACTGCATATTGGTTGAAACCCCATTGCTTGTACAAAGTCCCCTAGGGAGTTCTAGTGTTTTGAACATGAATTGTGTGGATGTGGAGTTAAACATAGGAGGAAATATTTTTATTTCCAATTTATATGTTTTAAATTACCCAAATATAGGAGTTATATTGGGGGTAGATTGGTTAAGGCAATTTAAAGCCATAATTAATTTAGACTCATCCACCATATCATTGCAAAATTCTAGAGGTCAGAGGATCACAGTTCTATGTGAAGTAGCTAAGGAAGGGAAATTGTATCATTTAGTTGACTTAGAAAAAGATCTGAGTGAGCTAACCATTGAAGAAATTCCCATAGTTAATGAATACTTAGATGTGTTTGGGGAAGTTAAAGGTGTTCCACACCACAGACCAGTTGAGTTCCAAATTAATCTCATTCCAGGAGCAAGCTCAATAATCAAGAAACCTTATAGAATGGGGCCAAGTGAACTGAAAGAATTGAAAAATCAGTTGGAAGAATTAGAAGGCAAGGGATTTATAAGGCCAAGCAATTCCTGCTGGGGGTTCTCCAGTAGTGTTTGTAAGAAAACATGATGGTACCCTGAGAATGTGCATAGATTACAGGGAACTAAATAAAGTAACCATCAAGAATAAATACCCATTGCCTAGAATAGATGATCTCTTTGACCAACTCAGTGAAGCTAAAATATTTTCTAGGCTAGACTTAGCATCAGGATTCCATCAAATGAAAGTTGAAGACTCAAGTGTTAAGTACACTGCATTTAACACAAGATATGGCTTATATGAATTTATGGTTATGCCATTTGGTTTGACAAATGCTCCTTCATATTTTGTTGATTTAATGAATAGAATATTTAGAGATTATTTAGACAAGTTTGTACTGATTTTTATTGATGACATTTTGATTTATTCCAAGACAGTGGAAGAGCATAAAAATCATTTGCATTTAGTTTTGTCAAGGCTAAGGGAAAATGATTTAAAGGCAAAATTTTCAAAATGTGCATTTTGGAAAGAAGAAGTGCATTTTCTTGGGCATGTTATCTCTGCCAAAGGAATATCAGTAAACCCTAATAAGGTAGTGGCAATCCAAGCATGGAAAAGGCCTAGCACCATCAGTGAGATTAGATCATTTATGGGGATGGCAGGATATTATAGGAGATTTATAAAAGATTTCTCAAAAATATCATCACCACTTACCAATTTAACTAGAAAGAACCAAGCATTTGTATGGACAGAAAAATGTGAGCAAGCTTTTATCAAAATAAAGGAAGCTCTGATTAATGCACCAGTATTGAGAGTGCCAGAAGGAAATGAAAATTTGGATTGTGTACACTGATGCAAGTGGCTCTGGGTTAGGGGCTGTGTTGATGCAGCAAGACCAGGTAGTAGCCTATGCATCTAGGCAATTAAAGCCACATGAAACCAGATATGCAACCCATGATCTTGAACTAGCAGCAGTTGTGTATGCTTTGAAACTTTGGAAACATTATTTGTTAGGTGCCAAATTCATTTTGTACACTGATCATAAGGCACTGAAATATTTATTCTCACAAAAAGATTTGAATATGAGGCAACATAGATGGGTAGAGTTCCTAGCTGCCTATGATCTAGATATACTGTATACACCAGGCAAGGCAAATAAAGTTGCAGATGCCTTGAGTAGACAACATGCCAAGGTAGCCATGTTGATGATGAAAGAGTTTAGGGATTTGTCTATACTTACTGATTTGGAAATTGAGGAAAACAGTAAGGTACAAATGATGCCCATTGAAGAAGGTGAAGGTAAAGGGAAATTAAGTATGATATCTCTGCATTCAGATTTACTTCTTAAGATTGGGAAAATGCAGGAACAAGACCTAAACATGGTGGAAAAGAAAATGCTCATATCAAAAGGGGAGGAAGTAATAAATTATCAAGTTGATAAAAATGGTTATTTAAGGAATAAAAATAGGATATGTGTTCCAGAAAATATAGAATTGAAGGAGGAAATATTAAATGAGTACCATATGAGTAAGTACTCCATACACCCAGGTAGCACCAAGATGTATCAAAATTTGAAAAGAAATCTTTGGTGGAAGGGGAAGAAGTCAGATGTGGCCAGATATGTTGCAAGGTGCATGACTTGCCAACAAGTCAAGGCAGAGACACAAAGGCCATCAGGCCTATTGCAACCCCTTAGTATACCACAGTGGAATATGAAGTGGGAGACTTTGTTTTCATCAAGATTTCACCTATGAAGAAAGTCATGAGATTTGGCAAGCAAGGTAAGCTTACACCAAGGTATGTTGGACCCTATAAAATTCTGGAAAGAATTGGTTCATTGTCTTACAAATTAGAACTACCAGAGGAAATGAAAGCAATGCATAATGTTTTTCATGTGTCCCAACTTAGAAGATGGGTACATGATAAAGAAGACATTTTGGAAGAGCCTACCCAAATTCAAATAAATCCTGACTTGGTTTATGAAAAAGAACCAGTGGGGATTGTAGCCAAGGAAGAAAAGAAATTAAGGAGCAAAACCTTGAAACTAGTTAAGATCCAGTGGAGTAGTGATCCTAATGACTGCACATGGGAGTTAGAGGATAAGATTAGAATGGATTATCCTAAGCTTTTTGCAAATTAAAAGGTAATTTTTTTTTTCTCTGGAAAATTTTGTTATGCATGGTTGATATGGTTGAATTTGTTTGCTTATGCATATGTTTGATAAGTTTTCAGAAAAGAAAATAATGCTTGTTATAAATGTTAGAAAAATTGTGAGGACACAATTCCTAAAAGGAGGGGTGAATGTAATACCCCAAAATTTTGTGAAAAATCATTTTTGTAAAATGATTTAATTTTTGAAATATTTAGATTTAAATATGGTGAAATCTCTGGAATAAATAGTGTGCAAGTATATGTGTGCACGTGCACGCTGAAATGGCACAAGGAAGAACTCCAGATTTCTTGGATTTAAAACAAGAATTAAAAAGCAATACAAACATGATTTTTGCAACATGGATATTTGATTTCTGGAATTATATGGATCATCTTAGAAAATAAGAAAAGTAAGTTTTACTTTAAATCAGTAAACAGATTTTATTTAAAATCCAGAAAAGAAAATTATACATATATATATGTTATAAGGATTTGTAAACCTGTATACATATAGGTGCATATGTTTCTGAAATTAAAGAGGAATTAAATAAGCCTAGATAAGATATGTATACAAATATACATTTTTAAGTACTGAAAAGTATATATATATATATATATATATATAAGCAAGTGAAACTATAACATTAAAATGACATGAAATGTGATACAAGTTAATATGCTTGTATAGGCAAAAATAGCAAAGGGGATTCTCAGAAATAATTAAAATATGAAATAGGACAGTCACACTTTTAACATGACTAGGTGAGTGGCCATTTTCTGAAAAGTAAAAGAAAGAAAATGCAGCCTTTAAATTGGTTAATATGGCCGGGGTATTATGAATGAAAAATGCATGATGCTAGCCAGGACAGAAATGGAATTCTGTTTTAACAAAACCCTAGTGGAAAAAAAATGCATATAAATAGGCAGTTTTAGCCAGTAGAATTATCTTTACCCCGAGCTGCACAAAAATAAGAAAGGAAGAAAAATATTGGAAGGAAGGAGAAAACACTCAAACAAGGATTTTCTGGATTAATAAGAAGAAATATTTAGGTGAGTAACCTCACTGAGTTCATGGCATTAAGACCTGAGATGAGGCAGCCACTTTTTATATTGCCATTTATATATTTCTGGTTTTGATGTATATGATTTCATCAATGCTTTTTGGATGTCTTATTTTAAATCTGATATGATTTAATATGGATGATTTTGATGATCTTTAATTGGTTGAGACATTTGTCTTTGGATGTGTATCATACTGTTTTATTTATACTCATAAATGTTAAAGTCTAGGATCTTAAAATTATATAGAGAATACTCTCAACTGTTATAGATTTATGGCATGAAAACTTTACAAAAATGTTGGGAGCTGCATTATACTTGGTATAAGTGCTGAGGCTTGAGAAGAAAAATGTTAAGGGTGCAATAGAAATTTTCTAAGTGCTGAGCCCTTAATCAAATCAAAAAAAAAGAAACTCACAAGCTAAAATTATGATTGAACCAGATCCTGAATCTGAATCAATCATAAAGGCTTGCAGATCAATATAATAAGAACATGCCATGCCTCTTTTTTTTTACAGTTGAAAATATTCTTATATTTTACTAAGATCAAGACATATTGACCCCATTTAGGAAATAACTGTCTGCTTATTTCTGAGGAGAATTATGCTAGGAAAGATTATGGATGTTTCCATGTTTGCAGTGACATGTTCACTTAGCATATTTGATGATAGGATTTAAGACAATACACTAGTAAATAAACTAGGGAAGGGAAGGCCAAGAAGACTGCTGGAATGCTTGTCATATTTGAAGTATGCAAGTTGGCACATGGTTTGTTTAAGCCCTGAGATCTTTGTGCAATGATGTGAATTAGTTCATTGCAATGTGTCCCTGTGATTCCTTAATAGCAGATGAGGCAGGGATTTAAATTGAATTATACAACCTGTAAATGAAGAAATAGGAATATGGATATTTCTTAGGTTGAATGGTATGGAACCAAGATGGTTCCAGTGAATGCAATTGTTGCAAATAGATAATTATGTTTGCATGATTATGTATGCAAGTGTAAGAATGATAAATGAATATATCATACCTGAATCAACTTAATTATACTATGTTAAAGTAATTGATTGCAGGAATTTGCTTAAATAACTAATTGGTGCTCTTATATTCTCTATTACTTAATATCATGAATGTATTGATGTTACTCATACCAGATCATAGATATGACCCTTGTTTGCTCATGGCATATGGGGTGTCTCATTTTAAAATGAGGCAGCCACTTATGCTCTTTCAGGTAACCCAGGCACTAAGTAAAAATGAAGTTATGGCTATTATGGAGAAGTGAATGAACATGCTAGCTAGTTTCAATAAGAGCTTAAATTGATTATATCTGCATGTATTCAGGAAAAATGTTATGTTTCTAAGATTTCCAGTCATGTAATGAATTCTATTATGGTTAGATGGACTAGTTGTATCATGTTAAATATATTGTTATGTACTAAGGTTTAAAATCTAAAAGAAATATCTGAGTGGGAAACAAGGAAATGATCTTAAAGTATTGATATGATGCTTGGAAAAGAAATATGCATATGTAGGTGAGCTACTGTTTTGCATAATTTATATTATGTATTAGTTAATCTTGAGACATAACAGAGCACTGAGTTTTAGAATAAAATCTGGATTTAGCTAGAAGTAAACTTATAAGGATTTTAGTTTCCTTTTTACTGAAATGCTTTGTAAATAAGTTTGAATTCATTTCTGAATTGTATTGAGAAAAGTAAAATGTTTTTAAAAGCTTCAGACAGAATGCAATGAATGGTATCTCCATTGTTTTGAACTAGTGTGTAGCAGATACAGGATTCATGAGTTAACCAGCTTCAAATAAATGAAGTATTGGTTGATCATGATAGATTGTATTTTGAAAATAAAAATGCATTTCAAAAGCTTAGTACATTTAGCAATTGTTTCACTCAGTTTTCTGGAAATTGAGCAAAGATATTGACATGTACATGTATATCTGTGTACATGTTGATATTTGGGCAAAAATATAAATATAAATTCCTAGAACAGTTGTAGGAATGGGTTTCAAAAATAATAAAGTAAGAAATTTTGTTTTGTATGTTAGATTATAGGCAAAAATTAAATATATATGTGCAGATATAGGTAGATATCAGATTTCAAACCATACAGGAGAAAAATAAAAAGAAAAACAAAAATTGTGTTTGAACCGACCAGCATAGCACTCGAACTCATGACCTCTCATGTATAAGTTAGGCGCGTTTCCATTACGCCTAGATGTTGCTTGCGTTCACTCATGATCCACTTTCTTTTAACCTGAGTTTGATACTATACAGACTTTAACACAATCATCCATATTAAAAGCTTGCTTTCCACTGATTGTTACTTGATCATTCCTTAATTAGAATAACAGACTAAAGTACATGTTTCCAGTGGATTCTATGGTCAAAAATCAGGATACAATAATTAATCTGAATTGCTAAAAATCTAAATCAAATAGAATGTTCTTGTACAAAAAATAAAAATAAAGTATATACTCTGAATTTAAACAAGAGGAACACATACATCTTCATATGTATGTGTATGTTATTAGATATACACTGATATATTTATATTGGTAAGTTATTTTGATCCTGGATATATTTTGTTTATTGGAGAAAGAAAATGACCTTGGAAAATATATTTGTAATGAATGATATATCTATATATCATCTCTAAAAAAAAATCCTTATGAAATTAGGGTGGAAATAGGAGGGTCATTTCAAACAGTTATAATCAAGTACTCAAAATAAGATATTTTTTTGTTAATTTAATTTGTAAAATAATAACAATATATTTTTCTTGCCTTAATAAATAAATAAGTAGCTTTTTGTTTAATGCTAGAATTAAATAAAAATTTACTAAATTTTTTATTAAATACTTTAAATATGATTTTCAAACTCTTAGATTAGTTAGTAAAGCCTTCCAAAAATCTTCTTAAAATAAGTAAAATAAACAAAATATCCATAAAAACTCTCACATCAACATTCGAATAAATATTTATTGTTCAAATCACAAACAGACAGAGTTTCGTTTGCAAACTGACACTTCAGACCAATACAAACAATCAACCATCTCAACACCAACAAAGTTTTAAACCAATATACCAAACAATCCATTTCAACCAATAATTATTTACCAAACAATCATCCAAACAAGAAATAGAAATAAAATAAAATAAACGAACATGCATACCGTAGTTGTGAGTTAAGAAAATAACTCACATAAACAAAACAAGTAAACTCAATCGACCATCTAATGTCATAGCATAATTCGTACAATATCAATCAAACAACAATACGCATAAAATTAGACGATAGTTTTGAGTAAACAAAATTTACTCACCTAGTTTTCCTAGCAAAATCCTTAAAATAAGAAAAACCCATCAACAGAAGCCACAATGCATGAACCCCATCCATACAACCATTACACACACAAAATATGCCTTGCCTCTCCTCTAATGCAGCACCATGTCATTACATCACTGTTTTTTCACACACCTCATCATCAGTCACTGCCTACAACCGCAACATCCTCCCAAATACACGCCTACATCAACACTCCACCTTCAACCGCTATATCATGACCAACTATTAATGACCTCGACTAAACTTCATGCGCACTTCTCCAACTACCGCCATAAGCTAGGCCAAGTCGCGACGTCATCATCAAATCACACCCTCACATCTTCCCACATACGTCTACAACATCTTCAAGCTCCGTCCTCATGATTGCGCGAATCGCGATGTGTTTTGTTTTATAATCGTGCATTTATATCCTAAAGATGGTCAGGGCTTTGGATGAGGAGTCGGGTTTAGATACGTGAAGAGAGAATGTTCTAGAATGAAAGAGTAACGAAAAATTGGTTGTTTATCTACATGGGCTTAGGCATTTAACTAATTATAGCTTAAATTTAATTTGGCTTTTGATTAATCCACTTTTTCATTCAAATTCAAATCTTAATCCATATTATTTATTTGTAGTTGCATTTTCAATTTAAATAGCACTATAATATATTTTACTAAGTATATTTCGATTCATTTTACAAAATATTTAAATTTAGCAATTGCTCATTTCCCTTGATTTATTTACTATTACATTGAATAATATTTATTTTCAAAATTTTCAATTACACCACAATTATTTGCAAAATAATAATTTTTATATTCATTGAAAATATTTTATTTGAGTTTAGTACTTCATCATTACTATTTTGAAACAAATTTATTCGCTAGTTCAATTTATTAAAACAAACTCTTTTGTCAAATAAATTTAACCCACAAAAATATATTTTCAAAAGTAAAATTACCCAAAAATTAAAATTGAAAGTTTTATTTTAAAATTTTGTTTATTATTATGGCATAGGAAGAAGGGTTGTTACATCTGGTATTGGTATGGCACTGTACGAAGCATTGCATGGCCGACCGTGTAATGCTCCTTTATGCTAGTGAGAAGTGTGATACTTGGGCCAAATATGATTAGGGAAACCTCAGAGAAGATTTGAATCATTCTACAATGATTGAGAGCTGATCAGGATAGGCAAAAGAGCTACGTTGTTAAAAGACGTCAAGATTTGGAGTTGTCTATCATGGATATGGTGTTTGTGAAGATTTCTTCGTTGAACATTGTTAATAGATTCGGTAGTAAGTGGAAGTTGGTGTGGAAATTCGTAGGTCCTTTTTCAATAGTAGAGAGGATTGGGAACTTAGCATATTGGGTCAACTTACCTTAGAAGATGGCAGACCTGCATAACATCTTCCACGTCTCTCATTTTCGGAAGTTTGTGCTTGACTCAAACGTGACAATTACACCAGACCACCTTGATGATATTGAGATTGAACCAAAAGTTTTAAGACCTTGTAGGTCGATTCATATCGTTGGACATGTTATGAAACAACTTAGGAGGAAGACGGTGGAGTTGGTGAAGATATAATGGGGTGAAAGTCAAAGCGATTGCACTGGAAAACCGAAGAGAGAATAAGAGCTGCATATCTAGAGCTCTTTGCATGGTAAGGCATACTGTTTATCGTATTTACTTTCATTTTGATATCATATAGGATAATTTAGTATCTTGAATGCTAGGATAGGTTTATTTATTCTATTTGTTGCATGGTTGCCTATTTGACATGTTTGTTGGATGCATATGATTGTTAGGCATACGGGGTAACTATGGATGACTATTCTATGACCTGTTTAGGGCTTTAAGGGGCGTAATTCCTAAAGGGAGGAGAGTGTAACTACCCGTATTTTACCATCTGAAAGTTATAGTTATTTAAGTTTTGGCTGCTGCTGTTCAGCATTAGTAGATAATCAACTGAGCCCATACTTAGGCTCACTAATGAATTTTGGGAGTTGTGCCAATGGGAGACAGTAGGGACTAATTTAAGTCATTTCTATCTTCCTCAAAATAGTTCAAAGCACCCATTTACCCTAATTTTATCAAAAATAATAATCTTATTCAAACTCATCATTAGAAGGGTAATTAGGGAAGGAAGTAGTAGATCTGTCATTTTAATGCTTGCAAATTCAGATTTTTGGCTATCCTTCTTGGATTTAAGGATCAAAGTGGTAATTTAGGTAGTTGGTGAGTGGTTCTTGACCTCTCACTATCCTATGCATGTTTATATAGTTAAATTTGATGCTTTCAACATGATTTTCATGATAAAACATTTTTCTAACTTTAATCACATTTTCATTTGTTTATGGCTTAAATTAAAATGATTTAAAATGGTTTTTAAATTGTTTTGCAACCCCTTTTGATCACATCTACATGCTAGACTAGAAGTTAGATCTAGGATAAAATTTGTATGATAATCATGTTTTTATGAATTGTATGTGTATATGGATGTGTATGGATGCTATTTCCGATTTGTATGTTATGCTCTGATATGGTTTGCTATGATTTTAGGTAGTTAGGAAAGAAGAGGTCAAATTGGGCAAATCAAAGGAAAAAGTGGTCGAAATTAGATGAAACTTGGAGGAGGGGTTCTGGAACATGGGAGGAGCATATGATTCAAGTCATGTTAGATTCTTATCGGTGGGAAGTGGTCATTATGAGAAGATTTTAGTCTATGGTGGAGCTTTGGGTCTTGGAGTTTTTCTTGGAGTCATGCTTTAAGTAATTAGGTGGAAGACTCAAGGTCAACTTCGGGTATGATAAAGAAAGCTTGGGGTTCAAGTGATGACAAAAAATTTGGCTAAGTAAAGAACTCGATACCAGCTAATCAACTCAGTATCGAGTACTTTTCTAGGGGAATGGAAGTGCCGGACCACTTGAAAGTTGGAACATTAGGGAAGAGGGACATCGTGAAAGAAGATGGACAAAAGTTTGATGAAGTAATCAACTCATCATCGAGTTGATTAGATCAGCACTGACTGGAATATTTTGATCAGGTTAGTGTGAAACTTCTAGGATGTGAAGTACGTGGTCTCTTGATCATGCTAGAGGTATTCGTTCATTTGTTCATCATTTGATGGTGATGTGATAGCACAATGAAGACTGACGGTTAAGAAATGAAGCGATGTTGGAGTGCTTCGATGTGATGGCTTTGGAACTATGATGATAGTAGCATGACAATGGATGGAGTTAGGTTTCGATGATAGTAGCTCAATGATTGGAGCTGAAGTGATGATCTAAAGGGCAGGTTTAATGAGAATTTGTGAGCGGAATCATGATTATGTTTCACTATGGATATGTGTAGAGTGGAATTATGATTGTGTTCCACTATGGAAATGGGTAATGAAATAGTGATTGTGTTTAATTATGAAGGTGTGTGCGAAAGGATCGTAGACACTCAAAGGTTTCTTGTGTGCTCATGTAAAGGGGGTACGTGGGGACTGTAACATCCCCCTACTTGGAGGCCCAAAACTAACGGTTACGGATGCTGCAGTCATCCATGGTTATTAACCCTCGGCAACCAAATATGGCGACATTAGATGCATTGATACATAGAAACATGAGAATATGGAAAAAAAATTAAACAGCAAACAAATTCCACATTCTATTTCATGATATTCCAAATTGGTTACATAATCCCAATTCACAGACCACGTTCAGATAACATATAATTATTACAAAATACACCAAGAGCGACATATGAAGATGCCACATTGGTAGATTAGAGTATATAGATAGGCAAGAAAACAATTTGGCTTTACAAACAAAACACACAGTGGGAATATAAGAACTCTAATAATACGCTTGCCTCCTACACGCCCTTGAAAGCTTTATTCGTCTAAAGAACACCAGGAAACCTCAACTCTCAACCTACTCAAAATCAATTGAGTACCCAGAGTTTAATGGGGAAAACAAAAACTTCGAGTTAGGCATAAAGCCTGGTATGAATAATAATTTACCATCTCAAACAATTTAGATATCTAGTGAGACCACGCCGCTTAGCGAAACGGGTTTCCTGTAGAATACAATAGCCTATGATTTTTGGTTGATGATAATAAACATATATATATTTGTTTAAATGTATTTGTTATTTATTTTATTTTTCCACATAATTAAATAAATATTTGTTGAATAAAATAAATAACTCGGAATTCATATTTAAACAAATATTTTATTCAAACAAATATTTTATTACATATAGTACAAATTTAAGCTCTCACTATATTTACACAATTCTAAATACAAGTTTCAATTACAACACAATTTTTACTATACAATTTCACTTCACTACATAATTCACTCATCACTCGTATTTGATCTTCAACTTTGTTCCAGCCTGTATGCAGTAGCTGAACTATTTGCAAAATAAACACTAACACAATAGAATTGAAAAGAAATATTTTGCAGTGCAAAATGAAGTGTGTGTTTTGAAAATATTGTTTGCCTCAGTTGTTTGGGTTGTTCGCCATCATTTTTTTAATTCATCTTACGTGAACAACTTGTGACATGCACAGTGTATCATTGTACATGCCACAAGGTCGTGCACACCAATATACACTTGCTTGTTAAAATAGCAAGGACAGGTGAGCACAAGGTCAAACCCAAGCCAGGAGTGGATTCAACTCAAGGGCAAATACAAATAACACAGTAATGGTCGGTCAAAACAATCAAGTAAGAGCCTGCATATACACATGTGTACATGTACACATGTGTCTCGAGAATCATAGTGCAGACCCATGAAGACTCAACCAACATACAAACCAAAACTAACCAAGGTACCACACAAAAGCAATCAAGCATGAACACAAGGGCTGCAACCAGACCAGACCAGTGTGGATGTGTAGTGCAAAACAACAACACACACTAGACTTCAAAGTGCACCAGGCAAGTATAAAAAGCAGTTCATTGTGAAGAAATCAAACAACCAGTTCAAAACATGCTCAGGTCCAACCAACTGCCTCAACAAAATATACATATACCAACAGACTCAACCTATCAACCAAGCAAATAGTGCACAGGAGTTTAATGGAAGCAGGTTCAAGTATAAGGGTATAAACATTAATGGCAATGTATATGGTTAGGGATACAAAAGCATCAACACAACCAGACTTCAAATGAAAACTACAGACATGCTCAGGTTCAATAAGTTAACATGAATGCAAAGCAGAAACAGGCAAGACCAGATCAACATACATATATACATGTTTGTAAACACATGTATACATATATAGTAGCAACCAAACAAGTAAACATGCTCGTATATACATGGATATGCAAAGCTTCAGACATGTCAAACCCATATAGGTTAACATAAATGCACATAGCACCGGTGAAGGCACACACACAATACAAGAATGATTCACACATAATGCAACTATATGCAGAGGATGACATAGCTAGGATATCTCTAGCAAAATTCAGAAACCAATAAATCAAAAGTCAATATAACTTTCGAATTATATCAGTAAGGAGCAAACAAGTCAAGTATTGTCAACCGTACACTCTGAAATTAACAACCAAAAATATCAAATTGAAAAAGTCAAGGCCGAAATCAAAACATTCAACGCATATGGAATCAGAGAATTCAGCATCGAATATATATCACAAATGACCAAGTCAGAAATCAGTGAACCGTTCAATCAAAAATCCACAGCCGAAGTTAAATTCGAAATCAAACTTTGAAAATTTCAAACCAAAAGTATATACGAAAATATAGGAAATTGATTCCTATAAATACCTAACATCATCACTGGCATTAAATCGGTTGAGTCATAAGGAAAATAATCTAAATCAGAAAATTCAAAACCATACCAAAGCCTCAATTGAAGAATTACTTGACTTAGTGAAGCGGCCACAACCACCAAACGCCAGCAAACCGAAGAGCACAATCAATGAAGAAGTAAAGGCGATTCGAAGCTTCAAATTCAAAGTGGCAGCTTCAATTTTTCAATTGGGCTATATAGTATATTAGGGTTTTTTATTTATTTTCAATACTTTTGTCTATTTTTTGTTTATTTAAGTCAAACTCTAGATTAACTAGTGTACGAACAACGGTTTTGTAGTTCGAGCATTCACAACTTAGTGGCTGAGTTGTGGCAGAATTTTGAGCTTAGAGTTAGGTTAATCAAGTTAGCGGGTGTCGCAAGTTTATGTGTTTTTGTAAGCATGTGATTACTTAATTTCTAGTAGAAACCTTGGAGGCAGCAAGTAGGCAAATTTTTGCCAAAGCTAGGTAAAACTGTGTGTGATCTTTACTGCATTACTTTCCATTTTTTTATTTCCGCATTAATTTTTAGTAGTAGACCCTATTCACTCCCCCCCCCTCTAGGGTAAAAACGATCCTACAAGTGGTATCAGAGCTAGGAACAAAAACCATTTTTTGTTTAAAAAATTTAATTTTTTCTTTCAATGGCTTATTTTAATAATGCTTTTGCTGAAGGTCAGTCTATAGCTAGACCACCCATGTTCAATGGTGAATATGCATATTGGAAAACTAGAATGAAATTTTTTCTAAAAACCATATATGCATGGAATATTGTTGAAACGGGATATAGCACACCAACAGTAATGGTAGATAATCAAGAGGTCGATAAACCTACGGATCAATGGACAGATCTTGAAAATAAACTACAAACTGCTAATGCTAAAGCTATGAATTTTATTGTTTGCTCATTAGATCATATTGAATTTAACTGAGTCTCACATTGTCTAACTGCGCAGGAAATTTGGCACACGCTTGAAGTGACTCTTGAAGGAACCTCCCAGGTCAAAGAATCTCGCCTTGCCATGCTTAGTAGCGAGAACGAGAACTTCACAATGGTAAAGGATTAAAGTGTCAAAGAAATGTATGGACGACTTTCTAATCTTGTATACAAATCAAAATCCCTAGGAAGACCATACACAAAACTGGAAATAGTCCGAAAGATCCTCAGAATTCTTTCACAAAATTTTGAAGCAAAGGTGACTACCATTCAAGAATCAAAGGATCTGAAACAAGTTAAAGTTAAAGAACTCGTCGGAAACCTCACCACTTATGAGCTATAAATCAAATTCAAAGAAGAACGTAAAGGAGGAGATATGCAAAAGAAATCAATAGCTCTCAAAGGAACGATGGAAAGTGAAGATGATGATGATGAAGGAGCAGCTGAACTGGCACTGATAATAAAGAGATTCAGAAGGTGGAACCACAAATATGGAAATCCAACCATAAATCAACAACTAAAGAGTAGAATCATCAAAGTCCTAGACAACTCAGAAAAGCAGGAGGTCATTTGTCATAAGTGCAATAAACCTGGTCATATCAAGCCAAATTGTCTTCAAAATCAAGTCAGCAAAGGAAAGAAATCGAAAAGTATAAGTTTTGTAGCAACTTGGGATGAAAGTGAAGAAAATGATGGTAAAAGCACTGGCAGAGAGAGTGAAAGAGAAAATCGGTGTCTTTTAGGAGAAACAAGTGACAGCGATGATGATGAGCCCAATGAGGTATCAAAACTTACTCACTCACAATTACTTATCTATTTTCATATAGTAAATGGCTATTTTGAAAGACTTAGGGAGAATTACGCTAAAATTGAATCACAAAAAGATAGTTTGATATAACTAAACAAGTAGCTTGATCAATTGGTTCAAAACTATAGAAATAAGAGCCCTAAGTGTGATAAGTGTCCATCATTAGAAGAGGAAATAAAAAAATCAGAAACTAGAATTAAATCACTTGAAAATGAAATTCTGATTTTGAAAGAAAGTGAAAATAATAGGAAATAAAATTCTATTAAAAAGTGCACTTTGTTATTGAATGAAAATGAATCTCTCAAGTCACAAGTCCAACAATTGTCTACAACTTTAGGAAAATTCTCCAAAGGAGAAAGATCACTAAATATGCTATTGGGAAAACAAACTGTTAATACTATTAGGCAAGGACTTGGGTATACTCATTCTGAAAAAGGTAGAAGTGAAATTAATCATGTCAATCCCAAGTGCACGATTTGTGGAAAATTTGGACACAATCAAAACAATTGCTGGTATAGACCCAAACACACGAAAACCATACCAATTTGGGTTCCTAAAGGCACGAATGTAAAATCCCTTAAAATCAAACAAATCTGGGTGCCAAAAGGAACAAACATAGACTGTCTTGGTTCTACACAAACTTGTTTTTCAAATTTGTTTGTCACTAACAATCATGGACCTATAAAAACAAATAGGTCACGTGTAGGTGTGTTGGTAGGCTAAGGAACAACAAGAGTGGTACCTAGATTCTGGCTGTTCCAGGCACATAACAGGCGACAAATCAAAGTTCCTTAGCCTAGAGAAGTACAAAGGTGGCAGAGACACAATGGGCAACAACGATAAATGTAAAATTATCGGTAAAGGTAAAGTAGGTAACGGTACATTTACCTTAAACGATGTATTATATGTTGAAAATCTGCACCATAATCTGATTTCAATCAGGCAGTTATGTGATAACGGAATGAATGTTGTTTTTTATTCTGATTTGTGCAAAATTGTTGACCAATCATCAAAAGAAACATTACTTTCAGGTAAAAGGAAAGGTAATATATACTCTATCTTTTGATGATCTCACTCTTTCAAAATGTTTGATAGCTAAGGATGTAGAAGTAATCTTATGGCATAGACGATTAGGACATGCTAGCATGAATATGTTAAAGAAATTAAAAAGAAAAGACTTGGGAATAGGTTTACCATCTCATGATTTCAAAACAGAAATTCTATGTAAAGCATGTACTATGGGAAAACTTAAAAAAATAATCTTTTCATGCCAAGAACACTGTAAGTACTTATAGAGTCCTTGAACTAGTTCATATGGATCTGTTTGGACCTAACAATATAGCAAGTTTAGGTGGTAAGAAATATTATTTTGTATTGGTTGATGATTACTCTAGATACACGTGGGTATTCTTCTTAGCTAAAAAATCAAAAACTTTCTCATACTTCACTAAATTCACAAAATTAGTTCAAAATGAAAAAGGAGTTTTTATTATTTCGCTAAGAAGTGATCATGGTGGAGAATTTGAAAATTATGAATTTGAAATTTTTTGTGATGAAAATGGATTAAAACATGAATTCTTTGCCCCACGTACTCCACAACAAAATGGAGTAGTTGAGAGAAAGAATCGAACCTTACAAGAGTTGGCTAGATCTATGATAAATGAGTATGAACTACCCTTGTTCTTTTGGGCAGAGGTAGTAAATACAGCTTGTTATGTAATGAATAGAGTCATGATTAGGCCGATTCTTAAGAAAACACCATATGAACTATAGTTCAATAAAAAGCCAAACATTGCATATTTCAAAAAATTTGGCTGTCCCTGTTTTATTCTCAATATAGGTGATCAACTAGGAAAATTTGAGCCAAAAGATGATGAAGGCATGTTCATGGGTTATTCTTCCAGAAGCAAAACTTATAGAGCATACAACAAAAGGACGAGAACAATCGTGGAGCCAATCAATGTGAAATTTGATAAAGGCATTGATGATCAAAGCAAGGAAACAATCAAAAGAAATGTCGAAAAGGAAAACAAAAAAGATGAAAGTGAAAATCTGAAAGAAACTGCAACCGCAGAAGAAGTCCAAAGAAATATGGAACCAGAGAGATTAAAATTCAAAGTAGTTCATCCTCTAGAATTGGTAATAGGTAATCCTACCGCAGGTATTCTAACTCATTCCTCTTTTAGAAATTTATGTGATTTGTGTCTATACAGTGGATTTATTTTAGAAATTAAACCAAAAGACATAGATACAACTCTCAATGATGAGAGTTTGTTTATGGCTATGCAAGAAGAGCTAAATCACTTTGAACGAAATGATGTTTGGATTCTAGCACCTAGACCTAATGATTATCCAGTTGTAGGAACCAAATGGATTTTAAAAATAAATTTGATGAATCTGGAAATGTGATTAGGAACAAAGCTAGGTTAGTTGCTAAAGGTTATAATCAAATTGAAGAAATTGATTTTGATGAAAATTTTGCACTAGTAGCAAGACTAGAATCCATTAGAATCTTGTTAGCTTTTGCTTGTTATAAAGGATTTAAACTAAGACAAATGGATATTAAAAGTGCTTTTCTAAATGGAATTTTGAAAAAGGATGTATTTGTTGAACAACCTGAAGGTTTTGATAGTCAAGAATACCCTAACCATGTATATAAACTTAAGAAAGCACTATATGGATTAAAACAAGCCCCTAGGGCTTGGTATGACTGTCTTAGCACTTATCTTCATGAAAATGGGTTCAAAAAGGGTTGTGTAGACACCACATTATTTCTACTACACGAAAATGATGACCTTTTGATTGTTCAAATATATGTTGATGACATTATTTATGGTGCCACTAATAACCTTCTGTATGAGAAATTAGAAAAAGTCATGCAGGAAAAGTTTGAAATGAGCTTCGTAGGAGAGTTGAAATTCTTTTTAAGATTTCAAATCAAACAAAGTGAAAAAGGTACGTTCATCTCTCAAACAAAAAAAATCAGAGAGCTTGTCAACAAAGATGGATTGAAAGATTCCTAAACCTGCAAAAACTCCTATTAGCACAACAATTAAAATTGACAAGGATGTAAAAGGTAAGGTAGTTGATCAAAAGAAATATCGAGGTATGATTGGATCACTTCTTTATCTTACTGCTTCTAGACCAAACATTATGTTATCTATTTTTTTATGTGCACGGTTTCAATCAAATCCAAAAGAATCTCATTTAAAAGCCGTAAAAAGGGTTATAAGGTATTTGTTGCACACCCCTCGGTTTGGTCTATGGTATCCATCTAATGATAACTTTGAGTTAAAAGGGTATTCGGATGCAGACTATGCTAGTAGTCTAGTTGATAGAAAAAGTGCTAGTGGAATGTGTTTTATGTTGGGACGTTCGTTAGTTGCATGGTCAAGTCGAAAACAAAATTGTATTGCATTATCTACCACTGAGGCAGAGTATATTGCTCTAATATGTTGCTCTGCTCAAATTTTATTGATGATACAAACTTTGCAAGACTATGCTCTAAATTTTAAACGAGTCCCACTTATTTGTGATAGCAAAAGTGAAATTGATCTCATAAATAATCTTGTACATTATTCTCGCACCATGCATATAGATGTTAGACATCATTTCATTAGAGATCACATTTCCAAAGAGAATATCTGCATAAACTTCGCTTCAACTGATTCTCAATTGGCAGATATTTTTACAAAACCCCTTCCAGAAAATAGTTTTTGTCGACTTCGTCTTAGTTTAGGCATTTTAGAAATGTGATTTTATATTTTTTGGATTTGATCTTAATTACCTATGTTAACTAATCTGACTCCCTATTTATTATCGAAAAGATAAATAGTGACTGAAAATAGTGATGAGTGTTGATCTTAATCATACATTATGACTTGAGACAGTATATTTTGAAAATTTCTTTAAAAATTTAAACAAAATTTGTAATAACTTTTGTTGGTAAAAAATTCCATGGCCATCTCTATTTCTATCATATTTCTACGACAATCACTCATCAAAATCCAATATAGTATGTCAAAATGTGGTATTTAAACAGGAAATTATTCATTTTTTTAATTAGCAATAAAATCATCCAAAAGTACACACTTTCATTTAAAAGTCCTCACGGTTATGCATGGGTGAACTACTTGAAATCTCTGATTATGTGCTTTCATTCATTTAAAAGTCCTCACGGTTATGCATATATGGAACACATATCAAAATTGGATGAAATAGGCGAGTTGATTCTATCCCCATTTAAATGTCCTCACGGTTATGTGTGGTTAGAAGATGCTTGGAATTCTTTTTTAATAAAAATAGAGAATACTATTAATCTCATTTAAAAGTCCTAACGGTTATGCATGGTTAGTAAGTATTTAAAAAATTCTTGTTATAAATATACCATAAATGGACATAACTATATGGTTTTCTATGCCAACATCACCCCTATTACTCTAAAATAGAATTTTGCGCCTAATAGAGTATTTATGATTTTTGTTTGATTTTTTCTTGAAATTTAATATGTATACTCAATTAGGTATTAATGTTGTATTAATGTTTATCACTTTATCACTATTTGCTAACATTGTTACTCTTTCGCTGATAAAAAAAGGGGGAGAGAGAAGTTAAGATTTTGGCAAATAAGTCATGGTTTTTATTTTTGCATATTCTCATCTAGGTTCATTGCATTTGTTTTTTATTTTGCATATTTTTTATTTTATTTTCAAGCATATGTGAAGGGGGAGCTTTGTTGTAGGGGGAGTATCAAAATAGGGGGAGCTAATAGAATTCATCAAGACCAAATAGATTTAATAGAGTCAAAATCTTAATATATGTTTGTTATCGTCAAAAGGGGGAGATTGTAGAATACAATAGCCTATGATTTTTGTTTTATGATAATAAACATATATATATATATATATATATTTGTTTAAATGTATTTGTTATTGTACTATTTTATTTTTCCACATAATTAAATAAATATTTGTTGAATAAAATAAATAACTCGGAATTCTTATTTAAACAAATATTTTATTCATACAAATATTTTATTACAAATAGTACAAATTTAAGCTCTCACTATATTTACACAATTCCAAATACAAGTTTCAATCACAACACAATTTTTACTATACAATTTCACCTCAGTGCATAATTCACTCATCACTCATATTTGATCTACAACTTTGTTCCAGCCTGTATCCAGCATCTGAACTATCTGCAAAATAAACACTAACGTAGTAAAATTGGAAAAGAAATATTTTGCAGTGAAAAATAAAGTGTGTGTTTTGAAAATATTGTTTGCCTCAATTGTTTGGGTTGTTCGTCGTCATTTTTTTAATTCATCTTACGCGAACAACTTGTGACATGCACAATGTATCACTGCACATGCCACAAGGTCGTGCACACCAGTATACACTTGCTTGTTAAAATAGCAGGGACAGGTGAGCATAAGGTCAAACCCAAGCCAAGACGGGATTCAACTCAAGTGCAAATACAAATAACATAGCAATGGTTGGTCAAAACAATCAAGTAAGATCCTGCATATACATATGTGTACATGTACACATGTGTCTCGAGAATCATAGTGCAGACCCATGAGACTCAACCAATATACAAACCAAAACTAACCAAGGTACCACACAAAAGCAATCAAGCATGAACACAAGGGCTAGAACTAGACCAGACCAGTATGGATGTGTAGTGCAAAACAACAACACACACCAGACTTCAAAGTGCACCAGGCAAGTATGACAAGCAGTTCATTGTGAAGAAATCAAACAACCATTTCAAAACATGCTTAGGTCCAACCAACTACCTCAACAAAATATACACATACCAACAGACTCAACCTATCAACCAAGCAAACAGTGCACGGGAGTTTAATGGAAGCAGGTTCAAGTACAAGGGTATAAACATCAATGGCAATGCATATGATCAGGGATACAAGAGCATCAACGCAACCAGATTTCAAATGAAAACTCCAGACATGCTCAGGTTCAATAAGTTAACAAGAATGCAAAGCAACAATAGGAAAGAACAGATCAGCATACATATATACATGTCTGTACACACATGTATACATATATAGTGGCAACAAAATAAGTAAACGCGCTTGTATATACATGGATATGCAAAGCTTCAGACATGTCACACCCAAATGGGTTAACATAAATGCACACAGCACCAGTGAAGACACACACACAATACAAGAATGATTCACAAATAAGGCAATAATATATAGAGGATGACATAGCTAAGATATCTCCAGCAAAATGCAGAAACCAATAAATCAAAAGTCCATATAAATTCGAATTATATCAGTAAGGAGCAAACAAGTCAAGTATTGTTAGCTGTACACTCAGAAATTAACAACCGGAAATAGGAAATTGAGAAAGTCAAGGCCGAAATCAAAACATTCAACGCGTATGGAATCAGAGAATTCAGCATCGAATATATATCATAAATGACAAAGTCAGAAATCGGTGAACCGTTCAATCAAAAATCCATAGCCGAAGTTAAATTCGAAATCAAACTTTGAAAAGTTCAAACCAAAAGTATATACGAAAATATAGGAAATTGATTCCTATAAAACCCAACATCATCACCGGCATTAAATTAGTTGAGTCACAAGGAAAATAAGCTAAATCAAAAAATTCGAAACCATACCAAAGCCTCAATTGAAGAATTACTCGACTCAGTGAAGCAGCCGCAACCTCCAAATGCCAACAAACCGAAGAGCGCAATCAACGAAGAAGTAAAGGCGATTCGAAGCTTTAAACTCAAAGTGGCAGCTTTAATTTCCAGAAACCGTAATTTTGAAGAACGAAGAGAAAGAGGAACGGACGACATAGATAAGCACGAAGAAAAATAAAAAGGGAATTCACTTATGTCTTTTAATTAGGCTATATAGTATATTAGGGTTTTTTATTTATTTTCAATACTTTTGTCTATTTTTTGTTTATTTAAGTCAACTCTAGATTAACTAGTTTACGAACTATGGTTTTGTAGTTCGAGAATTCGCAACTCAATGGCTGAGTTGTGGTAGGGTTTTGAGCTTAGAGTTAGGTTAAGTTAGCGGGTGTCGCTAATTTACTTGTTTTTGTAAGCGTCTGATTACTTAATTTCTAGTAGAACCTTGGGCGTAGCACGTAGGCAAATTTTTGCCGAAGCTGGGTAAAATTGTGTGTGATCTTTACTGCATTACTTTCTGTTTTTATTTGTATTTCCGCATTAATTTTTAGTAGTAGACCCAATTCACCCCCCTCTAGGGTAAAAACGATCCTACATTTTCCCTCTCACTAGTATCCTAAAACATTTATAAAACCATATACTATGCTCATGCATCCATAATGGTTAAAACATAGTATTTCAAAACATTATGATGATATGCAAAACCAATAAATCAATTCTGGATTATCCACCCCATTCATTCTAACTATCTGTCTCAATTATAGTTTCTAAGGTTATAATGAATCAGTTAAATGTTTATGGACTATCTATCCAATTACTTAGTTTTCATGGGATCACTAGGAACCTATTGGTAACTCCAATATCTTATTTCTTATCCTAGTTTTCATGGGTTAACTAGGAACCTATTGACTGACTGTCAGTATGTTAATTCGGATATAGTTTTCATGGGCTAACTACAAACCTACTGGCCCCTACCAGTATCAAATCATAGTTTTCATGGGCTAACCATGAACCTATTAGCCCCTGCCAATATCATACAGTTTTCATAGGCTTATTGTAAACCTATTGACCGCTGCCAATATCTTTAACTAAGATTTTAACATCTGTTAAGTTATATTCACTACCGGGTCAATCTAGCTGGTTATTCTACCCTTTTCCTAAAATACAGTTATGGGTTTGTAAATATGTGAATAATATTTCCAAAATCTTTGTTTATGCCATGGTTTTTCCTTTAAAATGAGAATGGGTCATTTGTTTTGAAACTTTAAAACATCACTTTCGAAACCACTGGATGACCTACTTCGAAAGCATAGAAAACCTCTTTTCAAAACACAAATATATACCTTTCGAAACCAATGATACCTTTCGATGGTATCAAGAAACATTCTTTAAAACATAGCTTCGAAACAAATAAAATACCTTTTCGAAAGCACTGGGTTTACTCTAAAAAATCATTTGGGTCAAAATGGTTGTATACGAAAGTATCTCTTTCGAAACCAACAAAAATAAATTTGGGGAAAAGTTGATGGTGTCGGAACCATCTAGTTCGAAAGCAAAGACCTTAAAAATCAAAACTTCGAAGGATAGAGTCGAAACCCCCTTTCGATTCCATCACCTTCGAAGCCCTCAGCCCCTTAGAAAGTAATTAATAAGTGGCTAACTTTGGTTATAACAAAGATAACCTTTCGAAAGCATCACGGTCGAAAGGTAGCATAGCGGCTAGGTTTCGACTAGGTCGGAACCTACCCTTTTGAAAGCTCTTGTTTAAGAAAAAAGGTACTCCTTTGAAAGCTAATGATTTAACATAATATGACAACCTTCTTCGAAAGCTAATTATAAAACCCTTTCGAAAGCATATGTTTCGACTATGTCGAAAGCTTTAAGTAAAACGAGGCAAGAATTTTAAATTATGAAAACAAAACAGGGTTTCGACTCCATCGAAAGCTATCCTTTCGACACCAAGGCTTCCGCCCTCCTTCCAATCCACTACATACCATCTCAGTGATATCTTGTGTATTGGTTTCGACTATAGTGGTTTCGACTGGGACGAGGCGGAATCGAAGGAGTCGAAAGATACTTACTATTTGAGGCGGAACACCTTTTTCTGGGTTAAAGGCAGAATTGTTGCAACTTTTAGTAATTACTTTATAACAACTTGCCTATTTGTAAAACATTGATTGGCTGCCATAAAAACTTTTCAAATACTTTACATTTAAAACTTCCGCATTTACATCAGATCAAAACCATAAAAATGTAACGTTTAAGCCCTTCCATATACTAAAACCAATTATTTCAGAAAAGTCCTTCTTTTAAAATAATTTATTTTCCTTAGTAAATCAATTAGGAAAAATCCCCAAAAATCACAGAAATTCAATTTCATCATGTCATCAAACATAATGGAATTTCAGACCCAGTTTCTTCCTAAAATTCTCGAAATTAATTTTAAACCCAATTATATCATACTTTTCATCAAAAATTCATAATAAAATTTCCATGGCTTGGAAAATTCTGAAATTTAAATCCCATCTCCAAAATCATGTTTTACTTAACATAAAAAATTTCCTTGGCAATATGAAATCATAGATTCTAGATTTTACATCAAAACCATGCAAAATCATATGCATATGAATTAAAATAAATCAACATAATATAAATCAAGCATATTATCATCTATTTTATAAAAAAAATGAATTTAAATCATAAATCTGTAACCATATAATATAGAATAAAAATAGAGATTTTATGAGATTATTATTCACCTTAGAATTGATAAGGAATTTGAGATTTGTTGTTGATTAATCTTCTCTAGCTTTAGATCCATAGCTTTAGATAAATTTCTTCCTTTCTTCATTGGTAATGGTCGGCTTATGTTTAGGTTTTAGATTTTTTGTTTGTGAAAGTGGAAAATGAAACGTGAATGGACAATTACAAAAAGATATAGCCATGTATAATAAATTGGCTAATTTACTAATATGCCCATGTGTAGTTTAATTAACCAATAAACCAATTTAAAGCCCATTTATCTTGTTAATAAGCACGGGCCTATATATATAATTTGTTCAAATCTCAATCTCCTTATTATCGTTATTCTATTTAATTTATCTAATTAAATTTCCTGAATAATGTTGTCAAAGATTAAGGATGTTACAGGCCCCCCTCTTAAAGAATTTGGTCCTCAAAATTTAGTAAGGACTAAATACTAAACATAGAATCATCTGTAACAACTCCTAACAAACATACTATTCTAGCTGACTAGCAACTATCTATATAAATCTAATATAGACATACCCTCAAAGCAGATCAGTATAAGTATATCTAATCCTATCCTCTATCTCCCAAGTACAGTCCTTCTCATTGTCGCTCCACTGAACTTTCACCAACCTGACTGTCTTGTTCCTTAATCTTTTCTCATCTCTAGCTACAACCCGAACTGGTTATCTAACAAAAGTCAAATTAGGCTCTACTACTAAGTCATCTAATTATGTCAGAGGAATAGTAGCCTCTAGATCATGCACATACTTACGAAGACGAGACACATGAAATACATTATGGACACGTGCCAAATTGCTTAGCAACTCTACTCTGTATGCGAGCTTTCCAATCCCTGACTTTTCAAATCATATCACACCCTTCATAGGTGATATCTTAATGAAAACCTTATCTCCAACTAAGAATTCTAGGTCCTTACGCCTCTTATCTACGTAACTCTTCTGTCTTGACTGAGCTTCCTTCATCCTTCCTCAGATTAACTCAATCTTCTCTGATGCCTCTCTAACCAAATCTGGACCTAAGACTAATCTGTCTCCAGTCTCCAACCAACATGCTGGTGATTTGCATGGTCTTCCATACAAAGCTTCAAACGACGCCATTCCTATACTAGCCTGATAACTATTATTATAGGAAAACTCAACCAAATGTAGGTGATCCTCCCATGATCCACCAAAGTTTAATACACAAGCTCTCATTAAATCCTCGAGTACTTTATTGACTCTCTCCGTCTGCCCATCTGTCTGAGGGTGATACGCAGTACTCATATTAAGCTTGGTACCCATCACTTCCTGTAGACTCCTCCAGAATTCACTAGTGAACAAAGCATCTCTATCACTGACTATACTACTAGGCACTCCATGCAGTCTAACTATGTTCTTCAGGAACAACTTAGCTAAAACAAGTGACGTTCTGGTTGACTTAACTGGAATGAAATGGGCACTCTTGGTCAATCTATCCACTATAACCCATATACTTTCATTACCTCTATTTGACCTTGGCAACCCGTCTATAAAATCCATAGATATTGAATCCCATTTCCAAACTGGAATCTCTAAAGGTTGTAGTGACCCACTTGGTTTTTGATGTTCAGCTTTCACTTGTTGACTGTTTGCACACTGTCTAACCCACAAGCCAACTTCCCTTTTCATGTCTTCCTAATAGAAGATCCTCTTCATATCCTGATACGTCTTGGTTCCTCCAGGATGAATCATAAACTTGGATCAATGACATTCTCCATTCCACAAGTCCTCCACATTCGGAACACACAACCGTCCCTTCTTTCTTAGCCATCCTTTCTGATCAAGGCTAAAACCTTTAGATCATCGATCTCAATTCCAACCTCAAGCCTTCTAATCCTTTCAGCTAATACTGGATCCTCCTTCTGCTTAGAAGCAATTTTCTCAATCATTATTGGTCGAACTTCTAAATAAGAAAACCTGGCAGTACTCTGGCTAGAACCGGTAGTTGATCTTAACTGCACATCACAACTGACTAAAGCTTCTAAATCTTTCCACTCTGCCAACATAGCTAACACCACATTCTGATGTTTCCTGCTAAGAGCATCAACTACTTTATTACCTTTTCCTGGTGTGTATTCCATACCAAAATCATATGCAGCCAAAAACTCTAGCCACCTCTACTGCCTTATATTCAACTCCTTCGGAGAGAATAAATACCGTAAGGACTTATGATCGGTTTACAACTCAAATCTCTCCCCTAAGAGATGATGTCTCCAAATCTTCAATGCGAAGATCACAACTGCCAACTCCAAATCATGAGTAGGATATCTAACTTCATGCGGTCTAAGCTGCCTAGATGCATAGGCAATGACTTTACCACTCTTCATCAACACCGCTCCTAATCCAGTTCCACATGCATCAGTATCCACCACCAATCCTTGGTTTCCGTCAGGAACTACCAACACTGGTGGATTAGTCAACAAATGCTTTTACTTAAGGAATGCCTCATCACATTTGTCGAGCCAAACAAATATCACTTCCTTCCTGGTTAGCTCAGTTAAGGGTGATGCTATCTGCGAGAAATCCTTAATGAATCTCTGGTAGTAGCTAGCAAGTCCAAGAAAACTCCTGATCTCAATCACCGTCTCAGGTCTCTCCCAATTATTTACGGCTTCGATCTTTTCTGGATCGACTAACAATTCTTTCTCTGAAACCATGCGATCAAGAAATTTAACCTCTTTCTTTCAGAAATGACACTTGGTAAACTTCGTCTTTAGCTGATTCTGTCTCAGCATCTCAAGCACCACTCTAAGATGAACTTCATGCTCTCTCTCATCCTTAGAATATACTGGAATGTCATCTATAAACACTAGTACAAACCTATCCAAGTACTCTCGGAAAACTCAGTTCTTCAAATCCACGAAGAAAGCAGGTGCATTTGTCAATCCAAATGGCATCACCAACCACTCATATGAACCATATCTAGTCCAAAATGATGTCAAAGGAATACTATCCTCCGCCACTCTCAACTGATGGAATCCTGTTGCCAAATCCAACAGGGAGAACACTCTGGCTCCACTTAACTGATTAAACAGATAATCTATTCTTGGCAAAGGATACTTATTCTTAATTGTCCCTTCGTTTAACTTACGATAGTCAATACACATCCTTAACAACCCATCTAGTTTCTTCACGAACACCGCGGTCACTCCCTAAGGCGAACTACTTGGTCTAATAATATTCCTTCCTTCTAGATCCACTAGCTGCACCTTCAATTCCTTCATCTCAGTTGGTGTCATCTTGCTAGGTGGTCTACTTACAAGTTCAGCTCTGGGCACAAGATCTATTCTAAACTCAACAGCTCTTTTCGGGGGTAGTCCAGTGACTGACTCAAAGACATCTGCAAACTCCCTTGCTACTCGAACCTGTCTTAACTCATTTCCTACCTCCATAGCATTTAGCATGGCACTAATACTCCGGTCAGTATTCTCTACTGAGAATATCACTCGGTTATGACTATCAGGGTGTCTCAATGATATTTCCCTATCCTGGTAAAATATTCTAGCCTCATACCTACCCAACCAGTCCATACCCAAAATGATTCCGATGTCTACAGAATCAATGACATACAAACTGCATGCAAACTTATGACCTAACAAGTCAAGTTTTAACTGGTCACATCTTAACCCTAGAACCACATACCCTTCTGCTGGATTCGCAACCCTTAAGGAAGTAACAAGGTAGGTGAGTTCTAAACATAATTTATCAACCAAATACTGAGATATAAACAAATATGATGCACCGGTATCAAAAAGTACTCTAACTGAATTACTTTGAATCAAAAGCGTACCTTCCATCACAGTCTTTCCTTTATCAACTGCGGTAGGCTTAGCTGATCCAATAGCAAAGACCTTTTCTTTGTCCTCCCTAACTGGCTCCGGACACTGATTCTTGTAATGTCCAACTTGATCATAGTTGAAGAATTTCATATTCTTCTTACTTGCAGCTTTCTTTCCGGACCGGCATTCATTAGCAAAGTGACCTTTCTTGTCACACTTATAGCAAACTACCTCAACCTTTGATTTCTTAGCAGTATCTCCCTTCTGGGCTCCCTTTTTCTTAAAGAACTTCCTCTTCTTCCCCTGAGAACCCTGAGTTTCCAATGACTTCTCTTTAGCTAAATTAGCAAGCAACTCCTCATGGAGAATGGCCATCTACACCACTATATTACAAGGATCACAGACATGTGTCATGTTCATTCTAGCAAGCTCGGGCCTCAGTCCCCAAATTAACTTCTCATTCCTTTTGATGTCAGTATCTATAATAGCATAACCATATCTAGACAGCTCTTTAAACTTAGTAGCATACTTGACTACTAACATCTCTCCTTGCACTAAATCCATAAACTTCCTCATCAGCTCAAACTTGGCAAACTCAAATACAAACTTTTGCTAAATTTTCATTTTAAAATCAGCCCAAGTTAACTGCTCTTCCGGCACTTCGGCAGTGACACTATTCTACCAATGTAGTGCTGACCCCTACAACTGTCTAGAGGCCAACATTCTCTTTTGCCCATCATTCAGACCCAAATCAGTAAATATACGCTCATAATGCAATAGCTAGTTCTGAACTTCTACGGCACTTTCCATTCCAAAGAATGGCTTCCTACCCAAACTGGTGTAATCTCTACTTAGCAAAGTAATATTCCCAACTGGAGCCATAGGATTAGCTTCTCTCACATTTCCAGCAACACCAGCAGCAACTCTAGCTTGCATCAAACCGGCAAAGAACTGATACATCGCCCCCATATCTACTGGTGGATTTCCAGCACCTACATTGGCTTCAGCATTTTGGTTACTAGCATTAGCCAGTCGACCCGGGTTTCTCCTCGTAGTGGGTCGAGCATTTCCATTAGTTGTGGTGTTTCCTCCACCGAGATTTCCTCTTCCATTTCCTGCTTCCATATCTCCTTTCTCGTAAATCTGCATACGAGCCTTAGTAAGATACAGAAGAATGGTCTAAGAGAGCGAGGAATACGTACTTATATATAACTGAAGCACCCCACACCTCTTAATATACCCAAAAAGGGCACACTAAAGAATATGGTGCGTTTTAGGTATAGCTAAAAACTTACAGAGACTAAGAATTACAAGAAAAAATAAATAAAACAGCGGAAACATTTATAAACAATAACTTATTAAAAATCAAACTTCATAAAATAAGTCTCAAAATACCAAATACATATGTCTTATGGAAAACATCATCTCAGTCACAATATCAGAGTACATACATAAAACCATCCCTCTCAACAAGTGCCAATACATGAAAATAAAACTAAAAAGAAGAAGAAGAATACATGAAGAAAAACTCTACAGCTGAATCTCCAAGAAAATCTGAAATCTATTGTCCCTGCCTCTGCTGGACTAAGGGGGAAAAGGGGAAATAGAGGAGTGGGTCAGACTAAAAGTCTGATGAATAAAAGTAGTTACTAGTATTCTTAAGCAAGGTAAAGATAATAGGCTTTACAACAATTCTAGTATAAAAAGAAATAAAGGAAAATATAAAGCTGGAATAAAATACAGTTTAACTGTTTGCTTTGCTTAGATAGTTCGATTGGATTGTTTGCACTTTTCTAAAACTTCTTTGATTAGGCTGAAATCCCAATCCTAGTTTAATTAGGCTGAAGTCCTAATTCTACCCTTTGATCGGCCTTCTATCTCTGTTGTGCCCACTACGGGCTAGTCCTATCCTGTGTGTCCCACAACAAAAGACACATGTTTAGCACTTGGAACTAAATAGCGACTTATCTCCCTACACCGAGGCCGCATGCTTGACCACCGTTAGGCTCGCGCTACCTGTTGCTCCCTCTTTGGACCTCTTATTTACCCTAAACAGCATAAGTGTGCCCAGCCCCACCTTCGTGTGTTGTGAGACCACCAGTTCCTGACTGAAGGGGAATACTGCCGATACGGGTCCTGACAAACAAAATCTAGTTGCGCCCCTTGTCCAAATCCCTTGATTTGAACTTCAAATTATTGACCACTTATCTACCCTAAACAGCATAAGCGTGTCCAAAGGGAAATGCTATCGGTACGGGTCCTACTTCTATCTTTGCTTATTAACTTAGTATAAGTGTTTAAAATAAGCCTTTTCTGTTTTGTCTCTAATTATAACCCGTGTGTTATAACTTTGCTTATTTACTTAACCCAAGGCCTAAGTTTAAAAATAAGCTACTTCTGCTATTTCTTCTATTTTCTATTTTTAGTTATAATTACATGTTATAACTATGCTTGCAAATGTCTTAAATTTGCCTATTTCAGTCTAAGCCCAATTTATTACAGTTCTCCTTATTTTACATCCCATTTTCTATAAATTCAGTGTTCTTATATTTTAGTCCATATTAACGAATTATTTTCTTCTATTTATTCCATTCGCGTAAAAACAAAATTAAAAAGAAACTGACATTTACAGAATAAATCCCAACGTAGAATAGATGTAAATAAAACGTAAATAACAGTAAATAACTGTAAATACCATAAATAACTGTAAATAATTGGGAAAACTATAGTTAATAGTAAATAATTGCAAATAACTGAAATAGAATAGCTAAAAGAAAATAGACTGGATAACAAGTCTAAAATTTATTGTAAATAAACTTGTGTAAAGGTTATTCCAAAATTGTAGAAAAACTACAACTATTGGAAACCCTATTATTTTAAATTACTTAAAAATCTAAAATAATTACTTAAACACTCACATGTGGTTCTTCGCTCTTTCCTTTGGCTTTCCTAGATCCACCTGAAGGGTATAAAATATTTTAATTGAAAAAGATCTTCTCCTCGGAAATATATTCCTTTTAGGGTCCAGCCTTAGGCAATGAACCCAGATGGAGAAAATCTGAATGAGAAAAATAGCTAGGCCTAGGGTCTTATTTGTAGTGTCACTTGTGGATCTCAAACCATTGGATTTGGGGATTAAATCTGGTGCAACCACGTCATAGGCTCGATGGGAACCGTTGGATGGAAGCATGGATGCATGAGATGGGGTAAAAATAGCAAAATCACATGTTGAAATCGAACTGGACGAAGCCAGCAAAAGAATGCACGCGGGTCGACCTAGGTGTCGACCTAACACTTGCTAGGGTCGACCTATAGGTCAAACTAGCCATGGTGAGGGTCGACCCTAGGGTCGACCTTGCCTATATATATATTCTCATTTCTTGTTTATTCCGTAACTTCTTCGTTCTAGCTCCGATTTTGACAATCTATTTATGGAAATTGACCCGAAAATTACCATGGACACAATGGTGTAACTCCCGTGGTCCAATTCTGATAATTTCACAAAGATATTATATTATTTAATTAATTCGTTAATTAATTACTATAGCTTAAATTTCGGGTTGTTACATTCTCCCCTCCTTAGGGGATTTCATCCTCGAAATCCCTATAGATAGAAGAATGAAATAAATGTTTTCATCTAAGTTCTACAACCAACTACTCAACCATCATCCATTACATCCATTGTCCTTAAGTTTTTCTAATGCGATTTATGATACATATGCAATTAGTGTAGTGTCAATGTCCCTAACTAATGCAAAAGATTAGGCGGTCTACTGATTCAGTTGACCTCCTTTTATGCAATCATGTCTGTGTCATGTATCCAAATGAATGCAAATTCCCTAATGATAAATGATAGCTTTATATGCATGTTGCAATCATCATCCAAATGCAACAATCATGTGATAATCATCCATTTATAGCAACCATGGAATAAAATAAAAATAAAAATGAAAATGCGCACACATCCATATGCATATGCCCTAGTGTCCTAGTTAGGCAGATCCCTAAGAGATAATAGTGCCTAGTGTAAGTATATGCGTCCATTAGCATCCACTAGCAACCACTTGCAACCACTAGTATCCATCATACATAATATGTTCTAATAGCATGTTTACATCAAATCCTACCATCCATAGGTTAAATCCTAAGTTCTACCCTTCCAAAGGATAATAAAGGAAAGAACCTATTCAAAACTAAAGATGGAAATAGAAAATTCTAAAACTTACTATCAAAGAGATGCCGATAAGAGGTACGAATCTTCTCTTCAGCTTCCAACGTAGCGTCTTCAAAATCATCTCCCCACTGCACCTTCACTAACTGGACTTCTTTATTCCTAAACTTCTTGTTGTCACGTCCAATGATCTTGGTAGGAATACAATGAACCAATGCTTCTCTCTCCACTTCAACCTCCTTCAGTTGACTAGGCCCCACGATCTCCACTGAGCCATGTAAGCACTTTCTCAAGTGTGAAACATGAAAAACATCGTGTACTCTCGCGAGCCTCTCCAGTAGCTTTACTCGATACGCCATCTTCCCCACTCTCTTTACAACGGGAAACAGTCCTACAAATCTGGGAGCTAGTTTCCCACTCGATCCAAACCTCACCACCTTACTTAATGGGGATACTTTAATGAAAACTAAGTCTCCTACCTCAAAATCAATGTCCCTTCTCCGCTTGTCTATTGTTCGTCAACGGAAATTATATCGGTTTAGAAAACAGGCGAACGAATTTAAATTAAAAATATAACCGCAAGCGCACGGCGTACACTTGTAGTACGTGGCGAATACGGGTCGATCCGCAGGGAATTGATGATTTTAAAAAATCTATTCAATCAAATTAAACCAAAGTCGAGTGAAAGTTAAGCTAGAAAATTAGAATATTAGCTAACTAACTAAAAGAAAAGAGATGCAAATATAAGAGTTAAATGACAATTTAGAGAATAAATCCACTCTTTAGATCATGTAGTTCAACACATATGAAATCACAATCTCTCTTTTTTGGTCATTAGTGCTTTAATTGATGTGTTTATCATAAGTATGGCATATTTGTGCTATTGATTAGCCAACATAAGCCATCAAACTATAACACACCCCTTAAACCACTTACTAACTTTCATGAAATTTGACAATGAAATGAAAATGAAATCTATTTTAAGTATGGTCTATTAACTAGTGATTAGAAATATAGACCATCAAATTTTAATTTCCAATCACTTTCTTTTGCCATAATCATATTTTGATGAAGAGGCAAATAGTGTTAGTGATTGTTGAAGCATAGCCTATTTGATGTCAATAATATAGACTATCAAATTCAAAGCAAAAACAACTATTAAACCATTTCTATCATCATCATTAAGCACAAAAAGAGAGCATGAATTAACAAATAGTTGAAGCTACATAATTAGAGAGCTTCATTACCCCTAAATTGAAGGGGTTTAGCCTCTCATATTTGTCATTTGATTAACAAATGTAGCTTGCAACATGAAAGCAAAAAGAAAGCAAAATGAAAGCTAAATGAAAGAAAATTATTCTAATTGCATAAAAGAAATCTACACTACTAGCATGAAAGGAAATGAACATGTAATTAAAAGGAAACAATAATTACATTGCATAAAAAAAGGAATTACATAAGAGAAGAAATGGCTAAGTAGCCATGAAAAGAAAGAGAGCTTTGATTTATTTTCTAAGCTAAAAACTAACTAAAGAGAGACTAAGGGAGAGTTACGTGAAACATAAGGGCTTATTTATACAAGCATGAAACCCTAATTCATAATTTAGGGAATGCCCAAACTACCCTTGAGAAAGTGTGGAGGCCAAGTAATCATTAGCTTCTACTAATCATCATTTAAGTGTACATGAAGCCATAAACTCCATAAGCATGTGCAATAGCCTCTAATTTGTTCATTAAGGTAGGTGGGTAGGTAGGGTCCTCCATGATCTTCACTTTGAATTATTTATATCTTCATTCCTTTGTGTTCTTTTTGTGCATGCATATCTTCTTGAAACCACTCCTATTTTAGATCAAATTCCTACACAAATATATATAAATTTCATTCTCAAATTAATATATGCACAAAAATGACCATTTTGCCCTTGGATGCTGATGAATATGTGACGATTTGAAAATAATATGAATTTTGGTTTAAACAAATTAAAATACCCGATATGATCATTTATTTAATTTAAATAGATTAAATATCGTGGTAAAAATATACACATTTACGTGCACATCAAACCCCCACACTTATCTTTTTATTCGTCCTTGAATAAAGAAAAACTAAGATAAATTCGTTTTCGTAGGAAGCACGATTGCTTTGAGCATATGCAACAAGCCGTTAAACCACTGGGTGTCCCCAGTAAGACGAGTGTTGTCTCGTGAGGGTTTTCAGCGGATACTACCCACAAAATCCGAATGCGATAAGAAAATATTTACAAAATACAAGATTTATTTACAAAGGCATGAATGCGAGTTTTTTTTAAAAAAATATTTACAATGAATGATTTACTTTTAATTCGACACAAATAAGTTAAATATAGGTTTGGTTATTATCTTGAAAATTTAAGTCATTTACTTGTCAAAATTTCCAACAAAAATGAAGTTATCAAAGCAAATATATTATAGTTTAACTCGTTGTTTCGGTTGATAACAAAGTGTAACTATGAAATAAATCCTTAGTTGATTATCAAAGTTTGTCAAAGTGGTATTTTCATTTCTTTTCAATAACAAGTCAAATCAAATAAGTTAAAACAGTGCTTGGATTTCATTTGCTTACTCTCTCCATTTTTTCTTTTGAAAATTTTATTGATATTAATAATATTTACATATGCCTAACTTAGACAAACTGAGGCCAGATATATTACCCATGCACTACCTTGCGGACTGATGTAAGGGGAATACAGAGCATGGAGAGTGAACACACAAGTGTGAACACTTATTGACTGTAGGTGTTATTAGTAAAAGAATATATATATACACACACCTAACTCAGATAAACTGAGGCCAGATATACCGATCGTGCACTGCCTTTCGGGCTTACGTGAGAAGGGTACAGAGCATGGCGAGTGAACACATGAGTGTGAACACATGACTCTAGGTGTTTATTAAAAATATATACATATATACAAGAAATATATTTTCTTATTTTTTTGTTTGTTTTTTTTTCGAAGAGAGAGTTTTGCAAAATTATCTTAGCACCATTTAACTTAGAAGACAAAAAAATGTTATATCCTTTACTTTAAATTCACCACTTTTTTAAAACAAAGATTTTCAATTAGGATGTATTTCATAATTAACACGTATGAATCTTCCTATATGCTAGTTAAACCATTGTTATTTATAATCAAACTTCATTTTATTTTTGTTAAGACAAATAAATTTTCAAAATTTTCAATTTAATAAACCAAAACCATATATTTATCTTATAGTGTTTCTTTAAAAATAAATCAAAATGCTTAAAAAAAATATTTATTTTTCTTTTGTTTTTGAGAGATTTTTTTTAATTTTGGAAAGAAACATTAAAAATGAACCATGAAAAGTCGAAAATGATGATGAGTCTCCCCTCCACACTTGATTTTGATTGTGTCCCCACGGTCAACCCAAGTGGAAGGAAATAAGAAAATAAAAATAAAAATGGCCTTTATTTATATGAAAATGAATGGTATTTACACGAGATCAGAAATATCGTCAAAAAGTAAATGAAACAGTCTTCTAAAGACCAATACATTTGCCTCGTCAAGTATACGAGACACAGCTTAAGCTCGGAAAACCAAATCACAAAAGATTTCGAAGTTGAACGTTGATTTGGAAAAACCAATGTCGTTTTATTAAAAATCGTACGAGTTGTTTTATTTTCGATGATTTTTGGGGTCAATAAAACAATTGGTTGAAGTTCACGTTTATTTTCACCAAATTGAAATTCAAGCTCTTCATTGAAAAATTCTTCAAAATTATTGATTTCAAAATCAAAGTGATGATTTATATCTTCCCCATCGGAATTTAACAACTCGTCATCGAAAAGTCCAAAAAATTCGTGTTCATTAAATTCATCTTCCTTTGTTGGATTATCAACAACTTCATTGTGTATCTCAAGTTCAAAATCCAAAGTTGTTGTATTCAAATTTTTGAAACCGAGAAAAGGAAGCTCGAATTTTAAATTTGGTTCCACACCCTCAAAAGAATTGAAATCCAACTCAATTACCAAATTTTCAACAACTTCGTTAAGATTTTCGTTTTCAATTTCAAAAGTTGTTATTTGAAAATCGTCGATTTGGGGAAAAGGTGGATTATCACTTGACTCAACATACATTGGGATTTGATTTTGTTGTTCACGTTGTTTCATAAAAGTTTCAAACAACGAATCCGTGTGATCATCGTAAATTTCATTCATTCGTTCAACAAAATCCAATTTATAATTATTAGCTTGAGGATTTTCGATTTGGATTTATTGAGAACAAAAATTTTCACTTGCATCATAGTCGAGATTATTCCAATTGCCAAAATTATTTTAAAAGTGGATCACATTTTCGTTTTGATTTTGAAATTCATTTTGGAGTTCAAAATTGAATTGGCATGGGTTATACTCGAAATCGTTGGAATTTTGAAGTGAATTCAAACTTTTACTATTTTGAAAACTTTGATTTGAATCATTGCCCAAATATGAATTACACAAATCATTTATCATTTGATTTTGTTGTGTAGAGATTTCAAGTAAAGACGAAATGCTCTTTTCGAGATTCGAGGGTTGGTCATCGTTTTGAAAATTTTGTTGTTCAAAATTCGAATTTTTTAAAGAATAATTGTCGTTAAAATATCCATACGAATTTGGACTGAAATCGTATGGATTATATTGATTTTCACAACTATTGTAAAATTCAAATGAGTAGGGAAACTCAGACATTTTCAAGAATGTTTTTTTATATAAAGGAAAAATATTTACAAATAAAATTTTTCAAAAGGGAAATTGGTTTTTTTGGTTTTTTTCGGTTTTTCAAATTTTTCTTTGTTTTTGAAAAGGTTTTATAATATTTTTTTTGGATTTGATTTTTAAAACTTTTTTTTGGACTTTTTAAATTTCAAAGAAAAAGGATTTAAAAATTCAAAGGAAAGGAATATTTACAAATTTTTTTTCTGTTTTGGATTTTGAATTTTTTTTATATGCATGAACTAATGCAACTAAATGAATGCAAGGGTTAATTACAAATGATTTATCCTAAGTTAACCCAAAATTGTATAATCACGCTCTATCTTAAATCAACAAGATAGTTCTCGGCCAGGTAACAGACAAGAGTTATCGGTGCACCATGAATCACCGTAGCAATGCAGCCGAAGGTTTAAGTACCTTTAGAGGAACAACCACTATAATATTTATGAATCATCGTAATATTTATAAATGGTTATTACTCTACCATAGCCTAGACACCAAGAAATTAAATTGTTCAAAGAAGACAACATGTCAATATACAATTAAGTGTGTTATTATTAATCAAATTCTAAGATGAAATGCAAAATAGAAATTAAACGTGTATTAACAATGCAACTTAGAATGGATTTTTGAAATTTTTTTTAATATATAAATGAAAATGCAAGCAATCAACAATGCAATTCAAATAAGAGCAGAGATGAAAGCGGCAAAAAAAAATTTATAAGCAAGCCAGCAATTTATTTTCGACAACAGAGCAAAGCAAGCAACTCTTCCTATCTGCTTTGGCAACCTGAAAATTAAAAACAAGATATATACAATTGTTATTATTATTATTATTATTATTATTATTATTTTGGTTGTTTTTTTTCTTTTATAAGGGAAAATTTTGGAAAGAAAACTACTCAAAACAAAATTTCTTTTTTTTTTTGAAAAGGAAACAAAATTTAAAAGTGAAGTTTTACTTGAAAAAAATACTTTTTAAATAAGAACCCTAAAACAAAATTAAAATACACCACCTAAAACAATTAACCCAATACTCCAAAAACTACGACTAACAATTTATACCTAAAACCGGGCTTAACTACTGCCCAACCTGGCCCACTTTCTACTATGAAAACAATTCGTACACAACTTCTTCCACGAAATCAAAATTTTCTTTAATTCGCACCTGAAATTCAATTCCACGACTCCATTTTCGCAGCTACAAAATAGATTTGCAACCAAATTCAATTTCTCAAATGGTAATCCTGTTCTTTTCAACTTTCTCAAATCAAATTCAATTTCTCAAATGGAAGATGTCTGAATCGCAGTTGTGGATTTCATGGTGCTGATCATGTGAGTAGAGTCTCGTCTTCCTACAATGGGTAGTTTGAAGTCGAATGGATTGGAGGCTTCGGTCAGAGGAAGGGTGGTCGAGTTTGTTACAGGTTGTGGTTGAATGGTTCGATGATGGGTTTGTTGTGGCATGGTTGAAGGAGCAGTAGAACGAGTGTGGTTTGCAGTGTTAAGTGGTGGTGAGAATGTGGCTATAGCTGTATGGTAGGGGAGGGGTAGAGGAACTGCTGTCAGTTTTGTGTGGTGAAGCAGAAGCGTGGGCAGTTGTGGTTGTTGTGAAGGTTGTTTGAACTGATGGCACTGGAAATGGCAATAGGCTGAGGAGCAGTAATTGTTAAGTGAAGTTGCTGACAAACCCTTTTTTAAGAAGTTGTGAGTAATGATGTTGTCTGGCAGAGGCAGTGATGGTCGAAGCAGTGGTATTTGGTACGGTGACTGCTGTAAGGAAGTAGAGTAATGTACATTTGATATGAAGTTGGGATGGAGGAGTAGAAGTGATGTTGTATGTAGTAGATATGAAGACAGTGGATGGTTAAGTCAGAAAGTATTTGTAGCAGTCAGAAAGTATTTGTATATTGCTGTTGTGGTGAGGTGTAGTTGACTGAAGTGATGGTGGTAGAAAAATGACAGAGTGTTAGTGGTAGAAAAATGAAGTGGCACTATTAGTGTGATGGTGGCCAGAGAGGTGATGAATGTGGTGGCTGATTGGTGGTCGTAGCTTGTATAGAGATGACGGGGAAGGTGGATATGCAGTTGTATGCTTGGGTTGCACACTCAACCAATGTATGTATGCTTGCTCTCTGTTGGTCTGATATGTAGAGATGTATGCGAGTAGTTGTAGGTATTTTGTGATGTTTTGCAAGGAGGAGATTGTTCTGGTGGAAAGTGGTAGGAGGTTACTGATGAGGTGTGAATTGTATGTGTGCAAAGTTGTTTGGGTATGTAAGAAGAAGGAAGGGCTGTTATGTCTGAAGTAGATGGATGTTATGTCTGATGTAGTAAGTAGATGGTTCCCGATGGTCAGTCGTGTATTGATGGTGTAGCCAAAAGGAGTAGGAGACTGTGGATTGCAGTGGTGAAAGGTTGGACTGAGGCATGAAGAGTACTTGATGGGAGATGATGTGGCTTTGTGTTGCTTATATGCAGTTGTTTAGTTCTGGTCAGAAGTGTTGTGATGCACAAAGGGGATGTGCTGTGCAGGGTACAGGGCAGAGGTGGTTATAGATGGGTTAGGATTGTTGTATTATGGGGGAAGTAAGGCAGAGGCAGTTGTTTTGTGGGTGGTGAACTGCACTGACTGTTTGGGGTGATATGTGGTGGAGATGGTATGAAGTGCTGGTCTCGAGCAGCAAATAGGCTATGCAACTGGTGATGCACTGTTGACAGTAAGTTGTGGGAAATCAAGTGCAACTGGTTGTAAGATAATGGGAGATGGTGTTGTGGTTTTGGTTTCTGTCGAATGTGGTAATGGTGGTTGTGGCTGTCAAATGTAGTAATGAGGAGCAGGTAGTTTGCTTTGTTGAGGCAATGTGTTGGTATGAAGTGGGGTATGAGGAATACTGTGATAGGGGGAGGAGGACAGGTTTTCAGAAGTCATGGTTTCAGGCAATTGACAGGGGGAAGTATGAAAGATTATAGAGATGGTGATGAAGTTTAGGTAATTGACAACGGTTATGGTGGTTAAGAGAATGCAAAGAACATAGAGTGGGAAATGCAAAGAACAGAGAATGAAAAGATCAAAGAAGTTATGTATGCAGAGAGGTCATTAGTGCACAAATGCACAGCAACAGTAATGCATGTGCAAGCTTGTAAATGGAGAAAAAAAATTCATTTTTTTTGTCTATGTAAATGTAAAGTTGTAAAGAAAAAAAAAAGAAAGTTGTAAATGAACAAAAGAATTTTTTTTGTTCTTTTTTTTAAATAGAAAATGCAATGCAAATGGAAAACTAGAACATGCACACAATAAATTGAAAACAAAAATAAAACAAAAAACAAACACACAATATGATCAAAAGAAAATAATTTGAAGAATAGAAAATCAAAATCAAGATAACTCCCCGGCAACGGCGCTAAAAACTTGTTCGTCGATGGAAATTCTATCGGTTTAGAAAACTGACGAACAAATTTAAATTAAAAATATAACCGCAAGCGCATGGTGTACACTTATAGTACGTGGCGAATACTGGTCGATCCGCAGGGAATTGATGATTTTAAAAAATCTATTCAATCAAATTAAACCAAAGTCGAGTGAAAGTTAAGCTAGAAAATTAGAAAATTAGCTAACTAACTAAAAGAAAAGAGATGCAAATATAAGAGTTAAATGACAATTTAGAGAATAAATCCACTCTCTAGATCATGTAGTTCAACACATATGAAATCATAATCTCTCTTTTTTGGTCATTAGTGCTTTAATTGATGTGTTTATCATAAGTATGACATATTTGTGCTATTGATTAGCCAACATAAGCCATCAAACTATAACACACCCCTTAAACCACTTACTAACTTTCATGAAATTTGACAATGAAATGAAAATGAAATCTATTTTAAGTATGGTCTATTAACTATTGATTAGAAATATAGACCATCGAATTTTAATTTCAAATCACTTTCTTTTTCCATAATCATATTTTGATGAAGATGCAATTATTGTTAGTGATTGTTTAAGCATAGCCTATTTGATGTCAACAATATAGGCTATCAAATTCAAAGTAAAAACAACTAGTAAACCATTTCTATCATCAACATTAAGCACAAAAAGAGAGCATGAATTAACAAATAGTTGAAGCTACATAATTAGAGAGCTTCATTACCCCTAAATTGAAGGGGTTTAGCCTCTCATATTTGTCATTTGATTAAAAAATGTAGCTTGAAACATGAAAGCAAAAAGAAAGCAAAATGAAAGTTAAATGAAAGAAAACTATTCTAATTGCATAAAAGAAAATCTACACTACTAGCATGAAAGTAAATGAACATTTAATTAAAAGGAAACAATAATTACATTGCATAAAAAAGGAATTACATAAGAGAAGAAATGGTTAAGTAGCCATGAAAAGAAAGAGAGCTTTGATTTATTTTCTAAGCTAAAAACTAACTAAAGAGAGACTAAGGGAGAGTTGCATGAAACATAAGGGGTTATTTATACAAGCACGAAACCCTAATCCATAATTTGAGGAATGCCCAAACTACCCTTGAGAAAGTGTGGAGGCCAAGTTATCACTAGCTTCTAGTAATCATCATTTAAGTGTACATGAAGCCATAAACTCCATAAGCATGTGCATTAGCCTTCAATTTGTTCATTAAGGTAGGTGGGTAGGTGGGGTCCTCCATGATCTTCACTTTGAATTATTTATATCTTCATTCCTTTGTGTTCTTTTTGTGCATGCATATCTTCTTGAAACCACTCCTATTTGAGATCAAATTCCTACACAAATATATATAAATTTCCAATTAAATTTTCTTAAATTAATATATGCACAAAAATGACCATTTTGCCCTTGGATGCTGATGAATATGTGACGATTTGAAAATAATATGAATTTTGGTTTAAACCATTTAAAATACCCGATATGATCATTTATTTAATTTAAATAGATTAAATATGGTGGTAAAAATATACACATTTACGTACACATCATCAGCATAAGATTTCTGTCTATCTTAGGCTGTTTTCATCCTCCTTCTAATCAAATCAACCTTCTCTGAAGTTTCCCTAACCATGTAAGGACCAAGTAGCAATCTCTTCGTAGACTCCACCCAACATGAAGGTGACTTGCAAGGTCTCCCACAAAGAGCTTCGAAAGGTGCCATCCCAATGCTAGCTTGAAAACTGTTATTATATGAGAACTCCATCAAAGGAAGATGCTCCTCCCAAGTTCCTCCAAAATCAAAAATGCACATCCTCAACAAATGCTCAAGCACTCTATTAACTCTCTCCATTTGGCCATTCGTCTAAGGGAGATAGGCTGTACTTAATCAAAGCTACATCCCTAAAGCCTCTTGCAAGCTTCTCCAAAACTCGCTAGTGAAAATATGGTCTCTATCGCTCACTATGCGAGAGGGAACTCCATGAAGTCGGACTATCTCACGAACATATAAGGATGCCAAATAAGATGTCGTCCTCTTACTCTTGACCGGAATGAAGTGGGCGCTCTTAGTCAATCGATCTACAATCACCCAAATTCTAGTATTCCAACTTCCTAGACTGGGGTAAACCATCTATGAAGTCCATTGAAACACTATCTCACTTCCATTTGGGTACATCCAATGGCTGAAGTAATCCACCGGGCTTCTGTCGCTCTGCCTTAACTCTTTGGCACAAAAGACACTTAGCTATAAACTCTACTACATCCTTTTCATGCCACTCCAATAAAACATTCTCTTCATGTCCCTATACATCTTATCACCACCCGGATGAATAGTCATTTGAGAATGGTGTGCTCTTTAGAATTGCTCTCAACAAATCACTAGTGTGGGGGGACACAAAGTCTTCCATCTCTCCTTAGCCACCCTTTTCTATCTATGGAATAGCGTTGGAGATGTCTAAAGACCTCTCCTCTGCTAATCCTCTCTAAAATATCCATATGCTCTGAATCCTCTTGCTGCCTCGAGCCAATCTGATCTATGAGGGTTGGCTTAACCTCAAGTGCTGCCAACAATCCTAGGGTAATGTCCGTAGAGGGCTTAAAATCAAAGGTGAAACTAAACTCTAGGCTCTTCCACTCCACGAACATAGGACTAAGGGTTGCTTTCTTCCTACTCAGCGCATCCCAACCACATTTCCCTTGTTAGGGGTATAAGCTATCTCAAAGTTGTACGATGCCAAAAACTCCATCCATCGCTACTGCCTCAAGTTCAAATCCTTCTGTGAGAATAGGTACTTCAATGACTTATGGTCAGTGAAAAGCTCAAACCTTTCTCCTAGCAAGTAATGCCTCCAAGACTTGAGTGCGAAAACTATAGCAGCTAACTCCAAATCATGGGTAGGGTAGTTCTTCTCATGCATCCTCAACTGTCTATTCCCATAACATACCACCGTTTCTTCTTGCATCAACACTGCTCCTAGACCTGTCCCACATGCATCAGTGTATACTATAAAAGGCTTAGCTCCATCAGGTAAAACTAACGCTGGTGCACAGGTAAGGGCTCTCTTTAGCATCGTGAAGGAATCCTGACAATCCATGTCCCACACGAATGCTTTATTCTTCTTAATGAGGCGAGTAAGCGGTGCTGAAATCTTGGAAAAATCTCTAATGAACTTACCATAATAGCCAGCTAATCATAGGAAGCTTCTAACTTCGGTAATGTTCTTGGGGGCCTTCCAATCTTGCACTGCAATTACTTTAGCAGGATCAACAGCTAAACCCTCTCTTGAGACTACATGTCCCAAGAAACGTACCTCCCTCACCAAAAGTGAAAATTCGAGAACTTTGCCCCCAACTGATGAACACGAAGTGTACGAAGAAACTCCTCTAGATGAACAGCATGCTCCTCATACTCTTGGAAAACACCAAAATATTGTCCACAAACACTACTACGAACTTATTTAGGACATCTCTAAAAATACGGCTCATCAAATCCACAAAATAGGCCGTGGCATTGGTTAGCCCAAAAGGCATAACCAACCACTCAAAGAATCTGTCGGGTGTCCTAAATGCCGTCTTATCAATGCTATCGTCAGCGACCCTAAGCTGATGAAATCCAGTGGCTAAATCAAGCTGAGAAAATACTGAAGAGCCAACTAACTGGTCGAAAAGATCGTCTATCCTAGGAAGTGGATAATGGTTCTTCTTCGTGAGTTTATTCAACTCTCTATAGTCTACGCAAAGTCAAAGGGAACCATCCGCCTTAGTAGCAAAAAAGACTAGCACTCCCCACTCAGATATGCTCCTTTTGATGAAGCCTTTCTCCAATAGCTCACGAATCTCCTTGCTCAACTCCTTCTTCTCCCTAGGTGCCATGTGTCTCACGGACAATGCTATAGGCTTAGCATTGTTATTCAAATAAATTCTAAAGTCGATCTCTCTCTTAAGGGGTAGCCCCCTAATCTCCTCAAAGACGTTCGGGAAATCTCTGATGACCGGAACTAAATCTAACTCTGTTGATGATGAATCGAGGGAATAAATGAAGCTCAACACGACTGACCCCTGTGGGTCGCAAGAAACCTCGAGAGTCCTACCGCCGCATGTCTCTAGTCTACCGACTCTCCTCTTGTAGTCCAATATCCCATATGTGGATAGCCAATCCATCCCTAAAATCATCCCATACCCCGAAAATCCCAATACATAGGCGTCACAATCAAACTATACGCCTAGGATAAATTTCATCAATCCCCTACAAATCATAGATAAATGTACCGATCCTCCTATGGGGTTTGAAACAACTATGGGGTCCACTACTAAAGATATATCTAAGTGCAAACAATCAACCAAAGAACAAGAGATGAAAGAGTGTGATGCTCCAGAATCGAAAAGGGTCTGAATGGGAAAATCGGAAATAGAAATCAAACCTTCCACGGTGACTTTCCTACCTCTATCTGGTCCGCTGCTGGAAGGCGCTGCATCCAATGCCTGAATCTGTGCCGCCGGTGCACCCGCTCTATGCCCTGTCTTCTGAGGACAAAATCTACTAATGTAACCGGGATGTCCATAATTATAACACTTTCCTTTCATCCCTACCTTCTTACAGTTTTTTGCGTAATGACCAACCATCCTACAACTATTGCACTTCCCTCCTTTCTTAATCTGCTTCTGAGGGCCTTCTCCTTTCTTCTTATCTTTATTGTTCTTCCACCATTTCTTCTTCGAACCTTCCGTCTTAGGGACCTCCTTAGACTCTCCTTCCTTAGCTGCATCAGACATAGGCGCCATCTCCACCAGTGACTCATAGGTTGCTCCCATCGATACATGAGTCAATAACAACCCTTGAAGGGGCTGATTCAATACCTTCACGAACTTCATGGCCTTCTTGTGCGGTGTATTCTCTAACTCCATCCCAAACCGCGACAACTCATTAAATTGGTTGACATACTCCTTTATTGAAATACTTCTTTGCTTCAAGCTAATAAACCTTTCCAACTGCATACTCTCTTCTGCTTGTGAAAAAAACTTCCTCTCAAACCTCTCTCGGAATCCAAACCATCCAACGTCTCTTCCTTCCAACTCAACAACCTCCCACCAATAAGTGGCCTCTCCTTTCAACTGCCAAGATGCAAGCTGAACTCTCTGTTGATCCTCCAGTGCCAATAGCCCAAATATCCTCTCTGTACTCCTTAACCAAGCTCTCACCTCCACAAAATCCTTTGTATCGAAGAATGTCTTGCCTCCTAAATTGGCGAAGTCCTTGCAAAACTTAGAGAAATTGGCTGCTGCGGGTGGATTGATGGGATTTCCACCCACTGGTGCTGGAATGGGCACTTGCCCTTGCACCTCTGGAGTCGTAGCATGAAGGTATCTACAAAACCAGCCTGGGACTTGGACACCTCAAGAAGATTAGGGGCATCTGCCAATCTATGCATAGAAAAATAGAATTTAGGCTCGAATGAATCGAAAGAAGATTGAACTGGACTTTGAGGGGGGAAAAATTCTCTTTTATACTTGAAAACTTTTCCTAAGAGTTTCTTTTTGAAAAATACTTTTAAAACAAGTTATTTTTGAAAAATACTTTACTTTTTAAAACAATATTTTAGGAATCTTGTAACTTTAGAGTTTGATACTAAGTGAAACACCCCACGCCCCTTAATATACCTAAAAAGGGCACACTAAAGAATATGGTGCGTTTTAGGTATAGCTAAAAACTTACAAAGACTAAGATTCACAAGACAAAATAAATAAACAGCGAAAACATTTAAAAACAATAACTTATTAAAAATCAAACTTCATAAAATAAGTCATAACCAAAATAAGTCTCAAAATACCAAATACATATGTCTTATGGAAAACATCATCTTAGTCACAATATCAAAGTACATACATAAAACCACCCCTCTCAACAAGTGCCAGTACATGAAATAAAACTGAAAAGTAGAAGATGAAGAATACATGAAGAAGAACTCCATAGCTGAATCTCTAAGAAAATCTGAAATCTACTGTCCCTGCCCCGCTAGCCGATGGGGGAAAAGGTGAAATAGAGGAGTGGGTCAGACTAAAAGTTTGAAAGTAATTACTAGTATTCTTAAGCCAGGTAAAGATAATGTTTGTACCAAAATTGGGCACAACACTCTTCGGATGTGTTTGAAGAGATAAAATGAAGAAAATAAATGTTAAATGAGACAGATCTAACAAACACACCAATCAACAGATAAGAAAATACACAGGAACATACAGATTTAGAGTGGTTCGGCAAATTACCTACGTCCACTATGAAATGACTGAAGTTTATTGAACTTTACTCGTTGATTACAAAAGATTACAGCCGTACAACTAAAATTTAATGATGATTCCGACAGAGTATCAGCGTAGAGAAGCCAATAGTCCATTTTCTGTAGGTCCAGTGTCACTATTTATAGGCGTAGGCAGCAAATATCTCGCCCAGATCTCGGAAGACTTCTTCTTTCACGTGGGCGGGCCCACGAGAGCGAGTTCTGGTGATTTCGACTCGATCTGGGAACGATACGAATTGGGTTCATATCGATCGAGAATTGGTCCTTTCGGGCTGAAATTTATTAGGTACACTCTTGAGGTTGTAGGCAAGCTCCTGTGAAAATTTGGTGGTATTCGGACTTGTAGATCTCAAGTTATGATCGATGCAAGTTTGGATTTGCAAGGCATTACTGAGTTCGTATCGATTTGTTCTTATCGATCTCGTTCGTATCGGTTGAAGGCATGTGACGACCAATGACGTGGCACTATCATTTAGGATCGATCCACTTTTCATGCCAAGTGACCGAGTCTTCCACTTGAACGTTTTTCCTTCGTATTGTTTTCATGAAGTTGATTCGTATCAATCATCTAGTTAGTTGTTCGTATCGATCCATCACATATCATTCATATCGATCACTGGCCGATCGATACGAATAATCTGTATGGGTAGGTCGATATGAAATGAATTTAATTTTCTTTTATGGATACGAAACAGCCTGATTTCGATGGTGGCATGCTTCGTATCGATGTATGCCTATCCTCTTTGTATCGATCCATGGCCATTGCTTCGTATCGATCATTTGTCTGATCAATACGAAATACACAGAGATGGAATCGATACGAAGCAAACAATTTAGTGTACTTCGCATCGATGCCTGGGTACTGCTTCATATTGATGGCACTTAATGGATTCGTATCAATTACAGTGGGCTTCTTCGTACTAATGGGAAGTATTAGTTTCGGATCGATCTATTGGATGATCGATACGAACTAGGTAGGTGGAGATCATTACAAACCGCGTATGAATGGAATCGATACAAAATGTCAACAGCTAATGGATACGAAGAGGATCGAACATGATGGGTACGAAATAGAGCAAACATTCACGGATACGAACTGGAGTAAACGCTGATAGATACGAAACCGATGGCTCTTTTCTTGATTTTGATCGATCCATATCCTGAGCATACGAACTCCGGTTGACTTGAAATTTAGAACGTTGGCTTTCATGGCTTTGCTTGTTGTACCATATCGATTGTAGCTCGATGTGGACTCGGACAAAATTCACTAGTATCCATAGCGAACGAGTGTACAACCGATCTTTGGGAAAGACTGTCCATGGTTTCCAGTTAAGTTCTTGGTGTCATAGCTTTGCCAAAAAGGCGGGATAACATTTGCCCCCCAAAGTATGTCTTGTGAGAACACGACGTGCTTTGAAAATCTACGATCTTCATTCTAAAAAAGTTCTATCCGATTCATTGAATAGTTGTTGTCTTTTTGCCAAAAGATATAACCTTTGATTGATTTCCAGTAATATAAATGCTAAATTGTTGACTGCCAATGATTATGCAGTGCATTGTTGTAACTGAGTGTCGAGCGCTAGCAATTTGTTGTTTGCTGTTGTAATTATCATCTGGTGAGCATTCAACTCCTATGAATTTTGAAAATTGAATGTTAGTCCATCATACATGCATGTATGTTAACCTGACTCCCGTTAACGTTCGCACGTTCACGAGTCGCTGTCAAGTTTTCTTGCATCGAATTCCGTATCGATTCTCTCCTGAATCGATGTGAAATTCGAGTTGTAACAATGTTTGATGATTGTTTTAGAGTGTGTCTTCGTATTGATCCTCTCCTGAATCGATGTGAACAGTCGACAAAATCATATTCGTATCGATGACAATCGATACGAATTGGTTAGTTTTTCAAAACATTACGTATCGATCAATATGGGTCTCCATGGCCTTTATGTTGATGGATAAGAACAGAGTAGTTCGTATCGATGCATTCTTATTGGGTATGAACAACTCGATTGGCATTTTGCTTCGTGCTTCGTCTCGGTTGCCTAACGGGTACGAACAATAGCCGCTTTGAATCGATGTAAAATGGATACAAAGAACGCTTCTTCGTATCGTTAATATGGAGACCACTCCCACCACTTATTAGCACTGGGAGACGAATCGTCTTCTTTCTTTGGTTTTTCACCCATACAAATACCTTCCATACTTAGAAAAACTTCACTTGCTCTTTGTTTTCATACCTCTACTTCGTATCGATCAAAACACGAGAAACAAAAAGGAACTATCTTAGTCCCCAAACCAAAATAACCCATCATATATTCGAACCGATTCTTTAAACTAGGTAATCAATCGATCAGAACCACTTTAAAATGATGAGACTCAAGTTTTAATGCCAATTCATCCAAAGTCGTGACCGACTCCGGCATTGTTGATGCTGGAATTTGGTCAGAGCGAAGTCGAGGAGAGAGTAATGGCGTTTAGGCCGATTGGAGAAGGAAGGTGGAATGAATTTAGCTCCAATCTCGTATCGACAAAGGAAAAAGGGAACTTAGTTTTTGTTATCCCGCCTTTTGGCAAGGCCGTGATACCAGGAACTTAACTGGAAACCAAGGGCAGTCTGTCCCGAAGATCGGTTATACGCGGGCTCACTATGGATATCGATGAATTTTGTTCGAGTCCAGATCAGGCTACAATTGACAAAACATAACAAGCGAAGCTATGAAAGCCAACGTTCCAAATTTCAAGTCAATCGGAGTTCGTGTGCCCAAGATACAATCGATGCAATCCAAAGAAATCAACTCGCACGCGGCCATCTGTTCGTATCCATCGCCACGCGGCCATCTATTCGTATCCATCATCACGCGGCCATCTGTTCATATCCATCATCACATGGCCATCTGTTCGTATCCATCAAATTGGTTTGGCTTCGTATCGATCAAGTGAAGACAATTCGCAACGATCTCCATCGCGTAGTTTGTATTGATTGATCAGCAATCGATACGAATAAAACAACCTCTAGCTATCGATGCGAAATGGTCCTCTGTTATCGATACGAAATAGCCTGTGAGTATCAATACGAACAGGACAACATCAATCGATACGAACAAGGCTATGGCAATCGACACGAACAGAGCGACCCCGATCGATACGAACAAGGCTACGGCAATCTATACGAACAGAGCGACCCCGATCGATACGAACAAGACCAAGTCCGATCGATACGAACAAGGAGTGTGCGTAGGGAAGACTCTGTCACCTCGGCATGAAAAGTGGATCGATTTGAAGAGTGAACACCACGTCAACTTGCAGGCACGTGCCTGGATCAATTCGAACATATCGATACGAAGAGCATCGACACGAAAAGAACAATAGCCGAAAAGCCCAAATTTGCATAGATCGTAACTCACAATCTACAAGCCCAAATGCTATGAAATTTTCACATGAGCTTACGTACGACCTAAGGAATGTTCATGCCAAATTTCTACTCGATTGGGTCAAATCTTGATCGATACGAAATTCATTCGTATCGATCGCGGATCGAGTCGAAATCACGTGGGATTGATCGCATAGGCCTACTCACATGCCAGAAAAGGTCTCCCGAGATCTGAGCGAGATATTTGCATCCTATGCCTATAAATAGCATCCTTGAGCCTCCAGAAAAGGGATCTTTTGGCTCTTTGACGTCAAGACTCTGCCGAAAACATCTTTGCACTACAAGGCTGTTGTTGTACTCGAATTTTATCACTGTAATCCGCTGTAATCAGTTGTAGTCAACCAGAAAAAATCAATAAAATCATCAATTTCATATTGGACGTAGGCAACACACCGAACCACTCTAAAACTCTGTGTTTCTGCGTACTTTCTTATTGTTTTTGAAGTGTTTGTTAGATAATCCTCTTTTTCCATTTAATTTCTTCATTTTTATCTCTTCAAATCCTTTTGAAGAGTGTTGTTCCCAATTTTGGTACAAACACTTTGGTGCTTTCACTGAGAAAAAACCCAGTTTTTTCTTCTTCTACTCATTGGATCTACTGCCGATATCGGATTGCAAACATCTAAGGAGAAGATCCAGATCTCAATTTCAGAAGTTCTTCCATCCTATTCAGATTCGCTACAAGTCTAGGAGAGAGCTTCATCATCCATCATGGTTTACACAAGGACTACTTCTACAGCGGCAGATCCAGAAGGACGAGATAGACAGAATCCCGTGCAGCCACTTACAACCGATCAGAATGCTACCGAACCGTCAGATCCGCAAGGCCCTGTCACCAGGGAAGAATTTCAGATGTTAATGCAAGAATTGACTCAGAGCCGCCAACAGCTCACTCAGCAGCTCCGTGTTAATGCGGAACTAGCCAACCAACTGAACCGTCAGCGACGAAGGAGATCTAGGAGGGATTAGGCTTCCCATTCCTCCACCGAGAGTTCAGCCTCTTCTGATTATCATCACAGATTAGACGCCCACGGCTGGATGGAAGCTACACACAGACCACTGGGCATCAACACACATTGAATGTTGGGCAACTGAGAGTTGGCCCGTCTACCAGCCACCAGACCGGACCCTCCTCCCGAGGAGGCGCTACCTCGCATCATGTTACTGATAACCGTACTATGACAACCACTGATTTGGGTGCTAAGACCCAAAATCGGACAAATCCGAACCATCACCAGTGTGATTACCATCCTAAGCCTTATGTCCCCAAAGACGTAGAACCAAGGAGGTGAGACATGGACCGTCGACAACAACCGACCCCTCCTCGCATTGTGGAACCCGACCACACCTTGGCCCAACCTGCTCAAAATGTCCAGATGCCCGACTTGTCAGCAATGATCCGTCAAATGATCCGTGAAAGTCAAGGGCTTAGCAATGACGACTAAGGAATCTCCCGGAGTCATACCCCCTTTACTGATGAGATACTTTATGCTGAACCACCTTGGAGATTCAGGATGCCGACTTTGCCCGTTTATGAAGGGAACTCTGACCCTAATCAGCATATCCTGAAGTATGAATGGTTGATGAACGCTGCACGAGCTAACGATGCAGTCAAGTGTTGAAGCTTCCCGATTTCACTGGGGGCATAGCGACTATGTGGTTTACCCGACTGCCACCTCGATCTATCTCATGCTTCGATCAGTTGGCAACAAAGTTTATTGAGCAATTTCGTATGCATATCGCGAGACCAAAGGATGTTAATACTTTATCCAGTGTCACTCAAGCTCCTGGAGAGACACTCAGGCGTTATTTAGAGAGATTTCATGCTGCATGTGCTGAGATCTGCAACCCAAATGATAATTCTATTCTTATGGCACTGACTAAGGGAATTGAGCCAGATTATGAATTCAGCAACTGGTTGGCTGGAAAACCCCCTGCATCATTGGACCGTTTCTATTCCAAAGCATCTCAATTCTTGAGAAGGGAGGATGCGAAACAGTCTAGGAAGAAGGATGATGTGTGGCCTAGTGTGGAAGGAATTCAAAGTAATATTGTTGTTAAATAATCGGGGAGAGTTCCGGAAAAGTGCAATTGAATATTCAGAATAAGCAAGATCAGCAAAAAGGCAATGGTAACCAAAATAGAAAACGGGATCATAACCATGGTCTACGATGCAGAGCTCCAATGTTTGATAATTACACTCCTCTGAATACGTCACTGGAGAACGTATATCTACAAACCTGCAATACAATTCAGTACAAGAAGCCTGCTCCAAAACAGTCGTCGGAGAAGCAAATTCAGACGGGGAAATTTTGTAGATTCCACGAAAGCTACGGCTAAAACATAAACGAATGCCGTCACTTGCAGGATCTCATCGAAAATTTGATAAGAGAGAGGAAGTTAGAATAGTTTTTGTGGGCGCCGCAGTCTGGAGGTGCGGGCCCATCAAATCAAAATCATGTACCGAATCCGGCTAGACAGGAGGAACCTGCTCGTACTGGCGGGAGATTGGTGATAAACACTGTTAGTGGTGGTCCTCATCCAGCAGACCGAAGCTGGAAGGAAATGGAGTCGTATGCCAGCTCTATCAGGCATACAGACTTTGATTGATGTAGTAATTCCGAAGATGGGGCTCCGGCCAAGCAACAACGAACGATGGCAGATGACATCATATTTCGAGGTCGGGATGCCGATAGGGTCGAAGCCCCCACTATTGATTCACTTGTCATATCAGCTCAAGTAGGTCCTGCTTGGATGAAGAGGATCTTGGTAGACAGCGGAAGCTCTGTGAATATTTTGTTTAAACGAGGCTATGACCAAATGAGAATGGAGACTAAAGACTTGAAGCCGTGTCTGTCTCGTATCCATGGCTTCAACGGGAGTGCAACTATACCCATTGGAGTGGTGGCATTGCCAGTGGGGTTAGGAATTGGCGAACGTCGGAGAGTCCGGATACTGTAGTTTGTTGTGTTGGACATAAACTCCCCTTATAATGCTTTCTTGGGCCGACCAGCCATAGCTGAATTCAGGGCTGCCATCGCCCCATGGTGTTTGACTTTGAAATTCACTACCGACAATGGTGTCGGAGTTGTTCAAGGGGATCAGGCCGTAGGGCGAGCCTGTTATGTTGCTGAGCGGCGCGAGGCGTAGCGGAAAGTGAAAGGAAAGGGCGTAGAGGAATCTCTCTGCGTCCGCTTTGCTGATAATTAACAATTAGCGCCTAGGCCCGGGCACTCCAACCAATTCCAAAGAGATCTTGAACCGAGAGATACCGAAAGTGAAGATGAAGGTAAAGACAATCAAGCCTCTTCGGCCGAACTGGCGATCGATTTTCCAATCGACGATAGGGATGACTCAAAAATGATAAGGTTAGATCTCAGCTAAGCCAACAAATGCAAGAGCAATTGGTTGAATTTCTCCAGGTAAACCTTGATGTGTTTGCCTGGATGCACTCTGATATGTGTGGGATCTCGCCGGACATCGCGAGCCACACACTGAATATTGACCCGCGGTACGTCCCGGTCAAGCAAAAAAGGCGTGGTATGGATCCATAGAGATCTGCCGCCCTTAAAGAAGAGGTAGATAAGCTTAAGGCGAATGGGTTCATTCGAGATGCATTATACCTGGAATGGGTGTCCAATCCTGTACTTGTTCGAAAGCCAAATGGGAAATGGAGAACATGTGTTGACTACTCGGACTTGAATAAAGCTTTCCCCAAATACAGTTTTCCACTTCCACGAATTGATCAACTTGTAGACTCAACGGCTGGACATGAAATTTTATCCTTCATGGATGCGTACTCTGGCTATAATCAAATACCCATGCACCTAACCGACTAGGAGCATACCGGCTTCGTCAATATGGGACTCTATTGCTATAAAGTTATGCCTTTTAGACTCAAGAATGCTGGGGACGCTTATCAATGGTTAGTTAATCGAATGTTCGCTAACTAGATTGGAAAGACTATGGAGGTATATGTGGATGACATGCTAGTCAAGTCGCGATTTTCCACCGATCACATCAGAGACCTTGAGTCAATGTTTAATATCCTCCAAGAATACAGAATGAAGCTCAACCCATTGAAATGTCACTTTGGGGTAGCATCCGGAAAATTCCTCGGGTTTATCGTCAACGCTCGAGGAATCGAAGCCAATCGAAGCCAATCTCGGAAAGAACGGGAAAGTAGCAGCACTGAGCAGGTTCATTTCAAAGTCCACTGACAAATGCATTCCCTTCTTCGATCTGATTCGAAAAGGAAAACGAAACTTTGAATGGACTACGGAATGTGAGGGCGCATTCCGAGCACTAATTCAACATCTCTCCACACCGCCAATTTTGTCAAAGCCTATCGATCACGAGAAATTGTACATTTACTTGGCGGTATCAGAAAACGCAATCAGTGTCGCCCTAGTTCGGGAGGAGGACCGAATACAAAAGTCGGTCTACTACATAAGCAAGCGGCTAATCGGAGCTGAGAGAAATTATCCAAAGCTAGAGAAATTGGCTTATTGTCTTGTTATTGCCTCGAGGAAGCTCTGTCTGTATTTCTAGGCTCACCCAATCACCGTTTACACCGACCAGCCGTTACGACAGGTCCTTACGCGGCCTGAGACGTCTGGTAGGTTACTCAAATGGAATATTGAGTTAAGTCAGTTTGACCTTACTTACACTCCAAGACGAGCCATTCAAGGACAAGTTCTAGTAGATTTCATTGCTGAATTTACCATCCCAGAGGACTTGCCTGAAACTAGGGAATCTCCCAAGTATATCTGGAAGCTGCATACAAATGGTGCATCAAATGACCGTTGCTCAGGTGCATGAGTTGTACTTGAAACTCCTGAAGGTCGATCTATATGTTATGCTCTAAAATTAAACTTCCGTGCAACTAATAACGAAGACGAATATGAAGCCCTACTGGCTGGATTGAAACTCGCAAGAGACTTGAGAATCATTGCAGTGGAAATTTACTGTGATTCGCAATTGATCGTGTGCCAAGTTCGAGAGGAGTACCAAGCCAGAGACCGAAGACTGGCTATGTACCTTGCTCAGGTTCAGGAGACATTGGATCAGTTTGACTATTATGCTATTTATTACATACCGCGAGAACACAACCAAAAAGCTGATTCGTTGGCAAAGTTAGCCAGTACAAGTGAAGCACAATAAATGGGACTTGTTTCCGTAGAGATATTATCTTTTCCAAGCATTGATCAGATGGAAACCGATTGGATATTTGATGTCGTTTTCGAAAGGGAGTCGTGGATGAATCCATTCAGAAATTATCTCGAACACGGAACCCTGCCAGAGCGTAGAAGTGAAAAGAGACAGATTCTTCGAAAAGCTTCGCGGTTCACTATTCAAAACAGAGTTATGTATAGAAGAGGGTACTATGTTCCTTTACTCCGGTGTATCGCTCATGATGAAATCAAGCAAGTATTGCATGATGTACACGAAGGAGAATGTGGCGATCACACCAGGGGGCAAGCTCTTGCCAAAAAAGTATTTCGATATGGATATTATTGGCCGACTGTAAATCGTGATGCATCGGATTATGCCAAGAAATGCGATAAGTGTCAGAACCATGCTTGAATCCCTAGAGCCCCACCTACCGAGATAACATAGATGGTCAGCCCATGGCCATTCGCGGTATGGGGCATCAATATTATTGGCTCTTTACCTCTAGCCAAAGGTGGTGAAAAGTACGCCATCGTAGCAGTTGATTACTTTACCAAGTGGGCAGAAGCCGAGCCCCTTGCTACAATCACAATGAAGAAGGTGATCAACTTTGTAGTGCGCAACATCATCTGCCAATTTGGTCTCCCACGTACTATCATCACTGACAATGGGACCCAATTCGACAGTGCTGAATTCAAGGATTTCTGTCAACGATTCCACATTCAGAAGAATTTCTCCACAGTCGCACACCCTCAAGCAAATGGACAGATTGAAGCTGTTAATAAAGTTATAAAATCCATGCTGAAGAAATGACTGGAAAAAGCAGGGGGCAAATGGGTCGATGAACTTCCTATGGCCCTATGGGCCTACCGTACAACCCGTAAGTCCACGACCGGTCACACTCCATTCTCTCTCTCTCTCTCTCATGGTTCAGAAGCTGTTATTCCAGTCGAATTAGAAGTACCTTCTCATCGTGTGACATACTACAATCCAAAGACAAATGCAATATTACTTGCTGAATCTCTCGATTTTTAAATGAGAAGCGTGAAGAGGCTGACTTGAGGGCAGCCGCATATCGAAGTTAAGTCGCCCGATTATACAATGCCAAGGTCCGACCCCGAACCTTTGAACTTGGTGATCTCGTACTCAAAAGAATTTATCCGGTCCATTCTCATATGAAACCAACTTGGGAAGGACCATATGTTATTGAACGAAAGCTCGGAGATGACACATTCAAATTAACGACCGTTAATGGTCTCACTCTTCCGAGAGCCTGGAACAGCGAGAGTCTTTGTCGCTACTACACATAACAGGCTCTGTTTATTTATTCAGTCTATTTTGCATTTGCAATTTGTTTCTGCATTTCGAAATTTGAATTTGTAATAAGGCAACTGACTTTGCCATATTTTCTTATTTCAGCAATAAAGTGCAATCTCTTAAGGCCAGAGCTGTGATTTACTTGAAATACTTCATATGACCATCACTACGCACGGAGAGCTAAGTTCCATCATATGGTGGAACTTATTCAAATAGGGAGTGACTGTGATACGACTGGTCACTCACTAAGTGAAACCCGAGCTCGGGGACGAGCCATCACACTAAAGTCAAAGAAGGATTGATACACGACAATCCTTTACCTAACTCCAGAGTGCGAAATAGAGTATAAATTTACAAGTACGGTTTCGAAGAGGGTGGATCCATCCACCTAACGACTTCGCCCGTATTCCAACCAAGTTTGAGGAGGATGGACCCGTCCATCTAACAACCTCACTTGATAACTCAGGGTGGATGCGATTCGACCATCCACGATCCTGATACACCTTTCGTTCCCAGAGTGCGAGCGAAATTCAAAAACATACAACAGATGTGATCGACCGTCTGTTTACCAACTCCGGAGTCTCAGAGTGCGAATTGGAGTATAAACATCAACTAACTCTAAGTCCCCAGAATGTGAACCGGAGTATAGGCATCAAAATAATCTGGATTCCCAGAGTGCGAACCGGAGAGTAAACATCAACCAAACTCCAAGTCCCTGGAGCGTGGACTAGATTATAAATGTTAATCGACTCTAAGTCCCCAGAGCGCGGACCGAAGTATAAACTTAAGTCGGGTGTAACTGGGTGCCCGCGAATTTATTTAAGTCCCCAGAGTGCGGACGAAATAATAAGTGTCAAGAAAACGTGGTTGATCGCCCGTGAAAATAACTTAAGTCCCCGGAGCATGGATACAATCATCAATAAAAGAGCGAGTGTGATTCGACCACTCGAATTCTCCTTGTTTCAACATCAATCCAACAATGCTAAGCATGCTGCATTGAAGGCGAAATACGATCGCTACCTGATCTTCTCAATTCATCCCTGAAACTGGGGGCATAACTAAGTGTTAATCGCTGACTGAAGCGGAACAACATCGGAGTTCAACTTAACATCCTGTCATGACTTGTGGCCGTGATTTCAGAACTTGATGGATAAACTCAAACGAGATTCAAAAGTTGAAACTTCGCAAGTGTATTATTTCTACAGAGAAAACATTCGAATGACGAGACTTCAAAATTCAACCGGAGTGACCGTCATCGCTGACCGTCACAACCGAGCCATCCAGATTTTAGTGACCAATCCAAGTTAAAGTTTACTTAGTTCAGTTAAGTTATAGTTCCATCGACGAGCTTCGAAAGGCATTCCAATGTGCAGTGAAAAATTTAAGTCTAGTTATGCAAGGCGGAAGCTCGTCGGAATCGAATATTCGAGTGTAAAAAGTTTAAAGGTCAGGACTTGGATCGGTCGCCAAAGCCTCTATTCGTATCAATCGTAGGGAAGGCTATTTCGCATCGATCGCCAGGGAGTAACTTCGTAATCGATCTTAAATCTTTCCTTTCGTATCGATCATGGGCAACGTCTTCGCATCGGTCAACATACCTGAAGTTTCGTATCGATCAGATAGTTAGTCTTTCGTATCGATCAATCCAGATCGATGCGAACTCCTATCACCTCCTATCGATATGAAGCTGCTCTTTTATTCAATACGAAGTTCAGATGTATTTGATCGATACGAACTCCATGCACTCAGACCGATATGAATCGCTTTTCTTCGATCGGTATGGAGGCCACCTTCAGAACCCTCGACACTTCTTCTCCCTCGACCATGCTTCGAGCCAATTCCGGCCTCATCATCGTCATAAGAATTGGCCACGATTATGAACAAAATGGCATTAAATCTCAAGTCTTAACGTTTTTAATGTGAGATTATGCGACTAATTACCTATACGAGGGTATCGATTCGAAGGATTAGCAAGACGTGATGGTTTGAGGACGAAGGCTGTTTTCTGTTTCTCAATGTTTTCTCGATACGAAGACAAGTATAAAATAATGATGGATGAGAATTTTTTCTAAGTCCTAATGGTATTTATATGGGCACAAGGTAAAGGGAAACGATACGTCTCCCAGTCATCAAGTACCTATTGGAACGGTCACAATTGCCATCGATACGAAAGGGCTTATTCGTATCCATCAATCCAGAGCGATCCAAAGTGTACTGTTCGTGTCCATCTACACGTATTGATCCTGAGCACAACCACTCGTATATATTTGACATAGACCCAAGATGCCATTGTTCGCATCCATTAGCAACATATCGATACGAACAGTACACAGGAACTCAATCGAGTCATACAGATGCATTGAAAATTTATTGATATAAAAGGACAAGTTCATGCCCATCATTTTGAAAGCCGTCTGAGTTCACATCTATCGATGCGAACTACATTAAAATGACAAGCAAATTCGTGACGATCGACATCTATACGAAAACCGTTTTTCAACCTCTTACATCGATTCAAGAGAGGATAGATACGAAGGGACCTTCCAAAACAACCATCAAGCATTGTTACAACTCAAATTTCACATCGATTCAGGAGAGGATCGATATGGAATTCAATGCGAGAAACTGACAACGACTTGTGAACGTGCGAACGTTAACGAGAGTCAGGTTAACATATCTGCATGTATGTCGGACTAATTTTCAATTTTCAAAATTCACAGGTCGAATGCCCACCAGATGAACAATTACAACAACAAAACGGCTAATCACTATCATACAACAATCAATTACAAAAGTGCACAGTACAATAACTGGCGCTCTACGGTTCACAATTTATGTTTCTGTGGATCAATCAAAGGTCACAGCTTTCGACGAAAAGACGATAACTGTTTAACAAGTCAAATGGAACTATTCAGTATAAATATTGTAGCTTTTCAAAGCACGTCGTATTCTCATAAGACGTACTTTGGGGGGCAAATGTTATCCCGCCTTTTGGCAAGGCCGTGATACCAGGAACTTAACTGGAAACCAATGGCAGTCCGTCCCAAAGATCGGTTATACGTGAGCTCACTATGGATATCAATGAATTTTGTTCGAGTCTAAATCAGGCTACAATTGAAAAAACATAACAAGCGAAGCTATGAAAGCCAATGTTCCAAATTTCAAGTCAATTGGAGTTCGTGTGTCCAAGATACGATCGATGCAATCCAAAGAAATCAACTCGCACGCGGCCATCTGTTCGTATCCACTGTCACGCGGCCATCTATTCGTATCCATCGTCACGCGGCCATCTGTTCGTATCCATCATCACGCGACAATCTGTTCGTATCCATCAAATTGGTTCGGCTTCGTATCGATCAAGTAAAGACAATTCGCATCGATCTCAATCGCGCAGTTCGTATTGATCGATCAGCAATCAATACGAATAAAACAACCTCCAGCTATCGATGCGAAATGGTCCTCTGCTATCGATACGAAATAGCCTGTGAGTATCGATACGAACAGGACAACATCGATCGATACGAACAAGGCTACGGCAATCGATACGAACAGAGCGACCCTGATCGATACGAACAAGGCTACGGCAATTTGTACGAACAGAGCGACCTCGATCGATACAAACAAGACCAAGTCTGATCGATACGAACAAGGCGCATGCGTAAGGAAGACTCTGTCGCCTCGGCATGAAAAGTGGTTTGATCCGAAGAGTGAACACCAACGTCAACTTGTAGGCACGTGCCTGGATCGATTTGAACATATCGATCCAAAGAGCATCGACACGAATAGAACAATGGCCGAAAAGCCCAAATTTGAATCGATCATAACTCATAATCTACAAGCCCAAATGCTATGAAATTTTCATAGGATCTTACTTACGACCTAAGGAATGTTCATGCCAAATTTCGACTTGATTGGGGAAAATCTTGATCGATACGAAATTCATTCGTATCGATCACGGATCGAGTCAAAATCACGTGGGATCGATCGCGTAGGCCTGCTCACGTGCCAGGAAAGGTCTCCTGAGATCTGAGCGAGATATTTTCATCCTACGCCTATAAATAGCATCCCAAAGCCTCCAGAAAAGGGATCTTTTGGCTCTTTGACGTCTAGACTCTGCCGAAAACATCTTTGCACTACAAGGCTGCTGTTGTACTCGAATTTCATCACTATAATCCGCTGTAATCCACTGTAATCAGTTGTTATCAACAAGAAAACATCAATAAAATCATCAATTTCATAGTGGACATAGGCAACACGCTGAACCACTCTAAATCTCTGTGTTTCTGCGTACTTTCTTATTTGTTTTTGAAGTGTTTGTTAGTTAATCCTCTTTTTCCATTTAATTTCTTCATTTTTATCTCTTCAAACCCTTCTGAAGAGTCTTGTGCCCAATTTTGGTACAAACAGTTTTCGTATCGATGTTGAATGGGGGTCTCGTATCGATCGAGAACTAATAGGTGAAAAGGGGGAAATTCGTAACGATTCGGTGTGGTGGAATATTGTATCGATCCAAACCGATGGATACGAAATCAAGGAGCTATCAATCGATACGAACTTCATGGTGAGCGATCGATACGAGACCCCTGATTGGGGATCGATACGAAACGCTGGGTTGGAGATCGATGCGAAAACGGTTATCTTCGATTGATACGAAGTCCAATTTTTCCCGATCGATACGTGGTTGGGCTTTTGTGGAACGATCTAAATATGAACTTTAACGGATTCGAAATCCTTGCACACTCGAACATTTGATTCCGACGAGTTTCTGCCCTGCATAATTAGACTTAACCATTTCACTGCATATCTGACCGCCCTTCGAAGCTCATCGATGGAACAGTAACTTGACAAATTTTACGAAGCTTTAACTTGGATTGTTTTCCAAAGTCTAGATGGCGCAGTTGTGACGGTCAACAATGACGGTCACTCTGTTTGAATTTGGAAGTCTTGTCGTTCGAACATCTTTCAATCCCGTAGAATTTCTAAGTATTATGTAACACTGCACTGCACAACACATACACGCACTTCACACTGGGGAAAACACGGGATTATTGTCACCTAACGATGGTTTTTACTAAGTTGATTAGCTATGGAGCCTGGAAACTCGCAGCAACAAGAGGCTCAGAGCACACCCCTTCCAATAATAGAGATGCCGGCTATTGTTGCCGAAGCTATAAGTCCTGCTTCGGACGAGTTACCAGGAGCGGTTTTCATTGGGAATCCTCAAGACTCGGTTCCATCTAATATTTCTGAAGAAATGTTGGGGAGAATCTACTTAAGACGTGGGCTATCGTTAAATAACGTCCTGCTACCAGGGCCGAACGACAGGCCACACACTCCTTCAAAAGAGACACCGCTTTTAATCAATTTTCTTGCACAACCGGGATGCTCCCACCATTCAGCTAGTATATTCAGGAGGTGTTGTCTTATTTAGGGATTGCTCCATCACAGTTTCATCCGAATGGGTATGCTCTTCTGAACAGCTTATTCATCATCTGCATGGAGCACCTTTTTCGACCCCCGGCTCCAGAGGAAGTCAGATTCTTGTTCAATGTAAAGAGTCGGGGAGTTAACCCTTCTTACACAATCTTAGAGGGAGCTAGAAACTATCAAATCATGATTGGAACTTGGGCCAAACTTATCTACTTCAAAACTGAGTGGTTCTATGTTCGGTGCCCGCCAGGATTTGCTAGACGGTGGCTAGTTAGACGTGAGTGTTGCATTTTCTCTGGAAATTAACGAGATAATTGTAATCGACGTTGAGTCTAACATTTTCTTTCTTTTACAGCTTCAATTCCATGACCTAAAGGGGCTCACTTTAAGGAAATATTAATAATTCTCCAAGAGGTGCCGGGCGAGATTAGAGAGATCGACTCCGTACTTACGGATGAAAATTTGAGGGTCGTTGGGCTAATTGATAGAGACCAGAGCATAAGGCTTGAAGGATCTCTTAGGGCAGCCCCGACAAGACGGGTTAGGTGTAAGGCACCCGAGATTGTAATTGTTGAGCAGGATGGTGAAGAGGATACACCCACTGAAGATGAACTCGTAGCCGAGCCCTCAGATAGTCCTCGACATTCAGAGGGAAAGAGGAAAGGCAAGGCGGTTTCTCATAAGCTTCACAAGTCTTCAAGATGGAAATCCATGGTCATGTTTCTGCCAGCAACCGGTGTTATAATGTCGGAGGGTCCTCCCCCATATGTGGACAATCCTTTCGAAGGACTTGCCGACATTCCAATTCTGGACTCTGTATCGCTCCAACAAGATACCGGGTTAGAAGAGCTTCAGAGCACCTTAGATCTAGGCGAGTCGATTCCTTCGAGTATGGACGACATATCCGGTTGGTCGGGGGTTTGCACATTCATACACACACTTCACGGCACTACATAATTTCTAATCACAAGCAATTTATCTCTGGGAAATACCAACTCTGTGTCCCTTTTCACTCTACAGGCACGATGTCAAAGCGAGGATCTATGCTTGGCAGCCTCCGTTCTACACGCCATTCCACTAGCTCATATTATGAGTCTCGCAGACATGAGGCCGATAGAGACCACGATCATGGCTAATCCAGTCAAGAGAGGGAGCGCTATGAGAGGGAGAAAGACAGGCGCTGTTCCCGGTCACGCTCTCCACCACCTAGAGTTCCAACACAGCCTTCTGCCTCTGGCAAACAAACCTATGAATCTTCACGTCAAATAACACCTTCCCAAGCACCAAGGCCTGACCAACAGCGTCGGAGGACTAAAACCAAAACTCCCATCATTACTGAACAAGCTATCATATAGCCTAGCGGGGAAGGAGCGATTAGAATCGCTAAGATGAAAAAAGATTTTCCAAATATCTGTTTTGACGGCTTCGTCTTTCCCCCGCACTTAAAGCGAATTCCCAACGAGGCTGAATAGACGATGCACGATTATTTACATGATGTTTATGGCCAATACCGGGAATGGATGAAGACCGCGGACAAAGTATCAGCGGTGGCCTTTGAACGGGCGAAGACAATCGATAAATTAGGAACTGATCTCGCTCAGAAGGAACGCATAATTTAGGTGCTTAATGATGAAAACTAGTCCACGAGAAATTCAGAAACAGAAGCCAATAAAAGAGCTAATGAGGCAACTCGGAGGATGGAAGAAATGAGGAGAACATACTTAGCCCTGGTTGAGGAGATGGGACATCGGACCACCATAGTTATGGTCGAAAGAGATGGGTGCTTAAAGAGCTTGAGGAACTTAAAGCAAAACTTGCCGAAATCGTCAAAGAAAAGATGACGCAAATAAAGCCGCCCAGGAAGCATGCGAGTAGGCTGTAGTGCTCAGGGATGAGAGGGATGCGGCAACGCTTAAGGTTTAGGAAGCCGAAGCCAGGGTTGAGAATGAGGTGAAAACGGCAGAGGCCAGATTGGAGGGTGACATCGAAGCTCTCCTCATTACATATAATGCCAACGTTCTGAAGCATCGAAATCTAAGCTGGCTTGAAAACTATCCAACACACCTATACAATGCTTGGTGCCGCTTGGTGGAAGATGAAAAAGTAGAGCACCACACTGAATCTATCGATGGATTTTAATTGGAGAATCGGGTGCTGAATGAGGATGAAAGGAGAGTTCTCCACGACATCACTATCACATTCGAGAAGGAGAAGCTCGGGACTCAGCATCCGAAGGCTGGAGAGGGTTCTAGCGTTAAGCATCATGATGCGAGTTCCGAAATTCCTATGCCAGCCCAGCCCGAATCTACCTCTGCGGTTGATCCTTTATCTGTGCCCACACACAATCCTAATCAACCGCAGTTATCTCTAGCTCGTGAGCAGGTCACTAAACCTGTTCCGGCTCCACCCGCAAGCCATTATGAGGAAGGTATTCTGAACATTTCTCGCACTTATTCAAAGTCAGGAGCGTTGTTGGAAGTAGTCACTAACACTTTTTTCTTATCCCTATTCAACGGTAGGAGCTGCATCAATCATGCCCCCTGCAACCCAAGAGCCGCACCACGAGCAGGAGGCCCTTATAACAGAGGCGCCCACAACAACGACCACTGCACCAATCGATGGAGCACAAGGGAGCACATTTACTTTTGATGAGCAGATGATGGAGGAACTTCTTGGTCATCAAAGCGACCCTTTTGCCGACCTGCCATTTGTCATGGGCGGAGGCGCACCCGTAATCAGCTCCTCGGGCCCAACTGCCAGCATCCCCGTGGACGCTTAAACAATCCACGAAAAAGAGATAATAGCCGAGATCAATGCCGAGATGTAAGCGGCCGTGCAGGCTAGTAGCGTCGGAGGTGGTATGGCGGGTCCTGGCCCAGCTCCTTTGCGGATGATCTCTCCGGGAGGCACGGTTGTCGACACTGGTGTGCTTCCCTCATCATTCAATATCGAGGGTGTTCTTATTCCTCCGGCTCCACATTTAGAAAGTGTTTCGATTTCTGTGAGTTTGGTGGAAGAGGTCACCATAATTCCCCCAACTAGAGACCAACCACCAAAAAGCAAAGGCTCGAAGAGGCACCCGAGCAGTAGCTCCAGTGGGTCGACGTCGAGGGGGAAGAAGAAGAAACCGAGGGAATAGACATATCTTCTCGCTCCACTTTTTGGTAGATAGACAAGAATTTCTTTTTGCTTCTTATAGGCCGTGTATAGATGCGGGTTCGGCCCTGCTAGTAGGAATTTCTTGAAAGATTTTTGTACTTATCCTTCTATTTCGAAGAATAGTTAAAATAAAATTCCATTTTGTTTCCAGCATAACTTTGTGTTTATTTGCTTAAATGTGTTAGAGCTTGAACTTCCATTCAATATACTTGTGAAACTTCAGTATTTGAATCAAACCTGGGTTTAGTTGTTAAGTCCCGAAGTTATGGCTTCAGGTTATAATCGAACGTCGAGTCGAGGTCTAATACTGCACTATCTCGATCAGTAGCTGGTACATAAGTTTTGCCCCCAGTCCCGGGGATAAATTTAAAAGATCGGTCGGTAGTCACTTTTCGCCTTCAATATATCGAACGTAACTTTGTTGAAACGAGGCTGAAACAAGACGAGTTCGGGTGGTCGAATCACACTCGTTCATCTATTGGTGATTGCATCCACACTCTGGGGATTGTACTTGTATGTCGACGGTCGCTCACGCCTGCTTAAGGTTGAGAGATATGTCTGCACTCCAGGGACTTAATTTATTTTACGAGCGGTCAGTCACACCCGTTTAATATTTAGAATTTCGTCCGCACTCTAGGGACTTAAGTTATTTTATGGGTGGTCGTTTCACACCCGGTTTGTGTTTGTACTCCAGCTCACACTCTGGGAATTTGGAGTTAGCCGATGGGTGGTTGGTTATACCCATTTTGATGTTTATACTCCAGTTCACACTCCGGAAATCTGGAGTCGGTTAACAGACCGTCGATCACATCTGTTAGGAGTCTTAAGATTTCGTTCGCACTCCGGGAACGATAGAAGTATCAGGATCGTGGATGGTCGGGTCACATCCACCCTGAGTTAACAAGCGAGGTCATTAGATGGACGGGTCCATCCTCCTCGGACTTGGCTTAAACATGGGTGAAGTTGTTAGGTGGACGGATCCACCCTCTTCGAACCTGCATTTGTAATCTTATACTCCAGCTCGCACTTTGGGAGCCGGAGTTAGTTAGAGGATTGTCGTGTATCAATTCATTTTTGGTTTCAGTGTGATGGCTTGCCCTCGAGCTCGGGTTTCACTTAGTGAGTGACCAGTCGTATCACAGTCACTTCCTATTTGAATAAGCCCCACCATAGGATGTAACTTAGCTCTCCATGCATTGTGATGGTCGCATGACGCATTTCAAAAATCACTACTCTGGCTCGAAGAGATTGCAATTTATTGCTGAAATAAGAAAGTACGGCAAAGTCAGTTGCCTTATTACAAATTCAAATTTCGAAATGCATAAACAAATTGCAAATGAAAAGTAGACTGAATGAATAAATAAATCCTGTTATGTGTAGTAGCGACGAAGACTCTCGCTGTTCCAGGCTCTCGGCAAAGTGAGACCATCAACAGTTGATAATTTAAACGTGCCGTCTTCGAGTCTTCGTTCAATAACATACGGCCCTTCCCATGTTGGTTTCATATGTGAAAGAACTGGGTAAATTCTTTTGAGGAGGAGATCATCGAGTTCAAAGGTTCGGGGTTGGACCTTTGCATTGTACAATCGGGCAACTCAACTTCGATAGGCGGCTGCCCTCAAATCAGCCTGTTCTCGTTTCTCATCCAATAAGTCCAGAGATTTGGCAAGTAATATAGCATTTGTCTTCGGGTCGTAATATGTCACACGGTGAGAAGGAACTTCCATCTTGACTGGAATAACGGCTTCTGAACCATAGGAAAGAGAAAATGGAGTGTGGCTGGTCACGGACTTGTGGTTTGTTCGATAAGCCCACAGGGCCATAGGAAGTTCATCAACCAATTTGCCCCCGGCCTTTTCCAGTCATTTTTTCCGAATGGACTTTATAACTTTATAAACAGCTTCAACCTGTCCATTTGCTTGAGGGTGTGCAACTGCAGAGAACTTCTTCTAGATGTGAAATCGTTGACAGAAATTCTTAAATTCAACACTGTCGAATTGGGTTCCGTTGTCAGTGATGATGGTATGTGGGACACCAAATCGATAAATAATGTTGCGTGCAACAAAGTTGATCGCTTTCTTCGTTGTGATAGTAGCAAGTGGCTCAGATTCCACCCATTTGGTAAAGTAATCAACTGCAATGATGGCGTACTTCACACCACTTTAGCTAGAGGTAGAGAACCAATAATGTCGATGCCCCGTACTGCGAACGGCCAGGGACTGACCATCTGAGATATTTTGGTAGGCGGGGCCCTTGGAATCCGAGCATGTTTCTAACATCTGTCACACTTCTTGGCATAATTCGATGCGTCGCGATTTACAATCGGCCAATAGTATCCATACTGGAGCACTTTCTTGACAAGAGCTTGGCCTCCGACGTGATCGCCACATTCTCCTTCGTGTACATCATGCAACACTCGTTTGATTTCATCATGGGCGATACATTGGAGTAAAGGAACAGAGTATCCTCTTTTATACATGACTCCATTCTGAATGGTGAACCGCGAAGCCTTTCGAATGACTTGTCTTCTTTCACTCCTGCGCTCTGGTAGGGTTCCATTCTCGAGATAGTTTCTAAATGGAGTCATTCATGACTTTTTATCGATAGTGACCTCAAATACCCAGTCGGTCTCCATTTGATCAATACTCGGGGAAGATAATGTCTCAACGGGAACAAGTCCCATCTGTTGTGCTTCGCGGGTACTGGCTAACTTTGCCGAGGAATCGGCCTTCTGATTGTGTTCTCGGGGTATGCAATAGATGTCATAATAATCGAACTGATTCAATATTTCCTGGATCCGAGCGAGATAAGCAGCCAGTCTCCGGTCTTTAGCTTGGTACTCCCCCCGAACTTGGCACACGATCAATTGTGAATCACAGTAAATTTCCACGGTAATAACTCTTAAATCTTTGGCAATCCTTAATCCGGCGAGCAGGGCTTCATATTCGACCTCGTTGTTAGTCACATGGAAATCAAACTTTAAACATAGCATATTGATCGGTCTTCAGGAGTTTCAAGTACAACCCCGGCGCCTGAGCAACGATCATTCGACGCACCATCAGTATGTAGCTTCCAGACATATTTGGGAGATTCACTGGTTTTGGGCAAGTCCTCTGAGATAGTGAATTAAGTGATGAAGTCTGCTAGGACTTGTCCTTGAATAGCTCTCCTTGGTGTGTAAGTGATGTCGAACTGACTCAGCTCGATATTCCATTTAAGTAACCTACCAGACGTCTCAGGCCGCGTACGGACCCGTCGTAACGGTTGGTCGGTGTATACAGTGATAGGATGAGCCTGAAAATATGGACGGAGCTTCCTTGAGGCAATGACAAGACAATAAGCCAGCTTTTCCAGCTTCGGATAATTTCTCTCTACTCCGGTTAGTCGTTTGCTAATGTAATAGACTGGCCGTTGTATCCGATCCTCCTCCCGAATTAAGGCAGCACTAAATGCGTTTTCTGACAACGCCAAGTAAATGTACAGTTTCTCGTGATCGATAGGCTTTGACAGAATGGGGGGTGTGGACAGATGCTGAACCAGTGCTCGGAATGTATCCTCACATTCTACAGTTCATTCAAAGTTTCGTCTTCCTTTTCTGATCAGATCGAAAAAGGAATACATTTTTAGGTGGATTTTGAAAGGAACCTGCTCAGTGCTGCTATCTTCCCATTGAGGCTCTGAACTTGTTTTATAGTCCTTCAAGATTTCTAATTGCCTAGATTTTTTCAGGATTGGCTTCAATTCCCCGGGCATTGACGATGAATCCAAGGAATTTCCTAGACGCGACCCCAAAGTGACATTTCAACGGGTTGAGCTTCATCTGTACTCTCGGAGGATGTTGAACATTGTTTCTAGGTCTTTGATATGATTGGAGGAGAATTGTGTTTTCACAAGCATGTCGTCCACATATACCTCCATGGTCTTTCTGATCTGGTTAGCGAACATTCGGTGGACAAGTCTCTGATAAGTTGCTCCGGCATTCTTAAGTCCGAACGGCATCACTTTATAACAATAGAGTCCCAAATCGGTGATCAAGCTGGTATGCTCCTGATCAGGCAGATGCATCGGTATTTGATTGTAGCCAGAATATGTGTCCATGAAGGATAAAACTTCATGTCCGGCTGTTGAGTCTACGAACTGATCAATCCGGGGAAGTGGAAAACTGTCTTTAGGGCAAGCTTTATTCAAGTCTGAGTAGTCAACACAAGTTCTCCACTTCCCATTAGGCTTCCTGACAAGTATAGGGTTGGACACCCATTTTGGATACAACGCATCTCGGATAAACCCATTCGATCTAAGTTTATCCACCTCTTCCTTAAGGGCGGCGGATCTCTCTGGATCCATACCATGCCTTTTTTTGCTTGACCGAGACATGCCGTGGGTCAATATTCAATGTGTGGCTTGCGATGTCCGGCGAGATCCCACACATGTCGGAGTGCTCCAAGGCAAACACGTGAAGGTTTGCCCAAAGAAATTCAACCAATTCTTCTTTCATCTATTGGCTTAGCTGAGATCCAATCTTTAGCATTCTAGAATCATCATCATCACCGATTGGAACATTGATCGTCAGCTCTGCCGGAGAAGCCTGACTATCCTTGACCTCGTCCTCGCTTTCAGTATCTCTCGGGTCAAGATCTCTTGGGAATTGGTTGTGGTGCCCGTGCCTTGGACCAGGCGTTAGCTGTCAATTATCAGCAAAGCAGACGCAAAGAGATTCCTCTACGCCCTTTCCCTTCTCTTTTCACTACGCCTCTCGCAGCTCAGCAACATAACAGGCTCATCCAGCAGCCTGGTCTCCCTGAACGACTCCGACTTTATTATCGGTAGGGAATTTCAAAGTTAGACACCATGGGGCGATAGCAGCCCTGAACTCAGCTAGGGCCGGTCGACCCAAGAAAGCATTGTATGGTGAATTAATATCCAATACAATAAATTGCAATATCCGGACTCTCCAGCGCTCTCCAACTCCTAACTCCACTAGTAGCTCCATTATCCCAGTGGGTATAGTCGCACTTCCATTGAAGCCATGAACATGAGACTGACAAGGCTTCAAATATTTCACTTCCATTTTCATTTGATCATTAGCCCGCTTAAAGAGTATGTTCACTGAACTTCCACTATCCACTAAGATCCTCTTCATCCAAGTAGGACCTATCTGAGCTGAAATGACCAGTGGATCAATGGTTGGGGCGTCGACTCTGTCTGCATCCTTGTCTCGAAATACGATGTCATCTATCATCATTTTCTGTTGTTTGGCCGGAGCCCCATATTCCAAATTACTACAACATTCAAAGCTCGCATGCCTAGTAGAGTTGGCATACGACTCCATTTCCCTCCAGCTCTAATCTGCTATATGAGGACCACCACTAACAGTATTAATCACCAACCTTCCGCTGGTACGAGCGGGTTCCTCCGGTCTAACCTGATTTGGTATCTGGTTTTGATTCGATGGTTCCGCACCTCCAAACTGCGGCGCCCGAACAAACTGCTCCAACTTTCTTTCTCGGATTAACTTCTCGATAATATCCTGTAAATGACGACACTCGTTCGTGTTGTGGCCATAACTATCGTGAAATCTATAATACTTCCCCATTTGAATCTGATTTTCTAACGATTGCTTCGGATCAGGTTTCTTATATTGGATAGTATTGCAGGTCTACAAGTACACATTTTCCAGAGACGTATTTAAAGGAGTATAAGTGTCAAACATGGGAGCTCTATGTCACGGCCCGCGATTCTGATCCCGTTTCCTGCCCTGATTTCCATCGCCTTTCTGTTCATTCTGTATGTTTAACTTCACTTTTCCGGAACTCTCCCCGGTTTTTTTACAGTGACATTGCTTTGGATTCCTTCCACACTGGGCCCTGCATCATCCTTTTTCCTAGACTGTTTCACATCCTCCCTTCTCAAGAACTGAGCTGCCTTGGAACAAAAACGGTCCAATGAAGCAGGGGGTTTTTCGGCCAACTAGTTGCCAAACTCGGAATCGTGATCGATTCCTTTAGTTAGTGCCATCAGAATTGAGTTGTTGTTAGGATTACTAATCTCCGCGCATGCAGCATGAAACCTCTCCAGATAACGTCTGAGTGTCTCTCCGGGAGCTTGAGTGACACTGGACAAGGTATTAACATCTTTTGGCCTAGTGACATGCATGCGAAACTGTTCAACAAACTTCGTTTCCAACTGGTCAAAACACGAGATAGATCGAGTTGGTAAGCGAGTAAACCACATAGTTGTGATCCCCCTAGGGAAATTGGGAAACTTCGGCATTTGACCACATCATCAGCATGAGTGGCATTCATTAACCATTCATACTTCAAAATGTGCTAATTAGGGTTAGAACTCCCTTCATAAACAGGTAAAGTTGGCATTCTAAATTGCCAAGGTGGTTCAGTGTAGAGAATGTCGTCGGTGAAAGGGGTATGACTCTAGGAGATTCCCCCGTCGTCATTGGTGAGGCCCTAACTTTCATGGATCATCTAATGGATCATTGTCGGGATGTCTGACATCTGGACATTCTGGGTATGCCGGGCCACGGTGTGGTCGGGTTCCACAATGCGAAGATGGGCCGGGCGCGGTCGATGGTCCATACCTCGCCTCCTTGGCTCTAGGTCTTCGGGAACATAAGGTTCAGGTGTATAATCACGTTGACGAAGGTTCGGATCTGTTTGGTTCCGAGCGTCGGCACCCAATTCGGTAGCAGCGGCAGCAGCGTAGTTGTCAGTAGTGTGATAGGTAACCGTCCCACCTCGGGAAGAGGGTCTGGTCTGGTGGCTGGTTGACGGACCAACTCTCGGTTGTCCAATATTCAAAGCGCGCTGATGTCCGGTAGCCTACGTATAGCTTCCATCCATACGTGGTCGCGTGGATTTTTTATTGTAATTAGAAGAAGCCGAACTCTCAATGGATGAGTAGGAAGCCCGATCCCTTCTGGGTCTCCTTCGTCTTTCATGGTTCAACCGATTGGTTAACTCCGCGCTGGCGTGAAGGTGCTGGCGGCTTTAATTCAGCTCTTGCATCAGTAGTTGGAATTCCTCCCTGGTGACAGGGACTTGTTAATTCGAAGGTCCGACAGCATTTTGGTCTGTGGGAGGAAGTTGCGCGGAGTTCTGACTGTCCCGTCCTTCTTGATCTACAGCTATTGAGGTAGTCCTAGTGTTGACCATAGTGGATAGCGAAGTTCTCTCCTAAACTTGGTACAAATTTGAATAGGACGGAAGAAATTCTAGGCTTGAAATCTGGATCTCCTCCTTAGATTCTTGCAATCCAATATCGGCAGTAGATCCAATGAGTAGGAGAAAAGCTGGGTTTTCTCAGTGAAAGCACCAAAGTGTTTGTACCAAAATTAGGCACAACACTCTTCGGATGTGTTTGAAGAGACAAAATGAAGAAAATAAATGTAAAATGAAACAGGTCTAACAAACACACCAATCAACAGATAAGAAAATACACAGGAACACAAAGATTTAGAGTGGTTCGGTGAATTGCCTACGTCCACTATGAAATGACTGATGTTTATTGAACTTTACTCGCTGATTACAGAAGATTACAGCAGTATAACTGAAATTTAATGATGGTTCTGGTAGAGTATCAGCGTAGAGAAGCCAAAACTCCATTTTCTATAGGTTCAGGGTCACTATTTATAGGCGTAGGCAGCAAATATTTCGCCCAGATCTCAGAAGACTTCTCCCACGTGGGCCGGTCCACGGGAGCGAGTTCAGATGATTTCGACACGATCCAAGAGCGATACGAATTGGGTTCATATCGATCGAGAATTGGTCCTTTCGGGCTGAAATTTATCAGGTACATTCTTGAGGTTGTAGGCAAGCTCCTGTGAAAATTTGGTGGCATTTGGACATGTAGATCTCGAGTAATGATCGATGCAAGTTTGGATTTGCAGGGCATTACTGAGTTCGTATTGATTTGTTCGTATCGGTTGAAGGCACGTGATGACCAATGACATGGCGCTATCATTTAGGATCGATCCACTTTTCATCTCGAGTGACCGAGTCTTCCACTTGAACATTTTTCCTTTGTATCGTTCTCATGAAGTTGCTTCGTATCAATCATCTAGTTAGTTGTTCGTATCGGTCCATCACGTATCATTCATATCGATCACTGGCCGATCGATATGAATAATCAGTATGGGTAGATCAATACGAAATGAATTTAATTTTCTTTTATGGATACGAAACAGCCTGATTTCGATGGTGGCATGCTTCGTATCGATGTATGGCTATCCTCTTCGTATCGATTTGTGGCCATTGAATACGCAGAGATGGAATCGATACGAAGCAAAAAATTCAGTGTACTTCGCATCGATGCCTGGGTACTGCTTCATGTTGATGGCACTTAATGGATTCGTATCGATTATAGTGGGCTTCTATGTACCGATAGGAAGTATTAGTTTTGTATTGATCTATTGGATGATCGATACGAACTAGGTAGGTGGAGATCAATACGAAGCGCATATGAATGGAATCGATACGAAACGTCAACTACTAATGGATACGAAGAGGATCAAACATGATGGATACAAAATAGAGCAAACATTCATGGATACGAACTGGATTAAACACTGATGGATACGAAACCGATAGCTTTTCTCTTGATTTTGATCGATCCATATCTTGAGCATACGAACACCGATTGACTTGAAATTTGGAACGTTAGCTTTCATGGCTTTGCTTTTTGTACCATATCGATTGTAGCTCAATCTGGACTCGAACAGAATTCACTAGTATCCATAGCGAACGCGTGTACAACCGATCTTTGGGACAGACTGTCCTTGGTTTCCAGTTAAGTTCTTGGTGTCACGGCCTTGCCAAAAAGGCGGGATAACAGATAATAGGCTTTGCAACAGTTCTGGTATAAAAGGAAAAAAGGAAAAGATAAAAGCTGGAATAAAATACGGTTTAATTGTTTGCTTTGCTCAGATAGTTCGATTGGATTGTTTGCACTTTTCTAAAACTGCTTTGATTAGGCTGAAATCCCAATCCTAGTTTAATTAGGCTAAAGTCCTAATTCTACCCTTTGATCGGCCATCTATCTCTGTTGTGCCCACTACGGGCTAGTCCCATCCTATGGGTCCCACAGCAAAAGACACCTATTTAGCGCTTGGAACTAAATAGCGACTTATCTTCCTGCACGGAGGCCGCACGCTCGACCTCCATTAGGCTCGCGCTACCTGTTCCTCCCTCTTTGGACCTCTTATTTACCCTAAACATCATAAGCGTGCCCAGCCTCACCTCCGTGTGTTGTGAGACCACCAGTTCTTGACAAAAGGGGAATGCGGCCGATATGGGTCCTGACAAACAAAATCTAGTTGCGCCCCTTGTCCAAATCCCCTAATTTGAATTTCTAATTATTGACCACTTACCTACCCTAAACAACATAAGTGTGTCCCAAGAGAAATGCTGTCGGTACGGGTCCTACTTCTATCTTTGCTTATTAACTTTGTATAAATGTTTAAAATAAGCATTTTCTGTTTTGTCTCTAATTATAACCTGTGTGTTATAACTTTGCTTATTTACTTAACCCAAGGCCTAAGTTTAAAAATAAGCTACTTCTGCTATTTCTTCTATTTTCTCTTTTTAGTTATAATTACATGTTATAATTATGCTTGCAAATGTCTTAAATTTGCCTATTTCAGTCTAAGTCCAATTTATTACAGTTCTCTTTATTTTACATCCCATTTTCTGTAAATTCAGTGTTCTTATATTTTAGTCCATATTAACGAATTATTTTCTTCTATTTATTCCATTCACGTAAAAAGTGAATTAAAAAGAAACTGACATTTACAGAATAAATCCCAAGGTAGAATAGATGTAAATAAAATGTAAATAACAGTAAATAACTGTAAATACCGTAAATAACTGTAAATAATTGAGAAAGCTATAATTAACAGTAAATAATTGCAAATAACTGAAATAGAATAGCTAAAAGAAAATAGACTGGAAAACAAGTCTAAAATTTACTGTAAATAAACTTGCATAAAGGTTATCCCAAAATTGTAGAAAAACTACAACTATTGGAAATCCTATTATTTTAAATTACGTAAAAATCTAAAATAATTACTTAAACACTCACATGTGGTGCTTAGCTCTTTCCTTTGGCCTTCCCGGATCCACTTTGGGGGTAAAAAAATATTTTAATTAAAAAAGATCTCCTCCTCGGAAAAATATTCCTTTTAGGGTCCAGCCTCAGGCAATGAACCCAGATGGAGAAAATCTGAATGAGAAAAATAGCTAGGCCTAGGGACTTTTTATAGTGTCACTTATGGATCTTAGACCATTGGATTTGGAGATTAAATCTGGTACAACCACATCATAGGCTCGATGGGAACCATCGGATGGAAGCACAGACGCACGAGATGGAGTAAAAATAGCAAAATAACGTGTTGAAATCGAACTGGAAAAGAATGCACGCGGGTCGACCTGGGTGTCGACCTACCACTTGCTAGGGTCGACCTAGCCATGGTGAGGGTCAATCCTAGGGTCGACCTTGCCTATATATATATATATATATATATATATATATATATATCTCATTTCTTGTTTATTTCGTAACTTCTTCGTTCTAGCTCCGATTTTGACAATCTATATATGGAAATTGACCAAAAAATTACCACAGACACAATGATGTAACTCCCGTGGTCCAATTATGATAATTTCACAAAGTTATTTTATTATTTAATTAATTCTTTAATTGATTACTATAGCTTAAATTTTTGGTTGTTACAATAATTATATAGCAAATACAAGTACGTTACTATAACGTTAACAGAAACCTCAATCTTATTATCTGATTCATTTGATTAAGATTGGAAAATCATTTAGGTTTAAGTTTCTTTTAAAGTTGTATAAACCTATGCTCTGATACCAACTTGTAACATCCCCCTACTTTGAGGCCCAAAACTAATGGCTATGGATGCTGCAGTCATCCGTAGTTATTTATCCTCGGCGACCAAATATGGCGACATTAGATAAATTGATGCATAGAAACACGAGAATATAGAAATAATTTAAATAGCAAACAAATTCCACATGCTATTTCAAGATATTCCAAATTGATTACATAATCCCAATTCACAGACCACGTTCAGATAACATATAATTATTACAAAATACGCCAAGAGCGACATATAAAGATGCCCCTTTCGTAGATTAGAGTATATAGATAGGCAAGAAAACAATTTGCCTTTACAAACAAAACACACAGCGGAAATATAAGAACTCCAATAACACACTTGCCTCCTGCACGCCCTCGGAAGCTTCATTCGTTTAAAGAACACCTAGAAACCTTAACTCTTAACCTACTCAAAATCAATTGAGTACCCGAGATTTTAAGGGGAAACTGAAAACTTCGAGTTAGACATAAAGCCTGCTATGAATAATAATTTACCATCTCAAACCATTTAGATATCTAGTGAGACCATGCCGCTTAGCGGAACGGGTTTTCCCCTCACTAGTATCCTGAAACATTTGTAAAACCATATACTATGCTCCTACATCCACAATGGTTAAAACATAGTATTTCAAAACATTATGATGATATGCAAAACCAATAAACCAATTCTGGATTACCCATCCCGTTTCATTCTGACTATCTGTCTCAATTATAGTTTCTAGGGTTACTATTATCCTGTTAAATTTTTATGGACTATCTGTCCAATTACTTAGTTTTCATGGGATCACTAAGAACCTATTAGTAATTCCAATATCTTATTTCTTATCCTAGTTTTCATGGGCAACTATAACCTATCAACTGACTGTCAATATCTTAATCCGGATATAGTTTTCATGGGCTAACTACAAACCTACTGGCCCCTGCCAGTATCAAATCAAAGTTTTCATGGGCTGACTATGAACATATTGGCGCCTACCAATATCATACAGTTTTCATGGACTTACTGTAAACATATTGGCCCTTGCCAATATCTTTAATTAAGATTTTAACATATGTTAAGTTATATTCACTACCGGGTCAACCTAGTTGGTTATTCTGCCTTTTCCCCAAAATACAGTTATGGGTTAATAAAAATGTGAATAATATTTCCAAAATCTTTATTTATTCCATGGGTTTTCCTTTAAAATGAGAATGGGTCATTTTTTTGAAACTTTAAAACATCACTTTGAAAATCACTGGATGACCTCCTTCGAAAGCATAGAAAACCTCTTTTCAAAACACTAAGTATATATCTTTCGAAACCAATGATATCATTCGATGGTATCAAGAAACATTCTTTAAAACATAGCTTCGAAACAAATAAAATACCCTTTCGAAAGCATTGGGTTTACTCTAAAACATCATTTGGGTCAAAATGGTTGTATAGGAAAGTATCTCTTTTGAAACCAACAAAAATAAATTTAGGGAAAACTTGATGGTGTCGGAACCATCTAGTTCGAAAGCAAAGACCTTAAAAATCAAAACTTCGAAGGACACAGTCGAAACCCCCTTTCGACTCCATCACCTTCGAAACCCTCAACCCCTTCGAAAGCAATTAGGAAGTGGCTAACTTTGGTTAAAATAGAGATAACCTTTCAAAAGCATCACATTCGAAAGGTAGCATAGCGGCCAGGTTACGACTAGGTCGAAACCTACCATTTTGAAAGCTCTTGTTTAAGGAAAAAGGTACTCCTTTAAAAGCTAATACTTTAACATAATATGACAACCTTCTTCGAAAGCTAATTATAAAACCCTTTCGAAAGCATATGTTTCGACTATGTCGAAAGCTTTAAGTAAAACGAGGCAAGAATTTAAACTTATGAAAACAAAGCAGGGTTTCGACTCCATCGAAAGCTATCCTTTCGACACCAAGGCTTCCGCCCTTCTTCCAATCCACTACATACCTTCTCAGTGATATCTTGTGTATTGGTTTCGACTATGGTGGTTTCGACTGTGTTGGTTTCGACTGGACGACGTTGAATCAAAGGATTCGAAAGATACTTACTACCTGAGGCGGAACACCTTTTTCTAGGTTAAAGGCTGAATTATTGCAACTTTTAGTAATTACTTTATAACAACTTGCCTATTTGTAAAACATTGATTGGCTGCCATAAAAACCTTTCAAATACTTTACATTTAAAACTGCCGCATTTACATCAAATCAAAATCATAAAAATGTAACGTTTAAGCCCTTCCATATACTAAAACCAATTATTTTAGAAAAGTCCTTCTTTTAAAATAATTTATTTTCCCAAGTAAATCAATTAGGAAAAATCCAAAAAATTCAATATCATCATGTAATCAAACATAATGAAATTTTAGACCCAATTTATTCCTGAAATTCTCGAAATAAATTTTAAACCAAATTATATCATACATTTCATCAAAAATTCATAATAAAATTTCCATGGCTTGGAAAATTATGAAAATTAAAACCTATCTCCAAAATCATGTTATACTTAACATAAAAATTTTCCATGGCAATCTGAAATCATAGATTCTCGATTTTACATCAAAACCATGCAAAATTAGATGCGTATGAATTATAATAAATGAACATAATATAACTCAAGCATTTCATCATCCATTTTTATCAAAAAACAAATTTAAACCATAAATCTATAACCATATAATAATGGAATAAAAATAGAGATGGTATGAGATTATTATTCACCTTAGACTTGATAAGGAATTTGAGATTTGTTGTCGATTAATCTTCTCTAGCTTTAGATCCTTAGCTTTAGATAAATTTCTTCCTTTCTTCCTTGGTAATGGCCGACTTTGGTTTAGGTTTTATATTTTTCGTTTGTGAAAGTGGAAAATGAAACGTGAATGGACAATTACAAAAAGATATAGCCGTGTATAATAAATTGGCTAATTTAGTAATATGCCCATGTGTAGTTTAATTAACCAATATACCAATTTAAAACCCATTTGTCTTGTTAATAATCACGGCCCTATATATATAATTGTTTAAATCTTAATCTCCTTATCATCATTATTCTATTTAATTTATCTAATTAAGTTTCCGGAATAATGTTGTTAAAAATTAGGGATGTTACAGGGACGCCCACATGGATTATGACTGTATCAAGGTCTTATGACCGTAGATTACCTTAGACCTTATGAATATGGGTCTATTTCCTGGCCCTATGAAATGGTGTGGATTAAGCACTAGGGTATTGGGATTTGACTAGGCCTTTGGCTTATGATCGTGCCATACGATTTCTCTTATAACCAAGCACATTGAGTGACAATGAGGATTTTTTGATGGATATTATGTTTGTTTGGTTGTTTCCCCCTAGTATGTCACTCTGGGGATGTCACCTGATGTAGGTATTTAGGACGTGGATACCCAGACACCCACTACTGTACTTAGGACATAGTACATTTTGATGATGATATAGAGTAACATATTATAGATGTTATTAGCTAATCTTTAGTTGTCGGGACTGGTCAGGTATGTTTTGTATACCCTTGTTCCTTAATATATCGACTTGTATAGTATTTTTAGATTCGTTTATCACTCACACCAGACTATTGTCTGACATGAGGTTTTATGCTTTGCTTCTTATTATATCGGATACTCTTAAATGAGTGGACTAGATAGTAGGTTTGAGTTTATGCAGTGTAGTGTAGAGGATGAGCAGGATGGAGCTTCTCATATTATATATAGATACTACGCTTATTCCATTGTGCAACACTGTGGATCCTAGGCAATGTTTATTTTACTATTATGAGACAGTCTATTTGGGTTAATTACCGTTTTGTATAAACTCTATTACTATGTCTTATAACTCTATGGGTCTGTGCTTTGATATTTGGTTCACTTAGTTATTATTATTTCTCTTGTTTTATGACTGTGATGTATATTATATTTTATTCCAAACGTTGTGGGATGTACGATAGGTTCTGTGATGTTTTATTTTTGTTTTCAACCCTTGATGATCGTCCTACATCGACTGTGCGCCGCAGTAGCGCACTATTTAGTTATATTAGGTGCCAGTGGTGTAGGGCAGTCATTGCATTGGGTGTCGATTATTATTGGATTAGGAGGTCCATTCTCTTATTGGGTCCTATCTCCGGGACCCAATGAGCAAGATTCCTATCTATGGGCATTACAATTAGACCTTGACAATCTCTGGGCTAAGGTTTACGGATATAAGCATAGGATGCATCATCACGATCGACCTTAATGTGATTATACTCCTACGCTCGGATCATGGATTGAAGTAGTTTGTTGGTATCTATTTTTGGATACCTGAAATAATTTTACTCTCACGATCTGTTCACTGATCAAAAGAGCTCATTGGCACCTATCTCTAGGTACTTATGTACCTACATTTTCAAAATGCAAAGCATTCAATTTTTGTTGTTGTCTATAGTACAAAGTTTGGCGATTGAGAATACAGTTCCATTGATCCTAAAGGCAATCTATTTTATATACAAGAGAATGGCATACTATTCCTTATTACATCATGGCCTAGTTAAATATTGATACAATAAAGCGAAATAGCATTGTGGGTGCTCGCTATTCCATGCCATCAGAACTGAGATTCTGTCAACAGTTGCTAGTTTGAATGTTCCACCTCCAAGCTTGTGTTCAATGGCATAGGACCCTTCCCAATTCAGGTCCAGATTCAATGGACCAAGCAAGATTCAATCCAGAATGAGATCAGCGATCTAGAAGGTCCGATTCCTAATCTTTGCATTGAATTGTCATGCTACTCTTTTCTGGTTAGCAGTAACCCTTAAGTCAGCTTCTTCGCGCTTCTCATCGTTTATATCAAGGGACCAGAGCAAGTGTTCGCATTGGGATCATAATGAATCTTTCGATGAGAAGGGACTTCCAATTCAATTGGTATTATGGCCTCTTATCCGCAGGCCAGAGTGAATGGAGTATGGTTGGTCATAGACATGTGAGTCATTCCGTAAGCCTATAATGCTAGAGGTGATTCATCGAACTTCTTTCCCTTGGCCTTCATCACTCATTTCTTTAAGATGGACTTAATGATCTTATTCACTACATCCACTTGTCCATTCGCCCATGGATGTGCTACGACTACAAATCCCTTTTCAATTTAGTATTATTTCATTAATTTCAGCACTATCGAATTAGGTCCCATTATAAAAAATGATGGTTTGTGGAATCCCAAATCAACAGATAATGTTCTTCACTATACAATTGATCACTTTCTTCATCATAATCATGGCAAACGGGTCCGCTTCGGCCCATTTCATAAAGTAATCTATTGCAACAATGGCATACTTTGCTCTGCCTTTCGACATTGGTAGTACACCGGTGATGTCAATCCCCCAAACTACAAATGGTCATGGATTGAACATTTTTGCGATTTTTGTAGTCCAAGCTCTAGGAATCTTTGCAAATCTTTAACACCTATCGCACTTCCTAGTGTAATCAGCCGCATCCCGATTGATTATTGGACAAAAATATCTATAGAAAAGAATCCTCCTTACCAAAGTCTGTCCCTTGGTGTGATCATCACAGGCTCCCTTGTGTACATCCATCAGATCCTTTTAGCTTCTTCATTGGTGATACACCAGAGTGGGGGAACCGATAATCCTCCCCTATATAGCACTCCTTGAAAAGTAAATCATGGTCCTTTATGTAGGAGTTTCATTCATTCCTTTTGTTTGGGAGAGTGCCCTCCAATAAGTACTTCTTGGTTGGAGTCATTCATGATTCCTTTTCCACTTCGACCTCCAAGATCCAGTCGACATCCATTTGATCGATACTCGGAACCGATAACACTTCCACTAGAACCAATCCCATAAGTTGCGCTTCCTCAGAGCTAACCAGCTTGGCCAGTTAATTAGCTTTCTTATTTTCCTCCTTGGGAATGTGTGTTATCGTATAATACTTGATGTCATTCAACAGTTTCTAAACATTCATCAAATAAGTGGCTAGTCTTGCTCCTTTAGCTTGAAATTCCTTCTTCAGTTGACAAACCATCAATTGGGAGTCGCTGTATATATGCAATGTTTTTACTCCTAATTCTTTCGCTATCTTGAGTCCCGCTATTACTGCTTTGTACTCAGCTTCGTTGTTCGTTGTGGGGAACTCAAGTTTCAAGGCGTAGTGGATTGTTCATTCCTCAGGGGTTATCAAGTCACTCCTGGCTCAGAGCATCACCTATTGAATGCTCCGTCCATGTATAATTTTCATCGAGCAGCCCACTCCACATCTTCCTTCCCCTCTTCATCCTGGGCTGTAAGTTCTGCAATGAAATCAACCAATGCCTATCCTTCGGTCGCCCTCCTAGGATGATAGGTTATTTCGTACTAACTTAATTCAATGTTCCACTTCAACTACCTTCCTAAAGTTTTAGGTCAGTGTAACACCAGTCTCAAAAGTTGGTGGTTGGTACATTAATCGTATGAGCTTGGAAATAGGGGCATAACTTCCTTGATGCAATCAACAAGTAGTAAGCTAGCTTCTCCAACTTTGGATTGTTCTCTCTGCTATCGTGAACCACTTGTTGATATAATACGTTGGCCTTTTGATTTTGGATTCTTCACATACTAAGGGAGCACTTAATGCAAGAACAAATACTACCAAATAAACAAGTAGGCCCTTTCCTTCCAAAGGTTTAGATAGAACCAGTGGTCTCCTGATGTGATCAAGTAAGGCCTGGAAACACTCCTTCATTTAGACAAACTTCCTTTTTTCCTTTTTGAGTGAATCAAAGAACGACACACACTTATCTGTAGCTTTTGATCTAAATCGACTTAGCATAACAACCTTTCCATTCACTTTGTATTTCCCACCTTATCTTTAGGGCTTCGGTATCTCTCAATGCCTTAATCTACTCTGGACTGGCTTCTACGCCCCTTGAGTTCGTTATGAAACCCAAAAATTTACCTGATGCAACTCCGAAGTAACATTTCAACGGATTAAGCTTCATTTCATATCTTCGAAGCACATCAAACATCTCTGAGAGGTCTCTCATATGATTCATTGATCTTTGTGACTTCACCAGCATATCATCTACATAGTCCTCCTTCGTGCGTCTTTCTGAACATCAAATTTACTAACCTTTGGTAGTTCGCTCCCGCATTCTTCAGATCAAAAGACATGACACCGTAGCAATACAGTTCTTGGTCAGTAATGAAATGAGTATGTTCTTGGTTGGAACATGCATTGGTATCTGATTATAGCGGGAAGAAGCATACATGAATGGTAGTAATTCATGTCCAACTGTTGTTTGCACTAAAAATTGGCACAAACACCCAATAATCATTTTATATTGGAATAAATGAAAAATAATAAATGTAAACAAAGAGAATGTAGCAGTAAAGTAATCAGAAACAAGCTAATAATAGAGACACATCAATTTATAGTGGTTCGGCATTATTTGCCTACGTCCACTTTGAAGAGATATCTTTACTAATCACTTTGTAAACTGAATACAATAGGGATTAGATTAGAATCCTTAGTTACAAAAGAGTACAAAGCAACAAGCAGCGTGAAGATCCCAAAAATGAACAATCAAGTCTGTATTTATAAAGGAAGACAGCGAAATATCTTCCTGAAATTTCGGCAGTGGAGTCTCCAAATCCAAAAGAAGTCACAGTATCGATCGCGGGTCCCACGTCACTTATAATAACGATCGGCACTGATCATTTTGTTGGCTCCTTTTGACATGCGATCGATATGATGGGCTCCACTCTTTAATATATTGATGTTCCCAAAGTTTCATGTGTATTTGACTTGTAGATTTTGAGATACCAATGGTTTTCCACTAAGTTGAACTGTAATATCGATATGGTACGATTCATAATCGGTGAATGTGGATCGTACCTGATCCATTTTCAGTAAATGGTGTATTTTCATATTTAACATTCTATTGAGTCCCTCTTCCGCTTTCACATCGCCACTGCTTCATATTATCATCTGTGTCTGATCTTTGGGCTTCGTGATTATTAATCTGACTTGTCGGTCTCGATGACAGTCCAGTTTAACTTGTCTAATCAGTTCGAATATAGCCGGGTCAAAATGTTGGATAACATTTGCGCCCAAAGTATGTCATGTTTCAATATGACGTGCTTTGATTTGATGCAAGTTAGAGTCGTCGGAAAGGAATCTATCAAGTTTCCTGAACAATAGTCATCCCTTTGATGAATTGCTTTCCTTGAAGAGTCACATCTCTTTCTGTTCGACATGACGATTGGTTGATTCCAAATAGTATAAATTTTGGGTCACATCTTGTTAATGATTATTATGTTTTGTTTCAATGAGTTAGCGGGCCTCATTTGACTAGGTCAGATTTTCCTTTGATTAATCCAGGTGAGAATTCAATTTCTGTCGGTTTCAAGAAATTGAATTTTTCAGGACGTACACTTGCACGTATACGTATCCATCCCTGACTCCCGATCACAGTTGCATATTCATGGGTCATTGTAAATTCCCCATATATTTTTTAGATGGATCGGCATGAATCTATCAATAGTGGATCATACTTTATCCATTTCTAATATGGATCGGGTCAAATCCATCGATATTTGGTCATGTCCGATCATTTTCTTTTTTTTCTTTTTTTAAAGAAAATGATGGATCATTCTAAAGCCATTAGTTTTGGATCATACATGATCCAAGTATATGTTGAACGAACCAATTGCATTGCATATTAAAGAGATGGATCGGCATACCTTCACTACAGAACGAGCGCATCCTATCGTTTCTTGGTTTGGCTAATTGACTGAATTGCGGGCTAAGAAAAATGAATCGACGTAAGACCATCCTAAAACAATCGTACCCGATCATTTATCGGTTGGATTCTCCATTGAATTGCAAAGTTTGATGGTTTGTATTGCTTCCTTCATATATATACTTGGACACTTAGATTATTTTCCCTACTTTATTTCATTAGCAAGTATACTAACTGAACCAAAAAGAAAATAAACTCTATCTTCATCTCCCCTTAACTTCCGATCTAATTTCTTGGATCCAAAATTGTTTCCCAAGCGTCATTCATCTCCTAACCGACCAACTCCTTCACTATATCCGACATCACCGCCTCCATCACCTCAGATCTTGTTTCATAATCAAATCCAAATCGCTTCCGCTTTTTAATTCCTGACATAGGTAGGTTGAACTTCTCTTACTTGTAATAATTTAGTGACGAGATGATCTTACTTGTAATAATTTAGTTATGAGATGATGGGATCTCGTTCTAGTTTACATGATTCGGGCCATGGCGGTTTGGTTGGTCGAAATGGAGGGGGAGATGGTGACGTGGTTGGTGGTGAAATTGGAGGACACGATTATAGTCGTAACGGTCGAGTTGATTTGTTTATGTTAGTGTGATGGTTGCGGTATAATGGACCATCTTGGGTATTATAGAGTTTAAAGAGGTAGATGGCTTCTTGACCGATCATTCTTTATTCGGATCGGTGTTTTGATTTTTGAATTAAAGTGAAGTGTGGAACAAGAGTCGAAGGTTGGTTCTATCGCAACGATCGATATGGGATAACGATCGATGATGAAATAATCGTACGAAAACGATCGGTTATTGGGAGTTGGGATTTAGTAAATAGATTGTCATGCACATTGGGATAGATCGATCGTGACATTATTTTGGATTGGTTGTTGGTTTAATTTTGATGAACATACTTAAAATCTTAATTTGAACTTTATGATGAGCTTTGGCCTTGAATGCTTGAACGGATGTATAGGACACGCATTTGAAATGGACTGCATATTCAAACACATATGACAATCGAACTGTGGAACGAACTTGGCTAATCTCTTGTATATCTATATTCATTGCTAATGCCTAGGACAAATTTTTGAAGCTCGTCCACTTCTGAACGCCTAATTCAAACTTCAATATGCCAATAATTGATCCTGATGCTTAGATTAATCCTTAGCCAGTGACGTAGAGAATCAGTCGAGACGGTCAGCAATGACGATCACTCCGATCGAACCTCGGAGTCTCTTCACAATTGTAGTCTTTAATTCTGAACTATTTTTCACTGCATTGTACAACAATGCACCACTCTACACTAGCATACACTTTGCTCGAGGGAAACGGGTTAATTTTTCTAATGATGATTATCTACTAAGTTTAGTAGTCATGGGTTTCAGACACTCGGAGCGATTAGCTGCTATGTATTATGGGCAGCCTTCGTAGGATAACAATCTAGATGCCGAACTGAGCTCCACAACTATACCCGATAGACTCTCGCCCAGACATTAAGCCGATGAACGGAAAAGTTCCAGTCCACTATTCGACCTTTTCTTTGTCGTTTCTGTCCTTCAAACATAAGTAATAGACCCTTCTCTCGACACTCTAGAGACGCGATATTTTTGGAAAATCCGGAGGATTCTATGGCTTGAAAATTAATGAAGCTTCTCTTCATAGAATTTGTGCCAAACAAGTATTCTGTTTGATGATGTGCGAGTCCTGACTCGAAATGACAGAGCTCATATGCCCCTAAGGGGTTCACTGCATGCAATAAGTTCATATAGTAGGCAGGATGTGTCCCACCCTTCAATTCATTTATCCGAGAGATGATACATCATATGAAGTTAGCACCGACACAATTGCATCCAAACAGCCATGCCTTGCTTAACTGTACCTACATTGCATTCATAGAGTTTTTATTCCATCCTTCAACTTGTGAAGACATTCGATTTCTTTTCACCTTTAAGCGACGAAAGGGAAGCCTTTCATTCATATTCCTTGAGTCAGCCAAGAAGTGCCAGATCCTAATTAGTACTTGGAACAAGTTGAGCACTTTTAAAAGCGAGTGGTTCTATATTCGCTGCATGCCCGCCCTTGCCAGACGATGGTTAGAAGGACGTAAGTATTATCCTTGCTTAATTTCTTGAGTGCTTATATCTAGGTCGTATCCCGAACTAAGCAACTTTTCTAGTTTGTGCAGGTTCTTATCCACGACCCGATGGAAAACAATACATAGACGTGATCTTGGCACTCAAAAGGGTTCCATCAGAAGATAGAAACATTCTGAATCTCCTTACTGATGAACGCCTCATTACGTGCTATTTGATGGAAGAGGGTCATAGCATAGGGCTACCGAGAATTGCTAGTGTTACAGTGACTGAGCAATGGATGTGGATGATGATGAAGGCCATCAAGATGATCTTATAGTGCCCCTAGTTGAGGGGGCTTAGGAGTTACCGATAAAGATACAGCAGAAGATGAGGGTGACGACCTCGATGGCGATGATGCGGGTTCTAGTTTTAGGGCTGGGGTCAGATCCTCGCAAACCCACAGTCCTCCGCTCTCGAAAAAGGAAAAAGGAACAAACTTGTTTGTAGGTTCTCTAAGAGTCGCCTTTCAAACAGCCTAAGCTATCCAACATTCCTTAGGTTATTCTGGATCAGTCCACTTCTCAACCTTCAGAGCACTTAGACGAAACATTTGAGGCATTATCTGATCTTCAAATATCGGATAACGTTGATACCTTTCATTTTAATTACATGAGCGTCGATGGATCAGAATCTCCTTTCGGAGCTGGGGCTGGAATCCTTTCTACCACTAATGGAGAGGTTACTCCCGCTAGTAAAGCTTTAATAACTGGTCCGTTGCGGGGACACAAGGACATGTACATTCGCACGCAATACACAATATTGCATTGTACTTATCTCGTGTCCTTCAATGCTTAGAACTGATTCATTCTTTGTTTTTCTTTGCAAAAACAATAGTGGGGAAGAAGCACATGTTTCCGTCTCTATAGGAAATATCACGTAGACTCCTGGTTCTCATTCAGGCCCATAACGCTAGGGTAGTGATCGTGAATACGACCCTAGCTATCGCTCCAGCCGAGATCGGGATTACTAGAATAGAGGTGATAAAGATAGGTCTTCCCATGATAAACATCGATCCAGGCCTAGATCTTCTCCTACTAAAAGTTTTGAAAGGCAATAAGATCGCCGCAATGACATTCCTTTTATTGACACCTCTTGTGGTCCGCTTCCCACTTTAGTTTCTTCACAGTCCGTCATTCAATGTCATCCTCAGTGACCCAGTGGTCGTCGGCATCATAGTGAGCATGATGTTCACCAACAAAGGCCGGGCAAAGAAAGTGCTGACACCCAAGTTGTCACTGAAGCTCAACAAGTCGATGCTACCGCTCGTATGGCCCAATTTAAGTCGGATTTTCCAAATATATGTCTCGATGGATTTTTCTTTCTACGTAATCTTATGAAAGTTACTGAACAAGTCCAACAAACGACTATGGATTGTGTGAATGATATCCACAAGCAGTATGACGAGTGGATGAGAGTGGCGGAGTAGATTTCTAAAGTATCTTGGGAGTGAGCGATAGATATTGAGAAATTGAAATGCCAAGAGGCCTGGGACAAGCGGATCATCGAAACTCTTACCAATGAGTTAGAATCTTCAAGGAGCTCATAGGAAAAATCCGAGGAAAAAGAAAAAATGATCATCAAGGAACTTGAGGATGAGAAAGCCAGGCACTTCACCGTGGTTGAAGCACTTCATCATAGGAACCATAAACTGGTGTTAGAAAGGGATGCGGCCCAAAGAAGCACAGCTAAATACAAAACTAAGTTTGAGAGCGAATCCAAAGATAAAGAGGGAGTGTCAAAAATCAAGCAGGATGCCTATGATGAATTGGTTACCGTCAGGCTTGAAAGAGACACGATCGTTGAAATTGCCAAAGACATCGATGCCCTCGTTAAACGAGAAGTGGAGGCCGCGAAAGAAAAGGCCAGGGAGGTGTTTATGGAAGAACTAGATCCAATGCTTATTCTTTACAACACCAGCATCCTAAAGCACAGAAACTTGGAGTGGCTCCGGGGTGACTACCCTTACCATCTTGTATGTGCTTGGGAACATCTTGTTCAGGAGGAGAAAAAGGCTCTCGACATTGAAGAAATCGATCTGATGAGGCTGGAAGGTGAAATTCTATTGGCTGATGAACCCATGGTTCTACATGAAACCAGCTTATACTCCAAAAAGAGCATGCCAAGCTGGTGAAGGTTTCAGATCCGTGTCACACAATGTCGCAGATGGCTAGAATCCGGTGACCCAAGCTATTCCCAACACCACTGTGGATTCTTCTATCAAGCTGGTTACAATCCGAAGAAGCTTCATATTGATACATCTAGTGGGCTCTCCTCGATTATGGAAGGAGGTTCTAGTGGCACTCTGGCGCACGTGAGGGACCAATCTGGAGAAGGTGTTTCATTAATCTCACTCATCCTTCGGAAAGCTGGAATGTCCCCGGTCTATATATCTAATATCTTTAGTTATGTTTCCTCATCTTTAGGGCTGCCAACTGCAGTTCCGCCTCTTCCTCAAGAACCTCAATCAGGACCTCATGTGCCTATGATGAAGTCCGTTACTGTCATGGCTTCGGAAATAACCCAAGATGTCCTTGAAGAGGAAGCTTTTGTGATCGACGAGCACTTGGTGAACGGTTTGTTGAGGGAAGAAAGCGATCCACGTCAAGAGATTCCTTCTGATGACGAAGTTATGATTATTGGCGCTTCCAAATCCTTGTCAGGCCTACTTATGGAAGAAATGACACAGAAACTCGGGGCGGCATTGCCCTTGAGACGAAAGTCAAGTAGGAGAAAATGGAGCTCGTTCCCCCTCCCATCTCTATCATTTTGCTTGGAGAAACTGTGTATGCTTCTGCTCCTCAGCCAGAACCTGCTCAAGATGCACCTACTGGGTCAACCCAGACTACTCCGGTGAAAGGCCAAGGAAGAAGGAAGAGAGGAGAGAAGAGGAGTGGGGAAAGTTCGAGCGAAAGCTCTTTCGATTCCAAGAAGAAGAAGAGGAAGGCGAGGAGGAAGTGATTCTTTGCGTGTACTCTTGCTCCCAAGTCTTTTGGGTTTTGTTGGTTGAATTTGTACAGGATCATCCTCAGTTTTTTTATTCTTTTACTATGAATACTTGTACTTGACATTCCAAGCTTATGTAAATAAAGTTCTTTTACTTTTGTCAAACTTTAGTGTGAATTTGCTTAAGTAGTTGAGCTATTATATTTTCCATTCAATGTACTTGTGATTCGTCTCTCATTAATTCAGATGATAATCCTTTAATTTTATCCCAAGGCCTCCATGCAGTCATGGCCTCAAATTGTACTAGACACTGGGCTCAAGCCCTAGTGTTACACTTTTGGATTCAACGGTTTAAGTGATTATACTCCTGCCGCCAGTTCTCATGTTAAAGGAGTTAGATAGTGGATGGTCAAATTCCATTTTTAGCAAATTTATACTCCTCCTGTCAATTTTAGATTGGAATTAATGGAATAGTGATTGGTCGAATCACACTCGTCTATTTGTTTATACTCATATCTGCACTCTAGAGATAAGAGTTCATTGGCGGATGGTCGATCACATCCAATTTGTGTTTATACTCCGGTCCATGCTTTGGAGACTTAGACTTATTTCGAAAAATGGTCAAACCGTATTTTCCTTAATTGATTGACCTACCCCCAAGCCCGGGGTTTAACTTGGAGAGCGATCGGTTGTGTTACAATCACTTTTTGATTCACGTCTGTCCCATTGCTTGATGGGATTAATTTGATATCGAATGGTCAAGTCAGATCCATTTCTCGTTAGGTACTCTGTCCATCGAGTTGTGAGCGAGAATCATTGAATAAACGGTCATACCATTTTAATTTTGTTTATATCAATCATGAACTTGTGTGATCGGTTGGCTCTAAACTCTGGGAACCTGCTCAGACATGTCAGTATTAGTTAGTCGGGTATCACAACTAATATGTAATGCTACAGCAATCACAGATATAAAGGAAATTTCAAATTTTATTTGCCAAATGGAAAGAAATGACATAATTTGTCTCATTACATATCTAGAAAATCAAATGCTAAAGCAAATTGGGAAATTAAATACAAATGACTAAAAAAGAATATACTAAGTGAAATAGCATCGTATATGATCGCTATTCCATGCCTTTGGGAGTGTGACGCCATCAACAGTTGCCAGCTTGAAAGTTCCTTATCCAAGCCTTTGTTCAATGACATACGGTCCCTCCCAAGTAGGATTCATGTTTGACGGGATAGGAAAAACCCGTTTCAAGATGAAATCGCTGATTTCAAAGGTCCTAGGTCGGACTTTAGTGTTGTAGTATCGGGCGACTCGATACCGATGTGCAGCTGCCCTCAAATCAGCTTCTTCGCGCTTCTCATCTACCAAGTCTAGAGATTATAAGATGAGATGTTTATTTGTTATGCGGTCATAGTGGGTCATTAGATGAGAAGGGACTTCGAGTTCAACAGGAATGATGGCTTCCGAGCCGTAAGCAAGGGCGAAAGGAGTATGGCTAGTCGCGGACTTGTAGTTGATTCTGTAAGCCAATAATGCTATTGGGAGTTCATCCACCCACTTTCCTCTAGCCTTTTCCAAATGTTTCTTCAGAATGGACTTTATGATTTTTTCACAGCTTAAACTTATCCATTTGCTTGTGGGTGAGCAACTGCCGCAAATCTCTTTTCAATATGATGCCGATGGAAGAAGTCCCTGAATTCATCACTGTCGAGTTAGGTTCCATTATCAGTTACAATGGTACATGGAAGGCCAAAACAAAAGATGATGTTTCAAACAATGAAGTTGATTACTTTCTTCATCGTGGTCGTGGTTAAAGATTCTGCTTCGACTCATTTGGTGAGGTAATCAACTACTACGATAACGTACTTCGCACCGCCTTTAGAGATTGGTAAGGAAATGATAATATTTATGCTCCATTTGACAAATGGCCATGGATTGGCCATTTGTGTAATTTCCGTTGGCAGAGCTCTCTGAACTTTTGCATATATCTGGCATTTGTCGCATCGCTTAGCATAATCAGCAGCATCTTAGTTGATAGTTGGCCAGTAATATCCATAACGAAGTATTTTCTTTGCTAGGGTTTGCCCCCCGGTGTGATCGCCACATTCCCCTTCACGAACTTCCCTTAGGACTTGTTTATTTCATCATGAGCGATATACTAGAGCAGGGGAATGGAAAAACCCTTTCTATACATGACTCCTTCGTGAATGATATATCGTGAAGCTTTATGGAGGATTTGTCATCTTTCATTCCTCCGTTCAGGAAGGACTCCCTGTAGCAAATAATCTTTAATCGGAGTCATCCACGACTCCTTCTCGGGCTTCGTCTCTAGTATCTAGTCGATTTCCATCTGGTTTATGCTTGGAGCATCTAGTACTTAGACAAGAACCAAGCCCATTTATTATGCATCCCGATGCTAGCAAACTTTGCCAATGAATCTACCTCTTTGTTTTGATCCTGGGGAATGTGCATGATGTCATAATACTCAAAGTCAGTCAATAGCTCTTGGACTCGGCTAAGGTCTGGAGCGAGTCATTGTCCTTTAGCGTAGTAATCTCCCCTGACTTGGTATACCACCAACTGGGAATTGCAAAAGATTTCAAGAGATTTTATTCCCAATTCTCTGGCAAGTTTGAGTCCAGCAATCAGAGCTTCATACTCAGCTTCGTTGTTCGTTGCAGGGAAGTCAAGCTTCAAAGCATAGAAAATTGATCGATGCTCTAGTGGTACTAGCACGACTCCAACTATAGAACAATGATCATTAGATGCTTCATCCGTATACATTTTCCACCGAATGGTAGGGGCTCCACTGCTCTTTGGGAGATCATCATGTTCAATGAATTTTGATATAAAGTCCGCTAGTGCCTATCCCTGGATGGCTCACCAAGGGAAATAAGTGATATCGAATTGGCTCAGTTCGATGTTCCACTTCAGTAACCATCCAGACATCTTAGGTCGTTGTAAGACCTGTTGTAATGGTTGATAGGTGTAAACGTCAATGGGATGAGCCTAAAAATAGGGGTGGAGCTTTCATGAAGCAATCAATAAGTAGTATGCCAATTTCTCTATCTTCGGATAGTTCCATTCAGCTCCTGTTAATTGCTTGCTAATATAATAAACCAGTCTCTGGATTCGTATCTCCTCGCAAAGTAGTGCCGCACTTATAGCATGCACCGACACATCCAAATAGATATATAAATCTTCGTGATCCACCGGTTTTGACAAGATGGGAGATCTCTCTAGGTGGTTCGCCAAAGCTTGGAATGCATCTTCACACTCCTATGTCCATTCAAAGTTCCTCCTCCCTTTTCTTGTCAGGTCGAAGAAAGGAATACATTTATCAGTAACTCTGGATATAAACTGGCTTAGGGCGACAACCTTCCCGCTTAGGCTATGTACTTGTTTGATAGTCTTTGGTGCTTGGATGTTGCAAATTGCTCGAATCTTCTCAAAATTAGCTTCGATTTTGTAGGCATTGACAATGAAACCATGAATTTTGCTGATGCAACGCCAAAAGAACGTTTTAGAGGATTGATCTTCATTTTGTAATATCGAAAGATATCGAACATTTCTGCTAAGTCTCTAATGTGGTCGCTTGATCGTCGTGACTTCACGAGCATATCATCCACATATACCTCCATCATCTTTCCAATCTGATCTTTGAACATTCGATTAACTAAGTGTAGATAGGTTATTCCAGCATTCTTTAACCCGAATGGCATTACCACATAGCAGTACAATCCAACATCGGTAATAAAACTGGTGTGCTCCTAGTCGGGTATATGCATCGGGATTTGATTATATCGAGAGTACACATCCATGAAAGATAATAACTCATGTCATCTGGTTGATTCCACCAGTTGGTCGATCCTTCGAAGGGGAAAACTGTCTTTTGGACACACTTTGTTTAAGTCCAAATAGTCAACGCATGTCCGCCACTTTCCATTTGCCTTTCTCACAAGTACAGGATTTGATACCCATATTGGGTAGAGGGCATCACGAATAAACTCATTGCTTTTGAGACTATCCGCCTCCTCTTTAAGGACAGCTGATCTCTCTAGATCCATGCCACGCCTTTTCTGTTTCACTGGGACATGCCTCGAGTCGATATTTAGTGCATAGCTCATAATGGCAGGCGAGATCCCACATATCAGAATGGGTCCAAGTGAACACATCGAGGTTCGCTTGGAGAAAATTAGCAAGTTCTTTCATCATCGGGGGGCTGAGTTGTGATCTGATCTTTAGGACCAATGACGGGTCGTCGTGGCTGACCATGATGTTGATCGTCAGATCAGCCGGTGCAATCTTGGTCTCTTTGGGATCCTCCTCATCATCTCTCGATCCTATGTCTTTTTATAACTGACTGTGGTGTCCAAGCCAAGGCTCAAGTGCTGGCTGTCAATCTTCGATGGCTTGGATCCAGAGACTTGTCCACACCCTTACCTTTCTCTCTCCATTGGGCCTCTCTCAGCTCAGCTACATAGCAAGCACGTGCAGCTGCCTAATCACCATGCACAACTCCAACATTGTTATCAGTTGGGAACTTCAAAGTCAAACACCATAGGTCAAGAGCTTCCCAGAATTCAGCTAGGGCAGTCAACTCAGAAAAGCATTCTATGGAGAGTCAACATCCAAGACAACAAATGGTAACATCCGCACTCTGCTGCGATCGCCTTCTCCTAACTCCATGGACAATTCAGCATAACCGATAGCTTCGGTTACAGCACCATTAAAGCCATGAATGCCGGCTTTAGAAGGTTTCAAGTCCCTTGCTACCATCCTCATCTGATCGTAAGCCTTTTTGAAAATTATATTCATGGAACTACCACATTCAATCAAGATCTTCCTCACTACGGCGGGGCTGATCATGGCTGAAATGATCATCAGTGCCTCCACCTTATCTACATCTCTGTTTCTGAATACAACGTCGTCTGCCATTGTATGTTATTGTTTGGCCGGAGCCCCATCTTCTGTATTTGAACACCACCCTAAATTCGTATGCTTGTTTGCGCTAGCATAGCGCTCCATCTTGTGCCAGCACTTATCAGCTAGATGTGGTCCTCCATCTATCGTATTGATCACTAATCTTCCACTAGACCATGCAGGCTCCTCAGCCCTGTGTGGCGCTTGTTCTCAGTTAGGGTCGGATGACCCCTGCTTGGCATCCTACGAGGCTTTAACAAACTGTTGTAGTTTTCTTTCCCGAATCAGTTTCTCGATAACATCCTGGAGATGCCTACATTCATTCATGTTGTGACCATAGCATTCGTGGAACCAACAATATTTTCCAGTCTGCTTTTGTTTCTCCATTGATTCTTTCGGAGGTGGCTTCCTATACTACATGGTATTACATGTAGACAAGTAGACGTTCTCTAGAGTTGTATTCAGTGGTGTGTAGGTATCATACATTGGAATTCTAGAATTTCCTCTTCGAGAATTCCTCTTTCGTTCATGGTTCCTATCACCGCCTTTCTTTTTTCGATTAGGTTTATTTTGGACATTTACTTGAACTTTCCTGGAACTCTCACCGGACTGTTTCACTGCAATATTACTATGCACTCCCTCTCCAATCAGTCCCAAAACATTCTTCTTTCTAGAGCATTTAACTTCCTCTTTCCTCAAATACTAAGCTGCTTTTGCATAGAAATGCTCCAAAGTAGTGGATGGTTTGTCAGCTAACCTATCGCCAAAGTCAGATTCTGGGTCAATCCCTTTTGTTACCGCCATCAATATTGAATGGTCATTCGAATTAATGACTTCTGTGATGGTTGTATGAAATCTCTCCAAATAGTCTTTCAATGATTCTCCAAGAGCCCACGCTTAATAGGGAAATTACATCTTTGGGGCAAATTGCATGCATACAGAACTGCTCCATAAATTTCATTGCTAAGTCATCAAATCTAAAGATTAACCGTGGGAGAAATCTCATGAACCATATTGTTGCTATGCTAGAAAGAGTGATGGGAAAACATCTGCATTTTGTGGCATAATCCGCTCATGCGGAGTCTCATGACGTGTTGCCTGTGGTCGGTTTTTCCCTCGTACGCAAGCATCGATGGCATGCTAAATCTCCTTGGATATTCCGCGTGTAAAATATTATCTGTGAATGGGCTATGGCTTCTTGAGATACCCCAATCATCATTGTTCAAGCCTTAGCTCTCCCTACTAGCTGCTTGATTATAGTAGTCAAGTCCGGCGTTTGGATAGTTGGAGCTAAGCGGTGGTTGTGCTCCACCTCATGTGAATGGTCCAGTTGATGTCGATGGGCCATTCTACGCCTTCTTGGCTCAACATCCTCTTAATGTGCGTTCACGTCGTCGTCATTCCAAATAGGTAACTGATCTACATTAATTTGAACTCCAACATCCAGATCAACCGCAGCGGTTCCAGTTCGAGTTCATTTAGAAAGAGGTAAGGCTACTCCCTTGGAGGAGAGATCGGTTCTGATCCTTATAAAGGGATCGGGTCCGATCGGTCCTTGCAGCCTGGGATTAGTTGTGTTGATGTCCTGATGCTTCTACATGATATCTGTTGGTTCTATGACATTTGCACCCTGTGATGGTCATCTGATGAAGTTGAGCTCTCCAATGCAGAATATGGAGTTGGGTCCCTCCTAGTTTTTTCGCGTTGTTAATCCTTAAGTTGATTCATCTGATTAATATTGGCTTGAATTTACTGGTTCAATTGTCAGCGACTATCCATGTACTCTCTCATTAGGTTCTGAAAATCAGCTCTTATAATGGAATCAGTTGGATTCTAGACATCAACTGGATTGGTAGCATTAACATCTACTACTAGATTACTCTGGTCTCCTGCTGGATGCTGGCATTCTTGTTTCCTTATTTGTTTTGAAAGGTAGATCTGGTGTTCCTAACCATGGCTAATAGTCTTCTTATAGATCTCTTCTTCAAATCTTAGTTGAAATGGAAATTTGACGGTAGAAAGCTGGATCTATCTCGCGAATATGGGAATCCACAAGTAGATGATGAGATCCAGTCGAGCTGAGAATTCGTCCCTCTAAGTAAAAGCATCAAAATGTTTGCACCAAAAATTGGCACAAACACACAATAAAGATTTTGTAGAGGAATAAATGAAGAATAATATATGTAAATAGAGAGAATATAGCAGTAAAGTAATCAGAAACAAGCTAATAATAGAGACTGTGGTGTCCAAGCCAAGGCTCAAGTGCTGGCTGTCAATCTTCGGTGGCTTGGTTCGGCGTTGTTTGCCTATGTAGACTTTGAAGAGATAGCTTTATTAATTACTTTGTATATCAAATATAGTAGGGATCAGATTAGAATCCTTAGTTGCCAAAGAGTACAAAGCAACAAGCAGCGTAAAGATCCCGAAAATGAACAATCAAGTCTGTATTTATAAGGGAAGACGGCGAAATATCTTCCTGAAATTTTGACGCGGAGTCTCCAGATCTAAAAGAAGTCAGAATATCGATCGTGGGTCCCACATCACTTGTAATAACGATTGGTGCCGATCATTTTGTTGGCTCCTTTGGGCATGCGGTCGATATAATGAGCTCCACCCTTCAATATATTGATGTTCCTAAAGTTTCATGTGTATTCGACTTGTAGATTTTGAGATATCGATCGTTTTCTGCTAAGTCGAGCTCTAATATCGATAAGGTACGATCCATAATAAGTGAATATGGATCGTACCCGATCCATTTTCAGTAAATGGTGTATCTTCATATTTTAAGCGTTCTATTGAGTCCTTCTTCCACTTTTGCTTCACCATTGCTTCATATTATCATCTGTGTTTGATCTTTAGGCTTCGTGATTGTTAATCTGACTTGTCGATCTCGGTGATAGTCGAGTCTAACTTGTCTAGTCGGTTCGAATATAGTCGGGCCAAAAGGCTGGATAACACCTATTGAGTCTACCAGCCGGTTAATCTTTAGCAGCGAGAAGCTATCTTTTAGGCATATTCAAGTCCGAATAATCAATGCATGTCTGCTATTTTCCATTAGGCTTCTTGACCATTTATACCCATTCGGAGTATGGAGCATTGTAGATAAATCCATTGGCCTTTAACTTATCTACTTCCTCTTTCAATGCAGCGGATCACTCCAGACCCAACTGCACCATTTTTGTTTCACAGGAGGACATCTAGGGTTCACATTAATGTATGGCATGTTGTCTTTGGTGATTTCCACACATATTGGAATGCGTTTAGGCAAACACATCCAGGTTTCCCTAGAGTGACCCTACTAACTCCTTCTTCATCTTCACACTAAGCTGAGATCCAATCTTTAGGACCTGAGTAGGATGATCCGATCGATCAAGATGTTAATCATTAGCTCAGTTAGGGTAGTTCACACATCCTCTAGCTCTTTCCATAGATCTAGAGTTTGCTATGCCATCGAAGCCAGTTCTTAGGTGGTGGTTGTTATGCATCAATTGATTTGATGCAAAGTTTATTCTCCGCATCCATCCCCTTTTCATGTCGCCTTGACTCTCTCAACTCAGCGATGTAACACTCATGTCCCATACTATGATCACCTTAGATGACGCTTAACCCATTCTCTATAGGAAATTTCACCATCAAGCACCATAGGGCTAAAGCCAGCCTAAAACCGGCAAAGGCTGTAAGCCCAAGAAGGCATTATATGCAAAGTGTGTGTCCATCACAAAAAAGGTCACAATGTAACATCCCCTATCTAGAGGCCCACAACTAAGCGCTACAGATGCTGTAGTCATCTATAGTATTAGCTTCCGGCGACTAAATACAGCTATGTTAATGGTATCTACAATATCAGAAGCACTTGAATATGAAACAAAACACAGATTTCAAAACAACATTTTCTTCATTATATTTAAATTAGATGTTCCATATTCTTAATACATAATCCCAATACGTTCCCGGGCATAGATAAAATATACTTAATACAAAATACGCCAAGAGCGGTATATGAAGATACCCCATTGGATGATAAGAGTCATATAGTCATAATAGAATTAATACAAACACATCGAAAATACAACAAAACATAAAACTGCAACTCCTAAATAGCTATCCGTTTGCCTCCTACATGCCTCCGGTAGCCTTATTTGTCATCCGATTAAACCTGAAAATGACCTTAACCCCTCAGCCTACTCAAATTAATTTTGAGCACCCGAGAGTTTAAGGGGAATACATAAACTTCGAGTCAGACATAAAGTCTGGTATGAATAATAATATACATCCCGGTTTTATATGTTAAGTGAGACCATGCCGCTTAGCAGAACGGGTTTCCCCTCACTAACATCCTTTTAAAATATATCTTTGCAAAACCTTTTTCCTGCAACCAAAACTAGCTAAATATTGTAAAGAAATTCATAATGTAAACATACATAAATATCAGGTATAACTAACTATCTGTTCAAGCACATAAGTTTTGTTTGGATAAATTTTAACCTTTGGCTGACTCGGGCCTACCAGACAATATAATCACAATTAATCTAACACCTGTTATCTATTCTTCTTCTGGACCATCTATCCTTAACTATTTGTTAAATACTTCACTTATGGACGGTCTGTCCCTAACTTAATCATCTTCCATGTCTTCCTGATCCTAATGGTTTTCCGGGCTTACCAATAACCTATCTGTATACAAACATATATTCCTTTCGGTGTGTAATCATAATTTTAGTCTACCTGTAACCAAGCCCTACACACTGGAATTTTGGACAACAATTGGCTGGGGCTAATAGCTAATGTATAAGGCGCGACCCCATACTAGTCCCATCTGGTATTCTAATATCTGAGTCATTTTCACTTAAGGATCCCCTCCCATAATTTTCCTTGAAACCATTTTCAAAACGATTTAAAATCTTTAAATCAAACTCAAACAAGGAAAATGTATAATCTTTATGCTTTACTCAAAATCACATTACCATGTTAGATATATCTTCTTTACTCAAACCTTAATTGATGAAAACATTTAAACATTTGAAAGTACCTCTTTCTAAACTTCTGAAAACATCTCTTTCGAAACCAAGTAAAACCCTTTAATTTTCTAAACCAAAAGGCCAAAACCTTACCTTTCGAAACCAAACATCAAACCTTTCAAAACTATTGAAATCATTCCTTTCAAAAGCAATAAAACTGTAGACATCCTACTTTAAAAACAACTTAAAGCATTGCCTTAGAAAACCTCTGGAAAACCTTCCATTTAAACCTTCTGAAATCATTCAAAGCAAACCTTTCGAAATCATTGAAATCAAACCTTTCGAAACCATTGAACTAAACCCTTTTGAGACCATTCAACTCAAACCTTTCGAAACCGTTGAACTAAAACCTTTCAAAACCATTGAACTCAAACCTTTTGAAACCTTTGAACTAAAACCTTTCGAAAGCATTCAAACGTTTAAAACATAAACCTTTCGAAGGCTTACTGGTTTCAATTTAAAACATGTGGAAAATCTTCTTTTAAAAACCTTTCGACTTCATTGGAAGCAACCTTTCAACTTTGTCGAAAGCTTTGCTTCGAAAGCTTTAAAACATATCATTTAAAACAATTGGCCTTTTCCTTTAAAACAATTCCTTCAAAAGCTTTAGGTTATACTTCAATTAAAAACAAGGGTAAAATATCTAAATCGAAAGCTTTGATACCTTTCGAAAGCATTGAGAAGAGACTGGTTTTAGAAACAGGTAAACCTTTCGACTTTGTCAGAAGGTTCAAAACAAAACAATGATAAAGCGGTAATAACCTTTCGACTTTCTCGAAAGGTTTAAAAACTTTATTTTAAATAATTAACATGGTCGAAAGCAAGCAAGTCGAAAGCTCCTTTTCGAAAGCAAGCAGGTGTAATCTTTTGGTTTATAAAACAAACATGCCCCAACCTCTTTGGCAACCAATCTTTCGACTAAGTGCCCTTCGACCTTGTTCAATTCATTACGTACCAAGTAACTTGATACCATATTCATTGAAATTTGACCTTGTCGAAAGCTATAACCTTTCGACTTTGTCGAAAGGTCTGGGTTGGAAGGTTAATTTGATGCCTAAAATGACTGAAACATGCTAAAAGTATGTTTTTCTTGTTTTTAACTTAAAAGGATAACTTTTCAACTAACCTGCCTTTGTTTGTCAAATTCTCATTGGTTAATAAATACTTTTTAGATAAGTGCTGCCACTAATTTCAGAATTAAATAATAATTTTATTTTATAAAATGCCCCTTCTCCTTAATTAAATATATAAACCATTTAAGTCCCATACCTTAAATAATTTTATATATTCATCAAATCACTTTGGAAAAATCCTAGAAAATCTATTTTAATATGTTTTCCTACATATAAAAATTTCAAACCCAAATAATAATTATTTTAGCCGTAAATAATTTATAACCCAATAAATCATTTTCTTCACTAGAAAATTAATATAAAATCCACATAAATTCAAAAAATTATGAAAATTGAAACCCATCTCTAAAATATCATTTCTGACCTATATTTAAATTTTCAAGGCATTTGGATGTCATTTAATAGGGTTTTCATATCAAACATATCATAAAAACTAATAAGAACATGCATAAATCACAAACAAGCATATATATAACTTTAATCATCAAAACATGGCATATACTTACAAAAACATTTCGGATCTAATCTTAAAACCAAAAATCATAGAAAATGGGATGAAGAAATTATTCACCTTAGCTTTGAGATTAATACATGTGAGATTTGATGTTGAATTAATTGATTATCTTCCTTCTCTTGAATCCTAGCTTTATCTTCTTCTAGAGAATAATAATGGTGGCCGACCTTAGGTGTTTTAAGTTTGCTAAAATGAAATGAATGTGAGTTTCTTTTCCTAAGGGTTTAGGGTATAAGCCTCTCTTATTTCCCATATTGCCCTTTAATACATTAGTTTATGTTATCTCATTTTAATTTGCACATTAACATGGCACGGCTACCCTTAGTTTAATCAAATCTCAACCTATTAATCTTCACATTATTTTATTTAATTTAACTAATTGAATATATTAAATAATGTTATAAAAATATGGGGTGTTACAGACTCCCCGCCTTAAAGAATTTCATCCTCGAAATTACTATAAGGCACATAAAAACAGTCAAAGGTAAAACATACCAACAAACAAATCAGGGTAAGCCTCTCTAATCTTGCTCTGAGTCTCCCAAGTACAGTCTCTTGCATCGTCACTCCACCGGACCTTTACTAATTTGGCTGTCTTATTCCTTAACTTCTTCTCATCTCTTGCCACAATCCGAATCGTCTTTCTAACTATGGTCAAGTCCGACTCTATTACTAAATCTTATAACACTGTAGGTGCTATAGTAGTCTCCGGTTCTCTAACACACTTTCTAAGATGAGAAACATGGAAAACATCATGGACTCCTGCCAAACTGTTCGGTAACTCCACTTTATAAGCGAGTTTCCCGACCTCTCAACAATACGAAAGGGTCCAATGAATCTAGGTGCTAACTTTCCTAACTTCCCGAATCTAATCACACCTTTCATCGGTGAAACCTTAATAAACACATAGTTTCCAACAAAGAATTGCAAGTCTTTCCTCCTTCTATCTGTATAAATTTTCTGCCTAGACCGAGCTTCCTTCATCCTAGCTCGGATCAACTCGATCTTCTGGTGAGAAATGCGGATTAAGGATCTTAAGGCTAGAATTAACACTAGAGGGGGGTGAATAGTGTTTTAAGAAATTTGTTAATCTTTTTGAGTTTATCTTAATTTGTTAACAATGTATACACTAATCTGACACAGATATGAACACAGAATCAAACACAGATGAAAATATAAAGTAAAAGCAGTAAAGGAAAGAACACACCAGATTTTATACTTGTTCGGAGTTACCCTACATCCAGTCCCGCAACACAAGTAAGAATTTCCTTTCAAAAACAATTCTTACAAATACAACCCTCGGTTTCAAGGCTACGAGGTACACCCTCCAGAATCACAATCCTCTGGGTAGAGATACTTGATTTCCGGGGCAACAAGTTCACCCAATTGATTTCCAAGGCTACAATCACACCTTCTCTTGCTCAATTGATTACAAAAAGTCTATAACTCATATTAGCACTTGGATCTTGTAGAGATAGTGGAGAGAATCAAAACCAGAAATTATCTAGTTAGATTCGATATTGATTTCGGCAGAGTAATGGTGTAATTTGTAAATAAGAAAGTGGAGAAGAAGAAGAGAAGTTAAATCAGAGAAAAAGTGATTTAAAATTCGTTGAAAAACACCCTTTATTTATAGTAGATCAATAGCCATGTCCATTGGTGAAGGGATGTGGCGAATAGACACTTCTTTTAAAAAACAATTTAACTGTCACCATGTCGACAGGGGTACATGTGACCATGTCGACATGCCCTTGTAATTTTTGGTGATTTGTTTTTCTTTGAAAATAATTTCTATATTATATTATTCTTATATTTAAACTTTAAAATATACTTATATATAGTTATAATACATAAATAACTATAGAGAATAATATTGAAATATATATAATAATTTTCTATACTTTTATATTTAAATCTTAAGTATAAATATATAAAACAGCTAAATATATTAATATCAGAATTATAGTTTAAAAAACTTAGGATAATAATTTAAAATCAAAGATATTAAAAATTAAGGATATTTAAAACTAAGGATATTTTTGAGGCTAAAATATATTGAAAAACCAGGATAGATGATTTTGGTTTTTAAACAGGAATATTTAAAGTCATTTTAAAAAACAAGCTATATATATTTTGAAAATCATTTTGAAATAAAAGTAAGCGGATACAAAAAGATGTTCCACTATATTTTTCGTAGGTTCCATCCTACTTAGGGTTCCATCCCTTTAACGAGCACGAAGTGGATTCCATTCCACGAATAAAATAGATTTTAAGATGTCAGTGCCTTTCTATGAGTTTTAACAATATTCCTAACTATATAACTTATCTTGGAAACTTGAACTCTTGAAATTCTTGATACTCATAAGTCTTGAATCTTGATATCTTCAATCTTTTGATCTTGAATCTTTATACTATACAGTTCTTCATTCTTTAGTACCTGCAAACATATCTATATATATCTACACAATAATGTTAGTATTATATATTTTATAATCTAATTCTAAGAAGGTTGTTGTCATCAAAACCAACACCTCAGGGACAAACAATCTCCCCCATTTTGATGATGACAACCTTTGTTTATAAAATATCACTTCTATCCTAATACTTCTAATAACTCCCCCTTAATCTATGCCTAACTATCCTATTTTATACTTCTCCCCCTTTGTCATCAACAAAAACTTACTCTTACCTATATAACTCCCCCTAAAACTTATCACTCTATGACGTGTGATTATAATGATAGTGTTATCATAAATAATTAACACTTAAATCTAATACTAAAATATAATCCTAAACTATTAACTATCCTAACTAAGAATTCACAATAATACTAACACATATAAGAACACGAGTTTATTTATTACGAGTATGGTTGTATTTACATTTGCGTTTGAAAAACATAAAAACACAAATAACAACGGAAAGAAAGAGAAGAAACTAATGTGTGTTTCTGAACATAGGAGATTTATGTATTAAACAGTTTGGATAGTGGAAACAGAAATTTCCACGTTGTTCGACAAGATTCCCATTTTTGTCGAAACACACTTCTCCAACGCATACTACTTGGTCATCATCCTCCTCGTGTGCTTCTTCCAATGGTTCTTCTTCTTCTTCGTCGCTGACCTCATGTTCTAGATTGAGAGAAGAGTCTTCATCGATCAAGATAAGGTTGGCCTGGTTATCCATTAGGAATTTTTTTAAATTCCTAAGAATCTTGCCTTGCCTCTCTTGCTCTTTCACCATATGAAGTTGAGTCAATTGAATTTCAGTCAACATCTGAAGAGTATCCTTTATAGACTCCTCCAATTTAGTTATACATGCGAGAGTAGTGCATTGGAATGGACCAGAAGTAGGAGAGGGAATGAGAAAGTTGATTTTATGTTTGATTTAGAGGAAGATGCCATTATTTTATATATTTCAGAATAGAAAATGAAGAGAAAACAGAGAGAATGAATAAGAATTCGAAATAGAGAAGAATATATAACTAAAATTTTGAATTTTGGTGGGAAAATTTAAAAAAAATAAAAAAGTTACATGTCGACATGTCTTCCTAGGGGATGTCGACATGGTCCGTATATTTTAACTCTATGATTTATTTTAATATTAATTATTAATTATACTTGTTATTTATATTTTATATTTCAGTTATAGAACAAATACCTAATTCTCTTGTTAATTTAGTAAATATTGATTCATTTAAGGGTTTTGTTAAGATATCGGCGATTTGATTCTCAGAATTGATATAATCGAGAGTAACTATTTCCTTACTTATATTATCCTTGAGAAAATGATGTCTAATATCAATATGTTTAGTTCGAGCATGTTGAGTAATATTTTTGGATAAATTTATTGCACTAGTATTATCACAATAAATTGGTGATTTCGAGATGTTTAAACCATAATCTTTTAAAGTTTGTTGCATATATATTACTTGAGAACAAGCCAAAGCAGCAGAAATATACTATGCTTCAGTTGTTGATAGAGAAACTGTATTTTGCTTTTTACTAAACCAGGAAACCAGAGAATGTCCCAAAAAGTGACAAGTTCCACTTGTACTTTTTCGGTCTGATTTACATCCAGCATAGTCAGTATCACAGTATGATATTAAATCAAATGAATCATTTTTAGGATAAAATAAGCCATAATCAGAGGTGTGTTTAATATACCTTATAATACGTTTTACAGCTTTTAAGTGGGTCTCTTTATGTTGTGATTGATATCTGGCATAGAGACATACACTATGCATGATATCAGGTCTACTAGCAGTAATATAGAGTAACGAGCTAATCATTCCTCTATATAATTTTTGATCTACATCTTTCGAGAGATCTTCTTTACTAAGGTACTCATTGGTTGCCATGGGAGTGGGTTTTCCACTCGTAGTAGACAAACCAAACTTACTAATTAGGTCTTTAGCATATTTTCCTTGACTAATAAAGATACCATTATCTAATTGTTTTATTTGTAATCCTAAAAAGAAATTTAATTCACCCATATGACTCATCTCAAACTCTTTTGTCATTATTTCAGAAAATTCTTTATTCATTTCAAAATTAGTTGATCCAAAAATGATATCATCTACGTAAACTTGTACTTGTTGAATATCATTTTTATTTCTTTTAATAAAAATAGTATTATCTACTTTACCAATTTCAAAATTAGATTGCAATAAATAAGATCTTAGTCTATCATACCAGGCTCTAGGAGCTTGTTTTAGACCATATAAAGCTTTCTTAAGTTTGTACACATGGTTTGGTAATTTTTCATCTTCAAAAAGTGGTGGTTGTTCAACATATACTTCTTCTTTTACAAAACCATTCAGAAATGCACTTTTAACATCCATTTGAAATAATTTGAAATTATTATGATTTGCGAAAGGAAGTAGAATCCTAATGGCTTCTAATCTTGCTACAGGAGTAAAGGTTTTGTCACAATCTATACCTTCTTCTTGACAATAACCTTGGGCAACTAAACGTGCTTAGTTCATTCACTTTATTTTTATAGACTCATTTAGTTCAAATTATAGTTTTATCTTCATGTCTAGGAACAAGTTCCCAAACTTCATTTCTAGTGAATTGATTTAATTCTTCTTGCATAGTTAAAATCCATGAATCATCAGTTGATGCTTCTTTAGGATTTTTGGGTTCAATAGATGATATAAATGCTACATTACTCATTTTACTTAGTTGATTTCTAGTCGTAACAATAGATTGCATACTTCTTTTAAAAAACAATTTAACTGTCACCATGTCGACAGGGGTACATGTGACCATGTCGACATGCCCTTGTAATTTTTGGTGATTTGTTTTTCTTTGAAAATAATTTCTATATTATATTATTCTTATATTTAAACTTTAAAATATACTTATATATAGTTATAATACATAAATAACTATAGAGAATAATATTGAAATATATATAATAATTTTCTATACTTTTATATTTAAATCTTAAGTATAAATATATAAAACAGCTAAATATATTAATATCAGAATTATAGTTTAAAAAACTTAGGATAATAATTTAAAATCAAAGATATTAAAAATTAAGGATATTTAAAACTAAGGATATTTTTTAGGCTAAAATATATTGAAAAACCAGGATAGATGATTTTGGTTTTTAAACAGGAATATTTAAAGTCATTTTAAAAAACAAGCTATATATATTTTGAAAATCATTTTGAAATAAAAGTAAGCGGATACAAAAAGATGTTCCACTATATTTTTCGTAGGTTCCATCCTACTTAGGGTTCCATCCCTTTAACGAGCACGAAGTGGATTCCATTCCACGAATAAAATAGATTTTAAGATGTCAGTGCCTTTCTATGAGTTTTAACAATATTCCTAACTATATAACTTATCTTGGAAACTTGAACTCTTGAAATTCTTGATATTCATGAGTCTTGAATCTTGATATCTTCAATCTTTTGATCTTGAATCTTTATACTGTACAGTTCTTCATTCTTTAGTACCTGCAAACATATCTATATATATCTACACAATAATGTTAGTATTATATATTTTATAATCTAATTCTAAGAAGGTTGTTGTCATCAAAACCAACTCCTTAGGGACTAACAATCTCCCCCATTTTGATGATGACAACCTTTGTTTATAAAATATCACTTCTATCCTAATACTTCTAATAACTCCCCCTTAACCTATGCCTAACTATCCTATTTTATACTTCTCCCTCTTTGTCATCAACAAAAACTTACTCTTAACTATATAACTCCCCCTAAAACTTATCACTCTATGACGTGTGATTATAATGATAGTGTTATCATAAATAATTAACACTTAAATCTAATACTAAAATATAATCCTAAACTATTAACTATCCTAACTAAGAATTCACAATAATACTAACACATATAAGAACACGAGTTTATTTATTACGAGAATGGTTGTATTTACATTTGCGTTTGAAAAACATAAAAACACAAATAACAACGGAAAGAAAGAGAAGAAACTAATGTGTGTTTCTGAACATAGGAGATTTATGTATTGACAGTTTGGATAGTGGAAACAGAAATTTCCACATTGTTCGACAAGATTCCCATTTTTGTCGAAACACACTTCTCCAACGCATACTACTTGGTCATCATCCTCCTCGTGTGCTTCTTCCAATGGTTCTTCTTCTTCTTCGTCGCTGACCTCATGTTCTTGATTGAGTGAAGAGTCTTCATCGATCAAGATAAGGTTGGCCTGGTTATCCATTAGGAATTTTTGTAAATTCCTAAGAATCTTGCCTTGCCTCTCTTGCTCTTTCACCATATGAAGTTGAGTCAATTGAATTTCAATCAACATCTGAAGAGTATCCTTTATAGACTCCTCCAATTTAGTTATACATGCGAGAGTAGTGCATTGGAATGGACCAGAAGTAGGAGAGGGAATGAGAAAGTTGATTTTATGTTTGATTTAGAGGAAGATGCCATTATTTTATATATTTCAAAATAGAAAATGAAGAGAAAACAGAGAGAATTAATAAGAATTCGAAATAGAGAAGAATATATAACTAAAATTTTGAATTTTGGTGGGAAAATTTAAAAAAAAATAAAAAAGTTACATGTCGACATGTCTTCCTAGGGGATGTCGACATGGTCCGTATATTTTAACTCTATGATTTATTTCAATATTAATTATTAATTATACTTGTTATTTATATTTTATATTTCAGTTATAGAACAAATACCTAATTCTCTTGTTAATTTAGTAAATATTGATTCATTTAAGGGTTTTGTTAAGATATCGGTGATTTGATTCTCAGAATTGATATAATCGAGAGTAACTATTTCCTTACTTATATTATCCTTGAGAAAATGATGTCTAATATCAATATGTTTAGTTCGAGCATGTTGAGTAATATTTTTGGATAAATTTATTGCACTAGTATTATCACAATAAATTGGTGATTTCGAGATGTTTAAACCATAATCTTTTAAAGTTTTTTGCATATATATTACTTGAGAACAAGCCCAAGCAGCAGAAATATACTATGCTTCAGTTGTTGATAGAGAAACTGTATTTTGCTTTTTACTAAACCAGGAAACCAGAGAATGTCCCAAAAAGTGACAAGTTCCACTTGTACTTTTTCGGTCTGATTTACATCCAGCATAATCAGCATCACAGTATGATATTAAATCAAATGAATCATTTTTAGGATAAAATAAGCCATAATCAGAGGTGTGTTTAATATATCTTCAAATACGTTTTACAGCTTTTAAGTGGGTCTCTTTATGTTGTGATTGATATCTGGCACAGAGACATACACTATGCATGATATCAGGTCTACTAGCAGTAATATAGAGTAACGAGCTAATCATTCCTCTATATAATTTTTGATCTACATCTTTCGAGAGATCTTCTTTACTAAGGTACTCATTGGTTGCCATGGGAGTGGGTTTTCCACTCGCAGTAGACAAACCAAACTTACTAATTAGGTCTTTAGCATATTTTCCTTGACTAATAAAGATACCATTATCTAATTGTTTTATTTGTAATCCTAAAAAGAAATTTAATTCACCCATATGACTCATCTCAAACTCTTTTGTCATTATTTCAGAAAATTCTTTATTCATTTCAAAATTAGTTGATCCAAAAATGATATCATCTACGTAAACTTGTACTAGTTGAATATCATTTTTATTTCTTTTAATAAAAATAGTATTATCTACTTTACCAATTTCAAAATTAGATTGCAATAAATAAGATCTTAGTCTATCATACGAGGCACTAGGAGCTTGTTTTAGACCATATAAAGCTTTCTTAAGTTTGTACACATGGTTTGGTAATTTTTCATCTTCAAAAAGTGGTGGTTGTTCAACATATACTTCTTCTTTAACAAAACCATTTAGAAATGCACTTTTAACATCCATTTGAAATAATTTGAAATTATTATGATTTGCGAAAGCAAGTAGAATCCTAATGGCTTCTAATCTTGCTACAGGAGCAAAGGTTTCGTCACAATCTATACCTTCTTCTTGACAATAACCTTGGGCAACTAAACGTGCTTAGTTCATTCATTTTATTTTTATAGACTCATTTAGTTCAAATTATAGTTTTATCTTCATGTCTAGGAACAAGTTCCCAAACTTCATTTCTAGTGAATTGATTTAATTCTTCTTGCATAGTTAAAATCCATGAATCATCAATTGATGCTTCTTTAGGATTTTTGGGTTCAATAGATGATATAAATGCTACATTACTCATTTTACTTAGTTTATTTCTAGTCGTAACAATAGATTGCATACTTCTTTTAAAAAACAATTTAACTGTCACCATGTTGACAGGGGTACATGTGACCATGTCGACATGCCCTTGTAATTTTTGGTGATTTGTTTTTCTTTGAAAATAATTTCTATATTATATTATTCTTATATTTAAACTTTAAAATATACTTATATATAGTTATAATACATAAATAACTATAGAGAATAATATTGAAATATATATAATAATTTTCTATACTTTTATATTTAAATCTTAAGTATAAATATATAAAACAGCTAAATATATTAATATCAGAATTATAGTTTAAAAAACTTAGGATAATAATTTAAAATCAAAGATATTAAAAATTAAGGATATTTAAAACTAAGGATATTTTTGAGGCTAAAATATATTGAAAAACTAGAATAGATGATTTTGGTTTTTAAACAGGAATATTTAAAGTCATTTTAAAAAACAAGCTATATATATTTTGAAAATCATTTTGAAATAAAAGTAAGCGGATACAAAAAGATGTTCCACTATATTTTTCGTAGGTTCCATCCTACTTAGGGTTCCATCCCTTTAACGAGCACGAAGTGGATTCCATTCCACGAATAAAATAGATTTTAAGATGTCAGTGCCTTTCTATGAGTTTTAACAATATTCCTAACTATATAACTTATCTTGGAAACTTGAACTCTTGAAATTCTTGATACTCATGAGTCTTGAATCTTGATATCTTCAATCTTTTGATCTTGAATCTTTATACTGTACAGTTCTTCATTCTTTAGTACCTGCAAACATATCTATATATATCTACATAATAATGTTAGTATTATATATTTTATAATCTAATTCTAAGAAGGTTGTTGTCATCAAAACCAACTCCTCAGGGACTAACACTTCTCTATGGCTTCTTTCACCAAATCTAGACCAAGAACCAATCTATCCCCGGTCTCCAACCAACATACGGGAGATTTGCATGGTCTTCCATACAAAGCTTCAAACGGTGCCATCCCAATACTAATCTGATAATTATTGTTATACGAGAAATCCACTAAATGGAGATGGTCTTCCAATGATCCCTCGAAATCCAATACACAAGCTCTTAACAAATCCTCCGAGACTTTGTTAACTCTTTCCGTTTGCCCATCAGTCTGTAGATGGTAAGCGGTACTCATGTTGAGCTTGGTTCCTTATATTTTTGGTAGACTCTTCCAGAACTCACTAGTAAACAAAGAATCTCTATCACTGATAATACTATTAGGAATCTCGTGCAGTCTAACTACATTCTTTATAAATAACTTCGCCAAAATAGGTGTTGTCCTAGTTAACTTTACTGGAATGAAATGGGCACTCTTAGTTATCTATCCACTATGACCCATATGCTTTCATTCCCTCTACTGGCAACCCATCAATGAAATCCATTGAGATAGAATCCCACTTCCATGTCAGAACATCTAACGGTTAAATCAATCCACTTGGCTTCTGGTGTTCAGCCTTTGCGTGCTGGCAATTCAAGCACCGCTTAACACATAAACTAATGTCCCATTTCATACAATCGCAGAAGAAACTTCTCTTCATCTCAAGATACATCTTTGTTCCTCCTAGATGGATAGTGAACTTCAAACGATGGCATTCATCCAAACATCTTTCCTCATGTTTCCTACATTCGAAACACACAACCTTCCTTTCTTTCTCAACCACCCTTTTTGGTCAAGACTAAAATCCTTTAAGTCATCGCTCTCTGTTCCTTCCCTTAACCTTCTGATCAGTTCAGCCAAAATTGGATCCTCCTCCTGCTTGAAGCTATATTCTCAATCATTACCGGTCAAACTTCCAAACATGACAATACAACACTTTCCGTACTAGAACCTACTTCGGATCTAAACTGCACTCTAGAAGCTGATAATGCTTCCAAATCTTTCCACTCGGCAACCATAGCCAATATTGCATTCTGATGTTTCCTGCTAAGTGCATCCACTACCTTATTTCCTTTCTTGGGTGTGTACTCAATTCTAAAATCATAAGCAGCAATAAAGTCCAACCATCTCTACCATCTCATGTTCAGCTCTTTCCGAGAGAACAAGTACTTCAACGACTTATGATCTGTATAAAGCTCAAACAGCTCTCCCAAAAGGTAATGCCTCCACACCTTCAAAGCAAACATAGTGGCAGCTAACTCCAAATCATGCGTAGGATACCTAACTTCATGTGATCTGAGCTATCTTGAAGCATAAGCAATCACTTTACCTCTTTGCATCAACACAGCTCCCAACCAAATCTTGATTCCCATTCGGAACCACCAACACTAGTGCATGGGTCAATAAGTGTTTCAAGCTATGGAATGCTTCCTCACACTTATCAGTCCATACAAACTTCACATCTTTTTGCATAAGCTTAGTCATTGGTGCAGCTATCCATGAAAAATCCTTTATAAACCTTCGATAATATACGACCAATCCAAGTAAACCCTTTATCTCGATCACCGTCTCTGGTCTCTTCCAATTATTCACCACCTCAATCTTAGTTGGATCTACAGACAACCCTTTTTCTAAGACTACATGACCAAGTAACTTCACTTCCTTCTTCCAAAAATGACACTTTGAAAACTTAGCCTTCATTTGATGCTCCCTCAACGTCTCAAGCACAACTTTAAGATGAACTTCATGCTCCTTCTCATCTTTAGAGTATATCAAAATATCATCTATGAAGACCAACAATAATCTATCCAAGTGCTCTCCGAAATTTCGGTTCATCAAATCCACAAAGAATGTCGGCACATTAGTTAGTCCGAATGGCAAACCTAGCCATTCGTATGATCCATACCTTGTCCTAAACACCGTCAAAGGAATATTATCCTCTGCCACTCTAAGCTGATGAGATCCAGTTGCTAAATCCAGCTGAGAGAATACCTTAGCTCCACTTAACTGATCGAACAAATCGTAAATTCTCGGCAATGGATATCGGTTCTTTATCATCTTCTTATTTAACTTACGATAATCGATACATAGCCTCAACGATCCGTCCAGCTACTTAGCCAACACTGTGGCAGCTCCTTAAGGTGAACTACTTAGTCGAATAAAACTCTTGCCTTCCAGATCCACCAACTGCACCTTCAACTCTTTCATCTCTGTGGGTGTCATCCTGCTTGGCGACCTACTCACTGGTTCTGCTTTAGGCACCAAATCAATCCGAAACTCAATGGCTCGTTTCGGTGGCAGTCCAACTACCAGCTCAAACACATTAGCAAATTCTCTAACCATAAAGACTCAATGCAACTCATCCTCCAACTCCATGATACCCAATAAAGCATTCACTTCGCAACTAGGGTTTTCTACGGTATAAACTATCTGATCACTACAATCCGGGTGACTAAGTGATATTTTCCTATCATGGCAAAATATCGTAGCATCATATTTACTTAACCAATCCATCCCAAGGATAATCCCAAATCCCACAAAATCAAACACATGTAAACAGTAATCAAAAGTATGACCTAGCAAATCAAACTCTAAATGATCACACCTCATCCCAAGTGTTGCATACCCTCCTATCGAATTTGCAACCCTTAAGGAAGTAACTAAATATGAGAGTTCTAGGTTAAGCTTATCTACCAAACATCAAGAAATAAAACAATGTGATGCACCAGTATCAAACATAACGCTAATAGACATACCGTGAATCTGTAGTGAGCCTCCCAGAACAGCCTTCCCCTTCTCCTACACAACTGGCCTTGAAATTGCGGGCTCCAATGCATACATTTGTCCCTTTCCATCTCCAGCGGGCTCTTTGCATTGGTTCTTATAATGGCCATTCTGATAACAATTAAAGCATCAGATATTCTTCTTTCCAACTGCTTCATTCCCTTTTCCTTTTCCATTTTCGGCACAACACTCATTAGCATAGTGCCCCTTCTTATCGCATTTATAACAAACCACCTCAGCTTTTCCCTTCTTTTATACTCCTCCCTTCTAAGCATTCTTCTTATGGAAAAACTTTCTTTTCTGGCCTTGTCCCACTTGGACCTCCTTCATTTTCTTCCTCAAACAAACTAACGCCTCTTCCTGCCTCAGCGCCATTTTTACCACTACACCACTTGGATCTCTTAAGTGGGGCAAGGTAGCACTTATCAACTCCGGCTTCAAGCCTCATATAAACTTCTCATTCCTCTTGATCGCCGTATCAACCAAGGCATACCCGTACCAGGCCAACTCTTCAAATCTTCTTGCATTACTCTAAAACAGACATCTTCCCTTGTTCTAGTTCAGCAAACTTCCTAACCAATGTCGACTGCGCCATCACTGACATAAACCTTTCCTGAAACCTTCTCCTAAACTCCGCCCAAGTCATGGTTTCCTCATCAACACCAGCAACAACAGTATTCCACCAAAATAGAGCAGCTCCTTGAAGATGTCTCAAAGCTAATCTCCTATTATGCTCGTCATTCAATCCTAGGTCAGAAAAGATTCTTTCACAATGTAGCAGTCAATTTTCCACCTCAATCGCATCTTCAGTTCCAATGAACGGCTTTCCTCCAAGCCTGGTATAGTCTCTTCTCAAGTTAGCATAGTGGTTGACTATCAGAGCTTCCTGAACTACTCCACTTGCAGCATTCCCTCCGACAACTCCAGCTGCAATTCCAGCTTGCATCATGTTTACGAAAAACTGATACATGGCTCCCATATTCACTTGGGGAACCCCAGCACCAACATTTTCAGCTTGAGCCTGACCTGGACCTCTTCTAGCATTTGGTCGGGCATTTCCATTAGTGGTGGTGCTCTCTCCTCCAAGGTTAACTTTGCCTCTCCTTCCTTCCATATCTATTCAAGCCTCGTGAGATACAGATGAATAGCAAAACTAAGATAGGAGTCTAAAGATATAGCGTATACTTATATATAGCAAATACAAGTACGTAACTATAGCATTATCCCATACCCCGATCTTAACTCTGATTACTAAAGATTATGTTTTCAAAAACCATTTTTAGTTGAAGTAATTCATTTACCATGCTTTGATACCAAGCTGTAACATCCCCTACCTAGAGGCCCAAAACAAAGCGCTACAGATGCTGTAGTCATCTATAGTATTAGCTTCCAGTGACTAAATACGGCTATGTTAATGATATCTACAATATCAGAAGCACTTGAATATGAAACAAAACATAGATTTCAAAACAAAATTTTATTCATTATATTTAAATCAGATGTTCCATATTCTTAATACATAATCCCAATATGTTCTCAAGCATAGATAAAATATACTTAATACAAAATACACCAAGAGCGGTATATGAAGATACCCCCTTCGATGACCAGAGTCATTAAGTCATAATAGACTTAATACAAACACAACAAAACATAAAACTACAACTCCTAAATCGCTATCTGTTTGCCTCCTACATGCCTCCGGTAGCCTTATTCCTCATTCTACTAAACCTAAAATGACCTTACCCTCTCAGCCTACTCAGATTAATTTTGAGCACCCGAGAGTTTAAGGGGAAAACATAAACTTCGAGTCATAGATAAAGCCTAGTATGAATAATACTATGCATCCCAGTTTTATATGTTAAGTGAGACTATGCTGCTTAGCAGAACAGGTTTCCCCTCACTAACATCCTTTTAAAATATATCTTTGTAAAACCTTTTTCCTGCAACCAAAACTGGTTAAATATTGTAAAGCAGTTCATTATGTAAACATACATAAATATCAGGTAATAATGAACTATCTGTTCAAGCACATAAGTTTTGTTTGGATAACTTTTAACCTTTGGCTGACTTGGGCCTACCAGACAATATAATCAAAATTAATCTAACAACTGTTAGATATTCTTCTTCTGGACTACCTATCCTTAACTATCTACTAAATACTTCACTTCTGGATGGTTTGTCCCTAACTTAATCATCTCCTAGGTCTTCCTGATCCTAATGGTTTTTCGGACTCACCAATAACCTATCTGTATACAAACATATATTCCTTTCGGTGTGTAATCATAATTTTAGTCTACCTGTAACCAAGCCCTACACACTGGAATTTGGGACAACAATTGGCTGGGGCTAATAGCTAATGTATAGGTGGCGACCCCATACTAGTCCCATCTGATATTCTAATATCTGAGTCATTTTCACTTAAGATCCCCTCCCATAATTTTCCTTGAAACCATTTTCAAAATGATTTAAAACCTTTAAATCAAACTCAAACAAGGAAAATATATAATCTTTATGCTTTACTCAAAATCACATTACCATGTTATATATATCTTCTTTACTCAAACCTTAGTTGATGAAAACATTTAAACATTTGAAAGTACCTCTTTCTAAACTTTTGAAAACATCACTTTCAAAACCAAGTAAACCCCTTTAATTTTCTAAGCCAAAAGGACAAAACCTTACCTTTCGAAACCAAACATCAAACCTTTCGAAACTATTAAAATCATTTCTTTCGAAAGCAATAAAATTTTAAACATCCTACCTTCAAAACAACTTAAAACATTGCCTTAGAAAACCTTTGGAAAACCTTCCATTTAAACCTTCCAAAATCATTCAAAGAAACCTTTCGAAATCATTGAACTCAAACTATTCGAAACCATTGAACTAAAGCCTTTCGAAACCATTAAACTCAAACCTTTCGAAACCATTGAACTAAAACCATTTGAAACCATTGAACTCATACCTTTCGAAACAATTGAACTAATACCTTTCAAAGCATTCAACCTTTTAAAACATAAACCTTTCAAAGGCTTACTGGGTTCTGTTTAAAACATGTGGAAAATCTTCTTTTAAAAACCTTTCGACTTCATTGGAAGCAACCTTTCGACTTTGTCGAAAGCTCTTTTTCGAAAGCTTTAAAACATATCATTTAAAACAATTGGTCTCTGCCTTTAAAGCAACTACTTCGAAAGCTTTGGGTTATACTTCAATTAAAAACAAGGGTAAAACACTTAATTCGAAAAGCTTTGATACCTTTCGAAAGCATTGAGAAGAGACTGGTTTTAGAAACAGGTAAACCTTTCGACTTTGTCGGAAGGTTCAAAACAAATCAAAACAACGATAAAGCAGTAGTAACCTTTCGACTTTGTCAAAAGGTTTTAAACCTTTATTTTAAATAATTGACCTGGTCGAAAGCAACCAAGTCGAAAACTTCTTTTCGAAAGCGAGCAGGTGTAATCTTTTGGTTTATAAAACAAACATGCCCCAACCTCTTTGGCAACCAACTTTTCGACTAAGTACCCTTCGACCTTGTTCAATTCATTACGTACCAAGTAACTTGATACCATATGCATTGAACTTTGACCTTGTCGAAAGCTATAACCTTTCGACTTTGTCGGAAGGTCTAGGTCGGAAGGTTTGATGCCTAAAATGGCTGCAACATGCTAAAAGTACGTTTTTCTTGTTTTTAAATTAAAAAGATAACTTTTCAACTAACTTGCCACTGTTTGTCAAATTCTCATTGGTTAATAAATACTTTTCAGAAAAGTGATGCCACTAATTTCATAATTAAGTAATAATTTTATTTTATAAAATGCCCCTTCTCCTTAATTAAATATATAAACCATTTAAGTCCCATACCTTAAATAATTTTATATATTCATCAAATCACTTTGGAAAAATCTTAGAAAATCTATTTTAATATGTTTTCCTACATATAAAAATTTCAAACCCAAATAATAATTATTTTAGCCGTAAATAATTTATAACCCAATAAATCATTTTCTTCACTAGAAAATTAATATAAAATCCACATAAATTCAGAAAATTATGAAAATTGGAACCCATCTCTAAAATATCATTTCTGACCTATATTTAAATTTTCAAGGCATTTGGATGTCATTTAATAGGGTTTCATATCAAACATATCATAAAAACTAATATGAACATGCATAAATCACCAACAAGCATATATATAACTTTAATCATCAAAACATGGCATATACTTACAAAAACATTTTGGATCTAGTCTTAAAACCGAAAACCATAAGAAAATGGGATGAAGTAATTATTCACCTTAGCTTTGAGATTAAAAATTGTGAGATTTGATGTTGATTAATTGATTATCTTCGTTCTCTTGAATCCTAGCTTTATCTTCTTCTTGAGAACAATTATGGTGGTCGGCCTTAGATATTTTTAGTTTGCTAAAATGAAATGAACGTGAATTTCTTTTCCTAAGGGTTTAGGGTATAAGCCTCTCTTATTTCCCATATTGCCCTTACTCATTTCCTAACACATTAATTTATGTTATCTCATTTTAATTTGCACATTAACATGGCATGGCTACCCTTAGTTTAATCAACTCTCAACCTATTAATCTTCACATTATTTTATTTAATTAACTAATTGAATATTCTAAATAATGTTATAAAAATATGGGGTGTTACACAAACCCGCTCTCTCTTGCAGTCACCTTCACTTAGCTCCACCGACAAGTCCACATATCCAATAGGCTCTGCAGCCTCTCTGGTAAATCCATAAATCCTTGATTTAAATAACTTCAGATCTTGACCATCCATCATCAGTTGGTCGTATGTCTTCTTAAATAAAATATTCATTGAACACCTACAATCGATGCAAAATCTCTTCACATTAGCAAGCCCAATCATGGTCGTATCACTAGAGGATCGAGCGTAGGATCCTTTACCCCATCAGCTTAATGATTTCTACACAATATGTCAACCATTATCATCCTTAGCTACTTTGTCGAAGCTCCGTCTTCGATAATAAAGAAGCCCTCCTGAACAACATTCTTAAGAGAGCTCTCAGATCTCTCCATCTCATTCCATCTCTTCTCAACCGGATGAGTTCACTAGTTATTATATTAGCAATAAACCTTTTTTCAGGCTGCTTAAGGCTTAGCCTAGCCCTGTTGAGGCATCTTCCCATAGGGTTGGACATTTCCTTGGCCATCCTGTGGGATTTTCACATATTGTTGAAGTTTCTTTTTTAGAATAAGATCTTCGATTACATCTCGCAAATGTCTACGTACGTTAGTATTGTGTTCATGTATTTCATGGAAGCAACAATACTTCCTAGACACTTTCTCTCTTTCTTTCACCTCCCTCTAAGCCAGCTTCTTATAGTTTTCAGCACCTTGCGTCCAGGGTAGATATTCTTAATACTATCATTAAGTGAGGTGTAATCCTCATGTTTAAGGTAACTCGGATGCTTCTTAAAGTCTAGTTTCCAACCTCTAGCTCTTTGAATACCTCTTTTTGATTGTTATTCTCATATCCAACTTTAATAGTAACATTCCTAACACTTTCGTCGGTCTGTTTCACAATAACACTACTCCATACCATCTTAGCAGATAAGCTTCCACCAGCCTTTCCAATAGCCTTATCTGCCTCTTCCAAGCATAGAAATCGGGTTGTTTTTCTATAGAACTCTTTCATGGTTGGTGGCGGTTTCATCTTTAGCCACTTACTGAAATCCAATTTTAAGTGAATTCCTCTGATCAATGCCATCAACACAATGTCCTATTAGGCATTTCTCACCTTAGTCGCAGCCGTATTAAATCTACTCAGGAAATTTTATAGACATTCTCTTGGACTTTAAAAAATGTTGGACAGAGATATCACATCTTTAGGACGAACGACATACAACTAGAACTGCTCCACAAACTTCTAACCAACTTGTCAAATGAGAATATGGATCTCAACGAAAGTCGAGCTAACCAAATCGTAGCCACTCCTTCCAAGAATGTTGAAAAGCATCTATATCGCATGGCATATGTTGCCCTACCACTCTCCATGTTCCATTCGTACTTCAGGAGATATTGTCTTAATTCACTCATTCCATTATAAGACGACATCGTGGACATTGTGAATCTCCACGGATACTACTCCTGTAAAATCTCCTCAATAAATGGGTTCCTGCTAGGAGAAGAACCCCAATCATCGTTGTTTCTATATTGGTTTTCATTCACCAGCTTCCTCGCCATATCAGCTAAAAACTCTAATTCTATCTAATCAACTCAACAACAATCATCATAGCCTGCCTCAAGTGTTTGGCTCTACAAACTATCTCAGTTAGTTCCATGATACCTAGGTTCTTCTCTCTTTGGAAGAACCATCGTCCAATCGATCGGTTCCTACACTCTCTGCGTGACGGATCGACAATATTTGTTTGAACTCCACCACTATGGCCACCAACAGTAGGGCCATCATTAGCATCAGAATCATCTTGTAAATCAACATAAACATCGTCATTCACAACTCGAGGGGTAGGATCAGTACTGACTTGTAAGGCTAGATCGGTGCCCAGTTGTCCCTTACCAAACTGAGTTTTTCCACTTCCAAACTTCAAACTCCCAACTTCCTTCCTCTTTATTTTTCTGCTTCCCATCTTTGTGGTTTCTATCTGATAAGGGGGAACTGTATACTTCTGAATCAAAAGGTGACAACTACTTTCTGTTCCTCCTATGGCATTGGGATAACTGGGTCAGCAAGTCCATATTCTCTTTCATTTGTCTCATTATGGCATTCTGTCTCTCCATCAGTTTCTCATTTATTTCCCTCATCATCATATCCAAATAACTTTTGGTGACCATTTTTGATGCACTCTGAATTTATGCAGTACTAGGTTGATTGGTTTACTCTCCGTGTTAAGAGGCATCATTTTATGCATCGTTAGGTAGTAGACTTCTCCTTGGCATTTTTAGGTGTCATAGTTTTGTGAATCTTGTGATAGATTTAGGAAAATCTAAGTAATCATGGATCTTCTAACAAGAAATTATAGATCTACTTCATGGATTATAGCAATCCAAAGGTTGAAGATAGATCCAAACGGTTAGAAATTCGAGTATTCTCAGCGAAAGCACCAAAATCCTCTATATTCAAAATATGCCATTCTAGGAGCTTTGCGCCAAAATTTGGACAAACACCTGATCAGATTTAAGTAGAGAATAGATGAAGAAATTAAGTGGAAAATGAAGTTAACACACAATAATTTATAGTGGTTTGGCAAAGCTTTGTTCTACGTCTACTTGAACTTTGTTAATGATTGTTCTGAGATTTTACAAACTGTGTTCTTACAACTCGATGCTCACAACTCAGTGAGAATCCAACAAAGTGATAGCGTAAAATCAAAAAGCTCAGAAAGCAGAAAAAAGACATCGATTTGATGCCTCTCTCCTCCTATTTATAGACTTAGATCAACAAAATAGGCTCTAATATTTTGGACACACGTTATCCATGTTCAGGAGGAGGTTTAGGAAGAAGATCGTGGCTACATTCTCAAAGCCTACATTCTCAAAGCGGTAGTCAATTTAATACCGAGTTGTGCTTCACAACTCAGTGTCGAGTTGTGAGTTGTTTTATTTTCTGAATCTTAACTTCAATCTTCTGCCTTCTTGAATAGAAAGCTAGTGGCAAAACTTTCTAAGATCCAGAATGTATAATATTTATATGTTTGGTCTATAATCTACTTTAGGTTGCTTCGCTGGCTGACTTTCATGACTCGATACCGAGTTGAGGCCTAAACTCGATACCGAGTTGATACTTGTGTTGCTTCTTAATGACTTTCCTCTATGCCACTTGATTCATTTGGAAGATGGTTAGCCTCCTTCAAGTAATAAGAAAAATTCTATATCTGTCCTTAGAGTACTTTAGTCAAATTCTGACTTTTTGAGTTATAGTTCTGGGTTTTTGGTTTACTATTTGACCATTCGATGGTTCCGACCCATCTAGATATGGCCTGGTACAAAAGCAGGATAACAGCATATATATAAGAAAATCATTAAATAAAGTATTATGTGATTGTAGTTGTAAATAGTTGCAATAGTGGGTAATTATTTACAATAAAAATAATATATTATTTTAAATATTCATGGTTAAGATGTTTCGAAAAAGGATATCAATACATCCGTTAAGACTAGAGTACATAACGCTCTCCAAATGTTAAGCAATGTATTACTCGTAACAGTTAGGGGCACCAAGGAGTTACATACTTATAGTTATTGGATAACTATATAATGACTCAACCAATATTTCCATATGGGTTGATAACAACTAGGCTAAAAAAGAAATCTTAGTGTGATGATGTTAAAAAGTTCTCTCGACTTGACAATACTATGGATCTTCAATATGGATATTCTACTCTGATTATAGTTAAATCATGTCATGACGACTCTCAAGCGACTACAGTTGGTTCTGAGTTGAAGCACTAAAAGTAAAGCTCTATTCAATAGAGAATTCGCCTACTCAGTTGTATGAGATTAGTATCACGGCCAGCCTTAGTCAACCCAAAGTTCAAATCTTTGGGAAAAGTATAACGGTTAATAATAAATGTTATTATTGAACCAAGGAATTTTTTTATGGATCGATCGAGTTAAATCTAGATAATATCGGAGTTTTGATCGATACCAGACTCCATATGTTCTAAGGTGATAGTGTTGACGAAGAGAACGTGTATAAATTATTGTCACTATTGGTACCGCTTAAGGTGACATAAAATATGATTTTTTTACCGAAAAGATCTATATGTGATGAATTCAACCACATTGTCGTACCATTATCTAAGGTGACGTATAAAAATTAATGTTTGAATTTTTTAGTATTAATCATTGACTGAATTCACACCACTGAGTCACACAACCGTATCTGTGAGTTCTCCAAAATATCGCACAACTTAGTTGGTTCATAAAGTTATAAATTAATTAATATTTAAGAAATATTAGTTATTATTCTATTTTATGTTTGGAGTGTTATTAGTAGGTCTTAGAAATTTTCTGAGTTCTATATGTAGTTATTTGGATGTATATATAAAAATTATACATGCATGTCGATGTACGATATCGATGTACATTTAAACATATATTTAATTATTTAATGGGCTTAGGGATTTTTTGGCCCATGAAAGAGATCATATATGACTAGCCAAATGAGGGAAGAGAAGAAGTCTAGTTGTTAGATATAAATTTATAAGAGTTAGGAGCTTGTAAGAGAAAAAGTGGAAGGTTTTTTCATTTCTCTTTAAATACCCGGCCTTCTACATTCATTCTCTTCTCCCTCCTTCTTCAATTTAGGTCGACCACTCCTTTCTCACTTCCCCACTTGGTCAAACTTTATTTCACCTATACAATACCCCTTGGGACCTTCTTTAACCCCAGGATGTGATGAGTCGACATCGAGGTGCCAAAAGACTCCATCGGTAAGAGCTCTTGGGAGTCATTAGCCTGTTATCCCTATCAAATAAAATTAAATTAATGTGTTTCATTCAATCCTAGCAACATTAAGTGGTGATTAAAGCAATCTAGAAGGCTACTCACAAATCAAGGAGTCACAATGGTATAGATATAATGAAGTATTTCTTCATATCTTATTTTCGGTATGTCACCATCCCTGGTACATATTTGTATTACAAATACATGTTTATATGATTTTATTCAATAATTGAAATTTAAATGTAAGCTATTGATTTGTTCCAAATAATAAATCATTGCAAATACAAATGAACAAAATACGTATATGTGTATATATTAAAAATTAATTTATTTTTATGTAAACTTTATTAATGTTTTAATATTTTGAATTGGTCATTTGATTAAAAAGTTAAATTTAAAACATTTTTGACTTAATCAAAACTGGATTTTAATTTAGAAATTTTAAATATTAATTTTAATTCAAATTTATATGCTTTACTAAGTTATGTAAGTTTTAAATATACATATTTAATTTAATTTGTATAATATATTACTATTCTCGTATATATATTAACATATAAGTGGCAACATACATATATGTCAAACTTATATATATGTTGTACTATTAAACATGTGTGCACAAACCATATATATACTATAGTATATTTAAATATATGTATACTTAAGCATTTATTCTAGGTATTCATATGAATTTATCATATGTGAATGTAAGCATAATATATATGTATATGTGATAGATATAAATCTCATTATATATATATACATACATACATACATAAATACATATACATATATAAAGTTATACGCATGCTCATTTTTTATTATGGTATCATGTCATACATATGTATTCCTTTGCATTTTACACCTTATGTGTCCACGTGACCTTTCTCATACCTAAAGATGATAAAAATAACTCCTAATTAATTATATACATGTCATGCCTATAATATGTGTGATAACCCACCTTTCTGACCCTTGGAAACGACACTTAATACATCCTCGATATTCGTGTGTCGTTGCTCAAGCATTCGAAAGACGAGTTTTCATGGGGTAAATAAAGAATAGAATAGGGCAGAAAAGAAAAACCTCACAATGGAACAGTTGCATATAATGCAAAAGAATATAGTACGAAAGGTTACTCCTTACATGGAGTTATCAGAGTTACACTTTCAGATACCAAATATACATACATAATCATACAGCGGAAACAAATAATTAGATAACTACGGAGCCTCCTGCTCATTCATCATCTTCGAAGAGCCTAAAGAAAAATCTGCTACTCTCGGACTACTCAAATAAATTTGATTACCCGAGAGTCTAGGGAAAACAAACAACTCGGGTCAGACAATAAGTTTGGTATGAGTAAATCTCTAAACAAAATGATGGAAATCAACAAAACTATGTGATACCACGCCGCCATATGCAGAACGGGTTTTCTCTCACAACAACAACATCCAATCACAACCATGGATACAAATAATTAAACATAGTGAAGTGCTCTTTTCACTTCCTAATGCAATTAAGAAAAGGTAAAGTTATAAATTTGGAATTAAACGAAAGGAAAGGAAAATTTTCCAACAAATAACTAAGAGGGTGCGTCCCTGTAATGACCCTGAAATCGGCCTTCAAAAATCGGCACCCGTACTTACTTGTACTCGAATGCCGTAGATTCAAACGCCGAATCTGGTTCACCGGAGCTTATAACACAATTAAGTATAACAACACAGCGGAAGAAAGACACAATGTTATCATATACAACTCCAATGAATACAATATCCAGTATGATATACAACAATGATATTAATATGATACAACAATATCAGAGATAAATAATGATACAGCGGAAATAATGGAGGTGATGACTCCAAATAATCTGCAAAAGAGAATGAATCCAACTTCTCCAACATCAAGCTCGAAACACCAACCAATGCACCAAGATAAGAAGATGCAGTCATCCACTCCGATGAAGTGAACTAGCTCCAGATAATCTACTAAACCTGAATATCTGAGAAACCCAACTCCAGACTGCCCGTGTGGAAAATTGTGGGCACCCAGAGTTTAGGAAGGGAACAATAAACTCCAGGTCAGTCATGGGACTGGTGTGAGCAACAAAAACAGTTTATCTTTAAACAAACAACAAAAGAATTTTTAAACATTGAAACCCGCAATGCTTTTGGAAAATAAAACTACCATAAGACCTCCCGCCACACACACAATGCAAACGCAGAATTGGAGGAGATTTCTTCTTATGATAGTCAAACATGCTTACTACGCAAAATCATTGGATTATTATTATTAGTGCATAGTGTAGAAAGCCATTTCGAAAGTATAATATAAATCTTAGCCATCATACAACATTTCATCGTATGCCTACTATAGCTACCATGTTCAATAACAGATTACTGCCACATTCCATGGCAGGTTATACAACTAAAACCGTACAGGGAGCATATTGTTTCTTTGGATTTTCCAACAAATGGTCAGGCAATGGAACTTCCTTACAACGAAAATGGAAACGCCTCTGGAAAGACGCCCCGAGAACCTAACCGGATCTCTGCAAACACAAGGCCGACGCTACCTCACGCTTTAACCAAGCTGTAACTAGGTACCTACCACACGAGCTATGCCATCCCCCGGTCGTTACTGACCTTTATCCAAGGATCCTCAACCACAAAGCAACAACCACAAAGTATAATAAATTTGCAGCATCAACATAGGTAAAATATCTAGGCTCCATACTTGGGAATGTATCACTAGTAACCATCAACTACATAACCTCTGAGCTCGTACGTCTCAGAGAAGGGTGTTAAGCTAAGAGAATAAATTCTCCGCCACCAACAGAAATGTATTTGATAGAAACCAGCTTTACATCTCAAAGTGTAACGTCAGACACACATCCATACAAGTCCGTTCCGGGATCGAATGGAACCGAAGGCACTTCCAGAGAAGCCCTTGCAAATCTGGATAATTTCTAATCACGTCCGGACTTCCCATCACAAAGGGTGCTAAAATCTCTATACCGGGGATCGGCCGATGCAGAGACAATCAATGGTAATCCTTTCGTTTTCGAAAGTATCCAGTCTTCACCACCGGTCTTCAAATGCTATCCATATACGATGTATCATTATTCGGAATGGGTTATGACACAAAGGTCCTCTCCCGGCTAAACCAAATAACGAGCGCAATATTTTAAAACATATGGATATTGGGATTTCAGTTAAGTCACAACTTATTACCCAGAATTTCACTTTCAAATGGTTTAAATGCATTACCATTTTAAATCTTTTACATAAAAAGATTCATCTCACAAATTTCACTCAGTTTCACAAAGATCTATTCGTAGATTTTCCAAATCAATTTCCATTTCAGTTGGATTAACTCATTAAATCTTAAATCCAAGATTTAATTTATAGCTTTCAAAACAATTCCTTTTCAAATGGTTTAAACAAATCACCATTTTAAATCTATTAAGGATAAACATATTCAATTCATAGCTTTCAAAAAGAATTCACTCATAACTTGGAAAACCATTTTTCAATTCAACTTGAAATTCCTTTAACTTAAATTGGAAATTCATTTCTTATCTGAAAGCTTTTATCATTTGAAAACAAATAGTTTTCATTTCGGAAAATCTGATTCATTTATACGAATCACAATCCTTGGGTTAAATTCAAATTCTCAAACCAATACTTTTAAAATGGTTTAATTTCATATAAACATATTTATAACATCTTTAACCAAAATTTCCAAACATAGAATTCAATTCCAAATTTTGAATTCAAATTCAAATTGAATTATTTAAATTGGATGCTTTACCAAGTTGTTCAAAATAACTTTTATCTTTGAAATCACCTTTTCGAAAGCTTTAACCTTTAACCCAAATTCATTTCCAAAATCAATTGAAATTAAAATTCCAATTTCAAAACATTAAATTTAAATCATCTGTGACTTAACCGATTTCCACGTGAAATTCATATTTGTGTGTGTAAAAGTGTGGTCCAGGGGTTTCACACAATAGTGAAACAACATTTAATCATCACAGATCAGAATACAGAAATATAGTTGATAAGCGGTATAACTATAACGCTTATCTTTTGTACACAGATCACAGATATATAAATTACAGATAATAAATTACATCACAGGGAATTAATTACATTCATCCCAGAGAAACAGATCTCAACATAAATCAGGATATCACAAAGCATCATATATCAAGGATACCAACAATTCAACCATTCAACGAAATCCAAACATCCATAAGTAGAATTAATTTAATTATCTGATTAATTTAAAGTCAGATTAATTTCTTATGAATATGAATTACTAATCCTGGTTAATTAACATTAATTAATTACAACCCATTTTGATTAATTATCCTTTGATCACTTATTAATTTACCTCTAATGATAAATTAATTAGCCTTTAATTATTAATTAACCAACCTTAATTAATAAATCAATCAATTTTTAATCATTAAATAATTAACCTTTAATTATTTAATTATCCTTTAAATTAATCTTCCTTAATTAATAAATAAGTCAACCTTTAATTATTAAATAATTAACCTTTAATTATTTTAAACATTATCAAGTGATAGTTTTAAAACTATTTCAACTTTAATTTCAAAACTTGCTTAAATAAAAACTTGTAAAATTTCATTTCTAATCTAAAGTTTAAAATAACTTTAAACTTTACTTAACCAAATTTAAATAAAACAAATTCCAAAACTTCATATTCAATGTTAAAGAAAACAACTTATTATTTACATAAAGTGGTTTATACAAGAAATCTTAAACTAAATTTATTTTTAAATTTCAAAACTTTGTTTTAAAACTGTTTTTAAAACTGTTTTAAATCTACTTCGGGTCGCACCCGAAGATCACTCGGGTCAAGCCCCGAGTTTCCCTTCTTCTTTCCCTTTTTAAAAAAAAATTAGATTAATTTTAACGTTTAAAAACTGTAGGCTTCACCCACAAACTACTCGAGTACAAACTCGAGTCAATACCCCAAAAACCCGATACCTACTTCGAGACAAAACCAAACCCAAACAACAGACACCACTGACACCCCCGTGCACATGCAACATCGCCGGAGTCGCTCTTCACCTCCGATGAACTCTCGTACACATCACTCATCATCGTTGCAACAAGAATCGATCATCAAAACACTCGCACACGCCCCTGATCGAAAACGAGCAATCCAGTTGAAAACTGGAACCAGAACCCTCACCAGAAAATGCCTCGAACCACTCACGCCGACCACTGGCGACGCTACAACCCCGGCCACACAATCCCTGACCATCCACGCTTCCTTCCACCGAGTTTCGCACCACTCGATCCCCAAAAGACGACACAGCAATCAAAAACCCAACCTCGACCAAACATAGGGCTTAAACCCTAATCTCACGTCGTCCGGCCACCTCATCGATCGAGAACGCCTCCAATCATTTTTGCCGAGACCACCCATCTTCACTCTACCTCCAGTAGAGACCCCGACCAACCCGAGACTTCCGATCACCAGAAATGCCTCAAATACCCAATCACGTTCAACCCACGAATACTCACTCGATCCCAAACTAAAATTTGTGATTTTACTTTTAAAAATCCTAACTTCCTAAGTAGATTCAACTTATAATCCTGAAAACAACAAATTACGATGTTTGATTTTTACATGTTTAAAGGATTTCTACTGTAAATATTTGATCCCAGCAGATTTCAATCCTATTATACTTAAATATATTTTTAAGACTTAATTCATGTATAAACAAACACAACTTGTTTGAATTCCTAAGCCTATTAGAGATTCGATGTGGAGATTTTGGATTTGATTAAATTTTTTTAACTCTGTAACTTTACAAAGATGATATCCAGACATGCACAACATATATACATTCAATCATACTTAAACAAACATGCAAGCATATATCTCATCGTAGATTCAAGAATTACAACATGCATCAGATCATCAATCAATAATTTAAGCTTGTTAATTTTTTTTTATATAAGGTGATGATCAGAGGATTTAAAACTGTGATGCTTTGGGTTTTGAAAAAAAAACTGGAATCACTTATATTCAAATGCAAAGCAATCATCATCACAGAAACTTCACAAACAACAATAATTTACCTACTTAAACTTTTAAATTAAAATGTTTACTCACTGATTTCCATAAGAAGAATAGAGCTTGCTTTTACTTTGAAATAGGCTTGAATTTTCAGTTGAAACCATCACTTGATTCTCTGACTTGTCTTGATTTAATTTGTTGTTTTAGTTTGAATGTTTGGTTTGAGTTTATAAAATGATGATACTTATTTTCTCAGCTTGAAATGAACGAAAATGGGATGAAGAGCTTGATATAAGAAAATGAAGTTACAGGGTATAATATTTTTTGTACAAGTGATGTTATGTATTTGTACAACATCAGAGATATTTTTATCAAGTGGTGGCTGAAATGAGATGGCATTAATTGCCTTTGTACAAACTTGAATATATATCTTCTTTTATTCATACTCATCTAATCTTTGCTCTTCTTTTCGGCTGAAAATAATTTGTTGGCTAAAGAGATTTGCATTTATTAAGTGTACCATATTTATATTTATATAATTTTCTCCTTTCATTTCGGCTGTACCAAAAATGAAGATAGTTGTTGTGTGTCTTCTCTTGCAAGCTCTTATACTTATCCTTTTACTTGAATATATTTTTACTTTGCTTTAGCCTTATTACTTAGGGATATAAATGAAGTTCTATTGTTAATATGTTGTTAGAATTTGCTAATGTGTTTAATTTATATTTCATAGTTTATTATATATACATTTGTTTTTATTTCTAACTTAAACATTTATTTTTAACTTTAATACTTATCGTCTCATTTTACATTTTCATTTCTACATATATATAGATATTTAACTTTAAACATCCTTTAAAAAAATTATTTATATCAATTTCAAAATAAAACTTTCAAAATATTCATTTGTATAATTAAAGGCACATCTAATTTAATCATATCAAAAATCCAAATACAAATTTATTTTCTAAGATATTTAAATTTATTTCCCAATTTCAAATTCTATTTTCAATCTATTTTATATACATATTTATTTTCAAATACCCAAATCAATCCTCAATTAATTCAAAATTTAACTAGAATTTTATATTAATTACCAATTATTTCACAATTTTTATTCAAAAATTAAATTAATTATCAATTTAAATTTAATTAAAATCCGGGGTCGTCACAGTCCCCTTACCTAAAGTATACCTCTAGATATATACTTGAGAACTCCGATGGCTCTCGGACACATCCAAGCCGGACCCCGCCAACGGTAATCGACTATCCCAGTATTTCACATCTCAATGCGCAAAACTGAATCAAATCTAAAGTAGATATGAAAATACCCTAATGGGAGCAACCCCACATAGCTTGGCTTCTACTCGCTCTTTGGTAAGAATTGTTTTGTTTGATAAGAATTTCTTGGTTGCGAAGAATAGCAGTTGTTGCATTGATGGTTCTGAAGGGTTGAACTAATGAAACTTCAGTATCAGTATCCGAAGACAAATTAAATTCTTCAACAATTCCTTGACTTGGTTGACCGTGCGTTTGATCTTGAGAGGTTTGAGTTTGAGATGGTTGGGAAGATGATTGACCCAAGGTATTTTTTTACCAAATTTGATAAATAAACATTATATGAGGGCAGGGGTTCCATTTGAGAAGGTAATTTCATAAGCGAAATAGACTTTTGGTCCATAACCTTTGGTGAGATGTAATCTTGTAAAATGTTCATATTTATTCCGAAATGAATAAATATCTTCGTGAGATAGGAGCCAAAAAACATTATTTTCCGAGAATGGGAACAAAAGCTTTTATTTCATCATGAATAATCTTTGCCCAATTATGTTGTGTGTTAGAATAAATGGCATGAAGAGCTTTGTAGTTATAATTTTTCCTAGCTCCCGGTGCGAGGAAAAACAGTTAGAAGAAGCATTTTATTAATGATTCGAGCTTGAGGTCATAAATTCACCGAAGTATTTTCTGTGTTTTTAATACAGAATTTGTAGATATTTGAATCATAGGCGAAATCATGATGGAAGACATTATCTAAAGTAGATCTATGGCCATTGCACTCAAAAATAGCTCCTAGACCTTGAACATTTAGCACCATATCAACTCCTAATACTCTACTCCATAAAATTCCCTCACCGGTTTCATCCGGAGGTGTATAAAAATCTCCACAAAGATTTGCATAAAATAATTTAACTAAGAATGGGTAAATTTTTACCTTATTTTGCTTTATATCAATCAAGGAAAGGGTCCATATTTTCTTGCTAAATCTTCTATGCCAAAAGCAGCGAAATCTTCCATCTTGTAGAACGTTTCTTGGAAAATTCGTTTGTCATTCAATTCGTTGAAGACCCGTAGTTTTTTGGTACTGCCATTAAGCCACTCTAAGATTTGAGCATCGAAAGCAAATTCGAGATGAGCTGGAGTGGATGAAGAAGAAGCCGGAACTTTGTCTTTGCTTGGTTTAGGACGAGTAACAGTTGGAGCCATTAAAAAGAAGTTTGGAGTTAGGCTTTGTGGAAAGACAAAGTGATTTGGTGCAAAGGCACGATAGGAAAAGGTAGTTATGCTGTCAATTTAGTGAATTTCAATCGACCAAGATAGTAATTTAGTCGACTAAAAACACGTATTTTAGAAGTAGAGTGTTAGAGGACATTTTCGAATAGGTTCAGTCGACTGAGACAGATCTCGAGTCGACTGAAACCATGCCTTTTTGAGGTAGAGAGTATCCATAAATTTGACACAGGTTAGTCGACTGGTAATCTGGTTCAGTCGACTGAACTTGTGTTAAAAAAATTTCCCGGTGCCTTTTAAAGATATTTGTCAGAAAACATACTTAAATTAATATTACAAATGATATAATTTATTGTTTACATTCAATTTTTGATATACATAGCTTGTTTTTTTATTTATTATATATTATTATTATTTAAAAAGAAATTGTAACAACTTATTAATTATCTTTCGAATCATCAAACATATTATCAGGAAAACAGTCCCAAGAATTTGGTCCCACCTTGGTATCTTCAATTAATAGCCAAAGTGGAGACCATGTGTTATACTTAACTGGAGTTTTGTTCCAATTTGACGTTGATGGTCCAGCTTCCCAGGAATTTCTTGGTGGAGTGTTCTCGATAACAATCGGAGACTCGGTAATACGTGGACTACGTTGACGTATGCTCTTTTTGGTCGAGGAATGACCACAGATAGCAAGTACACATCTTTCCAAAAAATTCAAATGCGCACCATGACGTCTTTGTTCATAGTACATCTCCCTTTGGACATTCATTATCTCTTGTTGATAGTGATGTATTTCATCTATTTTAATGTGAGTGTCTAGTACCAAAACTCTTCTTGTCTTCTTTCCTTTGGGTCAGAATCCGGTGTGGCCAATCGGAGAAGGAGTAATTTGGATAGATGGTGATTTTGTAGAATGAGGAGTTGAAACGTTTGGAGATGGATATTCACTGTAAGAAGAAAGAGAGCTAAAATAGAGAGACGAATGAGTGGAATCATAATTGTCCGACATTATTCAATTGATAGTATAGCTTTTAACTTATGTTTCTTTTTTCTTTTTAAAGAGACTCTTTATATACATTAGGCTTTTACTATTTATAAGTATTGTAATTTGTTGTTTAAGTTCTTCCTTTAGTTAAATTTAGTAAACAATTGTGTTCCTTACAAAAATTTGTTATTTTTAAAACTTAATTGATGTCCAATGGTTTTCATTCTCTAATTTCTAATGTTGGTTCAAATTGATATTATGTGAAAAATACTTTACATATCTAATATTCCGAGATTACGACGAAGGTTTAAAAATGTAGTTTCATAAAGAGGCTTGGTAAATATATATGTTATTTATTTGTCTAAAATAACAAATTCTAATGATATTTTCTCTTTTTCCACATTATCACGCAAGAAATGATGTCTGATGTCAATGTGTTTAGTTTTTGAGTGATTAATGGGGTTATTTGATAAATTAATTGCATTAGTGTTGTCACAAAAGATTGAAGATTTGTTTAGACATATTCCAAAATCCTTTAATGTTTGTTGCATATATAAAACCTGAGTGCAAGCTAGTGCTACAGATATATATTCTGCCTCACATGTAGACAATGAAACACAATTTTGTTTCTTACTAAACTGTAACGACCCGGAATTTTGGACCATTCGCGTCCATTATAAGTGAATAGGTAGACACTCATGCCGGAGTTGAATTGCTCAAAATACCGCGTTGTTAATTTAAATTTGGCAAAACTGAACATATACAGTAAATAGATATAATCACAGATCACAAACACAGAGTAATAAATGCAGCGGAAATAAAAGAGATAGTAGTTCATGAAGCTACTATATGAATATATAAAAATACATCAGAGTTTACAACAGAAGAGTAATATGATACATCAGAGTTAAACCAGATACAACGGAAGAGTAACAGATACAAATCAGAATACATCACTGGGATCATCGAATATCTGAAAGCTGGATAAATAGCTGGATCTCCAAGCGAAGCTCCAACTCCAAAGGTGAGTCTCGAAAGCTGAACTACTCAGTCTGACCCGAGCGTAAAGCAAAACACAAGACACTCGAGTCAGGATTAACATTCTTATATTAATAAATCCAACTCAAGTGAAATAGCAATTGAAATACAAGTAACTCAAAGGATGTTTGGAATAACCATCCTTTAAGGATCCGTTAAACTATCTACTAGGTAGTAATGTACGCTAAGTAGATAATGTCTATCAGTAATATAAAAATATCAAAGTAGGGTTAAGCAGGGCCCATACACCTCTTAACCTGTTTATTCCCAAAAGCATATACAAGACCGTAGTTTCCCCAAAACCGGAAGTCACCAGAGGGCAATCCATATACTAAAGGTACAAATCAAAATCGTAGTGGTCGCGAATAGGATAATCAGTATGACAAGGTACATGAGGCGATACCAACTAGGATACTAGTAGTTGCCTGATCCGGACTGATGTTGGGCATAACAGCTACTACCCCAACACCGCGAAACAACACTCCCATAATCGAGGGGTGCACCCAAATCGAATCACAAAAGTAATAGATATGGTATCGAAGAAGTGTGTCCGCTAGAGATGGCGATCATCAATGGCCCGGCGCGGCTCCTGTTTTAGTCATGTCAAGGGTCATCCAAAATCGTTCTCTTTCTTCAGTCAACGTGTTCATCAAAACCATCCACTTCGTTCTGGATCAACACTCCGCGTATAGTTATTAAAGTGGTTTCGGTTCAGATAGAGAGTATATCCATTACCGATCCCGGTCTCTTTAATAACTTTCGTAATTATTACACCGATTGGTCGTTTATATATTTTAAAACCAAATCAATTTCAATTTCAAATAGAATTCGTAAATCAACATTTCATTTGTCTTTCTAAAGCAATTTCCAAATTTTCGTTTCAAAACTTCCAATTTTCCGTTTCAAAATCTTATAATTCAATTTCAATTTCTATTTAAAACAATTCAAATATTGATTCAAGTTCGTATATAAGTTTCATTCCGAAATCATTTTAAATAAATTCTATTTAACATTCAAATCAATTTAAACTCATTTATCGATTTCATTCAATATTCGTTAAGTTACTTTATCATTCAAAACAATTTCTATTAAATTTCCAATTCATTTAATCAATTCTTAAGTTCAACTTCATTAAAACAAAACTTACAATTTTGAATTAAACTAAATTCGTCAAATCAATTCTCCAATTACAAGTCTTACATTAATTCCAAAAATATCACATTTCATTTTTGTTAAAGAAATCCAATTTCACTTATTTACTTACTTAAATGATTTTCCAAACTTTATTAATAAAGAAACTCAATTTCAAGTATTACGAAGTAAAATTCACTTATTCAAAATTCAATTTAATTTAATCATTAAATAATTCAATCTTATTTAATTATTAAATAATTCAAAACTTAATTATTAAATAATTTCAAAGTTTAATAATTTAAAACTTAATTATAATTTCCAACTTAACTCAATAGTTTCTCAACTTAAACAACATTCTTTCATCAATTTCATTTTTAATAATTTGTTTCAGATTATTAAACATTAACATTTCCTTTCACTTAAATTCAAATTTCAACTTCATTTCAAAACCATATTATTTATTCAAATAAAATCCTTATTTTATTTCAAAATCAAGTTATTGACCAATCGGGTTTATTTAATTTTCTATCCTAGGTCAAAATTCAATTTTGGGTATTTATCATTTCAACCCGATTCCAATTCAATTCAAAATCAAAGCATAACAGAGGGAACTTGCAGTGTGATAACTGGGATGGTGTCAAAGTAAATAAACAAGCAATAACAACAACCAATATCAATCCAATAATCAATTCAAATAATCCCGAAATAACCGTATTAATTCGCATTGTTATTTGTACGAATTAATATAATTATTTCTAGAATCTACACTATCATTTCATGTAGATTAAAGATTATTACATTACGGTTTCACTTGTCGTTCAATTTCAATTTCATACATCATCAATTTAACAACTTACATTCAATGGTTCAAAATGTAATTAAACAAATTCTACGTGTCAATAAATTCAACAGTTAAAGGGTCATATTATACAAATGTCAGTTAATCAAATTTAACATTTAATTATCCTATATCAAGTTCAATTTCATACTATTTATCATTTTAACATTAACAATTTAACATCCAATGTAAACATCAACAATCAATCAATTATCAGCCAAACTGTATTATCATCGCATAAATAATTAACAGATAATGGTGTCAGATGTCACAGGTGAACTGATACAGGCAATAGCATATATAGCAGTGTAATTAACTAACAGCAGCATATTTCAATTGTCGTTTCAATTTAAATCAAATTTAATAAATAAAAGAACGTTAATCGTGAGTGAGTGCTCACCTTTCGAGGCTAGAGATATGAACGGAAATGGAAGTGAATTGTGGATCCAAATATGATTTCCAAAACGGAACAAGATGGGTACGAATTCGACGATCAAAGCTGATGAATATGAAGTGATGAAACGAATCAGAACCATCATGATATAACTGAAACAAAATATACGTTATAATTTTTCTTTGAAACCAAAATTTTTAAAATATATATTTAAAATGATATCTATAAACTGCCATATATAGGTCTATGCACCACCCAATGAAATGTATACTCAATGTGTAATATAAATAATATTTATAGAACTGATATAAACTTATATACACTTTAATATCTATTATCAATATATATGCAGTTTTATTTTAAAAGTCAATATCTACACACATACTATAAAATGAAACACGTCATTATAAACATACAGCCATCATAGACTGCACCGTAAAACAACCCTTATATATTAAAACTAATGTCTTATGTACATCTATATTAACAAGACTCGAACAACTACTATATAATATAATATATAATACTTATATTTTCTCTCAGCTAAAGTAGACAGCAAAGCAAATGTACATTCTTAATATGATTAGGTGTTCCAAATCCAACACAACGCAATATACTTTCCTCTTATATGAATCTTATATAATATACTACGGTATATATCTGTAAATATATATGCATTCAACTTAATATGCCTTATACTTTAAACAACTTAGATGTTCGTATATAACAGCTGGACAGAATGTGTACATGAAAAAAATGTATGCAGACATACCACATATATAACTTTATCTGTCGTTTTTTTTATAAATCCATATTATAAAACTTTTGAAGCAAGCAGGTGGAGAAAATGAGCATGCAAACTAATAGCGTGTGTGTTATAAAGTAATATACATATACGTTGAAAGAGTAATATACATATATGAAATCTAATAAAGTAAAAATATTCATACAATACCTTAATAGTAAGAGGTGAAGGAGACATAGTGTTTGGGTAGCTTGCACGCAAGGGTGGTCAGTGGGAAGGCTGAAGTCGAGGCTTGCGTGGAGCAAGGCCGAAGGGTGCAGGTGAGGAGGAGACTGGTGGGGTCGGTTCCCATGAGCGAGAGGGAGGGCGGAGGAGAAGGCTGCGCTGGCTGCTGGAGGTGCTGGGGCGGATCTGAGCTGGAAGGTTGGTTGTCGGGTTCTCGGACGAGGATTTGTCGGGTGGTTGGACAGTGGCTAGGGGTAGCTGCCGACGTGGAGGCTTCGGAGCCGGAGAATGAGCATGTGGGCGGAGGTGGAAGGGCTGGCGTTTGCTTGGGTTGACCGATCTAGGGGTGGCTTCACAGGTGGCCTCGGTCTGGGGTAGCCAGGGGATGAGTTGGCGGATGAGGTCACTTGCTTGGCTGCGCTTGGGTTGGAGGAACTAAGGGTGTGGTGGTAGCTAAATGATGGAGAGCATAGGCTAATGCTTGAAGGCGGGTGGGAAGGAAAAGATGAGCAGGTGGAAGAATTTGAAAGAACAAAGGCAGAGAGGTAGGTGGATTTCCATACAGCAAGCAAGGAGAGAATAAAAGAGGTGAGAACAAATAGAAAAGAAAAATGAGGAGAACAGACAAATAGAGAATAGGAATGAACGCAAGGAAAAATTTAGAAAGAAATAGAAAGTCAGGTAAAATGAATTAACTCACACAGAATGAATGCGCATATGACTGTTGAGTTACCCGAGGAAAAGTTGAATGGGCAAGGGACTCAAAAGGTCATCTGAACCAAAAGTCACAGAAGCCAGTATCGATACGGTACTTGTTTCCATCATTTTCGCTGCGCATCGGGTCCCAAAATATAGAAATAAATATACTGGGGTGATCAGCACAGCAAGACGATCAAAACGGCATACAGATATCAGTGGTACGATCATCCGATAAAAATCGATATCGGTACCAGAATACTGCTATTTTGCAGAAAATAAGAACGACGGAGCCAAAGATGTTCTAATTTGGAAAAACGACAAACTGACATCTTGCTCAGAAGATGGTTTAGAAATTTTCTATGTAAAAATATTTTGGTTTTGAAAACATTTTATATTCAACGCTTTTTAACTGATTAAATTGAAGTGAATTTACGCGCGAAATAAACTTTCGTATTTTCGGACGAAAATTTATCAGTTGCTATGTTTAACTAGACGTATTCCAAATATTAAATTTTTATTTCAAAATTTTATCGTTTAAAATTTCACAAAATTTCAACTAATTACGTTATTAAAACAGTTGAAATTTACGGGTCGTTACACTCTCCCCCACTCAAAACTTTTCGTCCCCGAAAAGGAACGAGGTAGGAGAATAGAAACAACCAGAAAGAAAAACAGATTTGAAATACAAAATAACAATTTATTTAAACCATATAAATTCAAATTTAAATTAATTGATATTCAATAATTGATTTAATCCATTTGATTTCTCTAAAATCAATCTCAACTATTTCTAAATTCATTATCTTATTATCCAATTATCTTCGATTTACAATTTCGAAAACCATAAATTTGAATAGTCTTTTATTATAATCATATATATTTTTTTCAACAATTTAAATTTTTTAATTCCAAGTTATTATAAATTTTATTCTACTTAATATATCTACTCACATATATTTAACCCATATAAATTAATTTAAAACATAAAAGTTTCGATTTAAATTAATTTACATCTATTAATTTCTTTTAAATTCAAGGTATTTTCATATGTTGATCAAATCTCAATTTATTAATTCTTTCCAAACAAATTCATTAATTCTTTCAAAATAATTTATTTCATTATTAACTGAGTTTACTTATTATTCTATCTAACTCTATTAACATCTTTATAATCAAAATTTAGTGTATAACATTTATTATAAACACTCAAATTTTATTTATAAATTCAATTTATCTTATATATTATCCAATTACATATTCAACTTCTGAATGATTTAGGTAAGTTGTATTAGAATGCAGTTGAACAATATACAAATAAAATTTTCCCAATTCAATTATTCAAGTTTAAATATTTATTCCAAATTTTGGTTTTATTTATAATTTAAAATCATCTTTTAACAAAATTTAAGAATTAGATTTCCGATTAACTTTAAACAATTTAGAGATATATATAATATATTTATATCAAATCAAATTAAATTTTAAAATAAGATACTTATATATATATAAATAAAATTATACTGAAGAAATTCAAATCAAAATATTTTTCAAAACAAACCGTAGCAAAGCTACAGAATAGTATCTCCACTTCGAAACTCGAAAATGAACATCGATGATGCGGCCGCCATCACCGAAATTATTTTCCAGCGACAAAGAGAAGAGCACTGATTTCAACATTTAAAAAAAATTCTTTGAAAACGATTTCTATTCGAAAATACTTCCAATACTATATACTTTAAAATTTTTAAAAACCAAAGTTCGAAATCACCGGAAACTAAATTCTCAAATTTCTGAATTAAGTTCATTCTAAATTCCAAATCAATTTATAAACCATAATTATAAATTCATTTAGAATAATAAATGATAATCAAATATTATCATTTCAAACAACCAATTTAATTATCCCCAAAATTCCAGAAAATTTTCCTTATGTTTTTACAATATAATCAAACAAATTTGAAAACAATATTGTGTCCGTTTGCTCTGCTCAAGTGTTTTGGAAATTCTATCGATAGCGTTGATCAGACGAATCGATCGAAAACCCAAATCAACATCAGCAACTCAAACAACACAATATATAAAACATTTTTATATAGATTTACAAATACACTTCCTCGCTTGATGATACAAGAATGGATTTCAAAATAAATGTAGAGATTCGAATTTTGATGGAAATCAAATCAAAGAGAATTTTGATTCGAAAATAAGTTTGAAACAGAAGATAAGATAATTCAATTACCACCATCCGGAGATGGATGAGTTTATTTAATTCACGGGCAACCTTAACCGGGTCGTCCGTTACTTCAAGAATAAGATCGATGCTGAATTCCGAGGTAAATCAACACTCAATCTCAAGAGATGGAATTCAGGTATAGCAGGGAATAGATAGCATCGTAAACCGAGGATACAGAAATCTCTGGTAAATCAATGCCTATTGTAAAGGAGTTTCTCCTTTATGAATCATTCGAAGATTGGCGAGACCGCCGATCTATTATAGATATCATTCAAAAAGGAGTTATGGGGTGCTCCAGAATTTGAAAGAAGACGAATAGTGGAGGACACGAATGAATTTTGGAACCGAGGAGAACGTTCCAAAAATTCAAAGGAATTGAGTCAAAGGAAGAGATTGAAACTCGAATGAGAGTGATTCTTGTAAATACATTTACCCTATATGTTGAGTTTTGCCTAGAGCTACCAAAGCTCTGATACCAACTGTAACGACCCGGAATTTTGGACCATTCGCGTCCATTATAAGTGAATAGGTAGACACTCATGCCGGAGTTGAATTGCTCAAAATACCGCGTTGTTAATTTAAATTTGGCAAAACTGAACATATACAGTAAATAGATATAATCACAGATCACAGACACAGAGTAATAAATGCAGCGGAAATAAAAGAGATAGTAGTTCATGAAGCTACTATATGAATATATAAAAATACATCAGAGTTTACAACAGAAGAGTAATATGATACATCAGAGTTAAACCAGATACAACGGAAGAGTAACAGATACAAATCAGAATACATCACTGGGATCATCGAATATCTGAAAGCTGGATAAATAGCTGGATCTCCAAGCGAAGCTCCAACTCCAAAGGTGAGTCTCGAAAGCTGAACTACTCAGTCTGACCCGAGCGTAAAGCAAAACACAAGACACTCGAGTCAGGATTAACATTCTTATATTAATAAATCTAACTCAAGTGAAATAGCAATTGAAATACAAGTAACTCAAAGGATGTTTGGAATAACCATCCTTTAAGGATCCGTTAAACTATCTACTAGGTAGTAATGTACGCTAAGTAGATAATGTCTATCAGTAATATAAAAATATCAAAGTAGGGTTAAGCAGGGCCCATACACCTCTTAACCTGTTTATTCCCAAAAGCATATACAAGACCGTAGTTTCCCCAAAACCGGAATACACCAGAGGGCAATCCATATACTAAAGGTACAAATCAAAATCGTAGTGGTCGCGAATAGGATAATCAGTATGACAAGGTACATGAGGCGATACCAACTAGGATACTAGTAGTTGCCTGATCCGGACTGATGTTGGGCATAGCAGCTACTACCCCAACACCGCGAAACAACACTCCCATAATCGAGGGGTGCACCCAAATCGAATCACAAAAGTAATAGATATGGTATCGAAGAAGTGTGTCCGCTAGAGATGGCGATCCTCAATGGCCCGGCGCGGCTCCTGTTTTAGTCATGTCAAGGGTCATCCAAAATCGTTCTCTTTCTTCAGTCAACGCGTTCATCAAAACCATCCACTTCGTTCTGGATCAACACTCCGCGTATAGTTATTAAAGTGGTTTCGGTTCAGATAGAGAGTATATCCATTACCGATCCCGGTCTCTTTAATAACTTTCATAATTATTACACCGATTGGTCGTTTATATATTTTAAAACCAAATCAATTTCAATTTCAAATAGAATTCGTAAATCAACATTTCATTTGTCTTTCTAAAGCAATTTCCAAATTTTCGTTTCAAAACTTCCAATTTTCCGTTTCAAAATCTTATAATTCAATTTCAATTTCTATTTAAAACAATTCAAATATTGATTCAAGTTCGTATATAAGTTTCATTCCGAAATCATTTTAAATAAATTCTATTTAACATTCAAATCAATTTAAACTCATTTATCGATTTCATTCAATATTCGTTAAGTTACTTTATCATTCAAAACAATTTCTATTAAATTTCCAATTCATTTAATCAATTCTTAAGTTCAACTTCATTAAAACAAAACTTACAATTTTGAATTAAACTAAATTCGTCAAATCAATTCTCCAATTACAAGTCTTACATTAATTCCAAAAATATCACATTTCATTTTTGTTAAAGAAATCCAATTTCACTTATTTACTTACTTAAATGATTTTCCAAACTTTATTAATAAAGAAACTCAATTTCAAGTATTACGAAGTAAAATTCACTTATTCAAAATTCAATTTAATTTAATCATTAAATAATTCAATCTTATTTAATTATTAAATAATTCAAAACTTAATTATTAAATAATTTCAAAGTTTAATAATTTCAAACTTAATTATAATTTCCAACTTAACCCAATAGTTTCTCAACTTAAACAACATTCTTTCATCAATTTCATTTTTAATAATTTGTTTCAGATTATTAAACATTAACATTTCCTTTCACTTAAATTCAAATTTCAACTTCATTTCAAAACCATATTATTTATTCAAATAAAATCCTTATTTTATTTCAAAATCAAGTTATTGACCAATCGGGTTTATTTAATTTTCTATCCTAGGTCAAAATTCAATTTTGGGTATTTATCATTTCAACCCGATTCCAATTCAATTCAAAATCAAAGCATAACAGAGGGAACTTGCAGTGTGATAACTGGGATGGTGTCAAAGTAAATAAACAAGCAATAACAACAACCAATATCAATCCAATAATCAATTCAAATAATCCCGAAATAACCGTATTAATTCGCATTGTTATTTGTACGAATTAATATAATTATTTCTAGAATCTACACTATCATTTCATGTAGATTAAAGATTATTACATTACGGTTTCACTTGTCGTTCAATTTCAATTTCATACATCATCAATTTAACAACTTACATTCAATGGTTCAAAATGTAATTAAACAAATTCTACGTGTCAATAAATTCAACAGTTAAAGGGTCATATTATACAAATGTCAGTTAATCAAATTTAACATTTAATTATCCTATATCAAGTTCAATTTCATACTATTTATCATTTTAACATTAACAATTTAACATCCAATGTAAACATCAACAATCAATCAATTATCAGCCAAACTGTATTATCATCGCATAAATAATTAACAGATAATGGTGTCAGATGTCACAGGTGAACTGATACAGGCAATAGCATATATAGCAGTGTAATTAACTAACAGCAGCATATTTCAATTGTCGTTTCAATTTAAATCAAATTTAATAAATAAAAGAACGTTAATCGTGAGTGAGTGCTCACCTTTCGAGGCTAGAGATATGAACGGAAATGGAAGTGAATTGTGGATCCAAATATGATTTCCAAAACGGAACAAGATGGGTACGAATTCGACGATCAAAGCTGATGAATATGAAGTGATGAAACGAATCAGAACCATCATGATATAACTGAAACAAAATATACGTTATAATTTTTCTTTGAAACCAAAATTTTTAAAATATATATTTAAAATGATATCTATAAACTGCCATATATAGGTCTATGCACCACCCAATGAAATGTATACTCAATGTGTAATATAAATAATATTTATAGAACTGATATAAACTTATATACACTTTAATATCTATTATCAATATATATGCAGTTTTATTTTAAAAGTCAATATCTACACACATACTATAAAATGAAACACGTCATTATAAACATACAGCCATCATAGACTGCACCGTAAAACAACCCTTATATATTAAAACTAATGTCTTATGTACATCTATATTAACAAGACTCGAACAACTACTATATAATATAATATATAATACTTATATTTTCTCTCAGCTAAAGTAGACAGCAAAGCAAATGTACATTCTTAATATGATTAGGTGTTCCAAATCCAACACAACGCAATATACTTTCCTCTTATATGAATCGTATATAATATACTACGGTATATATCTGTAAATATATATGCATTCAACTTAATATGCCTTATACTTTAAACAACTTAGATGTTCGTATATAACAGCTGGACAGAATGTGTACATGAAAAAAATGCATGCAGACATACCACATATATAACTTTATCTGTCGTTTTTTTTTATAAATCCATATTATAAAACTTTTGAAGCAAGCAGGTGGAGAAAATGAGCATGCAAACTAATAGCGTGTGTGTTATAAAGTAATATACATATACGTTGAAAGAGTAATATACATATACGAAATCTAATAAAGTAAAAATATTCATACAATACCTTAATAGTAAGAGGTGAAGGAGACATAGTGTTTGGGTAGCTTGCACGCAAGGGTGGTCAGTGGGAAGGCTGAAGTCGAGGCTTGCGTGGAGCAAGGCCGAAGGGTGCAGGTGAGGAGGAGAACTGGTGGGGTCGGTTCCCATGAGCGAGAGGGAGGGCGGAGGAGAAGGCTGCGCTGGCTGCTGGAGGTGCTGGGGCGGATCTGAGCTGGAAGGTTGGTTGTCGGGTTCTCGGACGAGGATTTGTCGGGTGGTTGGACAGTGGCTAGGGGTAGCTGCCGACGTGGAGGCTTCGGAGCCGGAGAATGAGCATGTGGGCGGAGGTGGAAGGGCTGGCGTTTGCTTGGGTTGACCGATCTAGGGGTGGCTTCACAGGTGGCCTCGGTCTGGGGTAGCCAGGGGATGAGTTGGCGGATGAGGTCACTTGCTTGGCTGCGCTTGGGTTGGAGGAACTAAGGGTGTGGTGGTAGCTAAATGATGGAGAGCATAGGCTAATGCTTGAAGGCGGGTGGGAAGGAAAAGATGAGCAGGTGGAAGAATTTGAAAGAACAAAGGCAGAGAGGTAGGTGGATTTCCATACAGCAAGCAAGGAGAGAATAAAAGAGGTGAGAACAAATAGAAAAGAAAAATGAGGAGAACAGACAAATAGAGAATAGGAATGAACGCAAGGAAAAATTTAGAAAGAAATAGAAAGTCAGGTAAAATGAATTAACTCACACAGAATGAATGCGCATATGACTGTTGAGTTACCCGAGGAAAAGTTGAATGGGCAAGGGACTCAAAAGGTCATCTGAACCAAAAGTCACAGAAGCCAGTATCGATACGGTACTTGTTTCCATCATTTTCGCTGCGCATCGGGTCCCAAAATATAGAAATAAATATACTGGGGTGATCAGCACAGCAAGACGATCAAAACGGCATACAGATATCAGTGGTACGATCATCCGATAAAAATCGATATCGGTACCAGAATACTGCTATTTTGCAGAAAATAAGAACGACGGAGCCAAAGATGTTCTAATTTGGAAAAATGACAAACTGACATCTTGCTCAGAAGATGGTTTAGAAATTTTCTATGTAAAAATATTTTGGTTTTGAAAACATTTTATATTCAACGCTTTTTAACTGATTAAATTGAAGTGAATTTACGCGCGAAATAAACTTTCGTATTTTCGGACGAAAATTTATCAGTTGCTATGTTTAACTAGACGTATTCCAAATATTAAATTTTTATTTCAAAATTTTATCGTTTAAAATTTCACAAAATTTCAACTAATTACGTTATTAAAACAGTTGAAATTTACGGGTCGTTACATAAACCATGATACCAAAGATTGACCGATAAAGTGACAAGTTCCACTTATACTTTTTCGATCCGATCTGCAACCACTGAAATCGGCATCACTATATGATACGAGTTCGAATAGACAGTCTTTTGGATAAAAAAAGTCCGTATCTTTAGTATTTGGTAAATATCATAAAATTCTTTTAACTGCTCGTAAGTGTGTTTCTTTGGGATTAGCTTGAAAACGGGCACACAAGCAAACACTCATTAAAATGTCGGGTCTACTAACAGTTAAATATAATAATGATCCTATCATACTTCTATATAATTTTTGTTCGACATCTTTACCATTTTCGTCTTTGTCTAAGTGAGTACTAGTACTCATATGAGTAGCTTTACTACTTGCATTATCCATTCCAAAATGTTTAATTAAATCTTTACAATATTTTTCTTGATAGATAAAAATTCCGTTTTTTAATTGTTTAATTTGTAATCCTAAAAAGTAATTTAATTCTCCCATATGTGACATTTTAAATTCATTTTTCATAGTTTTAGAAAATTCATCACATAAGTTTTTATTAGTTGATCCAAAGATAATATCATCTACATATATTTGTACTACTAAAATATTGTTTTCATTTGTTTTTATAAATAGAGTGTAATCAACTTTGCCAATTTGAAAACCAGATTCTAAAACATATGATTTTAATCTATTATACCAAGCACAAGGAGCTTGTTTAAGACCATAAAGTGCTTTTTGTAATTTAAATATGTGATTTGGAAATTGTTCATGTACCAACAATGGTGGTTGTTCAACATAGACATTTTCTTTAATGTATCCATTTAAAATGTGTTTTTAACATCCATTTGATATAATATGAAATTTTGATGGCAAGAAAATGCTAAGAGAATTCTTATAGCTTCAAGACATGCTATAGGAGCGAAGGTCTCTTCATAATCAATTACTTCCTCCTGAGAATATCCCTGAGCTACAAGTCTTGCTTTATTTCGAACTATATCACCATTTTCATCCATTTTATTTTTGAAAATCCATTTAGTGCCAATAACAGATTGATCATTGGGTCTTGGTACAAGTTCCCATACATTATCACGTTCAAATTGATTTAGTTCTTCCTTTATTGCTATAATCCAATAATCATCTGTAGATGCTTCTTTAACATTTATTGGTTCAAAGTTTGAAATAAAAGCTATATGTCCCATTTAATTTAATTGATTGCGCATTGGAACTTTGGTATTAATGTCTCCTATGATATTATCCCTTGGATGATCTTTTAATATTCTAGGGTGTGATTTTAATTCAGCATTATCAGGATTGGTTGATTAGATTTGTTCAATTTGAATATTTAATTGATTTAAGTTTTCATCATCTTCTTTAATAGTGTTAAAATTTTCATCAAATAATACATGTAATGTTTCTTCAAATTTTCCTAGATTTTTCATTAAAAAATTTATATGCTTTGCTTTGATCTAAGTATCCTACGAATATTCCTTCGTCGACTTTCGGATCAAACTTTCCTAAAGGATCACTAGTGTTTATGCGATATGAATTGAAATACAAATAAAGTATTAGATTGAATTAGATATAAGATTTGGATTGGGGAATTGAACTTAATAGAAGTATGAACTTAAAATTGTATAAATTGAATTTAATCAAAGACCGGATTTCGAATTTGAGTTAATATGAAATTTATAACATAAGATATGAAACTAAATCGTATTAATTTAATCTAGTATTAAGGTATGAAATTTAATTATATTGGATTTATTAAAATAAATAAACGGATTTGTCGAAATGAATAAATGGAATTATTTGGAATTAATAAATGGAATTATTTGGAATTAATAAATGGATTTATTTGGAATAAAGCAAATGGATTTTGTTGAAATAAATTAGCAAATTGATTTGAAATAGAATGAAATGAATTAATGAATTTGATTTGAGATTAAATGGAATTTGACTTATGTAAATTTGAGCTAAGTAAAGTTGTAAATTGAATTAAGTGATAAATTTAATTTAAAGATTTTAAATCAAATGAATTGATTTAATTTTTTATTTGAAGAATTGGTTATAAAATTTAAGCGGTTTGAATTGGTTATTAGATCGAATTGTGTTATTTAAGCTTTGAATCAAATTAAGTAAAATAGATTTCTTTGGAAGTTGAAATTGGATTTATTGAGTAAGCACTATTTTGGGTAAAAGGAATTTGGTAAATAAAATTGTTTAATTGGTTTTAAATTTATTTGATGTAAGATAAATGAAAATATAAACTTGAAATGAATAGAATTGGATTTAAATGATTTGGATAAAATTGATTATAAATTGGAATTCGTGTGATATGAAATAAAGTTAATAAGCGAAATGGAAGTTATTGAATTAAGATAATACTTGATTTTGTTGTTAACCAAATGTCGAACTAAATTTCAATTGGAAATGTGTTTTAATAATTGAAGCGATTGAATTGTGAAATATGGGATTTGGAAGTAAAACTTAAAGTTAACTTTGAACTTGATTTGTTTTGATTTTAAACTTAAAATGACCATGGTGTAATAATACGAAGTTATTAAAGAGACCGGGATCGGATATGGACATACTCTTTGTCGATACCGAAAACCACTTTAATAACTATTATACGAGGAGTGTTGATCCAGAATGAAGTGGATGGTTTTGGTGAACACGTTGATGATTGAAGAAAGAGAACGATAATGGATAGCCTTAACACTTGTGTCAAATTGGAAATGACTAAAACAGGAGTCGTGCCGGGCCAAATGGGGGTTAGCTACCTCGAGCGAACACACTTCTTCGTAAACTACTCATTACTTTGTGATTGATTGGTGCGCACCCTTGATTTGGGAGTGTTGTTTCGCGGTGTTGCGATCGCTGCGGCGATGCATTCTCACCAGTCCGGATCAAGCAAACGATAGTGTCACTACCTTGGGTATTGCCTCATGTGCCTTGTCATACTTGTATTTCCATATACGCGACCACTACGATTTGTTTTGTGTTATACCTATGGAGTACTCCCTGATATCCCACTAGTTTACGGTGGAGTTAAAGTGCTGTATAGTTTATGATGCTTATATAAAATGTGTTAAGGGGAATAATGGTGACGCCTTAACACTATCTTGATATTTTACTTTACTGCTAGACATTATCTATTTATCGTACACTACTATGTATAGATAGTTTAACAGATCCTTAGAGGATGGTGATCCCAAACATCCTTTAAGTTACTTGGCATTTCATTTGACATTTCACTTGAGTTTATCACTTACATAAGAATGTTAGTCCTGACTCGAGTGTTTCGTTTTACTTAAATGCTCGTGTCAGCTTGAGTATTACAGCTTTCGTGACTCTCTCTCTTGGAGCTTGGACCTTATTGAAGTCTATCTTCCTTCGCTCAGTTGTCCAGTTATTTCAGTTGTTCTATTTTCAGATATTCTCATTCAGACTATGTATATGATTTTGTATCAGTTCATATGTATTTGAGACTTTCCTGTATTTATACTCTGATGTTATATATTAGCTTCATGAACTACTATCTTTTCTATTCCGCTGCCCATTTATTACTCTATGTCTGTGATCTGTGATTATTTATTTACTATATATGCTGAGTTTTGCCAATTTAAATTAACAATTCGGTATTTTGAATTATTCAAGTCCGACATGTGCGGATGTGAATGGTCCAAAATAGCGGGTCGTTACATAAAAAAAATTTGAGAAAATTTTGATAATTCAAAATTCTGGTTTCAAATTTAAATTTGAATTGTTGAGTAAGTAACATTGTTTGAACTTATGAATAAGTTTGGAAAGTTAGAAGAGGATTAGTGTGTCTTTAATAAAAAGATTTCTTTGGAAAGTTGTTAAAACCGTTTGGTTTTGGGAGAAAGGTTAACGGGTTATGGACCATTCCTCTTAACTGGTAATTTCAGGGACAAAATTCTTTTAAGAGGGGAGGAATGTGACGACCCAGAATTTTTAAATATTTGAAATTGGAATATTTAATTGATTTTAAATATTTTAAAGTTAAATTTTTAACTCGAATTTCAAATATCTATATTTATTTGATAATTTAATTATTGGATTAAATAATTTAAAGATGGGTAAAATATGAAATCTGGAGTTTTAAGCTCGTTAAAAATAATTTGATGGCTTGTAAAATTTATATTGATGATATTGAAGATAATAAAAGTTTTAAATTTGAATTTGAAAGTGTTTTGTTCAGTTTTGAAAATATATTGTTTAAATTGATATTTAAAAATAGCCTTCCGAGGCACAGTCTCGGAATTCGACGAAACTAGATCCATTGGATCCATAATAGTGTTTTATTATCGGGTTTCAATTTTCGTAGTGATCGGAGTTGCTGTGTGAGCGTACAATATATAAACGCACTGAAATTTATATCGAAAGTTTAATATGATAACAGAGTCTAAAAAGCTATCTTCTACATACGATCAAATTAGGACTCGAAACCTTTTCCATTGCGTTCGGAATAGGGGTATAACCTTATAAATGCCTTGCGGCACGCCTCAATAGGAGATCGAGATTTTTGAATTGTGAACTCTTACGGTTTAAATTTATATATATATATATATATATATATATATATATTATGATGTGACATATATATTCAAAATCAGAACTTTATGCCTTCATTTCAAGTCACTGTAGCAAAACGATTCATGCACGCAAGATGATTCAGACACGCTATCCACTTTTCCTTAATTCGCGCAGCTTTTGTCCCAGAGATAAAATGTTTATCGTTCAAAAGGAAACGTATCGAGCAAAATAAATAAAAGGAAATCGGTTTCCTCTTCACAAATTAAATCCATGGCCACTGATTAAAATTGTCGTTCGAATCAAAACTGTATTCCCTCCGTTTTCCCCTTTTTCCATTCGCGAAATCAAAAAAAAAGAAGGATTCAAAGCACGTTCCTCGAATTCGTTCTCGAGGGAAAATCATGGTGGCAGAGGTTGAAGGAATCGAGGCAGGCTTGGGACTTAGGGCATCGCGAGGTTGGAACTCGGGTTCGTGGTGGCGGCATCGATCATCGTGGGCTCCTGCTTGAATTTGCGGGGTCGAGGCTGGGTTCGAGCAGCGGTTCGATCGACGGTAGGGTTTGAAATCTGCTTTTGGTGATCATACTTGTAGCTGTATGTATGTTTTTATATATATGTATTGATATGTATGTAGGTCAGAGAAATTATCTCAATACTGGAACTTACAGTAAGTTTTAAAAAAAATGATGAATACAGAAAGGTATAAAATAAAGTCTGTTTTGAGTTAAATAGAGATATTCACACACACATATATATATATTTATTTTAAAAATAGTAAATATATGTAAAGGTGAGGTTTTGAAAATAAAGAGGGGAATTTGAAAATGTTTATGTGAAAGTAGATTTTTGAAGTCTATGATTTATTTTATATTTATATAATTTCAAAAAAAATAAAATAAAATAAGTATTCATGTTTTAAGTGTTATTTTAAGATAATGGATTGAGTGATTAATTGTTTAATCTACTTATGTTAATTATTTTAGTTACTAAGAAATTATTTAAAGGAAAATTTGTTCAAATTTAAATCATTAGCCAGTTGAATTTATTAAATGATACTTAACGGTTTGATTCTATTGTGAATATTAATGAAATCATATAATGTTTATACAAGGCCTAAAATCATGAAGAAACAAGCCGGTTTGGATCGAATTGCAAATTAAAAGCAAAGGTGAGTTAATCTCACTCGTCTGAGTTATTTAAATTTAAATGGTTAAATTTAAATAATTGGTTGAATGGTTGAATTGATTGGATGTGATATATTATATAATAGTATATAGTATATGTTGGAGTGATTGATTTCCCGCATTATATAGCGGATGAGACCCTATGCACCACATAATAGCGGATGATATTTTATAAACCCATATACCGCGATATTCCACCTCGAAGTGGAATTGGTATTGTGCTAACATCTGTGGATGCTGGAAAACAGGTTGGAGGGATCCAACTGGATTCCTCAAAATTATTTAGATTGTTAATATTCTGTGTTATGAATATTTGATATTCTGTGGTTTCTGTTGTAGGCATAGTACCCTTCAGGAGGGTCGTATGGCATAACTTCTCTCCCTGGCAACAGCAAATGCGCCTTATCAATTCCGAAAGAACGGGAGATGACATCAAGCTGCTCCTCCTTAAGGGAGCTAGGAAAGCAATCGGGCGGGGAGTTCAGAAGCTCCTGAGGGCCGTACCCGTCCACTAGTGATCTCGGGGCAGATCCGTGACGTTCTGGATTCGGCTGAGCTGGGGGCACGGCAGAGGAACCTCCTTCGCCCCCAGATTTCTTTTTGTCTGATCGAGTTTCCACTTTACGAGACATTATCAGAAACACCGGAAAAACACATTGTTAGAACAGAGGATGTAAACAAGTATGTGTGTAATATGAAATTTCACTCATAAAATCAAAATGCTCAAACTCCCGTTATCATTCGGTAAACTGAATGTAAAATTTCATTCGGCATTCACATCACTCAAGTTCATTCGGCGAATGGAAGTCAAATACCTGAAATGGTTCGGCAGAAGATTAGAATCTGATTCGGCTGTGTGACTGACTTGGTTCGGCTGTTTCGTTCGGTAGAAGGTAATAGAGGCCCTAGGCCCTTACTTATAGGCAACTATAGACGACCGGACCGGCTGATTCGGCGAAAGCATCCAAGCTAACGTCATTAGTTTTAAAACAAAGCGCGGCACATGCCGGCATATGCCCCACTTTGGGGGGCAAATGTTGGGCGTGTTCTCACCCAGAAGACCTCGAGGCCAAGAAGCTTGATTCATCCATCCAGGCTTGCCTAAACTCATCCGGCACTCTCGTTCTCCAGAGCCCATTCGGCATCCATGTCTCACAGAACCCATTCGGCAGTCTCAAGCAACTGCCGAACCAACCTTCCTCCTATGACTGCCGAACCAATCTTCGTCCCTACCACCGGACCAAGTTTCTCCTACCACTGCCGAACCAAGCATCTACCGGATCAAGACATTCCGGACCAACCCCTACCGAACCACCTCCTACCGAACCAACATACACCCCACCATTACCGGTCCAAACAACATGACACCTACCATCGGACCAAGTATTACCGGACCAAGACGTGCCAGGCCAGATCACATCAGCCCAGGCCCACCAGCAACTATACACATCCAAGACCCCTACCCCCAGCCTCACTCTATAAATAGAGGGGCAGGGGTACAACAATGGTGGACAAGTTTGAGAGCTCAAGCACGAAGAGAACTTTCAAACAACTTTCTTTTACTTGTATAAAAGCTTTGTACTTGTAATCAAAACAAGAGAAGAGAAATAACATATAAAGTGGACGTAGGCACATTCTGGCTGAACCACTATAAATCTGCGTGTCTTTTTACAGTTTAGCCCCTGCTTTTCATATATTTGCATAAATCACCCAAATCACTAAGAACAACATAAGATCTACTAAACCATACAACTTTGAGGTGTTTGTCCATTTTTTGTGCAAACAAATATTCTTAAAGTATATATCTTTGAATAAAGTATTAAAGTAGTTTTAATTTAAATGTTTGTTTAAAGTATATTTTATAATAAAGTGTTTTAAATTATTTTAAATTTAAAGTATTTGTACTTGGTGATTTTAGTGGAAATAAGTATTTGGAAATTTATTCCATGAGAAGAGTGTGGTTTGAAAATTGTTTTCAAAAAGGTTTGAAGTGGAAATATATCTTGAGAAGATATTTTTGGATAAATAAATAATTTGGAAAATTATTTATGTTTGATGGATGTTTGTGAATGTTAATTGATAGTTAAATAACCGACTATCAATATTGGCCAATGCGTTGATCGTTTCGAAGAGACCGGGATCAGGTTTTCTATATTACAGCATGATAGGGGGTTCTCGCTTCACGTTTGGTGGCGAACGGGAGACTCTTACCCCTACATGTCCCTTTGAGGTAGTATAAGGCCTTGGGTTGGTTGCGAGTCGAGAGGCCGGCCGTAAAAGCAAATTCGAGGTATCACTGTGTGCCACGGTGGGTCTGGGATGGTTGCAAAGCCTACCGGTCGCCACTGCCTCGGGTTGTGTTATTTCATTATAATGCTTGGGTCAGACCGAGTATTATAGATTACAGGAAAGGATACTGAGGAGCTCAGGAGACGAGCTGGATGACGAGACGTATCACTCGTACTTAATGTATATTCTACTGTGTTGTGTGTGCTGTGTATTCAGTTTTATGAGGACATGTTGTGATTACTGTCCAGGTGTGTGTTATGTGTACTCTGATGATGTAATGTATAAACAGATATAGTTTCTTTTCTGTAAAGATCAGTTATTGTCTATTATATTTTATTCCGCTGCGTATGTGAGATTCTGATGTTGTGTTGTTTCCTTTTCTTCTACCCCCTTCTTCTTTAACCCTAATGGTTCGTATTTCCATTCACTTTGAGTCGATATGTTGGAGAATAGTCTCGATTCAAGGGGTACGGGTTTGCGGGCTGTCACAGTGGTATCAGAGCTTAGGCTGGCGATAACCTTGGCTCTGGTGGGGATTACTCATTGAAATAGAGTCCATAGTACTCTAGAATGAGTTTGAGTGTATTAATAGATATGAGCGCGTATTTGTTAGTGAATATAAATTGTTTTAATATTGTGTTGACTTATCGGTTGAGTGTTTATAAATTCTAGTCGGTACAGTAGGAACAACTATATCGATAGGGGTTTCTAAACTCTTAAACAAGATAAAACGACACAGTATTGCTTTAAAATAGGGTAAATGAAATAATTTTACCCAAATTATTTTTGTGTATAAAAGAAATAATTTTTCGAAAACTATTATAGTTATATATGGATGCTTGGTTGTTAGGAAGTGATAATATTAAATTATTATCATTGTTGTGTAAAAATCTGAATAAGAAATTGAAATCATAACTAAAATCTAAGAAATAAATTCATATACAAATGGGATTTGTAAATGTAAATTGTAAATGTGATTTTTAATTTGAAATAGAATTCCAGAGGAATATTTGAAATTAAATTGAGATGAAAATTCCAGAGTAATGTTTGAATATGAAGTGGATGGATTTGGAATTTGAAATTTTGGGCAAAGTTTAAATTCCTTTGAGTTTGAAAATGTTTCCAAAGGTTTAGGAAAAAATTATAGCGGTATTATTTGAGAAATATTTTTGGATTGGACTTGAAATCTGGAGAGATTTGAAATTTAAAATATTTGAAAATTGTTTTAAAGAGATAAAAGCATTGAACTCTTTCGGTCACTGGAAAATAACTTCAGTGATGACTACAGCATCATCGATGTTCATTTTCGAGTTTCCAAGAGAGAAATTGCTGCCTGGAGATTTTTAAATTGGAATTGTTTGCAAAAGTTGGGTTTGATTTTAGAAATGCAAAGGATTTTGGATATAATTGATTTCAAAGGTGATTTTGAAATGTTGCTTAAACTCTGGAAGATAATTTAAAATGCTTATGGAATTTAAATAAGTTGGAAACTTAAGGAAGTTTAAAATTTAAATGGAAATTGTAGAATTTTGGCCCAAGGAACTAAAGAAGCAAAAGTTTAGAAATAAACTTTTATTTGAGATTTGAAATAAATTAGTAAATGTAACTAATTTAAAATAAGTGTGGAAACGAAATAAATTAGAAGAGTAAGTCGAATTTAATGAATTTAAGCTAAGTTTAATAATATTGTGATTTGATTTGATTTGAATTAAAGTTGAAATATAATTGAGATGGAATTGTATCATGTGGTGGATACATTAAATAAAATTTAGCGCTTACTTAATAAAATGTTGTCGAATGAAATGGAATTGGATTATAATAGAAAATGATTTGAGTTGCAAATAAAATCCAATTCGAGTATAAATGAGTTAAATATGTGCTTGGATATTATTTTGATAAATTGAGAATCAAATTAACTGGAAGTGAACTTAAGTTTGAAGTTGGGATAAATTGAAGTAAATTAACTTAAGTTAAGAATAATTAGAAGCTCGACTTCGAGTAAGAATGGAAGACCATTAAGTAAAAGCTTGGGTTGAATTAAATTGGGAATGGTTAGTAGTATACAAGCATGGAATGTGTCGAGCTAAATAAAATGGTTGTGAATGAATTAAATGGAAGGAATTAAATACAAATTGAGTTGGAATCAATTTAAAATGGGTATAAGCTTAAGTAATTATTTATTCACATGAATATAGTCAAATTGCGTAGAAATAAATTATCGTTTGACGGAAACGAGATTAAATAATTCAATGAATTGATAGAAGTGAAATAAAATTGATTTTGAAATCAATTGAATTGAATATGAGCTTGTTTGGATTAAAAATGAATTGAATGTAAGAAATTGAATTGTAAACCCTTAAAATTTAATGAAATGGCATATGAATTGATTGAAAGCAATTGAATTAGTTTTGCAATCATATAAATTGCTCATGGAAAGTGTTTGGTGTATGTTGCTTATGAAATGCATCTGTTTAGCTATTGAAAGTAAGTGAAATGTTAATAAATTTCATATATTTAGTACTTACATGTTTAAATTGAGTAAATACAGGTTCAGGGAAGCCGTTTGGCTGGATTGGGTAATGCACAATGCTAAAATAATAATCCGCTTGCTTAAAATGCTAAATAAGGTACGCCTACGCAATAAAAAGATAGGAAATATGAACCGTTGTTTATTTTTTTGTTTGCCGACCATGTGGGTCGATGTATATATATTTATATCTCTTATCAAATTGCAATAGCTCCTCCGTACAAAGGAGACTCTGCCAAAATTTTCTGAAAATTTTGGGAGTTAGAAAATTTTTGAAATTTTTTGGAAATTTTCACTAACGACAAATGATTTAGAAAATTTGGAATTTGAGATAAAGGTAAATAAAATTCAATATTCAGAGATTGGAGATGAATTGAATTCAAGTAAAATTGAAAAAAAGAAAATCTGAATGAAAATTGGGAAAAAGTATTTAGATTTGAAATAATTTGTAAAATTGAAGCAAATTGAATCTATATGGAATTGGAATCCAATTTAAATAGAAGTAAATTAAAACCAAGTGGTATAGTGAAAGTAATAATATAAGGGTATAGAAAGTGCTTATATTGAACTTAAGAAATGAATAGTGAAATTCTTAAGTAAATTTGGTATTGAGAAATTGTACTAAGTGAATAATTGAATAAAGATTAAAACTGAAAGTTGTGAAAAGGGAAATCGTGAATAAGTAAATGGAAGTCAAAATAGATGTGAATAAAAAGAAGAATTGATTTAGCTAACAATCAATTGGGAAAAATACGTAGGATGTACGTATATAATTTTATTCGCATAGTGATTTGATCTAGATTCGAGCACAGAATTTCGAGGTAATTATACCGATCCGAGTTAGGATTTTTCACTCGATTTTCGATGGCGAACCCTGGATATGGATTTTGATTGATTCTGGAAATTCTCTATCATAGTTTGTGGCTATGCAAGGAGAATGACGGTTTCTGATCAAGAAACCAAATCTGAGTCCGCACTAGGAAGTCGGGTGGACGATACTAGTTCGGAAATGAAATTGTGTGATCGAGTGAGCGATCGAATTTAGTATTGCGTACGAATGATATATGTGCATTGTACAAATGGAATGAAATAGTTATGAAAACTTTTGTAAAGAAATGTGTAAAGCGATTTTGAATATTGTAATTGGATATTATTGCTGAGTAGGATAAACAGGTGTTTAAAAAGCAAAAAAGGAAATTGGGATTTTTGATTTCCGAAGATAAATTGAAATTTGCTCGGCAAAGGTATGAGTTTAAATTTCTGTACGAAATTTGATCATTTTCTTGTCTAGCTACTTGGCTTTTTGTTTTCTTTTGAATTTGGGGGCCTATTGAGGCATTTGTAGTTGTACCGAGCCAGCCGCGCAAAAGAGACGCTGGCAAAAATTTTCGAAAATTTAGGGAGATAAAATGTAACGACCCTGAAAATCCGACCCGATTTAATTTTTTTTAAATCGTTATTTAGTAGAAATTTCAAACTTTCGCAAACGATTTCCGTTACTAATCAAACTTTATATTTGGAATGCGTCTAGATAGATATAGGCGTGCGCCAGATTTCGTTGAAAAATATTAAAGTTAGTTGAAAAATAACGGTTTAACTTAAATTTTCTTTTAATTATAAATTTAATTTTTGACAACGGAAATTTTATATTGAGATACGTTCACTTAAATATTGGCGTACGTAAATTTTCGTCAGAAAATACGACAGTTTTACGGTCGCGCTAAAATCAGCCTAAACCCAGTTAAAATTAAACTGGAAAAAATATTTTCGAAACCCAAATCTTTTTACGTGGAAAAAAAAGAGAGAATTAGATTTCATGACCGCGTCATGAATTCGTTTCGCAAAATTCAGCCATTTATAGCCCCGTCGTTTTTGTTTTCGACGAATTTTTCGCATAAATAAGGGTCCGTATCGACTTTTGATAGGAGAGTCCTAACACTGATATTTTTATACCATCGCATTCATCTCGTCGAGCTGATCTCCGTATTATATTCATTTGTCAAATTCGGAACCCTGTGCGCGACGACATTGGCAAAATGGCTCCCGCAACGTTTTATTTAAATTAGTCGTTAAACATTTTTGTGTCCCTTATTGGGTTCTAAATGATTTGTTGATCACATATCTAAGTCTCATTCTTGAAAACTCCTATTGGTTGATAAGGAAAAGTCATGTCTCCTCGTATTTGCCGTTTGTTCAACGTCCGCTCCTCTTCTCTCTGTCTCTTGATATTATCAAGCCCACTACAGCTAATAATACACCTCTTCACTTTTACATGATAGTTGTGGCTCCACTGTTCATTTTTTTATTCTCGAGAAACAGTGTTCTCTCACGCGCCTGGTAGCTTTCTTTCCTCTTACAGTATTTCCTCTTCTATCGTCCTCTGTTATGTTCTTTCCAGATCTCATCAAAAGAAAATGAAAGCTCACAACGCAAATGCCACAGCCTGTAGCATCGCTCAGCTCTCCACCGCCAGTTCTGAACCCCACTGTCCACGTACCCCAGCCAACCAACGACAGACCCCAACCAAACCTTCACCGTCTTCCCGCTGCTGCCAACAAACCCATCGCCTCCTTGTCGACCACCATGCCCTCTCCTCCACCATACTCCATGTCTTCTCACTTTGCTGCTTCGCCTCACCGTGAAGCTCCACGCCTTCCACTGAACCCGCGCCCCACTGTTACCGTTCGCTTGCCCTCCGCCTCACCGGCCTGTCACCCACCCAGAACTCCGCCTGCGCCTCATTCAAATCCCGAGGCCACCCCTTCGCACCACGTTCACCAACACCCCAGCCCCGACGCCACCTTCCAGCGATCCCTCCGACACGCCTACCCCACTCCGATGTCCTCGCGTGAAGCCTCCACCCGAACCCCGTCCATGCTCAGGCCCCACCACCGTAGCTCCACCCGACACCGCTGTCACCACCTTCATCTCCAGCTCATAGCTTAGCTTCCAGCCTTCTTTGTTTAAAAGGTTCCTATATAGGTAGTTTATATATAATAGGTTTATATTGTTTACATATTACAGTTTCAAGTTTATATTGTTTACATATTACAGTTTCATAGAAACGAACAGCAGTTGATAAATATATATAGCACGGTTCTTAGTTTTACTTTATATACATATATAAATAATATGATAGTTTTAAAAATACATAAGGTTTTACAGTTAACAGTTTGCGAGAGAAAAAAATTATTTATGCCATGCGTTTAATTATATCATACAACAGCAGTAGTATGTTTGTTTTATTAAACAGTGCTGCCTTTATACAAAACAGTTCTCTGTATAACAGTTTTATATATAATAGGTCATATGTATATATATATATATTCTTAATGAAAACAGTTGCTTCTATAAAAATATATATTTTGCACATGAAGTGGTTTCAGTTTTATAAGATATATATGTAATCGTTCTTTACAAATTTGATGTTTATATATTATCGTATATAATATAACAGTTTTATAACAACTTGGGGTAATCAGTTTTGGTTAAATTTGCAAGCTTGGTAATATTTACAACTGCCTTACAAATATATATATGTATATATGTCTATGTAGTATGTTTTCTTATTTATTTAATTTTACAAAATTTTTATTTATGAGTTAAAAAGTGAATTTCATTTTAAAGTAAATTGTATGTATATACAAAATTTGACATATCCCATATACCAATCCCTCGAACCATTGCCGTATCCATTTCCGTTGTCGTCCGGAGATTTTCCGCAACTCAGCTTGTTCAATCAAATTCGTCGTTCTTCATTTTATATCCACGAAAGGTGAGTTCTTTACTCACGACTGACATTTTTGTTTAAGTAAAACACTTTTTGAAATGTTGTATGAAGTGTTGAGATTGCTTAGAATTGGTTGGTTTAATCATATATGTCACTGTGCACGGACGACACGACGTATGTTTTATGACACGTAGACTTTGATAGTATATATATGATATGATTTGTTTATCGCTTTTGCTTATTTATACGTATGTTGAATATTACAGGACTCTGACACTGACACATGCACCGTATCTATTTCTGTTTATTTATGTTGTTAATCACCATTGCAAGTTACCTGTTAGATTAGAATTACTATGGGTTGAAATGATACATACCCGAACGAACATTAGAATAGGAGAAAATTCGTTATGGGTTGAGATGATAGACCCAAGCGATTTTCAATTATTGTTGAAATATTTGGGTTTGCGGGTTTAATGAGTTAAACCCGTAAAATAAATTCTACAGGTAAAATAACCAATATCCGTACCACTTGGACATAGGATATAAAATTATATACGGACGTCGTTGGTCTATTTGGTTTTGGAATTTGATTTTGAAAATTTATTTAAAGATTTGATTTTAAATAAACAAATATATTTGGTTTTATAAAGTAAATTGAATTCTTGATTTAAATTATATATTTTGAAAAAAATAATTTATAAGTAAATATGGATTTAAACTTATTTAAGATTTTACTTATAATTATAGAAATTTTAGAAATATATAATTTAATAATATAATAGTAAATAATGTAAGGATGTAAAGATTACTTGGAATTTAATTTCATTTAAAGAATTGATTTAAAGAATGGATATTATAAACTAATCGGAAAAATTAAGTTTATAACGTATGAATTTAATATTATATGAATTGAAATACAAATTGAACAATATATGAATAGAAATATTATTTGAATGAGATAAGAAGTTTATGCGATATGAATTGAAATAAAAATAAAGTATTAGATTGAATTAGATATAAGATTTGGATTGGGGAATTTAACTTAATAGAAGTATGAACTTAAAATTGTATAAATTGAATTTAATCAAAGACCGGATTTCGAATTTGAGTTAATATGAAATTTATAACATAAGATATGAAACTAAATTGTATTAATTTAATCGAGTATTAAGGTATGAAATTTAATTATATTGGATTTACTAAAATAAATAAATGGATTTGTCGAAATGAATAAATGGAATTCTTTGGAATTAATAAATGGAATTATTTGGAATTAATAAATGGATTTATTTGGAATAAAGCAAATGGATTTTGTATGGATTTTGTTGAAATAAATTAGCAAATTGATTTGAAATAGAATGGAATGAATTAACGAATTTGATTTGAGATTATGTGGAATTTGACTTATGTAAATTTGAGCTAAGTAAAGTTGTAAATTGAATTAAGTGATAAATTTAATTTAAAGATTTTAAATCAAATGAATTGATTTAATTTTTGATTTGAAGAATTGGTTATAAAATTTAAGCGGTTTGAATTGGTTATTAAATCGAATTGTGTTATTTAAGCTTTGAATCAAATTAAGTAAAATAGATTTCTTTGGAAGTTGAAATTGGATTTATTGAGTAAGCACTATTTTGGGTAAAAGGAATTTGGTAAATAAAATCGTTTAATTGGTTTTAAATTTATTTGATGTAAGATAAATGAAAATATAAACTTGAAATGAATAGAATTGGATTTAAATGATTTGGATAAAATTGATTATAAATTGGAATTCGTGTGATATGAAATAAAGTTAATAAGCGAAATGGAAGTTATTGAATTAAGATAATACTTGATTTTGTTGTTAACCAAATGTCGAACTAAATTTCAATTGGAAATGTGTTTTAATAATTGAAGCGATTGAATTGTGAAATATGGGATTTGGAACTTGGAAGTAAAACTTAAAGTTAACTTTGAACTTGATTTGTTTTGATTTTAAACTTAAAATGACCATGGTGTAATAATACGAAGTTATTAAAGAGACCGGGATCGGATATGGACATACTCTCTGTCGATACCGAAAACCACTTTAATAACTATTATACGCGGAGTGTTGATCCAGAATGAAGTGGATGGTTTTGGTGAACACGTTGATGATTGAAGAAAGAGAATGATAATGGATAGCCTTGACACTTGTGTCAAATTGAAAATGACTAAAACAGGAGCCGTGCCGGGCCAAATGGGGGTTAGCTACCTCGAGTGAACACACTTCTTCGTAAACTACTCATTACTTTGTGATTGATTGGTGCGCACCCTTGATTTGGGAGTGTTGTTTCGCGGTGTTGCGATTGCTGCGGCGATGCGTTCTCACCAGTTCGGATCAGTCAAATGGTAGTGTCACTACCTTGGGTATTGCCTCATGTGCCTTGTCATACTTGTATTCCCATATACGCGACCACTACGATTTGTTTTGTGTTATACCTATGGAGTACTCCCTGATATCCCACTAGTTTACGGTGGAGTTTACAGTGTTGTATAGTCTATGATGCTTATATAAAATGTGTTAAGGGGAATAATGGTGACGCCTTAACACTATCTTGATATTTTACTTTACTGCTAGACATTATCTATTTATCGTACACTACTATGTATAGATAGTTTAACGGATCCTTAGAGGATGGTGATCCCAAACATCCTTTAAGTTACTTGGCATTTCATTTGACATTTCACTTGAGTTTATCACTTACATAAGAATGTTAGTCCTGACTCGAGTGTTTCGTTTTACTTAAATGCTTGGGTCAGCCTGAGTATTACAGCTTTCGTGACTCTCTCTCTTGGAGCTTGGATCTTATTGAAGTCTATCTTCCTTCGCTCAGTTGTCCAGTTATTTCAGTTGTTCTATTTTTCAGATATTCTCATTCAGACTATGTATATGATTTTGTATCAGTTCATATGTATTTAAGACTTCCCTGTATTTATACTCTGATGTTATATAGTAGCTTCATGAACTACTATCTTTTCAATTCCGCTGCCCATTTATTACTCTGTGTCTGTGATCTGTGATTATTTATTTACTGTATATGCTGAGTTTTGCCAATTTAAATTAACAATTCGATATTTTGAATTATTCAAGTCTGACATGTGCGGATGCGAATGGTCCAAAATAGCGGGTCGTTACAAGTGGTATCAGAGCTCTTGTTTTCGGCAAATCTCAGTTTATAAAGTAAATCTCATTAATGATAGGGTCCCAATACCCTATCATGAGTTGAATCGATTACGGAATCACTCTTTCCCTTTGAGCCTATCTTCCCTTTCAAAATCTATCTTCTTTGAAAGGAATCCTAATTAAAAGAAACCTAACAAAGAATTTCTTTTCGGGATCGATCTTCATCTTGGTTTTCTATTTGCTCTTAGTCTTGATCTTTGTCTATATCATGTCTTAATATTATCCTATAAGAGAGCGTATTTGTAATCAATATAGTATTGGAAAATAGATTTTAATTTGAATTTCCTAAGTATGATTTGATATAAAAATATATGTGTATGTATATATTTATAACCAGAAGTTTAAACAAAAAAAATTAAACTCTCATTTGGTTAAGTAATGGTTTCAATTATTGAAATAAAAGTAGATTCCCAAATATTAGAGTATCTAAATGAGCAATGAAATTGAAACAATTTAAATAATTAAACTAGGATGAAAATTCATTTGTGTAACGATTAAATTGTCTTCTATAACATATATATAACTTACCTAAATTATTTTAAGGTTGAAATGGTAACATGAATATGCTATCTAGGTTATACAAAAGAAACTTTAGTAGTAAATGTTAAAACTTAGACTATGCTTAATAAATTGTAGGTAAGTGTACAGTGCTCCATTATCTTTTGACTTTAATAAGATTATTCATAATATAAAAGAATAAACTAAACAAATTTGATTTGAAATTAATTAATGATTTTAATTATGATTTAAATGAAATAAATTAATGGATTTAATTCGGGATTGATTTATGAATTTGTTTGAATTGAAATAGAATGAATTAATAAATTTAATTTGCGATTAAATCAAGATATGATCTAAGTGGAATTTAAAGTTAAGTTTAATGATTGAAATTAGAATTTAATTAAGTGTTAATTTAAGATTAAATGACTTCAAAATTAGAGAATTTGTTTAAATTGAGATTTTATAAACTTGATTATTAATTGATTGAATTGAAACTTGTTAAAAAAAATAATTTGGGTTTATTTAATCATTAGATTAGGTAAAGTACAGAATTTTAGATTTCTTTAAATTGGAATTAAATTAGATATAGTAAATGAATTAAATAAAACCAATTGGTTGAAAATTTGGTTAAGGAAATTTGTATTAATCAAATTAATGTTTGAATTTAATTTAAAGGTGAATGGATTAACTAATTTGAAATAAATAGATTTTAATTTAAATACCATTCAAATTAAATTAATTGTTAAACTAAATCCCTGTGATGTGAATTTATTTAATAAGTTGAATTGGAATTTTATTAAACCATTAAATTAAATACTGGGTTATAATTACGTAATCAAATATTTAAAGATGAACTATTTTGAAATATGATTTAAATTGATTTTGAAATTATTTGTAAATCAAATTCGAACCTGAAATTGCTAATTTCAAGTTTGGGTTTGAAATGTGAAATAAAAAATTTGAAAGTCAAATTAAATGTTGAATTTCTGATTCGTTTGAACTTAATAACTAATTTGAAATGGATAAAATTTATTCCTTGTTAATTGTTGGTTGTACCAAAATATATATATATATAGAAAGAATGATTGAAATTAAATTATAAGTGAAATAACTTAGGTGAAGTTTAATAGGATAGAATAAAGTTGTTTTAAATAAGAATAAATTGAGAAGAATATAAATTTAATTTAAAATTAATTGTTTTAATTAATTTGGTTTTGAAATATATTGTCGTATCGAGCGATATGTACTTCGGGTCTATCTATTTTTCTGTTCTGCTTTTATCTATTCCTTTGTCTCGTTCCTTTTTGGGGACGAAAAGTTTTGAGTGGGGGAGAATGTAACGACCCTGAAAATCCGACCCGATTTAAAAAAATTTTAAATCATTATTTAGTTGAAAATTCGAACTTTCGCAAACGATTTCCGTTACTAATCAAACTTTATATTTGGAATGCGTCTAGATAGATATAGGCGTGCGCCAGATTTCGTTGAAAAATATTAAAGTTAGTTGCGTGCGTTTATTTACATATCGATTTCGGTAACGTAATTAACGGTTTAAATAACGGTTTAACTTAAATTTTCTTTTAATTATAAATTTAATTTTTGACAACATAAATTTTATATTGAGATACGTTCACTTGAATATTGGCGTACGTAAATTTTCGTCAGAAAATACGACAGTTTTACGGTCGCGCTAAAATCAGCCTAAACCCAGTTAAAACTAAACTGGAAAAAATATTTTCGAAACCCAAATCTTTTTACGTGGAAAAAAAGAGAGAATTAGATTTCATGACCGCGTCATGAATTCGTTTCGCAAAATTCAGCCGTTTATAGCCCCGTCGTTTTTGTTTTCGACTAATTTTTCGCATAAATAAGGGTCTGTATCGACTTTTGATAGGAGAGTCCTGACACTGATATTTTTATACCATCGCGTTCATCTCGTCGAGCTGATCTCCGTAGTATATTCATTTGTCAAATTCGGAACCCTGTGCGCGACGAAATTGGCAAAATGGCTCCCGCAACGTTTTATTTAAATTAGTCGTTAAACATTTTTGTGTCCCTTATTAGGTTCTAAATGATTTGTTGATCATATATCTAAGTCTCATTCTTGAAAACTCCTATTGGTTGATTAGGAAAAGTCATGTCTCCTCGTATTTTCCGTTTGTTCAACGTCCACTCCTCTTCTCTCTGTCTCTTGATATTATCAAGCCCACTACAGCTAATAATACACCTCTTCACTTTTACATGATAGCTGTGGCTCCATTGTTCATTTTTTTAATCTCGAGAAACAGTGTTCTCTCACGCGCCTAGTAGCTTTCTTTCCTCTTACAGTATTTCCTCTTCTCTCATCCTCTGTTATGCTCTTTCCAGATCTCATCAAAAGAAAATGAAAGCTCACAACGCAAATGCCACAGCCTGTAGCATCGCTCAGCTCTCCACCGCCAGTTCCGAACCCCGCTGTCCACGTACCCCAGCCAACCAATGACAGACCCCAACCAAACCTTCACCGCCTTCCCGCTGCTGCCAGCAAACCCATCGCCTCCTTGCCGACCACCACGCCCTCTCCTCCACCATACTCCACGTCTTCTCACTTTGCTGCTCCGCCTCACCGTGAAGCTCCACGCCTTCCACCGAACCCGCGCCCCACTGTTGCCGTTCGCTTGCCCTCTGCCTCACCGGCCTGTCACCCACCCAGAACTCCGCATGCGCCTCATTCAAATCCCAAGGCCACCCCTTCGCACCACGTTCACCAACACCCCAGCCCCGACGACACCTTCCAGCGATCCCTCCGACACGCCTACCCCACTCCGATGTCCTCGCGTGAAGCCTCCACACGAACCCCGTCCATGCTCAGGCCCCACCACCGTAGCTCCACCCGACACCGCTGTCACCACCTTCATCTCCAGCTCATAGCTTAGCTTCCAGCCTTCTTTGTTTAAAAGGTTCCTATATAGGTAGTTTATATATAATAGGTTTATATTGTTTACATATTACAGTTTCAAGTTTATATTGTTTACATATTACAGTTTCATAGAAATGAACAGCGGTTGATAAATATATATAGCACGGTTCTTAGTTTTACTTTATATACATATATAAATAATATGATAGTTTTAAAAATACATAAGGTTTTACAGTTAACAGTTTGCGAGAGAAAAAAATTATTTATGCCATGCGTTTAATTATATCATACAACAGCAGTAGTATGTTTGTTTTATTAAACAGTGCTGCCTTTATACAAAACAGTTCTCTGTATAACAGTTTTATATATAATAGGTCATATGTATATATATATATATTCTTAATGAAAACAGTTGCTTCTATAAAAATATATATTTTGCACATGAAGTGGTTTTAGTTTTATAAGATATATATGTAACCGTTCTTTACAAATTTGATGTTTATATATTATGTTATATAACAGTTTTATAACAACTTGGGGTAATCAGTTTTGGTTAAATTTGCAAGCTTGGTAATATTTACAACTGCCTTACAAATATATATATGTATATATGTCTATGTAGTATGTTTTCTTATTTATTTAACTTTACAAAAATTTTATTTATGAGTTAAAAAGTGAATTTCATTTTAAAGTAAATTGTATGTATATACAAAATTTGACATATCCCATATACCAATCCCTCGAACCATTGCCGTATCCATTTCCGTTATCGTCCGGAGATTTTCCGCAACTCAGCTTGTTCAATCAAATTCATCGTTCTTCGTTCTATATCCACGAAAGGTGAATTCTTTACTCACGACTGACATTTTTGTTTAAGTATAAACACTTTTTGAAATGTTGTATGAAGTGTTGAGATTGCTTAGAATTGGTTGGTTTCATCATATATGTCACTGTGCACGGACGACACGACGTATGTTTTATGACACGTAGACTTTAATAGTATATATATGATATGATTTGTTTATCGCTTTTGCTTATTTATACGTATGTTGAATATTACATGACTCTGACACTGACACATGCACCGTATTTATTTCTGTTTATTTATGTTGTTAATCACCATTGCAAGTTACCTGTTAGATTAGAATCACTATGGGTTGAAATGATACATACCCGAACGAACATTAGAATAGGAGAAAATTCGTTATGGGTTAAAATGATAGACCCAAGCGATTTTCAATTATTGTTGAAATATTTGGGTTTGCGGGTTTAATGAGTTAAACCCGTAAAATAAATTCTACGGATAAAATAACCAATATCCGTACCACTTGGACATAGGATAGAAAATTATATACAGACACCGTTGGTCTATTTGGTTTTGGAAATTGATTTTGAAAATTTATTTAAAGATTTGATTTTAAATAAACAAATATATTTGGTTTTATAAAGTAAATTGAATTCTTGATTTAAATTATATATTTTGAAAAAAATAATTTATAAGTAAATATGGATTTAAACTTATTTAAGATTTTACTTATAATTATAGAAATTTTAGAAATATATAATTTAATAATATAATAGTAAATAATGTAAGGATGTAAATATTACTTGGAATTTAATTTCATTTAAAGAATTGATTTAAAGAATGGATATTATAAACTAATCGGATAAATTAAGTTTATAACGTATGAATTTAATATTATATGAATTGAAATACGAATTGAACAATATATGAATAGAAATATTATTTGAATGAGATACAAAGTTTATGCGATATGAATTGAAATACAAATAAAGTATTAGATTGAATTAGATATAAGATTTGGATTGGGGAATTGAACTTAATAGAAGTATGAACTTAAAATTGTATAAATTGAATTTAATCAAAGACCGGATTTCGAATTTGAGTTAATATGAAATTTATAACATAAGATATGAAACTAAATCGTATTAATTTAATCTAGTATTAAGGTATGAAATTTAATTATATTGGATTTATTAAAATAAATAAACGGATTTGTCGAAATGAATAAATGGAATTATTTGGAATTAATAAATGGAATTATTTGGAATTAATAAATGGATTTATTTGGAATAAAGCAAATGGATTTTGTTGAAATAAATTAGCAAATTGATTTGAAATAGAATGAAATGAATTAATGAATTTGATTTGAGATTAAATGGAATTTGACTTATGTAAATTTGAGCTAAGTAAAGTTGTAAATTGAATTAAGTGATAAATTTAATTTAAAGATTTTAAATCAAATGAATTGATTTAATTTTTTATTTGAAGAATTGGTTATAAAATTTAAGCGGTTTGAATTGGTTATTAGATCGAATTGTGTTATTTAAGCTTTGAATCAAATTAAGTAAAATAGATTTCTTTGGAAGTTGAAATTGGATTTATTGAGTAAGCACTATTTTGGGTAAAAGGAATTTGGTAAATAAAATCGTTTAATTGGTTTTAAATTTATTTGATGTAAGATAAATGAAAATATAAACTTGAAATGAATAGAATTGGATTTAAATGATTTGGATAAAATTGATTATAAATTGGAATTCGTGTGATATGAAATAAAGTTAATAAGCGAAATGGAAGTTATTGAATTAAGATAATACTTGATTTTGTTGTTAACCAAATGTCGAACTAAATTTCAATTGGAAATGTGTTTTAATAATTGAAGCGATTGAATTGTGAAATATGGGATTTGGAAGTAAAACTTAAAGTTAACTTTGAACTTGATTTGTTTTGATTTTAAACTTAAAATGACCATGGTGTAATAATACGAAGTTATTAAAGAGACCGGGATCGGATATGGACATACTCTTTGTCGATACCGAAAACCACTTTAATAACTATTATACGAGGAGTGTTGATCCAGAATGAAGTGGATGGTTTTGGTGAACACGTTGATGATTGAAGAAAGAGAACGATAATGGATAGCCTTAACACTTGTGTCAAATTGGAAATGACTAAAACAGGAGTCGTGCCGGGCCAAATGGGGGTTAGCTACCTCGAGCGAACACACTTCTTCGTAAACTACTCATTACTTTGTGATTGATTGGTGCGCACCCTTGATTTGGGAGTGTTGTTTCGCGGTGTTGCGATCGCTGCGGCGATGCATTCTCACCAGTCCGGATCAAGCAAACGATAGTGTCACTACCTTGGGTATTGCCTCATGTGCCTTGTCATACTTGTATTTCCATATACGCGACCACTACGATTTGTTTTGTGTTATACCTATGGAGTACTCCCTGATATCCCACTAGTTTACGGTGGAGTTAAAGTGCTGTATAGTTTATGATGCTTATATAAAATGTGTTAAGGGGAATAATGGTGACGCCTTAACACTATCTTGATATTTTACTTTACTGCTAGACATTATCTATTTATCGTACACTACTATGTATAGATAGTTTAACAGATCCTTAGAGGATGGTGATCCCAAACATCCTTTAAGTTACTTGGCATTTCATTTGACATTTCACTTGAGTTTATCACTTACATAAGAATGTTAGTCCTGACTCGAGTGTTTCGTTTTACTTAAATGCTCGTGTCAGCTTGAGTATTACAGCTTTCGTGACTCTCTCTCTTGGAGCTTGGACCTTATTGAAGTCTATCTTCCTTCGCTTAGTTGTCCAGTTATTTCAGTTGTTCTATTTTCAGATATTCTCATTCAGACTATGTATATGATTTTGTATCAGTTCATATGTATTTGAGACTTTCCTGTATTTATACTCTGATGTTATATATTAGCTTCATGAACTACTATCTTTTCTATTCCGCTGCCCATTTATTACTCTATGTCTGTGATTATTTATTTACTGTATATGCTGAGTTTTGCCAATTTAAATTAACAATTCGGTATTTTGAATTATTCAAGTCCGACATGTGCGGATGTGAATGGTCCAAAATAGCGGGTCGTTACATAAAAAAAATTTGAGAAAATTTTGATAATTCAAAATTCTGGTTTCAAATTTAAATTTGAATTGTTGAGTAAGTAACATTGTTTGAACTTATGAATAAGTTTGGAAATTTAGAAGAGGATTAGTGTGTCTTTAATAAAAAGATTTCTTTGGAAAGTTGTTAAAACCGTTTGGTTTTGGGAGAAAGGTTAACGGGTTATGGACCATTCCTCTTAACTGGTAATTTCAGGGACGAAATTCTTTTAAGAGGGGAGGAATGTGACGACCCAGAATTTTTAAATATTTGAAATTGGAATATTTAATTGATTTTAAATATTTTAAAGTTAAATTTTTAACTCGAATTTCAAATATCTATATTTATTTGATAATTTAATTATTGGATTAAATAATTTAAAGATGGGTAAAATATGAAATCTGGAGTTTTAAGCTCGTTAAAAATAATTTGATGGCTTGTAAAATTTATATTGATGATATTGAAGATAATAAAAGTTTTAAATTTGAATTTGAAAGTGTTTTGTTCAGTTTTGAAAATATATTGTTTAAATTGATATTTAAAAATAGCCTTCCGAGGCACAGTCTCGGAATTCGACGAAACTAGATCCATTGGATCCATAATAGTGTTTTATTATCGGGTTTCAATTTTCGTAGTGATCGGAGTTGCTGTGTGAGCGTACAATATATAAACGCACTGAAATTTATATCGAAAGTTTAATATGATAACAGAGTCTAAAAAGCTATCTTCTACATACGATCAAATTAGGACTCGAAACCTTTTCCATTGCGTTCGGAATAGGGGTATAACCTTATAAATGCCTTGCGGCACGCCTCAATAGGAGATCGAGATTTTTGAATTGCGAACTCTTACGGTTTAAATTTATATATATATATATATATTATGATGTGACATATATATTCAAAATCAGAACTTTATGCCTTCATTTCAAGTCACTGTAGCAAAACGATTCATGCACGCAATATGATTCAGACACGCTATCCACTTTTCCTTAATTCGCGCAGCTTTTGTCCCAGAGATAAAATGTTTATCGTTCAAAAGGAAACGTATCGAGCAAAATAAATAAAAGGAAATCGGTTTCCTCTTCACAAATTAAATCCATGGCCACTGATTAAAATTGTCGTTCGAATCAAAATTGTATTCCCTCCGTTTTCCCCTTTTTCCATTCGCGAAATCAAAAAAAAAAGAAGGATTCAAAGCACGTTCCTCGAATTCGTTCTCGAGGGAAAATCATGGTGGCAGAGGTTGAAGGAATCGAGGCAGGCTTGGGACTTAGGGCATCGCGAGGTTGGAACTCGGGTTCGTGGTGGCGGCATCGATCATCGTGGGCTCCTGCTTGAATTTGCGGGGTCGAGGCTGGGTTCGAGCAGCGGTTCGATCGACGGTAGGGTTTGAAATCTGCTTTTGGTGATCATACTTGTAGCTGTAGGTATGTTTTTATATATATGTATTGATATGTATGTAGGTCAGGGAAATTATCTCAATACTGGAACTTACAGTAAGTTTTAAAAAAAATGATGAATACAGAAAGGTATAAAATAAAGTCTGTTTTGAGTTAAATAGAGATATTCACACACACATATATATATATATTTATTTTAAAAATAGTAAATATATGTAAAGGTGAGGTTTTGAAAATAAAGAGGGGAATTTGAAAATGTTTATGTGAAAGTAGATTTTTGAAGTCTATGATTTATTTTATATTTATATAATTTCAAAAAAAATAAAATAAAATAAGTATTCATGTTTTAAGTGTTATTTTAAGATAATGGATTGAGTGATTAATTGTTTAATCTACTTATGTTAATTATTTTAGTTACTAAGAAATTATTTAGAGGAAAATTTGTTCAAATTTAAATCATTAGCCAATTGAATTTATTAAATGATACTTAACGGTTTGATTCTATTGTGAATATTAATGAAATCATATAATGTTTATACAAGGCCTAAAATCATGAAGAAACAAGCCGGTTTGGATCGAATTGCAAATTAAAAGCAAAGGTGAGTTAATCTCACTCGTCTGAGTTATTTAAATTTAAATGGTTAAATTTAAATAATTGGTTGAATGGTTGAATTGATTGGATGTGATATATTATATAATAGTATATAGTATATGTTGGAGTGATTGATTTCCCGCATTATATAGCGGATGAGACCCTATGCACCGCATAATAGCGGATGATATTTTATAAACCCATATACCGCGATATTCCACCTCGAAGTGGAATTGGTATTGTGCTAACATCCGTGGATGCTGGAAAACAGGTTGGAGGGATCCAACTGGATTCCTCAAAATTATTTAGATTGTTAATATTCTGTGTTATGAATATTTGATATTCTGTGATGAATTATATTGATCATATTGGGAATTAGAATTTATTGATTACTCTGACTTGGTTATATATATATATTGGAATTTGAGAATTGAAATATATATATGAAGTTTGGATTTTTTTTAAAAGTAAAGAGAAAGGGAAACTTTCAAATAAAATAATTATAAGGAATTTGGATAATTTAAAATGATTTGGAAGAATAAAAGTCGATTTTTAAATTGTAACAAATAAATCAAAAGTATGGGAAAGAGATATTTTGAATAAATAAATTCAAGTGATAATATTTATAGGGAGTAAAGAATTTATTTTAAATTTATTTAAAAGGGGATAAGAAAGGAATTTGGGAATCTGAAATTGGTATTCTCAGTTAAAAAGGACTTTTAAGTAAGGAAAGTAATGGAGAAAGTAAGGAAATTTATTTCAAAATGGACAAATTGGAAATCAATTTGGAAATTGATTTAAGTGTTTTAAACCCTGGACTTTTAAGAGGGAATTGAGATTTTGAAACTTATAAACTGAGTTTATATAGTGAAATAAAATATCGGTGGATATTTGGAAGAATAAATTCATGGTGGGAATTTATTTAAGGAAATGGTAAATTTGGTTAAAAATAAATAGTGATTTATTTTTAAAGATGTGAGAGAGAAGTGTTTTCCCTGAATAGCCAAAAACGTTTTCAAAGCAAATTTTAAGTATAAGCTAAAAGTTTAAAAGTTGTTTTAAAATATGTTTTAGAAATTTATTATTCTTAAATGTTTAAATTTTAAAGCAAGTATTTTTCAAATTCATTTTAGTAGTAATTATTAAAGATGATGTAACGACTCCGGATTTTAATTTAATTTAAATTGATAATTAATTAAATTTTTGAATTAAAATTGTAAAATTAATTGTAAATTGAAGCGAGTTTCCCCGAATCCAAATAAAAATATATTAAATCATTTTAAATTTAATAATTGTATATATATGTGAATATATGTATGTATATGCAATATATGAGTAAATTTGAAATTATATATATATATATATATATTGAGTTTGAGTTTGAAATCTCAAGTAAATGGTTTAATAATAATTTGAGTTTATAAAAATATCAAGTAAATACATTTGCTAAACTTTAACAACTAATTAAAAATAGAAATTATCTATTTACATTACAAAATAATAAGACAAGTCAAAAAGAAATAAATCAAATTGGATATAAATATAAGATAGTAAAGTACACTCAAGTATTCATACAAAATTGAATAAGTATGAACAAGGACAAGTAAGATAAATATATACACATGGAAATGAAAGAAGACAAAGAAATAAATGCAAATCTCTTTAGCCACCAAATTGTCTTCAGCCGAGTTAACAAACAAAGAAATAGAAATATATATTCAAGTTGAACAAACCAAATTGGATAAGTATGAAGGCTGAGAAAAGATGTGTACAACAACAATTAATGCCATATATCTTCAGCCGCCACATTATACTTATACATTGTACAAATGAAATGAAAGAAAAATATATATTTGTACAAACTCATAAATGCAAGCCATCACGTTGCACGTATATCAGCCTCCAAAGAAAAAATCCCTGATCCTATTGTACAAAACAATATATTCATTTGTACAAGAGTATAATTTCACTTGTACAAAATAATACATCCCTGTATACTTCATTCCATATATCAACGTTTCTCAATTCAGTTCGTTCATTTCAAAACTGAGATAATATTACTTGTAAACAAACAAACATCCACTTAAACCATCAAACAACTTCATTGAAAACCAGAGATCAAAAGAAGAGTTTAGCTTGCAAATTTTCAAGCCTATCTCTCTCTGTTTCTTCTTAGACTAGGTGAGCAAACTATCTTCTTTGACCTCAACCCTGTTTATATTTTTGATTGTGTGCCTGATATTGAAATCATGGTATAAAGTATGATGTATGGATGTGAAAATATCTGCAAGTATATATGTATATATATGTGTGAATTGAGGTGTGCATGTCTGTGTTTATGCATGTACAACTCTCTGTTGTTCTACAGGCTTAAAGCCACTAAAACAAAATTTAACTGCTCCTTATACACTCAATATTAGGGTAAGATCATTAAAGATGAAATGATGGTATGAATGTGAAATTATTTTTAAAAATAATTCCAAGTAAAAATATTTAGAAAATATTTTGAAAAAAGGATATTACAGTGGCAACTCTGGTACATGATAAATTCGAACATCATGATTTTTGATTCCACCTATGTAATCTAAATTCTCTTTGAAAATCATGAATTTCAAGAATAAAACCAAGATTTTTAGTTTGTTAAATTGTGGGAAATCATGAGTTGAACGGAAATTGTATTTTGGGCAAACACTGGTGATCCGTGAAGGTATGACGACCGCGCTTGATGCTGGATGTGGAGTGAAGAGTGGAGATCATCGGAAAAATGCTCGTTGATTTTCTAGTTCATCGTGGATGATGAACGAGGTAAATCGAGGGTTTAAAACTGAGTTTTAGTCGAGGGCAGATATTGGGTTGCTGTGGAAACGTCGTCGCATCGGAGTCAATCGCACCGGTGGCGATCGAAAGGAGAGAGGTAGGCGAAGCTGTAGTCGTAGTGGCGAGGCGTAAGGTGGTCGGGATCATCGTCGGCAAAGCAGTTTTTGTTGATTAAGGTTTGAATGCCTGGGTGGTCGAATAGTTTGTTTCAAATGCCAGTCGAACTCGATGGAATTAGATGGTCGGGAGGCTCGTGGAAATCGTCGTTGACTTGGCGAAGTGGGAGAGGTTGGTAGGAGACGACCTGAGCGCTTGTGCACGTGCACACGAGTGTCAGAGTTTGGGTGGTGATATGTTGGGGAAGAAGGAAGGTGTCTCGGGTTGTACTCGGGGAAGTTTGGTAGTTAACTCAGAGTTGTTTCAGGATTGGCTAGGGTCGTTTTGTTTTTAATTCCAGGTTTTAAATTTTTTTTAAAAAAAAACGGGTTTCAGTTTTTAAAAATTTAAAGTAAAATTATGTATATGTTTTGAAATCTTGTTAGTAATTTTATACCAAGGTCTAAAAAAACAACCAGAAGATGAAATTTAAGTTTTAAAGTAAAATATTAACTAAATTTTCAAGTGAATTTATTCAAACAAGTTTCAAAGTTTAAAATGTTTAAAGTTAAATATCTTTGAATTGTTTTTAACAATTGGATTAAGTGAGAAATTAAAGGATTATTTAACTAAAGGATAATTAACCAAAGGATAATTTAATAATTAAGGGTTAATTATGTGATTGACTTAAGAATGATTTGTTTATGGAAATTAATTAATGTGATTAATTAATTAATGTGATTAATTAAAGGTAAATTTGTTAAGATAATTAATTAAAGAATTAATTAATAATTAAAGGTTAATTGATTTATTATTAAAGGTTAATTAATTAAAATGGTTTATAATTAATTAATGATTAATTAACCAAGATTTGTAGTTTATTCATAAGTAATTAATCTGGTATAAATTAACTATAATTAGATATTAATTGATTCCACTTATGGATGTTTGGATTTCGTTGAATGGTTGAATTGTTTGGTATCCCTGATATATGATGCTTTGTGATATATCCTGATTTATGTTGTGATCTGTTTCTCTAGGATGAATGTAATTAATTCCCTATGATGTAATTTATTATCTATGACATATATATATATATATATGTGATCTGTGTATGAAAGATAAGCGTTATAGTTTATACCGCTTATCAAATATATTGTTATAATTGAATCTGTGATGATTGAATGATATTGCACTACTGTGTTAAACCCCTGGACTACACCAAACACACTCAACTATGGATTTCACGAGGAAATCGGTTAAGTCACGGATGATTTAAATTCAATGTTTTTGAAATTGAAATTTTAATTTCAATTGATTTTGAAATTGGAAATTGGGGTTTAATATGAAAAGCTTTTGAAAGGAGTTTTAAAGATATTTTGAATATCTTGAATTTTAAATAATTCATTTTGAATTTGAATTCAAAATAAGGAATTGAATTCTATGTTGAAAATTATGGTTTAAGAGTGTTATACAAGTTATAAATGTGTTTTTATAGGTTTGAACCATTTTAAAATATTGTTTGGAGAATTTGAACTAACCCAAAGATTCAACTTGTATAAATGAGATCGAATTTTTCCAAAACAAAAACTATTTGTTTTCAAATAATAATAGCTTTCATTTTAAGAAAGGATTTCTAAATTGTGTTGAAAGGTTTCAAGTTTGAAATGGAATTGAAATGTTTTGAAAACTATGAAATGAGTCTTTAATTCAAAGACCAGACGAGTTAATCCAACTTGAAATGGAATTGTTTTGAAAGACTATGAATGAATCTTTGGAAATGAGTTTTGAAAGCTATAAGTTAAATCTTGATTTAAAGATTTAACGAGTAAACCTATTAAAATGGAAATTGTTTTGAAATCCATGAATGGATCTTTGTGAATGGGGTGAACTTTGTGAATTGAATCTTTTTGTTTAAAAGATTGGAAATGGTAATTTGGTTTAACCATTCGAGTGAAAAGTTTTGGGCTTTAAGCTGTGATTTAACTGAGACCCCAGTATCCACATGATTTTTAATTTTCGGTTTAGCCGGGAGAGGACCTTTGTGTCATATAACCCATTCTAAATAGTGATACGACGATATGGATAGCATTTAAAGACCGGTGGTGAAGACCAGGTATTTGCGAGAATGATAGGATGACCTATTGATTGTCTCTGCACTGAGTCGCGTCGGTATAGAGATTTCCTAAGTGATGGGAAATCCGATCGGGATTGTGAATACCCGGATTGCAAGGGCTTCTTTGGAAGTGCCTTCAGTTTCGTTCGATCCCGGAATGGACTTGTATGGATGTGTGTCTGACATTACACTTTGAGATGTAAAGCTGGTTTCTATCAAATACATTTCTGTTGGTGGCGGAGAATTTATTCTCTTAGCTTAACACCCTTCTCTGAGACGTACGAGCTCAGAGGTTATGTAGTTGATGGTTACTAGTGATACATTCCCAATTTGGTAATGTGGCATACGAAGTGCTGTTGATCATTTGTTGATCAAAGCGTGGCTTTGTGAAAAAGCATGGCTATGTGAAAAAGCGTAGCTTTGTGGACGAGACTTCGTCGAGCCTCACAACCCGGTAATGGTCGAAACAGGAATGTTGCGGCAAAGGTTTTTAGGGGTAGCGCCCCTAGGGTATGTCATTTCCTTCTGGATAAAAGGTGATATCATGGTATGGAGCCCAGATATTTTACCTATGTTGATGCTGCAAATTTATTATACTTTGTGGTTGTTGCTTTGTGGTTGAGGATCCTCGAGTAAAGGTCGGTGACGACCGGGGGATGGCATAGCTCGTGTGTTAGCTACCTAGTTACAGCTTGGTTAAAGCGTGAGGTAGCGTCGGCCTTGTGTTTGCAGAGATCCGGTTAGGTTCTCGGGGCCTCTTTCCGGAGGCGTTTCCATTTCGGTGTAAGGAAGTTCCTTTGCCTGACCATTTGTTGGAAATCCAAAGAAACAATACGAACCTGTATGGTTTTAGTTGTATTGCCTGCTATGGAATGTGGCGGTAACCTGCTAATGAACATGGTAGCTATAGTAGGCATACAATAATGGTTGTATGTTGGCTAAGATTAATATTATACTTTCGAAATGTTTTCCACACTATTTACTAGTAATAATATCAAAAGAGTTTTCTTTTGTGTAGTAAGCATGTTTGACTATCATAAGAAGAAATATCCTCCAATTCTGCGTTTGCATTGTGTGTGTGGCAGGAGGTCTTATGGTAGTTTCATTTTCCAAAAGCATTGCGAATGTCTTTTACTTCCTTTGTTGTTGTTTTAAAGATAATAAACTGTTTTTGTTGCTCACACCAGTCCCACGACTGACCCGGAGTTTATTGTTCCCTTCATAAACTCTGGGTGCCAACGATTTTTCCACACGGACAGTCTAGAGTTGGGGTTTTCAGATAGTCAGGTTTAGTAGATTATCTGGAGCTAGTTCAGCCTTTGGATCAGGACTACACTTTTCTTAGCTTAGTGCATCATTATTGGGAGTTCGAGCTATTTCTGGATTGGTGCTTTGGAGATGGAGTTACCGTTCTGGATTCTATCTCTCTTTCTCTTTTGAAGACCATGTTGGAGATATTGTTCCGCTGCTATTGTCTTGTATCATATCTCTGATGTACATTGATATTCAATGTATCATTCTGTTGTTGTATCATATTGATATCATCGTTGTATATCATTCTGGATATTGTATTCATTGGAGTTGTATATGATATCATCTGTTTCTTTATTCCGCTGTGTTGTTATACTAAATGGTGTTATAAGCTCCGGAGAGCCAGATTCGGCGTTTGAATCTGCGGCATTTTGAGTACAAGTGAAGTACGGGTGCGATTTTCGAAGGCCGAGTTTTTGGATCTTTACAAGTGGTATCAGAGAAAAGGTTGAACATTAGCTCAGGAGTATAACACATTAAGTAGCTCATTAGAGATAGGGTGAAGTATACCCTAGAATGAGTATCTCTAAGATATCCGTCTGTATGTCTCAGTAAATTCTCTTGCTATCCACAGATAGTGAGTATGAGTACAAGAAGAGGATGAGATAGGGGACAGGGTAATACGACTATAAATGGTCAATACCCTGCAACAGTGGAAACAAATTTTCTCTATCAGTCTCTTTTGTTCGTCATCTTTCCTTAATTCTTAGATGGTTCCTGGTAGATCCAGGAAAAAGATTTGCTATATTTGATATGGGACGTAAACTCCAAATAGGTCAGAATTGTTTGTTTGGATGAATTGGTTGCATTGGTTTCTACGGTTGATAGGTATACTTTAATTCTAAACTAAAAGTTTTGAGATTATATCCATATATCTATCTATTCTTTGGGTCCCAATATATTCTACGAATGGTTAGTTATCCCTTCGAACTAACCAATGCCACTGCATATATCGTAGATCTGGATAACCCGAGTATCTTGTGGAAAAATTAAACCAATTCGTTCTTGTATCTATTATTGATATTCTGATTTGGTAAGCCAAATGCAGAACAGATATTCAGTTAAGTTGATGAAATCTTCTTCATCTATCTTTGTGTCTCTCTCGCAATTTCAAGGACGAATTTTTTTTAAGCGGGGAAGTCTGTAACGACCCCGGATTTTAATTTAATTTAAATTGATAATTAATTGAAATTTTGAATTAAAATTGTAAAATTAATTGTAAATTGAAGCGAGTTTCCCCGAATCAAAATAAAAATTTATTAAATCATTTTAAATTTATTAATTGTATATATATGTGAATATATGTATGTATATGTAATATATGAGTAAATTTGAAATTATATATATATATATTGAATTTGAGTTTGAAATCTCAAGTAAATGGTTTAATAATAATTTGAGTTTATAAAAATATCAAGTAAATACATTTGCTAAACTTTAACAACTAATTAAAAATAGAAATTATCTATTTACATTACAAAATAATAAGACAAGTCAAAAAGAAATAAATCAAATTGGATATAAATATAAGGTAGTAAAGTACACTCGAGTATTCATACAAAATTGAATAAGTATGAACAAGGACAAGTAAGATAAATATATACACATGGAAATGAAAGAAGACAAATAAATAAATGCAAATCTCTTTAGCCACCAAATTGTCTTCAACCGAGTTAACAAACAAAGAAATAGAAATATATATTCAAGTTGAACAAACCAAATTGGATAAGTATGAAGGCTGAGAAAAGATGTGTACAACAACAATTAATGCCATATATCTTCAGCCACCGCATTATACTTATACATTGTACAAATTAAATGAATAAAAATATATATTTGTACAAACTCATAAATGCAAGCCATCATGTTGCATGTGAAGAGTTTGTACAAAATATATATTTGTACAAAATATATATTTGAAAAAGTTTAACTATATTATCGATCCATATACACTTTCATACTTCATTCCATATATCAACTTTTCTCAATTCAGTTCGTTCATTTCAAAACTGAGATAATATTACTTGTAAATAAACAAACATGCACTTAAACCATCAAACAACTTCATTGAAAACCAAAGATCAAAAGAAGAGTTTAGCTTGCAAATTTTCAAGCCCGTCTCTCTCTGTTTCTTCTTAGACTAGGTGAGCAAACTATCTTCTTTGACCTCAACCCTGTTTATATTTTTGATTGTGTGCCTGATATTGAAATCATGGTATAAAGTATGATGTATGGATGTGAATATATCCGCAAGTATATATGTATATATATGTGTGAATTGAGGTGTGCATGTCTGTGTTTATGCATGTACAACTCTCTGTTGTTCTACAGGCTTAAAGCCACTAAAACAAAATTTAACTGCTCCTTATACAATCAATATTAGGGTAAGATCATTAAAGATGAAATGATGGTATGAATGTGAAATTATTTTTAAAAATAATTCCAAGTAAAAATATTTAGAAAATATTTTGAAAAAAGGATATTACAGTGGCAACTCTGGTACATGATAAATTCGAACATCATGATTTTTTATTCCACCTATGTAATCTAAATTCTCTTTGAAAATCATGAATTTTAAGAATAAAATCAAGATTTTTAGTTTGTTAAATTGTAGGAAATCGTGAGTTGAACGGAAATTTTATTTTGGGCAAACACTTGTGATCCGCGAAGGTATGACGGCCGCGCTTGATGCTGGAGGTGGAGTGAAGAGTGGAGATCATCGGAAAAATATTAGTGAAGAGTGAAGAATTTTTATGCAAGCTAGTGGATTTGAAACCTGGAATATCATTCAAACTGAATATAATATTCCTACTACAGAGTATGTTGCATGGTCTAATACCCAAAAACTAGATGCTACTGCAAACGCAAAAGCAATGAACATGTTATTTTGCGCTTTAGACAAAAATGAATTCAATCGAGACAGTATTTGTAAAACTGGATATGAAATTTGGAATACACTTAAGGTTACACACGAAGGAACGAATAAAGTAAAACAAAGCAAGATTTCTATGCTTAAAAACCAATTTCAAAATTTTAGAATGAAGCAAGGAGAAAGTGTTAGTGAAATGTACTCTAGATTTCAGGATATCTATCACTCACTATTAGCTTTAGAAGTTACTTTTACTGAACCTGATTCTGTATCAAAAATCCTTAACTCTTTAACTGATGAATGGGAACGAAAAGTCTTAGCTATCGAGGAAGCTAATGATATTTCAACCATAAAAACAGAAGAATTAATAGGTAATCTAATGTCCTATGAAGTAAACTTATAGGCAAGACGAGCACAAGCACAGGACAAGAAAACTATTGCTTTTCAAGCAGAAAAAGAAGACTCTGAATCAGAAGACGATATGGCATTTATAGCTAAGAATTTCAAAAAGTTCTTAAAATTCAAAAAGAGCAATAAATTTGGAAATAATAAGGGTTTCAATAAGCCATCAAGTTCATCTCTTGAATGCTACAAATGTCACAAGAAGGGCCACATAAAGAAAAATTGTCCTGATCGGAAGAAAGAAAATAATCTCAAAAAGGACAAATATAAAAAGAAGCAAGCCTTCTCAGTTACATGGGATGATACAGAATCTTCTTCGTCAAACAGTGAAAATGACAGTGATTCAGAACAAGCCAACGTTTGTTTTACGACAACAAATGATGATGTAAGTGATCTAACTTTTGACGATTTAATAGAAATAAATTCTGAATTGTTAGATAAACTTAGAATCCTAAAGAGTAAATATAAAGATGCTTTAGGAAAATTAAATAGAACTGAAATAGAAACTGACATGTTAAAAGATGAAAAGAAAATATTAGAGGAAGAGTTAGTAAAATCTCAAGAATCTTATGTTAATATAACATCTCAATTCACTGAGTTAAGCAGTGAGATAGAACAACAGAAATATGAGAATGTTAAATTAGCAAAAGAAATTTATGATTTAAACTCTAATATTAAAACACTTGATATAGAAGTATCACATCTTAAAACAAAACTGGAAAATATTTCTAAAAATGTTTCTAAATTTAACAGTGGAAGAGAGAGTCTCTCTAAAATAATTGAGAATTCTCAAACCTATTCAAATAAAAAAGGGTTAGGATATAAAAAACCGATACAAAAGCATTCTAAAATTAATGGTTCATTATATACTTATTTTAAGAAAAAGGAATCTATATCTACTCAAAAATCTTTTTCAAAAGTTGTTCATCCAAAATCAATTATGATTTGGGTTCCAAAGACTAATAATAATTTGATTAGGAATAACTACATTAAATCATTCATTAATTCTGTACATAAAAATGAAAACTTTATTTTTAAAGGGAACTCTAAACCCAACTGGGTTTGGCTTCCTAAGATTTAACCCTTAGGACCCTAACAGAGGAAGTGGGTACCAATAGAATTTCAATATTTTTTGTAGGTACCGATTAAGAAAAGAGGAAAATGGATTCTAGATAGTGGTTGCTCAAAACACATGACAGGCGACAAAAATATGTTAACAAACATTATCTACTCAGATGGAGGATCTGTCACTTTTGGAGATAATTCCAAAGGTTACATCATCGGCAAAGGCGATGTGAGCAATGACGGTACATCTAATTTACCTCTTATTACAAATGTTTTATTAGTTAAAAATTTAAAACACAACTTACTAAGTATTAGTCAATTATGTGATAAAGGTTTTAACATAGTATTTTCTGAAAATAAATGCAATATTTTTTATCATAACAAAAATCTTATTTTCGAAGGAGTTAGAGATCGTAATATTTATATTCTGAATATGAAAATCAATCATAATACAAATATGTGTTTAATAGCCAAAGAAAATGATCCTTGGCTATGGCATAAAAGATTTTGTCATATAAATTTCAAAGCTATTAATAAATTAACCCAAAAAAATTTAGTAAAAGGTTTACCTAAAATGAATTTTAAGGTAAATAGCATTTGTGTTGCTTGTCAACTAGGAAAGCTAACTAAATCTTCTTTTAAATCTAAGAAGATTATCTCAACTTTACAACCTCTTGAGTTGTTACATCTAGACTTATTTGGACCAACTCAGACTCAATCTATTAATCACAATAGATATGTTTTTGTAATAGTTGATGACTTCTCTAGATATACATGGACCTTATTTATGAAAAACAAAAGTGATACATTTGAAAATTTCAAAATCTTTGCTAAACGTATTCAAAATATTAAAAATCTAAAAATTAAAAACATTTAAAGTGATCATGGAGGTGAATTTGAAAATGAAATTTTTGAGAAATTTTGTAATAAGAAAGGAATATTTCATAACTTTTCATTTCCAAGAACGCCTCAACAAAATGGAGTTGTTGAACGTAAAAATAGAACACTTCAAGAATGTGCTAGGACTTTATTGAATGGAACCACTCTTCCAAAACAATTTTGGGCAGAAGCCGTCGCTACTGCTTGTTATGTCCTAAATCGTGTTTCTATTCGACCTTTAACTAAACACACTCCGTATGAAATTCTCAACGGTAGAAAACCTAATATATCTTACTTTAAAGTTTTTGGTTCGAAATGCTTTGCTTGGAATACGAAAGATCAACTAGGAAAATTTGATCCAAAATCGGATGAATGTATATTCATCGGATATTCAGAACGTAGCAAAGCATATAAAATCTATAATAAAAGAACTAAAACTATTGAAGAATCACTTCATGTATCATTTGATGAAAATTTCAAAATTAAAACAAATGATGATGAAGACATTATATTAAATTCAAATTCCAATTTTGACAACAATACTCCTTCTATAAATCAAATTGAATCTAAATTAAAATCTCCACCAAGAATTTTAAAAGATCATCCAATTCAAAATATAATAGGAGAAATTGATGAAAGAGTTAAAACAAGGAATCAACTAAATCAAATGGGTCATATAGCTTTTCTTTCTAATATAGAACCTAAAAATATTAAGGAAGCCTCAACTGATGATTATTGGATTATTGCGATGCAAGAAGAACTAAACCAATTTGAAAGAAATAACGTTTGGGATTTAGTTCCACGACCAAATGATCAATCAGTTATTGGCACTAAATGGGTTTTTAAAAATAAAGCTGATGAAAATGGTAATATCACTAGAAATAAAGCTAGATTAGTTGCACAAGGATATAATCAGGAAGAAGGAATTGACTATGAAGAAACGTTTGCTCTTGTCGCAAGATTAGAAGCAATACGAATCCTATAAGCTATGCTTGCTTTCATGATTTCAAATTATATCAAATGGATGTTAAAAGTGCATTTTTAAATGGGTTTATTAAAGAAAATGTTTATGTTGAACAACCTCCCTTGTTTATACACGAAAAATTTCCAGACCATGTTTATAAACTTAAAAAGGCTTTATACGGTTTAAAACAAGCACCTCGTGCTTGGTATGATCATTTAAAAAGTTATTTAATCAACTCTGGTTTTGAAATTGGAAAGGTTGATCAAACTATTTTTATTAAGAAAAAGAAACATGATATTTTAATTATTCAAATTTATGTAGATGATATTATTTTTGGATCAACTAATGATAAATTATGTCAAGAATTTTCTAAAATAATGACAAATGAATTTGAGATGTCTCACATGGGAGAATTAACATATTTTCTTGGACTTAAAATTAAACAAGTTAATAATGGCATTTTTGTAAATCAAGAAAAATATTGTAATAATTTAATCAAACGCTTTGGTATGGAAAATACTTCTGCCAAACCAACTCCTATGAGTACAACTATACATCTTGAAAAAGATGAAAATGGCAAGAGTGTAGACCAAAAATTATATCGAAGTATGATTGGATCATTATTATATTTAACCGCAAGTAGACCCGATATAATGATGAGCGTTTGTTTGTGTGCACGATTTCAAGCCGATCCTAAAGAATCACACATTAGAGCAGTGAAACGCATTTTACATTATCTCAACAAAACCAAAGATTTTGGATTATTTTATCCAAAAGAATGTCCTTTTGAATTAGTGTCATATAGTGATGCTGATTTTGGAGGAAGTCAGATGGATAGAAAAAGTACAAGTGGGACTTATCACTTCATTGGACGGTCTCTAATATCTTGGTTTAGTAAGCAACAAAATTGCGTATCACTTTCTACTTGTAAAGCAGAATATATATCTGCAGCTTTGGCATGTGCTCAAGTAATTTATATGCAACAAACTCTTCAAGATTTTGGTTTTAAATTATCTAAATCTACAATCTTCTGTGATAATTCGAGTGCCATTAATTTATCTAAAAATCCAGTAAATCATTCACGGACAAACATATTGATATTCGTCATCATTTTCTTCGTGATAATATTGAAAAAGATATAATCAATCTAGAATTCGTATCTTCGGAAAATCAATTAGCAGATATTTTTACCAAACCATTAAATGAAAACACTTTTGTAAAATTGAGACGAGAACTTGGAATCATCTCATTCAAAAATTTATGAAGTTTACTTCAACTCATTTCTGTTTTTTATTTAAAGGTTAATATAAACTTGGTTTTTTGTCCTCACATTTTTTCTGGTTAAAATTAAGTGGAAATTAGGGAGGCATCCCTATCATACTTTCATATTGTAAAGCGGGTCCCTGTCAAAGTTTCATTGTAAAGTGGGTCCTTGTTTTCTGGAAACGAAGAAAAATTATTGCTGAAATGTCAGCAACTTTTATAAATAAGTGCTGATATTTCAGCAACTTTCATAAACTGTGTTCACAGTGTACATAAATGTTGCTGAAATATCAGCAACTTTTATAAATAAGTGTTGATATTTCAGCAACTTTCATGCACTATGTTCACAGTGTACAGAAATGTTGCGGAAATGTCAGCAACTTTTATGAAATGTTGCATCATGCTCTGCAATAATCGTGAATAAAAAACAGGGACCTAATTTACACTGAAATTTAGTGAAGGACTTTTCATGAATTTTGAAACTTAATAAGGACCTGTGCCAAAAGTACCCTAAAATTAAATTATTCTACATTTAATCTTAACTATTCATTATTTAGCCTTCAGTTTTACATATAAATTCTTTCTTTCAGAAGAAAACTTTCATTCAGCTTATTTCAAATAAAAAGGTGAAAGAAGAAAATCAATTATGTTTTTTAATTTTACCTTATTCTTATATACCATGGCCGGTTCATCTTCAGATGAGCCTTCCTATTCATCTGGATATTCTTCAATTGAATTTGAAACACCTAGTTCTGGATCTTCCGAACTTCCAACTCCAACTCCAGCCTATATTCCGATATGTCCACCACAAAGTCATCATACGGGATATACGCCAGAAAATAAACGCACGCGAAGAAATTTATTTCCATCTCCAACTACTAAAGAAAAGATAGATGACTTACATCACTATCAGAGGGAAACACTTAATCTTCAGCGTGAAATGTATTTTGAGCAAAAGAGTCATGGTAGAAGACTCGGTTTTCTTGAACGTTGTGCTGCAAAAATATGTGGTTCATCTCCAATCAACACAAATGCACATATTCATTCACCTCAACGTCCTCATGTTTCTCCAAATTCGCGGGATCGTCAACCTCAATGGTCTCCCACTAAACCGTTTGATGAACACAATCAACTCGAATCATCCAAAGGGAAATCTCCGAAGTCTCCAAAAACTCCGAAGACTCCTAAGTAAATAATATATATATGATATGATTGTACGTTCATTTGGTTGCTCATTTTTTGCCTTTGTATTATTTTCAAAATAAATAAATATATGAATATTTTCTTTTACCATTAAACAGAGCAAAAATACTTAACATCAGACATACAGACGTCTAGACATTTACACAGACGTCTGTGTAAAACACCTATTTTATATTTTTTTCAGACACACAGACATTTGGAGCATTTATCACAGACGTCTAATTTTAGTATAAAAAAGTTTGAAATTTTCTGTTATCATATTAGCCGTCTGTATAAAAATAACAGACATCTGTCCTCAAAAATAGACGTCTAACATAAAATATTCAGACGTCTGATCTCAGTTCAAAATGTTTTTTACTCTCTGTTTCAAATTTAGCCATCTGAGCCGTTTGTCACTATTTTTTAGACGTCTATCTTTCATTTTAGCCCTCTATTCTAAACATTTAGACGTCTAAACTATTCTTAATTGTTCCTTGATTCTCTTATCTATAGGACTTCAGACGTCTGTATATTTTTTTAGACGTCTGAAACCCTGTTAGACAGAAAACCCTATATTTCAAACCAACGGCTTCCCTTCTTCAACACGACTATTCATTCAATCTTCTCTCGAAATCGAAATTCAAAACCCTAGCCTTCTTCAAAAACAATGGCGCCCAAATCAAAAACCAAGAAACAAAAAGGGGATTCTTCTCAACAAGCTCCTCATATTCTCCCTACAGAAGATCAAATTGCCGCTTGGCTCTACCATGAACCCCGAAGTATGGCTCGTTATAAACATCTATCTTCTATGCCTTCATTTTACGGAATTTTCCATGACCTTGATCATTTTCCTGCTTACAAAATTAAGTTCTTTACTGATAGATCTCAGATCACCAGTCTTATTGATTTCAAAGACAATCAAGTGAACATATGTAGACTTAGTGTCCTATTATTTCTTGCAAATGTCAACAATCCCAAAATTAGGCTTCATAGAGATAAAGGAACGCTTTGGACAAGTGTATTTGGAAATATTCTACAAATAACTCCAGCTGACATTGGACGAATTTTAAAATGTAGCACAGATGGGGTCGATTTAGATGATTTTAAGTTAGAAGGTGAGGATCTTAAACACATAGAATATCATCTTTTGGAACCAGGACAGTCCACAGATATATCAAATCATCTTCGTCCCCGACCTCGTTTGTTGCTTAGAATGCTAATAAAAACAATCTTTCCCCGGCAAGGAAGCCACGAAATCATTTATGATGATGAAGATAAGGCGCTTCAAGCAATATTATCAAATTCACAAATAAATTGGGCACAATATTTTTACGATGCATTTCGTACTTATCACGACTCAAAGAAGCGATCGATTGTCTATGCCCCTTATATTACTCGTATACTAACTAACTTGTCCATTCAAAGTCTGGAAATTGAGTTTGAAAAGATTAAGGTATCCAATATTCGCTTTTTTAGTTTGATGGGATTACCGGAATCTCCTCCGACGTTTCCAACATACCATGATTATAAAGAGGAACAACTAGCTTTACAAAAAGAAAAAGGAAAAACTAAAGTAGGCAGTTCCGGACACGATGCAGATAAAGAAGATACTGAAAAAGAAGGGGATGATAGAGATGAAGGGGAAGATGAAGGGGAAGATGAAGAAGGAGAAGACGAAGCTATCGAGCAAACTTTTATCCAAAGTTCAATCCCGGAAAATTACGAGATTGAACAAATTTCTGGAACTTCACGCACATATACAAAAAATGAAAAGCTCAAGTCCGACATCACCATCTCTAAAAATCAAAAGAAAATCTCTCAGCAAATTGCACAAGGCTTTTCTTCCATCAATTCTAGATTCGATCATCTAGATACCAAAGTCGAAGAGAATGCACGAGAGATGAAGAATGTCAAAACAATTCTTCGTCGATTGTGGAAAAATTCTCATGGATCTTCTCCTCCTCCCTCTCCAACTTGGGGAGACTGCTGAAAGAAGATGATTTCTTTTGGTTTGTCTTTTTGTCCAAAAACTTCAGTTTCATAAAATTCTGTATCTTTTTGTGGCTTTTCAAACTTATGTGTTGTTGTATAATTTTCTATGTCTCTTTGAAACATTTGGTTCACTGTGTTTTGGTTAAACTAATGCTCTGTCCTGAAAAATTGATTTGTCTTTATCATCTTGGTACACACTTTGTTGATAAACTATGTATTGTCTATAGTTCTTATCTATTTTCTTATTTACAGTTTTGTCATCTCTTTATATTTCACACCCCCTACAACTCTTTTTGTTAATGACAAAGGGGGAGAAATAATAACATTTCTGCTATATAAACTGGTCATATTGACAGGGGGAGCAAAAGGTATGGTTATACTAACCGTTGAATTATATAGTTGTCATCATCAAAAAGGGGGAGAATGTTGGAACCTGCCTTCTTTGATTTTAATGCGACAACTATATATTTCAACCTATATACTATGATATCAAATATTCTTGCAGGAATCTACAAAGAGAAGCTATTATCATATCATCAACAAAGATCAAGTTCTCAAATTTTATTATTTCTAAGTTAAATATTCTTGTACAATCTCTGATATGATGATAAAACACACACACACACAAATATACTTTTGAAAATCATGCTTTAAAATAATAAATATCTTTGATTATTTAAAGATATAAAAAGGTATTTTCAAAATTATATTATATCTCAAGTTCAGAAGTGCTAAAACAAAGGAAGGAACAAAACAGTATAGATTTAGACGTCTGTAGTTTAATTCAGACGTCTGACATCAATGTCAGACGTCTAAAGATAAAATAACAGACGTCTGAACCCTCAGTATAAAGTACTTCTATTTCTATATGAAATAGACGTCTGTTAATTTAATAACAGACGACTGTCATCATATACAGACGTCTGAATTAAATGACAAACGTCTGAAATGACTGATTTTTTGTTTCTTCTATTTTTTTGTATTTTTAACCTTAGTCGGACATCTGTCACTTTTCTCTCAGACATCTGAACTTGACGAACTGAAGCATCTCTTCATGAAATATCAAATTCTGAAGAGTTGTCTTCTTCATCAAGAGTTTCACTTCTTCTAACAGTTGCAACTACTAAATTAAAACTATTCAATACTATAAATAGAGATGAAAATCCACTATTTCAAGAACCAATTCTTTCTATCTATACTTGCTTTGTATTATCATAATCACAAGTGATTTTCAACTCTCTACTTCCTATCTTTGCACATTCAAATCATCATATCAAGAAGATTATAGGAAGGGTGTACTACATTGACTATATACGTGTTACTCAAGAACACACAAGTCAAGAAACAATTTATTAATTGTAATTTGAAGTCCTATTCGGTTGCTTAGGAGGAAAAGTCCTGTTCGGTTGCTCAGGCGGTGTAATACATGTTCCTCCGGGTAAAGTGAGGGTTGTTAGAGAAATTCCAAAAGGGGTCTGGGACTGGACGTAGAACGGGAAGTTCGAACCAGTATAAAAATCCCTGGTGTCATTTTTATTACTGCTATTTACTATTATTTATAATTCCGCACTTGCTAGTCGTAGTTTAACTATATTATCGATCCATATACACTTTCATACTTCATTCCATATATCAACTTTTCTCAATTCAGTTCGTTCATTTCAAAACTGAGATAATATTACTTGTAAACAAACAAACATGCACTTAAACCATCAAACAACTTCATTGAAAACCAAAGATCAAAAGAAGAGTTTAGCTTGCAAATTTTCAAGCCCGTCTCTCTCTGTTTCTTCTTAGACCAGGTGAGCAAACTATCTTCTTTGACCTCAACCCTGTTTATATTTTTGATTGTGTGCCTGATATTGAAATCATGGTATAAAGTATGATGTATGGATGTGAATATATCCGCAAGTATATATGTATATATATGTGTAAATTGAGGTATGCATGTCTGTGTTTATGCATGTACAACTCTCTGTTGTTCTACAGGCTTAAAGCCACTAAAACAAAATTTAACTGCTCCTTATACAATCAATATTAGGGTAAGATCATTAAAGATGAAATGATGGTATGAATGTGAAATTATTTTTAAAAATAATTCCATGTAAAAATATTAAGAAAATATTTTGAAAAAAGGATATTACAGTGGCAACTCTGGTACATGATAAATTCAAACATCATGATTTTTGATTCCACCTATGTAATCTAAATTCTCTTTGAAAATCATGAATTTTAAGAATAAAATCAAGATTTTTAGTTTGTTAAATTGTAGGAAATCGTGAGTTGAACGGAAATTGTATTTTGGGCAAACACTGGTGATCCGCGAAGGTATGACGGCCGCGCTTGATGCTGGAGGTGGAGTGAAGAGTGGAGATCATCGGAAAAATGCTCGTTGATTTTCTAGTTCATCGTGGATGATGAACGAGGTAAATCTAGGGTTTAAAACTGAGTTTTAGTTGAGGGCAGATATTGGGTTGCTATGGAAACGTCGTCGCATCGGAGTCAATCGCACTGGTGGCGATCGAAAGGAGAGAGGTAGGCGAAGCTGTAGTCGTGGTGGCGAGGCGTAAGGTGGTCGGGATCATCGTCGGCAAAGCAGTTTTTGTTGATTAAGGATTGAATGCCTAGGTGGTCGAATAGTTTGTTTCGAATGCCAGTCGAACTCGATGGAATTAGATGGTCAGGAAGCTCGTGGAAATCGTCGTTGACTTGGCGAAGTGGGCGAGGTTGGTCAGAGACGACCTGAGCGCTTGTGCACGTGCACACGAGTGTTAGAGTTTGGGTGGTGATATGTTGGGGAAGAAGGAAGGTATCTCGGGTTGTACTCGGGGAAGTTTGGTAGTTGACTCAGAGTTGTTTCAGGATTGGCTCGGATCATTTTCTTTTTAATTCCAGGTTTTAAATATATTTTTTTTAAAAAAAAAAACTGGTTTCAGGTTTTAAAAATTTAAAGTAAAATTATGTATAGGTTTTGAAATCTTGATAGTAATTTTGTACCAGGGTCTAAAAAAACAACCAGAAGATGAAATTTAAGTTTTAAAGTAAAATATTAACTAAATTTTCAAGTGAATTTATTCAAACAAGTTTCAAAGTTTAAAATGTTTAAAGTTAAATATCTTTGAATTGTTTTTAACAATTGGATTAAGTGAGAAATTAAAGGATTATTTAATTAAAGGATAATTAACCAAGGGATAATTGATTAATTAAGGGTTAATTATGTGATTGACTTAAGAATGATTTATTTATGGAAATTAATTAATGTGATTAATTAATTAATGTGATTAATTAAAGGTAAATTTGTTAAGATAATTAATTAAAGAATTAATTAATAATTAAAGGTTAATTGATTTATTATTAAAGGTTAATTAATTAAAATGGTTTATAATTAATTAATGATTAATTAACCAAGATTTGTAGTTTATTCATAAGTAATTAATCTGGTATAAATTAATTATAATCAGATATTAATTGATTCCACTTATGGATGTTTGGATTTCGTTGAATGGTTGAATTGTTTGGTATCCCTGATATATGATGCTTTGTGATATATCCTGATTTATGTTGTGATCTGTTTCTTTGGGATAAATGTAATTAATTCCCTGTGATGTAATTTATTATCTGTGACATATATCTATCTGTGATCTGTGTATGAAAGATAAGCGTTATAGTTTATACCGCTTATCAAATATATTGTTATATTTGAATCTGTGATGATTGAATGATGTTGCACTATTGTGTTAAACCCCTGGACTACACCAAACACACTCAAATATGGATTTCACGAGGAAATCGGTTAAGTCACAGATGATTTAAATTCAATGTTTTTGAAATTGAAATTTTAATTTCAATTGATTTTGAAATTGAAAATTGGGGTTTAATATGAAAAGCTTTTGAAAGGAGTTTTAAAGATATTTTGAATATCTTGAATTTTAAATAATTCAATTTGAATTTGAATTCAAAATAAGGAATTGAATTCTATGTTGAAAATTATGGTTTAAGAGTGTTATACAAGTTATAAATGTGTTTTTATAGGTTTGAACCATTTTAAAATATTGTTTGGGGAATTTGAACTAACCCAAAGATTCAACTTGTATAAATGAGATCGAATTTTTTCGAAACGAAAACTATTTGTTTTAAAATAATAATAGCTTTCATTTTAAGAAAGGATTTCTAAATTGTGTTGAAAGGTTTCAAGTTTGAAATGGAATTGAAATGTTTTGAAAACTATGAAATGAGTCTTTAATTCAAAGACCGGACGAGTTAATCCAACTTGAAATGGAATTGTTTTGAAAGACTATGAATGAATCTTTGGAAACGAGTTTTGAAAGCTATAAGTTAAATCTTGATTTAAAGATTTAACGAGTAAACCTATTAAAATGGAAATTGTTTTGAAATCCACGAATGGATCTTTGTGAATGGGGTGAACTTTGTGAATTGAATCTTTTTGTTTAAAAGATTGGAAATGGTAATTTGGTTTAACCATTCGAATGAAAAGTTTTGGGCTTTAAGCTGTGATTTAACTGAGACCCCAGTATCCACATGATTTTTAATTTTCGGTTTAGCCGGGAGAGGACCTTTGTGTCATATAACCCATTCTGAATAGTGATACGACGATATGGATAGCATTTGAAGACCGGTGGTGAAGACCGGGTATTTGCGAGAACGATAGGATGACCTATCGATTGTCTCTGCACTGAGTCGCGCCGGTATAGAGATTTCCTAAGTGATGGGAAATCCGATCGGGATTGTGAATACCCGGATTGCAAGGGCTTCTTTGGAAGTGCCTTCGGTATGTCATTTCCTTCTGGATAAAAGGTGATATCATGGTATGGAGCCTAGATATTTTACCTATGTTGATGCTGCAAATTTATTATACTTTGTGGTTGAGGATCCTCGGGTAAAGGTCGGTGACGACCGGGGGATGGCATAGCTCGTGTGTTAGCTACCTAGTTACAGCTTGGTTAAAGCGTGAGGTAGCGTCGGCCTTGTGTTGGCAGAGATCCGGTTAGGTTCTCAGGGCGTCTTTCCAGAGGCATTTCCATTTCGGTGTAAGGAAGTTCCTTTGCCTGACCATTTGTTGGAAATCCAAAGAAACGATACGAACCTGTACGGTTTTAGTTGTATTACCTGCTATGGAATGTGGCGGTAACCTGCTATTGAACATGGTAGCTATAGTAGGCATACAATAATGGTTGTATGTTGGCTAAGATTAATATTATACTTTCGAAATGTTTTCCACACTATGCACTAGTAATAATATCAAAAGAGTTTTCTTTTGCGTAGTAAGCATGTTTGACTATCATAAGAAGAAATCTCCTCCAATTCTGCGTTTGCATTGTGTGTGTGGCGGGAGGTCTTATGGTAGTTTCATTTTCCAAAAGCATTGCGAATGTCTTTTACTTCCTTTTCTGTTGTTTTAAAGATAATAAACTGTTTTTGTTGCTCAAACCAGTCCCACGACTGACCCGGAGTTTATTGTTCCCTTCCTAAACTCTGGGTGTCCACGATTTTTCCACATGGGCAGTCTAGAGTTGGGTTTTACAGATAGTCAGGTTTAGTAGATTATCTTGAGCTAGTTCAACCTTTGGATCAGGACTGCACTTTGCTTATCTTAGTGCATCATTATTAGGAGTTCGAGCTATTTCTGGATTGGTGCTTTGGAGATGGAGTTACCGTTCTGGATTCTATCTCTCTTTCTCTTTTGAAGACCATGTTGGAGATATTGTTCCGCTACTATTGTCTTGTATCATATCTCTGATGTACATTGATATTCATTGTATCATTCTGATGTTGTATCATATTGATATCATTGTTGTATATCATTCTGGATATTGTATTAATTGGAGTTGTATATGATATCATCTGTTTCTTTATTCCATTGTGTTGTTATACTAAATGGTGTTATAAGCTCCGGAGAGCCAGATTCAGCGTTTGAATCTGCGGCGTTTTGAGTACAAGTGAAGTACGGATGCCGATTTTCGAAGGCCGAGTTTTTGGATCTTTACAGATGACTTGGTATTATGTTTTAAAGGATAAAAATCTAGTTTTATATTTTATAAAGTAGCTTTATTTTAAATATTCTGAAAGTATATATCTTTGAATAAAGTATTAAAGTTGTTTTAATTTAAATGTTTGTTTAAAGTATATTTTATAATAAAGTGTTTTAAATTATTTTAAATTTAAAGTATTTGTACTTGGTGATTTTAGTGGAAATAAGTATTTGGGAATTTATTCTATGAGAAGAGTGTGGTTTGAAAATTGTTTTCAAAAAGGTTTGAAAGTGGAAATATATCTTGAGAAGATATTTTGGGATAAATAAATAATTTGGAAAATTATTTATGTTTGATGGATGTTTGTGAATGTTAACTGATAGTTAAATAACCGACTATCAATATTGGCCAATGCGCTGATCGTTTCGAAGAGACCGGGATCGGGATTTTTTTTCCGAAAACCACTTCGATCCGGTTTGTACGTTTCATGGGGAAATGAGTTTGGAGTCGAAGATGGAGCAGTGAAGTGCAAGGGCTAGTCGCTACTAATCCTGAGGATGATTCCAAAATGGATGTAGTAGGAGTAATGCCTTCGGTTCCGTTCGGAACCGGGACGGACTTGTATGGATGAATGCTTTCGGAACATTGTCAGGTGGATGGTGGGCATTCTAAGAGATGTGTTCTAAAAAGGTAATGCTTAGCCTCAAGCCTCATCAACTAGGAATGACTGAAAATCAGGTGTTATGCAGCAAGGCTATGTGGGTGGCGCCCATTAGGGTGAGGTCATCCCTGTCTAGATGTCCCTTTTATTTCGGCTTAGTGGTGCAGTTGCTGATCCCAACCGTGGGGTGATCTTACTCGGAATTACCCTTAAGTAGTTCCAGTCTTGTGTTGCAGGGGATCGGGCGTGGTCCTCGGTACGCTGATCTAGACCAGGTACTATGACAGCTGGTACCCCAGTGCCTAGTCATTAGTTGGAAATCCATTCTCCCTACGTGCCTTTACGGTTTTGTTTGTATACCTATTAGCTGGAATTTAATAGATGTAACAATTTTGGCTATTTGAATAAGTATTTGTATATAGACACTACTATAATATCAGAGGATTTTGATAAGAAAGTGTTTTGGCTATCGTAAGGTAAAAACCCGACATGTTTATTTGTGGCGTGGTCTTACGAGATGCTTTTGATTTCAAAGGGTTTGGAAAACTTTAATAATCCAATTGAGTGTGTTTTCTCACGCTGGTTTTCCAGAACGACTCGGGTGTTATTTCATTATAATGCTCGGGTCAGACCGAGTATTATAGATGACAGGAAAGGATACTGAGGAGCTCAGGAGACGAGCTGGATGACGAGACGTATCACTCGTACTTGATGTATATTCCGCTGTGTTGTGTGTACTGTGTATTCAGTATTATGAGGACATGTTGTGATTACTGTCCAGGTGTGTGTTATGTTTACTCTGATGATGTAATGTATAAACAGATATAGTTTCTTTTCTGTAAAGATCGGTTATTGTCTATTATATTTTATTCCGCTGCGTATGTGAGATTCTGATGTTGTGTTGTTTCCTTTTCTTCTACCTCCTTCTTCTTTAACCATAATGGTTTGTATGTCCGTTCACTTTGAGTCGATATGTTGGAGAATAGTGTCGATTCAAGGGGTACGGGTTTGCGGGCTGTCACAGAAGATATTTTGGGTTTTCTTTCAAAAAGGAGTTCGTAAGGAGTATTTTTGGTTACAGGCCTTAGGGAGACACAATTTAGAACATAGCATGCAGTAGCTACAGCTTTTGCCCAAAATTTTTGAGGTAAGTTACTACTACAAAGAAGAGTTCTTGCACATACTTGGAGAGTTCTGTTTTTCCTTTCTACAACATCATTTTGTTGTAGTGTTCTAGGAAATGAAAAATTATGACTTATCCCCTTTTTATTACAAATTTTTTGAAATGATTCATTCTCAATTTCTCCACCAAGATCACTTCTAATTGTTTTGATTTTTAAATCTTTTAGATTTTGAATACGTTTTGAAAAGGTTTTGAATGTTTCAAAAGTGTCACTTTTATGCATTAAGAAGAAGGTCCACGTATATCGTGAAAAATCATCAACTATAACAAAAACGTATTTATTATGATTAATTGATCTAATTTGCATTGGTCCAATGAGATCTAAACGTAAAAGTTCTAAAGGTTGTTTTGTGGAAATCTCTTGCTTAGAATTAAAAGAGGATTTTTTAAGTTTTCCTTTTTGACATGCATCGCATAGATTATTGACTTTAAAATTTATTATAGGTTAACCACGAACTAAATTATTTTTAGCTAATTTATGAATGCTTTTAAAATTAACATCGCAAAAATGTTTATGCCAAATCCATGGATCAAAAATATCTGCTATTAAGCAAAAATCTTTATTATGTCTTATTTTCATATTTAAAATATAAATATTATGTTTTCCTATTCCTTCAAAGATTAAATTTTTATTTTTATCAAAGATATTGCATTTTCCCGTTTCAAAAGTGATAGAAAATCCTTTATCACATAATTGACTAATACTAAGAAGATTATATTTTATATTTTTAACTAGATAAACATTTGAAATAAGGGGAGAGTTAGATATACTGACAGAAGCAACATCTCCTTGTCCTATAACATAGCCTATGGAATTATCTCCAAAAGTGACGGTTCCACCATCTTTGTAAGAGATATTTATTAGCATATCAGCATTTCCAGTCATATGCTTGGAGCATCCCCTATTGAGAATCCATTTCTCATGTTTGTGTCAGGGAACAAAGATAAAAGTAATTTAATGGTACCCACTTCCTTTATTGGGGTCCTGGGAGTTAAACTGAAGGTAACCATACCCAGGAGGGTTTAATAGAACCTTTGAATCTAAAATCTTTATTATAATGAACATCATTCAAAAATTTATCTATATGTTTTTGTCTAATCAAGTTACTATTTGTTTTTGTAATCCATAACTGAATAGTCTTTTTATTATAATTTGATTTGTTGTTTACTGGTTTACAAAATTTAGAATAAAGTGTAGCATATTTGTGTTGAACTTTTTGTTTCTTTGATTGTATAAATCCTAAACCATTTTTATTGCTAGAGGGTTTTGAAATACTAATTAAATGAGATATTCTCTTTTCCTTGGTTAAATTTTGAAATGTTTGTAGATAGATCATTTACTTTCTTTTCTAATGACGGTTTATCTTCATTTAACACTTTTACCTGATTTTCCAAATTATTGATAGTTTTTCTTAATTTTACATTATCATTCGATAGTGTTGCATTTTCCTTTTCTAAAGCATGCACATTTTGATTTTCTTCAAAAGATTTACAAATATTTTGCAATTTAAAATTTTTTCCTCTAATGTAATTTTCTCATCTTTTAACATTTCATTTTCTAGTCTAGTCTAATCATTTTTCCTGAACATTCTTTATGAGTCTTTCTAAGATTTCTATATTTATTATCTAGTTCCGAAGCTATTTCTATGACATCTTCAAAAGATAAATATGAAAGTACCTCATCTTTAGTTGCCATGAAGCAAACAGTGGCTTGTTCTTCATCACTATCACTGTTACTGTCACTCCCATTATCACTTGAGGAATCATCCCATGTTACCTGAAATGCACGCTTCTTTTTCGAGAATTTCTCATATTTGCTGTTTTTTGAAGCTTTTCTTATCTTTGTTTAATTCTGGACAATCATTTTTCATATGATCAAATCGATTGCACCCATGGCATTTAAATGACGAAGGATTGTAGGGTTGCTTGGTTTTTGCTTTTGCACCATTTTATTGAATTTTCTGAACTTCTTGTAGTTTTAAGCAAGGAAAACTACATCTTCTTCATCCAAGTCTGAGTCGTCATCATTATTTACCTGAAAAGCAATACTTCGTTTTTCTTAGGCTAGATCTTTTCTAGCTTGCAAATTTGCTTCATATGACATTAAATTTCCAATTAACTCTTCTACTTTGAATGTAGAGAGGTCATTGGCTTCTTCTATAGCTAATACTTTTCCCATTCATCTGTTAATGCATTTAGAATATGTGTAACTAAATCAAAATCAGTAAATAAAACTCCTAATGTCATGAGATCATATTGTATAGTTTGAGATCAGGAGTACATTTCTACGATGCTTTCATTAGATTTCATTTTAAATGATTGAAATTGATTGTCAACAAACTTATCTTAGTTTGCTTTACTTTGGTGGTTCCTTCATGTGTGATTTGTAGCATGTGTCATATATCATAAGCCATTTTGCACATCATAACTCTAAAAAATTCGTTCTTGTCTAATGCATAATATAAAATATTCATAACTTTTGCATTATTTGAAGCAGTAGTTTTCAGAGCATCTGTCCCTAAGCACCTCTTTGGTATTTCCTTAGTAAATCCCTCGCTTGACTTGGAGGAATAGGTTTACAACTTAATCAATCTGAGCACCTCTCAGATTTATTCTTTCCTTTGACAAATACAATTCTTGCTTGATAATCTTGTGTTCGTCTAACACTTATTTTGACTTGATAATACAATAGTTCCTATAATCTCCTTGGTGATTTGAAGTGAGTGCACAGTGATTATTGGACCAATAGCAAATGAAATGATAGAGTTGAAAGTACAAAAGTTTAGAATAGCACAAGAGAATATAATCAATAGAAATCAGAGTAGCAAGTTAATCTCCTAGTATGAAAAGTTGTGATATACATAAATATTGAAGAGAAGCAATAAAGAGTTGTCAATCTTCAGAAAAATCCTTTCAGAATTGCAGAAAACTGTTCAAAAAGTCGTATCTTTTGAAGATGACCTTTCATAGAAAAATGGCCGTTACAACATCTCAGTCTACTGAGCGAATACGTCAGTTTACTGAGTATGAACGTTTAAATTTTTGCGGCAAAAATTTAAATTATAAAAAATTGGTTAACACAGTTTTAGTCGACTAAAATTGGGCTCAATCGACTGAGCTCGGTCGACTGAATAGTGTAAGTTCAGTTTATATAATTATTTGGACATTGTCAAATTCAGATCTCTATGATATCTTGATATCTTTGTTTGTATGTGTTTTTGTGTGAGTATATAAACTTTCAAGGAGATTTTACAGTTCAATCTAATACCATATACATACTATTGATCTTGAAGCTCCATAGTTTTGACTTCTTTGACTTGTAGATGATTCTTCTTGCTTAATGCCTTGCGTTTTGTCTTCTTGAATGATAGCCTGATATCATGATATAGTATATATGTGCAATATATAGTTTTCATCATTAAAACGGAGAACTAATGTTCTAACAACACACCCTCCAGACTTTTCGAGCTTTGGGTAGCTCACTTGATTTACATGGGCCACGAGCACACCCACTTGAATTTTTGAGTCACCAAGCACGCCCAATTGATTTACATAGGCTACAATCACACCCACCAATATACGAGTATGATTTGATAGAGTTTTACAGACATAGATCATTGATCTTGAATACAAATGATCATATAACCTCTTGAATAGCACTTTGATCTTGTTTGTGTGAGACTGATGAGAGAGATCAGAGAGTAGTCAATAGAGAATCAAATTAGTGGAGTTGTATTTGATTTTGATTGAATTTGAGAATAATTTGAGTAGAATTTCTTTTAGAAAATAAGAGAGTGAAAGAGGAGAGAAAATATAAGAAAGTAGTTAAACAAATTTCGTTGGTTTACCTTTTATTTATAGAGAAACAACAGTCATGTCCATTCACGAAGAGATACGACAAAAAGAAACTTCCATTCAAAATTTGAATTTTGAAAATTTCGGTCCATATTTCGACATACCCTATGGGGATATGTTGACATATCCTTTGTACTTTTGAAAAACACTTTATACAATTATTTTAAAAATATTAAGGTTTGTGAAATAGTTTAATACTTTGTAAAATCATTTAAACATAGTTTACATATTTAATTACATCAAAACTTAAGAAAACTTCGTAAAATTAATTTTAGAATATTGTAAGTATATAAAGGATTTTAAATATAAATAATAAAGTATAAGTGAATATATTTAAAATCAAAGTTATAACAAATATTATAATATACTTATAAATATTTAGAAAGCTTTAAAACTAAAATTATAACAAAGTATAATATTCAAAGTACATTTTATAACACTTTAAAAACTTAATTTCTCAAGGTATAATAAAATCAAAAGGTAGAAATAATTTAAAGGCTATTTTGAAAGATTATTTTGAAAACAAAAATTCTCTTTAAAAACTATTTTTGAATTTTAAGATATGTGAAATTGAAAATCGTTTGGAAAGGAAAACAGAGAGAGAGAGATCAAAGAAGTACTATCAAGGTTTTAACAAAAATTCAATTACTTTATAACTTATTTAGGAAATCTTGAGTTCTTCAATACTCATGAGTCTTCCATCTCTAACTCTTGAATCTTTATATCAGCCTCTTGAATCTTTACTTGATACTGTACAGTCTTCTTAATTAACACTTGTCTAATATCCTGCACTATATACTATATATATCTTGATAACAACATTTGTATCTATATTTTATATAATGTCATATGGTTGTTGTCATCAAAATCAATGCCTATGGTACTAACAATCTCCCAATTTTTGATGATGACAACCATGTATATAAAATATGCTATAACTCCCCTTGAGTTACAGAACTCCCCATTAATCTATGCCTAGATTTTATATATTTCTCCCCCTTTGTCATCAACAAAAAATCTAACTAAAAAACTCCCCCTAACTAAGGTACTACATAATATATATAATACTGAGATACAAAAGCAATTAGAAAAGGCAGTAATAGTAATATAAGAGTGATAACATAAATAACTTGTATTAATCACATTAATCAATACATTTGATAATCACATTAATCAATACATTTGATAAGTTAGATAAAAAAGTAAATCAAACCAATCAATCATATAATTCAACAAATCAAATCTAGTTAATACACGCAAAGTCAATCCAATCCACACAAATCAATATTATAATATATTAATATACATACTTATTTAAATCCAAACCAATCAATCTTTAGACTTCCCTAGGAACTTCTACCCACCAATCGGATCCGAAAATTAGATCCACTTTAATAGCATTCCAATCTTCATCATCTTTGTTGTGGGTAGTTTCAGGGTTGTTAGTAAGTTGATCTTTGATAAGAGAAAAAATCATCCACCGAATGGTGTTAAAGTGCTCCTCTTGCTCTTTAATCATCTGCATTTGACTTAGTTCTGAGTGTCTCTGATTTCTGAGAATGAAGGTACGAATATTCTTGAACGGTTCTGGTGTTCGTTCAAGATTTTCACATAGTTTTGATATGGAGAAGCCATTATTGAAGAGGTAAATTTATATATGAAAGAGAGAGAAGAAAGAGATTGAAAATGATGATTTCCTAGAGTGAATAAGTATATGTATAGGGGTAAGAAGTCATTTTAAATGAATAGGTATTTGGTAGTTATTTTATTTTAAATTTTAAATTTTTTTGAAAACTAGCTGTTATATGTCAACATACATGCTTGGCATATGTCGACATATGCACTATAATTTTCAAAACTACTTTAATTTACTATTCCATTGTATTTGGCCTATACAATTATACTCATACGACTTTCCAAAGATGATTAATAATGTATTATAGTAGGAAATAGAATTTCATTAATAATAAAGATGAGTACATGAAATACATTAGAAATAGAAGAAAGATACATAAGATTAACACAAACTCAAGATAGATAACTTAAACAAACAATTAAAAAGATGTGGATGGAGATGAAGAAGAACCACCAAGCTTATGGATGACCTTTCCAGTGATTTTATCCATTTTGGTGGAAAGTGAAGTAAACTTCTTTGAAAATGATTTCTTAAGCTTCCTTTGATTATGAATGATCTTCTCTTGATTTTTGAGAAGATCTTTATTTGGTGGATTAGATGATATATTGATACTTTCCAAGGAAGTATCCTCCTCCTCTTCTTGTTCTTCCTCCTCGACTTCCATTTGATCTTCTTCCTCCTTCTCCTCTTCCCTTATATCTTGCTCTTCTTCCCAAGACAATCTTTGTACCTTTTCTACAAGCATTTCATAAAGCTCGAAAAAGGGTGAAATATGCATAAGTGTGATGTTGGCCTTGTTAAATATTTTTCGAGGAATGGTTTCTTCTCCTTTATTGTCAACATCGAAGTAAGTGAAAATTCTAGTGAGATACACACCATGAAATAGTGTGTTTTCATGCTTAGAAAGATTTTTAAGAAAAAAATCATCTTTGAGACCAATTTATGTCATATTGACCATAAATGGCAAAAAGAGCTTTCAAATTTTTTTGAGTCGGGTTATTATAATTACCCGTTCTAGGAGTGATACTTTGTTGCAAAAGAATGCTTAAAATTCTTGCTTTCGAACACAAGTTTTTGTTTTTAAATTCAAAGTCATTATCACTTTCGAAAATGTCATGAATCACTTCACAGTTTTGAAAATCAATTTGAAAAGTTGAAATGTCCATTCCAGTAGATTTGCATCTGAGAATGTGATCCAAAATCTTACAATTTAAAACAATTTGTGTCCTCTTTACACTACTCCAAACTTTTCCTTCATTTCCATCTTAAACTTACCTTTCAAATTTGCATAAAAGTTTTTTACTAAATTTGGATGACAAACGAAATCATTTTGAGAAGCATCGATTAAACCAAGAATTTCTTTTGGAAAACAAAGATTGAAAAGATCATAAGTAGGAAAATCTTCAAAAATAGCAAATCTTCTAGGAGAGACTTTTCTGAAAGACATATACTCTTTATAGGCTTGCATGGATTCTTTCTCATTGAAAAGAATGCCTTTTGTTTTCTTAAAAGCCTCATGGTTGATGGAGTATTGTTTAAGGATGCCATTGAAGAATAGTTTGAAGAGATAAGAAAGTTAATGATTTTTGAATTCAAAAATGAAAGTGAAATGAATGGATAGAGATAGAGTAAATAAATAGAGAATCAACGGACATGTTCTCTGGTCAAGAGACATCTTTTCAGAACATAGGGGTTGGTGAAAAGGTAGAGGGAAATTTAAATTTTGAATATGGAATTGAAATTCAAAATCTGCCTACATATGTCAACATATAGATATGGGGTATGTCGACATATAGGTCGAAAATTTCAAAAAGAGAAACTCAATGAATAATTCCTTTTTGCCTATACTTATAATTACCTTATAATAATTATTTAATATATACCTTAAATAATTTAAAAAAATATATTTTAAAAATATTTTATATTATTTTTATTTAATTTTGTATATATAATATATTTAAAATATACACACACGGTATTCATCCAATATTATTATTAATCTATAGGTTATTCCTAACAATCAACAACAACAAAAATTCAATTTTTTTATTTAAATGCGTACCTATTTTGTTTCGTTTTCTCTAGATTTCTCATTAATTATCGTTGTAGAGCACATATTAGCATTCTCTGTATTTGTTTCATTATCACTTGAGGAAGCATCTAAATTGGCTATGTTGCAGCATAAGCCTTTCTTCGTTTTCTGAACGATTCAATATTTGGTGTGTTTTTTGGTTTCTCAGGATGTGGACAGTCTCTTTTTATATGGCCAGGTTCATCGCAGTAAAAATATCTAACATCATTTTCGCTTCCATTTCCACTTCCTGGATTTTTATTATCATATCTCCTGAGAATATTCATCTTTCTATACTTCGGAAATTTTCTGAAATTTCTTGCCATAAAGGTGATTTTCTCATCATCATCATTATCTGAATCCAGATCATCTGTTGTGGCGTTGAAAGCGATAGATTTCTTCTCTATTGCATTGCTTTCTCTCCCGCCTGCATTTGTGCTTCAAATGACATTAAATTGCAAATTAACTCTTCAATTTTTAGAGTGCTAATATCATTAGCACCTTCAATCGCAAGAGACTTTTTGTTCCATTCAGGAGTAAGTGAAATGATGATTTTTCTAACTTGATCCTCTTCAGAAAAACATTTACCAACTGCAATTGTTGAATGAACTATATCTTGAAATCTACTATACATATCAAAAATGGACTCATTTGGACTCGTTTTAAATAATTGAAATTGATCAGTGAACATAGAAATTTGGTCTGTCTGACTTTACTAATGCCCTTATGTGTAACTTGCAATTTAACCATATTTCAAATGCAAACTTACGGATAGACACTCTATTATATTCATTTCTATCCAATGAACAAAACAAAACATTCATGGCTTTAGAGTTACTTTGTGCAACTACCTTTTATTTAGCAGTCCAAATTGAAAAATTAGTCTCAAGCTCAGTATACTCATTTTATGTGATGTTCCAATATCTAGACCAATTGACTACAAATAAATTTCCATCCTACATGACCAATATGTGTAATTGCTGCCATTAAATGGGGGTCTAGTAGTAGATTGGCCTTCCACAAAGGAATTACTAACAAGTGGATTAACAGTGCTACTAATACTATTACTAATAGTGTTGTTAGCCATTAAAACTTTTCAAAAATCAAAGTTATGAAAATTTTGAAAACCAATGCTCTGATACAAAATGTAATTTAATGGAAGATGGATCCTAAGGCTAATTTAACATTAAAGGGGGGTGAATAGAGTTTTCTAATTTTTATGAATCTTTTTGAATTCATTTAAGATTATAGTTTAAACAATGCAATTAACAATCATAGATTCAGACACAGATAATATAAATGCAGTAAAGGTAAAAAGGAATGAACACACCAAGATTTTATACTGGTTTGAAGTTACCTTGCATTCAATCATGTACAATTTCTTGTACAGATTTCTTTTTAAATAGCAAAGTCAATACAATCTCGTTTTCAAGGCAACGAGACGCACCCTCTAGACTTTCCAAGCTTTGGGTAGACTCACTTGATTTACACGGGCTACAAGCACACCCACTTGAATTTTCTGGTCACCAAGCACAACCAATTGATTTACACGGGCTATAATCACACCCACCAATATAAGAGTATGATTTGATGGAGTTTTATAGACATAGATCATTCATCTTGAATACCAATGATCCTATAAACTCTTGAATAGCAATTTGATCTTGATTGAGCGAGAGTGATGAGAGAGATCAGAGAGTAGTCAATAGAGAATCAAATCATTGGAGTTGAATTTGATTCTAATTGATTTGAGAAGTATTTAAGTAGAATTTCTTTTAGAAAATAAAAGAGTGAAATAGGAGAGAAAATATGAGAAAGTAGTTAACCAAATTTCATTGATTTACCCCCAATTTTTAGAGAAACAATAGTCATGTCCATTCGCGAAGAGATACGGCGAAAAGACACTTCCATTCAAAATTTGAATTTTGAAAATTTCGGCCCACATGTAGACATACTTTTTGGGATATGTCGACATACCATTTGTAATTTTGAAAAACACTTTATAAAAATTATTTTAAAAATATTAAGGTTTGTGAAATATTTTGATACTTTGTAAAATTATTTAAACATAGTTCATACATATTTTAATTATATCAAAACTTAAGAAAACTTTATAAAATTATTTTTAGAATATTTTAAGTATATAAAGGATTTTAAATATAAATAATAAAGTACAAGTGAATATATTTAAAATCAAAGTTATAACTAATATTATAATATACTTATAAATATTTAGAAAGCTTTAATACTAAAATTATAACAAATTATAATATTGAAAGTATATTTTAAAACACTTTAAAAACTTAATTTCTTAAGGTATAATAAAATAAAAAAGTAGACATAATTTACAGGCTATTTTAAAAGATTATTTTAAAAACAAGAATTCTCTTAAAAACTATTTTTGAATTTTAAGATATTTAAAATTGAAAATCATTTGAAAAGGAAAAATAGAGAGAGAGATCAAAGAAGTGCTATCCGGGTTTTAACAAAAATTCTATGACTCTGTAACTTATTTGGGAAATCTTGAGTTCTTCAATACTCATGAGTCTTCAATCTCTGACTCTTGAATCTCTATATAAGCCTCTTGAATCTTCAATTGATACTATACAGTCTTCTTAATTAACACCTGTCTAATATCATGCACTATATACTATATATACCTTGATAAAAACATTAGTATCTATATTTTATATAATTTCATATGGTTGTTGTTATCAAAATCAATGTCTAAGGTACTAACAGCCTTGCCTCCTCCTCGTGCTGGTTTTGCACATTAGATCTCGCCCCACCACCACCATAGATCTAAACCCTATTTCCTCCCTTCGACCACTTCTTAGCCCAAGACACCTTCCTACACTACTAGTTCCTCCTCACACCATTCTGGTCTCACCCCTTTGGAGGCCATTTGGATAGACTAGAAGGAGCATAAGGTTTTGCCGCTTTTGGCTAGAAGTGCTATTCGTCATGGAAGGATTTGCGCTGATCCTCTACTTCAAGACTTTTGAATGGGAATGTTACCCGTGTTGCATCTGCCTTTTCGATGCTCTATTAGCGCAGAATTTTGATGGAGGCAATAGTTTGATTCGTTCGAAGGTGAAGGGTGTCTTGATTGAGCTAACTAATGATAATCTCGCTGAGACTTTGGAGGCCTCCACGAAGGACGTGGACTTGGATGATTTTGAAGTGACTGACTCAAAGATTTTGCAGTAGATCTTTTCTTAAGATGTCGATGTTTGGAAGATGGGTAATCTACGTCCGACTGCTCGTCTGATTATGTGCAATTGGGCACAACATCATCCCTAAAACGTGAAGTTACAACCAGATCTATCCCTTGGTGCGGAAGACCACCTATGCTATTATTCGCGGCATCACTGTCAATTGGAATCGCACCATTTTGATTCAATTTATTGATCAAGGAATAATACTCCACAAAGTCGCTTTCCGTATTTTCACCTACCCACTCTCGTCTTTAGGTAATACAGGTGAATCTCCATAGAGAGGTAGTTTAGTAGAAGGTTTCTTCTGTCGCCATTAGATACTTCCTTAGGAAGATGGAAACTCTTAAGCCGCCGGCAATACCAGCAGCGCCGACGACACGAGATTGGGTGTATAGCCGCCATTCCATGACCATTCAGGGTATGTGGAGAATGGCTCGAGCTCCAGTCATGTAGCAAGATGTCTCGTAGTCTATAGGCATTGTTTTAGTAGTTATGATATTGTTGTCTTTTCCCTTCCAGCATTTGTTCTTTTCTTTTAGGTTTTTTTGGTTGTAACTATTAGTTCTCTCTTGTAAAAGGCACGCACGATATTATGAGTTCCTATTTATATACAACGTTATTGTTTCTAGAAATGCAAACCGCTCTTATGTATGCGTAGTAAAGAAGCAGTATAAATATGGGAATTTAACTAACAGTAAATGCAATATAAAAATAGAAGCTTAGAATAGTTGGAAAATTTTAGCAAAAGATATGGTAAAGTTGTTTTGGTATCATAGATCATTACTCCTATTCCTTGAAAGCTAAAAAATTTGAATAATAGATGTGTTGACATTTTTCTTTATGTAAAATATCAAGTTTTATGGGTTAAGATTAGTTGTGGGATTTTAGAATTTGGTTTCTGCGTTTAGCGAATAACCGACATCTGACTATGTTGTATTGTGGCTTGATTTATCAAAAAAATTTAGAAGAAAAATATTTTGAAAAGTTTCCCCTTGAATTGAAAATTCTCTTTCGAAAAAAAAAGTTTTTAGGTTTTATTTATTTTTGGCTCTTAAATTATTTTTAGAATTTTTGTCCAAAAATTGATTTCAAGGGAAAATGTGCGTCTAAATATTTGGGATTTTATTTTTCAAATGACGTACAAATTTGAAAAGTAAGAAAGCTTTTTTTGAAATATTTGATTTTGAAGGCCACATGTTAAGCGTAGGGAAGACAAATAGAGTTAGAATTTGCGGATTTAGCGGTGCACTAGGATCGACGATGCGATAAATGTAAGCGATAACAAGGGAAAAGCTGTTTTAGCCTAGGAATTCTATTTCCATACCTTGTCAACGACGCAGGCGAGTCTATTTCTAGACTAAATCCCATTTTAGAGCTTGAAATAAGCCTCCTTATGTGTTTTGTACGTGGAAAATTTGGAGTAAATCTGGGGCAATGATGAAATTTCCACTATACTACGAAAATAGGAAGATTATAGAGTGGTAAGAATAATAAAATTTCCACCTAAATTCCTTTTTTCGGCATTGGAATAAAGTTTAGGAAGCGTTTTTTCCGACGCTTTTGATTTTTGGATGGTATGAATTGGATGTAAATTTGGTTGTTTTGTACTTCTATTCGTAGGAGTATGGGGGTTTTGGTTGAAAAGATCTTTCAAAAGGCTGCATACATATGGAACTACCAGTGTATATATAAGTTGCTTGCATCATGTTTTAGAAAATGTTTTCAAAAGAAATGCATTCATATAGGAGGATCCGATTTAAAATCATTCTGCATACATATTTTATGTATGGTGATACAATAATACACTATGCACATGTGCATGTTTGGTTGCAAAATTGGTTGTACACTCATTGGTTGTGTGGTTTAGGATAGTTAGGAGCAAAAACCATGACTTATTCACTGGTGATATTTCGAAGACGAAATTCTTTTTTGAGGGGAAGAATGTACACCCTGTAATTTGGCATTAGTTAGTTAATTAATTAATTTAGCTCCAAAAATGGAAATTGTGCACATGATGGAATTTTACCACGATGCTTAAAACATTGCGTTCATGGCGATATATGATTTGGTCTATATACTTGAAACATATGCCCATAATAAATAAAGTCGGTACCTGAATGTACCATAAACCCCGAGTCGCATCCAGTGTGAACGAACTCGTGTAGGTCTCACCGTACCCCTATTATGAGCTTTGGTGATATATGACCAACTCTATTTACTTGGGACCTTTGCGGACCACACCATATCCCTATAATAAGCTTTGGTGAAATTTGATCCTATTGTGGATGATTTTCGGCATCCCTCCCTAGTACATCAAGGATTTCTAAATTAACTTGTGTACACCTCTATCAAAAAGGGAATGGTGCACGGGTCTCGTGTAATACGCTATTGGGACCACGAAGAAACACTGATGTCGTGTGTGTGTGTGTGTATGCATACATCAAATATAACATTGCGTAATTAAATACGCCTATCACAAGCGAACACCGATATCTCATTATCATCTATCTACATGGATGGCCTCTATTATAAGACCCATATTCGGTATTACCACTAATATCAGGCCAATACCATTCATTAAACATATCTACCTTAGAGTCAAAGCCAACAGGCACAGACTAACTCAGATTAATCGACACGCTCACCAAACGTGACCGTGTAACCAATATTGCATTGATATCATATCCAATCATCATTGATCGCACACATATCACTATACATTGCATCTGAACTCTGAGCTTCTCCTTGCATTCCACATTCCCGAATGGCCTGAAGCTTCCTTGAAGTCTTGCCGATGCCTTATGTCGTGTTGCATCCAGATCCAAGGAGAAACCTCTATCAAATTGCATTTCGCCTAGGCTTTACTACCTAGGCAAATGCACCGTCGATCGACTGTGGTCCACCACCGGTCGATCAATGGTTGTCTTTCCTGGGTAGTAGAGCCAAGGCAGAAAGCCTCATCATCACCGATTTGAGCCTCGCTTTCTCTGTATGTTCGCCCGATGAGTCTCCTAGCTCTCTTAACCTACCTTTGCCGCATCGGACCTCTTCCAGAGTTCATTGGTTGATGTTTTGGAAGTGGTTCCTTATGTGTTCAAAAACCGATTTTGACACAAAATCCACTCTTTGCACGTGTAGAATTCAACGATTGATTATAGCGACCCCGCTTACTTTAATAACACCAAAACGCACTCATCTGGCTAACTAGCCTTATGTGATGCCCACACATGCTAACATGCTCATTCATGCACATTTAAACACACGTGTATAAGCATATTTCTCAACACAAGTCACATATCGGACACCACCGCAGCAATTACTCGATCCGGTATATTCTCACACAACTTAGCGCACACTATTGTCGATATGGCTACGTGAGATGCCCACAACGCACTTATATATATTAATATATCTATATAATCAAACAATCGCATACATATATAAACAAACAAACATATAATAATTCTAACTATAATACACACAACGTTTTGACTGTTATATATCTTCAAATACACGCATACGTATACTTGCCCACATTCATATACATACACGCATATTTAAACAAGTAAGTCATTTATTACTTAAATCAAATATTACTTTTATTCACTAAGTCCTTTCAATAGAAATCTAAAATGGTCTCATACTATTTTATAAAATCTCATTTGTATTTTATAAAATCTATACTTCATTTATAAAATCGTATACCTCTTTTATAAATGATAATTGAGCTTCCTTTAGTATATTTATAAAATATCATATCATTTTATAATATACCTTCTTTACTCATAAAAAATCATTCCTTTACTTAAACAATATTTATAAATACTAGTTAAGCTTGATTAACCCTCTAATCATTGTAATAATAAGTGTAGAGTTCAAAAATTACTTAATTAGCTTACTAACTTTTCTAAAAATTAATGACATGCACTTAGCTATATCATGTAAATAGTATCTAATCTATCACATCACATATAATCATTTAATTAACCTAAAATCAATTTCTTAAGTTACTAACTATTTTCAAAAATAGTTGTTAAGTCCTTAAACAATTAATAGGTTAACATAAGCATGTTTATAACACAAACATAAGCCCAAATTAACTCAAACAATCTCCAAACCATTTTATATAATTATATGATCATAAATAAACGAAAATACAAAGTATAACATATAAATTAGTAAGAGCGATAACTCATGAGGAACCTCCTCCTAAACTGCCCCATCCAACCCTTGGTCATCAACTATAGCTGTACCCTCATCAAACACTTGAAGTAGGTCATTGGTTGAGGAAGTTAGGGGAGAAACCTGTTAATACCTTAGTCATTGATTTTGATGATAACAACCTTAATAACAACAATATACATTCATGTAAAATATAAATACTAATGTTTTGCCAAGTTTTATAGTATATATTGCAGGATGTTACATAGGTATTGAATTAAAGACTCTTCCATTAAAAATATACAAAATTCTCTTCAAAATCAAATAGAATCAATGCATACTTTTGTGTATTGATTCAATATTACTTTCTTACTATTTTGCAATCACCTCTCTCTCAAATCAAAGATCAAAGTGTTGTCCAAGACGCTATAAGATCTATTGTATCCAAAGTCAAGAAATTGTCTTTGGAAAAACCATCAAACTAAATTTGCATTTGCTTGGGTGTGATAGTAGACCATTCAAATCAATTGGGTGTACTTGGTAGCCCGAAAATCCGAGTAGGTATGCTTATACCCCATCCAAATCAAGTGGGTGTACCCTGAGCCTAAAAAAATTAGATGGGTGTTCTCGTAGCCTCGTAATCGAGATTGTAATTCGGTTTACCTTCTGGCCACTTAAAGATTGACATTTGAAAAGAAATATGTACAAGCAATTATACGAGACTGAATGTAGGAGAAATCTGAACCAATATAAAATCCCTGGTGTCATCTCTCTAACTCTCTACTTTATTTTATTGCTTTTATTTTATTTGTTATTGCATTTGTGATTGATTATTGATATAATTCTGTTTTGAAATCTATTATTCAATATTAAACTTGAAAGAAATTTAAAAAGAATTAGAAAAGTTAGAAAACACTATTCACCCCCTTCTAGTGTTCAATCAGTCCTAAGATCAACCCACACTTGGTATCAAAGCACTAGATTTTCGAAAACTCATAATTTGACTTTTGAAAAGGTTAAATGGTTAATGATATTATTAATACTTTTATAGAAAAACAATTTTGTTAAACCAATATGTTATTAGAAACTAATTGTTTTGAAAAGTCAATTGATCTCATGGAAAGGTATGATTTTGAATTTCAGGAACAAACTTGTTATATGGCTACTTGTAACAATGAGTAAATCCGCACAATTCAAGCTGATAATAAACATACGTGTCCAACCGAAATTGAACGGAAAAGAAGGATAGTTATGGGAAAGAACGAAGAAGAGAAAGAGAAACTAGAAATACATAGAATCTCACAATCGCAGTGGAACAACATATAATATAATATTAATGAACTTTATAAAATAGAAACTGTCATATACATAAATCCACCAGAGTATAACAACAAATCACACTCATCGGCCTGGATAGTTATAATAACCTATCCTTACAAATGCTGATAATTTGATCAACAATGCAACGGAAAATAAAAATATACGTGAATATGACCTGAATACCCCCAGCTCGTCTGTTGAACTCCAAATCATCCAAATCTGAATCTATAAATATGATCAGTCTGACCCGAGAACTGAAAGGGAAGAACTCTCAAATCAGTCTGGTAAACCAGCATGAGAAAACACATCTCAACTGAATTTTAAAGTTATGAAAACTTTTCTTTATCAAACAAAGGTAGACCACGCTGCACATAAACATGGACGGGTTTTTACCTTACAATAACCAAAACATTTCATATCAAATCCTACTATATTATACTAGTATCTAGTATACAAATAATATTAAAATAGCTGAAATTGTTATATTGGTTAAATTTGACGGTATAATAGGTTTACAAACAAAATGGCAAGCACATATTGGAGGATGGATTTCCATATAATGGAAGGTAAGGTACTACCTTTCGTATAGTACATCTCTAGAGCAATGTACCAAGGCTACAAAAACAATCACCTGCATCTGGCAAGACTGGTCTATCCCTATTTGTCACTCATACCTGGCCTGGATAGAAACCAATATGTCATCACCCCGGTCGTTACCGACCTATCTGAGACGTCTCGTAGCATACACCACATACCCGAGATATAGAGGGTTATCTAGAAAGGTGATGATTATACCCAAATGGTTGCGAACCAAATAGCCTTATGGTATACCCTGTTTAAGACATTACCGGGTGATGAAGCTTAAGGTAACGTTTACCTTTCACATAGCACATTCCACTTTGAATGCTACATTGCAATTCCCACAATCACACAACTGATTTCTGCAAACGTATAACTCCCGAGCTCGTACATCTCAGGAAAGGGTGTTAAGCTAAGAGAAATTGCCTTCTCTACCACCAAACAGATGATATTTTCATAGAGATCAATCAATGTAATTGGAAATGCAATATCAGACATTCATCCATACAATTTGTCTAGGAACAGGACAAACCGAAGGCACTCTCCTACCACGTCCTGTCAGGAATTACCCCTAAGATTAGTAGCGAGAAGTCCTTGCATATAGTAGATTTTCATAACGAAGCACTACTGCCACCATATATATATATATATATATATATATATATATAATATGCATCGCGGGTCTACTGGCAAGTAGCCTTGCATCATGAAGATCTCTGTCTTCAGAATCATCATCATAAACCTGCACTTTTGAACGCATACATTTGTCCAAAGTGGTTCTCGGATAAATCCGACCCAAGTCTCTTCGGACCAACAACGATAAAGAGGCCCTCAAGCTCATATGGAAACCAATTTTTGTAGACTTATCATGTTTCCAACTCTCAACTTGCTATCTTTTAGCCAAGAAGGAAGCCAGGTATAATGGAGTACCATAGACACTCCGCACTACTCGAATCAACATTCTTAATCGAAACGATAATCAAACCTACTCAATCGGCTTCGTGCTAAGTGCATGACTAATCAGTTCCTACATCAAGTCAAGGAACTAAAAATGGCTAAATTTGATAGTCGGTTATTTAACCATCAAAGCAACAAACAAAATCTAGCCCATAAGCAGCCACTGGGCCAATTTAATTAATCTTTTATTAATTAAATCAATTTCCAAATATTTACTTCAAATTATCTTTAAAAGATATATTCTCAACACCATTTCAATCTTTTGTTATTGGAAAACATTTCCATATACTTATATCAACGGTATAAGTATATTTAATAACACTACCATTTTGGAGACATGCCAAATAGATTTCTATAACCGTACAACTCCCGAGTTCATACGCCTCAGAATGAGTGTTAAGTAGAAAAAGCAATGCTTCCTATACCACCAAGCCTTCAGTACGATCATAAGAACCAATTCATGTATTTCACAACGGATGGTCAGAACACAATTTGTTGAGTCAAAACGAATGTTGCATAAAACATCACTATGATAACACAAAAACACTAGTATAGGGATTTGGTTAATTTTATATATATATATATATATATATATATCTCATATACTATATAAAACATTTCCTTTCAGAAATCATTTACTATAACAACAGTGTTATAGTCCATGCCTTCCATACTTCCCCGAAAACGTTTACTACAACAATAAATGTTGAAATCCATGTTTTCGATACTTAACACATTTTAAATCACCTTTCAAAACCATTTAAACTCCATTTGAAATTATTATTTCAATATAATTTACTTTTAAAGATTATCACTTTAAAAATCATTAACTTCATTAAAAATATTACTTTTAAAACACTCCTTTAAAAGGTTATTTAACTCTTAAAAACTTGAATGTATTTCCTTTATATAAAAATCCATATTTAAATCTCAACATAAATAATTTCCATATTTATAAAACTATATTTATAAATCTCCTTTCTATTTTATAAAACTTCTATTTTATAAAATCTCTTTTTTTTAAAAATTCTATTTCTAAATCATTCTTTATAAAAACTCATTTTACTATCAAAATCCACTTATAAATCCATTTCTCTATAAATCTAATTTATTTATAAAATCTAGTATAAATCCATTTACCAAATAAATTTCAAATCCATTTACAAAATATTTACAAATTCTGATTATAAGTCTATTTCTTTATTTATAAAATATCACTTTTATAAATCCTTTATATAAACTTGTTCAAAATTCTCTATTTAAAGTATTTCTCAAAACTATACTTTTACAACATCAAAAATCATACTTTTATTTGTTTCAAAATAAATTCATTCCTTTTAATAATTTAAAATTAGTAAAACGTATATACTTCCAAAATCACTTTGAAAATCATTTCAATTCAAAATCACTATTTTATAGTATTTCAAAATACTAAAAATATGGTCCAGTGTTTCCATAGCACTAAATAAGCAAAAACATATCCATATCAACAAATATGGCATCCCACATCATATATCAAAGTATATGAAAATTAAAATCAACAGTGTGAGGAATCTTGTTGGATCCCTTCAACCTATCCCCCTGCATCACATACAGTATATAATCAAATAATGTAAATCAACGCTTCGAGGCGGGATCGTATACAAAGGGCCATCTGTTCATACACGGGAACGTAATAGGGTCTCATTCGCTCCAAGTGTAGGAATATATATATATATATATATATATATATATATATATATATATATCCAAACCAACTAATAAAATAGTAAATCATCCAAACAAGCAACAAACAGCATAAATAAAATTATTCACACTTATATAAAGATATAAGTGGGCCAAAGATCAGATTTTACTCACAGAAATTCCAGTAATCACCAAAGTGCTCTAGTTTGAATTAAAATTGAACAGACGTTCAGTTTTAACCCAAATTTCTACTAGCTCCAAATCCATCCAATCCAACTCCATATCGTAGATTCCGTTATTACGATCGCAACGCAACTTGTCGCGCTTTATTTGGACCTCGTACGAAAAAGTTTCGAATTAACAAACGTTGAGATAATTAAATTATAATTAACTTAAATTAATTAAATTTAAAACTTAATCCCTCCTTCCTCTCGTACCTGATTTCCAGGCTTGACTTACGCAAACTCAACCTCATGCGTGAATTCCAACGTGCCGTCATTGTCGCCTATGCCTGCCGTCGTCGCCCATCATTCAGCCAACCCATGCCGCCGCACGCGACCCCCATGTCCCCTCCGATCACTAGAAACGCCCAAAAATGCACCATGAAAGCGGCCCATTCCTGGCCGCCATGCCTCGTTGAATGACGATCTTGTCATCCATCACCTCTTATTCATCGAGACGAACGTTTTTGTAGTTAGGGTCGTTGTCCAATTTGGCCTCTAGAGGCTCCGTTGATTAATGATCGTTGGATGGAGCTATTGTTTTAATGGCAGCTGAAGTTATAAATTTTTAGGGTTTGCAAATGAAGAAAGTTGATGTCCTTTTATAGAAAATTTTCGAAGTAGTATTCATTCGTCAAATTTTCGAACTTCAAATGAGGCATGTCGCTTGGCGTTCTATATGTTATACCCCTATTTCGGACACAATGGAATATATATCGGGATCCAATTCCATCGTATATAGAAGTTAGCTTTTTAAAATCAAATTATATTAATTTAAATTCCTTAAATTAATCTCAACGCATTTCGAGCTTGCACGACCAAACGATACGTCTGATCGCCACGAAATTCGACGGCATACTATATAATTCACTATAACGGATCCAGTGAAACTTGTTTCATCGAAATCCGAGATAGTGCCGAGGAAGGCTATTTTACACGTTAATTAAAACGAGTTATCTACAAAATTGATTTAATCACTTTTAATTCCAATTTAAAAGTTTACTATCTCCAATATTGTTTAAATAGAATTTAAATCAGTTTTCAAAATCATTTTTTGTCCACATTAAATTCAAGATTTAAAATATTAAACAATTCCAAATATTCAATTTTAACAATTTAATTATCATATAAATCGCTATATTTGAAATTCAAATTATTTAACTTATAAAATTAACTTTTTAATATTTAAAATCAATTAAATATTCCAAATTCAAATGACTAAAATTCTGGGTCGTTACATTCTCCCCTCTAAAAGAATTTCATCCCCGAAATTGCCAAGGTGAGAACAATGCCACAAACCCATTAACTTTTCAAAATCAATTAGTTGAAATGGATTACCAAATTCTTTTAAACCTTTTAACTTTTCGAAATCAATTAGTGGAAACTTTGTTATCACATTTTCTGAATCTTTAAATTCATAATTAAATTTCCAAAAACCAACTAATATCATTCTAAGTTATAAAACCAAAATCCAAATTTTAGTTATCAAATTTTTTTCCAAAATTCTCAAAAAAATTCCAATGCCTTAAATTTATGGAAAATTTCGCCAGCATCTCCTTTGCGTGGCTGGATCGGAAAATTTTACAATACGTATATAATCACAAATATACATCTCATCTTCAAGGATGAAGCATCCAATAGGAAAAAAAAGTATGATATGTAATCCGAGATGTGTAACTTTTATTAGTAGCAAGCATATACAATCAATAAAATGCGAAAGAGAGCTCCAAACGAGAAGCATACGCCATCCACACCTACTTATCACTCAACAACCAATGAGAACATGTATAGGGAAAGTAATATCAATATATAATATGTACTAATACATTAACTATATGGAAATATAGCAAAGGTAACAAGAGAAACTATCAGACAAATAATATTCATCCAATTAACTCACAACCAATGACGACCCACCTTTCTGACCCCTAGGAAAGACACTTAATACATCCATGATATTCATGTGTCATTGCCCAAGCGTCCGAAAAGCAAGTTGTCTTGGGTAAAATAAAGAACAGAACAAGACAGAATAGATAAACCTCACAACGGAATGGTTACATATAATACAAAATGACATAGTACAAAAGGTTACTCCTTATATGGAGTTATCAAAGTTATACAAAAGTACTACATCTAACAGATTTGCAGTTATACATTCTGACTTGTCATTTTTAGATACAAAATACACCTACATAATCATAACGCGGAAATAAATAACTAGATAGCAAATAAGCCTCCTGTTCGTCCATTGTCTTCAAAGAGCTCTAAAGAAAAACCATTTATTCCCGGACTACTCAAATATAATTGAGTACTCGAGAGTTTATGAAAAATAAACAACTCGGATCAGACAAAATGTCTGGTATGAGTAAAACTCCAAAACAAATGGGGTGTTTTTAAACAATAACATATGGGACCACGCCACTAACATGGAATGGGTTTTCTCCTACATAAACAACAACTAAACATAACAAAAATGGAAATGAACAAAAGGGAACAAATGCAAACATAGATGATGGGCATAATTAATATACATCCAGACTTAAAAGAATGGAAATAGTCTGAATAGAAATCCAAACTGGATAGAATGGAGAAAACAAGATAATAGTCCAAACTCAATAGATTGGACTAAACCTTATAACAGTCCAAACTCAATAGAATGGACTAAATTAATAATTAACACTACGAAGAGTGGTTGACTCTTCCCATTGCAAATAAAAAACAGATTTAAAGGTTTGAATCAAATAAGAAAAGAAAAATTTCCAACAATGACTAGGAAGGTGCGCCCCCCTTACCAAAAGTATACCTCTAGAAATATACTTGAGAACTCCTATGGCTCTCGGACACGTCCAAGCTGGACCCCGCCAACGGTTACCGAGTATTCGAGTATTTCACATCCCAATGTGCAACATCGAATCCAATCTAGAGTGGATGTGAAAATACCCTAATAGGAGCAACCCCACATAGCTTGGCTTCCACTCGCTCTTTGGGTTTAGTCATTTCCGACAAAGGATAACAAAGCTCAAATGAGCAACACATCATCTTAGAGTGACGATAATAAAGAAGCTGAAGTAACCGATAGTTGAAAAACCAACTATCGAGGATATAAAATGATCGTATATGGAAATTAAGACTTGTATACTTATCGTCATTCATCGAATTCCAACTTGTACTGTTTCTTGGTTAACAATAATACCAAACAATTCAAGGCAGTGTTACCTCAAAGTCATGTCTCATGATTATTCTTAACTTTCAAAATAGCGACAAGTCTACTTCTTCGATGTTTAGTGCTAAGTATACAAATAAATCGTTCCCATATAAGTGAATACTTTACGGAAATTAATTCATTTCCATAAACGAATCAAACTTTTTCTTTTAAAACCCGAATTTGTGTTTGGCCTCACATTACAAGTATTAGGTTTAAAACACTTTGTTAAAAGAATTTACTAACTTCAAAACATCAATTTAAAAAGGATTTAATAACTTAAAACATCCTTATTATATTGAATAATTAACTTTAAACTTCATCAAACAATTTGGTTATTGAACTTTAAATGTCTTTAAATAATAAGAAGGGTAAACCACATTTAAACCTTATTAATTCAATTAATTAGTAAAATATAATTAATTAAATTGATAATTAATTAATTATCATTATTTAAAATGAATAGTAAATTCAAAACACCCTTGTTACTTTGATAAATTCACTTTGAAACTTCATAAATTAAGTTGATTAATTAACTCTAATAACATTTAATTAAAAAGGGTAAACCTCCTTTAAAACAACATTAATTTAATTAATTAATAAATTTAAATATAATTAATTAAATTAAATTAATAAATAATTAAGTATAATTATTTAAAATGATTAGTCAATTTAAACCATCATTACAGAAAGATTGATTAAAGTTAAAACAAGTTGATTTCCTTTTAAAGTCATTAATTAAAAAGATTAATAATTTTAAAAACATCATTGGTTAATTGATTAATTAACTTTAATCCATCATTATCAAAATATTAATTAGCCTTAAATATCATTAAGTAAAATGATTAATCAAATTTAAATCATCACTAACCAAGTAATTGGTTAAATTTAAAACACATTATTAATAAGTTAATTAGTTAACCTTAATCTTTATTGATTAAATAATCAATTAAATTAAATAATCATTATTAAAATAATTAATTATTAAACATCATTAATCAAAATCTTACTTAACTTGTAAAACAATTCAAAACATGAAGATGAAACCAAACGGTTTCGATAAGAAGTGATTTTCCGAAAGTGCCGATATAGCAACTATCACTATATGGGCAGTTCGGCAAACAAACTTATGTCATTACAATACAACCAAACATCACATAACAAGGTATGAACTTATATACAAGGTAATTAACTATGCGACAACATATAGAGAGCATTTACTTATAAATAATTAACTTTAACTACCAATATTTCATCGAACTTACTAAATTCTTACCAACTTATCTGAACTTGCACCTCAATTTCAGTGACTAATATGTTCAAAATTAAAAATATCATAAACATAAAAGTTGTAGTCCTTTGACTTAGCTTTCCATATCATTAAAGAAATCTAAATTCCGATTAATTTTGCAAAAGTTACGGCCGAATTACTAAGAGGTGTTTAAACAATTTCGAGCCAAACATCATCAACGCTAAACAATTCATTAACGTATTATGGAATGTATAAACAAGTATATAAAAATAAAAGCATATTAATTTCCAAGCAACAATCCAACGACACTTATTATCAACAATAATGGTTTAGAACTTTGCATAAAATAGGAAGTTTTACTCACCAAAAATGCTTTCTAACTTTAACCGGAATTGCACTATCTTTGCGAATACGACTAGATCTTTGTATAATCTTGGAAAATGAGGTCTTTAACTGGTTTAAATCACCATAAAGGTTCAGCCTTAGAGAGTATATGGTACGGCCTTGATGGGTTGAGGGCTTGAACTTTGGAAATGAAGTGAAGAGATGAGTGTGTAAGTGTTTTAGCAAGCTTTGGAAAAGATTTAAATAGAAATATATACATTTTTGTAACTTGGGAAGAGTTTAGGAAGCCATGGAATTATGGTTAAAAGCTTTGGAAAGTTTAGAACATGAAAAGAGAATGGAAAAATGAAATAAAAGTTTAGGGAAAGCTAGTTTTATAAGCATACGAAGCTTCCAAAAGAAGCCATTGAAAATAAGCTTCCAAAAGAAGCCATTGAAAATAAGCTTCCAAAAGCCAAAAGGAGTTAGGAAAATTTGTTTGCAAAGCTTCTCAAATAAGCTTCTTTATTAAATTATATTAGCTTAGCTTACATGGAAAGCTTCTTTATTCAATTATTTTATCTTAGCTTACATGGGAAGCTTCTTTATTCAATTATTTTATCTTAGCTTACATGGGAAGCTTCTTTATTTAATTATATTTTCCTAACTTACATAGGAAGCTTCTTTATTCAATTATATTTGTTTAGCTTACATGGGAAGCTTCTTTATTTAATTATATTTGCCTAGCTTACATGGGAAGCTTCTGTATTCAATTATCTCTGCTTAGCTTACACGAGAAGATTCTTTATTTAATTATATTTGCTTAGCTTACATGGGAAGCTTCTTTATTTAATTTGCTTAGCTTACTTAGGAAGCTTCTTTATTTAATTATATTTACTTAGCTTACATGAGAACCTTTTTTATTCAATTATATTTACTTAGCTTACATGGGAAGCTTCTTTATTTAATTCATTTTGGTGACTTATGTTGAACGCTTCCTTATTATATATGTTTACTTAAGCATACATACATTTATTCACATGCATTCAAACATGCCTAAGTAACTTATAAATATGTGTTGGTGCATACAAAAGAGTTATGACATTTCTGATAACCTTATGCCGACGAAAGGTCGAAAATTCGGAAAATGAATTCCTGTCACCTTTTTAATCTTACATCGAACTAAATATTTTTGTAAACTAAATTAGAAAACTCTTTCACCATCATTATTTATTTATTTATTTAAAAGGATTTTATTTTAGTTATAAACCTATTATTTGAATATTTAAAACTAATTAAATATTCACAAATTCAAGTAGTGAAATTCTGGGTCGTTACACAACCATATCAACTTCGCACTTTCCAATGTCAACATTTAATTTATTAAAGCCCGTACGATTTACATATATCATTCGTACGCAAAACCATACGTGATCGCTCGCTTTATCACACAATTTCACTTCCTAACTAGCATCGTTCACACGACCACTCTTGTGCGGACTCAGATTCGGTTCTTTGATTAGAAACCATCATTCTCCTTACATAGCCACATACTATGAAAGAAAATCCCAGAATCAATCAAAAATCTATATCCAGTGTTCGCCATCGAGAATCGAGTGAAAAATCCTAACTCGGATCGATGTAAATCACCTTGAAATCCTATATTCGAATCTGGATCAAATAGTTATACGAATAAAATAATATACATACAACTTATGTATTTATTTCAATTGGTTTCTTATTATATCCCATTCTTTTTATTTACATTCATTTCATTTTCATGATTCACATTACTTTATTCACTGTGACGACCGCTCATAACCCCTGCACTGAACCTAGAGAAAGTGCGCTGTAAAGTGTGCCAGGCAACCATGGACGATTGTCAAGGTAAATTAAAACAACAGAATCTATCGTATTACTCACAGCGCATGGACAAAATACAATAGACATATATATAGTGAAGCTTCACAGAATAGAATCTCATCAATAAAACTTCATAATAGTTGAATACAACATCTGAATAGTCAATACAACAAGCCTCACTACATATCACTCAGAGAATACAAAGCAGCGGAACATCCAGTACATATAGTAAGAAGTAATATGCAATACTCCAGCTCGTCTTCGTCATCAGCATCGTGGGAAGCAAGAGCGGCACCTGTCACCTGCTACCTAGTCTGCCCGTCCCAAAATGGACGAACAGCCCAAGGCAATAAGAGTTAAAACATAAAGCCTTGAGTCAGACAACAGTCTTAGTGAGCAGTAAATTAACTAACAACATACCAAAAGAGCATAAAGGAAAAGGAATAGGAATACAACCCTCCCACTCCAACCTCTTTCTACAGTGATAGCCCCCAGACACACACTAAGCAGAAGCAAACATAGCAGAGCATACAATTTAAAGTAAAGCAATTATCACTCGAGTGAAGGGCGATGTTTTCCAAGTACAAACCCCCAAGGCCTAAACCAAGATCAGATAAGCACCCAGAAAATACCGCTCTTGAGACCGAATGACGATACAACCAAACATCCATGACTCTGGCTATCACTGTTATCATTGCTTCGATATCATCGTTAATTGAATGACCGGCACATTCTTTCAGCCGTCCGTCAAGGGCTAATGGAAACCCCGGTTCTAGACATAACTCTGCATGTCATCGTGACCCGTGCCTAGGACTATCGAATCTGCCCAGAGTACTTGACTACCAATCCGTAGCCTTCAGGGACTATCGAATCTGCCCAACGTACTCTTGCTTTGAGCATGCTAGAACCTTCAACAACGATGGGATCTCAGCCTTCTAGTCATCCTCCTCGACGACTATTTCCATACTAGCTCAAGCGCCTCTCGAGCAACCCATTATCCTCTAACTCGAACCATTTCACCGAGTTATCAACATGCTTGGAATGATCCCGTCTGGATTAGACCAAGACTATCTCATATCATACTTTTCCTCATCATCATCAAAGCAAAGCTCCATCTCAACATCATCATCAAATCTATCCATATGAGCTTCATCATCCGCTACATATGCCACGAGCAGCTTTTCCAATTCAAGAGCCTTTCTCTTAGCTTTTGAATCATCTTCGACCAACTTGTCTAAATCAAATCATCAATCATCTAATTCATAGCAATCAATCAAGTCAAACATTCATCCAAGTAAACAAGCATTCAAATATAGGCTAAATGGACAATTTTAACAATAATGGCAATTTCGTAATTAAAGAGTCAAAAGTCTAATAAGCATGAAAACATGAGAATTATCTCTACAATCTTGATGAATGAACTTGCATAGGTTAACACTTAGTAAAATGGATGTCAAATCATCATGAACAATGGATCTACATGGATCTATACTTAGGATTAGGAAAATGCATGGAAATCACTATTTTAACACCAAATCAAGCCAACGATCTGATATACTCCTTTAGATCCATGTGAGAGATAATCACCACTCACCAAATCACCTAAACAACCCCAAATCAACACGCTTTAGATCTGGACAGCGAAGGATCTAACTCGATCTATCACGAATCCACTTCAAACGAAGAAATCTCTCTTCGAAGAGTGTAGATCTTCAATCTAAGCTCTTCGATCTTCGATTTGATCTTCGAAATGGATGGAAGGAATCACTAGATTAAAGTGGAGAAAAGAAGTGAAGAAGTGTAGAAGTCGAGCTCTCAAAATGGCAGCACTTCGTCGCTTCGAAATCCGGATCCCAAAAAGTGAGAAAAACCCTTCTATTTATAGCTGAAATCTCCTTAACTCGTCCGCCTTCTTAAGTCGTAACTCGGAATTAGGTCGTCCCCGACTTACGACCTAAAACCCCCACCGACCTAAAGCCTTTGACCTAACAATGCCATGACCTAACTGCTTAGCATGCCGACCTACGACTTAGCAACTCAATCACCTTCTACGACTTAACAGCTTACTGGGATACGACTTAATAGACATACGACCTACTCACTTAACCCTTAGCGATCTAATACTTAGCGACCTAACAACCCATGACCAAACTCCTAAGTCGTCTACAACTTACTCCTTAGGTCGCTCACTATTACCCCAGTCTTCCTTAGGTCGTTGCCGACCTAACTATGCTAACTCGGTAACCACTAGGTCGCTAACTACCGAAGGTTACCAACCCCTAGGTCGTTAACTCTACTAGGTCGGTCACTTAACTAAGTCTGCCTACCCTTGAGTCGCCATCTCCTTAAGTCGGTCAGTTCCTTAGGTCGTTAACTCGCCCTGCCGACCTAACACTTAACTCACCAAAACTCTTAGGTCACCAACTTCCTTAAGTCGTCTATGACCTAAGCCTTATAAGTCGTCCTAAACTGTCAAACGACCTAAACCACTACCCCTCTTCCTTAGGTCGCCAACCCCTATAAGTCGTCTACGACTTAACTGTTATACGACCTAAGCTCCAAACGATCTAAGCCTCAACATACGACTTTTCCAAATCCTTAGGTCGCCTACAACATACTCCCCTTAAGTCGTCCACTACCTTAGGTCGCTCCAACACCCTATGACCTAAGCTACCACGACTTAACTTTCTTAACTCATCCACGACTTAGGACTTAAACTCAGGATGACTTATCACAAATGCGACCAAAAGTCAACTGTTTTACGATGTTTTCGATCCGTAAAAATACGGGTCGTTACATTCTCTCCCCCTTAGGAATTTCGCCCCCGAAATTCCAAACAAACAAGGCAATCAAAGACTACTCTGCATGCCTACCATCCACAGCAATCAACAAACTATGCATCCAATTCTAGCTTAGCATGCAGAATTCTAAAACTAGAACAAGTTACAATATCGTGAGATGACACGACACCTTAGGGCCATACCTTGAAGAGTTCAGGATGAGCTGTCTTCATCCTCTCTTCCACCTCCCACGTACAGTCGTTATCATCATCACTCCATTGTATCTTGAGCAACTTAACTACCTTCCTCCTAAGCTGTTTCGTGTCGGTTTCCACAACACGAACCGGCTTACGAGGTCTCTTATCGACTGGATCAACTTCGAAATCTTCACAGCTATCAGCAGAAACCACTGTATTCGAGTCGTGCACATACTTCCGTAGATATGATACGTGAAAACCATTGTGCACGCTCGACATCTTCTCTGGTAATTCCAATCTGTAAGCGAGCTTTCCAATTCGCTCGATGATCGAGAATGGTCCAACAAATCTCGGAGTCAATTTTCCTTTCTTTCCGAATCGAATAACATTCTTCAGTGGAGAAATCTTCACAAAAACCATATCATCTACGTTGAATTCCAAATCCTTACGACGCTTATCGGCATAACTTTTCTGACAGTCTTGGGCTGCCTTCATTCGTTGCCGAATGATCTCTATGCAATCTGAAGTCTGTCGAATCATCTCTGGCCCAAGTATCAACTTTTCTCCGGTCTCTAACCAACATGTCGGAGAGTTACACGGTCTTCCATACAATGCCTTGTACGGTGCCATACCAATGCTTGACTGGTAACTGTTGTTAAATGAAAATTCCACCAAATGAAGATGATCTTCCCATGATCCTCCGAAATCCAAAACACAAGCTCTAAGAAGATCTTCCAAAACTCGGTTGACTCTCTCGGTCTGGCCATCTGTTTGGGGATGATAAGCTGTACTCAAACACAACTCGGTTCCCAAAACTTCCTGAAAGCTCTTCCAAAATCCACTAGTGAACAATGGGTCTCGATCGCTCACTATACTCTTCGGAATACCATGGAATCGAACTATCCACTTAACATACAACTCAGCCAACTTTGATGCAGTCCTAGTCGATCGAACAGGAATGAATCTTGCACTCTTAGTCAATCGATCTATGATGACCCAAATTCCTTCATTTCCCATTCTGGTTCTAGGTAGTCCATCAATAAAATCCATCGATATCTGCTCCCACTTCCATGTAGGAACTTCTAATGGCTAAAGCAATCCGCTTGGCTTCTTCTGCTCAGCTTTCACCAACTGGAAGTTCATGCACTTGGAAATAAAATTTCCAACATCCTTCTTCGTACCTTCCCAGTAATAGGTTCTCTTCATATCCCGATACATCTTGTTTCCACCTGGATGAATTGTCAGCTTCGGGTGATGACTTTCCTTCAGAACATCACTCCTCAATTCATCTATATCGGGAACAACTAGCCGTCCTTGCTTCCGAAGCCAACCCTCTCGATCGACCTCGAATCCTTTATCCTTTTCTGGTTCCAATCCAGATTCCAAATCACGGATAATCTTGACAAGCCTATCGTCTCGCCTTTGGCTCTCGCCGATCCTTTCCACAAGAGTCGGTCTTATCGATAAGTTTGCCAACATTTCAGGTTCCAATTCGCATCTGGGCCTGAAGTCAAAACCAGCTAAATACTCGAGATTCTTCCATTCTGAAAACATGGCTCCCAATCCTGCATGTCTTCGACTTAACGCATCTGCCACAGCGTTACCTTTTCCCAGAGTATAAGCTATACCAAAATCATATGATGCCAAAAACTCTAGCCAACGTTGCTGCCGAAGATTCAAATCCTTTTGGGAGAAAAGATACTTCAACGACTTATGATCTGTAAACAGCTCAAATCGAACTCTCAGTAGATAATGTCTCCACATCTTCAGAGCAAAAACAACCGCCGCTAACTCCAAATCATGAGTCGGGTAATTCCTTTCATGCGGCTTCAGTTGTCGACTTGCATACGCAACAACTTTATCCCTCTGCATCAGCACTGCTCCAAGTCCAGTACCACATGCGTCGGTGTAAACCACCATCTCGTCATTCCCACTAGGAATAGTCAAAACAGGAGCACTTGTCAATCTTTCTTTCAGGATTCTGAAAGCTTGCTCACACTTATCTTCCCACTTGAACACTTGGTTCTTCTTAGTCAATCCTGTTAACGGTGCAGCCACCTTGGAGAAGTCTTTGATAAACCGTCGATAATATCCTGCTAATCCAAGAAAACTTCTCACATCAGATGCATTCTTAGGTCTAACCCAATCCTGGATTGCTGCCACCTTAGCGGGATCAACCGTTATTCCATTTCCAGAAATAACATGGCCTAAGAACCTCACTTCATTCTTCCAGAAGTGACACTTCGAAAACTTAGCCTTCAGCTGATGTTTCCGTAAGATTTCCAAAACAATTCGCAAGTGTGTCTTGTGCTCTTCTTCAGTTCTGGAATAAATCAGAATATCATCCACGAACACAAGTACAAACTTGTTCAACTGATCTCTGAACACTCTATTCATAAGATCCACAAAATATGCTGGCGCGTTAGTCAATCCAAATGGCATTACCAGCCACTCAAAGAAACCGGATGGTGTCCTAAAAGCAGTCTTCGGCACACTATCCTTAGCCACTCTCAACTGGTGAAATCCCGTTGCCAAATCCATCTGAGAAAACACCTTAGCTTCGTGAAGCTGATCAAACAAGTCATCTATTCTCGGCAATGGGTACTTGTTCTTCTTAGTCACCTTATTCAGCTCACGATAATCCACACACAACCTCAACGATCCATCTGCCGTGGTTGCAAACACAACTGGTGCACCCCATTCGGACACACTACGTCGAATGAATCCTTTCTGCAAAAGATCATCAACCTGCACCCTCAACTCCTGCTGTTCCCTAGGCGCCATCCGCCTAAGAGGCATCACAACAGGTCTGGCCCCTTCAACTAGATCTATATGAAACTCGATCTCTCTATGCGGCGGTAACCCTTTGACCTCGTCAAAGATATCCTCGAATCCATTCGCGATTGGCACAGATGACAGTCCATCCCGTGGAACAACCAGCGAATACATGAAGCTCATGAAGACGCCTTCTTCATGCTTACATCGTATCACAATCTTTCGCCCCTCCACATTCTCGACTGTCACTTCCAACCTCTCGCAATCAACTTTTGCCGCATACTTCCTAAGCCAGTCCATACCCAAAATAATTCCGAACCCCGCAAAGTTCAGAACAAAACAATCACAAACAAAAGAGCAATCATGACCCGATACAACTAGACCACGGCATAACATACACAAACAAGACGAACCCCCAACTGGATTTGTCACAACCAATGGCCTATCAACAATATCCGGTTCTAAACCCAATCGGCCTACAAGTTCGCTACAAACAAACGAATGCGACGCTCCAGTATCAAACAGAACTCTAACTGGAACACCACATAGGAAAAGAGTACCTTGAACCACCACACTCTTTCCCTTCTCTTCAGCGGTAGGAGCTTTCGAAGACGATGGAACAACTCCCAAAGCATAAGCTTGCATAATCTGCTTGTCCTTCCTCGGTTCTGGATAATTCTTCCTGAAATGCCCCGGCTTGTCATAGTTGTGACACTTCATCGGTACCTTCGGATTCTTACAATCCTTAGAGAAATGGCCCTTCTACTGACAATTGTAGCAAGTCACTTCGCCCTTCGGCTTCTTCTGGCCATCCTTACCCTTCTGCTGCTGCTGCTTCCTTTTCTTGTTTCCACCCTGCTGTGGTTTAGACTCTTCCCTGGTCACAGCAACAACAGATCCCTCTTTAGGAAACAGACTCTCATGCCTGAGAGCTTTCTCCACAAGCTTCTCAAATGAATCGTCCAAATGATCCACCAACTGCCTCCCAAGATAACTATCCAAGCCTGTCACAAACTTCTCATTCTTCTGATAAGCAGACTCAATATACGACCGGGCATACTTGGACAAAGCTTCAAACTCAGAAACGTACTCAAGAACTGGTCTTCCACCTTGCTTGAGCTCCACAAACTTCTTGAATAGAACTGACTTCTGAGCTGTAGAAATGAACTTAGCTTCAAATCTGGCTTGGAATTGCTCCCAAGTAATCTCTTCCTCCGGAGTATTGCTGGTAATAGAGTTCCACCAATCAGAAGTTCTCCCTTGAAGCTGTCTTGATGCTAACTTCCTCTTAGTCGCATCCTCAATTCCCAAATCACCAAAGATCCTTCTACAAGCATCTATCCACCTCTGGACTTCAATGGTTGATTCTGTTCCCAAGAAAACTTTCCCTCCAAGAGCAGTGTAGTCCTTACACAGCTTAGCAAAATCCACCGGTCTTGGAGTTTGAACTTGAACTCCAACATCCACCGATGGCCCCGGAGCTGGTATCCTTCTCATGATCGAAGTCATCATAGCTTCGAACATAGCAGCATAATCAGCAGCCCCCTCAGTAGCACGGCCTTCCCTAGCAGCTGGTCTCCCTCTTCGACTCATTCTCAATATCTATAAAATGGAATGATTAGCACACCTAGAGAAACAACTGCATAAAGGACTAAAACTCTACTAAGCTACTATATTATATATAGTAATCATCCATCAAAATACAATTACGTCTCTCATACGTAGTTACGTCCGCGAGCGTTGGGTAAAATCGATTAACCAAAGCTCTGATACCAAATGTGACGACCGCCCATAACCCCTGCACTGAACCTAGAGAAAGTGCGCTGTAAAGTGTGCCAGGCAGCCATGGACGATTGTCAAGGTAAATTAAAACAACAAAATCTATCGTATTACTCACAGCGCATGGAAAAAATACAATAGAACATATATATAGTGAAGCTTCACAGAATAGAATCTCATCAATAAAACTTCATAATAGTTGAATACAACATCTGCATAGTCAATACAACAAGCCTCACTACATATCACTCGGAGAATACAAAGCAGCGGAACATCCAGTACATATAGTAAGAAGTAATATGCAATACTCCAGCTCGTCTTCGTCATCAGCATCGTGGGAAGCAAGAGCAGCACCTGTCACCTGCTACCTAGTCTGCCCGTCCCAAAATGGACGAACAGCCCAAGGCAATAAGAGTTAAAACATAAAGCCTTGAGTCAGACAACAGTCTTAGTGAGCAGTAAATTAACTAACAACATACCAAAAGAGCATAAAGGAAAAGGAATAGGAATACAACCCTCCCACTCCAACCTCTTTCTACAGTGATAGCCCCCAGACACACACTAAGAAGAAGCAAACATAGCAGAGCATACAATTTAAAGTAAAGCAATTATCACTCGAGTGAAGGGCGATGTTTTCCAAGTACAAACCCCCAAGGCCTAAACCAAGATCAGATAAGCACCCAGAAAATACCGCTCTTGAGACCGAATGACGATACAACCAAACATCCATGACTCTGGCTATCACTGTTATCATTGCTTCGATATCATCGTTAATTGAATGACCGGCACATTCTTTCAGCCGTCCGTCAAGGGCTAATGGAAACCCCGGTTCTAGACATAACTCTGCACGTCATCGTGACCCGTGCCTAGGACTATCGAATCTGCCCAGAGTACTTGACTACCAATCTGTAGCCTTCAGGGACTATCGAATCTGCCCAACGTACTCTTGCTTTGAGCATGCTAGAACCTTCAACAATGATGGGATCTCAGCCTTCTAGTCATCCTCCTCGACGACTATTTCCATACTAGCTCAAGCGCCTCTCGAGCAACCCATTATCCTCTAACTCGAACCATTTCACCGAGTTATCAACATGCTTGGAATGATCCCGTCTGGATTAGACCAAGACTATCTCATATCATACTTTGCCTCATCATCATCAAAGCAAAGCTCCATCTCAACATCATCATCAAATCTATCCATATGAGCTTCATCATCCGCTACATATGCCACGAGCAGCTTTTCCAATTCAAGAGCCTTTCTCTTAGCTTTTGAATCATCTTCGAACAACTTGTCTAAATCAAATCATCAATCATCTAATTCATAGCAATCAATCAAGTCAAACATTCATCCAAGTAAACAAGCATTCAAATATAGGCTAAATGGACAATTTTAACAATAATGGCAATTTCGTAATTAAAGAGTCAAAAGTCTAATAAGCATGAAAACATGAGAATTATCTCTACAATCTTGATGAATGAACTTGCATAGGTTAACACTTAGTAAAATGGATGTCAAATCATCATGAACAATGGATCTACATGGATCTATACTTAGGATTAGGAAAATGCATGGAAATCACTATTTTAACACCAAATCAAGCCAACGATCCGATATACTCCTTTAGATCCATGTGAGAGATAATCACCACTCACCAAATCACCTAAACAACCCCAAATCAACACGCTTTAGATCTGGACAGCGAAGGATCTAACTCGATCTATCACGAATCCGCTTCAAACGAAGAAATCTCTCTTCGAAGAGTGTAGATCTTCAATCTAAGCTCTTCGATCTTCGATTTGATCTTCGAAATGGATGGAAGGAATCACTAGATTAAAGTGGAGAAAAGAAGTGAAGAAGTGTAGAAGTCGAGCTCTCAAAATGGCAGCACTTCGTCGCTTCGAAATCCGGATCCCAAAAAGTGAGAAAAACCCTTCTATTTATAGCTGAAATCTCCTTAACTCGTCCGCCTTCTTAAGTCGTAACTCGGAATTAGGTCGTCCCCGACTTACGACCTAAACCCCCCACCGACCTAAAGCCTTTGACCTAACAATGCCACGACCTTACTGCTTAGCATGCCGACCTACGACTTAGCAACTCAATCACCTTCTACGACTTAACAGCTTACTGGGATACGACTTAATAGACATACGACCTACTCACTTAACCCTTAGCGATCTAATACTTAGCGACCTAACAACCCACGACCAAACTCCTAAGTCGTCTACAACTTACTCCTTAGGTCGCTCACTATTACCCCAGTCTTCCTTAGGTCGTTGCCGACCTAACTATGCTAACTCGGTAACCACTAGGTCGCTAACTACCGAAGGTTACCAACCCCTAGGTCGTTAACTCTACTAGGTCGGTCACTTAACTAAGTCTGCCTACCCTTGAGTCGCCATCTCCTTAAGTCGGTCAGTTCCTTAGGTCGTTAACTCGCCCTACCGACCTAACACTTAACTCACCAAAACTCTTAGGTCACCAACTTCCTTAAGTCGTCTATGACCTAAGCCTTATAAGTCGTCCTAAACTGTCAAACGACCTAAACCACTACCCCTCTTCCTTAGGTCGCCAACCCCTATAAGTCGTCTACGAGTTAACTGTTATACGACCTAAGCTCCGAACGATCTAAGCCTCAACATACGACTTATCCAAATCCTTAGGTCGCCTACAACATACTCCCCTTAAGTCGTCCACTACCTTAGGTCGCTCCAACACCCTATGACCTAAGCTACCACGACTTAACTTTCTTAACTCATCCACGACTTAGGACTTAAACTCAGGACGACTTATCACAAATGCGACCAAAAGTCAATTGTTTTACGATGTTTTCGATCCGTAAAAATACGGGTCGTTACATTCACATTCATTTATTACTTAGTATATTTCTTCCAATACTAATATCATTTATAAACCTTTTCATAAAACCATTACTTAAGTTTATTGTAAACATTTTATACAACCACTAATGTTTATTTTCACTTTACAACTTAAATTGAATTTCATTTTAAAAATCAAGTTCATATCCATTTCACTAATTTATTTCATTAGTTCATTTCATTAATTCATTACTAATTTATTTCATTAGTTCATTTCATTAATTCATTAAACAATGTTCATTTCATTATTTGCTTGAGTCAAATTTCACTTCAAAATTCATTTTATTTAACTTATCTTAAGTTATATTTCATTTCTTAATTCAATTTTCAAATTTACTTTTCTAAACATTCATGTTCAACAAATTTAAAACTTTGTTTCTTATGTTTTCAGCAAAACACTTAGATAACAACTTCTAGAATTTAAACACCTAGTTTTTTTATTTTCAAATCATTTTGAAATCATATATATACATAATTCCATTTTATATCAAATCATATTTTTGAATTTAAAATCAAAACTAGTTTTACCAAAATAAAACTCCAATGGTAGAAATCCATCACTTAGAAACTCGAAAATGAATGCCGATGATGCTGCAGTCATCACCAGAATTATTTTCCATTGACCGAAGTGAGTTTCGTGCTTTTTATTTCTTTTAAATTCCATTTTATTTACAGATCATATTTATAAATTTTCCTTATATATAATTTCACATTGGTTATATAAAACCATTTTTTAATTGTTTATCTTTGTTTACATTATAATAATAACAACTTTTAATAGAACACAAACAACAAACAACAAACAACAAATGATGATAATCAAATATTATCATTCGCTAACAACCAAACACACCATATATAACTATAATAATTTCTAAAAAGTTATTCTTTTATATATAAAATATAATTAAGGTAAAATATTTCATTTACCAATTCTCAAAACAATACTGTGTCGATTTGCCTTGTTTAAGCGTTTAGAAATCCCTATCGATAACGTAGTGTCCCACGTACCGACCAGAATTCATAAGCCGCTCAACAAATAAATTAACACAATATAAAACTTTTTTATAATCACTAACAAATACTGCTCACATATATATATACACACACACACACACACATATATATATACACACACGCACACACACGTACATGCAAACTCATTCTAGGGTATTACTAACCCTATCTATAATGAGTACCAACCAAAGCCTAGGTGTTCGCATATCCTAAGCTCTGATACCAGCTGTAACAACCCGCAAATCCATACAATTCAAGCTAACAATAAACCACACATGTTCAACCCAAATTGAAAGGAAAGATGGATAGTTATGGGAAAGAAAGAAGAAAGTAGAAAAAAAAAGAGAAAACAAGAAGAAGAGAAAGAGAAACTAAAACAATATAGAATCTCACAATTGCAGCGGAACAACATATATAATATAATATCAATGAACTTTACAAAAGAGAAATTATCATATAAATAAATCCATCAGAGTACAACAACAAATCACACTCATCATCCTGGACAGTTATAATAACCTATCCTTACGAATGCGGATAATTTGAAAAACAATGCAGCGAAAAATAAACATATATGTGAATACGACCTGAAGGCCTCCAACTCGTCTGTTGAAGCTCCAAAGCATCCAAATCTCATTCTGTAAATATGCTCGGTCTGACTCGAGCATTGAAAGGGAAGAACACCGGGATCAGTCTGGTAAACCAGCGTGAGAAAACACATCTCAACTGAATTTTAAAGTTATGAAACCTTTTCTTTACCAAACAAAGGTATCTCGTAAGACCACGTCGCACATAAACATGGATGGTTTTTACCTTACGATAACCAAAACATTCCATATCAAATCTTGTTATATTATACTAGCGCCTAGTATACAAATAATATTAAAATAGCCGAAATTGTTACATTGGTTAAATTTGACGGCATAATAGGTTTACAAACAAAATGGCAGGCACGTATTGAAGAATGAATTTCCATACAATGGTAGGTAAGGGACTACCTTCCATACAGTACATCTTTAGAGGAATGTACTGAGGATACACAAACAATCCTCCACATCTAGCAAGGCCGATCTATCCCTATTTGGCACTCATACATGGCCTGGATGGAAACTGAATATGTCATCACCCTGGTCTTTACCAACCTATCTGAGACGCCTAGTAGCATACACCACATTGTCGACATATATAGGGTTATCTAGAAAGGTGATGATCAAACCCTAATAGTTGCGAACCACACACTACAAGAAAATCATTCTTTAATTGCAAGAATGAATAGCGTTGGGAAGCAAGGCGCTATTTCTCATTATTCAGATTTTAAATAGCCACCGTATTCACGCTATCGATTGGGCTCCAACGTTAATAGAATGAAAATAAGACACTTACGCGGCAAAATATTTTCATTCCCTCTCATTAATCAAATTCTGACTTTCATGTAAAAACCCCTTTCTTCCTCAACTTCGGTCTAAAGAGCCTTAATTTCCTCCCTTCTTCGTGAATCCAACATCATCGGATAGATCTTCACGAATACAAAAATAAATCACGTATAATCAAGCTGGTAAAGTAATCGCTTTGGGCCACCTAAATCTTAGGGCACCACCTTCAGCTCCCAGTATGTCAAACAAGCAACCAAAAATGGAAAAAAATATCCTGATCCGTAGCCAAAAGGAAAAAGAAAAAAATCGCAATTGATTCAAATTCGCTATTCAGGAAAGGCTAGAGCAGTAGCACGCCCAGGCACAGCACACGACACGACTCCAGACTTAGACGGTGGTGGCGATTTGAATGCACCAACAACTAGGCGGTGTCGCGGTGGCTCGAATAAGATGCAAATCAAATCAGGTGGCCCACAGCTACGGGGACTCGAAGACTTTGACTAATCAAACAGCAATAGGCAACTCTACAGTGCATAGATCTTCGATTGTTACTTGTTGCTTCCTTGTATAAAAGGACCAAAAGATACTTGATTCGTTGAGGGTTTTTGACATTTTTAGAATCCTGAACAAAATTTGATTATGTAGACAGATTTGAGTGACATTGATCCAAGCAGTCATGTTTGGGTTGAAGATCGTGACATGGCTTGGATCAACGAAGAAGTACTGGAAGTCAATGGTGACCAAATTAAAGTCAAATGTTCAAACGGAAAGGTTGTAAGTTACGAAGATTGGAGTTTTGAGTTGATACTATGTGTTGTTTGATCTTTGTAAATATGTGTTTCTGATAATGCTGCCATGTTTAGTAAGAACATGATAATATTCAGTATACTGTTATTTAAGATTATATAAATATGTGAAAATGGTCATTTGATAATGATGTATTAGCCAAAAATAGTTAAACCAACTGCTAAAATATATGTAAACTTTGCGGTGTTAAACATGAAACTTGTGGTTAGTACTAGATATGAATCTTTAGATAGTCTTAACTCTCATAATGCTAGGAATAAAGAATTTGTTGTCCTTTATGATTACAGGTTACAACCAAAGTGTCAGATGTATATGCCAAGGATTCCGAAGCATCACCATGTGAAGTTGATGACATGACAAAACTAGCATATTCGCATGAGCCAGGAGTGCTACAAAATTCAATAGAGATATGATATGACTGAAATATACGTCAGTTTTAATTTACAAAAGCTTCCCTGGCTCAGATTTTATTATATTTTAGTTACATTATAATTGATTAGCTTTTGTGTAAAATGCCAGACATATACTGGAAATATAGTAGTTGCTGTCAACCCTATTCAAAGATTGCCTTACCTCCATGATATACATATGATGCAAAAATATAAAGGAGCAGCTATTGAGGAGCTGAGTCGCCATCCATTTGCTATTGCAGATGTTGCCAACAGGTATATGCTTTCAGCTGCAGCTATTACAAATGCATGATATAGGCAATCTATTAGTAAGGGCCTTGGTTTTGCATTTTTTTTGTATAAGGGCCTTGGTTTTGCAATTAGCTTTAGGTACCCAAACTCCTAGGACATGCCCTGATGATATCTCAAAATTAGTCTATCTAGTTATCGGGCTAAATATCCTGCTGGGTTGATGATAATGATGATAGTCATGCAGTAGATGGAGATTGGATCACCGTAACTGTTTGAAAATAAAAAAACGAGATTCACTCTTATATATGAGACGCTAGACACATCATATGCATTTTATTAAAATGGTAAGATCTTAAATATGCTAAATTAAATACACTCATTAATTTGGACCACTAGATATTTTAATTTTGAGGTTCATTTCAATGACTATTCTCATGCTTTGGTTGATGATCTGAATTTATATAGCACCACAGTCATGTAGTAGAACAAAATTAGGTCACCTTGTTCTGGTTGAAATAAAATAAAATTTGTGAGCTGATTTGAGAAGTTCTCGACATGAAAAGTTCTCAACATAACTATTTGAAAATGAAACACGATAGCTTGTAACATTATCAAGATACACCACTTGCGTTTAGAGTTTAGTCCAATCAGATTTAATGGTCTTGACCAAAAGATACATTTATCTGGCCTAGTTAACTGTTTTGATCCGATCCAAACTTTAGGGTGGCAGTCTTTAATGTTCAGGTCATTTTTTCCCCAATATAACAAGTGACGATATGCATGTTTACTAGAATACAAGTTAGGATAATCTTTTTATATGAGCTAATTTGAGAAAATATGTTGTCTTTTAAACTAATTATTGGAATATAATGGGGATTGGTTTCGAACTAATTATCGAAAATAATTAACGAGCGGTAGAAGCCTTTATATGCAACTTATTATTGCTTATAAGAGCAGACTATTATAGTCTGCTTAGATATCCATTGATGTTTGTTTTAATAATTAGTTTGAAATATAACTTGTTTTGTTAATATGTTTTGAGGCATAATTGGTTATCTCAGGTATGCCAATCATCAACCGATGCAGAATCATCACTTTTAATTATGGCAGTAAATGAAGGCCAATGCATAGTAATGGATTGCACTCTTTCATGGGAACCATTTGTGGAGCAAACCATTGAAAAGGTTAGGAATATTCATCTAAGTCGATACAGAATGGGGTCCGGCTATAGTAAAAATGAAAACGGATTAGCTACTGAAAATTAATAGGAATAAGTAGAGGATACCAACGATAAGGAAAGTGATGATATCAAAAATAGAAAGACTTATAGAATAGAACTGGTAGGAGTTGTGTGTGATGCATATCTTGCAGTTGTAAGTGGAATAAGGTACTACAACTTATATTACTTGGACATCCATTTTAGGGACAAAGTTTAGTATTACTTGGACTTCAAGTAAACCTATTTCAACATTTAAAGAGCATAAGCACAAAAGCTTTCCTAGTGAAAATCAAACATATTTTTATAAAGTTTCAAAATGTGGTTTATATTTGAAATAGTTTATTTCAATGTCTGTCACTAAATTTCATCCCCATTTTAATATATTGTTTTCTGGAAAATGAAATGTACCACTACTGGTCCATTTTCTAGTGGAAAGAATACTGTGCTTTATTATTGGGACCATTGTAGGGGTATACAAACCTGTAAAGCAATGATGTTAAGCAAAGTATGAGACTTTTATTAGGAAATAGAAAAATACTTAGAAATGGGCCCTTGTTAGTGGAAAATATCATATCAACAACTTGACCAATATCCAATGTCTTTTGTTTTGCATGATATTTGAAAATGTGTTTTTCTTTTTTTGTTTGTTGCTTGCAAAGAATAATGAATAGTCCACAACTACCATCCATTATCAGTGAATTTATCATCAATCATCACATATTTAAGTGTTTTAAATAGTTCAGGATGCCCATCATTACTCCACCATACAAATTCCTCTATAATTGTGCGGTTTGGCCTATTATACATGTGTTATTGTTACTACTGTATATATTAACACGAGACACTATGTATAATTGAATACAATATGCATGCCAAAAGTAAATAGATAATATCAATAGCTTCATTAAACAAACCACAAGATCAGTGTACTAATAACATAGTAAGAATCAACTTCCAAAGAATATAATCATATATGTACATACATGTTTAATACTCTAAACATATATATATATATATATATATATATATATATATATATATATATATCACTGCACTAGGCTTGATTACATTTTTTTCTTCAAATGCAAAAGAAAGGATCATCTACCCAATCGGCATAAATGCTGCTTTCTCGAATGTAAGATCAAAACCAAAACAGTTCAGGATGCATCACCCAATTTTGTTTATGGTTTTTGTATGGACAAATGCGGTAAATAAATGTTTTGCATGATATTTGAAATAGCTCAAGATGATTTAAGGTTATATCATGAAGCTTGGTTAATATCAGTACGTACAATAAGGCTGGAGCTGATTTGAACTGAACTCGTAGGCAATAAAACAGTAGGAAGTGCAGCAAAAAGCATATAATATCATGTCATGAAAGCTTATAACTGTAGAATTGATAATGCACTCTTGATATTATAGGCATTAGAACTATAGAAATTGAGTAGGTAACTAATTGGCCTTGAACCGGTAGTGCATATAATAACTGATAATGCATGCTTGAACTGGCAATATAGTACCATTTGTCGCTAAACTGGTAGAGTGGCTTCATTGGCAATAATGAGGCACTGTTTGCAGGAGGTTCAGTTTATGACAATGTAACTTCAAAACAAACGACGTGCTTTGAGCTAAACTAGAGAGACTACGTGGAAGCATCAAGAATTGAGAAAAACTGGCAAAACTTGCCTTACTAAACATTCAAAAGACCAGCAATTAATGAGAATTTTACTTGGAGTAGGATCATCCCTGCATGTCACTAATAGTTGTATGGTACTATTGAAAATGCAAGGTCATTTTGCATCTACTGTGCTTTTGTACTTTTGATCAACTGATTATTTATTTATTGATAATATAAAGCTTTGCTATTTCTATTATCAAGCTCCATCCAATAGTTTAGATCTCCTACTTCATTATGTATGTATTATTACCCATTCATGTTATGAGCCACTTTTGTCCTTATTACTACACGTGCTTTCTAAACTTTTTATTCTTATTTTTAGTTTCTTAACTTTTGATTTGTTTTCTTACATCTATAAATCTTACTAACTTGTATATCAACAGATGGCTGCATAACTGGTGCAACCAGCAGGGTAGAACAATGGGCGTGTGACTAGTGCCAAATAGCAAAATAGACATTGAGTACAAGACTAGTGTAAAAACGGATGCAATACAGGAAAACTTGCTGACTCATATTCCCTTAACCGTTGTTCTGGAATTACTGCACTTATTTCCATTATGTTTGAAAGGTTAGTTTTGATTGGGTTTGGATATACATATAAACATTTTTGGGTTAATTCCTTCAATGCCGTGATCTCCTTGCTGTAATCATCCTTGTCATCATTAGATAAATTATATATATATATATATAATAAATAAGCATACAGATTAATATAAATAATATATATAACAAATATTATATATACATGTGTGTGTATATGTATATATGTGTGATAACCCAGATTTTTGGACATCTGCTAATTGGTAATTAACAGGGTTAGATTTATTAAAATACTAATTTGTAAATTGAACAAATAAAAATTCTAATAAATATCTCGATATATAGATTTAAAACTATAACAAGTATTGAATTATAAATCTGTAGAGATGATAAATCCTATAGTATATAAATAAATAATATATAAGTAAATTTATGTGGGTAGCTAATTTTAAAATAAATAAATAAATAAAATAAGTATTATATTAACAATGAGTGATATCTCAAATAAATTGTGGCTAAGTGAAAAATAAAAATAAACTATAAATTAACATAGGTATTTATTTAAATACATGATGGAATAAGTATAAAATGGGGGTTTTAAGTATTTAAGATAAAATTTATTGTTATGTAAACTATAACATAAACATTTAAGACAATACTAAAATATAATAACATCATAAAGCAAAAGATTCATGAAAGCAAACCAGTCAAGTAACAAAAAGAAAAAAAAATAAGGACAAGTATATATATATATATGTGTATAGGATGAATACAAGTGTACACAATATACGATCAAAAGAAGAGATATTAGCTTCATGTACAAGCCTCATCAATGCAAGCCACAACAAATCCTCTCAGCCGAAATAAAAGAAAAAAATATATATTCAAGTTGGACAAAAGGAAATAGAAATGGTCTTTGAACCTGTACAAGTAGATAGTAAAGTATCTTCATGTATAAGCAAAAAGATGAGTATAAAGCAAAGCAAGTAAACATATAAAAGATATATAGTACCTTGGCATTAAATGCTGGCAACATTTTTTGTCAACTCGAAAATGTCTTCAGTCCCAAAGCAAAGAAAAATCACTGATATTGTACAAACAAGAATCATATCACCCTGTTCAAAGAAAATATCACATGTACAACTCATTTTCTATATATCAAGCTTTTCTTCATTTCAGTTCGTATATTCCAAACAAAGAAATATCATTTCATATTCAAGCAAGCCTCAACTTAAAAACAACTCAGTAAAACATCAAAACAATTGTCCAAAGCCTAAGATCAAGAAGAAGTTTCAACTTGCAAGAATTCACAACCTGTTTCAAACATAAAATAAGAATATTCCTACCATCTCAAAACTTAAAGAAATCAAAACTGAACAACACAACTAAGTAAAGATCAGAGATCAGTTTTCAAGTTTCAAATCAAAGAAAGGAAACTTCCAGGCTTCTCTAGTAATTCACTGTGAGTAAACAAATTATTTTGTTTTAAATATGGATGCATGCTGAAATTCCTTTAAGTGAATTATGATTAGTGATTGCATGATTTGGTAACAGATTTGCATACATATATATATATATATATATATATGTGTGTGTGTGTATGTATGTATGTATGTATGTATGTATGTATGTATGTATGAAGATGTTTGTTTGAATGTCTGCAGAGTGATATATGCTCTGTTCTTAGTTCTACAGTTTTGATTTTGTTCAAAATAAAATTTCTCACCTTCAATCTTCTTAAGATTTTATATATAAAAACAAAGTAAGTTGGTAATAACAAAGTATGAGTTTTAAAAGTATTTTCAGGCAAGAATTTAAGCCAGCTTCACTAAAGTAAAGAAGAACAGTGGGATTTAGGATCAAATCAAAATATTCGACTTTAATGATTTCTGAATTCAAGTACACGATCGATTTTGTATTCGAAATCTAGGATTTTTACAATTTAAATCATGAATTTTAATTTCGTAATGCGGAAGAAATTGTTTGATGATCGGAAAGTGGGTTATGAGCATTTCCTGGTGGTCGGCGTAACTAGAGTGGTCGGGGTTCAGGTCAGAGGCAGCTAGTGCGTCAATGATGCTGGGAAAAATAGTCGTTGTATTTAATATCGATGGTGGAGGCGGTACGATGAAGGTTTAGGGTTTTAACCTAGTTTTGGTCATGGTTGGAAGTTTGCATTGCTTCATCGCCGTGGTCGAGCTAGAGACGATCGCGGGTAGGGGGATTGATTCGTGGAACGGAGATGAAGGTCTAGGTGGAACAGCAAGTTCGCCGGTGGATGTGGCGTTGGGGCGAAGGGGTTTTCTGTCGGTAAGTTTGGGTTCCAGTTCAATTGAATCGTTCGATTTAGATCGATGATGGGTTTGAGTGATCTGGGTGGTCGGGCTAGGTAGTGATGTCGAAGATGACTGGTTGAGGGAATCAGTGATGGTCGGAAGGCGCTGGAACGCCGGTGCATGTGCACGCGATATCATCAATGCCTGATAATGTTGAAATTTGAGGAAGAAAAGAGGGACGCGAAGTCGACCTCGTGAAGATTCGTTGCTGTCTCGAGTGTATACTCGAGTATATTCATGTGGATATCATTATGTTTAAGCAGTTGTCAAAAATGTGAAACTAAACAAAGTATATAGAGGAAAGAAGAGAAGAAACCCGGAGTAAGGCTCGGGGAAAACTGGTCTTGGCTCAGGGGTGAACTCGGGATGGCCTCGGAATTGGTTTAGATGCAGTTTCAGATTTTAAAGAAAATTCAAGTCAAATCATTTTTGGGGTTCTTCCTTAAAAAGAAACAATTGTAATTTAAAAATGGAATTAGTAAATGATTAAGTAAGTTATTTTGAAATGATTAAGTTTATTCAATTATGTGACATATTTTGTGATTAATTAAAATAAACTTAATAATGTATTAAGAGTTAATTAAGGAGAAATGATTTCAGTTATTAATTAACCTTAATATCTTAAGGAAATCTTTGTGTTAATATCGTTTAAGTATAAGGATTATTAATTAAAGATGTTAATGATGATTAAGTCATTAATAAGATAATGGTTTACCTTAAAAGCTAATTAAGGTTTTAATGGTTTGAGATTAATTAGGTTAATAAAGTAATCGAGTTAATTAATTATAGATTAATTAATTCATAATTAGGGATAAATTGATTTAGTAATTAGAGATTAATTACTTAAAATTAAAGGACAAATTTATCAGGGATTAATTACCTTAATTAGTAAATAAAGGGTAAGTGAATTAATAATTAAAGGTTAATTAAGGGAGGATAATTAACCAATGGGATAATTACTTGATGGAAGTAATTAAAGGTAAATTACTCAAGGGAAGTAATTAAGAATTAATTACTTAGTGTACTTAATTAAAGGATTAATTAATTAAGGAAATTAATTAAGAATTAAATTAATTAATGAAGGATAATTAACCAATGTAAGTGATTATAGAATAATTAATTTGCGAAATTAACTAAGGACAAATGTAATAAATGTAAATGGGTGAAGGTTAATTGAATTGTGTTATAAATTAAAGGCTAATTACTTAATGTAATTAAAGTGGGTAGTTTAGAAAAGATTAGTTAATGGTTTGTAATTAATCAATGTCAAGTAAGCAGGATTAAAAGTGATTTAAGAAATTAATTAAATTTGTTGAGATAGTGTGACTAATTCATCTTACTTATAAAAAAATTGAATAACTTGGGTTAAGATGACACCGGAGTCGGGTATCAGTAAATACCCAAAACCACTTCGTTTTCTTTATAAATTGATATGTGAAATCAATAAGTTGGAATGGAATAATTTAAGTAAATTGGACCATTTAATCTAAGTTTTGGTACTTAGAAATTGATGTGTGAAATAAGTGATGTCTCTAACAAATTGTGAATTTGTAAATTGACACGAGTTACCCCGGGTTTTATGTAAGTTTATGCTGTTGTATTCCTTGTTAAATGGGTTTACTCACGCTGGTTTCCAGCCTGATCCGGGTGTTACTTTTTGGTAATGCTCGGGTCAGACCGAGTATTACAAGTTTTCAGGTAAGGACGTTCTGGAGCTCAGGAGACGAGCTGGATGGCAGGAACGTATGGAGTGTTTCCGCTGTGATATATTACTGTGTATCTGAGACATGTTGATTTTAACTGTCATGTGTATGTATAAATGTTGTAACTCTGATGTATTGATATAAATTAACAGATATAGTACTCTTTTGTATAACTGTTATTATTTGATATTATATTTCATCTTCTACGAATGTGAGATTCTATGACTTGTTTTCTGTTTCTTCTTCTATCTCTTTTCTTTTTTCCTAACTATCTGGAATTTTCGGGTTCGAAAATTTCGGGTCGTTACAATATGTGAGTCATAAAATTTATTATCTTGATAAACTTATTACGTAAACATATCACAGAACTATATGTATAAAACAAAATTATTTATGAATTATTATATAGTATGTAATAAATAAGTATATATGAATTGATATACTTTTATGTATAACAAATATTATATATGTGTGTGTGTTTTAATCATAAAAACATATTAACCTGATAAAGTTCTTAAACTAGAGCATGAAAACATTTTGTAGAATTGAAATACCATGTGTTACCTGTGCTTTACAAATAATGTAAATGTATTTTTCAAATATTTTTCTCCATGTATGTGTTAATCATTAAGTAAACTCATGTTTTATACTCATTACCTTCATATATAAATGTATCATTTATATATTTTTTCCATATATCATGGTAAAATAAGAGAAAATTGAGCAATACAGATAATATCATACCAGAAATATTGCCTTCTTCACATAATATGATTGCAACCATGTCTATTATCCTGAGATCACCTATACGTTAGCTGAAACTAAAAATCAAAGAAAAAAGCCTCTTCTTTGAATAGCTTGATGAATAATACCACTAATCTCTTTTTTTGTAGCATGATTATATCTAAAGTTGTTTGATAGATTCTTATATTAATGAATCAAGTATATACTATAACACATTTTGTTCAGTATAGTAGTATTTGCGTACGGAAATAGGTGTCCGAACTTATGTTATAAACCTTTTATAACTTGTCTACATATTATCTGAATTGATATTTTCACACTCAAATAAAGCTTCGATTTTAAATTTATTAAAGATTAAGTACCTGCCAATTCTCAAACCATTAAAGAGCAAAAAAGAAAGAACCATTCAGTTTTGAACGGAGGATATTTCAGTTCTATAAGGACCCGTATTTTTCCAATAAATAAAATATTAATTAAATAGGATTTTAGAATTTAATATTGAAAGAAAACTAAATTTGTGATTTTATAATGAGAGTAATAAGTAGAATGTAATATTAGTAATGTTAATTTAAGATAATTTCTAACTATTTTAATGTAATTCCAATTAATTAAAGTGATTGTAAAGTTATAATTGATTATAAATTGTAAACAAGGAAATACATTGAATGTTGAAATTATATGTGATCAATTAGAATTGGCTAATATTGAATATGAAATCAGTGATGTTTTTTGAATGCTATTGATAACTATTTAATGTAATTTCAATCAATTGAAATAGATTGTAAGGTTATTTGGTTATAATTGTAAATAATGAAATAAATTAAATGATGCATTTAATGATGAGATTGTATGTAATTGATTGGAATAGGTTAATATAGAATATACAATCATTTTGTTATAACCCTTGGTTGTAAATGATAAGACAATGGATACGAACTATTATTATAAACGATGGTCATAATTATCTTCTCATTAATTTGTCTGTTTGAATATTAAATGGGTAATTAATGGAATTAAGGCAATTGAATGTTGGAATTATATGTTGTTAATTGAAATTGTATATAATCAGTGATGTGTAAGTAGTCATAACATTTGTTGTAGATAATAAACTTATAATGATTAAATTACTTAAAGGTAACAATTGTTCATTTATCATCTCATTATTTAGTATGTTTGGAATTAATTTAGAAATCAATGAAAATTTATGTAATTAATTATTGAAGTTAATATGGTAAAAGATGTTAACGGTAAAATAATGAATGTAATAAATGTAAACTTATGTTAATATAATTCATAGAGTATTGTTGATTGAATAATAAGGATGATAACATAGGTTTGAATGTAATTAGATGAGAATTGGATGTGTAGTTAAAGGCATTTAACCTTTTAAATATGACAAGGGGAAAGAAATTAATATTGCATTAATTGAAATGATATCTTTTAATTAAGATAAAGTGTAACGATCCGTAACTTCTAACAACTTTAAAATAGCAGTATTTTGAATTTAAATAAAAATTAAATTAAAAAAATTGAATTTGTGATGTTGAGTGTTTTATTTGATCAAATTAATAGAATAAAAATTTCATGAAATTTCAAATTTTGGTCAAACTTAGTCAAAGTTTGACTTTTGGATGAAAATTTTAAATTTGAATTTTAAATTTTTCTCTTTTTTTATGATACTAGACTGAATTCTGATCTTCCCTCCACTTTTCGTTTCGTCAAAATCAAATTCCTATTGCTCTAAAAATTTGAATTACTGTAAAAAATTAACATGAATTGGTATTGTTTAGTTGTGTTTTATTTGGCTAAGGCATATTAGATTTGTTTAGTCTAATGGGCCTTGATTAACCAAGACTCTCTAGTCAGTCATGTGACCATTACTTTTCCTACGACCTTATGTTTCTTATCTGATAACATCTACGTACATAATTTTTCTCCTGAGAAACTTTCTCTTCGCACTTCTTCTTCCTCCTCAAAATTTACAGAGAACTCTATATCTAAAACTCCAAAAACCTCACAAATCAAAACTCCTTTCCTCCTCTCCTTCAACCCTTTCTCCCCTATAGTCGCAGCTCTCTCCACCATCTCCAAGGCTATCTCCTTCCACCTTCCCTCTCCTCTTGTTTCTCCTTTTTCCCTTCTTTTCCCCTTCCCTATTTTCCCTCTTTCTTCCCCTTATTTCCATGGCTTCTATATTTCAATAAATACTCCAAATCAAATAATTTTTTTTTAAAACTGTATATAATTTCAATGGCAACAACTTTTTTGTTGAACCCTTCTTCCCATTCCGAATATTTATATATCAAAAATTCCACTTTTCAAGTCCTTTCTCGGATCCAGTTTTGGCCGAAAATACACCATATTGTATTAATCATATCTCCTTAAGGAATGAACCAAATTTTGCGATTCTTTTTTTTTAACCATTTATTTTTCCAGTGGCTTCAAATTTATTTTAGATCAGTTCTACAAATTCCTTAATTTGCTATGCCAAAAACTCAAATCTTTTCGAAGTATTTTTGAACTTAGATTTTCAACTAAGAAAACACCTCTGTTTGTTTTGACCATAACTTCCTCAAGATAGAAGCTTTTTGAGTGATTCTTTTTTTGATAGTGGAGAGAAAAGAATTTGCAACAACTTTCTGGTTTGTCACTTTTACAGATTCAGTAATATTCTAGTCCGAATATTTTCTTAAAGATGACCTAGTTTCGGGTTTGTCCGTAGTTTGGATCTCGGATTGTTTGGAAGTTGGAAGTAGTTGAAACTTGTTTATTGATTCGTGTTCATGTCTAAGCTTTGTTGGACTTGCTTTGCGTTTGGATCTTTACTAGGAATCTCCATATTGCTCCATTTTTATCATCACCTTCGTAGCCACGAAAGGTGAGCAAACACTCACAACTACTAGATTTTCTTATGTTAGTTAAATTGAATTTATGATGTGATTAGAAATTGATTTGTTGCTGTTTAGTATATTTTAAATTGTCATTCCAGTTAAATCTGATTTTTATTGAATTTAACTGCCATTTAATTTAATATTGAAAGTTAAATTGCCAGTTAAATATCTATTAATGATAACCAGTAAATTGTTGGTAGTTATTGGTTGATTTCAATGATGATTGTGATGTATGTTCAATTGTTGATTTTTGGGTGGTTGGATGGATGTTATTGGTTGATATTTTGGATGATTGGATGTTATTTATGTCTATATCTCTATTATCCCTATGGGTTGAAATGATACATACCCGAACGATCTTATAGATTATGGGAAATTCGTTATGGGTTGAAATGATAAACCCCAGCGATTTTCATCGATTTGGAAATGTTGATTTTTGATATCGGTTGAAATGACATATACCCATATAAGTTCTTGAATTTGGATTTTTATTTAGAATTGAATAATTTGAAGGGTTTAAGTTAATTCAAACTTTGGATTTGTTTTAATTAGATGAATAAGATTGATATTTCGGATTATTTGAAACCCTTTAAATAATTATATTCACATTGTACACTTGATAGGAGATGAAAATCCGGTAACATCTATGAAACCTGTTTGCGCCAAAATTGGTCACAAACCCCGAATGTTGTGAAAGCACCAGTGTATGAATATAAATCAACAATATTCACACACAAACCTCAAATCTAAGCAAACAGGGTATCACAATTCAGAAATAATAAACATGAACACGAGATTTATAGTGGTTCGGCGATCTTGCCTACGTCCACTTTGAAGTTGATGATTTTATTGATGTTCACTTGATGATTACAATTTCTTCTGATGTAGTACAACTGATTATAGGATTACAATCTGAATCTAAGGAAACAGTGGTGATTCTGAGCAAATCTGACAGAGTCTGGGGGCTCTTTAGCTCTTCGAATTGTCCGACCCCTTTTCTGAATGACTAGGGGCTCTATTTATAGGTGTAGGAGGCTGATATTTCGCCTAAAATCCGGGGAGACCAATTCTGGTACGTGAGGGGGCCACATGGCCGAAATCTGGAGAACCGGGCCCACTTTGGGATCGAATCGACCCTTGGTTCGAATCGATCAAGAAAGTGTCCAATCGAGTTGAAATTTGGTGTGAACATTCTTCATCATGTGTTTAAGCTTCTGTGAAAATTTCATTGCATTTGGACTTGTGGATCTCGAGTTATGATCGATTCAAGGTTGCACTTCAGATGAACATCCTTGCTTCGAATCGATCCCTTCGACTCGATAGGGTCGAATCGATGCTCATAGTGACGTGGCACATGCTTCTCGCATTGATCCACTTTTTACTCCGGTTTGACTGGGTCAAATCCATGGTTTGGATTCGAGGTAATGGATACGAAGGTACGATTCCATCGAATTGATCAGACGAACATTCTCCTCGAATCGACTAAGGTAGGTCACGGTTTAAACGATTCGAAGGATTCTCTGTTGAATGTATTCGAAGTGGGGCGTCTTGTTGGATTCGAACTAAGGATATGTCGAAGGAAACGAATGTGGATTCGATGCTTGACCATCTGATGGATTCGAAGTGAAGTGGCATTATGGATTCGACGTGACTTGTCTTGAACCGATTCGTAGCGCCCTGACTCGATGGATTCGAAGGGTATCCTTCCTCATCGATTCGAAGTAGAGGAAATTCGATGGAGTCGAACAAAGACTGCCTCGTGGATACGAAGCCTGGTCACCAGATTGATTCGAACGCAAGCTCCTTCTATGGATTCGAACAAAGGACTGTCTACTCCATTTTTTGTCGGTGATATCTTGAGCATACGAACTCGGATTGACTTGAGATTTGAAACGTTGACTCTCATGGCTTAGCTTGTCATGTCCTATCAATTTTGGCTCGATCCGGACTTGGACAAAATTCATTGATATCCATGGTAAAACAGTGTATAACGAGCTTTTACGACGAACTGTCTTTAGTTTTCCAGTCAACTTTTTTGGTGTCACGGCCTTGCCAAAAGGCGGGATAACATTTGCCCCCCAAAACATGCCTTGCGATAGGAAGGTGTGTTTTGTAATGCCATAAGCTGGATGTTCATATCCTGTTGATGACCTACAAAGAAATTGATAGTTTTTCCTGACCACGATTGACGATCGTTCGTGACCGTATGTCATTTGAGGTGATATGTGACCTTTCGAGGTCGGATGCCGCTCGCGACAAATAACGAAATGGGACCGTTCACGGTCGGATGTCGTTCTAGACGAGTTGTGACCGTTCGCGATCGGATGTCGTTCTAGACGAATTATGACCGTTCGCGGTCGGATGACGTTCTAGACGAATTATGACCGTTCTCGGTCGCGTGACGTGGAAAGAAGAATGTGATCGTTCGTGATCGTGTGTCATACGAGGCAAAAATGTGATCGTTCGCGATCGAATGTCATATTAAGTGAATTGTGACCGTTCGTGGTCGGGTGCCGTTCGAGGCAAATGGTGACCGTTCGAGGTCGGGTGCCGTTCGAGGCAAATGGTGACCGTTCGAGGTCGGGTGCCGTTCGAGGAAAATGGTGACCGTTCGAGGTCGGGTGCCGTTCGAGGCAATTGAGTGTGCCCGAGAGGGACTTAGTTTTATCAATGTCAGGTTCACGTTCGGGTGAACTTCTGAATCAGCAATCGTGGCGGTTCGTCGAAATACAAGGTGTTCTTGTGGACCGTTCGCGATCCAAAGCATACGCGAGTAACTTCCTCTACATAATTGCGAATATCAAATTAACGTTCAAAGAAATATTCAAACAAACAAAGTCTAAATGTCCAAATCAACATGAAACAAAAGCAAAGCAAGGATGTCAAAGTGTAAATTCTCACTACGAGACAGTCAATAATCATTCAGAGCATGCCTGTGGATCGTTCGCGATCTCATACATGTGTAAATGGTTTGATGTTGTTAGTGAGAAGTTTACGACTCGTTCATCGTTATTCAAATCAATTGATAATCAAACGGTGTCCTGGTTCAGGATCACCCCAAGCTGATGTGGATGGTGGTCGCTCAGGTTCAACTGCTGGAACTCGCCTCCTCACATACTGAAGTAGCCTACCGTTCCTGATATGCCCCTCTACCTCATCCTTCAGGTGCCTATAGTCATTTGTGCTATGTCCATTCAGCTCGTGGAATAAGCAATATTTGTCTGATTTTCTCTCGTCGGTAGTTGGATCCCGTCGTATTGGTCTACGATAGGCAACTTGCTCTCGGGTGTCTTGGTAGATTCGCTCCAACCCCTCGTTGAGCTCTGAATAGGTGGTAAATCGTGGCTCCCTCCGTTGCCGCTTTGACCTGTCATCATTTTCTTCAGCCTTTCGTTTTCTTTTATCCTGGTCTAAATCCTTTTCAAAAGGTTTTTTGTCTTTAAGTGCATAAACTTCTATTCCCTCTCCTTCTTCTCTTTCAGCATTAGCGTCTTCCAATCGTAAAAACTTTTCTGCCTCGTGATAGAATTCTCCTAGATCCATAGGCGGATCCTTAGTTAATGAATTTTTGAATTCTGTGCCGTCAGCTATTCCGGACACAGCTGCCATCATAACCATGGATGGATCTGGCCGATACACCGATGCTGCTGCCGCATTGAACCGCATCAGGAAATTCCTCAAAGACTCCCCAGCTTTCTGCTTTAGCGTTGCCAAACTCATCACATTCTTGGGTCTTGAAATATGAACCCTGAATTGCCTCATAAATTTCTCAATCAAATCGGTCCATGTCCCAATGGAGCCGCTCTCTAGCTGTCTGAACCATAAAGCTGCTATGTCTGTCAAATACAATGGGAAGCACCGGGCCATGACTTCCTGTGATGCCCCCAGCACTTCCATGTGCCTTATATACCTCTTTAGATGGACCGCAGGGTCCGTCCTCCCATCGTACCTTTCTACTATTGGCAGTTTGAATTCTGGTGGGTTCCTAGCCAACCTAATCGCAGGAGAAAAGGGACTCTTGTTCACGTCTTCAAGATCTCTGTTTACTAATCCGCCTCTCATGGCTCGCCTGACCATCTCTGCCAATCTATCATTGTCTCCAAGCTGTAGTCCTCGTTCACTACCTTCGATCTGCCCCCCGAGTCCGTGTGAGCTTTCGGGTGTTTGCCCCCCTGGCTGAGCATTCATCCCTCTATCGCCGCCAGGTTGCTCGGATGTCCTTGTCTCTCTTCCCAGGTTCGGATCAACATGTCCTAAGTGTGTGCCCCCCAGCTCCGGCGCTGCGCTGGATGGTCCTGCTCCTTGATTTTGCGCTCTAAGTTGTCCAATCTGTTGAAGCAAATTCTGGATCATTTCCTCCTGTCTCTTCATCATTGTCTCCATCTCATCCCTGGTGATGAAAACTGAAGCTTGGTTTGCTCCCGAGGAAGCCTCTTGACTCCCTTCGTGTTGACTTCGCTCTGGCCTCTGCCTTCTACTTGTTTGTCTTGTCATGATTCTTCGGATCTAAATCTCTTAGCCTTCTGATTCAACTTTCAAATGATAGAACTCCTGAGTTCAGTTCTCGGTGAAAGCACCAAAGTGTTTGCGCCAAAATTGGTCACAAACCCCGAATGTTGTGAAAGCACCAGTGTATGAATATAAATCAACAATATTCACACACAAACCTCAAATCTAAGCAAACAAGGTATCACAATTCAGAAATAATAAACATGAACACGAGATTTATAGTGGTTCGGCGATCTTGCCTACGTCCACTTTGAAGTTGATGATTTTATTGATGTTCACTTGATGATTACAATTTCTTCTGATGTAGTACAACTGATTATAGGATTACAATCTGAATCTAAGGAAGCAGTGGTGATTCTGAGTAAATCTGACAGAGTCTGGGCGCTCTTTAGCTCTTCGAATTGTCCGACCCCTTTTCTGAATGACCAGGGGCTCTATTTATAGGTGTAGGAGGCTGATATTTCGCCTAAAATCCAGGGAGACCAGTTCTGGTACGTGAGGGGGCCACATGGCCGAAATCTGGAGAACCGGGCCCACTTTGGGATCGATTCGACCCTTGGTTCGAATCGATCAAGAAAGTGTCCAATCGAGTTGAAATTTGGTGTGAACATTCTTCATCATGTGTTTAAGCTTCTGTGAAAATTTCATTGCATTTGGACTTGTGGATCTCGAGTTATGATCGATTCAAGGTTGCACTTCAGATGAACATCCTTGCTTCGAATCGATCCCTTCGACTCGATAGGGTCGAATCGATGCTCATAGTGACGTGGCGCGTGCTTCTCGCATTGATCCACTTTTTACTCCGGTTTGACTGGGTAGAATCCATGGTTTGGATTCGAGGTAATGGATACGAAGGTACGATTCCATCGAATTGATCGGACGAACATTCTCCTCGAATCGACTAAGGTAGGTCACGGTTTAAACGATTCGAAGGATTCTCTGTTGAATGTATTCGAAGCGGGGCATCTTGTTGGATTCGAACTAAGGATATGTCGAAGGAAACGAATGTGGATTCGATGCTTGACCATCTGATGGATTCGAAGTGAAGTGGCATTATGGATTCGACGTGACTTGTCTTGAACCGATTCGTAGCGCCCTGACTCGATGGATTCGAAGGGTATCCTTCCTCATCGATTCGAAGTAGAGGAAATTCGATGGAGTCGAACAAAGACTGCCTCGTGGATACGAAGCCTGGTCACCAGATTGATTCGAACGCAAGCTCCTTCTATGGATTCGAACAAAGGACTGTCTACTCCATTTTTTGTCGGTGATATCTTGAGCATACGAACTCGGATTGACTTGAGATTTGAAACGTTGACTCTCATGGCTTAGCTTGTCATGTCCTTTCAATTTTGGCTCGATCCGGACTCGGAAAAAATTCATTGATATCCATGGTAAAATAGTGTATAACGAGCTTTTACGACGAACTGTCTTTAGTTTTCCAGTCAACTTTTTTGGTGTCACGGCCTTGCCAAAAGGCGGGATAACAAAACCATTGCACTAACATTTCTATTTTACTTACTTTGATCTGACTTACATAAGATCTTTTAGTTCTGACTCGAATGTTTTGTCTTTTCATTACGCTCGGGTCAGTCTGAGCTTTTCAGTGTATTGACGACTATTTTCTAGAGGACGAAGACGAAGATTTAGTATATTATTGCTATTTATTATTCCACTGCATTTTATGTTCCGTTAGATTATTTTTTTGTTTTTGATGTATGTATAACTCTGATTTGAATTGCAAAAGTGTAATCAAATATTATTTGTAAAACAGCTTCATGAACTGTTTATTTGATTATTATATTTTGTCGTTCCGCTGCGAAATTCTGTGTTTTGTTTTCTTTTTTTCTTTTCTTTTCTTATTTACCCCATTAACAATCCTTCCTTTTGAATGGTTTGAGTCTGACATGTGTGGTTTATTGTCGATTTGAACCGTCCAAAAAGGCAGGTCGTTACAGTTAGTATCAAAGCTTTGGTTTAGACATACCTTAGCCAGTTGGGGTTAACTCATCAGAGATAGGGTAGTAATATCCTAGAATGAGTTTGTCTGAGTGTATATATATACGAGAGTGCGTGTTTGTTAGTGTTATAAAAATGTTTTATATAAGTTTTGAAATGAAATAATTTTCCTAATATTATATGTTATATATAAAGGAATTTTTTATAACTATTATAGTTATTTGTAATGTTTTTGTTTTATGAAATGGTAATATTTAATTATTATCATTTATTTTTGACTTGTTGTATTTAGTCAAATTATAAGCATTGGCTATTATTGTTGATTGAATTTATGGACAAAATACTAGTTTAGTAATGGTGTATTAAAGAGAATTAAGTGAATAATTATGATATTCGATATGAAATTGAAATGTTGTTGTGAATTTTGGTTATTTGTTGACTGGTAGTTTCAATTATTGAAATAAAATGGAATATCTGGATATTTTGGATAGTCGAAACTTCTAAATTAATATATGGGTTAAACTTAGTAATTGTGCTGAATTATGCCGTTGAAGTTGACAACCTTAATTTGAAAGCAAGTGAAACAAGGTTTAATTTGTTATATCTATGTTTAGTAAATGAATAGAATTATTATATACATTATTGGCATGTAATGTATAATATACAAATGTGAACTTTAAGCCTTGGAATATTTAAAATTGAAATTGTGATTAAAGAAACGCTGTAATTGTGAACTTGTTAACAATTTATGAAATGTGTCATAAATGAATTTGGGAAGTAAACTTGAATACTAATTGGATAAACGAATATGAATTAAAATGAAATGAATATAAATAAAGTCATGACCTGTAAATTTCTTATGAAATAAATGGATGTTGCAAGAAATGGTTATAACTAAAGTTGTGATAACTTTAAACTCGAGTAATGTTTTATAAAAGAAGTCAAGCCTTTATAATTAATTATAAACTTAAGGAAATTTCTTATGAAATGATTCGCAAATGAATGTAGTATTAAATGAGAAATATTACATGTGGAATTGAACGTATTTAAAATGAATTGAAATATAAGCAATGTTCATGAATGATTAATGTTTATATTAAATGGAGAAATTCTGTGAAACAAATATTAAAATATGAAGTGATATTTGTGTTAATCAATGAGATTAAAAATGAATTTAATTGAAATGTAATTGTAATGAAACAAATTTGAAATAGATACATAAGTTGTACGTATATTGTTTTTATTAGCACCAAAATTGGTCACTAACCTCGTTGAGAAAGATTGTGTAGAGATGTAAGTGATGAAGTTAAATTAAACAAGGAAGAATATGCTAATTTAAATGCAGAAAGTAAGAACACCGGATTTATAGTGGTTCAGCGTAATTGCCTACGTCCACTTTGAGTTTTGATCTTTATTTCTTTCACAAGTAGTTGAATACAGATACAATCCATATATTGATGACTTGAATACAAGTTTGAATTAAAAAGAGGAGAGTATAAAAAATGGCAGAGTCTCCCCAGTGTTCTCCCAAAAAAGGTCCATTTCATTGTGCCCCTGCCCTTCTATTTATAGAGGAAGATGGGTTGGACTTCCTTCATGGGCTTAGGAACAAGGTGCCTCTGCCCATAGTGGGTGAATCTGCGCACCAGGCCAGGCAGGCCGAATGCTCTTGCTTTATTGTGGGCCTGACAACTTGCTACCACCTCCAGTCTCTCCTTGATCAGAATCTTGTCTAGTGCTAATGATAATTTCTTCAACCGTCGTTTTGTAACCGGGCCAAGATGCCGGTTAACAGTTTTATTCGCAAAATTAATTTTATCCGGATTTGAGTACACAAGTTCGAGGTGAATTGCACCATTTCATGTTAGGATTTTTCGTTTGATTCTTGATGGCGAATATTGATATGGATTTTTGGTTTGATTCTAGAATTCTCGATCATAGTATATGGCTATGTAAGAAGAATGATGGTTTCTAATCAAGAAACCTTATCGAAGCCCGCATTATGGAAGTCGAATGAAAAGTATTAGTTCAAAAGTGAACTTGTGTGATCGAGTGAGCGATCAAATGTGACTTTGCGAAATGATGACATATGGACATCTTATTTTCTAATATTATTGATATGCTATGACGCTGAAATTGAAAGTTGTTGGGTTGGATATCTTTGTAATTTAAATTGGAATTTTTTTTCTTTTATGCAAAACTACTATTAATTTAAAACCATTTTACAAAAATATTTTCTTTTATTTTTCTTATACAAACATTTTATTCTATTTTATTTACAAAACTATTTTACAAACTATTCTGTTTACAAAACTATCTTACAAACTATTTTTTTTACAAAACTATTTTACAAACTATTTTATTTACAAACTATTTTACAAAACTATTTTATATACAAAACTATTTTATATACAAACTATTCGAAATTCAAAACCTTTTATAAAGCAAAGATGTTCAATCCCATATGGCTCTTCATGCAGCGTAATTTATTTTGGAAAAATTTTGATTCTTGTATAAGACGGACTTTATATAAGTATAAGGTGATTTTGAAAACTGTTGATTTTGGAAGGTATTTAATCTGAAGAGATAAATCTTATATATAATGGAATTTATATAAGAATGATTTGATATATTCGAGACTATTGATTTTGGAAAGTACTCTATTTGAAAATGAAATCTTATATATAATGGAATTTATATAAGTGCGATATTTGAAGGTATGATTTTAAAAGGGTACTATATATGGTATGATATGTTTCGAAGTAAATGATATGGGAAGTACCTTCCATCGGATCCCTTTGGTGGGATCCCTTTGGTGGGTCATTTATCGGATCCCTTTGGTGGGTCACTTATTATATTCATTTGGTATTGTTGGATAGCGTAAATCAAGGGGTGGGATGCCTACAGCTACAAGTGGTTCCGTAGGGATAGCGGCGTAACCATTGCGTAGCTACGATCTATCAACCATGGCGTAAGTCGAGGGGCGGGATGCCTACAGTTACAATTGATTTCATTGGGATTGCGGCGTAACCATTACGTAACTGCGATCCATGGGGGAATGGGCTTTCCATATCTGTTTTTAAGTATTTTCACTGGGTGTTGAAATAGGTCTGCTAAGTAATTGGAGAATTCTAGCCTTGTGCCTGATCAACGCATGGCCAGAGTCTGTAAGAACGAGGATAAACTTGTTAAGACATCGAGTTATAAAAGTATTTTGATAAAGTATTATATAAATATAAAGGATATTTTGGTCATTTTTCTTTTTCTTTTCTAAATGCCTTTAAATTGTTTAAAATATTGTTTATTTATGTACAACTTGGTTTAATAGTTAATTATCAATGCTGTAAATATTGTGAGAAGTTATTTATTCAATAAAACATATTTAAAGTTAATGATTATTGATTTATAAATAATGTTTGAAAAGTATTTTAGATTTAAAACTAATAAAATTTGTAAATAATGGATTTAAGGTTTTCAATAACCCCTTTTAAAAATAAGTAATGATATAAATAATTATTTTCAAATAGTTACATATATTTATAAAGATGTTATTTAAGACTTTAAATGATGTTTATTAATGAAGCAGGAAATTTTACAGATGAATTTTGTAAAGTATTAAAGATGATTGATTTGCAAATGAAGTTTTCAAATGAATATTTCATTTAAAATTTATGTAGGTTTTTTTGAATGTATAATTTTAAAGATATTAAATGATTCGGGAATTTATTATAGTAATATGCTTGAAAAATAAAGTAGAATTGCTATTTTGAAGTATGGTTTGAAACAATTACTTGATTTTGAAGTACTAATAGTTGTATGTGATATATTCGTTTGATAGTAAGTGAAATTTTATAAATATTAATTTCAAAATAGGATTTATAAATAAAATGAATTTAATTGGAAATTTGAGAACTTAAATTCCGGGATTTTTACATTGTTTTCAAAGGACTTTGGAATATAATACTAAGTATTATTTTGTAACAACCCAAATTCCAGTGGGTTCGGATTTTTCGCAAAAATTCTAAAACCCAAGCCCACTGAAACCCGAGTTGGGAATCTGGTATCTTGCAAATAGGCAAAGACAAATATATCAGAGCTCAATTAAATATCTGACAGCAGAATTGAAAAAATATAATAGTAAGTAAATACTCACCGATATAATAACACTTTCTAAACAAGTGTCTTAAAGCTGGGAAGTCTCTGTCATCTACCTGACCTGTAGGATGTTATGAGGAGGGGGTCAGAACTAAAGTTCCGGTGAATGAATAAATATACACTTCTAGGCTTACTTCTACGTATATCGTTTTATTTCCATTTACTCTTATATTAGGTTCATTAGGTTACAATACTTTTGCCTCTGTTCGTGAACATATACGTATATGTAGCTATATGCCCAATGACCATATTAGTCCTAGGTACCACCCATGGTACCTTCCGTATCCTCCTCGAAAAGGGCTCCATCATCTTGCTCCGCGGGCGTTCTGTAGCTACATCTGTAAAGGACTGCTTCGTAAGGCCTGTAGTACAGATAGTCCACTACTTACTATGAAAACGTAAATCGCGTCCGCACTAGTCTATGCATGTGCTTGGACATCCACAATGTACCACCCAGTGCGTATATTGAGGACTGCGTAATCGTTCTATCTACTATCTGAATCCTGCCAATAAGGTTTATCTTGTGTGGAATTCAGTCGGGGATTTTCTATATCTGTAAAGGACTACTTCGTTAGGCCTATAATACAGATATTCTAGTTGGTCTGTCTCTTTTTCATCGTGGCTATGGCCCCACACAGCCACCGCTCAACTAACCGAATGACTTCTAAAGAGTTAAGTGGCCATGCCCTACTGCAAACAATCTAACATCCAAACGGCGGTGCCCCTCACCCAATGTCTCGATAGTGAAAGAATCATTAGTCTGTTGGTTTAACTCTAGTCTTTCCCGAACTCATTCTTTGTTTTGATGCTGGCGTGATATCCGCATGCGACTATCCTTTTGAGTCTTGCCCACTAAACATACTTGCAAGTACTGGGACATACGAATTTCCTACTCCTAACACCAAACCCTTCTAACTGCCTACAAAGGTCTACTTCGTTAAGCCTACAATGCAAATACAGTCAATGCATACTCTCTTGATGGAACACCTACAGACCTGCCTCCGGGGATGCAGCATCGTTAGGCCTACCCAGAGGGCCATCCTAGAGTATCCTCATGTCCCGTTGAAGTCTCGTACTTCCTTGAAGCCCAAAAATACTAAGTTGGACGTGCTTCTCCATTTTTGAAATCCGTGATGAACTACTTCGTTAGGCGCTTCATCCTTTGGGCTGCTCCAAACGCTCTCAATTCTTTTATTAGACCCTAAGTCTAATCTTTTAATTTGCGTTTAGTTTACTTTTCTTATTCTGTTGGCTACTTATTTACCCTGATTAGCATATTCTTGCCCTCGTCTCACCTCTATCTATTGTGAGATTTATTTAATAGGGAATGCTGTTGGTATGAGCCACATTCATTATCTTACTTATTTAACGTAATATAAATCTTAAGTTCATTAAAATAAGCCTCTTTTATCATTCCTGCTTTATTTGCTTATTGACTTAATATAAATTATTTAAATAAGCTTCTACCAATATTATTGCTCATTAATTTATTCAAAGTCTCAAAATAAGCTTTTCCGTTCTTATTACTTAATTATAACCTATGTTATAATTCTACCTATAATTGTCATTTTCTCTTCTTTTATAGTCCGTACATAATTCCAGCATTTCTTTTCTGTTCTAATCTGCCTTCTTTTATTATGATATAGAATATTCTTTTATTCTCTTATATTATATAATTTACTTATCATAATAACTATCTTCTTAAATAGTCTGCGCAGTGAATGCAGACCTAGGTTCATTAACGTTTACAGCTTCAAGTTCTTATCTAATAATTTACTTGATTCATGTCATACTTTGCTTTATTATCTTATTCTAGGAAGTAATTCTATTTTGATTGGTTGGTTATGAAAACTATATTTAAAAATCCATTTCCATATTTTAATATTAAATAATACTATAAACAATAATCTGTAACTGCTAGATATTTCTTTTCCTATTTTGGAATAGTGTAAAATACAGTGGTTTCTCTATTTTACACTAATTCTCTTTGTCTTTCTTTTATTCTAGCAATTACGTTCATTATTGTCTTTTAAACATTAAATTATGGAAATGTATCCTATTTTCTAAACCAACCAATTAACCTTTTAGTTACTCCCAAATCAAATTATTAGATTCTCATTTTAGCGTAATTTATTGCAGAATTCCATTTTTCTAACTTTATTCCAATTTTCTTATGTTACATCTAATTTCATAAAGTCTAGTATTTTAATCCATAATCGTGAATTCTCTTTCTAACTATATTATTCGCATAAAAAGGGAATAAAAGAAACTAGTATTTAGACTAATTGTAACTTTAAATTAGATGTAAATAACTGCAATTTTCTTACTTTTAGGCTTCCGCCTTTTTCTAACTGTTAAGCCTAATATAAGTTCTCTTATAAAATTTACAAGGTTTGCATAACTAATTAATAGAATTAATTACTGAAATAAATACTGGAATAAATTTTCTAACGGAAATTTAACGATAATATACTACAAATGTAAAAGAACATAATTAAATCCACTCATTTATCGTCCTTAGCTTTGCTTGTGCTCAGCCCGGCTCCATGGTCCTTCTGGATCCCCTTCCAAGGTACATAATATTTTAATTTAGAAGATCTCCTCACTAGAAATATTTTCTTTTTAGGGTTCAACCTTAGGCCAAGAACCCAAAGAAATATTTAGGGTTCAGCCTCAGGCAATGAACCCATTGAGAGAAAATCTAATTGTTAGAAAATAACTAGGCTTAGGGTCCTATTTATATTGGAGCTTAGGGATCTCAGACTGTCGAATTCTTAGATTGAATATCGAGCCACCACATCATAGGGTCATTCGAAGCCATCGGATTGAACAATGTATGGCTCGGATCGCCTAAAAATAAAAATTTACGTCACTGGCACGTTACCTGGACGATTATTCGTCCAGGCCGAAGGCGGGTCGACCGCCCCAACGGTCGACCGTGGCGCCTTATGAGTCGACCTAACAGTCGGCCCATGTAATATATATATATATATATCCGTTTTGTTACTCGTTTTTGTTTCATTCCTAAATTTTTCATATTGGCTCAAATTTTGACAAGTTATTATGAAAATTGATCAGAAAATTGCCCCAAATGCAACGGAACAAGTTCCGAAGCCATATTTCGATAATTCCAAAAATAATTATTTTAATTACTTATCGTTATACGTTAAATTTTAATTATATAAAAATGTGGGGTGTTACATATTTGGAAATATTTTGGGATAAATATTCTCAAACGTGATTTGAAAGAAATGTTTTAAAGGAACCTTTAAAAGGAAATAAGTTCTGTACTCCCCTTTCTATCGCTGAAAAATAATTTCGGTAATGAGTGCATGCATCATCGACGTTCATTTTCGAGTTTCAAAGTGGGAAGACCGCCATAGTAGGTTTACTGCACATTTGTTTTGATAAACGAATCTTAATTTTAATTTCAAAATGTAATTTGACATAAATAAAAGCTATGAGTACATATATATTATTTCATACAATTCGAAGTGAACCTGGAATTATTTAGTTCTTAAAACTTTTTGATAATTAGTAGTTTTCAGTTATTGTAATGTAATGAAATCTTGGCTATATTAATAATTGGAAACTTCTAAAATGAAAATAAGAAAATATATGCTAAGTAATTAATGAAATATATAAGATATTGGAAATTTGTAACTTGTAAATCGGAAGATATGAAATATTGAACATTTTGTTAACTAAAATGAATAAGATAAACTTGTGTAGCATTCAGTTACATTCTATAAACATATATATAACATACCTGAAATGTTTAAAAAAATTGAAATGTTAAATAGGAACATGTAATGGAATATTATACGAGTAAAACTTGAGTAATGGAAGTGTTCAATGGAATTATTTCTATAAATTAGAATTTTGATGTACAAGAAATGTTATGAACGTAAGTTAATATTGTGAAATAATTTATATAAGTACATGAAAGAAAGAAAAAGACATTGGATGAATGAATGAAAATAAATGAAAGGTAAATAATGATGTGAAAAGAAATCAATTGGATAAGCATAAATAATATTTGAAATTCTTGGTTGTTTTGGCTTATGGATGTTAGGGAATGGATACTTCTAATTATTTAAGGTTGTATGGATAATCTATTAAGTAATTATCCAAGGCTGTTGAGCGTAGGGTACACTTGATAGTTTATTTATCACCTTGCACGATTAAAAGTTTCTAAACTAAACAAACCATTGGTTTTGGTTGCTATGGATGTATGATTGATTACTTTGGTTGCATATGATAATTGTATGGTTTTTTTGCAAGTGACTATTGTTATGTTGTGTCGGTTTGTTTTCTATTGATGGCAACAACTTAAATATTTCACCTGTACATAATTCTCACTATTTTGGATTATATAAGTGAAGTACATGTTTATGGAAGCAATAGCTACTGCTTTTGGTTTCATAAATTAAACGATGTTTGCCCGACAAATAGGTACGTTCTCGGATTATGGTTTAATAGAGATATTATATTGTGTTCTCGTGGTTTGGTATATTTTATTTTTGAAATATGATATATATATCGTTATTATTGATATTATTATTATTTTCTGGACCTCTCCGTACAAAGGAGACTCTACCGAAATTTTTCGTGAATTTTTGACTTAGAAAATTTTATGAAAAGTGAAAATATTTTCAAACTTTAGTAAACTTGAATATGAAGATTTAATTGTTATTAATTAGTATATTTTTATTTAAAATACTTAATTATGTAAATTAATTGTTTATAAATTGAATACTTTGAATAAAATATATTAATTCCTTAATCCCTCAATTTCCCTTTTCGAGGATGAAAAGTTTTGAGTGAGGGAGAGTGTAACGACCCGTATTTTTTCGGTAAATAAAATATTAATTAAATAAGACTTTAGAATTTAATATTGAAAGAAAACTAAATTTGTGATTTTATAATGAAAGTAATAAGTAGAATATAATGTTAGTAATGTTAATTTAAGGTAATTGCTAACTATTTTAATGTAATTCCAATTAATTAAAGTGATTGTAAAGTTATAATTGGTTATAAACTGTAAACAAGGAAATACATTGAATGTTGAAATTATATGTGATCAATTAGAATTGGCTAATATTTAATATGAAATCAGTGATGTTGTTTGAATGCTATTGATAACTATTTAATGTAATTTCAATCAATTGAAATAGATTGTAAGTTTATTTGGTTATAATTGTAAATAATGAAATAAATTAAATGATGCATTTAATGACGAGATTGTATGTAATTGATTAGAATAGGTTAATATAGAATATAAAATCATTTTGTTATAACCCATGGTTGTAAATGATAAGATAATGGATATGAACTATTATTATAAACGATGGTTGTAATTATCTTCTCATTAATTTATCCGTTTGAATATTAAATGGGTAACTAATGGAATTAAAGGCAATTGAATGTTGGATATTATATGTTGTTAATTGAAATTGAATATAAACAGTGATGTGTAAGTAGTCATAACATTTGTTGTAGATAATAAGCTTATAAATATGATTAAATTACTTAAAGGCAACAATTGTTCATTTACCATCTCATTATTTAATATGTTTGGAATTAATTTAGAAATCAACGAAAATTTATGTAATTAATTATTGAAGTTAATATGGTAAAAGCGTTAACAGTAAAATAATTGATGCAGCCCAGGCCAGAGTCGAAGTAGTGCAAACTACAAATTCACAAGGCCTAGGTCGTCCACGGTCTAAGGAAGGGATAGCTTTAGGTCGTCCACGACCTAACAAAGCAAGCGGTAAAGGGTTACGACCTAATAATGCAACCCAGGCTACGAATTCTGTGGAGAAGCTAAGTCGTTGCAAAGTCTTAGGTCGTTCACGACTCAACTCAAGCGGATCACAACCTAAGGAAGGAGATTCAAGTCGTCCACGACTTAAGGGAAAGGGGCTACGACTTAAGACTACAGGAGGAGCGCCACAAGACAACGAAGTAGCAGCACGAGTTGAGAACGCACAAGACTTAAGTCGGCTACGACTTAAGGGCAGTGATTTAGGTTGTCTACGACCTAACGAGGATGCAGAAGAAGGGAGTTCACGACTTAAAAACTGGGTTAAGTCGCTTGTTGTTGAGTCGTGAGTCGCGACACCTGCTAACTCGTGGGCATTGATAAGTCGTTAGGTTTTAAGTCGTATGTCGTGGGGGTTTTGTTGAACTGTTGTATATATGTGTTGAGTCGTTTGTACTTAAGTCGTAGGTCGTGAGTCGTGTGTCTGTTAGGTCGTATACGACCTAAGTGTTGTAAATTTGTGATGTTGTGTGGGTTGTAATACAGGTGCCTGAGTCGTGATGGTTGAGTCACTGCCGACTTATGATGGGTCGTAAGTCGTGAACGACTTAAGGGTCTGGATTGTAAACTGCTATAAATAGGGAGTGTGTTGTACATTTTAGAGGTTGTTGATTTTTGAATAAAATTCTTGTTTTTTAGCTTTGTGCTTTCAATTAAATTGGTAGTTGAGTGTAATCTCCTATCTCCACCTTCGACATTCGAGTGCGCTCGAATTTTCGATCGTTGAAGCCGATTCGCGGAATCAAGTGCGCTTGATCAACGCTCGAAGAATTGAAGATCTCTTTTCACGGTATCGTGCGCGATCAACGTGTTAGAGATAGCTAGAATTCGGTATCTTCGGATCAACGAATTTGGGCATTTTAGTATTCATCAATCCACCGATTGCTACTTTCATCGATCTACCTTGTTTTTGTTTATTCCGCTGCGTCAGTTTGGTATCAGAGCTTGTTTTAGCCAATCATAGCTAAATCGAGTCTTGGAGCCGAGAATTTCGAAGTTGAAGTGTTAGCCGAGCTTGAAGTGATGAGCCGAGCTAAGTAGAAGTGTTGGAGAGCGAATTTGTATCATTCGGAGAAGCTTGTTGTTCATAGTGTTCATCGCAAAATTGCAACGAGGTTGGAGTTTTCGATCCATTTCATTTTGCATCTAAGTTCGAAAGGTGTTTGAAATTTGAAGTGTGAATTTGTTGGAGTGTATGTGAAAATTTTGAATCATGCCGCCAAGGAGAGCTAATCGTCATCAAAACGTAGAAGCTTTGTATAGAAGAGAAGAAGCCGATGAGATGGAGCAAAGAATTAATGAGAATTTTAGTGAGAAGCTTAATGAAGGGATTGGACGATTTGAGAAGATGATGTTGGAGATGAATCAAAATCAGAGAAGGGTTTCACCTAAATCTAACCATGGGAGAAGTAGAATTTCGCCACATTCCAATCGAGAGAGAAGTAATGATAATGATCATAGAAGTGTGAGCCGAGACAGTTATAGAAATGTTGATGATCGGGAACGTGAACGGAGGAATTCTGGTAGAAGGGATGTTGGTGGAAGGAATGACGGTAGTAGAGATGTTGGTGGTCAGGATCGACATCGATATACATCTAATTTTGAAGAGGAGTTTGATGGTGGTAGTGTTCATGGACGAGGCCAAGGTAGAAATCAATCGGAGAATGATCACAAGTGGGAGTCTGGGATGAAAACCGAAATACCGGAATTCAAAGGTGGTATGCAAGCTGAGTAGTTCTTAGATTGGTTGACTAATGTGGAGGAGATTTTTGACTTCAAGGAGGTTCCAGAAAATCGTAGAGTGAAGTTGGTTGCTACTAGGTTGAGGGGTAGAGCTATGGCATGGTGGCAGCAGACTAAACTAACACGGGAGGGAATGGGGAAGTCAAAAATTGAATCTTGGGATAAGATGAAGAAACTAATGAGAGCTACATTCTTACCTTATTACTATCAGTCGCTTATGTATCAGAGGTTACAAAACTTGAGACAGGGGACGAAATCTGTGAATGACTATGCTGACGAATTTTATCAACTGATTGCAAGGAATGATATTATGGAGACAGAAGAACAATTGATAGCTAGATTTGTTGGGGGGTTGCGAATGCAGATTCAAGATATGGTTAACATGTTTGATCCCAGATCTGTAGCGGAAGCACACCAGAAAGCGTTGGCCTGGGAGAAACAGGGGAGACGAGGAGGTGGTGTGTTTACAAATTCCAACAATCCAGTGAAGGGTGTTAGTGGAAGTTCTAGTGTTACAAAAGCTGTTGCAAAACCAGTTGTGAATGAGGTTGGGAAGGCGAAAGTCAATAATGGTTTCAAGTGTTATAATTGCCAAGAAATGGGCCACAAAAGTAATGAATGTCCAAAGCCGAAGAAGAGAGCTATGATCGCAGAGGTTGAGGATGAGGATGAAGAAGCTGAATGTTCCAATTCACCACCTGATGAGGAGGAAGAGGAAGTGTCGGGAGACGAAGGTTGTAATCTGATGATGAGGAGGTCTTGTTTGACACCAAAGCAAGAGGAGGATTGTAGTTGGTTGAGGAGCAATATTTTTCAGTGGACATGTACTATTTTGGGGAAAGTTTGCAAATTTGTTATTGATGCTGGAAGCTATGATAATATAATTTCTTCAGAAGCTGTGAGGAAGTTGGCATTGAAGACTGAGAAACATCCGAAACCGTACAAGTTGGCTTGGTTGAGAAAAGGCGGGGAGGTGAAGGTTGGACGAAGGGCTTGTGTGAATTTTTAATTGGAAAGAAATACAAGGATGAAATCTGGTGCGATGTGGTAGATATGGATGTCTGTCATTTGTTGCTGGGGAGACCGTGGCAGTATGATAGGGCGGTGCAACATGATGGGCGTACCAACAGTTGCAGTTTCATGTTTGAAGGCACGAAGATTACTCTAGTTCCAAAGAAGCGACAACAAGAAGAAAACAAACTGGAGGAGATTGAAGAGCTGAAAACTTTATTATCCTTGAAGGAGTTTGTTAAAGAAGTTGAGGAGGAGTCTGAGGTGTTCTTGTTAATTGGGCGTGAGAGCAGTGAAGTGGTTGAGATATCTGAAGAAGTAAAACCAGTACTGGAAGAATTTGCCGATATATTTCCTGAAGAGCTGCCAACGGAATTGCCACCGTTGAGGGATATACAACACCAGATAGATCTTGTTCCAGGTGCTGTGTTGCCACATAAACCACACTATAGAATGAGTCCGAAAGAACATGAAGAGTTACGTAGGCAGGTAGAGGAATTGCTTGAACAGGGACGAATACAGGAGAGTTTAAGTCTGTGTGCTGTACCGGCATTACTTGTACCAAAGAAGGATGGTCCATGGAGGATGTGTACGGATAGCAGGGCACTAAATAAGATCACTGTCAGATATAGATTTCCGATGCCGAGGCTTGATGATCTGTTAGATCAAATCAGTGGGTCTGTGATCTTTTCGAAGATTGATCTTAAAATTGGTTATCATCAAATTCGAATCAGACCAGGAGATGAATGGAAGACGACATTCAAGATGAGGGAAGGATTGTATGAATGGCTGGTCATGCCGTTTGGTCTTTCGAATGCATGGAGTATCTTTAGGCGGGTGATGAATCAGATTTTTAGACCATTCATTGGGAAGTTTGTAGTGGTGTACTTTGATGATATTCTGATATACAGTGGAAGCGCAGAGGAACACTTGCAACATCTGAGAGAAGTGTTGATGGTACTGCGACAGGAACAGTTTTATGCTGCGACGAAGAAATGCGTGTTCATGATGCATAGTGTTTTATTTCTGAGGTATGTTGTATCAGGAGAAGGAATACAGGTGGACCAAAGTAAAATTGAAGCTATCAGAGATTGGCCGCAACCCAAGACGATAACGGAGGTTCGGAGTTTTCACGGGTTGGCTTCATTCTATCGAAGGTTTATTCCACACTTTAGTAGTGTGATGGCACCCGTGACTGATTGTATGAAGGGTAAACAGTTTGCTTGGACAGAGGAAGCAGGGATTGCTTTTGAGCAAATTAAAGAACTCTTGACGTCTGCACCAATTCTAATATTACCAGATTTTCAGTTAGTATTTGAGCTACATACTGATGCATCCAAGGTTGGGATTGGAGGAGTGTTGAGTCAGAGGGGACGTCCGATTGCATATTTCAGTGAGAAGCTATCGGGAGCGAAGATGAGATATAGTACATATGATGTGGAATTTTATGCTGTTGTGCAAGCTATTAAACACTGGAGACACTATCTATTTCAGAAAGAGTTTGTTCTTTACACTGATCATGAGGCGTTGAAGCATCTACAAGGGCAAGACAAGATTTCAGCGAGACATGCATCGTGGATTGCGTATCTACAACAATTTACTTTTGTTGTCAAACACAAGTCAGGAGTGATGAATTGTGTGGCTGATGCTTTGAGTAGGAGGAGTCATTTATTGACAACAATGAAAGTTGAGGTGACAGGTTTTGAATTATTGCCAGAGATGATTGAAGAAGATCCTTACTTTATGAAATTTGTTGAAAAAGTTAAGGAGGGGAGTGCTGATGAATTTGTGTTGGTGGATGGTTTCCTGTTTAAAGGAAATCGATTATGTGTACCAAATAGCAGCTTGAGAATGAAGATTATCAAGGAGTTGCACGAGGAAGGACATGTAGGACGGGATCGTACGTTACATTTGATTTCTCAATCTTACTTTTGGCCTTCAATGAGGAAAGAAGTGGAAAGGTTTGTGGAGCGATGTCATATCTGTCAGGTGTCGAAAGGAACTGCGACCAATGCTGGATTATATATGCCGTTACCTGTACCAACTAAGCCTTGGGTTGATGTGAGTATGGACTTTGTGTTGGGGTTGCCGAGAACACAGCGTGGTAACGATTCCATTTATGTGGTGGTTGACCGATTTTCGAAAATGGCACATTTTATTGCTTGTAAGAAGACGGCGGATGCTGTTCATGTTGCTCAATTATTTTTCAAAGAAATCTATCGACTTCATGGATTGCCAGAATCTATTGTGTCGGATAGGGATACTCGTTTCCTGAGTCATTTTTGGCTAAGTTTGTGGAAGATGATCGGAACGAAGCTGAATTTTAGTAGCGCTTACCATCCACAAACTGATGGGGAAACATAGGTGGTTAACAGATCGCTGGGGAATTTATTGCGATGTCTGGTGAAAGATAATCTGAAAAGTTGGGACATGAAGTTATGTCAGGCAGAGTTTCTCATAATCATGCAGTGAATCGTAGTAAGGGATTCAGTCCATTTCAGATTGTATATTCTAGTATGCCAAAGGGACCGTTGGACTTAACGGTAGTACCACAACCAAAGGGGACGGTTAAACGAGCTGTTGATTTTGTTGAAGGGTTGACTGAATGTCATAAAATCGTCCAGGAACGATTGGAGAAGGCGAATGAGAAGTATAAACGCTCTGTAGATCTGAAGCGAAGAAGTGTTGAGTTTAATGAAGGAGATTTGGTATATGCTGTGTTAACAAAGGACCGTTTTCCAGTGGGCGCTTATAACAAGTTGAAAGCCAGAAAAATTGGTCCTGTAGAAGTCGTGAAACGGATTAATGAAAATGCTTATAAGTTGAAGCTGCCGGAGGATGTGTACACTTCTAACGTGTTCAATGTTAAGCATCTCGTACCATATTATGGGGATGAATGTTCCGATGTGGAAGAATTTACAAATTCGAGACCGAATTTTTCTCAACCTGGGGAGGATCATGCAGCCCAGGCCAGAGTCGAAGTAGTGCAAACTACGAATTCACAAGGCCTAGGTCATCCACGATCTAAGGAAGGGATAGCTTTAGGTCGTCCACGACCTAACAAAGCAAGCGGTAAAGGGTTACGACCTAATAATGCAACCCAGGCTACGAATTCTGTGGAGAAGCTAAGTCGTTGCAAAGTCTTAGGTCGTTCACGACTCAACTCAAGCGGGTCACGACCTAAGGAAGGAGATTCAAGTCGTCCCCGACTTAAGGGAAAGGGGCTACGACTTAAGACTACAGGAGGAGCGCAACGAGACAACGGAGTAGCAGCACGAGTTGAGAACGCACAAGACTTAAGTCGGCTACGACTTAAGGGCAGTGATTTAGGTCGTCTACGACCTAACGAGGATGCAGAAGAAGGGAGTACACGACTTAGAAACTGGGTTAAGTCGCTTGTTGTTGAGTCGTGAGTCGCGACACCTGCTAACTCGTGGGCATTGATAAGTCGTTAGGTTTTAAGTCGTATGTCGTGGGGGTTTTGTTGAACTGTTGTATATATGTGTTGAGTCGTTTGTACTTAAGTCGTAGGTCGTGAGTCGTGTGTCTGTTAGGTCGTATACGACCTAAGTGTTGTAAATTTGTGATGTTGTGTGGGTTGTAATACAGGTGCCTGAGTCGTGATGGTTGAGTCGCTGCCGACTTATGATGGGTCATAAGTCGTGAACGACTTAAGGGTCTGGATTGTAAACTGCTATAAATAGGGAGTGTGTTGTACATTTTAGAGGTTGTTGATTTTTGAATAAAATTCTTGTTTGTTAGCTTTGTGCTTTCAATTAAATTAGTAGTTGAGTGTAATCTCCTATCTCCACCTTCGACATTCGAGTGCGCTCGAATTTTCGATCGTTGAAGCCGATTCGCGGAATCAAGTGCACTTGATCAACGCTCGAAGAATTGAAGATCTCTTTTCACGGTATCGTGCGCGATCAACGTGTCAGAGATAGCTAGAATTCGGTATCTTCGGATCAACGAATTTGGGCATTTCAGTATTCATCAATCCACCGATTGCTACTTTCATCGATCTACCTTGTTTTTGTTTATTCCGCTGCGTCAGTTTGGTATCAGAGCTTGTTTTAGCCAACCATAGCTAAATCGAGTCTTGGAGCCGAGAATTTCGAAGTTGAAGTGTTAGCCGAGCTTGAAGTGATGAGCCGAGCTAAGTAGAAGTGTTGCATAGCGAATTTGTATCATTCGGAGAAGCTTGTTGTTCATAGTGTTCATCGCAAAATTGCAACGAGGTTGGAGTTTTCGATCCATTTCATTTTGGATATAAGTTCGAAAGGTGTTTGAAATTTGAAGTGTGAATTTGTTGGAGTGTTTGTGAAAATTTTGAATCATGCCGCCAAGGAGAGCTAATCGTCATCAAAACGTAGAAGCTTTGTATAGAAGAGAAGAAGCCGATGAGATGGAGCAAAGAATTAATGAGAATTTTAGTGAGAAGCTTAATGAAGGGATTGGACGATTAGAGAAGATGATGTTGGAGATGAATCAAAATCAGAGAAGGGTTTCACCTGAATCTAACCATGGGAGAAGTAAAATTTCGCCACATTCCAATCGAGAGAGAAGTAATGATAATGATCATAGAAGTGTGAGCCGAGACAGTTATAGAAATGTTGATGATCGGGAACGTGAACGGAGGAATCCTGGTAGAAGGGATGTTGGTGGAAGGAATGATGGTAGTAGAGATGTTGGTGGTCAGGATCGACATCGATATACATCTAATTTTGAAGAGGAGTTTGATGGTGGTAGTGTTCATGGACGAGGCCAAGGTAGAAATCAATCGGAGTATGATCACAAGTGGGAGTCTGGGATGAAAACCGAAATACCGGAATTCAAAGGTGGTATGCAAGCTGAGGAGTTCTTAGATTGGTTGACTAATGTGGAGGAGATTTTTGACTTCAAGGAGGTTCCAGAACATCGTAGAGTGAAGTTGGTTGCTACTAGGTTGAGGGGTAGAGCTATGGCATGGTGGCAATAGACTAAACTAACACGGGAGAGAATGGGGAAGTCAAAAATTGAATCTTGGGATAAGATGAAGAAACTGATGAGAGCTACATTCTTACCTTATAACTATCAGTCACTTATGTATCAGAGGTTACAAAACTTGAGACATGGGACGAAATCTGTGAATGACTATGCTGACGAATTTTATCAACTGATTGCAAGGAATGATATTATGGAGACAGAAGAACAATTGTAATGACCCTAAATTTCCGACCCGATTTAAAATTTTAAATTCATCGTTTCAATAAAAAAATTTGAAATTATAACGATCTCAATTTACGCCCAAACTGTATTTGTGACATACGTCTAGTTAGATATGGACATAGAAAAAGTTTCGTTGGAAAATATTACAGTAAAGTCCGTTCGCGTTTTACTGTATATCAGTCCATATAAAGCTGCGTAAAATTTATCTTCCAAACCCAAATATTTTTACACAGTTATGTTGTAAAAATTATTCTGATCAAGATTTTGTAATTCGTTTCGTCTAAAACTGTCATCGCCTGCTCCATTTAAATTGTTTTGCAAATCGTACAATTTAAGCGGCGTAAATGCAAATTTTATAAAATCATCGTATCGCAATAATCTGTGTACCGTTGGAAGCGCATCGTCACACTGATCATAATGGTATATTAATTTGCGCGAATCGAAGTCCGACATCATCCGTTGTGTCAATTTATCGGTTCCGGTCGGACCGGTTAAATAAAAATGGGCAGCCCAAATTTTTGTCAGCCGTTTACAAAAGAAATGTTGAATCATGAATCGGCTGGTAATTAATGAGGTAGTGGGTAGCTAGTACTAGTGGATAGGTAGGGAATGGGAATGAACGTGACCTTTTAGGAGCTCAATGCAATTCCACTGTTACTTGATTTTAAACATAAAAGAAGCCAATTCGTTCTTTCACTTTCCACTGCTCATTCATTGCTTCAGGTACAAGCTTTCTCCCAACCTCTCTCCTTCTTCATCTTTACTCCCCTTCATTCTCTGTTTCACTGCAAACATTTATATTTCATTTTTTACAAAACAAAATGTGGACCAAACTTCCCCGAACTCCAACCGCGTGCACCACCTCCTGACCAAACCTCAGCCACTGCCTTTCGTTGCCATCCCACTTCGCACACGTCCCCAGCAACCAACCCAACCACCACTTCGCCCATCCCCAGACCCACGTGCCTCACCACTGTCCCCTGTCAGCGCAGCCACACGCCCAACTCCCCTGACTTCGCTGCCACCTACCACCATTCCGCCTCCCTTCACCCATCCTCTCGCACCCCTAACCACGTCACCAGCAGTCGACTCCCCAGACCGCCTACAATTCGCCCACCACTTCACCCGTGACAACGCTGCACCACCCCGGTCAGACCCGAACCTCCACTTCCTCTGGTCATGTCCAGCCTGTCATGTGCATTGTGTACATGTGTTCGTGAGTGGTGTGTGTGATGCGTGTGTGTTTGGGTTGTGTGTGCGCGTTTGTGAAAAGTTTTGTTTGCGTGTGTATAAATTGGGAAATGCATGCATGTACCTGAGTGGAGTGTAAATTAGTGTGTGCGTGTGTTTGTTTTCAAACTTAGTGTGTGCGTGTGTTTATTTATTTTATTTTTTTTAAAACTTAGGTGCGTGTGTTGTTTTAAAAGAAAAATGTGTGAGTTAGAGGTAGCAGCAAATGGAGAAATAGAAGGAGGCTCGGTTTGTTATATATAAAAAAAATATTAATAAGTGCTGTTTAATCATAGCTTATAAAGGAATGGGTTGTGTCAGAAGAAAAAGGAAGTAGAAGTCTCAGTTTTGAAATGTACAATGTACTGTTGGAGGCAGTGCACTGTCTGCTGAAAGAATATATTAGCATCATCTATTTTGTTACTGAAGTATAGTAACCACTTTTCTCTTCTTGTTGTGTGCAGAAGCAACCGACTAAGTTTTGCAACAGCATCAATCTTCAGCTTTTGTTCTTTTCTCTGTCATCGGTAAGCACATCCATATAATTTATAAATTATGTATGACGTTCATTGAATTAATATCGTTTTCTTTTGTCGATATTTACAGTGTCCGTTGTTCGTGCTGTACCGACTTTTCGTGCTTCTTTTGTTTCGCCGTCAGTTTCTTTATCCACGGAAGGTGAATTAATTTTCACGACTATATTCTTATACAAGTTTGAATTGATAAATGATTGCTATGCGATGTTGAATTGGATGTAAATTGTTATTGTTAAGTGATAAATTAATTGCAAGTTAAAAATTGGATATAGGATGGTTAACGATTTAAAATGAATTATATATGTCAAATTTTGATTGTTAACTTGACACCTTTTATATGATAAATATTGATTAGTTAAATTGAACCTTTAAATTGTTAAGTTAATTAACACGTAGAAATTTATAAATTTCACTTTGGACTCTTGAACGTATTGAATTAACTGTTGTAATTGAAATTGAACGACAAGTGAAACCGAATTGTTATAATCTTTAATCTACTTGAAATGATAGAGTAGATTCTAGAAATAGTTATATTAGTTGGCGTAAATAAATACGATTATTTCGGGATTATTTGAAATTGTTGAATTGTTGTGAATGGATGCTATTGCTTGTTTATTTACTTTGACACCATCCCAGCTATCACACTGCAAGTTCCCTTTGTATGTTTTGATTTTGAATTTAAATGGAATCGGGTTGAAATGATAAATACCCAAACAATTTTGACTTAGGATAGAAAATGAAAATAAAACCCGATTGGCCAAATGTTTTGATTTAAATAAAAATAAAGTTTATTTGATGAATAACAAAGTTTTGAATAATTTGGAATTTAAATTGAAATGAATGTAAATGTGAATATTTGAATTTGGAACGAATATTAAAGTAGTAATTGACAAAAGAATATTGTTTAAAAATTTAAACTTAGAATTATTTGATAATTAATTTTTGAAATAATTAATAAGAGTTTTGAAAATTATTAATAAATTAACTTTTGAAATTATTAATAGTTAAGTGTGAAATTATTAATAACGAGGTTTGAAATAATTAATAATTAAATTTTGAATTTATGAATAATTAAGTTTGGAATCATTAATGAATGAGTTTGAATAATAAATAATTAAGATTTGAAATTATTGAAATTTGATGAGATCGAATTCCAAAAATTGAATTGAATATCTTTATTAAGAGTAATTGAATTTTTGAACAAGTGAAAATAAGTTTTAACTAAGTTTGAAATTTGGAAGGAATATCTTTGATAAGAAATAGAATGCGTTTTATCGAAACAAATGAAAGACTTGAAATAAAAAAGGAATTGGATTTGACAAATGTAATTGTAGATAAGTTGAAACTTTGATAATGAAAATGAACTTAAGAAGTAACGTAATGAATTGGAAATTAAATTGAAATTGCTTAATGATAAATAAATTTAATGAATATCGAATGGAAGCGATAATTGATTTAAATCGTTTTGAACGTAAATTTAGTTAAATGATTTTGGAATGAACTTATATACAAAATGCAATGAATATTCGAATTGTTTAATTGAAAGTTTGAAATTGAATTATGGAAATGTTGAAATTGAAATTGGAAAGATTGAAACGTAATTTTGGAAATTGATTTCGAAAGGCTAACGAATTGTCGATTTGCGAATTTCAATTGAAACTGAAATCGTTTTGATTTTGAAATATATTAACGACCAATCGGTGTTATAATCACGAAAGGTTATTAAAGGAACCGGAGCCGGTTTGGGGCATACTCGCTGTCTAAACCGGAAACCACTTTAATAACTATACGCGAAGTGATGATCCAGAATGAAGTGGTTGGATTGGCGAACGTTGATGATTGAAGAAAGGGAACGATAATGGATAGCCTTGACACTTGTGTCAAATTGGAAATGACTAAAACAGGAGCTGTGCCGGGCCAATGGAGGATTAGCTACCTCAAGTGGACACACTTCTTCGTAAACTATTCTTTTACTTTGTGATTGATTGGTGCGCACCCTTGAATTGGGAGTGTTGTTTCACGGTGTTGCGGGCGCTGCGGCGTTGCGTTCTCACCAGTCCGGATCAGGCGAACGGTAGTATCACTACCTTGGGTATAGCCTCATGTGCCTTGTCATACTTGTATCCCATTTATGCGCGACCACTACGATTTTGATTTGTACCTTTAGTATATGGATTGCCCTCTGGTGACTTCCGGTTTTGGGGAAACTACGGTCTTGTATATGCTTTTGGGAATAAAAATGTGTTAAGGGTGGAATGGGCCATGACTTAACACTATTTTTGATATCTTTATATTATTGATAGACATTATCTACTTATCGTACTCTACTATATATAGATAGTTTATCGGATCCTGAAAGATGCTTATTCCAATCATCTTTGAGTTATTATTATTTCAAATTTTAACCATATTATCTGTATAAGAATATATGTCCTGATTCGAGTGTTTGTTTGTGCATATGCTCGGATCAAACTGAGGATTGCTGCTGCTGCTTATTTGGAGCTGAAGACTTGAAGACCATCATTTATCTTTATCAGTATTGCTCCATTCTATTTTGTTATTGTATCGGACATCTATGTATTTCTTTTCACTATCTGCTTGTGACATTGTTGTATTTACTTAGTAGCTTCATGAACTACTATTATGACATTGTTGTAATTCCGCTGCACTATTCTGTTATGTTGTATTTTCTGTGATTCTGTGATGATTCTCATTTATATACATATACTCCATTAATGATTCGTGTTTTGCCCTATTTAAGTCGACATGTGTGGATTATTGTCAATTTAAATGGTCCAAATATACGGGTTGTTACAGTTGGTATCAGAGCTTTGGTTCCCGATAACCTTAGCCTGTGGAGTTTAAAGCTCATTAGAGATGGGGTAAACATACCCTAGAATGAGGAGAATCATTTCAGAATCCACATCCTTGATTCGTCTTGCTAATTGAAATCATTGAATAGAATTTCCTTAAGTTCTATAAATTTCTATCTTTGATTCTAAATCACTTTTGGTATTCCAGGATGGCCACCAGAAGAAATGTTAGAGGCAGGGGTGGAAATGCTCCTGGTCCACATGCTCCAGCTCCCGCAGTCCGATTCTCCACTCTTAGCAAGGAGTATACTCAGCTTGGAGGAGTCAAATTTACTGGCTCCGAGAGTATTATCGAAGCTAAACAATGGCTTAAGAGTTTGGAGAGGATCTTTTCTGGCTTAGAGATCGCAGATGCTCAGAAGCGCAAGTTGGCCGCTTGGCAGCTTCAGGATGCTGCACAAGATTGGTGGGAATCAGTCACTTCTCGAACTGATGAGGAAACTATCACATGGGCCCAGTTTAGGTAGCAATCTATCTAAATTCCAACTAAATAAATTTCTATCTTATCCCATCGTAATTTTGATTCGTTTCATATCACTTGTAATAGGGAGTCCTTTATGGCTCAGTGGATGCCAGCTGCTGGGAAGGCCCAACTCTATCGGTCTTTCATGGATCTCAAGCAGGGCAGCATGACCTTTACTGAGTACGAAAGGAGGTTTAACGAACTCTCCAAGTTCGGACCTGGTTTGATCGACACACCTCTGCTCAAAAACGAGAAATTCATACATGGCGCACGCCCAGAGTATTACGAGCTCCTCACCGCTCATGTCCATGGAACTTTCACTGAGTTGATGGATTTTGCTCTTCGATACGAGGGAAAGCCCAAGGGAACATCTGTCCCCAAAGCCCCAGTTACTCAGACACCTGCTAATCAGTCGGGAAAGAGGAAGCAAAATTTCGAGCAACAGAAGAAGAATTGGCAGCAGAAATCTGGGATTGGCTATTCTTAGAAGAAGCCTATCGACTTATCCTCCATCACTTGTTTCAAATGCGACCAGAGGGGTCACTACGCCAGCAGTTGTCCAGCCTCTGCTAGTGCCGCTGTTCCGCCTCCTCAGAATACTAGGAACGATCTCTGTCACGTATGTCTGCAGCCAGGCCATTTCAAGAGGGATTGTCCTATGTACAAAAAGGGAAAGACGGCCGGGGTATTTGCTATGACTTCTTCCGCCCATGATCCACCTACCCCACCTGCTCCTGCTGATAACCAAGGTACATTACAAGGTATTTTTATGTTGCATACTTTACCAATTAAAGTTCTATTTGATACCGGAGCAACACATAGTTTCATATCTATTGATTTGTGCAATAAACTTGGTTTGGAACCCATTCTTTCATCTACCTTCTTATGTGTATCAAACCCTATTGGAGGGCCTGCTAACCTTAAAAGGGTTTGTAAATATGTCACTCTTATGCATGGCATTCACCACTTCACTTGGGATTTCTATGTCCTCGGGTTCGAAGCATTCGATATACTATTAGGCATTGATTGGCTACGGAAGTTCGAAGCTGTTATCTCATGCAAAGCTCGAACAATCTCTCTTATCGATGACAAGAGCATGCCTTTGGTTATAGAAGGCAAATCACCTCAAGAATATGTTGGGAGTTTTATATTTTCACTTGACTCCCATCCAAATGAACTAAGCTCTACTCCAGTTGTTCAAATCTTTTCTGATGTATTTGGAGAAGTCAATTCTCTACCACCATCGCGGGAAATCGAATTCCGCATTGACCTTATTCCTGGTGCCCGACCAGTAATTCTCCCTCCTCGGAGAATGGCTCCTAAAGAAAAGGCAGAGTTGAATGTTCAAATTGAAGATTTATTTTCTAAAGGCTTGATTCGGCGAAGTCATTCAGAATGGGGTGCTACAGTGGTATTCGTCACAAAAACTGATGGTTCACTCAGAATGTGTGTGGACTATAGAGAGCTAAACAAGCTCACCCACAAGAACAGATATCTGATGCCACGCATCAATGATCTCTTCGACCAGCTCCATGGAGCTAAAGTATTCTCTCAACTCGATCTGGCTACTGGCTTTCACCAACTCAGAATTGCCGAGGAGAGTATTCCTAAGACAGCATTCCGCACTGAGACTGGTTTCTTTGAATGGCTGGTTATGCCGTTCGGTCTTACTAATGCTCCAGCTTATTTCGTCGACTTAATGAATAGAGTTTTCCGGGATGTTCTTAACAAGTTTGTTCTTGTTTTCATCGATGACATTCTCGTCTTCTCTAAGGATGAGGAAGAGCATAGGTCACATTTGGCTTTTGTTCTTGAAACTCTACGCAGTCATCAGCTTAAAGCCAAGTTTTCAAAATGCCATTTTTGGAAAGATGAAGTTCGATTTCTTGGCCATATTATTTCAGAGAATGGGATTTCGGTCGATCCAGCTAAGATCGCCGTAATCAATGTAAGTTCTATTCTTACTTATCAATTCTATCAAAAACAACTTATCAATTTCTTAATTCGAATCGTTGGAATTTGCAGGATTGGGAGACTCCCAAAACTCCTACAGACATCCGCAGTTTCTTGGGTTTGGCCGGCTATTACCGCAGATTTATAGAAAACTTTGCCCGTATTGCCGCACCACTTACCGCACTGACCAGAAAGAATTTGAAATTTATTTGGAGCGAAAAGTGTGAAGCAGCTTTCAATGAGATGAAGCGGAAGTTGACCTCTGCCCCGGTTCTTACAGTTATTGATGGTAGCGAAGGATTGACTGTATATACAGATGCTTGTCGAGATGGAATTGGAGCTGTTTTAATGCAGGAAGGAAAAGTTATTGCCTATGCTGGTCGTCAGTTAAAGACCCATGAGACAAACTACGCAACCCACGATTTAGAGCTTCTTGCGGTTGTATTTGCTCTTAAGCTATGGAGGCACTATCTATTGGGAGCAAAATTCGAGTTATTCACTGACCATAAGTCATTAAGATATATCTTCTCGCAAAAGGATTTGAATCAGAGACAAGTTCGATGGCTCGAATTTCTAGCTGCATATGATCTTGATATTAACTACACTCCGGGGAAAGCAAATGCCGTAGCCGATGCTTTGAGTAGAAACCAAGCTATGATATGTTGTAATCTTGTTGAAGGAATGTTATTCCAGCTTTCCGTCTCCCCAGCTCTTATGGATCGTATTATAGCCAAGCAGTATGAGGACACTTTACTTTATCGCATCAAAGAAATAGTTCTTGGCAGAGTTGAAAATGCTGATAATAAAGTGGGTGCACATGTTGATAGTAATGGAATCTTGAGGATTGATAATCGAATTTGTGTTCCTAATGTTGATGGTCTTAGGCAGGAAGTGCTGAGAGAAAATCATAAGTCTTCACTTTCATTTCATCCCGGTGTCACTAAAATGTACCAGAATATGAAGAAGTTATATTGGTGGAGTGGGATGAAGCGCGATATTTCTACCTATTTTAGCAGATGCACCACTTGCCAACAAGTTAAAGCTGATCACAGAAAGACAGCAGGATTGCTCCAACCGCTAGAGATTCCAGGTTGGAAATGGGAGCAGATTTCTATGGACTTTATTGATGGGCTACCAAGGACTAGAAAGGGTAACGAAAGCATATGGGTGATTGTCGACAGACTGACGAAGTCCGCTCACTTTATTCCAGTCAAGACCACTCGTACAGCTTCGAGTTTGGCCGAGATATACATGAGAGAAGTTGTTAAACTTCATGGTGTACCATCTAGTATTGTATGCGATCGAGATCCTATTTTCACCAGTAAATTCTGGAAAGCATTCCAGGATACTTTGGGCACCAAACTGAATCTGAGTACAGCTTATCATCCTCAGACAGATGGCCAAACTGAGAGGGTAAGTCAGATTTTGGAAGATCTTCTCCGAGCTTGTATTATTGACTTTGGTGGATCTTGGGAAGATCATCTTCACTTGGTAGAATTCACTTATAATAATAGTTACCAGGTAAAGAATTTGAATTTCAAATTTGAATAAGTATATTTGAATTTGAATTAATTATCCTTTATAAACTAGGCAAGCATTGGTATGGCACCGTTCGAAGCCTTATATGGACGGCCGTGCAAATCGCCAGCTTGTTGGATTGAGTCTGGAGATCGATTAGTGCTTGGACCAGAAATGATTATGGAAGCTTCCGAAAAGGTCGAAGAAATCAGGGAGAAGATAAAGACGGCACAGGATAGACAGAAAAGCTATGCTGACAAAAGAAGAAGAGATCTCAAATTCAGTATAGGAGACAAAGTATTTCTGAAAGTGTCGCCTTTGAAGAATGTTATTCGATTTGGGAGGAAGGGAAAGCTTGCCCCTAGATTTGTTGGCCCATTTGAGATTACGGAAAGGGTTGGAACTTTGGCCTATAGAGTTGCATTGCCAGAGAAGTTCGCCGGTGTGCACAACGTGTTCCACGTCTCACATCTTCGCAAGGTTGTGCACGATCCATCTATGACCATTCCTACTGCTCAGTTGGATGAGATAGTTATTGAGCCAGACTTGACTATTGAGCGGAAGCCGCTTCGGATAGTTGATCGTGAGACAAAGCAACTCAGAAGGAAGTCGGTAAAACTCGTCAAAGTACAGTGGAGCACAGATGAGCGAGATTGCACATGGGAAACTGAGGATAGTATTCGGGATTCAAACCCCGAACTATTAATTTCAGGTATCATCCAAAATTCTCGAAATCTATCTTGACTTTTCTACTTATTTCATTTCTACTTCACTCGTCTCGTTCCTTTTCGAGGACGAAAAGTTTTGAGTGGGGGAGATTGTAACGACCCTAAATTTCCGACCCGATTTAAAATTTTAAATTCATCGTTTCAATAAAAAAATTTTGAAATTATAACGATCTCAATTTACGCCCAAACTGTATTTGTGACATACGTCTAGTTAGATATGGACAGAGAAAAAGTTTCGTTGGAAAATATTACAGTAAAGTCCGTTCGCGTTTTACTGTATATCAGTCCATATAAAGCTGCGTAAAATTTATCTTCCAAACCCAAATATTTTTACACAGTTATGTTGTAAAAATTATTCTGATCAAGATTTTGTAATTCGTTTCGTCTAAAACTGTCATCGCCTGCTCCATTTAAATTGCTTTGCAAATCGTACAATTTAAGCGGCGTAAATGCAAATTTTATAAAATCATCGTATCGCAATAATCTGTGTACCGTTGGAAGCGCATCGTCACACTGATCATAATGGTATATTTATTTGCGCGAATCGAAGTCCGACATCATCCGTCGTGTCAATTTATCGGTTCCGGTCGGACCGGTTAAATAAAAATGGGCAGCCCAAATTTTTGTCAGCCGTTTACAAAAGAAATGTTGAATCATGAATCGGCTGGTAATTAATGAGGTAGTGGGTAGCTAGTACTAGTGGATAGGTAGGGAATGGGAATGAACGTGACCTTTTAGGAGCTCAATGCAATTCCACTGTTACTTGATTTTAAACATAAAAGAAGCCAATTCGTTCTTTCACTTTCCACTGCTCATTCATTGCTTCAGGTACAAGCTTTCTCCCAACCTCTCTCCTTCTTCATCTTTACTCCCCTTCATTCTCTGTTTCACTGCAAACATTTATATTTCATTTTTTACAAAACAAAATGTGGACCAAACTTCCTCGAACTCCAACCGCGTGCACCACCTCCTGACCAAACCTCAGCCACTGCCTTTCGTTGCCATCCCACTTCGCACACGTCCCCAGCAACCAACCCAACCACCACTTCGCCCATCCCCAGACCCACGTGCCTCACCACTGTCCCCTGTCAGCGCAGCCACACGCCCAACTCCCCTGACTTCGCTGCCACCTACCACCATTCCGCCTCCCTTCACCCATCCTCTCGCACCCCTAACCACGTCACCAGCAGTCGACTCCCCAGACCGCCTACAATTCGCCCACCACTTCACCCGTGACAGCGCTGCACCACCCCGGTCAGACCCGAACCTCCACTTCCTCTGGTCATGTCCAGCCTGTCATGTGCATTGTGTACATGTGTTCGTGAGTGGTGTGTGTGATGCGTGTGTGTTTGGGTTGTGTGTGCGCGTTTGTGAAAAGTTTTGTTTGCGTGTGTATAAATTGGGAAATGCATGCATGTACCTGAGTGGAGTGTAAATTAGTGTGTGCGTGTGTTTGTTTTCAAACTTAGTGTGTGCGTGTGTTTATTTATTTTATTTTTTTTAAAACTTAGGTGCGTGTGTTTTTTTAAAAGAAAAATGTGTGAGTTAGAGCTAGCAGCAAATGGAGAAATAGAAGGAGGCTCGGTTTGTTATATATAAAAAAAATATATTAATAAGTGCTGTTTAATCATAGCTTATAAAGGAATGGGTTGTGTCAGAAGAAAAAGGAAGTAGAAGTCTCAGTTTTGAAATGTACAATGTACTGTTGGAGGCAGTGCACTGTCTGCTGAAAGAATATATTAGCATCATCTATTTTGTTACTGAAGTATAGTAACCACTTTTCTCTTCTTGTTGTGTGCAGAAGCAACCGACTAAGTTTTGCAACAGCATCAATCTTCAGCTTTTGTTCTTTTCTCCATCATCGGTAAGCACATCCATATAATTTATAAATTATGTATGACGTTCATTGAATTAATATCGTTTTCTTTTGTCGATATTTACAGTGTCTGTTGTTCGTGCTGTACCGACTTTTCGTGCTTCTTTTATTTCGCTGTCAGTTTCTTTATCCACGGAAGGTGAATTAATTTTCACGACTATATTCTTATACAAGTTTGAATTGATAAATGATTGCTATGCGATGTTGAATTGGATGTAAATTGTTATTGTTAAGTGATAAATTAATTGCAAGTTAAAAATTGGATATAGGATGGTTAACGATTTAAAATGAATTATATATGTCAAATTTTGATTGTTAACTTGACACCTTTTATATGATAAATATTGATTAGTTAAATTGAACCTTTAAATTGTTAAGTTAATTAACACGTAGAAATTTATAAATTTCACTTTGGACTCTTGAACGTATTGAATTAACTGTTGTAATTGAAATTGAACGACAAGTGAAACCGAATTGTTATAATCTTTAATCTACTTGAAATGATAGAGTAGATTCTAGAAATAGTTATATTAGTTGGCGTAAATAAATACGATTATTTCGGGATTATTTGAAATTGTTGAATTGTTGTGAATGGATGCTATTGCTTGTTTATTTACTTTGACACCATCCCAGCTATCACACTGCAAGTTCCCTTTGTATGTTTTGATTTTGAATTTAAATGGAATCGGGTTGAAATGATAAATACCCAAACAATTTTGACTTAGGATAGAAAATGAAAATAAAACCCGATTGGCCAAATGTTTTGATTTAAATAAAAATAAAGTTTATTTGATGAATAACAAAGTTTTGAATAATTTGGAATTTAAATTGAAATGAATGTAAATGTGAATATTTGAATTTGGAACGAATATTAAAGTAGTAATTGACAAAAGAATATTGTTTAAAAATTTAAACTTAGAATTATTTGATAATTAATTTTTGAAATAATTAATAAGAGTTTTGAAAATTATTAATAAATTAACTTTTGAAATTATTAATAGTTAAGTGTGAAATTATTAATAATGAGGTTTGAAATAATTAATAATTAAATTTTGAATTTATGAATAATTAAGTTTGGAATCATTAATGAATGAGTTTGAATAATAAATAATTAAGATTTGAAATTATTGAAATTTGATGAGATCGAATTCCAAAAATTGAATTGAATATCTTTATTAAGAGTAATTGAATTTTTGAACAAGTGAAAATAAGTTTTAACTAAGTTTGAAATTTGGAAGGAATATCTTTGATAAGAAATAGAATGCGTTTTATCGAAACAAATGAAAGACTTGAAATTAAAAAGGAATTGGATTTGACAAATGTAATTGTAGATAAGTTGAAACTTTGATAATGAAAATGAACTTAAGAAGTAACGTAATGAATTGGAAATTAAATTGAAATTGCTTAATGATAAATAAATTTAATGAATATCGAATGGAAGCGATAATTGATTTAAATCGTTTTGAACGTAAATTTAGTTAAATGATTTTGGAATGAACTTATATACAAAATGCAATGAATATTCGAATTGTTTAATTGAAAGTTTGAAATTGAATTATGGAAATGTTGAAATTGAAATTGGAAAGATTGAAACGTAATTTTGGAAATTGATTTCGAAAGGCTAACGAATTATCGATTTGCGAATTTCAATTGAAATTGAAATCGTTTTGATTTTGAAATATATTAACGACCAATCGGTGTTATAATCACGAAAGGTTATTAAAGGAACCGGAGCCGGTTTGGGGCATACTCGCTGTCTAAACCGGAAACCACTTTAATAACTATACGCGAAGTGATGATCCAGAATGAAGTGGTTGGATTGGCGAACGTTGATGATTGAAGAAAGGGAACGATAATGGATAGCCTTGACACTTGTGTCAAATTGGAAATGACTAAAACAGGAGCTGTGCCGGGCCAATGGAGGATTAGCTACCTCAAGTGGACACACTTCTTCGTAAACTATTCTTTTACTTTGTGATTGATTGGTGCGCACCCTTGAATTGGGAGTGTTGTTTCACGGTGTTGCGGGCGCTGCGGCGTTGCGTTCTCACCAGTCCGAATCAGGCGAACGGTAGTATCACTACCTTGGGTATAGCCTCATGTGCCTTGTCATACTTGTATCCCATTTATGCGCGACCACTACGATTTTGATTTGTACCTTTAGTATATGGATTGCCCTCTGGTGACTTCCGGTTTTGGGGAAACTACGGTCTTGTATATGCTTTTGGGAATAAAAATGTGTTAAGGGTGGAATGGGCCATGACTTAACACTATTTTTGATATCTTTATATTATTGATAGACATTATCTACTTATCGTACTCTACTATATATAGATAGTTTATCGGATCCTGAAAGATGCTTATTCCAATCATCTTTGAGTTATTATTATTTCAAATTTTAACCATATTATCTGTATAAGAATATATGTCCTGATTTGAGTGTTTGTTTGTGCATATGCTCGGATCAGACTGAGGATTGCTGCTGCTGCTTATTTGGAGCTGAAGACTTGAAGACCATTTATCTTTATCAGTATTGCTCCATTCTATTTTGTTATTGTATCGGACATCTATGTATTTCTTTTCACTATCTGCTTGTGACATTGTTGTATTTACTTAGTAGCTTCATGAACTACTATTATGACATTGTTGTAATTCCGCTGCACTATTCTGTTAAGTTGTATTTTCTGTGATTCTATGATGATTCTCATTTATATACATATACTCCATTAATGATTCGTGTTTTGCCCTATTTAAGTCGACATGTGTGGATTATTGTCAATTTAAATAGTCCAAATATACGGGTTGTTACAACAATTGACAGCTAGATTTGTTGGGGGGTTGAGAATGCAGATTCAAGATATGGTTAACATGTTTGATCCCAGATCTGTAGCGGAAGCACACCAGAAAGCGTTGGCCTGGGAGAAACAGGGGAGACGAGGAGGTGGTGTGTTTACAAATTCCAACAATCCAGTGAAGGGTGTTAGTGGAAGTTCTAATGTTACAAAAGCTGTTGCAAAACCAGTTGTGAATGAGGTTGGGAAGGCGAAAGTCAATAATGGTTTCAAGTGTTATAATTGCCAAGAAATGGGCCACAAAAGTAATGAATGTCCAAAGCCGAAGAAGAGAGCTATGATCACAGAGGTTGAGGATGAGAATGAAGAAGCTGAATGTTCCAATTCACCACCTGATGAGGAGGAAGAGGAAGTGTCGGGAGACGAAGGTTGTAATCTGATGATGAGGAGGTCTTGTTTGACACCAAAGCAAGAGGAGGATTGTAGTTGGTTGAGGAGCAATATTTTTCAGTCGACATGTACTATTTTGGGGAAAGTTTGCAAATTTGTTATTGATGCTAGAAGCTGTGATAATATAATTTCTTCAGAAGCTGTGAGGAAGTTTGCATTGAAGACTGAGAAACATCCGAAACCGTACAAGTTGGTTTGGTTGAGAAAAGGCGGGGAGGTGAAGGTTGGACGAAGGGCTTGTGTGAATTTTTCAATTGGAAAGAAATACAAGGATGAAATCTGGTGCGATGTGGTAGATATGGATGTTTGTCATTTGTTGCTGGGGAGACCGTGGCAGTATGATAGGGCGGTGCAACATGATGGGCGTACCAACAGTTACAGTTTCATGTTTGAAGGCACGAAGATTACTCTAGTTCCAAAGAAGCGACAACAAGAAGAAAACAAACTGGAGGAGATTGAAGAGCTGAAAACTTTATTATCCTTGAAGGAGTTTGTTAAAGAAGTTGAGGAGGAGTCTGAGGTGTTCTTGTTAATTGGGCGTGAGAGCAGTGAAGTGGTTGAGATATCTGAAGAAGTAAAACCAGTACTGGAAGAATTTGTCGATATATTTCCTGAAGAGCTGCCAACGGAATTGCCACCGTTGAGGGATATACAACACCAGATAGATCTTGTTCCAGGTGCTGTGTTGCCACATAAACCACACTATAGAATGAGTCCGAAAGAACATGAAGAGTTGCGTAGGCAGGTAGAGGAATTGCTTGAACAGGGACGAATACAGGAGAGTTTAAGTCCGTGTGCTGTACCGGCATTACTTGTACCAAAGAAGGATGGTCCATGGAGGATGTGTACGGATAGCAGGGCACTGAATAAGATCACTGTCAGATATATATTTCCGATGCCGAGGCTTGATGATCTGTTAGATCAAATCAGTGGGTCTGTGATCTTTTCGAAGATTGATCTTAAAAGTGGTTATCATCAAATTCGAATCAGACCAGGAGATGAATGGAAGACGGCATTCAAGACGAGGGAAGGATTGTACGAATGGCTGGTCATGCCATTTGGTCTTTCGAATGCACCGAGTACCTTTATGCGGGTGATGAATCAGATTTTTAGACCATTCATTGGGAAGTTTGTAGTGGTGTACTTTGATGATATTCTGGTATACAGTGGAAGCGCAGAGGAACACTTGCAACATCTGAGAGAAGTGTTGATGGTACTGCGACAGGAACAGTTTTATGCTGCGACGAAGAAATGTGTGTTCATGATGCATAGTGTTTTATTTCTGGGGTATGTTGTATCGGGAGAAGGAATACAGGTGGACCAAAGTAAAATTGAAGCTATTAGAGATTGGCCGCAACCCAAGATGATAACGGAGGTTCGGAGTTTTCACGGGTTGGCTTCATTCTATCGAAGGTTTATTCCACACTTTAGTAGTGTGATGGCACCCGTGACTGATTGTATGAAGGGTAAACAGTTTGCTTGGACAGAGGAAGCAGGGATTGCTTTTGAGCAAATTAAAGAACTCTTGACATCTGCACCAATTCTAATATTACCAGATTTTCAGTTAGTATTTGAGCTACATACTGATGCATCCAAGGTTGGGATTGGAGGAGTGTTGAGTCAGAGGGGACGTCCGATTGCATATTTCAGTGAGAAGCTATCGGGAGCGAAGATGAGATATAGTACATATGATGTGGAATTTTATGTTGTTGTGCAAGCTATTAAACACTGGAGACACTATCTATTTCAGAAAGAGTTTGTTCTTTACACTGATCATGAGGCGTTGAAGCATCTACAAGGGCAAGACAAGATTTCAGCGAGACATGCATCGTGGATTGCGTATCTACAACAATTTACTTTTGTTGTCAAACACAAGTCAGGAGTGACGAATCGTGTGGCTGATGCTTTGAGTAGGAGGAGTCATTTATTGACAACAATGAAAGTTGAGGTGACAGGTTTTGAATTATTGCCAGAGATGATTGAAGTAGATCCTTACTTTATGAAATTTGTTGAAAAAGTTAAGTAGGGGAGTGCTGATGAATTTGTGTTGGTGGATGATTTCCTGTTTAAAGGAAATCGATTATGTGTACCAAATAGCAGCTTGAGAATGAAGATTATCAAGGAGTTGCACGAGGAAGGACATGTAGGACGGGATCGTACGTTACATTTGATTTCTCAATCTTACTTTTGGCCTTCAATGAGGAAAGAAGTGGAAAGGTTTGTGGAGCGATGTCATATCTGTCAGGTGTCGAAAGGAACTGCGACCAATGCTAGATTATATATGCCGTTACCTATACCAACTAAGCCTTGGGTTGATGTGAGTATGGACTTTGTGTTGGGGTTGCCGAGAACACAGCGTGGTAATTATTCCATTTATGTGGGGGTTGACCAATTTTCGAAAATGGCACATTTTATTGCTTGTAAGAAGACGGCGGATGCTGTTCATGTTGCTCAATTATTTTTCAAAGAAATCTATCGACTTCATGGATTGCCAGAATCTATTGTGTCGGATAGGGATACTCGTTTCCTGAGTCATTTTTGGCTAAGTTTGTGGAAGATGATCGGAACGAAGCTGAATTTTAGTAGCGCTTACCATCCACAAACTGATGGGCAAACAGAGGTGGTTAACAGATCGCTGGGGAATTTATTGCGATGTCTGGTGAAAGATAATCTGAAAAGTTGGGACATGAAGTTATGTCAGGCAGAGTTTGCTCATAATCATGCAGTGAATCGTTGTACGGGATTCAGTCCATTTCAGATTGTATATTCTAGTATGCCAAAGGGACCGTTGGACTTAATGGTAGTACCACAACCAAAGGGGACGGTTAAACGAGCTGTTGATTTTGTTGAAGGGTTGACTGAATGTCATAAAATCGTCCAGGAATGATTGGAGAAGGCGAATGAGAAGTATAAACGCTCTGCAGATCTGAAGCGAAGAAGTGTTGAGTTTAATGAAGGAGATTTGGTATATGCTGTGTTAACAAAGGACCGTTTTCCAGTGGGCGCTTATAACAAGTTGAAAGCCAGAAAAATTGGTCCTGTAGAAGTCGTGAAACGGATTAATGAAAATGCTTATAAGTTGAAGCTGCCGGAGGATGTGTACACTTCTGACGTGTTCAATGTTAAGTATCTCGTACCATATTATGGGGATGAACGTTCCGATGTGGAAGAATTTACAAATTCGAGACCGAAGTTTTCTCAACCTGGGGAGGATGATGCAGCCCAGGCCAGAGTCGAAGTAGTGCAAACTACGAATTCACAAGGCCCAGGTCGTCCACGGTCTAAGGAAGGGATAGCTTTAGGTCGTCCACGACCTAACAAAGCAAGCGGTAAAGGGTTACGACCTAATAATGCAACCCAGGCTACGAATTCTGTGGAGAAGCTAAGTCGTTGCAAAGTCTTAGGTCGTTCACGACTCAACTCAAGCGGGTCACGACCTAAGGAAGGAGATTCAAGTCGTCCACGACTTAAGGGAAAGGGGCTACGACTTAAGACTACAGGAGGAGCGCCACGAGGCAACGAAGTAGCAGCACGAGTTGAGAACGCACAAGACTTAAGTCGGTTACGACTTAAGGGCAGTGATTTAGGTCGTCTACGACCTAACGAGGATGCAGAAGAAGGGAGTTCACGACTTAAAAACTGGGTTAAGTCGCTTGTTGTTGAGTCGTGAGTTGCGACACCTGCTAACTCGTGGGCATTGATAAGTCGTTAGGTTTTAAGTCGTATGTCATGGGGGTTTTGTTGAACTGTTGTATATATGTGTTGAGTCGTTTGTACTTAAGTCGTAGGTCGTGAGTCGTGTGTCTGTTAGGTCGAATACGACCTAAGTGTTGTAAATTTGTGATGTTGTGTGGGTTGTAATACAGGTGCCTGAGTCGTGATGGTTGAGTCGCTGCCGACTTATGATGGGTCGTAAGTCATGAACGACTTAAGGGTCTGGATTGTAAACTGCTATAAATAGGGAGTGTGTTGTACATTTTGGAGGTTGTTGATTTTTGAATAAAATTCTTGTTTGTTAGCTTTGTGCTTTCAATTAAATTGGTAGTTGAGTGTAATCTCCTATCTCCACCTTCGACATTCGAGTGCGCTCGAATTTTCGATCGTTGAAGCCGATTCGCGGAATCAAGTGCGCTTGATCAACGCTCGAAGAATTGAAGATCTCTTTTCACGGTATCGTGCGCGATCAACGTGTCAGAGATAGCTAGAATTCGGTATCTTCGGATCAACGAATTTGGGCATTTCAGTATTCATCAATCCACCGATTGCTACTTTCATCGATCTACCTTGTTTTTGTTTATTCCGCTGCGTCAGTTTGGTATCAGAGCTTGTTTTAGCCAATCATAGCTAAATCGAGTCTTGGAGCCGAGAATTTCGAAGTTGAAGTGTTAGCCGAGCTTGAAGTGATGAGCCGAGCTAAGTAGAAGTGTTGGAGAGCGAATTTGTATCATTCGAAGAAGCTTGTTGTTCATAGTGTTCATCGCAAAATTGCAACGAGGTTGGAGTTTTCGATCCATTTCATTTTGCATCTTAGTTCGAAAGGTGTTTGAAATTTGAAGTGTGAATTTGTTGGAGTGTTTGTGAAAATTTTGAATCATGCCGCCAAGGAGAGCTAATCGTCATCAAAACGTAGAAGCTTTGTATAGAAGAGAAGAAGCCGATGAGATGGAGCAAAGAATTAATGAGAATTTTAGTGAAAAGCTTAATGAAGGGATTGAACGATTAGAGAAGATGATGTTGGAGATGAATCAAAATCAGAGAAGGGTTTCACCTGAATCTAACCATGGGAGAAGTAGAATTTCGCCACATTCCAATCGAGAGAGAAGTAATGATAATGATCATAGAAGTGTAAGCCGAGACAGTTATAGAAATGTTGATGATCGGGAACGTGAACGGAGGAATCCTGGTAGAAGGGATGTTGGTGGAAGGAATGATGGTAGTAGAGATGTTGGTGGTCAGGATCGACATCGATATACATCTAATTTTGAAGAGGAGTTTGATGGTGGTAGTGTTCATGGACGAGGCCAAGGTAGAAATCAATCGGAGTATGATCACAAGTGGGAGTCTGGGATGAAAACCAAAATACCGGAATTCAAAGGTGGTATGCAAGCTGAGGAGTTCTTAGATTGGTGGACTAATGTGGAGGAGATTTTTGACTTCAAGGAGGTTCCAGAACATCGTAGAGTGAAGTTGGTTGCTACTAGGTTGAGGGGTAGAGCTATGGCATGGTGGCAGCAGACTAAACTAACACGGGAGAGAATGGGGAAGTCAAAAATTGAATCTTGGGATAAGATGAAGAAACTGATGAGAGCTACATTCTTACCTTATAACTATCAGTCGCTTATGTATCAGAGGTTACAAAACTTGAGACAGGGGACGAAATCTGTGAATGACTATGCTGACGAATTTTATCAACTGATTGCAACGAATGATATTATGGAGATAGAAGAACAATTGACAGCTAGATTTGTTGGGGGGTTGCGAATGCAGATTCAAGATATGATTAACATGTTTGATCCCAGATCTGTAGCGGAAGCACACCAGAAAGCGTTGGCCTGGGAGAAACAGGGGAGACGAGGAGGTGGTATGTTTACAAATTCCAACAATCCAATGAAGGGTGTTAGTGGAAGTTCTAATGTTACAAAAGCTGTTGCAAAACCAGTTGTGAATGAGGTTGGGAAGGCGAAAGTCAATAATGGTTTCAAGTGTTATAATTTCCAAGAAATGGGCCACAAAATTAATGAATGTCCAAAGCCGAAGAAGAGAGCTATGATCGCAGAGGTTGAGGATGAGGATGAAGAAGCTGAATGTTCCAATTCACCACCTGATGAGGAGGAAGAGGAAGTGTCGGGAGACGAAGGTTGTAATTTGATGATGAGGAGGTCTTGTTTGACACCAAAGCAAGAGGAGGATTGTAGTTGGTTGAGGAGCAATATTTTTCAGTCGACGTGTACTATTTTGGGGAAAGTTTGCAAATTTGTTATTGATGCTGGAAGCTGTGATAATATAATTTCTTCAGAAGCTGTGAGGAAGTTGGCATTGAAGACTGAGAAACATCTGAAACCGTACAAGTTGGCTTGGTTGAGAAAAGGCGGGGAGGTGAAGGTTGGACGAAGGGCTTGTGTGAATTTTCAATTGGAAAGAAATACAAGGATGAAATCTGGTGCGATGTGGTAGATATGGATGTTTGTCATTTGTTGCTGGGGAGACCGTGGCAGTATGATAGGGCGGTGCAACATGATGGGCGTACCAACAGTTACAGTTTCATGTTTGAAGGCACGAAGATTACTCTAGTTCCAAAGAAGCGACAACAAGAAGAAAACAAACTGGAGGAGATTGAAGAGCTGAAAACTTTATTATCCTTGAAGGAGTTTGTTAAAGAAGTTAAGGAGGAGTCTGAGGTGTTCTTTTTAATTGGGCGTGAGAGCAGTGAAGTGGTTGAGATATCTGAAGAAGTAAAACCAGTACTGGAAGAATTTGCCGATATATTTCCTGAAGAGCTGCCAACGGAATTGCCACCGTTGAGGGATATACAACACCAGATAGATCTTGTTCCAGGTGCTGTGTTGCCACATAAACCACACTATAGAATGAGTCCGAAAGAACATGAAGAGTTGCGTAGGCAGGTAGAGGAATCGCTTGAACAGGGACGAATACAGAAGAGTTTAAGTCCGTGTGCTGTACCGGCATTACTTGTACCAAAGAAGGATGGTTCATGGAGGATGTGTACGGATAGCAGGGCACTGAATAAGATCACTGTCAGATATAGATTTCCGATGCCGAGGCTTGATGATCTGTTAGATCAAATCAGTGGGTCTGTGATCTTTTCGAAGATTGATCTTAAAAGTGGTTATCATCAAATTCGAATAAGACCAGAAGATGAATGGAAGACTGCATTCAAGACGAGGGAAGGATTGTATGAATGGTTGGTCATGCCGTTTGGTCTTTCGAATGCACCGAGTACCTTTATGCGGGTGATGAATCAGAATTTTAGACCATTCATTGGGAAGTTTGTAGTGGTGTACTTTGATGATATTCTGATATACAGTGGAAGCGCAGAGGAACACTTGCAACATCTGAGAGAAGTGTTGATGGTACTGCGACAGGAACAGTTTTATGCTGCGACGAAGAAATGCGTGTTCATGACGCATAGTGTTTTATTTCTGGGGTATGTTGTATCGGGAGAAGGAATACAGGTGGACCAAAGTAAAATTGAAGCTATCAGAGATTGGCCGCAACCCAAGACGATAATGGAGGTTCGGAGTTTTCACGGGTTGGCTTCATTCTATCGAAAATTTATTCCACACTTTAGTATTGTGATGGCACCCGTGACTGATTGTATGAAGGGTAAACAGTTTGCTTGGACAGAGGAAGCAGGGATTGCTTTTGAGCAAATTAAAGAACTCTTGACGTCTGCACCAATTCTAATATTACCAGATTTTCAGTTAGTATTTGAGCTACATACTGATGCATCTAAGGTTGGGATTGGAGGAGTGTTGAGTCAGAGGGGACGTCCGATTGCATATTTCAGTGAGAAGCTATCGGGAGCGAAGATGAGATATAGTACATATGATGTGGAATTTTATGCTGTTGTGCAAGCTATTAAACACTGGAGACACTATCTATTTTAGAAAGAGTTTGTTCTTTACACTGATCATGAGGCGTTGAAGCATCTACAAGGGCAAGACAAGATTTCAGCGAGACATGCATCGTGGATTGCGTATCTACAACAATTTACTTTTGTTGTCAAACACAAGTCAAGAGTGACGAATCGTGTGGCTGATGCTTTGAGTAGGAGGAGTCATTTATTGACAACAATGAAAGTAGAGGTGACAGGTTTTGAATTATTGCCAGAGATGATTGAAGAAGATCCTTACTTTATGAAATTTGTTGAAAAAGTTAAGGAGGGGAGTGCTGATGAATTTGTGTTGGTGGATGGTTTCATGTTTAAAGGAAATCGATTATGTGTACCAAATAGCAGCTTGAGAATGAAGATTATCAAGGAGTTGCACGAGGAAGGACATGTAGGACGGGATCGTACGTTACATTTGATTTCTCAATCTTACTTTTGGCCTTCAATGAGGAAAGAAGTGGAAAGGTTTGTGGAGCGATGTCATATCTGTCAGGTGTCGAAAGGAACTGCGACCAATGCTGGATTATATATGCCGTTACCTGTACCAACTAAGCCTTGGGTTGATGTGAGTATGGACTTTGTGTTGGGGTTGCCGAGAACACAGCATGGTAACGATTCCATTTATGTGGTGGTTGACCGATTTTCGAAAATGGCACATTTTATTGCTTGTAAGAAGACGGCGGATGCTGTTCATGTTGCTCAATTATTTTTCGAAGAAATCTATCGACTTCATGGATTGCCAGAATCTATTGTGTCGGATAGGGATACTCATTTCCTGAGTCATTTTTGGCTAAGTTTGTGGAAGATGATCGGAACGAAGCTGAATTTTAGTAGCGCTTACCATCCACAAACTGATGGGCAAACAGAGGTGGTTAACAGATCGCTGGGGAATTTATTGCGATGTCTGGTGAAAGATAATCTGAAAAGTTGGGACATGAAGTTATGTCAGGCAGAGTTTGCTCATAATCATGTAGTGAATCGTAGTACGGGATTCAGTCCATTTAGATTGTATATTCTAGTATGCCAAAGGGACCGTTGGACTTAACGGTAGTACCACAACCAAAGGGGACGGTTAAACGAGCTGTTGATTTTGTTGAAGGGTTGACTGAATGTCATAAAATCGTCCAGGAATGATTGGAGAAGGCGAATGAGAAGTATAAACGCTCTGCAGATCTGAAGCGAAGAAGTGTTGAGTTTAATGAAGGAGATTTGGTATATGCTGTGTTAACAAAGGACCGTTTTCCAGTGGGCGCTTATAACAAGTTGAAAGCCAGAAAAATTGGTCCTGTAGAAGTCGTGAAACGGATTAATGAAAATGCTTATAAGTTGAAGCTGCCGGAGGATGTGTACACTTCTGACGTGTTCAATGTTAAGTATCTCGTACCATATTATGGGGATGAACGTTCCGATGTGGAAGAATTTACAAATTTGAGACCGAATTTTTCTCAACCTGGGGAGGATGATGCAGCCCAGGCCAGAGTCGAAGTAGTGCAAACTACGAATTCACAAGGCCTAGGTCGTCCACGGTCTAAGGAAGGGATAGCTTTAGGTCGTCCACGACCTAACAAAGCAAGCGGTAAAGGGTTACGACCTAATAATGCAACCCAGGCTACGAATTCTGTGGAGAAGCTAAGTCGTTGCAAAGTCTTAGGTCGTTCACGACTCAACTCAAGCGGGTCACGACCTAAGGAAGGAGATTCAAGTCGTCCATGACTTAAGGGAAAGGGGCTACGACTTAAGACTACAAGAGGAGCGCCACGAGACAATGAAGTAGCAGCACGAGTTGAGAACGCACAAGACTTAAGTCGGCTACGACTTAAGGGCAGTGATTTAGGTCGTCTACGACCTAACGAGGATGCAGAAGATGGGAGTTCACGACTTAAAAACTGGGTTAAGTCGCTTGTTGTTGAGTCGTGAGTCGCGACACCTGCTAACTCGTGGGCATTGATAAGTCGTTAGGTTTTAAGTCGTATGTCGTGGGAGTTTTGTTTAACTGTTGTATATATGTGTTGAGTCGTTTGTACTTAAGTCGTAGGTCGTGAGTCGTGTGTCTGTTAGGTCGTATACGACCTAAGTGTTGTAAATTTGTGATGTTGTGTGGGTTGTAATACAGGTGCCTGAGTCGTGATGGTTGAGTCGCTGCCGACTTATGATGGGTCGTAAGTCGTGAACGACTTAAGGGTCTGGATTGTAAACTGCTATAAATAGGGAGTGTGTTGTACATTTTAGAGGTTGTTGATTTTTGAATAAAATTCTTGTTTGTTAGCTTTGTGCTTTCAATTAAATTGGTAGTTGAGTGTAATCTCCTATCTCCACCTTCGACATTCGAGTGCGCTCGAATTTTCGATCGTTGAAGCCGATTCGCGGAATCAAGTGCGCTTGATCAACGCTCGAAGAATTGAAGATCTCTTTTCACAATATCGTGCGCGATCAACGTGTCAGAGATAGCTAGAATTCGGTATCTTCGGATCAACGAATTTGGGCATTTCAGTATTCATCAATCCACCGATTGCTACTTTCATCGATCTACCTTGTTTTTGTTTATTCCGTTGCATCAATAATGAATGTAATAAAATGTAAACTTATGTTAATATAATTCATAGAGTATTGTTGATTGAATAATAAGGATGATAACATAGGTTTAAATGTAATGGGATGAGAATTGGATGCGTAGTTAAAGGCATTTAACCTTTTAAATATGACAAGGGGAAAGAAATTAATATTGCATTAATTGATTGACATCTTTTAATTAAGATAAAGTGTAATGATCCGTAAGTTTTAACAACTTTAAAATGGCAGTATTTTGAATTTAAATAAAAATTAAATAAAAAAAATTTGAATTTGTGATGTTGAGTGTTTTATTTGACCAAATTTAATAGAATAAAAATTTTGTGAAATTTCAAATTTTGGTCAAACTTAGTCAAAGTTTGACTTTTGGTTAAAAAATTTAAATTTAAATTTTTTTCTTTTTTTATGATACTAGATTGAATTCTGATCTTCCCTCCACTTTTCGTTTCGTCAAAATCAAATTCCTATTGCTCTAAAAATTTGAATTATTGTGAAAAATTAACATGAATTGGTAGTGTTTAGTTGTGTTTTATTTGGCTAAGGCATATTAGGTTTGTTTGGTCTAATGGGCCTTGGTTAATCAAGAGAATTTAATCAGTCATGTGATCATTTTTTTGCCTACGACCTTATGTTTCTTATCTGATAACATCTACGTACATAATTTTCCTCCTGAGAAACTTTCTCTTCACACTTCTTCTTCATCCTCAAAATCTATAGAGAACTCTAGCTCTAAAACTCCAAAAACCTCACAAATCAAAACTTCTTACCTCCTCTCCTTCAACCCTTTCTCCCCTATAGCCGCCGCCCTCTCCACCATCTCCAAGGTAATCTCCTTCCACCTTCCCTCTCCTCTTCTTTCTCTTTTTTCCCTTCTTTTCTCCTTCCCTATTTTCCCTCTTTCTTCCCCTTATTTCCATGTCTTCAATATTTCACAAAAGTACTCCAAATCAAATAATTCTTTTTTGAAACCATGTATAATTTTAATGGCAACAACTTTCTTGTTGAACTCTTCTTCCCATTCTGAATATTTATATACCAAAAACTCTGTTTTTCAAGTCCTTTCTCGGATCCAGTTTTTGCCAAAAATATCCCATATTGTATCAATCATATCTCGTTCAGGAATTAACCAAATTTTGTGATTCTTTTTTCCAAACCATTTAGTTTTCCAGTGGCTTCAACTTTATTTTAGATAAGTTCTTCAAATTCCATAAATTTCTATGCCAAAAACTCAAATCTTTTTGAAGTATTTTTGAACTCAGATTTTCAACTCAGAAAACACCTCTATTTGTTTTGACCATAAATTCCTCAAGGCAGAAGCTTTTTGAGTGATTCTTTTTCTTAAAGTGGAGAAAATATAATTTGCAACAACTTTATAGTTAGTCACTTTTACAGATTCAGTAATATTCTGGTCCGAATATTTTTTTAAAGATGACCTAGTTTCGGGTTTGTCTGTAGTTTGGATCTTTGGTTGTTTGGAAGTTGGAAGTAGTTAAAACTTGTTTATTGATTCATGTTCGTGTATAAGCTTTGTTCGATTTTCTGTGCATTTGGACCTTTGCTAGGAATCTCCATATTGCTCCATTTTTATCATCACCTTCGTATCCATGAAAAGTGAGCAAACACTCACAACTACTAGATTTTCTTATGTTAGTTAAATTGAATTTATGATGTGATTAGAAATTGATTTTTGTTGTTTAATATATTTTATATTGTCATTCCAGTTAAATCAAACTTTTATTGAATTTAGTTGCCATTTAATTTAATACTGAAATTTAAATTGCCAGTTAAATACCTGTTAATGATAACCAGTAAATTATTGGTAGTTATTGGTTGATTTTAATGATGATTGTGCTATATGTTCAATTGTTGATATTTGGGTGATTGGATGGATGTTATTAGTTGACATTTTGGATGATTGGATGTTATTTATGTCTATATCTCTGTTATCCCTATGGGTTGAGATGATATATACCCGAACGATCTGATAGATTAGGGGAAAATCGTTATGGGTTGAAATGATTAACCCGAGTGGTTTTTATCGATTTGGAAATGTTGATTTTTGATACCGGTTGAAATGACATATACCCATATAATTTCTTGAATTTGGATTTTTATTTGGAATTGAATTATTTGAAGGGTTTAAGTTAATTCAAACTTCGGATTAGTTTTAATTAGATGATTAAGATTGATATTTCAGATTATTTGAAACCCTTTAAATAATTATATTCACGTTGTACACTTGATAGGAGATGAAAATCCGGTAACATCTGTGAAACCATTGCACTAACATTTCTATTTTACTTACTTTGATCTGACTTACATAAGATCTTTTAGTTCTGACTCGAGTGTTTTGTCTTTTCATTACGCTTGGGTCAGTCTGAGCTTTTCAGTGTATTGAAGACTATTTTATGGAGGACGAAGACGAAGATTCAATATATTATTACTATTTATTATTCCACTGCATTCTGTATTCCGCTGCATTATTTGTTTGTTTATGATATATGTATAACTCTAATTTGAATTGCAAATGTGTAATCAAATGTTATTTGTAAAACAGCTTCATGAACTGTTTATTTGATTATTATATTTTGTCGTTCCGCTGCGAGATTCTGTGTTTTGTTTTCTTTTTGTTTTCTTATTTACCCCATTAACAATCCTTCCTTTTGAATGGTTTGAGTCTGACTTGTGTGGTTTATTATCGATTTGAACCATCCAAAAAGTTGGGTCGTTACAAGTTCAGTACTGAGGCAATTGCCTCAGTTATGAGCTTTGTCTTTCTATGGCTTTATGCTTATTATCACCTATAGTTTTGAAATATTCTATTAGCAGTGTAAATGCATAACTTCTAATTTTTGTTGACTGGTGTGCTGATAATATATGAGTTGAACTGGAAGATATACCTTTCATAAGGACGTTTATTTCATTACATTAACCCGAATAATAAACACAACATTTTGAGATAGTATATATATCATCATAACTATCACATATAACATGCTTTGTATGTAAATGTAAAAAACATCAGGAATATAAAGCTCATTTTTTGAGGTGGAAAGCAGATGCTTCAAAGCAATCAGTTAGTTTGGTTCTTGTCTTGAAGGTGAGCTCCTCAGATAGATGATCTACTGTAGAGATTCATAACATAGGCTCCTTAGTTTTAACGGTATTAATTTTTGTTTTAATGAAATGTCTATGAAATATTAATACATGACTATGTGTTACTGCGCATGAATATTGTATGGTAAATTATGTTTGATTTAATGTGTTTCTATATGCTTGTGTGAAATGTTATATTATATTTCTATAAATTTGTTTAATGTAGCATTCTTCTATATTAGATTGCAATTGAAATTGATCACAATATGCAGAACTGGATAGAAATACAGGTAAAAAATTTAATATAAAAATGCTTGTAAAAGTATTAGATGACAAGCACAAAATGCTATAAAATCTCAACTACAACGTTTTTGATTTGCTATTGTAATTCTAGTACCTATAATAGCGTTTTCAATCTTGCCATTGTGAATTTTTAATAGCGTATATAAAATGCTATATAATTTATTGAGCTTGCTTGTAAGTCCTTCATCTACGGACATGTTGATATATAGCGTGTATAAAAAAGGCTATTAAAGGATTTGAGAGCGTTTTAGAAACGCTATTAAAAGTCCTTATTAATAGCATTTTTTATCTTGCTATTGTAAGTTCCTGACCTATAACAATATGTTGATATACAGCGTTTATAAAAACGCTATTCAAGCCTTTAATAGCATTTTTGAAACGCTATTAAAACCCTAAATTGTTGTAGTGACATAGCCTTACGGCGTACCCTTTTTAAGCCATTACCGGGTGATGAGACTTAAGGTAAGGTTTACCTTTCACATAGCACATTCCACTTTGAATGCCACATTGCCATTCCCACAATCACATACCTGATTTCTACAAACGTATAACTCCTGAGCTCGTACATCTCAGGAAAGGGTGTTAAACTAAGAGAAGTTGCCTTCTCTGCCACCAAATTGATGATACGTACATAGACATCAGTCAAAGTAATTAGAAATGCAACGTCAGATATTCGTCCATACAAGCTGTCGAGGAACAGGGCAAATCGAAGGCACTCTCCTACCACATCCTTTCAAGAATTACCCCTAGGATTGTACCTAGAAGTCCTTGCTTATCGTGATTTTCATTACGAAGCATTACTACCACCATATATATATAATATGCATTGCGGGTCTAGTGGAAAGTAGCCCTAAATCATGAAGATCTCTGTCTTCAAAATCATCATCATAAACCTGCACTTTCGAACGCATACATTGGTCCAAAGTGTTTCTCGGATAAATCCAACCCCGGTCTCTCCGGACCAACAACGTTAAAGAGGTCCTCAACCTCATACGAAAACCAAGTCTCATAGACTTATCGCGTTTCCAACTCTCAACTTGCTATCCGTTGGCCAAGAAGGTAGCTCGATAGATTGGAGTACCATAGGCACTCCGCACTACTCGAATCAACGTTCTTAATCTAAACGATAATCAAGCCTACTCAGTCGGTTTCGTGCTAAGTGCATGACTAATCAGTTCCCACATCAAGTCAAGGAACCAAAAATGGCCAAATTTGAAAGTCGGTTATTTAGCCACCAAAGCAACAAACAAAATCTAGCCCATAAGCAGTCACTAAGCCCATTTAATTAATCTTTTATTAATTAAATCAATTTTCAAATATTTACTTCAAATTATATTTAAAAGATATATTTTCAAAACCATTTCAATCTTTTGATATTGGTAAACATTTCCATATACTTATATCAAAGGTATAAGTATATTAAATAACACTACCATTTTGGAGACATGCCAAATAGATTTCTATAACCGTACAACTCTCGAGTTCATACACCTCAAAACGGGTGTTAAGTATAAGAAGCAACACTTCCTATACCACCAAACCTTTAATACGATCATAAGAACCAATTCATGTATTTCACAATGGAAGGTCAAAACACAATTTGTTGGGTCAAAACGAATGTTGCTTGAAACATTATTACGACAACCCAAAAACACTATTAAAGGGATTTGATTAGTTATATATATATATATATATCCCATATACTATATAAAACATTTCCATTTGAAAATCATTTACTATAACAATAGTGTTATAGTCCATGCCTTCCGTACTTCCCCGAAAACGTCTATTACAACAATAAATGTTGAAATCCATGTTTTTGATACTTAACACATTTTAAATCACCTTTTGTTAACGCTAAAAAGTGAACGCTAACACCCGGTGTGTGTGGTTGAGTTGTGAAAGCACCACCCGTGTGACGGGAACAGAATTTAAGCAGTAAAATAGTGAAAAAGCAGTAAACGACAGCAATTTATAGTGGTTCAGCTTGAGATCGAGCCTACGTCCACTTTGAATCTCTTTATTACTGAATCTGATTACAAGACGATACAATGCACTTATCAAAACAATACAATTTGATCACAAAGACAATCTCGACTACTAGCTCAAACTTCGATGATGAAACTTGATGAATCCGTGTTGGATGTAGGAAATTCCTCTCGAAGCTTGTTGTAGTGTCTCGAATATCTGGAGATCTTCAATTGTGGAATGAGTTGAGAGCTCGGCAGAGTAACGACGCTTGAAGAAATGAATGGCCCAAAAGTCCCCTTCATGTTGGAAGTGGTGGTCTATTTATAGGGAAAAATCTGGGTGAGATTCTGTTCCTCAAGTCCTAGGTCGGAGCCGACTTATAGCAAGTCGTAGGTCTTAGGTCGGCGACGAGATAGGAGCTCTTGTCTTTTAGTTACTCCTGAATACGAGCTATTCAACTGCAAGTCATAGGTCGGCAGCGACTTACCATAAGTTGTAGGTCAGAGATCCTTAAGTCATCAAGTTGGCAACAACCTTAAGTCGTAGACTTTTTGAGTCGGAACACTTTAACTCGTACACTGTTAGGTCGGTAGCCCTCCTTAACTCGGAGCATTCCATAACCCGGAGCATTTCTTAGGTCGGTAACCTACTTAAGCCGGTCTTAGCTCTTAAGTGGTAGATTATCTTAAGTCGTACGCTGTTAGGTCGGACCTGTAGCTTAGGTCGTATGCTGCTTTAAGTCGTGACCTGTTGAGTCGGCACACTTTATAAGTCGTACGTGCTTAGGTCGGAGACTACTTTAACTCGTACGCTGTTAGGTCGGACTCTTCCTTAACTCGTCTCCTGTTAAGTCGTGAATAAGAGGATTAACATTTGCCCCTCGAAGTGTGTGCCTAGGTCGTAGGTCATATACTTCGATTTTCTTAACTTGCTTTTTGGTTAGGTCGGAAGCGACTTAACATAAGTCTTAGGTCGTACACCGTGTAAGTCGACTCACCTTCCAGCGTATAAATAGTTGAATCCTTCTTCCTCCTCCTCATCTGTTCTTCTTCTCGAATCAGCCATTGACGCAATTTAGAGCTTTCAGAGATAAACTCCAACCATCCAATCGCCGATCATCTTCCTGTTATACTTCGTAAGTCAATCCGATCTTCGTTCACCCATGTCCATTGTCGAATTGATAACCTCCCAATTTTCGACTTCCATTTGTTTTAGGCGCCGCGATTCATCATGAATAACCCTTCGATTGTCCTGCAATTGCCATCGACCATGTTGTAGTTGTGATAGGGCAGTAATACATCGGATTCGCAGCAAATCTGATTCGATTCGAATTGGCTCCTTGGGTGATCCAATGGTGTGGTGGAATGAGGATCGTCATTGACTATGAGGTTATTGGGCTAACGGGTTAAGAGTTAGGGAAGAAAGTTGGTTGAGGTACTGACTCGGTCACGACTTAGTGATTTCACGCGATCCAGTGATTTCCATGATTTAAGTCGGAACCGACTTAGCAATTTCATGTGACCTAGGTTTTGAGTCGCTTCCGAGTTAGGACTTGGAGGATTTCTTGTTGCCTCAAACTAGAGTTTTTGCTTCTTTATCCGACCTAAGACTCGGGGACGGCTGACCTTGACCCATAAGGAATCTTTCTTAAGTCGTCACCGAGTTAGTACTTGAGTCTTCGGCAACTTAGCAGATGACTTTAAAACTTTTCCTGGACTTCGAACTGTTGAACTATGAACTGTGTTGCATGTATTTCTTTTTACAGATTGCTTCAATTTGCAAGTTAACAATCCTACTTAATACAACATTCACAAAATACTGGGACGAATATACTGTCACTGACTGCCCACATCGAATGACAGATTAGTTGATAAAGAAAAAGTTAAATTGAATGAATATGAATGAAATGCTGTACAATAAACAATTCAAGTGAAGTATTAAAACAAAATCGTAATGGTCAACTGAAACTGATTTGTCTGCATTAACACTGCACTTGAACATTAACAAGTTCTGAAATTTTGTAATCGATTGATTGTCAACTAGTTTAATTCCAGTTATGCTTGCCTTTTACTTTCATAAGTTTTGCACAACACTTCACACTTTTTAAGAAACGTGCACCTTCACATTTGAACATCCAGTTGATTGTGTAGAATGTCTTCTCCACAAGAAGAAATAGAGCAAGCTGAAGAGACTTTTCCAGCTGCTGTTCCCTTGAATGATCCTCTAGAAAGGGTCTCGACCACTCTGAACTACAGAACCTTTAACCAGTTGTGTATTCAATTCGGAATTGCCGAAGCAGACGCACAACTACCCGGGAAGCTTGATAATGCTGATAGACCTCCTCGTGGTTTTGTTGCGATAAATCGGCAAATGTGCCAGAATGGAGCTATCCCTCCTTTTAATGACTTCTTGCGAACACTTCTTCTACGATTAACTATCTCCCCTTTCCAGCTGCATCCCAACGGATACGCCATCCTGATGGGACTTTGTGTGTTATTCAGGAGAACGCTGGATCGTCTCCCAAGTTTTGATGAAATTTGTTATCTGTGCACTTTCGCTAAAAACAAAGATCATCCTTCTATCACAGTCGTGAGGAGTGCTAGAAACCGTAAGTTGATCATCGGTCTCCCTGACAGTGTTCACAGTTTTCTAAGCCAGTTTTTCTATGCTCACTGTCCCCTGGGGTTTTACGCTATCTGGAGAGTAGGAAGTAAGATCACTTGTCTCTGTTCCTTCTGTTCTTTCGAACTTGCCAAAGTCCGAGTTGTCAAGTGTTAACTTTGCCTTTTTTCTTTTCAGCACTTCCTCCTCCTTCTAGAGATCCCGGTCACAAGGTGACTTTTGATAGGCTTATGGCGGTGCCGGTTGAGGAAAGGAGTATCCAGTTTCTATTGATAGACGAATTTTTACATCAATTCGGTCTTTTACACTCTTCTCACTTTACTCAGCCTCGTGAAGTTCCTAATCTTCAAGCACAGACATCAGATGCCCCAGCTTCAACGGAAGAGATGGCTTCAAAGGAGCCAACTGTAGACACTGCATTAGTAAAGTGTTCTACTTCTATTGGTGTTGCGGGACCGTCCAGCAAACCGGCACTTGCTCCAATTATTGAAGAGGAAGAAAATCCTCGAATTTCTGAAAAATCAGCCGATGTGGAAGTTGAAAAGGAGAATTCTGCTGAGTACCATGGTGATGACACCTTTGATGACTTGATTGACATAATGATAACTTCTCAAGAGCTTTTCAAGGATAATATTCCAAAAGCGAACTCTCCTGTCGTTGAAGCAACCTCCTCTCTGAAACAAACTTCGACGCCTTCTACACCTGTCGTCTCTGTTCCCATACTAAAGCGTGGTTTGTAGTTTGACGCACGTAGTTCGCACGCCGCACACACTTAGGATTTTTCAGCACTTATAAGCATTTATCCTCTTTTTCTGGAAATTTCTAAACTTTACTTCTTTTTCGGTTTTCAGATTCTCCGATGGGGCGTACCGGCTCATACTATGACTCATTTTAGCGCCATGGAGGCCATGGATCTTATGACTTTAGGAAATATCTTGGTGACCAGAGAGAGACAGATGAGGAAAGGGCTCAAAGGAAGGCTCAAGAAAAATGGGATTATGAGCAGCGGCAGAGAAGAAGAGACGCTGATCGATATGATTCTTCTCACAGAAGTTACGATTCCCATAAGCAAAAGTCTTATGATGACAAGGGGAAGACTCATATTACTGACGAATTGAGCAAGCGGTCCAAGCCAAGTGACGCGTCTGTAATTTCTGAAAAGACTGATGCTCCTATCCCTTCTGATATTCCGGCCGGCTCTCCTCCTTTAAAGAAATCCGATATCCAAACGATCATCAGCAGGCCCCAATATCAGGTTAAAGACGGCCCTCCAACACTTCAAAGCCGGTTTCCGAACTGGTGTTTAAAAGGAGTGCGTTTTGACCTGGATTTGGTCCCAATCGATAAGCAAGACATGCTTAAAAGTCTTGATGCAGTTAGGCTTAACATTGAGAGGATGTCGCAATGGCAGAAACTTGTTGATGAACTCCAGAGAGTCAACCATATGAATCTTGAAAACATGCTGACTCTGGAGAATGATAAAGCTGAATGGGATAAATGGTGCAAGCAGCATGATGCGGAGATGGCGAACATCGCGGATGACAATGCAAGGCTTGAATCTGAAGTCAAGCAGCTTAAGGAAAATCTCGCCTCTTCTTCTGCATCACATACTCAAAAAGAAGAAGTCTTTCAGAAGCAAGTGCGGGATGCACATGCTGCACAAAGAGATGTCGAAATGAAGCTTGCCGCCGAACAGCACATTGCTGAGAAATATCGCACAGAAAATGCTGAACTACGGGAAAAAGTTAACTCCCAGAACGTGGAGATTGAATTACTGAAGTCTCAACTTGCTAACGCTGAGAAAGAGCGTGATGAGGCCGTTGCTGGTCGAGCTGCAGCTGTCGCCGAAAAAGAAGCGGCCGAGCAATCACATGAGACAACAAAAGCTAACACCAGCTCCACCTTATTTGACTTTTATCTTCACAGCGTTCTGGGTCGTGGGAGCCTCGCTTTTCTGGGTCCTGATTATGAAATTACTCTGGCTGAAGTGTGGGAAGCCGCAGTTGATATGTTTAAAGGTGCCGGCTATGATGAAGCAGAACTTGAGGCACGCTATCTTGATGATGAGGCTCATGCCGCTCTTGTTAAAGGGAAGGAGCAGCTTGCTAAAGCACGAGCTGAATCAACGGGAGAAGAGCTTCCAAAAGAGGAAGCTCCTTTAACTGCCCCTGTTCATACTTCAACTTCGGCCGATGTTAACATTATGGATTCCAGCTCCCATTCTTCACTTCCAGCTAAAATTGCCCAAGAAACTGCGACCACTCTCACTGAGGATGAGGCACCGGACGATATTGAAGCCGAGAAATTTGAGATTGAGCTTGCAAAGCCAACACCTCCAGGTAATTTTGGCGTCGTCTCGGGCCCAATGAACCAGTTATTTGATTTAACCGAGTTTGATGACCTTCTTACTTGTTACTTAAACTTTGGTGAACCGATACCTTCTCTTTTCTCGGAGAATACTGATTTTAACTTCTTTTCTTCTATAGCGGAGGTACCGAATACTGCATAAACTTCCACTCCTTTAATTGCCGCTCCTCCACCTTCCCAAGTTACTCCTCCTTCTGCTTCTCAGCCGGGGTCACAGGCAGAGAAAATTGAAGCTCTTCAAGGCCTGGATGACCCAGCCGCTTCGCAGGAGCAGAAGGCGAAGGATCTTGATGACATCGAGAAGACCCCGGAGCGGTCTCTAGATGATGACACGAAGCTTTCAACATTGCTTGCTACTCCGGGGAGCGAATCTTCTTCGAAGAGGAAGGGGAAGCGTGCCATAAGGAAGAAGAAGAGAAGTGCTTCAACTGGGGAAGACAAAACAGAAGAAAACCCAACCACTCCTCCTTCTCCGTCCCGCCCACATCGGATTCCGAAATTAACTATTAGGCCAAGCAAAGGCTCCAAGGGTGGCGGGAAGAAGGAATAACAAGCTGGACTTTCTACTTCTTATTTTGCTTTTTACATGTATAGACCGGAGATTGTGCGGGTACCGGTCCCTACTTTTGCTTTTTTGAGATATCTGCACATGTAAAGAATTTTCACAGTACTAAATAAAACAGTAATTTTACTTGTACAAATTCTTGTGTATGTAAGAACGCATCTGTTTCTCTTTTTTAGTGTAGAATAAACGATTCCTTTTACTTGTACAAACTTTTTTGTCTGTGTTTGGGAATGCATTTATTCCACATCTATTTTTCGTGATATTGCAATGAACTTGTGGTATGTTGCTTGCATGTTACTTTTATTAATATAATTGAATTGTATAGTATTGCCCCCATACCGTAAGTGCATTGCAATATTCCTAGCCTTTTCAAGACTGATACTCTTATTTCAAAGAATAATTACTCCACTTTTAAGGGAAGAATCATTCTGCTTTTAATAGAGTATATCTAGTCTTTAGAGGAGTTTTTACTTTCTCTTTCTTTCTGAAGAACACTTCAACTTTTGGGGATGATCACTTTTATTTGTTAAAAAGTGAATTTTCCTATGCAGTGAAGTGAACTTTCTGAAGAATTTTTTGATTTGTTTAGCGCTTCCGAAGAAGGCTTTGTGTTTATGCCTCTGAAGAGGGCTTATGTCTGGTACTTCAAGCATGGTGAAGTGTGCCTTCAAAGAGGTCTTTTGGTCTCCGAAGAGAAGCGATTTTGGTCTCCGAAGAGAAGAAATTTTGGTCTCCGAAGAGAGGCAATTTTGGTCTCCGAAGAGAAGCAATTTTGGTCTCCGAAGAGAGGCGATTTTGGTATCCGAAGAGAGGCGATTTGGCATTTCATCTCTGGTGAAGTGGGCCTCCGAAGAGGAGCATTTTGCACTTCTACACTGGTGAAATGTGCCTCCGAAGAAGGCTCTTTAGCATTTCATCTCTGGTGAAGTGGGCCTCCGAAGAGGAGCATTTTGCACTTCTACACGGGTGAAATGTGCCTCCGAAGAGGGCTTTTTAGCATTTCATCTCTGGTGAAGTGGGCCTCCGAAGAGGAGCATTTTGCACTTCTACACGGGTGAAATGTGCCTCCGAAGAGGGCTTTTGCCTCCGAAGAGGTCTTGTAATTGCCTGGAAGTTACTTTCTCATGGTTGAGTGGATCCACGGGGCGGACGCAAGTTGCTTGATTGGATGCTCGTTTGCACAAACGATCGCATCAATTAACAAGGGCCCTGTTCCTTCAGTTTAGGAAGGTGCCCCTCCGATGGTTCCACCAATCTTTTTTGATTGAGAGAAGTACTTTCATTTTTTGGTGTGCCTCGTTAGAGGGCTTTGTTGACCTTTGAGAAGGAGCGTTGGTTGGTTGGTGTGCCAGGAAGGTTGCGTCTCAGGGGCGAGTAGATCCACGGGACGGACGCTAGCTGCCTGATCGGATGCATCACGATCAGTTAGCAAGGGCCCTGTTCCTTCTGCTTGGGAAGGTGTCCCTTCGGTGGTTCTTACTGGCCCTTTTATTGAGAGGTATACCTCCTTTTGGCTGCTTCTTTGTTTGCTTGGCAATGTTCTCTCATCATCTGCTCATTAGCGATCTTTTATTATCGTTTCCAAGCGCATCTTCTTTCCTTTTACAAGTAAATTGCCTCATCCGAAGAAGTGGACTTCACTGTTGAACGACTCCACGGGACAAACGCAAGTTATCTAGTTGGATGTCTGTTCATATCGACAATCTCAACCAGTTAACAAAGGTTTGCCATAGTGGAGTCGCCAACTTTTTATGTGAAGTTCTCCTTGTATAGGATTTGAATTTGGAATTTTTTGTCGCTTGGTATTTGCGTAATAGGTGATTTATAGAGGTCGCTTGGCTTTGTGACGAGCAAGCCTTGTTTTAATGTCCTGCAATTTTGAATCGACATTTTAGCAATACATTTAAAGTATTTACATATCGAAATAAAACAGGCATTATGAAATAGTAAAGAACACAAGATTTATAGTGGTTCGGCCAAGAATCGGGCCTACATCCACTTTATAGCTTTCATTCATTTACACTGATTTACAATGTCTTACAATACAACTGATACATTCATCATTATTTTACAATTTTGAGCAGAGCTTTTTTTTTAAGTAAAATAAGGACGTAAGTGGTTGCTGTTCCAGGCTCTTGGAATTGGATCTCCTTCAACAGTTATGAGTTTGAAAGTGCCATCAAGAAGTTTACTGCTTATGACATATGGCCCTTCCCAGTTTGGCCCAAACACCCCAGTTGCTGTCATGATCCTTTTCAAGACTAAATCTCCGATCTCAAAGTTGCGTTGGCGAACTTTAGAGTTGAAATGCCTAGCAATCCTCTGTTGATAAGCTGAAACTCTGAGCCTAGCTTCTTCTCTTTTTTCATCAAGAAAGTCAAGTGCTTCAAGTTGCAGCTTTTCATTTTCAGCTTCGTTGAAATGAACTCTTCTATGTGAAGGAACTTCTACTTCCACTGGAATCATTGCTTCTGATCCGTATGCCAGTGAAAATGGAGTGTACCCAGTCGCAGTTTTGTGAGTAGTTCTGTACGCCCATAGTGCTAATGGAAGCTTATCAACCCAACCACCTTTTGCTTTTTCGAGTTGCTTTTTTATGGTTGACTTGATAATTTTGTTCACTGCTTCCACTTGCCCGTTTGCCTGCGGATGAGCCACTGCTGAGAAGCTTTTCCGAATTTTGAACCGTTTGCAAAAATCCTGGAATTCTTCACTTTCAAACTGAGTACCGTTGTCTGTGATTATCTTCTGTGGCACACCATATCTGCAAATGATATTTTTCGTTACAAAATTTATCATCTTTTTAGAAGTAATGGTGGCCAAAGGTTCAGCTTCAGCCCATTTGGTGAAATAATCAACAGCAACAATAGCATATTTGATTCCTGATTTGGCAACTGGTAGTGGTCCGATTAGATCTATCCCCCAAATGACGAATGGCCATGGGCTGACCGTTTGTGTGAGTTCAGTGGAAGGCGCTTTTGGGATTTTTGCAAATCTTTGGCATTTGTCGCACTTTCTGGAGTAAATAGCAGCGTCTCGATTAATATCCGGCCAGAAATAACCATATCGGAGGACTTTCTTGGCTAGAGTTTGGCCGGCTGAATGATCTCCACATTCTCCTCCGTGTACCTCGGCTAGAATTGTCTTGGCTTCTTCCTTAGTTACACATCGGAGCAGTGGCATTGAAAATCCCCGTCTGTATAATCGGCCATCTTGAATTATATATCTTGACGCTTTCCTCAATAGTTTTCGACGTTCCTTAGAACTTTCTGGCAGGGAACCACTGAGTAGGTATTCTTTGATTGGAGTCATCCATGATTCATGCTCTTGAGACATAGCCATAATCCAATCAACATCCATTTCATCAATGCTTGGAGCTGACAGAACTTCTACAGGAACTAACCCCAGTAACTGAGCTTCTCCGGAACTTGAGTACTTTGCTAGAGAATCTGCTTTCATGTTTTCTACCCGAGGAATATGACTTATCGTGTAATGATTGAAATCTTCGAGAAGTTCACATGCTTTTGACAAGTATGCGGGCAGATTTCCACCTTTAGCCTGAAACTCTTTCTTTACCTGGCAAACAATAAGTTGGGAATCGCTGAAGATTTGTAATAATTTGATGTTTAGTTCCTTGGCAATCTTTAAGCCAGCAATAAGAGCCTCATACTCCGCTTCATTGTTCGTTGAAGGAAATTCCAGTCTCAATGCATAACACAACGATCGTCCTTCAGGGGTTTCGAGCACAACCCCTGCCCCAGAACAGTAATCATTTCTCGATCCGTCAACATACAACTTCCACTGGATTGGAATGCCGTTAGTTGTTTCATTTTCACTATCACCTTTGTCAGTAGATTCTACGATGAAATCTGCTAAAGCTTGTCCGTTGATTGCTCTCCGGGGATGGTAAGTGATATCATATTGGCTGAGTTCAATGTTCCATTTCAAGAGACGACCCGAAGTTTCAGGACGAAACAGGACTTGCTTTAGAGGTTGATCAGTAAGAACCTTGATAGGATGAGCTTGAAAGTATGGTCTCAACTTCCTGGAAGCAATTAGCAAGCAATAGGCGAGCTTTTCTATCTTCGAATAATTCATCTCTGCCCCAGTGAACCGTTTACTGATGTAATAAACTAGACGATGTACTTTCATATCTTCCCGTACAAGTGCTGCATTGAGGGCGTGGGATGAAATTGCTAAATAGATGAAAAGGTCTTCACCGTCAGTAGGCTTGGAAAGAACCGGAGGTGTTTCCATATGACGAATTAGTTCATCGAAAGCATTATGGCATTCGGGAGTCCATTCAAAAATTTTCTTTCCTTTCTTTAGAGCGTCAAAGAAGGGAATGCATTTGTCTGTGGCTTTGGAAATGAAGCGACTCAGAGCAGCGACTTTTCCATTGAGACTTTGCATTTCTTTCTTTGTTTTAGGGGCTTTGACCTCCCTTAGAGCTGTGATTTGAATAGGATTGGCTTCAATGCCTCTGGCGCTCACAATGAAACCCAAGAATTTCCCGGACTCTACTCCGAACGAACATTTCAATGGATTGAGCTTCATTCCGTACTTTCGAAGAATTGCAAACATTTCCTCCAAGTGACCCATGTGATCTACAGCTTTCTTTGACTTTACCAACATATCGTCGACATAAACTTCCATGGTTCTACCAATCTGAGGCTTGAACATTGCATTGACGAGCCTTTGGTAGGTTGCCCCAGCATTCTTCAATCCGAAAGGCATAACTTTGTAGCAGTAGAGACCCACATCTGTAATAAAGCTTGTGTCTTCCTGATCCGGCTCATGCATCATAATCTGATTGTATCCGGAGTAAGCATCCATAAACGATAACAACTCATGCCCAGCTGTTCCATCCACCAATTGATCAATTCTGGGCAGCGGGAAGCAATCTTTGGGGCATGCTTTGTTTAGATCTGAGAAATCTATGCATACTCTCCACTTTCCATTTTCCTTCTTGACCAATACTGGATTTGAAACCCAATTTGGATAAGTGGAGTTTCTGATAAAGCCGTTTTCCATGAGCCGATCGACTTCTTCCTTTAGTGCTGTCGACCTTCCTGGGCCTTGAGCTCTTCTTTTCTGTTTCACTGGTGTGAATTTCGGATCAATGTTCAAAGTATGTACGGCAATTTCCGGGGAGATCCCACACATATCAGCATGACACCAGGCGAACACATTCAGATTGGTATTTAAGAATGATATCAGTGTGTTTTGAACTGCTATGCTCAGCTGTGAACCCACATTGAGTACTTTGTTCGGGTCTTTCGAGTCAACAGATATTGGTACCGTTACCTCCACGGGTACCACTCTATTCTCCCCTGTACTGGCTTTCCTGGGATCCATTTCTTTCCTTGCATTGCTGTGTTCACCAGTATAGGGGCCACTCCGTAGTTGCTACAGGGTTGGTTCCTTGATGCAGAGCGGAGCTGCCGCATCTTTCCCCATTTCTCTTTTCCTGGCCTCTCGAAGTTCTACAAGGTAACATTCTCGTCCTGCGTTCTAATCTCCCTTAATGACAGCAATCCCATTATCAGTAGGAAATTTCATTGTTAAGCACCATGGAGCGAGGACGGCCCTGAAAGCAGCAAGAGTAGGCCGACCCAAGAAAGCATTATAGGCGGAGAATCCATCAACAATTACAAAAGTTTGCTTCCGAACCAACTTCTTCTGCCCTTCACCCATTTCAACAAACAAGTTCACCGTTCCAATTGGCTGTTTCAGCTCTCCTGTAAATCCGGCAATTTTGTGTGAAGAGGCTTGTACATCTGTCATTGGAATTTTCATTTGGTCAAATGTCTTTTTAAAGAGTATGTTGCACGAAGCACCACTATCAACCAGAACTCTTCTAACAATAGCCGGCCCAATACCGACAGAGATAACCAAAGGGTCCTCGGTAGGAGCTTCCACATCAACAGAATCCCTGGTTCTGAACATAATATCATCATGAAAAGTCTTCTGCTGTTTTAGAGGTGCAGCATCTTCCAAGATCAAGACATTTTCTTCAGTTGGAGCATACTTCAAAGCTCTAGCATACCTTTCCATCTCACCCCAACTCCTGCCAGCTGGATGAGGTCCTCCTGTGATCACATTGATAACAGGTCTTTCTTTTTCAGCAGGCCTCTCTCCTGAATCAGATGAATGAGCTGGGGGTAGTTGCCCCTGGTTAGATGAAGACGGGTCTTTTCTATTTCTTTTCACATACTGCTGCAACTTATTCTCTCTCAACAAATCTTCAATCAGGCTTTTCAAGTGGCGGCATTCGTTGGTATCATGGCTTGGTTGATTATGAAATTTGCAAAATCTTCCGCTTTGAACAGCATTTTTCCCAACTTGTATTGCTGATGGTTTTGGAAAATCAGCAGCATCCTTAGTGGCGATGAAAATATTCTCCGGGGTATCAGTCAGAGGAGTAAAATCCGAAGGTTTGAGGAAGCGGGGCTTTTTGAGATCTTTCTGCTTCTTTCCACCATTACTTTCCCTCTTCTGATTTGCAGATTCTTTCTTGTTCTGAACTGTAGCATTATTTTCCACCACTTTTGTCACAACTTTGGCTGACGCGGAGAGATTCTCTAAGCGCATGAATTCATCAGCCTTTTTGTAGAATTTCTCGAGCGAGTTTGGTTCCTTCATTTTTAACCATTTTCCAAACTTGCTAGACTTGTCAATAGCCCGCATTAAGTAGGTTAAGATCATTCGCGGTTCCGCGTTATCAACTTCTGCTAGGGCTAAATTAAAGCGATTCAAGAAGGATTTAATAGGCTCTCCAGGATTCTGTTCAAGACTTGAGAGAGACATCATATCCTTTGCTCTTGAAATGTACAATCTGAATTGTTCCTTGAATTTTCAGGTCAGATCGGAAAATTGATCGACAGATCGCACAGGAAGTTTGGTGAACCAAAGTAACGCCACTCCTTCTAAGTATACCGGGAAATACCGGCATTTAATCTCGTCAGTTGCTCTGGCACCAGTCATATGCCAATCATATTTGAATAGGAATTGATTTGGATCACTCGTTCCTCGATAAGAAGGAATGGTGGGAGGAACGAATTTTCTCGGAAACTCAGCTTTCAAGATCCTTTCAGTGAATGGAGTCTTACTCGGAGCGAATCCCCAATCGTTCTCATCTTCGTTTCTTTGCATGCTTTCCTTCATTATTTGCCGAATCATGCTAGAGAGATATTCCTCATTGTTTAGAGATTTCGCGGAATAGACTTCGGCCATCTTTTCGGAGGTTTGCCCAGGTAAATGCTCACGGAGAACTGGTGACGGCCTGGATCCTTCAGCCTGGAGGGGTGCCCCTTCAGCAGCACCTGATCCCCCTTGAGGAATATTTCTCCCTTCGGAATTGGGAGCAGCATTAGAAAAGTTTTCCTTATTACTTACTGGTCTTTGATTATCCCCAAATAGAGCATTCAGCTTTTCCATCATCAGATTATTCTGAGTTTCAATCTGCTGGTACAATCCGGTCACAGTAGCATCCTACTCTTCTCGCGTCACCCCGACGCTTGGAGCTGCTCGATTTGGAGAAAGAGAAGTAGCAGTATTGTTGCGGTCATCATCAGTTCTGACAGACTTTCGTTTCCTTCCAGGAGCCATTATGTCTGATAGACTTCTGGTTTTGTAGGAAATTCTTTCAACAAACTTCCGTGAAGCAATGGTGAGTGGTAGCCTGAGTTGGGTTCTCAGTGAAAGCACCAAAATGTTAACGCTAAAAAGTGAACGCTAACACCCGGTGTGTGTGGTTGAGTTGTGAAAGCACCACCCGTGTGACGGGAACAGAATTTAAGCAGTAAAATAGTGAAAAAGCAGTAAACGACAGCAATTTATAGTGGTTCGGCTTGAGATCGAGCCTACGTCCACTTTGAATCTCTTTATTACTGAATCTGATTACAAGACGATACAATGCACTTATCAAAACAATACAATTTGATCACAAAGACAATCTCGACTACTAGCTCAAACTTCGATGATGAAACTTGATGAATCCGTGTTGGATGTAGGAAATTCCTCTCGAAGCTTGTTGTAGTGTCTCGAATATCTGGAGATCTTCAATTGTGGAATGAGTTGAGAGCTCGGCAGAGTAACGACGCTTAAAGAAATGAATGGCCCAAAAGTCCCCTTCATGTTGGAAGTGGTGGTCTATTTATAGGGAAAAATCTGGGTGAGATTCTGTTCCTCAAGTCCTAGGTCGGAGCCGACTTATAGCAAGTCGTAGGTCTTAGGTCGGCGACGAGATAGGAGCTCTTGTCTTTTAGTTACTCCTGAATACGAGCTATTCAACTACAAGTCATAGGTCGGCAGTGACTTACCATAAGTTGTAGGTCGGAGATCCTTAAGTCATCAAGTTGGCAACAGCCTTAAGTCGTAGACTTTTTGAGTCGGAACACTTTAACTCGTACACTGTTAGGTCGGTAGCCCTCCTTAACTCGGAGCATTCCATAACCCGGAGCATTTCTTAGGTCGGTAACCTACTTAAGCCGGTCTTAGCTCTTAAGTGGTAGATTATCTTAAGTCGTACGCTGTTAGGTCGGACCTGTAGCTTAGGTCGTATGCTGCTTTAAGTCGTGACCTGTTGAGTCGGCACACTTTATAAGTCGTACGTGCTTAGGTCGGAGACTACTTTAACTCGTACGCTGTTAGGTCGGACTCTTCCTTAACTCGTCTCCTGTTAAGTCGCGAATAAGAGGATTAACACCTTTCAAAGCCATTTAAACTCCATTTGAAATTATTATTTCAATAATTTACTTTTAAAGTTTATTACTTTAAAATCCATTAACTTTACTAAAAATATTAATTCAAAACACTCCTTTAAACGGTTATTTAACTCTTAAAAACTAGAATGTATTTCCTTTATATAAAAGTCCATATTTAAATCTCAATATATATCATTTCCATATTTATAAAACTATGTTTATAAATCTCCTTTCTATTTTATAAATCTTCTATTTTATAAAATCTCTTTATTTATAAAATTCTATTTATAAATCATTCTTGTATAAAAACTCATTTTACTATCAAAATCCACTTATATATCCACTTCTTTATAAATATAATTTATTTGTAAAATCCACTTATAACTCCATTTACTTGAAAATTTTCAAATCCTTTTACAAAATATTTACAAATTCTGATTATAAATCTATTTCTTTATTTATAAAATATCACTTTTATAAATCCTTTATATAAACTTATTCAAAATTCTCTATTTAAAGTATTTCTCAAAACTATACTTTTATAACATCAAAAATCATACTTTTTATTTCTTTAAAATTAAATTCATTCCTTTCAATAATTTAAAATTAGTAAAACATATATACTTCCAAAATCACTTTGAAAATCATTTCAATTCAAAATCACTATTTTATAGTATTTCAAAATACTATAAATATGGCCCAGTGCTACTATAGCACTAAATAAGCAAAAACATATCCATATCAACAAATATGGCATCCAACATCTTATATCAAAGTATATGAAAATTAAAATCAACAGTGTGAGGAATCCATTTGGTTCCCTTCAACTTATCCCCCCGCATCACATACAGTATATAATCAAATAATGTAAATCAACCGCTTTGAGGCGGGATCGTATACAAAGGGTCATTCGCTCATACATGGGAACGTAATAGGGCCTCATTTGCTCCAGGGGCTGGAATATGCATATCCAAACCAACTAATAAAATAGTAATTCATCCAAACAAGCAACAAATAGCATAAATAAAATTATCCACACTTATATAAAGATATAAGTGATGCCAGAGAGGTGAGTTTACTCATAGAAATTCCAGTAATTGCCAAAGTGCTCTGGTTTGAATTAAAACTGAACAAACATTCAATTTTAACCCAAATTTCTACTAGCTCCAAATCCATCCAATCCAACTCCATATCATAGATTTCGCTGTTACGATGGCAAAGCAACTTGTCGCTCAATTTGGACCTCGTACGAAAAAGTTTCGAATTAACGAACGTTGAGATAATTAAATTATAATTAACTTAAATTAATTAAATTTAAAACTTAAACTTACTTCCCTCCTTCCTCTTGTACATGATTTCCAGGCTCGACTAACGCGAACCTAACCTCATGCGCGGGTTCCAGCATGACGCCGCCATCGCCTGCCGTTGTCGCTCCGTCTCGCCGCCATTCGCATGACCCACGCCACCGCACGCGACCCCCCTGACCACCTCTGATCGCTAGAAACACCCAAAACTACACCACATATGCAGCTGATTTGTGGCCTCTATGCCTCACCGAACGACGATCCAGCCGTCCATCCCCTCCTATTCGTCGAGACGAACTTTCTTATAGTTGGGGTCGTTGGCTAATTCGGCCTCTAAAGGCTCCGTCGATTATTGATCGTTGGATAGAGCTATCGTTTTAATGGCAACTGAAGTTATAAATTTTTAGGGTTTGTAGATAAAGAAAGTTGATGTCCTTTTATAGAAAATTTTTGAAGTAATATGCATTCGTTAAATTTTTGAACTCCAAACGAGGCATACCGTGTGGCGTTTTATATGTTATACCCCTATTTCGGACACAATGGAATATATATCGGCACTCAATTCCATCATATACAGAAGTTAGCTTTTCAAAATTAAATTATATTAATTTAAATTTCCTTAAATTAATCTCTACGCGTTTCAAACTCGCACGACCAAACGATACGTCTGATCGCCATGAAATTTGATGGCACACTATAATTCACTATAACGGATCCAATGAAACTGGATTCGTCAAAATCCGAGATGGTACCCCGGAAGGCTATTTTTACACGTTAATTAAAACGAGTTATTTTCAAAATCAGTTTAATCACTTTTAGTTTGTAACGACCCAGAATTTTGGTCGTTATATTTTGAACATTTAATTCGTTTTAAATGTTGAATGTGAATTATAATTTGATTTTGAAATAAGGAGATTTTGGTTAAATTAATTGAATTAGTTATAATTTCAAATATGGCAGTTCAATTGGGTTTGAATAATAATAATTAAATATTTGAAATTGGGATAATTTGTGAATCTGGATGTAAATGGCTATGGAAATAATTTCTAAAATTTATTTTAAGTCTATTTGGATTTAAATAATGTTGTTGGACTTTTGGATGGAATCAAAAGTCGATAAGTCAAATTTGGAATTTTATATTTATTTAATAATGGAATTTAATATTATAATAATGTAAATAATCAGATTTTGATTCGGGATGAATCAGAATGATGTCTATTGTGAATGTAAGTTTTATATAATTTATAATTGAGTTAGTAAAGTTTTAAAAGTGAAATTTTAAATGATTTCGACGATTTTGGAAATCGCTCGAATTTAATCGACGAGTTAAAATAGCCCTCCAAGGCACAGTCTCGGAATTCGACGAAACCAGTTCCATTGGATCTATAATAGTGTATTATTATCGGATCTCAATTTTCGTAGCGATTGGAGTTGCCGGTTGTTCGTACGGGTGAGAAACGCGTTGCGATAGATATCGAAAATTTAATATTTTAAATCGATTCAAAAAGCTATATTCCACATATGATTGAATTAAGCCCCAAAACACATTCCATTGTGTTCGGAATGCAGGTAAAACATTATAAACATTTGTCGGCATGTGTCGTTTGGAGATCGTTTGGAAAGGTTGTTTAAAAATGAATTTAATATTAAAATATTATTATATATGCTTATATATATATATATATATATATATATGTGAACAACAGAAACCCTAGCCTATTTTAAGCCGCCACCGTTCCTTTTGATTAATGGTCAAAATTACATCTCCTTTCTCCCTTAAATCCTCTCAATCCACGCAATATCGTCGAAGGTCCCCAACTACAAAAGCGTAGAGCTCTCGGAGCTCGATACATCCAACGGTGGGAATCGATTATCATTCGACGAGGAGACAGAAATCTCGGCTCGAAGGTCGGCCGCTCGCTCCCGTTTTTCGAGCTGCTGGGAGCATCGAGCTCCATGATCTTTGGAGAGAAGGGGGAGGTGGTGAAGGGCTATAGCGGGATGGCGTTGGATGGGCTCCAACGTTGCCGTGGCGGCAGCGGTTTTGGTCAAGGCAACGGCGGCGATGGGTTTTTAAAACCCTGGGAACAAATCGCGTGAGAAGATGTAGTTCACGGCCGTGGTCTCCTGTTGCTGAACGTGTGGCCACGATTTGATCTGGTATTTATATTTAAAAAAATAGAAACTGTTATAAATATATATATGCAAACTTATAAATCTAATATCTCATCCATACGAGGTCAGAATCGGGAGAAACTGGCGGCGGCGGAATCGCAGTGACGAGCGCTACATAGTAGAGCAGATCTGGTGACGTTTGGAGCAAGCGCTAATTTTAGATTAAATCGAACAGGCTTGATTTAATTTAAAATTTAAACGTCCGGCGACAATACTCAAAGTGAGTTTATCTCACTCACATCTGGAATGCTAGTTTATTTAAATAATGGATATTTAAATGATTGGTTGATTGGTTGAATGTGATGATTATTATCATATTTGATCGATATTATTTGTGTGCTAACATCTGTGGATGTAGGGAAACAGGTTGAAAGGATCCAATTGGATTCCTCACAATATAGAAATTATCCTCATAATCTGTGTTGTACTTTATTTATATCCCGTGATAGATTAATTTGGAAATTTAGTTGTGCTGTGTTATGGTTGAATAAATATAATCTGGTATTTTAAGTATAAATAAAATGAATTGGGATTTAAAAAGGGAAATAAAAGGAATTTTTAAGTAATGAATTTAAGGAAATTAAATTCAGGAAATTGGTTTGGACTTCGAAGTGTGTTTTGAAATGGTGTTTTAAAAAGGAAACGAGGAATGAGAATTTATAAACGGGGTTTATAAATGTAATGGAGTATTTATCAGGGGATAAATATTGAAAGTATAGATTTTCGGTGGGAATTTCTATAAGGAATGCAAATTGTTTAAAAGTAATAGTGGAATTATTTTTAAAAATGATGGGAAGTGTATTTTTCCTAGGAAACGAAGTATGTTTTCTAAAGGAAATTTTATTATAAGTATTTGATATAATAAATTTGTGTTAAAAGAAATTTTTGATTTAAGTTATGCAGGAAACTTTTATAGATTTTCAAAATTTTATTTTGAATGGAGAATTTGGTAACTGATTTTAAATAATTCAAGTATATATTTTGGAAGTGATTTTCCAGGAATGGAAAATGTGTTAAAAATAAAAGGTGTTCATTTTTTAAAGGGTTGAAAGAAATTTACGGGATTTAAACGTAAATTTGAATTGAGATAAATCTAGCAGATTTTTGAGCAGAAGTTAGAAGTTTTGAAATTGTTTTTAAAAGAATGTTTTAAGAAATTATTTGAGTTGTGAAAATTTTAAAGGTAAATATTTAATAAATTAGTTATAGTAATAATTATTTAAAGGGGTAATTGGTATTATGTTTTGAAAGAATATTATTAATCTTCATATTTTATAAAATGGATTTATTTTATGGATAGTTAGTCAAAGTTTTATTTAGAACTTGTATAGGATTGTGTAACTCTCCTGGTAAAATTTAGTTTAAATTAACTTTTATTTTAAAATTTGCTTATATTTTATAAGGTAGCTTTATTTTAAATATCTTTGAAATAGATTATTTTGAATAAAGTGTTTAAGTAGTTTAATTTAAATGTTTAAGGTATAAATTAGAATAAAGTGATTTAAATTATTTTAAAATCTAAAGTATTTGGACTTGGTTATTTCAGTGGGGAATAGAAAATTATTTGGGAATTTATTCCGTAAAAGGAAGATGGTTTGGAACTGTTTCAAAGGGTTGAAATGGAAATATATCTTGCAAAGATATTTTGAGGGAAATAAATAATTTGGGAAATTATTTATGTTTGATGGATGTTTGTGAATGTTAATTGATAGTTAAATAACCGACTATCAATATTGGCCAATGCGCTAATCGTTCGAAGCGACCGGGATCGGGATTAATTTCTCGAAAACCACTTCGATCCGGTTTGTGCGTTTTCGTGGAAAAACGAGTTTGGAGTCGAAGATGGAGCAGTGAAGTGCAAGGGCTAGTCGTTACTAATCCTGAGGGTGATTCCAAATGGATGTAGTAGGAGTGGTGCCTTCGGTTTCGTTCGAACCCGGAACGGACTTGTATGGATAAATGCTTTAAGAACATCGTCAGGTGGACGATGAGAAATCTAAGTTATATGTTCTAAAAAGGTAACGCTTAGCCTCAAGCCTCATCAACCGGGAATGACTGAAAATCAGGGGTTATGCAGCAAGGCTAAGTGGGTAGCGCCCATTAAGGTGAGGTCATCCATGTCTAGATGTTCCTTTTTATTCGGCTTAGTGGTGCGGTTCCTGATCCCAACTGTGGGGTGATCTTACTCGGAATTATCCAGTAAGGGGTAGTTCCGGCCTTGTGTTGCAGGGGATCGGGCGTGGTCCTCGGTACGCTGATCTAGACCAGGTACCGTGACAGGTGGTACCCTAGTGCCTAGTCATTAGTTGGAAATACATTCTCCCTACGCGCCTATACGGTTTTGATTGTGCCCAACTATTGCTAAAACGTGAGATGCAAGCATTTCAGCTAGATTCTATTTTACTTTCTATAGACACTATTATAATATCAGACGGATTTGATAAAAAGTGTTTTGGCTATCGTAAGGTAAAAACCCGACATGTTTATTTGTGGCGTGGTCTTACGAGATGCTTTTGATTTCAAAGGATTTTGAAACTTTAAGAATTAGTTTGGATGTATTTTTCTGACGCTGGTATTCTAGACTGACTCGGGTGTTATTTTATTATAATGCTCGGGTCAGACCGAGTATTATAGATTACAGGTTAGGATGCTGTGGAGCTCAGGAGAGGAGCTAGAGTTCGAGACGTACTATTCGTACTTGTTTATTCTGCTGCTATGGTTGTTTGAAATTGCCAGCAAGTTGTGAGGCAGGCTGATATAACTGCCAGGCTGGTAATTTTTCTTTACTGGTGATATACTCTAATGATGTATGGTATATAATAGATATGGTTTCATTTTGTGTAAAGATCTGTTCTTATTTATTATATTTTGTTCCGCTGCGATTGTGAGATTCTGATGTTGTTTAGTTCCTTCTTTCTTCTATCTTCTTTCTTTTTCCTCAACAATCTGTCTTTTCCGGCACTCGATCGTCGGCATATTATACTGTGGTGAATTTTGTGTCGATTTTCGAGAGTCGAGAAGGGCGGGTCGTCTCATAGTTCCAATTTAAAAGTTGACTATATCTATTATTGTTTAAACATAATTTATATCAGTTTTCAAAATTTTGTGCACATTAAATTCTAGATTTAAAATATTAAACAATTCCAAATATTCAATTTTAATAATTTAATTATCAAATAAATTGCTATATTTGAAATTCAAGTTATTTAACTTATAAAATTAACTTTTCAATATTTAATATCAATTAATTATTCCAAATTCAATTGACTGAAATTCTAGGTCGTTACATTAATGGTGAACAGACACTTGAAAATCAAACATTACAAATTAAGAAGGACAAGTGGATACTGGATAGTGGATGCTCAGGCACATGACTAGAAATATATAGATCTTTAAAGATGTTGTCCATAAAGATGGTTGATTAGTTAACTTAGATGACAACTCAAAAGGATATGTGATTAGCATCGGCAATGCCGGTAACTCTAAAACTCCTACTATTTATAATATTTTTCTAGTTAGGAATCTAAAACATAAGTTGCTTAGTATTAGTCCATTGTGTGATAAGGGTTTTAAAATAAAGTTTGAAAAAGATAATTACCATATCGAAGATAATGAGTCAAACATTATCTTCGAAGGTATTAGGAAACGTAACATTTACATTTTAAGTATGGAAGTATCCAATGATAATTTATGTCTTCTGGCTGAATCTAATGACCCTTGGATTTGGCACAAAAGATTTGTTCATTTGAATTTTAAACACCTTTCTAAAGTTGCTAGATATGAACTAGGTAAGGGTCTTCCTAAAATGAGTTTTAATGTCAATAATTTATGTGAGGCCTATCAATTAGGAAAACTTCGTAAAAGCTCTTTTAAATCTAAATATATGATTTCTACTTCTCATCCTCTTGAACTTCTTCACTAGAACTTTTTGGACCTTCACAAATACAATCAATAAATTATGTCTTTGTAATTGTAGATGATTTCTCAAAATTTACATGGACAATTTTCTTAAAACTTAAAAGTGAAGATTTTGAAATGTTTAAAAATTTTACTAAAAGAATTCAAAATCAAATACAACTAAAATTGAAACGATTAGGAGCGATCATGCAGGAGAATTCAAAAATGATAATTTTGAAATCTTTTGTAATAAGAAAGGAATTACACGTAACTTTTTATTTCCAAGAACATCAAAACCAAATAGAGTAGTAGAATGTAAAAATAGAACTATACAAGAATGTACTAGAACAATGTTAAATTATAGTGAATTACGTAAAAAAAATTGGATTGGACTGAAGCAGTTGTTATGGCATGTTATATTTTAATACGACCTTTAAATAAGAAAACTCCACATGAATTATTTTATAATAAAAAGCCTAAAGTATCTTACTTTAGAGTTTTGCTAGTAAATGTTTTATATTAAACATAAAAGATAACTTAGATAAATTTGATGCAAAAATAGATAAATGGATTTTTATTGGTTATTCTAATAGAAGTAAAGCTTATAGAGTTCTCAACACCAGAACTAACACCATTGAAGAAACATTACATGTTTCATTTGATGAGAATTTTAAATTTCATAATTCCAATTTCAATGAAGAAGAAAATATTGATAAAACTAATGAAATTACAAATATTGAAATCTCAAATGATGAAAATAATAATAACTTTGAGATTTACATCCGAATAAATGAACAAAATATTTGAAAGATCATCCTATAGAAAATATTCTAGGAAATATAGAATATATTTTAAAAACAAGAATGCAATTAAATAAAATGAGTAATGTTGCTTTTATCTCAACCATTGAACCTAAAAAACTAAAAGAAGCATCATTAAAGGATTCTTTGATTCTTGCTATGCAAGAAAAACTAAATCAGTTTACCAGAAATGATGTTTGGAAATTAGTCCCAAGACCAAAAGATAAGTATGTAATTGGAGCTAAATCGGTATATAGAAATAAAAAGAATGAATAAGGAGAAGTTATTAGAAATAAAGCATGTTTAGTTGCTCAAAGTTATATTCAAGAAGAAGGTATTATTTTAATGAAACTTTTGCTCCTGTACCCAGATTGGAAGCTATCGGAATTTTACTTGCTTTTGCAAATCATAATTATTTTAAATCGATGTCAAACATGCCTTTTTAAATGTATTTATTAAAGAATATGTCTATGTAGAACAACCCCACTTTTTGAAGATGAAAAACTACCTATTCATGTTTATAAATTAAAGAAAGCTTTATATGGTCTAAAACAAGCTCCTAGAGCATGGTATGATAGACTTATATCATTTTATTACAATCTAATTTTGAAATAGGAAAGGTAGACAAAACTCTATTTATTAAAAGAAATAATAATGATATTCAACTTATATAAATATTCGTAGATGACATTATTTTTGGATCGACAAATGAATAGTTAAATAAAGAATTTTCAGATACATGATTAAGGAATTTGAGATGAGTCATATGGGAGAAATAACATTCTTTTTAGGATTACAAATAAGACAATTAGATAATGGAATTTTTATAAGTCAAGAAAAATATGCTAGAGACTTAGTTAAGAAATTTGGTATGTCAAATACTGGTGGAAAACCAACTCTTATGGCAACGAATGAGAAATTAAATAAAGAAGAATACTCAAAAGATGTAGATCAAAAATTATATAAAGGTATGATAGGATCGTTACTCTATATAACTGCTAGTAGACCAGATATAATGCAAAGTGTCTGTCTATGTGCAAGATACTGATCTCAACCTAAAGATTCTCACCTAAAATCAGTAAAAAGAATACTAAGATATGTAAACAACATACTAGACTATGGACTCTTTTATCTAAAAGAAGATCCTTTTGATTTAATTTCATATAGTGATGCTGACTATGCTGGATGCAAATCGGACCAAAAAAGTACAAGTGGAACTTGTCACTTTTTAGGACATTCTCTTGTTTCTAGTTTAGCAAAAAAAATCTATGTCCCTATCTACAACAGAAGCAGAATATATTTTAGCTGCATTAGCCTATTCACAAGTAATATATATGCAACAAACTTTAAAAGATTTTGGTTTAAATTTTACTAAATCAGCAATATAATGTGATAACACTAGTGCAACAAATCTATCTAAAAATCCAACACATCATGCTAGAACCAAACATATAAATATAAGACATCATTTTTTGAGAGATAACATAAATAAAGAAGTAATTTCACTTGAATTTATAAATACTGAAAATCAAATAGCCGATATTTTAACAAAACCATTAACTTGGACATCTTTTATTAAACTGAAAAGAGAGTTAGGAATATTTTCTTTCTCTGAAACATAAATATAACAAAATAAAAATTAGAAATTTAAAAGAAAAATAAAATATCAAAATTAGACTACATATGTCGACATAACCAAACAACATATGTCGACATATCCTGGAAATTTCAGAAAATGGTTTTTCCTCCTAAATTTGTAATTCGAAATGCAACTTTATAACCACCAAATTTTGAAATAATTCTCATTTTATGTCTTCTTCCTTTTGTAAATTCTGAATAAAAATAAATCCATGGATTCCTCAAGTTCCAAACGTCCAAAGGAAGAGACCGCACCCTTTTCCTTCCAAACCCCCATTCTAGGCCCCTTCCAAACCACCACCCTGGCCAAAGTAACTAAAATTGAAGATGAGTTGAAGCATGTACTCAATATGTTTTCAGAAATAGAGGTTATTCAACCACGCCTCTTGAAAGAACAAGAGAAATAAGGACGCACTCTTCGCAATCTCCAAAAGCATCTATTAGATAATGAGACTAATCCAATTATAATCGAGGAGGATAATCCTTATCTAGTCATTCACAACCTTAGGAATGATAAAGAGGAAGAAGAGGAAGAAACCACTGAAGATGATGATGAAGTCAAATGTGTGGACGAAGTATGCTTCGATCGGAATGGAAATCTCATAGAACAAAAGGGAAACTTTTGTCTTCACTGTCTTGTTTGCCTCATCCATAAGTCCCCCATAATCAAAATAAAACCATAAATTTAAGTTTAATACGTATTAGTTTGATTTTTTAGGATTTGATTTCGTTTTGTGTATTTTTGGATTGCTATTTGAATTTGTGTGCTTTAGTTTGATTTGATTTGGATTGTTTGTACACATGAATTGGGTTTGCTTATGAATAGTTTGAATTAGATAAATAAAATCTAATTTGTAATTCTTTATTATCATATTAAATAATTCTTAGTATGAATAGTGCATTGTTTCTAAGTATGTTATGTAATATATCATAATATATCTTAAAATCATCATAATCATATATATCATTTTTAACTAAGTTATTGATTTTTTAGTTTCCAAGTATTTGATTTAGGGGGATTTTTTACTTTTCACCATTTTTATTGATGATAAAGGGAGAGAAAAATATAATACATATATATATATATATATATATATGTATTCAGCAGAAGTTATATCATATTTTATATACAGGATATTAATGGTTGTCATCATCAAAAAGGAAGAGATTTTTAATACTTTAGTTATTGATTTTTATGATAACAATCTTAATAACAACAATATACATTCATATAAAATATGGATACTAATGTTTTGCCAAGTTTTATAGTATATAGTGTATGAAACACCCCAACACCCTTTAGTATTCCAAAAAAGGGCACACCAAAGGATGTGGTGTGTTATAGGTATAGCTGAAGCATCACAGAGACTAAGATTCACAAGACAAATAAATAAAAACAGCGAAAAACATTTAAATAATAACTTATCATTCCGAATAAAACTTCATCTCAAAATAAGTTATAAAAACATAACATGTCTCAAAAACTCAAAATCTCACATGTCTTATGAAAATACATCTCAATCTCACATAATCAGAGTAAATATAACAATAATAATCCCTCTCACAAGTGCCAATCCATCATAAGCCAAATTAAAAAGATGAAAAGTAGAAGAATACATCTGAAATGAGAAAACTCCGAAAATGAATCTTCGAGCAACCTAAATCAACTATCCTCAACTCTACTGGCCTATTGGGAAAAAGGAAAGACAGAGGAGTGGGTCAGACAATAAGTCTGGTGAGTGAAATTAATTACTAGCATTTCTAAGAAAGATAAAGATAATAGACTAAGAAATAGTTCTAGCATGAAAGGAAGATACAGAAAAGATAAAACTTGCATAAAATACTGTTTCTGATTCTGTTTGACTATTTTCTTTGATTGTTTGCACTTGTCTTAAATTGTTGTGATTAGGCTGAAACCCTAATCCTATCTCAACCACTAACTTGATTAGGCTGAAATCCTAATCCTACCCATTGATCGGCCTTTCCTATCTCTGTTGTGCCACTGTGAACCAATCCTATTGGCCCCACAGAAATAGACACCTCTTAGCGCTTAGGACGCAGTAGCGAATTATTTACCCTAATCGATGTTTCACGCTCGGTCATTGCCAGTACACACTAACTGTCGCCCCCTATTTGACCCTTTATTTACCCTAATCAGCATAAGTGTGCCCAGCCACACCCACGTGTGAGACCATCATTCCTCGACCTGAAAAGGAATGCTGTCGGTACTGGTCCTAACAAACAAATCTTCTAACTTTGCGCCCCTTGCCCAAATCCCCAAATTTGAGCCTCTATCTATTGGCCACTTATTTACCCTAATCAGCATAAGCATGCCCAGCCTCACCTACGTGCAAGACCATCAGTCCTAGACCTGAAAGGGAATGCTGCCGGTATGGGCCACTACTTTTATATTTTCTTATTAACTTAATCCAAGATCTAAGTTTTAAAATAAGCCCCTTCTGTTATTTCTTTCTTTCTAATTATAACCTACATGTTATAATTGTTCTTGCAACTGTTACTTTTCTATTTTATCTTTTTAGTTATAACCACTTTTATAATCATGCTTGTAATTATCTCAAATTTGCCTATTTCAATCCATCTCCATTTTATTTTAGTTTTTCTCATTTTACACCTGATTTCGGTAAATTTAGTGTTTTTCTATTTTAATCCATATTTGCGAATTCTTCTCTTTTTAATATTTTATTCGCGTTAAAAAGGATTAAATCTCTATAAAAAGATACTAACATTTACAGGCTAAATTCCAACTTAAAACAGATGTAAATAACTATAAATAACTGCACATAGCTGAATAAAATAGCTGAATAAAAATAGATTGAAAAGAACTTCTGAAATTTACTTAAAAACTGACTGTAAATAAACTTACATAAAAACTGTCTCAAAATTGTAGAAAAACTACAACTATTGAGAACTCTATTATTTTAAATTACTTACAAATCTAAAATAATCACAAAACACTCACCTATGGTCCTTAGCTCTAATCTAGGGCCTTCCTAGATCCATTTCTAGGGTGTAAAATATTTTTATTAAAAAGATTTCCTCCCTAGAAAAATTTTCTATTTAGGGTTCAGCCTCAGGCAATGAACCCAATTGGGAGAAAATCTGATTGTGAGAAAATAGCTAGGCCTAGGGTTCTATTTATAGTGGAGTTTAGGAATCTCAGACCATCAGATTTTAGGATTGAATCTGATGCAACCAGGTCACAGGCTCGCTATGAATCGTTGGATCCAGAAAACAACGCTTCATATCGCACGAAAATCAACTTTGGATCCACCGGCTCGCTCCTGGACGTTTTTACGTCCAAGAGGGAAATGCAGGTCGACCTGGGGGTTTTGCAGGTCGACCTATAGGTCGACCGGTAGGGTCTTTTCTTTATTTAAATATTTTTATTTTTATTTTACTGTGATATCTTGTTTCTCTCGTAACTTCTTCATACTAGCTCGGATTTTGACAAGTTATATATGGAATTGATCAAAAAATTACTGCGGACCCAATGGTGCAACTCTCGTAGCTAAATTTTGATAATTCCAAAAATGCTCATTTTTAGTGTTTAATAATTATTTTGGTTATTTAATTATCTAAAAATGCGGGGTGTTACATTCTCCCCTCTTTAAAGGATTTCGCCCCTGAAAACTCCAAGGACAAAAGAATGAAATAAATATTTTCATCCAAATTCCACAACCACGTATTCAACCATCATCTATTTCATACATTGTCCTTAAGCTTTTTAATGCAATTTATGATATATGCAATATTGTAGTGTCAATGTCCCTAACTAATGCAAAAGATTTGGCGGTCTACTGATTCAGTTGACCTCCTTTTTATGCGCTTATGTCTGTGCCATGTATCCAAATGAATGCAAATTCCCTAATGACAACTGATAGTTCTATAATACAATCATCATCCAAATGCAACAATCATATGATAATCACCCATTCATAGCAACCATGAAATAAAAATGCAAGTGCACACACATCCATATGCATATGCTTTAGTGACCTAGTTAGGCCGTTCTCTAGGAGATAACAGTGCCTAGTTTGTATGTATACGTCCATTAGCATCCACTAGCAAACACTTGCAACCACTTGCGTCCAATATACATAACATGTTCTAGTGACATGTTTACATTCAGTCTTACCATCCATAGGTTAAATCCTAAGATCTACCCTCCCAAAGGATACTAAAGAAAAGAACCTATTCAAAACTAAAGATGGAAATAGGAAATTCAAGACCTACCCTCGAAGAGATGCAGATAAGAGATACGTATATTCTCCTCAGCCTCCCACGTAGCGTCCTCAATACTATCTCCCCACTGCACCTTAACCAAAGGGACTTCCTTATTCCTAAGCTTCTTGATATCATGTCCAACGATCTTGGTAGGAATGCGATGAACCGATGCTTCTCTCTCCACTTCAACTTCCTCAAGTTGACTAGGTTCCACTACCTCTACTGTAATGACCCAATTTTTCGACGCCCGAAAGTCGACATCAATACGCCCGCTGTATCAAATGCCGAACCATCGAATGCCGGAAAACTGAATCATTAGGGTTAAAGAAGAAAGAGGTAGAAGAAGAAACGAAAACAATAACAGAATCTCACATTCGCAGTAGAACAAAATATAATAGATAAATGAATAATCTTTAAAACAAAGAACTATATCAGTTCATACAATACATCATCAGAGTTTACAACAACAACACACAACATTGGCAGTTATAATAACATGCCCATATGATTGAATACACAGCGGAATGATAATAGTATACGAAAGTACGTCTCGCCATCCTGCTTGCCTCCTGATCTCCACAGCATACATTTATGACTTCACTCCAGAACAACTGATAACCTGACTCTAGGTTGCCCGTGTGGAAAATTATGGGCACCCAGAGTTTAGAAAGGGAACAATAAACTCCGAGTTAGTCATGGGACTGGTGTGAGATCTTAAAACAGTTATTTGCATAGAGGAATAAAAAGAAATCCGCTATGCTTTTGGAAAATGAAACTACCATAAGTAAATGGCAGGTTATACAACTAAAACCGTACAGGACGCGTATTGTTTCTTTGGATTTCCAACAAATGGTCAGGCTAAGGAACTGTAACGACCCGGATTTTTCAACGTTGGGTTTGGAATGTTTAAATGGTTTTAAATATTGAAATTTGATTTATAAATTGGTTTTGAATATGGAAAGCTTGGGTTATTTAAAGGAAATGGATTCCGAATTTAAATATAGCAGTTTGATGGATAATTTAATTATTAAAGTAATAATTGAATATTGGGTAAATTGGTGAATCTGAAGTTTTAAGCTTGATAAAAATAATTTGAAGGCTTACAAAATTCATATTAATGATACCGAAGACAACGTAACTTTTAAAATGAAATTTGGAAGTAATCTATTCAGTTTTAAAAATGTATCAGTTATATTGACGTTTAAAAATAGCCTTCTGAGGCACAGTCTCGGAATTCGACGAAACCAGTTCCATTGGATCCGTAATATTGTATTATTATCGAATTTCAAATTCCGTAACGTTTGGAGTCATCGTGTGATCGTACGGGATATAAACGCCTAGAAATAATTTATCGAATTTAAATTAAATAGCCAATCCAAAATGCTATCTTCTCCATACGATCGAATTAGGACTCGGAACCTTTTCCATTGCGTTCGGAGTAGGGGTATAACCTTATGAACGCCTAACGGCACGTCTCGATAGGATGTCAAGTTTTTAAGCTGCGAATTCAAGACGATTTGAATTTGAATTTCAATTTAAATTTAATATATGTTGTTAACCAGTCAAATTCCCTTCACGTCAACCTTTTCCACAGCAGAGATTCCCTTCCACCAGCCTACTTTCTTTCACCCTCACACCTTTTTTGCCTTTTCTGTAGAAAACAATGGCAGGCACGCAGAAAACAAATCACGCCACTTGCCTTGTACGTATTGCCGCTTCCTTTCCGTTAAATCATGCAACCTCCTTTCTTATTTCCTCAGTTCAAAATCGAAAGCTAAGAGGAAAAAAAAACTTTAATGGCTGAACTAAATTTCAGCACTCTATTCTTCAATTCAAACCGCCACTTCTTTCTCTTCTTCCCCCAAATCGAAACGAAACGAAAATCATTCGTTATATAATATATATATATATATAGAAAAGAGATTAGAATGGTGTGTCTCGACCGAAGTCATGATTTAAGGAAGGCATCGCGTCGCCTGGCTCACGTGGGCTCCGCCGTCGCAGGGGTAGTCGAGCAAGATAGCAGAGTGTCGAGGCTAGGCAGTATTGAAGCGCGCGAAGGTTGGAAGGACTAGCAATGTGGTGTGGTTTGGGCGATCGAATCGAAGCTATTGGGGATTCTCGAGCTCAAACTCGAGCGCGATGGCAACGGAGGCCGCCTTTGGCAAGGACAGAGTGTGTTCGCACTGGTGACTGCGAGGGGAGGAGCCGCCTGGAGATGCCGTCGCGAAGATGCTGCTGGCAATTTTCTCTAGTCGAGCGATTGCTGGTGAGGTATATTTGCTGTTTTTACTCAATTTAAAATTTATATTATAGTAAAGTAAATTACTGTTGTGTTTTTACAGAAAAGAAAATATATTTACAGTAAAGGTAATTCTGTTTTAGTCAAATAAATACATATTTATAGGTGAAACAGTATATATACATACATATATATATATATAAGATATTGGGAAAAAATAGGAATTTTGAAGGTTGAAAGAATTTATCTAAATTAGTTTTTTTTGAAATCTATATAGATTACTTTTAAAAGTATATATATATTTGTAGTTTCAATTAAATAAATATACATATTTTAAATTTGCTAAGTTTATTTTTAATAATGGATTTGGTGATAAATTTATTCAGTTAACTTATTTAATTATTTAGTTACTAAAAGATTTTAAAAAGGGAGAATTATTTTAAAATTTAATCATTAGTCTAAAATTAAATTATTAGTTAGTTAAGTAAATTTTATTAAATGATAATGAATCATTCGATTATTTCAAATATTAATAAACCGTAAATGTTTATACAAGGTCGAAAAATCGTGAAATCAAGCCGAGATTGAAGTGGATTGCAAACAAAAAGCAAAGGTGAGATTTTCTCACTTATTTGGATGCCATAGATTAAATTTAAATGTTAAATTTGAATCATTGGATGTGCTTGGATGAATTAAATAATTATCTACTGGATGATATTATATATATAGTAAAATATATTGGAGTGATTGATATTCCCGCATTATATAGCGGATGAGACCCTATGCGCCGCATAATAGCGGATGATATTATATAAATTCCATATACCGTGATATTCCACCTCGAAGTGGAATTGGTATTGTGCTAACAATCTGTGGATGCAGGGAAAACAGGTTGGAGGGATCCAACAGGATTCCTCAAAATATTTATTGATCATATATATGTTGTTATATGGCAGGATGGATGAATTGATGTGGATTTGTTTGTGAATTGAATTATTAAGTGTTAAATAACATGGAAGTTGAAATTTGGCATTTTTAAATACCATAAATAATTTAACTAAAGGAAGTTAAAATGAAACTTGAAGGGAAAATATTTAGTGAGAATCAGGATTTACTTCTATTTGAGGATTAAGTAAAATAAAAAGTATATTTATTACTTGGATTATACTTGAATTGTTTAAAGTTGAGTTTTAGGAAATTTAATTTATATATTAAAGACTCAAGGAATAGAAAAGGAGTTCTATTAAGGAAAGAAAAGAACTTTATTAAGGAATGGGATGGAATTTTATTAAGGAATAAGATTATAAAGATGGAATTTTTGAATAAAATTATTTTTATAAATAAATGGAAAACTTAGGGGAGTTTATAAATTTATAAACGGGGTTTATAAACGAGATAGGAAAATATCAGTGGATATGTAAAGAGATAAGTCATGGTGAGGACTTATATTGAGTTATGAATATTTGTTTTGAAAGGAAATAGTAGAATATTTCCGAAAGTGAGAAATGAGAATATGGTCGTTGAGATAGGAATCAAGAGGAATTTATGGAGCATATTGGGTTTTCCAAAAATATAAATTTATTTTAAAGGGAAGATTTTAAATTACTATACTATATAATTTTTATAAACTATTATCTGGATTTAGAATATTTCGAATTGGTTATTTTGAAGGCTTAGAAATTTATTATAATAAACTCTAGTTTTCTAAACCAGCTTTGAAATTTATTAATAAGTGGATATGAACTTTAATATTTATATTAATTTTACCTTAAACCATAATTTGAAAATAAAACCATTTTTTCTTATTTTATAAGTCTAGATGTTTTCAAAAATGTTTTTAAAATCCAATTATAATCCTCTTGAGACGATAAGCGAGTTTTTTTTAATGAGATAAGATTTAGGAGAAAAATCTTATAAGTGGGGTTATGGAAACTTAAGTAAATTACCGAGTATAAGATAGGAGTTTCCTAAAGGTGAAATAAAATTCACAAAACAAAGTGGAAGTAAAAATCTAGAATATTTGTTAAGCAAGAGGGCTTTGGGAATATTAAAGGAAATTGATTAAGGAACTCTAGAAATTATAAAAGTGGAGCAAACAGGTTTGAAAAATTACAAGTAAAAGTGTAAATTGATTTTGGGAAAGAAATAAGAAAATAAATGGATATTTTTCAAGAGTTGAATATAAAGTTGAAGTGAAGAAATATTCCAAGTATGGGAAAAAGATTTAAAGGGTTCCATGAAAATAAAAGGAGTTTGAAACTATTTTCAAAAGGGTTGAAAATGGAAATAATAACTGGGTGGATATTTTGAGATAAATAATTTGAGGAAAATTATTTAAGATTTGATGGTTGCTTATGGATGTAAATTGATAGTTAAATAACTGACTATCAATATTGGCCAATGCGCTGATCGTTTCGAAGAGACTGGGATCGGGTTTAATTATCTGAAAACCACTTTGATCTGGTTTGCACGATAACGAATGAAGACCGTGAAGATGATGAAGATGGTGATTCGGTTTGTCCAGACCCAGGGCAACTTGTATGGACGAATGCTTTCAGAACATCGTCAGGGGGACGATGAGCATACTATGTGGGACTCGTTCTTGAAAGGTAATCGTAGCCTCAAGCCTCATCAACCGGGAATGGCTAAAGCAGGGGAGTAGCAGCAAAGCTAAGTGGGTAGCACCCAAGTAGGGTAAGATTTCCCCTGTCTAGATGTCCCTTTTTATTCTGTTTAGTGGGCGGTTGGTCGCGCCAACCGTGGGGTGATCTTACTCGGACTATCCAGTAAGGGGTAGCTCCGGTCTTGTGTTGCAGGGGGTCGGGAGTGATCCTCGGTACTCTGATCTAGGCCAGGTACTGTGACGGGCGATACCCCAGTAGCCCTGCCATTGTATGGAATCCAATCTCCAATAAGCTCTTGTACGGTTTTGATTGTGCCCAACTATTGCTGGAACGTGAGATGAAAGCATTTCAGCTAGATTCTATTTTACTTTCTATAGACATTATTATAATATCAGACGAATTTGATAAAAATGTTTTGGTTATCGTAAGGTAAAAACCCGACATATTTATTCGTGGCGTGGTCTTACGAGATACCTTTGTTTCCAAAGGATTTTCAAAGAAATATAATAATCCAATTGAGTGTGATTTTCTCACGTTGGTTTTTCAGACTGACTCGGGTGTTATTTTATTATAATGCTCGGGTCAGACCGAGTATTATAGATTACAGGAAAGGATACTTAGAAGCTCAGGAGACGAGCTGGATGGCGAGACGTATCACTCGTACTTGATGTATATTCCGATGTGTTGTGTGTACTGTGTATTCTGTTTATGGGACAAGTTAATATAACTGTCCAGTATTTGACTCGGATTTTGTTGTACTCTGATAATGTAATTATAAAACAGATATAATTTCTTTGTGTAAAGAATCAGTTATTAACAATTATATATTATTCGCTGCGATGTAAGATTCTGATGATGTTGTTTATCTTCTTCTTCTACCTCTTTCTTCTTTAACCCTGAAGACTCGTATTTCCATTCACTTTTGAGTTGAGTTGATGTGGAATATTGGCGGCTTAAAGGAGTACGGATTTGCGGGCCTTTACATTTGGTATCAGAGCAGAAGGTTAAGCGAGAACCTTGGCTCTGGTGGGGATTACTCATTAGAGATAGAGTTAGTAGTACTCTAGAATGAGTTTGAGCGTATTAATAGATATGAGCGCGTATTTGTTAGTGACTATAAAATGGTTTTATATTGTGTTGATTGATTTATTGAGTGGCATATGAACCTTCATCGGACAGTCTGCACAACTGTATCGAAGGGGTTTCTAAACACTTGAATAGAACAATTCGACACAATATTGTTTTCAAAAGCGGGTGAGTGAAATAATTTTACCCAAAATATATTTTGATATAAAAAGAAATAATTTTCTGCAAATTATTATATATAATTAAAGTGTTTGGGTGGTAATATTATAGTCAAATAAGATTATAAAGGTTTAAAAAAATAGCTTATATAATCAAGGAAAGTATGAGATTAAATTTTAGGATTAAAATTTAAAGTGAAGTTAAAAATGAGGATTTAACTTGGATTAAGTTGAAAATTAAATTTTTGGAATTTAACTAATGGTGATGAAAAAAAATATAAATAAATTGGTAAAGTAAGTAAAATTTAGAATATGAATGAATTGGATTGGAAAATTTAATACAAATCAAATTGGATTGAAATTAATTTAAGCTAAGTAAATGGAAGTAAGTTGAATTAAACTGGAAATAAAATCTAGTTGTACTTGAATTAAGTTGAAATGAAATTGAATTGAAATAAAATTCAGTTGAGTTATAGACAATATTAAATGGAATAGAATTCTTACTTAAATAAATAAAAGTAAGCTGGATAAGAATTGAATTGGAATAAATAAATTCTGAAAGCTTATAAAATAATTGAGTACCCATTGAATAAAAATATATACTTGGCTAAGTAAAAATATATAATCCCGAATTTAAAGTAGAATGTGAATGGGATTGATTGTAAATGGATGGAAGTGTGAATATAAATAAGGGTGTGACTTATAAATCTAAAAGAGTGAAATTCTAACCCAAAATAAAATTGTTTGATATTTTGGTGAATGAAATAAAAATCCAATCTTGAATTATAAAATAGGAATTCAAGTAAAGTAATAAAGTGATTTTTGAAGATAAAAATCAAATATCGAATTGAAAGTTGGGAGTGAATTAATTGGATAATTAATTGTTTAATGAATATGGAAATGGAACCTAAATTGGATAAATAAAGGTTGAAATTTGAGATAATGATGGGGTTTAGAAATGAAACCCGAGTTATAAATAGAAATTCAACTTGGAATTGTAAGTGAATTAAACATGAATTAAAAGTTGTTATGGAATTGGATTAAAAATAAAGATGATTTGAGTTGCAAATAAGTCCAATTCGAGTATGAATGAATTAAATATGGCCTTGGATATTATTTTAACGTATTGGGAATGGAATTAAAAATTTAAATGGATTATGAGAATGGCTAATTGAATTAAATGGAATTTGATTAGATGAGAATCAAATTAAAATGGTAATGAACTGAAGCAATGAAGTTGGAATCATTTAAAGTAAATTAACTTAGGTTTAAAATTAATAGAAGCATGGCTTATATAAATCTGGGAATGGTTGTTAATTTATAAGCATGGAAGTTGTCGAGTTTAATAAAATGGTTTGAATGAATCCAAAGTGAATATGAAACAAAATGCAAGTGGATGGGTTGTGAATAAATTAGAATGGAATTGTTAAAAATAAATTGAGTTGGAATCAATTTAAAATAGTTAAAGCAAAGTGATAGTTTATTTGCATGGATATTGCCGAATTTGCGTAAGGATAATTGTCGGTTGATGTAAACGAGATTATATAAAAAAATTCTATGACTTAATAGAAGCATATAAATTGATTTTGAAATCAATTGAATTGAATATGAGCTTGTTTGGAAATTAAAAATGAATTGGATGTAAGCAATTGAGTTGTAAACCATTCGGATTAAATGAAAATGATATATGAAATTGTTAAAAGTAATTAGAATTAATGTCGGAATGTTATAATTGCATACAAATGTTGTTTAGTATGCATTGTTTGTGTATTCATGAGTTATCTATTTAAAGTAAGTGAAATATTAACAAAATTGCATATATTTAGTACTTACATGCTTAAATTGAGTAAGTACAGGTACCTGGAGGCCGTTTGGCTGGATTTTGGTCGTGCGAATTGCTAAATAAATAAGCCGCTTGCTTTAAAAATGCTAAATAGAGGTACGCCTATGCAATAAAAGATAGGAAATATGAAATATTGTTTTTTTTCCGACCGTGTGGGTCGATGTATATATATTTATATCTCTTGTCAAATTGCAAAAGCTCCTCCATACAAGGGAGACTTAGAATTTGCAGCAACCACATAAGTTAAATATATGGGCTCCATACCATGATACCACCTTTTTCCAAAAGGAAATGGACATACCCTGAGGGCGCTACCCCCAAACAACTTTGCCGCATCCTTCCTGTTTCGACCATTTTGGGTTGTGAGGTCCGACGAAGTCTCATCCACAAAGCTACGCTTTTCACAAATGCCATGCTTCGATCAACAAATGATCAGCAACACTTAACATGCCACATTACCAAATTGGGAATATATCACTAGTAACAATCAACTACATAACCTCTGAGCTCATACGTCTCAGAGAAGGGTGTTAAGCTTAGGGAAAAAATTCTCCGCCACCAACAGAAATGTATTTGATAGAAACCAGCTTTACATCTCAAAGTGTAATGTCAGACATACATCCATACAAGTCCGTTCCGGGTTCGAACGGAACCGAAGGCACTTCAAAGAAGCCCTTGCAATCCGGATATTCACTAATCACGTCCGGACTTCCCATCACAAAGGGTGATAAAATCTCAATACCGAAGCAAATCGGTGCAGAGACATTCGACAGGTAATCCTTTCGTTTTCGAAAATACTCAGTCTTTAACACCATCTTCAAATGCAATCCCATTTCGTCGTATCATTATTCGGAATGGGTTTTATGACATAAAGTCCTCTCCCGGCTAATCCGAATAATGAGCATTTATTTTTAAAAACACATGGATACACAAGTCACAAAGATTCACTATTAAGATTCGATGTGGGTTTCGGATAACTATCTGGAATCCGACCCCCTGTCGCATCGAAATTCAAATGTCGTTTAAAGGCCAATATTGATAGTCGGTTATTTAACCATCAATCACTATTCACAACAATCACCAGATTTTAAATATATTTTTTCCCAATTATTTATTTTCAAAATATCTTCGCAAGATATATTTTAACACTCCAACACTTTGAAAACCAATTTCAAATCACTTTTCTTTTGCGGAATAAATTTCCAAATATTTATTTACCTCCACTGAAAATTTGCCGTGTCCGAATACTTCAAAATGATTTAAATCACTTATCCAAAAATATATGTACTTGGATACATTAAAAATAAAAACTATTTTTAAACACTTTATTTAAAACATTAGTTATGAAATTTAATATCAATATCTCATATAAAACTCAAGTCCAAATAATTTTTAAAAATGAAATTATTAGATAGAGTATAATTATTTAAATATCCATTTTCTAAATCAAATCTCAATTTGATCTTTAAAATAATCACTTCTATAATTAACCAAATAAACCTTTACTTTAAAGATTTAAAAACAACTTAAGAAAATAATTTCTCCAAAGTATCCTTTTTAAAACCTTCCTTAAAACTTTCAATTTATATTTATCAGCTACTTTGAAAACATACTCGGCTTTCCAGTGAAAACATACTTTCCATTTCAAAATGATCCAATTAAATCAATTAATAAATTCTTCTTGAATTATTTCAATTTACATTCCAAATCCGTAATTTCTTTCCACACTTTTTAAAATAAACCAATACTTATTTTTAAAACAAATAACTCATTCCTTTATAAATTCCCATTGTGAATTTAAATTTCCAAATATCCATTGATATACAATTTTCAAATCGATTTCCAAATATTCACTTTCAAACACCAAATCAAATTCCAAATTTATTTCAAACACCAAATCAAATTTCCTTTTAAAATAAATTCCTTTATTTTTCCCAAACTATTTAAAATCCAATTTTAAATAAATTCTTCAACTTTTAAACAATATTACTCAAAATCCATTTATTAAAATATTTTTTCCCATATTTTGGAATTAATTTGATAAGATTACAAAAATCAACTTTTATACTTTTAAATTCCTTTCTTTCAAATTTATCCAATTTTCTAAAATTAATTTACTCTAAATTTTCTACTTTAATTTCTGGTATCCTACGATACCAAAAATATATTCGGCTAAACTATAGCCTTCAAATAAATTCCATTTATCAATATAATCATTCACACCAATATAATCTTTCACATATTTTCACATCACAACATATACAAATAAATTCAACAATGTGAGGAATCCAGTTGGATTCCTCCAACCTGTTTCCCTCCATCCACAGATGTTAGCACAACAATTAAATTATATGGACCCGTATTTTTACGGATCGAAACATCGTAAAACAGTTATCATTTGGTCGCATGTTGTTAAGTCATCTAGGGTTTAAGTCGTTCAAAACTTAGGTCGCGTAGGAGTTAGATTGTGAGCGACTTAAGAGAGTGGTGCAACCTAGGGACTTAGGTCGTGGAGCGACTTATGGTATTGGGCGACCTAAGGAATGGGACGACTTATAGAAGTTGGCGACTTAAGGAGTGAAACGACTTAAGTGAGTTAGGTCGGCAACGACCTAAGGAAGATAAGTCGTATAGGAGTTATGTCGTATAGCAGTTAGGTCGTATGGTGGCTTAGGTCGAGTGAACGACTTATAGGATTGGGCGACTTATAGGAAGTGGCAACCTAAGTGTTAGCGGCATAAGGAAACTTTGCGAGTTAGCGACCTAAGGAATAGGTCGGCAACGACCTAAGGAAGCTGGTGATAGAAGTGAGCGACCTATAGAAGTTAGCGTAGTTAGGTCGTAGACAACCTAAGATGTTAAGTTGTTAGGTCGTAAGCAACCTAAGATGGTTAGGTCGTCCAAACGACTTAAGTGTTAGATCGTAACCCAGTTAGGTCGCGTGAGTAGTTAGGTCGAGGCATTGTTAGGTCGCAAAGAAGCGGTCTGTGTTAGGTCGCATATTCGTTAGGTCGTAAGTCGTATGAAGGCGCTGATCTGCTAAGTGCTAAGTCGTTAGGTCGTATAAGCGCGCTTGCGTTAAGTCGTAAGTCATAGGGATGTGTTAGGTCGTGTAGTGATAAGTCGCGTGCAGGTGTTAGGTTGTTAAGTCGTGGGCTTTTTAGGTCGTGGGGTTTTAGGTCGTAAGTCGTGGACGACCTAACTCCGAGCGACCTAAGGGGAAATCAGCCTATAAATAGGAGGGTTTCTCTTCATTTTTGGGATCCGGATTTCGAAGCGACGAAGTGCTGCCATTTTGAGAGCTCGACTTCTACACTTCTTCACTTCTTTTCTCCACTCTAATCTAGTGATTCCTTTCATCCATATCGAAGATCAAATCGAAGATTGAAGATCTTCATCCTTCGAAGAGAGATTTCATCGTTTGAAGCAGATTAGTGATAGATCAAGTTAGATCCTTCATTGTCCAGATCTGAAGTGGGTTTCTTTTGAGGTGTTTAGGTGATTTGGTGAGTGGTGATTATCTCTCACACGGATCCAAAGGAGTATATCGGATCGTTGGCTTGATTTGGAGTTAAAGTAGTGATTTTCATGCATCTTTGTAAACTTAAGTATAGATCCATATAGATCCATTGTTTATGATGATTTGACAACCATTTTACTAAGTGTTAACCTATGCAAGTTCATTCACCAAGATTATAGAGACATTGCTCATGTTTTCATGCTTGTTAGACTTTGGACTTTTTATTTACGAAATTGCCATTATTGTTATAATTGTCTATTTAGATCATATTTGAATGCTTGATTACTTGGATTAATGTTTGTCTTGATTGATTGCTATGAATTAGATGATTGATGATTTGATTTAGACATGTTGGTCGAAGATGGTTCAAAAGCTAAGGGAAAGGCTCTTGAATTGGAAAAGCTGCTCGTGGCATATGTAGCGGATGATGAAGCTCATATGGATAGATTTGATGATGATGTTGAGATGAAGCTTTGCTATGATGATGATGAGGCGAAGCATGAGATGAGATAGTCTTGGTCTAATCCAGACGGGATCATTCCAAGCATGTTGATAACTCGGTGAAATGGTTCGAGTTAGAGGATAATGGTTTGCTCGAGAGGCGCTTGAGCTAGTATGGAAATAGTCGTCGAGGAGGATGACTAGAAGGCTGAGATTTCATCGTTGTTGAAGGTTCTAGCATGCTCAAAGCAAGAGTACGTTGGGCAGATTCGATAGTCCCTGAAGGCTACAGATTGGTAGTCAAGTACTCTGGGCAGATTCGATAGTCCTAGGCACGGGTCACGATGACGTGCAGAGTTATGTCTAGAACCGGGGTTTCCATTAGCCCTTGACGGACGGCTGAAAGAATGTGCCGGTCATTCAATTAACGATGATATCGAAGCAATGATAACAGTGCTAGCCAGAGTCATGGATGTTTGGTTGTATCGTCATTCGGTCTCAAGAGCGGTATTTTCTGGGTGCTTATCTGATCTTGGTTTAGGCCTTGGGGGTTTGTACTTGGAAAACATCGCCCTTCACTCGAGTGATAATTGCTTTACTTTAAATTGTATGCTCTGCTATGTTTGCTTCTTCTTAGTGTGTGTCTGGGGGCTATCACTGTAGAAAGAGGTTGGAGTGGGAGGGTTGTATTCCTATTCCTTTTCCTTTATGCTCTTTTGGTATGTTGTTAGTTAATTTACTGCTCACTAAGACTGTTGTCTGACTCAAGGCTTTATGTTTTAACTCTTATTGCCTTGGGCTGTTCGTCCATTTTGGGACGGGCAGACTAGGTAGCAGGTGACAGGTGCTGCTCTTGCTTCCCACGATGCTGATGACGAAGACGAGCTGGAGTATTGCATATTACTTCTTACTATATGTACTGGATGTTCCGCTGCTTTGTATTCTCCGAGTGATATGTAGTGAGGCTTGTTGTATTGACTATGCAGATGTTGTATTCAACTATTATGAAGTTTTATTGATGAGATTCTATTCTGTGAAGCTTCACTATATATATGTTCTATTGTATTTTTTCCATGCGCTGTGAGTAATACGATAGATTTTGTTGTTTTAATTTACCTTGACAATCGTCCATGGCTGCCTGGCACACTTTATAGCGCACTTTCTCTAGGTTCAGTGCAGGGGTTATGGGCGGTCGTCACATCTGGTATCAGAGCTTTGGTTAATCGATTTTACCCAACGCTCGCTGACGTAACTACGTATGAGAGACATAATTGTATTTTGATGGATGATTACTATATATAATATAGTAGCTTAGTAGAGTTTGAGTCCTTTATGCAGTTGTTTCTCTAGGTGTGCTAATCATTCCTTTTTATAGATATTAAGGATGAGTCGAAGAGGGAGACCAGCTGCTAGGGAAGGCCGTGCTACTGAAGGGGCTGCTGATTATGCTGCTATGTTCGAAGCTATGATGACTTCGATCATGAGAAGGATGCCAGCTCCGGGGTCATCGGTGGATGTTGGAGTTCAAGTTCAAACTCCAAAGCCGGTGGATTTTGCTAAGTTGTGTAAGGATTATACTGCTCTTGGAGGGAAGGTTTTCTTAGGGACAGAATCGACCATTGAAGTCCAGAGGTGGATAGATGCTTGTAGAAGGATTTTTGGTGATTTGGGAATTGAGGATGCAACTAAGAGGAAGTTAGCATCAAGACAGCTTCAAGGGAGAGCTTCTGATTGGTGGAACTCTATTACCATCAATACTCCGGAGGAAGAGATTACTTGGGAGCAATTCCAAGTCAGATTTGAAGCTAAGTTCATTTCTACAGCTTAGAAGTCTGTTCTGTTCAAGAAGTTTGTGGAGCTCAAGCAGGGAGGAAGACCAGTTCTTGAGTATGTTTCTGAGTTTGAAGCTTTGTCCAAGTATGCCCGGTCGTATATTGAATCTGCATATCAGAAGAATGAGAAGTTTGTGACAGGCTTGGACAGTTATCTTGGGAGGCAGTTAGTGGATCATTTAGACGATTCATTTGAGAAGCTTGTGGAGAAAGCTCTCAGGCATGAGAGTCTGTATCCTAAGGAAGGATCTGTTGTTGCTGTAACCAGGGAAGAGTCTAAACCCCAGCAGGGTGGAAACAAGAAGAGGAAGCAGCAGCAGCAGAAGGGTAAGGATGGCCAGAAGAAGCCGAAGGGCGAAGTGACTTGCTACAATTGTCAGTAGAAGGGCCATTTCTCTAAGGATTGTAAGAATCCGAAGGTACCGATGAAGTGTCACAACTGTGACAAGCCGGGGCATATCAAGAGGAATTGTCCAGAACCGCGGAAGGACAAGCAGATTGTGCAAGCTTATGCTTTAGGAGCTGTTCCATCGTCTTCGAAAGCTCCTACCGCTGAAGAGAAAGGAAAGAGTGTGGTGGTTCAAGGTACTCTTTTCCTATGTGGTGTTCCAGTTAGAGTGTTGTTTGATACTGGGGCGTCGCATTCGTTTGTTTGTAGCGAACTTGTAGGCCGGTTGGGTTTAGAACCGGATATTGTTGATAGGCCATTGGTTGTGACTAATCCAGTTGGGGGTTCGTCTTGTTTGTGTATGTTATGCCATGGTCTGATTGTATCGAGTCATGATTGCTCTTTTGTTTGTGATTGCTTTGTTCTGAACTTTGCGGGGTTCGGAATTATTTTGGGTATGGACTGGCTTAGGAAGTATGCAACAAAGGTTGATTGTGAGAGGTTGGAGGTGACAGTCGAGAATGTGGAGGGGCGAAGGATTGTGATACGATGTAAGCATGAAGAAGGCGTCTTCATGAGCTTCATGTATTCGCTGGTTGTTCCACGGGATGGACTGTCATCTGTGCCAATCGCTAATGGATTTGAGGATGTCTTTGACGAGGTCAAAGGGTTACCGCCGCATAGAGAGATCGAGTTTCGTATAGATCTAGTTGAAGGAGCCAGACCTGTTGTGATGCCTCTTAGGCGGATGGCGCCTAGGGAACAGCAAGAGTTGAAGGTGCAGGTTGATGACCTTTTACATAAAGGATTCATTCGGCGTAGTGTGTCCGAATGGGGTGCACCAGTTGTATTCGCAACCAAAGCGGATGGGTCGTTGAGGTTGTGTGTGGATTATCGTGAGCTGAATAAAGTGACTAAGAAGAACAAGTATCCATTGCCGAGAATAGATGACTTGTTTGATCAACTTCACGAAGCTAAGGTGTTTTCTCAGATGGATTTGGCAATGGGATTTCACCAGTTGAGAGTGGCTAAGGATAGTGTGCCAAAGACTGCTTTTAGGACACCATCCGGTTTCTTTGAGTGGCTGGTAATGCCGTTTGGATTGACTAACGTGCCAGCATATTTTGTGGATCTTATGAATAGAGTGTTCGGAGATCAGTTGAGTAAGTTTGTGCTAGTGTTCGTGGATGATATTCTGATTTATTCCAGAACTGAAGAAGAGCACAAGACGCACTTGCATATTGTTTTGGAAATCTTGCGGAAACATCAGCTGAAGGCTAAGTTTTCGAAGTGTCACTTCTGGAAGAGTGAAGTGAGGTTCTTAGGCCATGTTATCTCTGGAAATGGAATAGCAGTTGATCCCGCTAAGGTGGCAGCAATCCAGGATTGGGTTAGACCTAAGAATGCATCTGATGTGAGAAGTTTTCTTGGATTAGCAGGATATTATCGACGGTTTATCAAAGACTTCTCCAAGGTGGCTGCACCATTGACAGGATTGACGAAAAAGAACCAGGTGTTCAGATGGGAAGATAAGTGAGAGCAAGCTTTTAGAATCCTGAAAGAGAGATTGACAAGTGCTCCTGTTCTGACTATTCCAAGTGGGAATGACGAGATGGTGGTTTACACCGACGCATGTGGTACTGGACTTGGAGCAGTGCTGATGCAGAGGGATAAAGTTGTTGCGTATGCTAGTCGACAACTGAAGCCGCATGAGAGGAATTACCCGACTCATGATTTGGAGTTAGTGGCAATTGTTTTTGCTCTGAAGATGTGGAGACATTATCTATTGAGAGTTCGATTCGAGTTGTTTACAGATCATAAGTCGTTGAAGTATCTTTTCTCCCAAAAGGATTTGAATCTTCGACAGCAACGATGGTTAGAGTTTTTGGCATCATATGATTTTGGTATAGCCTATACTCCGGGAAAGGGTAACGCAGTGGCAGATGCGTTAAGTCAAAGACATGCAGGATTGGGAGCCATGTTTTCAGAATGGAAGAATCTCGAGTATTTAGCTGGATTTGACTTCAGGCCTAGATGTGAGTTGGAACCTGAGATGTTAGCAAACTTATCGATAAGACCGACACTTGTGGAAAGGATTGGCGAGAGCCAAAAGCGAGACGATAAGATTGTCAAGATTATCCGTGATGTGGAATCTGGAATGGACCCAGAAAAGGATAAAGGATTCGAGGTCGATCGAGAGGGTTGGCTTCGGAAGCAAGGACGACTAGTTGTTCACGATATAGATGAATTGAGAGATGAAGTTCTGAAGGAAAGTCATCACTCGAAGTTGACAATTCATCCAGGTGGAAATAAGATGTATCGGGATATGAAGAGAACCTACTACTAGGAAGGTATGAAGAAGGATGTTGGAAATTTTATTTCCAAGTGCATGAACTGCCAGTTGGTAAAAGCCGAACAGAAGAAGCCAAGTGGATTGCTTCAGCCATTAGAAGTTCCTACATGGAAGTGGGAACAAATATCGATGGATTTTATTGATGGGTTACCTAGAACAAGAACGGGGAATGAAGGGATTTGGGTCATTGTAGATCGTTTGACTAAGAGTGCAAGATTCATTCCTGTTCAATCGACTAGGACTGCATCTAAGTTGGCTGAGTTGTATGTTAAGTGGATAGTTCGATTCCATGGTATTCCGAAGAGTATAGTGAGCGATCGAGATCCATTGTTCACTAGTGGATTTTGGAAGAGCTTCCAGGAAGTTTTGGGAACCGAGTTATGTTTGAGTACAGCTTATCATCCTCAAACAGATGGTCAGACCGAGAGAGTCAACCGGGTTTTGGAAGATCTCCTCAGAGCTTGTGTTTTGGATTTCGGAGGATCATGGGAAGATCATCTTCATTTGGTGGAATTTTCGTACAACAACAGTTACCAGTCAAGCATTGGTATGGCACCGTATGAAGCGTTGTATGGAAGACCGTGTAACTCTCCGACATGTTGGTTAGAGACTGGAGAAAAGTTGATGCTTGGGCCAGAGATGATTCGACAGACTTCGGATTTCATAGAGATCATTAGGCAACGAATGAAGGCAGCCCAAGACCGTCAGAAAAGTTATGCCGATAAGCGTCGTAAGGATTTGGAATTCGACGTTGGTGATATGGTTTTTGTGAAGATTTCTCCACTTAAGAATGTTATTCGATTCGGGAAGAAAGGAAAATTGACTCCGACATTTGTTGGACCATTCCCGATCATCGAGCGAATTAGAAAGCTCGCCTACAGATTGGAGTTACCAGAGAAGATGTCGAGTGTGCACAATGTTTTTCATATATCCTATCTACGGAAGTATGTGCACGACTCGAATACAGTGGTTTCTGCTGATAGCTGTGAAGATTTTGAAGTTGATCCAGTCGATAAGAGACCTCGTAAACCGCTTCGTGTTGTGGAAACCGACACGAAACAGCTTAGGAGGAAGGTAGTTAAGTTGCTCAAGATACAATGGAGTGATGATGATAACGACTGTATGTGGGAGGTGGAAGAGAGGATGAAGGCAGCTCATCCTGAACTCTTCAAGGTATGGCCCTAAGGTGTCGTGTCATCTCACGATATTGTAACTTGTTCTAGTTTTAGAATTCTACATGCTAAGCTAGAATTGGATACATGGTTTGTTGATTGCAATGGATGGTAGGCGTGCAGAATAGTCTTTGATTGCTCTTGTTTGTTTGGAATTTCGGGGACGAAATTCCTAAGGGGGAGAGAATGTAACGACCCGTATTTTTACGGATCGAAACATCGTAAAACAGTTATCATTTGGTCGCATGTTGTTAAGTCGTCTAGGGTTTAAGTCGTTCAAAACTTAGGTCGCGTAGGAGTTAGATCGTGAGCGACTTAAGAGAGTGGTGCAACCTGGGGACTTAGGTCGTGGAGCGACTTAAGGTATTGGGCGACCTAAGGAATGGGACGACTTATAGAAGTTGGCGACTTAAGGAGTGAAACGACTTAAGTGAGTTAGGTCGGCAACGACCTAAGGAAGATAAGTCGTATAGGAGTTATGTCGTATAGGAGTTATGTCGTATAGCAGTTAGGTCGTATGGTGGCTTAGGCCGAGTGAACGACTTATAGGATTGGGCGACTTATAGGAAGTGGCGACCTAAGTGTTAGCGGCATAAGGAAACTTTGCGAGTTAACGACCTAAGGAATAGGTCGGCAATGACCTAAGGAAGCTGGTGATAGAAGTGAGCGACCTATAGAAGTTAGCGTAGTTAGGTCGTAGACGACCTAAGATGTTAAGTTGTTAGGTCGTAAGCAACCTAAGATGGTTAGGTCGTCCAAACGACTTAAGTGTTAGATCGTAACCCAGTTAGGTCGCGTGAGTAGTTAGGTCGAGGCATTGTTAGGTCGCAAAGAAGCGGTCTGTGTTAGGTCGCATATTCGTTAGGTTGTAAGTCGTATGAAGGCGCTGATCTGCTAAGTGCTAAGTCGTTAGGTCGTATAAGCGCGCTTGCGTTAAGTCGTAAGTCGTAGGGATGTGTTAGGTCGTGTAGTGATAAGTCGCGCGCAGGTGTTAGGTTTTTAAGTCGTGGGCTTTTTAGGTCGTGGGGTTTTAGGTCGTAAGTCGTGGACGACCTAACTCCAAGCGACCTAAGGGGAAATCAGCCTATAAATAGGAGGGTTTCTCTTCATTTTTGGGATTCGGATTTCGAAGCGACGAAGTGCTGCCATTTTGAGAGCTCGACTTCTACACTTCTTCACTTCTTTTCTCCACTCTAATCTAGTGATTCCTTTCATCCATATCGAAGATCAAATCGAAGATTGAAGAGCTTAGATTGAAGATCTTCATCCTTCGAAGAGAGATTTCATCGTTTGAAGCAGATTAGTGATAGATCAAGTTAGATCCTTTGCTGTCCAGATCTGAAGTGGGTTTCTTTTGAGGTGTTTAGGTGATTTGGTGAGTGGTGATTATCTCTCACACGGATCCAAAGGAGTATATCGGATCGTTGGCTTGATTTGGAGTTAAAGTAGTGATTTTCATGCATCTTTGTAAACTTAAGTATAGATCCATATAGATCCATTGTTTATGATGATTTGACAACCATTTTACTAAGTGTTAACCTATGCAAGTTCATTCACCAAGATTATAGAGACATTGCTCATGTTTTCATGCTTGTTAGACTTTGGACTTTTTATTTACGAAATTGCCATTATTGTTATAATTGTCTATTTAGATCATATTTGAATGCTTGATTACTTGGATTAATGTTTGTCTTGATTGATTGCTATGAATTAGATGATTGATGATTTGATTTAGACATGTTGGTCGAAGATGATTCAAAAGCTAAGGGAAAGGCTCTTGAATTGGAAAAGCTGCTCGTGGCATATGTAGCGGATGATGAAGCTCATATGGATAGATTTGATGATGATGTTGAGATGAAGCTTTGCTATGATGATGATGAGGCGAAGCATGAGATGAGATAGTCTTGGTCTAATCCAGACGGGATCAGTCCAAGCATGTTGATAACTCGGTGAAATGGTTCGAGTTAGAGGATAATGGTTTGCTCGAGAGGCGCTTGAGCTAGTATGGAAATAGTCGTCGAGGAGGATGACTAGAAGGCTGAGATTTCATCGTTGTTGAAGGTTCTAGCATGCTCAAAGCAAGAGTACGTTGGGCAGATTCGATAGTCCCTGAAGGCTAATGATTGATAGTCAAGTACTCTGGGCAGATTCGATAGTCCTAGGCACGGGTCACGACGACGTGCGAGAGTAATGTTTAGAACCGGGGTTTTCCATTAGCCCTTGACGGACGGCTGAAAGAATGTGCCGGTCATTCAACTAACGGTGATATTGAGGCAATGATAACAGTGATAGCCAGAGTCATGGATGTTTGGTTGTATCGTCATTCGGTCTCAAGAGCGGTATTTTCTTGGTGCTTATCTGATCTTGGTTTAGGCCTTGGGGGTTTGTACTTGGAAAGCATCGCCCTTGACTCGAATGATAATTGCTTTACTTTAAATTGTATGCTCTGTTATGTTTGCTTCTGCTTAGTGTGTGTCTGGGGCTATCACTGTAGAAAGAGGTGGAGTGGGAGGGTTGTATTCCTATTCCTTTTCCTTTATGCTCTTTTGGTATGTTGTTAGTTAATTTACCGCTCACTAAGACTGTTGTCTGACTCAAGGCTTTATGTTTTTAACTCCTATTGCCTTGGGCTGTTCGTCCATTTTGGGACGGGCAGACTAGGTAGCAGGTGACAGGTGATGTTCTTGCTTTCCACGATGCTGATGACGAAGACGAGCTAGAGTATTGCATATTACTTCTTACTATATGTACTGGATGTTCCGCTGCTTTGTATTCTCTGAGTGATATGTAGTGAGGCTTGTTGTATTGACTATTCAGATGTTTGTACCCAACTATTATGAAGTTTTATTGATGAGATTCTATTATGTGAAGCTTCACTATATATTTGTTCTATTGTATTTTGTCCATGCGCTGTGAGTAATACGATAGATTCTGTTGTTTTAATTTACCCTGGCAATCGTCCATGGCTGCCTGGCACACTTTACAGCGCACTTTCTCTAGGTTCAGTGCAGGGGTTATGGGCGGTCGTCACATAAATACCAATTCCACTTCGAGGTGGAATATCGCGGTATATGGGATTATATAATATCATCTGCTATTATGCGGCGCATAGGGTCTCATCCGCTATATAATGCGGGAAATCAATCACTCCAATATATATATACACTATTATATGTACTATCACTACAACCCATCTCCAATCCGGCTTGTTTCCTCACAATTTTAGACCTTGTATAAACAACTTATTAATATTCGAACAATTAGACAATCAATCTCCATTTAATAAATTACTTAACAAATGATTTGTTAAATTTTTTAAATTAAACTAATTTCTTTTAATAGATTATTTTTGGTAACTAAAATAATTAAACGAACCATTTAAACAAATTAATTACTTTTAAATTAAAATCGAAATCTTAAATTTTTACTGCAAATTCAACTACTATGTCAACATATACATATGCATTATAAATTTTTTAATTTGAACGAAAGTAATCGAATGATTACCTCACTGTTCCTAGCGAAATCGCGAACCCGTACCTCGCATCTGACCTACGCACGCCCGCTTGTAACCCCAATCGCCATCGACTACCCTACCGACGCATCCACGCCATTCAAGCTGCCGTGACCATCTCGACTTCGACGCCGCCTCGCGACCTCGAGCTCGCCACCACGGCCATATTCGAATTCGCGAACCACCGCCTCGAAGCTATCGACTATGCCCAGAAACCATCTCTTCGCGCGCGCGAGCCTCATCTCCATCGCAGCATGAAATCGCCACCTCGTCCACATTGACGCTGATTCGAGATCGATTTGGCCTTGAGTTCGAATCGAGTTTGCCCAATTCATAATTACGAAACGATTCTGAATTCATTTGAAAGGAGGGAGGTTTTGATTTCGATTTAGGAATAGAATAAGAGAAATGAGGGTGCGGCCATTATTTTGTTTTTGAACGAAAGAAAAAATTATCGTTCGTTTTCTTATTTATAAACGAGATTTTATTTCTTTTTCAATGAATATGAACGCATGTATAATCATACAGAAGAAAGGAAACACGTGTTTGATAAGAGAGAAACGTGTAATTTCCCCTGAGAAAATATTATATCAAATATATATATATATATATATATATTAGTTTTAAATTTAAATTTAAATTCAAATTTAAATCATCTCGGTTTCGCAACTCAAAATCTTGACATCCTATCGAGGCATGCCGCCAAGCATTTATAATGTTAAACCCCTGTTCCGAACGCAATGGAAAAGGTTTCGAGTCCAAATTCGATTATATGGAGAAGATAGCTTTTTTGAACTAGTTATTAAATTAAATTTCGATAAAATTTACAGCGCGTTTACTTATCGTTCGGCCTAACGATATTGAAATCCGATAATAATACAATATTACGGATCCAATGGAACTGGTTTCGTCGAAATCCGAGACTGTGTCTCGGAAGGCTCTTTTTAAATATCGATTTAAATGATATAAATTCAAAACTGAACAAATCACTTTCAAATTCAATTTTAAAAGTTCTATTACCTTCAGTATTATCAATATGAATTTTACAAGACTTCAAAGTATTTTTAGCAAGCTCAAAACTGAAGATACAGTATTTTACCTAACTTCAATAATTAAATTGAATAATTTAATTGTCAAATTAATCCTAATATTTGAATTTCAAGTTAAACTAACTTCCAAATATTTAAAAATCCATTAAATATTTCAATTTCAAATGTCCAAAATTCTGGGTCGTCACATCTATTGAATCATATGTAAGCAATTTCTCAAGTGCGAAACATGAAAAACATCATGAACTCCCACGAGATTCTCTGGTAGCTTTATCCGATATGCCATCTTCCCTACCCTTTCCACAATAGGGAACGACCCTACGAATCTGGGAGCAAGTTTCCCACTTGATCCAAACCTCACTACCTTTCTTAGCGGAGACACCTTAATGAAAACCAAATCCCCTACCTCGAACTCAATATGCCTTCTCCGCTTATCTGCATAGGATTTCTATCTATCTTGGGTCGTCTTCATTCTTCTTCTAATCAAATCAATCTTTTCCGAAGTCTCTCTATCCATGTCGGGACTAAGTAGAAATCTTTCTGTAGACTCCAACCAACACAAACGACTTGCAAGGTCTTCCATAAAGGGCTTCAAAAGGAGCCATCCCAATGCTAGCCCGAAAACAATTGTTATAAGCGAATTCCACTAAAGGAAGGTGCTCCTCCAAAGTCCCTCCAAAATCTAGAATGCACATCCTCAAAAATCCTCAAGAACTCTATTATAACTCTCTCTGTTTGGCCATCTGTTTGAGGGTGATAGGATGTACTCAATCTAAGCTGTGTCCCTAAACCCTCCTGCAAGCTCCTCCAAAATTCCTAGTAAAGATAGGATCTCTATCACTCACTATGCTGGAGGGAACTTCATGAAGTCGGACTATCTCATGAACGTATATGGATGTCAAATAAGGTGTTGTCCTTTTACTCTTGACCGGAATGAAGTGGGCGCTCTTAGTCAAACGATCTACAATCACTCAAATACTGGTATTCCCCTTCCTAGATCGGGGTAAACCATCTATGAAGTCCATCGAAACACTATCCCACTTCTATTCGGGTACATCCAATGGTTGAAGCAATCCGTCAGGCCTCTGTTGCTCCGCCTTAACCCTTTGGCACACAAGACACTTAGCCAAAAACTCTGCTGCATCCTTCTTCATGCCACTCCAATAAAACACTCTCTTTATGTCCCTATACATCTTATCATCACCCGGATGAATAGTCATCCAAGAATGGTGTGCTTCTGCTAGAACTGCACTCATCAAATCACCAGTGCGGGGGACACAAAGTCTTTCATCTCTCGTTAGCCACCCTTTACTATCGATGGAATAGCGTTAGAGATTTCTAGAGACCTCCCCTCTGCTAATCCTATCCATAATATCCACAAGCTCTGAATCCTCTCACTGCCTTGAGCCAATCCGATCTATAAGGATAGGCTTAACCTCAAGTGCTACCAATAATCTAGGAGTAATATCCGTAGATGGTTTAAAATCACAGGTGGAAATAAGCTCTAGGCTTTTCCACTCCATGAACATTAAGCTAAGAGTTGTTCTCTTCCTACTTAACGAATCTGCAACCACGTTCCCCTTGCCAGGGGTGTAAGCTATCTCAAAGTCATATGATGCCAGAAACTCCATCCAACGCTGCTGCCTCAAGTTTAAATCCTTTTGTGAGAACAGGTACTTCAATGATTTATGGTCAGTGAAAAGCTCGAATCTCTCTCCTAACAAGTAATGTCTCCAAGACTTGAGCGTGAAAACAATAGCAGCCAGCTCCAAATCATGGGTGGGGTAGATCTTCTCATGAGTTCTCAACTGTCTACTCCCATAGCATACTACCCTCCCCTCCTGCATCAATACTGCCCCAAGGCCAGTCCCACATGCATCAGTGTATACTGTGAAAGGCTTAGCTCCATCGGGTAAAACTAACACTGGTGCACTAGTAAGGGCCCTCTTTAGCATCGTAAAGGAATCCTCATAATCCACATCCCACACGAATGTTGCATTATTCTTAGTGAGGCGAGTAAGTGGTGCTGAAATCTTAGCAAAATCTCTGATATACTTCCTATAATAACCAGCCAAACCTAGGAAGCTTCTAACTTATGTAGCGTTCTTTGGGGCCATCCAATCCTGTACCACTACTACCTTAGCGGGATCCATAGCTAGACCCTCTCTTGAGACTACATGCCCCAAGAAACGCACCTCCTCACGCCAAAAGTGACACTTCGAGAATTTTGCTTTCAACTAATGAACATGAAGTGTACGAAGAACCTCCTCAAGATGAATAGCATGCTCTTCCATACTCTTAGAAAACATCTGTTTACTCAAAAGTTGGACAAACACCTCTAAATTTGATTTTTTTAGTCAAGTCTCGTTTGCTTTGGGGTTTTTAAATGTTCCAACATGTAATGGAATGAATTTCAGCAAGTGCAGAGACGGTTCACGAGTTCAAAGTTTGAAAAGCATATAAGAAAGTAAATGACACAGAGTTTTATAGTGGTTCGGCCCAAATGTGCCTACGTCCACTTTCCATCTTATTATTCTCTCTTTGATTTGATTACAAGTACAGGATTATTCAAAAAGAGTAAAAACTTTAAGTAGTCGAAGTGATGGATTTTCAGTAGAGTTTTCTCTCTTTTTCTCCAAAAATCTGTCCCCATTGTTGTTGAGAAGCTCCGGTATTTATAGAGTGGAGTTGTGAAGTATGGAGGAGAAGTTATAGCTTCTTGAGTTTGGTTCGGCATTTTAGTCAGGGACAGTTGGATCGGCATTTAGGTTAGGAAGTTTGCCTGGTTTGGTGGTCCTTTTTTTCTTTGGTTCGGTGATCCTGCCTTGGAGTACCTTACTTGCTGGTCCAAACATTTGATTCGACATGTTTGTCATATCGGACCAAATGTTTGGTCCGGCAATTGATGTGTTGTGCTGGACCAAATACTTGGTCCAGCTTATCAAAGAATGCCGGACCAAATGTTTAGTTCGGCATCTCTAAGGATACCGGACCAAATACTTGGTCTGGTATGCCATAGGACGCCAGACCAAATATCTGGCCTGGCATGCCAGTCCATACGTTTGGTTTGGCATTTTTGCAAATGCCGAACCAAGCATCTGGTCCGGTAATTCTGTTTTCTATACCCATGCTTTCCTTTGCCTCCTTCTTCCTTTGCTTACTAGAAAACCAAGCTAACACTTAGCCCCCCAAAGTATGTTGTGTAACTACACAACATGCTTTGTTTTTGGTTCGGCGTTGAGCTTCCACCACCGAATGAGACTGGTGACCGTTCGTCTTCCCCTTCTTTTCCTTTAAATACGCCTTCTTCCCTTCACTCTTTTACTGTCACTTTCTCTTAATCAAATTTCTTCAACTCTACTAGGTCGACTCGTGCCAGCATAGCTTGAGGTAAGTCTGTTTTAATTCGATTACCTGCTATTAGAGTTCTAGAGTTTTGATGTGTAGGAGAGTTTTAGAGCAGGGATGGGTGACTTCGATCTTGAATGGGTGAGGAGGTACTTCATTTGAACGAGCTCCCGAATGATTATAGCATTTTGATGGTCGTGAGGAATGGTAGATTGAGAGATGTTATTTGGTTGATAGAACGTGAGAGGTTGTGACCGATTTCATGCAGGGCCATTTTCCCATCAGGTGTTCGATAGATTGTTTGACCGGCTAACGGTTATTACTTGGGTGTTGAAAGCATAGGTTGGTTATATTAGTCTCATTTGCGATTCGAACCCGTATTATGTATTGTCTAGGTATAATGTTAAAACCGAGAATAGGTAAGGCCGTAGGGGGGTGTGCCTTGGGTCGGCAGTTGAGGATTTTGGTTCGGCATTCGTCATAGGATAATACCGAACCAGATTTTCCGAGCGCATTGTTTTTGAGTTTGCAGAGTCAAAAGAAAGTCTTCCCACAAGATGGTTAGGCTAGGGGTATGGATTCAATTGGGCTAAACGATAGGAGATTTCCATGCATGTTTTAACTTCTGTTTATGATTTGGACCTCTACTTGACTTTCATTTTCTTGCACAGGAAATATGTCTTCTGGATGTGAGCTTCGTTCCAAGTTTGCTTCTTCATAGCCTGTCGGGGCTGGTCCTTCTTCTTCTGACGCTCCAGCCAATCCTCCCAAGCAACCCAGTTCTGCTTACTCTTTGATGGAAGGCTATTCTCCTAATCAAATGCTGGTGAGGCCTTCGAAGTGTTATCCCAGCGTGTTGACGATAGAGAAGTTGAACTCTATAGTTACTACATTTAGGATAGATCGCCGGGACATGATATTACCTGGTCCAGATGATAAAGCATGTTTTCCCCTAAGCGGGTATATGGCATATAGCAAGTATCATTGAATGTGTGATGCGATTCCTCTGCTTAACAACTGGATTGCTAGCTTCGTGATCTATTTGAAGGTCGCTCCCATGCAACTTCAGCCGAATTCTCATGCTATCCTGACATGTTTATACCTGACATTCATGAAGCGGTATCGGAGACACCCCACCCATAGAGAGATCGGATATTTGTATAACGTGAGGAGTTATCAGAATGGGAGTCCTTTTATCAGTTTAGAGTTTGCCCACAAATTCAAACCCGTCCTGGATCTATATTCTAAGTTTAGTATGTTCAAGAGGGAATATTTCTTTATACGCGATGATACCATAGCCCAACATGCTTTTACTTATGGCTGTAAGTTATCGTATTATCTTTTCTAAGCTTTCTGTCGACTTGGCTACTTATTGCTACATAATTATCAGGTTGTGTGAATGTAACGGAGGATGACAGATTGAAAAAATGGCCAAGGAAATATTGGTTATCCTAGAGGCTGAGCAGGAAGCATCATTTCTACTCTATGATGCAGCCCTCCGATTCTACAACTTGATCGGCCTTAGACAGTCCGTGTATAAGATTAGGCCAAGTTCAGCTGAGAGAGCAGCGGGAGCCGGAGGAGACAGGGGTGATGGAGACAAAGGCAAGGGCCCAAATGAGGAGGGTGATGTGGCTGGAGCCCCGAAGAAACTGAGACATAAGAAGAGCGCAGTTCGTCCTCCCTACTCAGGGAAATCTCTGGGTATTCGAGATGCTCCTTCCCCTGGCGACGAGAGAGGTTCTCATTTGGGAGGAGAAAGTGAAGAGGAGGAAGGATCGGAGAGCAACTCTGAAGCAATGGAAGGGGATATTCATGTATCTCCAGATGTGGATATTATAAGAAGCGAGGTATTGGGCGTGGATCCTTTAAAGAATGTCGAGGCTGTGCGAGAGTGGCCCGAACAGTTGGAACAATCCGAGCCAGTCTTAGGGCCGACTCCTGCCGCTGATTTTTCCTTGGAAAATGTGGCTCCGAATGATTTGAGAGGAATACCGCCTCTTCCAGTATAAGGTGGAGCGGGAATCGGCAAGGAATTTGGGCTTTCTCTAGGTACTTTTGATTACTATATGGATTTTGAGATACTTCTTGAGAACATTTTATTTTTTGACGGGACCCAGCCTCCACCTGCTCCTCAATCCAATGAAGTCTAATCGCCATGTGTTCTCCTTTCTTCGAGTGGAGTTCCGTCCCAGTGTATTCCCTTCTTGAGTGAGACCCCGCCCCCGTCACATGATCCAGTTTATCCTAAGGGTTTGTAGTAACTTGTAGTGTTCTAGTGCCTTGAGTGTTTTTATTTTTATGCTCTCTCCACTTCTTGGTTCTAATGATGTTGCTTGTATTCCAGGGAAAAGGAGGAATCCAAGGAAGAATGAAGTGTCCAGATTGCTTGAGCAGTTCAAACGGATGAAAATGGCTTTCGTTTCTTCCAAGACAACGTTTCAGGAGGAAAAAACCGTGCAAGAGAATATTAAGGAGACCCCGTCAGCCCCGGATAAGAGAGAGAGCCATGAGTCATCCCAAAAACATGCGAGGTCCCTAGATAAGGAAGCCACCTCCCCTGGTTCCCAAACTTCCTCCCGCTGTCGCCGTCACTGTTCGATGGGTTCTGAAGTGCACGAAGTGTCAGATGAGTTAGGAGAGGGCAATGTTGATCCTTTTTTCTCAGATTATCAGCAGCCGATGTGGAATCCCTTTGAGAGTCATCTTAATATAAATCTCGACTATGTGGATCATCGTGCGGCGGATCCTAACACCGAGTTCCTTTTACCTCGAAATCCCTTGATTCGGATCCTAGATGAGGCAAAGACTCTTGATTTTGCTAACTTGACAACGAGGATGGTCCAGATTATAGATGAGACCAGAAACACTGTTGATTATCAGTCCTCTTTGGCCAAAGCTAGTGAAGAAGTTAGGAGCACCAATGTGCGGTTGCGTCTAGAGATGGAGGATCTTCGTAAGGCGCTCAGGGAGAAAGAGCCTAAGTTAGAGGAAGTCTAAGCATCCCGTGCCTCCGAGATAACGAAGGCCAAGGAAGAGGCAAGGAAAGAGGCCGCCGACCTATGCAAGACACAGATTGACATGGCTATCGGTTCAGTGGATGAGACTCGGTAGAAGGATCTGGAGCGCATCCGCTCCCTTAAGGGCAAAGTGAAGAAATAAGAAGAGGCCTTAACTGAGCTGAAGGAGTCTCGGGGCAAGTTGCAATAGGAGAAGGACTCATATCAGGCTGAGATCGATGGGTTAAAGGTGGAGCATGCTTAGTTGAGGAGAGACAAGGAGCGGTACATGAATAAGGTGGTGGCCCTCCTGACGGAAGTCGATAAATCCAGCGATTATTGTGACACAGTCAACCAGATGTTAAAGGATACTTATTATATGTTCTGGAAACAAAGGAATCTTCAGTGGATGGACGACTACCCTTAGGTGATGGCAGGAATCCATGCTCGACTCATCGAGGAGACCAAGGCCGTAGTCGCATAGGAGGAAGGGGCTGTGTACGACATTGGGATGGTGAACAGCCAGTTCACAGTGGAGGAGACCAAAGCCATTGCCAAGGGGTATGAGCTATTGGCAGAGGATGAAGATGATGAGGATGTCTCAGATCTTAAGGGACTTGGTGATCCGCGCTATGCCACCGTAGGTATCATGTCTTTTTTATTTCAGTTCCACCGTTACCTATTCTAGATTGCAAAACTTACGATCCTTCATGCTTGCATTGTGCAGGGACGTCCTCAGGGCAAGCTGGGCCTTCGCAAAGGGAAAATGAGCCTTCGAAAGATATAGCTGGAGGGAGCAGGCCGGGCAGCAAAGAAGTTCCCCGGTCTTAAAGAGATTTCCATTTTATTTTCTATATGTGGTTGAGAAGAATGTATGGTTATTTAGTATTTGTATATATAGACAAAAAGCTATGTATGTAAAGGTTTTAATGTGTAATGTTTAATATATGTCTTTCGTTTACTTATCTGGAATGACTTTTGCAGTGTACGATTTTCATAGCCTATTTGTGAACTATTTATGACTTGGTTAATCGTTATTGTGTTCAAAAAAATGCTAAAAACTATAATCGTGTTGTTATTCAAGGCCGATCGCTAACGATAACTACTCGGGTTGGTACCCGTGTCGTGAGTATTATTCGATTTATCATTGTCGGCGTGTGTAATGTCGATCGTCAAGTGCGAACTACCCCTGGTTGCAGCCATGCCTTAATCGTGAGGCTTATAATCGGTTCGCGGTTGCCGACAAGATGAACGCTACTGATGAACTGCCTAGGCTATAAATTGTGCCTAATTCGTGGCTTATGGTCGGTTCATCAGTGACGGCTTGGGGGTGTCGATCGTCAGCGGTGAATTGCCAAGGCTTGTTTCGTGCCCTTTATCGTGGCTATCTTACTTCCACTACTGCCAGCGAGTGTCTGCGATTGCTCGTAGTAGGAATAGTCATTAGATAAAATAATTAAATGAAAGAACATTTATAAAATAAGTAATGTAAGACACGAGATTTTTATAGTGGTTCGGCCGAAATATGCCTACGTCCACTGTCTTTCTTTTATTGCTTTAGTACATGTTTCTTTACAACTCAAGAGAAGTAGCGGCGGAGGTGTTGGAGATTCCATGCTTTCCCAAACACCTCTCCATCTACCATTGACAAGATGTAAGCTCCATTGTGAAGATCCTTATGAATAACAAACGACCCTTCCCAAATTGTATCTAGTGCTCCGGGTCGTGGGAAGACTCGTTTGAGCACCAAGTCTCCTTTCTGCAGTGTTCGAGGCTTCACCTTAGAGTTGTACTTCCTTGCCACTTTCTGCCTATAGGCAGCAGCTTTGAGGGCGGTGTCATTTCTTTTTTCCTCGATTAGGTCAAGTGACATGTTCAAGAGCTCCTCGTTTTCTTCCGGATTGTAATGTATCCTGCGGTGCGAGGGGATGACTGTTTCGACGGGGAGCATGGTCTCGGTTTTGTATGCCAACACGAATGGCGTGTGCCCTGTCGCGGTCTTATAAGAAGTTCGGTAGGCCCATAAGGCAGTAGGCAGCTCGTTGACCCATGTCCCCTTGGACTTTTCTATCTTCTTCTTGATTAGTGTCTTCAACACCTTGTTCACTGCTTCGACTTTTCCATTTACCTGGGGATATGCTACAGCCAAAAAGCTTTGGGCAATCCCATGTTCATGGCACCAATTGGAGAATTCTTCACTGTCGAATTGAAGTCTGTTATCCGGTATGATTTTTTGCGGCATCTCATACCTGCACAGGATGTTACGTATTAGGATGTTTATCACTTTGGTAGATGAAATTTTGTTTAAAGGCTCCGCTTCCACCCATTTGGTGAAATAATCCACTGCCACTATAGCGTATTTTGCTCCTCCTCAACCCATGGGGAGTTCCCCGATCAAATCAATTCCCCGGATAGCAAAGGGCCAGGGGCTGACCATCTGGATTAAACCGGTAGGTGGCAATCTCGAAATTTTGGCAAATCTTTGGCATTTATCACATTTCCTAGCAAACTCAGCCTCTTTCTTTTTCAGTGATGGCCAAAAGTATCCATAACGCAGGATCTTTCTGGCTAGAGTTTGCCCTCCGGTGTGGTCGCCACAACTTCCTTGATGTATGTTGTTAAGGATATCTTTTGCTTCGTTCCCGGCGACACACCTTAGTAGCGGATTGGAAAAGCCACGACGGTACAACATGCCGTTTTGGATGGTGTAGTGGGAAGCCATCCTCAAGATTCTCCTGACTTCGTTTCGATCTGCTGGTAAGGTTCCTTCTTGTAAGTACCTGACGATGGGGGTCATCCATATCTCCTTGTCTATGATCGCTGTGATTTGCAGACACTCGAAACTCGGTGTGGATTGTCTCATAACGGGGGTTGCCCTCGGCATTGGTTCGGTTCTTATGCTAGCCCCTTTGGCGAGGGTATCTGCCTCTTGATTTTCCCCTCGTGGGATGTGTTTTATTACATAGTAGTCAAGCTCATCAAGGAGGGTTTTGGCCTTTTTGAGGTAGGATGCATGCTTTTGTCCACGAGTTTGGAATTCTCCAAGAATCTGGTTAACAATTAGTTGTGAATTGATGTGCACACATATTGATTTAACTCCTATTTCTTTAATGATTCAAAGTCGGCAATTATTGCCTCGTATTTAGCTTCGTTATTGGTTGCAGCGAACTCCAGTCTCAGTGCATAGCTTAATTTCCTTCCCCAGGGTGTGACTATTATGACACCTGCCCTTGAGCCGAGCTCGTTCGATGCTCCATCAATGAACATATTCATTTGACAGCTTCCTCAACCCTTGCCGCAGCCTCCTCGTCTCGCATTGTGAACTCAGCTATGAAATCAGCTAAGGCTTGTCCCTTAATTACGGTGCGCGGGTGGTAGGTAATTTCGTACTGGCTCAACTCAATGCACCATTTTAACAGTCGCCCTGACATGTCCGGTTTATGTAGGACTTGCCTCAAAGGTTGATCCGTTAGAACTTTAATAGAGTGCGATTGAAAGTAGTGTCATAATTTCCTGGATGCTACCAGCAGACGGTAAGCCAATTTTTTGATCTTTGGGTATCTAGCTTTTGCTCCTCTGAATCTCTTGCTAATGAAGTATACGGGTCTTTGGATACGATCATCTTCTCGCACTAATGCGGCACTTAGTGCATGGGAGGATACAACTAGGTATAGGCTTTCTCCATTTAGCGGAGTGGAGAGTACTGGAGGCTTTTGTAGGTGTTCTAGCAGACTCCGAAAGGCTGAGCAGCATTCATCGGTCCATTCAAATTTTTATTTGTCCTTTTTGAGGGCTTCGAAGAACAGGACGCACTTGTCTGTGGCCTTGGATATAAACTTGCTCAGAGCATCTACCTTTCCATTTAGGCTCTGCATTTCCCTCCACATGGCTGGGATTTTGACGTCTTTCAAAGCTTGTACCTTTTCAAGATTCGCCTCTATTCCTCTAACATGGACAATGAAACCTAAGAATTTACACGAAGACACCCCGAAAGAGCATTTCAGAGGATCGGCTTCATTTGGTATTTGCGTAATATTTGGAACATCTCGACTAGGTGACTCAAATGATCTGTTGTTCTTCTTGATTTGACAAGCATGTCGTCGACATAAACTTCCATGGAGTGACTAATTTGCTGCTCAAACATCTTATTAACTAGACGTTGATAGGTAGCGCCGGTGTTCTTAAGCCCAAAGGGCATGACCTTGTAGCAATATATGCCTAGATCCGTAATGAAGCTAGATGTTCTTGATCCGGTACATGCATAGGGATCTGGTTGTATACTGAATATGCATCCATGAATGACAATAACTCATGTCCTGTGGTTCCGTCTACCAGTCGGTCGATTCGGGGCAAAGGAAAACAGTCTTTGGGGCAAGCATCATTGAGGTTGGAGAAGTCAATGCAGGTCCGCCATTTCCCATTAGGCTTTTTCACTAAAACCAGGTTGGAGATCCATTTTGGGTAAATGACTTCGCGGATAAAACTGTTGACGAGCTTCTTCACCTCTTCGTTAAGAGCAGTCGACCATTCTATCCCCATGTTTCTTTTCTTTTGTTTGATCGGGATCTTGGCTGGGTCAATATTGAGGGAATGACAAGCTACTTCTGGGGATATTCCCACCATGTCTTCATGGGTCCATGCGAATACATCCAAGTTCTTGTGTAGAAATCCTATTAGCTGGATTTTTAGGTTTTGGTTCAACTGAGAACATATCTTTAAAAGCCTTGTTTTGTCGTGTTCGTCTACCATCACATGTTCCATAGCCTCCACGGGCTCGGCGTTGACCTCCTCCTCTCTATCTCTGAGGTCCAACTCATTAAAAGGGTCACTAGTATATTCGAGAGGAGGAGCCTTCTTTGATTGCTATGCTTCTGCAATTTTGGCGTAGAGGGCGACCCCTACGCTCTTAGCTTTTTCCTTCTTTTTGTTTTGGAGGAGTTCTGTCACGTAGCAATCGCAAGCTGCGTCTTGGTCGCCTTCTACCTCTCCTATTCCGTTATCAGTTGGGAATTTTATCTTCAAGCACCATGGGGCCAAGGCTATCTGGAAATCTGACAATGCAGGCCTCCCTAAATATGCATTGTAGGCAGAGTGTCCATCTACCAACACGAATGTTTGTTTTCGGATTATGGATCGGGGGTGATTTCCTAGCTCAACAAACAAGTCTAACTGTCCAAGTGGCATTGTGGCGTCCCTCGTGAACCCGTTTAAGGGCTTATTGCACAGGGATACATCTTTCATTAATAACTTCATTTTGTTGAATGCATGTTTGAACAAAATATTCACTGAGCTTCCTGTATCAATTAAGATGCGGAACACCTCTGCCGGGCCGATCCAGGCAGAGATAACCATGGGATCGGTATGCGGATACTGCTTTCCAACCAAATCTTCATCATTGAAGGTTATGTTGGCTCTTTCTCTCCATTTTTCGATGCGTCTTTCAGTAATGGAATGAACATATCTTTCCTTATCTTTCAAAGACTTTCCGTACCTCTCCATCTCGGCCCAACTTCCGTCGACCGCATGCGGTCCTCCAGATATGGTATGGACAACTATCTTCTCCTGGTTGTAGCAGCTTGTTCCTGCTCCTTTGTTGTTTCCTTGTGGGTGCAGCCCAGGTCCCTCGTGGATTGGAGCGGGAGAGTTATGTCTTTGCTGCACGTATCGTTCCAGTTTCTTTTTTCGGATGTACTCCTCAATGAGATCCCACAAATGCTGACATTCTACGGTGTTATGCCCGTGAGACTCGTGGAAGCGACAATATTTTCCTGTTCTAATTGCGGCTTCTGACTCTTTTTTATATGGAGGGCGTTTGTAGTTTAATTCGTGTTGAGTAGCTAGGTAAATGTTCTCCATAGTGTCATTCAAAGGAGTGTACGAATCGAATCTCGGTCCAGGTCTGTATCATCACTTATTGCCCTTTTCAGTTTCCAAGTTGCCTTAATGGTTACTCTTTCCTTCATTGTTTGGATTACTCCCCTCTCCTCTGGGCGGGGCACTCATGTTTCCTTGGATGCTAGAACCCCCTGTGGGTTGCTCGCTATGTCGGTGAACCGCCGCGTCTTACAATCTCATGTATTTTCTGGCTTCATGAAAGAATTCTTGAAGAGTTAAAGGCTTTTCCTTCGTCAACCTTCTTGCAAGCTTAGAATCGGGGTGGACCCCTCCGCATAGTGCCATCAGTGTAAGCCTTTCATCCGAGTTTTGTACTGTTGCTGTAGTAGTGTTGAAACGGATGAGATATTGCTATAGCGGTTCTCCAGCTTTCTGTTTTACGCCTGACAAGGAATAAGCATCTCTGGGCTGTTCCACATGGATTCGAAATTGACTTATGAATTTTTCCTTCAACATTTCCCAAGAGCAAATAGAGCCATGAGGCAGGCGACAAAACCATGTGGTTGCTAAGTCTGATAGTAACAGCATAAAACATTTACACAACACACCCTCTGTTGCTACATTCATGAGCATGTGCTGGGTGTAGCGCTATAAGTGGATGATTGGGTCGGATGTGCCTTTGGAGGGATCCATGGTGGGCATCTTCCATTCTTGAGGAGTGGCCATCGCTTATATGTCCCTGATGAAGGGGCGAGACACCCTTGCCCATATCCCTCTTTTGAGTTGTTCGCGTCTGAGATATTCCCTGAAGAGGCATGTCATCCTCTCCTCGGATTTTGGGGCAGCCCTAGGAGAAGTGGGGGCTTCCCTTTGATGGCGTCTGGAACCTTGGTTGAGGCTGGATTGGAGATGATTGGCTCGAAGCATGATAGGGTCGGCCAAAGTTGGTCCTTGCCTGGTGCCCCCTTGACTAGGCCCAGCTCTTGATGCTCTTTCAGGACCGGCTTCGGGCTGAGTCCTAGCTCGGCTTCGAGTTCTTGTATCTTCTTGATTGAGTTCTTCATTTGCAGGGGATCTATTTCATCTACGCGACTCTCCAGATTGAGACTCACCTCGAGATTCAGCATTGTGAGTGGATTCCTCCGTGCCTCTCAGGCATGTCATGAGTTTGTCCACTAAATCTTTTTACTGGGTAGCGAAGCAGTCGATCATCTCATTCACAACCCTATCTAAATCTTCTCGGGTGACAGATGAGTCTGGAGGTTGAGAATGGGTAGCTGGGTTTTCTTAATCTTCTTGGATGGGGCTGAGTGTATTGGCAATGGACGCGCTCTTACCCTTATCGGTGTTGCGCCTAGAGGGATCCATGTACTAATGTTGAGTTAAGGTTTGGAAGGATGGTGGACAGAAAAGTTCGGCTCTCCTCTTAATGAAAGCACCAAAAATGTTGGATAAACACCTCTAAATTTGATTTTTTTTAGTCAAGTCTCGTTTGATTTGATTGATTTGGGGTTTTTAAATGTTCCAACACGTAATGGAATGAATTTCAGCAAGTGCAGAGATAGTTCACAAGTTCGAAGTTTGAAAAGCAGACAAGGAAAGTAAATAACACAGAGCTTTATAGTGGTTTAGCCCGAATGTGCCTACATCCACTTTCCATCTTATTATTCTCTCTTTGATTTGATTACAAGTATAGGATTATTCGAAAAGAGTAAAAACTTTAAGTAGCCGAAGTGATGGATTTTCAATAGAGTTTTCTCTCTTATTCTCCAAAAATATATCCCCATTGTTGTTGAGAAGCTCCGATATTTATAGAGTGGAGTTGTGAAGTATGGAGGAGAAGCTATAGCTTCCTGAGTTTGGTTCGGCATTTGATTTAGGGACAGTTGGATCGGCATTTAGGTTAGGAAGTTTGCCTTGTTTGGTGGTCCTTTTTTGGTTTGGTTCGGTGATCCTGCCTTGGAGTACCTTACTTGCCGGTCCAAACATTTAATTCGGCATGTTTGTCATACCGGACCAAATGTTCGGTCCAGTAATTGATGTGTTGTGTCGGACCAAATACTTGGTCCGGCATATCAGAGAATGTCGGACCACATGTTTGGTCCAACATCTCTAAGGATATTGAACCAGATACTTGGTCGGTATACCATAGGATGCCGGACCAAATATCTGGTCCGGCATGCCGGTCCATATGTTTGGTTCGGCATTTTTGCAAATGTCGAACCAAGCATCTGGTCCGGTAATTCGGTTTCCTATACCCCTGCTTGCCTTTTCCTCCTTCTTCCTTCATTTGCCAGAAAACCAAGCCAACAACACCAGAATGTCATCCACAAACACTACAACGAACTTATTTAGGACATCACGAAAAACACGGCTCATCAGATCTACAAAATAGGCTGGGGCATTGGTCAGCCAAAACCGCATAACCAACCACTCAAAGAATACATCAGGTGCCCTAAATTTTGTTTATCGATGTTATCGTCATTGACCCTAAGTTGATGAAATCCAGTGGCTAAGTCAAGCTGAGAAAATACTTAAGAGCCAACCAACTGATCGAAAAGATCGTATATCCTAGGAAGTGGGTAACGGTTCTTCTTCGTGAGCTTATTCAACTCTCTGTAGTCTACACAAAGTCGAAGGGAACCATCCGCCTTTGTAGCAAAGACGACTGGCGCCCCCCACTCAGATATGCTCCGTCTGATGAAGCCTTTCTTTAATAGCTCACCCATCTGCTTACTTAACTCCTTCCTCTCCCTAGGAGCCATATATCTCACGGGAAATGCCACTAGCTAAGCATTGTCATTCAGATAGATCCTAAAGTCGATCTCTCTCTTGGGGGTAGCCCCCTAACCTCCTCAAAAATGTCCGGGAAATATCTAACAACTGGAACTAAATCTAACTCTTCTAGTGATGAATCAAAGGAATAAAGGAAGATCAACATGACTGACTCCTGTGGGTCGCAAGAAACCTCGAGAGTCCGTCCGCTACAGGTCCCTAGCCTGACGACTCTCCTCTCGCAGTCCAATATCGCACCATAAGTGGATAACCAGTCCATCCCCAAAATCATCCCATATCCCAAAAATCCCAGTACATATGCATCACAATCAAACTCTACGCCTAGTATAAAAATTTTCAAACCCCTACAAATCATGGATAAATGTGTCGATCCTCCTATGGGGTTTGAAACAACTATAAGGTCTACAACTAGAGAAATTTCTAAGTGCAAACAATAAACCAAGGAACTAGAAATGAAAGAATGCAATGCTCCGGAATCAAAAAGAGTTCGAATAGGAAAATCCAAAATAGAGATCAAACCTTCTACAGAGACTTTCCTACCTCGGTCCGGTCCACTACTAGAAGGTGCTGCATCCAAAGCCTGTACTTGTGCCATAGGTGCACCTGCTCTCTACCCTGTCCTCTAAGGACAAGCTCTACTAAGGAGTCCAGGCTGCCCACAGCTGTAACAGCTCCCCTTCATCGTGTCCTTCTTACAGTCCTTTGAGTAATGCCCAACCAATCCACAATTATGACATTTCTTGCCCTTCTTGGTTTGTTCCGTAACTCCATTTAAGGTCCTCCTTCTTTCTTCTTGTCCTTATCCTTCTTATTCTTCCACCATTGCTTCTTAGAGTTTTCTGATTTAGGAACCCCCTTAACCTCTTTTCCTTAGCAACATCTGATATGATAGCCATTTCCACAAGTGACTCATATGTCGCTCCCATAAGTACATGTGTCAATGCCAACCCTTGGAGGGGCCGGTTCAAAGCCTTAGCAAACTTGGTGACCTTCTTATGCAGTGTATTAACAAGCTCCATCCTGAACCTCGATAACTAATTAAACTGATTTATATACTCTTTCACCGAAAGACTCCCCTGCTTCATACAAATGAACTTCTCCAACTGCATGCTTTCCTCAGCTTGCGACAAGAACTTTCTCTCAAACCTTTCCCGAAATCCAACCCAACCAATGTCTCTACCCTCTATCTCTACAATCTTCCACCAGTAATAAGCATCTCCCTTCAACTGCCAAGATGCAAGCTGAACTCTCTGTCGGTCCTCCAATCCTAACAGCCCAAATATCCACTCTAAATTCCTCAACCAAGTTCGTGCCTCTACGAAATCCTTCATGCTAGAAAACGTCTTGCCTCCTAGATTAGCAAAGTCCTTGCATAGCTTAGAAAAATTGGCTGCTGCAGGTGGATTAACAGGACCTCCACCCATCGGTGCTACATTAGGCGCTTGCCCTTGCACCTCTGGTGCCGTAGCTTGGAGGTATCTACGAAACCAGCAGGGACTTAGACACCCTTTGGAAGATTTGGGGCGTCCGCTATTCTATGCAAAGAAAAGAAAATTTAGGCTCGAAAGAATCGAAAGAAGGTTGAACTAGACTTTAAGGGGATTTTTATAAAAACTCTCTTATACTTGAAACCATTTCTATAATAAGAGTTTCTTCCTGAAAAATACTTTTAGTTTGAAAATATGTTACCTTTGAAAAATACTTTACTTTTAAAACAAGTTTTTAGGAATCTTGTAACCTTAGGCTCTGATACCAAATGAAACACCCCTAACACCCTTTAGTATTCCCAATAAGGGCACACCAAAAGATGTGATGCGTTATAGGTATAGCTGAAGCATCACAGAGACTAAGATTCACAAGACAAATAAGTAAAAGAAGAGGAAAACATTTAAATAATAACTTATCATTCAGAATTAAACTTCATTTCAAAATAAGTAATAAAAACATAACATGTCTCAAAAACTCAAAATCTCACATGTCTTATGAAAATACATCTCGGTCTCACATAATTATAGTAAAAATAACAATAATAACCCCTCTCACAAGTGCCAATCCATCATAAAGATGAAAAGCGGAAGAATACATCTAAAATGAGAAAACTCTGGAAATGAATCTCCAAGCAACCTGAATCAACTATCCTCAACTCTGTTGGCCTATTGGGGAAAAAGGAAAGATAGAGGAGTGGGTCAAACAATAAGTCTGATGAGTGAAAGTAATTACTAGCATTTCTAAGCAAGATAAAGATAATAGACTAAGAAATAGTTCTAGCATGAAAGGAAGATACAGAAAAGATAAAACTTGCATAAAATACAGTTTCTGATTCTGTTTGACTGTTTGCTTTGATTGTTTGCACTTGTCTTAAACTGTTGTGATTAGGATGAAACCCTAATCCTATCTCAACCGCTAACTTGATTAGGCGGAAATCCTAATCCTACCCATTGATCGGCCTATCCTATCTCTGTTGTGCCACAGTGAACCAATCATGTTAGTCCCATAGCAAAAGACACCTCTTACCGCTTAGGACGCAGTAGCGAATTATTTACCATAATCGATGTCGCACGCTCGGTCATAACCGATACACACTAACTGTCGCCTCCTATTTGACCCTTTATTTACCCTAATCAGCATAAGCGTGCCTAGCTTCACCCACGTGTGAGACCATCAGTCCTCGACCTAAAAGGGAATGTTGCCGGTACTGGTCCTAACAAACAAATCTTCTAACTTTGCGCCCCATGCCCAAATCCCCAAATTTGAACCTCTATCTATTGGCCACTTATTTATCCTAATCATCATAAGCATGCCCAGCCTCACCCACGTATGAGACCATCAGTCCTAGACCTGAAAGGGAATGTTGCCGGTACGGGCCACTACTGCTATATTTGCTTATTAACTTAATCCAAGATCTATGTTTTAAAATAAGCCCCTTCTGTTATTTCTTTCTTTCTAATTATAACCTACATGTTATAATTGTTCTTGCAACTGTTATTAAATTCATTCTTGTTCCAACATCTATGTTTTAAAATAAGCCCCTTCTGTTATTTTCATTCTTGTTCCAACATCATTTTTAAAATAAGCCCCTTCTGTTATTTTCATTCTTGTTCCAACATCATTTTTAAAATAAGCCCCTTCTGTTATTTTCATTCTTGTTCCAACATCATTTTTATTCATATTAAATTCAGGTTTCAATTATTTAAATAATTTCCAATATTAAGTTTAAACTATTCAATTATCCAATAAATTACATTAATAAATCATTAAATTTTTATTTCTAACCATTTTGTTCAATAATTATACTAAATTTAATAATTTAAGATAGTTAAAGTTTTGGGTCGTTACAATACTTTTGTGTATTGATTGAATATTACTTTCTTACTGTTTTGGAATCATCTTTCTTTAAAATCAAAGATCAAAGTGATGTCCAAGAGGCTATAGGATCCATTGTATTCAAAGTTCAAGAAGTTATCTTTGGAAAATCCATCAAACTCTATTTGCATTTGGTTGGGTGTGATTATAGCCCGTTTCAATCAATTGGGTGTGCTTGGTAGCCCACAAATTCGAGTGGGCGTGATTATAGCCCGTCCAAATCAAGTGGATGTACCCCTAAGTTCGAAAAATCAGAAGGGTGTGTCTCGTAGTCTCGGAATCGAGATTGCAATTAGATTTTCCTTCTAGCTATTTAGGAATTTGAAAAGAAATCTGTCAAGCAATTGTACGAGACTGGATGTAGGAGAAATCCAAACCAGTATAAAATCCCCGGTATCATCTCTCTAACTCTCTACTTTACTTTTTTCTTTTATTTTATCTGTGGTTGATTGTTGATATAATTCTATGTTGAAAATCTATGATTCAGTATTAAACTTGAAAGAAATTTAAAAAGATTTACAAAATTTAAAAAACATTATTTACCTCCCTTCTAGTGTTTAATTAGCCTTAAGATCCATAATTCCGCAACCCACAAAACCAACCAAGATGCATATCTCCATTTTGTTCACCCATGTTTGGAAGATGGAAAGCCTATTTTTCAAACACTGGAATCAAACAAGCAAGTTATGGAAGAAATGTGGAGAAACTCGAGCGTGGTGTATGTAGTAGGCAGCGGGCCTCTATGAACAATTTAGCAAATTCGTGCAAAATGTATGGAAACCAAGTGGAACTGTTGGCATCTATTACAAACAAAGTGGATTCATTGCTATTAGATTCGAAAAGAAAGATGGCTGCACTAGGATTTTAGATCGGGCCTTACACGTTCAATTCCAGAATAATTATATTAAAGATATGGAAGCCTGGTATGAAACTAAAGTAAGATTATTTTTCCACAATGCCGATATTGATTCGATTTTATATTTGAATATCAGACTATAGAATAAGGATGTTATTAGTCGAACCGCAAGCACTTTAGGCAAGCTTATTTGAATGAATAACAACACAGTCAATGAATTACGTCTTCATTATGCTTAGATATTGGTAGAAGTTGATCCTACTTTTACATATCCTACATCTATACAAGGTCTAAACTATGATGGGTATATCTTTGACATAAAGATTACATATGAGTACAAACAATGACCATGTTAGCACCAAAATTGGTCACTAACCTCGTAGAAAAAGATCATGTACAGAAATAAGTGATGAAGGTAAATTAAACAGAGAAGACAATGCTAATTTAAATGCAGAAAGTAAGAACACCAAATTTATAGTGGTTCAGCCTTCAGCGTAATTGCCTACGTCCACTTTGAGGTTAAACTTTATTGATCTTCTTAATGATTGATTACAAATACAATTCGTAGATCAAATGCTTGAATGAAGTTGTTAAGTAAAGAAGATGAGTCTGAAAAATGGCAGAGTCTCCCCAGTGTTCTCCCCAAAAAAGGTCCCTTTTCACTGTGACCCTGCCCCTCTATTTATAAACAAATATGGGCTGGACTTCCCAAGTGGGCTTGATGGCCGAACACTCTAGCCCAAGTACAGTGTTCGCTGTATGCCGAGCAAGGTATGCCGAACACTGCTATGCCGAACCATCCCTTCTATGTCGAACGGTGTGTTTGATGTGTGGGAAGTGCAGAATGGTTGTCTGTTGAAGCCAAACGTGCCTCTGTCCGAAGCTCTAAACCGAACAGTGCTCTCTGGCCGGACGACGCATTCTGGCCGAACGACGCATTCTGGCCGAACGATACAGTCATGTTGAGTAGTCGTGTGCGCCGAACGTCTTCTGGATGCCGAGTACTCTTATCGCTGAGTTCCACTGGATGTCGAGCACTATGCCGAGTACTCCTGTTGCCGAGTTCCTCTGGGTGCCGAGTGCTCCTGTTGCCGAGTACGATCTGAGGCCGAGTATTACCTGATGCCGAGTACTGTGGATGCCGTGTGCTACGCCGAGTACTATGAGACGCTGAGTACTACGCCGAATACTATGAGACGCTGAGTACTACGCCGAGTACTATGAGATGCCGAGTACTACGCCGAGTACTATGAGATGCCGAGTACTACGCCGAGTACTATGAGATGCCGAGTACTTCGCCGAGTACTATGAGATGCCGAGCACTAGTTGACGCCGAGTAGTCCCGTATGCCAAGTAGTCCTGTGCGCTAAGTAGTCCTGTATGCCGAGTACTACTAGATGCCGAGTACCTGCCAATGCCGAGTACTCAGTTGCCTGGTCAAATCTCCCGGAAACACTTGCCCCCCAAAGTGTGTTACGTGACTGAACGTGATGCGCTTTGAATTGCATATCCCTCGTACTTCGCTTCGAATCTAGGTTAACTCTCTTTGGAGACGCTTTCTTGAGAATATCAGTGGTGGAGGTGTATGACGAGCGTGGTATAGATGCCGAACGAAGCAGTCGAAACCGAGCGCTCCTCATGCCGAACGACTTTGTATTCCGATGTCGAACACTGTGGCTTTGACCGGTTCCACCGGGTATAGCCCCTTCGACTTCCACCTCTCTCTTCTATAAAACCAGGTCTTTTCCTTCTTCTCCCCTTTACTTTTTTATTTCTGTCGTTCCTTGAAAACTTGCAATTCTATTCAGTCGTCCAAATTTAAAACTTAACTACTCCATTCCAATCTCCAATCTGCAAACTAGGTATTTTTCCTCGTACGATTCAAGTAGGTTTCAAACGAGATGGCCGAGTGTGTCACGTAGAAAGTTTTCGAGTAGGTCGTTTTTATTGCGTCTTTACTGCCGAACGATGATGCAAGGAGGAATGATTAGGAGTATGTCCACCTATGGGCTTAGCTTCTTCGTGTCGAACCGAAGCTAAAGGGAAGAAAAAAGAATGAAGGTGTTGGAGGAGGTAAGGGTGTTGTTTGGCGTAGCGCTGCTCCGGCGTATGTCGTCATGCGCCGGACGGTAGAATGGAAGGCTGCCGAGCACTACCTTGGCCGATCAAACCCAGGCCGAGCACTCATTAAAATGCCAAACTATAACTTAGCCGAACGAAAACCAGGGCCGAACATTCTTAAATGCCGGACAATTATAAACGCCGAACAATCCTTAGGCCGAACAATGACTTTAGCCGAACAACGCTTTAGCCGAACAATGACTTCAGCCGAACAAAGCTTTTAGCCTAACAATGACTTAGCCGAACAAGGCTTTTAGCTGAACAATGACTTAGCCGAACACACATACATGCCGACCTATACTTAGGCCGAACAATCCAAATGCCGAACAAACCCTAGACCGAACAATACAATTGCCGAACACCATTTAAATGCCGAACAGTATAAATGTCAAACTACACTTAGGCCGATCACTTTATCAATTATATATTTTCTGAATCTGGAACTGTAATCACCACCAATCGGGCTTTTCGAGACGGTCAGCGATGACGGTCTTCGAAGGCGACGATTCGCAGCTCATTTTTATATCTTTGAAATCTCTAGATCCTTATTGCTTGTACACGATTGCTTGCACTAGTTCACACATCACGTGGGGGGGAAAGTTCGTGTTGTTAATTCTAACGTTCAACGTCTTTTGAGTATAGTTTTCTCGGGCACTTAGCCAGATTCCTTATTTATTGGGGATGTCAAGAAAGTCTAGCTCCGCCACTATATCCGACAAGCCTGGGCCGTCATCAAGGCGAGAAGCCACTGATACTTCTAATCCGTCGACTTCCCCTGCTCATAACTTAGCACCCGATGCCCTGGAGGCAACGATTCTACTAGACAATCCGATCGATTCACAAGCTTCGAAGATCAATGAAGCTGCACTCCGACGGATATGTTCCATCCACGGGATTCCTTTCACCGATGTGTTAGTCCCTTCGCGACTTGATCGTCCTCACCTGCCCCCAGTCGGATATACCACTTGCAACAAGTTCATGTGTTGGATGGGCAGCGTGCCTCCGTTTAACTTATTTCTTCGGGATGTGTTACAGTACATCGACATTGCCCCGTCGCAGCTGCACCCAAACGGTCACGCGTTTCTACATGGGACCTACCTACTCTTCATGGCTATCTTCTCCCGACCTCCAACTCCTGGCGACATCAGATACATCTATATGGTTAAGAGGCGGAAAGACAGCCCTTCCTTCATGTTCCTCGAGCAGTACCACAAATGCCAAATCTTGACAGGAGCATGCAGTAAATTCGCCCTGTACAAACAGGAATGGTTCTACGTGCGTTGCCCTCCTGGTTTTGCGAGGAGATGGGTTAAAGGCAGTAAGTCTCTTTGCTGAGTCATCATTCGCCTTTAATTGGAGTCATGCTTTTCCTAACTCCTCGTTTCATCTTTTTAGGTATCAACCCGCGTCCGGAGGGTCGAGGATATTCTGAGGCCGTTGAGGCCATTAGAGCTCTTCCTGCAGCGGAACGAGACATTCGAACCATCATTTCAAATGAATCATTGTCAAGGTTCGGCTTGCTAGCCCCAGATCGTCGGATTAGCCTCCCGGAGGGCGTCTCCATTCCCAAGCCAGCATCCGGTAAAGGGAAGAAACAGGCCGGATCGTCATCTCGCCGCACTCCCGATACGCACGAAGAAGGTGAGCGTGAAGAGGACGAAGCTCCTGAGACCCAAGGAGAGAATGTGGGTCCCGCTTGGAATCCGACGGTCGAAGTTCATGATATTGAAACGTCATCCTCTCCTTCGAAGGGAAAGAAGAGGTTAAAATACAATATTCGGAAGGAGAAAGTTGGCGGCACTTCAAAAGATATGCCTATCCCGTCAGAGAAAGAGGCTTCCTCACAGCACCTGGAGAGTTCTCTAAGGGTTTGTCGAATCTTTCTATCCCCGACGACATACTTAATTACGGGTTTGACGATCCTGAAGCTCTCAAGTTTTCTTCGCCCGCTAGAGGCAATGCGGGAGTTCAACTCCCAGTCCAGGGAGACAATACTCCGATTAGTAAAGATAAAAGAACTGGTTTGTAAGGGGGAACACTAGGACACACATGCACATACGCATTCCATCATACACTTCAAGTTTTTTCTTATCTCCCGGATTTTTATTAATTCGTTGCTATCTCCATTCTTTGCAGGTGAAATGGGGCGCTCTCACAGATTAGATCGCCTTCATAGCTCTTCCATATTCCATCATTCTGGACGGGACTCAGGTTCAGGCAGACGCAGGGACAGAGATGATTATGAAGATAGGGACAATCGTCCCCGCGAGTCGTCTCACCGTAAGAAGGCATATTCTCAATCTTCACAGTCCCGTGATCCTCTTCCTCCAACTGAGCCGGATAAAGAGAAGTCTTCACAGAAGGGTTACCAATCTGATGTTCCTCGAGAACAACACTCCGGTTCATCGAGTACAAGGCCAGTTCGGGAGCAACGAAAAAGAGCGGAACTTCCAAAGCCTCCTCCCCCTACTCCCTCGGTTGATCCAACTGTAGCGGAAAAGATGGTCGATCTTAAGGCCAAGTTCCCAAAAATTTGCTTTGACGGTCTGAAGTTCCTCCCGGCTATTCACCATATTCCTGGGAACGTGAAGCAGAGTGCCATTGCCTGCAATAACGACGTCTATGTTCAACATGACGCGTTTGTACACTTGGTTGAAAAGATCTCGGAGGTGTCCGTTGAGCATCAATATGAGATTGATCGCCTGAAATTGGAGGCTGGCTGCGACAAGAACATCATCAAGCACCAAGACGAAGAGCTTGCTTCGTATAAGTCGAAGCTGGAAGCCGCTGAACAAAGCGCAAAAGATACTGCTAAGGCAGTTACTCGTTTAGAGATGGCTCACAAGAAGGAGCTTGATGAAGCAGTCCAGCGCAGCGGTGCCCTTGCCCTAGAAAAAGATTCCGTTCAAAAAGAAAGGGACGCGCTCGCCATACAAGTCAGAGAGCTGAAAGAATTACTTTCCAAGGAAAAGGAGGACAAGGTAGCTGCTCAAGAAGAATCACAACGATACTGTGATGAAATCGTTGCTACTCATCTCTTGAAAACAAAGCTCGATGACGAACTTGCTGGGGTTGAGAAAATGAAGGACGAAGCCCGTGAGGAGGGCAAAAGAAAAGCTGCGGAGGAGATTGACTCTCGCCTCGAGGCGGCCGCGGAAGCCAGCAGGGAAGAGGTCAAATGCATGTTTGACCCGTTGATTGCTGAGTATGGAGCCCGCGTCCTTATGCATCGTGACTTAACATTCTTGGGCGATGGCTATCTCGAATCCCTAGCTGAGGCCTGGGAAACCTTAGTAAAGATCAGGAAAATCGAGTCGGGCTCTGAAGAGGTCGACGAGGATGCCTTGGTGAAGGAATTTCTTAGGGGGAATGAGCCAACGGATCTGTCCGCAGCTTTGGCGCTTTATAACAAAGGCTCTCCCCTTCCAAAAGAGAAAAGTGATGAAGCGGGCCCGTCTGGGGCTGAGACTACGGCTCCTCATATTGCTGCTCCTCCCGCTGCTCAACCGGCCGGTCGGCCGACACTTGACCCGTTCGAGCAGCATGCCGGCTATGATCCTGAAGATCCCGGGCTTGGCATTCACGTGTTATCTCCTATTCTGGAGGGTGAAACCCCACGCGCAACCGATAGCCAACTAGAACCCGGTAGGAAAATCTTCTTTTCTAGAAGTCAAAAGATCTTGTTATTTTCCAGCATTTATTCGTTCTAATGTTCATTCTTTATGTTTCCATGCAGGCTGCTCTGACCCCGAGCCAACTCCGAGGAGCGATGACGCCAAGGAGAAGGCGGAGAAAACAAGCGACGTTGTTCATGCGGGAGTAATTCCTGGTCCCGATGCTCAAGTGATTGAGGCGCTAGATGATGATAAGCTTGACACTTCATCTCATGCCGAAGGGGGTGATGAAATCAAAATCACTGGCGCCTCTGAGCATATTTCAAAGATGAGCATGAAGGACCGCCTCGCCGAAGAGGAGAAGAAAAAGGCCGAGGTCAAAGTTGAACCTGAAATACTGGAACTTACCGATCCGCGGAACAGACCTTTGAAAATCATTCTCCCGGGCAGGTCCAAACCACTAGATGTTCCGTCTCCTACTCCTGACTCTGCTTCTTTAGCAAGCAAGAAATCCAAGAAAAAGCGTGAAGGAGAGGAGTCGTCGGAAAAAACAAAGGAAGACAAGAAGAAGAAACCGAAGAAATAATTGATACACTCGTTCGACGAGCTTCTTGCTTAAGTCCTGTAGTTTCTTTTATCTTTTGTAGCTTGTAGTTTGTATAGATAGGTCCTTAACTCTGAGTTTTGTAGGAGTAACTGTGTAACCCCATTTTGAACTATTGAATGAAGTTTAGTTTCTTTTTCGTTTGAATGATTCTCTTGCCTTTCTTTGGTTTGCTGACTAACTGTAGTCATAACTCAAGTCCTTATGAGTTGCATTACCTCCTAGTCCATTCTTGTGTTGTTCGAACATCTCCAGACGTGGCATACTTCTTGTTCCACATTTCTCGAGTACTTGGACTTTTTTCTAAATCTGCGCTCCGGGGATTTAGAGTAAGTTGATCCGCCTTCAGGGGATTCCAAGGTTTGCATCGTTTATACTCTAGTCCGCACTCCGGGGACTTAGAGTACTCCGATCCGCGCTCTGGGGATTCGGAGATTTGAAATCGTTTATACCCCAGTCCGCACTCTGGGGACTTAGAGTACTCCGATCCGCGCTCTGGGGATTCGGAGATTTGAAATCGGTTATACTCTAGTCCGCACTCTGGGGACTTAGAGTACTCCGATCCGCGCTCTGGGGATTCGGAGGTTCGCATCGTTTATACTCTAGTCCGCACTCCGGGGACTTAGAGTACTCCGCTCCGCGCTCTGGGGATTCGGAGATTTGAAATCGTTTATACTCCAGTCCGCACTCCGGGGACTTAGAGTACTCCGATCCGCGCTCTGGGATTCGGAGATTTGAAATCGGTTATACTCTAGTCCGCACTCTGGGGACTTAGAGTACTCCGATCCGCGCTCTGGGGATTCGGAGATTTGAAATCGTTTATACCCTAGTCCGCACTCCGGGGACTTAGAGTACTCTGATCCGCGCTCTGGGGATTCGGAGATTTGAAATCGTTTATACTTCAGTCCGCACTCCGGGGACTTAGAGTACTCCGATCCGCGCTCTGGGGATTCGGAGATTTGAAATCGTTTATACGAGTCCGTAAATCGTACAGGATAATGTAGTTCGTCATCTAATCATGAGATATAGGAACATTAGTGACTTGTGGAAAATACGGCTTCAAGCCTTTATTAATGAAAAACAACTAAACTACTTGATTACATAGTTAAAAAGAAACTAAGTTGCGACTGAACGAAAACACATAGGAAATAACAGTGCCTAAAACAAGAAAGGAAAACATGCTAAATGTAATAATGCCGCAAATGCTCACTGTTCCATGCTCGGGGGAGTGTCGTGCCATCAACGGTCGCTAGCTTGAATGTTCCTTCTCCAAGCTTCCGTTCAATGACGTATGGACCTTCCCAGCTGGGATTCATACGCGATGGTACCGGGAAAACTCGTTTCAGAATGAGATCACCTACATCAAAAGTTCTTGGGCGGACTCTGCCGTCGTAGTAACGCTTGACTCGGTGTCTATGCGCTACCGCCCTTAATTCGGCCTCTTCATGCTTTTCATCGATGCAGTCCAGTGATTCCAACAAGAGGTCCTGGTTCGTCTTGAGATCATAGTACGTCACTCGGTGTGATGGAACTTCAAGTTCCACGGGTATAACGGCTTCCGAGCAGTATGCCAAGGCGAATGGAGTGTGGCCGGTCGCGGACTTGTGGGTAGTTCTATAAGCCCATAGTGCTGTTGGGAGTTCATCTACCCACTTGCCTCCAACCTTCTCCAGACGCTTCTTTAGTATGGACTTGATTATTTTGTTAACGGCCTCGACTTGTCCGTTAGCCTTTGGGTGTGCAACGGCGGTGAACTTCTTCTCAATGCCATACTTTAAACAGAACTCTTTGAACTCTCTGCTTTCAAATTGCGTCCCGTTGTCTGTAATGATGGTGCGAGGAAGGCCAAAGCGGCATATAATGTTTCGTACAATGAAGTTAATGACCTTCTTAGAGGTGATTGTGGCCAAAGGCTCTGCCTCAGCCCATTTTGTGAAATAGTCGACTGCAACTATCGCGTATTTCGCACCACCTTTGGATATAGGCAAAGAGCCGATTATGTCGATTCCCCAAATTGCAAATGGCCAAGGACTAACCATTTGTGTGAGTTCCGTTGATGGAGTCCTCGGGATTTTTGCATACCTTTGACACTTGTCACATTTTCTTGCGTAGTCCGCAGCGTCCCGATTTACGGTCGGCCAGTAATATCCGTAGCGGAGGACCTTTTTTGCTAGCATTTGCCCCCCAGTATGGTCGCCACATTCCCCTTCGTGAACCTCTCTTAAGACCCGCTTTGTTTCGCCATGAGCGATGCATCGTAATAATGGGACTGAGAAACCTTTTCGATACATTAATCCATCCTGCATCACGTATCATGCGGCCTTTCGAAGGACCTGGCGTCTTTCGCTCCTTTTTTCTGGTAAAGTCCCGGTCGTCAGGTACAGTTTGAATGGGGTTATCCACGATTCCTTCTCGATTTTCGTTTCCAATATACAATCAACTTTCATCTCGTCTATGCTCGGGGCATGCAAGGCCTCAATGGGATACAATCCCATTTGTTGTGCATCGCCTGTGCTCGCAAATTTAGCCAACAAGTCGGCTTCTTTATTCTGTTCGCACGGGACATGCGAAATGTCATAATGCTCGAGATTCGACAGTAGCTCTTGGACCTGAACTAGGTACGGAGCTAGCTTCTGTCCCTTGGCTTGGTAATCTCCCCGCACTTGGTAAACCACCAACTGTGAGTCACAAAAGATCTCAACTAATTTGATCCCGAGTTCTCCGATGAGCTTCAAGCCAGCAATCAATGCTTCATATTCTGCTTCGTTATTCGTAGCTGGGAAATCAAGCTTCAAGGCATAACAGATTGATCGGTTTTCCGGAGTTATAAGAACTACACCCGCGCCGGAGCAACGGTCGTTGGATGCCCCATCAGTGTATAATTTCCATCGAACGGGAGGAATGGCGTCATGATTATCTGGTTCTGTGGGCATGGTAAACTCAGCGATAAAATCTGCTAATGCTTGCCCTTGTATGGCTCTCTGTGGCAAGTAGGCGATATCGAACTGGCTCAACTCGATGTTCCATTTTAGCAATCTTCCAGAAGTTTCTGGTCGTTGGAGTACCTGCCGCAGGGGTTGATCGGTATAAACACTGATTGAGTGTGCTTGAAAATATGGGCGTAGCTTACGTGATGCAATCACCAAGCAATAGGCCAGTTTCTCGATTTTAGGGTAATTTCTTTCTGCCCCCGTTAAACGCTTGCTAACATAATACACCGGCTTTTGGATTCGGTCCTCCTCGCGAACCAAAGCCGCACTTATTGCATGTGGGGATACGGCCAAGTATACATACAGCATCTCGTGGTCTACTGGTTTTGACAGCACTGGTGGACTCTCCAGATGCCTCACCAGATCCCGGAATGCTTCCTCACAACTAGACGTCCATTCGAAGTTCCTTTTCCCTTTCTTTATTATATCAAAGAAAGGGATGCACTTGTCAGTTCCCTGGATATGAATCGACTTAGCACAGCTACTTTTCCATTCAAGCTCTGTACCTGTTTATAGTCCTGGGTACTTGCACTTCTCGAATAGCTTGGATCTTTTCGGGGTTAGCTTCAATTCCCCTAGCATTGACGATGAATCCCAAAAACTTCCCCGACGCAACGCCGAAGGAACACTTCAGAGGGTTGATCTTCATCCCGTAATACCTGAGTATGTCGAACATTTCAGCCAAGTCTCGAATGTGGTCGTTTGACTGTCGTGACTTCACGAGCATGTCATCCACATAGACTTCCATCGTCCTACCAAGCTGGTCCTTGAACATTCGATTCACCAAACGCTGATAAGTCGCTCCTGCGTTCTTCAGTCCGAAGGGCATTACTACATAGCAATATAGCCCGACATCTGTAACGAAGCTGGTGTGTTCTTGGTCCGGAATATGCATCAGGATTTGGTTGTACCCCGAGTATGCATCCATGAATGATAACAGCCCATGTCATGCGGTGGAGTCGACCAACTGATCGATCCTTGGTAACGGGAAACTGTCCTTGGGGCACACTTTGTTCAAATCAGAATAGTCTACGCAAGTTCTCCATTTCCCATTTTCCTTTTTCACCAGTACGGGGTTCGATACCCATTCAGGATAGAGGGCGTCGCGAACGAACCCATTGGATTTGAGTTTGTCCACCTCCTCTCTGAGAGCAGCGGACCTCTCCGGGTCCATTCCTCTCCTCTTTTGTTTAACTGGGACGTATTTCGGGTCTATGTTCAACATACGACTCGTGATGGTGGGAGAAATCCCACACATATCAGAATGCGTCCAGGCGAAAACATCAAGATTCGCCCGGAGGAAGTCACTAAGGTCTTCAGTCATTGCGGGGCCGAGCTGTGATCCGATCTTTAGTATTTGCGAAGGGTCGCTCTGGCTGACTGAAATGTCAACCGTTAGTTCAGCCGGCGCCGCCTTTTCTTCCCTGGGTTTCTCATCGTCGTCTCTCGGATCTATGTCTCTGAATATCCGAGAGTTATGCCCGAGCCAGGGCTCGGGCACTACTTGTCAATTATCCGAATTATGGATGCGGACGGGATTGTCCGCAACCTTTCCTTTCTCCCTCCGGTGGGCCTTCCGGAGCTCAGCCACATAACAGGAACGACCAGCTGCTTGGTCGCCATGAACAATACCTACTCCCTTGTCAGTTGGGAACTTCAAAGTTAAACACCACGGGGCCAATGCTGCCTTAAACTCAGCCAGGGTCGGCCGGCCCAAGAAAACATTATATGGAGTGTCCACATCCAAAACTACGAAGGGTAGAATTCGCACCCTCCGACGCTCGCCTTGTCCCAGTTCAACTGGTAACTCGACATACCCCACTGCATCGGTCGCAGCGCCGTTAAAGCCGTGGATACGAGCCTTGGACGGTTTCAAGTCCTTTGTTTCCATTTTCATTTGGTCATAAGCCTTCTTGAAGATGATGTTGACAGAACTTCCGCAATCAATCAGAATTCTCTTCACATATGCCGGTCCGATTGTCGCAGATATGACCATCGGGTCGATGGTTGGAGCCTCTACTTGATCGGCATCCATGTTTCTGAACACTATGTCGTCTGTCATTAAGCGCTGCTGCTTGGCAGGAGTCCCATCCTCCACGTTTGAACAGCACTCAAAATCTGCATGTTTCAGGGAGCTTGCATACCGCTCCATCTCTTGCCAATTCTTATCCGCGGGGTGAGGTCCGCCGATAATAGTATTTATGACTAGTCTACCCACGGTTCAGGCAGGCTCCTCGGGGTGACGCGGGGCCGGTGCGCGACCTGGGTTGGACGTTCCCTGTCATCCTTCCTGTGGATCCTTCACAAATTCTTGCAACTTCTTTTGCCTGATTAACTTCTCGATAGCGTCGTGCATGTGTCTGCACTCTTCCGTATTGTGCCCATAAGTCTCATGGAAGCGACAATATTTCCCAATTCACTTCTGCTCCTCAGTTGATTCTTTTGGACGTGGCTTTTTGTACTGAAAAGTATTGCAGGTAGATAGGTAAATGTTCTCAAGAGGCGCATTCAGCGGAGTATACTCGTTGTAGCTTGGAATTCTCGATTTCCACTTCCCCGCTTCTCTCTTCTTCCCTTGATTTCTTCCTCCGGACTCCTTAGACTGCCCAGGCTTGTTCTGGACATTGACTTGGACCTTTCCCGAGCTGTCTCCGGACTGCTTCACAGCAACGTTGCTTTTCATAGACTCTTGGACAGGTCCTGGTGCCTTATCTCGTCTTACCCACCTGGCTTCCTCTCTCCTTATGAACTGGTGTGCCTTTGAGTAGAAACACTCTAGTGTGGTCGGAGGTTTCCCTGCCAACCATTCTCCAAATTCAGACTCCGGATCCACACCTCTCATTACAGCCATTAGAATTGCATGATCATTGGGATTACTGACTTCAGTTGCCGCAACATGGAACCTTCGTAAATATTCCTTCAATGACTCCCCGGGACTTTGGATTACACTTGACAGAGACATTACGTCCTTTGGACGAGTAGTGTGTATCCTGAACTGCTCAATAAACTTCTTTGCCAACTCCTCGAAATTGGATACAGACCGCGGAGGAAGTCGGGTAAACCACATAGTGGCGATCCCAGATAGAGTAATTGGAAAGCATCTACACTTGGTAGCGTCATTTGCTCTAGCTGAATCCATCATCCATTCGTACCTCATGACATGCTGTCTGGGGTCAGTCTTTCCCTCATACGCCGGGATAGTAGGCATACTAAACTTCCTGGGGTACGCCGCCTGCAACACAACATCTGTGAACGGAGTATGACTTCTTGATATTCCCCAATCATCATTTGATAAGCCCTGATTCTCTTTCATCAATTGCCTGAGTATGGCGGTCAGATCTGGTGTCTGTATGGAAGGCGGAAGGTTAAAGTCTGTTCTACGCGACTGTCCATGTTGATGCCTCCTCTCCTGGCGATCTGCCAATCGTGCGTCTTGAGGTTCGACATTATTAGCGTTTTGATGGTCTGGGCCTCCAGCCTCCATCTGTACCCCAGTTCCTAAGTCTCCAGCTCCGACTTGGTCGCGGTTTCCAGCCGTTTGAACAGCAGCACCTGTCCGCGCAGCTTCAGTCTTACGGCGTCTACGCCTGGGAGGTTCGTCAGAAGAAGTTGAGCTGTCGGATGAGGAATAGGGAGCGGGATTTCCCCCAGCATTCTGTTGCTGCTGTTGAGTGAGTTGTGCCATCAGGTTGGCGTTAGCTTGCATCTGCTCTCCTAGTTGTCTCCTGCTTTCTCTGAGTTCTCTCATCAAGTCGTTGAACTCTATTCTGGTGACAACCGGAGCCTGGTCCTGAGCTGCAATTCCTACATCCGGAATTGTTGGTTGATTGCTAGGTACTGCTTGTTGCACGCTAGCAGTCTCGTGGGCATCCGCATTATGAGAAGCTGACCTGGTACGTGGTCTTGCCATTCTAGAGTTATTGGTATGAACTCTGAGTAGAATCAACGGATGTCCTATCAATAAGTCGGATCTTCTTTGGGGGATTTGTTCAATCCAGTAGCTTCAAAGCAGATCCTTAAGGTCTGAGAATTCAACTCTCAATGAAAGCACCAAAGTGTTAGCACCAAAATTGGTCACTAACCTCGTAGAAAAAGATTATGTAGAGAAATAAGTGATGAAGGTAAATTAAACAGAGAAGACAATGCTAATTTAAATGCAGAAAGTAAGAACACCAAATTTATAGTGGTTCAGCGTAATTGCCTACGTCCACTTTGAGGTTAAACTTTATTGATCTTCTTAATGATTGATTACAAATACAATTCGTAGATCAAATGCTTGAATGAAGTTGTTAAGTAAAGAAGATGAGTCTGAAAAATGGCAGAGTCTCCCCAGTGTTCTCCCCAAAAAAGGTCCCTTTTCACTGTGACCCTGCCCCTCTATTTATAGACAAATATGGGCTGGACTTCCCAAGTGGGCTTGATGGCCGAACACTCTAGCCCAAGTACAGTGTTCGCTGTATGCCGAGCAAGGTATGTTGAACGCTACTATGCCGAACCATCCCGTCTATGCCGAACGGTGTGTTTGATGTGTGGGAAGTGCAGAATGGTTGTTTGTTGAAGCCGAACGTGCCTCTGTCCGAAGCTCTAAACCGAACAGTGCTCTCTGGCCGGACGACACATTCTGGCCGAACGACGCATTCTGGCCGAACGATACAGTCATGTTGAGTAGTCGTGTGCGCCGAACGTCTTCTGGATGCCGAGTACTCTTATCGCTGAGTTCCACTGGATGTCGAGCACTACGCCGAGTACTCCTGTTGCCGAGTTCCTCTAGGTGCCGAGTGCTCCTGTTGCCGAGTACGATCTGAGGCCGAGTATTACCTGATGCCGAGTACTGTGCATGCCGTGTGCTACGCCGAGTACTATGAGACGCTGAGTACTACGCCGAATACTATGAGACGCTGAGTACTACGCCGAGTACTATGAGATGCCGAGTACTACGCCGAGTACTATGAGATGCCGAGTACTTCGCCGAGTACTATGAGATGCCGAGCACTAGTTGACGCCGAGTAGTCCTGTATGCCAAGTAGTCATGTGCGCCGAGTAGTCCTGTATGCCGAGTACTACTAGATGCCGAGTACCTGCCAATGCCGAGTACTCAGTTGCCTGGTCAAATCTCCCGGAAACAGACCATATGAAAACTGTAATGTATTTGGTCATAGTACTAAGAATCATGGAGTATCTTTCTCAAAATCATGGCAACCAAAGCGTACAGAAGCATAGACGACACAAAACGAACCAAATACAGCTATTGTAGCATCCAATAGAGAGTCAACTTCTTCCCTTAAACAAGTGGATGATACAAATTCTGATACTAGTTACAAGAATTCAACTGTTGGATTACAAAACAAACACAAAGGGTACAAAGGCAAAGAGAAGAATGTAATACACACATCCAACCGATTTTCCAGCATATCTCCTAAAGATGATGGATCTTCTACATCTAACCTGCCATCAGAATAGCCATCAACTTTGTCTTCCGATCAGCAAAATAATAATGAGAAACAATCAGATGCTCGTCTTACTATTCCACCTATATCTGCATAAACCACTGTGAAAGAAGAAATTAGTAATAATGTAGAAATTCTTTCACAACGGTTTGAAGAATTTTCTGTTGCACAAGAGATATTTGAAGAACGATGGTGATTTATTGATGAAATTGCTCAACTATTGATGAAATAGGAAAACCAAAGGAAACTTTAAAACCTATAATCCAAATGCTTGAGGAAAATATGAAATACAAGAAGAGGCATGACAAGAAAACATCAACTCCTGCAACTCCTCCTAAATGATATACAAGGGGCTCAACTATAATTAAATAAATGTTTGTGCATTGAATGTAAGAAGCTTGAATACAGACAATAAAATGTCATCTGTATTCAAGATTCTTCAGTCTCGTAGGCTATCATTGATAGCCTTATATGGGGAAAAATTGTTAGACGCGGGTATATCAAAGTTCATGCACAAGTTCCCTCCCATTGGTCCTCCTTCAACAATAATGACATGGGGACAAAATACAAAACCTTTTTCATCATCGATGATGTAACGACCCATCTTTTTGGAGGGTTTTATATCGACGATAAACCACACACTCAAACTCAAACCATTCAAAATGGAGGATTGTTATGGGGTAAAATAAGAAAAAGCAGAGAAAGAAACAAAACAAACACAGAATCTCACAGTGGAATGACAAAATATAATAATCAAATAAACAGTTCTTGAAGCTGTTTTATAAATAACATTTGATTACACTTTTACAATATAGATCAGAGTTACATACAACAGGAATAAATAAATAAATGCAGCGGAACTACATGATGCAGTGGAATAAATAAATAAATAATAATAATAGTATCTTCGTCTTCGTCCTCCAGAAAAGCAGTCTTCAATACACTGAAAAGCTCAGACTGACCCGAGCGAATTGAAAAAACAAAACACTCAAGTCAGAACTAAAAGATCTTTTGTAAGTTAGATCAACAGTAAATAAATATGAGTGTAATGGCATCAAAGATGTTTACGGGGTTTGACATCTCCTATCCAGTGTCAACGTGAGTGCAATAACTTAAGAGATGTTCGGGATTTCCATCTCCTAAGGATCCGTTAAACTATCTACATAGTACATACATAGTACAATATGCTATTATAATAGGGTCTACAGTAAAGTAAGGTATTAAAATAGCGTTAAGGCGTTACCCATATCCCCCTTAACACATTTTATATAATGTCGTAGTCTATACAGATACTGTAAACTCCACCGTAAACTAGTGGGCTATCAGGGAACACTCCATAGGTACGACACAAACCAAGCTCGTAGAAGGTGCGATAAGGCATGTGACAAGACACGCGAGGCAATGCTAGGGTAGGATTCTACCATTTGCACTCTCGGACTGATGATAACGCATAGCATCTACTACCGCCCACCTCGGAACACACTCCCATAATCAAAATCAAGGGGTGGCCAAAAAATCAATCACAAAGTAATAATATGGTATCGAAGAAATGTGCCTGATCGGAGGTGCGACCTCACTTGGCCCGGTATAGCTCTTGTTTTAGCCACATCAAGCTGACTCACGGGAGTCGGGGCTACATAAATACCTCATACAGAATCGTTCGCCAAACCATCCTACTTCATTCTGGAATCTCCACCACATACACAGTTGTTAAAGTGGTTTTCGATATTGGCAGAGAGTATGACAATATCCGATCCCGGTCTCTTTAACAACCAAACGCTTAATTTTCACCGGATGGTTCTTTTACATTTCCAAAAGTCAATTCATAATTGATATCAAAATATCATATTCAATTCAAACCATATCACTTTCGAAATCATATTCAGGCTTTTAAATCTCCCCGAGATGGCCGAGATGAAAAATCCGAGATATCAGCCAAAATTCGAGATTTGGCAGCCTATTTAGTTATAAGTGTTTTAAATATCGCCCGAGATAGCCGAGATATTTTCCCGAGATATTGGCCAAAATCCGAGATTTAAAACACTGATCATATTTACCTTCAAAAATCATGTTCACTTTCGAAATCATATCAATAGGATAGGTTAATTAAATCCTCACTTCAAAATCATCATATTTACCCAAATATGTCATTTCACTAGCAAATATCATTTCAAATCCCAACTTAGGTTATAACATCAATTAACTATATTCGCTTTTAAATCAAGGATTTAAATATAAACACTTCCACTTACACAGTTTGAAATTTAGAATGATAGTTTAAATAGTTTTAAATAGTTTAAATAGTTTAAATAGTTTAAAATAGCTTTTTAATGGCTAAAATACTTTAAATTTAGTTTTAAATGGTTTTTAATAGTTTAAAATAGATTAAAATATTTTAAAATATTTTAAAATAGTTTAAATACTTAAAATAGTTTAAAATACTTTAAATTAGTTTAAAATACTTTAAAATGGTTTAAATATTGATTAAAATAGTTTAATATAGTTTTAGATAGTTTAAAATAGATTAAAATAGTTTAAAATAGCTTTTAAATAGATTAAATAGTTTAATAGTTTTAAAATGGTTTAAAATAGTTCAATAATTTGAGAATCTTAGAAATTAGGATTTTTAAAATAATATATCTTTAAACGGTTTATATTAAAATAATTAATTTGAAATTAGTATCAAAATAAATCCATTACTTTCATTTCAACACATCTGAACCATGTCCAACTTTTAAATCAACTAACTAAAATTGGTCTTTCAATTCGGATTCTCATTTAAAACCATTTAATCAATATCGATTTCAAATCCATATTTGAATTATCAATTTAACCTCTTCAAATTAAATAGATTTCAAAGTATGTTCAAACATTTCAATAACTCAATTTCGAAAAATTTCATTTATGCTTCAAAATCCAACTTTTAAATTTCCATTTTAATTCTTTTAAACAATTTATTGAATAAATCCCAATTTCAACATTTAATGCTTGGATTTTCTAAAATAATTCAGTTTATATAAATCAAATTCTATTTCAAAATATCATTTAGTTGAATTCAAAATGTCATGATAAAAAAATAATTTAATTTAACCAATCCGGTGTCCGTATATAATTTTCTACCCTATGGTAAAGTGGTACGGATGTATATCATTTCAATCCGCAATACATTTAAATTTACGGGTATATATCATTTCAACCCACAATCCCAGATTTAATTTTAAATTCATAAAATCGCTCGAGTCTATCATTTCAACCCATAACGATTCCTCCATAATCTATAAGATTGTTCGGGTGTGTATCATTTCAACCCATAGGGAACTTGCAGTGTTATAACAATATAAAAATATAACATCCAGTCATCCAATATCAACAATCAAACATCCATCACAATCACCATTCAAACCAATCAATAAATAATAACAAGTGACTGATTATCAATAACGGGTATTAACGGGAAATTTAGAATTTAATATTAAATTAATGGCGATAATATTCAATAAAGGTCAGATTTAACTAGAATGACAATTTAAATATACCAAACATCAACCAATCAATTTCAAATCACATCATAAATTCAATTTAACTAACATAAGATAGTTTAGAAGTTGTGAGTGGGTCAAAACACTCACCTTTGATTTCAAAACGATTTGAAATCCAAAATAAGACCCAAAATTGAACAGTCTTAGAATTCATACAAACCAGTTCGAAATTTCGATATGATCGCAATGGAGAAAACCGTGCGTGAATTCGACCTCGTATGCAAAAGTTATATAAGTCCAAACGTTTAAAATTGAAATTTAAATAAATAAATAAAAAGAATCACCATCACAATCGGCCACGTCACTTAGGTCGTAACTCGAGAACCCTAACCCTCGTCTCGATCATACTCCAATCGCCGCCTATACATGAAAAACGCCGCCGCCACAGTCGCTTCCACCACGATCGGAACACAGCACCGTGACCCCCTCCCAGAGCCGCATCTCCCCTGGCCAAGCGGCCACCTCCGGTCGCCTCTGGCGAACTTGCCATCGCTGCCACTCATTGGCAAATTCTAGAGAATCTAATGATCTCCGACCCAAAGTAGCCGTATAGATCTCCTCCCCTCGACTCCCTCTCCGATGCAGTGCCTTCCGATCGCTCCCAGGATGCAGATCCACCGTCAAATAATTGAAACCCTAATATGGACGGCTGAGGTTCATCCTCAATTTCTGATCAACCAATGGTTCAAATCGAAAAACGAATAGCAGCGGTGAATTACCCTCGTCGAGACCTTCAATATGGTATATAATATGATAGGTTTTGGAGAGTTTGAATTTTTGAAATTGAATTTTGATTTGAAATTTGGATTTGGGAAAAAATAGAGTTTCTGTCATTGAGAAGGAGAAGCAGATAGATGAATTGTATGTACAAAAATAAAGGATGAGAAACAATTAGGGTTTATAACAGCCTATATATAGGCAGATCTGAATTAGAAATGAATGGACCAGATTGGATTGATACATATAGATCAAACAATTAAGGGCTATGCACCCATTTAGTAGGAGCGTCATAAGAGTTGATGAACTCTTCGGATTGATACATATAGATGTATGCAATCATAAGTCTATTAATATCAAAATAGTTTCATGTACTTCGTCATATTCATCGATGAGTTATCACATACGTAGACATGTGTATATGATATGCATGTATAAGTCTATGGTAAGCTCATGGAATATAAGACGGAAGTAAATAATATAACTTACGACAGAAGTGTTTCGATTTGATCGAATAGGTAAGTATATTGGAAAGAGTTCTGTATGTACCTAATATGAATAAAAATTCGATCCTAAAGGTCACTCCTCCATATAATACATAATGATGTATTAATAAGGAGTAAGCGAACTTTGTTGGACAAAGCACGATTAATGATTAGTAAAATTGAGTTAAACTCCTTCTATAAGCCATGTACTTAAGAGTAGTACATAAGGTTAAAACTAATATCATCCAAAGAATGGTTTGCAAATCATATAAGATATGAGTTTATAAGAAACCCCTACATATCCTAGGCCAATTATTTGGCAAGTTATGTAAGTTGGAAGGCTGCATGTAATAATTGTACGTAGGGAATCTTATATGAATCATCTCAAGGGAATTTTGGGAATGATAGTCATTAGATGACTAATTTATGTTGGGAACATAAATATATTATGAAGTAATACAAAATCAGTTTTTATAAGGTAATTCATAAAATGTTTATGAATACCTATTCCATTTCACTAAGAAACGATTGTTGTTTCAAGAAATACCAACTTCGTAGCAAAGGAATTTCTTTAGAAATTATTGGTTGTAAAATGGATATGGATATGATCCAAGGATATAATTGATTGCAGAGGAGGATATGAAATTAATCAAACCTAAATGAACACAACGCATTAAAATGTTTAATGGGTATTCTTGCACATCAAAGGGAAACTATGAGTATCTTGACAATGTCAAGAATAAATAATCCTCGGTTGTTTAATTAAACCATTAAGAGTATTGACTCTATGATATGGCATGATGCGTAGATCCAAAATAAATTCCAAGTACTTTATCGAAATATGATTTTGATAGTTGTACCTGAAGAGCATGATCCATTGGTCATAAATGCGTCTTTAAGGGAAAGATAAATGCAGTTGGAATATAGTGAGCCACATTGATAAAAATAATACCATGAATTTCAATTATTGAAATTAACATAACGGATTCACAATTCGATGTGCTCAAGTTGGTTCGGATTTACTCACAATTATTGCTTAGTATGACTTTATGTTTGGTATGTATGTGTTAAAATGGAAAATTCTAAATAATGATTTAGAATAGACTGTTAGCACATGGCAATGAAAGTGTCTCGAAGTCAGTGGGAGCGATATTGAGTTTGTGGGTTTTTGGATGCGATCCGAAAACGGCTACGAAAGTACCATTTAAAAAAGCATTAAAATTGAACAAATGTTTTGATGGAAATATCAAATAGTTTGATTATTAGTTAAAATGCAAAGGAAGCGTGTGTTTAAGAAAAAACATTAAAAGATACATATATATTTCTAAACCACAAGTAAACAATACACTACTGATTGTTAATGATATACTTATATTAAAGTGGAAATTAGCCACAAAGGCCTCTTTAGCAAGTGGAATTAGTTTCTAGGACACACAACTGAAATAATTACTTTCAAGGACAAAACGTAAAATAATTAGTTTCTAGGGCCTAAAAACCTATGAAATTATGTCCTTGAAAGTAATTGGACTGTTGACTTTGTCCTTGAAAGTAATTATTCTGTTGACTTTGGCCTTGAAAGTAATTTCTTTGAGTGTGTGTCCTAAAAACTAATTGGACTGCAAAGTTTGTCCTTCTGGTGAAATGCCCCTATATTAAAATTAGCTTTAGTTGTTTTAATACTCGATGTTCGATTTGTAAATAATGTCTTTTTTAATCTGTATAAAAGATATTGGGAATGTACCAAACGATATGCAAGGATACCTTATTGAAATGTTTAATATAAAACATGTAAGATGGATTCCTTATGCATTGGCAATAGGAATTATCATACATGTCATGTTTTCTACGATATCGTGATTTGTTTGAGTATTTGATACATGAAGAAAATATCAAATCCAAATAGATATTGTTATATGGTTGTTTGAGGTATTCTCATGTATTTATGAAATACTAGATAATTGTTTATAGAAACAACAAAATCGTTATGAAGGAGTGTTCGAACTCAAACTTCATAAGTGATATTGAGTATAATATTTTAATAATAAATTCAAGTTAAGAATATTTAAGTTAAAAATGTTCAAATAGAAGAAATTGTGGCTGATTCAACAAAAAGGCGAAGTATATTGACTTGAATATTACTACAATAAAAGAAATGTATATAAGTATAAATGCACAAATGTATAACTGAGCTGAGGGTGATTCCAAATGTTGAGAATCACATAACATTATTATATGATAACAATGTCATGATATAGTTCATAACAGAACTTAGAACTCACTAGAAGTTGAGAGACATACTCTAAATTGTTCTGCATGAAAAAGGTAGTTTATCAGTGTCGGAGGGAATTGATTGACAGAGTAGATAATTGAAACATAATAGCATACCCATTCACCGAGGGACTAACCCCATTGGTTTTAAAGAAACCGATTAGAGAAGTTGGAACAGGATTTCATAATTGACCACAAGTGCAAGTGGAAGATTGATAGAGTTAGGAGTATGCCCTAGGGGCAATCATGTAATTTGTTATATATATCTAACTTGATAACCAATCTTGTTCGAAATAAAAGATGTTTTCTTTCTATTATATAATTGATATAACATGTTGTATTAATTAATTAATTAATTTAATTAATAGTACATTTAATAGAAAATCCATAAATGGTATGCTTTGTGATAGCAGTTACGAAGTGTTGTAAACGTGAGTAATTTATAACATTGAAAATAAATATACCATTTGTAACGACCCAGAAATTTAGTTATTTGAAATTCGAATATTTAATTAATTTTAAATATTGAAAAGTTAATTTTATAGGTTAAATAACTTGAATTTCAAATATAGCGATTTATTGGAAAATTTAATTGTTGAATTTAATAATTGAAATTGTTTAAATAATTGAATCTTGGATTTTAAGTTGGAAAAAAATGATTTAAAGACTTATATAATTTCTATTAATAGTAATGAAGATAATAAAACTTTTAAATTTGGATTTAAAAGTGATTTACTCGATTTTGAAAATAACTCATTTTAATTAACATATAAAAATAGCCTCTCGGGCACTGTCTCGGATTTCGACGAAACTAATGTCATTGGGTCCATAATAATGAATTGTAATACACCGTCAAATTGCATGGCGATCAGATGAATCGTTTGGTTGTGGGAGATCGAAACGCGTTGAAATTAATAATGAAAATTTAATATAATAATTTGGTTCAAAAAAGCTATCTTCTACCTACAATCGAATTAGGCCTCGGAACAAGTTCCATTGCGTTCGGAATATAGGTATAACATATAGAACGCTAGGCGGTACGTCTCGATTGGGGTTCGAAAATTTTAGCTTGATAAATTATAACTAAATATATATATTATAATATGACTTGACCATACAAGTCATACCCTATCTCCGTCAGCCCATGTCCCATCTCTGTCAGCGCACGACCCATCACCACAGCCATGATTTGATCATACACCCAAGCCCCATCAACTCAGCCACACCCTACCATGCTAGCACCCGAGGCCACACCCCCTTCTCCCTTAAAAACCCCTACTGCCTTCCTTCTTCGTTCCATTAAAAGAGGAAAAAAAGGTTTCAAATGGCCTCATCCAATGGCCTATATTTGCCGGCGCCACTAGAGGAAGCGATAGGCCGAGGCTCCAACTAATGAAATGACCACGACAACAAAGTGAAGCTAATCAATAGTGGAGATGGAGTTTGGGGAAGCGAGGCAGCGGCTACGGCTCAGCGAACGCGCAGCAGTTTTGGGGTCATGGAGGAGCTACGACCGACGAGGAGTCACGTCCTTGGGCTCATTGGAACTGGGTTGATGCAAGGTTTCAAACGATGGTGGTTTGGGGTTGCCATGTGATGTATGGGTGGTACATCCGAAGGTTGAAGGGGGACCATCGAACTTCGTGTACGACAAACTCGTTCTCGAGTTTGGGGCTGAGGCTGAGGGTGAGGCAAGTTGGAGGTGGTTCGTGGTGAGGTGGGCTGTCTAGGGTGAGTCGATAGCATACTCCGATGATGTGGAAGCTGGGTGAGGTGATACAGTGGGAACCTGGTTTGCGGAGACGGGAGAAGGCAGGGGATGTGATTTGAAATTGGGGGTTGGTGAGTCAAGGCTGGGTCGGCGGTGGAGCCTGGTGGAGGGAGGAGGCTGTGCGAGGAGGATGAGAGATCGAGAGTGGATTTGGGCGTATTTGCGTATGAGGATAGAGGGCTGGGTAGTGATAGTGGATTAGGTGATGATGATGAAAATTAGGTATTAATCTATTAATAAATTGTTTATTTAATTCCGAAAATGTTGTAAATTGAATATCTTGATCGTTCTAGGTCCAAATCTAACATGGTCTGTCGCATTAGGTTCGTATTGACGAGCACTATGTAATGGAATTGGTTTGGCAACGAATAGAGCTTGTTGAATTTAACGCTAAATTCGAACGGCATTCGAATTCAGACGGAATCAGAACGCCTCAGCGATAACTGGAATAAAGGTGAGTTAAACTCGCCTTTTTGGTTAACTAGTATGATATATAGTTGATAAAAATTATTGACTGATTTTTTGGATGAATTGTTATATTTATTAGTTGGATTGGATATATTCCCGCCTATTGGAGGAGATGAGACCCTATTGCGTTCCCCTGTAAGAGCGGATGACCCTTTGTATATGAATCCCGCCTCAAAGTGGTCGATTTATATTTATGGTCGTATAACATTTGTGATGCGGGGGGAAACAGGTTGGAGGGATCCAATGGGATTCCTCGCTATTATTGAATTATATTGTTTTAGTAATATTTCCTTTATATGGATTTTTGAAAAGTAAACTTGATTGTGGATATTATGGTTATAACATTGTTATATGTTGAAAACTAAAACCCAGTAGTGATAGAATAAATATCGATATTGGTTAAGTGTTGGGTGACTATTGGCCTCAAACCAGTATTTTTAAAAAACACTTTAAATTGTCGATTAAGTCGGAATTGGTTTTTGAGATAAGAAACTATTTTTAAATCCGAAATTGGGTTTTGAAAATATTTTTTTTAAGGATTATCTAATTAAATATATAAATATTTTGTTTATGTTAATTTATTATATAAATATTGTTTTTAAAGTTATTAATTACATTAATATTATTTTAGGTTATTTAATTATATTAAATTATTTTAAAGTTATTTAATTATATTAATATTGTTTATTAAAGTTATATAATTATATTTATATTATTTTAAAGTTATTTAATTATTTAATATTTTTTAAAAGTTATTTGTTTATAGTTAATATGTTTTAATAATTTATAAAAAGTTAGTTATCTCAAGAATAATTATGGTTTGAAATTAATAGTAAGGGTTATTAATAAGGTTTTATTTTGCAAGTTAAGCGAGGTTAATCTGGACCCCTACCAGGTTTATTAAAAGAAACACATGTAAGAGATTACACAATACGAGGAAAGAAAAAAAATAAAAAAGAAAAGGAAAAAACAAAAAAAATGGTGAAGATTAATTATTTTTGTTTCTTAAAACAATATTATTATTTAAGATGTTTTAAAATTAATAAATTTCATTTATTTATAATGTTTATTATTGATAAACATTATTATATAATGGTGTTTTGAAGTAAAAGATTTTTAATTATTTATAAATGTTTCTGAGACCCATGAATGGAGTTGGAAGACTAAGATTTTATAATGGAGTTATAAAATGGTTTGAAGAGTTAAGGAAAGGTTATTTGCAAGGTTGAAGAGTTTATAAATGTTTAGATATTTATAAACGAATTTCAGAGGCAGGTTATAGATCTATAAAAGAAGTTTTACAAATGGTTTATAGATTCATAAAGGGTTTATCAGTGACGTTTGAAATGTACAAGAAGCTTATAAGTGATTGAATTTATAAAGGGTTTATAAATGGTTTTTCGGAGATTTATAAAATGGTTTATAAAAGTTTTAAGAGAATCATAAGGTGTTTTATAAATGGACTTTGAATTAAATGAAAAGAAAATCTTTCTAAATTCTATGAATATACTGATACCGCTGAGATAAGTATATGGATATTTCTAAGTATTGAAACATAGAGATTTGCGAGTATATTTTGTAAAGGTGTTTATATACAAGTAATTTACAAAGTGGGTTTTAATTATGAAGATTTATGTAATGAGCCTAGTGAGTGCTTATATGCTTAACCAATGTTGGTTATTCCTATGAAATATAATCTTTGTTTGAATGTTTGTTTATTTGATAGTTCAATAACCAACTATCAAATCTTGGCCTAAATATGTAATCCTTCTTAATTTTGGTGGTACGGAAATATTCCCTACTTAACACTGAAGGATTTTAACTCTGGAAATATCTAGGGGAAACACGAGAATTATATGGTATAGTTACCATCGGTGGTGCTATATTGTACGTATAAACTTGTTCCGTTCTTCTAGGACAAATGTTAAGGAGATCTGTCCACTTAAACGGTTAGGGGGTGATCGCCGCTCTTATGTATTGTCTGGTTATTTCCAAAAGAACCGCTATTAAGCATTCTGAAAATCGGCGTTTGGTTTTGTGGAGCACCGGGGAAGCGGAGGAGTGTACTCGTAAGAGATGACTCGAACTCATAACCACTCTAAAAACCATATACGGTTCTACGGAGGAGATTCGTGATATATTGAAGTGTTGGGATCCATGTGTGATTCTGAAACCCATTGGGGTATGGGAATCCGGGTGTGATTCCAAGATCTAATTGAGATGTGGGAATCTATATGTGATTTCGAGACCCGTTGGGGTATTGGAATACATGTGGGATTCCATGATTTATTTGGTGGCATTGCGTAAGCTGGAATGTCGGACGTAGCCTCATCAGCGGGAATGACTAAAACCAGAGATAGGAGGCATGGCCAGTATGGTTGGCAAACCCATAGGGTGTAGTCAGCTCCTCCTAGATTTTACTTATAGTTGTTATGCATGCATGTGGCGATGCACTCGGTCTTAGTGAGAAAAATTTTGAGAAAATATGAAGAAATTTTTGATAACTAAAATTTGATTTTTTAGTTATAATCTGAAATGATTGAATGTGATAATATTAATTGGAATCTAGGAATGAATTTGGAAACTTAGTAAAAGTAATAACAAGGTTTCAACAAATTGATTTTGGAAAAGGTTATGGGCTTAAAATAATTTGGCAAAATATTTCAGCTAATTTGTTTTAAAAAGTAATAGGTTTGGGCATTTTTGCTAATTTGGCAATTTCGAGGAAGAAATTCTTTTTAGGGAGGAAGAATGTAACGACCCAGAAATTTAGTTATATGAAATTAGAATATTTAATTAATTTTAAATATTGAAAAGTTAATTTTATAGGTTAAATAACTTGAATTTCAAATATAGCGATTTATTGGATAATTTAATTGCTGAATTTAATAATTGAAATTATTTAAATAGTATGATATATAGGTTAAACTCACCTTTTTGGTTAACTAGTATGATATATAGTTGATAAAAATTACTGAATGATTGTTTGGATGACTTATTATATTTTTTAGTTGGATTGGATATATTCCCGCCTATTGGAGCGGATGAGACCCTATTGTGTTCCCGTGTAAGAGCGGATGACCTTTTGTATACGAATCCCACCTCAAAGTGGTCGATTTATATTTATGATTATATAACATTTGCGATGTAGGAGGAAACAGGTTGGAGGGATCCAATGGGATTTGTAACAACCCGCATATTTTACGATTCGTATATTTAAATGTTTAATTTAAATATAGCATGGTTAGTCGGATTTTAGTCCAAAAAAGTCACTATTCGTAGAAGAACAGTCGAATTAGTGAAAAGTCTATGTGGATAGTGCTATTTGGAAGTGCCTATTTGAAAACACATTCAAACAGAAATTCAGACGTTTGAAATGGTTCGTTTAGACGTTTGAAATTGTTCGAGTCAATCCAGAAAGGAAATAGGCTAAAATTGCCATTTTCAGACGTTTGAAATGGACGATTCGGACGTTTGAATATTGTTCTAGACAACTTCTATTTTTCCAGATTCAGACGTCTGAATCGTTCATTTCAGACGTCTGAATGAAGTTAGAAAACTCATATTTTTTCAAATTTAGATGTCTGGTTTGGAAATTTCAGACGTCTGAATGAAGAAGGAAGTTGAGAATCACCAATTTGGACTCGAGACCACTTCCATTGGGTTCAAAATGGTGTTTGCGACTTTTTTGAGTATAAACATCGATATGTTTTGAGTTGGGTAAAATTTTGAAGTTTTCAACTAGGGCTTTGGGTTTGGGTTTCAGCCCATCAACCTTCTAATAACCTAACCCTTCATCCAAATCCTCTTCATTCACTCTATTATTTCCTAACACTCAAGCTAAAAGAAAAATGGGGGAAGAGAAAAGAAATTAGAAATTCCTAAGCCCTAATTTTCTTAGGAATTATCAACTTCAAGCTAGAAATTAAAGAAAAGCTTTGGTAAGCCTTCTTTTCATCTTCTCCATCTCAATCCCTCTTCAAATTCTCAGAAATTCCTAATATCTCAACTTAGGAAAAACCTCACCTTTGGTATTAGATTGAAGATTCTAGAGGTGGTGTTGAAGAGAAATCAACCTATTGCTTGTTCTAGAGCTTTTCACTTGTGTTTTGAGTTTAAAAGGTGACTTTTTGAACTCACATCTACGTCTATATCTTTAATAGTTTACGTAGCAATTCCTAACATATAATCCTTGTCCATTTGTTTTTTAATTGAATTGGTTTGATGAATATTCCAATTTTTGGCGTTTGAAGTCAAAATCTATGAAAAATCCTTATATGGTTGTTTGGGCATGTTGGTCGGAGTGTATTGGTGAGTCTTTAAGGTTGGGAAGTCGTTTGGAGTAAACCCCTAGCCATCGTCACTCATCTGATTGCTTCTGATAGGATTTGGCCATCATTGGCCTAGGCAAAGTATTGCCTGAGCTCTAGTTTCAGACGTCTGAAATATACAATTCAGACGTCTGAATCTGCTTGTCTCGGCCCAATTTGTCTATTTTATGTGGGTTTCCAATTTTAGTCGATTCGTGTTGATCCGATTTGTTGTTATCTTTTATATCAACTTTGATGATTTCTTTTTCGGGATTTTTGGGAATATCAATTTTAATGGATTTGGTATCGATTTTCATGGTGTTAATTCACGTCGTCGAATGTGGATTTTGGTGATTGATTGTTTCTACAATCATTTCTTTGATTTGTCACTATAAAATGCAAAGGTTTCAATACTAGTAGTAAATACTCAAACTCTTTCATCAAAACGATTTCAACTCTATTTTAATACAAATCTCGTTTATAAAACCATTTTCCAATCTATTAGTATATATAAACCTTTACCTCATTCGTATGAGAAATCTAATTAAACGACTTAGTAAAACAAGTGGTATGAAACGCTTGCGTTCACTTCGTCGGTTAATTCTTGGACTTGTTCGATTGAACTCTTGTGACAATTTTCGAGTGAAAATGTACAATTTGTTCTTAAATATTTAAGTTAAGCTAGTGGTTATGGGACATGAAGCTAAACTCATATATTTACTGGCTTAGTGTAATTCACACTTTTTATTGATCGATGATGATCATTTTGTGATTTAAACTAGCGATGTGCGATGTCTATTTGTTTGTGTGGGGACTAAAAACCCCGTTTGTGGAGCTTCGGCTCAAATTTGGCGAGGTAGCGACCCGTGGTCTTCGGACCGTTTGTGGAGCTTCGGCTCAAAATTTATGGTTAGCGACCATGGAATAGCATTCCGTTTGTGATACACATGTTGGTGAGTTTTCATGCTTCCGTTTGTGATAGGCCTCCCCCCTTTGTGATTTCTGGATTTCTAGTTGATGATTTCTAGAATTTGTGTTTCACCTCTTTTGTGATTTGGCAATGATATGTTTGTCAATATTTGGGGTTTGGTGAATGAAATAAAGAATATGACATTCTTTTTTGTGCTTTGAGATTCTTGAGATGTTGTATAATTTTTTTGTTATTTAAAAGTATAATTGTCACAGTTTGACATTAATGTTATCATACGTTTTTATTATATCTCTACTCTTATCTCATTCTATATGTGGTATTTATAGCTAGACTGATCCGTTTATTATTTTCTTATTAAATAATACTCGGGTCAGACCGAGATGTTACAGATGCTTCTGCTTGACTCCTTATCTAGGATCATCTTCTGACTTTTGTCTAACTACATAGTTTTGTAGTTTTTGTTATTATACATTAGAGATAGAGACTCCTTGATGTATAATTATTCTTTTGTCTAGCACTTGTATCTATTCTTTTGTGATGAAGTGGATCTAGATTGACCACTACTTTGATGTACACTTTTATGTCATATATTCATATCTGATTCCTCCTTTGTGATATGAATGTCTGTGGCTGATTTGTGTTATGTTTATTTCTATATTTGTTTTCGAAGGCCACCTAGCCACTGTGTGGTAGCTTTGAGTTTGTATTTGATATGTCGGATTTCCTCTTGAAATGAAATGTAAGTTATATTATTGGACATATCGGTACTCGCACAAAGAAATTACACAGATGATCGCTCCACAACAGCCTTATTCTTCGTGCTAGTCGACGGCATTACCTAGTAGTGTTCTTGGCTAGCGTGAGTATAGAGGTGGGGCGTCACAGGATTCCTCACTATTATTGAACTATATTGTTTCAATAATATTTCCTTTATATGGATTTTTGATTAGTAAACCTGATTATGGATATTATGGTTATAACATTGTTATATGTTGAAAACTAAAACCCAATAGTGATAGAATAAATATCGATATTGGTTAACTGTTGGGTGACTATTGGCCTCATATCAGTATTTTTTAAAAACACTATAAATTGACGATTAATTTGAAATTGGTTTTTGAGGCAGGAAACGATTTTTAAATCCGAAATTGGGTTTCGGAAATATTTTGTTTAAGGATTATCTAAATAAATATATAAATATATTTTTCAAGTTAATTGATTATATAAATATTGTTTTTAAAGTTATTTAATTATATTAATATTATTTTTGGTTATTTAATTATATTAATATTATTTTAAAGTTATTTAATTATATTAATATTGTTTTTTAGAGTTATAAATTATATTTATATTATTTTAAAGTTATATAATTATATTAATATTATTTTAAAGTTATTTAATTATTTAATATTGTTTAAAAGTTATTTGTTTATAGTTAATATGTTTTAAGAATTTATAAAAAGTTAGTAAGTTGAAAAGTTAGTTATTTCAACAATAATTATGGTTTGAAATTAATAGTAAGTGTTATTAATAAGGTTTTGAAAATGAATCATTATTATTTATTAAAATGGTGAAGATTAATTATTTTTGTTTCTTAAAACAATATTATTATTTAAGATGTTTTAAAATTAATAAATTTCATTTATTTATAATGTTTATTATTGATAAACATTATTATATAATGGTGTTTTGAATTAAAAGTTTTTTAATTATTTATAAATGTTTTTGAGACCCATGAATGGAGTAGGAAGACTTAGTTTTATTAAGGAGTTATAAAATGGTTTGAAGAGTTAAGGAAAGGTTATTTGCAAGGTGGAAGAGTTTATAAATGGTTAGATATTTATAAACGAATTTCAGAGACAGGTCATAGATCTATAAAAGAAGTTTTATAAATGGTTTATAGATTCATAAAGGGTTTATCAGTGATCTTTGAAATGTACAAGAAGCTTATAAGTGATTGAATTTATAAAGGGTTTATAAATGGTTTTTCGGAGGTTTATAAAATGGTTTATAAAAGTTTTTAGAGAATCATAAGGAGTTTTATAAATGGATTTCGAATCGAATAAAAAGAAAATCTTTCTAAATTCTATGAATATACTTATACCGTTGAGATAAGTATAAGGATATTTCTAAGTATTGAAATATAGAGATTTGCGAGTATATTTTTTAAAGGTGTTTATATACAAGTAATTTACAAAGTGGGTTTTAATTATGAAGATTTATGAAATGAAGCTAGTGAGTGCTTATATGCTTTACCAATGTTGGTTTTTCCTATGAAATATAATCTTTGTTTGAATGTTTGTTTATTTGATAGTTCAATAACCGACTATGAAATCTTGGCCTAAATATGTAATCCTTCTTAATTTTGGTGGTACGGAAATATTCCCTACTTAACACCGAAGGATTTTAACTCTTGAAATATATAGGGGAAACACGTGAATTATATGGTACAGTTACCATCAGTGGTGCTATACTGTACGTATAAACTTGTTCTGTTCTTCTAGGACAAATGTTAAGGAGATCCGTCCACTTAAACGGTTAGGGGATGATCCCCGCTTTTATGTATTGTCTGATTATTTCCAAAAGAACTGGTACTGAGCATTTCGGAAATCGGCATTTGGTTTTGTGGAGCACCCGGGAAGCAGAGGAGTGTACTCATATGAGATGACTCGAACCCGTAACCACTCCGAAAACCATATACGGTTCTATGGAGGAGATTCGTGATATATTGAAATGTTGGGATCCATGTGTGATTCCGAGATCCGTTGGGGTATGGGAATCCGGGTGTGATTCCAAGATCTAATTGAGATGTGGGAACCTATGTGTGATTCTGAGATCCGTTGGGGTAATGGAATCCATGTGGGAATGTTGGACATAGCCTTATCAGCGAGAAGGACTAAAACCAGAGATAGGAGGCATGGCCAGTAGGGTTGGAAAACCCATAGGGTGTAGTCGGCTCCTCCTAGATTTCACTTATAGTTGTTATGTATGCATGGGGTGATGCACTCGGTCTTAGCGAGACCAGCTATGTTTTTCCTATGGCACATCATTAGGGATGTATGCTGCTTCGGAAGGATATCTCTAATCCTTGTGCAGGAGGACTGTTCCTCGAAGTACCGAGGGCACCTCCATGGAATCCTACACAATTAACGAACGAGCCTTATCGATTTTTGATTATATACCTAGTATTATTGTGATGTACACTCACGAGCATCATAGCTACTTGATTATTATTATTATTTTCACCCTTAGACATTATTATAATATCAACGGGTTTCTATATAAAACGTTTTGGTTATCGTAAGGTAAAAACCCATCCGTATTTATGTGCGGCATGGTCTTACAAGATACCTTTGATTTCAAAGATTCTTATATAACTTAAAATCCAGTTGGGTGTGTTTTTCTCACGCTGGTTTTCCAGACTGACTCAGGTGTTATTTTATTTTAATGGCCGGGTCAGACCGAGCATATTACAGATTAGTTCAGATTCTTGGTGCTTCAAGAGACGAGTTGGAGGCCCGTAGACGTATTCACATAGATGGTTATTTTCCGCTGTATTCGTTGTTGTGTTTATCAGCAATTGTGAGGACACGATGTTATAACTGTCCAAGTTGAAATAGGTTAGTATACTCTGATTGATGTTTGTATATAAATACATTACAGTTTGACTTTTGTGTAAAGAGTTGATGTATATTATAGATTATTCGTTCCGCTATGAGATTCTATGTTGTTATTTTTTTCTTATCTTCTTCCTTCTTTCTTTTTCCCTAACAATCGGGTTTTCCGGCATTCAATTTCTCGGCATGTAATACAGCGGATGTATTAGTGTCGATTTTCGAGGGTCGAAAAACCCGGTTCGTTACACCATTTTAATATCTCTAGTCAAGATGTATAGAGACTGGATATCGATACATTTGTTGAGACTAGAGTACTTATTACTCTCTAAATGTTGGGCAGTGTATTACTCATGGCTGCTGGGGTCACCAAGGGGTTATATACTGATAGTTATTGGATAACTATGGAATGACTCACTCGATAGTTTTCTATTGGTTAATATAACTATGGTCAAATAGTAAATATTGATGTGACTGATTTACACAGTTTTCACGACTTGAGAATACTGTCGATCTTTAATATGAAAGTTCCACTTTGATTATAGTCAAATCATGGCACAGCATTCATCGAGTGACTATAGTTGGGTCGAGTGGAAGTATTGGAAGTGAAGCACTATTCAAGAGAGGATTCGTCTCCTCGGTTGTAGGAGGTTAGTATCGCGGTCAACTGAAGTCAACTCAAAGTCAAAGTCTCTGGCCAGAGAAGTTCGGTTAATAATATTTGTTATTAATGAACCAAGGGCTTTGTGTTTGGATTTTAGAGTTGAATGTGAACATTACCAAGTTCTGTAAGTCGAAAGTGATATAGTTTTGACGAAGGGAATTGGTGTAAATAAATGCCACAACAAGGTAACGCTTAACATAGTAAAATTGTATTTTACCAAAACCAAATAAGTGATAAATTTGGCCAAAATATCACACCACCTGCTAAGTGACATGTGAACGTTAATATTTGAATAGTTCGATATATTAATCGCATATCAAATTTACACCTAACGAGTCACACAACCGAAACGATGAATATTCCTGTAACGACCCAAAAATTTTAACTGTTTTAATAACATAATTAACTGAAATTTTGTGAAATTTAATAATTAATTTTGGAAATAAAACTTTAATATTTGGAATGCGTCTAATTAAACATAGCAACTGGTAAATTTTCATCTGATATTATTAAAGTTTATTTTCTGGTGCAATATTATTTCAATTTAGATCAGTTAACATTTGATGATTATAAAATATTTTCCAAACCTGAATATTTTTATATAATAAATTTGTAAATCATCTTCTGAGTGAAACGTCATATTTCGTTTCTCCAAATTTGGACTGCTATTGCTCCGTTTATCTTATTTTCGACAGATTTGCAGCATTTCGGTACCGGCTATCGACTTTTGATAGGATGATCGTACCACCGATATCTGTATACCGTTTTGATCATCTCGTTATGCTGATCTCAGCGGCATATTCCTTTCTATTTTTTCGAACCCCAGTACGCCGCAAAATCGGTAATCGGTTAACCGTTGTGGTTCATTATTTTAGCCTCTTGGGTTCCTATTGACTGTTCAATTACCCATCAGTTGAATTCAAAGAGCCATTAGTTATTAATAATTTCCTGAATTCAACAGCTGTCTGTTGCTTTTCCCTAGCTGCAATCTAACTCGGTTCGCCCTTTTGTTCATCTGATTTTTCGTTTCAAAAGAAAATTTGAAATATATATAATATACAGCTTATATACAAGTTATATTTCTGGGTTAGATCAGTCTTTTCATATTTTGCTTTTCCCATCTCCATCTCTCCACCGAGTCAAGGCCGAGAGCCACCAACCACCCGACCACCCACGTTCTCTCCTTCTTCCGCCTTTGCTTCCGCAGCAACCAACCTGAGCTCCTCTTCCTCGAACAACTTCCCACCGCAAAGCCCGAGAAAGCAGCCGTGGCCTTCTTTCTCAGCTTGACAGCCTCCATTCGCCACATAATCTCAAACACTCCTCCACCGGAGCACTGTGCAACCGACCCTCCATCGCAGCAGCCTTCAACCACTCACCGACGCTAGCCTTTCCCCTCAGCCTCTTTGTGCTCCGTGCAGACCTCTAGCCCCGGTAACACCACAGCCTACCTCCGCCACAAGCACCCGCTGCCCCTCTCCAATCGTCCCCTCCACTTCATCCACCAACTTCACTCCCTTCCGAAGACTGAGCTCGAGCCTATCTTCTACCCTATATCATTGATATATATATTTTAAAATCTCGATGTATATTGCTATCTGGAAAACATATATATTTAGTGCTGAAGTGATTTTGATAGGTAAGCTTAGTTTATATATTAAATTATATATCAGTTTATAGATACACGAGTTAATAAATTTTGCTTTAAGGGTAGTTGATCTATACATAACGAATGAGTTTGTTTGAAAGAAGAGTTTGCATTGTGACATTGTTGTTGGTTATGTAATAGTAAAGTAAGATATATTTTGTGTCGTGTTTTCAGAAGGAAGGATATATTATATTACTTTATAAAAGGAACGGTACTAGGGTAGTGTACATATAAAGTAAGGTATGTTTATGATTGTTAAAAACAAGCTGTACCGATCTATTTTGACATATACTGTTTAAATTTAAAAATATATACACCTTATATCTAAGTATTGATTTATTGATTTTAAATTCTTGTATTTACTTGTTTTGTTGCCTATATGTAGGTGTTTTGTTATATTTTATGTATTAAGTTATAAATATAGATGAGCTTGGATAACTGGATATAGTTTTAAAGTCTGGTTATATATATATTATAATAATTTTTTTAATAAGTGGTTATATATTAAGCTATATATTTATATTCATATACGATATGCTTATATATAAAGCTTAACTAAGATTTTACATAATTCTCATGTGAGTTTGAATAGGTATATATATAAATATGTTCTGTTATATATAAAAGTGTTTTGTTTGTAGATTCTTTTATAGTTAGTTTATATATAGGTTTGCACATGCCCATTTGGTTACATTTTTAGTGTATGCACATATATATTGGACAGTCTGCATATATTGTTATGTATATTGTCTACATATTTTGTTTTGTTGATAGTTTATAATACTTTGATAGTTTATAATAGCTGTAATAGTTTATATACTCGATTTTGAATGTACGCATCATAAGAAAGTGATGATTTTGGGATATATATGTGTATATATATATATATTGATTTTTTTTTCTTTTTATGTATGTGTTTTAGATTTATTTTGATTTTATAATAAATATTGATTTGAATATAATGGGTGTGAAAGTTTATACACTAGTTTTTTAACTCGAGTCTAGTTAAGTATACTAGAGGTTATTTTGGATGTTTAAAATTTGATACTAAATTGAATTTATATATATATATATCGAATTTATTTTTAAAGAATATTTATGTATTGGGATTTAATATTGGTTTGAAAATGAAAATTATATATATATATACTTAGTTCAATATCTATCAACCAATTCTAATTGTTCATCGATCCCTAATATCAGCTTTGTTCATCGAATTCGTGCCCATCTCACTTTGCTTTGGAATTCGAGCCCGGATGCATAACTCACTTCGTTATCAAACTCTCTAGCCTCTAAAGGTAAGGAATCACTCACGATTACCATTCTTATATTTATTAAATTTGATTTCAATTGGAACGACAATGAAAATATGTTGATGTTAGTTATTTACATTATTATATATGTTATTATCTGTATCTATTCACCTATGACATCTGACACCATTATCTGTTATTTATCACTGATGATATATGCATGTTACTAATTGTTATAGTATTATCATATCTGTTATCACTCTGCAAGTTCTCTATTAGTCTAGAATTCACTATGGGTTGAAATGATACATACCCGAACGATCTGTAGAATAGGAGAAAATCGTCATTGGTTGAAATGATAAACCCAAGTGATTTTCAATTGAATTGAATTTGGGATTGCGGGTTGAAATGATATATACCTGTATATATTTAATTTGCGGATCGAAATGATAAATATCTGTATCACTTGACCATAGGATAGAAAATTATATACAGACACCGTTGGTCTATATATAAATATTTTGAAAATGATTTCCATGGTTTTGAAAAGAAGTATATGGTTTATTAAATACTAATTTTTAAGATATTATATGTAAATGAATTTATAAAGATTAAATTTAGGTTTTCTAAAAATTATATGTTTTGAAAATTTTATAGATATAACTTAAATTTTGAAATTATAGATTTTAATAATTTATTTATAATTTTCTATTTTTTTAAATATATAAATAGATTAATGTTTAATATTGTTTAAGTATTTATTGAAAATTTTATATTTTTCAATTATAGAGTTTATAATGACTTTATAAATTCAGGATGGAAATTTGTTTGAAATTTATTTATCTAAGAATTATACGTAAATAAGTTTGATTTGAAATTATTAAATTTGAGATTTTTAAAGATATGATTTCATAACTTGATTTTGATTAAAAGTGATTTAAATAAATATTTTCCAATTCACATAAATTGAAATGGGATATTTAGTTTATTTAATTTGTAATTGAAGTTTATTTAAATGTTATTGGAATGATTAAATAAATATTTCAAAACTAAATAATAGTAAAATGAATTTGAGATATAAATGAAATTAACCGATTTAGTTTTGAAATTTTGAAAATTTAAAGTTTTGAAATATATTGAAATTGAAATGGCTTATTTTATGATTTAAATATCTATTTGAAAATCGATAATTTGAAATGGTTTATTGAGAAACTGAATTGAATTGAATTTGATGAATTGAGATGGAATAAAATTTGAATTTTTGAATTTAAGTGGATTTGAAATCGATTTGTGAAACTTGAGGAAGCTATTGTATTATGTAAAGTATTTTTAAATTATATTTAAACTATTTTATATTTTACTTTATAAATTATTTTAATATAAACTATTTTTATATAAATCATTTTCAATATAAATTATTTTATTATAAACTATTTTAACTTATAACTATTTTATATAAACTATTTTTTTATGAACTATTTTATTATATACACTAATTTTAATATCTAAACAATTTAAGAGGAAAGTGTTATGGATTCCAAAATGTTATGATTTCAAGCTATGATTTCAAAGTGTTATGAATTTCAAGGTTTTGATTTCCAAAGTGTTTTGATTTTAAAAGACTTATGATTTCGGAAGCGTTATAACTTTGGAAAGTGATATGATTTTGGAAATGGATATATTTGAAGTGAAAATGATATCGTTTTGATATGGTTTTAAAATGGAAATGATATTTTTGTTTTGAAGTATAAACTATTTTGAAATGACCGCGGTGTTATAATAACGATTGGTTGTTAAAGAGACCGGGGTCGGATATGGGCATACTCTCTGTCGATACCGAAAACCACTTTAACAACTGTGTACGCAGTGGAGATTCTAGAATGAAGTAGGATGGTGGCGACGATCCTATATGAGGTATATACGTGGACCCGACTCCCGTGAGTTGGCATAAGGTGGCTAAAACAGGAGCAATTGACGGGCTAATGAGGTAGCTCCTCTAATCGGACACACTCCATCGTATGCCATTCTATTACTTTGTGATTGATTTAGTGCGCACCCTTGATTCGGGTGTGTGGCTCGAGGTGGGCGATTGCTGCGGCTCTGCATTACCACCGGCCCGGAAGTGTAATTGGTATATCTACCCTGGCATTGCCTAGTTGTGCCGTGTCACCTACCCTAGCACGCCTTTTACGAGTTTGTTTTGGACCATACCTATGGAGTGCCCTCTGACTACGCCCAGTGCGGGGGTGATTACGGTACTGTATAGACTATGGGAATATATAAAATGTGTTAAGGGGGATATGGGTAACGCCTTAACGCTATTTTAATAGTTTACTTTACTTTAGGTATTATTATAATAGCGTATATTACTATATAGTAGATAGTTTAACGGATCCTTAAAGGATGGGTATCCAAACATCCTTTAAGTTACTGTATTTCAGTTGATATTTCACTTGAGTTGGATTTATTGATATAAGAATGTTAATCCTGACTCGAGTGTTTTGTGTTTTGCTTTACACTCGGGTCAGACTGAGTGGCTCAGTGTTCCAGACTCACCTTTGGAGTTGGAGCTTCGCTTGGAGATCCAGCTATATCTATTCAGCTTGCAGTTATTCAGTTGATTCCAGTGATATGATTAGATCTTGTATTTGACTATAGTATTGAGACATCTATGTATTTGTGACTTCTGTTGTATCCAGTTTAACTCTGTTATATATATATAGTAGCTTCATGAACTGCTATTCTTTTGTTTCCGCTGCATTATTGTTATATTATTCTATGTCTGTGATTCTGTGATTATTTATTTACTGTATATGCTGAGATTTGCCAAATTTAAATTAACAATCTGATATTTTGAGCAATTCAAGTCCGACATGTATGGATGCGAATGGTTGAAAATTTCGGGCTGTTACAGTTAGTATCAGAGCTCTGATTTTAGGCAAAGCTTAGCATATAGAGTAGATATAATTACAGAATCATTTTCGTTCGAACTTGAATCTCTTCCTCTTTGATTCGGTTTCCTTTGAATTTTTGGAACTCTCCCACTTGTTTTGAAATCCGTCCTTGTCTTTCTCATTCGGGTTCTTTTGGATTCTGGAGCATTCCATAACTCCACTTCGATTGATTTCTATAATAATCGGCGATTTCGCCAATCTTTGAATGATTTGTAAAGGGGTAAAACTCCTTTACAATCGGTATTGATTCACCGAAGATTTCTGTATCCTCGGTTTTCGATGTTGCTATCTTTACCCGAATTCTATCTCGGGAGATCGAATGTCGATTTGCTCCAGAATTCTGCATCAATCTTATTCTTGAAGTCACGATTGACCCGGTTAAGGTTTCCCGCGATTTATATAAGTCTATCCATCTTCCTATTTCGCAATTTGATTTTCTTATCTCCCTTTCAAGCCTATCTATTTTAGTTAGAATTCTCTTTGATAAGAGTTCCTCTAAATATGAATCTCTATCCTTGTTTTGGAATCTATTCTTATATCATCAAGTGAGGGAGCGTATTTGTAATTAATATAAAATGTTTTATATGTTGTGTTGTTTGAGTTGTTAATGTTGGTTTGGATTTTCAATCGATTCGTCTGATCAACGATATCTATAGGATTTCCAAAACACTTGAACAGAGCAAACTGACACAATATTTTCTTCAAATTGGTAAATGGAATAAATTTTATATTATATATATAAGTAAAATTTTCTGGAATTTAATAAGTTAATTAAATTGGTTGTTTGAAATGATAATATTTGATTATCATTTATTGTTCTATAAATAAATTATAAATCATGGTTTATAAATTGATTTGGAATTGAAATGAACTTAAATCAGGGATTTGAGAATTTAATTTTCGGTGATTTCAAACTTTGGCCTTAAAGTTTTAAAGTGTATATTATTTAGAGTAATTTCAAATTGAAATCGTTTCAAAGAATTTTAAAATGTTGAAATCAGTGCTCTCCTCTTTTGTCGCTGGAAAATATTTCGGTGATGGCGGCCGCATCATCGACATTCATTTTCGAGTTTCGAAGTGGAGAGACCATTCCGTAGCTTTGCTACACTTTTGTTTTAGAAATTAATTTGATTTGAATTTCTTAAGTATGATTTGATTTATATATATAAGTATATGTTTATAAATTGATTTGATATATACTGTATATATATATATATATATATATCTAAATTGTTTGAAGGTAATCAGAAATTTAATTCTTAAATTTATGTTAAAGGTGATTTTAATTATAAAATGAAGCCAAAATTTGAATAAATATTTAAACTTGAAATAAATTGAATAAAGAAATTTTTACTTGTATAATACCCAATTTCATTCTATTATAACTTACCTAAATTATTCAGAAGTTGAATATGTAATTAGATAATATACAATATAAAATGTTTTTATAAATAAAATTTGAGTGTTTATAACAAATGTTATACACTTAATTTTTGGTTATAAAAATGTTAATTGAGATAGATTGAATAATAAGATAATGAATGAATGGGATAAATAAAATAAAGTTTGTTTTGAGGGAATTAATAAATTGAAATTAGATCAACTTATTGAAATACCATGAATTTAAAATCAATTATTGAATATAAATTAATTTAAATTGAAATTTATATGGTTTAAATTAATTGTTTTATTCGTATTCCAATCTATTTTCTTTCTGGTTGTTTCTATTCTCCTACCTCCTTCCTTTTCGGGGACGAAAAGTTTTGAGTGGGGGAGTGTGTATCGATCCGAAAATTTTAACTGTTTTAATAACGTAATTAACTGAAATTTTGTGAAAATTTAATAATTAATTTTGGAAATAAAACTTTAATATTTGGAATGCGTCTAATTAAACATAGCAACTAGTAAATTTTCATCTGATATTATTGAAGTTTATTTTCTGGTGCAATTCTATTTCAATTTAGATCAGTTAACATTTGATGATTATAAAATATTTTCCAAACCTGAATATTTTTATATAATAAATTTGCAAATCGTCTTCTGAGTGAAACATCATATTTCGTTTCTCCAAATTTGGACTGCTATCGCTCCGTTTATCTTATTTTCGATAGATTTGCAGCATTTCGGTACCGACTATCGACTTTTGATAGGATAATCGTACCACCGATATTAGTATACCGTTTTGAACGTCTCGTTATGCTGATCTCAGCGGCATATACCTTTCTGTTTTTTTCGAACCTCGGTACGCCGCAAAATCAGTAATCGGTTAACCGTTGTGGTTCGTTATTTTAGCCTCTTGGGTTCCTATTGACTGTTCAATTACCCATCAGTTGAATTCAAAGAGCCATTAGTTATTAATAATTTCCTGAATTCAACAGTTGTCTGTTGCTTTTCCCTAGCTCCAATCTAACTCGGTTCGCCCTTTTGTTCATCTGATTTTTCGTTTCAAAATAAAATTTAAAATATATATAATATATAGCTTATATACAAGTTATATTTTTGGGTTAGATCAGTCTGTTCATGTTTTGCTTTTCCCGTCTCCATCTCTCCACCGAGTCAAGGCCGAGAGCCACCAACCACCCAACCACCCACGTTCTCTCCTTCTTCCGCCTTTGCTTCCGCAGCCACCAACCCGAGCTCCTCTCCTTCGACCAACTTCCCACCGCAAAGCCCGAGCAAGCAGCCGTGGCCTTCTTTCTCAGCTTGACAGCCTCCATTCACCACGTAATCTCAAACTCTCCACCACCGGAGCACTGTGCAGCCGACCCTCCATCGCAGTAGCCTTCAACCACTCACCGACGCTAGCCTTTCCCCTCAGCCTTTTCGTGCTCCGCGCAGACCTCCAGCCCCGGTACCACCACAGCCTACCTCCGCCACAAGCACCCGCTGCCACTCTCCAGCCATCCCCTCCGCTTCATCCACCAACGCACTCCCCTCTGAAGCCTGAGCTCGAGCCTATCTTTTACCCTATATCATTAATATATATATTTTTAAAAGCTCGTTGTATATTGCTATCTGGAAAACATATATATTTAGTGTTGAAGTGATTTTGATAGGTAAGCTTAGTTTATATATTAAATTATATATCAGTTTATAGATACACAAGTTAATAAATTTTGCTTTAAGGGTAGTTGATCTATACATAACGAATGAGTTTGTTCGAAAGAAGAGTTTGCATTATGACATTGTTGTTGATTATGTAATAGTAAAGTAAGATATATTTTGTGTCGTGTTTTCAGAAGGAAGGAGATATTATATTACTTTATAAAAGGAACGGTACTAGGGTAGTGTACATATAAAGTAAGGTCTATTTATGATTGTTAAAAACAAACTGTACCGATCTATTTTGACATATACTGTTTAAATTTAAAAATATACACACCTTATATCTAAGTATTGATTTATTGATTTTAAATCCTTGTAGTTACTTGTTTTGTTGCCTATATGTAAGCGTTTCGTTATATTTTATGTATTAAGTTATAAATATAGATGAGTTTGGATAACTGGATATAGTTTTAAAGTCTGGTTATATATATGTTATAATAATTATTTTAATAAGTGGTTATATATTAAGCTATATATTTATATTCATATACGATCTGCTTATATATAAAGCTTAACTAAGATTTTACATAATTCGCATGTGAGTTTGTATAGGTATATATATATAAATATGTTCTGTTATATATAAAAGTGTTTTGTTTGTAGATTCTTTTATGGTTAGTTTATATATAGGTCCGCACATGCCCATTTGGTTACATTTTTAGTGTCTGCACATATATATTGGACAGTCTGCATATATTGTTATGTATATTGTCTACATATTTTATTTTGTTGATAGTTTATAATACTTTGATAGTTTATAATAGCTGTAATATTTTATATACTCGATTTTGAATGTACGCATCAAAAGAAAATGATGATTTTGGGATATATGTGTGTGTGTGTGTGTGTATATATATTGATTTTTTTCTTTTTATGTATGTGTTTTAGATTTATTTTGATTTTATAATAAATATTGATTTGAATATAATGGGTGTGAAAGTTTATACACTAGTTTTTTAACTCGAGTCTAGTTAAGTATACTAGAGGTTATTTTGGATGTTTAAAATTTGATACTAAATTGAATTTATATATATATATATCGAATTTATTTTTAAAGAATATTTATGTATTGGGATTTAATATTGGTTTGAAAATGAAAATAATATATATATACTAAGTTCAATATCTATCAACCAATTCTAATTGTTCATCGATCCCTATTATCAGCTTTGTTCATCGAATTTGTGCCCATCTCACTTTGCTTTGGAATTCGAGCCTGGATGTGTAACTCACTTCGTTATCAAACTCTCTAGCCTCTAAAGGTGAGCAATCACTCACTATTACCGTTCTTATATTTATTAAATTTGATTTCAATTAGAACGACAATGGAAATATGCTGCTGTTAGTTATTTACATTGTTATATATGCTATTATTTGTATCTGTTCACCTGTGACATCTGACACCATTATCTGTTATTTATCACTGATGATATATGCCGGTTAATGATTGTTATATTATTATCATATCTATTATCACTATGCAAGTTCCCTGTTAGTCTAGAATTCACTATGGGTTGAAATGATACATACCCGAACGATCAATAGAATAGGAGAAAATCGTTATTGGTAGAAATGATAAACCCAAGCGATTTTCAATTGAATTGAATTTGGGATTGCGGGTTGAAATGATATATACCTGTATATATTTAATTTGCGGATTGAAATGATAAATTTCTGTATCACTTGACCATAGGATAGAAATTATATACAGACACCGTTGGTCTATATATAAATATTTTGAAAATGATTTCCATGGTTTTGAAAAGAAGTATATGGTTTATTAAATTATGACGACCTGGAATTTTTGAGCATTTGAAATTGAAATATTTAATTGATTTTAAATATTTAAAAAGTTTATTTTTGACTTGAATTTCAAATATCACTATTTATTGGGTAATTTAATCATTAAATTTAATAATTGGAAGTCGGGTAAAATATTGAATCTTCAGTTTCAAGCTTGTTAAAAATATTTTAAAGCCTTAGAAAATTCATATTGATGATACTGAAGGTAATAGAACTGTTAAATTTGAATTTGAAAATGTTTTGTTCAGTTTTAAAAATATATCGTTTAAATAGATATTTAAAAATAGCCTTCCGAGGCACGGTCTCGGAATTCGAAGAAAACAGTTCCATTGGATCTGTAATATTGTATTATTATCGGATTTCAAATTTCGGAGCATTTGAAGTTATCATGTGATCGTACGATAGATAAACGCGCTGAAATCTATATCGAAATTTCAATATAATAAATGGGTCCAAAAAGCTATCTTCTCCATACGATCAAATTAGGACTCGAAACCTTTTCCATTGCGTTCGGAATAGGGGTATAACATTATAAACGCCTAGCGGCACGCCTTGATAGGAGGTCAAGATTTTAAGTTACGATTTTGAGACAATTTAAATTTAAATATAACATATATATAGTTGGCTAGTCCAACTTCAGTTGAAATTCTTTCACCATCAAATTTTTCTCCTCGGTAGCTTTTGTCTCCTTTGAAATCACTGCAGCTCATCTGCTTCACGCAAAAATCTTCTCCATGCAGACATCTCTTCCCCTTTATTTCATTTCAATATCGATATCATATATTTTAAAAATCCAAACCCGCAGCTCATATTTTTCCCATCCTTCTTCCAGTCAAGCTCGAAAAAATTATAAGAATGGCCGATGTTTCTCCTCTCTTCAAATTCATTCGTTCTCTTCCTATTATCTCCAGTTTTTCAAAATCGCATGCCCATCCCTTCTCAAATCAATTAGCAGGGAAGCGAGTTAAACCCAATGCGTTAAATCAAAAAAAACGAGCAGAACACCAAAATCATATTCGATCATTTGAGAAAGAGCGGCGACCTCGATTTCATCAATCGAGGGAGGGATGGGGGTCGCGCGGCCAGTTGGAAGGCGAAGGGGTCGGGCGACTCGAGGCGGGTCTCGGTGATCAATTGTGGCTCATGTGTGCACGTGGGGGATTGGCAATCGTGGCAGCTGCGAAGGGAAGTCGTACGAGCAGAGCTCGTTGATCTCGTTCTCTGGTTGGGTGGAGGCACGCTCGCAAGGAAGCTAAGCTGGGTCGCGTACGTGGGAGCTTGTCGATGCTGCAGGCGAAGATAGGGTTCGTCAATGGCTACAGGGAGTGGTCGTTTGGCTAGGCAGTAAGGTATAGATGCAGATTATTTTCAATTTATATATATATAGATATATATGTGTGAAAACAGAAAAGAAAATTTCAACCGGTTTTGTTTTTAATTTAGTATATGTATATAGATTTGGAAAGGAAATTTATTTTATTAGAATTTAATATATATATATATATAAGTCATTTTTGGTATAAGTAGTTGCAAGGAAGAAAGAATATATTTACAGTAAAGATATAAAATAATTCTGTTTTAATCAAATAAATATATATAGGTGAAATAGTAAATATGCATATATATATATAAGATTTTGGAAAAGTAGGAATTTTAAAGGTTGAAAGAATTTATATAAATTAGATTTTTGAAATCTATAAGTTATTTTTACAAGTATATAATTTCAAAAGAAAAATAAATACACATATTTTCACTTAACTAGTTTATTTTAAAATAATGTATTATGGAGATTTATTTGTTCAATTAACTCATTTAGTTATTATAGTTACTAAAAAAGGTTATTTTTAAAGGAAACTTATTAAGTTTAAAATGTTAGTTAATTAAATAAATGGTAAATTATTCGTAGATTAATTCAAATGTTAATAAATCGTAAATTGTTTATACAAGGTCAAAACTGGGAAATCAAATCAGAATTGAAGTGGATTGCAAACGAAAACAAAGGTAAGATTTTCTCACTCATTCGGATAACCTTATTTAAATTTAAATGGTTAAATTTAAATCATTGGATGTTGATTGATGAATTATAATATTCGCTGGATGATATTATTATATATAGTAGTATATATATATATATATATCAGAGTGATTGATTTCCCGCATTATATAGCGGATGAGACCCTATGTGCCGCATAATAGCGGATGATATTTTATAATCCCATATACCGCGATATTCCACCTCGAAGTGGAATTGGTATTGTGCTAACGTTTGTGGATGCAGGGAAACAGGTTGGAGGGATCCAATTGGATTTCTCAAAATTATTTAGATTTTTCTAATAATTCTGTGTATCATTATTTGATATTCTGTGATGAATTATATTGATAATTGGAATATTGAATGCTATGGTTTATTTGAATATATTTTGGTGCACTGAGTTACCAAAATATATAGAATTGGATTTTTGAAAGGAAATAAAAGAGTAAATTTTTATGTAAGCAATTTTAGAGAATTTAAATAAATTTAAAGAATGAATTGGGAAAGGATAAAAGAGATTTTTAAATGTGAATATTAGGCACAGGTCCCTAATAAGTTTCAAAATACACAAAAACTCCAGTAAATAAAAGTATGTAAATTAGGTCCCTGGAATTAAGCTACTAAGTAATTGCATATAGTTATGCAATTATTCACTGAATAATTGCAGACATTTATGCAATTATATCCAAAAGTTGCATAAATTTATGCAATTTTTTTGGTGAATAATTGCGCAATTTTCCGCAATTTTTTGAAAAAATTGCTGAAATTTACGCAATTTTTTGGTGAATAATTGCGGAATTTTCCGCAATTTTTCAATGAATAATTGTGGAAATGTCTGCAATTTTTTGATATAATTACATAATGTCTGCAATTATCCACTGAATAATTGCATAAGTGTATGGCATTATTCGGTAACTTAATTCTAGGGACCTAATTTACAAACTTTTTTTTACTGGGGTTTTTATGTATTTTTAAACTTATTAGGGACCTATGCCAAACTGTCCCTTTTTAAATTCTATTAAATAAATTCCGAGAATGGGAAAGCAGATTTGGAATAAAAAGGGAAATAATGAATCTTAAAACTTAAGTGATGTTTTTTTTAAAGAAATAAAGAATTTATTTTAAAATTTAAGGGTTAAATTTATTTAAAGTATAAGAAAGAAATTTGGGAATCTGAATTGGTATTCTCCGTTAAAAAGGATCTTTAAATCATAATAAAGAAATAAAATCTGAAGTTAATGGATTTTGAAATAAATGGAGTAAGTAAGGAAATTTATTTCAAAGTGAAGTATATTGGAAATCAATTGTAAATTGATTTAAAGTGTTTGGAATTGGAATTTAAAAGAGAAGTGAGATTTTGAAATTTATAAACTGGGTTTATAAAGTGAAGTAAAATATTAGTGGATGTTTGGAAGTATAAATTTCACGGTGGGAATTTATAAAGGAATGGAAATTTGATTTAAAAATAAATAGTGATTTATTTTTAATGGTATGGAAGTGGGAAGTGTATTTCCCTGGAAAGCCGAGTATATTTTAAAGGTGACTTTTATGTATAAGTTAAAGGCTTTAAAAATTTGTTATAAAAAATGTTTAGAAAACGTATTATTAAACGTTTAAAGTATATTTTATAAATAAGTGTTTTTAAGTTATTTTGTTTAAAATCTAAAGTACGTTTCAAAGTAAATTCTTAAGTATAAGTTAAAGTTTCAAAGTTGTTTTAAAAGTATGTTATGGGAAATTATTATTTTTAAATTGTTTAAATTTTAAAGTAAGTATTTTTCAAATTTATTTTTGTAGTAATTATTTAAAGGTTGAATGGGTATTATGTTTTAAAGATAAAGTTAGTTTTATATTTTATTAAGTAGCCTTATTTTAAATATTCTTAAGGTATAAATTTTTGAATAAAGTATTAAAGTTGTTTTAATTAAAGTGTTTAAAAGTATATTTGATAATAAAGTGGTTTAAATTATTTTTAAGCTCTAAAGTATTTGTACTTGGTGATTTCAGTGGAAATAGAAAATATTTGGGGAATTTATTTCGTGAGAGGAAGATAGTTTGAAAACTGTTTTAAAAGGGTGAAAAGTGGAAAAATATCTTGCGAAGATATTTTTAAATAAATAAATTGGAAAATTATTTAAAGATCTGATGGTTGTTTGTGAATGTTATTTGATAGTTAAATAACCGACTATCAATATTGGCCAATGCGCTAATCGTTTCGAAGAGACCGGGATCGGGATTTATTTTCTGAAAACCACTTCGATCCGGTTTGTACGTTTTCGTGGGGAAAATGAATTTGGAGTCGAAGATGGAGCAGTGAAGTGCAAGGGCTAGTCGCTACTAATCCTGAGGGAGATTCATAAATGGATGTAGTAGGAGTAGCGCCTTCGGTTCCGTTCAAACCCGGGATGGACTTGTATGGATGAATGCTTTCGAAACATCGTCAGGTGGACGATGGGCATTCTAAGAGATGCGTTCTAAAAAGGTAACACTTAGCCTTAAGCCTCATCAACCGGGAATGAATGAAAATAAGGGGTTATGCAGCAAGGCTATGTGGGTAGCGCCCATTAGGGTGAGGTCATCCCTGTCTAGATGTCCCTTTTATTTCGGCTGTGTGGCGGTTGGTCGCGCCAACCGTGGGGTGATCTTACTCAGAATTACCCTTAGGTAGTTCTGGTCTTGTGTTGCAAGGGATTGGGCATGGTCGTCGGTACGCTGATCTAGACCAGGTACTGTGACAGATGGTACCCCAATGCCTAGTCATTAGTTGGAAATCCATTCTCCCTACGTGCCTTTACGGTTTTGTTTGTATACCTATTAGCTGGAATTTAATAGATGTAAATTTTTTGGCTATTTGAATAAGTATTTGTATATAGACACTATTATAATATCAGAGGATTTTGATAAAAAGCGTTTTAGCTATCGTAAGGTAACAACCCGACATGTTTATTTGTGGCGTGGTCTTACGAGATGCTGAATTCAAATGGGTTTGGAAAACTTTAATAATCCAATTGAGTGTGTTTTCTCACGCTGGTTTTCCAGACTGACTCGGGTGTTATTTTATTATAATGCTCGGGTCAGACCGAGTATTATAGATTATAGGAAAGGATGTTGTGGAGCTCAGGAGACGAGTTGGATGTCGATACGTACTTGTGTACTTGTTTTAAATACTTCGCTGTGTATCATAAGTTGTATAGTCCGATTTGTGAGGACAAGTCATTATAACTGTCCTGAAATTGTGGTGTTGATCGTATTGTACTCTGATGTTGTATTCTGATAATGTATATATAAACAAATAAAATTTCTTTCTGTAAAGATCAATTATTATCTATTATATTTGATTCCGCTGCGATGGTTAGATTCTGTTGTTATTTTGTTTCTTCTTCTTCTACCTCCTTCTTCTTTAACCCTGATGGTTCGTATTTCCGTGCACTTTGAGTCGATATGTTGGAGAATAGTGCTGATTCAAGGGGAATAGAACTACGGGTCGTTTCATTTGGTATCAGAGCTTAGGCTGATGATAACCTTGGCTTTGGTGGGAATTACTCATTGAAATAGAGTCCATAGTACTTTAGAATGAGTTTGAGTGTATTAATAGATATGAGCGCATATTTGTTAGTGGATATAAAAATTGTTTTATATTGTGTTGACTTATCTATTGAGTGTTTATGGATTCTGGTCAATGTGTGGGACGCCACGACATCGATAGGGGTTTCTAAACTCTTAAACAAGATAAACCGACACAGTATTGTTTTGATAGGGTAAATGAAATAATTTTACCCAAATTATTTTGTATATAAAAGAAATAAATTTTCCATAAATTATTATGGCTATATATGATTGCTTGGTTGTTAAGAGATGATAATATTAAATTATTATCATTTAAGTGTAAAATTGAATAAGAAATCAAATTATAACCAAAAGTTAAGGAAATAAATTTAGATAATAAAATGGAATTTGTAAATGTGAATTTTAAATGTGTTTTATAATTGAAATTGAAATAAAAACCTCCAGAGTAATGTTTGAATCTGAATTGGATGGATTCCTAAATTTGGAATTTTGGGAAGTTTAAATTCCTTTGTATTTGAAAATGAATTTCAAAGATTCTGTAGAAATAATGGTGATATTATTTGGAAAATATTTTTGAATAGGATTTGAAATCTGGTGAGATTTAGAATTTAAAAATATTAGAAATATTTTTGAAAGAAATAAAAGCACTAAAACTCTTTCGGTTGCTGGAAAATAACTTCGGTGATGACTGCAGCATCATCGATGTTCATTTTCGAGTTTCCAAGAGAGGAATTGCTACCTGGATGTTTTGGATTGGTGTTTGTTTGCAAAACTGGGTTTGGTTTTGAAATTCAAAGAAATAGTTGGTTATACCAAAGGATTTTGGATAAAGTTGATTTCAAAGGTGATTTTGAGCGTTGAGAAATTGCTTAAACTCTGGAAGTTAATTAAAATGTTTATGGAATAATAAATTGGATTGAAAAACTTATAAAAACTTGAAATTTGTTTAGAATTGTAACGACCCGTATTTTACGGATCGAAACATCGTAAAATAATTAACAATTGGTTGCATTGTTGATAAGTCGTTCAGAATTTTTCTAAGTCCTAAGTCGGTTTGGACGAGTTAAGAGATAAAAGTCTGGGTCGAGTTGCTGACTTAAGGTTTTGACCGAGTTAAGAAATAGGTCGTATTGTCTTAAGTCGTATGGTGGTTTAGGTCGTGGGTTAGTTAGAGCGACCTATAGAATTATGCGACCTAAGTTTTGGTTAAGTGTTAGGTCGGCTGGGAGAGTTAGCGACCTAGTGATTCCGGGTTAGCGACTTAGTGATTAAGTTGTTAGGTCGGTTGGGACGACCTATAGAAGTTAGCAACCTATAGGAGTTAGCGACCTATAGGGTTGAGCGACTTAAGGACTTAAGGATAGGCAACGACTTAAGAAGGTTAGCGAGTTAGTGTAGTTAGGTCGGCAACGACCTAAGTAGTAGTGAGCGACTTAAGGAGTTAAGTCGTACGTGTTAGGTCGTAAGTTGTTAGGTCGCGAGGTAGTGTGCCTGTTAAGTCGTTGGGTTGCTGTAGCATGTGTTTTGGTTTAAGTCGTAGGTCGCAGGACCACTAAGTCGTAAGTCGTAACATGTTTTAAGTCGCGTGAAGACTTAAGGTGTTAGGTCGCTGGGTTTCTGCCTGAGTGATAGGTCGTGAGCAACTTAGTAGTTGAGTCGTAGCCTATGTTTTAAGTCGCGAGCGACCTAGGAGTTTGCTGTTAAGTCGTAACCCAGATATTTGTTAGGTCGCGTAAGGCTTAGCAGTTAGGTCGAAGATGTACTTAAGCGCTAGGTCGCAGCTGCACGTTAGGTTAGGTCGTAGAGGCTGGGGGTTTTGTTAAGTCGTAGGTTTTAGGTCGTAGGTCGTGGACGACCTAACTCCAAGCGACTTAAGGGAATTTCAGCTATAAATAGGAAGGGTTTTTCTCACTTTTTGGGATCCGGATTTCGAAGCGACGAATTGCTGCCATTTTCAGAGCTCGACTTCTACACTTCTTCACTTCTTTTCTCCACTCTAATCTAGTGCTTCCTTTCATCCATATCGAAGATCAAGATTGAAGATTCAAGAGCTTAGATTGAAGATCTTCATCTTTTCAAGAGAGATTTCTTCGTTTGAAGCGGATTCGTGATAGATCAAGCTCGATCCTTCGCTGTCCAGATCTGAAGCGTGTTGATTTGAGGTTGTTTAGGTGATTTGGTGAGTGGTGATTATCTCTCACACGGATCCAAAGGAGTATATCGGATTGTTGGCTTGATTTGGTGTTAAAATAGTGATTTCTATGCATTTTTGTAAACCTAAGTGTAGATCCATGTAGATCCATTGTTCATGATGATTCGACAACCATTTTTGTATATGATTAACCTATGCAAGTTCATTCATCAAGTTGTAGAGATAATTCTCATGTTTTCATGCTTGTTAGACTTTCAACTCCTTAATTACGAAATTGCCATTATTGTTATAATTGTCCATTTTGTTTATATTTGAATGCTTGGTTACTTGGATTGATGTTTGACATGATTGATTGCTGTGAATTAGATGATTGTTGATTGGTTTTAGACAAGGTGGTCGAAGATGATTCAAAAGCTAAGGGAAAGGCTCTTGAATGGGGAAAGTGCTCGTGGCATATGTAGCGGGATGATGAAGCTCTTATGCATAGATTTGATGATGTGATGTTGAGATGAGGCTTTGCGAGGATGTAATGAAGCGAGGCATCATGTGATGAAGACTTGGTCTAATCCAGACGGGATCATTCCAAGCACGTTGGTAACTCGGTGATATGATTCGAGTTAAGGGTAATGGTTGCTCGAGAGGCGCTTGAGCTAGTATGGAAATAGTCGTCGAGGAGGATGACTAGGAGGCTGAGATCTCATCGTTGTTGAAGGTTCTAGCATGCTCAAAGCAAGAGTACGTTGGGCAGATTAGATAGTCCTTGAAGGCTAATGTTTGATAGTCAAGTACTCTGGGCAGATTAGATAGTTCTAGGCACGGGTCATGATGACGTGCGGGAGTTATGTCTAGAACCGGGGTTTCCATTAGCCCTTGACGGACGGCTGAAAGAATGTGCCGGTCATTCAATTAACGGTGATATCAAGGCAACGATAACAGTGATAGCCAGAGTCATGGATGTTTGGTTGTATCGTCATTCGGACTCAAGAGCGGTATTTTCTGGTGCTTATCTGATTTAGGCCTTGGTACTTGGAAAACATCGCCCTTGACTCGAATGATTATTACTTTACTTTAAATTGTATGCTCTGCTGTGTTGCTTCTGCTTAGTGTGTGTCTGGGGGCTATCACTGTAGAAAGAGGTGGAGTGGGAGGGTTGTATTCCTATTCCTTTTCCTTTATGCTCTTTTGGTATGTTGTTAGTTAATTTACTGGTCACTAAGACTGTTGTCTGACTCAAGGCTTTATGTTTTAACTCTTATTGCCTTGGGCTGTTCGTCCATTTTTGGGACGGGCAGACTAGGTAGCAGGTGACAGGTGTTGTTCTCTTCTCATGATGCTGATATCGAAGACGAGCTGGAGGGTTGCATATTATCTTCTTATTATATGTACTGGATGTTCCGCTATTTTGTATTCTCTGAGTGTTATGTAGTGAGGCTTGATGTATTGGCTATTTGGATGCTTGTATTCAACTATTATGAAGTTTTATATGATGACATTTTATTCTGTAAAGCTTCACTATTTATATATGTTCTATTGTATTTTGTCCATGCGCTGTGAGTAATACGATAGATTCTGTTGTTTTAACCTACCCTGACAATCGTCCATGGTCGCCTGGCACACTTTACAGCGCACTATCTCTAGATTCGGTGCAGGGGTCATGGGCGGTCGTCACATTTGGTATCAGAGCATTGGTTAATCGATTTTACCCAACGCTCGCTGTAGTAACTACGTATGAGAGACGTAATTGTATTTTGATGAATGATTACTATATATAATATAGTAGTTTAGCAGTAAGTTAGTCCTTTATGCAGTTGTTTCTCTAGTTGTTCTAATCATTCCTTTTTATAGATATTGAGAATGAGTCGAAGAGGGAGACCAGCTGCTAGGGAAGGCCGTGCTACTGAAGGGGCTGCTGATTATGTTGCTATGTTCGAAACCATGATGACTTCGATCATGAGAAGGATGTCAGCCCCGGGGCCATCAGTAGATGTTGGAGATCAAGTGCAGGCTCCAAGACTGATGGATCATTTGGACGATTCATTTAGGAAGCTTGTGGAGGAAGCTCTCAGACACGAGAATCTGTTTCCTAAGGAAGGATCTGTTGTTGCTGTGACCAGGGAAGAGTCTAAACCCCAGTAGGGTGGAAACAAGAAGAGGAAGCAGCAGCAGCAGCAGAAGGGTAAGGATGGCCAGAAGAAGCCGAAGGGCGAAGTGACCTGCTACAACTGTCAGCAGAAAGGCCATCTCTCCAGGGATTGCAAGAATCTGAAAGCGCCGGCGAAGTGCCACAACTGTGACAAGCCGGGGCATTTCAGGAAGAATTGTCCAGAACCGAGGAGGGACAAGCAGATTGTGCAAGCTTATGCTTTGGGAGCTGTTCCGTCGTCTTCAAAAGCTCCTACCGCTGAAGAGAAAGGAAAGAGTGTGGTTGTTCAAGGTACTCTTTTCTTATGTGGTGTTCCAGTTAGAGTTCTATTTGATACTGGGGCGTCGCATTCGTTTGTTTGTAGTGAACTTGTAGGCCGGTTAGGTTTGAAACCGGATATTGTTGATAGGCCATTGGTTGTGACTAATCCAGTTGGGGGTTCGTCTTGTTTGTGTATGTTATGCCGTGGTCTAGTTGTATAGAGTCATGGTTGCTCTTTTGTTTGTGATTGCTTTGTTCTGAACTTTGCGGGGTTCGGAATTATTTTGGGTATGGACTGGCTTAGGAAGTATGCGGCTAAGGTTGATTGCGAGAGGTTGGAAGTGACAGTCGAGAATGTGGAGGGGCAAAAGGTTGTGATACGATGTAAGCATGAGGAAGGCGTCTTCATGAGCTTCATGTATTCGCTGGTTGTTCCACGGGATGGACTGTCATCGGTGCCAATCGCTAATGGATTCGAGGATGTCTTTGACGAAGTCAAAGGGTTGCCGCCGCATAGAGAGATCGAGTTTCGTATAGATCTAGTTGAAGGAGCCAGACCTGTTGTGATGCCTCTTAGGCGGATGGCGCCTAAGGAACAGCATGAGTTGAAGGTGCAAGTTGATGACCTTTTTCAGAAAGGATTCATTCGGCGTAGTGTGTCCGAGTGGGGTGCACCAGTTGTGTTCGCAACCAAGGCAGATGGATCGTTGAGATTGTGTGTGGATTATCGTGAGCTGAATAAGGTGACTAAGAAGAACAAGTATCCATTGCCGAGGATAGATGACTTGTTTGATCAGCTTCACGAAGCCAAGGTGTTTTCTCAAATGGATTTGGCAACGGGATTTCACCAGTTGAGAGTAGCTAAGGATAGTGTGCCGAAGACTGTTTTTCGAACACCATCGGGTTTCTTTGAGTGGCTGGTAATGCCGTTTGGATTGACTAACGCGCCAGCATATTTTGTGGATCTTATGAATAGAGTGTTCAGAGATCAGTTGAACAAGTTTGTGCTTGTGTTCGTGGATGATATTCTGATTTATTCCAGAACTGAAGAAGAGCACAAGATGCACTTGCGTATTGTTTTGGAAATCTTGCGGAAACATCAGCTGAAGGCTAAGTTTTCAAAGTGTCACTTCTGGAAGAGTGAAGTGAGGTTCTTAGGCCATGTTATTTCTGGAAATGGAATAGCGGTTGATCCCGCTAAGGTGGCAGCAATCCAGGATTGGGTTAGACCTAAGAATGCATCTGATGTGAGAAGTTTTCTTGGATTAGCAGGATATTATCGACGGTTTATCAAAGACTTCTCCAAGATAGCTGCACCGTTAACAGGATTGACGAAGAAGAACCAAGTGTTCAGTTGGGATGCTAAGTGTGAGCAAGCTTTCGGAATCCTGAAAGAGAGATTGACGAGTGCTCCTGTTCTGACTATTCCAAGTGGGAATGATGAGATGGTGGTTTACACCGACGCATGTGGTACTGGACTTGGAGCAGTGCTGATGCAGGGAGATAAAGTTGTTGCGTATGCAAGTCGACAACTGAAGCCGCATGAAAGGAATTATCCGACTCATGATTTGGAGTTGGCGGCGATTGTTTTTGCTCTGAAGATGTGGAGACATTATCTATTGGGAGTTAGATTTGAGTTGTTTACAGATCATAAGTCGTTGAAGTATCTTTTCTCCCAAAAGGATTTGAATCTTCGGCAGCAACGTTGGCTAGAGTTTTTGGCATCATATGATTTTGGTATAGCTTATACTCCGGGAAAGGTAACGCAGTGGCAGATGCGTTAAGTCGAAGACATGCAGGATTGGGAGCCATGTTTTCAGAATGGAAGAATCTCGAGTATTTAGCTGGATTTGATTTCAGGCCTAGATGCGAATTGGAACCTGAGATGTTCGCAAACTTATCGATAAGACCTTCTCTTGTAGAAAGGATTGGCGAGAGCCAAAAGCGAGACGATAAGCTTGTCAGGATTATCCGTAATTTGGAATCTGGATTGGATCCAGAAAAGGATAAAGGATTCGAGGTCGATCGAGAGGGTTGGCTTCGGAAGCAAGGACGACTAGTTGTTCCCGATATAGATGGATTGAGGAGTGAAGTTCTGAAGGAAAGTCATCACTCGAAGCTGACAATTCATCCAGGTGGAAATAAGATGTATCGGGATATGAAGAGAACCTACTACTGGGAAGGTATGAAGAAGGATGTTGGAAATTTTATTTCCAAGTGTATGAACTGCCAGTTGGTAAAAGCCGAACAGAAGAAGCCAAGTGGATTGCTTCAGCCCTTAGAAGTTCCTACATGGAAGTCGGAGCAAGTGTCGATGGATTTTATTGATGGATTGCCTAGAACCAGAACGGGAAATGAAGGGATTTGGGTCATTGTGGATCGTCTGACCAAGAGTGCAAGATTCATTCCTGTTCGATCGACTAGGACTGCATCAAAGTTGGCTGAGTTGTATGTTAAGTGGATAGTTCGATTCCATGGTATTCCGAAGAGTATAGTGAGCGATCGAGACCCGTTGTTCACTAGTGGATTTTGGAAGAGCTTCCAGGAAGTTTTGGGAACCGAGTTGTGTTTGAGTACAGCTTATCACCCTCAAACAGATGGTCAGACTGAGAGAGTCAACCGAGTTTTGGAAGATCTTCTTAGAGCTTGTGTCTTGGACTTCGGAGGATCATGGGAAGATCACCTTCATTTGGTGGAGTTTGCATACAACAACAGTTACCAGTCGAGCATTGGTATGGCACCGTATGAGGCATTGTATGGAAGACCGTGTAACTCTCCGACATGTTGGTTGGAAACTGGAGAAAAGCTGATGCTTGGGCCAGAGATGATTCGACAGACTTCAGATTGTATAGAGATCATTCGGCAACGAATGAAGGCAGCCCAAGACCGTCAGAAGAGTTATGCCGATAAACGTCGTAAGGATTTGGAATTCGACGTTGGTGATATGGTTTTTGTGAAGATTTCTCCACTGAAGAATGTTATTCGATTCAGGAAGAAAGGAAAATTGACTCCGAGATTTGTTGGACCATTCCCGATCATCGAGCGAATTGGAAAGCTCGCCTATAGACTGGAGTTCCTTGAGAAGATGTCGAGTGTGCACAATGTTTTTCACGTATCATATCTACGGAAGTATGTGCACGACTCGAGTACGGTGGTTTCTGCTGATAGCTGTGAAGATTTTGAAGTTGATCCAGTTGATAGAAGACCTCGTAAGCCGCTTCGTGTTGTTGAAACTGACACGAAACAGCTTAGGAGGAAGGTAGTTAAGTTGCTCAAGATACAATGGAGTGATGATGATAACGACTGTACGTGGGAGGTGGAAGAGAGGATGAAGGCAGCTCATCCTGAACTCTTCAAGGTATGGCCCTAAGGTGTCGTCTCATCTCGCGATATTGTAACTTGTTCTAAGTCTTAGAATTCTGTACGCTAAGTTAGAATTGGATGCATGGTTTGTTGATTGCTATGGATGGTAGGCGTACAGAATAGTCTTTGATTGCTTTGTTTGCTTGGAATTTCGGGGGCTAAATTCCTAAGGGGGAGAGAATGTAACGACCCGTATTTTACGGATCGAAACATCGTAAAATAATTAACAATTGGTTGCATTGTTGATAAGTCGTTCAGAATTTTTCTAAGTCCTAAGTCGGTTTGGATGAGTTAAGAGATAAAAGTCTGGGTCGAGTTGCCGACTTAAGGTTTTGACCGAGTTAAGAAATAGGTCGTATTGTCTTAAGTCGTATGGTGGTTTAGGTCGTGGGTTAGTTAGAGCGACCTATAGAATTATGCGACCTAAGTTTTGGTTAAGTGTTAGGTCGGCTGGGAGAGTTAGCGACCTAGTGATTCTGGGTTAGCGACTTAGTGATTAAGTTGTTAGGTCGGTTGGGACGACCTATAGAAGTTAGCGACCTATAGGAGTTAGCGACCTATAGGGTTGAGCGACTTAAGGACTTAAGGATAGGCAACGACTTAAGAAGGTTAGCGAGTTAGTGTAGTTAGGTCGGCAACGACCTAAGTAGTAGTGAGCGACTTAAGGAGTTAAGTCGTACGTGTTAGGTCGTAAGTTGTTAGGTCGCGAGGTAGTGTGCCAGTTAAGTCGTTGGGTTGCTGTAGCATGTGTTTTGGTTTAAGTCGTAGGTCGCAGGACCACTAAGTCGTAAGTCGTAACATGTTTTAAGTCGCGTGAAGACTTAAGGTGTTAGGTCGCTGGGTTTCTGCCTGAGTGATAGGTCGTGATCAACTTAGTAGTTGAGTCGTAGCCTATGTTTTAAGTCGCGAGCGACCAAGGAGTTTGCTGTTAAGTCGTAACCCAGATATTTGTTAGGTCGCGTAAGGCTTAGCAGTTAGGTCGAAGATGTACTTAAGCGCTAGGTCGCAGCTGCGCGTTAGGTTAGGTCGTAGAGGCTTGGGGTTTTGTTAAGTCGTAGGTTGGTAAGTCTTTAGGTCGGTAGGTTTTAGGTCGTAGGTCGTGGACGACCTAACTTCGAGCGACTTAAGGGAATTTCAGCTATAAATAAGAAGGGTTTTTCTCACTTTTTGGGATCCGGATTTCGAAGCGACGAAGTACTGCCATTTTCAGAGCTCGACTTCTACACTTCTTTACTTCTTTTCTCCACTCTAATCTAGTGCTTCCTTTCATCCATATCGAAGATCAAGATTGAAGATTCAAGAGCTTAGATTGAAGATCTTCATCTTTTCAAGAGAGATTTCTTCGTTTGAAGCGGATTCGTGATAGATCAAGCTCGATCCTTCGCTGTCCAGATCTGAAGCGTGTTGATTTGAGGTTGTTTAGGTGATTTGGTGAGTGGTGATTATCTCTCACACGGATCCAAAGGAGTATATCGGATTGTTGGCTTGATTTGGTGTTAAAATAGTGATTTCTATGCATTTTTGTAAACCTAAGTGTAGATCCATGTAGATCCATTGTTCATGATGATTCGACAACCATTTTTGTATATGATTAACCTATGCAAGTTCATTCATCAAGTTGTAGAGATAATTCTCATGTTTTCATGCTTGTTAGACTTTCAACTCCTTAATTACGAAATTGCCATTATTGTTATAATTGTCCATTTTGCTTATATTTGAATGCTTGGTTACTTGGATTGATGTTTGACATGATTGATTGCTGTGAATTAGATGATTGTTGATTGGTTTTAGACAAGGTGGTCGAAGATGATTCAAAAGCTAAGGGAAAGGCTCTTGAATGGGGAAAGCTGCTCGTGGCATATGTAGCGGGATGATGAAGCTCTTATGCATAGATTTGATGATGTGATGTTGAGATGAGGCTTTGCGAGGATGTAATGAAGCGAGGCATCATGTGATGAAGACTTGGTCTAATCCAGACGGGATCATTTCAAGCACGTTGGTAACTCGGTGATATGATTCGAGTTAAGGGTAATGGTTGTTCGAGAGGCGCTTGAGCTAGTATGGAAATAGTCGTCGAGGAGGATGACTAGGAGGCTGAGATCTCATCGTTGTTGAAGGTTCTAGCATGCTCAAAGCAAGAGTACGTTGGGCAGATTAGATAGTCCTTGAAGGCTAATGTTTGATAGTCAAGTACTCTGGGCAGATTAGATAGTTCTAGGCACGGGTCATGATGACGTGCGGGAGTTATGTCTAGAACCGGGGTTTCCATTAGCCCTTGACGGACGGCTGAAAGAATGTGCCGGTCATTCAATTAACAGTGATATCAAGGCAACGATAACAGTGATAGCCAGAGTCATGGATGTTTGGTTGTATCGTCATTCGGACTCAAAAGCGGTATTTTCTGGGTGCTTATCTGATTTAGGCCATGGTACTTGGAAAACATCGCCCTTGACTCGAATGATTATTACTTTACTTTAAATTGTATGCTCTGCTGTGTTGCTTCTGCTTAGTGTGTGTCTGGGGGCTATCACTGTAGAAAGAGGTGGAGTGGGAGGGTTGTATTCCTATTCCTTTTCCTTTATGCTCTTTTGGTATGTTGTTAGTTAATTTACTGCTCACTAAGACTGTTGTCTGACTCAAGGCTTTATGTTTTAACTCTTATTGCCTTGGGCTGTTCGTCCATTTTTGGGACGGGCAGACTAGGTAGCAGGTGACAGGTGCTGTTCTCTTCTCACGATGCTGATATCGAAGACGAGCTGGAGGGTTGCATATTATCTTCTTATTATATGTACTGGATGTTCCGCTGTTTTGTATTCTCTGAGTGTTATGTAGTGAGGCTTGATGTATTGGCTATTTGGATGCTTGTATTCAACTATTATGAAGTTTTATATGATGGCATTTTATTCTGTAAAGCTTCACTATTTATATATGTTCTATTGTATTTTGTCCATGCGCTGTGAGTAATACGATAGATTCTGTTGTTTTAACCTACCCTGACAATCGTCCATGGTCGCCTGGCACACTTTACAGCGCACTATCTCTAGATTCGATGCAGGGGTCATGGGCGGTCGTCACAAGAATAAAATTTAACTTCGAGAATAGTTAAATTTAAGTAAATGTGACAATAAAATAAGTTGGAATGTAAGCTAATTAATTGAAGTAAATTTAAAGAAGTTAGCAAATGGAATTTAAATAAGTGTAACTAAGTAAGTATCGAATTGGAATGAATAAGCTTCGGAAGCTTATAAAAGAATTGAAAGAGCATTGAAATAAAAATATAATCCCTAGTTAAAAGAAAAATGTGAACGTAATTGACTGTAAATGGATGAAGAAGTATCAATATTAATAAGTGAGTAGCTTATAAAAATTTAGAAAGGAAATAAATGAGCCGGAATAAAGGTGTTGGTATTTTGAAAATGAAATAAAAATCCAAACTTGGGGTATAAAATGATTTTGAAGATAAAAAAATAATGGGATTATAAATTGAAAGTGTTGTCGAATGAAATTGAATTGGATTAAAATAAATATGGTGAAGGTTGTAAACAAATCCAATTCAAGTATAAATTGAATGGCCTTATTTTTAATAAATTCAATAATGAGTTATTAATGTAAATTAAAATTTAAAATGAACTAAGTGAGTGGCTAATTGAATTAAATGGGATTTGATTAAATGACAATCAAATTAAAATGAGAATGAACTTAAGTTATGAAATGAGAGTGAAATGAAGTAAGTTGACTTAAGTTTAAAGTTAATAGAAGCATGGGCTTATATAAATTTTGAAATGGTTATTAATATATAAGCATGGATGATGTCGAGCATAATAAAGTGGTTTTGAACAAAACCAATGTGAAACGGAATGGAATGCAACTATATGGTTTGAAAATAAGTTAGATTGGAATGGAATTTATATAAATTGAGTTGGAAACTATTCGAATTGAATGGAATGGTATGTGATTGGTTGCAAACAATTTAAAACTAGTGTCGAAACCTTGCATATATGCTTATGAATGTATACCACATACATTACTTATGAAATCTATGTGTTAGCTATTTGAATATAAGTGAAATGCTAGTCAATTGCATATATTTGTCACTTACATATTTAAATTGAGTAAGTACAGGTTCAAGGAAGCTGTGTGGCTTGATTTGGTTGCGCTAAATGCTAAATAAATAACTGCTTTGCTTAAAAATGCTAAATAAGGTACGCATACGCAATAAAAATAGGAAATATGAACTGTTTTTGTTTTTCCGACCGTGTGGGTCGATGTATATATATTTATATCTCTTGTCAAATTGCAAAAGCTCCTCCGTACAAAGGAGACTCTGCCAAAAATTTTCGAAAATTTTGGGAGTTGGAAAATTTTTAAAATTTTCACTAACAACAAATGATTTAAAATTAGAATTTGAGATGAGGTGAATAAAACACAATATTCAGAGTTAGAAGATGAGTTGAATTCAAGTAAAATTGAAAATGAAAATCTGAATGGAAATTGGGAAAAAGTATTTATATTTGAAATGAATTAATAATTGAAGAAAATTGATTTTATATGGAATTAGAATCCAATTTGAATAGAAGTAAATTAAAACCAAGTGGTATAGTGAAAGTAATAATATAAGGGTATACAAAGTGCATATATTGAACTTAAGAAATGAATGGAGAAAGTTCTTAAGTAAATTTGGTATTGGAAGTATACTAAGTTAATAATTAGATGAAAATCAAATTGGAATGCTATGATTGGATATTACTGCAGAGTAGTATACAGGTAATTTAAAAACAAGAGAAATTGGGATTTTGATTGCAGAAGATAAATAAAATTTCTCAACAAAAGGTATGTATTTAAAATTTCAGTATGAAATTTGATTGGGTTTTTGATCTAGCCACTTGGCGTTTTGTTTTCTTTTGGAATTTGGAAGCCGTAGAAGCATTTTGTAGTAGTACCGAGCTAGCCGCGCAAAGGAGACGCTGGCAAAAATTTTCGAAAATTTAAGGAGTTAGAAAACCGTTTGGTTTTAGGAGAAAGGTTAACGGGTTATGGACCATTCTTCTTAACTAGTAATTTCGGGGACGAAATTCTTTTAAGGGGGAGGAATGTGACGATCCGGAATTTTTAAGCAGTTGAAATTGAAATATTTAATTGATTTTAAATATTTAAAAAGTTAATTTTTGACTTGAATTTCAAATATCACTATTTATTGGGTAATTTAATCATTAAATTTAATAATTGGAAGTCGGGTAAAATATTGAATCTTCAGTTTCAAGCTTGTTAAAAATATTTTAAAGGCTTAGAAAATTCATATTGATGATACTGAAGGTAATAGAACTGTTAAATTTGAATTTGAAAATGTTTTGTTCAGTTTTAAAAATATATCGTTTAAATCGATATTTAAAAATAGCCTTCCGAGGCACAGTCTCGGAATTCGACGAAACTTGTTCCATTGGATCCGTAATATTGTATTATTATCGGATTTAAAATTTTGGAGCGTTTGGAGTTGTCGTGTGATCGTACGATAGATAAACGCGCTGAAATCTATATCAAAATTTCAATATAATAACTGGGTCCAAAAAGCTATCTTCTCCATACGATCAAATAAGGACTCGAAACCTTTTCCATTGCGTTCGGAATACGGGTATAACATTATAAACGCCTAGCGGCACGCCTTGATAGGAGGTCAAGATTTTAAGTTACGATTTTGAGACAATTTAAAATTTAAATTTAAATATAATATATATAGTTGGCTAGTCCAACTTCAGTTGAAATTCTTTCACCATCAAATTTTTCTCCTCAGTAGCTTTTGTCTCCTCTGAAATCACTGCAGCTCATCTGCTTCACGCAAAAATCCTCTCCACGCAGACATCTCTTCCCCTTTATTTCATTTCAATATCGATATCATATATTTTAAAAATCCAAACCCGCAGCTCATATTTTTCCCATCCTTCTTCCAGTCAAGCTCAAAAGAATTATAAGAATGGCCGATGTTTCTCCTCTCTTCAAATTCGTTCGTTCTCTTCCCATTATCTCCAGTTTTTCAAAATCATGTGCCCATCCCTTCTCAAATCAATTAGCAGGGAAGCGAGTTAAACCCAATGCATTAAATCAAAAAAAAACGAGCAGAACCCCAAAATCACATCCGATCATTTAAGAAAGAGCAACGACCTCGATTTCATCAATCGAGGGAAGGATGGGGGTCGCGCGGCCGGTTGGAAGGCGAAGGGGTCGGGCGACTCGAGGCGGGTCTCGGCGATCAATTGTGGCTCATGTGGGCACGTGGAGGATTGGCAATCGTGGCAGCTGCGAAGGGAAGTCGTACGAGCAGAGCTCGTTGATCTCGTTCTCTGGTTGGGTGGAGGCACGCTCGCAAGGAAGCTAGGCTGGGTCGCGTACGTGGGAGCTTGTCGAGGTTGCAGGCGAAGATAGGGTTCGTCAATGGCTACAGGGAGTGGTCGTTTAGCTAGGCAGTAAGGTATAGATGCAGATTGTTTTCAATTTATATATATATATATGTGTGTGTGTGTGTGTGTGTGTGTGTGTGTGTGTGTGTGAAAACAGAAAAGAAAATTTCAACCGGTTTTGATTTTAATTTAGTATATGTATATAGATTTGGAAAGGAAATTTATTTTATTAGAATTTAATATATATATATATAAGTCATTTTTGGTATAAGTAGTTGCAAGGAAGAAAGAATATATTTACAGTAAAGATATAAAATAATTCTGTTTTAATCAAATAAATATATATGGGTGAAACGGTAAATATGCATATATATATATATAAGATTTTGGAAAAGTAGGAATTTTAAAGGTTGAAAGAATTTATATAAATTAGATTTTTGAAATCTATAAGTTATTTTTATAAGTATATAATTTCAAAAGAAAAATAAATATACATATTTTCACTTAACTAGTTTATTTTAAAATAATGTATTATGGAGATTTATTTGTTCAATTAACTCATTTAGTTATTATAGTTACTAAAAAGGTTATTTTTAAAGGAAACTTATTAAGTTTAAAATGTTAGTTAATTAAATAAATGGTAAATTATTTGTAGATTAATTCAAATGTTAATAAATCGTAAATTGTTTATACAAAGTCAAAACCGGGAAATCAAATCAGAATTGAAGTGGATTGCAAATGAAAACAAAGGTGAGATTTTCTCACTCATTCGGATAACCTTATTTAAATTTAAATGGTTAAATTTAAATCATTGGATGTTGATTGATGAATTATGATATTCGTTGGATGATATTATTATATATAGTAGTATATATATATATATTGGAGTGATTGATTTCCCGCATTATATAGCGGATGAGACCCTATGCGCCGCATAATAGCGGATGATATTTTATAATCCGATATACCGCGATATTCCACCTCGAAGTGGAATTAGTATTGTGCTAACGTCTGTGGATGCAGGGAAACAGGTTGGAGGGATCCAACTAGATTCCTCAAAATTATTTAGATTTTTCTAATAATTCTGTGTATCATTATTTGATATTCTGTGATGAATTATATTGATAATTGGAATATTGAATGCTATGGTTTGTTTGAATATATTTCGGTGCACCGAGTTACCAAAATATATAGAATTGGATTTTTGAAAGAAAATAAAAGAGTAAATTTTTATGTAAACAATTTTAGAGAATTTAAATAAATATAAAGAATGAATTGGGAAAGGATAAAAGAGATTTTTAAATTCTATTAAATAAATCTGAGAATGGGAAAGCAGATTTGGAATAAAAAGGGAAATTATGAATCTTAAAACTTAAGTGATTTTTTTTAAAGAAATAAAGAATTTATTTTAAAATTTAATGGTTAAATTTATTTAAAGTATAAGAAAGAAATTTGGGAATCTGAATTGGTATTCTCCGTTAAAAAGGATCTTTAAATCATAATAAAGAAATAAAATCTGAAGTTAATGGATTTTGAAATAAATGGAGTAAGTAAGGAAATTTATTTCAAAGTGAAGTATATTGGAAATCATTTGTAAATTGATTTAAAGTGTTTGGAATTGTAATTTAAAAGAGAAGTGAGATTTTGAAATTTATAAACTGGGTTTATAAAGTGAAGTAAAAATCAGTGGATGTTTGGAAGTATAAATTTCACGGTGGGAATTTATAAAGGAATGGAAATTTGATTTAAAAATAAATAGTGATTTATTTTTAAAGGTATGGAAGTGGGAAGTGTATTTCCCTAGAAAGCCGAGTATATTTTAAAGGAGACTTTTATGTATAAGTTAAAGGCTTTAAAAATTTGTTATAAAGAATGTTTAGAAAACGTATTATTAAACGTTTAAAGTATATTTTATAAATAAGTGTTTTTAAGTTATTTTGTTTAAAATCTAAAGTACGTTTCAAAGTAAATTCTTAAGTATAAGTTAAAGTTTCAAAGTTGTTTTAAAAGTATATTTTGGGAAATTATTATTTTTAAATTGTTTAAATTTTAAAGTAAGTATTTTTGAAATTTATTTTTGTAGTAATTATTTAAAGGTTGAATGGGTATTATTTTTTAAAGATAAAGTTAGTTTTATATTTTATTAAGTAGCCTTATTTTAAATATTCTTAAGGTAAAAATTTTTGAATAAAGTATTAAAGTTGTTTTAATTAAAGTGTTTAAAAGTATATTTGATAATAAAGTGTTTTAAATTATTTTTAAGCTCTAAAGTATTTGTACTTGGTGATTTCAGTGGAAATAGAAAATATTTGGGGAATTTATTCCGTGAGAGGAAGATAGTTTGAAAACTGTTTTAAAAGGGTGAAAAGTGGAAAAATATCTTGCGAAGATATTTTGAAATAAATAATTTGGAAAATTATTTAAAGATCTGATGGTTGTTTGTGAATGTTATTTGATAGTTAAATAACTGACTATCAATATTGGCCAATGCGCTGATCGTTTCGAAGAGACCAGGATCGGGATTTATTTTTCGAAAACCACTTCGATCCGGTTTGTACGTTTTCGTGGGGAAAACGAGTTTGGAGTCGAAGATGGAGCAGTGAAGTGCAAAGGCTAGTCGCTACTAATCCCGAGGGAGATTCCAAAATGGATGTAGTAGGAGTAGTGCCTTCGGTTCCGTTCGAACTCGGGACGGACTTGTATGGATGAATGATTTCGAAACATCGTCAGGTGGACGATGGGCATTCTAAGAGATGCGTTCTAAAAAGGTAACGCTTAGCCTCAAGCCTCATCAACCGGGAATGACCGAAAATCAGGGGTAATGTAGCAAGGCTATGTGGGTAACGCCCATTAGGGTGAGGTCATCCCTGTCTAGATGTCCCTTTTATTTCGGTTGTGTGGCGGTTGGTCGCGCCAACCGTGGGGTGATCTTACTCTTAATTACCCTTAGGTAGTCCCGGTCTTGTGTTGCAGGGGATCGGGCGTGGTCCTCGGTACGCTGATCTAGACCAGGTACTGTGACAGGTGGTACCCCAGTGCCTAGTCATTAGTTGCAAATCCATTCTCCCTACGTGCCTTTATGGTTTTGTTTGAATACCTATTAGCTGGAATTTAATAGATGTAACAATTTCGGCTATTTGAATAAGTATTTGTATATAGACACTATTATAATATCAGAGGATTTTGATAAAAAGCGTTTTAGCTATCGTAAGGTAAAAACCCGACATGTTTATTTGTGGCGTGGTCTTACGAGATGCTTTTGATTTCAAAAAGATTTGGAAAACTTTAATAATCCAATTGAGTGTGTTTTCTCACGCTGGTTTTCCAGACTGACTCAGGTGTTATTTTATTATAATGCTCGGGTTAGACCGAGTATTATAGATTACAGGAAAGGATGCTGTGGAGCTCAGGAGACGAGCTGGATGTCGATACGTACTTACATACTTGTTTTAAATACTCCGCTTTGTATCATAAGTTGTATAGTCAGATTTGTGAGGACAAGTCATTATAACTGTCCTGAAATTGTGATGTTGATTGTATTGTACTCTGATGTTGTATTCTGATGATGTATATATAAACAGATAAAATTTCTTTCTGTAAAGATCAGTTATTATCTATTATATTTGATTCCGCTGCGATGGTTAGATTCTGTTGTTATTTTGTTTCTTCTTCTTCTACCTCCTTCTTCTTTAACCCTGATGGTTCGTATTTTCGTGCACTTTGAGTCGATATGTTGGAGAAAAATGCCGATTCACGGGGTACGGAACTGCGGGTTGTTTCTTAAATACTGATTTTTAAGATATTATATGTAAATGAATTTATAAAGTTTAAATTTAGGTTTTCTAAAAATTATATGTTTTGAAAATTTTATAGTTATAACTTAAATTTTGAAATTATAGATTTCAATAATTTATTTATAATTTCTATTTTTTTAAATAGATTAATGTTTAATATTGTTTAAGTATTTATTAAAAAATTTATATTTTTCAATTATAGAGTTTGTAATGACTTTATAAATTCAGGTTGGAAATTTGTTTGAAATTTATTTATCTAAGAATTATACTTAAATAAGTTTGATTTGAAATTATTAAATTTGAGATTTTTAAAGATATGATTTCATAACTTGATATTGATTAAAAGTGATTTAAATAAATATTTTCCAATTCACATAAATTGAAATGGGATATTTAGTTTATTTAATTTGTAATTGAAGATTATTTAAATGTTATTGGAATGATTAAATAAATATTTCAAAACTAAATAATAGTAAAATGAATTTGAGATATAAATGAAATTAATCGATTTAGTTTTGAAATGTTGAAAATTTAAAGTTTTGAAATATATTGAAATTGAAATGGCTTATTTTATGGTTTAAATATGTATTTGAAAATCGATAATTTGAAATGGTTTATTGAGAAACTGAATTGAATTGAATTTGATGAATTGAGATGGAATAAATTTTGAATTTTTGAATTTGAGTGGATTTGAAATCGATTTGTGAAACTTGAGGAAGCTATTGTATTATGTAAAGTATTTTTAAACTATATTTAAACTATTTTATATTTTACTTTATAAATTATTTTAATATAAACTATTTTTATATAAATCATTTTCAATATAAATTATTTTATTATAAACTATTTTAACTTATAACTATTTTATATAAACTATTTTTATTTATAAACTATTTTAGTATATACACTAATTTTAATATCTAAACTGTTTAAGAGGAAAGTGTTATGAATTCCAAAATGTTATGATTTCAAGCTATGATTTCAAAGTGTTATGAATTTCAAGGTTTTGATTTCCAAAGTGTTTTGATTTTAAAAGACTTATGATTTCTGTGACGCCCCACCTCTATACCCACGCTAGCCAAGAACACTACGGAGCAATGCTGTCAACTAGCGCGGAGAATAAGGCTGTTGAGGAGCGACCATCCATGTAACTTCTTTGTGCGAGTACCGATATGTCAGATAGTATAGAATGCATATCATTTAAGGAGGAAATCCGACATACCGATACAAACTCAAAGCTATCACACAGTAGCTATATATAATCTTCGGAAACAAATATAGAAATAAACATAACATAAATCAGTCACAGACATCCATATCACAAAGGCGGAAGAAGATATGAATAAATATACAACACATGAAAGTGTACATCAGAGTAGTGGTCAGAAAGATCCACGATAATACAAAAGAATAGCAACACGTGCTATACCAAAAGAATACAACTATGAGTCCATATCTCAAGTGTATACAACAAAAAAAAACTGCAAAACTAAATAGTTAGCCAAAAGTCAGAGTAGCAAATCCCGGGAGGAAGTCAAGCAGAAGCACTTGTAACATCTCGGTCTGACCCGAGTATTATTTAAGAAAATAATAAACGGATCAGTCTAACTATAAATATCAGATGACATGATATAAAATAATAGATATGGCATAAACATAGAATACCCATACTGACATACTACTATAAGTATGAAAATGATGATCAACAGGAGATCAACCGATGAGAAATGATCAATATCACAAGAATCTTCTCAAAGATCCAAAGAGGGCATCATACCCTAAACTTGTACTCATAACAAGTCAATGACATAAAAATCCAGAAATCAAAACAAGAAATCCAGAAATCATAAAAAGAGAAAGAGGCCTATCACATGATGGTCCGAAGACCATGGGGCGCTACCCCATATGTGTGAGTCGGAATCACACTGATTGAGGCCTAGTCTAACCAAAAAGCAAAAAGGTATGTGTGAATGGAATCACACAAGTGGTGTCTAGCCTAACCTCGCAAACAGAAAGATATGTGTGAGTCGGAATCACACTACTGCGGTCTAGACTAACCTGGCGGACAAAGAGATGTGTGTGAGTCGGAATCACACTACTACGGTCTAGTCTTACCTTGCAAACAAAGAGACATCGCACAATTACTAGTCTAAATCATAAAATGATCATCATGATCGGCAAGAAGTGTCAATCACACCAAGCTAGTAAATATATGAGTTTAGCTTCATGTCCCATAACCACTTGCTTAACTTAAATATTTACGAACAAGCTGTAAATCTTCACTAGGAAATTGTCACGAAAAGGGTTCAATCGAACAAGTCCAAGAGCTAACCGACGAAGTGAACGCAAGCGTTTCATACCACTCGTTTTACTAAGTCGTTTAAGTCGATTTCTCATTCGAGTGAAGTAAAGGCTTGTATATACTAATAGATTGGAAAACAGTTTTATAAACGAGTTTGATATTGAAAATCGAGTTGAAATCGTTTTAATGAAAGAGTTTTGATATTTAATACTAGTATAGGAAACCTTTATATTTTGAAGTGACAAATCATAGAAGTGATTGAAGAAACAATCAATCATAAAAATTCACGTTTGAAGACGAGAGTAAAGTCCAAAGAAGTCAATCCCAAAACCATCAAAGTAGAAATTCTGATAAATGTTTTTCAGATAAGATTGCCTACGTAGAGTAATACGGGGTTCGACCTGCCCGGTCAGGTCGCGGTACGACTTAGTGAAGACAAGCGACCTAAGTTTAAAAGGAGGGCGACTTAACAAAGTGGCCGATAATAAATGATAACAACAAAAAGGGAATCAACACGACTTGATTAGAGTTGGATATTCAAGCACAATAGGGAAGTAGGCAAAAGACTGCAGATTCAGACGTCTGGAATAATTGGTTCAGACGTCTGAATCTGGAAAATTAAATATTTTCCAGAACACAGATTCAGACGTCTGAACGAAATATTTCAGACGTCTGAAATAGGCAATTTAAGCCTATTTTCTTTCTGTTTGAAATCGAGCCAATTCAGACGTCTGGAGCCAAAGATTCAGACGTCTGAATCTGGGAATAAAATCTTCCCAATATAATATTCAGACGTCTGAATCTAACGTTTCAGACGTCTGAAACTGGGGTTCAGGGCATTCCCTGAACCTAGACCAAAAATGGCCAAATGAATACCGGAAGCGATCGATCGAGCGACAACGACTAAGGATTTACGCCAAGCGACAACCCAGCCTTAACGGCTCTTCGACACGCCTCAAATACCAATGTCCAAATATCCATAAAAGGATTTTCATAGATTTTGATTTCAAAACACAAAAAATTGGAATATACACCAAATCAATCCAAACCAAAATCAATTGCACAAGAATAAGTGTTAGGAATTCATACCTAACAATCGAAGATAATTAAAGACTTAGATGTGAGATAAAAATCTCACCTTTTCACAAAAACAAGAAGGAGCTTGAAAGCGAAGGGAGAATCAACCACTCTTCAACACAACCCAAAAGAGCTTGAATCTATGCTCAAAAGAGAAACATTTCCTAAATTAGGTTTAGGGAATTTTCTGAAATTGAAAGGAGAACGGGTTGGAGAAGATGAAGATGAAGCTTACCAATGGGTTCTCTTTGAATTTGGAGCAAGAACTTGAGTTTGCAAGAGGAACTAGGGTTTGGAATTTCCAATTCCCTTTCCTTCTCACCATTTTCAGTTTTTGCTTGAGTTTGAAGAGTGGGAATGAGTGAATGGAGAGGACAGGGGGTTGGAACTGAGTTAGTAAGTGATTAATGGGTTCAGCCCAAACCAAAGCCCCAAGTGAAAAAGTGGCCAAATTCCACTAACTCCAAATATATCGAAGCTTATACTCAAAAGGATCGCAAACGTAATTTTGGACTCAATGGGGGTGGTCTCGAGTCCCAATTCGACTGTTTGCAAAAAGTAGCTTTTCGGACTAAAATCCGACGAACGATGTTATATTTAAATAAAATATTTAAATATAAAATCGACAAATATGCGGGTTGTTACAATTTCGGAAGCGTTATAACTTTGGAAAGTGATATGATTTTGGAAATGGATATATTTGAAGTGAAAATGATATCGTTTTGATATGGTTTTAAAATGGAAATGATATTTTGGTTTTGAAGTATAAACTATTTTGAAATGACCGTGGTGTTATAATAATGATTGGTTGTTAAAGAGACCGGGATCGAATATGCACATACTCTCTGTCGATACCGAAAACCACTTTAACAACTGTGTACGTGGTGGAGATTCCAGAATGAAGTAGGATGGTGGCGACGATCCTATATGAGGTATATACGTGGACCGGACTCCCGTGAGTTGGCATAAGGTGGTTAAAACAGGAGCAATTGACGGGCTAATGAGGTAGCTCCTCTGATCAGCACACTCCATCGTATGCCATTCTATTACTTTGTGATCAATTTGGTGCGCACCCTTGATTCGGGAGTGTGGCTCGAGGTGGGCAATTGCAGATTGCTCTGCGTTACCACTGGCCCGGAAGTGTAATTGGTATATCTACCCTGGCATTGCCTAGTTGTGCCGTATCACCTACCCTAGCGCGCCTTTTACGAGTTTGTTTTGTACCATACCTATGGAGTGCCCTCTGACGACGCCCAGTACGGGGGAGATTACGGTACTGTATAGACTATGGTAATACATAAAATGTGTTAAGAGAGATATGGGTAACGCCTTAACGTTATTTTAATAGTTTACTTTACTTTAGACATTATTATAATAGCGTATATTACTACATAGTAGATAGTTTAACGGATCCTTAGAGGATTGGTATCCCAAACATCCTTTAAATTGCTGTATTTCAGTTGATATTTCACTTGAGTTGGATTTATTGATATAAGAATGTTAATCCTGACTCGAGTGTTTTTTGTTTTGCTTTACACTCGGGTCAGACTGAGTGGCTCAGTGTTCGAGACTCACCTTTGGAGTTGGAGCTTCGCTTGGAGATCCAGCTATATCTATTCAGCTTGCAGTTAATCAGTTGATTCCAGTGATGTGATCAGATCTTGTACTTGACTATAGTATTGAGACATCTATGTATTTGTGACTTCTGTTGTATCATGTTTAACTCTGTTATATATATATATATAGTAGCTTCATGAACTACTATTCCTTTGTTTCCGCTGCATTATTGTTATATTACTCTGTGTCTGTGATTCTGTGATTATTTATTTACTGTATATACTGAGATTTGCCAAATTTAAATTAACAATCTGATATTTTGAGCAATTCAAGTCCGACATGTATTGATGCGAATGGTTGAAAATTTCGGGCTGTTACAATTCCTTTGACCAAACGATTTAATTAATTTGTAATTATTATAAATTAATTAATATTTATGAAATATTAATTATAAAATTTGATTTTGATTTGATGAAAAATATTATTAAATATATTATAATAGTTATAAATATATTAATCGATATACGATATCGATAAGCGTTAAATTGGATTTAACAGCAAAATAATTTTTTAGGCTTTAAATGAGTTTAAATCCCATGAAATGGGCTGGTAGGATCGGTTCAAATCAAGGGGATAGATGCGGCCTAATGATGGTTAGAGAGATTTGAAACGGAGGGTTTAGATGGAAGAAGAATGGGTAAAGATCTTGACCTTAACTCTTCTCCTTCTCTTCCTCTATATAATGATCTTTGCCCTTACCATTTGGAGATCTTTTTGGGAGCCTCCAAACCTATTGATTACTGGCCGAAATTCCTCTCTCTCCTCTCCATCTTTCTTAAGTTCAAATCAAATCAATTCAGCTACTATTCGATAGCTAGTGGTCAACGGTTTAAGGACTAGCGCTCTGTTGGATCGGAAATCGTTACTAGGAGCCTATATCATCGTTTCAAGGTGTGCTTAAGGGCTTTGGCTGCAAGGTATATTTCTAGTTAAATTACAAACATAATTTATATTCATAATGTTTATTTATATATATTATTGTTAGTTAGGTGATGATTTTAATATGAAGATATATTATCACAATTTTGATTGGTTGTATGTATATGTATATATGTTTATAATTTTTTTTAATGCAAAGTCATCTCTTTATAGCACAGCTCAGAATTAAAAAAACATTTTGATTATTTAAATAATTTAACGTATGATATATACATATATTTATATAGTTTATAATTTAAATACTATATTATACTTCTACAAAATATGAAATATAATTTTATTTATGATGTTTAATAACTATATTATTTTCGGTAAGAAGAAAATATTTTTATTATTTATATGTTATTTTTAAATCAATTTATCATATAAATAATTATATACATTCATATATGAATCATAAATATATTTTATATTTTATAAATTATACTGACACATATTAAACTCATAGTAGAAAATAAAAAACATTTTTTTGTATTTTTAAATATTTAAATTAAAATAAAAAAATTAAAATTGGATTTTAAAATTGTTTTAAATTATAAATTTATATAATAAAATTCAAATTACGAAATTTTTCATCTAAAATTTACTAGAAGTTTAAAATTTAAAGTTAGTTTATATAAAATGTTTTTATTAATTTTAAATGGTTTATTAATATATATGTGTGTGCGTAGAATTAAAAATAAAAAAATCCTGAGCCATGTGCAAGACCATTTATATATATATAATTTTATTTATATTAATATATATATATATATATATATATATATATATTATTACACACATACATATAAGTGTTTCACATATTCATTTATATATATATATATATCAAAAGATTATTTATTTAAGTACTATTTTCAACATTACAGCAAACTATATATATATATATATTATATTTTAGATGATATAAACATATTTATATATTAATCAATATATACACTTTGTTAATATTATATATTTATATGTAAAAAAATGGCAGACAAGGCACGGGTAGTAGGAACGGTTACCCTTGAACAACCACCCCCCAAACCGCATGATCCTCATATTCGACCACCAACTGAAGCATCTAAATCAAGAACTGCATAGAGTTGGACGTGGGCCGAGGCACTGAAGGAAGTAACAGGTCATCAAACGGATTCAATTGGTGTAGATTTGCACTTTGTACAACCTTGCGTGGAAAATGGTAACCCTATTTTTCAAATTCCTAAAACAGAAAGGCAAATTACTGAGGCAAAATAAAAGATTCCATAGTTGCATATGTATTGTGTAACAACCCGAATTCCAGTGGGTCCGGATTTTTCGCAAAAATGCTAAAATCCAAGCCCACTGAAGCCCGAGTTGGGTTTTTGGTATCTTGCAAATAAGCAAAGACAAATATATCAGAGCTCAGATAAATATCTCACAGCGGAACTGACTAAAATACAATAGTAAGTAAATACTAACCAATATAATAACACTTTCTAAACAAGTGTCTCAAAGCTGGAAACTCTCTGCCATCTACCTAACCTGTAGGATGTTATGAGGAGGGGTCAGAACTAAAGTTCTGGTGAATGACAAATTATACACTTCTAACCTTAATTCTACATATACCGTTTTATTTCCAATTACTGTTATATTAGGTTCATTGGGTTCATAATACTCTCGCCTCTGTGCGTAAAGTGTGCCCATCTACTCCCTAGTAGATCAAAACCTAATAACTGATATATATGTAGCTATAAGCCCAATGACCACATCGGTCCTAGGTACAACCCATAGTACCTTCCGTATCCTCCTCCCAAAGGCCGCCATCGTCTTACTTCTATGGCGTTCTGTGACTATATCAATAAAGGACTGCCTCGTAAGGCCTACAATACAGATGTACCGTCGTCTAATATGAAAACGTAAAAGTGCGTCCACACCAGTCTATACTAATGCTCGGACATCCATAATGTAGCAACCAGTGTGTACCTTGAGGACTATACGTAATCGTTCTGTCTACTCCCTGAATCCCGCTTAACAAGGTCTACCTTGTACGGAACTCGGTTGGGGATTTTCTATTTCTGTAAAGGACTGTCTCGATAGGCCTACAATACAGATATTCTACATGATCTGTCCCTTTTCTTATCGTGGCTATGGCCCCACACAGCCACCCCTCAACTAATCGAAAGACCTCTAAAGAGCTAAGTGGTTGTGCCCTACTGCAAACAATCTAAACATCCAATTGACTGCGCCCCTCATCCAATGTCTCGATAGTGAAAGAATCATTGGACTGTAGGTTTAACTCTAGTCTTTCCCGAACTCGCTTGTTGGTTTTGATGCTGGCCCGATATCCGCATGCGACTATCCTTTTGGGTCCTGCCCACTAAAACTTACTTGCAAGTACTGGGACATACGAATATCCTACTCCAAACTTCAACCCCTTTTGACTGCCTACAATGGTCCTGCCATGCAAAAAGCAGTCAAGGCATACTCTTTTGATGGAACACCTACAGACCTGCCTCCGAAGGACTGCTTCATTATGCCTACCCCACAGGGCCATCCTAGAGTACCCTCACGTCCCGTTGAAGTCTCGTACTTCCTTCTATCCCAAAATAACTAGGTTGGACAAGCTTCTTCTGTGCGGAAATCTGTGATGAACTGCTTCGTTAGGCTCTTCATCCTTTGGGCTGCTCCAAACGCATCTCACTCTTTTATTAGACCCTAAGTCTAATCTTTTATTTTGCATTTAGTTTACTTTTATTATTCTGTTGGCTACTTATTTACCCTAATTAGCATAATCTTGTCCAAGCCTCACCTAACTATTGTGAGACTATCAGTTCCTGACTGAAAGGGAATGCTGTTGGTATGGACCACTTCTATTATCTTGTTTATTAACTTAATCCAAGATCTAAGTTTATTAAAATAAGCTCTTCTGTTATTTCTGCTTTATTGCTTATTAACTTAATTTAAGTATTAAAATAAGCCTTTTCTGTTCTTTCAACTTAATTATAACCTATGTTATAATTTAACTTGCAATTGTCTCTTTTATTCTCTTTTATAATCTATATATTATAAATATAATTACAAGTGTCTTTTTTCTATTATAGTCTGTCTTCTTTTATTATAATATTGAATTCTCTTTAATTCTCTTATGTTATATGACAATCTTGGCTTAGGACTATGTTTGATTGTCACAAATTTACTTATCATAATAACTGCTTTACTTTTATTCTATTATCTGCGCAGTAAATGCAGAGCTTCTAGTCTTGTCTAATAATTAACTTGATTTCTTTTTTAATTCCTTTAATTCTTCACTTTAGTTTCTTATATTCTAGGAAGTAGTTCTATTCTATTTGGTTGGTTACAAAAACTGTGCTAAAAATTCATTTTTATATTTTAATACCAAATAATGCTATAAACAATAATCCGTAACTGCAAGATATTTCATTAATTGTTGCTTTACTTTTTGGATAGTGTAAAATATAGTAGTTTCTCTATTTTACACTAATTCCCTTTTTCTTTCTTTTATTCTTGCAATTACGTTTACCGTTATCTTTTAAATATTAAACTATAGAAATGTGTTCTCTTTACTAAACCAACCAATTAATCTATCACTAACTTCCCTATTAAATTTTCCCTTTTTAATTTATTTTTCCCCATATTAGCATAATTTGCTGTAAATTTCTATCTTTCTCTTTTTATTTCAGCTTTTCTTATTTTACATCTAATTTCTATAAATATAGTATTCTTCAATTGTAGTCCGTATTTGTGAATTCTTCTCTTTACTATTTTTTTCACGTAAAAAGGAATAAAAAGTAGCTAACATTTACAGGCTAAATTTCAACTTTAAAATAGATGTAAATAACTGTAAATTTCTTACTTTTAGGCTTACGACTTTCTCTATCTGTCAAGCCTAATATTATTCATATTTAATTGGATCACTATCTTCCTTTTTTCCATATAAATAATAATTAAATATAAGCTCTCTTATACAATTTACAGTCTCGGCATAACTAATTAACAGAATTAATTACTGAAATAAATACTGAATAAAATTATTTAACGGGAATCTAACGATAATATATCATAAACGTAAAAGATATATAATTAAATCCACTCACCTGTCGTCCTTAGCTTTAAATCTCTATCTTCTAAAATTACTACGTTGTCCTATAACTTCTCTCCTTTAATTTGTTGCAATTTCTCTAATTTGTTAACATATATTTTATTTGGATTTATTTGGTGAAGACATGTGAGAAATAGGAGAAAAGAATGAAGAAAGAAGCCATTGTTTACTGTAAGAGAGGAATGAAGAAAGTGACGGCTGATGGAACGAATTACATTACGTTCTCTCTTATATAGATGCAGCCCACCAGTTATCTAATTAATCCTCTTCTTAATTGATCCTTCAATTAATTTTTATGTGCAGCAATATACTGCCTATATGTACACATTCAAATCTAGGTCAACTATTACTTCATTTTCTTATTAATTGACATTTTCTACTGATTACGTTACAATCCTAATTAATAGCCTCATTAATAGATTAACATATCACCTCTATTAGTTAATTTCCTTAATTAATATTTTACACATTGTAGCGTTTCATTAATCGGCATGTCAATTAATTCCACCATTCAATTAACATATATATTTAATATGCATACACATTTTATTATCCAAATATGAATTTGAACATTTATTTATTACATTTATATGTAAACCTCATTAAATTAAGAGATCTGATATATATACTCACGTTATATATTAATCTTTAATATTAATTCACATATTAATTAATTGCACTTTTTAGCTAATTCTGTTTGCAATGTTAATTATTCCCCTTATTTTTTTTACTCTTACATCTAATTCTCTTAATAATTTACATTCATTACAAACATAATAAATTTGTTACAACTTTTATAAATATCCTATGAATTCATTGCAAATGTTTATAATTGATAAAATTTTCATGTTTTCATATGTAATTGTTTCTGACGCTAAAACTTCAAACGGCTATAACTTCTCCGTTTGAAGTCCATTCAGAGAACATTATATATGGAAGTTGATCAGAAAATTGTCACGAACATAATGGTATAAGTTTCGTGGTCAAAATCCAACATTAGCAAAAATTCATTTTTCACTGTTTTCATAGTTATCAATTAAATTTATTTTATTATATAAAAATGTGGAGTGTTACATTCTCCCACCCTTTAGGAAATTTCGTCCTCGAAATTCGACAAGGGTAAAATTATGTAATTCCTCGCATTAATCACATCCATTTTGTGTACATCCAATTTTGCGACCATTCGTGTTCTTGTGCAAAAGTGTTATTCAATACAAAATATATGCATGTACATGAATTTCTAAGCAGTACCTCCTATATGAATGCTTTTCTTCTTTAAAAAATTATTTTAAATATGATGCACACATCCTAAACATACTTGCAATTTCTATATGAATGCAATTTTTTGAAAACTCAAAATATTTTTCATCCAATTTTTCCCACACTCCTACTGAATAGGGGTGTAGTTCAATGAATTTTTCATCCAAATCCTACCACACAACTTTTAATATTCGAATTTCAGAAAAATCTAATTTTCCAAACTCGATTTCTTATGTCAGAAAGAAGATAGAAAACAGGAAAACTTCACATTTGTCCGTTTTCCTTTTGTGTACCTCTCTCTCCGTACTTGGAACTTATGCCGCTATCCTATAAAATCTCTATTTTCTTTTCCAAGCACGGTTTACATAAGAAAGATTTTTCTTTTTAAACTTTTTCCCAAGCTTAATTTATGGGAAAGATGTATTTTTCTTTTGCAATTCTCATTTATTTCTATTGACGTCTTGGTTGCTTTCTTTAGATCTTGCTGTTTTTCTTTTAGTTACCTTACATCTGCTTTTACTCTTCTTTTAATATAGCAACTAAACACAGCTATCATTTAGGACTGGGAGGTCTAGAACCATGTCCACTCTGACATAAAAAGGTTCTACTCTAGGAATCCAAGTAACTCATATGCTCCTCCTGCCGCCTATTACTTATTACCAACTTTCGATGTATTACTCATGACGAATAAGATCTATTCATCTCTTCTATTCTATACTCAAAAAGGAATAACTAAGTCTCATTTACTGCAATGGATAAGGATTTCAATCTATGCAGTCTCTAACTAAAAAGGCAACTAAGCTTGGGAAATTCTCTGTTTGGCTTTCATTTTTCCCCAACTAAGGTCTACTTTTCCCAACCACGTATGTCTTACTATCTTACTAATATCACTTCACTATTCTTTTATAGTCAACACACATGAAGCAACATTTCTAGGTTCTCACTGGTATCCTATACATCTTACGGGAACTTTCATTATTACTACTAGGAGTAATTACTGCTATAGGCTTATACTTTTCCCGTTACACCTAGGAAATGATTCCTATCTACTCCATATCTAAAAGTCTAGTTTGCTTTGGTATTTTTCATTTTACTTCAAAAATTAAAGCTTCTAAATTTTTGAAACATCAAATCCCAAAATTCTCACCTTTGAAAGTGTTATTTTAAAGTTTCCTATGAAATTCAAAGGTGCTTGATTGCTTAAAATTTTATCTTTCCAAAAACTTATTTACTATTTCACCAAACCATTTTTCTTTAAAACATGTCTTGCTTGTTCTTAAAACATTCTTCTTCTTTTTTCTTGACTTAAAAAAAATGTCCTCACATGTTTTCAAAATATCTTCTTTTCATAGATTTTCAAATTTACTAAAACTGGAGTAGATAAGAACAATTATTTTATCAAAAATCTCTTAACTTTCCAACTCTTCCAATTACTTAACCTTGAAGGAGTTTCTAACTTACTACACTTAATGGTTTTATACCTTAATGTATTGGAATTACTTTCTCTTATGAGAAACCATTAACGCTAAAACCTTCTACGAATCCTTTAGAGGAGGATTTCATGTTTATGTGAAATTATAAGGAATTTATTTTATATGTTATCGAAATAGGCTATACAAAATATGGTGCTTTCCATACCTTGTACATCTCTTTCATGTATTCCTTATAACTTGCACAAAACATCTTCATTTGTGATCCATAGAAAATTTTATCATTATTCATTTCATTCGAATAGATTAAGGTACGTTTACTCTATATTTACTTACATAAGATATTTCCTACTAAATTTATTAATTTAACATACATTATTTTTTAAAAGAACACATTTTCAAAACTGCTTTAATATTTTCATAATTGGAAAATATTTTCATATACTTATTTAAATAATAAGACAAACCACTTTAGAAATTATCTTCAAAACACGTTTGGGTCAAAACAGATGTTGCGTAAAACATCGTTACTACAACCCAAAAATACTAATATATGGATTCAATTAAAATAAATATTAATAAATCGCATATGCTTTGTAAAAACATTTACTTTGGGAGTAACCTACTATAACAATAGTGTCATAGTCTATGCTTCCTTTATTTTTACCGAAAATATCTATTACAACAATAAACGTTGTAACTTACGTTTTCGATACTTAACACACTCTAGGTTTTTATATTTTAAAATATTTTTTACCTACAAAGACACTAGTGAGCTATACATGCTCTATAGTTCTTCAAAATAATTTCACTTTTAACAAAATTTATATCATATAAAAACCAATTTAATTTTCATACCGCTTATTTTTTCAAAAACCCAATATTTACTTCCTCAAATATATTAACAATTATATTTTCAACTTTTCAATTCCAAAAGTTTCATTTTATTGGGCTAGACCTAAAGTTGATTTTCTTCTTACTAAAACCTCTTATTCCTTCCAAAGTAAAAACCTCTCACTACTATCCCTAGGGAACTTCCCCACTTCCTATAACATATGGATATCAATCTTCTCTCAAAACGTGGCTTATGGTATACTATAAAACGGTAATAACTTAGGGCTCAACACCCATGGATCATTCCAAACCCAACTAGCAAACTATGCATAAATGTACTTCTAAAAACTTTCCATGTTTTAAAATCTATAATTGGGGACTATTTCGATTTTAGTACATGACATATTTATATTTTATTCAAAAATACAAATGTGTTCACTCACTATCTACCTAGGAATCCTAAACCTAGGCTTTGATACCAAATGTAACAACCCGAATTCCAGTGGGTTCGGATTTTTCGTAAAAATGCTAAAGTTCAAGCCTATTGAACCCGAGTTGGGTTTCTGGTATCCTGCAAATAGGCAAAGATACATATACCAGAGCTCAGATAAATATTTCACGGCGGAACTGACTAAAATATAATAGTAAGTAAATACTCACCAATATAATAACAATTTCTAAACAAGTGTCTCAAAGCTAGAAAGTCTCTGCCATCTACCTAATTTGTAGGATGTTATGAGGAGGGGTTAGAACTAAAGTTCTGGTGAATGGACAAATTATACATTTCTAAGCTTAATTCTACATATACCGTTTTATTTCCAAATACTGTTATATTAGGTTCATTGGGTTCATAATACTCTCGCCTCTGTGCATGAATCGTGCCCATCAACTCCCTAGTATATCAAAACCTAATAACTGATATATATGTAGCTATAAGCCCAATGACCGCATCGGTCCTAGGTACTACCCATAGTATCTTCTGTATCCTCCTCGCAAAGGACTCCATCGTCTTGCTTCTATGGCATTCTGTGACTATATCTATAAAGGACTACCTCATAAGGCCTATAATACAGATGTTATGTCGTCTACTATGAAAACATAAAACTGCATCCGCACTGGTCTATACTAATGCTCGGACATCCACAATGTACCACCCAGTGCGTACCTTGAGGACTATACGTAATCGTTATGTTTACTCCCTGAATCCCGCTTAACAAGGTCTGCCTTGTACAGAACTCGATTGAGGATTTTCTATTTCTGTAAAGGACTTCCTCGTTAGGCCTACAATACAGATATTCTACTTGGTATGTCCCTTTTCTTATCGTGACTATGGCCCCACGCAGCCACCCCTCAACTAATCGAAAGACCTCAAAAGAGCTAAGTGGTTGTGCCCTACCGTAAACAATCTAAACATCCAATTGGATGCGCCCCTCATCCAATGTCTCGATGGTGAAAGAATCATTGGACTGTAGATTTAACTCTAGTCTTTCCCGAACTCGCTTGTTGGTTTTGATGATGGCCCGATATCCGCATGTGACAATCCATTTGGATCATGCCCACTAAAACTTTCTTGCAAGTAATGGGACATACAATATCCTACTCCAAACAACAACCCCTTTTGACTGCCTACAATGATCTTGCCATGCAAAAAGCAGTCAAGGCATACTCTTTTGATGAAACACCTACAGACCTGCCTCTGGAGGACTGCTTCGCTATGCCTACCCCCACAGGGCCATCCTAGAGTACCCTCACGTCCAGTTGAAGTCTCGTACTTCCTTCTAGCCCAAAATAACTAAGTTGGACGTGCTTCTTCTATGCTGAAATCTGTGATGAACTGCTTCGTTAGGCTCTGCATCCTTTGGGTTGCTCAAAACGCATCTCCCTTTTTTATTAGACCCTAAGTCTAATCTTTTATTTTGCGTTTAGTTTACTTTTCTTATTTTGTTGGCTACTTATTTACCCTAATTAGCGTAATCTTGTCCTAGCCTCACCTAACTATTGTGAGACCATCAGTTGCTGACTGAAAGGGAATGTTGTTGGTATGGGTCACTTCTATTATCTTGGTTATTAACTTAATCCAAGATCTAAGTTTATTAAAATAAGCCTCTTCTGTTATTTCTACTTTATTTGCTTATTAACTTAATTTAAGTCTTAAAACAAGCCTTTTCGGTTCTTTCTACTTAATTATAACATATGTTATAATTTTACTTGTAATTGTCTCTTTTATTCTCTTTTATAATCTATATATTATAAATATAATTACAAGTGTCTCTTTTCTATTATAGTCTGTCTTCTTTTATTATGATATTGAATTCTCTTTAATTCTCTTATGTTATATGACAATCTTGGCTTGGGACTACGTCTGATTGTCACAAATTTACTTATCATAATAACTGCTTTACTTTTATTCTATTATCTGCGCAGTAAATGCAGAGCTTCTAGTCTTGTCTAATAATTAACTTGATTCCTTCTTTAATTCCTCTAATTCTTCACTTTAATTTCTTATATTCTAGAAAGTAGTTATATTTTATTTGGTTGGTTACAAAAACTGTGCTAAAAATACGTTTCCATATTTTAATACCAAATAATGCTATAAACAATAATCCATAACTGCAAGATATTTCATTTATTGTTGCTTTACTTTTTGGATAGTGTAAAATACAGTAGTTTCTCTATTTTACACTAATTCCTCTTTTCTTTCTTTTATTCTTGCAATTACGCTTATCGTTATCTTTTAAATATTAAACTATAGAAATGTATTCTTTTTTCTAAACCAACCAATTAATCTATCACTAACTTCCCTATTAAATTTTCGATTTTAATTTATTTTTCTCGTTTTAGCATAATTTACTGCAAATTTCTATCTTTCTCTTTTTATTTCAACTTTTCATATTTTACATCTAATTTCTGTAAATCTAGCATTCTTCAATTTTAGTCCGTATTTGCAAATTCTTCTCTTTACTATTGTATTCACGTAAAAAGGAATAAAAAGAAGCTAACGTTTATAGGCTAAATTTCAACTTTAAAATAGATGTATATAACTGTAAATTTCTTACTTTTAGGCTTACGCCTTTCTCTATCTGTCAAGCCTAATGTTATTCATATTTAATTGGATCACTATCTTCCTTTTTTCCATATAAATAATAATTAAATATAAGCTCTCTTATACAATTTACAGTCTCAGCAAAACTAATTAATAGAATTAATTACTGAAATAAATACTGAATAAAATTATTTAATGGGAATCTAACGATAATGTATCATAAACGTAAATGATATATAATTAAATCCACTCACTTGTCGTCCTTAGCTTTAAATCTCTATCTTCTAAAATTGCTACGCCGTTCTACAACTTCTCTCCTTTAATTTGTTGCAATTTCTCTATTTTGTTTACATATATTTTATTTCGATTTATTTGGTGAAGATTTATGAGGAATAGGAGAAAAGAATGAAGAAAGAAGTCATTGTTTACTGTAAGAGAGGGATGAAGAAAGTGACGGCTGACGGAACGAATTACATTACGTTCTCTTTTATATAGATGCAGCCCACCAATTATCTAATTAATCCTCTTCTTAATTGATCCTTCAATTAATTTTTATATGCAGGAATATATTGCCTATATGTACACATTCAAATCTAGGTCAACTATTATTTCATTTCTTTATTAATTGATATTTACTACTGATTACGTTACAATCCTAATTAATAGCCCCATTAATAGATTAACATGTCACCTCTATTAGTTAATTTCCTTGATTAATATTTTACACATTGTAATGTTTCATTAATTGGCATGTCAATTAATTCCACCATTCAATTAACATATATATCTAATATGCGTATATATTTTATTATCCAGATATGAATTTGAACATTTATTTGTTACATTTATATGTAAACCTCACTAAATTGAGGGATCTGATATATATATATATATATATATATATATATATACACACACGTTATATATTAATCTCCAATATTAATTCATATATTAATTAATTGCACTTTTTAGCTGATTCTGTTTGCAATGTTAATTATTCCCCTTATTTTTTTAGGAAATTATTGTCAAGGACAAAATTTCTCAGTATTTTAGCCTCAAGGACAGACCTTTAGTATTTTAGCCTGAAGGACAACTTTCTTTAGGTATCAGTTTTTAAGTTTTTAGGTATCAGTTTGTAGTTATCGGTAGCAGTTTTTAGGTATCAGTTTTTAGTTCGGTAGCAGTTTTGGAAAAATATTTGTCCTTATGAATAATTTTGAAAGAATGTTTGTCCTTATGAATAAATTTTAGAAGAATGTTTATCCTTGTGGATAAAATATTGAGGTCGTGTCCTTGAGGCTAAAAATATATAAATTTTTGTCCTTTTAAATTAATTCCCCTTATTTTTTTCCTACATCTAATTTTCTTAATAATTTACATTCATTACAAACATAATAAATTTGTTACAACTTTTATAAATATCCTATGAATTCATTGCAGATATTTATAATTGATAAGATTTTCATGTTTGCATATGTAATTGTTTCTGACGCTAAAACTTCAAACGGCTATAACTTCTCCGTTTGAAGTCCATTCAGAGAACATTATATATGGAAGTTGATCTAAAAATTGCCACGAACACAATGGTATAAGTTTTGTGGTCAAATTCCAACATTAGTAAAAATTCATTTTTCACTATTTTCATAGTTATCAATTAAATTTATTTTAATTATATAAAAATGTGGGGTGTTACATATTGGATAGTAGACCTTTATATGACCAATTTACCGAGTTCGTGCAAAATGTATAGAAACCAGTGGGTGAAGTTGACATTTATTACAGAGAAAGTGGTTTCATAGTTATCAGATTCGAACAAGAGGAAGATTGTAATAGGATAATCAAATCAGGTCCATACACTTTTAATTCCAGAATAATTATTTTGAAAATGTGGAAACTAGGCATGAAACTGACACGTGATTATTTCTCCTCAATTCTTATTTGGGTTAGATTAGTAGATCTGAATTTTGAACTTTGGAATAAGGAAGCCATCGATCAAATTGCAAGCACGTTATGGAAGCCTATTCGAATGGATAACAGCATAGTGAAGGAGTTGCGATTACATTATGCTCGAATATTAGTGGAAGTAAAGCCTTCTTTTTCATATCCTACTACAATAACGGGACATAAATATGATGGAGAGACAATCGATATACAAGTCAAATATAAGTACAGACCGAAACCATATGAAAACTGCAACGCTTTTGGTCATAGTACAAAAAATTGTGGCCTTTCTTTTGCAAAATCATGCCAACCGAAAGGAACTAATGCAGAAGCAGCAAAGCTGTTTCAAAATTCTTATTTTTCAAATTTATATTAAAATTTAGTGTTTTTAATAAATGGGTAAATGGGTTACTCATTTATAACCCTTGTCACGACCTGAAATTTTCGACTTTCGAAAATTCAACATCGATACTCACTTTATCGACTGCCGAGCAATCGAGTGCCGGAAACTCCAAGAGTGAGGGTTTTAAGAAAAAAAGAAAAAGGTAGAAGAAGAAGATAGAAGAAAAAGAAAGAAGAACAACAACACAACAAGAGCAGAAAAAAAATATCAGAATCTTACACATCGCAGCGGAACAATATATAATAGATAAATCAGTAATCTTTAAAACAAAGAGCTATATCATTTTATACATACATCAATCATCAGAGTCAATATACAACTCAGTACAACAATGGACAGTTTTATACTTGTCCTCATACAGAATACACAGCGGAATAAATACTATCAGATACAAATACTACGTCTCGTCATCCAGCTTATCTCCAAGCTCCAGAATATCCAGATAACCTAACAATCTAACTCTAGACTGCCCGTGTGGAAATTGGTGGGCACCCAGAGTTTAGAAGGGAACAATAAACTCCGAGTCAGTCATGGTGACTGGTGTGAGATCGTAAAACAGTTATTTATCTTTAAAATAAATAGCAGAGAATTTTAAAGTCAATTCGCAATGCTTTTGGAAAATGAAACTACCATAAGACCTCCCGCCACACACACAATGCAAACGCAGAATTGGAGGAGATTTCTTCTTATGATAGTCAAAGATGCTTACTACGCAAAATCAAATCATTTTTGATATTATTATTAGTGCATAGTGTAGAAAACATTTCGAAAGTATAATATTAATCTTAGCCAACATACGACCAGTATCGTATGCCTACTATAGCTACCATCCAAACAGTGGGGCGCCACCATAAGTGAATGGCAGGTTCTACAACTAATACCGTACAAGTCACGTATTGTTTCTTTGGATTTCCAACAAATGGTCAGGCTAAGGAACTTCCTATCCACGATGGGTACGTCCCTGGAATAGACGACCCGAGAAATAACCTAACATTACGGTTAGATCTCTGCCAACACAAGGCCGGGTTACCTCTGCAAAAATAGGTAACTACTGACACGCGTATGCCATCCCCCGATCGTCACCGATCTTCCCGAGGATCCCCGATTCGCAACAAACCACATAGATAATAATAATGCAGTAACCACAGAGGTTAAGTATCTGGGCTCCATACCATGATACCACCTTTATCCAGAAGGAATGACATACACTAAGGGGCGCTACTCCCTAGAACCTTGCTGCATCCTTCCTGTTTCGACCATTTCCGGGGTGTGAGGCTCGACGAAGTCTCGTCCACAAAGCTACGCTTTCTACAAAAAGCCCTGCTTCGGGTCCAACAAAATGATCAACCTATGATCACAAGAATATAAGATCAAACAAATGATCATATCACAAATGATCAAACACTGATCATTTCACAGCAACACTCAGTATGCCACGTTACCAAATTGGGATATATCGCTGATAAATTTCAACTACATAACCTCTGAGCTCGTACGTCTCAGAGAAGGGTGTTAAGCTAAGAGAATAAATTCTCCGCCACCAACAGAAATGTATTTGAAAGAAATCAGCTTTATATCTCAAATTGTAACGTCAGACACACAATCCATATAAGTCTGTTCCGGGATCGAACAGAACCGAAGGCACTTCTCACGAAGCCCTTGCACATCCGGATAAATTTCTATCACGTCCGGACTTCCCGTCACTAAGGGTGATAAAACCTCTAAACCGGAGATCAGCCGATGTAGAGTAACTCGACGGTAATCCTTTCGTTTTCAAAAATATCCGGTCTTCAACACCGGTCTTCAAATGCGATTCATAACGACGTATCACATATTCGGAATGGGTTATACGACCCCATGGTCCTTTCCCGGCTAACCCGAATAGTGAGCGTAAATTCAAAAATAAGTGTGGCATTCAAATTCATCCAATTCACAACAAATACCTATCTAAAGGTAATTATTGATAGTCGGTTATTTAACTATCAATAAAGATGCGCAACATCATCAGATTCCAAATAATTTTCCAAATTATTTCATCTTCCAAAATATCTTTACTAGATATATAATTTCCACACTTAACCGTTTTGAAAACAAATTTCAAATATTCAATTTCCACATTTCAATTTATCTTTAAAAGATAAAATCTCAAAACAGTTCATTTCATATTGGAAAAGCAATTCCATACTTATTTAATAATAAGTATTTCACAAATCATTTATTTTCAACATTTGAAAATATTCGATATACTTAAATCAATATTCAATATATATTTCATTCTTTAAGGAAATCATTCTTTAAACACATTTTATTTGAGTCAAAACGAATGTTGCGTAAAACATCGTTACGACGACTCAAAATCACTAGTATAGGGATTCAAAATTAGATAGGTATATAAATCCCAATACTACATAAAAACATTTCCTTTCGGAAACCACTTACTATAACAACAGTGTTATAGTCCATCATTTCCTTATTTCTCGAAAACGTCTATTTCAACAAGAACTGTTGAAATCTATGTATTCGATACTTAACACGTTTTAAAACATCTTTTAAAACAATTACTTCATTTTTCTGTAATATCGTTTTGCCAAAACAAGTTCATTTTACTTAACAATATATTCACTATCCAAAATCGTGAATATACTTTACTATTTACATTTCACTATTTTCTACACGTTTTATTTTGATAATAATTCGCTATCCAAAATCGCGAATATATCTCCTTTGATAATCTTCTATATTTAATTTATCAAATTCAATCGATTTGTTTCCGAATTTATAAAACAACGTTTATAAATTCCATTTTCTATTTTCTATAACAACTCCGGTTTATAATCTCATTTTATTAATCTTCAAAAATTCACTTATAAGAATAAGTGATTTCGGATTTATAAAACAACGTTTATAAATTCCATTTTCTATTTTCTATAACAACTCTGGTTTATAATCTCATTTTATTAATCTTCAAAAATTCACTTATAAGAATAAGTGATTTCGGATTTATAAAACAACGTTTATAAATCACATTTGTACTTTATAGCGATTTCAACTTACAAAATCATTTCATTTTGCAATTTCTATTTATATCCCATCTAAGTGCAAAAGTCAAATTTATAAGTAAATTACTTATAAATCGTTTATTTTTACAACATCTATTCACTTTATAACTTCACGTTATAAATCTATTTATTTCATTCACTTATGAAATCCTTTTTATACTTCTTTTTAACACTTATAAAAATTCGTTTTATAAGTCCAATATTTCGATTTACAAAATATCAATTTTACGAATCTTTTTATACAAATCTTTTATAGTTATTCAAAAATCCCAACTTATACCATTTTATAAATAAATCGACTTTTATTTCAAAAACGACACATCGGTTATATTTCACTAAAAATTATAACTTTTATAACTTTAAAATTTCACGTTTATAAATCGATTCAAAAATTCCATAAAACGTATATTTTCAAAAATCACTTAAAAATCCTTTTTAAAATAAAAGTCGTTATTTTTACATTTCAAAACTGAATCCGATGATGCAACAGCATCAATCAGTCCATCACAACAGTCAATATCATATATCATCATATGATAACAGAATATATATCAACATATCTGTAAACAATCAATACGATGAGGAATCCAGTTGGATCCCTCCAACCTGTTTCCCTGCATCCAAAGACGTCAGCACAATACCAATTCCGCTCCAGTACGGAATTATCGCGGTATATGGGTTTTTATAAATCCGCTTACTAACGGCGCAATAGGGTCTCATCCGCTATACGAGGCGGGAATCATCAATCCAATATATATAGATATATCCTATCATATCTAATATCACATCCAAACAGCAAACAAACAATAACTGAAAATCCACTTTTCAATTTGAGTGAGAAGATCTCACCTTAGCTTTTAATTTGCCATCCATTTCCATTCCAGTCTGTTTTCTCGATTTATAAACCTAGTATAGACAATTTTATACAATCGATTAATATTCGAAATAAATCGAATAATTAAATCTGCCGTTTTTTTAAAATTTTAATTTAACTAAGATTTTCAGTTAAACTAATAATTTAATTTTATCGAATGATTTATTTTAAACAAATTTTCTATTAACTACAAACTTGAGTGTTAATTAACTTCATACTTAACTTAAATTAATTGTTTAATTAAAATAGTAATTAAGAGTTAGGAATATTGTAAAGCATTAACTTCATAATTAAACTTGTATTAAATTTTAACTTAAAACTGTTAAACACTATTGGGTTTCACAGTGCTTAAAGCTTGATGAAAAACCTGTTACTCAACTTTACTTTTAAAATAAAACATTGCAGATTGAAACAAAGCCCACCCGAGTATTCCCCTATTCAAACTCGAGTAACCACACACGTTGCACAACAGTTTCCTCGAGCCACCATCCTACTCCTTCTCTTCTTTTTATTTTTTTATTTTTCCTGTAGTTTAGGTTTAACTATGTATAAACAGCACCAGGTATCACTCGAACGCTCGAACACCAAATTCCTCTGCCGTACACGTGCACGGTGGCACCACTGAGCTCCGGCGAACACCCACATCGTCGGTAAGATGCAAATTTCACGTAAGCACGAAAATCGAACTCGAATCACTTTCATAGATTTCCAAACAAAAGTTAGGCATTCACTCAAAAAAAAAACTAAAACCATAATCCCTCAGCACCACGTCTCGTCATCGCCACATAAGCCACCGGAGTTGCCCAGATTTCGCCCACGCCTTGACAACACGACATCCAACCATCCACCAGGAATTCGTGACACTCGATCACGTGTAGGGGTTGTACTCGACATATTTCTATCATGAACAAAAACTGGAGATAAACCCTAAAATGATCTCACTCCTGTAATTTAAACACTAGAAAATTTCTCTGATAACTTTCTTGAGGTCGATGATGTTTATATTAGCTTCAAACAAAATTTCAACTGAAATTATTGAATCAATCATCTGAAATTGATAAAAATGTAATTTTATATCAAATACAAACTGCTCTTAAATCACTAAATTTAAAACCTTCGTTTTTGTTTTAAAAATCGTAAAATTCAGTAAGTATTCAAGATATAAACTTGAATTAGCTTCTTGTAACAATTGAATTTATCAAATAATTATTTGATTTCCTGTAAACGAGGTTTCCATGAACATATTTTTACAAACATGGTTTAATCAGCTTCTAAAAATCTTGAGTTAGCTTTGAACATCTTGTTTGATTGAAAGATTTGAGCTTATCAATGATTTGATGAAGATTATTTGAGTTTTTGAACAAAATATACAACCTGAACAAATAACAGAGATGTACAGAGCAACATAGAAAATTATCTAATTCAAGACTAAAGCATACACAATATCACATAATCAGTAAATCATCTTTATTGTTTTAAATTTAAACTTTAAAGCTTTTAAGTTACTGTTTACTCACAAATAAATATTCAACAGGATTATACTTTTAAGTTTTTAAAAGGTAAATGTTACTCACTTGATTTCAGAAGAAAGAAAAGAACAGAGCTTGATTCTTTTGAAACTGTCTTGAATTTGCTAGCTGAAACTCTGGCTTGATTGTTTTAAATGGAATCTTATTTAAGTTGTAAACAACATTACTTCAAGTTTGCACAGCTTTTAAAATCGAAATGAGGTGAGTTTGACATATAAAATAGAAGTGTACAGATTAATGTATTTCTCAGGTACAAATATTGGACAGAAATATTTTTCCTTGGTGGCTAAAGGATACGGCATTAATTGCCTAAGTCCTTTATGTCTACAACCCATGCTTATGTACTCCTTTGTTTATTCTCTTGCTCCTTATTCATATGCTAATATATTTATTTGTACAGATTGCATACATTTTATTTCTTTTTGCTTGTCTCGGCTGAGAGCTTTGTTTTGGTATGTGTTTGAACATATTTTATTTTATCTTTTGTCTTGTTTTATATTTATTTTACTTGCATGTTTTACAATTCATACTTATACATTCATTTACAAGCTATTACTTTTCGGCTGAGATGACTTTAGTTTGTACAAATGTTTCTATTTTTTTCTTACAGCCTCATATTCGTATGTACTTTGTTTCCAGCCTATACTTTCTTCTTTTATTTGTTTGAATGTGTATTTGTTTTGGTTTTGTTTACTTGTTTTAGTTATTTACTTTATATTTCATATGTACTTAGATTTTCATTGGTATATAGATTTTCTTTTATTCATTTACTAGCTAATGTGTTGATTTTATAATTCAATTCAATTGAAAATATTTAACTTTGAGTTTCAAATCAAATTCAAAAACAAATAAGTAAATACATTTTATTAAATTTGAAAAATTCAAACAAATCCATAATTTAATCCAAAAATTAAAATTTTAATTACAAAATTAAATTCGTCTTTAAATCGGGATCGTTACAAACTTCCTCCCTTAAAAGAATTTCGTCCTCGAAATTCGCAGGCACGAAATAACAGAAATAGACAGATTCGATCTTCTATAATTCCTCAACTTATGATATGAATTTTATTTTCCATTATCTTCTTGGAATTCTATTTTCATTCATAAATTCATTTACAATTCCATATTCATAACCTTTGTTCATATATGAATTTATTTCCTTATACTTTCAATTCATATTTATAGATTTCATTTGTTAATGAACTTTAATTCCAATCACAATTACATAATTTATATTAACAATTTCTATTTGTATAAGTTATCAATTCAATCATATTCCATAAATATTCTTATACAGTATTCCAGAGTCTTTTCAAACTTTCAAAACCATTTTGAAAACAATTCAAATTTATCTTTTGAATTTTCAAAACAAAACTCAATTTTCCAAACAACTTTCATTTAAAAACAATTTGGCAGCAATTTCTTTTTTTTTGGAAACCCGAAAATGAACACCGGTGATGCCATGGTCATCATCGGAATTATTTTCCAGCGACCGAAAAGAGTTTAGAGCTTTTCATTCCTTCAAAATACTTTTCAAATCCTTTGAAATCCATTTTCAAACCAAAAAGGAATTTAAACTTTTCAAATCTCAAAAATTTCAAATTCTTTTCAAAACATTTCCAAAAACTTCTCTGGAATTCCATTTTAAATTACAAATCACATTTATAATTTACATTCTTTACTTCCATTTGTATATGGATTTATTTCTTTATCTTTCAATTCATATTTATAGATTTCATTCATTAAATGAATTTATCTTCACTCTTTGGTTATTATTTTAATTCCTCATTCCATTTCATATAACAATGATAATAATTCAATGTTATTATTTTATAACAACCAAACATCCATATACTATGATAATTCATAGAAAATCATTTCTTTTCTATACAAAAATAGTTTTGGGTAAAATTATTTCATTTACCCTATCTTAAAACAATACTGTGCCGAATTGTTCTATTCGAGCGTTTAGAAACCCCTTCGATACAGTTGCGCAGACTGTGCCGACGAAGGTTCATATACCACTCAATAAACCAATCATCACAATATAAAATATTTTTCATATTCACTAACAAATACGCGCTCATATCTATTATTACACTCAACTCATTCTAGAGTACTGCTGACTCTATCTCTAATGAGTAACACCCAACAGAGCAGGGTTGTCGCTTAACCATATGCTCTGATACCACTTTGTCACGACCTGAAATTTTCGACTTTCGAAAATTCAACATCGATACTCACTTTATCGACTGCCGAGCAATCGAGTGCCGGAAACTCCAAGAGTGAGGGTTTTAAGAAAAAAAGAAAAAGGTAGAAGAAGAAGATAGAAGAAAAAGAAAGAAGAACAACAACACAACAAGAGCAGAAAAAAAATATCAGAATCTTACACATCGCAGCGGAACAATATATAATAGATAAATCAGTAATCTTTAAAACAAAGAGCTATATCATTTTATACATACATCAATCATCAGAGTCAATATACAACTCAGTACAACAATGGACAGTTTTATACTTGTCCTCATACAGAATACACAGCGGAATAAATACTATCAGATACAAATACTACGTCTCGTCATCCAGCTTATCTCCAAGCTCCAGAATATCCAGATAACCTAACAATCTAACTCTAGACTGCCCGTGTGGAAATTGGTGGGCACCCAGAGTTTAGAAGGGAACAATAAACTCCGAGTCAGTCATGGTGACTGGTGTGAGATCGTAAAACAGTTATTTATCTTTAAAATAAATAGCAGAGAATTTTAAAGTCAATTCGCAATGCTTTTGGAAAATGAAACTACCATAAGACCTCCCGCCACACACACAATGCAAACGCAGAATTGGAGGAGATTTCTTCTTATGATAGTCAAAGATGCTTACTACGCAAAATCAAATCATTTTTGATATTATTATTAGTGCATAGTGTAGAAAACATTTCGAAAGTATAATATTAATCTTAGCCAACATACGACCAGTATCGTATGCCTACTATAGCTACCATCCAAACAGTGGGGCGCCACCATAAGTGAATGGCAGGTTCTACAACTAATACCGTACAAGTCACGTATTGTTTCTTTGGATTTCCAACAAATGGTCAGGCTAAGGAACTTCCTATCCACGATGGGTACGTCCCTGGAATAGACGACCCGAGAAATAACCTAACATTACGGTTAGATCTCTGCCAACACAAGGCCGGGTTACCTCTGCAAAAATAGGTAACTACTGACACGCGTATGCCATCCCCCGATCGTCACCGATCTTCCCGAGGATCCCCGATTCGCAACAAACCACATAGATAATAATAATGCAGTAACCACAGAGGTTAAGTATCTGGGCTCCATACCATGATACCACCTTTATCCAGAAGGAATGACATACACTAAGGGGCGCTACTCCCTAGAACCTTGCTGCATCCTTCCTGTTTCGACCATTTCCGGGGTGTGAGGCTCGACGAAGTCTCGTCCACAAAGCTACGCTTTCTACAAAAAGCCCTGCTTCGGGTCCAACAAAATGATCAACCTATGATCACAAGAATATAAGATCAAACAAATGATCATATCACAAATGATCAAACACTGATCATTTCACAGCAACACTCAGTATGCCACGTTACCAAATTGGGATATATCGCTGATAAATTTCAACTACATAACCTCTGAGCTCGTACGTCTCAGAGAAGGGTGTTAAGCTAAGAGAATAAATTCTCCGCCACCAACAGAAATGTATTTGAAAGAAATCAGCTTTATATCTCAAATTGTAACGTCAGACACACAATCCATATAAGTCTGTTCCGGGATCGAACAGAACCGAAGGCACTTCTCACGAAGCCCTTGCACATCCGGATAAATTTCTATCACGTCCGGACTTCCCGTCACTAAGGGTGATAAAACCTCTAAACCGGAGATCAGCCGATGTAGAGTAACTCGACGGTAATCCTTTCGTTTTCAAAAATATCCGGTCTTCAACACCGGTCTTCAAATGCGATTCATAACGACGTATCACATATTCGGAATGGGTTATACGACCCCATGGTCCTTTCCCGGCTAACCCGAATAGTGAGCGTAAATTCAAAAATAAGTGTGGCATTCAAATTCATCCAATTCACAACAAATACCTATCTAAAGGTAATTATTGATAGTCGGTTATTTAACTATCAATAAAGATGCGCAACATCATCAGATTCCAAATAATTTTCCAAATTATTTCATCTTCCAAAATATCTTTACTAGATATATAATTTCCACACTTAACCGTTTTGAAAACAAATTTCAAATATTCAATTTCCACATTTCAATTTATCTTTAAAAGATAAAATCTCAAAACAGTTCATTTCATATTGGAAAAGCAATTCCATACTTATTTAATAATAAGTATTTCACAAATCATTTATTTTCAACATTTGAAAATATTCGATATACTTAAATCAATATTCAATATATATTTCATTCTTTAAGGAAATCATTCTTTAAACACATTTTATTTGAGTCAAAACGAATGTTGCGTAAAACATCGTTACGACGACTCAAAATCACTAGTATAGGGATTCAAAATTAGATAGGTATATAAATCCCAATACTACATAAAAACATTTCCTTTCGGAAACCACTTACTATAACAACAGTGTTATAGTCCATCATTTCCTTATTTCTCGAAAACGTCTATTTCAACAAGAACTGTTGAAATCTATGTATTCGATACTTAACACGTTTTAAAACATCTTTTAAAACAATTACTTCATTTTTCTGTAATATCGTTTTGCCAAAACAAGTTCATTTTACTTAACAATATATTCACTATCCAAAATCGTGAATATACTTTACTATTTACATTTCACTATTTTCTACACGTTTTATTTTGATAATAATTCGCTATCCAAAATCGCGAATATATCTCCTTTGATAATCTTCTATATTTAATTTATCAAATTCAATCGATTTGTTTCCGAATTTATAAAACAACGTTTATAAATTCCATTTTCTATTTTCTATAACAACTCCGGTTTATAATCTCATTTTATTAATCTTCAAAAATTCACTTATAAGAATAAGTGATTTCGGATTTATAAAACAACGTTTATAAATTCCATTTTCTATTTTCTATAACAACTCTGGTTTATAATCTCATTTTATTAATCTTCAAAAATTCACTTATAAGAATAAGTGATTTCGGATTTATAAAACAACGTTTATAAATCACATTTGTACTTTATAGCGATTTCAACTTACAAAATCATTTCATTTTGCAATTTCTATTTATATCCCATCTAAGTGCAAAAGTCAAATTTATAAGTAAATTACTTATAAATCGTTTATTTTTACAACATCTATTCACTTTATAACTTCACGTTATAAATCTATTTATTTCATTCACTTATGAAATCCTTTTTATACTTCTTTTTAACACTTATAAAAATTCGTTTTATAAGTCCAATATTTCGATTTACAAAATATCAATTTTACGAATCTTTTTATACAAATCTTTTATAGTTATTCAAAAATCCCAACTTATACCATTTTATAAATAAATCGACTTTTATTTCAAAAACGACACATCGGTTATATTTCACTAAAAATTATAACTTTTATAACTTTAAAATTTCACGTTTATAAATCGATTCAAAAATTCCATAAAACGTATATTTTCAAAAATCACTTAAAAATCCTTTTTAAAATAAAAGTCGTTATTTTTACATTTCAAAACTGAATCCGATGATGCAACAGCATCAATCAGTCCATCACAACAGTCAATATCATATATCATCATATGATAACAGAATATATATCAACATATCTGTAAACAATCAATACGATGAGGAATCCAGTTGGATCCCTCCAACCTGTTTCCCTGCATCCAAAGACGTCAGCACAATACCAATTCCGCTCCAGTACGGAATTATCGCGGTATATGGGTTTTTATAAATCCGCTTACTAACGGCGCAATAGGGTCTCATCCGCTATACGAGGCGGGAATCATCAATCCAATATATATAGATATATCCTATCATATCTAATATCACATCCAAACAGCAAACAAACAATAACTGAAAATCCACTTTTCAATTTGAGTGAGAAGATCTCACCTTAGCTTTTAATTTGCCATCCATTTCCATTCCAGTCTGTTTTCTCGATTTATAAACCTAGTATAGACAATTTTATACAATCGATTAATATTCGAAATAAATCGAATAATTAAATCTGCCGTTTTTTTAAAATTTTAATTTAACTAAGATTTTCAGTTAAACTAATAATTTAATTTTATCGAATGATTTATTTTAAACAAATTTTCTATTAACTACAAACTTGAGTGTTAATTAACTTCATACTTAACTTAAATTAATTGTTTAATTAAAATAGTAATTAAGAGTTAGGAATATTGTAAAGCATTAACTTCATAATTAAACTTGTATTAAATTTTAACTTAAAACTGTTAAACACTATTGGGTTTCACAGTGCTTAAAGCTTGATGAAAAACCTGTTACTCAACTTTACTTTTAAAATAAAACATTGCAGATTGAAACAAAGCCCACCCGAGTATTCCCCTATTCAAACTCGAGTAACCACACACGTTGCACAACAGTTTCCTCGAGCCACCATCCTACTCCTTCTCTTCTTTTTATTTTTTTATTTTTCCTGTAGTTTAGGTTTAACTATGTATAAACAGCACCAGGTATCACTCGAACGCTCGAACACCAAATTCCTCTGCCGTACACGTGCACGGTGGCACCACTGAGCTCCGACGAACACCCACATCGTCGGTAAGATGCAAATTTCACGTAAGCACGAAAATCGAACTCGAATCACTTTCATAGATTTCCAAACAAAAGTTAGGCATTCACTCAAAAAAAAAACTAAAACCATAATCCCTCAGCACCACGTCTCGTCATCGCCACATAAGCCACCGGAGTTGCCCAGATTTCGCCCACGCCTTGACAACACGACATCCAACCATCCACCAGGAATTCGTGACACTCGATCACGTGTAGGGGTTGTACTCGACATATTTCTATCATGAACAAAAACTGGAGATAAACCCTAAAATGATCTCACTCCTGTAATTTAAACACTAGAAAATTTCTCTGATAACTTTCTTGAGGTCGATGATGTTTATATTAGCTTCAAACAAAATTTCAACTGAAATTATTGAATCAATCATCTGAAATTGATAAAAATGTAATTTTATATCAAATACAAACTGCTCTTAAATCACTAAATTTAAAACCTTCGTTTTTGTTTTAAAAATCGTAAAATTCAGTAAGTATTCAAGATATAAACTTGAATTAGCTTCTTGTAACAATTGAATTTATCAAATAATTATTTGATTTCCTGTAAACGAGGTTTCCATGAACATATTTTTACAAACATGGTTTAATCAGCTTCTAAAAATCTTGAGTTAGCTTTGAACATCTTGTTTGATTGAAAGATTTGAGCTTATCAATGATTTGATGAAGATTATTTGAGTTTTTGAACAAAATATACAACCTGAACAAATAACAGAGATGTACAGAGCAACATAGAAAATTATCTAATTCAAGACTAAAGCATACACAATATCACATAATCAGTAAATCATCTTTATTGTTTTAAATTTAAACTTTAAAGCTTTTAAGTTACTGTTTACTCACAAATAAATATTCAACAGGATTATACTTTTAAGTTTTTAAAAGGTAAATGTTACTCACTTGATTTCAGAAGAAAGAAAAGAACAGAGCTTGATTCTTTTGAAACTGTCTTGAATTTGCTAGCTGAAACTCTGGCTTGATTGTTTTAAATGGAATCTTATTTAAGTTGTAAACAACATTACTTCAAGTTTGCACAGCTTTTAAAATCGAAATGAGGTGAGTTTGACATATAAAATAGAAGTGTACAGATTAATGTATTTCTCAGGTACAAATATTGGACAGAAATATTTTTCCTTGGTGGCTAAAGGATACGGCATTAATTGCCTAAGTCCTTTATGTCTACAACCCATGCTTATGTACTCCTTTGTTTATTCTCTTGCTCCTTATTCATATGCTAATATATTTATTTGTACAGATTGCATACATTTTATTTCTTTTTGCTTGTCTCGGCTGAGAGCTTTGTTTTGGTATGTGTTTGAACATATTTTATTTTATCTTTTGTCTTGTTTTATATTTATTTTACTTGCATGTTTTACAATTCATACTTATACATTCATTTACAAGCTATTACTTTTCGGCTGAGATGACTTTAGTTTGTACAAATGTTTCTATTTTTTTCTTACAGCCTCATATTCGTATGTACTTTGTTTCCAGCCTATACTTTCTTCTTTTATTTGTTTGAATGTGTATTTGTTTTGGTTTTGTTTACTTGTTTTAGTTATTTACTTTATATTTCATATGTACTTAGATTTTCATTGGTATATAGATTTTCTTTTATTCATTTACTAGCTAATGTGTTGATTTTATAATTCAATTCAATTGAAAATATTTAACTTTGAGTTTCAAATCAAATTCAAAAACAAATAAGTAAATACATTTTATTAAATTTGAAAAATTCAAACAAATCCATAATTTAATCCAAAAATTAAAATTTTAATTACAAAATTAAATTCGTCTTTAAATCGGGATCGTTACAACCCTTTTAAGAATGGATCAATCCAACCCATAACCCATTTAATAATATTCATAAATGGGTTGATCCAACCCATTTATATGTAGGGTAAATGGGTTGGGTCATATTTTGACAGGTCTATTGAGAATATTGACAATTTTACAAATACGCAACCAACGAATGATGTACATATTCCTACTTTTGTAAGCAAGGGAAAAGGAAAATCTGAAATGCATACATCTAATAAATTTCCGTGCTTATCTCAGGAAAATCTGAAGTGCATGCACCTAATAGAATTTCATGCTTATCTCCTGAACAGGAAGGTACTTTCCACATCCTCAACATTATGCAATCAAGAATCAAATCCTTCTGATCATCAAGAAAGTAATCTTCATCAACCAGAAAATCCACTGTCCCACTTGAACCTGCAAACCCTATAGTTCAAGTGGATATTAATTCTACTTCAGAAATACACTCGGAACAGTCTGATGAATTCATAGTTGCAAAAGAAATTTTTGAAGAACAGTATCACTTTATTGACAAAATTGCTCAGCATATAAATGAAACTGGAAAACTAGAAGAAACTAATAAAATTGTCCCCCAAATGCTAGAGAAAAATATGAAATATAAGAAGAGGCATGAAAAGAAAACAACTGCAACAGCCCCCCCAAAAGACATACAAGGGGCTCATCAACAATTAAACGAAAGCTTGTGCATGGAACGTTAGAGGCTTGAATACAGACAACAAAATATCATCTATATTCAAGTTTCTACAGTCTCAAAGGCTGTCATTAATAGCCTTATATGAGACAAAACTATTAGCTTCCGGCATTGCAAAGTTTATGTCCAAATTTCCTCCCCACTGGTCCCGCATAAATAACAATGATATGGGTCAAAAGGTCGAATATTTGTATTATTGATGATAACACTTGGAGTGTACACATCTCAGATAAGAGTTATTAGCATATCACAGTTGTATTGACTGATTCAGGAGGTTTTATATATGCTATCACTTTTGTTTATGCTAGCAACACTTGCTCTGAAAGGGAAAATTTGTGGAGCTATCTAATTTCTGTTGCCTCTTCTATTCATATTTCTTGGGTTGCGCTTGGGGATTTTAATAATGCTTTGAACCCTAAAGATAAGAAGGGAGGATTGCCTATACCTTTTCTTATCTTAATGGTTTTAGAAATTGTTTATTACAATGTGGTCTTGTTGAATGTTCTTTACAGGGGTGTAAATACACTTGGAGAAAGAGAGGACTGGCAAGCAATATAGATAAAGTATTGGCAAATCAGGAGCTGTTATAGATTTTCCCAACACTTTCTATCGTTGCACAACCAACCAATCTAAGTGACCATACCCCTATTCTCCTCACTTTTACTGATCACAACCCAGATTCTAAAAGCATGCCTTTTAGATATGTCAGCAGTTGGTGTCACGGAGATGGATATATGTAATGTGTTTATGATGGGCTCAAAGCTACAACTTGGGGTGATTATACTCATAATTATATTGCCAAACTTAAGAAAATCAATGAAAATCTTAAAATATGGTACAGACACATCAACAAAATAGATAATGTGCAAAAGCTAAAGGATGAGTACACATCAGTTTTCTTGCAAACTGATAAAGACCCAGAAAATCTCTCTTTATATGAGCATATGATGACTATTAACTTGGAATTAAAAAACTAGGTTAAAATGCAATATGAAGAATTGATGTTGTTACCTGGAGGTTTGACCAGGCAACTAGGTCGGTCGGCATTCAACCTAGTTCGGCATTCATAGGTCGACCGGCATCGGAAGCCTCGTTCGGCATTTCAGGCTCGTTCGGCATTCAGGCTCGTTCGTTAATCAAAGGTCGTTCGGCATTCATCCTCGACCGGCATGAAGCCTCGACCGGCATTCAGACCTCGTCCGGCATCCAGCCTCGTTCGTCAATCAAAGGTCGTTCGGCATTCAGCCTCGACCGGCATTCAGCCTCGACCGGCATCCATGCCCCGTTCGGCATTCAGGCTCGATCGGCATTCAGTCTCGTCCGGCATGAACCTCGTTCGGCATTCATGCTTCGACCGGCATGAACCTCGTTTCGCATTCCAGGCTCATTCGGCATCTCCCCTCGAACGGCATCGGATCTCATTCGGCATGCACATTCCACTCAACGTACTGCATCGTTCGGCTTGGAGACATCGTTCGGCATCTGTCGCTCGCCATTTATGGCTCGGCACACAGAAGTTACTCATTTTGGGCCGAGGTATCTTGCTACTAGGCCCATCAGGGAAGTCCAACCCATCTTCGTCTATAAATAGAGAGGCAGGGACATAGTGAAATGGACCTTTTTTGGAGAACACTGGGGAGACTCTGCCGCTTTCAAGACTCATCCTTTTTACTTAGCAATTGCATTCAAGTAATTGGTGTACGGATTGTATCTGTAATCGATTATCAAGTAAAGCAATAAAGATTAACTTCAAAGTGGACGTGGGCAATTACGCCGAACCACTATAAATCTGGTTTTCTTATTTTCCGCATTCAATTTAGCATATTTCTCTCTGTTCACATTTACTTTCTTCATTTATCTCTCTACACAATCTTTCTCAACGAGGTTAGTGACTAATTTTGGTGCTAACAGATGCAGAAAAGAAAATTTTTATGGTTAGTTGAAGGAGATACTAATTCAAAGTTCTTTTTCTCTCGCATGTCTATGCGGAAGCACAGAAATCAAATTCGGGCTTTACTTTCTCCCTCTGGTGATTACATTTGTAACCATGAAGCAATAGTTCAGGAATCTCTGAACTATTACTCCACTCTTTATAATGGAAATAATTCATTGTCTTTCCCACATATTGAACCATGAATTATGATAAATATTGAGGGTCAGAGATATTTATCTTCACTAGTACAAACAGAAGAGATCAAGGCAGCACTGTGGTCCAATCATGATGCCAAAAGCTTTGGTTCTGATGGCTTCTCAGCAAAAAAATTCAAGCTTCATTATGATATATTAAAAGAAGAACTCTATTTAGTCATCATTGAAATCTTTCAAACATGCAAAATTGCTAAGGGATGAATTATACCTTTCTTACTCTTATACCTAAGAAAGATAAGCCTGCTATTTTTTATTACAGACCTATAGCTTGTACTAATCATAAAATTGTGGCTAAGATAATTTGTAACAGAATTAAAAAATTTCTTCCTTACTTGATTGCAGAAAACCAATCTGCTTTTGTGCTTAGAAGAAACATTGGCGAAAACATTTTACTCGCACATGAAATCATCAGGAATTTCAAGAAGCTAGGAAAACCTAAGATGTGTATCAAGATTGACTTGCAAAAAGCGTACGATAAGATAAATATGGAATTCACATGTCATATGATGTCTACGATGGGTTTCTCAATCTCACTTATTAATTTAATCTACGAATGCATTAGCACTCCAGCATTTTTAATTTTAGTAGAAGACATCCCTGATGGTTTTACTGAATCGAATAAAGTTTTGCCATAGGGAGATCCACTATCACCCTATTTATTTTGCATTGCTATGGAATTTCTTTCTCTTAAAATGGAAGACTACATTACACAAGGAAGCATTCAACCTATTTCAAAATTTTGCTCCGTTGTTTCTTATTTGCTTTATGCTGATGATGCAATGTTTTTCATAGAGGCCATAGTTCAAAATGTAAATGTAATCACACAAGTTTTTGAGGAATTACAAGCTACTACTAGACTGCAAACAAATCAGATGAAATCAAAAATATTTTTTAGCAAACATGTTCCCCAAAAAATAGAGATTCTTCAAGTACTGGGAATGCCAAAAGGTTCCTACTTTACATTGGCATCAAATTATTTGGAATAAATGGAGTGCTAAAAAAATGTATATACGTGCCTATAAAGCAGTACTAAGAAGATTACCTATAGTTGATCGACTATCGACATGGGGTATTCTAGTCGGCCAATGCAAACTGTGCCGTAGAGAAGATGAGTCCCACGACTCTCTTTTTTTTCGATGCTCGTATAGCAAATACCTGCTTGCTTTCGTTCGACTGAAGCTTGAACTTTCTGTGCCTACCGAAGGGGATCTATTCGATGAGCTACAGTAATTTCAGCATCGCTTTTGCTATAACAACATCAACAAGGGAGTGGCGTTCGTCGTGCTGATTACCACCATTTATCTTATCTGGGTAGAACGAAATAGACATATTTTTGAAAGGAAGGAGGCTTCTCCACTAGAACGCGTAAGGATTTTGGAGAAATAGATAATATGTCAAAGTGTCAGATTTATGGACAGTTGCCATTATAGAGAGGAGGCAAGTACTTTCCTGCAGCGGTGGGGAGTCGAGCCGGGAGATAATAGTTGATGACGTGTAGGATTTCTTTGCATTTGCTTTTGTGTTATGGGCTGATTTTAGGTGGGCTTTGTAGGCCGGAGGTGTTTTACTTAGAGATTGTATGCGTATGTGTATTTGTACGGTATTTGTATCGTTCCGTTATTATTTTCTTTTTCCTTGCTGCTCTGGTAAGGTTTTTCAAAGAGGCAAAGCCAACGAAGTTCTTTATACACTTTTAAATAAAGTACCTTTTCAAAAAAATAAATTATACGTTTATGTTCATATATAAATATTTATATGTTTATACAAAATTGTATATAAATAAATTTTAATATATATATATGTTTTATTATAAAAGCAAAAGTGTATATATATACATACATTTGGATACTGTATTTGCATATTGGATGAGCTGATGCGTCTACTGTAATGTAAATCCCAACATCTATGCACGGGCATGTTATAGCTTTCACGGATTGATATGTTACACATGCATACATATATACATGTGCATATGATATACGGGTGTATATATATGTGTGTGTATATATATGTATATATATATCTCTACTAATAATAAAAATTCTTTATTTTTGTGAAGCTTTTTTAAACTTCCCAACCAACCCCTGCACAGGTTAGCTACACAACTAAATTGAAGAGGGCATATCTGTCCTTTACCATTTCCATATCTATTGTCCACTACATTCTACGGTTGTTCAACATTTCTCCCCATTTTCCCTCTCCCCACTTTCTCTTCCCCATGTTCTCTCCCAACGGACTTCCCTGTACCTCCTCCGCCTAACCCGCATCTGACAACCTACCCCTTCTTCCCTCCCCTCCCCTAATTTACTCCCCCTCCACTTCTACAACCTACAATTTGTGCTTCCCCCTAATTCTCCTTCCCAACCTCATTTCCTCTTCGCTTTCGCTGTTGCCGCTGTAAATCGACCATCTACCACCCTAGCTTTAGATTTGACTGTGTTATGAGCTTTCCGCTGCTTCCCCCTACTGATTTGCTCTTCGCTTTCAACGTTGCCGCTGTAAATCGACCATCTACCAACTCTGGATTTTGATTCGACTGTGTTATGGGCTTTCCAATTTCGTGCTTCGCCAATATAAGGACTCCGCTTTGCTTTGGGTTTCGATCTGTCCTGCCGATAACCGGATCCGATGTTTGGCGACTTTACTTGCCCGCTCAGGTCGATGGCTTACGTTGTCTTCCTCGCCGTGGATACAGACGTCGGGGCATTGCACTGCTTCGGGCAGACATGGGGACACTCAAAGTTCCTCGGCATTGCGCTTAAATTCAGACGAACGCTGTCGATTGTTCAATCGTCTGAATGCCAAGAAAAGAAAAGAGCTGGAGGAGAAAAAACTGTCGAAGGTGATGATCTACGGCATTTTTTAATTTGCTGTTTTTTTTGGGAACAAGGCTGTTCATTTTATATCTTATCCTTTCATTAGTCTATGTTTATATATTTATTCAGAATACAGAAACTGAAGAAAATGCGGATGTGGGCGGTGATAAACGTTCAGTTTATGACCTCTTATCATTTATGACTGGAGAAGATGAAGGTAAAACTTTGGGATATATCATGTAATAATTTATTCATGTTGTTTGTTTTTCGGATTGCTACAGTTTATTACTGATATATGCTGAAATTGCTAAATATTTACAAATAAATGCAAAAAGGTTAAAAGGAATAAAAAGAAAACTAAAAGAAGGAAATATCCACCAAAAGATAATTTTAGTGATGGCCCCAAAAATACACATGAAAAGGTTATTTGCCTTATTCAGAGTGCATTTTGATGTTGCTAAATATTTATTTTGATGTATTTAGTTACATTCTACGAGGTTGCTTGCAATCGAAATGATGATCCATCTTCTACTAATCCAAGTACAAGTTCAACGCTACAAGATTTTGCAAATATCAAGTTAAACGATGATGATGCTTACAGCGACTTGGATTTAGAACCCGAAGAGAAGTAAAAAATTGGATAGGTACACAGCATTTTGGCATTGTATATTATAACAACAGCAATCAACATTAGCGCAGTGTAGTATCTTTATGAACCTGACTTTCTTCCCATTCCTTTACTTTCCTCTTTTTTTACAGTACAATGAAGCGAAGCAGAATACTGACCATCTGACAAACCATTATTTGTGTTTTCAGGTGTGTTGTTAGTGAAGACAGGATTTTCGTTCCTATACACCAAATAAACTTATCACTTGCAGTGAAGAATCATCATAAAGGACGCAAAAGGAAGCTTCAATATTTTACAGTTCACTTTTCACTAAACGACAAACAATGCTGATCTTAATTCCATCTTAATGCTGCCATGTTTTTCATTAAGTTTGCATTCTAACTGTGTGTCTATTTTCTTCATCTATGTAGCTTTGTTTTTGTTTATACGTACCTTTTCTTAAAATTCGATACTTTTACATAAATTGTTGATTCTTCTGCCTAATATGCAATGCGTGTAGTCTCAACATAACTGTTGTTTACGGTATTAACTAAATGCACGCTGTTACAGACATAAAAATGATGCCTTATAAGCATTATCCAACAACCGATAAATATTTATCTTACTATCTCATCAACTGCCCATCAGCTATTTACATCATGGTGTGTCAAGACTATATAAGCATTCTTTCTGACTCAGAAGGTTCTGGGACTCGCTCATATAGTTACCGTGTACGTTTATACTTTGTATTTTTGAACAAATATTGCAAGAATGAATATATTCATGAAATACAGTTTAATTATTGCAGGTGGTAATGCAAACTGGGGATGCTGAACTCGAGATGCGTGGAAGATGTAGTGCTGGTCAGAAGGCAAGTGGAATGTCACTTTCATTCAAAATACTTCTTTTTTACTTTTGTTGTACTGCGGTGAAAATAGTATTTGGTTCAGGTTCTTGCATCTCTTATAATAAGACTGGCTTTAGCTGAAACGTTCTGCCTGAATTGTGGTATACTGGCACTTGATGAACCAACTACAAACTTAGATGGGCCCAATGCTGAAAGTCTTGCTGCAGCTCTTTTGAGGTTTGTATTTTTATATGTTTTGCTTTTTATATCATTATTATGTAGACAATTATTCTCATTTATATGTTTTCATTAAATAATCCAGAATTATGGAGGATCGAAGAGGCCAAGAAAACTTTCAGTTGATAGTGATAACTCATGATGAGCGTTTTTCTCAGCTTATTGGTCAACGTCAGCATGCAGAGAGATATTACCGCGTCACAAAAGATGACCAGTAATGTCCTCTTAATTGTTTATATTAAAGTTCTTCCAGTTAAATGAAGTTTTAACTCTTTATGCGGATTTCTTTCCTTTTTGTCAAAAGGAAAAAAAAATTGCAATTTGAAAAACCGAATTATGCACACATTTTTGTCTTGCCTCCAGGGTTGGAGTTTGTAAATGTTGCTTGATATGATTTTTAGGTAAACTATCATGAAACCGAATGTTTTGATTGATAGATAAGAAATTGAAAGTTGACATGTGAATCTTGACAAAATCATCCAACTTCAACTGCACATCCAATTTCAACTGCATACATACATATATATGTATCTGTATGTGTACAACTGCAGTCAGACAACTGCTATATATATCTGTGTGTGTGCACATCCAATCTTCAAATCATACAACTGTTATATATATCTGTGTGTGTACATACATATATATGTAACTGTGCACATCCAATTTCAACTGCAGTCAGTTCCATACGACTTGCTTTGGAATGTTTTAAGCTTTGTACTTTGATTTGGGAAAATATCCGCTCAATATTCACTCACTGCGAAAAAGAATCATTTCCCTCTACATAAACAAATTTCTATACAGTACCCACGACTTACATATGCACATTACTTTTCTGGCATACCGATTGTGAGTATATACCTACCACCCAATATGCAATGCTTTCAGTTGTTTAGTACATATTGAAACCAATAACTTCACATCACTCTACGGTAGGTCCCGATGGGTAAGTGCCCATTAGGCGTTCAGTATGTACGGACAGCATAATGAATTCACACAGTACTATTTTTCATTAAAACACATACCACATAGTTCTCTTCACACCTCCTATTTTACACAATCTAGCCTTACTCACGTCCATCGGACGTGCCTTTATACTTGTATAATTGTATATATATCCTATATATAAAGCAAATATGTAACAACCCGCATATTTGTCGATTTTATATTTAAATATTTTATTTAAATATTTCATCGTTCGTCGGATTGAAGTCCGAAAAGCTACTTTTTGCAAACAGTCGAATTAGGACTCGAGACCACTTCCATTGAGTCCAAAATGCCGTTTGCGATCTTTTTGAGTGTAAGCTTCGATATGTTTGGAGCTAGTCAAAAATTTGACCATTTGCACTTTGGGTTTGGTTTTGGGTTCAGCCTCTTTGCCAACTTAAACCCCAAACTGAACCATCCCTATTCATTCACTCCCTCTTCCTCCACTTTTCAGTTCTAAGAAGATTAATGGAGGAGAAGAAAAAGAATTAAAACTCCAAGCCCTAGTTCTCTCTTGCAAACCAAATTCTAGCTCCAAATCCAAGTTGAAGCCATTGGTAAGCATCCTCTTCTCCCTCTCCAACTCTTTCTCCTTTCAATCTCAGAAATTTCCTAAACTTAAATTCGGGAAATGTTTCTCTTTTAGCTTAGATTCAAGCTTGTTAAGTTGGAATTGAAGAGTGATTGCTCTTGCCATTGCTTCAAAGCTTCTTCTTCATTGATTTGGGTTCAAAGGTGAGATTTTTATCTCACATCTAAGTCAATAATTATCTTCGATTGTTAGGTATGAATTCCTAACACTTATCCTTGTGCAATTCCTTAGTCGTTGTTGCTCGACCGATCGTTATCGATGTCGTTTGGCCATTTTTTGGCCTAGGTTCAGGGAATGCCCTGAATAACAGTTTCAGCCGTCTGAACGTATGGTTCAGACGTCTGAATGGAATACTGGGAATTTTCTTCTCCCAGCATTCAGACGTCTGAATCAAAATTTCAGACGTCTGAATTGGTTCGTTTTGAACCAGAAAAGGAATAGGCTAAAAAGTGCCTATTTCAGACGTCTGAAATCTAGGATTCAGACGTCTGAATTCTGTTCTGGAAAATAGTTTATTTTCCAGATTCAGACGTCTGAATTCTTGATCTCAGACGTCTGAATCTGCTGTGTTTTGCCTATTTGCCTTTTTAGCTTGAATATCCAACTCTAATCAAGTCGGGTTGATTCCCTTTTAGTTGTTATCATTTATTATCGGCCACTTTGTTAAGTCGCCCGCCTTTTAATTCTTGATCTCGTACCGTTTTGACGGGGCGCTGCCCCGCACCCCGCCGTGGGCGCTGCCCCCTGGACCCCCGCGACCTGACCGGGCAGGTCGAACCCCGTATAACTCTGCGTAGGCAATCTTATCCGAAAACCATTCAACGGAACTTCTTACTTTGATGGTTTTGGGAATTGATTTATTTGGATTTTATTCACGTCTTCGAATGTGAACTTTTATAATTGATTGTTTCTACAATCACTTCTATGGCTTGTCACTTTAAAAATATAAAGGTTTCAATACTAGTAGTAAATATCAAAACTCTATCATCAAAACGATTTCAACTCTATTTTCAATATCAAACTCGTTTATAAAACTGTTTTCCAATTTATTAGTATATACAAACCTTTACCTCATTCGTATGAGAAAATATAATTAAACGGCTTAGCAAAACAAGTGGTATGAAACGCTTGCGTTTACTTCGTCGGTTAATTGATGGACTTGTTCGATTGAAACTCTTGTGACAATTTCCTAGTGCAGATCTACAATCTGTTCGTAAATATTTGAGTTAAGCAAGTGGTTATGGGACATGAAGCTAAACTCTTATATTTACTAGCTTAGTGTAATCGACACTTCCTTATGATCACGATGATCATCCTTGTGATTTAGACTAGCGATTGTGCGATGTCTCTTTGTTTGCGAGGTTAGACTAGACACCATTTGTGTGATTTCGATTCACACATATCTCTTTATCTTCAAGGTTAGTCTATACCTCATTGGTGTGATTTCGATTCACACATATTGAAACTCTTGTGACAATTTCCTAGTGCGGATCTACAATCTGTTCGTAAATATTTGAGTTAAGCAAGTGGTTATGGGACATGAAGCTAAACTCTTATATTTACTAGCTTAGTGTAATCGACACTTCTTTATGATCGATGACGATCATTTTATGGTTTAGACGCATGGGTCGTACCTATTTAGGTGCGTCGATGTTTACTTCTCGCATGGGTCGTATCTATTTAGGTGCGTCGATGTTTACTTCTCGCATGGGTCGTATCTATTTAGGTGCGTCGATGTTTACTTCTCGCATGGGTCGTATCTATTTAGGTGCGTCGATGTTTACTTCTCGCATGGGTCGTATCTATTTAGGTGCGTCGATGTTTACTTCTCGCATGGGTCGTATCTATTTAGGTGCGTCGATGTTTACTTCTCGCATGGGTCGTATCTATTTAGGTGCGTCGATGTTTACTTCTCGCATGGGTCGTATCTATTTAGGTGCGTCGATGTTTACTTCTCGCATGGGTCGTATCTATTTAGGTGCGTCGATGTTTACTTCTCGCATGGGTCGTATCTATTTAGGTGCGTCGATGTTCGTCTATGCATGGGTCGTACCTTTCTAGGTGCGTCGATGTTCGACTTTTCATGGGATGTATCTTTCTAGGTGCATCGATGTTAGACATTACATGGGGCGTATCTTTCTAGATGCGTCGATGTTTATTTATGCATGGGGCGTATCTTTCTAGGTGCGTCAATGCTAGAGCATGGGTCGTATCTTTCTAGGTGCGTCGATGTTCGACTTTGCATGGGGTGCATCTTTCTAGGTGTATCGATGCTAGACTTTACATGGGGCATATCTTTCTAGGTGCGTCGATGTTCAGTTTATGGGGTTGGCCATCCTCTTTCTTGTGATTTCTGGATTTCTAATTATTGATTTCTGGAATTTTATGTTTCACCAGCTTTTACCATTGACATTGATGAGTATGTCATTTTATTGTGGCTTGGTGAATTAAATTAAGAATATGACATTCTTTTCTCTGTTTTGAGATTATTGAGATATTGTATGACTTTTGTGGGATTTCTAATGTATACTTTTTATAGTATGACACCTTTTTGTTATCATACGTTCTATTATCATATCTCATATTCTATCTCATTTTATCTGATAATTATAGCTAGACTGATCCGTTTATTATTTTCTTCTTAAATAATACTCGGGTCAGACTGAGATTTTACAGGTGCTTTCTCATGACTTCCTATCTGGAGCCATCATCCGACTTTTTGGCTAACTACTCTAGTTTAGTAGTTTTTGTTTGTATACATTTGAGATTAGACTCCTTGATGTATACATATTCTATTGTCTTGCACTTGTATCTATTCATTTGTGTTATTGTGGATCTTATTTGACCACTACTCTGATGTACACTTTCATGTGTTATATTCATATCTATTTCCGCCTTTGTGATATGAATCGTCTGTGACTGATTTGTGTTACGTTTATTTCTATATTTGTTTCCGAAGATTATATATAGCCACCGTGTGATAGCTTTGAGTTTGTATCGGTATGTCGGATTTCCTCCTTAAATGATATGCATTCTATACTATCTGACATATCGGTGCTCGCACAAAGAAGTTACATGGATGGTCGCTCCTCAACAGCCTTATTCTCCGCGCTAGTTGACAGCATTACTCCCTAGTGTTCTTGGCTAGCGTGGGTATAGAGGTGGGGCGTCACAAAATACTTCCCATGGTGAAGCCTTTTTCGGACTGACGAAACTGCCCTTTATTTAATGAGAAGGTAGTATAAATGTAGCACGTAGTCAGTGGGTATAGTTGTAACTCCTGACCCATGTTCGCTAATAACTGCAATACCCATTAATCCGCATTTATTTCCCCACTCCACTATCATCGTTCTTGCGTATGGTGAAAAAATGAATATCAAAAGAACCATCTTCCTCCACAGCGGAAAAAACTAAGAAATCGGAGGACAGAAAAAAAATCAGAAAATAGGAGAGAAAAATAAATCAAACTCGCTTCTGAATCCTAGATTCTTCTATTCAGGTATGCTGTCGCTGCTTCTTCTCATTCCTCTTCTTTTTTCCCTTTTGATTGCTGAATTGGGATCGTGATGCTGAACTGAATCTCTTTTGGTTTTGTTTCAATTCGATGTTCGTCTTGAAATCGCGATTCAAATTTTCCGATAATGTATAATCGATTTCGAATTTTACTGCATTAGTTGATAACTAAAAAATTATTGTCCAGGTTGATATTCAAAGTATTAGAGTTCGAGACAGAAAGCGAAAAGGTATGAAACATTTGGATCTCGCTTCTAAATCCTAGATTCTTCTATTTAGGTATGTTGCCGCCGCTTCTTAATGTGGTTTGATTATCGGTATCAATTCTGATGATTTCTTAATGTTCTTCTGTACTTGCAATTTTATGTTGTATGAATTTTGCATTAACTTCGGTCGTTTATTTAGATCCGGGTCGTTTGAATTAGGGCAAAAGACTTGGATTGGAGGGATTAGTTTTCCTGTTAAGACTACAAATACTTCCAATGAATCCAAGCCCTTTGATCGGAAGCCTTCATCTCGATCAGCAAATATGCAAGAGGTATTATTCATAATTACTTACATCGATGATTAGAAATGATCATGATTATGTATTGATCTCTTTATTCTTATAATAATTTCCATCGTATAGAAGCAGTATAAAAGTATAAGCTTAGCAACTTCATGCCTAATTTTCTGATGATATTAAGTTCAAATTAATATAGAAACTCATAACTACAGTTACTTCCCTTCAACTCCCCTTCTCTTCTCCTAAAACTCCTCCATCGCTACTAAAATCATTACAAAAAATTAAATCCTAAACCAAATTGATTATCAATTAAATCAACTTATCGTTCAGAGTATATGGAAGATGCGAATCATTGAAGAAGAGGCACTGTGTGGGAAATAGGTGAGGGATGGATTTAGGGTTTCAAATGCCACTGATTGAGTTTCGAGTTTGTGGTATTCCACCAATTTGGCTTTTAATTTTTTAATTTAAAATTTTGCTTGCTGATTTGATGTTGTGAGACAAAAAATTTCAGCAACGCTAACTATGTTGGGTGTTGGATGATCCCAACAGCAGGACCAGCACAAGTCAGAAAGGATGGTGTAGGTTCCAAACTCTTAAAGCTTGGATCGATAATTTTTTATATTTGTTTCTAAGTGTAAGTAAGATGGGATGGTTTTACAGCAAGGTTGCTAGAATTCACATTTTGCCTAAGTGAATTTAATTTTTTACTTTTATTTTTGTACACACGCTCTTCCAAATTAAATACCAATTAGGATAATGTAAAATAATTTCAATTGATTAGGCGATAAAACAACTATTTTTTTCTAAAACTTTATCCACGTTATTTATATAAAAATCATGTGTTGCTAAATTGGTCATCAAATCATTAAGTCTTGACAATAACACCGTTGTTGAAGGTTTTTATGCTTTCAGTCGTCCTGATTTTTCAAACATTCTTATTTATGGTGCTTAAATTTTCAGAGCTTGGACAATTGATTGGTGTAAAGTGCTTAGCCCTTCATCGAATAATTGGTGTGGGAGTTCTATTAAGTGGAGATCTTGGCTTAGCATGCAAGGTATGCAACTTCTCTTTAACAGTATTAAATATTTGTTTAGTCAGTGTATGTAACAACGATCAAAATTAATATAATGTTTTGTCTTCCAATATCTTCCTTTTCATTTTTAGGATATTCATACCAAGGCAGTAATGTCTGCTTTGTGTGAAAATAATAACATTGGATGTTCCATTTTTATCAAACTAACTTTATGCAATCATCGTACCAATACGGTAAACATGTATATAGGTTATCAGGTATACAGTAAATATGCTAGATAAATTTTCCATATAGATAAGCATGACGTGGATTTTGGATTTGGCCAATTTTTTGTACTTTTAGGAAATAATCAAAACAGGTTTTCTTTATTTGCCTTTTCCATGTAGGGACTTTGAATATCATTTTGTTGAAATATTCTTTATTTAGTCATTGTCTTATTGAATCCCTTAAAGAAACTATATTTAAGTGTATATTCTTCTATAAAAGGAAACCAATGAGTAGATCTATTCTCTTTAGTCATTGTTTTATTGGATACTTTAAATATTTATGGTTAGATGCATCTTATTTGGTAGAAAGCGATTATTTATGTATCACACCACTTAATTAATGTTGTTTACCAAGTTATTGAAACTTACCACTATAATTTTATTTACATATTCAAATTTTGCATATTTGTATAATATATAGGGGGAATTAATCTAAAGGACAAAGATTTGTATATTTTTTGCCTCAAGGACACAACCTCAATATTTTTATCATAAGGACAAACATTCTTCTAAAAATTATTCATAAGGACAAATATTTTCCAAAATTATTCATAAGAACAACAAAACTGCTACCAAGCTAAAAACTGATACCTAAAAACTGCTACCGATAACTACAAACTGATACTATCAATGACTAAAAACTGATACCTAAAGAAAGTTGTCCTTCAGCATAAAATATTGAAGGCCTGTCCTTGAGGCAAAAACACTGAAAATTTTTGTCCTTGACAATAATTTCCTGTAATATATATTCATGCATTTCAACTATAAACACCACACTACATTACTTGGAAATTTTAAAACATGGAACAATCGATATGTAAAGTCATATAACCTGCAGTAGAAAAATATGGAACATGAATATGAAAATATAATGAAACATTTAGAAAACATGAGATTGTTGACATGTAAAGCTATATATCTTGGAGCAGATTAAAAATGCAACATTTAGTCGATTTTTCAACAATTTTTAACAAATATTTGATGCGGTTAGGTTGATTGTGTTTTCTTAAATTATATTGCATATTAAATTTATACATACTTATTAAAAATATATTCCTTATGTATGTTAGTTTTTTTCATATGAACTTACTAAAGATGGAGATAGTAATTGTTTCTTTTATTACTTAAAACTTTATGCGTACGTATATTCTATGTTGAATAATAATCTTCTTCCTCTTCTTTACTAGCTATGATAGTGGTTTGCACTTTAGAGCTAGCAGAAGCTCGGAAAAGAAATGCAACATATAGAGCTAGGATTAGAGGAGAAGAATCCATGTCAAGGTTCTTGCCAAAGGGAGAGGTTTACATTAAAGCATTGAGGTAGGTGTTACCGAATTTTATATCTCAAATTTATCATTACTATTAATGTTGTTTACCAAGTCAGTGAAACTTACCATGATTCTATAATTTTATTTACATATTCAAATTTTGCGTATTTGTATAATATATATTCATGCATTTCAACTATAAACACAACACTACATTATTTGGAAAAGTTAAAACATGGAACAATCGATATGTAAAATAATATAACTTGCACTAGAACAAATGGAACATGAATATGAAAATATATGGAAACATTTAGAAAACATGAAATTGTTGATATGTAGAGCCATATACATTGCAGTAGATGAAAAATGCAACATTTAATTGATTTTCAACAAATTTTAACAAATATTTGATGTATTTAGGTTGATTGTTTATTCCTTAAGACTATTTTGTACAATAAGTTTATACATATTTATTAATAATGATGAAGCAACATACTGGATATGGGGGCAACCAAGTGGATTTGAAGCAACCAACCTAATTTGAAGCATTTAAAGTGGATAAGAAACAACTAACTACATCAATTATATATTATATATTACTTAGATGTTTCGCATTACACAAAGAGGAAGAGGTACGAAATAAACCAATACTTCTATTCAAATTTAGCTAACTGGGTACGTTTTCTGTTACTTTTACAACGAAGTAACCACCAGGATCAAGAGGGCACTCTAACTAAGAAATAACGTTGCCAATAAGTACACACCAACTAAATTAAGAAATTGTCAATTATATGATAGTAGGATGCAAATATACCAAGTTTTGCAAGTTCAGATTCATCCTTTTCATTTAACACACAATGAGAACTTTGGATCATGATTGGCATACATCTAATTGTAACTTTTGCCTGACCTCAGTGAGGATAAAATAAAATCATTAGATAAAGTACGGAAAACTTAAAATAATAACAATTATTTGAATAATTACCTTTTCTTCAATATGCTTATTTGTACGATTTCCTTTATTGTACTCAACATTAACATAGGTTGGAGCAGCACAACAGCACAGTAATAGGACTATTATATGGCACATAAAATAGCATACCTGCAGGGATTGTTATCAGTTATTAAAGAACTATCGAATTAACCCATTCTTTATTGATTAAAAATGCAACCTTTAATTGCTTTTTCATCAATTTAGATGATAAAGTGTCAGTGAACAATTGTACAGTTTTGATTATCGAGGAAAGCAAGTGTGATAGCAATAGTTTCAGTCCATTTCTTTACATGATATATTTCACTTTGGACAGGGTTGGTAAAAGAAATGCTAACTGGAACGCTCACCTTAACTGGATCACGTGCAATGATGTGCCTCATAATGGTCTTACTCCCCTCCTACTTGAATACCAAACCGAAGATTAGATATGTCTTGCCACAACTTCATTATGCGTGTACATCATTCTTTGCTACGTCAGATGCACCTTCCTGAATCGCTTGCCGTCCCTTTGTTCCCAGCCTTGCTTCTTCATACTGTCGGCATCATTCATCGACCACTCCCCTTGCATCTTTCCATACCCTTAGAGGATGAAGAGGAGGAATGGGGATGGTGAACATTGTTTTGGTGGATAGGATCATGGTTGTTATATTATAATGTAAATCTATAATTGTTTGTTTATTCGATTAAAAATGTAATGGATATTGAATGGACGTTGTGCTACAAAATAACATTCTTCTTAGATTGTTATTTTCTCACAACGCCATTTTTAGGAATAACAATGGCATTGTACTTTAATTATAATAAGCTAAAGTGGTAATACCTCTTTACATGTTTCGGAAATAAGATAACAATATTATTGAACTTTTATGAGATCATAGTCAGGTGGATATTCATCAACCTCTCAATTTTTTTAAGGTGGTAGCAGCACACCCTTTTTGTTACTATCCATCATGTTAAATTAAGCTAGATTTTACTTTTTACAGTAATGTTGTGTGCTTTAAGGCCCTTTTTATTTATATAGTTCGTTTATGCTACAAAAATTAAATAAGAATTAGCTTTTTGAATCCACTAACATACGCCGCTCCAGCGACTACCAATTTGAACTTATACACGTAAAATGTATGTACCTCTTCAAAAGTAAAAAGTTTAAAAGTCATTTAAAATAGTGCACTGAATAAGTTATAATTAGATATTATGAAATGAACAATGTATAGAGATTTTTTTACATGGTAAGAAGACCATATCTAATTTGTGTGGATCATTCTGAAAATCTTTTCATATCAAAAGTATAAAGTGTGGGTGGTTTTTGGTCACAAAGCTCTCACATCAAAAGTAATTAAGGTTAAGTAACAAAATTAAAATGCATAACTAACATCAAAAGTCGTCACCTTTCATTGCCGTTGAGTACACCTTTGCCCAAAGTTTCTGCACATAAAAATAAGTAATTATCAAATGTTAGATCCATGATAAAACTCTTTTATTATTGGTCACATGTGTCACATGTCAACGTTATTAAAATATACAGTTATTCAGAGGAGATATAGGTTCCAAAGTATATATGTAGTTCAGTCTTTATAACTTAAATATTGTGGAAAACTGGATTAATTCATCAGTCCCTGAAGTTATGATTATTTTATCTGTAAGCACAAATATTAAAGTCTTTAACATTGTTTAGGTGACCAATTCAATGCATAACTTTATGCAGACAAAAACAGTATGTAACGGTGCATGTTATTTCTTGAGTCACGGTATATTAATACATTATGTTCCATAGTTTGATATAAAATTTTGATAACAGCTTTTATAACATATTTTAATATTCAAAAATATTAAGTACGCATATTTAAATTGCATTTATATATGCCCACTGGGAACATATTCCCATATACTTTTTGTTTAACGTGGCCCATGAAGTCTTATGTACCAAGCCTCCAAAGGTGGTCGGGTGGCCAAGACACCAAATTATCAAGAGGAAGGTGCGGAGTTTGAACTGCACAACAGCATAGAACGCACCCTTGACATATGTGTGTGTATGTGTGTGTGTGTGTGTGTGTGTGTGTGTATTTCAATAAGTATTGAGCGTTCGTGAGGAAGGAAGTATCATGGGAGGTGCGACCTTTATAGTTAAAAAGAAAAGTTCCTTACATATTAACATGCTGCTTTATTACTTTCTAAAATAGAGATGATGCAAGTTTTTAAAGTTCCAAACTATTGAAAATGCTAATTTTAATATTTATTACATTTCTCTACATATTGATGTAATGGTTGATTACTCTCTTTAACTGATTAATTATTTCCTAAAATAACTTAGCCTCATTTATAGTTTGGCAAATGGTTAATCTATGTATGTATCACATAGAAAACACAACATTTCGTACACATCAAGTTATTTCGTAAGAAAAAAAATCTTACAAATACTATTTTATAACACCGATTCCTCCTATGCACGTGCATCGCACGTGCCAAAGTACTCGTGTGTGTGTGTGTGTTTGTGTATATATATATATATATATGTATATGTATGTATGTATATATGTATGTATGTATGTATGTATATTATAACTTAAATTAAATAATGCTATATTAATTTACAAATTTAAATAAATTAAAAGATTTTATTTAAATAATATTTAGAAATGTTCTAAATAAACTAGACTTCATAGGCCCAATAAAGATCCAATAAGGTTAAAAATTTGAAATTCACCCATAACTTCCACTATGGCCTAGCCCAATTCCAACACTGGACCTCTATCTGGACCCACCACCATAATATTTATGCTCCATAGCCCCCTCGTCGAACTCGCCACCACAAGAATCATCCCTAGCACCATCGTTGTTGTGATAACCTGCACCTCCCGACACACCAATCCAAAGCTAGGGTGACTTTCGGACTCGCGTCGATGCCAAGTAGTACGAGCTGTCGGGATTTTTAAACATTTCAAAGACTAAGGATAAAAGGATAAAATCTAAGACATGCTACACTTTCAGATCTCACAATGGAAGACGGAAAAAAAAATTGAAAATAGTTGTCTCAGAAAATATCCAAAACACAGCCTCAAAATAGTATGTAGTCAAATCCACATTGTACAGAAATACATCAAATAGTCTGACAAAATACTGAATACGGTAAATGGTACATGGAGAGTAATAGGAAATAAAAAGCAACTCTGATGCCAAGATCGCTTCTCCAAGTATTATCGCTGGGCCTATCACATGCTGCCTCATCCTCCTATTGTAAGGAAAAAGGGTGGGTCAAATAAAATTCTGGTGAATGAATACATCATTAATATATAGTGATCACATGCAATTGACTTTAGTAATACTCTATATGACTTATGGTGTCCAACAAGTGTCCCTGAGTCGCTTGTTTTCTTTACTTAAGGGTTTAACTCAATACACACATACACTAACTACTTGTGTAGGCTCATACTTAGGGTCGAACAACTAATTGAACCTCAAGACAATTAATGATCGGCTAATAGTTACTAAAACTATTCCACATAGGTTTCACTACAAACATGGGACAATATTTCCCACAACTACGACTACACATAAGTATTCCACATAAGTTTCCCTACAATTTCTACTATGGGACTATATTTCCCATAACTAAGACTACACGTACCCTAGTTATGCATTTAGGGGGAGCCTGCAATGCCGACTCGTCGGAGTGTCTCATCGTCACTGCATCAGTGTCCGCCCCTCAGCAGTAACATAACGCCTCTTATCGCCCTGCGTCGGGATCCAACGACACCACAGCATCATGTCGCGTCACCATAAATACCAAGGAACTCTTATTGGTGTCATGTTGCATACTCCATCAAGCACCATCATCAATATTGTGCATCCACCATAGAACCTCCTGTGAGTGCAAATTTGCAATAGAATCATCATCAGTCGAATATCGTCCACTGTTGGGTAAAAAGCACTTACCCAGTCCCTCAATGTCCTATTATCGCCACATAGGGAACTAGCTTCCCTGCTTACCCTAACATCCATATATAATCATATATATACACACTCCATTATTTTATTTATAACTTGATCATTAGACCGAGGTTCATACTGCGCTCAGAAAATGCTAACTAATCGACTGCTTACTCCTGGAGCAGTCGACTGCTTGTTGTTAACCGGCTCCAGCTAGAGCGGTCGACCGAACGTCGTTGTTTAGTGTTTTAATTACAGATTATTGTTCGTTATAGTTTGCGAGTGATTATCGTTCCCAAATTCCATTACATTAAACTTATAATCTAAGTTTCGGTTAACCAACTTGTGAATCTATAATTTGTACTTATCAAAATTCCATATTTAATTCAAATTGTGGTAAATCAATTTAACTTACGTTTGGCATCTTATACCAATTCTTATCAGGTTGACAAAAAGGTTTATACTCAGATTCATCAGTTTCTTAATTTTCAAGCTGACATAAATCAAATTTGGATTAGAAAAGGGAAGTCATATTCATATAACAACTATTAAATTTCTAATTTACATTAAACAATATTTTCAATTTGACTTTAGCAACTTAGATCAAATAGGGTATACTAAAATTAACTATATGTAATCATATAATTAAAAATGAACCCACTCACCTCGAATCAAAGTTGTCCCCTCCGAATTACTTCTGGATTCTCCACTTGATTTGATTTATTTCCTCTTCTTCCCCTTTGGATTTTTAGTTTATTTTTTTTTTGAAGCAATTTGGTCTCAAGAGAAAAGAATTTGGTAGAGTCCGGATGTACAGTTTAATTTTTGATGAATTAGGGTTTAGTCTGATGATGATTTATATTCTTAGCTTTTAATCTCATCCGTTCCCAAAAAGATATGCTCTAATCCCATTCGTTCAAAAAGGATATGGCCAAATCCAATCGTCCATAAGAATATATGTTTAACCCAGGCAGCTCGGCGTAACGTGTCCACCGGGTGACCGCTCTATGTCAACCAGTCCACCCAAGGGTGTTGACCGCTGTTTAATGTTAATTAATATTTTTATTTATTCCTTATTTAACTATTTTAAATTCAAATTTTCAAACTTTAGTAAATCATCATATTGACATGGATTTCAAAACTTTATATATGAAAATCGTCTATAAAACCGCTAAGAACGGAACAGTGCAAGTTTCGTAGCCAGATTCGAACATTTGTAAAAAAAAAATATCTTCGCCCTTATTATATATTAATTTAATGCTTTTATTAAATTTCCGCTTAAATTTTCGGGGTGTTGCAATTGCGATGCTCTTGTCATCGCCTTTGATGGCATTTTACGATGAATCTGACCATATTTGGTACGATCGAACCCTATGGATCAATTTCACTCATCTCTCTCTATAATCTGCCACCTTTCGATGTCTACCTCGTACCTGTTTCACCATTGATTACTAAACCATAACTTCAACAGTCGTATTTTATTCATCATTTTCTAGCGATCTTGAGCTCCATCTCCAATAACGAATACTTTCCATCTCTTTCCCTCGTCGAGATAATTGATATAATATATAGTATGTAGGGGTTTGTCACAGTAATCCATTGAATGTTAATTTTTAGATTAAGAGATATAATCCCCATTAAAGTGAAGATATTAGACATAAAGAGGAAGAACATATTAGAAAATGAAGAAAATATAGAGCATAGGCTACTAGGGTTTCCCCATAAATATTGTATTTATAGACAAAAGGAGAATTGTTGGATCAAAGTGTTCAAGGCCTGAAAACCCATTTCTGAAATGGTAAAGAAGTATATCAAGCTATATATTGAAACATAACCTTTTGATATTTTTAAATGTAACAGAAATATTGAAATCTCCAAAAATACATTCCTACTCAAATTTATTTTTATCGTCAATTAAATTTAAATGACTATTTATAATTAATTAATAATTAATGTGTCAAATTTGTGGGTCGTTGCACTAATGAACCTAAAAAAGAAAAGGAAATTATTCAAATCAATAAATCTATAACACCAAGAAAAGGAGGCGATGATAATTCGGGTAAGATACATACTTTAAGGGGTTTTCTTGAGAGATCATTAGGAAGATCCATATGAAAGGAAGTAGGGGCAAATGACCGCTTCCAGTTCAACTAAACTCGATGTAGTGAAGAATGGAGATAAGACCATCATTATATTTATTAAAGGAGATTTAAAAAGCAGCATTCGGAGCGGCTGCGGCTATAGCGGATTTACTGCGAGGAGCATTCAAGGAAGTTTATGATTAAGAGAGTTCGAGCTCTTATGAAGGTTTAGAATTGGTTGATCATCCTAAGAAGACATGTGTTCACCTCTAAACTACTAGACAATGTTAAAGTTTTAGAAGGTTCCACATTAAGAGTCGGTACTTTTACCAAGAAAGAAGAATGGTCAACTTTAGCCTTCTTATGATATGGGTGGGTTCAATTGAACGCATTAGTCTTTTCTAGTTCTTTATACAAACATTTCTTGATTTTAGTAATTTTTATAATGTTAGTAACTACATTAGCAAGGAAGGGATAAGTAATTTCCTCAGCTATGGTATCGATGTGAGTGGAAAAATCAGTGATGGGTTTTTGGTACTTAGAGGCTCTGGTACCTTCTTTGCTAAAAGAAAGAGGAAAGCATCCATCAAATTTACATTTGAAAAACTATATGAGATAAGTTAAATGGTCACGATTTTAAAGTAGTATCACCTACAGAAAAGAATAAGAAAATAATAGTACTTGGGAATATGCGGGACTGTCGAAGGTAGTATGTTGGATAGGGCTAAAAAAGGTGAATTTATTGACTCATTTGATGTAAAGGAATAAAACCCCTTGATTGTGGTAGAGTCAAGGGTGCGTCCTATGGGCAATTATATGTAAATAGTTATATAACTTAATTTGGTAAATAATCTTGTTCGAAATAAAGTATTCTTTTGGTTTTATTTTATTTTATATGTGTTGTATGGAGATATAACTAGTGAAATAAATATATTAAACATATATAAGTATATAATCCATAGGAGAAGTATCTTAACGGTTGTATTTGTGAATGTGTTCATTGGTAGAGTTAGGGGTATGCTCTAGGGGAAATTATGTAATTTGTTATATATATCTAACTCGTTGACCAATCTTGTTCGAAATAAAAGGTATTTTCTTCCTATTATATACTCGATATAATATGATCATATTAATTAATTAACTTAATTAAAAGCATATTTAATAGAAAAATTCATAAATGGTATATTTTGTGATAGTAGTTACAAAGTATTGTAATCGTGAGTAATTTATCACAAACAAACAAATATACCATTTTAAATGTTCCTAGTCAAGATGCATCGAGACTGGATATCGATGTATCCGTTGAGACTGGAGTACGTAACACTCTCCAAATGTTGGGCAGTGTATTACTCATGACTACTGGGGGCACCTAGGGGTTACGTACTAATAGTTATTGGATAACTATGGAACGACTCACTCGATAGTTTTCTGTTGGTTAATATAACTAAGGTCAAACAGAAAATATCGATGTGACTGATTTACACAGTTCTCTCGACTTGAGAATACTGTGGATCTTCAATATAAAAGCTCTTCTTTGATTATAGCCAAATCATGGCATGGTTGGGTCGAGTGGAAGTATTGGAAGTGAAGCACTATTCAAGAGAGGATTCGTCTCCTCGGTTATATGCGGTTAGTATCACAGTCAACTCAAGTCAACTCAAAGTCAAAGTCTTTGGCCAGAGCATTTCGGTTAATAATAATTGTTATTATTGAACCAAGGACTTTGTATATAGACTATGAAGTTGAATGTGGATGAGGTTGGAATTTTGGTCATTACCAAATTCCATAAGTCCAAAGTGATATAGTTTTGACGAAGAGACTTGGTGTAAACAAATGTCACAACCAGGTAACGCTTATTAAACTAAAATCGGATTTTACCGAAAATGAGTAAGCGATAAATTTGGCCATAATGTCACACTACCTGCTAAGTGACGTGTGAACGTTAACATTAGAATAGTTCGATGTTAATCGCTGACCAAATTTACACTCAAGAGTTACATAGCCAAAATGATGAATTCCCTTAAGACCGAACGATTTAATTAGTTTACAATTGTTATAAATTAATTAAATTAATTAATATTTATGAAATATTAATTATAAAATTTGAATATGATTTGAGAAATAAATAATGTTATATATATTTATATCAGTTATAAATATATCGGTTGATATACAATATCGATAAGCGATTAAATTAGATTTAATTGCATAGTATTTTGTCTTAGGCTTAGATGGGTTTAAGGCCCATCATTAGGGCTGCAAAATTTCGGTTTTGGGAAGGTCTATAGGTGGCTAAAACATAGGGAATTGGCTTAGAGATAATGGATTGAGATAAAGTGAGAATGAGTAAAAAGGTTTTCCTCGTTTCTCTCTAATACAACCACACACATATATATATATATATATATGTGTGTGTGTGTGTGTGTGTGTGTGTGTATGTATCTATAAAAACAATTACTAACCTTTTTGGCCGCCATTACCTTCTACATTGCTAGTTAAAAAATAGCTCTCAATCAACTCCAAAATTCTCAAATATATTTCAAATTAAAATAATATTGTTCGATAGTTAGAGGTTGGTGATTCCAGACTTGCAATCTGACGAATCAAGAACAGTAAAAGAAAGGGAAGTCGTTGCTTCGACGTAGATTCAAAGGCATCATTAAATTGATAATTTTAATTCATATTACAGTAATCAAATTACATTCCATGATCCTATGATGAGCAATTTCATATCTGTTTAAATATATTGCTACTATATGTTTAGTTAGGTGATATTTTTGTAAGTAGATGTGGTTGTCACAAATCAGTTTGGTTATGTGCATAATTTGTTTATTATACTATTTGATTTATGTATGGACAAATGTTTTTTACAGTACAAAATCAATTTTTATCATTATTAATTGTTTTATATATATTTATTAATAAATTCATATATATATATATATATTAGTGTATATTTCTCTCTCATAATAGCATATATGTATATATAAGATATGTATATATATATGATTTAAAAAAATTAGTACACTTATTTATATATAATATGAATTTACAAATTCAAAAATTAATTTTCATACATATATTCATATTTTTAAATTAACATTTACTGAATTTTTGAATTGTTTATTGTATATAAAATAATTATTACATTAAAAATTCAATTTTATATTTAAAATAAATATTATATCATTTCAGAAACATATAGAAAAAATTTAGGAATTTTTTAATAAATTTTATTATTTTTAATAATTAATATTATTTCAGAAAAACTGTTTATGGTTTGTTAAAAATAACAATTTAATTGAAAAATTCTTCAAAATTTTTTGTAACCTTTCATTCATGATCCTAGAATTTCAAAAAAAATTAATTTTTAATTTTTAATAATATATTATTATATATTAAATAATGATTACCGAAATCAATGTATTTGTTTTAAAAATAATAATTCAATTTTGAAAAATCTTCAGATTTTTCCTAAGCTCTATTTTATGATCCTAGATTTTAGAAAATTGTAAACTTTGAATTTTCATCAATAGATTAATTTATGTTGATTATTTATGGATGAAAACATTATTTTATTCATAATATATATACAAATTAAAATACTAAAATGATTATGTTTGCAAAACAAAGTTAATTTTGAATTATAAATAACTTTTAATAATTGTTCTCTCTCTTTATATATATATATTTATCTATATATAAATGTTTTATGTTCATATATTATATACAATAAATTTATGCATACATGTGTGTGTGTATTTTGTAACACTTATACATGCACATATTTGCACAACATACATGACATACAAAATGAGCTAATATGTCTATTGCAATTTAAATCCCAACATGTACATATGGGCATATTATACCTTTTACGGATTATTATGTTACAACTTACAAATGCACTCACACATATATGTATATGATACATTTATATATAAACTAAATCAAATAAAATTAATTTCATATCTTAATATATTTAAATTTAAATAAAATGAATGATTTTATTTAAATGAAATTTAGAAATGTTCTAATTCAGTTAGACTTCATGGGCCCAATAAAAGATCCAATAGGGTAAAAAATTTCAAATTCACCCATAACTTCCGCTGTAGGCTAGTCCAGTTCCAACGATGGTATCGGAGCCCAATAGCCTATGCGGTCTAAATTAGTCATATTAGGGCTAACTAATTAAGCTTGCCCACTTAGTACGGTGTCTAGAAAGGTAATGTTTAGGATTGGAATTAGGTAATCAAGTACTCTGTCCTACCTGGTTAGCAGCCTGGCCTGAAAGGTGAAGTGAGCCCAAAGGTTGTTCCTAATAGAAAAGGTCCAACTTAATTTTGGCCTTGGGCTAATTTTCAAAATCGTTTTGAAAAATAATATTAAAGATTTTAAATTTAATAGTTAAATTTAAAATAAAACATGTTTATTATAAAAATTATAATACTACATAAGCTTTCAAAATGTTTGAAAATATTTATATAATAATTTCAAATTTCAAATTTATTAATAAGATTAATAAAATAAATTAGTTAAATATGTTAATTAATTAATGCATATATGCATGTATTACATATGTTGATATATGTTATGTTGTTTTAAAATGTTTAAGATAACATAAGTATACATATATGTATACAAGATAAAATTTTAAATTAATAAATTTTAATAAAATTGTTTAATTGAATAAATTAATTAAAGGTTAATTAATTAAATAAAATACACATATATATGATATATGTGTGTTACACTATAAAGGTTATAGTATACACTATAAATGTTATAGTAGATATGACCAATATAAAAGTTATATTGGAATACTAATTTAAAATTAATTAAAGAGTTGATTGATTAAAATTAATTATATAAGATTTAATTAATGATATATTATACGTAAGACTATCATATAAGTAATATGAAATATAAAAGTTATATAACAATAAAACTTATATGATATGTGTATAAACTAAATGTGGAACATTAGAGAAACCCAAATAGACTTGAGAAATATATACATATGTAAATGTACATATACCGTGATTTCTGATGTGTCTGACACTTGAATCGCTGGGGTATTTCATAAGAAATATATTATTCGATAAGTCGATATCACTCAATATATATATTGAAGTTTATGAATCTTCAATATAATGTTGTCCTCTACCATATATATATATATATATATATATTGATAAATCACTTACATACTCCTTGGTTGTTGATCAAACTCAAGCTAGGGATGTTATGCGTAGTATTATTAATATATTGAACAGATGAGGTAAGATAACTATATGTATTTGTTGAGCAAACTCATGGTACGTATACTATACATAAGCCATCGCGATATAGTAGGTATGAGTGAATAATCTCTTTCGATTTGTTGAGCAAACTCAAGGTCGAAAGGAGATTAGAACAAGGAAAATGGGTTAGCAGTTGTATATGATACAACCGATAAGGAGTTATCCATCATTTGTGGGCCTATGATTTGTTGAGCAAACTCTAGGTCAGAATACCAAAACAAACGAGTCCTAACATCCACTAGTGAAGTTGTAAGACTTCTATGTTTCATCTTAGGGCTTAGAGAAATATAAAAGACTAGTGGGAGCGTTATTATATAAATGAAATGGTAACATTTAACCTTTCTAATATTGTAAGAACATATGCTTTATAATGTTATAATTATCTACAATGATAAATTTGTGCATTTAATATGATTGATAAAACGTTTGTCAATTAACATATATAAACAAACTGAATTGAAAGTTGACAAATAGAAATGTAATATATACTTACTAATAATTCTAATTGCATGTTATATAATGTTTCTATACCCATGCAGGTGGCCAATTTCAACTACTTAATACATTCATAAGTTGGTCACTTATATTTGGTTTAGACCATGTATTGCATTTAATGACTTTTTGAACTCTAAATGCAATTTAAGACTATGGATATTTGATCCATGTACTTTCACATATAAATGTTATATGGTGAACAATCATAGTTTGTGGGGTACAATATTTCGATGAAGTTAGTTCATTCGAAGTAAGCTAATAAACGGTATTTTAAGATCATGTATTCAACTTGAATGATTTCAAAAGGATCATATTGTGTTAGTGTAACATAAGACCATAAACTACGAGATACATCTAAGAACTCGATCGTTGAAATGTCACCTTGATCGGTTTACATAAAGTGCACATATTTGATGTATTAAATGTTAAGAATAATCGAATGCGCTTTTGTAAAAGGTTTGTTATGATATTATAGTAAGGTTTTCTTTTGAATAGTTTGACAATTTGAAAGAAAAATGAATGTATAAGAATAGATGTAATTTAAGGTAAAGTTGGAATGAAGAGAATGAATAGTCACTTCTACTTCATAGAGAAACATTGGAAAGAAGAATTGTAATAATAACTGATACTTAATATTGGAATATGAAATATGATTTTTATTAAATGTATTTTTATATAGAAAATTGTTTTCTATAACATTTATTTCTTTGAGTTCAAGATATTTGATCAAAGAACTCTCTTCTGTAAACTAGTTGCAACATATGAAATAAGTAAACAATATTAACAATATTAAGTGAATAGTGGACCTCTAAATTTAGTACGCTATTATAGTAATGGCAGAAATAGAGGGAGCATGCCATATAGCACCTAATGATTGCATCAAATTACGAAAATTGTTTTCATAAAATGTACCGAACATTATTTGTGAAATAATTTTTATTTTTTGGTATTGACTAAAAAATAGATATAACTATATTTCAATATGAGTATTATGAATATTCATTATGAAATAGAACTATATTATGGAATTTGTTTTCATAGTAAAAGTGATGCAACAAAAATACATATGTATCTAATATTATTTACAGTTGTTTTGGAATTATAGACTAAGCCGTAGTTTTGAGAAATAATTTTACTATATGATTATGAATCGTATGATACATGTTAATTATATCTTAAACAATTAATGGCTACGCACCCATTCAGTGGGAGCATCATAAGAGTTGATGAACTCTTTGAATTAATACATATTGATGTATGCAATCACAAGTCTATTAATATCAAAAGGGTTCCACGTACTTTGTTATATTCATTGATGATTTATTACCAACATGAACATGTGTATTAGATACACATGTAGTAAGTTTATGGTAAAATCATAGAATATAAAAGAAAAACAAATAAAATAACATGCAATAGAATAAAATAATTTGTTTTGGTCGAATAAGTGAGTATATTGGAAAGAGTTTCAAATGTACCTAAAAATGAATATAGGTTCAATCTCAAAATCACTCCTTCATCTGATACATAATGATGCATCGATAAGGAGTAATCAGACATTGTTGGACAATTTACGATTAATTGTGAGTGCAGTTGAGTTAGTTTCTTTCTATAAGGTCATGTACTTAAAATTAGTACACAAGGTTGATATTATTTCATCTAAACAACAATTTACAAAATCATACAAGATAAGGGTTTATAAGAAATCCCAACATATCCTAGGCCAATGAGTTGGCAAGTTATGCGAGTCGAAAGATTGCACGTAATAATGGTTCATAAGGGATCTTGTATGAATCTCCAAAAGTTTTTTTGGAAAGGTCTGTCATCAAATGACATATTTATGTTTTGGACATAATTTTTGTAAACTAAAATCAGTTTTATACATAAAAAGGTTTTTATAAAGTGTTTATGAATCCCTATTCTATTTACACTAATAAACAATTATTGTTTTAAGATATATCAACTTCATTGTGAAGGAATTTCCTTGAGAAATTTTTGGTAGTTAAATGGAATTGGATCTGATCCATAAATAGAATTGATTATATGAGATGAAGTGAAATTAACTAACCTAAATGAACACATAGCATAAGAATGTCTAATAAGTATTCTTGCACATCGAAGAAAAACTATGAGTTTCTTATTAATGTCGAAAATATACATTACCCTCGGTTGTTCAATTAAACCATTAAGATTGTTGACTCTATAAGGTATGATGCGCAGATCTGAAAGAATTTCAAGTACGCTATCAAAATATGATTTTGGTGGTCGTAACCAAAGAGATGTGATCCATCGGCCGAGATTGTGTCTTTATTGGAAAGATTAACGTGGTTGGAATTAAATAAGCAACGTTGATAAGAATAATATCGCAAATTTCAATTGTTGAAATTAGCATAACAGATTCGGTATTCAACATGCTCAAATTAATTCAGATTTACTCACAAAATTATTGCTCGATAAGACTTAGTGTTTGGTACTTATGTATTGAAACAGAAAATTCTAAATAATGATTTAGACTAAGCCGTTTACACATATTAACCAAAAATGCCTCGAAGTCAGTGGAAGCAATATTGGGTTTGTGAGTCTTTGGATTTGATCCAAGAAATGATACGAATGTATCATTTTATAAGCATCAAGATTGAATAAGTATTTTGATAGAAATATCAAATAGTTTGATTTTCAATCAAAGTGCAGAGGAAGCGTATGTTCATAAGAAAGAACGTTAAAAGGTACATTGATATTTCTAAACTATAAGTAAACAACACGTTGTTGATTTTAACAATATGCTTGTATTAAAATAAACTTTAGTTGTTTTAGTACTCAATTTTGAATTGTAAATGATGTCTTTTATGGTGAGTATAAAATATATAGGGATTGTCCCAAAACGATATACAAGAGCACCCTATTAAAAGGAGAACATGTAAGTTGGATTCCTTATGCATTAGCAATAGGAATTGTCATACAGGGTATGTTATGTATGATATTGTGTTTTATTTATGTATTTGATACATGGAGCAAATATAAAATCCAAATTGATATTATTAAATGGTTGTTTGAGGTGTTCTCGCGTATTTATGAAATACTAGAGACTTGTTTATGGAAACAACGAACTCGTGATGATGGAATGTTTGGACACAAACTTTTATAAGTGACATTGAGTATAACATGTCAATGATAAAATTCAAGTTAAATCTTTAATTTGAAAATGTTTCAAAATAAAAGTGATTGTGGTCGATTCAACGAAATGTTGAGAACATTAACTTGAATAGCGCTACGATAAACCAATGTATATGGATATAAATGCACAAATTTATAATTGAGCCGAAGGTGATTCCAAATGTTGAGAATCCCATAACATTGTTATAAGATAACAATGTCATGAAATTGGTCATGATAGAACTTAAAGCTCACTAGAATTCAAAAGACATACTTCGAATCGTTCCACATGATAAAGGCAGTTTATCAATGTTAGAGAGAGTTAATCGACAAAGTAGATAATTAAAACATAATAGCATATTCATTCACTAAGGGACTGACCTAATTGGTTTTGAGAAAACTGATTGGAGAAGTTGGAATTAGATTTCATAATTGACCCCAAGTGCAAGTGGGAGATTGATAGAGTTAGGGGTATGCCCTAGGGAAATTATGTAATTTGTTATATATATCTAACTCGTTGACCAATCTTGTTCGAAATAAAAGGTATTTTCTTCCTATTATATACTCGATATAATATGATCATATTAATTAATTAACTTAATTAAAAGCATATTTAATAGAAAAATCCATAAATGTTATATTTTGTGATAGTAGTTACAAAGTGTTGTAACCGTGAGTAATTTATCACAAAGAAACAAATATACCATTTTAAATGTTTCTAATCTAGATGCATCGAGACTGGATATCGATGTATCCGTTGAGACCGGAGTACATAACGCTCTCCAAATGTTGGGCAGTGTATTACTCATTACTACTGGAGGCACCTAGGGGTTACATACTAATAGTTATTAGATAACTATGGAACGACTCACTCGATAGTTTTCTGTTGGTTAATATAACTAAGGTCAAACAGAAAATATCGATGTGACTGATTCACACATTTCTCTCGACTTGAGAATACCGTGGATCTTCAATATAAAAGCTCCACTTTGATTATAGCCAAATCATGGCATGGCGTCCATCGAATGACTATAGTTAGGTCGAGTGAAAGTATTGGAAGTGAAACACTATTCAAGAGAGGATTCGTCTCCTCGGTTATATGCGGTTAGTATCACAGTCAACTCAAAGTCAAAGTCTTTGGCCAGAACATTTCGGTTAATAATAATTGTTATTATTGAACCAAAGACTTTGTATTTATACTATAAAGTTGAATGTGGATGAGGTTAGAATTTTGACCATCACCAAATTCCATAAGTCCAAAGTGATATAGTTTTGACGAAGAAAATTGGTGTAAACAAACGTCACAACCAGGTAACGCTTATTAAACTAAAATCGGATTTTACCGAAAATGATTAAGCGATAAATTTGGCCATAATGTCACACCACCTGCTAAGTGACGTGTGAACGTTAACATTAGAATAGTTCGATGTTAACCGCTGACCAAATTTACACCCAAGAGTTACACAGCCGAAATGATAAATTCCCTTAAGACCGAACGATTTAATTAGTTTATAATTGTTATAAATTAATTAAATTAATTAATATTTATGAAATATTAATTATAAAATTTGAATATGATTTGAGAAATAAATGATATTATATATATTTATATCAGTTATAAATATATCGATCGATATACAATATCGACAAGCGATTAAATTATATTTAATTGCATAGTATTTTGGCTTGGGCTTAGATGGGTTTGAGGCCCATCATTAGGGCTGCAAAATTTTGGTTTTGGGAAGGTCTAGGGGTGGCTAAAACATAGGAAATTGGCTTGGAGATAATGGGTTGAGATAAAGTGAGAATTAGTAAAAAGGTTTTCTTCGTTTCTCTCTGATACAACCCTATATATATATGTGTGTGTGCGCGTGTATGTATGTATCTATAAAAACAATTACTAACCTTTTTGGCCGTCATTTTCTTCTACATTGCTGGTTAAAACTTAGCTCTCAATCCACTCAAAAATTCTCAAATATATTTTAAATTAAAATAATATTGTTCGATAGTTAGAGGTCGGTGATTCCGGACATGCAATCTGACGAATCAAGAACAGGAGTATTGAACCGATATCTAAAAAATTACTTCTTAAATATTCCTAGTCAAGATGTGTTAAGAAAAAGATAATGATACATCTATTGAAACTATTATACGTAACGCTCTTTATAGGATGAATGGTTAATTAATCACGACCGTTATGGATACTAAGGGGTTGCGTAGTTGTGGTTGCCTGGAATAATCACATAATGACTCGACGAAAGTCTTCTACATGTTAATACAATTAAGTTAAAATAGGAGATCTCATCGTACCGACATGCAATAGTTTTTAGATTTAAGGGTACTACTAATCTTGAGTAACTGGCTATACTTTGATTACGATCAATCACATGACATTGTGATCATATTACGACCATAGTTGGGTATACACTAAAATACTTGGAGTGAAATATAACTCAAGTGACGATTCATCTTCTTTGTTGTTGAAGATTAGTATCGCTATAACTGGTAGTCAAGTTAAAGTCAAAATCTCTGACCATAACAAATTGGTTAATCGATAAATGTTACCGAATTGAACCAAGGACTTTAAAGTCGTGTACGTAAGTAATTATAGATATTAATGGAATTTTTAACTATTAAATTCTAGATATCTTACTAATGCAGTTTTGACGAAAAATATAAGCACAATATGTCAGTATATGTGTAGCTTAATAAAGATTATAAATTGGATTTCGTCCAAATTATTTATAAGCGATTGAGCATGTGTTCGATATTGTACTTCAACAAAGTCTGTATAGGCTTCAGTATTTAAATTGTTTGAATATTGATAGAGGATTGAGTTCAAATCAAAGATTAACTCAACCGGCCATCGAAGATAAGATGTGAGAGTGCCATCAAAGTTATGTCATTGCTATAAAGACGTGAGAATTATTATTATCAAAGATATGACATTACTATCGAAAATATAAAACATAGTTGCTACTTAAGATAAGAGTAACGATGCTATTAAAGATATGAAACAAATGTTCAACTGAAGATGTGAATTATGCCACATGCTAGCATTTAATTAGACAACCTTTACCACGTCGGTAGAAAGTAAAAAAATACAACAGTGCTCTGAGAAGCTGTAACAACCCGCATATTTATCGATTGTATATTTAAATATTTTATTTAAATATTTCATCGTTAGTCGGATTTTTGTCTGAAAGGCTACTTTTTGCAAACAGTCGAATTAGGACTCGAGACCACTTCCATTGAGTTCAAAATGCCGTTTGCGACCTTTTTGAGTATAAACTTCGATATGTTTGGAGCTGAGTGGAATTTTGACATTTTTCACTTAGGGCTTTGGGTTTGGGTTCAGCCCATTTGCCCAATTCTGGTTTTATCAACCCAACTCCACTCCAACTCTTCATTACTTCACTTTCATTTCCTAACACTTAAGCTTCATCAAAAATGGAGAATGGACTGGGAAATTAAAACTCCAAGCCCTAATCATCTTTGCAAATCCAAGTTCTAGCTCCAAATTCAAAGAAGAAGCTTTGGTAAGCCTCCTCTTCTTCTTCTCCAACTCATTCTCTTATCAATTTCAAAAATTCCTAAACCTAACTTATGAAATGTTCCTCTTTTAATCTTAGATTAAAGCTTGTTTGGTTGGAATTGAAGAGTGATTATTCTTGCCATTGCTCTATAGCTTATTCTTCATTTGTTTTGGGTTTAAAGGTGAGATTTTTATCTCACATCTATGACTATAATTATCTTTGGTTGTTGGGTATGAATTCCTAACACTTCTTCATGTGCATTTTTCCTTGATTTGGATTGGTTTTGTGAATATTTTAAATTTTGGTTTTTGAAGTCAAATTTGTGTGTAAATCCTTTTAGGGATGTTTGATCATGGTTTGGTAATGCATCGAAGAGCTTATAGGGCCGGGTCGTCGATTGGCATAAACCCCTAGCGCCCGTTGCTCGTCCGATCGCGATTGTTGGATGTTCACCCCACAAAGGGGCTAGACTGAAAATGCTTCTGGAGCAGGTTCGGTCGACTGAACCAGGGGTTCAGTCGACCGACCAGAAAATCAGAATTTCTCCGAAGCAGGTTCGGTCGACCGAACCAGTGGTTTAGTCGACCGAACCAGACCCAGGAAATTACCTAGGTCTGTGTCAGTCGACTGACCACCTGGTTCAGTCGACTGACCTGATTGCCTTAACAAAATTGATTATTTTGTTTCGATTTCCAGATTTTATCGACTCGTGATTTTCCGATTTGTTGTTATCTTTTATTATGACTTTGATGACTCCTTTTTCGGGATTTTTGAATATCCATTTCGATGGATTCTTTATCGGTTTAAATGGATTTGATTCGCGTCTTCGTATGTGAATTTTTGATGATTGTTTGTTTCTACAATCATTTATATGGCTTGTCACTTTAAAAATACAAAGGTTTCTATACTAGTAGTAAATATTCAAACGCTTTATCAAAGATGATTTCAACTCTATTTTTAATACAAAGCTCGTTTATAAAACCGTTTTCCAATCTATTAGTATATACAAACCTTTACCTCATTCGTATGAGAAAATCTAATTAAACGGCTTAGCAAAACAAGTGGTATGAAACGCTTGCGTTTACTTCGCCGGTTAATTCTTTGACTTGTTCGTTTGAAACTCTTGTGACAATTTTCGAGTGGAAATCTACAATTTGTTCGTAAATATTTAAGTTAAGCTAGTGTTTATGGGACATGAAGCTAAACTCATGTATTTACTAGCTTAGTGTAATTGACACTTCTTGATGATCGATGATGATCATTTTATGGTTTAGACTAGCAAGGTGCGATGTCTCTTTGTCCACATGGAGGATTGTACCTCATTTTATTGAGCTTCGTCTCATTTCTTTGTGGGCTAGCGACCCATGTGCTTTTAATGTGTTTCGATTCATTGGATGTACCGTTTATACTACATCGATGTCTCGGCTTATCGATTCATTTGACGTACCATTTGTACTGCGTCGATGTTCCGAACTGTTTTGTGTTTCGATTCATTGGATGTACTGTTTATACTACATCGATGTCTCGGCTTTTCGATTCATTGGACGTACCGTTTGTACTGCATCGATGTTCCGAATTGTTTTGTGTTTCGATTCATTGGATGTACCGTTTGTACTACATCGATGTCTCGGCTTTTCGATTCATTGGACGTACCGTTTGTATTGCGTCGATGTTCCGAATTGTTTTGTGTTTCGATTCATTGGATGTACCATTTGTACTACATCGATGTCTCGGCTTTTCGATTCATTGGACGTACCGTTTGTACTGCGTTGATGTTCCAAATTGTTTTGTGTTTCAATTCATTGGATGTACCGTTTGTACTACATCGATGTCTCGGCTTTTCGATTCATTAGACGTACCATTTGTACTGCGTCGATGTTCCGAATTGTTTGTGATACACGTGTTGGTGAGTTTTCATGCTCCCGCTTGGGATTGGCCATCCTTTTCTTGTGATTTCTGGATTTCTATTGATCGATTTCTAGAATTTGTGTTTCACCATTTTTCGTGGTTTGCACTGATAAGCTTTATCATTTTTTGTGCATTAGTGAATTTGTGCTTCACCAACTTTTACAAATTGGCATTGAAATATATGTCGTTATTTGTGGCTTGGTTAATTAAATTAAGAATATGACATTCTTTTTAATCTTTGAGAAGATTCTTGTGATATTGATTAATCTCTGGATTGATTTTCGATTAGATACTTATCACGGTATGGCTTTATGGTTATCATACGTTTTTGTCATATCTCTTATTCTTTATCACTTTATCTGATATTTATAGCTAGACTGATCCGTTTATTATTTTCTTCTTAAATAATACTCGGGTCAGACTGAGATTTTACAGGTGCTTCCTCATGACTTCTTATCTGGGACTATCATCTGACTTTTGGCTAACTACTTTAGCATTGTAGTTTTTGGTTGTATACATTCGATATATTGACTCATTGATGTATACATATTCTGTTGTCTAGCACTTATATCTATTCTTTTTGATATTGTGGGTCTTGTTTGACCACTACTCTGATGTACACTTTCATGTGTTATATTCATATCTATTTCCGCCTTTGTGATATGAATTGTTTGTGACTGATTTGTGTTATGTTTATTTCTATATTTATTTCCGAAGTATATATACATAGCCACCGTGTAGTAGCTTTGAGTTTGTATCGGTATGTCGGATTTCCTCTTGAGATGAAAAGTTATATTTTTATCTGGCATATCGGTACTCGCACAAAGCAATTACACAGATGGTCGCTCCTCAACAGCCTTAGTCTCCGCGCTAGTCGACGGCATTACCCGGTAGTGTCCTTGTCTAGCGTGGGTATAGAGGTGGGGCGTCACAGCATGGTATCTGAGCCAAACTTCGGAACAATGTAGAATAATCTAGCAAGGATCATTGTCCTAAGCCTTTCTTAGGAGTCGTGCCTTAGGATTTTATTCGAGTCAATTGGACCCGTTCTACCTATTTTCTTCTATGGTTCCTTGTTTTATCAATCATGATTGTTTGATGTTCGTTCTAAGAATAACTTTTTCTTCTTCTTTCTTTCTTAAAGAAGAGAAATCGTTAGATCTGGCCGTACCAACGTCAGTCAATCCAGTGCTACTCCTCGGGAGGGAGTATTTATGTCTGCCCAATAGCTTCTAGATCTTGTTAAGAATGCTCAAGCTATCGGACCCATTACAGAGCCTACTCATCCTAGATCCGGTTTTGCACGCTTGTGTAGAGATTTTACCGATTTGGGTGGAAGGCCATTTCGGGGATCCGAGAGTGTCATTGAAATCCAAGCTTGGCTTAGATCATGCGACCGCATCTTTTCTCGCATGAATCTTGTTGATCTCCACCGAGTCCAAGTGGCTTCTTACATGCTCCAAGAAAGAGCATTGGATTGGTATGAGCTTCTTATTTCTGAAATCATTGAAGCAGATCTCACTTGGAAGCAATTCCGGGAAAGATTCGAATTGAAATTTGTGCTGGAGGCTGAAAAGGTAACTTTGGCCCGGCATTTTATCGACCTTGTTCAAGGTGAGTCTTCTGTGACGGACTACGTCGCATCTTTCGAATCTCTTTCTAAATACGGGGTTGAATACATTAATACCTCATTGAAGAAAAATCAGAGATTTGTTTATGGCTTGAACAAGAATCTCAAGAAGCCATTACTTCTGAAATTGGAAGTTTCTTTCGATCAGCTTATTGATATCGCTCTTCGTCTTGAAGAGGCCGATAAGGAGTGTGATGTTGAAATTGTGGGTGCTAAACAAAACTTCAACAACAACATGAAAAGGCCTATCAAATTCAAAGGCCCCACTCCCAACAAGAAAGGGAAGCAACAAACTCCGGTAGCAAAGACTCCTACCTCTAGTCATGGACAATGCTACAATTGTGGTTCCACGGACCACTATGCAAGGGAGTGTCCGAAACCCCACTTTTGTCGTTATTGCAAAAGTTCGGGTCATCTTTTATCTTCGTGTCCTAAGCTTCCAAGCAAGGGAGAAGGAAATCTGCAAGCCCCTAGCAACTCTTCTCCTGGTCAAGGTATTCTTCATTCTATCCTTGATGGCATTATTATGTTTCGTGATCATCCTAATTCGAGTTCTTGTAGATATGGGTTTATCTCATTATTTTTATATCAAAAGAACTTGTTGAATTCTTTTTTTCTTTAAAACAATTTGGGCTTGATGTCTTATTTGAGAATTGCGAATCCGGATGGTGGATCCGCAACACTCAACTTGTTTTTTTATTATTGATGTCAAAATTATTTTATATGATTTTTCTTTCCGAACCGATTTTTTTACTTAGGCTTCGGAATTGATTTTTGGAAAGGATTGGCTTAATGTTATGAAGCCATATCCTATGTCCTGAGTGGACTATTCATCTTTGACATTCTATATTTTTATTTTATTCGTTAAGCAGATTTCTATTTTTCTTTGTGATTTTGATTCCAATTTGATGGCGTCATTTTATTCTTTAAGCCCTCATGATGAGGGAAGTGTTATTTCTCTCATCTAAATAGTTTGTGACACTTTTCGGTATTTTTGAGTTTGTCTTAGGATTATCTCCTAAGCAATCTGTTATCTCGCCTTTTTCACAAGGCCGAGATACCAAAAGATCGACCGAGAAGCCAAAGATAGTTCGTCTCAAAGATCGGTCCACTTAGCATCTCAACAGAGCGAGTCATCGTTAGGTCGTTCAGCGACCTACGACCTAAAAGCTTCAACGACCTAAAGGTTCCAGCGACCTAGCAATACAAAGCCTTCAGCGAGTTAACAAGATAAGCTAACAAGCGACCTAACTTCGTAAGGAGGCTAGCGACCTAACTTCTCCAACGACCTAACGACTTAAGGGGTTATCGACCTAGTGACTTCTGTCTTCAGCGACCTAAAGCATACGCGACCTAAGGCATATGCGACCTAAAGCATATGCGACCTAAAGCATATGCGACATAAGTAATGCCACGACCTACCGACCTAAGAAGCTAGCGACTTAAGGGATCCTACTACCTAACGACCTAAGAACGAAGTAGTCTCAGCGACCTAATTTAGGTCTCAATGGATCTCCTAGGTCGCCACCGACCTACGACCTATATTAGGTCGCGCGCGACCTATTAACTCGCTCAGAAGAAATCAAGAGCAAACGAGATGGGCCAGGTTACATCCCCTAGGTCGCTGCCGACCTACGACCTAAGTTAGGTCGTTCACGACCTAAGACTTAGAGATTGAATCTTGCCCAGATTTTTCCGTATAAATACTAGAGCTACTCCAACGGCAGGAGGACTTTTGGCTGATCTTCTGAAGCACCGTTACTCTGCTGAATTCCTAACTCATCCAACACATCAAGCATTCCAAACACTGAAGGCACTACAACAAGCTTCGAAAGAGATCTTGCACATCCGACATGGATTCAAAGAGCCTTATCATCGAAGTTTGAACTACTAGTCTGAAGTGTTTTAGAATCGAAGTGTATTATATCTTGAAGTGCATTGTATCAATTTGTAACCAAAATTAGCAATAAAGGAATTTAAAGTGGATGTAGGCTTGATCTTAAGCCGAACCACTATAAAATCGTTGTCTTTTACTGTTTTCTGCTACTTTTCTGCTTATTTCTTGTTCCCGTATCACGGGTGGTGCTTTCATATTACTACTACACACACCAGGGTGTTAGCGTTCAATTTTCAGTGTTAACATTTTGGTGCTTTCACTGAGAAATGAACTCAGGAATTCTGTCAACCAAGAGTTGGATCCGAGGAATTAGGACTGAGATTCGAAGAATTATGGCAAGGCGATCGAGTAGATTACAAAGTCCAGAGAGTAGTCAGCATAGAGGTAGTCAAGAGGCTTCTTCGAGAGCAAACCAAACTTCAGCCTTTGTTACCAGGGACGAGATGGAGGCAATGATGAAAAGGCAAGGGGAGTTGATCCAGAATTTGTTTCATCAGATTGGGCAACTTGGAGCACAGAATCAAAGAGGAACAGAAACCCAGCCAGAAGAACAGATTCCACCGCCCCCTCGTGAACTCGTGGGGCAAGACGAGAGAAATGGGCGAGGACTACAACTAGGAGACAACGACAGATTGGTGGAAATGGTCAAAAAAGCTATAAGAGGTGGTTTGGTAAACAAGGACTTGGAGGATGTGAATAAGAGTCCTTTTACCACAACAATCAGGCGAGCTAAGAACCCACCAGACTTTAAGCTACCATCGTTAGACATGTACAATGGAAGAACAGACCCTACAGTTCATTTGACAAAATATATGAGGCATATGGAAGTGCTAGGGGCATCAGAGGAAGTTATGGCTCGGTGCTTTCCATTGTACTTGGCAGATATTGCGGCATTGTGGTTCAGACAATTGGAAAGTGGATCTATCGGGACGTGGAATGATTTGATTGAGAAGTTTATGAGGCAATTCAGGGTCTACATCTCGAGGCCCAAGAATGTTATGAGTTTGATAGCATTGAATCAAAGAACTGGAGAGTCTTTGAGAAGTTTTTTGACGCGATTCAACGCAGCTGCGGCATCGGTGGATCGACCAGATCCATCTATGGTCTTGATGGCAGCTGTGTCGGGCATAGCTGACGGTACAGATTTCAAGGATTCACTGACAAGAGATCCCCCTATGGATCTAGGGGAATATTACCATGAGGCTGAAGGATTTCTACGATTAGAACACGCAAAGGCTGAAAGAGAAGAAGGAGAAGGAATTGATGTTTTTGTAGTCAAATGTGGGAATCCTCCTGAGAAAGGTGCAGAAACTAGCAAAGGTAAACGAAAGGCTGAGGATGACAATGATAGATCAGCACGACAGCGAAGGGGACCAAGATTCATCTCATACACAGAATTGAATGAGACTTTGGAGCGGATCTACCAAAATACTAAGGGACAGGTTCCTTATCGAAAGCCAATTAGGAGAGATCCAACTAACAACGAGAGAAAGTCGGACAAGTACTCCTTGTTCCATGAGTTAAATGGTCACATCACAAATGACTGCAGACACTTGAAAGACGAAGTTGAGGAACATATCCGGAATGGTCTGCTACCGCAATATGTAAAAAAGAAAGCGGCAACGGTGGAACAAGAACATCCACCTCCTGCACCAACTAGAGACGACTCAGGATCAAGGCGTCAGCTTGTTATCGACTGACTGAGGTTACGACGAATGAGTAGAAAACTCTACATCAACACAATTAAGTTGTTCACACATGTATGGGACCGCGAACGATCCCCAGGCATGCTCTGATACAACTATAAATCATATCGATGTAGATGTTTGCACTCGGACGTCAATTCTTTGTTTTTGAGTTTTAATTCTGATGATTGACTACTTTACTTTCGTGTTTTACTTCAGATGACTAATGACATTGCTTTCACGTTTTGCTTCCAATGTTTGTGACTCTACATTGCTTTCATGCTTTGCCTCTGGTGTTTTGAGTTTGACCCTACTTTGCTTTCATGATTTGCTTCTGATGTTTGGATTTGACTTTTTCAGACATTTCTACTTGACAACTTTTCAGTTGAATATTTGATTTTGATGATCTTGCAATGATTAAGCCCTACGAACAGGCACCCGACTTCGAACAGTCACAAACTTGCCTCGAACAGGCACCCGACTTCGAACAGTCACAAACTCGCCTCAAATAGGCACCCGACTTCGAACAGTCAAAAACTCGCCTCGAACGGCAAAAAACTTGCCTCAGATGGCTCGATCCCGAACGATCGTCATTTGGGGTCCACCCCTGACTGCCAACGGTCGCACTTTACCTCGAATGGCTCGATCATGAACGATCGTCATTTGAAGTAAGGCGCTTGACCGCGAGCGATCACATTACACCTCAGATGGCTAGATCCCGAATGATCGTCATTTGGGGTCCACCCCCTCACCGCCAACGGTCGCACTTTACCTCGAATGGCTCGATCCCGAACGATCGTCATTTGAAGTAAGGCGCTTAACCGTAAGCGATTACACTTCACCTCGAATAGCTCGATCCCAAATGATCGTCATTTGAGGGTCCGCCCCTAACCGGGCACGGTCGCGTTTTCCCGTAAATGGCTTGATCTTGAACGATCGTCATTTGAAGTAAGGCGCTTGACCGTGAACGGTCACATTTCATCTCATATGATTCAATCCCGAACAGTCATCACATGAAGATAAGCGCTTGACCGTGCACGGTCGCACTTCACCTCAAATGACTCGATCCCGAACGGTCGTCATTTGAAGTTAGGCGCTTGACCGTGAATGGCCGCACTTCACCTCAAGCGGCTCAATCCTAAATGATCATCACTTAAGATCCGCCACTTGACCGCGCACGGCCTCACTTTACCGCAAATGGCCCGACCCCGAATGGTCGTCATTTGAAGTAAGGCGCTTGACCACGAACGGTCGTCATCCGAGCTCCACCACTTGACCACACACGGTCGCACTTTACCACAAATGACTCGATCCCAAATGATCGTCATTTGAAGTAAAGCGCTTGACCATGAACGGCACCTGACCGCGCACGGTCGCACTTCACCTTGAATGGCTCGATCCCGAACGGTCGCCATTTGAAGTTCAGCGCTTGACCGTGAACGGTCGCACTCCATCTCAAATTGCTCGGTCACGAACGATTGTTATTTGGGGCCACATAAAACTGTCAGTTCTTTTGCAGGTCATCAAAGGGATATGGACATCCAGCTTACGGCATTACAAAACACACCTTCCTACCGCAAGGCATGTTTTGGGGGGCAAGTGTTATCTCACCTTTTTCGCAAGGCCGAGATACCAAAAGATCGACCGAGAAGCCAAAGATAGTTCGTCTCAAAGATCGGTCCACTTAGCATCTCAACAGAGCGAGTCATCGTTAGGTCATTCAGCGACCTAAGACCTAAAAGCTTCAACGACCTAAAGGTTCTAGCGACCTAGCAATACAAAGCCTTCAGTGAGTTAACAAGATAAGCCAGCAAGCGACCTAACTTCGTAAGGAGGCTAGCGACCTAACTTCTCCAACGACCTAACGACTTAAGGGGTTATCGACCTAGTGACTTCTGTCTTCAGCGACCTAAAGCATACGCGACCTAAGGCATATGCGGCCTAAAGCATATGCGACCTAAGGCATATGCGACCTAAAGCATATGCGACCTAAGCAATGCCACGACCTACCGACCTAAGAAGCTAGCGACTTAAGGGATCCTACTACCTAACGACCTAAGAACGAAGTAGTCTTAGCGACCTAATTTAGGTCTCAATGGATCTCCTAGGTCGCCGCCGACCTACGACCTATATTAGGTCGCACGCGACCTATTAACTCGCTCAGAAGAAATCAAGAGCAAACGAGATGGGCCAGGTTACATCCCCTAGGTCGCTGCCGACCTACGACCTAAGTTAGGTCGTTCACGACCTAAGACTTAGAGATTGAATCTTGCCCAGATTTTTCCCTATAAATACTAGAGCTACTCCAACGGCAGGAGGACTTTTGGTTGATCTTCTGAAGCACCGTTACTCTGCTGAATTCCTAACTCATCCAACACATCAAGCATTCTAAACACTGAAGGCACTACAATAAGCTTCGAAAGGGATCTTGCACATCCGACATGGATTCAAAGAGCCTTATCATCGAAGTTTGAACTACTAGTCTGAAGTGTTTTAGAACCGAAGTGTATTCTATCTTGAAGTGCATTGTATCAATTTGTAACCAAAATCAGCAATAAAGGAATTTAAAGTGGACGTAGGCTTGATCTTAAGCCGAACCACTATAAAATCATTGTCTTTTACTGTTTTCTGCTACTTTTCTGCTTATTTCTTGTTCCCGTATCACGGGTGGTGCTTTCACATTACTACTACACATACCAGGGTGTTAGCGTTCAATTTTCAGCGTTAACACAATCTTTTGAGAGGTGTTAGGGTCTTTTTAGTTCGACCTTGCCACCGATTTTGTTTGCTACGAGTTGTGGAAGTTAACATTCCACTTACCGCATTCCAAACTCGTTATGATTCTTATGAATGACTAATTATGTCATTCAGTTTGTCCAGCTTATTTCATCCATTTTATAAATCGGGTATTATATGAGTATCTCGATGACTTCATCTCTGTATTTATTGATTTTGGATGGAAATAGCAATTTAAAATTTTGCAAATCTTTTTCATAAGATTTATTTATAAGTTTAATTGGATTCTGTTCTTCAATGAGCAAAGAATATTCTTAAAACTTCTAAGAGATATTTTTATCATATGGATTATGATTTTGTGATTGTATTGCCCATTGAGTGCTTTAAGAATTCTGGTCAATGCGCCTGATCAACGTTATCGATAGGAATCTCCTAAACGCTTTGATGAGACAATTTGACACAATAAATTGACTTATAAAAAGTAAAAATGTAAATTTTTCTAGAAAGATTATTACATAAAGATAAATGTAATTTTGAAAGTTTTAGCTTTTCGGGAAAGAAGATTATTTAAAAGAAATTCTTTCTTTTCGAATTCCTATTCTTGTTGTTCCCGTAGGGAACCAAGACTTTATCTTTTGTACCAATGCTAATCGTATTGGTTTGGATGCCGTTCTATTGCAAAAGAGAACGTGCTATCACTTGTGCTGCTAAATCATCAAAGCCGATCGAGACTAGGTATGCCACTCATGATTTAGTTCTCGCGGCTATTGTTTTCGCTTTTAGAGTTTGGCATCATCATTTTTTGGGGAGAAATTTGTTCTCCACCTCGATCATAAATCTTTGGAATATTTATTTTCTCATAAGGAACTTCATGTTGACTCGAGTTCCTGGCATCTAATAATCTTAATATTCTTTTTATTCCAAGAAGGGAAATCGTGTTGCCAATGCGCTTAGTCGTAAGCAACAAGTGGTTGATTCTTTGATGATGTCTAAATGAAATTATCTTTTTATCATGTTCATCGGACGTTTTAATATACTTCGTTTTATTGAGCTTTATCTCATTTCTTTTATGGACTAGCGTCCGATGTTCTTTTATGGCGTTCGGTTCATTGGACGTACCGTTTTTGTACTACGTTAGTGTTCTGAAATCATTCGAGCTTTGGTTCATCTGACGTACCGTTATTGTACTACACCGTTGTTCCAAATTATTCGAGTTTCTCGTTTCTCGGGTGTACCGTTTTTGTACTACGCCGTTGCACCGGCTCAATTTTCTGCTATTCTTGACGTTTTCGACGTCTTTTAACTATGGAAATGATTTTAGGTTTCCGATTTTTATTCTTGATCCTGGTGTTATAGTAGGGATTGAAGTTTCACCAGATTTGACTTTTGAGCAACATTCTATTCGCATCATTTCTTCGGGGGTTGAGTACCTTCAAAATAAAGATGTTCTTTTTGTGAAAGTCCGATGGTTCTCAAATCCTAAGGATTTCTCTTGGGAATCCAGAGAATTCATCGAGCGAACACGTTCGGGCTAACTCTTTCGTGCTCTTTATGGTAAACTTTTTATTTCAAATTTTCTTTTGTGTTGATATGCTTCTATGGTTGTTACTCTTTATTTTCTTCTTAAGTATTGCGAGGACGCAATTTTTTTAAGGAGGGGAGTCTGTAACAACCCGCATATTTATCGATTGTATATTTAAATATTTTATTTAAATATTTCATCGTTAGTCGGATTTTTGTCCGAAAAGCTACTTTTTGCAAACAGTCGAATTAGGACTCGAGACCACTTCCATTGAGTTCAAAATGCCGTTTGCGACCTTTTTGAGTATAAACTTCGATATGTTTGGAGCTGAGTGGAATTTTGACATTTTTCACTTAGGGCTTTGGGTTTGGGTTCAGCCCATTTGCCCAATTCTGGTTTTATCAACAAAACTCCACTCCAACTCTTCATTACTTCACTTTCATTTCCTAACACTTAAGCTTCATCAAAAATGGAGAATGGAATGGGAAATTAAAACTCCAAGCTCTAATCATCTTTGCAAATCCAAGTTCTAGCTCCAAATTCAAAGAAGAAGCTTTGGTAAGCCTCCTCTTCTTCTTCTCCAACTCATTCTCTTATCAATTTCAGAAATTCCTAAACCTAACTTAGGAAATGTTCCTCTTTTAAGCTTAGATTCAAGCTTGTTGGGTTGGAATTGAAAAGTGATTATTCTTGCCATTGCTTTATAGCTTCTTCTTCATTTGTTTTGGGTTTAAAGGTGAGATTTTTATCTCACATCTATGACTATAATTATCTTTGGTTGTTGGGTATGAATTCCTAACACTTCTTCATGTGCATTTGCCCTTAATTTGGATTGGTTTTATGAACATTTCAATTTTTGGTTTTTGAAGTCAAATTTGTGTGTAAATCCTTTTAGGGATGTTTGATCATGGTTTGGTAATGCATCGAAGAGCTTATAGGGCCGGGTCGTCGATTGGCATAAACCCCTAGCGCCCGTTGCTCGTCCGATCGCGATTGTTGGATGTTCGCCCCACAAGGGGGCTAGACTGAAAATGCTTCTGGAGCAGGTTCGGTCGACTGAACCAGGGGTTCAGTCGACCGACCAGAAAATCAAAATTTCTCCGAAGCAGGTTCGGTCGACCGAACCAGACCCAGGAAATTGCCTGGGTCTGTGTCAGTCGACTGACCACCTGGTTCAGTCGACTGACCTGATTGCCTTAACAAAATTGATTATTTTGTTTCGATTTCCAGATTTTATCGACTCGTGATTTTCCGATTTGTTGTTATCTTTTATTATGACTTTGATGACTCCTTTTTCGGGATTTTTGAATATCCATTTCCATGGATTCTTTATCGATTTAAATGGATTTGATTCACGTCTTCGTATGTGAATTTTTTATGATTGTTTGTTTCTACAATCATTTCTATGGCTTGTCACTTTAAAAATACAAAGGTTTCTATACTAGTAATAAATATTCAAATGCTTTATCAAAGATGATTTCAACTTTATTTTTAATACAAAGCTCGTTTATAAAACCATTTTCCAATCTATTAGTATATACAAACCTTTACCTCATTTGTGTGAGAAAATCTAATTAAACGGCTTCGCAAAACAAGTGGTATGAAATGCTTGCGTTTACTTCGCCGGTTAATTCTTTAACTTGTTCGTTTGAAACTCTTGTGACAATTTTCGAGTGGAAATCTACATTTTGTTCGTAAATATTTAAGTTAAGCTAGTGGTTATGGGACATGAAGCTAAACTCATATATTTACTAGCTTAGTGTAATTGACACTTCTTGATGATCGATGATGATCATTTTATGGTTTAGACTAGCAAGGTGTGATGTCTCTTTGTCCACATGAAGGATTGTACCTCATTTTATTGAGCTTCGTCTCATTTCTTTGTGGGCTAGCGACTCATGTGATTTCAATGTGTTTCGATTCATTGGATGTACCGTTTGTACTACATCGATGTCTTGGCTTTTCGATTCATTGGACGTACCATTTGTACTGCATCGATGTTCCGAATTGTTTTGTGTTTCGATTCATTGGATGTACCGTTTGTACTACATCGATGTCTCGGCTTTTCGATTCATTGGATGTACCGTTTGTACTGCGTCGATGTTCCGAATTGTTTTGTGTTTCGATTCATTGGATGTACCGTTTGTACTACATCGATGTCTCGACATTTCGATTCATTGGACGTACCTTTTGTACTGCGTCGATGTTCCGAATTGTTTTGTGTTTCGATTCATTGGATGTACCGTTTGTACTACATCGATGTCTCGGCTTTTCGATTCATTGGACGTACCATTTGTACTGCGTCGATGTTCCGAATTGTTTTGTATTTCGATTCATTGGATGTACCGTTTGTACTACATCGATGTCTCGGCTTTTCGATTCATTGGACGTACCGTTTGTACTGTGTCGATGTTCCGAATTGTTTGTGATACACGTGTTGGTGAGTTTTCATGCTCCCACTTGGGATTGGCCATCCTTTTCTTGTGATTTCTGGATTTCTATTGATCGATTTCTAGAATTTGTGTTTCACCAATTTTCGTGATTTGCATTGATAAGCTTTATCAATTTTTGTGCATTAGTGAATTTATGCTTCACCAACTTTTACAAATTGGCATTGAAATGTATGTCGTTATTTGTGGCTTGGTGAATTAAATTAAGAATATGACATTCTTTTTAATCTTTGAGAAGATTCTTGTGATATTGATTAATCTCTGGATTGATTTTCGATTAGATACTTATCACAGTATAGCTTTATGGTTATCATACGTTTTTGTCATATCTCTTATTCTTTATCACTTTATCTGATATTTATAGCTAGACTGATCCGTTTATTATTTTCTTCTTAAATAATACTCGGGTCAGACTGAGATTTTACAGGTGCTTCCTCATGACTTCTTATCTGGGACCATCATCTGACTTTTGGCTAACTACTTTAGCATTGTAGTTTTTGGTTGTATACATTCGATATATTGACTCATTGATGTATACATATTCTGTTGTCTAGCACTTGTATCTATTCTTTTTGATATTGTGGGTCTTGTTTGACCACTACTCTAATGTACACTTTCATATGTTATATTCATATCTATTTCCGCCTTTGTGATATGAATTGTCTGTGAGTGATTTGTGTTATGTTTATTTCTATATTTGTTTCTGAATTATATATACATAGCCACCTTGTAGTAGATTTGAGTTTGTATCGGTATGTCGGATTTTCTCTTGAGATGAAAAGTTATATTTTTATCTGGCATATCGGTACTCGCACAAAGCAATTACACAGATGGTCGCTCCTCAACAGCCTTATTCTCCGCGCTAGTCGATGGCATTACCCGGTAGTGTCTTTGTCTAGCGTGGGTATAGAGGTGGGGCGTCATTGAAGCCATCTCAAAATACGCCACATGTTACCAAGTCATCATCATGCTAAAGAATCTCGACCGTTCAAATCACCATAAAATATCCTAGGGAACTAACTGCCTTAATATAAATAAGGGTGTACTCCACACAAGAAGGGCCATTTTGTCGAAATCTTCTACTCTCTCGTTTTACATTGTAATTCAAAAAACCTTATAAATGCTCAATTGGGGATTTGATGGCCGTTTAGGTCAGATCTAAATTAGAAATTTGTAATTAAGGACTGATAAAAAATAATTTTTGCATATTCACCCATGGGAATTACTTTATGTTTGCTTGTTACTTAGTTCTACCTATTCATTTACTACTTTGGGAGGTTAGGCCAAATTTTCGGCTTAATTGATGAATCTATAAGTTTTGTAATCAAATGAATGTAATGAATGAATGAACTGTATTGTTGAAAATTTTATTTTCGATGCTCTTTGATGTTAAAAATGCAATAACAAATCTCATTTCGTCATTGAAAAATAATACTAAAGATGGCTAGAGTGCCATTTGTGCTAATTTGGGATTCTCTTGGAAAAACAGACAGCGGAGCGATTCTGATTTTTCTGTTTCAACGAATAGGTTTTCCTGGTCCAACGAATCGGCTTTTTTCCCTAAACAAGCTTAGGGAAATCGAACAATGAAAATCGACCATTTTGGTCGAGCTCAAATTAGTAGATTCACATGAATAATCCTTTTTCTTGACTTCCATTCGACAGTAATGTATGAGACTATCATGTGTGTATAAAATATCCATTAAGAAAAATGTAACTTAGAATATAACTATGTAATTAAAACCAAATAAATGTGAAAAAGAAACACATAAATGCTTCATGTTATTTGTTTTTACGGGTCATTTGATCATGCATCTTCAATTTTCTACATTAAATTACTGTATAAAACTGAATTAGTTATGTGTATATTGTTTTTTTACCGTTCCCTCAAAACTATGTGCAATGGTACATATCATATTAGCTTAGTTGATTAGTAACATAGCTATCGATTTATTTTTGTTGTTGTTGTTGTTGTTTTTGCATGGTCCATCATGATTAACTTCTCTATGTCTGAAATATCATTGTTGACAAATTTATAAACAAAATCAAGAGAAAATAATCCGAACGACAGAATGAAAAAATGAATCTGCCAGGAGAAAACTACCATCCAATATACATTATTACAATCAATATATGCTATTGGAATGCTTTCTTCACCTTAGTTTCATATTCTTCATACAATGAGTAAAATGCAAAGTGGATACTTAGCTTTAATATGCTTTGAAGCAGTTGTTTTACACATTTGTTGTACATACAACATATTTGAACAGAAAATGCTTAACAAAATTAATTAGAATTTGAGTCTTCATACAAACTTTGTGGAAAATAACATTTTTAACTCTAAATTGTAGATAACCCAAAAATAAACAAAGCAAATTACATCTCAATTTTCCTCCCTCATATTCAATTTAATTTTTTTAATGGAACAATGAAAAGCAAAATAAAGAATGGTCCGTTGTCGTTCTACCGTTCAAGGTAAGTATTTGGAAGTTAGAAAATTAAGCAAATTACATTGTTTTTTCAAAGGGCAATGCCATAAGGTCTCATGAATATAGATGCATGATTAGAGGTGAGCGTTTGGTTGGTCCGATGATGAAAATTGTGAAATCGAACTAAAACCAATAAAAATGAAAACTAAACCAACTGAATTAAGATTGATTGGTTTGGTTGGTTTTCTGATTTAGCCGAACTAAAACCGATTCATGTTTTATGTTTGGAATATTCATCGTACTTTAAAATAAACTATAAATACACGATTACAGTATTTTTATGCTTTTTAATAGTAATTTTAACACATATATGATAAATAAAATTTATTTAGACCACTAAACTAATCTTAAAAAATCATTATAACATTGGTATTTTTGGCAATATAATAAAAGTTTGGTTAATTTGATTAAACCGATAACCGTATTAATTTTTTTTATGGATCGATTAAAAACCAATCTATTTTCAAAACGAGACCAAACTGATCGAAATAAACTGATTTGATTGATTTATTTTGTTTAACCAAAGATTGTTCATCCCTATATGGGATTATACGGAAATGAAAGGAGTTCGAGATTCAACTATTTGATTTCAGATTTTTTTTCACTTTAGTCCTATTTTTAAAACTTATTACAGTTATAGTCTTATTTCCGAACTTATTACACATATTTCCCACTTTTGGCCAGCTTAGCGTTGAACTGGCCATAGTATACTAGCGGCATTTCAAGTGCCATCAGTATGTTCTTTTTATTTTTTATTTTGTGAACATAGTGGGCGGCTTTTCAAAAGCCACCCACGACATTATAAAAAAAATATGGATGACTTTTCAAAAGTCACCAGTGGACAACTTTTGGAAAGGCGCCAAATCGTTTTGCTATTGGAAAACAGAACCCCTTTCCCACTTACCTCACTTTACCTATTCCACAAACCAGTAAAAAACAAAAAAAATTCCTAATTTCTCCCAAGGTTAAAATTTTATTGCAAATTTCATAGATTTCTTAGTCAATTTGAACCATGGCTTGCTCTTCATCGCATGAAGCTCCTACAAGTATAATCTCTACTCTCAATCTTCAAATTACAAATTGTTGGCAATTTAGGGTTTTGTGTAATATGATAAATTCCTTGTTGTGAACTTGTATAACTAGTTGTATGAGCATATAATTCACAAGTTCGTCGCTTTTACCTTATTTAAGTAGATATTGGACATTGTTAATTAAAGTGAAATTAGATTTCGTGTTAAGCAAATGATTGAATTTTGTGTAGAGTACTCTGAGGTGGTACTAGGATCGGTAGGTGGTAGCATATTATACTTGCAAGAACGCCATCGATCGAGCAACCACGCTTGGATAGAGGTAATACACTTTCTCATGGAATAGAAATATACATTGATTTTGCTTATAAGTAGTGCTTATGTTTGATTGTTTTTTGACAACGCAATACTCCAGATGAGACCATTGATCACTCGTCTAAACTGAAGAAAGCAACTTTGTCTCATCCCGTCATGCTAGAGTTGATAGATTGAGCCGGCTTTTCACTTATCATGCAGTTGGGGCACACCCAATTGGATCATTATCTTATCACTGCTTTGGTGGATAGATGGAGGCCGAAGAGATCTACATTCCACCTCCATGTTCGGGAGATGACCATCACGTTGGCTGATGTTGCTGTTTTGCTTGGTTTACCCATCAATGGCTCCGTTGAGCAACCCAGAGCCAGTAGATTACGTGAAGTTGTGCAAGACGCTCTTAGGTTTATCTCTTCCTACTGAATAGAGGTGAGATAATGAGATGATAGTTACTATATGATTAAGGGAGCAGCTTGCTTACGACATTCTAGTAGACGCCTTTGAGATTCAGATTGCTCAGCGGGCTCGAGCCATTATATTGCATATCATCACTTCACGTTTGATTTGCAATCATTCAAAAACCCGTATGGCTCAGGTGACTTCCATTTCTAGAGGACTTTGATATTTGCTGCCGGTATTCATGGGCAGTGCATTCTAGCCTATACATACACGAAGCTAACGAGGCTTGCTTTGCTAGAGAACACATATATTGGTGGTTGTTTTGACTATAGTATAGGTATTAACATTATTACTCTTCATATGCATTTATTTCATATGTTCATATATATTGCAATTTTATGTGTATATACGTTCACAGTTATGGTGTTGGACGTACCTTTTGGTCGGAAGAATAGCGATGAACAGAACAGATGTCAATTTATCTATGCCGTATGGTGCTAGGTATATTTATTATGTTATTTGATTATATACATATATTTTGATCTAATAATTCATAGTATTCTTCTGTTTTAGCTGGGTAAGACCGAAGAGCACCACGAAGTCTTCCAAGCGTAATGTTATGTTCTACCGCAACGAGTTCGTACTCGATTACAATTCTATGACATGGACCCCATACACACTTGTGCTTGGAGACCTTTCAAACTTATGCACTGCTTTTATTCAATTATGGACAACACGGGTTCCACTCATTTGTTTTAGTGATGTAGCGCATCATCTACCCGACAGAGTGATGTGATAATTTGGTATGCAACAGCATTTGCCAGCAAGCTCCTTATTACTGGATTGATATGGCATCTGGGTAGTATGATATGTCGATTGAGAGATGGAATCATCACCATCTGTACATGCAACAAGAGAGGGGCCTCATGTTAACCGTCGAAGAATATTATACTTCGTACTGGAACATCATGCGTCGCTATGTTTTTGTACCAAAGAACCTCCTGTTGTGATGGAACCGTACACTCCTAGAGCTCCTCTTGAGAGGAATGTGGTATGTGCAGTCTTTGATTAACTAAACATAGTTAAATTATATATGTTTTAATTACTTTGTTTTGGAAGGCGGACCACGTTTACCATGCACTAGAGTTGGTTGATGAGCTATCCAAAGAAGCACTAAAGCACTCGAAGGGTAAATGCTTTAGTGTGAAACGAATTTTACAAACAATCTTGGGGAAGAACAAGCTATCATGACCCGCACCGCCTCCTCCTCCTCTGCACTCAAAGAAGCACCGCTAGTAGAGTTCGAGCCTCATCCTATGACTCTCACATACCAAAGACATAGACATCAACAAGGCACTTCATCCTTGCAACCTTCACAAACGGAATTTGGACCCAGACCTTCACAAACTCTGGGGACCACAGAACCAAGCGAGGAGGTGGATTCACCGAAAAATGTTCCATTATCACGGAGGAAGCCAAAAAGAACTCCTTGAGAAGTCCGCAACCTACGAGATTAGGTTTGATGTTATGGCTTTAATTTTATTTATAGTATGGATTTATTGTTTTATCGGATGTTGTGTCGGATTAGAATGTTTTATTGGATGTTATGGATTTATTGTTATTTATTGATGCATCGAATGTAAAATTTAATCTCGAAAACACGTTGATGTTGCTGTTGTAATTTGGTTTATTTAATATGGATTGTTGATGTTGGAAGTTGTTGTTGTGTGGGATTATAATTTCCAGGTTTCTATTTGAAACCTGGGAATACTGGGGCGATCTTTCAAAAAGTGCCATTGGGCAACTTTTGAAAAGTTGGCCACTGACCATTTTTGAAAGATCACCCCAGAATGTTACTTTTACTACATAACAACAGCCCTTCCTCTCTCTCTTCCCTCATTCTTTATTTTTTCAAACTCTAAACAAAAAACCCAAAACCAGAACTACCTTTCCCTTCCACGATTCGGCTTTTTTTTAATCTAAATTGTGTAATTTTTGCATATTTGCGTCATAATATAAGGTAATTTTCAATACTTAAAGTTGATTTTCAATTTTTTTACATTTGTTGATAAAAAGTTCTTATGTACCTTTTGTTGCAATGGATCAATGAGAAATTGATGATGGGACATTAATGAAATATTATGGCCATTTGGAATTTGATTCTAATGTAAACGTGGCTAATGTTGAATATGCACCCGCAACTCAATTATCACCACAATCCCAACATTATGGATTTGTACCCAAAACTCAAATAAATGTTGAATCAAATTATCATAGGTCGGGTAAAGAAGTTTGTATCGAATCAGAAGTAGTTATTAGAGAACTGGGACACGTCAATGACAATTTGAAATAGTATTTCCCCACCATACATGGTGGTAAGTGGAAGAATCACAATAAAGCACTAGATATTGGAGAGGCCCCTCACTGAAAATATATTACTATAGCGTTACGTGTGATGTGATCGTGGAAAGAAAAAAACTAACGCTAGTCATAGGTTCTACGCATGTGCACATTATAGGTTGAGTAGAGAAATGTTTACATCGTTCGGCTGTTGTGATTATTTTCAGTGGATAGATCCTCCAACGTGTCACAGAGGACTTGAGTATCCTTTGAGATGCATGCTGAAATTTCATGATTGAAAAAAGAGAATATCCGATAACCAAAACACAATTCTTACTTACAGTCGAAAGTCCCTTTAGAAACACAGTTTGATCATGCTGTTGGGTATCTTAATGAGTAGTTTATGGTAATTTGGTGTATGTTGTATCGTATATTGTATCGTATGTTGTATTGTATGGTATGATGTATGTTGTATCATATATTGTATCGTATGTTGTATTGTATGATATCGTATGGTAAGTTGGTGTATGTTATATCGTATGGTAATTTGAAATACCGCCAATGTTAAAACATGTTTCAGGCATAAACCTAAAATTTGGTACAGCGAATATATCCACACAAACAACATACATCTCGTCCATGTTCCAACACTAACAACAACAAAAACTCAAACAACGTGCTTCAACTAACATGAATAACAAGTAATATTACAAACGTGCATGATATAACAAGATTCTCAAACAATCATATCTAATACCAACATAAACAAAGTGAGTTACTACCAACACTAATAAAAGCTAAGTTGCTGAAGTACAACAATTCTTCTTATGGTCGTGCACTCACATCTGCTGCACCTATTTGCCTTTGGAGCCTGCATCTCGTCCATAGTGCCTTTAATTCTTATAGACCTAGGCCCTTCGGTGCTCTACGAGCTGTTGGAGGCAGAACCAACGGTCCTTCGTGTGCACTCCAATAATGTTTATCACTAATGTGATGAAATTCTGGTGTGTAAGCCGTCGGGTATTTATGAATCGTGTACCAAGGTAAGGCGAAGTTACGATGAGCTCTATTCGCACCATTAGCAACTGACGAACAAGTAGCCATAACATACACACAAACCAACTGTTGAAGTAACAGGATGTTGCATGTACAAGAACAAGTGTTGCCATCGGTTGTTACTTTAAATTCATTGCCAAAGTAGTGAATTACTTGCCATTCGACCTGACTGAATCAGACAATCCTTGAACGTCTTGCTTCGTTTGCTCTCTCGGCTATCTTTGCTTTCCATTTTGGAGTTAAACAAGATGTCGAAGTTTTAGCAAACTCTCTTCTTTGACAAAAATAATCCACTGATCGAAAGAAGGTACGAGCAACCAAAGCTTTAACATGTAACGATCGTGCACCTCTAAGTACACTATTATAACTTTCTGACACATTAGTCGTCGTAACATGAAAAAGGCCACCATCATCCTTACACAAAGCCCAACTTTCCTCTTTTCCACCCAAACTTCTCTCTATCCAATTGGGCGCTCTAATATTGGCGGTTTTAATTTCCTCTTGGAGTTTTAGATACTCAACTTCCTCCGAAGCACATGTTGTAGCATAAAATACGCCTGTTAAACGTTTGTCTCCAAATCCAACGGCTTGAAAATTTGCTTTTGAATTTCTAGCATAGAATCTATTCTTATGAGGTAATCCCTAATGGCTCTCCAATGTTGTTGTTATTCCTTTCATTCTATCGAAAATGAAGGTACTACTTCGATTGTTAACACTATGACCGAACCTTTGCATGCAAGAAAAAAACCAATCGCATGATTCCAACTCAACAATCACATAAGCCAAAGGATAAAATTGATCATTTGCATCTATTGCAATAGCAACAAGTAAGGTACCTTTGTATTTGACATACAAGCGTGTGCCATCAATGCAAAGCAAAGACCGACAATGTACAAAATCATTGATACAAGGCCCAAAAGCACGATTGAAAACTCCATACTCATCGGTTGTTATGTGTCCAACACTGCCTGAATTCGTTTTAGCAATTCCGGCAAAATATTGTCGTAGGTTGGAATATGGCTCTGCCCAATCATCATATATTCGTTTAATTGCCTTGCTCAATGCTCTCCATACTTTCGTACAATCGATTTTGATAAAAAGTTGTTCCTCCATTAAAACCTACATCGTTCCAGCTGTTATGTTCAAATCCGCTTTCATGAAAGACATGATATTGGAAACCAGAAAGGTAGATGTTGCTTACTTATGATTAGAGTTAATTTTTGGGTTAACACAAGTAAGATCGCTTGGATATTTTTTAATAACCCACCATCTGGATTGTGATTTTTTCTGAATCTGTAGCATGTATTCTCCACGGACAATTTGAATTGATGTTGCAAATGGCGGTGTATTTTGCTTTGTTTGATCTAATTGACTTAAAAGAAACTGCATGTAAAATTGACCATTCACTTAGTTGTTGCAGAAAATTTCTTTTACTCTCAAATACTATCCCAGCTTTGAACCATTTTGAACATTAGACAATGAGAATATTTTATCGTTGAATTACAGATTTGCGACGATGGATCTAGCCATCATTTGTACATTATATAAGTCATCATCCAAAGACATCTCCATGTCCGGTTCATCACTATCCTGACAAGCATCGTCTTCGCATCCAAAATCATAGTTTAGTGGATCATTGTTTACTTGTATGTTACCAATCCACATTGTATCATTCTCTGCTCTGGTTACAACAGTCATGCTATCAAGAGCAGGAACGTCATGTACTGGTACATCTACATCAACATCTATATCAATTGTCATCGGATACATTAGGAACCCCTAATTCAGTTGTTGGTTGAATGTTCGATTATGTATCAATATCATGTGCAGGAAAGGTGCAATATCAATATATGACATTTTTAATATGGTTATAAAATGCAACACTATTCATTAACATAGCAAAACGTTACGTACTTTTCGCTCATCTTTATTAATAGTTGGCTTAGAAGCGCAAACTTTTGGTCCGACTGTAACGACCCGGACCCGACGCTCGAAAATCGACATTCAATACATCACCCATATTAAAATGCCGGAGATTCAAACGTTGGAGTCTGGTTCGCCGGAGCTTATAACACATCAAGTAATAACAACACAATGGAAATAGAATGACTATCATTGATACAACTCAAGGATTACAACATCTCTCATACAACAAGATACCAATATCATTATCAGAGCACTATACAACACCACAGCGAAATATTAACATCAATAGAGCCTTCCAAGTGAGAATCAAACATCTGCATCTCCATCTCCAAAGCTCCAAAGCAGAAAGCTCAAAACTCCAATCATGCTGAACTTATAACAAACTCGATGCAACCCAAAGACTTCTAGATCCACATCTACTCTTTAGAACCTACTGATAATCTGACTCTGGGTGCCCCTTATTTTAAAAACAAGTGGATACATTCAATTCTAAATTAAGTCACAACAAATTTCCATTTTTTGATCTTTTAAACAAGAGATCCACCTTTTAAGATTCGATGTGGTTTTCGAATAACCAGTTGGAATCCGACCCCTGGTCGCATCGAAATTTAAATGTCGTTTTAAAGGCCAATATTGATAGTCGGTTATTTAACTATTATACAACATCCACAAACAACCATCAGATTTAAATAATTTCCCAATTTATTTATTTCAAAATATCTTCGCAAGATATAAATTTTTCTACACTTCAACCCTTTTGAAAACAGTTTTCAATCACTTTCCTCTCGCGGAATAAATTCCAAATATTGTTTATTTCCACTGAAAATTACCAAGACTAAATGCTTTAGATTTTTAAAGTAATTTAAATCACTTTACCTAAAAATATATATATATACTTTAAAATACTTAGCATAAAAACTATTTAAAACACTTAATTTAAAATACCAATTATGAAATTTAATAATAATTTTTCAAAAACATTCTTTTAAAACAACTTTGAAACTTCAAACTTATACTTGCAAATCTGCTTTGAAAACGTACTTGGCTTTTCAGGGAAATACGCTTTTCTCTCACACCTTTAAAAATAAACCACAAGACTTCCAAAATTGCCCTTTGTATTTTATTCTTAATTAATAATTGTAATATATTTACTGTCACATTCTTTTGGTATTAGCATGAAATACCAAAAATGTCTCTCTACAGAAATTATTAAAATTTAGCATCACTTAAAAATAGGATCTAACAAATAAATTACTTTACAAATTTATTTTTTATTAATTAATAATGTAAATAAAAATTTAAACTCACTAGAAATTAGATATTGCAACTTAGAAATAAAATTTCAAATTAACCACGTATGATTCAACACAAAATATGACTAAATATATGTGGAAACCATTTTCTTTTGAACATATTAAATAAATACAGTTTGTAGAAAAATAATTCAGCCTTCTTCATCACGCGCGAAGCGCATGCCGTAACGCTCGTATGATATAATTCAGAAGGTGTGGGTCGCATCGGACAAGACCTACCGCTATTCGATGGTCTAACACTATTTTGCATCGGATGTTGCTACGGAGTAATGCTATACATAAAAATATTTTTTTTATCATATCTAATACAATGATAATATACGATTTAAGAAGATTACCAGATATATGTTACCTTTAACTTGCAAAACTATCCCGCGTCGGATATGGATAATTAAACTATACATTTTGCTGAAAATTCGTGAACGGAGGATATCCGAAGAACATTTGTTGTTGCCCGTATTACGCTGCATTTATAGGCGAATTACTATAATTAGGAGATGGAATTCCTTGCGGTATTCATGGTCCACGGCATTTTAGAATAATCTTCAACACCATAGTTAATTACAGGTGCCGGTACAAGTTGTTCACCATCAACCTTCTACTTTTCTCAACAAACAACTCTATGGATTCAAATACGATAAAAACATTAATTCAACGTCGTCGTCGTCGATAATTTTTATTGCTTTAGATTCAGAATCGGTTGGTCAATTGCAAACCAAATCAATATCAAACTCCTTCGATTTTATCTTAGTTGCTTTGTAAACGATTCTTTTAACTGTTTAAAATTAGATCTTTTATGAACTTTTGCCGGTTTGTAAGATCCACCAACATACTTTCAACACATTTGATCATCAATAACCAATTCACCATCAAATATCATATAGTTGAAATAAAATTAGGAATCATTCTACAATAATAATTGATATAATATTACACAATTTTCATTTACAAATCTACCAAAAAACTAGGGTTTATAAATTCATACCTTGATTGATCCGAAGTGAGGAGTTGTTGTTATTGTTGAAATAGATCTTTTAAAACACAAGTTTTGATTGCATTAATGCAAGTAAAGATTTCAGATAAAGATAATGGAGAGGGTTTGGGGTTGTTATTGTTGAAATAGATCTTTTAAAACACAAGTTTTGATTGCATTTAATGCAAGTAAAAGATTTCAGATAAAGATAACGGAGAGGGTTTGGGGTTGTTATTGAAAATAGATCTTTTAAAACACAAGTTTTGATTGCATTTAATGCAAGTAAAAGATTTCAGATAAAGATAATGGAGAGGGTTTTGGGTTTTTTGTTTACAGTTTGATAAAATAAAGAATGTGGAGAGAGAAGTGGGGCTGTTTTTTTTAAAAGTCATGAAAGTGGACGATTTTTGAAAAGTCACTAATCTATTTTTGTTTATAACACGGTGAGCTGCTTTTGAGGGCTAACTACATTCACAAAATAAATAAAGAAATAAAATACCGGTGGCATTTAAAATGCCGTCACTATACTATGACCAGCTCAACGCTGAGCTGGTAAAAAATGTGTTACATGTGTAATAAGTTTGAAAACAAGACTATAACCGTTTTAAAAATATGACTAAAGGGAAAAAAATAGGGTAAGTTTGGCTCACATCCCTAATAAGTTTCAAAATAAACAAAACATCCTTCACATACAAAACTTACATTTCCGCCCTCTATTTTCAAATTCACGCAGGCAAAAATACACAAATACCCTTTACGTTTTTAACATTTCAAACGCGTATAACTTTATGTACAAAAACCGGATCAACAAACCGTTTTCACCAAAAAATCGCAAATTTTATGATCTTTGAAATGAGATCCATTGTTGATATCAAAAATTCATATTTGTAGTAAATGTGCAATTATTTCAAATATTTGCAGACAATTCAGCAACTTTTAAACCTTTTTTATTTTTTTTGAAATTTACAAAATTTACAAATAATTGCAGATATTTCTGCAGCTATATGGTATAGTTGCATAAATGTCAGCACCTATTGGGTATAGTTGCAGAAATTTATGCAACTATACGGTATAGTTGCAGAAATATCTGCAACTATTGCACATAGTTGCAAACATTTCTGCAACTATTGCATATAGTTGCAGAAATGCAACTATTGCAAATAGTTGCAGAAATGTCTGCAACTATTGCGTATAGTTGCAGAAATGCAACTATTGCTAATAGTTGCAGAAATGTCTGCAACTATTGCGTATAGTTGCAGAAATTACTGCAACTATTGCTTATAGTTGCAGACATTTCTACAACTATTGCTTATAGTTGCAGAAATGTCTGCAACTATTGCGTATAGTTGCAAAAATTTCTGCAACTATTGCGCATATATTTGCAGAAATTTGTTGCGATTATTCATAACTGCAAATATTAAGAATATCATATTTCATAAAAAAAAATGATTCATCTTTAATTTAATTGCAGTTTACCATTAAATCGAAAAATAAGAAGAAGATTCAGCTCCACAGCGAAATGCAAGGGTAATTTGGGAAAAAAAATGGCGGAAAACAGAAACAGGGATGTAGAAAATATATATTTTATGACATGGACCCGCTTTGAATTTAAGTTCCGTTTTAAGGATGTGCGGCTAATTTTCACAAAAAAATATCCCTTATTCCTGAAAGCCTTTCGTGTGGCGTTACTCTGTGCTTTCAAATTATGGGTTGAGATCATCTTAAAGCAGTTCAAAATATATTGGCCTATAACAAAGAAAGCCCAAAAAACCCAAATATGTTCAGTGAGAAAATATTTTCTTACTTTTCTTCTTCCTCCTGAAACCCTAACATTTTCTCCTCATCATGCTTCGTTCTCTACGCAAATTCTCTCCTGTCATCCCTCTATGTCTCTCCCCTCGTAAACCTGTTTACAATTCACTCCTTATTTGCAGTAGGATTATACGATACTCTCACTTTTCTTCTCCATCCAATGCTAACCATGAACAACCCGTCATTTCTATTAGTAACTTAACAAATACTGCCCACCCGAACATTGAGAAGCATGAAACAGAAGAACCGATTGTAAGCTATAGGCATACTGACGCTTATGCTGCGATTGAGCTTGCTTTGGATTCCGTAGTCAAGATTTTTACTGTTTCTAGCAGTCCAAATTACTTCTTACCATGGCAGAATAAATCTCAGAGGGAAAGCATGGGTTCAGGTAATCCAAGTAAGGTCATAGATATATACATAATGTATGTACATACATAATGTATGTACATACATAATGTATGTACATACATATAGTTGGCGTCAAAAAGGGCCACCAACACGCAATTGTATATGAAAACACCAATATCCAATCCAATCATAGAAATGCGAATAGAAATAAATGAAGAACAAAATTAAAACAATCATAAAACAAGTAAAGGAAGACACCGATTTATAGTGGTTCGGTTAACTTCGGTCTACGTCCATTTCAAAGGTTTTTCTGTTGTTCGTTTATATTGCTGATTATAGCTACAAATCCGTGAAATTCAAAAATAAAAATGCCAGAGTATAGCTTAAGTAGAAGATGAAGTGAAGCAGAAAGAAGATATCTTTGCTGATGTCATGCCCGTTGTATTTATAGGAGAAGACGTGAAAATATCTTGCTCAAAACCCGAGTCTGGAACCTTGAGGCCAAGACGAGCCTGCCCAGAAATTTTGGAGCCCACCGGAGTCCATAATAAGGATCGGGGCCGATCCTTATTTTGATGGAATCATGGGGTGCGATCCCTATGGTGGATCCCCCATGATGTTATCTTCTTGCTCTCATGTCGATCACACTTACGGATCTTGAGATATCGATCGATCTTCGTCGCATTATGTCGTGGACAGGAATGAGGGCCGATCCCTTTACTTGCTCCTTTGGGGTTGCGATCCCTATAGTGTGTTCTTTGTGTTGTAATATGCTTATACTTCAAGTTTCATGTTGATATCATCTGTAGATTTTGAGTTATTGATCGTTGCTGCAAATTCAACTAAACCGATCTCTGAATAGGGATAGAGGCCGATCCCTATAGAGAGATCATACCCGATCCCTTCAAGTTGCTCTATTTGTCATGCGATCCCTAGGGTAGACTCACTAGGGTCCCCTCTTCTTGTTCCCAAAGTTTTACTTCAATCCGTCTTGTGGTTGTTGAGTTATGGAGCGATCATCATTGAGTTGTGTTGTGTGTATCCTGTTCAATCCGATCCCTTTAATCTGATCTCTCTATTTTGATTCCTTTTTGTAGAGTGAATATTCCGATCTGATTCCTCTTCTAGGGAAGTGCTAGTTTCATACAAACATTTTTTGAGTGTTGTCCATCTGAATCCATTCAACTATCGTCCGTAGTTTCAAATATAATTGATCTTCAATCCTGGTAATCATCTCTTCGGGCTTTTGTGTCTTGATGATCATGAAATTCGCTGGGTTAAATCCGCCCGTGAACTGCCTTGTCAAAAGGCGGGTTAACATATACATATACATATATACACACATACATATATATCACCTCATTTTTGCTACACCTCAAATCCTCGATTTCAACCACATGTTCTAAATTAAATAATATACCTTCTCTTCTGAAGTGACAAAAGAGAAATATATATTATTTAATTTGAAATATGTGGCTGAAATCAGAGGGATTTTAGGTGTAGCAAAATTGAGGTGTAGCCGATTCTTGCCTTATATATATATAATGAAATTTTGTTGATGTTTAATCTACGTGATGAATATCATCTGTATAAAATATGAGATCGTATTGAAATTTCTAACCTCGTCAAATAATGTCAACATTAACTGTTAAAACATTTGTTTATCCGTTGGTTAGAAACATCAAGTTTATCCTGTTATGTATATTTAAATGTGCTCAAATTTTGTGTAGATCTTTAGTATCATATGAATTTATTCACAAATTTCATAGCATTTAAAATTGTGTAACTCAAAATACGATAGAGATGCTGAATGAGTGTCATTGAACCTTCCTATATACACACACATACATATGTACATATAATATCACTCATAGTAAAGAATAGTCTATCATCACATCAAATGGCATAGAAATAAAATGGGTGAAACATCATCTAAACAACCAAACTATAATACAAATACGACATTTACTAAAGTATATCCCGACCATCGGCCCTAATGAGAGACAAGAACACTTGACCGCATGACCCTAAGAGATATATAAACTATAGGATATGCAGACTCTAATATAACACAACGATCTATCTTGACCAACAGTCATAATAAGAGAAAGTACCCCCGGGCTCCGGCTGAATGGCTCCAGGACACACGCATATATAAAGCGCATCAATAAATTTCTCAACCAAAGACTATAGGAGAAAACGACAGACAAATATACAACAAGTCTCCAATGTCATATAGAAAGACGAGCATGCAACCATCTTAGGTTAGGGCGCCTCAGATGACAGACGAGCACATAGCAAATCTCCATTGTCATAATCATCAGAAATGTATCGCATCACTGCTTCAGAAAATACTAATGACCACACCCGTTTCTTACCGTTCACTTGTTATTCCCAGAATCGTGACATATATATTCATCTGTATGTCGTAAACACGCCGCAAGACTATGTTGTGCACTGGTCACGACTCCTACTTGCCATTGGTAACAGAATACCGACTTTTAGTGACGTTCTGGATAATGACTCTAATGAGAGTAATGATTAAGCCTACAAACTCAACTAATTAACATCATAGATCCAGGGCGCGATCCCGCGATCTGATCGCTAAGATGGATACTAGCCTATGTGATGGGTTCTAATCACGCTCTCTGCATAGTGACGCGAACCATATGATGTAGATTCCCAACAAATACTTTTGACTCGATAAGTCCTAATTAAAGTAACAACTAGCAATCTTGACTAGATAAGTCATAGGAGCAATAACCTGTGACTCTTAAGTCCTAAGAGAGTAACTCAATATAGAACAACAAATTCTCGACCACTAGCCCTAAAAAATAATAATCGACTAGTTAGCCTTTAGAGAATGAACCCGTAAATTACCAACATCCTTCCAACTCGTAGCATATGGAGAGGAATATACCTCTCGACTACTAAGCTCTAAAAGAGTCACCTTTAGACGATCTCAAAAATTCCTGACCCTACATTACAACGAAAATTACATTTACTTACAAAGCAATCAAACAAATACGAGGTGTCTCATACCACCTGGTGTTATTCATTCATTCACTCAATGCTCGTAAACTATACTTAAATACACAATTATTTCTTATAATAGGTCCAGAGATAACCAAAGAAATATTACCGAACGTTCCATACCACACTAGATGGTATGATAGCCCCGTTTATTCAAATTGCTCGTTACATAAAAGTATAGTCAAACATCCAGATTATTCAGAATAGAGATTCTTATTTACAAGAAAATTATATTTACTCATCTTAGAAGCTTTTACTTTTTATAATAGTCAAAATATAACTTTTCCATTTATTTAAATCCAAAAATACGAATTTTGAACCATAGAACATAATTTAAAATCTCTTCCTCATTTTCAAAAATCATTGAACTCTTTTAAAGTCAAATGATATTTATTAGAAATCATTTCATAATTTTCTGAATTTAAATAGGATTTTTAAGTGAATTTTTAAAGCCCTAAATCAATTTCAATTAAAACAATCTTTTTATAAAATAATCAATATTCGGTTATAACGAAACTTTTTCTACAAAATAATTTCATATTTAAAATGTGTCTACTTTCTACTTCAAAACGTCAACCTTGTTTCAAATTTGAAAAAGAGTATTTTTTTTAAAATAACACAAACAGAAGAGTGCCCGAAACAGTGAAGCTTAAATTTAACAAATTGAACCGTCTTGGCCACTGATGATGCGGGGGTCGACCGCTGGGGTTGTGTCTGGAGCAGTGAAGCTTCAGACTTGCCTCGTTCCTTCTTCGTTCATTGCCCATTCGACCACTATTTTGTTCTTACCCATCTCTACTTCATTTTTAGCACCCAATACACCAACAATCAACACAAATTCATGTGTACAAGAATGATAACATTTACAGTAGTGGGTTAGGTGAACAAAGCAATTTTCAGGCATAGCAAACATCAACAGGCAAAGCATTCACACATTCAACCATTCAACATTTCAAACATAGATTTTTTGAGTGATAACACTTAGTTGAACACTAGCAACCAAAGATCTTCTTCAAGCTCTTCACAACTCCTTAAAACTTCGTATTTTCCGTCTACTGTAAATAGCACTCAACTCTATACTTGACCAAAATTCCACTTTAGTTGCTTCTAGGGTGTAGATTGACGTTGAGAAGCGCGTATTTAAATTTCATTGGGATTTTATTTTATTTGATATGAATTTTTGAAGAGGAGGATAGAGTTAAAATTTTGTTACATGAAGATGGAAAATGTGCAAAAGTGAGCTATGCGATTATTTTTTATGCAAGGGATGGAAGGCTCTGGAATTCTCAAGAGAGAATAAGTTGGCTCTAAACTTTAATTAGGGTTTGGGCCTTTGATGGGCTTCAATTTTTATTTTATTTTTTCACTTATTCTCTTTATTTACTTTTGCAAACAACTTTTTACCTAACCACAATTACTCCAAATCTCAATTAAAATCACATTTACTTAAAGATAGTATTTACCCAATATGTGTACTTTTATAAAATTTCCGTTTCATAACTTCCCTCACTTTAACATTAATTATTCCAAAATTGCAATATTAGGTTCATTTTAATAGAAATCATTCATTATCTTCAATAATAATTAACTAAAAAAATTCTTTCTTCACTTTAATTAATTCTAAAACTCTTTTATTTACTATTATTTAACTTTATAAAATTATTAATCCACTTTTAAGTTATTTAAAAATCATTTCGGGCTTTAAATATAAATATAAATTCAAAAATATCCAAAAACCATTATTAATAATTCATAGCTTCAAAATATTTAATACCAAAATAACTTATCAATGACCATTTTTATCAAATAAATTTCCATAATAAAATTTCCCAAACCAAATTTTATCTTTACTCAAATCTCAACAATAAATATCTTATTATAAAAATATCCAATTTCACAAAAATACTTCATCCTTTAAATCCCAACAAAGTTCTATGTTTTCAAATCATCTTAAACTACCAATATTATGATTTGATCCCATTTAATTATTTAATTTTTTATGATAAAATTATAATCAATTGCTTTTTAATATCGGTTGTTACATAATTAGTTTAATTTTAACTTTAATTTTAAATTTGATTTAAAGTTTAGTTAATTTTAAGTTAATATTATTTTACAATTTAGTGAATATTAATTATATTTTTAACTAATTTGAATTCAAATTTAAAGTTTAGTTAATTTTAATTTTAATTTGAAGTTTAACTAATTTTAACTTAAATTTAGCTAATGTTAATTTAATATTAAATTTAGTTGATTTTAGTTAATTTTAATTTTAATTTAATTTTAATTTTAGTTAGTGTTCATTTATAATTAATTTGAATTTGAATTTAAAGTTTAGTTAAATTAAAATTTGGATGTTAGTGATCATAAGTTGAAGTAAATTTGAAGTGTTGTATTGAACACTTGAACTTGAACATTTTTATTATTTCTAGTGTTGTAATTTTTATGTTTTCGGTGTTGTAGACCTGAATTTAACATTGTTTTGGTCAAGGTTATCATTTGTGATATCACATCTATCAGCTACTGCTTTCTTATTTGCAAAAATAATTGTTACAAACATGTTTTGGCACTAAAATTAATGTTAATTTATAATGCAGTTTTTTCACATAAAAAAATATAGCGGTATAAAAGGCGCGCAAAAAGGTTCAAGGCGCTAAAAGGCCCAAGGTGCAAGCTTGACGCCTTTTTGTTCCTTAGTACAGTAACTACCTTAATCTTTACTGTTGACAAAGGAAATTGATTGTATAGTATTCGTCTGTGTTTGTAATTTCAACCACCATCAAAATTACATAAGCATCCTTTTAATTTTCATAATACGCCACATATCTACATCATGTACATGTGTGCATACTTCTTTTGGGTCATACACTAGTATATTATAATTTGAAATACTACTTTTGGAATGACCGACTTTCTCTTCATTTATCTCTTTGTTCTCATCTATTCAATTGAGCAGTAACTGAGAGATACGAAAATATGTGGTGCTACAAGTACTCTACCATTAGGTCATGTTTAGTCTGCTATTATAAAATTATAAAGCTATACTTATGTCCCTTTTATATTTCTGTAAAATGTTGAGGGAAATGTGTGATGACTAACAGTTGTGGTAAGGGCAAAAATTACTAAATATGTCACTGTTATTTTAGATACTAAACACACCCCCACACACACTCTCTCTCTCTTCTCTATTAAGCATTATGCATATGATTAAAATGCATTCTAAATATCATTTACTTTCAACACATTTCAAATATTTATATATGGCATGTGCTATTTATGTGGGGAAGCATGCCATTGCCAGGTACACAACGATTAGACAAGATTCACATGATAACGATGTTACTGTTTCTTACGTCATGCAACCAGTAAGCTTGGGTTATTGCTAAAAGTGTGTTCTCCAGGCAAACATAAGAGAACATGACATGTAGAGAGAGAGAGAGAGATTGCTATAGAAATATTGATAGTCCATGGAGCGCACAAGTTTTTCAATGTAGGGACAGAGTACCACTAGGTGATCAATGTCGGGCCATTTGTTTGTCATTTTTCTACTGTTTCAATTCACTCAGAAACACATGATGTTACCAAGTTTGTACAATAAATGCCAAATTGACGGTTATTCAGTGCAAGCTCATGTGAAGTTAACCGCTGATACTACTAATGAAAAATTCAAACATTACGGCTTAAGTTCATACATATGCTAAGCAGTTGGGAACTTGTTTAAAATTGTTATATCTTTTACACGTACTCTTAAAGTTTACGTTTATATTACAAAATCCATATCTCCAAAATAATAATAATAATAATAATAATAATAAAAAAAAAAAAAAAATCATTGTCTTGTATTATTCTTTTTATTACATTGCAATTTGCAATACCGTCATTATGAAAGTTCAATTTGAAAGCACATCCATGGTTTAGCAATTGCAAAATTTGAAGTTCTTAAAAAGTGCTTGATTATTTCTTGCTGACATTTTTTAGTATTATCATTGTAATGTATGAATTTAGGTTTTGTTCTTCATGGACGAAGAATTGTAACCAATGCTCATGTGGTAGCTGATCATACATTTGTTCTTGTTAGAAAGCATGGCTCACCTACAAAATATAGAGCTGAAGTTCAAGCCATTGGACATGAATGCGATTTGGCTCTTCTTAGTGTGGAAAATGAAGAGTTTTGGGAAGGGATGAATCCTTTGGAGCTTGGTGATATTCCATTCTTGCAAGAAGCTGTTGCGGTTGTTGGATATCCTCAAGGTACGAAAGTCTAATGATTTTTTAATGAAGAGGGATCCACTACCCCATTCTTTTGCTATTCCTCTATGAACTACAGGCTACAATTTCTAATGTACCGAAACATTCAAGATGTTTACCCTAAATTATGACCATAATTTTCACATAAAACGAGATTGCTTAGAAATATCTAGCTCCTTCAAAATTTTGAAGTTAATATCAACCACATAAACATTTAAAGTATAATTTATACGTTAGGTTTATCCAAACGAGCCAAATTTTTATGGAAATGTGTGTTGAACGATTTGAGAACATACATATAAAGTTGGGTACGTTAGCAATTGTGTAGCGACAAAAAATAATAGTGGGCTAAATGAGTGGAAGCAGAAGGGAGAGGTAGTGGATCTCTTAATTTTACATGATCATTGAGATTCAATCTATGATGGAACTTATCCATGTTATCTATTTTGGATAAAAAAAATTAAAATGATTATATTATGCTATCTTCATTAACTGAGAAGTTTACAAGAGCTCAAATGTCTATATTGATATATCCAATCTTACATTTTTGTCCTCTTAGGAGATTGACTGATGTTAATGTGTGTATAATATATGGAACTTTGTAAGCATGGTGTGAACATTAAGGACAAAAATGTTGATATACGTTTGTATATGACATATGATTACACATTCAGGTACTTGATAAACTTACAACGCATAATGCACACAGTTCGATAAAAATAAATTCAGGCATGTGGGAATATATTCAAAAACTAACTTATGTTTCATGTGTTGCTTACCTTTGTCTTGTGTGTTACAGGTGGAGACAACATTTCAGTTACTAAAGGAGTTGTTTCTAGAGTTGAGCCTACACAATACGTCCATGGAGCAAGCCAACTCATGGCTATACAAATTGATGCTGCTATAAATCCTGGAAATAGCGGTGGGCCTGCAATAATGGGTGACAAGGTTGCTGGAGTTGCTTTCCAAAACTTAGCAGGTGCGGAAAATATTGGGTGAGTTCATGTTCGTACTTTTTAAATGCACTTTATATTTCTATTTCTTTCTTGCTCATTATATACTTTATCCTTTTAGATACATTATACCCGTCCCAGTAATAAAGCACTTCATTTCTGGTGTGGAAGAAAGGGGAAAGTATGTTGGATTTTGTTCCCTTGGATTATCATGCCAACCTACCGAAAATGCTCAATTAAGAGAACACTTTAAAATGCATCCAGCTATGACTGGTGTTCTTATTAGCAAAATAAATCCTCTATCAAATGCTTATAAGTTGCTTAAGAAAGATGATATAGTTCTTGCATTTGATGGGGTTCCCATAGCAAATGATGGAACAGGTAAGCTCTTTTTCTTCAGCTTTCTAAAGTTCTATATGATTTTGTCAAAAAGGTAATCTTTTGTGTATGGTGTTGGAAATTTGCAGTGCCTTTTAGAAACAGAGAAAGGATTACTTTTGATCATCTGGTTTCTATGAAAAAACCTGGCGAAGAAGCCCTGATTAAAGTTTTAAGAGATGGTGTTGAGCTTGAATTCAATATTGCTCTTCATCCAGTGAGCGGTTTTTCATGTTTATTTGAATTTTCATATTTCATTATTTTGATGTCTATTGATGTACTTAAGATGTCCAGAGGTCAGTTTCGTTGTGTCAAGAGGTCAGTTTTGTTGCAAACAGATGGTAGCCAAAGGTTCAAAATAATTAAATAAATAATTGAATACCAAGAGTCTTAATTTTTAAGGCTTTAAGTCAAATAATCAACACACCCAATATAAGTTATCCAAGATTTGTATGTAAATTCTGAGATGAAAGTACGATTTGCATGTATTGAATTATTGGGTATTCAGTAGAAGTATAGTTACACAAGGATCAGTTTCAAGTTTATGCCAATTTCTGTTGGTTTTGGATGAATTAACAAAAGAAATCTAAGATAATATACCATGGTATATGATATTTGTAGGCTACATTGTACTAATAGACATCTCCAAAGAAAAGTAGATCAATTACCGAAAAGAATAGAGAAATGCATGAACAATGTGATTGGATGAAATAGAGATAAGCTAGTGACAAGAAAATAACACACACCAAAAGATTAATTTTTATTGAACAATGATTGGATCAATCAATTGTATGGAGTGGAATCTTTGTCTTTTAAGAAACAAGAAAAATAAAATAAATGTAGGACAAGTGAGAATGATAAATGAATGATTGTACTTATCAGAAAAACAACAACAACAACAACTAAGCCATTATTCCCAAACAAGTTGGGGTCGGCTAGAGATGGAACCCACAAAATGACAAAGTCAATTTAAAAGTCATAACAATAACGATAACTATAATAATATAAAGCCAAATAAGTAAATTAATAATAATAATAACTAAGTAAAATAAAAATAAAGATAATTATATATATATGTGTGTGTGTATACAAAGAGAGAGAAATGACGATAATAATAATAATAATAATAATAATAATAATAGTGATAATGGTACTAATAGTAATATTGGTCAAAGACCAAACCTACGTCTTAGGCTTCTGTTTCCTAGTCCTATAATCTAAAACTTATAAAACTCATAGTTATGGTACGTGGATCGCTAACTTCCACGCGCTTCTATCCGTCACCAGCTCTTCGGATATACTCCAATCATTCAAGTCCCTTTTTACTACTTCCTCCTATGTCAACCTTGGTCGACCTCTACCTCTCTTTGAGCATTCGACGCGGCCTATAATTCCAACGCGCACCTCGGGCGGCCTCCGTTGAAGATGTCCAAACCATCTTAAGCGATGTTGAATTAGCTTCTGCTCAATTTGTGCTACTTCAAGTTTATCACGTATATCATCATTTCTAATTCGGTCTCTTCTTGTATGACTGCAGCTCCATAGCAGCATACACATCTCTGCTACATTTATTTTCTGAACGTGTTGGCTTTTAGTAGGCCAACATTCTGCATCATACAACATCACAGGCCTGATTGTCATTAAGTAAAACTTTCCTTTAAGTTTCTGTGGGACTTTCCTGTCACAGAGAATGCCAGACGCTTGTCGCCATTTCACTCATCCCGCTCGAATTCTAAAACTAACATCTTCATCAATCTCACCATCATACTGCAACATTGATCCTAAATATCGAAAGGATTTATTCTTGGGAACTATTTGTCCGGCCAGAGTGACATCTCCATCCTCTGACCTGACACCGCCGAACTCGCACTTCATATACTCTGTTTTAGTTCTACTAAGCCTAAATCCCTTTAATTTTAAAGTCTGTCTCCACAGCTCCAGTTGTCTATCAACCTCAATCCTACTTTCATCAATTAGCACAACATCATCAGCAAATAGCATACACCAAGAAATCTCATCTTGTATACCCTTCGTAACCTCATCCATCACTATGGCAAAAATGTAGGGGCTCAAAGCTGACCCTTGATGTAATTCTATGTTAATGAGAAAGTCGCTGGTTTCACCATCGCATGCTCTGACACTAGTCACAACATCATCATACATATCTTTGATAAGGGTAATGTACTTTGTAGGGACTCTCTTCTTTTGCAAGGCTCACCACATCACCTTTTGCGGTACCTTGTCATAAGTTTTCTCCAAATCCATAAATACCATGTGTAGATCCTTCTTTTACTCCCTAAACCTCTCCATAAGTTGTCTTATCAAGAAATCGCCTCTGTGGTTGACCTCTTAAAACCAAATTGGTTTTTTGAAACGCTTGTCATTCTTCTTAATCGATGTTCAATAACTCTCTTCCAAAACTTCATTGTATGACTCATAAGCTTAATTCCTTTGTAGTTTGTGCAACTTTGGATATTTCCTTTATTCTTAAAAATTGGAACTAATATGCTTCTCCTCCACTCATCTGGCATCTTGTTTGATTTGAAAATATTATTGAACAACTTAGTTAGTCAGGATATTCCTGCATCTCCAAGGCATCTCCACACCTCAATGTGGATGTTATCAGGCCCCAATGCCTTGCATGCTTTCATCCGTTTTAGCGTCTCCTTAACCTCGGATTCTTGAATTCTCCCAACAAAATGTCTACAGGTATCATCAAAAGAGTCGTCTATCTCGATCGTAGTGCTACCACCTTCTTCATTAAATAGTTTGTCGAAGTAATCTCTCCATTTATTATTTTTATCTCATTGTCCTTCACCAAAAGTCTATAATTGTCATCTTTGATGCATTTAACTTGGTTGAAGTCAGCTTAGCTATCATATAAACGTTTTTTTCACTCTCCTTCGTACTTAGCTTATGATATAGGTCTTCATACGCCCGACCCCTTGTTTCACTCACCGCTCTCTTTGCGTTCTTCTTTACTACTTTGTACTTTTGCATGTTGCCCTCGCGCATGTGATGATGTAAGCACTTATAGCATTTCTTCTTCTCTTTGATAGCCTTTTGCACATCACTGTTTCACCACCACGAATCTTTAGGTTCATGTTTATTTTCTTTCGTTATGCCAAACACTTCAGTAGTCACTTTCCGAATGCGCGTTGTCATCTCATCCCACATGCGATTTGCTTCTCCTTCCATATTCCATGCCCCTTCTCTCATCACTCTATTCTTAAACACCCGTGAGACATCTCCTTTGAGCTTCCATCATTTCGTCCGACTAATCTTGGCTCTTTTATCCTGTCGAACACGTATTCGAAGATGAAACTCGGATATCAAAAGCTGATGTTGTGAGACAACACATTCTCCAGGTATGACTTTGCACTCTACACAAGCTCGTTTGTCATCTCTTCTAGTAAAGACAAAGTCAATCTGGCTAAAGTGTTGATCCCTACTAAAAGTAACTAAGTGTGATTGTCTCTTTCTAAAGAAGGTATTAGCTATCATGAGATCATAAGCAATAATGAAATTCAATATTTCTTTTCCTTTTTGGTTCCTATCGTCATATCCAAAACCGTCATGCACTCTCTCAAACCCCCCACTAGTTGTACCAACATGGCCGTTGAAATCTTCTCCTATGAATTTTTTTTCGCTACTAGGCACATCTTTAATCATGACATATAACTCTTCCCATAAATTCCTCTTGATGGCTTCACTTAGACCTACTTGTGGGGCATAAGCACTAATGACGTTTAGAATCATATCGCCTACTAACAGCTTGACTGGGATGATCCTGTCCCCTTGTCTCTTAACGTTGACCACTCCGTTTCTAAGGCTTTTCCCAGAAAAATAGAGTTAAATATGAGAAAGTGAGAGAAAGACTAAAATGACACATAAATAAAAATCGTATAAATTTAGATGGTATGAACATATTCAAAGAAGATGGAGTGACACAATTGTGAGAAGATGATATAATATTTAAACAGAAGGAAAATGACTGAGAGACCCAAATTAACATGAGAATGAAGTATTAAAAATGACTAAAAAAACTAATTTAACTGAAAATGTCACTTGAGATAGAAATTTATGCAAAATAATAATTCATACGGGTAATCCCAAATATTTAGGAGAAATGCAAGAAAGATGATGAGTTTCTTATGATATGAGCTTCTACCTAATCATTTGTTACATTATATTTATACCTTTTGTTCCCTATAAAATTTGTTGGTATAAGAAAACTATATATTTAGTTACTAGCTTTATAAAGTCAAATCAAAAGAGATTAAACAAGGACATGATGATGTAATATCTATTTTAGTAATCACATGTGATTACCTTAGCTTTTAATGTGTTGTCTAAATCAAGAATTGAGGTTTTGATCGAAATGCCGAGATTTCGATTGTTCCGTTCCGATTTCAATAGAGATCAAAACTAAATCAAAACTTCGGTTCAATAGAAAAAGCTATTGAAAATCAAATTTTATATAATAAAATCAAAAAAAGAATTAGTTTGAGTTTCAAATATATGAATATTCAAAATATGAAATTTTAACTTTGAAAACATGCAAAATCATAAAATATATGAATACCGTAACTAGAAAAGTTAAATACGAAGTAATAAACAAATATTTATAACTAATCAATATTGTTCATTTATTTTTTGTTCTTTCAATTAAAGATAAATTACACATTTTGTTTCAATTAGTTAAACAAATATATGTGTAATTATATGAAAAATAAATAATGAAATCCGAAACCGAAACCTGAATCTAAATTCTTGAAATTTACGAATTAGATTGAGATTTCTAAAATTACAAATGATCGAAACCAAAATCGAGATCTCGAACCTTGATCAAAATATGTTTCATGAAGTTGATATATAACAAAGGATGATCCGTCCTTAATTAAATGAGTTTTTAATTTATAGTAATAGTAGAGTGAAAGGAATTGAATTTTAAAGGATTGAAAAACTTAGGGTCCGTTTGATTTCATTTTGTATTTTGAGTTTTGTGTTTTCAATTTGCACTAAGAAATAACAAGAAATAAGAGAAGAAGATTTATAATTCTTAGCCGTTGGAACGACTAACGGACAACGAAAGAGTTTAATTGTTCTCCGTGCTTTTGTTATCTCTCGAAACACGAAAAATAAAATAAACTTGTTTTCTATTTTATATGTTGATTTTTTCAAAATTGTTTGTTTTTCAACTATACATACAACTGACGCGTTTTTGTATAGACGAAAACACAAAACTAAAAACGACAAGCCAAACGGGGCCTTAAATTTGGAACGAAAATTTCGTATGCAACTTTCATGGAAGTGAAGAATGGGTTGGCATGAAATAATTCAGCAAATTCAGTGGAGGCTTGTCAGCCGCACGCATTTAATGATCCCTAACTATTGATTTTAATAACTTTTGCATTGATGACCCCTTTTATGTATTTGAATTGGATCCTATATATTTATTTGTGATAAATCAAAGTTTGAGGTTTCGACCGAAACACCGAGATTTCGGTTATTCCATTTAGGTTTCAGTAGGAATCGAAATGAAACCAAACCGAAACTCCGGCTCAATAAAAAATTATTGAACTTTAAATTTTGTAGAAAAAACTCCACAAAAAAAAAGAAATAATATAAGTTTCAAATATATGAATATTCAAAATTTGAAATTTTAACTTATAAAAACATACAATTTCACAAAATATATAAATTATGTAACCAAAAAAGTTTGAAAACGAAGTTATGGATAAACCTTTTTTAGTGTTATAAATATTTATAATTAATCAATATTATTCGTTTATATCTTATATCTCAATTAAATATAACTTATACTTTTGTTTAATAAATTAAATAAATATATGTGTAATTATATGAAAAATAAATAACGAGATCCGAGACCGATAATGGAATCGAAATTCCCAAAATTTACGAATTAGATCGAAATTCCTAAAATTACAAAAGATTGAAACCGAGATCTCGAACCTTGGTATAAATCTCAGTAACTATATGGATGTAACATTAAATATGTTTTGGTTGTCAATAAAGATAACCAGTTTTCTAAAAATAAAATCATTTGAATTGATATAAGAGCACCGAAAGCAAAATATTGAATCGAGTCGATAATCAGTTTCTTTTTTAATACACAATAAAATTAAGACATCTCAAACTATGACAAATTTATCCATTATTTTGGAAGGCGTGTCATGACAACATGATGTGGTGATTGCGCCTTTTGCATCTGTGATGCCAGGCAGATGAGCTGGCAAACCAAATGCACATGGCACACATACTAAGTGACATATCCATTTTTTTAGCTTTAATTTTTTCAATTTTTTGTTAATTTTTTCCCACGATCCAAAATGCATAAGTTTTCTTTTACTAAATTCTTTTACTCACACAATAATTGATATGAATTTTTTTTTTTATGCAATATACATTCACAATGTAAGTCTACGTATTTTGTTATTTTATTGTGTACTATAAAACTTTGATTCTGTATAAAACAAACTATTGTTGATCTTTGCATATATTATATGCTTATTCATAAGATGATGTGACAATAGTTTCTCAATTAAATATATGTATATGTCTACACAAATTGATATAAAATTTATACTATATACTTTTGTAGTTCACCATGATCAAAATATGGTAAATAACTATTAACAAGAGTTGTAGACAAAAAAAAAAGGAATGGAAAAACATATCAAAATAACACATGATAATACACACAATAACACCATACTAATGAAATTTCATGTCTTGCTATTTTTCACTTATGAGTTATGATACACAAAACTAATATAAGTTTATAACCTGAAATTTAACCTTTAAACAGTAGAAACAAACTTTTAACTAAAAAATTAGTTTTTGAACATTTGATTAAACAGTTGGCAAAAGATATTATGATTGAATGGTCGTGCATGTGTTTTAACTTTTAATATAGGTAAAAAACATACATTTTGTGTTTTCTACGACAAACATTATTCAGCAAATGAAGTGATCTTAGATAATCTAACTTTTTTTCATTGAGAAATTATGACAAATGAATAATAATGTAACACTCACTTTCTATAAGAAATCAACATACAATAATACTTTTTACATATCATTTTTGGTTTGTTGAGCAATTAGAGGGGTTCATATTGAAAATGTTTTAGTTTTTGGTTTGGGAGTAGTATATTATGTTATTTTAGAAAGATATTTTATGCTTTAAATTATGTGATTATAACACTATGTTTTGATGATATTTTTGGTGAAATGGTAATGGACCTTTGTTGGACTTCTTTTAGTAAAATAAAATAAAATTAACATTAGTCTTGTTTGATTAATTATAATTTATAATAAATATTGTTTCCAAAAATCATAAAACCTTACAATTTGAATCTCGTTTTGGAATCGCCTCCTATTGATTGTGATTCAAAACTCAATGCTAATACATTAAGAAGTCAGTCATTTTAGACTTGTTGAAAACTTGAAATATACATTAAGATGTTTGTTTGAAGTTACATTTCAAATTTTTACCGTTTAAAGAAAATAAAATAGAATTTTAACTTTGTATATCCGTAAATCTCTTTTCATAACGTACATAGAGCAAAGTTCCTAGCATATAAGTATGTTTGCACACTACAATATGATATCTTTGAATTTGCCGTTCACGATTTAATTCCAATTTTTTGTTTTATTTCAACTATATAATTTATGGTTTGAATCCAATTTCTGATAATAAAATATTTTTAGTATATGTAGAGTAATTCGAAAAGGGATGATTGTCCTCCAAAGCTTTAGAATTTTTTTGCATCTTTGTGCAAGTGGCGCCATAAATATCTGCGACTTAGCAAAATATCTTATTAAACATCAATTATCCTACCAAATATGGACTCGTATATAATTATTTATGATCCATCATTTTCTTTTCTTTTTTCATGTGGCAAGACACATCAATATTATTGTTAGTTCGGATTGCAAAAAGGAGGAGGAAGGATGCAAATTGTATGTATTGTTTAGAAAAAGATTTCTATAAATAGTTACTTATTTGTCATTACTGCATTTTAAACTTTTACAACCTCCTCTCTCCTTCTCTTACTAGTTACTACCCATTTAAACTCTATTTTTCCAAATGTCATTTCATATATCATAACGTATATAGAGCAAAGTTTCGAGCATATAAGTATGTATACACACTACAATATGTTCTTTTTGAATTTTCGATTCACGATTTAATTCCTTTTTTGTTTTATTTCAAGTTTACAATCCACGGTTTGAATCCAGTTTTGGATAATAAATATATTTTTTTAGCACATGTATAGTAATTCAAAAAGGGCCATTGTCCTCCGAAGCTTTAAAAACTTTTTGCACCTTTGTGTGCAGTGGCGCCATAAATAACCGCGACTTAATCAAAATGTCTTATTAAACCTCAATTATTCTACCATGTACGGACTCATATATAAATATTTATGATCGATTAGTTTCTTTTTTTCTTTCTATGTGACAACACCCATCAATATTATCATTATGCAAAAAAGAGGAGAGAGGATGCAAATTGTATGCATTGTTTAAAAAAAAATGATGTTATAAATAGTTACTTATTTGTCATCATTGCATTTTAAACTTTCACAACATTCTCTTTCCTTATCTTACACCCATTTAAACTCTATTTTTCCATGTGTTATTTCTTTATTTGAACACTCTGATTCTAAAGTAGATAATGGTGTTTGTAATTACAAGAGGAAGGAACGTGTATTTGAAAAATAATAATAGGGGATGTTAGTCTACAAGTGGTATCTATAGAGTGGAAGAACAATGCAAAGAAAGTCTTTGTAAATAATAGAGTTTAATTGAGTAGCAAGCGGAGGATGTTTTTATCTACAGGAAACAATGGCAAGTAGGTAAGGCACAACCACTTTTAAACACGACATATGGTTTGCATTTTCTTTTCTTTTTTAATGCAAAGTAGTAGTAATATTCTTGTCTACGAATCCGAGTGCGACGTTTTAAAAGGAGAAAATTACAAACAAACAAAAAACACATAAAAAAAATTCAAAAATGTACAATAATTATGAAATGGATATGTAAAAAAAATCTAAATTCCTAATTAGTTGCATTGAAAAATTGTTTGAATTTTATGATCTTATGGTTTGGTGATGGAGGGGCTTACATTGAGGTGTTTATAAAGAGCGGAAGAAGACAGAGGAGCCGTTTAGGCACATAAATTGGTGCAGGCGTCGGGCGCCTCAGGCACTTCTGATGCTAATGTATCAATTCCAGCGGCTTCCTCCAGCGAACTATTTGAATTGCTTACCTTATTCGCACGTATAAACAATAGCAAAAATAATAATACTGAGAACGGTACCTAAATAGGGTTTTAATATTAACAACTTCTGTTTATCATGCAAAAAATAATGAAGAGAGCAGAAAATTCTTGTTCATTGAATGTAGATGTTCTTAAACCATCTAGAATTGGTGTCGTTCAATTCCTAATTCAATTCCTAAACCTGAATCCTAAGCAGATCTTTGAAACTATCTTAGAAGTTGATGAACTCCTACAAATTAGTAAACATTGAAAACTCAAATATCAAATCTTGAAGTGACGCTTACAACTGCAATATTAAACTCGTGGTAAGGGAAACTATAGCGTTCGCTTAGGTAGCAACATAGTTATGAAAGGCACGCTAAGGAGCGCGTCTTGGCGCAAGGCACGGCACGGCACGGCGTTTGCGCCTTTCTTCTCTTTGACACATGGAAAGGCTTAGCGTGCGGCACAAAAATGGAGCTTTTCTCTCTCGTTATTTTATTGTTTTTTTCCTTTTTTTTTAGTTTTTAATTTTTCACAATTCAAACTGCATTAAAATTACCGTGTATGGTTAATGGGACACCATTGATCCGATATCCTTGAATGATATTAATGATTGAAATGAATGGTTAACTGAAAATATGGATGACGCATCCGATGTTGAAGATGAATTTGTATTTGATGATGATATCCTTGAATGATATTAATGATCGAAATGAATGGTTAACTAAAAATATGGATGACGCGTCTGAATTTGAAGATGAGCTTGTATTTGACGATGATAATGGTGATTTGACTTGAGGTATTGTTGCTAGAGTAGCAAAAGTGAAGAAAGCTAGGTATCCAAGTAGAAAAAAAATATCCATATCAAGATGTTTTTAAGCACTCCTTCGGCTTCTTTACATCTTCACGAAGACGAAACGAATCTAAATGAGATAGATGAAGAAGATGCCAAACTTATGAATTTGATGATGCAAATATTGATATGAAAAATATAATTACCGAATCAGATTTCTGGTTCATCAGTAATTTATACTATTATCTTGGATTTTGGTTTTTGAAAACTATTATACTTGTAATTCTATGCTTATGATATTATATTTGATAATGTTTTTTTGCAAAATGTTAAAAAATCTTTGTTATATATGTTTTAATAAAAAGTATATAAATTGTATTTAACTTTTTAGATTAATTGTTATATATTAAATCTATATAAAAAATATATCTAAACATGAGCATGGAATTAAAAATGCGTACGCCATTTGCCGCGCCGTGCACGAAGACTTCGGAGAGGCTTTGCGCCTTTTTGCGTCGTACGCCATTAATAACTATGGATAACAAGATTGATGCTAAGATACTCCGAAGAGTGAAAGAAGATGAAGTCAATGACGATTTTTGATGTATGAAAACAATAGTGGATAAGGTTTTAAATCTTGGATTTCAATTACACCTCATCTTGAAGATTTGTCGAGATCCAATCTGGCGTCGTGAGAATGTGATATCTTGAAACGAGATGAATGATTCTCAGGCATCCATTTCAGATTATATCTCGGTTCGTGAAGTTCATCTTGGGGATATTTCAATGTGTACATTATGTCTAAAATAGATTGTATACAACTAAATTCATAAACACTAATACAACAAGTCGAGCGTATCTTTTGCTTTTTGTTAATAATACTTTGTATAATAGCTAGATGTTGATTAGTTGAGTGATTCCTTCAATGAGCTCTTTATTACGAAACAAGCATATAGAACGTTTTCTGTCATTCACCTGTATTCTATGCACCCAAAATGGATCGTCTTTTATTTTAGCAGTTTCCATTGTAAATGAAACATTTATGCTTCCTATGGTGAATTCGTTTTGAAAATTATTCGATAGGATTATCATATAGACTCAAAACACATTTAATGAATTTTTTTTAAAGTGGCCTAAAAATACTCTAATACAATCAATTGGAGTAGTGATACTAACATAAATTTCTAAAGGCAAAAACTTATTATGTATATGTATGTATGAATAATTTGCACTGAAACTAAAGCCAAGAATTTTTTCGTTGTTTCGAGATAATTAGAGCATTAATATTAAAAAATAGCACATTTTTCTAAGTGCAAAAGTTCTCGTAGCACGATCAGTCCAGTTGGCGACAAAAACCATAGTCTGATGGCAAAATTATGCTTAGATCAACGTTTTTGCCTATTGGTGCATTGATATTAAGTTATTAACACAATTAACTAAGGGCAAAAATCTTCTAGTACAATCAGTTGGAGCAGTTATACTAACACAATTTTTTAAGGGCAAATTAATTGGCATAAACTCAAAACACAATTAGTCCAGTTGGCAAAACCGAGATCTAACCATAATTTTTCGCTATTTCGAATTGATTAGTCCTAAAAATGAGATCTAAGCTAAGTTCTCGGTCAAGATGAGCGAGATTTAAAACCATAGTTCTAAACTCAAATTGGAACGAAAATTTCATTTGAAGCTATCATGGAAGTGAAAAATGGATTAAGGTATTTGGGGAGGTAAGATAAAAATGAAACAATACAACGAATTTGGCGGAGGCTTCTCAAGTGCACACATATAATGATGTCAACCGCTGATCTAGTTTATTGGATGATCAAGAACTTTTGCACCAAAGACCCTCCCTGACGTAAGATTAATATTTAATACATATCAAAGACTCTCTACATTTTTTAGAATTTGATCCTGCATATTTTATTTATATATAACTCATGTATTATACTGACGTAAGATTAATACTTTTTATGTTAATAAAGATTACCAGTTATACCATTATTTTTATATCTGATTTTCTATTCTTATTAAGTTCACAATATCGATACATAACTTTTAAGAGATTCTTTTTTCATGGTTTGTATTTGATTCAAAACTACATAGATTTACTCTTTTGGTTTATTGTGCAATTATTCTTTTATTAAAACCTATGTGTAAAAAAAGAATTTGATAAAAAAAATTATTTTTTTCCAATCATATTTTTCGCAGACATGCATCACACGTGCCAAAGAACTGGTTTCATAAATAAGTGTGATTGTTAGAGCCTATTAGCACCATGTAAATTTGTTCTACTTCACTTACATCTCTTAAAAAATAGTTCACTGTAAATCAAAGAATTTTAATGATTTACCCATGTAAACATTTATTCTCCTTTATCCTATTTTCTCTTAACATGTGTTTTTGTTATATATATTTGCAGCTACAACCATTAGTACCGGTACATCAATTTGATAAACTGCCTAGTTACTACATTTTTGCCGGTCTACTATTTATTCCACTGACTCAGCCATACCTTCACGAGTATGGTGAAGATTGGTACAACAGTTGCCCTAGACGACTTTGTGAAAGGGCGCTTCGGGAACTGCCAGAAAAACCTGGGCAACAGCTAGTCATCCTTTCTCAGGTTACTAATCTGCATTTAACCGATTGTTAGCTTATTCATTTTATTTGCTGTTCTCCCCTTGGATTGTTCTTAGACTAGAGTTCAAAACAGTAATCTGACTTATCTTCAGGTTTGTAATTTTTCCACATAATCTGAAACACTTTTATGTATCAAAAACTTAAGAACTATATGGACCGTTAGTCTCGTGTAACTTGGTTTGTTTATTTTTTTCCTTTGCTCCTATCTCGTTAATTAATTAATTTACAGGTTGATACTAATATTGTTTTTTTTCCCCATATAACCATTACCGTTACTAACACAAGTGTTGCTGTAGGTGTTAATGGATGACATCAATGCAGGGTATGAACGTTTGTCGGAGTTACAGGTAATTTTTGAACAAAATCAAAAGATATGCCTTTTTTTCGTTTTACTATAAAATGAAAGGGAGCCTATACAAGGGATTGCACTATTTTGATAGGGGCATTTCACCAGAAGGGCAAACTTTACAGTCTAATTAGTTTCTAGGACACACGTCCACAGAAATTAATTTCAAGGCCAAAGTCGGTAGAATAATTACTTTTAAGGACAAAGTCAGCCGTCCAATTACTTTCAGGACATAATTTCATTGGGTTTTTGGCCTTAGAAACTAATTATTTTGCATTTTGTCTTTAAAAGTAATTATTTCAGCTGTGTGTTCTAGAAACTAATTGCACTTGCTAGAGAGGCCCTTGTGGTTAATTTCCACATTTTTTTTTGTGATATGTGTTAAGCATGCTTCTGAAGGCAATCCAATTGAAACCGAGTAACTGACCTCCATCACCATGTATTTGATGGTATCGGAGTTTTTCTTATTTACGCTATGTTGGTCTTCATTTGGGTGATGCCTTTACAATGCTTCATCTATCATTCATTTCACATATCTATGGGAATGATAGCATTTTTAAATTTTAATAGGGAAACAACTTTTAATATTTTAGAAATGCGAAAAAAGGGCATTGCAAAACCCATGTCAACCTAATGGATATGGTGTTGATGTGCAGGTGAAGAAAGTAAATGGTGTGGAGGTTGAAAATTTAAAACATCTGTGCAGTTTAGTGGAAAATTGTGAAGAAGAAAGTTTAAGATTTGATCTTGATGATGAAAGAGTAGTTGTTTTGAACTACCAAAAAGCAAAATTAGCAACAGCAAGAATTTTAAAGCGACACAGAATACCTTCTGCAATATCAACTGACCTTTTATCCGATGATACGAACGCCGAGATTAAAACTGCTTGCTCAAATTAATCAAAACGCATGCAGAAATGTGTTATGTTATCTTTGTAACATTAGTTATTCTAATTTATTCAATTATTTTTGATCGATTATTATTTGACGTTGTTTTAATGAATCAGAACTGGTTTCTCCAGATTTTTGACAGATGTTCCTAAACTAATAATTTTGATTATCCCATTTTGAGGTGTATCTGAGACAGTTTTGACAACTTATTATGATTATATTGATTCAAAGTTTTATGTCTTTTAATAATCATTTTTGAACCTGTACTAGAATGTTATTTTTAATTCTGATAGATTTTGCTTTTGTACATATGAAAAATAGCAAATCTTGTATTCCTAAGTTTCTATGATCTTATATATCCACTTCATTTATGTTGTTGGTATGTGTATTTTAATTTTAATTAATTTAGTTTAAAATTAATTAATGGTTAAGATGCAACATGAAAGACCGAGCATTTGCTCTTGGCAGAATATGTTTGTTCTTTTGCAATTTTGTCACCGACACGTTGATCTTCGTGAGGTTTGTGCAAATTGAACTGGCTACATTTCCAGTCGAGCTAGTTTAATATGAAAATGCCTTGGTTTGGTTTAACTTCCGAATACGATTAATGTATTCAAGTATAAAGGCGATCAAATGCATCGATCATTTTAGCAGTGAATGAAGGTAAACAAAACTGTACTTCTTTAACCTGTGGAATAAAAGTGCTTGTTTATATCGCTGCATTTAAGTTTGAGAGGGGATCTTTTTTTCTTTTTTCCTCAGGATAAGCTCATTATTTAAGTGTGAAATAAATTTTTACAAGTGTTTTTCGCTTTAAGAAGATTACTCATTTTTTCTCAAATGAACTGAAATAAAATTGGTTTTTATTTGGAAGTTTTAATAGTTTCAATAAAACAAAGCTGAACATAGCTTCATTTGAAATATATTTTTGCCAAAATTCATCAGGGCACTCTATCTTTGAATATATGTTTATGTATGAAATTTTTATATCAATTAAATGTTTTGTCAATAACCACTAACTCAAGTGATAAATAATGTCATTGTAGGCTGAGATTTTAAAGGTCATGAGTTTGAACATTCAAGATATTAAAATTAGTGTTTTGTTTTAATAAAGCACACTCTAATTAAAAGATAGTTAACTTTTAGGACGTGTATTAGGACGGATGTCGTAATAATTATAATTTTGAATACTTTGAAACTAGAATGGAGTTTGACTTTAAGATTATATTGTGTGTTTTATTATTTAATTAGTTATTATTAGTTAAATAATTATTTAAATTGTAGATATTGGTTATTAATTGATAAAATATGAATAATTATTGATAATAATAAATTATGAATAATAAATAATAATAATAATAATAATAAAAGTAAAAATAATATGAAATAATTAATAAATTATGTATAATGATTAATAAACTATACTTAATATTTTATAAATTTGGCCATCATACGTTGTTGTTGCACCAACACGCACTAGAATCCTAATATAAAAAAAACTAGCATTGTATGAATTAAACTAGCTAAATTAAACTATCATTGTATAACTCATTTTCACGGTTCAAAAAATTTCAAATTAGATTAGCATTATATATAAACCAGTACGTATGGCACGTCCGTTGGACGTGTGCAAAGAAAAACGTGTATTGACTGATTTTTAGTGCAAAGAAGTACCTGATCCAACCAATTCGTTGCTATTTTTTTGGACGTAGATTTGGTTTTTGTGTAAATTTGAATGAGAAAAATAGCCCATAGAGGTAATAGCGGTTTGTTAGGACATGTGGTGTTCAAATATAAGTTTAAATTTCAATCGTTGCTAATTATCTATCCTTGTGGGAATTTAACATAGTTATATATGCACAGTATGAAGATTGACTTAAAATAAAAGTACGAATAAAAGTTGTGTGACTTATTTAAATTCTATGGATACACATACACAGACACCTCCATCCATTAAATTTATTTTAGTCAATTATTTGTTGTGTGACTCATAAATCTAACTCTGATCCACGGTAATATTTAAACTATTCAAATATATATTAATACATGCGATGAACTGTTAGTTTGTTATTTACCACAGCATTTGCAAATGGTTCATCTCAGTCATCGACCATGGATGGTTGGTCCATAATTACTTTGGATCTTTGAACATTCATGGTTCCTTCTGATTCTTGAACAACAATAGTTTCGCTAAAAGCTCTGTCTTCGTTTTCCAGTTTAACTGCAGTAGGCAGGGAAGTTTCTGATGACTGATTGAATGGTTCTACTTTAACCGAGAAGGGGTTTGAATGTTGTACCAACTCATCAAGGTGTTTCTTCCCTGCTCGCTTTAACTGTTGCTTTCGAGTGCATATTGAATTATCATTTTTGTTACCTGTAGATTTACCTATAGTACAACATATAATAACTAAATTTAAAAAGAGAGAAAAGCATTATACAATAAAAATAAACATAATTATCAATTACCTTGGGCATGATAACAAAGGAAAAATATATAGCTTGATATTTTTTTTAGAATGGAGAAGAGATACTGGATAGTTTATATAGACATAGATAATTAAATTATAGGAAGTGGAAGTTAGTAACATAAACGTGGACAGTAAAATAGGTTGAAATAATGGGTCAGTTGATATAACTTTTACCGATGGTTTCCTACTTACATGCCTAGATAGTAGAACTATGCTTGAATAAGTAAATTTTGCTTTGTTTAAATACAATAGGCTGCTGTACATAGAAGTTTGTGGACCCGTTTAAATATAATATCCTAATGTAGCTAGAAGCTTGTGGACCTGCTTTGTTTGACAGTCGGCATGATGGTTACTCTGTATTAGCTGTATTCGGTCATTCAATTTTTGTGCTTTGTTTAAATATTATAGGCTGTTGTACATAGAAGTTTGTGGACCCGTTTAAATATAATATGCTATTGTAGCTAGAAGCTTGTGGACCTGGTTGCTTTGTTTGACAGCCGGCATGATGGCTACTCTTTATTAGTTGTACTCGGTCAGTTAATATATTTTTTTTTCTAAAAAACAAAAACGTAGATGGAAAAGTTACTCTTGTACCTACCATGCATTACCACGCAACCCCTAGCAATGACAACTGAGATACGTGTACGCATATAATATACACACACCTAATATACATTCAACTTCCTTGCACTGGCAACACACGCAACCCACACACTTACCCGAACACAATTGCAAATACACATACATATCAATCACCACTGTTCTCCAAATGATAATGTTAAGCATGACATATAAGGGCCTGCTAAATTTGCTTCTACCTTATCTACATTGTTGAATAACATGTAACAATCAACGTATGAAAAATACTTGACAAAGGGAATTAATTAAATGTAACAGTATAATTATATCATCCAGTAAAGCAATCACTATACAGTCTTGGTGAGTCAAGGCAAGACATTTCAACATCTATGCAAAATAATATCTCTATAATATTGTTGTAAGAGGAGAATCCAAGTTGAAAATTGGCGCCTAGTTGCAAACAGGCTTTCTTTATATGCTTATATACCTCAAATGTTCAGAGTTGTAACCTGTTAACAAATAAATCAACAAAATAATTACAGTATCGGCAATTAGTACAAAGTTAGGGAGAAGTCATACCTAGCTACAAATAGGGCAAGCGACACTCCTATCAACCCACAATATACTTCTCTTTGATGTTTTACTTGTCATAAAAAAAACTCCATATCTAACACAACCATACCAAATGAAAGACATGTAAAGTAGTGAGAACAATACTGTTATAATAGCGTTAGAAACTACATGCACGTTTTTTTACCAACTATCATATTTGAAACTTGATATTTTGGTCATTCTTTCATACTATAGTATATTGGTACATGGTCATTATAGCATACCTTCTCGCTCAAATGTGACATTTTCAAGCTCTCTATCTCGCATCAATACTTCATCAGTTTCAAAACTACGTGTTTCTACTCGCAGCTTGCAACCTATTAATGAAAATTAGTACAAATTGCATAAACGTTTTAGTTTAAAAAAACAGTCGACAATATAGAAAATACACAGATATCGCAAAACTGAACTTTGAAAGGTAGTGTTCCATCTACCTCAAAACCGTATCTTGCTTGGGCTCGATTTACAATCATATTCGATCAAAGCCATTGTGTAACTCATATTTCCATTAATGATAAAAACGTATTTACTTATTATACAGTTTCGGTAAATTTGCTTATTCTTATTATATTGAAATTTATCGCTTAATAGAATTTTTCCGAAAAGCAATCTCAGTAAAAAATATTCAATGAAACTTCACAGATCTGAGAACATTCAATAACTTATCTTTCCATTTCTACGCATAAATTGCTAAAACATATATTATATATGGACTTATGAGCTCTGGTAAGTTTTCGTACATAAGATGCAAAGACTGCCATTTCTACGCATAAATTGCTAAAACATATATTATATATGGACTTATGAGCTCTGGTAGGTTTTCGTACATAAGATGCAAAGACATTGTTTATGCTATGTACACAAACACAAATACACACATTTTAGTTTCATCTTGATCCAATTGTCAATGTATAAATCCCAAATCCCATAAACATGATATGCATATTGATAATAGTTAAAAGCAAATGACTATCCAAAAAAATTCAAAACTGCTCACATACCTTTGATTCAATCAACTAATACATGTATATTGTGTCCAGGCTCTGATTGCCACCTATACTCTTCTTGTAAACAAAAAAGATATAAAATTAGAGAATGAAAAAAAACTGAATCACAAATTTGAAAAAAAATAAACAGAGATGTAACTCTATTGAAAAAAGATGTGATGCAATGTAGCAAGTAGCAAATAGGTTTTTTATCTTGATTCTTAAATTACAATTCATCAAACAAAAACTGTGCATTACCAAAATTCCGAAAATAATAAACCTTTCGGAATCATTGCAAACCTATACAAAAGAAAAGACTATGGCATCTAAAATTTCCATTTTTTGTCTAAAAGGTATTTAGTTTATTTTTGTTTGACATCAAAAGGACTAAGTAAAGATCCTGAGTTAACAATATCAAAGTAATAATTTATCAGATCGCCCAAAAAGTTGTTTAAGCAAGCCCTAAAGGTTTAAAGCTTATAAAGATGAAGAAAATTTCACCTAAAATTTATCTGGCTCTGCAATTCCACAGAAAAAGCAAGCAGGTAGCCTGAGACAGACTTTCAAATCTAACATCGCCCAACTGAATATCCATCTGAAACACAAATTCAACATAAAGATGCATAATTTGAGTAAGAAACCCTAATTTTGACGTGGAATTAACATAAAGGTACCGAAATCAATCCTTGCCTTAGGAAGGAAGGAGGCAAACCGCAATGGAGATACTGTTTCGTAATCTGGAAGAGAGGATGAGTACGGATGGTATTTATTATAGATCGAAGGAGGAATTAAATAGTAAGTGAGTGGAAAATTTTGGCAGGGTAGGATAACTGTCTCTTGTGTGTGGTGGATAAGAACATGCATCATAGAAATTACATAAACGTCCTTATCATGGTAGAAAAAGCAGAAGGTTATTATAGGTATTTCAAAAGCTTCATTTGGGGGTATTCCCATTATATATAGATAAGGCTATTATGGTAATGGTTACCGTTACCATTTCGCAAATATCGTTACTGTACTGTTTTTATTGGTAAGCTAAAATTATTTACCGTTACCAATAGGCTGGTATACCAAATTGGTATACCGATAATATAGTAATATTTACACTAATGATAGTAAATTACCGTTTGTCTAAAAAAGTTAGCAACTTGACATATATTTACATCATAATGCTGCTTCATTTGTGTTACTTAATAAAAGACATAAATAAGTACGAAGTGAAGTGCATTTAACATTATTTCACCTGATTACTGAACTAATTTAATCAATTGCTTGGTTATAAATGCATGTAATAAACCATTTTACATGAATATACATGTGTCATAAATTGATAAGTAAAATTACCGTTACCACTGGTTTTGAAGAAATGTTACCGATGATTTATCGTAGAAAATAGTAAATTTACCATTACCATACCGATTTAGCTGATATACCAATTTCACTCAAAAATGGTAACCAACTAACTGGTGGTGGTATGATAATGAGAAATTTATCGTTACCATAAAAGCCATAATAAAAATATGTTATATTCATTTTTACAGTTCAAAAAATGCCGGTTATAATTAGCATTGCTGAGCTTAAACTTAAAAAAATCCTAACCCTAACATTCGCCTCCAACCACTATCATTGTCGTTGCTTTTCCATCGTCGCCACCAAGAGTCCTTGCGTCACTTCCAACAACCTTTGACGCTACCGTTATTACCCTACTTCCATCTTGTTTTAGTGATCGGACTTTTAGTGAAAAGACAAATGGTCGTCCTTCATCTAATTTTTTTTTGTCCTTTGGACTAAATGTTTCTTCAATTCTATTCTTATGCCTATTTTTCACTTATTGAATTATAAATAATTAGTAATAAATAATATGGTTTCATATCAATATTAAAAGTAGTTATGGAGAGGTAACTTGACTTGACCGGTGTCGTGGATAGATGAACTCTTGATTCACATATTACATCAAAAATAAGTCTTTTAGAGCTCATGCATGGTGGGTGGATATGGAAGTTAAGGGTTACCGGGTACTGTTCACTTCCACGTCATTCTTATAACTGCCACATGTAACACAAATATCTACAACCCCGGAGTAGATGTACCAAGGCCCTAGAAATTTTGGCTTTCAAAGGCATTTATCTTAATCACATTATGATACGAACTCCCAGTTCTTTGGGAAATAAAACCCTTTAGATCCTTTCTTCACATGTACCCACCGTTGTATTCAAGTATGCCCTTTAATTTCACTTGTTTCGACTTGCATTTTATAAAACTGTCCCTCCGACTCATAAAAAGCGGGGAGTTCACATTTTCATCATACTTGTTAAAATCAAACCCACCACGTAGACATTTGTAAACTGCTCTACGGTAATTTTGTTGGATAATCCCAATTTTGATCAATGATATTAAGTAATAGTTAATAATTTGAGTTTAGTAATAAACATGTAATTAAATAATAGTAGAATTATATTTCCATCATTAAGATTTTTATTTTCACTACAACACGAAAACAACAAAAGGAATACATATAAAAAGGACTAGACTTTGACCACATATTCATGTAGATGGATGTGAACCTACCATCTAACCATATGTAATAATCTAAATTTATCATGTTGGATGACACTCTAGTAGGAGACCGACTAATGTTAAGAAACAACAATAATCATCCCATTGTTTTCTTGAAATTGTTGCTTCGACGTACACCACGAAGAAAAGGAGCAATGCCATGGGAATAGTGTAGTAACAACAAAAGAAGTATGAGCAAATGGAACAACACTAGTAGCCTAACATTTAACATCTTGTCTCGTACGCCTACATAATATAAAATTAAATTATCTAGTTATTAATTAATATAGTATATGAAAGTTTGAGCCCATTTTATACAAAGACGTGATGAAGTTATAATTTTAAGAAACAAATCTTTTTCCTTATGCAAACACTAAAAGAAAAATAATGTTGTTAAGATAATAATATAATTATTTGTTGATGATTATGCATCTTTTTTTATAACAAGAGCGATAGTTAATTTAAACAGAGCACTGATTTTGATGTTTTGAAGAATTGAACCTAAGACTTTTAGAACCACGTTAAAAAGTTCTTACAACTTGAGCCGATGGTGCTTAAATAATTATGTTCCTTATAGTTAATTGAAGTATTATATTTGGTTTAATCAGTTGGTTTGGTTTCAAAATATCGAAACTGACTGAACAACGAAATAATTATGAAAATAAAAACAAAAACCAACTGGTATTAGTTAACTGAAATTGCAAAATAATTGATAGCAAAAATAAAATCCATCTTAAATCTCTCCTTTTGATGGTTCTTTTTCCAATATAGTTGGCAATAAGTTTAAAAATGTTAACTTTTTAGGATGCGTATTTGGACCTTAGGTTCATTAACTGAAATTGCAATTTTGAATACTTTGAAAGAACCGAGTTTAAGATTATATTGTGTTTTTAGCGATTCAATTAGTTATTATTAGTTAAATAATTATTTAAATTGTTTATATTGGTTATTAATTGATAAAATATAAATAATTATTAATAAGTAATAAATTAATAATAATGAATAACAATCAAAAAATTATAAATAATATGTAATAATTAACTATGCATAATGATTACTAAACTATCTTAATATTTTCTGGATAGCAATTAATAGTAATAGGCAATAAATAATGAATTTTGAAAAACAAAGAATAGTTAATAAATTATAATGAATTTCAACTAATAATTAATAAGTAACAAAAGATAAATAATAATTAATAAATCCTAGTAAATTATAAATAATAATTAACAATTATCAAATGAGGAAATTAGACAAAACGATAAATTTAAGATTTTTTGTCAAAATTTGAGGAGAGTTACAAACTTCTAATCAAATTCACGTCTCCACTCTCCCATCTAAAATTTCACGTTTAATCCGCCAGTTGGACGCTTAAACCTACAACGCCTTCACATCTCTAAAGCCTCGCTTCAAAATCTCACTACCTCCATCATAACCCAACGTCATCATCCAACCCCATCGTCTAGCCCTAAACCCTAAATCATTACCTTGGACCAATAACATGATGTTGTGTGATGCTACTTGTACAACGATTGTATTTTGAATTACTAACAAATGTTATTTCCACATATGCCTTTTCCTTGAAAGCATCATCACTTATAAACAAGTCAAAACTTGCGATCACATCCTACTTCATCCTTCTTTAGTTCTTAAAGCTTTTGTAATGATCGAAATTTTGAACACTTCATATTTAAATATCAGAATTATTTAAATATTTAAATATCAGAATTATTTAAATATTTAAATATCATAATTATTTAAATATTTAAATCTTGATTTAATGTGATTACATTGATTTTATAACCTTTTTAACCCCTTTTTAATTTATAACTACGTATGGTAAACTTGTTTTTATAAAATGTTTATAAAAATAAACAGTTCGAAGAATATCAATAATGTAGACGAAAATCATTTTATCATCGGTAAAAGTTGTTTGAATTTGTTGTGCTTTTCTAATATATTAATATGTAATTAATTAGCAACTAAAAATATTTTAGAGTTTATGGCTAACTAAATGTGAATAATAAAAGATTAACAAATGGATTAAGGAATGAGATATTTTGGTGAATAGTGTTTATATATTTGTTTTGGAAATGTGTGAGTTGGAAAGCAAACACATTGGGGGGGTGGCGTTGTTTGGCCGGCCACTTGGGGGGCATAGGAGATCATTTCCCTCTTGTTAAATCTACATAATAGTCTTCATTTGTTCACATTTTTATTTTGCCTATGTTTTGTGCAAAAATGCCTAATGATACATACTCTTTTTCTCATCTTTAATCTTCTAAAATGATATCATAACACCTCCAATCCCTCTCAAACTTTGGCAAAGGCCTTAGATCATATTGAAACATGGTATAGCATCTTAAAAGTGGAAGAAATAGAAAAAAAGGGACACCTAGGGGAGGCCGTGAGCACTTAGGGTGGAGTGGAGCATGGCCTTGTGTTTGTGAAGGCTAAAGGTGGAATCTTTTGGCTTTTGGCAAGGGCAGGAAGTGTTCATGTGTTTATGAAGACTTGTGCTTGTGTTAGCATGGTTTTGGGGTAAGTTTACTCACCATTTGATTCAATATATTGTGTTATATATGTTGTGTAAATATAAAGTTAAGTATTGAACTAATGAAGTTATAACTTTGGACCATACTTGCTTTCAAAAGCAAATGACAACTCTGTTTGCGCCAAAATTGGTCACAAACCCCGAATGTTGTGAAAGCACCAGTGTATGGATATAAATCAACAATATTCACACACAAATCTCAAATCTAGGTAAACAAGGTATCACAATTCAAAGATAATGAACAGAAACACGAGATTTATAGTGGTTCGGCGATCTTGCCTACGTCCACTCTGAAGTTGATGATTTTATTGATATTCGCCTGATGATTACAATTTCTTCTGATGTAATACAACTGATTTTATGATTATAATCTGAATCTAAGGAAGCAGTGGTGATTCTGAGTAAATCTGGCAAAGTCTGGGTGCTCTTTAGCTCTCAAAATTGTCTGACCCCTTTTCTGAATGACCAGGGGCTCTATTTATAGGTGTAGGAGGCTGATATTTCGTCTAAAATGAAGGGAGACCAGTTCTGGCACGTCAGGGGGCCCACATGCCCGCTTTCTGGAAATCCGGGCCCACTTTGGAATCGATTCGACCCTTGCTTCGAATCGATCAAGTTTTGCTCCGATTGAGATGAAATTTGGCATGAACATTCCATAGGTTGCTAGTAAGCTACTGTGAAAATTTCATAGCATTTGGATTTATAGATCTCAAGTTATGATCGATTCAAGATTTCATTTCTGGTTGATGTGGTCTGTTCGAATCGATCCCCTTCGTATCGATAGGGTCGAATCGATGACTTGGAGAGCGAAGGTGTTGACGTGGTGCGCGTCTCTCGGGTCGATCCTCCTTTTTCTCCGGGTTTGATCGAGTCGTCCTGAGATTTCGCCGTGTTGATTTAATGGATTCGAAGACAGTGATCGTACCTGGATTCGAACAAGGGTTCGTTCGTATCGATCGTGATGTGTTCTAGCCGATCGATACGAAGTCATCACAGCAGGATGGATTCGAAGCGTGGTGTCCTGGATTGATGCGGAGTAGTGTAGCTTCATCGATTCGAAGTGGCTCGTCTGAATCGATTCGAACAAATGCTTTTTGATGGTTCCGAACCACATGGAGTTGAACTGATGGATTCGAACGATTATTGCCTCATCGATTCGAACAGAGCCTTGTCTTGAGGGATTCGAATGGTATCTTTACCTATGGATTCGAACCTGTCGGGGTCGATCCTGATGGAGTCGATCTTGTTGGGTTCGAACTTAGGGCCATTTTTCCCAAATGTGCATCGATGATATCTTGAGCGTGTGAACTCGAATTGACTCGAAATTTGGAATGTTGCCTTTCCTGGCCTTGCTCGACGTGTCTCACCAATTGTAGCCCGATCCGGACTCGGACAAAATTCATCGATATCCATGGTGAAACTGTGTATAACGAACTGTTACGACGAACTGTCTTTAGTTTTCCAGTCAACTTTTTGGTGTCACGGCCTTGCCAAAAGGCGGGATAACATTTGCCCCCCAAAACATGCCTTGCGGTAGGAAGGCGTGTTTTGTAGTTTCATAAGCTGGATGTTCATATCCTGTTGATGACCTGCAAAGAAATTGGTAGTTTTATCTGACCTTAAATGACGACCGTTCGCGATCTAGCCATTTTGAGGTGGTATGCGACTGTTCGCGATCAAGCATTTTTTATATGACCTCAAATGATGACCGTTCGCGATCAAGCCATTTGAGGTGATGGGTGCTGTTAGAGGCGAACTATGACCGTTCGCGGTCAGGTGACGTGGAAAGAGGAATGTGATCGTTCGCGATCGTGTGCCGTACGGGGCAAAAATGTGATCGTTCGCGATCGAATGTCATATTAAGTGAATTGTGACCGTTCGTGGGCGGGCGCCGTTCGAGGCAAATGGTGACCGTTCGAGGTCGGGTGGCGTTCGTGGCGATTTGTGACCGTTCGTGGTCGGGTGCCGTTCGTGGCGAGTTGTGACCGTTCGTGGTCGAGTGCCGTTCGTGGCGAGTTGTGACCGTTCGTGGTCGGGTGCCGTTCGTGGCGATTTGAGTGTGCCCGGGGAGGGACTTAGTATCATCGATACCAGGTTTCACGTTCGGGTGAATTCCCGGATTGTTTGTTGCAACGGTTTATCGCCATCTCAGAGCATGCCTAGGGACCGTTCGCGATCCCGTACATGTGTAAGTGGCTTAGCCGTTATGAAATTACAAGTAGCATTTTCTCATTGAAAATAAGTCTTTAGCAGAAATGATAAACATAATTAAGTTCAAATGTTCAAATCAAGACGAAACAAACGCAAAGCAAGGATGTCAAAGTGTAAATTCCCACAACGATAGGGTTAGTAGTCATTCAGCGCATGCTTATGGACCGTTCGTGATCTCGCACATGTGCAAATGATTTACCCGTGTTGGTGAGAGGTTTACAACTTGTTCATCGTTATTTTAATTAATTGATAATCATACGGTGTCCTGGTTCAGGATCACCCCTAGCCGATGTAGACGGTGGTTGCTCTGGTTCCACCATTGGAGCTCGCCTCCTCACATACTGAAGTAGCCTACCGTTCCTGATATGCCCTTCTACTTCATCCTTTAGGTGTCTGCAATCATTTGTGCTATGTCCATTCAGCTCGTGGAATAAGCAATATTTGTCTGATTTCCTCTCGTCAACAGTGGGATCCCTTCGTATTGGCCTACGGTAGGGAACTTGCTCTCGTGTATCTTGGTAGATTCGCTCCAAACTCTCATTCAGCTCTGAATAAGTGGTGAATCGTGGCTCTCTCCGCAGTCGCTTTGACCTGTCATCATTGTCCTCAGCCTTTCGTTTTCCTTTATCCTTGCCTGAATCATTTTCGAGAGGCTTTTTGTCTTTAAGTGCATAAACTTCTATTCCCTCCCCTTCTTCTCTTTCAGCATTAGCGTCTTCCAATCGTAAAAACTTTTCTGCCTCGTGATAGAATTCTCCTAGATCCATAGGCGGATCCTTAGTTAATGAATTTTTGAATTCCGTGCCGTCAGCTACTCCGGACACAGCTGCCATCATAACCATGGATGGATCTGGCCGATACACCGATGCTGCTGCCGCATTGAACCGCGTCAAGAAATTCCTCAAAGACTCCCCAGCTTTCTGCTTTAGCGTTGCCAAACTCATCACATTCTTGGGTCTTGAAATATGAACCCTGAATTGCCTTATAAATTTCTCAATCAAATCGGTCCATGTCCCAATGGAGCCGTTCTCCAACTGTCTGAACCATAAAGCTGCTATGTCTGTCAAATACAATGGGAAGCACCGGGCCATGACTTCCTGTGATGCCCCCAGCACTTCCATGTGCCTTATATACCTCGTTAGATGGACCGCAGGGTCCGTCCTCCCATCATACCTTTCTACTGTTGGCAGTTTGAATTCTGGTGGGTTCCTAGCCAACCTAATCGCAGGAGAAAAGGGACTCTTGTTCACGTCTTCAAGATCTCTGTTTACTAATCCGCCCCTCATGGCTCGCCTGACCATCTCCGCCAATCTATCATTATCTCCAAGCTGTAGTCCGCGTTCACTATCTTCGATCCGCCCCCCGAGTCCGTGTGAGCTTTCGGGTGTCTGCCCCCCTGGCTGAGCATTCATCCCTCTATCGCCGCCAGGTTGCTCGGATGTCCTTGTCTCTCTTCCCAGGTTCGGATCAACATGTCCTAAGTGTGTGCCCCCCTGCTCCGGCGCTGCGCCAGATGGTCCTGCTCCGTTCTGGATTCCGGCCGTTCCTTGATTTTGCGTTCCAAGTTGTCCGATCTGTTGAAGCAAATTCTGGATCATTTCCTCTTGTCTCTTCATCATTGTCTCCATCTCTTCCCTAGTGATGAAAACTGAAGCTTGGTTTGCTCCTGAGGAAGCCTCTTGACTCCCTTCGTGCTGACTTCGCTCTGGCCTCTGCCTTTTACTTGTTTGTGTTGTCATGATTCTTCGGATCTGAATCTCTTAGCCTTCTGATTCAACTTCCAAATGATAGAACTCCTGAGTTCAGTTCTCAGTGAAAGCACCAAAGTGTTTGCGCCAAAATTGGTCACAAACCCCGAATGTTGTGAAAGCACCAGTGTATGGATATAAATCAACAATATTCACACACAAATCTCAAATCTAGGTAAACAAGGTATCACAATTCAAAGATAATGAACAGAAACACGAGATTTATAGTGGTTCGGCGATCTTGCCTACGTCCACTCTGAAGTTGATGATTTTATTGATATTCGCCTGATGATTACAATTTCTTCTGATGTAATACAACTGATTTTATGATTATAATCTGAATCTAAGGAAGCAGTGGTGATTCTGAGTAAATCTGGCAAAGTCTGGGTGCTCTTTAGCTCTCAAAATTGTCTGACCCCTTTTCTGAGTGACCAGGGGCTCTATTTATAGGTGTAGGAGGCTGATATTTCGCCTAAAATGAAGGAAGACCAGTTCTGGCACGTCAGGGGGCCCACATGCCCGCTTTCGGGAAATCCGGGCCCACTTTGGAATCGATTCGACCCTTGCTTCGAATCGATCAAGTTTTGCTCCGATTGAGATGAAATTTGGCATGAACATTCCATAGGTTGCTAGTAAGCTACTGTGAAAATTTCATAGCATTTGGACTTATAGATCTCAAGTTATGATCGATTCAAGATTTCATTTCTGGTTGATGTGGTCTGTTCGAATCGATCCCCTTCGTATCGATAGGGTCGAATCGATGACTTGGAGAGCGAAGGTGTTGACGTGGTGCGCGTCTCTCGGGTCGATCCTCCTTTTTCTCCGGGTTTGATCGAGTCGTCCTGAGATTTCGCCGTGTTGATTTAATGGATTCGAAGACAGTGATCGTACCTGGATTCGAACAAGGGTTCGTTCGTATCGATCGTGATGTGTTCTAGCCGATCGATACGAAGTCATCACAGCAGGATGGATTCGAAGCGTGGTGTCCTGGATTGATGCGGAGTAGTGTAGCTTCATCGATTCGAAGTGGCTCGTCTGAATCGATTCGAACAAATGCTTTTTGATGGTTCCGAACCACATGGAGTTGAACTGATGGATTCGAACGATTATTGCCTCATCGATTCGAACAGAGCCTTGTCTTGAGGGATTCGAATGGTATCTTTACCTATGGATTCGAACCTGTCGGGGTCGATCCTGATGGAGTCGATCTTGTTGGGTTCGAACTTAGGGCCATTTTTCCCAAATGTGCATCGATGATATCTTGAGCGTGTGAACTCGAATTGACTCGAAATTTGGAATGTTGCCTTTCCTGGCCTTGCTCGACGTGTCTCACCAATTGTAGCCCGATCCGGACTCGGACAAAATTCATCGATATCCATGGTGAAACTGTGTATAACGAACTGTTACGACGAACTGTCTTTAGTTTTCCAGTCAACTTTTTGGTGTCACGGCCTTGCCAAAAGGCAGGATAACAAACTCTATATTGTATATCATCACTTTTACGATCCTCTACAACATGTAACACTGCCTTGACTTTGTATTTACATATTTGGTTTGGTTTTATGTGCCATTGAAGTGTGTTGAAAGTGTTTGAAGCGAAAATAGTCGCTATAAGTGCACTTTGAATCCCTTGTTGTTTTAACTTGGGTTAAACGATTATATGGGAATATATTATAAAAATATATATTTTGGTCGTTATTTAACTTATAATAGTGTATGGGGTAGTGAGGAAATGATTTGGAAAATTATAGAAATGATTGGATAAAGTTGTAAATGTTAGAAGCAAAATAGTCGCTACAAATGCACTTTGAAATCGCTTTGTGTTCGGCAATTTTTAATATGATTTCGAAAGACATCCTTAAGGTTTTTTTTTGATGTTTTAATAAGTACTATGTGTGTACTTTTTACTATAAAAATATAAAGGTTTAAATGATTTTAAAACTAGTTGAACGAAGTGGAGAACTTTATAGTGAAAAATGCCGTTATACGAGCACTTTGAAAATAGCTCGTTTTTGGGAATTTTTAGTACAATTTTGAAAGATATCCTTACGGGTTTATTTGCATGGTTATTAAGTATTATTATAAGTAAAGTACTTACTGTAAAAGCATTGGACTTTGAATTGATTAGTAGCTAGTTGAAAACTAGTCGAACATTGAAGGGTTTAAAACTGATTTTTTGATAAATACTTGAATATGCAACACTTCTGGGTGTTTCAAACAATTTAAATGGTTAGAAATAATATTTAAACAAAGTATTTTTTACAATCTTTTTAGGGATGTTTAATAACATATATTAGAGTATTTTAAGAGCAAATATATTTTTAATAATTATTTATGAATTTTTAAAGTAAATGGTTTTTTAAATGTAAAACATGCTTTTTATTGATTTTTGTTAAATTTGAATTTAGTTATTTTTAAGTAATATTTTATGTTGATATTTAAAACCTATTTGTAAGTATTTATATATATAAGTTTGGGACAAGTAAGTAAAGTAATTTGTAAAAGGTTAAAAGTGGTTTTGTTATAACCTTAAGTTAAAATAAATGGTTTTGAGAAGTTAAGTAAAAAGTACATTACTTTGTTAAATAAGTGTAGATGTAATTAGATCTTTACAAAATAATGTTTTAAAGATAATGCTAAGTGTGAAATGTTTTGGATTTATAGTAAACAGTGTTTTAGTAATATTTGTTTTTAACCCTTAAATATACTCGTTCTTTAAAAGAGTATTTTAAATATAATGTTAATGTAAAATGGTTTTTAGTTTATAGTAAAAAATGTTTAAATAATATTTGTTTTTAACCCATTTAATTATACTTTTGAAAATATGAAATCTTGTTTAAGATTTGTGAATATTCTTATACCGTTTGGGATAAGAATATGAATACATTTCTAAGTATTGAAAGAGTAGAAATGCATAGTGAAATAGTAGTATACATGTATATATCTTTTTAAAGGTATTTTAAACATATATACAAGTATTTAAAAAAATTAATTAATAAAAGAATTATTAAATAAAAAAGGGGATTAAAAGTCATTTATGTGACTTAATCGTGCTTTGTGTGTTTACTCGTTTGTGGAAAGTATTTAGTCGTGTACTTAGCACTAAAAATCGACAAAGTAGATTTGTTCTATCTGTGAGAGTTAAGAATGATGTTCGAATAGGGCTTATAAGCAAATAGTGCTCTAACCTACCGAAAGTAGATTTGTCCTCTTTCGGCATTCGAGTGCGCTCGAATCAACGATCATAGAAGCCAATTCACGGTATCAAGTGCGCTTGATCAACGTCTGAAGAATTGCAGATCTTCTTTCATGGTACCGTGCGCGATCAACGTGACGAAGATAGCTAGAATTCGGAATCTTCGGATCAACGAATTTGGGCCATTCAGTATTCTTCATTCCATCGATTGCTATTTTCACAGATTTATCATTTTTGTATTCCGCTGCTGCATCAATGTTTTATAACTCTATGGGTATGTGCTCTGATATCTGGTTCACTTAGTTATTACTGTCTCTCCTTTTTTATATCTTTGATACATATTATATTTTATTCCATGTGATGTGAGACAGACGACATGTTCTATGATGTTTTTATTTCTTTTTAACCCTTAACAATTGTCCTACATTGGCCGGGTGATAGAGTTAGGGGTATGCCTAGGGGCAATTATATAATTCATTACATATATCTTACTCGATAAACAATCTTGTTCGAAACAGAAGATGTTTTCTTTCTATTATATATTTGGTATAATGTGTTATATTAGTTAAGTAATTTGATCAAAAGTATATTTAATAGAAAATCCATAAATCGTATGTTTTGTGATAGTAGTTACAAAGTGTTGTGTCCGTGAGTAATTTATCATAATAAAAATAAATATACCATTTTATATATTATGAATCAGGATGTATCGAGACTGGATATCGATACATCCGTTATTACCAGAGTACATAACGCTCTCCAAATGTTGGGCAGTGTATTACTCATAGTTGCTGAGAGCACCAAGGGGTTACGTACTGATAGTTATCGGATAACTATGGAATGACTCGCTCAATAGTTTTCCATTGGTTAATATAATTAAGGTCAAACGAAAAATATCAATGTGACCGATTTACACAGTTCGCTCGACTTGAGAATACTGTGGATCTTCAATATGAAAGCTCTGCTTTGATTATAGTCAAATCATGGCACGATGTCCATCGAGTGACTATAGTTGGGTCGAGTGGAAGTATTGAATGTGAAGCACTATTTAAGTGAGGATTTGTCTCCTCGGTTATACGGAGTTAGTATCACGGTCAACTCAAAGTCAAAGTCTCTAACCATAGAATTTCGGTTAATAATAATTGTTATTATTGAACCAAGGACTTTGTGTTTGAACTATAGAGTTGAATATGGACGATATTGGATTTGACCATCACCAAATTCTACAAGTCCAAAGTGATATAGTTTTGATGAAGAGAATTGGTGTAAATAATAGTCACAACCGAGCAACACTAAATAAAGTAAAATTGAATTTTACTGAAACCCGATAAGCGATAAATTTGGCCAACATATCACATCACCTTCTAAGCACATGTAAATGTTAATATTTGAATAGTTCTATATTAATTGATGATCTAATTTACACCTGATGAGTCACCCAACCAAAACGATGAATTCTCCTTTGATCAAACGATTTAAATTAATTTATAATTGTTATAAATTAATTAAATTAATTAATATTTATGAAATATTAATTATATAATTTGATTATGATTTGATGAATAAATAATATTCAATATATTTATAATAGTTATAAATATATCAATCGATATACGAATATCGATAAGCGATTAATTAGATTTAGTTGCATACTATTTTATTTGGGCTTAAATGGATTTAAGGCCTATCATAGGACTAATAATTCGGAAGCAAGCAAGGGTATAGGCGGCTTAAATTTGAGTAGGAAAGTCTTGACTTAGGATGGCTGAGATTAAAGGAGAATGAGTAGGAGATGAGATCCATGTTTCTCTCCTTTCCATCCACTATATGAACATCTCTACCCTCATATGATTGAGGCCTTTTGGAGCCTCCATTCCAAGTCTTTGCTGGGCAAAAATTTCAATCCCCTATCCATCTTTCTAGAGCTCAAATCAAATCAAGTTAACTGCTATTCAACAGTTGGTTGTCAACGGTTCAAGGACTAGTACTCTGTTGAATCGAAAATAGTTTCAAGGGGCAGATGTCATCGTTTCAAGGTGTACTTTAAGGCATTGAAACTGAGCTTATTACTATTCATAATATATTTATTTATGCTCAATTACAATGTTTTATTATATTGTCACAAAATTGTTTGGTTGTATGTATTAAAAATAATTATCATAAACAACTTAGGTCAATATGGCTTTGTAATTAAAAAAGCATTTTTTATTCTATTGAATTAATACATATTATTTAAATAAATAAATATAGTTTATAATTAATAATAACATCATACTTTAGTTAAATATGGTCACATAATTTTATATGTAAAGAATTAAGGCTATGATAATTTTCGGCGATGATAAAATATTATATGTATATATTAAATATTATTTAAATCAATTTATTACATAAACCAATTCATTAAAATATATTATGTAATTTATATTTATTATTTTATAAAATAATATTATCAGTAAAAAGACTCTTGGAAGAAATTAAAAAAACAAAAATTTTTTTAATAAATTTTAAATTTGAAATCAAAAATAGAAAAATTATTTTTAAATCGAAAAATTGTGAAATTTTTTCCAAAGCATAGAATATCATTTAGAATTTGCTGGAAATTTAAAATTCAAAATAAAAATTTATTATTAATTTTTAGTTAATATTTTAATAATGTTCAAATGGATATTTAAATAAAAATATACTTTAAGATTAAAAAAAGTTACATTTCCTTATCCGTACACAAGACCTGGTCTTTCATACTTATTAGAAATATTTTTTAGTATTTTACTATCGCATATTTTTTTTTGAAAATGGGTTCTTTTTATTGCTATTATATAAATTACAGAGTAGAATCAAATAAAATGGCCCAACAATTATAGGCCTACAAATTGACTAAAATAAAAATATATCTTTGTGCATTGTATTTTTAAACTACTCGAGACACTGCTTATTCATTCTTCAATTGATTTTTCCACATCTATCTAAGTTAGTTAACATCGATCTACGTACCATTTCATGCCTTCTACGATTACCATATATTGTTATTAAGCCCAGTACGGTTGTGGCCCAACTGACAATTTGCTTGAAATGCTTTGTATATCAACTTGCCCTTCTGTTCATTCATTAAGTAGATTCCCTAAAGCACACAGGCAAGTGGCAGTTGCAGCATCTTGAAACCTATCACGTGTTTAAGGAGTGAGTATATGAAATAACCGCACCACGTGGCCTTCTTCCAACCGTAACCAACCCGTTAAAAAAATAACCACATTTGAAACGAATTGGTGATTCACTCACGTGGTTCACTTGATATTCTCCCTTGCCTTACCTTTCAGTTTTATCCAAAACCAAACTCGTCCGATGTCGCCAACCTTCTCCTTCAAACAACGAGACTACCCTATTGTCGCTTCTCATCTCTAAATTCTAGATCTGAATCGAGTTTGTGTTGTGAGAAATCAGGGTTTGTGATTTCCACTTCACTTGGACTTCCAACCTTGTTGTGTTTGTGGCATTCATTTCGAACCAAAATCTCAGACCAGTTTTGAAATAGGGCTTTTTAGGTTTAAGGAAAAAGTTGGAGAAAAATTTAGTTACAGGGACAAGAAGTTTGTTTTTTAGACTGAAAGACACTTTTTAGTGTAAATCACAGAATGATAGTTGTAACTATCATTTTCTGTTTACACTAAAAAGTGTCCTTCAACCTAAAAAGTAAACTTGTTGTCCTTGAGAATAATTTTTTTTTTCAACTTCCTTGTGACTATTTTCCTGTTTGAAATATATAACCTTTTACCCATATCTTTATTACATTGCCAAGAAAAAAACAGGATCGCTTCCCAAACTCAAATTGATTTAGTACCTTAGGGACAGTTAGCATTAATCAGTGATAGAACAGTTTAGATCTTGATCCGTATAGCGTTAGCGCATGAATTCCAATCCCGATAATATGCGCATATAGCCCCAATATCACTTTGAATCGAGAGTCTTTGTTTGCCCAAAAGTTGGAATCATTATCTCTCCAAAGCCTGGATTATATTTGGAAAACTGAAGCCAAATTCCTCTTTTCTATTTCATCACTATGATAGAGCCTTATTTCTGCCCCAAATCCGACTCGCTTGCAGTCTCGACTTAACTTCATGAATTCCCAGACTTTGTAAAAATATTGTTTCGATGATAGCCCACAATTCTAGTAGATCTTGATGCACTGATTTAAACATAGGAACTAAGAATTAAAAAAATTGCCCCCTCCTTCTAACTATTGTTGTAGAGTTCCTCTCTACAAAAGAGTTCGTCTCTACAAGGTATTATCGCATATAAATATATAATATTTTATTATGCATACATTTGTATATATAAATATTTAAAAAAAATTATTATTTGATTTTTGTGTGTGTATATATGTATTGCTTATGGTTTTAAAATTTTTTTTATAAACATTTATAAATAATTTCTTATGTTTTAATAAGTCTATTATACAATATGTATGTTTAATATTAATATTTTATTCATATTATTATATATATATATATGTACTTATATACTTATATAAAATTATTTAAACAAAACTATAATATATATATAAATAATAGTATATATATACATACATATATATGAATAATATATTACATATTGGATGAGCTAACGTGTCCATTGCGATGTAAATCTCATCATCTATACATAGGCATGTTATACCTTGCATGGATTGATATATTACACATGCACACACACACACATATATATATATATATATGTGTGTGTGTGTATATGATACATACATACATACATATATACATAAATACATACATATATACATACATATATACATATACATATATATATATAACATAAATTAAATAAAACTGTATAATGTATAAATTTAAATAAACATAAAAAAATTTATTTAAATAAAATTTAGAAAGACTTCATAGGCCCAATAAAGATATAATAGGGTAAACAATTTGAATTTCACCCATAATTTCCACTGCGTGCTGGCCCAGTTCCAACACCGGGCATGTCGGTGGTGCATTACTTAGTTATATTGGATGCTGGTGGTGTAGGACGGTCGTCATATTTGATATCAGAGCTTAGGTTACACAATTAACCTGAGTTGATATCGTGGCCCAATAGAGATAGGGAAGGAGTTATCAACCTAGACTGGATCGAGAGAGAGAGAGAGTGTGTGTGTGTTTGTATGTGTGTGTTTGAGAGAGAGTCTATTATATATATATTTTGGTTTTCAAAACTCTATAGTGGTATATATAGTATATAAGTCGCATGCACACATGAGTACCATTGATGCAGTTTTCTTTATGAGAGACCGATCATTCTTGTTACATGCTAAAAATGAGTCGACAAACAATAAATACTGCGAGGAACTCCATTTCTAGGGTCAACAAGGGAGCGAGTTCGAGGGCGGCTAGCCTTGACTTGCAAGCGATGTTCAATATGATGGTGCCAAACATGCTGCAAAATGCCCAAGCGGCCGCTCGGAATGTTGTTGATGGTGGTGGTGCTTAAGTGCAAGCGCCCAGAACTGATTTTGCTAAGCTGAATAAGGATTTTTCCAGTCATAGTGGCATACCATTCCAAGGAATGAAGTCAGCTATGGAAGTGTAGGATTGGTTGGACATCTGCGAAAGGATCTTTGATGACCTCAAATTGGATGATGCTATGAAGAGGAGGTTAGCGTCCCAACAACTTCATGGGAAAGCGATGAACTGGTGGAATGCTATCAGAATTTCTAAACCCGAGGATCAGTTTACTTAGGATTAGTTCAAGTGAATATTAGGCTTAGGTCCTTAAAATCAAACTTAATACACGAAAAACTCCTTCCCAAAAAAAGATTGTAAATTAGGTCCCTAGAATTAAGTTACTAAATAATTGCATACATTTATGCAATTATTCAGTGAATAATTGCAGACATTTATGCAATTATATCCAAAAATTGCATGAATGTCTGCAATTATTTAGTAAATAATTGCGGAAATTTCCGTAATTTTTTGGTTAATAATTGTGGAAATTTCCATAATTTTTAAAAAAAATTGCGGAAATGTCCACAATTTTTTGGTGAATAGTTGTGGAAACTGGCACAATTTTTCAGTGAATAATTGCGGAAATGTCTACAATTTTTGGATATAACTGCATAAATGTCTGCAACTATTCACTGAATAATTGCATAAATGTATGCAATTATTTCGTAACTTAATTCTAGGGACCTAATTTACATAATTTTTTTGGCAAGGATGTTTGGTGTGTTTTGAAACTTAATAGGGACTTTAGGCAAACTGTCCCCTAGTTCAAAACCCAATTCGTGGTGAAGTTCATTCCGGTTACTCAGAAGTTGATGTCATTCAGGAAATTTGCTGACTTGAAGCGAGGAGACATGTCCGTCTTCAAATACGTTGTTGAGTCTGACTCCTTGTCAAAGTACGGGATGTCTATCATCGACACTCCATTTAGAAAGAATAAGAAGTTTCTTATAAGTTTGGATGACTATTTTGGGGAGAAGTTGGTGAGTCACATCAATGAGCCAGTTGAAATACTTGTCAATAAAGCTCTTTGTCAGGAGAGTTTGTACCCTAAGTCCAGATCAACTATTGTGCTAAACTAAGAGTCGAAACCGCAGGAAGGCGGTGGAGGCAATAAGAAATGGCATGGTAAAAGGAAGCAATTCTAGGAATATAATGCTAAGAAGAAGGCTAAGTGGGATCCTTTCTATTACGGTTGTGGATATAAGGGTAACTTGATTAGAGATTGCAAAGCCGATGGATAGAAAAAGTGCTACAATGTGGCAAATTCAGACATATGCAGAAGAATTGCCTAAAACCAGCACAACAGATGCAGGTTGTGAATGCATATGCTTTGAATGCTGTCCTGACTTCGTTGAGTGCTCCCTTGGCGAAAGAGAATAGGAAAAATGTCATTATTCAAGGTATTCTTTCTATTTATGATGTTCCCGTATGTGTTTTGTTCGATACTGGGGTTTCACATTCATTCATACCTAGTGTCCTAGTAGATAGATTGGGATTGCAATTGGAAATAGTCGACCGACCTTTGATTACGACAAACCCTATTGAAGGCTCCACTAGCTTGTGTGTGGATTGTCGTGGTTTGGTCTTATCGAGTCATGGATGCTCTTTTGTTTATGATTGCTTTGTTTTGAATTTCATAGGGTTCCGGATTATATTAAGGACAGGCTGGCTGAGGAAGTATGTAGTGGTGGTGGATTGTGAGAAGCTGTTGGTGAAGATTGGGGCTGTGGAGGGGTGGACGGTAGCGATTGGCTGCCTGCCAGAGGATGGGGTTATGGTTAGCTTTCTATATTCGCTTGAGGTTCCATATGATGGGTTGGCATTTATGCATATTGTGACGGAGTATCCAAACATGTTCAAGGAGGTGATCGGAATATTGTGTAACAACCATACCTCAGTGGACCAGAATTTTCACTAAATCGAAAACCTAAGTCCACCAAAGTACGGATCGTTGGTGTTGAAATTTTGTAAATAAAAAAGATTATATCATAACACTATCAATAAAACTCACAACGAAGTGGTAAAATAAAACATATTATTACTGACCATGGTTAATACCTCTGGTATATATCACCATTGTTAGTGCTGAGCATGCATAAGAAATATGTCCTTCCACCGTTCCTGCATTATACCAGTACTTCTCCTTTTAAGTCTATCTTGTGGGTTGTAATGACAAGGGGGGTTAGAACAACATTCTGGTGATCGGTAAATTACATACTTTATACATAACACTAGTTTATGCCGATAACTTTCCATTACATGTTATGTTTACTTTTAAAACTTATTCGTCTTAACTTCATATACGCGTACTATACACCCCACCTACTTGATGTATACAATAACTATATGTGTGTTTGTATGTGTGTGTGTATAGTACCACAATCCCCCTTTAGACCAGGATACTTTCTCCGCTAGTATCCGTAACTCTGCACCTCATTAGGATCCATCTCAATGCAGTATTACGTCCTTGTTACCGTGCATACCAAGGAACTCCAATAGTGCCTAATAACGGCATTACAATTATTTAACTGTATTCTATCTTATCTTGAAGACTTATCTAACTATTTTATTTCATGGATTCGGCTCCACGGACTATTCTATTCATTGGAAAGACCATCGTTAAGGGTCATCAGTCTTGCCTCCTAACAACAAACAAACTAACAAACAACTGTGAGACGATGCATGTCTTAAACGTGATCTATACTAGTAGGAGCTATAGCCTGTTCAGGCGTAACCCTCATCTTTCCGCTGACCACTCAGGACCGATGATGATCTCGACCTATGTAAACAGATCTTATTCCTCACATATATGGTGCTAACCTTGTTGTCGTAGCACTGAGCCTACACTCACCATCCTATTTAGATTGCCTGATGCAATCAAGGAAACACCCACTTGGTTACTTAACACGTACCTCCTAAATGGTTGAAGCAGACTCTACTTGGCCCTTTGACATGTCGACCGGGGAGAACCATCCTACTTTGGTTATTCCCTTCACTTGTACGCGAACGTAAATCCCATGGGTCCTACAGTTAGATATATCCCACATCAGCATAATGCATACACAACTACTGGTAGCCTCTTGCAGTGGGAAAACTTCTGTTGTGTAACATTACTGACCTCGCATTCTAACCCATACCCGCCATAAATACGTACTTGAGACTATATTTATTTATTTATTTACTCACGTCCTATGTTCAACTGTCTATATTCAGTTATTTATACATAGCTTACTTCTTATTTCATGAATGTTGTTTAATGTCATTTACCACTTACTTCTAGTTTTAATAGTTTAAATATCTTTTACTACATAATTTCCATTTAACACTATTAAATATATAGCTTACTATCCCTTTTCAACTATTAACCACCTTCCTTTGATTATTATATCCTCTTAATTCCACATTGCTTTATTTATATTTCTTCCCTTATTGTTTAGTTTCTAACTTACCATAAATCGCATATATTAGATTCACAATTAAATTATTGTTATTATCACTTCTTACATTACTTTGGTTTATACTTAGGAATTTTTGCATTTTAATGCATTGGAATTACATCTTTCTAAAAGGAAATGCAAACGTTTTAATCTTCCATAAATTATCTAAAGAGGACTTGTATTATCTTTTGAATTACAAGGGATTACCATTTCTATTATTATTGAAATAGATGGTACAAACTACGGTAAATATCCTATTTTGTACATTTCTTTCTTTTAGACGTGTTCCTTGTTATTTCAAACAATATACTTTTATTCATATTTACGAAACCGGATAATTTATAGAAATTTAAGTTGCAACCCACTTCATTTTAATGAATTAAAATACTACTTAAATCTCAAACCAAATTATAATAACTTTTGATTCATGTTTGCCATCATATATCATTCAATCAATAAACCAGGAATTACTATACAATATTAGAAATTTAGGGACTACTTTCACCCTTGCTTTCTAGATTTAAGTATATGCAATATTTAATCAAAGTTAACAATTAACAAAATTAATAAGCATGGTTCTTAAATTCATTATATGTATATATATATTAAATCCTATAACTCCAAAATTTCTTTCAGGCATACAAAGAACCGATTTACAACGATATAAATACAATATTATATAAAAAAATATAATTTCTCACTCACCTTTAAGCTTCCAAATTTTCAGATCTAAATCATGTTATTCCTATTTGACTCCTTTTTTCTCCCTATCGAAGTAAGTAACACAAGCATATACATATTTATTAGAAATTTAGATCTGAGAAAAGATTTGAATTTATTCTAGATTTGGATTTACAATTTACCTTAGCTGGTGATTTGATTCGATTTTATTCTTCTTATTCTATTACACTCTGCTATTGTCCATATATATATATATATATATATATATATATTGTAGTTTATATAGATTTTAGAATCTGAGGAGAAGGAAAAACGGTAGAGCTTCGCCGTTGCTTCAAAAATATGAGGGGTATAGTGAGGGGTTAGGCCTGTATTTATAGGGATTTGAATAACCGGTTGTTAGATATAATTATATTAAATCTGAGTCCTTCGGCTTAAGTTCAATTCACAGCCGCCAGCATATATGCCGTCGATCGGTTGCCTACTATTTTTATGTGTTAATTCGTTTCCTCTTTCATGTTATTTCTTACATTTTAAATCGGTCAAATTTGACGTTAATACTACTTAGACGTTAAGTAATCATTAACGTTAATTAATCTTATTTATTTCTTTAATTACATATATAATTATTTTCGTTCTTAAATATTCAAAAGTTAATAACATTTTCATTTGAACTCCGATCGGAAAAAATTATGTATGAAAATTGACCAGAAAATGGCCACGAACACAATGATGCAAGTTTCAGACCCAAATTCTAATGTTTGCGAAAATTCCATTTTCGGCTTCACTAATTGTTAATTAATTTTTTAATTAATTATGTTCAATTTACGGGGTGTTGTTCTCCCCCTAAAAGAATTTCATCCACAAAATTCCTCAAGGACCGAATCATGTAACATAGCATGCAACCATTCTAAGTTATCCATCCAATTAGTGTACAACCAATTTTGTAGCTAATTATGTACAAGTGCATGGTGTATCATAACATATATGATATATATGCAGAATAATACTAAATCGACGTCTCATATCTGAATGCATTTTTAAAACAGTTTTGAAAATATAGTGCAAATAACCAATATATACCAGCAGTTATATATATATATGCAAATTTTGAAAATCAAAATCATTGTTTTTGCACATAAATTTTCTCATACTTCTATGAATAGAAGTATAGTTAAACCACTTTTGCATCCAATCCCTACTATCCAGTATCTAGTACACAATTTCCTAACATCCATCTGGTTTTCAAAACCTATATTCTTATGTCGAAAAAAAGGTTTAGATGGGGAATTCCGTATTTCCTTCCATCTCATGTGTACCATTCCCATTGTACTTTGGAACCTTTTCTTATGCCATCATATATTTTCCAACTTTTCCAAGTACAATACACATAAGGAAATTTATTTTTGTACTTTTAATCAGAATTATTTAAAAACCATTTTTTTCTATATTATCAACAAGGTATGGAAATTGAAATTCCAAGGCTAAAATAGCTTTTCTCTTGTTACAGTCTATGTTTTACATGCTGGCACTTCTACTGCATAGTAAAATTCATATCCGCTAATATATCAACTTTTCGTATGTTTAGCATGTCACCTTTCAAAAGTAAAAATAACTCTCATTTCTTTTCAAAATCTTTTATTTTTTCAACTAAAATTTTGAAATAGTTGGAAACTTTCGAAATGAAACTTTACTTTTCAAAACCTTTAAAAAAATGTTTTATATTTTAAAAATCAAAGATTTTTGAACAAATTTTCAAAAGTACTTGTTTTTTTCAAAACAAATCAAGCCACATTCAACGCAATCGGGATTTAGTCAATGAGCTAACACCTATGATTGACCTTAGCTTCTTACATAGTAAATTCATAAAACTTTTTCTTTTATATTAAAACAACAACCCGAACACATGTATATTTATAAAATTCAACATTTAAAGCATAGGGATAGTGAACCATAGTTTCGCAACAACCTTTCCCTATCCTTCGTTCGTTAAAATCTATCTCTCCAACCTTTTAAGGCTTTTGGGATTTAACATTATTTTAATTTTAGTAACTTAAAAATTTTCTAATTTATTTTATAAACTTGCAGCCTTACTTTTCATTAGTTAAGTGTCTACATAAGATTTTCTTATTTATTCTACATCCCATATATATATCGGTCAATCTACAAAATAAATACAGAAATAAAAGAAACTTTTCTCACAAAATATTGTACATGGTTTTATACAAACAGAGACAACTAATGCTTACAACCTAACTGTTATCCCAACTTTTGGCAAAGTCGAGATACCCAAAGATTAACTGAAAATCAATGATTATTAGTCATGAACATCGATTGTGTATCGTAGGTTCACCATGGATATCGATGAATTTTGTCCGAGTCCGGATCGGGTTGGAATTGATAAGACATGTCAAGCAAGGTCAGATGAAACAACGTTCCAAGTTTCGAGTCAATCCGAGTTCGTATGCTCAAGATATCGCCAAAAGGAAATGGATGAAATAGGCTAGGCTCGAATCCATGAGGAAAGGGTGATTCGAATCGATCAGAAGATCATTGCGTCGAATCCATCATGTTCGACTCCATCTGCTTCGCATCCATAAGAGCTGCAGGTCTTCGACTCCATCGAAACAAATTCCTTCGAAATCACAGAGGCAAATCACTTCGAATCCAATCCGGTGTCGCTGGTTCGAATCCATCCTTAAGAGATAACTTCGTATCGATCGCCTATTGTTTTCCAACGAATCGATACGAACGAAGCACACTGGAACCATCCTATGCCTGGCATTCGAATCCATATGGTTTGAACGACTTCGAATCGATCAACAAGTATAGACCATGACCGATTCAAACGCACCTTGCCTCGAACCCATTCCCACCTTCGAATCCAAACATCTCGAATCCACCACAGCAAAAACCAAGGGTTTGACCCAGAAAACTCGGAGAAAAAGGGGGAATGACTCGGAGCACGCGCACCACGTCATCATCCTCACATGCAGGAGGATCGATTCGAACGAATCGATTCGAGCATATCGATTCGAACGACTCCAGGAAGCAAAAATCTTCAACTTGAATCGATCATAACTTGAGATCTACACATCCAAATGCTATGAAATTTTCACAGAAGCTTGAGCACATGTTGAAGAATGTTCACGCCAAATTTCAGTTCGATTGGACACTTTCTTGATCGATTCGAACCAAGGGTCGAATCGATCCCAAAGTGGGCCCGGATTTCCATAAAGCGGGCATGTGGGCCCCCCTCACGTGCCAGAACTGGTCTTCCCTCATTTTAGGCGAAATATCAGCCTCCTACACCTATAAATAGAGCCCCTGGTCATTCAGAAAAGGGGTCGGACAATTCCTAGAGCTAAAGAGCGCCCAGATTCTGCCAGATTTACTCCAGATCACCATTGCTGCCTTAGATTCAGATTTAGTTCAACAAATCAGTTGTAATACAATATACGAAATTGTAATCTTGGAGCATCGAGCAATAAAATCACAAAAACCTTGAAGTGGACGTAGGCCGGAGATAGCCGAACCACTATAAATTGTGTGTCACTGTACATTATTTCTTGACTGTTATTTGTTACTTGCTTAGATCTGTGATTTGTGTGTGAATACTGTTGATTCGTATTCATACGCTGGTGCTTTCACTACACTTGGGGTTTGTGACCATTTTTGGTACAAACACTTTGGTGCTTTCACTGAGAAGAACTAGCACCCGCTTCACCAAATTCAAAATTTAGATTTGGAATTTTAAGGATTCAGATCTGACTCTACTATGACTCGACAAACTAGACAAAGAACTGAGAGGAGCCAACAGGCAGGAAGTCAAGAGGCATCCTCTGGCGCTGGAGAAGGACAAGCTTCGATCTACATTACTAGAGATGAGATGGAAGCGATGAATAACTTAATGCAGGAAAGAATGATGAAAAGCCAACAAGAGATGCTGCAGAATTTCTTCGAGCAGATGAGAGCTGCAGGGACGCAGAACCCTGGACCAGCTACAGCGGCTGTGAATGTGGAACAAGGAGCTAGGGCCATGGAACCCAACGGAGGACAAAATGCAGGACCAGAAGGCAATCAACAAGGGCTTGGAAGCAGGCCCGCAGGATCCAACGCAGAAGTACCTTTGGAAGGAGCTCAGCCGGCTAGGGCCAACACAAATGCTAACGAGCCACCCGAAGAGTACGTACCAGAATTCCCTACAAGACTCGGAGGGCAAGACAGAGACATGACAAGGGGGCAACCCCTAGATGGAGATGAAAGAATGATCGGCCTAGTGAGACGACTCATGAGAGGAGGGTTTTCAGGAGGAGGATTGGAAGAAGTTAGTCGGAGTCCGTTCGCTCCGAATATCAGGAATGCAAGGAACCCTCCGAAGTTCAAACTACCAACGCTGAATCCTTATGATGGAAAGTCGGACCCGACCATGCATATCACCAAATATATCAGACACATGGAAGTGCTGGGAGCATCCGAGGAAGTGATGGCGCGATGTTTCCCCTTATTCCTATCAGATTTGGCTGCGCTTTGGTTTAGGCAGCTAGAAACCGGATCAATCAGGACATGGGGCGAGCTTGTGGATTGCTTCATGAAGCAATTTAGGGTCCACGTGACGCGACCTAAGAGCGTGATGACTTTGGCATCGATAAAACAAAGGACCGGAGAGTCCATAAAAGATTTTTTGTTACGATTTAATGCGACGGTGACTTCTGTAGATCGCCCGGACCCATCAATGATTTTAATGGCGGTAGTGGCAGGAGTTGGAGAAGGCACCGAATTCAAAGACTCTTTGACTAAAGATCCGCCGCAAGATCTTGGAGAGTTTTTCCATGAAGCTGAAAAATTCATTCGATTAGAGGAATCACGAGCCGAGAGGCAGGAAATAAATGTTGCACAAGGCGAAGGAACCGCCAGGGAACAGTCCAGGGCAGACAAAGGAAAGAGAAAGCAGGATGACGCACCTGATGGTCCGGACAAACGGAAGAAATTCCGAGAGCCTAGATTCAGGCAGTACACAGACTTGGTGGCAGGACTTGAACGAATTTACACCGAAACTCGGGGGCAACTCCCCTATCGAAAGCCACCAAGGAGAGATCCCACAGAGCGGGAACGTAGAACCGGAAAATATTGCCTATTCCATGAGTTAGATGGGCACACTACCGATGAATGCCGCCACCTGAAGGATGAGGTGGAAGAACATGCCAGGAGTGGTAGATTGCCACAATATGTCAGAGAACGTACGACGGCGGTTAGACCCGAACAACAACCGCATCAACCAAACAGGAATGATCCCGGATCGGGATCACGACTCGTCATCAACTGATTGTGATGGCAAGGGCCAAGTCCAAGATTTGGACTCTGGTCGATTAGTTTTCTTAGATTTGATTTTCAAAATAAAACGGCTATCCCACTTACTCATGTACGGGAACCGGAGAGATCCCTAGGCATGCTCTGAGATGGAAATAGACCGCTCCGCCCGGAGAGGCATTATCTTGTTTTTCCTGGTGTTTGAGATTGAATATCTAGGATTTGAGTTTAATAAAGAAACACTTATTAAAATAAACCTTTGGCCGGAGAGTTAAAGGATAAACATTAAATATCAATATAAACATGATCGCTTTATGATCCTACCCGGAGAGGTAGGATCCGGAGTGCAAGAAGTGAGTTGCTTCGCCGGAGAGCGACAGGATCAACTCACTTAAGCATCGTTTCCCATTCACCGGAGAGTGATTGGATCGGGATTCGATAAGAGCCCGGAGAGGCTATGATCGACCTAAAGATTTAGGCCATGACATCGCTTAACGTTCAGATACACTGAACCAGAGTGCAGGAGGTGAGTCGCTTCGCCGGAGAGCGACAGGATTGACTCACTTAACGTTGTTTCCCCTTCACCGGAGAGTGACAGGATGGGATCCAGCATGAGCCCGGAGAGGCTGTGATCGACCGACGATTCAGGTTATGACATCACTTAACGTTCAGATACACTGAACCGGAGTGCAGGAGGTGAGTCGCTTCGCCGGAGAGCGACAGGATTGACTCACTTAACGTTGTTTCCCCTTCACCGGAGAGTGACAGGATGGGATCCAGCATGAGCCCGGAGAGGCTATAATCGGCCGAGAACGACCAAGACATCGCTATACGCCCTAGCTGGGGCCAGAGTGCAAAGGATAGAAAGCAACGCCGGAGTGCAATAGGATCTTTCTATTCAATCGCTAAATCTAGAATGGGTTTGACAAGGGTCCGGAGTGACCATCAATAGTACGGAGAGACCGTAGAATTTCATTCTTAACTTCCATTGGAAAAAATTGATAACAATTCGGCTTCGAACAGCCATGGACTTGATTGAAAATGTTATAAGCTATGAGTAAAACATGAACTCACTACATCCGACTTAAGACTGATCAAAACACGCCTTTTACCAAAAAGGCATGTTTTGGGGGGCAAAATGTTATCCCAACTTTTGGCAAAGTCGAGATACCCAAAGATTAACTGAAAATCAATGATTATTAGTCATGAACATCGATTGTGTATCGTAGGTTCACCATGGATATCGATGAATTTTGTCCGAGTCCGGATCGGGTTGGAATTGATAAGACATGTCAAGCAAGGTCAGATGAAACAACGTTCCAAGTTTCGAGTCAATCCGAGTTCGTATGCTCAAGATATCGCCAAAAGGAAATGGATGAAATAGGCTAGGCTCGAATCCATGAGGAAAGGGTGATTCGAATCGATCAGAAGATCATTGCGTCGAATCCATCATGTTCGACTCCATCTGCTTCGCATCCATAAGAGCTGCAGGTCTTCGACTCCATCGAAACAAATTCCTTCGAAATCACAGAGGCAAATCACTTCGAATCCAATCCGGTGTCGCTGGTTCGAATCCATCCTTAAGAGATAACTTCGTATCGATCGCCTATTGTTTTCCAACGAATCGATACGAACGAAGCACACTGGAACCATCCTATGCCTGGCATTCAAATCCATATGGTTTGAACGACTTCGAATCGATCAACAAGTATAGACCATGACCGATTCGAACGCACCTTGCCTCGAACCCATTCCCACCTTCGAATCCAAACATCTCGAATCCACCACAGCTAAAATCAAGGGTTTGACCCAGAAAACTCGGAGAAAAAGGGGGAATGACTCGGAGCACGTGCACCACGTCATCATCCTCACATGCAGGAGGATCGATTCGAACGAATCGATTCGAGCATATCGATTCGAACGACTCCAGGAAGCAAGAATCTTCAACTTGAATCGATCATAACTTGAGATCTACACATCCAAATGCTATGAAATTTTCACAGAAGCTTGAGCACATGTTGAAGAATGTTCACGCCAAATTTCAGTTCGATTGGACACTTTCTTGATCGATTCGAACCAAGGGTCGAATCGATCCCAAAGTGGGCCCGGATTTCCATAAAGCGGGCATGTGGGCCCCCCTCACGTGTCAGAACTGGTCTTCCCTCATTTTAGGCGAAATATCAGCCTCCTACACCTATAAATAGAGCCCCTGGTCATTCAGAAAAGGGGTCGGACAATTCCTAGAGCTAAAGAGCGTCCAGATTCTGCCAGATTTACTCCAGATCACCATTGCTGCCTTAGATTCAGATTTAGTTCAACAAATCAGTTGTAATACAGTATACGAAATTATAATCTTGGAGCATCGAGCAATAAAATCACAAAAACCTTGAAGTGGACGTAGGCCGGAGATAGCCGAACCACTATAAATTGTGTGTCACTGTACATTATTTCTTGACTGTTATTTGTTACTTGCTTAGATCTGTGATTTGTGTGTGAATACTGTTGATTCGTATTCATACACTGGTGCTTTCACTACACTTGGGGTTTGTGACCATTTTTGATGCAAACACTAACCAACCTAAATGAAATAATTGTTGGAAGCTGCCCTTCAACATCAACTGACATTAACAATGTTGTGGCCCTGTTACTTCTTACTTAAATTAAATGGACATTCTATCATGTCATTTTACTGTAACCCATATATATTAACTTTTCTTTTTGGCTTTTGATAAATAAGATCCACCCATTACTTCCATTATCACAACCAATTATATTGGTATCTTTTTTTAATACAAATCTATTAAGAGTATTCTGAAATCTTGATGTATGCTTTCTTTATTATTATTTTTTATCTTTCATGTTGGTATACTCTAAAATTTGCAAAATGTAATTTGATACCATTTCCCATTTCTGTGGGTTCTTCTATATGGTCTTCACCTATGTTTAATGAAACATTCCTAGGCTCAAACTAATATTCCTTATATCAAACGAGGGTTCACTATTTCTATTCTACGAGCATTCATCGTTATTTTACATATAGCCTTAACTTTTACCTCATCTGACCTAGGCAGTCATCCATATCTACTTAATATCACTACAACAAAATATCCTTTTTACAGTGAGAAATACCCAAAATATTTTACAATATTTTAAAACCATTGTAAAAGCCGGTTGTAGTAAACATTTTTTACAATGGTCCACAGCCGTTGCAATAGGATCTTTTACAACGATAATTACTCATTGCAATAGTATCTTTTACAATTGTTTTTACCCATTGCAATAGGGTCTTTTACAACCGTTTATTCTCGTTGTTAAAAAAATTCAAATGAGAAAAAAAATATAAATACTATTACATTGCACTCATAAATTTAAAATTAATTTGCTATTGGAACCAAAAAATTATACTAATAATAAACATATTCATTCATGTCTACTAAAAATACCGAAAAAGATTTATATTTTTAAATGTTAATAGGATTCATGTATTTTTATCTTTTATAATACAAAACCTATAGAAAAAATACATATACCTACCAATACAATGGAAATATAATGAATATAGGATCTATCTAACTTTGTGTATGCCTTAACCCTTAAACTTTAGCAACTTGAACCCCAGCATCAGCTCAACCTGTCTTATAAGACTATCTTTATCTCGCCATAGCAAACCTAAACAAACTTCAGCTTAAAATCTAGACTGCCAAGCTTTGAGCAAGCTCATATTCATCACAAAGATATTCCCAAATTTGAGCAAAGACTTTGCATTTTTTCCAAGAAAAATCTGACCTGGAAGTTTTATGGTTATGGTTAAGAAAGCTCGAGGTGCAATGAATAAAGAGAGATGTTTTATCGCTACTATGAACTTATAGACCAACACATATGATCACTATTTTTAAAAATTCATTCTTCAGAAACGTAATATTCAACAAGATGATATTTGCATTGCGTCATCAAAATGGTAACTGCATAGGTAATAGGACTAATGGATAATGAACAAGAATTTGATGTCAATATATATATATTTCTGATTTGAACTTTTCTTTGATGCTGCTACCACCAGCAGGGGATCTCATTGATAAGTAAAACACAAGTTGGCTATGTCATATAATATTATACTTCGCACTTTGAAACTAATTAATGTTATAAACGTAGCATAGCAAAAGCAAATCACAAACATATAATTATATGGATGACAGTTTTATAAGAAACTAATATTAAATTTCTACACATGATGAGAAAATGTATGATACTTAGCATATTCCAAAATAGTTTAAACATGTGACCCAACCTGTACTTCGTCTCGCTATCAAAAGTGCATGTAGCGACAGGCCTTTTACAAGGCTGCAGTTGGGCCCCGCCCCAGTCCCAAATGCTGTTGTACATAGCACAACAGCTCTTCTTGGCACTGCCCGCATGAGCCTGGCACTATTCACTGCCCTGTAATGGCGGTGCACACAACACTGCCTTGAAAAAGGCAGTGCCAGGCACTTACAGGCACCACCTTGCAAGCGGTGCCAAGTAGAGCTGTCGTGCTATGCATTGTAGCGTTTCGGACTAGAATGGGTCCGATTGTAGCGTTGTAAAAGGCGGGTCGTTACAGTGCATGTAAGACATTTCAAAACATATTTTGCTGAATTCAAACATGTGACTACATGAATAAGAAGGTTTAGCATAAGACACAAAAATTACTTATTTACAATGCCAACATGTGTTGGTGTTTACATAATAGGAAATTGAAGCGAGTCACTCAATGACTAGAAATTAAACAGTGCATGTACCTTTTCATCGGAGCTAACATTTCCAACAACGTATCGGCCCAGTAGTTTTGCATACTGACCAACAAGTTGACCAGCTGCACCCGAGGCTGCTGATACAAATTTTTGCAGTTGCTTCTTGAGCCCATGAGAGATAGAGGCTTAAAAAGCATAATATTTTTTGAGCACTCACATTCATGTCAACCTTATATGTATAGCTAACAAACACAACAAGAAACTCATAATAGATATCTTAAATGAGAAGGAGTTAGAATATTGATGTGTGTGTATTCTAGAAAAATAACATTGCGAAGGAATACAATGATCACTGATTGAATGCGTCATCTAACAATTTGTTTGTGGGTCTACACGTAATCAAAGAAAGAAAACAATATATGGTTGGCTATCCAAAGAATATGTATAAGTAGTATTGGATATATCTAACTGAAAATGACAAAACAGAAGGAGTACAACTATATCTAAACCAAACTAAAGTGAAATGACTAAAACTTAAGCAATGCAACAAATTGACCTATAACCTTCAATGTGACCAATGTTTGATGCTTTACTGGCCCTTCATGTGTTAAATCTTATTTATTGGTTTATCAGAGCTGCGGTCCACAACAAAGTATGTTCTTTTTTTTTCTCAAGATTGATATATGTAATCCAATCAAAGATGATAGAGGAAGTAATGACTGATGTATATTATATATTCAAAACTTTACACAATAGGAAATTACCCGATAATGCAGAAGAGTTTAGATGTCAATGCAAAACTAACCTTTAACAGCCCAGTAGTTTTTCTGTAAAGTTCTTAACTACAAAGCAAGTCAGTAAGATACAAAGATTACTTTCCAGTTACACTGGTTAATTAATGCGACCCAAACTGATAAACATAGAGCAATCAGTGGTGTTCTACGTCAGACGCAAGCCTAACTTTCTTATAAGCTGTTGTGATTTTATTATTATTATTAACTATTGGTAGAGCAAATAAAATGATGCCATGCTAATTTAAGTATATTAAGTTGTAGCTTAAACATACCATTCTCTATGTATGAACGTATAATTAATATTTCTATTCCTCGTATAGTTATAGTTCATAAAGTGCATTTTAAACAATAAAACCAAAAGCAAAACATATTTATTATCAAACTTTATGATTTAAGATCGAATTACAATCATCATAATCCAAACTTAGCCCTGATCCAACACAACTAAAAAAACCTATCTTCATCAAGTCTAGGGTTTACAAAACAAGGGAAGCAACTCACGGACGGTAGATTTTTGATTAATCGTGAGTATAGGTGTTGTATCCAACCGGCAATCTCGTATCAGCTGCAACCACGCAGTAATCCAACCTAGCAATTGCAACACATGTACTGTAAATAAAGTGATTGGATAAATTGGGGATAGAAAATACAAAGGGAAGATAACAGAAGTGATTAGCGGACCACCTGCCATTGTTTTCATACATCCAATTGTAACGATCTGTCTTTTTGGACGATTTAAATCGACGATAAACCACACACGTCAGACTCAAACCATTCAAGAGGGCAAATTGTTATGGGGTAAATAAGAAAAAGCAGATAAAGAAAGAAAACAAATACAGAATCTCGCAGCGGAATGACAAAATATAATAATTAAATAAACAGTTCATGAAGCTATTTACCAATAACATTGATTATACTTCTATAATACAGATCAGAGTTGCATACAACAAGAATGAATAATAAATAAATGCAGCAGAACAAAATGATACTGTGGAATACATATAATAAGTAATAATGGTACAAAATCTTCGTTTTCATCCTCCAGAAAGCAGTCTTCGATAAACTAAAAAGCTCAGACTGACCCGAGCGAATTGAAAAGACAAAACACTCGAGTCAGAACTAAAGATCTTATATAAGTGAAATCAACAGTAAATAAAATTGAGTGTAACGGCGTCAGAGTTGTTTACGGGTTTTAACACCACCTATCCAGTGTTTAACATGAGTGCAATAACTTAAGAGATGTTCGGAATTTCCATCTCCTAAGGATCCGTTAAACTATCTACTATGTAGTACAATACGCTATTATAATAGTATCTACAGTAAAGTATTAAAATAGCGTTAAGGCGTTACCCATATCCCCCATAACACATTTTATATATTCCCATAGTCTATACAGTACCGTACGCTCCTCCGTGAGGTTTACCCAGAGGGCACTCCATAGTTATGGTACAAAACAAACTCGTAGAAGGTGCGATAGGGCATATGAACACGGCACTCGAGGCAATGCCAGGGTAGATATACCAATTGCGGATCCGGACTTGTGGTAACGCATAGCAGCTACTACCGCCCACCTCGAAACACACTCCCATAATCAAAATCAAGGGGTGACCACCAAATCAATCACAAAGTAATAGAACTGTATCGAAGAAATGTATCTGATAGGAGGAATGACCTCACTTGGCCCGACATAGCTCCTGTTTTAGCCACATCAAGCTGACTCATGGGAGTCAAGGTCACGTAAATACCTCATACAGAATCGTTCGCCAAACCATCCTGCTTCATTTCTGGAATCTCCACCATGTACACAGTTGTTAAAGTGGTTTTCGGTATTGACAAAGAGTATGACAATATCTGATCCCGGTCTCTTTAACAATCGCTTATTTCACACCGGATGGTTCTTTTACATTTCCAAAACCATTTCGTAATTAATATTAGAATATCATGTTCGATTTCAAACCATATCACTTTTGGAATCATATTCACTTTCAAAACCATATTCACTTTAAAATCATATTCGCCTTTGAAATAATCGATAAGATAGGCTAATTAATTTCTCCTTCCAAAATCATCATTATTTACTCAAATATGTCATTTCACAAAAAGGTATCAATTCCAACTTAGGTTGTAAATCATCATCAAGGATTTAAATATAAATACTTTAACTTTACACCGTCTGAAATTTTAGAAAATAGTTTAGGTAGTCATAAATAGTTTTAAAACAAGTTTAAAATAGTTTAAATAGTAAAATAGTTTTAAATAGATTTGAATTTGATTTAATTAGATTTAAATGATTTTAAATAGATTAAATATAGGTTAAATAAATTTAAAATAGATTAAATAGATTAAATAAATTTAAAATAGATTAAATAGATTTAAATTATATTAAATAGATTTAAAATAGATTAAATAAATTTAATTAGTTTAAAATAGGTAAAATAGATTAAATTGGATTAAATAGGTTATAATAGATTTAAAATAAATTAAAAATAGTTTTAAATTGATTAAAATAGTTTAAATTCATTTAAATAGTTTAAATTAATTTAAAATAGATTTCAAAGTTATATCCAAACATTTTCAATAACTCAATTTCGATAAATTCTTTTATATTTGACACTTCAACATTGAAATTCCATTTGAAATCCTTTGAACAATTCATCAAATCAATTCCAATTTCTGCATTAACGCTTGGATTATCGAAAATAATTCAGTTTATATAAATCAATTTCTATTTCAAAATGCCAGTTAACTGAATTCAAAATTTAAAGAAATAAAAACCATTTAATTTAACCAATCTAGTGTCCGTATATAATTTTCTACCCTATGGTCAAGTGATACAGATATTTATCATTTCAATCCGCAATTTATATTTTTACGGTTATATATCATTTCAAACCGCAATCCTGAATTAAATAAAAATCCATAAAATCGCTCGAGTCTATCATTTCAACCCATAACGATTTTTCCAAATCTATAGATCATTCGGGTATGTATCATTTCAACCCATAAGGAACTTGCAGTGTTATAACAACATAAAAATAGAACATCTAGTCATCCAATATCAACAATCAAACATCCATCATAATCATCATCTAAATCAATCAATAAACATCAATAGATAACTGATCATCAATAATAGATATTAAATTGATAATTTAAATTCAATATCAAATTAAATGATGACTAAATGCAATAAAAGTCAAATTTAACTAGAATGACAATTTAAATATACCAAGCATCAATCAATCAATTCCAAATTATATCACAATTCAATTTAACTAACATAAGATAATTTAGTAGTTGTGCGTGAGTTAAAACACTCACCTTTGATTTCAAATCGAATTGAAATCCAAATAAAGGCCCAAAATTCAACAGTCTCGGAATTCGTCCAAACCAGTTCCATAATGTTCGAAATTTTAAAACGATCCCAACGGAACAAGCCACTTACACATATACGGGATCGCGAACGGTCCCTAGGCATGCTCTGAGTTGGTGATAAACCGTCGCAACAAACAATCCAAAAACTCACTCGAACGTGAAATCTGGTATTGATGATGCTAAGTCCCCCCCCCCCGGGCACACATAAACTCGCCTCGAACGGCACCCGACCGCGAACGGTCAAAACTCGCCTCGAACGGCACCCGACCGCGAACGGTCAAAACTCGCCTTGAACGGCACCCGACCGCGAATGGTCAAAACTCGCCTCGAACGGCACCCGACCGCGAACGGTCAAAACTCGCCTCGAACGGCACCCGACCGTGAACGGTCATAATTCGCCTCGAACGACACCCGACTGCGAACGGTCACTATTCGTCGCGAATGGCATCTGACCGCGAATGGTCACATATTGCCTCGAATGACATACGATCCCGAACGGTCGTCATTCGTGGTCAGATAAAACTATCAATTTTTCTTTGCAGGTTATCAACAGGATATGAACATCCGGCTTATAGCATTACAAAACACACCTTCCTATCGCAAGGTATGTTTTGGGGGGCAAGTGTTATCCCACCTTTGTGATTAGCAGCACAACTGTTATTGAAGAAGCCACGACTTACAGCACTCAACAAAACAACGAGTTAATTGCCTTGAAACTCCAAGCGACTTAACTGTTCAAGGCTCCCAGCGACTTACGACCTAAAGCACAAAGCGGCTCAACATGGCACGACTTAACGACTTAGGGGACTTCAGCGACCTAACAAGTTAAGGAAGAAACAACTTAGCAAGCTAAGAGACTCACCGGCTCAATGATCTACAAGCTAGCGACCTAACGAGATAAGAAGGCTATGACCTAACACCAAAAAATCTCCTGCGTCCAAACTCCAGAAAGCGACCTAGCGACCTAGCGAGTTAGCGACCTAGCGACCTAGCAAGTTAGCGACCTAGCGACCTAGCAACTCAAGAAAAGGGAACGACTTAACATGCTCCAGAGTAAAGCCGCACGACCTGCCTCTTCTATTAGGTCGCTCACGACCTAATCTTGCCGTGATAACTTCTGAATTTACTATATTAGGTCGCTCACACCCAGTATCTCATCCAGATCAGCTCCACTAAGTCGCTAACGACTTATGCTACCTCAGAATCACCTTAGGTCGTAACACCTTAGGTCGTTGACGACCTACGACCTACGACTTACCTCCAGGTTTTCCCTATAAATAGCCACCTGCTACACAATGAAAGTGGACTTTTTCCCGGACTTTTTCCAGACTTTGAAGTGTCGAAACTCTGCTGCATTCACGACCTCTACAACACCTCTACTACCAAAAACACTTCAAACTACCTAAAGGGAAGATCATCTACATTCAAGATGGACTCCAGAATCTCTTTTGCATTGTAGTGCTAATTACTTGTATCGATTGTTGAACAATCAGAGGAATTCTTGTAAAACTTGTAATCGAACTTGTGATAAAGAAGATAAAGTGGATGTAGGCTTGAATTTGAGCCGAACCACTATAAAAAATGCTGTCTCTTTACTTTTACTGCAATTATCTGCTTGTTTTAGTTCTCGTACCAACGGGTGGTGCTTTCACTTTATTACTACTTACACCGGGTTGTTAGCGTTAACATTTTTGGTGCTTTCATTGAGAGTTGAACTCAGGGATTCTACTACTTGGACGTTGAGCTTGAAGGTTTAAGAGTTTAGATCTGAAAAACTATGACAAGGCAATCAAATAGACGACAAAGACCGGAAATTAGTCAACACGAGGGGAGTCAAGAGGCTTCCTTAGGAGAGAACCGAACTTCAGTCTTTATCACCAGGGAAGAGATAGAAACAATGATGAGAAGACAAGAAGAAATGATCCAGAATCTGTTTCAACAGATCGGGCAACTTGGATCCCAAAATCATAAACCAGATAGAGCGGGACCATCAGGGGCAGCCCCTAGGCTATGGGGCATCCCCCAAGAGCATGTTGATCCAACCTTAGGCAGGATACCAACCGACACTAGGCCACTAAGAGCTAGCAGAGGAACAGAAACCCAGCTAGAAGAACAGATTCTGGAATTCCCTCGTGAGCTCGGGGGGCAGGTCGAAGGCAACGAATGAGACCTACAAGTCAGAGATAATGACAGGTTAGCAGAGATGGTCAGGCGGGCTATGAGAGGCGGATTGGTAAACAAAGACTTGGAGGATGTGAATAGGAGTCCATTTACCACAGCGATCAGGCAAGCTAGGAACCCACCGGATTTTAAGTTACCGTCATTGAATATGTATAATGGGAGGACAGATCCTACGGTTCATCTGACAAAGTATATGAGGCATATGGAAGTGCTGGGGGCATCAGAGGAGGTCATGACATGGTGCTTTCCATTATACCTGGCAGATATTATAGCATTATGGTTTAGACAACTGGAGAGTGAGTCTATTGGAACATGGAATGACTTAATTGAAAGGTTTATGAGACAATTCAGGGTCCACATTTCGAGGCCCAAGAATGTGATGAGTTTAGCGGCACTGAAGAAAAGAACTGGAGAGTCTTTGAGAAGCTTTTTGACGCGATTTAACGCAGCCGTAGCATCGGTGGATCGACCAGATCCATCCATGGTTTTAATGGCAGCTGTATCGGGCATAGCTGATGGCACATAATTCAAAAATTCACTGACAAGAGATCCCCCTATGGATCTAGGGGAGTTTTATCATGAGGCTGAAGGATTCTTACGATTAGAAGACGCAAATGTTGAAAGAGAAGAAGGAGAAGGGATAGAAGTTTATGCACTCAAAGGCGGAAAACCTCTTGAAAAGGATTTTGACAAAGATAAAGGAAAGCGAAAAGCGGAAGATAATGATGATAGGTTGAAGCGGGCTCGAAGGGAGCCGCGTTTCACCACTTATTCGGAATTGAATGAGAGTTTGGAACGAATTTACCAAGATACTAAGGAGCAAGTTTCTTATCGCAAACCAATGACGAGAGATCCGACCAGCAATGAAAGAAAGTCAGACAAGTACTGCTTATTCCACGAGTTGAATGGTCATAGCACAAATGATTGCAGGCACTTGAAGGATGAAGTTGAAGGGCATATCCGTAATAGTCTGCTATCGCAATATGTGAAAAGGGAAGCAACGACGGTGGAACGGGAACGGCCACCACCTACACCTGTTGGGGATGGCTTAGGATCGAGACGTCAACTTGTCATCAATTGATTGGTGTAATGACGAATAAGTAGCAAACTCCACACCAACGCGATTAAGTCTTTTTACACATGTACATGACCGCGAACGATCCTTAGGCATGCTCTGATATGACTACTAATCGCATCAGTGTAGGTGTTTGCACTTTGACGTCCATGTTTTGCATTTCTTATGCTTAGACTTGATTTTGTCTGACATTTCTGCTAAAGACTTATTTTCAGTGAAAAAATGCTACTTGTGATTCCATAACGGCTAAGCCACTTACACATGTACGGGATCGCGAACGGTCCCTAGGCATGCTCTGAGTTGGTGATAAACCGTCGCAACAAACAATCCAGAAACTCACTCGAATGTGAAATCTGGTATTGATGATGCTAAGTCCCCCCCCCCCCCCGGGCACACATAAACTCGCCTCGAACGGCACCCGACCGCGAATGGTCAAAACTCGCCTCGAACGGCACCCGACCGCGAACGGTCAAAACTCGCCTTGAACGGCACCCGACCGCGAATGGTCAAAACTCGCCTCGAACGGCACCCGACCGCGAACGGTCAAAACTCGCCTCGAACGGCACCCGACCGTGAACGGTCATAATTCGCCTCGAACGGCACCCGACCGCGAACGGTCACTATTCGCCGCGAATGGCATCTGACCGCGAATGGTCACATATTGCCTCGAATGACATACGATCCCGAATGGTCGTCATTCGTGGTCAAATAAAACTATCAATTTTTCTTTGCAGGTTATCAACAGGATATGAACATCCGGCTTATAGCATTACAAAACACACCTTCCTATCGCAAGGCATGTTTTGGGGGGGCAAGTGTTATCCCACCTTTGTGATTAGCAGCACAACTGTTATTGAAGAAGCCACGATTTACAGCACTCAACAAAACAACGAGTTAATTGCCTTGAAACTCCAAGCGACTTAACTGTTCAAGGCTCCCAGCGACTTACGACCTAAAGCACAAAGCGGCTCAACATGGCACGACTTAACGACTTAGGGGACTTCAGCGACCTAACGAGTTAAGGAAGAAACGAGTTAGCAAGCTAAGAGACTCACCGGCTCAATGATCTACAAGCTAGCGACCTAACGTGATAAGAAGGCTGCGACCTAACACCAGAAAATCTCCTGCGACTAAACTCCAGAAAGCGACCTAGCGACCTAACGAGTTAGCGACCTAGCGACCTAACGAGTTAGCGACCTAGCAAGTTAGCGACCTAGCGACCTAGCAAGTTAGCGACCTAGCAACTCAAGAAAAGGGAACGACTTAACATGCTCCAGAGTAAAGCCGCACGACCTGCCTCTTCTATTAGGTCGCTCACGACCTAATCTTGCCGAGATAACTTCTGAATTTACTATATTAGGTCGCTCACACCCAGTCTCTCATCCAGATTAGCTCCACTAAGTCGCTAACGACTTATGCTACCTCATAATCACCTTAGGTCGTAACACCTTAGGTCGCTGACGACCTACGACCTACGACTTACCTCCAGGTTTTCCCTATAAATAGCCACCTGCTCCACATTGAAAGTGGACTTTTTCCAGGACTTTTCCCGGACTTTGAAGCGTCGAAACTCTGCTGCATTCACGACCTCTACAACACCTCTACTACCAAAAACACTTCAAACAACCTAAAGGGAAGATCAGCTACATTCAAGATGGACTCCAGAATCTCTTTTGCATTGTAGTGCTAATTACTTGTATCGATTATTGAACAATCGGAGGAATTCTTGTAAAACTTGTAATCGAACTTGTGATAAAGAAGATAAAGTGGATGTAGGCTTGACTTTAAGCCGAACCACTATAAAAACTACTGTCTCTTTACTTTTACTGCAATTATCTACTTGTTTTAGTTCCCGTACCAACGGGTGGTGCTTTCACTTTATTACTACTTACACCAGGGTGTTAGCGTTCAATTTTAGCGTTAACAAAATTACTAAATAATAATTATTAAAATTGTAGAATAATTAAATATGAAATATTAAACTTTGATTACTAAATATTAATTATTAAAAGTTAATTATAACAATTAATTATTTAATAGAATTAATATTTATTATTAATTATTTAATAGTATTAATTATTAATTATTTAATATTAATTATTAATTATATTTATTAATTATCAAATGAAATTAATAAATATTAAATGTAATTTACTAATGATTAATAATTAAATATAAAAAATTAATTATTGATTATTGATAATAATTAGTAATTGTGAACTATTTATTAATAATCATCAATTATTATAAATTATAAATAATGTCCTATATAAGTTGACATTTATAATTATTATTTATAAATTACCATTTATAAATTATAAAGTAATATTGGTTATTAATTACAAATTACAAATGACAAATTATTAATTATTATAATATTTAAAGCAATAGTAAATACATTCAAAAAAATTAATGTAATAGGAATCTATTACAACGGAGAAATAGGGATGAAAACTGATATTTATTAGAACGGGAAAAAAACAATTGTAATAGGCATATATTACAACGGAAAAATTAAAAACGTTGTAATAGGTGTCTATTACAACGTGCAAAGGAAAATGTGAGGAATGCAGATTACGGATCTTAAGGCTAGGAATAACATTAGAGGGATGGGGTGAATAGTGTTTTTAAGAAATTACTAAATCTTTTTGAGTTTATTTTAATTTGAACATAAATGTATGCAATATTCAGCCACATATATAATCACAGAAACAAACACAGATGCAGAAATAAAGTAAATGCAGTAAAGGAAAGAACACACCGGATTTTACACTGGTTCGGGGTTACCCTACATCCAGTCCAGCACAACTAAGTACGGATTTCCTTTCAAAAGCAATTCAACAATTACAACCCTCGGTTTCAAGGCTACGAGGTAAAACCTCCAAAATCAAAATTCTCTGGGTAGAGATACTTGATTTACGGGCGACAAGTTCACCCAATTGATTTCCAAGGCTACAGTCACACATTTTCTCGCTTGATTGATTTCCAAGGCTACAGTCACACATTTTCTCGCTTGATTGATTTCCAAGGCTACAATCACACCTTTTCTCGCTAGATAGATTACAAAGAAGCCTATAACTCTGAATAGCACTTGGATCTTGTTGAGATAGTGATAGAGAATCAAACTAGAGATAATCTAGTTAGATTCAATGTTGATTTCGGCAGAGTAATGATAGGATTTTGAATAAGAAAATGTGGAAAAAGAAGGGAAATGAAAATCCAGAAAATCTGATATAAAATTCATTGAAACTAACCCCTATTTATAGAAGAACAACAGTCATGTCCATTCTTGAAAGGTTATGGCGAATAGACACTTCTTTTGAAATTCAAATTTTTGAATCTAACTGTCACTATGTCGACATGGGGTACTAGGGCATGTCGACATCCCAAAGCATTTTTTGATGATCCGATTTTCTTTGAAAATAACCTTTATCTTATATTAAAACTATTTTAAACTTTATAAATATACTTGACTATAAATAAAATACATAGATAAATATAGAGAATAATATATATAATTTTACTATAATTTTATATTTAAATCTAAGTATAAAGATAGTTTAAAACAAACGAAGTTTAAAAACACGAGTTTATTAAAAACAAAAACAGAGAATATTTTAAGGCTAAAACATCTTTTTGAAAATCATTTGAAAAGATAATTTTTAAAGCTAAAATATTTTGAAAAACAATTTTGAAAATCATTATGAAGTAGTTTTGAAAATCATTTTTAAGTAGTTTTGCAAGCTTCTTCCTGCAGAATATCTCATCATGTCAGGACTCGAGAACTTGTACAAAACCAGGATGTTCGTGGGTTTGTAAGCCACTTGTCGTAGGTTTGTAAGCTACTTGTCGTGGGTTTGTAAGCCACTAAAAAGGTAGAAATGGGTTCCATCCCAAAAGAAAAATGGAGTGAAGATTTCAGTGCTATTGTGAAGTTTTAACATAATTCTAGACTCAGTACTTATCTTGAAATCTTGAACACTTGATAATCTTGATATTCTTGATACTCATGAGTCTTCAATCATGATATCTTGAATCTCTATACTATACAGTCTTCATTCTTGGTACCTGCATGGTTAAATCCTGCATATACATATATATCTAGACTATATTGTTAATATTTATATTTTACAATCTTATTCTAAGGTTGTTGTCATCAAAACCATCAACTCATGGACTAACAGAAAAGAGTTATTGAAAAGTGGTCTCTTTTACAACAGGCTTGAAAACCCATTGTGATAGCTTTCTATTACAATGGGCACTTAAAGGCCGTTGTGAAATCGGTGTTGTAATAGGGTATTCTTGTTGTACTGTATTAAAATTTTGGTTTTTTGGTTTTTTCTAAATTTTATAAAAATCATAACTTCATAATTATGAAGCACTTAACCCAAAAGTTTTACCTTTAAAAATATAAACTAAGAAACTTTTTAAATCTATATTTTATGATTTATGAAACAAGTTTTTTTGTTAAATTCCAAAAGTCATTGTTAGCAATTAAAGTTAAAAGAAAGTACTTTCCTTTAAAGTCTTTTCACCCCAAAGATTTTACTTCTTAAAAAGTAAGGTTTTTTTAAACCCAAATTATTTATTAAGTTTTCTATTCCCAAAAACTCATTTTTTTACCAAACCATTTTTTTCAAAAATGCACTTTACAATGTCTCTAAAACATCCTTTATTAAACAATAAAAACTATAGTAAACAATGACAACTTTTATTTTACCTTTTATGCTATTTCCACATTCAACTTTAACGGAGACTCTGATAACATATGAGGGGGAGTTTTAAAAGGTATGTGCAATAACTGCACATATTTGTGGAAACTATACATTTTATTTCTTTTAATTTCCTATATTGTTACTAATTACTAACATTATTTTATATAAGTTTTTAACATTGTTTCTATTTATATTTCATAATGTTACTACTACATAACTTTCTTCTACCTAAATTGCTTTTATTTAAATGGCTTATCCTTATATAGCTATTTTTATGTATAAATCTATTTCAGATGTTTTTCTCCATATTCCCTTATATGGGAATATTCTTCCTATCTTCACTATAGGGTGTTCTTACCCTTCCTTTCCCTTTACCTCATTTAAATCTAGTACCACTTTCAATTACCCACCCCTTTATCATAAAAATCACTAAGCTACACATATGCTGTATGTACTATTTTCTATTTATTTTAATGGAAATATATTAAAACCACTTTTTTGAATTTTTTTTAGACAACATTTAATATTTACTTATTTAAAAAAATAGAGTTTTCTACTTTTAAATAAATCCTTTGAAAAATCAATTTAATTATATTATTTATATATTTTTCTCAATATTAAATTCTTTCATATGGGTTCGGACTCAAAGTTGCTTTTACTTTGCCCTTCCTTTGGACTTTTCTTCTTCTCCACTTACTTCCTGACTTATCTTCCTTCGGAGTACACTAAAAATCCTACTATCATTTTGGAGTAATTAATACACACCTTTCTTCAGAAACTAGCTCAATTCTTGCTTTCGAATATCTGCAACATATAGATTCTTCACTTTCCATTTGTCTGGACTTAATGTACATCATCAATTGACTATCTTGTGGGGTTCTAAAACCATTGGGCAATCTGGGCCCAACAAGGGAGTTAAGTACCATCCAACTTCAAGGACCCTACTATATGTTTCACTCATGCACTTCTTAAGTCAGTGCCTTCTAATACGACCTATTTACCATGGGGTGATCAGGATAAGGGTACATCTTCAACTTCATCTATTGTTCCAACTCATAGTCGCATTGTCCATCTTTTCATAATATGGTTGGAACTACTCTTATAGTCGAAATTGTAGGATTTGGTGTATTATACACACACAAGCATAATTATAGTAAAAATACAAATATGTTCAATCAGCGTATCTTAGTTCCTAAGATTGATTAACCTATGCTCTGAAACTAAATGTAACAACCCATAACTCAGTGGGCCTTTTTCGCTAAATCAAAAACCTCAAGTTCACCAAAGTACGGATCGTTGATGTTGGTATCCTGTAAATAAACAAAAGTATATCAGAGCACTATCAAAAAAACTCACAGTGGAATAGTAAAGTATAATAAAACATATAATTTCTGACCAAGGCTAATATCTTTGTCCATACTGAGCATGCATAAGAAATCTATCCTTCCACTGTTCCCGCCTTATACCGGTACCCGTCCCTCTAAATCTATCATAGGGGATGTAATGAGAAGAGGGGTCAGAACATCGTTCTGGTAACGGGTAAATTACGTACTTTATATATAACACTAGTTTATGCCAATTGTTTTTCCATTACATGTTATGTATACCTTTTAAACTTATTCGTCTAGACTTCATATATGTATACGATACGCTCCACATACTTGATGTATACAATAACTACATACATATGTGCGCGTGTGTGTATGTAAATACTACAGTCCCTCTTTGGACCAGAATACTTTTCCCACCAGTATCTATAACTCTGCACCTCGTCAGGATCCATCGCCGATGCAATATCACGTCCTTACCATCATGTACACCAAGCAACTCCTGTAGTGCATAATAATGACATTACAACTCTTTAGCCGTATTCTACCTTATCTTGAAGACTTATCTAACTGCTTTATCTCATGGACTCGGTTCCATGGACTATTCTATTTATTTGAAAGACCTCCATTCAGGGTTATCTAGCTTTGTCTCCTAATAACAAACAAACCAATAAACAACTATGAGGCGATGCATGTCCTAAACGTGATCTACACTAGTAGGAGGTGTAGCCCATTTAGGCGTAACCTCGTCTTTTCGCTGACCGCTTAGGACCGATGACGATCTTGAACTATGTAAACAGCTCCTACTCCTCACATATATGATACCAACCTTGCTGTCATAGCACTGAGCCTATGCTCTGCGTCTCATTTATATTGCCTAATGCAATCAAGGAAATGCCCACTTGGTTACTTAATACGTACCCCTTAAAAGATTGAAGCAGACTCTACTTGGCCCTTTGACACTTCGATCGGGGTGAACCTTCCTATTTTGGTATGTTCCCTTCATCTATACACGAATGTATAATCCCAAGGGTCCTATGGTTGGATATGTCCCATATTAGTATAATTTATACACAACTATTGGTAGCCCTTTACGGTGGGCTGACTTCTGTTGTGTAACACTACTGACTTCGTATTCCAACCCATATTAATGATTGTCGTTTTTAATTAATCAAAGTTACCGACTAGTTTCAATAATTCACACCCACCATAAATACGTACTTGATGCTATATATATTTATTTATCTATTTACTATGCCTCATATGAGCAACTATTAATAATTAGTTAATTTTACATAGCTTACTTCTTGTTTCATTAATGCCGTTTAATGTCATTTACCGCTTACTTGTAGTGTTAATTGTTTAAATTTCTTTTAATGCTTAATTTCCACTTAACACAAGTCTATTTTCAACTATTAACTACCTTTCTTTGATTATTATATCAACTTAACTCCCCGTTGCTTTATTTATATTTCTTCCCTTATTGTTTATTTTCTAACTTATCCTAAATTACGTAAGTTAGATTCACAGTAAAATTATTGTTATTATCACTACTTACATTACTTTGGTTTATACTTAGGGATTTTTGCATTTTAATGCATTAGAATTACATCTTCCCAAAAGAAAATGTTAACATTGTAATTTTCCATAAATTATCTAAAGAGGACTTGTATTATCCTTGAAATTATAAGGAATTATCTTTTCTATTATTATTGAAATAGACGTCACAAAATACACTAAAGATCCATATTTTGTGCCTCTTTTTTTTTAGACTCGTTCCTTATTATTTCAAACAATATACTTATTCATATTTATAAAACTGGATAATTTATAGAAATTTATATTGCAACAGACTTTATTCTAATAAATTAAAATACTACTTAAATCTCAATCCAAATTATAATAATTTTCAATTCATGTTTACTAACGTATATCATTCAACCAACAAACCTGGAATTACTATATAATATTATAAATTTACTATATTCAAGTATATGCAATATTTAATCAAAGTTAACATCACATAATATGTAGGCATAGTTCTTAAATTCATTATATGTATATATTAAACGTATAACTCTAAAATTTCTTTCAGGCATAAAAGTTACAGATTTACAATGATATAAATCCAATATTATATAAAAGCATATAATTTTCCAATCACCTTTAAGCTTTCAAATCTCCAGATCTAAATCATGTTATTCATGTTTGACTCCATTTTTCTCCCTATTGTAGTATGTACTGTAATCATATACATATTTATTAGAAATTTAGATCCAAAATCTTAATCTAGATTTGGATTTAAATTTACAATTTTCCTTGGTTGGCAATTTGATTTGATACCATTCTTCTTCTCTTATTACACTCTGCTATTCTCCATTTACATATATATAAATTATAGTTTATCTAGATTTTAGGATTTGAGGAGAAGGGAAAATGGCAGAGCTTCGACGTTGCTTCAGAAAATATGAGGAGAATAGTGAGGGGTTGGGCATGCATTTATAGGGATTCGAATCAACACTAACGTTTAATTTTATTATATTAAATCCGGACTGTTCGACCTAGGTTCCATTCACAACTTCTAGCATATAAGCAGTCGACCGCTTTGATGCCACCGGTCGACCGCTAGCAGTTGACCGGTCCTAATAAGGGTCGATCTGTTGCCTACTTTTGTTATGTATTGATTCGTTTCCTTTTTCACATTATTTCTTATGTTTTAAACCAGTCAAATTTAACGTTAATACTTCTTAGACATTAAGTAACTATTAATGCTAATGTTAAGTTAACTAATTACATTTATTTTCTTAATTACATATATAATTATTCTGATCTAAGATATTCAAACATTAATAACCTTTTCGTTTGAACTTCGATCGGAAAACTTTATATATGAAAATTGATTAGAAAATTGCCGCTAATAGAATGGTATAAGTTTTGTAGCCAAATTCTAATATTTGCAAAAATTCCATTTTTGGCTTCACTAATTATTAATTAATTATGTTTAATTTACATGGTGTTACATACCGCCATACAAAGAGATTGAGTTAGACGTAGACTTAGTAAAGGATTTAGGCCAATAGTTATGCCTTTGAGGTATATGACATCCAAAGAGCGGAAGGAGTTGGAGGTGCAAGTGAATGACCTATTGAAATAAGGGTTCATTCGAAGGAGCACATCTGAGTGTGGTGCACCTATATATTCGCCATCAAGACGGATGGCACTTTGAGGTTGTGAGTAGATTACTGTGAGATGAATAAGATGACGAGGAAGAACAAGTATTAACTCCCGTGTATTGATGACTTGTTCGATCAGCTCTATGGTTTGAAAGTGTTCTCTTAGCTAGATCCAGCGATGAGGTTTCACCACCTGAGAGTAGCAAAGGAGAGTGTGTCGATCACTACGTTTCATATGACATTTAGTTTCTATGAGTGGTTGGTTATGCCATTCGGTCTAACCAATGCTCCAACATACTTTGTTAATCTTATGAATCGTGTCTTCAGAGATCAGCTAAACAAGTTCATGCTTATGTTCATGTATGATATTTTGGTCTAATCAAGGACAAAGGAGGAACACAAGACACATTGAGGATTGTGCTTGAAGTATTAAGGAAGCACAAGTTGAAAGCGAAGTTTTAAAAGTGTCACTTCTAGAAGAGGGAAGTTGTATTTTTAGGTCATGTCATCTTTGAGCAGGGCATCATAGTAGATCCTGCCAAGGTGGCAGCGATTCAGGATTGGAACTAACCCAAGAATGCTACTGATGTAAGAAGTTTCCTAGGATTAGATGGATATTATAGATGTTTTATTAAGGACTTCACGAAGGTAGCAGCATCATTGATCAATTTGACGAAAAAGAATCAGAACTTTGTTTGGGATGCAAAGTGTGAGTACGCATTTGTAAGTATAAAGTAGAGGTGACAAGTGCTCCAGTACTGACTATTTCGAGTGGAAATGAGGATTTAACGGTATACATAGATGCCTATGGTACTGGACTTGGTGCGGTGTTGATGCATATGGGAAAGTTTGTCGTCTACCCAGTCGACGGCTAAACCGCACGAGAAGAAGTATCCAAATCATGATTTAGAGTTGGCGATGATAGTATTTGCTTTGAAAATTTAGATGCATTATCTATTAGGAGAAAGGTTCAAGTTGTTTACTGACCGCAAATCCTTGAAGTACATTTTCTCCTAGAAGAATCTCAACCTTCGCTAGTAGCGATGGTCGGAATTCTTGGCCTCCAACAAACTTTAGCATTTCCTATGCGCTTGGTAAGGGAAATACAATCATTGATGCATTGAGTAGAAGATATACCAGTTTGGAAGAGATGTTCCTAGAGCGAAAGCAGTTAGAGTACATTGCTGGCTATTACTTCAAACCTCATTGCGAGTTAGAGCCAAAAGTGTTGGGGAGTTTGATAATAAGACCCATTTTGATTGAGCAAATTAGTACTAGTCAGAGGCGAGATGCAGACCAGCTGTGATCATGGCGAAAATAAAAGGAGTAGGGTCTGAGGAGATGAAGCAGTACATACTCGACCGAGACGGTTGGCTCTGTAAGGATGAGAGATGGTTTGTTCCCGATGTTGATGGATTACGAGATGAGGTGCCACAAGGGTGCCACCATTCTAGGTTGACTATACATCTCGACGGTAATAAGATGTACCGTGATATTAAGTAGACATATTATTGAGTAGGGATGAAGGAGGATGTTGGGACATTCATCTCGAAGTGTATGAACTGCCAGTTGGTGAAGACAGAATAGAAGAAGCCAAGTGGATTGCTACAACCACCCAAAGTTCCCAAGTGGAAATGGGAGCAAATGTCAATGGACTTTATAGATGGATTGCTAAGGACCAGAGTAGGGTACAGTAGTACTTGGGTCATAGTCGATAGGTTTACGAATAGTGCTCGATTTATACCCGTTAAGTCTAGTAGAACAACATCTAAACTGGGCGATTTGTATGTGAAATGGGTTGTACGATTCCATGGTGTGCCAAAGTGCATTGTGAGTGATTGAGACCTTTTATTCACTAGTGGGTTTTAAACAAGCTTACAAGAGGTGTTAGGGACGAGTTGCATCTCAGTACAGCTTACCATCAACAAATTGATGGGCAGATCGAGAGGGTGAAGCATATATTTGAGGAACTCTTGTGAGCTTTCATACTCGATTTTGGACGCTTGTAGGATGATCATTTACATTTGGTGGAGTTTGCATACAATAATAGCTATCAGTCTATTATCAGTATGGAACCTTATGAAGCATTGTATAGCCGACCACGTAACATTGCTTCATTTGTTGGGAAGCAGATGAGAAACTGATAGTTGGGAAAAATATGATTAGAGAAACCTCGAAGAAAATTGAGATCTTTAGGCAATGATTGAAAGCTTCTCAGGATAGGCAGAAGAGTTATGCTAATAAGAGACATCGAGATTTGTAGTTCTCTATCGGCGATAAGGTGTTTGTGAAGATTTCTCCATTGAAGAATATTATTAAATTCGACAGTAAGGAAAAGTTGACACCAAGATTTGTAGGTCCTTTTCGATAATAGAAAGGATTGGAAACCTAGCATGTAGGGTCGACTTGCATCAGAAAATGGCAGGGGTGCACAATGTCTTCCACGCCCTCTTATTTATGGAAGTTTGTGAACGACTCAAGCGTGACGATTACACCGGGTCAACTTGATGATATCGAGATTGAGCCAGAAGCTTTGTGACTTCATAGGCTGGTTCATATTGTCAGACATGATATGAAACAACTTAGTAGGAAGATGGTGAAGGTTCAATGGGGTGAAAGTGAAGGTGATTGCACATGGGAAACCAAGGAGAGTAAGAGGGTTGGATATCCGAAGCTCTTTGCATGGTAAGGCATATTATTTATCGTATTTACTTTTACCTTTGATATCATATAGGATAGTTTAGTATCTCACATGCTAGGATAGGTTTATCTATTCTATAGGTTGCATGGTTGCTTGTTTGATATGTTTGATTGTTGCATCTGATTGTTAGGCATGTAAGGTAACTATGGTTGACTATTCTTTGACTTATCTGAAGATTTCGATGGCAAAATTGCTAAAGGAGGAGAGTGTAACGACCCATATTTTACGTATTAGAGGATCGTAAAATATTTTTTATTTAATTTATTTATATGACGTTGTATGACTTTAAGATTTTGAAAAATGACTCTTAAGGACATTTTCCACTTCTATGATATTTTTCGAATTTCTATGTGACAATTTATACACTGAAAATCTTGTATGGAATATAACTTTTGATAGGAGTCGAGTTAGGTTTTGAAACCACTTCCATTGCTTCTAGATGATGGTTTCTCATTCCGTAAAGCGATCATAATAGTAAAACAAACTTACCGTTTGAACGTTATGGCTGTTTTAAGTTTTGTTTGTTGCTTGCATGCATTAGGGATAATTAACTGAGCCCAAACTTAGGTCTACTAATGAATTTCCGGAATTCTATTAAGGGGGCTGTAGGGACTTATCTAAATCATTTTCATCTTCCCAAAAATAGTTCTAATCTTCCATTAACCTTAATCTCTTCAAAAATCATCATGTTTTCTTACCAATCTCGGCCAAATTATCATTAGAAGGGCATTTAGCAAAGGAGACGGTAGATCTATCAATTTGGTGCTTGGAGATTCATCTATCTTTGTTGTTCATCTCGAATATAAGGGGGAAAATTGGCAATTTGGGTATTTGGCGAGTGGTTCTTGAACTCTCACTATTTTATTCTTGTCCAACCAGTTAAAATTGATGTTTTAATATTATTTTGATATTAAATGTTTTCTAACTTTAATCACACCTTACTACATGATTATAGCCGAAATTAAAAAGATTTAAAATGGTTTTTAAAGGACCATGCAACCTCTTTTGATCACATTGACATTCTAGTTTAAAAGTTAGATCTAGGATAGGATTTGTATGATTATCATGTTTTGATGAATTGCATGTGTCTATAGATGTATATGGATGATATTTCATGTTTGTATGTTGTGTTTTGAGATAGTTTGCTAGTGCTTTTAGATAGTTAAGAAAAAGGTTTATCGAATTGGGCAAATCAAAGGCAGAGTTGATTGGAATTGGATGAAAATTGAAGGAGGGGCTCTGGAGCATGGGAGAAGCCCACGGTTCAAGTCGCACCAAATTTTGGTCAGTAGAAAGTGTTCGCAACGGGTGGTTTCTGGTCGACAAGAGATGATTTAGGTTGTGCTTCGGGTTAAAAGAGCAAGAACTTCGAGGAATGCTTAGGGCAAGCAAGGAAGAATATTCTAGGGGATAAGAGCCAAAAATCAGCTAAGTACAGGACCCGATACTTAACACTTCTACTCATTACCGACTTGTTTTCTTGACAGCAGGTCGATGATTTAGACTTGGGAGCTCGAGGGAATGGAGCTGGAGAAGTACTTAGGCAAAATTGGCTAAGTATAGGACTTGGTACCGACCACTTTTGGTCGGTACCTGTGCAGTTAATGCCCCGCTATATCCCCGATATAACTCCGATATATCTTATAGCGGATTCCTACCGCTACGATTTTTCCATATATCCCCAACATATAGCCTTTTCGCTTTAATCCCCGCTATTTCCGCTATATCCCGTTATTTCTGCTATATTCCGCTATTTCCGCTATATCTTCTATAAAAAATTGGATTGAAAATGATATTTATACGCTATAAAAATTATGAAATTAATTAATTTCATTGAATTTTTTATATATGTTTAGAAATGATAATACTCTAATATTCTACTAAATTAAATTAAGTTATATAACAGTTTTACGATCATTTACAATACATTTGCACATATTTTTATTTAAAATTATTTCTGTATTAATTATAATTCAATTGAATGTTAATTTTTCACATAATTACTATCTATATATTTGTAGAACCAACAAGTATGGGATTTATATGCTATTTTAGAGTAATCCGATATATCCCGCTATATCTTCGCTACATCCCCGCTATGACTTTTTGCACCTCTACCGCATTGAATCCACCGAGCGCTTTAACTGCACAGGTCGGTACTGACATAAATTTTAGGGAGCAGTGTGGTTGGAACTTCTATGGGGAAGTGCAGGAACTCTGCGGGTCATGCTAAAAGTGGTTATTTGTTCCCTTGGGGAGTGATGGTGATGATGTAGCATCATGATAGCTTCAGGACTTAGGTGATGACAACTTGATGGTCAATGGAGTGAGGTTGCGATAATGGCGGCTCGATGTTAAAAGGAGGCGTGAGAATGATTGTCCATAAAAGGACGGGTTCTAAAAAGGATGACCCATGGATAGAATGTTGAATGGTTCTATCGTGGAGTGAAGGAATATGAAATGGTTCCTTAAGGAAAATGAAAACTAGATGGAGCAAGGAAAGGTCTCGGATATACGTGTTAAGGGATCGTTGATACTCAAAGTGTTTTCTAATATACTCAAAAGTAGGAGTATTGTGAGTGCACTCATGGTTACTTTATGTGGCTACCCCAAGATGGTGGAATGAATCTGTATACCCAGGACCAGTGGAATGAGTCCAGTATCAGCTTCGGGCTAAAGACAAGTACACCAAAAATCAGGATTTCCATAAATCCCTAGCAGTTGAAAGATCATACGAGTTATCATATATCCAGAGTACACCGAGTGATAGTGAGGATTGTTTGATGGATGTTATGGTTGATTTGATTGTTTCTTCCATTGTTTATCACTCTAGGGATGCCACTTGAGATATGTATTGTGGATAGGTATACCTGGACATGCGTTACCATACTTAGTTGTTGTACACCCTTACGATGTTTGTAGAGTAACATATTATTTTGTTATGTGCTAACTATTTTGCAGGGACATGTCAGGTATGGACCGTATACCCTTGTTCCTTACTATATTGACTTGTATAGTATTTTGAGATTCACTTAACGCTCACACCAAACCGTTGCTTGAGTCGAGATTTTATGTTTTGCTTCTTATTATCTCGGGTACTCTTATATAAGTAGACTAGATTGCAAGTATAATTGATATGCAGTGGTCGTGCAGAGGACGAGCTGGATGGAACTTTCTCGTATTATATATGGATACTATGCTTATTCCGCTATGCAACAATGTGGAGCCTAGACAGAGTTTGTTTTGCCATTATGAGACAATTTATCCGAGTTTATTTTTGTTTTGTATAAACTCTATACTATGTTGTATAACTCCGTGGATATGTGCTCTGATATCTGGTTCACTTAGTTATTACCGTATTTCCTATTTTATATATGCGATGCATATTACATTTTATTTTATACGCCATGAGACATATGACAGGTTCTATGATTTTTTTTAACCCTTGACAATCGTCTTAAAGCGACCGGGAAATACGAGACTTGGTCTCCATATGCGATCGTTTTTAGGACGATAATCGATTAGTCGACTATCGAACTTGACCAAATTAACTTTGAAAATATATGTAAGCATCACGTAGTGATACGGTTTGATGTCCCCTGGGTAGGACTCGTTCGTATGAATCGAGTCTTGGTTTAAGAAAGTATATATAAGAGAACCCTGGGTGGACGAGCTGGATGCTTCCGTTTGCCTAATGTAGTATTTTATTTCCACTGCACTACTATTATGTATATATCAGCATTTGTGAGAATAGACTGTTATAACTGTCCAAATTAATGATAGTACTTAGGATTATAACTCTGCAATGTCATGTATTTTAGACTGACAATTTGTATTGCCTTTTGATATTATATGTTATCGCTCCGCTATGAGATTTTGATGTCGTGTTCCTTCTTCCTTTTTCCATTTCTTTTTCTTTTTATTTACCCTAATAATTTGTCTTTTCGACACTTGGGTGTTCGATACGTGAGCACCGTGGCTGTATTAGTGTCAACATTTGAAGGTCGAAAATACGGGTCGTTGCAGCTTTTATGTTCTCAAGCAAGGTTTTCAAATTTAATTCTTGCGGGTTGAAACAAATTTTAAAAGGACAAATTTTATTTATAGACCCGATAAATAAACATATTTCAACTTTAGGTCTTGTTCAAAACTTATTAAAAAAAATAGACTTTTTTTCATCACATAAGCCTTTTATTGACAATTTGAAAGTGCGCAAGCATAAATTATATTTTTTAAATTTGTACTTATGCAATTTCAAAGTGCGCAAGTACAAATTTAAAGATTGTACTTATGCATTTGAAATTGCACAAGTAAAATTTTAAAAAGTAAACTGTGTTTGTGCAAACTCAAATTGCGCAAATACAATTTTTGATCTAGTGAAAACCATACCTACTTTTGTAATAAGTTTGTAACGATGTCTAAAGTTGAAATAGGTTTTTTCTCCCGCCTGTAAATAAAAAATTTCCATTTTAAGAAAGTCTTCGTCACTCTAGGGTCTATCCTTGAATGACACTACTTTGGTGGAAGAAAAAGAATAGTTAACCAATTGTTTGATCTATTTTGATTGGTTTATTTATTTTGAAAATATAATGGAAATAACTATTTGTTCAACGTGCCTATCTTACGTCAAAGGTAAGTTTTACACTCAGATCAACTATTTATAAATGAACGTTTGGACACATTTCATGCAGGGGATGAGCAAAGGTTAAGTTGAAAGTTTGAAACTAGTAAAAAATGTGAAATAGCGAACTATTGGTTCTGTTTGAAACCAAAAGGAAACCAATCATTCACAAATAAAAAATGAACCTGTTGGATAATTGTGTCGATGATTCGAGAATGATAAAGATGATAATTGTTGTACTTCTAACTTCAAGGATCTACTGCGTAGATTCTTTTAGACAATAGTTCAACCCAACAGGTACAAACGGGTTATCGAACTATCGACTTCAGGATTCAATGAAGCCTTGAAACAGCGTAATCGGATTCAAAACTTGTACGATTTTGATCCGACCAAGAACACTCAAATCTGATCTCCGATGATGCAATTTAGTAGAGAATACAACGAAGAAGAAAAAGAGAATTGATATGCAACGTTTCTGCGTTTGTAACACCTTACAAGCGTTGCAAACTGTGGTGGAAACGACTGTGTTTTGCAACACTTTCTGGACGTCGCAGATCTGGAGGAAGAAGAAGAAAGAGAAAAGAGATTGTTTTTTTGTAATGGTTCATGGGTGTCACTATTTATAGTAGAAGAGCAAATGTCCATTCGTCAAGCGTTGCATCCCTTCCAACAGTCCGAAACCATTACAAACGGTCGCGCCTTTTCGTAATAGTTTAAAACTGTTACTAAACGATCGCGTCCCTTCATTCAAATGACCCGCCAAAAATCTGTCCGTTCAAATTCTGGATCCGGCCGTTAACAAAAATTAATTCGTCATTTTAGACCCGAACCCGACCCGGTCCGGTCGGTCGAACGGCGGCGGCGGTGCGCGTGTATGGTGTTGATGCATAACTTCCCTCCTCACATCAAAGCAAAGCTTTGGGTGCCCAAAGGGCCCAACCTTCCTTAGAGAATCCTATATTTAACTAAGTATAATCCCTTATTTTCCAAGATGTGAGACTATACATTCCACCTCTCTTCTTCCATCTTCTTCCCACTTCTTCCCTCTTCAAAAACAAACCCAAACCCGAAACTAATTTTGAAAATTTCCAACAATTTCCCCCCATTTTCAAAATAAGTAAAATAAATAAAATAGACGGCTGCATCACTAGAGTGACTACCTACATACCCAAGTGGGATCAAGTCAATGTAGTTCTAAGATCAAGTTTTGCATCATCGTGGAAACTAATACATAAATGATATGTATCTTTGGATTTGAACCTTCACTTAGTGTAAACCATTCAATGTTCTATTGAGGTCTATGGTGAACGTATCTTGAACCAAGTACCCCTAGTGATAGTACCAGAACAGTCACACATACTGATTTCCGTATATAGAGTGTTCTGTATGCTTAGCACATTAATGTCCATGTGCTTAAATCCTTGGTTCATGAGCCTACATAAGAAAGCGATCTTATTTTCTTAGGAAACGACCTGATTTCCATACTCATATAGGTAAGTCTCTTAAGGTGTTTCTGCGATACACCCTTTTTTAAGGTAACTATACTTATTAAGGACATATTATCCATCCTCTGTTCTTGTAGAATCCAACACTAAATATTATGGGATTTTTGATTTAGTGTTCCATAATCATTCTCTTAACTTGTTGGTACCCATTGAACTTTGTCTATCCCTTTCAAAACATAAGTTGGGTTTCTATTAAAGATGATCAACCTTCATTCATAGACCTTAGTCTCATTTCCTTTGATTTTATAGAAACCATTGCTTTTGGAAGACTCTTTGTGAGTGGGTCAGCCAAATTTTTATTTGTTTCTATGTAATCAACAGTTATTACTCCACATTTGAGTAACTGTCTTACCATTTGATGTCTTAGACTCACATGTCTAGACTTTCCATTATATGTCTTATTAGAGACATTGTATATTGTAGCCTGATTATCACAGTTAATCAAGACTGCTGGAGATGGCTTTTTCCATAATGGGATTTATATTAATAAATTCCTAAGCCATTCTGCTCCTTACAAGCATCTGCTAATGCAATCAACTCTGAAAGCATTGTTGAGTCAGATATACAGGTCTATTTCTTGGAAACCCAAGACACAGCAGCACCTCCTAACGTAAAGGTCCATCCAGTCGTAGACTTGGATTTGGATTCTACATTGTTCCAGGTTGCATCACTATATCCTTCTATTACAGCAGGATATCCTTTATAAGATAAACCATAGGTAACGGTTCCTTTCAAATAAGCTAAAACTCTGGAAATAGCTTTCCAATGTTCGGAACATGGATTACTCGTAAATCGACATAACATGCTTATAACATGTGCTATGTCTGATCTAGTGCAATGCATAACATACATAAGACTCCCAATAATACTGGAATACTCAAGTTGAGAAATGGTATGTCCAGTATTCTTTTCTAATTTAATACTAGGATCTAAAGGAGTATGTGCTGGTTTGTCATTATAATGACCATACTTTCGGAGGAACTTCTCAATGTAATGAGATTGTGTTAGTAACAGCTCCCCCTCTTTCCTAATAATTTTAATTCTCAGAATTACGTCAGCTTCTCCTAAATCTTTCATATCAAATTTAGAAGATAGAAACTTCTTAGTTTCATTCACATAGGATATATTGGAACCAAATATTAGCATGTCATCAACGTATAAACATATTATAACATAATCATTGTTGTCTGATTTGCTATAAATAAATTTATCAGTATCATTAACAATAAATCCATATGACAATGCTATTTTTATCAAACTTCTCATGCCATTGCATGGGAGCTTGCTTCAGGCCATAAAAAGACTTTACTAATTTGCAAACTTTCTTTTCTTGGCCCGGGGTTTTGAAACCTTCAGGTTTTTCCATATATATCTCTTCTTCTAAATCTCCATTTAGAAACGCAGTCTTTACATCCATTTGATGTATGACCAATTTATGAATTGATGCAAGTGCTATTAAACAACGTATAGAAGAAATGCGAGCAACTGTAGCATATGTATCAAAATAATCTACTCCATGTCTTTGCTTATATCCCTTAGCAACTAATCTGGCTTTAAACTTATCAATGGATCCATTTGTATTCAACTTTTCCTTAGATATCCATTTACATCATATAGGTTTAGCACCAGGAGGTAAATCATTTAAAACCCAAGTTTGGTTTAACAATATGGAATTCATTTCATCATTAATAGCTTCTTTCCAGAATATTGAGTCTCTGGAACTCATAGCCTCGAAATAAGTTTTGGGGTCATCATCGGCGTTCATGACATATCTAGTCACATTAAGGACTTCGTCCTTACTGCCTTCTATAAGATATGTAATGAAGTCGGGACCATAGTCCTTCTCTATTCTTTCTCTTTTACTTCTCCTTTGTTCAGTACTATTATCTGGTACTGATACTTCCTTGCTGTTTTGAGTAGGAGCATAGTCATCGTCATTGATATCATAAATCGTATTAGGTTCTGGACTAGATGATCTCAATGGAATCTCAACAGTTTGATTTTCAAAGAATTCTACATCTATGGATTCTATAACTTCTAAGGTGTCAAGAATTAGGAATCTATAAGTTATACTATTAAGTGAATATCCTATGAAAGCACATTTAAATGCCCTATTTCCTAACTTTGGTCGTTTAGGGTCTGGTTTTCTAACATATGCTAAACAACCCCAAACTTTAAGTCTTGTAAGATTAGGTTTCCTACTAAACCATAATTCGTAAGGGGAAACATTATTCTTTTTAAGTGGTACTCTATTTAAGATATAACATGCAGATAACATAGCATCACCCCATAGGTTATAAGGTAAGTTTGAACTTATGAGCATGGCATTAACCATTTCTACTAAAGTTCTATTTTTCCTTTCAGCAACACCATTTTGTTGCGGTGTATATGGGGCAGTGCATTGGTGAACTAAGCCGTGTTGTTTACAAAATAAGGTGAATTCATTTGAGAAATATTCACCACCTCGATCTGAATGTAATACTTTTATTTTAACTCCTAATTGTGTTTCGACCTTTGCTTTGTAAATTTTAAATTTATCAAAGGCCTCATCTTTAGTTTTCATTAGACACACATATGCATATCTAATATAATCATCAATAAATGTTATATAGTATTGGTTACCACCATAGGTGATATAAATTTTTAAGTCACCCACATCACTATATACTAAATCAAGCAAGCCAGTTTTTCTTTCTATAGATTTAAAGGATTTTCGGTGTATTTTTGCTTGAACACATATTTCACATTTAGAGATAGTATCGAAATCACAATCAGAAATTAATCCTGGTTTATGCATATTTTTAAGGAAATTATAATTAACATGTCCTAGTCTACCATGCCATAAACTAACAGAATCAACAATAAAAATAGAAGATTTATTTATTAGATTTATTTATTAGATTCAACTTAACCATGTCGTTACAAGAGTATCCCTATCCAATGAATTTGTCGTTCTTGGACAACACTAACTTATCAGACTCATACACCATCTTGAATCCTTCTTTGTTAAGAAGGTATCCACAGACCAAATTCTTACACATATCGGGTACATAAAATACATTAACTAATGTAAGAACTTTTCCATAAGTAAATGTAAGTTCTATGGTGCCTTTTCCCAAAACTTTGCTTGGAACCTTATTTGCTCCGGTAACCTTGTCGGCTTCTCCATTATTTTCTTCGTAAGTCTTAAACAAATTATTGCAAATGTGAATGGTTGCTACAGTATCAAACCAGCAATCATTATCAGTTTTGCTAACGGAGTTCGCCTCTTGCACTACAGCCACAAGCCAGTCTTCGACCACATTCACCTTTTGTTGTTTCTTCCGCTGACGGTAGTCTCAGGCATAGTGGTCGGACTTATTATAGTAGTAACAAGCACCTTTCCTTTTGTTGTTGGAATTTTTCTTCTTAAACTGTGTCTCATTCTTAGGCTTCAACTTGTCAGTAATTTGAACATTATTTGCCTTAGAATGAGACTCGGTTTGCGGATTATCATCCAGTTCGCGTTTACGAGAGTCCTCTTCAATACGAAAATGACGCTGTAAACCATCTAAATCATAATCTGTTTCCACATGCTTTAATTTTTTCTTATAATCATTCCAAGAATTAGGAAGTCTTGAAATTATAACTCCAACAACAATTCAGGGAGATTTATTCCAGCATCTTTAAGTTGATTCACTAACAGTAGAATTTCGCTTACTTGTCCAACTACGGACTTATTTGCATCCATTTTGAAATCCATAAAATTGCAAATAAGGAATTTTTTGTTACTTGCCTCGGATATGCGGTATTTGCTTTCTAGTGCAGCCCAAAGTGCCTTTGCAGTTTCCAAAGTCCTATGTGCATTGTAGACAAGAGTAGACAATGCATTCAGAATGTGCCCTTTACATAGAAAATCATCCTCTTTGAGCTTTGCACGTTTTGCTTTCAATTCGTCAGTATCTTTATCAGTTTCCTCTGGTATTTCATCCCAGTTATCTTCAAGAATATAGAACAATTTGACCGTGATCAAAAAGAATTTCATCGTCCTTTGCCAACGAGTGAAGTTTTCACCATCAAACTGCTCCAATCGCGTTAAATGCTGATTCATAACTTGAAGAGCATTGAGATTGATTGAACTCGAACTATCCATGGTTGGAATATTGTCTAAAAATTGTTGGATAATTGTGTCGATGATTCGAGAATGATGAAGATGATACTGCTGTACTTCTGACTTCAAGGATCTACTACGTAGATTCTTTTAGACAATAGTTCAACCCAACAGGTACAAACGGGTTATCGAACTATCGACTTCAGGATTCAATGAAGCCTTGAAACAGCGTAATCAGATTCAAAACTTGTACGATTTTGATCCGACCAAGAACTCTCAAATCTGAACTCCGATGATGCAATTTAGTAGAGAATACAATGAAGAAGAAGAGAATTGATCTGCAACGTTTCTGCATTTGTAACACCTTACAAGCGTTGCAAACTGTGGTGGAAACGATTATGTTTTGCAACACTTTCTGGGCGTCGCAGATCTGGAGGAAGAAGAAGAAGGGGAAAAGAGATTGTTTTTTTTTTGTAATGGTTCCTGGGCGTCACTATTTATAGTAGAAGAGGAAATGTCCATTCGTCAAGCGTTGCATCCTTTCCAACAGTCCGAAACCGTTACAAACGGTCGCGCCTTTTCGTAACAGTTTAAAACTGTTACTAAACTGTCGCGTCTCTTCATTCAAATGACCCGCCAAAAATATGTTCGTTCAAATTCTGGATCCGGCCCATTAACAAAAATTAATTCGTCATTTTAGACCCGAACCCGCCCGATCGATCGGACGGCGGCGCGCGTGTGGTGTTGATGCATAACTTCCCTCCTCACATCAAAGCAAAACTTTGGGTGCCCAATGGGCCTAACCTTCCTTAGAGAATCCAATATTTAACTAAGTATAATCCCTTATTTTCCAAGATGTGGGACTATACATTCCACCTCTCTTCTTCCATCTTCTTCCCACTTCTTCCCTCTTCAAAAACAAACCCAAACCCAAAACTAAAATGTAAAATAGCGAACTATTGATTCTGTTTGAAACCAAAAGGAAACCAATCATTCAACAAACAAAAAATGAACCAGCCCAAATCAATATTTTCGAAATTTGAAACCAACTGAAAAAAAGGTTTGATTTGGTTCCCTTAATTGGTTCCTTTTTAAATGAGCTATATTATCTGGTTACTAATATATTGTATGAATGAAATAATCGATTAAGTCCATGTTTATACAAAGATGTGATGATGTTATAAGTTTAAAAAACAAACTACTTTCTTATGCCAATACTAATATAAATTGAAAGAAAATAGTATTGTTAACATAATAATATAATTTGGTTGCCTTAATTAATTAAGTTTTTATATTTGGTTTAATATATTGGTTTGATTTCAAAATATTGAAAATCGAAATCGATAAAAAAAATAGTATTATGAAAATGAAAACAAAAGCCATTCAGTAAACTAACAAAACCGAGTCGAATTGACTAAACTTATTTGGTTTGGTTAACTTATTCGACACGTGCGTTTACTAAATCGTTTATTTTTTTTCTCGTACGTTCAAATAGTGCAAAATGGGCATTTCAAATTATTATTATATAGTATTTTAAAATCATTTTCAAATATAAAATTTATTTACTTTCTATAATAAAGGAATTTCAAATATTGGTTTCAATAATTGTTTTGGGAAAATAGTTTTAAAAGCTAGTTTTCTCTAATAAATTATTTTAAATATAAAATACACATTTTGCACTATTCGAACGTATCTATTAAATAATAGTAAAGCAGAAGAATTTCAAGCTCTCACATTAATTCTAGGAGTTTTTTGTGTTTTTCTTAGTTCTCTCTAAGTAGATATTTTATTTTCAAAATCCTATCATTTACTACTATACAATTATCCTATTAAACTTTCACACTATTTTACATTTGAATATCTGCTATTAAAAGAATCTACAATTATTTCGAAAATTTTCATGGTCCTTTCTCAAAATTTTACATTATAGTCCACACATTTAAATTAATTACATAATGTAAAATTTAAACTAATTGATAAACTTAATCAACTAATATTTATTAATAAATCCTAAAAGATGAAATTTTCAATATGTGTATTATAGACGCATAACAAATTGGTAAAAAAATCCATTCAGATGCAAATATACATAAATTACATAATAAAAATCATACACATCAATAACAATAACAAATATATTCTATAATTTATTTACTAAATGAATTTATCATACATTTCACTGTAAAATTCTATTAACTTCAAATACCTAAAAATTTAATTTTTTTTTACAATTACTTAGAAACCTTTCTCAATTACTTTTTAATATTTTACATTTAAGTCTATATGTTTAACTAATTGTGTAATCTAAAATTTAAGCTATTGAAATAAATATGATTAACTAATATTTATTAATCCAACTAATAAATCCTAAAAATAAGACGATTTCAACAACAACAACAACTAAGCCATTATTCCCAAACAAATTGGGGTCGGCTAGAGATGGAACCCAAAACTAAATGAAAAAAAAATCAATTTAAAAGTTATAATAATAACAATAGCAATAATAAAATAAAGTCAAATAAGTAAATTAATAATAATAGCTAAGTAAAGTAAAATAAAATATATATGTATATGTATATATATAAGAGGAATGATAATAATAATACTAATAGCGATAATGATACTAATAGTAATATTGGTCAAAGACCAAACCTACGTCCTAGGCTCATGTTTCCTAGTCGTATAATCTAAAACTTATAAAACTCAACGCTCATGGTTCTGGTACGTGAATTGCTAACTTCCACTCGCTCCGATCCGTCACCAGCTCTTCGGATATACCCCAATCCTTCAAATCTCTTTTTACTACTTCCTCCCATGTCAACCTTGGTCGACCTCTACCTCTCTTTGGGCATTCAACACGGCCTATAATTCCAACACGCACAGATGCCTCGGGCGGCCTTATTTGAAGATATCCAAACCATCTTAAGCGATGTTGAATTAGTTTCTCCTCAATTGGTGCTACTCCAATTCATTTATCCTCAATAAGACGATTTCAATACATACAATATTCATGTATATGAGAAAAATAATAAAATTATTTCTTCTTTATTCAGATATATGAAGATATATAAATCACATAGCATAGATGTATATACATAAATAATAGTAACTCTTTTATTTTAATTCATTTATCCTAAAAAATATCATACATTACATAACATAATTTCATTTTTAGCAAGCTTTAAAAGATAAATTTATATTTTACAATATTATGATATGAATGCACAGATTAAACCAATAAAGATTAGATTATACAAACGTTCTCACCTTCAACATGTTACCAAATCATACCCAACTCATAACTCAACTAAATGTTACATAACATTTTTTTGCAACTATTAAAATTGTAAATCTATGGTTAACTACAAGGATAAAATTGTTTAAAAATGAAAACTTAAAAATGAATAAAAGTTCACGTCTGATTCAAAAAAAGTTCACATGCAGATAACCTAACCATAAGATCTATGCTCTTCTCAATTACAAATTTGTAAAAAGCTCTTCCCAATTTTAATTTTTTTTAACATTTATCTCCTTATTTTATTAGTTATGTCGATCATTGATTATAATTATTCAAATAAATTCAATTTGTTTAATGTTCATTAATTCATTTATAAATCCTTTAAGAAAAATGATAATCCAATATATATACAACAATCATATTAACAAAATAGTGAAGCTACGTATTTGCTTATATATATACATATACTATATAGCACATCACATAACATAAATTATTTATATACAGTATGAACAATTTTAACTATAATTTTTTTGATTTGGGACATTAGTTTTGATAAAGATATGTAGTTAGCGAGTATTGAACCCTCAACCTTATATTTGAACCTCACAAATCACTTTAATTTATGATTCGCAACAAATTTATCATATATTGCATAATAAAAATATATTTTAGCAATAATTAAAATATAAATAATATTTTTTAACAACATTACCGTGTGCAACGCACGAGTTACACACTAGTGAGAAAGAAAATTAAACGATTTCCAGTAAACGCTTATCCTTACATTTCAACTGACCGCAGTTGTATGTTCAAACGTCCTTCGCTTTACATTATACCTGTCGGAATTTAACCAAGTTAAAAAAAGGTTTTGAAAGAATCTTTAATTTTATTTTTTTCCCTTTGCATTTGTCCATAGTTTTTTCACTATTGGACTTTTTTGGGCCAGACAAGCCCATTTAGTTATGGATCCAATACAAAGTTCACTGATCAAAACTCAAGGTTAACTTTGTTTACAAATAACTCGATCCTTCAACTCTATAATAAACCACAATGTCGAAATCATGCAAGGGCTTGGCCATGGAGCTCGTCAAATGCCTCAGTGAAACTGATTGCGTAAAGGTAATTTTCATATTTTTCACTGTGCTATCGCATGGGTGTTAAGTGATCGTATCATTCATAATTTTGTTTATGCCATTCAATTGTTTGACGAAATGCGTGGCTTAGTTTATACACTGTTCTGGCATCATTATGAAGTTGAAGGATACAACTGAATGGTGTAACTATGAAATAATCTGTATATATTGACTGTGAACGATGTAAAGAGATATTTGTAAATATGATCGGTACTGAGGGTTTTTGTGCTAAATATACTTGTAAGTTGTGAACAAATGAAGAAGGTCGGGTCATGGAATTTCCTTTTCCAGTTAAAGCATTGAAAAGTTTATGCTAGTTAAGTACAAAATTGCATAATTTGCACATATAGCTAATTTTTTTTCTGACACCATTCTGTTAACTGATCGATATTTGTTAATGACCCTTTTACTGTTGTTGTCAACTGTTATATTAGGTTCAGAATCGACCTTATAGAGAGTGTGCAGGGGAGAGTGTTCCTGCCATAACAAGTGAATGTGTAGGCTTGAGAGAAACATACTTCAACTGCAAAAGAGGCCAGGCATGTTGCTCTACTTTTTCTTACATATATTTCAAATTATGCAGTCTGTGCTTAGTCTGTGAAGAAATAGGAAGGCATACCATAGTAGTATGTTCTCGATATTGTGTTTCAATGATAAATTTTTTACCATTCACACATCTTTTAAAATGTCAAAACTTAAAATTCCTCTATATAAAAAACGTGTTCTTGATTATATCTGGTACAGTAGGTCTAGTTCTGTTTAGTTAAAGCCCCGTAAAATCTCCGTTATAACACATAGCGCTCTTCAACCGCCATGCTATTTCAATTTAGCGTTATGAAATAGTAGATCCGCTTTTAGCCCCGTTATTTTCCGCTATATCCGCTAAATCAACGTTTTTTAGCATCCGCTTTAGCAACATTAATATATAAAGGTTGATTTGACTAGGTCTCTTTTAAACCAAACCAAAAATATTACGGTAAAGATGTAATTTTGAGGCATAAGTGCTCAACATAAGTTAGAAATCTATTGTGTCACCAAATCTAATCTGTATAAATCATGATATTCTTCGGTTTTGTTTTTTTTTTTTCTGTACAAATGATATGAGAATGAGAATAGATTAACTTTTAAATATTTGTTTTATATTTAATGAAACTTTCTGCACCTCCGCTATATCCCTGCTTTATCTCCGCTATAATTTTTTGCATATCCACCGCTATAGAACCACCAAGGGCTTTAACCACACAGGTCTAGTTACACAAGGACTTATCATAGTGGAGAATAGCATACAGTTAGTTTTACTAGGAATTCAGATGGAAACTCTCTAAATTTGAATTAGTTCACCAGACAATAAGGAGTGTGTTTTTCTTCCTTAACTACATGCATTTTTTTTTGTACTACTGTAGTAGTAGTCCCATACTTATGCTTAGGTGAACTTGTTTCATTCATTTAAATGAAAGTGAGTTAAGTAGTCAAGAACGGTGAAAGATGCTATGGTTGCTTGCGTTCTCTACCTATATGTGAATATTTACAGCTCCCTTTATTCATGGGGATTGTTCAATTTTCTCATTCAAGTTATGCTTGTCTTGTGATCTAACTTAAACTTTGAACCAATAAATCTTAGTATAAAAAGAACTTCATTCCTGACCACTTCAAACCCTTTCTTATAAATCTTAGTAACCTTTTCTTATAAATCAACATAAATTATCTTTAGCATATACCCATTAGTGAGGAATGAGTACTTGTAGCATGTGTCTTCTAGTTAGCAACACACAGTTGAATGTGTCCACAAACCTGTGAACATCGTATTATTTTGGATAGCAAACTTTAGTTCAAACTTTTATCTGATGTCTTGGCATGTTAAATTACCATACTTTGCTTCCTTCAAACTTCTGCCTGATAAAAAAGTGTATTTATTTTTGCTATTTTCAGAAAAGAAGTATTCATATCGCATGTATTTTGCTAACATATTGGTCATTGTCCTACAGCAGTAAATGTCTTGAAAACTTGCAACTATCCTATGGTCATGACATCTGCACCTTTTAATTATTTGCACCCGTATATTTATTCGCTTCTCTGACAAATATGATGCCAAAGATCTGATTAGTATATGGGCGTTTAGAAATAAAATTTCCTATTAAAAATAATAGTAGTAGCATGCTTTTAAATTACTCTATCATCATTAATGCACTGCTTATCTAATTCTGGATAATATTATTATTTTTGCTGAATTACTCTACGGATACGCTTATGAATGATTGAAGTAATTTTAATACTGCCTTTTCAACATGGACTTCTTTCTGTGATGGAGTTGAAAAAACATGTCAGCTCAAATATATATGCATCATTTGCCATGCTTTTTAATTTATAACATCACTGATTTCAAATTCATTTAGTAATGCTAAGACTGTAAAAAGTTGTAGACATATAATAAAATATTTTCTGAACATTACAATATCTGTAATATTTCTCGATTTCGTTGCTTTGACTTTAACGAAGAAAGAAAAATTCATGATTTTTTTGAAAAATAAACTTTGATTGATTTATATTTGATATATTATTTATTGATGTAACTATACAAAATTGGGAGAGAGAAAAACTCACTTTCTGAAAGAAAGAAAAAAAGAGTGGAAGAGAGGTAGACCATAGCTGTATAATAGTAAGCATAAATATGAGCTTTAGACTGTCAACAAGCAGAAACGCTGAAGTTGCTGTTGCTGCCATGCATGCCTCCCAGTTATTAACGAACATTCAGTTCTTAACATTTTGGCATGCTCCTATGTAATTTACTCCCTGGTTCAAATGCATCCCAAGATTTAGCAAGTATTGGTTCAAAAATCGAACACTTGCCTCTTTATCATGTGTTTTGTCTTTAAGTTGAGAGCATTCTTTATCCAGCTTACCTGAACATGTAACCGTCTACCTAAACTTGCACATTATAATACATTTCTTATGCATGCTTTAATAATTTTGAATCTAAATATTGCTATTTTCTCTATATACATTACATTCTAGAAACTTAAGAGTATAGTTTATATTTGCACTCGAATTGAAGCTATGATCTGTCACATGTCATCATGATTGCAAACTCAATGTACTGTGATTATATCCCGTTGCTAGTAGGGACATTCCTTGTCAAAGTGACCTAGAATCTGAAGGATGACCAAGGGGATGGAAGGAAGACGGAGGGGGCGACGGAGGGGATGGAAGGACGACGGAAGAATGAATTGTTTCCTGTACTTCCGTTATTTCCTAAAACACGAAAAATAAAAAAAGTTGTTTTCTATTTTCTATATTAACTCCATTTTCTAAATGGTCGTTTTTCACAATATACATGCGTCATGCGCATTTTTGTATGAACGAAAACCCAAAACTAAAAAGGATAAACCAACCGCAGCCTTAATATTTCACGTCTCATAACCCCAAGATAGTACAGTTGATTTGACATACGCTGCTCACATATAGGTTGAGAATTCAATTCTCGCTAATTGCATATCCCTGTGTAAGACCTGGAGTATGTGCTTCAAGCTTTACAAGTGAAGCTTGGTAGTGTCTCATTGGTTATCCTGATGAAACCTATTTCCTGCAAAATGTGCACTAAAATATGACCGTTCTCAAATTAAATCCTCTCAATTTCATGTTTAGTTTTGTCCCTAAACTAGGGCTAGGCAAGCTAGGTATTGAGCTTGGGCCACCCTCATACGGACAAAAAAACATATTTCATTCTACGATTCATATGGAAGCCGCTATTGCACTTTTTGTTGGAAGTTTTCTTCAATAGCAAATAGATTTGATTTTAGAAGAAGATAAATAAGAGATTGGAGAAGAAAAAAAATGATTTTTTTAACAAGGAGAAAAACTTTATTACAAAAGTTCTTTTTTTTCTTACATTTTTTCGCTTTTCTTCTTACTACATTTCTTTTCTCTCTTCATTCTTTCTTACATCCAAGATGAATGAATCCACCTCTATTTATAGGAGTTTACATCTCAAATAAACGGTGAAGATTCACATTCTCCATAAATATCTCCTAAATATTCTCTCATACAATTTCAAATATATTATTTCATAAATATCTCTAAATATTCTCTCATACAATTTCAAATATATTATTTTATATATTCAAGATTCTAAATATTTTCTATATGGAAAAATCTAGATTAACAAAATCAAGTTTATTTCCAGCACCCCAGGGGCATTTCACTATAAGGACAAACTTTGCAGTCCAATTAGTTTCTAGGACACACATCCACAGAAATTAATTTTAAGGCCAAAGTCAGCAGAATAATTACTTTTAAGGACAAAGTCAGCGGTCCAATTACTTTCAAGGATATAATTTTATAGGTTTTTAGACCTTAGAAACTAATTATTTTGCATTTTGTTCTTAAAAGTAATTATTTCAGTTGTGTGTCCTAGAAACTAATTGCACTTGCTAAAGAGGCCCTTGTAGCTAATTTCTACTCATGTAAACTTGATTTTGTAGTACCAAGTAATGCTTGAAATCTTTGTATTTCACGTGCTTCGGTAGGAGGAGAGTTATTATCCAAACTTTCTTCATTGCATTGACTTTTTTACCAAATGTCGAGATCTTCAATGCAAGTTCATGAATTCTTATTTTACTTCTTTCATTTCGTCCTTCATCACAATAGAATTTTCCATAAAATAAGCGTTCTAACATTCGCCTTATTTCAGTGCCATAAATTTTGAACGGGTCATATATTTTATCTTTGCATTCTTTCATAACTTCGCTCCTGCAGTTTTTGACCAATCCAATATCTATTTATGTTTTTCAAATTTCACTTTTGCATGTCATTTCAGAAAACATTACTTGAAAAATATGTTTGTTCAAAATTATATAAGCTTTGTTCACCTCTTTATTTTCATGATGATGAAATTCATAGTTTGCCACTTCGGTTTCCTTTTTGACCATTTCTATTTCCATTTCTTCAACATTCTCTGTTTTCATTTATTCAGATTTTTCCTCGTACGTTAAATTTTCTCTAAGCTATTGAATTTCATCTCCTTGATTCACATCTTCTTTGTTATCTTCTTCTTTACTTTCGTACTTTTCTTCATCGGCATCATCTTCGCTTACTTTATTTTCTTCATCTTCTTCATTTTCATTCTTTACGTGTTTTCCTTCTTCTTTCAATTTATCATTTTTCAACTTCTCAAATTTCAGCAATTTTCAGCATCTTTCTCCTTCTCTCTATTCGTCTTTTCCTCCTTCTCATCAATTTGATTGTCTTCTTCTATTATTTTTACATCATTCTTTTCAAATACTTCTTCCAACAAATTCCATGAATCTTTTGCAGAACTTTCTTCAAGAATATGATCATACGCTATTTCATCGACATTCTCACTCATTACAACACGAGCACGATGGTCATTCCATCGTAATTTCACAAATGTTTTTTTATCAATTTGCGACATGCTCTTCAAATCATTCGGCCATTCATAACTATTTTCGACAATCTTATATAATTCTTTGTGTATTAACTCCTCTTTCTTTTCCTTGTAAGCCAACAGTAAAGCACCATCTTCTCGACTTCTTTCTTCAATATAATTGGTCTTCTCTTCAACTTTATTATTGTTAGGAGCTCTACATTCAAAAGCATAATGTCTAAAATTTTCACAATTATAGCATTTAACGCATGACTTGTCATGTCATGACTTTGGATTTCCTCTCTCACGACCTTTTGTTAATCTTTCTCCTTTTTGGTTGTTGTTGTCATTGTCGTTGTCGTTATTGGGTTTCCAACTTCGTCTGTATCCATATGCATGACATCTTCCTCGTTTTTGACCACAACCTCGTCTTTGTTAGCTTCGATTGCTTTCTTCCTTTTTTGAAACAATTTGTGTCTTGAGGACTTCCTCTATTGTCATGGCCTTCAAGTTTTTGTCTCTTCGATGATGGCGACAATATGTTCGAACTTTCGATCTAATGATCTAAGAATCTTTTCCATAATTTTTGTTTCATTTAACTTCTCACCGTTTCTTTTTAGGTTATTAGTAACCGTTAGAACTCTTGAGAAGTAATCAGAGAGAAGTTCACAATCTTTTCATGTGCAAAGTTTCAAACTCTCCTCTTAAAGTTTGACATACGTTTTTGACTTGATCGGCTCCTTTGTAAGATGTTCGAATCTTTTCCCATGCTTCTTTGACTGACTTTGATCCTGAAACTTTCTCAAAAGTATCGTCATCCAATGCTTGATAGATTAAATAGAGAGTCTTCTTGTCTTTCATCCTTGAGTCTCTCAAACTATTTCTTTGAGTTTGAGATAGACTATTTTCATTCTCTTGTTCGGTGTAGTCTTTCTCAACCATCTCCCATGCGTCGTGTGCTCCAAAAAGAGCCATTATTTTTAAACTCTAATTGTTATAATTGGCCTTGATGAGCATTGGGGACTTGTAAGGGAACGCCGCTATTTGCCATCTTTTTAGGAGGATCTTTAAGCTCTGATACCACTTTGTTGGAAGTTTTCTTCAATAGCAAATAAATTTGATATTAGAAGAAGATAGGTAAGAAATTGGAGAAGAAAAAATAACGATTTTTTTAATAAGAAGAAAAACTTTATCATTAAACTTTATTATAAAAGTTTTTTTTTTCTTACATTTTTTCGCTTTTCTTCTTACTACCTTTCTTTTCTCTCTTCGTTCTTTTTTACATCCAAAATGAATGAATCCACCTCTATTTATAGAAGTTTACATCTTAAATAAACGGTGAAGATTCACTTAATCTAATGGTTCTTCATAGATATAACCTAATTATTCTCATACAATTTCAAATATATTATTCCATAATATCTTCTAATTCTCTCATACAATTTCAAATATATTATTCTATATATTCTAGATTCTAGATATTTTCTAAATGGAAAAATCTAGATTAACAAAATAAGTTTATTTCCAACACTTTTGTACATCCAGATGAACAAAAAGGAACAATGAAAACAATGGCAATATATGATATATAGGAATAAATTTTACATGATTTTTTTGATGGGGACTAAACAAAATTGATGTGTTGTTTGCAACACCAAATTATCTCTTATTGCTGATACCAATATCTATAATTGTAGTGTACCAATAAGATAGATGGTCGCTTCTATTTTCTTGTTCATCTTTTCACTTAAATTTATGCTAGCATTTTTCATCAAAGAGTTTATAAAAATTTGAGTGGACCACGGAAAGCCGAAACCCTAGGACCGTCCCTGATTTAATAACGAGGATTTAACATTCTTTTTGAGTTCAAGATAGAAGATGCTAGAAAAAGATTCATATATTTGTATACAAAGAAATCAGAAGATACATAAGTGTATAAAAAGCTTTTTTGTTTTGCCAATTTGTTGTTTCTGTCAACCTTACTGAGCATGTATTTTGGAATTTTTTTAGTTCCATGTCAAATTCTTAAACTCCTAACTCTGTTTATTCAAATTTAGGTGGATATGAGAGCTAGAATTCGTGGGAACAAGGGATATTAATGTGAGACAACATCATAGACGTAACTGATTTCCTTCCAGTGCAGAAATATTTTGTGAGAATATCATCATATGTATAAATTGGTGAGAACGTGTTTGTTTGTTTGTGATATATACATATTCTCTATTCAATTATAGAACCTCTTCGGCTTTCTTTGGAAAATATATAATGCAGAGTGCTTGGCCATATATGTTGTGATGTATTATATTATCTTGTTGGTCGAATGTCTATTGTTTGCTTTATAATGATAACTTTTAGCACGACCTGTGGTTAATTTTGGTATGAACTACCATTATATACAGTGGTATTTTGACATTAAGATTTTGACACATTAAGCATATGTAAATAAAAAACAAAAATATAATAGTTTGGACTTGAAAATGAAATTGTCATTATATATTATTTATGTTTGGACCAAAATTGCACACATCCAATGGAGTATCAAACGTGAAGATTATAAAAGAAAGGATGATAAAACATGAAAAGAACACATAATTTTTATAGTGGTTCGACAAATAATCCGACGTACATTTACTTAACCGTTTTGTTTTCTGTTGATTATACTTTGCTCCTACAAAGTATATTTTACAAGTCGGTATCATTCAACTCAGGTATGAGTTGTACAAAATTTAATTTAGTGTTGAATTTCTTCACCCATCGTAATTAATAGTTCAGAATGAAACTTAGAAAAGAAGTTCCTTTGAAGTGAGCATCTCCCCTACTCACAGATTAAAATTGGTGAATTTGGCTTTGAAATTTCTTGCAAATGTTCTCCACGTTCATCACGGCGCTCCACAAAAAACTTGTGACCAACCCGACACCACAACTTCGGACCCGAGTTGTGAACTTCAACTCGATCCTAAGTTGAAGTTGACCTGAGTCGAGTTGTGGTTTGGCTCGGACTTGATTCGAGCTCGCCTTGAAGTTGCTTTGCTCTTATGTTCTTTCCTTCATTTCTTCAAGTTTTACTTGGGTTTTCCATCATTTTTCCTAACTGCCAACTCGGGTTTGGTTCGGTCCGACTTGTGCACACTGAGCTGTGATGGATGAGTTGTGGCAACTTGTTCGTTTTTGGTTATCTCCCTTGTGCCTTTTCACTTTGCTATATGGTGATTTTTTCCAAGTGCTCATGTCCATTCCTTCATCATTTCTTAGCCCAGTTTAATCGTTCAAGTTTGTACGGAGACTCTGGAAAAATTGTCGGTAACACTTTGTCCTTCAAAGCACGTCTTGCGAATAAAAGATGTGATTTGCTCAAAGAACAAACATCGAAGTTGGCAAACCATTAACAGTTGAGTTCTCTGGCTATAGACTGAACCAATTGCGATAAATCATCTGATTCCTTCAGATTCACTTGTGAATCAAAGGTCATTCCAGACCATTATATTTAAGGACTTGATTCCTTGCTAAGTGTTAGGCAAAAATCATTATCGTTTCGTGTTCTCCCGGAATTATCATATCATATATCATACATCATAAATTAGAATCGTCTCGTGTTCTCCCGAGAGCTAACTATCACATATCAAGATCAATATTGTCCCGTGTTCATCTGGGATGTTAGGTTATCATATATCAGGTAATTATAAATCATTAATCATAAAAGTTCGTTGCCACCAATTGGATTGTCACTTATGAATCTTCCAGTATCGTCTAGCATCTCATCATAAGTAATTCCAATCGAATCGAGACAGTGACATAATCTGATGGTCATCATCAAATCATTTTAAAATCAAGTGGCATTCGAATCCCAATGTCTAGTTTTTTTATCTCTTCGAATCACATAATACAATGTCCGGTCCAGGTTTCGATCTCTCCGGATCGCATAATCAATATCCGGTTTAGCTTCTGATCTCTTAGGATCACGTAATCATATATCCAATTCAATTTCTGATCTCTTCGAATCACATAATTAATATCCTGATTGAACTCAATCCGCTCACTCTCTAGCGAGGGGATCCAAAATCCAAGCTAGTCCATCCGCTCGCTCTCCAACGAGGGGACTCACTATCCCATACAAGTTCATCCACTCACTCCCCAATAAGGGAACTTGCAGTTCATGGTTTATTGCCCCATCTCTTTGGTCGAGAGAATCATGTCCTGTCAGTTTATATATCAGTTTCAAGGGGTAACCAATCTCCCTTGGTATTTTATCATGTTCGAAATATCCATTAAGTATCTGTTCACAAAATTCGACCAAAGCCTTAAGCAAACATCAAAATATCTAATATTATCAACGATCGCTTCTAGACTTCCAACCCAAGTGTGCCTTGCGATCGATCGAGGTCTAGTACACGTTCAAACTGCTTGACGACAATTCTACATCATTTATTTAAAACAAAAGCAAGGTACGGAAATTAAACCCGACTTTAATCCATCCCAATCACTAGATAATCTTTCTCGTCCTAGATACATAACATAGCCCCATCCAGACGCATCCATTGCAGATGGTGGTCGCTCCTACGGTACCATCGCGGTTTTTGGTTGTGCTATAGCAATCTAATTTTTGATGTATTGCGGTAAGCGGTTACTACGAACCCGTTCTTCGATCAAATCACACAGATGTATGCACTCATTTATTTCAGTTCATCTAGCTCATGGAATAGACAGTATTTTCCAGATCTTTTCTTCCCATCCGCGGGCTCTCTCTTTGCCTATTTTCATTAGGGAATCTGCCCCCTAGTATACAGGTAGATTCTTTCCGAGGTCTCCGTTAATTCGGTGTAGGAGGAAAACATAGGTTTCTTCTTCACCTGCTTCAGTCCTCCAAAGTTATCATCAGATTTTCGCTTTCGTTTGTCCTTTCCGTATTTTGGATGGTCCTCCATCATCCACAACGTTCATATCAACACCTTCAACTTCTGCACCCTCCTGACGCAAATATCTTTCTGCTTGATAGTAAAAATCCACTAAATCCACTGGTGGATCCCTCTCCAAATCAATCTTGAAACCAGTCTTACTCGTGACTCCTGAAACCACTACCATTAGAACTATTAATGGATCCGACTTATGGACTGCAGTAGCTGTTAAGTTGAACCTAGTCAGATAACTTCATAGGGTCTCTTCATCCCTTTGTTTCAAATTCAAAAGCATCGTCACGTTATTCGATCGTGTTATATGAACTTTGAACTGTTTCGTGAACTTATCCACTAATTCGGTCTACGTGCTAATGGATCCATTTTCCAGCCGTCGAAACCACATTGCAGCTAAATATGTCAAATACAACGAGAATACAGTCTTATTACTTGCTCAGAAGCACCCAACATCTCCATATGTCGGATATATCTCATCAAGTGAACGGTCAGATCTAACCTTACGTTATACATCTCCAACATTGGTAGCTTGAAATCAGCTGGATTCCTTGCATACTGGATGTTTATGGTGAATGGATTCTTGTTTACATCCTCCAAACTCTGTTCTTGGGGTCCACTTCTCACTTTCCGTCTTATCATTTCGGCAATTATGTCGTTGTCTTCCAATGAAAGTCTCTGATCCATACCTCCATCATGCTCTTATTCCTACGAGGAACTCTTGCATCCAACTCCTGTTGTTGTACATTTGCGTTCTGACCTTCGTTATGTGGCTCAACGTCATTTTGGAGACGTATTCCATCTCGCCCGATTCTTGGATGCAACACTCCCCCGGGCCTCTTGGATCGATACCGAGTTGACTTCTCAAATCAGTACCGAGTTGAGGTACCTTCGTGGGGTTTGCTCCAATTCGCCCGAATTCATTTTCAAGTGCACTCATTCCACCTTCTGGTCTCTGATTTTGGTTTCTAGCTATTTCGACCATCATTTGTTGCTCTATTCTTTTGAAGAATCCATTAAGCATTTCCTCTTATTGAGCCACCATCCTATCTTGCATTTCCTTCGTTATTCTCTTTATTTTTTCTCTAGTTACATAGATGGATGGAGGATTTGATCCTGAGCATACCTCCTGGCTGCCCCCTTCTTTTTGTTGGCTTCCTCCAACAAAAACTTTTTTGATAGATGGTCTCTTCATCTCTCCCAATTCAAGCTTCGAACTCTTAAATCCAAGTTTCCTCTCGGTGCAAGCGCCAAAATGTTTGGAACAAAAATGACACAAACATCAAATGAAGTATCAAATATGAAGATTATAAAAGAAAAGAGGATAAAAACAAGAAAAGAACACTCGGTTTTTTATAGTGGTTCGGCAAATACTCCGATCTACGTCCACTTAATCGTTTTCTATTGATTATACTTTGCTCCTATGAAGTATATTTCACAAGTTGATATCTATCAACTCGGGTATGAGTTGCAGAGAGTTTAATTTAGGGTTGTATTTCTCAACTCATCGTAATTAATAATTCAAAATGAAGATCGAAATAGAAGTTCCTTTCAAGTGAGCCTCTATTCCTATTTAAAGATGAAGATTAGTGAATTTGGCTTCGAAATTCCTCGCACACGTTCACCACATCGCTTCAAAAAAGTCTCGCGACCAACCCGACCCAACACTACAACTCGGACTCGAGTTGTGAACCTTAACCCGGTGTCGAGTTGACGTTAACCCAGGTCGAGTTGGGGTTTGGCTCAGGCTTGACTCGAGCCTGCCTTAAAATTGCTTTGCTCTTGTGTTCATTCCTTTCTTCCTTTTTTTACTCGGGTTTTCCATCATTTTTCCTAGATTCCAATTTAGGATTGATTCTGGTCCGACTTGTGCACCCTGATCTGTGATGGATGAGTCATGGCATCTTATTCATTTTTGATTATCACCCTTATGCCTTTTCACTTTGCTATATGGTGATGTTTTCCAAGTGCCCGTGTCCAATTCTTCATCTTTTCTTAGCCCAATTTAATCGTTCAAAGTCTATTTAGAGACAGTTGAAAATTTACCAGTAGCAATTTGATTGTTAAACAACGGCTTATATATTTGATTTCAAAGAGAACCAGAACAAAAAATAAATGATTGTTTTTTTTAGAAATTGGGTACTTGGATGATAGTACGTATTAGTATTGCAAGTCTTAAGTAGCATACAACATAATACATGTCAATATATGTTAGAATCACGATACGCGAGTTTTGAGCCCGTGACCTCTCACACCAAAATCGAAGTGTCTAACCACTAGAATAATGATGTTGGTCATGACTATCTTTTTAGAGTATTCAAATTTTTAGAAACTAAATTCAAATTACTTTCTCCATAAAAAAAAGATTTTTATGAAAAATTAGTATTTTAAACAAACATAAACTGGTTGAATAATAATTAGAAAGAGAAATATTTAAATAAAAAAGCATCACTTCTATTGGATTATAAGATCTGAATTTTTCTCTCTTCTCTCTTTTTTTTTTTTTTAAATAAGAAAAGTTATATAAAATAACCAGTGTGTGTATTAGTGTTTGAGAAAATGCAAACCTTGAAGTCCGTATAAACGTTCACTTGATGAGATATATCCGACATATGGAAAATATGAAGATGTTGGGTGTGTGTATTAGTGTCGAATACAGTCTCATTTCTTGCTCAGAAGCACCCAACGTATAAACGTTCACTTTTTAAATAAGAAAAGTTATCTAAAAACTTGTAATATTTGATGGAAACTCAAAATTTGAGTCGCAAATATTAAGTTCAAATTATACTTTATTAAAGAAAATCTGGAAGTAATGATTACATTTCTTAAATAATGTATCAGCCAGAATAAAAACATTTAAGTTTAAAAGACATTAAACTTTGAATATCAAGTTTTAAAAACATGATCTGTTGTAGAAAATGACAACTTTCACAGTATTTTAATTGTTGTTGTAAAGAAACACAAGTAAGATGACTCCTAAATTTCTTTATGTGGCCTGCACATTCTATGCATCTACTTGCATGTGTGTAATGCAAAGTGTTTCGTCGATTTCCGACGGCCATTAGCCGTCAAAATAGTTGTTCCCTCTTGTAGGGTTAATACATCTTATTTTTAGATCTCCTTTGATATTTTTCCTTTTCTACTATTCTTAGAATTAAAATACTCCACTTTTATTGATTCATTTTATTCTAAGCCCGATCCAAATCCTGGTCTCATTGTACTTATTTTTATCTAATATATGATCCTCATTAATTTCTTCCATTCTTCTATTCTTTGACAAAACCCAAGTTTGAATATCACTAACTTCATTTTATCTAATATAGTTTTGAATTATGGAGCTCATTCAAAAGCTTTATCATATCTTTTAAGTTTCTTCGTACTATATAATTTCTACCAAAAACTGAATTTGAATTTTATGATCTTTTGCTTAGTTATTTTAAATAAGATAGCATAGTTGGTTTTTGCATTTTAGTGGTTTTGTTTAGAAATTGTAAACTTTATTGATATAACATTTATGATAATATTAATAAAAATGGAAAAAATAAATTAATAAGTTTTAACATAAGCAATAATAAATACCAATACAAAATTATAATGATAAAGAAATTAAACTTTATGATAGTGAGAGTCGAAGTTGATAAGCCTTGAAGAAAAAGGAGATCTTGATCTGCCAGCTTGGATTAGGATATTCTGAAAAAGCAGCATTGCTGATGATCAATGTAGCTTCTTTTATGTAGTAATGTTTCTTCAAGAACTGCTAAACGTGCTATGTCCTTAGGAGTAGCTAATTTAGAAGGAAATAGTTAAATACCAATTGCAAAATGCGTTGCAGAAAATGCGTGAGTGTAATAGATTTGTCATATTATTTTTACCACTAATAGAGAGAATTCAATGAGTAGCATTTACACAGAATTCAATGACTAGCATTTACACACTGTTTTTTTTTTTTTAAATTTTAAAAATACCCTTATCCATCAATGGAAATCCACCATCAGTTTGCAACATCCACCACCATCCCTTCTCAACGACTCATCAATGGAATTTCACTATCAATTTGTCGCCGACACCATCAACAAAATAACTTGAAATAAAAGCGTTGTGATTATCAAAACTTTTGCATTTACAACAAAATCCGCTATAGCTACTAGATGCACGTACGTGCAGTCTATACTACTAATCTAATGTGGTTTTTATTTTTGTTGTTTGTACTAGAAATGATTTGCTTAGTAGTTTTGTTGACTAATAGTGTTTATCTTAAGAAAAGAATAAGAAGAATTTACTTCATTATGGATTGAGTTTATGTAATAAATTTGAATCTTTTTAGAAAATACCATGAAAAATTAATTTAACTATAGTTCTTTACCTACTTGATATTAAGTATTAGTCCTGAAAATGTTATTTAATTATGAGTTCGAGTTTGACAACCTGTTGACATTAATCAGCTATGTTAAAAAAAAGGTCAAGTAGTCAATTTGCATTCATCTCTATATCCATAATTATTTGAAATGCTCTTTTATTTATATTTGGTCCCTGCTTTTATTTTAATTGAAACGAAAAAGCCTTATGTATTGTAAGGGAAGCCCCTAACCCTATGTTAGACTCAACCTCTTCATCCCACACCTCTAAATCTCCACATCCTCTCATAAAAGCAACAAAATTTATGGTTATTCTTTTTTCTAGAATAGTATTGAATCAAATTCCGTCTAAATTTGGAAGTTGAGTGAAATTTTATGTAATTTTAGAAGAGTCAAAGCCCATACATTCTGCACTATTGAAGAAATGCGATTTATGTCAAAATAAATATGAAAAAATGTCAAAAAAAAATGCAAACCTTGAAGTCCAATAAACGTCTTTTTATGTTAATACTAATAATGATAATATAAAACGTAAAGAAAAAAAAACATATTTTATGACTTGAAAAATAAAAGGGCAGGATATGGGCACTTTGTAGAAACCATATGTAAACGATAAAAAAAACAGCTTAAAAGCAGTTGAGATGTTTACCTTAACATAATATTTTGCAACTTTGGAAAAAAAAATTATATTTTTTATAAGAATGTTTAAATTTCGCACATTTTCAAAAACAAAAAATAAAATGCGAAATAGAAAATTATCATCATTTTTTGAAATATGACTATAAATCTATATCTTGCACTTGCGGAAAACATTAAAATCAAGGAAACATGTTTTTTTAAAGATGATGATATTGCGAACTTTACTAAAAATTATAAATAAAATAATCTAAAAAATGCAAATTACCTTTGAAAAAATAAAATCAAAGTGCAGAATATGTGTTGGCGTATAAATAAAATGTTAGCATTAAAAACAAGAAAATAAAATGAAAAAAGGAAAACGAATGACCAGTGCATTTTTCGATTTTCAAAATTGCATGAAATTCATGGAAACAGATATATATTTTTCTTAATTGAAAACTTCCATTTTGTGGTTTTAAGGTTAAAATGAGAATTTGCTGAAAGTGGAAATTTGGTTGTCTCAACTTATGGTTCTAAGTTTCTAGAATAATATTTTAGAATAATTTGTTTGGGAAAAAGATAAAAAGAAAGCAGCATTTTACAAGAAAATATTAAATGATAGTATCTTTATCATATCACTTAAAGTAATATATTCCTTTAGTTTTTGTGCTTGAAATTAATTATTCTAAACTGTCTTAAAACCTTATTACTTTGGATTGAAAAATAATTTAAGTGAAAATCCTCTATGCTAGAATTTAGGAGTTTTGGATTTGTTTTGAACCGTCTGCCACAAATCTAAATCTCCACTGGAAATTAGTCCTGCTCCCACTTAACAAATTTTAGGGACCCGATGGTACTTTCTCGTATGGTTTAGTGGTTTTAAGAGTGGGGACACACTGAATGCAGTAGGACATTCGTAATACATTATTAGTTATTCTTTGTTTACTAATCAAAAGTACAAATAAAGTTACAGAATATATAATATTTAAAAAAATGATCCACTACATATATCACTACGTAGTATGAGCATCTCCGCAGGTGGCATTTTTAGGAAGAGCATCAAGGGAAAAAACATAAATTTCTCCCACTTCCATGTTTATTCTTTTTTCTAAAAATAATAATCTATAAACATGTTCATATAAAACGTTTATAGAGCTATATAGAATTCAAAAACCCTGTTTTTCTAAACAGTTTAATATTTAAATGGACTTTAAAATACTTATTTTTCTGAACGGTTTTCTGAAAATTGTTTAGAGTATAAACGGCTTTTTGAAAATCATTTATGAACTAACGCGTGAAAAAAAAAAAAAAACTTGCACTTTTTCTTCTTTTCCATGCTAGCAATCGAAATAGAATGGGAATTCCCTCCATGCTCTAAACATAAAAGAGAGAAGAATAACCAAATATTACATTCGCAAGTCAGAGCAGTTGAATTCAAAATGATAAAGAAAAGAAATGGCACAATCCGTGACAGACATATATGCATGATAACGGAACAACAGATACAACCCACGGTATTTTAAGTTCAGCAACTGACATAATCCACATTTACATATATCTGCAACATTCATCAGTCGAAAATCTTAACTCGGTAACTCCGTACCTTTGTGCATCCGATATTACAAGAAGTCGCGTATTACAGTATATAGATGGATAATATAAGATGAATAAAAAGCAGCAACGTGCAAAACAATCCTCTCCTCTTGGACATACATACATCATCCATATACACTCTACAAAAACAAAAGAACTATCTCAAAACTAGGAACGAAGGCAAATGCCTCTCCAGCATGGCCATAAGCTCACCTTTCACACTTCCCACTCCAACTTCACTATAACCAAGCCTATTCAACGACCCTACAAGCTCACCTCTCAGCCTCTGCGGCAGCAACTCTCCCTTCACTTCCAAACATTCTTTATAAAGCGGCATAAACGCTATCGATATCACCATTCCGATAGGCAGCTCCTTTAACTGTATCTCCGAGCACCCTCTCCTCAGCACCCTCATCACGTTCACGTAATGATCATCAGCAACTCTGGTCCCTTCATAGAACGACGCAAGCGACCAGTTACTCTTCAGATAGGCTGCCAGTTCAGGCACGATCGCTTCATCTTCATCAGCGATGAGCTTCTCTACCACTGCGTACGTGCTTTCGGGCGAGCCTAGAAAGTTCGAAGAGAGGAGGAAGGCGACACCGTCGAGGGAACCATGTCCTCTTTCGGCGGTTGTTTTTATGATTTCGGCGCTGAAGGTGAAGAGGACGTTTAAGGGCACTTTTGGAAGAAGGTAGGCGGCGGTTTCGAGCTGGTTGGATGAGGCGGCGGATGTGAGCGCAAGGCAAAGCTCCATCTCGGTGCAGCCTCGGTTTATGAACCAGGAGATCACGGGTATGTAACCTCGCTGTGAGGCTTTTAGGAGAGGCGTCAGGAACGATGTGGCTAGCCCTTCATCTACTAAGCAGTTCATTGTGTCGAACTTGGAGTAGTAGGCTGCAAAGCTCAGAGCCAGGTTTACATCTATGGGCAGGCTGTTCCACCTTGCAATCTGTATGTTGTATATTATAATATATACATTAGGGAGCAGTATTCAAAATACACACGCATAACTTAGTTTTCTTTAAACAATATACATAGAGAAACTATGATAACAAGTATAAAAGATAACTCATGCACACATGGCGTATATATATTTTTTAGACAAACAATCTAGAGACGTATTGCTGGCCCATAAGACACATCTTGGCCTATGTCTATGTTGAAAGCACTTCTTGCTTTCATGGACATAGATAATAACTAGAGACAAGTTTTTACTTCAAACTTTTATGCCTTTGCCGAATGCTCATTGGTTAATTTTTAGTATTCTTGCACCAGCTAATGAAAATGACTATCTGTATGAAATCTACACATTATGACTTTTTTTGGTATCAAACTGTCAGATTTAAGCTTTGACGATTAGTTAAAAGTTGTTTGCTTCTAACTTACAATATTTTGATGTAAACTTAAGAATACAGTGTTATTATCTATGATTATGAATGAAGTTAGCGCTATTTATTAATCCGTTGATATCGCTCAACTTGGATAACTGGAGATGTCCCAGAAGAAAAGATTATAATGGAATTAACCAGTAAAAATTGCAGCAGGCTACACAAGGAGTCAAATGTACAGAACTAAAAATTACCAGTCTGTACAAAAACACACCAGCCATTATTGGTTAGATGGAAATTCAGTTTAAAAGATGATATACTGAAACCACAAACAATTATTTGTAGAAGCTAAAAGATATTAGTTTATAAGAACGGACAACCACTCTGCTGGTTAGATGGGAATTCAGTTTAACAGATTATATTTTAAAACCACGAATAAGAATTACCACATTGTCCTTAATGTGTGATATACATTAAATAGAACTAGGACCACGAATGAACAAGTTGAAGGACTCAATCAAAACAAACTGAAAGGCCCAGAAAGAAACACAATCCAATAAATTGTATAAATACTTTTTCCAGACAACTCTTAAGACTAACTAAAGTAAGAATACATTCTGAATTTTGACATAAATGAATCCAAAATACCAAAATTCATATGCATATAGGACTAGTGCTACCCTAATATGGTCATCAGCAACACAGTCATCTTTTCTATTGAATTTTGATCTCTAATCAGTTTTAACTGATATTATCCCAATTTCAACTTCAATCATGGTCTTGTACTAAAATACCAGTTCAAAGATGCAAATCTCAAAACAAAATCATTACCAACTACTTTTCTACACGAAATACTACTCTTCCTAACTAAAATTTAAGGAGTCCTTGCGGATAAGGAAAAAAACTGACATGTGAAGCACACAATCTACAATAATCACACATCACTTTTCCTCTGGTATTAAAAAACAGCACCTGTTAGCACGCGCACACACAAACATGCATGCACATGCGCGCACGCACATATACAGGGAAAGGGTTTACATCCTAGCTTTTACGCATTCCCAGTTTGCGCCTGATCCGATTTATGGTATCTAGGATCATCAAAATTTAACAAGTTTTTGCAGTCATTATCAACAACATTTCTATACAAAAAAAAATTACATTTATACCGTCAAAATTATTACAAATATACCGTATTAAAAATATTTTATTATAGTAACTGATTTTGAAAGTATTAATTTTTAGTGGGCTAGAGATATATGGGAATAAGGTATGTTTTTTGCAAAGATGTCATTGATATTAAATAGATCATGTTTGCAAAAAATTATCAAATTTCGACAATCCTAGATATCTATAACCCAATCGGGGAAAAATAAAAGGCCGGGATGTGGATCTCTCCCCATGCGTCCGCATGGTGTGCACGTGCGAGAGAAGAATGGATCCTTAGCTCATCTAGTTTTAGCCCTTTTGTTGCCTCTCCATAATAACCATTGGATTTTAAGAATTAGTGCGTGTGTTGCCTCTAATATGACATGCAATATCACCATATTTGGATGCAAGCTTTTATGGAATTGGTTGAAACCATGTGATTCCATAGCTACTTAAATTGTTTCTTGTATCACTTTGATACAAATCATCGCTGATTAAAACCATTTTCTATTAAAGCCTAATACCCATTCTATTGAAATGCCTTTTAAATTATTAAGAAATTTATTAAAGTTAATTTCCCATTTTAAGCCATTATATGCAAGTCATATTGTTTGACGCTTAATTTTCTCTTTTCTTAGCAAATTAAAAATATTAAATTATGGAACAATTAATTTAACAAAAAAAGAATATCAATTGAACAGAGTTGCTTACTGTTTAACACAAAGACCAAACTCCACTTTTCTTGTATCGGATAATTACAGTGGTTAGTTTTCATATTTAAGAATTAATTTACCTCCACTTTTCTTATATTTTCACCAATTAAACTGAAAAACTGAAAAATAATAATATCGTATCAATGAAATAAATAAATACAATAAATAATAATACCATATCAGCAAAGACATTTCAAATAACACCAATTAAACAATCGTAATATGAAATTTGCAACAGGAACGAAAATCAACATTTAGACAACGTTAATTCCCAATGTCCAATTTTGTTATTTAAAAGGTTAAACGGAAACTCCAACAACTATACATGTTGGTACTACTTTCCATTCTCACCGATTTGCAAAAACAATTTATTATACCTTTTTAGGTTCGGAAACCTTTTAAGTTGCTAATTAGCATGTATTCAATTTTATTTTTTTATTGTCAGTTTATCAACATATTTTTATTGATATCAGCATTCTTTATGTAAAATTGCACAAATTATGAGCAGTCTTTCTTTGAAAAATGGATCCAAAGCTTTAAATTAAATAACTACCATCCAACTACTAAGACATATAGTTATACCACATTCATTCCCATAGTCATTTTCAATTAACCATTTCAAAAACTTGATCCTCTCCCTATATTACATAGGTTAGGCATAAACCTTTAATTATGGTTCTACATATGGTATATAACATACAATTCTAAAGATTCTAAAAGCTTAAATCTTAAATGTCTATGACAATAAGCAATAAAAAAGAAACCCCTTTCTACTTCAATTCATATGTTCTTTGTAGATGGAACAGAAATATGCATCTTACCGAAATTCTATCGTGAGACCTTATTATTAGATTTAAATTTTTTTCTGATTTTTACAATGAAATTTTGAAATAGTTGTTTTTTCATGTTTTGGTTGTCTTCATATATTGAATAGATAATTGACTTTCTTTTTTTCAATTATGGTTCTATACATCGAAATTTTTATGTTTTTGAGGTGTTTTTTGTTTGTTTTGTATTTGAACTTGAAATCATTGAGTTATGGCCTTATAATAGTCTATAAATTTCCAATTTGGTTATTACATTCTAATGCTTTCTTCGATATTTCAAAGATAAAATTTATAATTCATAACAAAGTCCACACTAGAAACATAAAAATTAAAGAACAATAATTTATTTGTGATTATATATGGAAATGGATCTTTGAACTCAAAATTTGTCCATGATTTCACACTGAAAGCTTTTGGACAGTTGGATTTTCAAAAGGTCCCCATATCTAACAGCATTAAACCTTTGTGTGTGAAATTTGAGTGTAAATTTTAAGTTCAAACATCTGCTCCCTTTATGCATTTAGATCAAAATTGTACCTTTTCAATGTCTGAAAGAAAATGTTAGAATATATCGGTATATAACGTAAACTTTTAGTTCTAGTATATAATAAACTAAAAATTAAGTAATTCCCTTGTGCATTTTACTGAAATTTTTGTTTGAATACGTTAAAGTTGGAACCATTTTTGTTTACATAACTCCCTGCATTTAAAAGACGGTATACCAATATGCCATTTAACTACTGGAAAAGGTAAAAATCTCATTGATTTGAGCTAAATAGAAACACCAAATTAAAATATAAAAAATCTACACTTTCCCCATTCTGGTAAATATTTGTTGTATTCCTCGTTACCAACCCACAAATTACCTCTTTGCATGATTAAGTTTGAACAAAAAATAATGTTTACACATAAAAATATACGTTGCAACCTCCTTTAATAAATTCAGGTAGATATAATTCACTGATTTGGCATAAATAATGTATAATTTAAGATAAGATGAAATTAATACTAACCTGCAATAACATGCGAACAACCTCTGTGCTACCAAATCGAGAAGCTTCTAAAAGGCATTGATTAACATTGTCGGCTCCTCTATCGGCTAATATATTAAGCAAACCTCTAACTGCAGCAGCTGAAGTACCGGATGCCCAACCCGGATCAAAAGAACACGAGAAAAGAGTAAGAGGAAAGCATGCTGCATCAAAAGCTTCTGTGAAGTCTCTTATAGTTAGTCGATTTTCAGCAAGATCCAAGAAGGTTCTGAAAGCCGTTAACTGTAACTGGACTTCCGATAGAGTTATTATTTTTGCAGGATCACTGCTTCCTTGGTTCATGTCAATACACTTCATTGCCCATTCTGTGAATTTCAACACCTTGTCGCCAGCCTCTTTTTTGATAAATTCAGTGCCATTACATTCTTTAAGGCGTTCCTGCAACCTAATGATTTTAATAGTTATATTGTCAGGAATCTTGAACTTTTTTCCTTTGGCTTAAAGTAATATAGAGGAAAGACAGTTGGTGGGTTGTTGTTCGTATTTAAATCTGCTTTTCAGCAAAATAAAGCTTTATATCCAATTTGGATTGAGCATAGGCACATGAGATGTGGGTTTTTTAAAGAAATCACAAAAGGAATCAGGTCTAATGACAAAAATACAATCAGTAAGGTGGAAATTAAGTTGAAGTTTGCTAACTGTGATCATTTTTCTATAGTTTGATTATTTGCCTATTATGGAGAACATAAGAATTTGCACCTAATATGGTTAAAATCTTAGCATTTTTTTCCACTTCATTTCTTGCTAACCACAAACTCAGGTTTTGATAATCACAATATATAGACATGGTCACGGTGACAGAATACAGAGTCACAGACAGCTGAAGTTGGTCGCCTATTAAGAGCTTCAAGCATTACAAATGTGATCTAAGATATTGACATGAAATTCAAGATGGAGGAATGGTTAACCATGCAGATTACCTGGGAATCACTCAGTGAGATGCGTCAGAATGATTCTACCAGCAAATTTTGAAGTAACTTGATAAGACAATATATAATATCTGATTTTGACCAAAGGAGGATTAACTCAACTCCAAACATGAAAATACTAGTATTTACATTTATAAAGTTACATGGAGGTTATTTATTAGAGAGACTTCATTACTTAAAAAAGACACAGATCGGAAATACTAATAACAATTTCATATTGCTAATAATACCAATTACATATACAGATAAATAGACACATTAGAAGACTACATAAATAATGTTTCTGAATAACATTGTAGGGTAAGCAATTAAGAAAATGCCTAAGCTGTGACAAGGCAACATTAAAAGCTAGTGCATAAGCAGTTTCTCAAGTTGGGAAGCTTGCACTGTACTTACTAAATATCTCTTCAAGCTTTCTACTCAAGCTATAGGATATGTCGTAGTCATAACATCGCTTATCGTATATACTTCTCCAACATATGTTCACTTGGGATCCTTCTGTAAATCAAATAGATTTCAAGGTTGAACTGTAGGGTTTTTAAAGAAATCACAAAAAGAGTTCAGGTCTAATGACACATAAATACAATCAGAGAGGTGGAAATTAAGTTGAAGTTCGCTAACTGTGATCATTTTTCTTTGAATTGATTATTTGCCTACTATGCAGAACGAAAGAATTTGCACCTAACATGGTTAAATTTTAGCATTTTTTCCACTTTATTTTCTTGCTAGCCACAAACTCAGGGTTTGATAATCACAATATAGACATGGTCACGGTGACAGAATACAGGGCACAGACAGCTGATGTCAGTCGCCTATTAAGAGCTTCAAGCATTACATATGTGATCTAAGATATTTGATATGAAATTCAAGAAGGAGGAATGGGTAACCATGCAGATTACCTGGGAATCACTCAGTGAGATGCATCAGAATGATTCTACCAGCAAATTTTGGAGTAACTTGATAATACAACATATAATGTTTGATCAAAGGAGGAATAACTCACTCCAAACATGAAAATACTAGTATTTACATTTATATAGTTACATGGAGGCTATTTATTAGAGAGACTTCATTACTTAAAGAAGAGACAGATCAGAAATACTAATAACAATCGCATATTGCTAATAATACCAACTACATATACAGATAAATAGACACGTCAGAAGACTACATAAAATAATGTTTCTGAATAACATTGTAGAGCAAGCAATTAAGAAAATGCCTAAGCTGTGACAAGGCAAATAGTGCATAAGCAGTTTCTCAAGTTGGGGGTCATATAAGTTACAAGCTTGCACTGTACTAATTAAATATCTCTTCAAGCTTTCTACTCAAGCTACAGGATCTGTAGTAGTAGTCATAACATCGCTTATCGTATATACTTCTCCAACATATGTTCACTTGGGGTCCTTCCATAAATCAAATAGATTTCAAGGTTGAACTGTACTAGTTATAGAACTCTTCAAGCTTTGTACTTGTGAAAATCATAACATCACTTATCCTATATACTTATCCAACATATGTTCACTTGGGTCCTTTTGGCAATTAAAGTAGAAATGTGTTTGCTTTTATTATAAATAGATTTTGCTTTTAAGAAATCAAAAGGATTTAATTTAATTTTTTATTTCTTTTTTAAAAGTCAAATTGACAAAAATGTTATAAAACAAAAACTAAATCTACTTAGAAAACCAAAAAAATGCTTTCAAGTAATGTAAAATAATCAGTTAATCATTTTCTGCCCATATCCAAAACAACTTTTCTTTTGCTTATCATAAACAAAATCAATTTTAGATGTCTATCCAAAGGCCCTTTAGACAATTAGACTTTCGCATAGAAGCACAACAGTCAACGATTTATCACTATGGAGGATGAGTAAATACGATGAAACAACCAGAATTACTCACAAATAAGACACAAATTATGTTGATTGATACCAATAGGTAATGATCTGATGATAGAATAAGAGTTTTCTTCAGAAGTAAAGAAACCAACAGATATTGTCCCACAAATAACACTCAAGGTTTTTAAAATGGGATTCATATCATAAATCATAAAGTTCCAATTTTAAATCGAAACGGGGTTTGTATCGTAAACCTTTGATACAAAATGTACGTATTTTAAGATTTGTACACATTTTGAAATTGATTATGATGTTTTGTCTTCTATATCTAAACCATAAACTCAGTTTTATCTTTTGTTTCATGTTTTATTTTGTTTAGAAAACACTAGAACTGGAATTATGGATTCAAATAAGCATATTGAATATGTGTGTGTGTGTGGGGGGGGGATGATTTTTCTCAACTGCGGTTTTAAGTAATGTTAATCGAATCGGAATGAGAGAGATCCGCTCCGATACGGGATTTAAATTGTAAGATTTTAAGCTTTTTGATAACACTGACACTCACATCCAATTAACATCCTCCATATATAGAATCCTAGCCTTGTTTCTGCAAGTATGAGATGACTAACATCTTCCCTTAAACTTTATGGTAGCTAAATAAGAAGGAAATATCAAAAATATATGATCGCCTTTCTTGAACCCATATGCACAGCATTAAACAATATTGTGCAAGTATAAGTGACATTACTCGTTGCTAGCATTCAAATTATTTCCATATAATTTTTCCATGTGATCGTTGATCCTAGTGTAACTTTGATATTCGATATCTAACAACAATAAATAAGTTTGCATTTGTGGGCTAGTTTTACTCCACAACTATTTGGAAATAAGAGTTTGTGAAATAAAACAAATTTCACCCTTGATTTTATACATTACCTGTGTGGAAATAACTACTTGAAAACATCTCATAGATCCATAACTTATGTAATTAGGAACTAGGTACCAGCTAAAAATGATTATCACTTGGAAGCTTGGTTCAAAGCAAGCTCATTTGTCATCAGTAGTATAGTTCTTGTCAATTATAAAGAAAAATGTATGTATTTGCATGTAAACATACGGCATACCTTTGGTCTACAAAGGCGACTGTCCCCCCTAAGCTCATTGTCTGACTTTGGCAAGCAGAAACACATGAAGCAAGAAATGATGTCCTCATAGCTGCCCTAGCAAAATCACATGCACCAGACGATACAATTTTTCTAATCAAAGCAGTAATCCCATTCAATTCTTGGCGTGTGCTCAAAAACCATACGAAATCGAGGGACATGCAAAGTGCATCATTGAGCATATGCATGTTACTTCCCATAACCAAGTTCTCAGCTAGTTCCCAATTCCTATAAATCAATGCTTCTTGAAGCTTACGGGAGAGCTCAGCCTTCTCCTGTCGATTAAGCTTCTTAGAAGTATTACATTTGCAATTTACAGGGTCGATGCCTTTACCAAAGGAACTGTATGAATCATTGCCGTTATTTTGAGTTCCACGAGCTCCTTCCCTGTTTTCACTCTTCCCACGAATCATAAGCTCGTTATCGCTTTCTATTTGAGTTTTCTTTGCTTCATCTTGAGTTTCCTTCTTGTTCACTGACATGGTTGTTCGTTGCATTTTCACGAACTAGGATGAGATTATACAAATATTTATTTCACTCCTTTTTTAAGAGATTAAATAACTTCTAAGAAAATATCCATTAGATTATACAGAAAATTAAGCGGTAGGGAGGGATTCTGTACACCAAATTTATGGTAATCAATCAGCCGAACAGAAATAGATTCCTGCAAAAGAACAATTTGAATCCAAAGGAAAGTCAGGCTAACAGAATATTGATTTTCAGCAGTCATGCCGACTATAACATGGAGTAAAATATATACCAATTAACTTCAGCAATGAAACTTGAACAAATTGATAAGGTAAGGTACCAATTAAGCCCCAAAAAACAATATGAAGTCAATATAATCAATATAAAGCACGAACAGGTTTAATATAAATCGATTACTTCATTTATTACTATTATTATTCTTTTTCTTATCTTCATCATTCTTCATTAAATCACGCACTAAAAATAACAACTTAATCAAATAAATCGGTATAAAGCTAATTCAGAACTAAAGCATACCTGTTGTAGAACTGTATTCTTGAGCCCCCAACTAAATAAAATAAAATTTCAGCAAAAACAACAAAGAACCAGATGAAAATAATCATGTGAATAAAGAATACGCAATCAAAAAAGTGATTTTGATGGGAAGAAAAAAGATATTCTGACTAAACCAATAAGAGCAAGGCAAAAAGATAATATTATTGTGAAACCCAATAATTAGATCATAAAAAGGCGACACCAGCAAAGCAAAATAATTAATAAAAAAATGAGAACGCAACTGAACTTAAACATCATAAAGTATAATAATAATAGAAACAAACCTTGTCCAAAAAGATGCGAGCAGCGCTGAATTTCAGTTATGTACAATAGAAGAATTTGATTTAATTTATATTTCTTCCATTTTTTTTATTCGTTTTCCTTTTCTCTCCTCGTAAAGCAGAAGGCAATTTGAGACCGAGGAAATAAAAGTTATTGCAAAAATGGAACAGATTCAATTATTCGTGGTGTTGGAATATAAGCTGAGTCCTAAAACAACATTTTTTATCTTTTATTTTGAAAAACGACAAGGCGCCTTTTGTCGTCATTTTGTGCCCATCAGACAGCGGGGCCTTTGTTAGGTATAAAATGAGCTATCCAAAGTTATTCTAATTACTGATTATTACTAATTATCTAAAATTATTATTTAACTAATACAATAGGTATGTTATTTACACTTTACTTTTGAATACCAGAGGGTCAAATTTTATCTGCGCTTCAGAAAAAAATAAAATTACCACGAGGATACTCACCGTATGAACAGTATTTAACTTTACGTGCTATGTCCTTAAACTACCATATGTTTTGTCTCCTTCAAACAATGACGAGAACAAAAAAACTTTTCATGCTCTTTACTCCCAATCCCGAACTTCGTTAAGAAAGTCGTGGTGAGGTATGCAAATTTTTTTATATTGCGGTAATAACTACGGTTCGCTGTAGATGCATGAAAATTCGACGGTGCTTTTGTCCTTCGAACGTTAGTAGTTCGATAGGGTATGTTTTTCTTTGATTTTTTTCACGAATAGTGCTACATTTTGATTCTGAACTCATTAAAACTTGAGTCGACGGCATGATTTCGAAATTTGTATTTTAGTTCGGCGAAAAATTGTCGAAAATATTATTTTAGTTTGGTGAGCCCTTGTCGGTTCCTGTAACATCCCCAATCTCGATGTTCAAAGCTAAGCGCTACGAATGCTACAGTCATCCACAGTATTGACTTCCTATGACCAAATACGATAATGTTAATGGTATCCATAATATCAGAAGTACTTGAATATGAAATAAAATCACTACAGATTAAAACACTTTTCTGATTACATTTCTGTTAACCTAAAAAATGGATCAACACCCTGCTTTGAGTTTGAAAGCACTGGTCATGTTCTGACAGAGCAATATCACAAATCACAGATATAGAAAAAGCACAGAAAAGGAAAGAAGTCAGAGAATTTTTATAGTGGTTCGGTTGTTAATGAAGCTTACGTCGACTTTATAATTTTATTATGACTGATTGCTATTACAAATAGTGTTTCATTACAATGCTTTGATTATCTTTGAGCAGATTGAATCCCTAGAGTTGGAATCCACTAGAATCACAGTGAATCCCTTGGAAGATTGTTGTGAGGGAGGTAGAGAGTGAAGAATGTTTCTAGCAGAGCTTCAACAACCAGTCCGGAGAAGATCCCGTTTATGTTGCAGGTATGATAGTATTTATAGAGATCGGATGACTTTTGAGCCAGGCCACTTCATCAACTTCTCACAGATGAATGCATAACGACCTAGGAGGGTTTAGCTCGCGATCCGAGCTAAAATCATGGGTCGCCAGCGACCCATGGTCTTGGCTCATACACGAGCTAATGACTTTGCTCCTTTGCCATTACTTCGCTTAGTTAGCTCATTGAAGATTCATGGAGGAGCATGGGTCTCCAACGATCCATGGGGTGTGGGTCGCTAGCGACCTATACACTTAGCATATTTTTTAACATCCTTCTTCCTTCCTTCTCTTTTTCCATGCAACAGAGCGACCCTTCATTTTGCATGGATCTCTGCGATCCATAAGGTATGGGTCGCTGGCGATCCAAGCACTTAGGATATTTCTTTGAGTTTGGAGTTTGGGATGTTTCCATGGTCTTGTGTCATCGTTGTTTGCGTAGTCTCGTCGCACGTTGTTCCGTTCTGATGACAATTTACTAGCTCTTTGCGCTCAGCTGCTGATTGGGCTGAGTTAGGTAATGCTGGTCTCTTGGTTTAGTCGATCTCAGTCATTGTCTCAGTAATATAGCTTAGCTCTTGTTAACTCCTTGCCTTTGCCTCTCTGGTTAAGGTTAAGTTCTAAACCATTCTGATGTCATGGGATTGTTCTGTTTCCTGTTGAATCATGCTGGGTTAAAAACCCAAATAACATTTGCTCCCAGAGTACGTCTTCGTTGTAAATAAGGCGTGCTTTGGAAGTTATAGCTCTTAATATCTGTCCGTCGATTTCCAAGTGATTGCATTAGATTTTTACGAATACGTGGCTGGTAATGCCGTTGGTCATCTACCTTTGGTCTTCATTGCTATTGCTTGCCGTAACGGATCAAATTTCTTCACGTAGTTTCCCGGTGTGCTTCGAAATAATGAATAGGTGTCAGAGCTCGAGTTTGAGAAAAGTCTCCCCCAACTTTATGGGTCACTAGTGATCCATGTGAGATGGATCGCTAGCGACCTGACCACCAGATGGGTCGCTAGCGATCCATGGTGGATCGCTGGCGACCCGATGACTTAGCATAATTTCGCTTTGTTATTTCTTTTTGCTACACATATGACTCGAGTCGATCCTTCCTGCTACTTCCTACGCGGCCCGAACTTTCTTTCCTGCGACCAGAAACCCTAGGCGACTCGTTCCATCTTGCTCGACTTGATCCATCTCGTCTAACAACTACGCCGTGTTTTCTCCAGCGCCACCGTCACCTGAGCACCGTTGCCTCCCCAATTCGCCACTAACCAAAACCTTTGCCTTGAGAATCGTTCCTGACCTTTCCTTGGATCTCAGGTGATCTGATTCCTTATCTTGCCACCAATCCGTCCATAGCTCGTTGATTTCAGTCTTCGATCTTTCCCACGTTCTAGAATTCAATCTCAGGTGGGTTTGCTAATTATAGTGTTTGTTTGACGGTTTGATGGCGAGTTTGCATTTGCAATGTTGTTTGCGAGAAGTTCGAGTTGATTGTGGTTTAACGGGTAATGATAGCCAATCGAGTCTTAAGTTTTCTCCCAGAACGACGTTTAGGCTTTGGTCCAACGGTTGACGCGTTTTGCTATCTTCATCCATTAGACCAGAATTGATTTGTGCCCAGTTTCGTAGCGGCTACTGCACGTCACATCACCAGTCGATCCCGATTCTTTCAGAGAATTTGGACTTATCCCGCTTGCTTGTTGCATACTCGGCATCCTTGTAGTGAGAAGAGTTTCCAGCGCCGCTTCAGACAACGGATCCGTCATCGATCGTTGATCGATAACGGGTAAGTGTAGAGGAAGTAAAAACCAAAACAAAAGTAAAGTGATGCGGGAAGTTCTTTTCTTCTTCCACTGCGAGTGAACTATCTACATAGGATAGAGCGTTTGTAGTATTTCGGGCATCGAGTTTATCCCATATAGATAGCACTCTACACTTGCCACAGTTCACACTTGAAATTCGATGTGCTAGTCATGAATTTATGTCTCTTCGAAATTCAAGTGTGGTAGGGGAAACATTTAGTTTTGGATAGATTTTACCTGACCATTTCAGACGTGAGTTCTTTTATCTAGAATGAAGCAGCCATCCACACGTTGTAAGTCAAGCGAGGGAAGTCCGACACTCTCAGAAGCCGAGTCATCATCTATCTCTCTTTCTTCTACTACTTCTCAAGCTCAGTATGGCCAGTTGGTTCCGGTTGGACCTATCGTGGATCGAACGCCTCCCAACTTTAAAGTTCTACTTAATCCGCCTGAGAGAGCTTCTTCGGTGGTTTCTGCTAAAGTTCTTCATAACATCTGTGCACAACATGGAATTCCAAAAGAGGATGTGTCTCTGCCCGAGAAGGGCGAATTCGCTCATATACCTCCCTCGGGTTACACCGCCTACCACCGATACATGTGTTTGAATGGAGCCGTACCTCCCTTTAACGACTTTCTGCGTGAGACTCTTTCGAACTTGGGTATTGCCCCATTTCAGCTTCATCCTAACGGCTACGCCATCTTGACTTGCCTACATGTTCTTTTCATGCAGGCGTTCAACGGCGCTCCAAGTTTTGATGAGTTTGCGGTACTTTCTGGCATTCAAAAGGAGAGATGACTGTTCCTCCTTGATCATAATCGAAGTCCAAAGAAACTGAAAAATCGTCCTATGCTTGCAAAGCAACTTGTCGCAATTCAAGACGCAATATTGCTTTGTTAGATGCCCCGAGGGGTTCGATCGTCGGTGGACGACAGGGGGTAAGTTTCTTTTTTCATTCATCGAGCTCTGATGCGTTGCAATGGAGTTTCTAACCAGCCATATGTCTCTTGCAGTTATTCCAAGGCCAAATAGAGACGTGTCTCTTGATGAAGTTTGTCATACTCTAAAGGCTATTGATGCCAAGGAGAGATGCGTTAAAGTGTTACTGACCGATGAGAACTTGCGTCGGTATGGGTTACTGGCTCCGGGTAGATCTGTTATTCAGGTTGAAATTCCCTCTCCTATCTGATCCATGGTTCATATAAGATCTACTTCTTCCTCTCACGATTCTAGGGAAGGTGCCTCTTAGGAGAGAGAGAGCCCGTTCGGAGGATTAACAAATGAGGCCCGTGAAGGAAGAGATGCCACTGCAACTGGATTAAGCGGCCCAGCTAGAATGCCTCCAATTTCGGAGGAAGCAAAAGAAGAGTTCAAGCACAGAGAAGGCAAGGCCACGTTGGACTCAGAAAAGGAAGAAGGAGAGTTTGAGAGTAGTAGCGATAAGTCTACTACAAGTGATGATCTCTTCGTAGAGTCTGATGATGAGGGCTCGGAATCGTGTGATGAAACTCCGGGTATGAGCCTCATTCTTCCGAACTCGCCTCTCCTTGATATAAGCGGTAAAGACAAAGCTCCGAAGACCGGAGGGCATCGAGATTCTCCAAGTAAAGGCATCGGAGCGGAGTTCGGGGATTTCAGCGACGTTTATGTCGACTTTGATGAGCTCATGAAAGAAGACTTTAAATTTGATACGGTTCCTCCCCGCTCGAGTGATATCGCGCCAGAAGTTAGTTCGGTTCCACCTAAGATGACCGAAGTTAGTCCAATTTCACCTACGACGGCCGTTCATTCCAGTCTGTGATGACGTTTTAGTCCCACCTTAGAAACACAATACACGTCACGCTAGGATTACACTCTCTTTCATTCATTTCTTCATTTTTGTTGAGTTTATTCTATGCTTTTGAAAACTTTTATGTATGTTTATGCCAGATATGATGAGAGGATGAGGTTTCTATGATGACTTCGAAGAGTTTACTGACTCACAGCGGTACTCCAAGCGTACCTCAGGCCATCGCCAACCCCGAGAAACAGAGGAAGAATATGGACAGAGGAAAGAGCAAGAAGCTGAAGCTCGCCGTCAAGATGAAAGAGACAAAGGCCGGTCATAAAAAGGCGGGTACGAGAAAAGGAGGACTATTGAGGAAAGAGAAGAACCATCAAAAAGATAGAAGTTTGAACATCGTCCTCGTTCTTCAGAGTTTGCTCCAACACATTCTTCTATGGGTCAAGAAATTCCTATTACTTCTGCCCTGCTTCCGCCTTCGACTCATATTTTGTCATCTTCCATTGTTACTGCTACCCCCGGTGCTTCTCGCCCCCACCGGAAACCTGCCTATGTCCTTCCTTCGGGCCCTCCTAAACTTGAGGTAGCGCTTCCTGGTTGGTTCTTGAAGGGGGTTAAGTTCGACCTGTGATCTGCGCCCAGTTTTTAAAGATTTGTATACGCCGCACCTCTAGGCTACTCAGACCGACTTAGAACAGGCCGAAGGATGGAAGAAACTCTGTAAACAAATAGCGGATACGAATCGCAATAACTATCAAGAGATCCTTTCTTTGGAATCAGAGAAGGAAGACTTTGAGAAGGCGTTGGCCGATCATGACACCAAGATTAAGCAGTTAGAGGAAGAGAAAGCAGCGGCGCTGCAAGAGAGCAAGAGAAACGCTGACTTGCTAAAAGAGGTGAAAGAAGCGCATGCCAGAATAGAGATCGTCTATAGAGATGAGATAAAAAAGGCACATGTTGAGGAGGAGAAATTCAAACAAGAAGTGACTGTTTGCAGCGCAACAATTGAGGCCCAACGGAAAACTATTGCCGATCACGACCTCATCGTTGAGGGGCACAACAAAACTATCTCTAACCAAGCCGAGATCATTGCCAAGCTACAGGCTCGGGTTGCACAACTCAGTGCCGATAAGTTTGCCGCTAAAGTTGAGAAAGCTACCGTGAGAGTGGATTATTTGGAACTCCAAAATGCTTTTGAAAGAAAGATGGAGGAGTTTGATGCAACCATCCTGAGTTTTTATGTTAACTCCATGTTGCATCAAGGAAGTCTTAGCTATCTGGGCCCGAAGTTCCCACGTACTCTTGCCCTGGTATGGGAAGAATTCTTGTCCCGCTTTTCTGGTAGCGGCGGTGTCTACACCGAGAAGGAGTTGGATGACGCTTACCTGAATGAAGAGTCAAAGAAAGAGTTGCTCGAGGGCTGGGAAATCTTGTAGGCCAAGGGAGAGAAAGAAGCCACCGATGCTACCTTGACAACTGCCACCGATGTACTCACCAAGCCCCTTATTTTTGGCGCTGGTGAATCATCAGGGCAACTTCACGACCTTCCAGTGAGTTCGGAGCTTGAGATTCTTCCTCAGGTAGTGGAGCCATCGAAAGAAGGCAAAGGTGGTGAGTTTGAAGTCGATATTCTCGACCATTCCTCTGGTGTAGGTAATATTCTTGCTTTCTCCGAATTTGGGAGCTTCCAACTTACGCCACAAGAGAAGGAAGAATTTATGCTTTCATTTTTGATCTTATAGGTCCATCTACCTTTCTCGTTGACGTACCAGGTTCTTCGGCGCCCGGACCCACCATCATTTCTACATCTTCCGTGGTTGTTTCCGTTCCAGTTTCCACGTCTGCATCTGGCACGCAACCGGGGCTGGAGGCTGAAAAGATAGCCGCACTTCATGGCCTGGACGACCCTTCTGTGTCTTTGGAAGGTGACATAACAGCGGCAGAGGCCAAGGAGCAGGAAACTCAAACGAAGAAGCCCTAAAAAAATCAACAAGATCTAGTCGCTGTTAAGAAGGAAAAGGTCGAAGCAATCAAGGCCTCAAAGAGCTCCCGCAAATCATGGAAACACAAAGGGAAGGGAGGCTCTTCTAAGAAGGCTGTAGAGGAAGAAGATGACATTGCCACTGAGGCATTTGTTGATATCACTAACAGTGCTAGCACTCTCGAGGTAAGGCAGAAGCTGCCAACAAAGGGCAGAAAAGGGAGCAGTGGAAAGAAGCATTGAGAGGCTTCTGTGGAGACTGATTTGATTTTTATTCTTTTTGAGTCATTTTGCACAAGTGCAGAGTCTGCACTTAACGTTTTCACTGTGGAGTCTATATTTTCTTTTCTGTTGGCCGGTATTGTGTGGGTACGGCCCCCACATTTTGACCCTGTGTAAAGAAAATTATAAACAACATATTAATATTTTGACTGTATTCTCATCTGTCCGTTCATATATGTTATGTGCACTTGTGCTTGTTTTATTTTATACTTATCTAGTCCTGTGATTACTTGGAAATTAACAGAACTTAATAATTCTTTACTTAAAAAAATAACGAAAAAATTATTTGTTTAAAATTCTTTGTTTGGAGTGACAAAACTTGTGAGCTTATTGTTTTCACGTGTTGATAGAGCTTGTGAATTTATTGTTTTCACATGTTTTTATCCAAGTACCGGTGTATGCCCCCCAGTTCACAAGGTTGTTTACTTCAAACAATTTTCAGATAACCGGTAACTTAGGGTTTAGATAATTTTCATATTAAATTGGAAATTTGTCTGAGTTACATCTTGATTCTCCTTTTTTCGAAAGTTTTGCGACTTTAGCACATAATCCAAGTTTCTTGTGATATTCCAGCAAGTATGCAATATATGCGTATTTGAGAGGTGCACGTTGCATGGGTTAATTGAGGGAAGTTTTAATCATTAAGTGTCTATAGTTGAGACTTTTCAGTTGGATTATAGCATTCCAATTTTGTTGGAGTTGTGCTCATTATTCCCGATTATAGGAGCAGTTGGCGCTGGTTATGAGATGCGCGATTTTTTGTGCTCCTCGGCATTGCCTATCTTCGAGCCACGTGAGGAGCGTGTGTTTTAGTGTTCCCCAACGCTGCCTATCTTCGGGCAGCGTGAGTGGTTTAGGCTTTAAGAATCAGTTTGCGATTTTTCCTGCTCCTCGGATTTGCTTATCTTCGGGGAGCATGAGAAGTTGGTGTTTTGGAATTTAGTGCACGGCTTATGGAGTCACGACTTTTCTTTTTCCTCGGTGTTGCCTATCTTCGGGCAATGTGAGGAGTTATTGTTTTAGTGTGTGTCTTATGAGGTGCGCGGCTTTTGATTTTCCTCAATGTTATCTTCGGGCAACGTGAGGAGTTATTATTTTAGTGCACAGCTTATGAGGTGCACGTCATTTGTTTTTCATCGGTGTTGCCTATCTTCGGGCAATGTAAGGAGTTATTATTTTAGTGCGCGGCTTATGAGATGCGCGGCTTTTGTTTTTCCTCGTTGTTGCCTATCTTCAGGCAATGTGAGGAGTTATTATTTTAGTGTGTGGATTATGAGGTGCATGGATTTTTGCACTCCTCGGTGTTGCCTATCTTTGGACAACGTGAGGATTGTTGAATTTAGCCCTCTCGGTGTTGCCAGAGCAACACCGGTTCTTAGAAGGCAAAGACCGGGTTCCGCCGATTTAACGGTTTGAGTCGATTTGCTTCCGTCGACCTGGCGGGTAATTATTATGAACACGGTTTTATTGGTTCAAGAATCAAACTTTCTTAAGGAAAGAAGGACAGTGTTTGCCTATATACAATGCCCCCGGTATCTCGGGATGGCTTATTTGCTGAAAATAAAAAATACATAAGGTAACATTTGGACAAAGTAACGACGAAGCGATTCGCTATTCCATGCCCTGGGAACTTGAGTTTCGTCGATGGTTGTTAGCTTGAAAGTACCGCCTCTTATCTTTTGATTAATGATATATGGTCCCTCCCAGTTTGGTCCGAAGGCTCTCGGAACGGGGTAAGCTCGCTTGAGCACAAGACTCCCACTTCGAAGGTTTGATTGTGAACTTTGGAGTTGAAGTACCGTGTGACCCTTTTTTGTGGACGGCAGTTCTCTGCTCTACTTCTTCTCTTTTTTCATCAACTATATCTAGCGATTCGAGTAGGATCTGCTCGTTTTGTTTTTGATTGAAATTCTGCTTTCGGTGCGAGGGGACTTCTAATTCAACAGGAATTATTGCTTCTGAACCATATGCTAGGGCGAATGGAGTGTGGCCGGTTGCCGCTTGTGGATTGTTCTATAAGCCCATAGTGTGAGTGGAAGTTCATCAACCCAGTTTCCTTTGGCTTTTGATAGTCATTTTTTGATAATGGACTTGATGATCTTGTTTATCGCTTCCACTTGCCTATTTGCCTGCAGATGAGCCACTGCGGAAAAGCTCTTTTCAATTCGGAAGTGCTTATAGAAGTCTTTGAACTCAGAACTTTCGAATTGGGTTCCATTGTCGGTGATGATTTTTTGCGGCACACCAAACCTGCAAATGATGATTTTAGTAACAAAGTTAATAACTTTCTTTGTGGTTATGGTGGCCAGCGGTTCCGCTTCGTCCCATTTTGTGAAATAATCTATGACAACTATAGCAATTTGGTTCCTCCTTTTGCTATTGGCAGGACGCCAATCAAATCGATCCCCCATATTGCAAACGGCTATTGGCTGACCATTTGTGTGAGCTCCGTTGAAGGAGTTCTCTTAATTTTGCTGAATCTTTGGTCGCGATCGCATCTTCTGGCGTGATTTGCGGCGTCGTGATTTATTGTTGGCCAGAAGTACCCATATTGAAGTACTTTCTTCACAAGGGTCTGCCCTCCAGTGTGGTCTCTGCATTCGCCTTCATGTACCTCCTTTAGGATTCGTCGTGCTTCGTTATCGGTCACACACCTAAGAAGAGGGGTTGAGAATCCCCTTTGATAGACTATTCCATCCTATATCATGAACCATGGCGCCTTCCGAAGGAGCTTCTTCCGTCGATTCCGGTCAGTTGGAAGGGTTCCTGCGAGTAGATAGTTCTTTATCAGTGTCATCCATGTATCTGGTTCGATGGTGGTTTCGAGAATCCAGTCTACATCCATTTCGTCTATTCTTGGGCTGGCTAGAGTTCCGACTGGGACTTGTCCCAATGACTGAGCTTCTCCTGAACTTGTCAGTTTAGCCAAATAATCTGCCTTGGTGTTTTGCTCCCATGGGATGTGAGTTATGGTGTAGTGTCGACGTCGCTTAGCAGTTCCTTTACTTTGGACAGGTACGGGCCGAGATTCTCACCACCCGCCTAGTACTCCCCTTTTACTTGACAGACGACCACTTGTGAGTCGTTGTATATGTGAATAGATTTTATTTTGAGCTCCTTTACAACTTTCAGTCCAGCGATCAGTGCTTCATATTCTACTTCGTTGTTTGTGGCAGGGGATTCCAAGCGCAAAGCGTAGCTAATTGCCCACCTCTCGGCGGTTTCAAGCACTACTCCTACTCCCGAACATAAGTTGTTGGATGCACCATTGACGAAGAGCTTCCATTGCGTGTTTGTTTCCAACTAGACTTCCTCCTCGTCATCCTGTATAGTGAATTCGATGATGAAGTCGGCCAACGCTTGCCCATTGATGGTTTTCCTTGGGTGGTATGTGATATCATATTGACTCAACTCTATATTCCACTTAAGCAGTCGTTCGGAAGTTTCTGGCCGGTATAACACTTGCTTCAGGAGCTGGTCAGTCAACACTTTAATTAGATGAGCCTGAAAGTATAGTCCTAACTTTAGGGACGCGATCAAGAGACAATACGCTAGCTTTTCCAGTTTTGGGTAATTCTTCTCAGCTCTGGTGAATCATTTGCTAATGTAATACACGAGTCACTGGATTCTCGCTTCTTCCGCACGAGAGCGGCACTCAGTGCATGCGAGGAGATTGCTAAATAAATGAATAGGTCTTCTCCATCCACCGGCTTTGATAAGATTAGGGGAGCTTCCATGTGTCGTAGGGATTCTTCGAAAGCTGTTTGACAAGCTTCACTCCATTTGAAGTTTTTCTTTCCCTTCTTCAGTGCATCGAAGAATGGTATGCACTTGTCTGTAGCTTTTGAGAAAAATTGGCTCAGTGCTGTAACTTTTCCATTCAAGCTTTGAAGTTCCTTCTTATTTCTCGGGGCTTTGACTTCTCGTAGCACCGTTATTTGTTCTGGATTTGCTTCGATGCCTCGGGCACTTACTATGAACCACAAGAATTTCCCAAAGGCTACTCCAAAGTGACATTTGAGTGGGTTGAGCTTCATTCCATACTTCTGGAGCATTTCGAACATTTCAATGAGATTTTCTAGATGGTTAGTAGCTACTCGACATTTGACCAACATGTCATCCACATAAACTTCCATAGTCTTTCTGATTTGACGTTTGAACATAGTATTTACTAGCCTTTGGTATGTTGCCCCGGCATTTTTTAAACTGAATGACATTACTCTGTAGCAAAACAGTTCCAAATCGGTGATGAAGCTGGTGTTTTCTTGATCTGGCTCATGCATCAGGATCTGTTTGTAGCCCGGGTATGCGTTTATAAATGACAACAATTCATGCCCCACCATTCCATCCACAAGCTGATCGATTCTGGGGAGTGGGAAGCTATCTTTCGGGCAAGCCTTATTTAGATCCGAGAAGTCAATACAAGTTCGTCATTCTCCATTAGACTTCTTGACTAAGACTGGGTTCGATACCCATTCAGGGTAAGTTGCGTCTCGGATGAAGCCATTAGCCATCAATTTATCAACCACCTCTCTCAATGCCTTGGACCATTCAGGGCCCAAGCTACGCCTTTTTTGCTTTACCGATGTGAATTTGGGGTCAATATTGAGCGTGTGGCAGGTAATTTCGGGTGATACCCCCACACATATCGGAGTGTGTCCAAGCAAATACATCCAGATTGGCATGGAGGAATTTAGTTAGTTATGACCGCATCCTGTTTCCAAGGTGCGATCCAATTTTCAGGACCCGCGTTGGGTCATCCGTACAGACTGGGATAGACACCGTCAATTCTGTCAGTGCTGCCCGATCCTCCCCCGAGCTCTTCTTTCTAGAGTCCAAAGCCTTGTCGAATCGGCTAAGGTCCCCAAGCCAGGGGTGGCTCTATAGTTGATATTCGAAGGGTTCATGGATGTGGAGAGTTTTCCCCACATCCTTTCCTTTTTTCCTTTCTTCTTCACTCTCGCAATTCTACGATGTAGCATTCTCGGGCGGCGCTTTGGTCTCCTTTCACAATTCCGACTCTGTGCTCTGTAGAGAACTTCATTGTAAGGCACCATTGGGCCAATGCTATTCTGAAGTCGGTTAATGCGGGCCGTCCCAAGAAGGCATTGTATGTTGACATTTCATCTATGATCATAAAAGTCTGAATGAGGGTGACCCTTCGCTCACCCTCTCCAAGTTCCATAGGTAGGTCAATTCTCCCTACCAGTTGTTTGGGCTCATCGGTAAACCCCTGAATCTTTATTTGGCACACATATACGCTTTTCATGCTAATCTTTATTTGATCGAAAGTACGTTTGAAGAGTATGTTAACGGAGCTGCCACTATCAACCAACACCTGCCGAACTACAGCAGGTCCAAATCCTACCATTGCCACCATCGGATCGAGAGTTAGAGCTTCGATCCCCTCGGTGTTCCGATTTCGAAACACAATATCATCATTCAAGACCCTTTGCGTCTTGGTTGGAGTTTTGTCTTCTACAGCTAAGCATGATTCCTTCGGAGCATGCTTCAACGAACTTGCATATCGCTCCATTTCTCCCCAACTTCTTTGCATGGGGTGTGGTCCCCTAGATATTTCTTCAATAATAAGACTTTGGTCAGTTTGTTTTGACCCTTCTTCACTAGTTCCCGCTTGATTCCTTCGGTCTCAAGGATGCTGAGGAGTCGTAGATTGATCGAGATTTTGTGGCTGTCTTACGTACTGCTGGAGTTTGTTATTCTAGATCAGCTCCTTAATGAGATTCTTTAGATGGCGGCATTCGTTTGTGTTGTGGTCGTGTGTTTCGTGGAAGTGGCAGAATTTCCCTGAGTGCTTTTGCTGCTCAGTTGCCTCTTTTCTGGGGGGCTTTTTGTATTCCTCGGTCCCTTGAGTTGACGGGAAAATGTTTTCCGGTGTATCGTTTAAGGGAGTGTAGCCTTCGGGCCTAAACCCTTTGAGCTTTTTATTGTTGCCATTACCATTCTTCTTATTAGAGTTTTGACTTTTTCTCTTTGAACTTTCGTCTTTCTCAACGATTCCTTCGGCAGTCCAAGAAGTGTGCGCACTTTGATTCATTGTTACATCGCTTTGCTCGACGTTTGTCGGTTGCACACTAGTAGACTTACTTTCCAATTCCTGCGCTTTCTCCAATTTTAGGTACTGACTTGCTTTACGATTGAAATCCTTCCTGGTGGTAGGTTGCTTCATCTTAATCCACTTTTCGAATTCAGTTTTCGGGTGAATGGCATGGACTAATGCCATAAAAAGCATGTCCTCGTTGGGGTTACTTACTTCCATCACTGTAGTGTTAAACCTATTCACGAAAGATTTCAATGGTTCGTTACACCCTTGGAATAATCCGAATAGGGACATGACATATTTTGGCTGCGTAGTATGGAGTCTGAACTGATCAAGGAACCTTGTTGCCAGTTGGTCAAAAGTAGAGATAGATCTTGGTGGAAGCCCAGTGAACCACATTGACGCAAATCCTTCGAGAAAGATAGGAAAGCATCTACATTGAACAGCTTCAAAGGCATTTTATCCGTCCATATACCAACTGTATTTGTACAAATGAGGTTTCGGGTCCTTTGTCCCGTCATAGGACGGAATAGTTGGCATTTTGAATTTTTCTGGATATCTCTCATTTAAGATTTCATCGGTGAAGGGAGTCCGACTTTGGCGTAGATCCCCATTCATCATCTCTTCTATTTTTACTCTCCTCCATTAATCGTTTAACCATTTCCGTAATGTATGCCTCTAATGTCCGGTAGTCCTGAGGGCGGCAATCAGTCACTATGCCAAGTGCTTGGCTTTGCAAATAGTCTTGGTGAGTGGGCTGAGACCTAGGCTCTCCTGTCTTCGGGAGAGTCACTCCTACAGGGTCCCGTTGGCTTGCGGTTGGTCTAACTGGAGAAGTTTGGGTATTTCTTGCATTATCAAATGCATCGGCATTTTATTCCAATTTGTCGACTTGCTCTCCATCCTCTAAGTCGGAGAGATCCATAGCTATGTCTTCCACCGGGGTCTTTTCCCCTTGATTCAAGAATAGGTTGCCTTATGGCGAATGGAGTACTTGCATTTCCATCCACGTTAAGTCCTGATATCACCCTTTTTGTGGTTGTTTTCCATTTCTTCTATATAGACCAGAAATGGAGGAATTCTCTTGTTCCATAACAGCTGCAGGCTTGGGCATAGTCCTTGGAGCGGGATTTGACTGTATGGTTAGGAGAGCGTTAAGCTTATCCATTTGGCTGCAGATTAACAAGATGTTTAGGGATCGGATTGGAAAGACAATGGAAGTGTATGTGGATGATATGCTCGTGAAGTCCCGATGATCAAGCGGCCACATCAAAGACTTGGTAGAAATGTTCGACATCCTCCAATATTACAAGATGAAAATCAATCCTTTGAAATGTTCGTTCGATGTGACATCAGGAAAGTTTTTGAGCTTTATAGTCAACGCTCGTGGAATAGAAGCTAATCTAGAGAAGATTCAGGCTATCCGCGATATCCAAGCAGCAAGAACCATTAAACAAGTACAGAGTCTGAATGGGAAGGTTGCCGCTTTGTGTCGATTTATCTCTAGAGCTATTGACAAATGCATTCCCTTCTTCGATTTGATTAAAAAGGGAAAAAGAAACTTCGAATGGACGCAGGATTGTAAAGACGCATTCCAAGCTCTGGTGAATCATTTGGAGAGACCCCTTATTTTGTCAAAGTCGGTGACCATGAGGAGTTGTTCATTTATTTGGCTGTATCAGCACACGCTATAAGTGCCGCTATCGTTCGTGAGGAGAATCAGATCCAGAGGTCAGTATATTACATCAATAAACGATTGACATAAGCAGAAAGGAATTATCCAAAAATAGAGAAACTGGCGTACTGCTTGCTAATTGCATCATGAAAGCTTCGCCCATACTTTCAGGCACATCCGATCAATATTTACACCGACCAGCCGTTACGATAGGTCATACAGCGACCTGAGACGTATGGGAGGTTACTCAAGTGGAACATTGAGCTCAGCCAATTCGACATTACTTATCTCCTTCGGAGAGCTATCCAGGGGCAGGATTTGGCAGACTTCATAGCAGAGTTTACTGTGCAGGATGATCTTACAGAAGGAAGCGAAAACCCCACTGTATGATAGAAGTTATATACTGATGGAGCGTCCAATGATCACTGCACTTGAGCTAGGATTGTGCTTGTAACTCCTGAGAATCGGTCCATTTTTTATGCTCTGAAGCTTGATTTCCTAGTGACAAACAACGAAGCTGAATATGAAGCCCTGATTGCTGGACTTAAACTCGCCAAAGAACTTGGAGTTAAATCTCTAGGAATCTTTTGTGATTCACAGTTGGTACTGATCAAATTAAAGGAAACTACCAGGCTAAGGGACAACGGCTTGCCCCTTATCTCACCCTAGTTCAGGAGTTGTTAACTTAATTTGAATACTATGATATTTCACATATTCCACGCGATCAAAACAGAGAGGCTGATTCATTGGCAAAGCTCGCTAGTACCGGTGATGCACAACAGATGGGTTTGGTACCGGTCGAAGTATTAGATACCCCAAGTATAAACATGATGGAAATCGACCAAGCGCTGGAGGCGGAGTCTGAAAGGGAATTGTGGATGACTCTAATTAAAGACTATTTAGTGCATGGGGTCCTGCCTGATAAAAGAAATGAAAAGTGACAGGTCCTTCGCAAAGCTTCACGATATATTATGCAAGAAGGAGTCATGTATAGGAGAGGTTTCTCGGTCCCTCTACTATCGCTCATGATGAGATAAAACGCGTTTTGAAAGAAGTTCATGAAGGAGAATGTGACGATCACACTGGGAGCAAACTTTGGCAATGAAGATACTCCGTTATAGGTATTATTGGCCAACCATAAATCAAGACCCAACCGATTATGTAAGACAATGTGATAAATGTCAAATATATGCAAAAGTTCTGAGAGCTCCACCAACAGGAATCACGCAAATGGTCAGCCCATGGCTGTTCGCCATGTGGGGTATAGATATTATTGGTTCATTACCAATCCCTAAAGGTGGCACGAAGTATGCTATTGTAGCAGTTGATTACTTTACTAAATGGGCCGAGGCAGAACCTTTAGCTACAATCACGACCAAGAAAGTAATCAACTTGGTCGTTTGAAACATCATATGTCGCTTTGGTCTCCCACAAACCATCGTAACAAATAATGGGACTCAATTCGATAGTACTGAGTTTAAAGAATTTTGTCGAAGATACCGCATTAAAAAGAGGTTTGCAACGGTCGCTCATCCTTAGGAAAATGGATAGGTTGAAGCCATAAATAAAATCATCAAGTCAATTCTAAAGAAGCGTTTGGAGAAGGCTAGAGGAAAGTGGGTGGATGAACTCCCTGCAACACTTTAGTCTTACAGGACCACTCACAAGTCCGTGACTGGCCATACTCCATTTGCCCTTGTTTACAGTTCTGAAGCCGTTATTCTAGTAGAACTCGAAGTCCCTTCTCATCAAGTGACTTACTACGATCCCAAAATAAACAAAGATCTTCTCTTGGAATCTTTGGACTTTATAGATGAGAAGCGCGAGGAAGCTGATTTGAGAGCAGCTATACACATCGAGTCACCCGATATTACAACACTAAAGTGCAGTCAAGAACCTTTGAAATTGGTGATCTCGTCCTGAAACTGGTTTTTCCAACCCCGACACACATGAATCCGATTTGGGAAGGACCGTATGCCATTGAACAGAGGCTTGGTGAAGGAACTTTCAAGCTAGTGACTGTTGATGGCATTACACTTCCGAGAGCGTGGAATTACGAGCATTTATGACGCTATTTCACTTAGATAATTTTCTTTACATTTCAGTTCTGTTTACTTTCAGAGTTTTGCTTTAGCATTTGACTTTCTGAATATGTAATAAGACAGATTATTTTGTTCCTTTCCATTTAGTGAATAAAGTTTCAAGCTTCCTTTGTAATCATGATTGTTACTGCATTGTATGCTCAGTGCATAACGAAACTGATTGATATTGATGTGTGTGAACAGGTTCCTAAAGTTTGAAATCGATCGATCGTGCTAACCCCCGATGGGATCAAACAAGATGAGCTCAGTCAATTGCTCATTTTACAATTCCTATAAATGATCTAGAGAATGGAACAAACAATAAGGAACGAATATGGTCGATAATCTGGAGATTAAAAAATTCCTGCCCGAACTGTAGGACTAAAATAAAACTAATTAACCAAAAGGAGTACAACCTAATTGCTCCCGAAACAATTCTAAGTCCCCAAAATGCGGACTGGAGTATAAACATAAATCTGGCGGATACCGACTGCCCATGAAACAACTCTAAGTCCCCAGAATGCGAACCGGAGTATAAACATAAATAGGACGGATATCGACTGCCCGCAAAACAACTCTAAGTCCCCAGAGCATGGACTGGAGTATAAACATAAACTGGGCGGATACCGACTGCCCATAAAATAACTCCAACTCCCCAAAGAGTGGACTGGAGTATAACTCCATGAATAGATTAGTGGATTTCAACTGTTCTCTATTCCACAAACTCCATGAATAGATGAGCAGATTTCGACCGTTCTCTATTCCACAAACTCCATGAATAGATGAGTGGAATTCGACCGTTCTCTATTTCACAAACTCTAGCCTGAAATCGACAGGAGGAATATAAACCCGCTAAGGATGGAATTTGGCCATGCGAATTACGACCTCACCAAATCGATGCCGGGGGCAAAAGCATAGTTAAAAAGGGGGAAAACCGCTGAACTCGATAGTGTAACACTAAGGCTAGAACCTGGTGTTTGATATGACTCGAGGCCACGACCACTTGGAGGCCTTGAGATGGAGACAGTGGATTGTCAACGAATTACAAGTACATTGGATGGAAATTAATCGTTCATCTACTTGAATAACAATTCACATGAGGGATAGCCGAAAAAAAAACTTTTATTTACAAATGCCAAAATTTCAGTACAAGTTATTGCAAAAGATCGGGATTCATACCCATTCCACTATGACTAGCGAAAGAAATAATTATGCAAACTATATACAATGGCATCAAGCAACAACTACTTCTTCGATTTTCTTTCTCTTTTGGACTTTTCAAGGGTGGAGCCGCTCGTACTTCTCTTTCGAGACCCTTTACCGCCTTTGGCCGGAGAACTTGTGGATGTAGGAGGGATTTCACTAGGAATCGACTTGCCCAATGGAATAACTTAAAATGGTACAAGATGGGGATCATCAATTCCCACCATGGCGGGCTTGCTTTTAGGTTTTCGTTTCAACATCTCCTCCTTCTCAATCCTCTCCTTCATGCTGATCTCTTCAGTATGTTCCGAGGCATCGAGAATTATTACAACATCAGATTCATTGGCCGGGAGTGGATCTTCGGTCTTATCTTCATCAAGCGCACCGATGACTTGAGCATCGGGTCCCGGAACACTAGCAGCAGTCGGGTCTTCAGCCGTTTCCTCGTGTTGTTCTGTAACAGCGCCACATATGGGAGTTTGACTAGGACCCAAAAGACCTACAAAATTTGATAAAACATGGATGTTAGCTAAAGGCCATTATGCACGAAGAACAAAAAACTTTTTATATACGGAGTATAGTATAATACCAGTATCTGGTTGACTTTCTGTAGTCGTCGGGGTGCCCCCTTCAAGGATGGGAGATAGCATTTTTGATTCAAAGCCAGGCTTATCTGGATCGTAGCCAAGATTCTGCTGCATGTTAAGAGAAGTTGATGGTTTGGCTAATTGGGTTGCAGAGGCACCTTTAAGATCAGTTCCTGAAGACTCAGCGATACCCTCTCCTCCTTCAGTTGGTGCAAAAGCCTTGAAAAATTAAAGTTTTACAGCGGCCAGATCCGAAGGCTCGTTTCCACGAAGAACCTCCCTAAGTAGTTCTTCCTCATTAAATTCAGCTTCACCCTGCTCTTCTTTCTTCATCTTAATAATATGATCCCAAGCTTTAGCAAGCGATTCGAGGTAACCCTCGCTAAGAAAACTTAAGTCGCGGTGTAGCAAGGCTTTAGCATTGTATTCTATGATCAGCGGATCGAATAAGTCCTTGATCTCATTTCTACCGGACTCCTTGGCGGCTTCACCTGAGAATTGACTTGTTCGATCATTTCTTTCGGCCTTTTTCTCGGGCCTCTTCTTTGAGAACTTGAATTTTAGCAAATTGCTCGTCAAGTTTTACCTTCAAGCTCCTATCCTCAATGACTTCTTCGCAATACTTCTGCAATTCCTCTTGGACTTCAATTTTTTCCTCCCTTTCCTTCTTTAACAATTCTTCAAGCTCCTCAACGCGGTGAGCTAAAGTGTCTTTCTCCTTATGCAAGGAGTCCTTTTCTAAAGCGAGTATTCCACTGCGATGAAGTGCTGCGTCGACTTCTTTTTTATGAGAAGTTTCCAGTCGGCTTATCGCCTCTACCGTCTCCTTGGCGTTCTTTTCCGCCTCAGCAAGTTGGGTTTTGAATTCTAGCAACTCAGCATCTTGGTGCTTGATTATATCCTTGTCATGCATGGCTTCCAACTTGAGATGGTCTATTTCGTGTTGTCGCTTGATAGAAACTTCCGGGACTTTTTTCTGCCAAGTGTATGATGATTCGTGGTGCACAAATATGTCTTTCACACATGCTGGAGAACTTTCCTAGGCATGTCCTGGGATTATATGAATAAAGGGAAGGATTTTAAGGCCATCAAAGCAAATCTTCATAAAAGTGGCCTTAAGCTTGGCCAACTTCCCTGCTATGGAAGCGTCGGGCGCAGTGGCCGGCAAAGGTGGTTCGGAGGTAGCGAGAGGATTTTTGCCAGAACGGTGCTCACGAGATTATCTGGAGCTTGAAGAGCCATAATGTGGCTCATGAGACGAGGCGGCCTGAGGGCTACGATAAGAAGGTTGTTCTTCACTCTAAACCAAAAAATGAGATTGTTCGCCTTGACGAGACGTATGAGATTGAGATTTTTGTTTAGAAGAGGAAGAAGATTTCCTTGAGTAGTAATTCCTATCCCGTCCCTCATACTTTTCTCTACGTCGGGTGTACTTGGAATCCCGGCTTGGACGATGGTATGCTGAGGAGCTTCGATGACGATCAAAGGCTCTCGATTGAGACATTGCACTTGTAAAGACCAAATAAGAGCGTATTAGAAATTGTCATACGAGAGATCAAGAACAAGTGTATAATGGGGTGCAAGTGATTTTGAGTGTCCTACTGTTCCCCCCAACAGACCGGTGATGGTATCATTGCTCATCGGTGTGTTCTCCCCTTTATTAGGAGGTTGGATGCCTTCACCACTTCTTATGGGAGAGTTAATTCCTTCGATGTTAATGTATAGAAAGTCATAAGACATGATATCGTCCGGAATTTAAAGATTAGAGAATCCCTTTAATGAACTCTCTGAATGTTCAGACGATGATTCCTCTTCAAGAGGAGTAATAACAAATTCTGGGTCCGATGTGGTTTTCTTCTACGTAGCCTGTATTCCCACCTTTTTTTATATTTGTAGATGTTTGGGATTGTCCGAATTACGACGGTTCAACTGTTGGCGCTTTTCCAAGGCCTGCATCAACATCTCCTAGTTTTTCGACTTGAGAATCTTTAATCTATCCCTCCTCGGTATCTTCCCAAGTCCTCTCAGCAAGGGGCACGATGGGGTTAACTGTGTCCTCTCTTCATTCGATAATATTATTTGGTAATACCATGCTTCCAAGAAGTTCGGTCCTACGGCCGTCCTATAACAACCCAAACAAAGATAGCAATTCATCGGTTACAAGGAATTTGATGTCCTGATCCTTAATAGGGTAGCACGGATGGCAGCGACGGCCCTAGAAAAATTAGCGCCTTTAGGGCATGGGCGAACACCTGAAAGAACTTTGGATGTTAGTGGATTCAAAGGAAAAGTTATGACTTGGGTCAGTGAACTTGAGAGAGAAGTGGGAGAAGTACTTACGTCCTTCTAACCATCATCTTGCGAATCCAGTAGGGCATCACACATAGAACCATTCATGTTTAAACAATGAAAGTTTGTTCCAAGCGCCCGTCAAAACTTGGCAATTTCACAAAGGATCGAGGAAGAAGTAAGAAGGATTTCCCGATCGTCTTTTGAAATTATAAATGAATCTGATGCCTTCAGGAGTAGGCGAATGAAATAGAACATTCATGAATAACAAGAAATCCCGTGAATAAAAGCATAACTATTGGGATGCAGTTGTGTAGGGGCGATCCCGAGATATCTCAACATCTCCCAGACAAAGGAATTGAAAGGCAGAACACATCCAGCCCAACACATAAACTTGTTGCATGCTGTATACCTGACTGAGGGCAATTGAGGTCTGTATTTCCTTGTAGGAACTAAGACATCTTCAAACGGAATTCCATGGATTGAGCATAACCGACGAAGAGCAGCTTCGCCAATTCGAGAAGTCTATGAATCCACTGGATTATCAAGAAGAATGGCGCCCTCAACAGCATCAGGAGCAGGGCTAATAATTTCCATCGGAAGGACGGGAATATCAGAGAAATGATCGGCTTATGGGTTAGAAGCTTATGTTCGTTCTACATGATGGCTTGGAGAAAGCCTTTCAGATATAGTTGCAGAACTTGACTTCGCCTCAGTACCGATGTATCGTGTCGCCGAATCGGAAGACATGTCAGATGAATGCTTCGAGAATTGGGGATCTATATCAGTTACACTTAATAGATAATCAAGATTCGAAAAATAACTTGTTCCCCATGTGCTAAGTGTGAACTAGTGTAATGCAGTGCAGTATGCAATAGATATAAATAGTTCGAAATCAGAAAAGCAAAATAAAACGAAAAACTTGGGAACTTTGTCCGGAGAGACCGTCATCACTGACCGTCTCAGTTGGCAAGAAAATTGATCGACAACGAAGGCTTTGGGGTCGACTTACGTCATGTCAAATTATGAAGCCTGTTACTTAAGTTCATTAGCAAGTTTATCACCTAGTCCATATTTAAAATTTTGGAAGTTTGTTTGATTAATTTTAAGTTCAACTGCTCAAGTATGCATGTTATATCGTTCATTGTCATCTTATGTTCGAGTTCAGCAAGGAAAACTAGCATTGAATGTTCGAATGAATTGGATTGGATTAGTCAATAATGTGAATGTCGAACCCTTAACTTCATTGTCGATCCCTTCCCTAAGACCTTCCTACCGATCCCTTTTCACTTTATACCAATCCCTCTATCAAATGCCTCATACCGGTCACTATCTTAAGACACCTCCTACCGATCCCTATATCACTACTCGGTAACGAACCCTATGCCAAAGTTGGAGACACCGATCCCTATCCTATACTGACCCCTCTCAAAACTTTTCCTATTTGATCCCTCTCCATAACTTTCCTTCATCATAATTAAACAAATGAACCCTCGTATGACAACCCTTCCATTACCATTTCACCGTAGACCGAACCCATCTCCTTCTTATTCTTTCTCTCTCCTTCATGTCCAAACACAACCCATCAAGCCATCTGCGCTCGAGAAATGCTCGCCATCACCACCTTACGCTCAGATCAACAACTTGAAGCAGGAAACCTAATCATGTATTTAAAAGTTGTGACAAATTCATACCTATTTTAAAACGTGGAGGTGCAAATTAAGGCAAGGATGAACGTTCGAGGGTAGTAGAATCGAAGGCGAAGGAGAGATGTGTTGGTGGAATGGCTGGGATTGAGGTTGGATTTGAAGTCGAAGGTCGGAGAACCCGGGTTTGGAAAGGATGGTTTAAGCAAAGGCAAGTGGAATAAAAAAGTGAAGAAAGAAATGAAGGAAGGTTTATATATATATATATGGGTATGGAAGAGGAATTGACTAAAGAGTTGAACGAGTCAAAGGTAAGGAGGGATCGACATCGTGGCCTGCCGATCCCTATTAGCATAGCCTCAGCAATGGATCGGCATGTTGAATGCCGATCCCTACACATATAAGAAAAAAAGGAAAAAACAATGATAACGAAGAAATGAAAAAAGAAAAAGAAAAATGATGGACGAGTGAAAAGTGAATGACGAAAGTGCTCATGAAGGTTTGACTGTAAACGCGAACATACAAAGCATCTGATAAAAATTGGCGATGACTTATGAATGTTCGAGCACGTCCAGGAGCCAACAACAGAAACATGTATATGAATATGCACGGGAATGGTTTAAAATTTCAACTTCTTGAAATCAACAGGAATTGCAATCAAACCTGAAACTTTCAAGTTCGAGGCTGGATCAGATAATAAAAGGCTTATAAGTCCTACATGACCATATTTGTATATGTTGACAGAATACGACATCGGACTTATATTATAGAAAGTCGACTAAGCATCTTAACAGCTAATGTAGAATTCATTGCCTTGGAAAACGATTCGACGAAGAGACGGCAATCAATCAAGAAGCTAGATGGACTTCTTTCCGACAATTCAGATTTGTTTCGATTCAAAGCATGTCATGTTATTCACATGACGTACTTTGGGGGGCAACTATTACTCGATATCCTGGCCCGACTATAGTGGACTAATTGTGCAAGATAGATTCGACTGTTATCAAGAAGGATGACCTCAGAACAATGGTTGTAGGACCCGGAAGTAGAGTTCAGATGGTTATATAAAGATAGGGTTGAACGGAGTTGGTAGATAGACAATACATGATGTTAGAAATATGGAAATTAGCTTGGACAAGCCATGGATTGGCATAGCTTAATGGAATCAGATGGATCGGTATGGTTGGTTGTATGATGGATCGGTATAGATCGAAGTATATGGATCAGCATGGCATGATTGGTCATGTGATGGATCGGCATGGCATGATGGAAGTATATGGATCGGCATGGCACAGACATTTGTATGATGGATCAACACAGTTGAAGCAATGGAGAGATCATCATAAATAAGTGCACATGGATCGGCGTAAGCAGAAGGGCATGGATCGATATGGTCCATTTGGAATGGTTCAGCAAAAAAGGCCTCCAAGTGGATCTAAACCAAAGATTAAACAAAAGCATAAGTTCTATCTACTCAATCAGCATGATATTTGAAGTATCAACATGTCTAAACATGAAGAAGCCAACATAAGGATCGCTACTTCAGAATCGACCAATGGATCGATACCGATCCATCTTCATTCGGATTTAGGCCTAGCGACATGTATGGTGGGCCCATATGGATAAGAAGGTCCTATAGCCGAAGTTTCAGAGAGATTGGTAGTCGCTTTCACCTATAAATACTGGCTGAGGGGGTCATTCTGAGGATCTTTGCGCTGCTGGTTACATAGTTCTTTATTGCAATCAACTTTCTTCCTTACTTCTTGCTGTTTGCTATTGTAATCAAGTTAATAGTGAATCGATAAAGAGAATATTCAAAATGGACATAAGCATACAACGTCGAACCACTGTAAATCCTGATGTTCTTGTTTATTGTTTTGATTTGCTTATTAGTCTACTCTATTCCTCTGTTTTAATTTAGTTTTCTTTACTTACTTCTCTACACAAACCTATTTTTTGGTGTTTGCGACCAATTTGGTTGCAAACACCTTTGTATACGAATCCCACCTTGAAGCAGTTGATTTCTATATTTTTATGATTATATGCTGTATTTGATGTAGGGGACAGGTTGGAGGGATCCAATAGGATTTCTTACCACCGTTGATTTTACTTTTAATATATGTTGATATATGATGTGTTGGATGCAATATTACTAATTGTGATATGATTTGACTTATTCAGTGCTTTAGTAGCACTGGCCTTATTTTTGTATTTTGAAATACTAAAATCATTATTTTGATTTAAAAAGGATTTCAAAGTGATTTTGGAAGTATACATGATTTAATAATTTTTAAATTATTAAAAGGATTGGATTTGTTTTTAAAATAAATAAAAACTTATGATTTTAGATGTTATAAAAGTATAGTTTTGAGAAATACTTTGAATAGAGATTTTTGAATAGTTTCTATAAAAGATTTATGGAGTAATATTTTATAAATAAAGAAATAGATTTATAAATTGGGATTTATAAATGTTTAGTAAATGGATTTGAAGTTTGTTTGGTAAATGGATTTGTAAATGGATTTTATAAATAAATTTGATTTATAAGAAATGGATTTATAAATGGATTTTGATAGTAGAATTAGTTTTTATAAAAGAATGGATTTATAAATAGATTTTTATAAATAGATGTTAAAATCGAAATGAGATTTATAACAATTTTTTAAATATAGAAATGACTTATGTTGAGGTTTAAATATGGATTTTTATTTAAAGGAATGTTTGAAAGAAATATTTTGATGGAGTTAATCGTTTTTAAAAGTAATTCATCTTTTTAAAGTAAAGTTTTTGGAAGAAATAATTCCAAATGGAATTGAAATGGTTTTGAAAAATGTTTTAAAATGTGATATGTGTCGAAAACACATATTTCAACATTCATTGTTGTAATAGACGTTTTCGAAAAAGTATGGAAGGCATGGACTATAACACTTTTGTTATAGTAAATGATTTCCGAAAGGAAATGTGTTATATAGTATATGAATTTATATACATATATTAATTAATAGAATCCTTATGCTAATGTTTTTGGGTTGTCGTAACCATGTTTTACGCAACATTCGTTTTGACCCAATAAATTATATTTTGACCTTCCATCGTGAAATACACGAATCGGTTCTTATGATTATACTAAAGGCTTGGAGATATAGGAGCATTACTTCCTATACTTAACACCCGTCTGGAGGCGCACGAGCTCTAGAGTTGTATGGTTATAGAAATCTATTTGGCGTGTCTCCATGTAGCAACCCATAAATTTTAAACGGTTTGAATAACGTATTTAATTGAATTTGTAAGAAATTTTAAATAATAATATTTTGAAATAAAAATTTAATGTTTGGATTACGTATAATTAAATATAAGTAGTTGAATTAGATTTTTATTTGATTTTAATACGAAATTAATATTTGTATTTGTTGAAATCTTTCCATTAAGGAAAGAGAATGTATTAAAATGAACATTTAATTTGGTAGTTAACATAATGATATTTTATTTATAAGTTTTAAAAGAGAATTTTTTTTTCAAAATGTTTTCCAAATATAACAATTATTATAAGAAAGATATTTTGAAATAAAAGTAACAGGTTGTATTCTGTGAATTTACAATTTTTTTTATTTACTATAAAGCAGTAGATAGTTGTTATTATTTTATATGTTAATTTAATGATTTAAAAGTTAAATTTCTACGCTTCCCTTTTTCCTCATTTTTAATAGGAATAAAAAAAATTGCGTAGCAGTTTCAAGCAAATTTATTTCTCTTTAGAAGCTCAAAACCCGTTTCAAAGATTGTTGAAATTCACATGTATAAGTGTCTCTTCTTTTCCATTTACTCCTTTACAATTAATAGGAACAAAACCTTTGATTTTCATTACCATTCAAATGAAATTCTTTTATTTCCTTAATGTTCCTATACCATTAATTAGTATGTTTCTTTATTTAATCTATCCAATGCAATTATCTCCTAAATCAAATATCACGCGCAAATTCCTCCTCACAGGAATTATTTCATGCCATTTCTCCAAGCAATCAATACTAGTTTCATTTAAATACTCAGCCTTGTACGCAAATAAATTTTCACCACCTTCCCATGTTATAAATATTTCTTGCGTTTTAATCAACGCATTTACTTCCTAATAAATTTTAAACATGTATAAAATGTTTGCCAAAGATTTCTTGCAGTTTCCTTTTGCTAAATTCACGCAATCAATACCACTGTAAATATTCGCTCAAATCTTTCTTGCCTATATTCTCTCACCTCAATTAATGCAATCGTGTATAATTGATTTAAATTTATTTCTTGCCTATATTCTCTCACCTCAATCAATGCAATCGTGTATAAATATAAGCCTCGTACACAAATAGTTTTCAATTGCATCTCAACATTTTCTTCATTTCTTCTTACGTGCATGAGCTCTGAAGGTATGGCCTCCATTTTCTTCTTTTTATTATATATATATATATATATATATATATATATTTCCATGCTTTGCTTCTCCACTCCTTGTGCTCTGCTTCCAATATATTTGACAAATCCATCTTTATATTTCAACTCGCGTTCACAAATTTTCACATTATAACAGTCTCCATTTAATTGATATGTAGCATAAAAACTATATCTACATATATTTTTATGTTTAATGCTTATGTGAATTTTAAGCCAAGCTATTCAGAGACGTATATATATACGTTAGTCTTATATCTTATTTGTTATTATAAAATATTAGTAATATACATATTTTGAAAATATAATTAGATTTTTATTCCTGTTTGAATATAACATATATTAGTATGGCAGCTGAGTGTTGTAAAAGCATTTGTGATTTATGTTGTAAAACTAAAAATTTAAATGTATAATTTTCATCTCAATTCTAGTGTATATATATAAAGTATGTTTTGTTTTTTTTTGTCTTTTCTGTAGTGCTTTCATAATGTATGGTCTATACATATAGATTGATTTTCTCAGTATATGCTTTGAATTTTGAGTAAACAATATATAAATATGTTATTTTAAAATGCGTGTTTTTAAATAAGTGATGATTTTTATATATATTATGCCTATATTTTATTTTGTGTGTGTGTTTAAATGTAATATTGATTTAAGAGGAAAAACGTTTATGTGTTTAAATTTAAGTATTGATTTTTCAATAATATGATGTTGTTTTGTTTTAATATGTATTTTAAATTTAATATCAGTTTCAAACAATGTGAATATTTTATTTGAATATCTGTCTTAAATTAAATTTATTGAGATTTTAAGGAAATTTAAATAACACATATAATATGTACTCTGTTTATATCAAACCGATTGATTTTTTTTTCATCGATTTCTATCTATCAGCTTTGTCATCAAATTCGTGCCAATTTTACTTTGCTTCAAAGTTTGTGTTGGGATCCATAACTGACCTCATTATCGTTCTTCTCTAGCCTCAAAAGGTGAGCAATCACTCACGATTAACGTTCTTTTATTTATTAAATTTGGTTTCAATTGAAACGACAATTGAAATATACTACTGAAGTTAGTAAATCTGTTATATATGCTATTATCTGTAACTGTTCACCTATGGGATATGATACCATATCATATTGTTTATACTTTATTTAATTACGGTTGATATATGACTGTTGTTATATTATTATCATATCCTGTTATATTATTATTATTATTATCTGTTATCACTCTACAAGTTCCCTGTAGTTTAGAATTCACTATGGGTTGAAATGATACATACCCGAACGGACTTTAGAATAGGAGAATTTCGTTATGGGTTGAAATGATAGACCCAAGCGATTTTCATTAAATTGAATTTGGGATTACGGGTTGAAATGCTATCCACCCGTATATATTTAGTGTACGGATTGAAATGTTAAATATCCATATCACTTGACCATATGATAAGAAATATATACAGATACCGTTGGTCCATATATAAATATTTTGAAAATAATTTCTATGGTTTTGGAAAGAAATATATGGTTTAATAAATATAGATTCTTTAGACATTAGATAAATGATAAATTATATATATAAATTTAGTAGTAATTTTTGATTTAAATTAGTTGGATTTAATATGTAGAATATGGTTAAGTATATATGTAAATCTATATTCCAATAGATTTTCTTGCAATAAATTGAATAAGTAAGGTTGGGAAGGTAAATTTGGGTATTGTAAATGGTATTTAAATAAGGATTTTAATTAATCGATTTGAATTTATTGAATGGGAAATTTAAAGGTATGATTTTTACTAGATCTTGATTTAAGTGATTTAATGAATATTTCACATCTAAAAATAAAAATATTTAGTAAAATGTAAGTTAAGGTTACTTAAATGATATTAAATCTAATGAGGGAATATTTCAAGACTAAATAATAATGGGGTTAAATCGAGATCTATATGAAACCGTCAACTGAACTTTGAATTGTAGAATATTAAAGCTTTGAACTATACTAGAATTAAATTGGTTTATTGTGATTCAGATCTGTATTTGAAATCAATATAATTCGAATTTATTATTTAGAAAATTTAATTGAATAAAAATTTTAGTTTGAAATATTGAATATTTAAAGGTTTGAAATAATATTGAAATTAAAGGGTATTTTGTGATTTCAAATTCGGATTTGAGTTCGATAAAATGTGAAATGGTTATTTAGGAGTTGAGTTGAATTTTAAATTAATAAATTGAGATTGGACTAAAAATTTGAATTTGGTATTTGACTAGATTTGAATCGCAACTTTGAAAGTGATAAAATTATATATATATTCTAGATGAAAGAATATTTTGGTTTTGAAGTATAAACTAAATTGAATTGACCACGGTGTTATAGTATATATTTCAACATTGTAGATAGTTCCACGGATCCTTGGAGAATGGTTATCCCATACATCCTCTAAGTTACTTGTATTTCAGTCGATATTTCACTTGAGTTGGATTTATTGATATAAGAATGTTAATCCTGACTCGAGTGTTTTGTGTTTTGCTTTACGCTCGGGTCAGACTGAGTGATACAACATTTGAGACTCACCTTCGAAGTTGGAGCTTTGCTTGAAGATCCAGCTATCTATCCTTTTAGTCATCCAGTCGATTGGTTCAGAGAAGTCATCTGCCCGTACTGGAGACTTCACTGCATCTGGGATATTCTGATGTATTTTATTTCTAACTTTGTTTATATAGTAGCTTCATGAACTACTATTCATTTATTCCGCTACGTATTATTGTACTACTCTGTATCTGTGATTCTGTGATTGATTAATTTACTGTATATGTTAAGTTTTGCCAAATTTAAATTAACAATTCGGTATTTTGAATTATTCAAGTCCGACTTGTGCGGATGCGAATGGTTGAAAATAGCGGGTCGTTACACTCCAAATGGTAGTGTTATTGAATATACTTATACCATTGATATAAGTATATGGAAATGTTTTCTAATAAAGAAAGATTTGAAATGGTTTTGAGAATATATCTTTTTAAAAGATAATTTAAAGTAAATATTTGGAGATTGATTTAGTTAATAAAAGATTAATTAAATGGGCCTAGTGATTGCTTATGGTGCTAGATATTATTGTTGCTTTGATAGTTAAATAACCGACTATCAAATTTGGCCTCTCTATCATTGTTGATCCGGAGAGACCGGGGTCGGATTTATCCGAGAACCGCTTTGGACCAACGTATATGCGTTCGAATGTGCAGGTGTTAGAAGACATTGATATATGGGTTTTTTTCGTAATGAAGGACTACTTGTTGATCATTTGGGGATAAACTCCCAATATACATATAGTAGCAGTGGTCTCTTCTTTATGAAATATCCAATGCAAGGAATAATCACTACTAATCTTAAGGGTGATTCCCGACAGGATGTGGTAGGAGAAGTGCCTTCGGTTTGTCCTATTTCTGGACTTGTATGGACGAATGTCTGATGTTGCATTTCTAGTTACATAAATTGATCTCTATAAACGTATCATCTGCTTGGTGGTAGAGAAGGCGACTTCTCTTAGCTTAACACCCTTTCCCGAGACATATCAGCTCAGGAGTTATACGTTTGTAGAAATTAGTTGTGTGATGATGGAATGGCAATGTGGCATTCAAAGAGGAAAGTGATATGTGCTATGCGAAAGGTAATCGTGACCTCAGGCCTCACACCTGAAAATGACTGAAACATGGTAGATGCAGCAAGGCTATGTGGTTCGCAACCATTAGGATATGATCATCCCCTTCTAGATATATTTATTCCCGCTATGATGTTCGGGTTTTAAATTATTATGGATGTATGCTATGAGGGCCCTTGGATAGGTCAGTAACGACCGAGGTGATGACATATTTGATACTATTTAGGAAGAGGTAGGCCGGTCTTGTGTTGGTATAGGACCATCAATTGGGCCTTACTACATTCCTTTAGAGATGTACCGCTGGAAGGTAGTCCCTTCACCTGGTCATTTGTATGGAAATCCATTATCCACTACGTGCCTGCCATTTTGTTTGTAGAACCCACTTTGTGGCTAGCATGTTGGAATTTAATCGATGTAACAATTTTGTCAATGATTAATATTATTTGTATACTAGACACTAGTATAATATAACAGGATTTGATATGAAATGTTTTGGTTATCGTAAGGTAAAAACCAGTCCATGTTTATGTGTGGACGTGGTCTTACGAGATACCTTTGTTTTGATAAAGGATAATTTTATAACTTTAAAATTCAGTTGAGATGTGTTTTCTCACACTGGTTTACCAGACTGATCCAGACGTTCTTCCCTTTTAATGCTCGGGTCAAACTGAGTATATTTACAGATTTGGATTTGCTTTGGAGATTCAGCAGGAGAGCTGGAGGTCATTTGGTCATATTTACGTATATGTTTATTTTTCCGCTGCATTGTTGTTTAAATTATCAGCAATTGTAAGGACAGGTTATTATAACTGTCTAGGCTGATGATTTGTGATTGATTGTTGTACAATGTATGTATATTATATTTTTTGTTTTGTAAAGATCCTTGATATTATATTATATGTTATTCCGCTGCGTGTGTGAGATTCTATGATTTTTCTAGTTTCTCTCTTTCTCTTTTCTTTGTCTCTTCTTCTTCTCTCTTTCCTTCTTTCTCATGATTATCCGTCATCCGTTTGTTTTGGGTTGGACATGTGTGGTTTATTGTCAGATCGAACCGGGATGGATTTGCGGGTTGTCATAGAAAAACTAGGGAAAGGATCTAAGGCAAAGAAGTGTAAGGAAAAAGACAATGTAGGAGCGAGCGAACATGCAAAGAAAGCTTCAAGTAAGAATAAATGATGATGACATATTATGTTGGTTTCATTTTTTTTATATAAGTTGCTAAATTTTTTTTAATTTTGGTATGGTAGTTTGTTTGTAATGATGTATGTGACAGTTATGGGACATATGTATGTGTTTTGTAATGATTGTATGTAATGATTATTGGACATATGCATGTGTTTTTTTATGTATGCGATAGTTATGGGACATATATATGTGCTTTATTGATGTACGGTGGTGATATTGATGTATTTTGTTATGATGTTACTTTGCACTTAAATATATAATGGTTATCGATCGAAGTATGTAGACTGTGATAACGTTTAAACTGCATAAAACATAATAAGGTGATTTAGTATTTAGGTGGGGGTGCCATATTTTACTAGAAGATTCGGTGGGGGTACATGTTGGTACAATGTCGCCGAATTGATATAAACGATGGGGGGTCTGCAAATTACATTAGTAGTTTCGTTGGAAAGCTATCTAAATAGGAAATTTAGTTCAATGAACCAATGTCGTGAATTAGCCAAATTTTCGGGAATGACATGCCCACGTCAAACTAATGTTGATCGATTGACGAGTTGGCTGAAGTTTCGAGAATGAAACTCCATTATCAAACTACTTTTAAACAGTCGATGGGGTCATATTGAAAAGTGGCAAATGTTTCGGGAACTGTAACTCCTCGTCGATGAATTGATTCTCAAATGATAGCCACCCTTCGACATTCTATTTTCGACAGTAGACCATCGTTTTATATTACTATTTTTGATAGTACGCTAACGAAACTACTTGGAAATTGAGTTTTACACCCTCCAAACATTGCTTAATTCGACCTAAACTTGTTCAATTCAAACCAATGTAACTTATCAGTTCAAACCAATAATGCATATTCAGTACAAACTAATATAGCTTATCAGTTCAAACCAATAAACCTTATCAATTGAAACCACAATGATACTCAAGTAAACTATTTTGATGAATGTAACAACCCGCACCGTAATGGGCCTGAATTTCGACTAAATAGAAAACCAAGTCCATTATGGCATGAATTATTGGTTTTGGAAACCTGCGATAAACATAAGTATATCAGGGATCGATCAATCTAAACTCATAGCATAATGGAAAATATAATAGAACATAAATAATGACTGATGCTACTACCTTGGAATCAACGGTATTCCTTGGACATCCAATCGCCTTGTCGGTACCGAGCATGAATTAAAAGACTTCTCCCTCAACTGCTCCAGTCTTGCTCCAGTGACGTGTCCCTCTAAATTTATCCTATGGGTTGTAATGAGGAGGGGGTCAGAACAACGTTAGGGTGACTGGAAAAATTGCATACTATATCCATAACACAATCTTATACCAGTTGGTTTCCACTTAAATGTTATGTCTATTATTTATGGCTAATCTATTACTTCTTATATACGCGTATGACATATCTACCCTAACCTTCTCCAAGGCATGTTATATATATATGCCTATGTACATATATACATCTTAAAATTTCACCATCCAAAACCCCGGCTACTTAATACTTCTCAAAATATGAAGTGGACCCTTCGCATCGTCAATGCTAGTCTATCAGTTCTAGCTACAAAGACCGATGACTCCTATATACGGCTTTGTAAAATAATATACAATTTAATCGTTGTACTACTAACGTAATTCGAAGACTCGTCTAAGGGTTAACTATCCCATCTCCACTAAACTAATTTTTTCCATAACCATCTATCATGAGGTCGTGTATCCTATACAGATTCTACACTAGTAGAAGCGAAATCCATCAGGGCATCACTCGAGTCTTTACCGCCACTCGCTTGGGATCACTGGACGTCAATGCCTATATGCCAAAACCTACTACAAATACCGGTACTAACTATTGACATAGCCCGCAAACCTACACAACTGACATCCCATTTAGACTAACCTAGGTAAATCAAGGAAAATACCCCTTTCAGTTACTTACTGCCTTTTACTGGATAAGAAGCAGACCCTATTTTCCAAATGGTACTAGGCCATTTAATACTTCAAATTCGAGGAGAACCCATGGTATATTTTTCCCTTTCTTATCTACATGGCATATCCCTTTCCCATAGGGTTTAAGATTGTTGATGTCCTACATTAGTAGTAAGTATACACAACTAATGGTAGCCTCTAAGTGAAGGGCAGACTTCTGTTGTGTAACTCTACTAACCTCGCATCCCAACTTACTAAATCAAATTAATCATCCTAAGTTTAGGTATTAGGCTAAACCATCAATCCTTGTTTATATAATTAAGGCTATATAATTTACCATAATGAAAATTATACTGCCTTATAATATTTAATTACTACCTAACATGTTTATTTACTATTTCTATAAATGTCACTTTGTCCATAATAAATGATTATTATCTTACTCGAACATTTCTTAATGACATTTATTTACTTATTTAAATTTTACCTATTATTCCTTCCTCATCTCATTAACCAGTCCCATTATTCCATTTATAACGTACTTAAATTCTTGTACTCCTTATTTATTGCATATTTATTGCCCAACTAATTTTGGAGTTACAAATCTTTCCATCTTTATTTCCTAATCTTATCATTTATTACATGATTTATTATAATGTTCAAATCATATCTTATGTGAATACTATCGTGTATTCCACTATATTAATTATGTTTTATTTTGAATGTTTAGCGTGGTTATATGTATTTATATATTTATATTTTTGTTTCTAATTATTAATCCCTAACTAGAACATTTCCTTCCATGTTTTAATATAGTAGAATTATCCTTCCAAAACGGTTTCTTGTTATAACTTCCCATAGATTAACCTAAAAAAGAGATTTGCTTCGTTTGAAATTACAAGAAATAATTTATTTATTTTTATTGAAATAGACTATGTAAACTATGGAAAGAATATTCATACTATACACGTCTCGTTCCCTTTTTGTGTATATTCTTTGTCAACTCAAACACCACATTTTTTCTATGTATTTAATAAATTAGACAAATTTGTGAAGGTTGCACGAATAATATTTCCAGCAAATTAAAATACATAAATTCACATTCCAATATAGTTAGGGCAAATCCAAATTATACTAACATCTATATAACCCAATTGTAGATATGGAACAAATTCCATATCTTATTAATATCAAACTTTTAATAGATTGGGGACCGACTTCCAGTCCTAGGTGTAAATAATATTCCTAAATTCTAAATTGTAGAATATATAGGCAATGTTTTATGCATTTAATTCGAGCCTATAACTCTTAGATCTTTATTTAGACATAATAATAAAAAAATCCAACAAAATAAATTCCAATGTTATAAATAAATTACATAATTTTCCACTCTCCTTTTGAAGTTTTCCAAATCTCCCAAATCTAAATCTGATCCTTTGATCCAACTCCATTTCCATTTTAATCCAAACAAATATGTATAACAAGGTATATACATACTACTAGAATTACAGATTTGAGAAGAGATTTAGAGTTAAGGAAAATATAGATTTAAAATATTGAAATTTACCTTTTTATTGCTCAACGTTGTTTTGCTTCTTCTCTTCTTCTTTTTATTTTCTGCTCTTCTCCAATCTGTATAAATACAAATTATTTTATTGTTAGGAGGAATAGTAGAGAAGAGAAAATGACAGAGCTTCGCTGCTTGAATCAAAAAATATAAGAAGAGAAGTGAGGGGTTGGCCTGTATTTATAGGCACTCAAATCAATCGTATCTGCTAGATTAAATCATTAAATCTAGGCCGTTGGCCAAGGTTCGAACCCTAGCCACTATGTGCCCATCGGTCGACCGCATCGCTATGAGCAGTCGGCCGACCTATAGTTGGGGTCGACCGATTGGGTCCGGTTATTAATTATGTTTATTAGTATTTTTATTTTCTAATTATTTTCGCTTCGAATACTTTAAATGCTTGTAACTTCTTCATTCGAACTCCAATCACAAAACTCCAAATATGGAAGTTGCTAAGAAAATCACCACGAACATACTGTGTAAGTTTCATGGCCAAATTCCATCTTTGCTCAAATTCCATTTTTTGAAGCCTTGTTAATTATTAATTTATTAACGTAAATTTATGAGGTGTTATAATGAAGTTCACATAGAAAGCCAAAATTGCATATATCCAACATTTGTGTACAATAAAAAACAAACCAATATTACATACATCCACCATTTCCATACAATCAAAATAAAGAAAGAGTAACCTATTCTACTTTAATTACTTTTCCATCGTCTTCACGGTCCTCCATAAAACCTAACTACTTATTCATTATTTGCATGTATGGTTTGACCCAGTCCGTGGCGTTAATGTTGTAAAATTACTAAAAATATGTGAACTAAAGAGTAGGAGGCAATGGAGAGTCCTGATGGAGTTTAACACGAACAAAATGTGATTTGTCTATGTGGCCCATTACTACCATCCTATTCTGGTTTAACAAGCTCACACAAACTGTAGTGGAGACAAACGTACAACACATATGCTTGCTTAACAAGACCATAGTAGGCCAAACGTTTTGGCTATAACAAATCCTAATTTTGGCATGTGCATCCACTCACTATAACCAATAGTATTCGTACATTTATCCTATTTTTATTTCTTCATAACTGCATTCATCCCACATTCTTTTGTACATCTCAGAATTTAGTAGTAAATTGTCAACATCCAAGCTGTGTGTAACGCCCCACCCCGAGATCCACCTTAGCAAAGAGAATTAACAAGTAATTCTGTCTACTAAAGCGGGGAATAGGGCTGGTTAAGGGAGACCATCTATAATTTTGTCTTAAACATCTATTGAATACGTCGATAAATGCAATATAATTTTTTTCCAGCTCAAGTGGATCGACATACTCAGTAAATGCTTAATCCAAAACTATAGGTGGCTAACGGATCTATCAAAACAAAATACAATAGCTGAATGTAAATCACATCACAGAACAGTAACCAACATCGTATATATACATATACGCTGATACATGTTCAGTACAATACAATATGAATACAATAAAGGTGGTACTCAACCACACTATATAATAATAATTTGAAATGTTCATTTATTTCAAAAATCACTTCAAAAATGGCTTAGTGAAAACCGTGCTCGAAAACAATGAAAAACAAGAAAGATAACTCAAGACCGATAACTTGAGTTCAATACAAATTCAATTCAAATTTAACCCAAACTCAATTCAATTTCTATTTAAATTTGAATTTTAAATTCTCCAAATATAGCTAGCCTATTGATAGGCATCATAGCTCTCAAAACATCTCAAAAACAATCATCAAAATCGAATAAGAATGAGAGCAAAAATAAGCTAATACAATTCTCAAGTCAATAATTGTTATTGCTGTCGTTTTGCTCTCGGAACAGCAACAAACAAACACAGTTTTGACCAAGCAAACATCAAAATTTCAGGGAACACAAAACATGAAACTTTTATTACAAGGTTTAAGCTTTCCGGAACATCTAAGATTATTGAATTTGAATAAGAAATGAAAAAGTTATGATAAAAATAGTTCAGGGGTATGAATTGCAATACCTCTGTCATTTTGGTCTCGGGATAGGAACAATCAAACAAATTTTTGACCAAACTAACATCAAAATTTAAGAAAACTCAAAACATAAAACTTTTAGAAAAAAGTCTAAGCTTTCTGGAACATCTAAGATTATTGAATTTGAATAAGAAATGAAAAAGTTATGATAAAAATAGTTCAGGGGTATGAATGGCAATACCTCTGTCATTTTGGTCTCGGGATAGCAATAATCAAACACATTTTTGACCAAACTAACATCAAAATTTAAAAAAACTCAAAACATTAAACTTTTAGAAAAAAGTCTAAGCTTTCCGGAATATCTAAGATTATTGAATTTGAATAAGAAATGAAAAGGTTATGATAAAAATAGTTCAGGGGTTTGAATTGCAATACCTCTGTCATTTTGGTCTCGGGATAGCAACAATCAAACACATTTTTGACCAAACTAACATCATAACCTTTTCATTTCTTATTCAAATTCAATAATCTTAGATGTTCCGGAAAGCTTAGACTTTGTTCTAAAAGTTTCATGTATTGAGTTTTTTTTAAATTTTGATGTTAGTTTGGTCAAAAATGTGTTTGATTGTTGCTATCTCGAGACCAAAATGACAGAGGTATTGCAATTCATACCCCTGAACTATTTTTATCATAATTTTTTCATTTCTTATTAAAATTAAATAATCTTAGATGTTCCGGAAAGCTTAAACCTTGTACTAAAAGTTTCATGTTTTGTGTTCCCTGAAATTTTGATGTTTGCTTGGTCAGAACTGTGTTTGTTTGTTGCTGTTCCGAGAGCAAAACGACAACAATAACAATTATTGACCTGAGAATTGTATTAGCTTATTTTTGCTCTCATTCTTATTCGATTTTGATGATTGTTTTTGAGATGTTTTGAGAGCTATGATGCCTATCAATAGGCTAGCTATATTTGGAGAATTTAAAATTCAAATTTAAATAGAAATTGAATTGATTTTGGGTTAAATTTGAATTGAATTCGTATTGAACTCAAGTTATCGGTCTTGAGTTATCTTTCTTGTTTTTCATTTTTTTCGAGCACGGTTTTCACTAAGCCATTTTTGAAGTGATTTTTGAAATAAATGAACATTTCAAATTATTATTATAGTATTTTAAAATTATTTTTCTAATATAAAAACCTATTTATTCCCTATAATAAAGGAATTTCAAATATGGGTTTTATTAATCTTTTCGGGAAAAAGTTTTAGAAGCTTGTTTTCTCTAGTAAACTATTTTAGATATAAAACATACACTTTTACACTATTCGAACGTATGAGAAAGAGAATTAAACGATTTAGTAAAACACGTGGTATGGGGCATGTGCGTTTACTATTTCGGTTAATTCCGGACTTATACGATCGAAGCTATTTGAGATTATTGATTCTGAGATATTTTGCCATTTTATGGCGTATTTTGAGTTTTAAAATTCCTATTTATTGGAATTATTTAAGATGGCTAATATTTGGCAAGTATTATGGTTTGAGATCTCCTATGTAGGAGTATGGTCGATGAGAACCATCACAATGTTATATTTACTTGCCAATGATATAATGCAATTCTTGAGTATATGATTTCATATTTTGAGATTTATGGTTTATGAGGAACCATCACGATGTTTTCACTTGTCGATGAGATGAGACAAGTTACGATGCCATTTAATACTTGTCGATGAGATAAGACAAGTATGGTGTCTCTTTATCACTCGCCAATGAGACGAGGCGAGATATGATTTTTTGAGTTGTACGATGTTCTTAGTGTGGCATCGACTAGCGGCTAGTAAACCGCAAAGCGCGAACGTGTGGTATGGGATACACGTTAACACTTTTCGGATTCCTATCCATGAGTTTGTGACACATTCACGATGTTTACCTAGCAGAACTGCTTTGAGAGGTGTTAGCGACCTTGTCATGAGGACGAACTGCTTTGGGAAGTGTTAGCGACCTTGTTAGGGCTGACAAAACGGCTTGGAAAGGTGTCAGTGACCTTGTCATGGACGAGCTGCTTTGGGAGGTGTTAGCAACCTTGTCTGAGGCTTCGACCGTCTGAGTTTAGCACATGCAGCATTGCTTCGGCATTGTCATGGACGAGCTGCTTTGAGCATGCCGTTTTTGGCGCATTAGAGTTAAGATTTTCTGAGTTTTGAACTTGCATCGAATTCTTTATTGAGCTTGAGATTTTATGAGTTTGAATTCGTATCGAGTTCCATGAGCTTTTAAGATTGAGATGTATGCGTGAGATTTAGCCGTCTTGGCTTACTTATGAGTTTGAGATCTCACATTCTTATGTTGTTATCTTGTGTTGCTTTCATGGCTTCAATTTGTGATTGAGATGAGTTTTCTCCTTTTTGGAGTAATGGTTCATCGAACCATTTGGGTTTTACTTGAGCTTTATATGAGTTAATTTGAGTTCATTATGGGTTATCGCCGATGATATGAGGCACTTGTGTTTTATTTGAGTATTGAGTTTGAGTTACCTCTTTCGAGGTATTTAGTCACTTAGGTGGCATTTGTTACTTAAGTGTTGAGCTATGAGTTTTCTAATCCTTCTCCTCATTCGAGAAGAAGTATCACTATATCCATTCTGCTTCATATTATCGATATTGACTGATTTGTGTAGCTAGACTGACCCATGTATTTATACTCGGGTCAGACCGAGTTGTTTCAGGTATCATCTATTGGGCTAAGCTTGAAGTTGATGTTGGACATTAGCTTATCTATCGCTTGAGTAGTTGATTTCTTCCGCATACTCTGATGTATTTACATTTGATTCGATGTATATAGTGTGGTTGAGTACCACCTTTATTGTATTCATATTGTATTGTACTAAACATGTATCAGCATATATGTATATATATGATGTTGGTTACTGTTCTGTTCTGTGATTTACATTCACTTATTGTATTTGTTCTGATAGATCCGTTAGCCACCTATAGTTTTGGATTAAGCATTTACTGAGTATATCGATCCACTTGAGCTGAAAAAAAATTAAATTGCATTTATCGACATATTCAATAGATGTTTAAGACAAAATTATAGATGGTCGCCCTTAACCAGCCCTATTCTCCGCTTTAGTTGACATAATTACTTGTTAATTCTCTTTGCTAAGGTGGGTCTCGGGGTGGGGCGTTACAGTGAGATTCAATTGTTTAACCACAACCCAATAACCACAATTACCATTACTAGGCATGTCTTTTAAACCAATTATGTAGAGTCTCGTATATTTGGCGTAACGACCTAGAATTTCAGTCATTCGAATTTGGAATATTTAATTGATTTTAAATATTGAAAAGTTAATTTTATAAGTTAAATAACTTAAATTTCAAATTTAGCGATTTATTTGATAATTAAATTGTTAAATTTAGTAATTGAAATTATTTAAATAAGTGAACCTTAGATTTAATATGAATAACAAATGATTTCGAAAGATGATTTAAATTCTATTTGAATAAGAATGAAGATAATAAACCTTTGAATTTAAAAGTGATTAAACTTTTTTTATAATAATCGTTTTACTTAACGTGTGAAAATAGCCTTCTGGTACACTATCTTGGATTTCAACGGAACCAATTTCATTGGATCCGTAATAGTGAATTATTATACGTCGATGAGTTTTGTGACAATTGGACGTATCGATTGGTCTTGTGAGCTCGAAACACGTAGAAATTAATTTAAGGAATTTAAATTAATATAATATGATTGGGTTTGAAATGTTAACTTCTGTATATTATCGAATTAGGTCCCAATAATAGTTCCACTGGTTTCGAAATAGGGTATTTATTATAGAAAACAATGTGGCACACCTCAGTTGGAGTTCGAGATTTTAGGGTGCCTAGTATTGGATATGTTGAATATAATAATATGCATACACTATTTTCACTATACCACTCCACTATTCAAACCATACCCAAATGTGCAGGCCATGCTCCCACCCATGTTCTTCCCATACCCATCTCCTCTATTAATTCATCACAACACCAGAGAAATCTCCCTCCTTTTCAAATTGAATTAAACACCTCGTTCAACAGTTCACGATTATCGGGACCGATCCGTGCATTTTCAAGCAAGTGTTCAACTAGGAGGTTGTAGCCAACGTCAAGATGAGTGAAGTGGACGATGGAGATTGTCGATGCTGAAGCATGGTGACTGCAGTTTGTTGATGAATGTGAAATCTATTTTCATGAATTCCAGTGATTTGGGTTATCGTCAGGCGATGACACCTGAAGGAGAAACGTATAGGACGTCGAGGAGAGGGTACGACCAAAGTCTGGTGAGCTATGGTGGACCATGGCGGCAGCCTCCATGGCGGTTTTGAAGGTGCTGTAGAAATTTTCCATTTTTCGACAATCTTGCAAGCAGAGGCAATGGGATTGATGGCTGGAGACTCGTCTGATGGAGCGGTGGCATGTAGTTGGCCATAGGCGAAGCGGTGGATCGACGAAGCACAATCGTGTTTCTCGCTTAAAACTGGAACACAATTTTACGGAGGAAGGATTAGGCGCTAATCACAGTGATTAATTATTATTAGTGACGTGTAATTAATGAAAATTTACATTATATTTAAAATGTAAATCTTATAATATATGTAACTTTTTCATTCGAGATTGGATTTGAGCGTGACAAGTTGCATTACGCTCATATCAGCGAATACTACGTTATGGAATTGGGTTGGTAGAGATTGAGCTAGTAGGAATTAATTTAGTTTTCTTCTTATCTTCTTTCTTCTTCTTTTGCCCTAACATCGGGTTTTTCGGCATTCGATTGCTTGACACGCAATATAGTGGACGTATTAGTCTCGATTTTCGAGGGTCAAAAATCTCCAAGTCATTACACTTAATGTTAGAGCTTAAGGTTAAGAGAGAACATTTTCTTTGGTGGGGTAACTCATTAAGTTATAAGGTAATGGAATGCCTTATTATGGGTTTGAATGTGTATATATATGTATTAGCGTGTATTTGTTAGTGATATAAAAATGTTTTATATTGTGTTGGTTGATCTATTGAGTGTCTTATGAATTCTGGTCAATAAGAGTAATTAACATTATTGATAGGGACCTTTAAACACTTGAACAGAGAAATTTGATATAGTATTATTTTGAAATTTGGGTAAATGAAATAATTTTACCTTGATTATATTTTTTATATATAAAGAAATTATTTTTTAGAAATTATTAAAGTATATATGGTGTGTTTGGTTGTTAGTGAATGGTAATAATTGATTATTATCATTTGTTGTTTGTGTTCTAATAAAAGTTGTTATTATTATAATGTAAACAAAGATAAACAATTAAGAAATGGTTTTATATAACCAAAGGGAAATTATATATAAGGGAATGTATAAATATGATTTGTAAATAAAAAGGATTTAAAAGCCGAGAATTTTAGAATTTAAATCTTGTTGATTTTGAAAATTGTTTTTCAAAATTTTAGAAAATAATGATAATATTATTTGGAAAATATTTTTGAATGGAAATGTTTTAAAATGGAATTTAAAAGTGTTAAGAAAGCACTGAACTTACTTCGGTCACTGGAAAATAATTTCGAGGATGACGCAGCATCATCGATGTTCATTTTTCGGGTTTCCAAGAGAGGAATTGCTACCATGGGAGATTTGTTTGGTAAAACAAGTTTTGATTTAAATCCCAAATATGATTTTTTATACAAAAAGAGATATATATTATATTATGTATTATTTCAAAATAGAGTTGAAATAAAATAGAGTGTTTAAATTTTGAATTTTTTTATCTAAGTATTTTGTTGAAATTATAAGAAATCGGTTTTTCGTAACTTATAAATTGAGGAATAATAATTTAAAGCAAACTTTTAAATTTTTAAATATAAATGTTAAGAAAAGAAAATTTGAAATGAATTAATGAAATGAACTAATTAAATAAGTGAGTGAATTGAATATGGTTTAGAATGTTGTTTGATATAATTTAATAATGAAATTGAATAAGGAAATTAGTTAAATGAAATTGAACTTGATTTAAATCGAATATGAACTTAAGTTGTAAAGTGAAAATAAACACGAGAAGTGTTTTATAAAATTCTTATAATAAACTTAAGTAAATTTTGATGTAGTAAATTCGTTAATGATATTAGTATTGAAAGAAATATACTAAGTAATAAATGAATGTGAATAAACAAATGTAATAATGATTATGAATAAATGAATATAAATAAAAGAATCTAAATAATGATAAACCAATTGGAATAAATACGTAAGTTTTATGTATATTATTTAATTCGCATAACTGTTTGATCCAAATTCAAGTACATGATTTTGAGATGATTTACATCGGTCCGAGTCAGAATTTATCATTCGATTCACGACGGCGAACATTGGATATGGATTTTTAAATGATTTTGAAATTCTCTATCATAGTATATGGCTATGCAAGGAGAATAGCGGTTTCTAATCAAGGAACCAGATCAGAGTCCGAACTAGGAGAGTCGATTGGACAATACTAGTTCAAAAGTGAAATTGTGTGATCGAGTGAGAGATCAAATTGATATTGTGTATGGATGGTATATGCACATCTTACGGGCTTTATCATAATTAAATGCTGACATTACAAAATGAAAAATGATATGGTTGGAGATTATATGGTTGGATATTACTTGTAAATAGGATATAGGTATGTAAAAGCAAGAGCTAGTTGGATGCCTTTGATTTCATAAGAAAATTTGGTTGCCCGACTAAATGGTACGTGTTTAAATTGTTGTTTGGATTGAATGATTTTATGCCTAAACGCTTGGCTTTTGTTTTATTTTGTTGGTTTGGGTTCGTAGTGACAATTTGTAGTTGTTCTGGTCGAACCGCGCAAAGGAGACTCTGATGAAATTTTCCATAAATTCAAGGCATTGGAAATTTTTTGAGAATTTTGGGGAAATTTTGATAACTAAATTTTTGTTGATGTTATAACTTGGAATGATATTAGTTGGTATCGATGAATTAAGTTAAAGGCTTAAAAGAATTTTTAAATCTATTTCAACTAATTGGTTTTGAAAAGTTAATGCCTTTGGGGCATTTTTCTTACTTGCTAATTTTCAGGGGCGAATTCTTTTAAGGGGGAAGTATGTAACGACCCAGAATTCAAGTCATTCGAATTTGGAATATTTAATTGATTTTAAATATTGAAAAGTTAATTTTATAATTTAAATAACTTGAATTTCAAATTTAGTGATTTATTTGATAATTAAATTATTAAATTTAATATTTGGAATTGTTTAAATAAGTGAATCTTGGATTTAATATGAATAAAAAAATGATTTCGAAAGCTAATTTAAATTCTATTTGAATAAGAATAAATATAGTAAACTTTTGAATTTAAAAGCGATTAAACTTTTTTTATAACAATCGTTTTAATTAACGTGTGAAAAATAGCCTTCCGGGGAACTTTCTCGGATTTCGACGAAACCGGTTTCATTAGATCCGTAATAGTGAATTATTGTACGTCGACGAGTTTCATGACAATTGGACATATCATTTGGTTGTGCGAGCTCGAAACGTTTTGAAATTAATTTAAGGAATTTAAATTAATATAGTATGATTGGGTTTGAAAAGTTAACTTCTGTATATTATCGAATTAGGTCCCGGTAATAGTTCCATTGAGTTCGGAATAGAGGAGCATAGAATGTCAGGCGGCACACCTCAATTGGAGTTCGAGATTTTAGGGTGCTTAGTATTAGATATTTTGAATATAATAATATGCATACACTATTTTCACCATACCGCTCCACTATTCTGTTGGAACTGGACCAGCCCGCAGTCGAAGTTATGGGTGGATTTCAAATTTTTTACCCTATTGGATCTTTATTGGGCCTATGAAGTCTAACTGAATTAGAACATTTCTAAATTTTATTTAAATAAAATCATTTATTTTATTTAAATTCAAATATATTAAGATATGAAATTAATTTTATTTGATTTAGTTTATACACAAATGTATCATATACATAGATGTGTGAGTGCATGTGTAATATAATAATCCATAAAAGGTATAATATGCCATAAGCAGATGTTGAGATTTACATCACAACAGACATATTAGCTCATTTTGTATGTCACGTATGTTGTCCAAATATGTGCATGTATATGTGTTACAAAATACACACACACACATGTATGTATAAATATATTATATATAATATATGAACATAAACCTTATATATATATATATATATATATAAAGTGGGAGAACAATTATTAAAAATTATTTATAATTCAAAATAAATTAGTTTTGCAAACATAATAATTTTAGTATTTTAATTTGTATATATTATGAATAAAATAATGTTTTCATCCATAAATAATTAACATAAAATAATCTATTGATGAAAATACTTACAATTTTTGAAAATATAGTATCATAAAATAGAGCTTAGAAAAAATATGGAGATTTTCAAAGTTGAAATATTATTTTTAAAAACAAATACATTGATTTTAGCAATAATTATTTAATATAAAATAATATATTATTAAAAATTCAAAATTTAAAAATTCTAGGATCATGAATTTAAGGTCAAAAAAAATTTTAAAGAATTTTTTAATTGAATTATTATTTTTAATAAATCACAAGCAGTTTTTCCGAAATAATATTAATTATTAAAAATAATAAACTTTATTGAAAAAATCCTAAATCTTTTCTATATGTTTCTGGAATGATATAATATTTAAAATATATATATAATTGAATTTTTAATGTAATAATTATTTTATATATAATAAACAATTCAAAATTCAATAAATGTTAATTTAAAAATATGAATATATGTATGATAATTAATTTTCGAATTTGTAAATTCATATTATATATAAATAAGTGTACTAAAATTTTAAATCATATATATATCTTATATATGCATATAAGCTATTATGAGAGAGAAATATTTTTTTTGAAGTAAAAGGTTCTATTATTAATAACTATAAAAACCATACAATACCAGGATTCGCCTTCTTAAAAAACCTTACCATTATGGCAAGGAAAAGGAGCAAAACATTCTATATTAAGCATGTCTAATCTCTAATACAGAAGAAACAAAATCACACAAATAATAAATACAAAACGCAAATAATAATCAAACAAATAGAAGCCCGGCCCAACAGGGTAGCATACTCCACCGCTTCCAGATAAAAAACGAACCAACCCGGCCCATAACTCACATGCGATCAAACTTAAAGTAAACCCTACTTTGAAGCCATCAAATCACCCCGTGTCTCCAAGCTCGATACCCCATCTAAGAAATTTCCTTCTATCAGCCGCTGATACATGTCGATGGTGAACTCTTTTCTGAATCTGTAGTCTGATATCTATTTCAATCAACTTGCCTCTTTGCTCCATTGAGCACTTTTTCCCTCCAAATCGCCATCTTACATGTTCCAGCCAAATGTGGTGGGTAGTGGTGGCCGCCGCGACATACGCCAGCTGTTGAGCTGCTGATGTAGTCGTGAAAATAGTACGAAGAACTCGTAACTGATGTTGCAGTGAAATTTCAACTGTGGGAAGTAGATCCAATTTGCTCAGCAAAGCTTTCCAAAGATAAGTACTATACTCATACTCTATAAATAAATGCTTGTGCGTCTCGATTTGTGTGCTGCATAGATTACAATTTGAATCGATGTATATTCCCTACGCAAGAAGTCGGTCTGATGTTGGAAGACGATACATGTGTGCCATATATGTTGTATAACAGAACTTTCTCACAGTTTTGTTATACCTTATAAGTTTATATGTATTGTCCTTTTGTTCTTGCAATCTAATTTCATTCCACACAGTATAAAACTTAAATTGTTCCTGGTTGGCAATGGTCCAGTAATCTTTTGGCTACTGAGAAGATAATTTAACTTGCATAATATGTAAAGCCACCTCCCTGGTCGCTGGTAACAAATGTGGTTGCAACTGTCCATTTCTGACAATACAACTGACCTTATTATTTGCAGTATTACTAATGAGAACTCTGCTCCACCCAATTAAGTCCACTAGGGATTTCTGGTTGATCCATGGATCATACCATAAATCTGTCTGCTCCCCACTAACAATTAATTTAGACATAATTTTAGCTTCCACATCGCGTTGTCGTAAAATAGATTTCATCGTACCTGTGTAATTGTTATTAATAGGGATGCTCCAAAAGTTTACTTTAATATATTTGGCTCGCATCCAAGAAGACCATAAACAGTCTGATGTTAATAGCTTCCATAACAGTTTAAGTCTGGCGGTTGTATTCAAGTCAGTGAATTTGCAAAGCCCAATGCCACCTTCTAATTTCGGCTTGCATAAAGTATCCCATGATATTTTATGCAATTTGCCTTTCCAAAAGAAATCAGTGCATATATAGTCAATTTTCCTCAATACTGAGGAAGGCAACTGATATATAAGTAACCAATACATAACCATAGGTGTTATAATTCCTTGTATAAGCTATGCTCGACCTGCAATGGATAGTAGATTGTTGTCCCAACCTTCTAATCTTGCATTGATGTTCAGTAATGGGGGAGAACAATGAGGCGCATGCATATAGTCTGAAGACAGTGGAACCCCGAGATACTTGACAGGTATTTCCTTCTCCGATATATGTAAAATATTAGTAATTTCAGTTTTCCAAATGGCTCCTTTACTGAATTTTTTTTGAGATTTAGTTTGATTAGTTCGTAAACCAATAGTCTCCTCCATTTGTGTAAATAAGTGGTTCATATACGTAGCATTCTGTATAATGGCTGCTAGAAAAATCATAACATCATCTGCATATAATAAATGGGAAATAGCAGGTTGGAATCGGTTTATAGACTCTATTAGCTTGCTGTGCACACCCTCCTCCATTAGTAGGCTGAAAAATTCCATTCCAATACAGAATAAATATGGAGACAGAGGGTCGCCTTGGCGCAACCCTCTGTTCGATGTAATAAACCCTTCAGGCCTTCCATCTATCATAATAGAAAAGTTTGGAGTAGCTATACACTCATAAATTAACTGAATGAGAGATGTAGGAAACCCATAGTTTAACATATGGCAAACAAAATCACGATTAACCATGTCATACGCCTTTTGTAAATCGATTTTAATGCACATATTTGATTTCCCCCTTTTGGCGAAGTCCCGGACTTGTTCATGGGCTAATAGAACATTTTCTCCAATGTTTCTTCCTGGAATAAATGTGGATTGATTTTATGCAACTAACGATGGAAGAAACCATTTAATTCTATTGCATATGATTTTAGAAATAATCTTACATAGGACATTAGCACATGCAATAGGTCGATAGTCAGATATAGATTGTGGGTTATCTTTCTTGGGGATTAATGTAATAAAATTATGATTAATCCCCCGTGGCAGTTTTTTCAGCATGATAACTTCTAACACTGCATCAAAAATGTCTTTATGCAGGCTGTCCCAGTGCAGTTTGAAATTTTTTGATGAAAAACCGTCAGGTCCTGGACTCTTGTAATCATTGATCGAGTAAAGAGCTGCTTTGACTTCTATGGTTACAGGAGCAGATAAGAATTCTCTTCCTGCATTATTAATTTGCATTCTTGTGTCGACATGATGAAACGTATTCTTTACATTTCCATTAAAAAGTTGTTAGTATTCAATGGCCGCATGCTTGATATTATTGGAATCATAAATAATTTGTCCATGAGAATCTAGCAGAGCATGTATTTTATTTCTGCGTTTTCTCATGGACATCTTAGCGTAGAAAAATTTGGTATTGGTATCCCCCTGTTGTAGCCACAACACTTTACTTTGCTACCTCAGTAATTGAATATGTTGTTGAATCTGGTCATTCAATCTCTGCTCCATCTGAGCCATATTATCATATAATGTAGAATTGTCAGGATCTTGGTCTGATTGGTAGAAAGTGGTGTCAAAATCTGACTGCAGTTTGGAAATCTGATTGTCACTTCCTCTCAATTTGTTCCATTTTTTCAATTCTTTTTTGACGGCCTTCAATTTGTAAATGAGTTGTTCGAAACATGAACCCCATGTATCAGTAGCCAGTCCCTGTATAATGCAACGTTCATATCCCCATGCATAACACCAATTATTTATATACCTAAATGGATCTCTTTTCCGCCGTTGGCGGTGTGGGCTGAAGCTGATCAGTATAGGTGTATGATCACTTATGCTAGTCGACAGCACAATAGTTCTCAGTTGTGGGAACATAGATAAAAATTCATAGTTGAGTAAAACTTTATCTATGTTCGTTGCAATTCCCCTACGCCGCTAAGTATATTTGCATCCCTGTAAATGAGACTCAACCGGACCGCAATTAAACAAACAGTTTTTAAAAGAGTTCATATAGGAGAAAGGAATTGGTAAGCCTCCTTTTTTGTCCCTAATATTGAGAGCATTATTAAAATCCCTCATGCCTAACCACGGAGATCTTGTTGTTGAGACGTCAAGTCGTATTAAATCCCATAAGTTTTGTCGTTCGGAGAAAGAGTTACTGGCATAAACGCAAGTACAATAAAATTGTAGTCCTCCTTTATATGTTAGTTGTAAGGATATGTGTTGTTGTGAACTAGTCAGAACAACATATATCCAAATAGCCTTGTCAAGGAGGACTACAATTCGCCCCTTACTACTAGTATCATTATTATGCAAGATGTCCCAGGTAGGCGGCTTGAGTTGCAAATTATGAATAGTTGTAGTAGATAATTTTGTCTCAACTAAGCTTAGTATACTAAGCTTGTGAGCGTTTAGAAGCCTGAATGCTTGACTGAATTTATCATCAGTATTTAGGCCTCTAATGTTCCAAGTCATCATATTCATTTACCAGTCGAAGAGCTCCTTGTTGATCTTTTAGGGGGAGCAGTTTTTTGTGATTTGGGGTTTATATACATTTGACTCTTCTTCATATATTTGGGATTCTTCTCAACCATGGGGGAAACATCAATTTGTACATTACTTTGTTCACCAAGTTCTTGTATGTGTAATGCAACATCATGTATTGGATTTTCTGCATTATCATAATTTTCATCTATACCATCTTTGTTCTCTGTGCTGGCCACTGTGATATCTACTCTTATCTACTTATGGTTGACTATCATCAATTTCGCTTTGTGTTGTATGTTGAGTATGGACATTAAGGGAAGCTTGAATGTGTGATGCAACATCAGTAATTAATTCATCTGCATTTTCATAGTTTTCAATACGAGCAGTAGATTTTCCTTTATTAGTTACTGTTTTCTCTTCTGTGTTTCTGGCAGGAGAACTCGAAGATATGGGCTGATTTGCATATGGAATAGGAGTGGTGTCGAGGTCAGGCAAGGTAATGGTAGAGTGATCTGGTATGCCTTCGGAGTTAGCAAGAACGGAATAAGGATTATGCAGGGTGACCGACGCAGGGAAAGCAAAGGAGGACAGTGTTGGAAAATTTCTCTCTATGTGGTCTCAATAATTATTTTAGCATGTGTGTGTTGGTTGGGTTTAAAATTTGAATTTCGTTTACATGATGGTTAGTAAATTGAGATGTTGACTTGGTTAGGGATAACACCCTTTTTGTAGTCACGTTTGAGTCATTATAGCAACAATTTCGGCCCTCTTCCATCCTATAAAATTGAGATATCTCCACCATCAAGATATACTCATTAACATAAAAATTTTATCTGGAAAAGGAAGAGCAATTCCGAAATTGAAAAAACTGCTCCTGGGCATCATAGCAGTCTTCTCATCACAGTACCAGAAAGTTGATAACACTTGAAGCTATGGACAAAGGTATGTTACTTTATATTGTGATTGCATGAAGATGAAAGATCCTAACTTTATGTATTAATTGATTGTTCACATAAGTATGTTTTGATAAATTAATAGTTCAGATCTTAATGTGAAATTATATACAACATGTGGTATCGGAGCCATGTTTCTATCATCTCATGCTGTCCATAAATATATTTTAGATCAAGTCTATTGATGTGTATGTTCATGATAAATCATTCATTAAATGCCTCATGCTGCTATGTTTTAATCTTATGTTAAAAAGAAGTGATTTGTCCCACATTGTAAAAACTTCTCCAATGAATGTGTATATATATGAACATGAGCTTTGCTTATTAATTGGTACAACTAAGGAAGAAAGAAAAAATTGCTCTACCATCTCACACACGCGCGTAAAGCACTTAGCACTTGGCACCTTGGCACTCAGCCTGTGAAATGATGGCATAACCAACTGTGTTCTTCAAGCTCAACAAATGCTGATGTCCATTAAAACAAACATTACTGATGCCATGAATCTAAATACTTCATCAATTTTATTACTCATGGAATTAAAGTTTAGGATACAAACAAAGTTTCCAAACTTATTAGGCCATGCTAAATAAATTGAACGACAAAGTTCATTAAGCTTCAAATATTACATGATGATCAACAAAGATTCTGTAACATTTGTATTCATTCAGAAATTTGGTCAATTATGAATTAATCAATGATTAAGTATATGAGCATTATTACATTACTTGCATTGTTTTAAGTTCATGAGCATTATTACATTGCTTGCAGCATCCTTTAACCTGTTCTCACAAGCTCAATCCTATGCAAAATTTGATGGAACTAATTTTTCTGAATGGAATGAGCAAATACTGTTCAGTCTGGGAATTCTTGACCTGGACATGGCTATCACAATTGATGAACCTGCTGCTATAACTGATATAAGCAGCGAGGATGAGATAGCTTTTAATGAAACATGGTCAAGATCGAACAGACTAGCACTTATGTTTATGCGTATGTGCGTAGCACCAAATGTTAAAACATCCCTACCCGAAACAACGAAAGCGAAGGAATTTCTAAACAACATTAAGGATCGCTTCCGCGCTGCTGATAAATCCCTTGCTGGGAAACTGATGGCAGATTTGACTACAATGAGGTTTGATGGCACTCGAACCATGAATGAACACATAATTGAAATGACTAATTTGGCTGCTAAACTTAGAGTTCTGGGCATGACCGTGGACGACTCTTTTGTCGTACAATTCGTCCTTAACTCTCTTCCTCCTGATTATGGGCCTTTTCAAATCAATTACAACACTATAAAAGACAAGTGGAATGTAAACGATTTGCAAAGCATGTTGGTGCAGGAAGAAGCAAGACTTAAACAGCAAAATAGTCATGTGAATAAAGGGCATGTGGCAAATTTGACAACTAAAGGGGCTGGTTTTAAGAAGAAGGCTGGAAAGGGCTTTAACAAAGGTCCTGGGCCATCTCATCAAGGAGAACCACAGTCATCTGCTGTGAAGAAGGAAAAGAACGACAAGTGCTTCTTCTGTAAAAAGAAGGGTCACATCCAGAAGGATTGTCATAAGAGGAAAGCTTGGTTCGAGAAAAAGGGTAAGCCTTTTGTTAATGTTTGTTTCGAATCAAATCTTATAAATGTTCCTTCTAATACTTGGTGGATTGATTCTGGTTCAATGTGTCATGTTTCGAATTCGATGCAGGGATTCCTTACGACCCGCAAACAAAATCTAAATGAGCGTTATCTCTACATGGGGAATAAAGCGAAAGCGAAAATTGAAGCAATTGGAGTTTTTCGCCTACTTTTGAGTTCTGGAATAATTTTAGATTTAAAAGAAACTTTTTATGTTCCTACTGTTTCTAGAAATTTAATTTCCGTATCCAAACTTGTTGCTGAAGGTCATGTAATTGAATTTAATAGTAGTGGTTTTAATTTATTTAAGAATTCTGTTAATGTTGGCTCTGGAATTTTGTGTGATGGCTTATACAAATTAAATCTAGGCAAGAATTTCTTGAATGAAACACATGTAACCCTGCATCCTAATACTGGTACGAAACGAACACTTAATGAAAATAATTGTGCTTACTTGTGGCATAAAAGATTAGGGCACATATCTAGGACAAGAATTGAAAGACTTGTTAAAGATGGAATACTCCATAACCTAGATTGGTCTAATTATGATGCTTGTGTGGACTGTATTAAAGGCAAACAGTTCAAACAAACAAAGAAAGGAGCTACGAGAAGCACCCAGCTTCTTGAAATCATTCACACAGACATTTGTGGACCTTTTGATATTCCATCCATTAGTGGAGAAAAATATTTTATCACCTTTATCGATGATTATTCTCGTTACTGTTTTTTGTACTTATTGCATGAAAAATCTCAATCTGTAAATTTCGTTGAAATTTACATAAATGAAGTTGAGAGGCAATTGAACAAAAGGGTGAAAATCATAAGGTCGGATAGAGGTGGTGAATATTATGGAAGATACGATGAATCGGGGCAACGTCCTGGTCCATTTGCTAAACTCCTTGAAAAATTTGGTATATGCGCCCAATACACAATGCCAGGATCACCTTGGCAGAATGGTGTAGCTGAAAGGCGTAATCGTACTCTTAAAGAAATGGTTAGAAGTATGATCAGTAGGACTACACTGCCTACATTTTTGTGGACACATGCCTTAAAAACCGCTGTGCACATCTTAAATCGGGTTCCTAGTAAGTCAGTTCCAAAAACCCCTTTTGAACTGTGGACAGGAAGGAAACCTAGTTTAAGATATTTACGTGTGTGGGGATGCCCAGCGGAAGCTAGAATTTACAACCCTCATGAAAAGAAAATGGACCCAAGGACATTATCATGTCATTTTGTTGGTTATCCAGAAAAATCGAAGGGGTATATTTTCTATTGTCCTAATCATACAACCAGAATAATAGAAACTGGAAATGCTAAATTCATTGAAAATGGTGAAGTCAGTGGGAGTATAAAAGAAAGAGAGGTGATCATTCAAGAAGTCCGTGTACAAATTCCTGTACCACAAGTTCATATTGAACATATTGTTCCTAATGTAGTTGTTGAAACAGTCATTGACCAAATTAACAACAATGAACAAGTGAATGATCCACCAACTGAACAACCACATAACGAGATTATAACCAATGAAGATATTGTTCCTAATGTAGAAGAACCACTAGAAATGCCATTAAGAAGATCTCAAAGAGAAAGGAGGTCGGCAATTCCTGATGATTATGTGGTATACCTTCAAGAAAATGAATTTAACATTGGGAACAATAATGACCCAGTTTCTTATAAGAAAGCTGTAGAATGTAATGATTCTGATAAATGGATCGATGCTATGAAAGAAGAAATAAAATCCATGTATGAAAATGAAGTTTGGGAGTTGGTCGAATTGCCAGAAGGACAAAAACGAGTTGGGTGTAAGTGGATCTTTAAGACCAAACTTGACTCGAAGGGTAATATCGAACGACATAAAGCTAGACTTGTTGCAAAAGGTTTTAATCAAAGAGAAGACATTGATTATAATGAGACTTTCTCTCCGGTATCAAAGAAAGACTCGTTAAGGATCATATTAGCAATGGTGGCACATTATGATTTAGAGCTGCACCAAATGGATGTGAAAACAGCATTTCTAAATGGGAGTCTAGATGAAGAAGTCTATATGGATCAACCATTAGGCTTCATAAAAGAAGGAATGGATAATATGGTCTGTAAGTTAAAGAAATCATTGTATGGCCTAAAACAAGCTTCTCGGCAATGGTACATTAAGTTTCATGATACCATTACGTCCTTTGGGTTTATAGAAAACACTGTTGATCGGTGCATATACCTAAAGATCAGTGGGAGTAAGTTTGTATTTTTGATACTGTATGTCGATGACTTACTTATCGCCAGCAACGATATTGGTTTACTGTGTGAAACCGAGAAATACCTTTCTAAAAACTTTGAGATGAAAGATTTAGGCGAGGCATCTTTTGTGATTGGGATAGAAATATCTCGAGATAGATCACGAGGAACGTTGGGATTATCTCAGAAAACTTACATCACTAAGATATTAGAAAGGTTTGGGATGCAAAATTGTAATTCCGTTAATGTTCCACTTCAAAAAGGGGATAAGTTCAGTTTAAATCAATGCCCCGTAAGTGATTTGGAAAGAGAGAAAATGAAAAAATTTCCTTATGCTTCGCTCGTAGGGAGCTTATTGTACGCACAAATTTGTACTAGACCGGACATTAGTTTTTCTGTCGGGATGCTAGGCAGATATCAAAGTAACCCAGGTTCTCATCATTGGAATGCTGCAAAGAAAGTATTGAGGTACTTGCAAGGTACTAAAGACTACATGCTCACATATAGGAGAACCGACCACCTTGAGGTGATTGGTTACTCAGACTCGGATTTTGGTGGATGCATTGATAGTAGAAAGAGCACTTCGGGTTATGTCTTCCTTCTTGCTGAAGGAGCCGTCTCATGGAAAAGTGTTAAGCAGAGTGTTATTGCATCATCCACTATGGAGGCTGAATTCATAGCTTGCTTCGAAGCTACAAATCATGGATTGTGGCTGCGTAATTTTATTTCAGGGCTTAAAATCGTGAGTACGATATCTAAGCCGTTGAAAATTTATTGTGACAATATCGCAGCAGTCTTCTTTTCGAAGAATGATAGGTATACTAAAGCAGCCAAGCATATTGAGATGAAATACCTATCAGTGAAAGAAGAAGTTCAGAAACAAAGAGTGTCAATTGATCATATCAGTACTGATAATAACATAGCAGATCCTCTTACGAAAGGACTATCTCCGAAGACTTTTATGAGACATGTCAAAGAGATGGGATTTGAATAATTTAATAAGGATTGCTATCTATTTTGTTTTGTTTTGACATTTCCTAGTTTGATATCAATAAAAATTGTTTCTGATTGCTTATATTTCTGTCTATCATGAAATGCATGCAATTAATTATGAGTTATTGTTTGACAGAAATAGTCCTATGACAAAAGGGACATTATGAGGCCATTAAGATACCCAATATAAAAGGCTTGGATGAATGAAGCATTGATGTTGTAGTACATGGAAGGGACTATACTTGTAATAGAATGGAACCGCCATGACTCGCATTTGTGATTCATTTCTATTTAAGCAAACCACATTTATCAAATATTGTACAATTAAGAATGTCTAATATAATTATAAGACCAAGTGGGAGACTGTTGGAAAATTTCTCTCTATGTGGTCTCAATAATTATTTTAGCATGTGTGTGTTGGTTGGGTTTAAAATTTGAATTTCGTTTACATGATGGTTAGTAAATTGAGATGTTGACTTGGTTAGGGATAACACCCTTTTTGTAGTCACGTTTGAGTCATTATAGCAACAATTTCGGCCCTCTTCCATCCTATAAAATTGAGATATCTCCACCATCAAGATATACTCATTAACATAAAAATTTTATCTGGAAAAGGAAGAGCAATTCCGAAATTGAAAAAACTGCTCCTGGGCATCATAGCAGTCTTCTCATCACAGTACCAGAAAGTTGATAACACTTGAAGCTATGGACAAAGGTATGTTACTTTATATTGTGATTGCATGAAGATGAAAGATCCTAACTTTATGTATTAATTGATTGTTCACATAAGTATGTTTTGATAAATTAATAGTTCAGATCTTAATGTGAAATTATATACAACAGACAGTTCCACTGATGAATCCATGTTATTCTCATTTGTGCCTTCTGTACGATTATGTGAATGTGATGTGATATTAACATTGGACCGTGCAACATTTGTAGATGTTACATTTTGTTTTGGTCGCCACTCTTTTCTTGTTTGACTACTACAGTTATACTCTGAATGTCTAAAAGAGTTACATATTGCACATGGAACACTTTTATGCTCATACTCCACTGTTACTTTTCTATAACGCCATTATGTAATTGCAGACGAATAGTAGTTGGATAGGCGAACTTGACATCTACTTCTATTAGTACGCGAGCGTAGTTCAATCTATTTTCCAACGCCGCACTAGAATCCATTCGAATAGGATGTCCAAGAACACTCGCAATACGACTAATTCCCTCATTACTCCAAAACTCCAATTTCAGATCAGTAAATCTTGCCCAAATTGGTATAGTAGAAAACGATTCCTTACTGATATCAATCCCCGATTTCCACTTCTTGATAATTAGTATTAGAGATCCAATGGTGTACGGGTCAGATCTAATAATTTTAGCACAATCTTCTGAATTGTAAAATTTAATGAAAATGAAGCTATTCTTCTTATAGTATAATTCATATGTACCCATAGGCTTCCACATTTTATCAATAAAATTTTAAAATTTGCATATACCGGCCTTCTTCCCAAAATATAAACGACGAGAGTGTTATTCCATATATGCGCAACGATGACTAAGACAGATTTTGGCATAAATACTATAGTTGTGACGCCGTCCGTACAGGGTGGATAATAAGATAGATCCGCGACGTCCAATTCTTTATGAATGGCAAACACCTTTACTGTCTCAACCCAATATTTTTGCTATGAATGATTTGTGGTTGAAGTTGCTCTTGGTGCTGGTTCCTTGGAGGGTGTACTCTGGTTCTAGAGAGAAAGCAGCACGTCCGAGGCCTTTGTCGCTGCTCTAGTAGAAGGTTGCAGCGGATCTGCTAGAGGGGGATCAAATTCTGGGGGCTTGGGAGGAATTGCATCTTTGGTAATTGTTCCCGCTTCTAAGTCTTCATTCACCATGGCCACAGCTTTTTATATTCATTTAAAATATATATATTCTAAGAGAGAAATATACACTAAAGTATATATATATATATATATGAATTTATTAATAAATATATATAAACAGTTATTAATGACAAAAATTGATTTTGTATAGTAAACGACATTTATCTATACATAAATCAAATAGTATAATAAACAAATTATGCACATAACCAAACTGATTTGTGACAACTACATCTACTTACCAAATCTCACCTAACTAAGTATATATTAGCAATATATTTAAACAGATATGAAATTGCTCATTATAGGATCATAAAATATAATTTAGTTACTATAATATGAATTAAAATTACCAATTTAATGGTGCCTTTGAATCCACGTTGAAGCAATGACTTCCCTGTCCTTTTACTGTTCTTGATTCGTAAGGTTGCAAGTCTGAAATCATCGACCTCTAACTATCGAATAGTATTATTTTAATTTGAAATATATTTGAGAATTTTGGAGTGGATTGAGAGCTATGTTTTAACCAGCAATGTAGAAGGTAATGATGGCCATAAAAAGGTTAGTCGTTATTTTTAGAGATACATACATACATATATATAGGGTTGTATTAGAGAGAAACGAGAAAAACCTTTTTACCCATTCTCACTTGATCTCAACCCATTATCTCCAAGCCAATTCCCTATGTTTTAGCCACCCCTAGACCTTTCCAAAGTAGAAATTTTGCAGCCCTAATGATGGGCCTTAAACCTATCTAAGCCCAAGCCAAAATACTATGTAATTAAATCTAATTTAATTGCTTGTCGATATTGTATATCGATCGATATATTTATAACTGTTATAAATATATATAACATTATTTATTTCTCAAATCATATTCAAATTTTATAATTAATATTTCATAAATATTAATTAATTATAACAATTATAAACTAATTAAATCGTTCGGTCTTAAAGGAATTCATCATTTCGGCTGTGTAACTCTTGGGTGTAAATTTTGTCAGTGATTAACGTCGAACTATTCTATTGTTAACGTTCACACGTCACTTAGCAAGTGGTGTGACATTATGGCCAAATTTATCGCTTACTCATTTTCGGTAAAATCCAATTTTAGTTTAATAAGCGTTACCCGGTTGTGACATTTGTTTACACCAATTCTCTTCGTCAAAACTATATTACTTTGGACTTATGGAATTTGGTAATGGTCAAAATTCCAAACTCATCCAAATTAAACTTTATAGTCCAAATACAAAGTCCTTGGTTCAATAATAACAATTATTATTAACCGAAATGCTCTGGCCAGAGACATTGACTTTGAGTTGACTGTGATACTAACCGCATATAACTGAGGAGACGAATCCTCTCTTGAATAGTGCTTCACTTCCAATACTTCCACTCGACCCAACTATAGTCACTCGATGGACGCCATGCCATGATTTGGCTATAATCAAAGCGGAGCTTTCATATTGAAGATCCATAGTATTCTCAAGTCGAGAGAACTGTGTAAATCAGTCACATCGATATTTTCTGTTTGACCTTAGTTATATTAACCAACAGAAAACTCTCGAGTGAGTCGTTCCATAGTTATCTAATAACAATTAGGACGTAACTCCTAGGTGCCCCCAGTGGTCATGAGTAATACACTGCCCAACATTTGGAGAGCGTTATGTACTCCAATCTCAACGGATACATCGATATCCAGTCTCGATGCATCTTGACTAGGAACATTTAAAATGGTATATTTTTTTCGTTGTGATAAATTACCCACGGTTACAATACTTTGTAACTACTATCGCAAAATAGACCATTTATGGATTTTTCTATTAAATATACTTTTAATTAAGTTAATTAACTAATATAATCACATTATATCAAGTATATAATAGGAAGAAAATACCTTTTATTTCGAACAAGATTGGTCAACGAGTTAGATATATGTAACAAATTACATAATTGCCCCTAGGGCATACTCCTAACTCTATCAATCTCCCACTTGCACTTGGGGTCAATTATGGAATCTAATTCCAACTTCTCCAATCAGTTTTCTCAAAACCAATTAGGTCAGTCCCTTAGTGAATGGGTATGCTATTATGTTTTAATTATCTACTTTGTCGATTAACTCTTTCTGACACTGATAAACTGCCTTTATCATGTGGAACAATTCGAAGTATGTCTTTCGACTTCTAGTGAGCTTTAAGTTCTATCATGACTAATTTCATGACATTGTTATCTTATAACAATATTATGGGATTCCCAACATTTGGAATCACCTTTGGCTCAATTATAAATTTGTGCATTTATATTTATATACATTAGTTTATTGTAGCGCTATTCAAGTTAATGTTCTCAACATTTCGTTGAATCGACCACAATCACCTTTATTTTGAAACATTTTCAAATTAAAGATTTTAACTTGAATTTTATCATTGACATGTTATACTCAATATCACTTATAAAAGTTTGTGTCCAAACGTTCCATCATAACGAGTTCGTTGTTTCTATAAACAATTCTTTAGTATTTCATAAATACGCGAGAACACCTCAAAAAACCATTTAGTGATATCAATTTGGATTTTATATTTGCTCCATGTATTAAATACACAAACAAAACACAATATCATACACAACATAACATGTATGATAATTCCTATTGCTAATGCATAAGGAATCCAACTTACATGTTCTCTTTTTATTAGGGTGCTCTTGTATATCGTTTTGGGACAATGCCTATATCTTTTATACTCACCATAAAAGACCTCATTTACAATCCAAAATCAAATATTAAAACAACTAAAGTTGATTTTAACACAAGCATATTGTTAAAATCAACAAAGTGTTGTTTACTTATAGTTTAGAAATATCAATGTACCTTTTAACATTCTTTCTTATGAACACACGCTTCCTTTGCACTTTGATTGAAAATCAAACTATTTGATATTTCTATCGAAATACTTATTCAATTTTGATGCTTATAAAATGATACATTCGTATCATTTCTTGGATCATATCCAAAGACTCACAAACCCAATATCGCTCCCACTGACTTTGAGGCATTTTTGGTTAATATGTGTAAACAACTTACTCTAAATCATTATTTAGAATTTTCTGTTTCAGTACATAAGCACCAAACACTAAGTCTTATTGAGCGATAATTTTGTGAGTAAATCTGAATTAACTTGAGCATGTTGAATACCGAATCTGTTATGCTAATTTCAATAATTGAAATTTCCGATATTATTCTTATCAACATTGCTCATTTAATTCCAACCACATTAGTCTTTCCAATAAAGATACAATCTCGGCCGATGGATCACATCTATTTGGTTATGACCACAAAATCATATTTTGATAGCGTACTTGGAATTCTTTAAGATTTGCACATCATACCATATAGAGTCAACAATCTTAATGGTTTAATTAAACAACCAAAGGTAATGTATATTTTCGCCATTAATAAGAAACTCATAGTTTCTCTTCGATGTACAAGAATACTTATTGGACATTCTAATGCTATGTGTTCATGTAGGTTAGTTAATTTCACTTCATCTCATATAATCGGTTCTATCTATGGATCAGATCCAATTCTATTTAACTACCAAAAATTTCTCAAAGAAATTCCTTCACAATGAAGTTGGTATATCTTGAAACAACAATTGTTTTTTAGTGCAAATAGAATAGGGATTCATAAACGCTTTATGAACCTTTTTTTATAAAACTGATTTTAGTTTACAAAAATTATGTTCAAAATATAAATATGTCATTTGATGACAGACCTTTCCAAAAAACTTTTGGGAGATTCATACAAGATCCCTCATGAACAATTATTACGTGCAATCTTTCGACTCACACAACCTGTCAACTCCTTGGCCTAGGATATGTTGGGATTTCTTACAAACCCTTATCTTGTATGATTTTGTAAACTGTTGTTTAGATGAAATAATATCAACCTTGCGTACTACTCTTAAGTACACGACCTTATAGAAAGAAACTAACTCAACTTCACTCACAATTAATCGTAAATTGTCCAACAATGTCTGATTACTCCTTATCGATGCATCATTATGTATCACACAGAGGAGTGACTTTTGAGATTGAATCTATATTCATTTTTAGGTACATTTGGAACTCTTTCCAATATACTCACTTATTCGACCAAATCAAATCATTTTATTCTATTTCATGTTATTTTATTTACTTTTCTTTTATATTCTATGATTTTATCATAAACTTACTACATGTGTATCTAATACACACGTTCATGGTGGTAATGAATTATCGATGAATATAACAAAGTATGTGGAACCCTTTTGGTATTAATAGGCTTGTGATTGCAAACATCAATATGTATTAATTCAAAGAGTTCATCAACTCTTATGATGCTCCCACTGAATGGGTGCATAACCATTAATTGTTTGAGATATAATTAACCTGATCATATGATTCATAATCGTATAGTAAAGTTATTTATCAAAACTACGGCTTAGTCTATAATTCCAAAAAAACTGTAAGTACTATTAGACACATATGTATTTTTTGTTGCATCACTTTTACTATGAAAATAGATTACATAATATAGTTCTATTTCATAATGAATATTCATAATACTCATATTGAAATATAGTTATATCTATTTTTCAATCAATACCAAAAATAAACATTATTTCACAAATAATGTTCGGTACAATTTACGAAAATAATTTTCGTAATTTGATGCAATCATTAGGTGCTATATGGCATGCTTCCACTATTTCCGCCATTACTATAATAGCATACTAAATTTAGAGGTCCACCATTCACTTAATATTGTTTACTTATTTCATATGCTGCAACTAGTTTACAATGGATAGTTCTTTAATCAAATATCTTGAACTCAAAGTAATAAATGTTATAGAAAACAATTTTCTATATGAAAATACATTTTGGAATCAAAATCATATTTCATATTCCAATATTAAGTATCAATTAGTATTAATATTCTTGTTTCCAATGTTTCTCTATGAAGAAGAAGTGACTATTCATTCTTTTCATTCCAACTTTACCTTAAATTACATCTATTCTTATACATTCGTTTTTCTTTCAAATGGTCAAACTATTCAAAAGAAAACCTTACTACAATATCATAACAAACCATTTACAAAAGCACGTTCGATTATTCTTAACATTTAAGACATCAAATATGTTGCACTTTATGTAAACCGATCAAGATGACATTTCAACGATCGAGTTCTTAGATGTATCTCATAGTATATGGTCTTGTGTTACATTAACACAATATGATCCTTTTGAAATCATTCAAGATGAATACATGATCTTAAAATACTATTTATTGGCTTACTTCGAATGAACTAACTTCATCGAAATATTGTACCCTACAAACTATGACTGTTCACCATATAACATTTATATGTGAAAGTACATGGATCAAATATCCATAGTCTTGAATTGCATTTAGAGTTCAAAAACTCATGAAATGCAATACACGGTATAAACCAAATAAACATACAAGTGACCAACTTACGAATGTATTAAGTAGTTGAAATGAGGCACTTGCATGGGTATATAAACATTATATAACATGCAATTATAATTATTAGTAAGTATATATTATATTTCTTTTTGCCAACTTTCAATTCATTTTGTATATATATGTTAATTGACAAATGTTTTATCAATCATATTAAATGCACAAATTTTACATTGTAGATAATTATAACATTATATAGCATATGTTCTTACAATATTAGAAAGGTTAAATGTTAGCATTCCATTTTTCTAATAAGGCTCCCACTAGTCTTTTATGTTTCTCCAAACCCTAAGATGAAACATAGAAGTCTTACAACTTTACTAGTGGGTGTTAGGACTCGTTTGTTTGGGTATTCTGACCTTGAGTTTGCTCAAAAAATCATAGCACCACAAACGATGGATAATTCTTTATCGGTTGTGATGGCCTAAGTATAGTATATGTACCTTGAGTTTGCTCAACAAATACATATAGTTATCTTACCTCATCTGTTCAATATATTAATAATACTACACATAACATCCCTATCTTGAGTTTGCTCAACAACTAAGGAGTACGTAAGTAATTTATTAATATATATATGGTAGAGGACAACATTATATTAAAGATTCATAATCTTCAATATATATTGAGTGATATCGACTTAACGATTCAAGTGTCAAACAAATCAGAAATCATGGTATATGTACATTTACATAGTATTTATTTCTCAAGTCAATTTGGGTTTCTTTAATGTTCCACATTTATATACACATATCATATAAGTTTTATTGTTATATAACTTTTATATTTCATATTACTTATATGATAGTCTTACGTATAATATATCATTAATTAAATCTTATCTAATTAATTTTAATCAATTATCTTTAATTAATTTTAAATTAGTATTCCAATATAACTTTTATATTGGACATATCTACTATAACATTTATAGTGTATACTATAACCTTTATAGTGTAACACACATATATCATATATATGTGTATTTTATTTAATTAATTAACCTTTAATTAATTTATTCAATTAAACAATTTTTATTAAAATTTATTAATTTAAAATTTTATCTATTTCAAAATTTATCTTGTATATATACATGTATATTTATGTTATCTTAAACATTTTAAAATAACGTAACGTACATCAACATATATAATACATGCATTAATTAATTAACATATTTAATTAATTAATTTTATTAATCTTTTTAATAAATTTGAAATTTGAAATTATTATATAAATATTTTCAAACATTTCAAAAATACCATTATCCTTTCAAACATTTTGAAAACTTATGTAGTATTATAATTTTTATAATAAACATGTTTTATTTTAAATTTAACTATTAAATTTAACATCTTTAACATTAATTTTCAAAACGATTTTGAAAATTAGCTTAAGGCCCAAAATTAAGTTGGGCCTTTTCTATTAGGGGCAATATTTGAGCTCACTTCACCTTTCGGGCCAGGCCGGTAACCAGGTAGGACAAGGTACTTGATTACCCAATTCCAATCCTAGACGCTACTTTTCTAGACACCGTACTAAGTGGACAAGCTTAATTAGTTAGCCCTAAAATGACTAATTTAGACCGCATATGCTATTGGACTCCGATGACGTCGTTGGAACATGACCAGCCCGCAGCGGAAGTTATGGGTGAATTTCAAAATTTTTACTCTATTGGATCTTTATTGGGCCTATGAAGTCTACTGAATTAGAACATTTCTAAATTTTATTTAAATAAAATCATTTATTTTATTTAAATTCAAATATATTAAGATATGAAATTAATTTTATTTGATTTATTTTATACATAAATGTATCATATACATAGATGTGTGAGTGCATGTGTAACATAATAATCTGTGAATGGTACAATATGTCCATATGCAGATGTTGGGATTTACATCGCAACAGACATATTAGCTCATTTTATATGTCATGTATGTTGTCCAAATATGTACATGTATGTGTGTTACAATATATATATATATATGCACACCATTTACAAAAAAAATTTTAAGCACACACATATGTATGTATAAATATATTATATATAATATATGAACATAAAACATTTATATATAGATAAATAGATATATAGAAAGAGCGAGAAGAATTATTAAAAATTATTAATAATTCAAAATTAACTTAGTTTTGCGAACATAATAATTTTAGTATTTTAATTTGTATATATTATGAATAAAATAATGTTTTCATCCATAAATAATTAACATAAAATAATATGTTGATGAAAATTCAAATTTTACAATTTTAGAAAATCTAGGATCATAAAATAGAGCTTATAAAAAATCTGGAGATTTTTCAAAGTTGAAATATTATTTTTAAAACAAATACATTAATTTCGGCGATAATTATTTAATATAAAATAATATATTATTAAAAATTAAAAATTTCTGAAATTCTAGGATCACGAATCCAAGGTCAAATTTTTTTAAGAATTTTTCAATTAAATTATTATTTTTAATAAATCATAAACAATTTATTTGAAATAATATTAATTATTAAAAACAATAAACTTTATTGAAAAAACCCTAGATTTTTTCTATATGTTTTAGGAATGATATAATATTTTTTTAAATATAAAATTGAATTTTTATGTAATAATTATTTTATATATAATAAACAATTTAAAATTCAATAAATGTTAATTTAAAAATATGAATATATGTATGATAATTAATTTACGAATTTGTAAATTCATATTATATATAAATAAGTGTACTAAATTTTTGAAATCATATATATATATCTTATATATGCATATATGCTATTATGAGAGAGAAATATACACTAATGTATATATATGAATTTATTAATAAATATATATAAAACAATTATTAATGACAAAAATTGATTTTGTACAGTAAACAACATTTGTCTATACATAAATCAAATAGTATAATAAACAAATTTTGCACATAACCAAACTGATTTGTGACAACTATTTCTACTTTGCAAATCTCACTTAACTAAACATATAGTAGCAATATATTTAAACAGATATGAAATTGCTCATTATAGGATCATAGAATATAATTTAATTACTGTAATATGAATTAAAATTACCAATTTAATGATTCCTTTGAATCCACGTTGAAGCAATGACTTCATTTCCTTTTACTGTTCATGATTCGTCAGATTGCAAGTCCGGAATCACCGACCTCTAACTATCGAATAGTATTATTTTAATTTGAAATATATTTGAGAATTTTGGAGTGGATTGAGAGCTATGTTTTAACCAGCAATGTAGAAGGTAATGGCAGCCAAAAAAAGGTTAGTCATTATTTTTAGAGATGCATACATACATATATATAGGATTGTATTAGAGAGAAACAAGGAAAACCTTTTTACCCATTCTCACTTTATCTCAACCCATTATCTCCAAGCCAATCCCCTATGTTTTAGCCACCCCAAGACCTTCCAAAAACCGAAGTTTTGCAGCCCTAATGATGGGCCTTAAACCCATCTAAGCCCAAGCCAAAATACTATGCAATTAAATCTAATTTAATCGCTTGTCGATATTGTATATCGATCGATATATTTATAACTGTTATAAATATATATTACATTATTTATTTCTCAAATCATATTCAAATTTTATAATTAATATTTCATAAATATTAATTAATTTATAACAATTATAAACTAATTAAATCGTTTGGTCTTAAGGGAATTCATCATTTCGGTTGTGTAACTCTTGGGTGTAAATTTGGTCAGCGATTAACATCGAACTATTCTAATGTTAACGTTCACACGTCACTTAGCAGGTGGTGTGACATTATGGCCAAATTTATCGCTTACTCATTTTTGGTAAAATCCAATTTTAGTTTAAAAAGCGTTACCCGGTTGTGACATTTGTTTCACCAATTCACTTTGTCAAAACTATATCACTTTGGACTTATGGAATTTGGTAATGATCAAAATTCCATCCTCATCCACATTCAACTTTATAGTCCAAATACAAAGTCCTTGGTTCAATAATAACAATTATTATTAACCGAAATGCTTTGGCCAAAAACTTTGACTTTGAGTTGACTGTGATACTAACCGCATATAACCGAGGAGACGAATCCTCTCTTGAATAGTGCTTCACTTTCAGTACTTCCACTCGACCCAACTATAGTCACTCGATGGACGCCATGCCATGATTTGGCTATAATCAAAGTGGAGCTTTCATATTGAAGATCAACAGTATTCTCAAGTCGAGAGAACCGTGTAAATTAGTCACATCCTGTTTGACCTTAGTTATATTAACCAACAGGAAAATATCGAGTGAGTCGTTCCATAGTTATCCAATAACTATTAGTACGTAACCCCTAGGTGCCCCCAGCGGTCATGACTAATACACTGCCCAACATTTGGAGAGCATTACGTACTCCAGTCTCAACGGGTACATCGATATACAGTCTCGATGTATCTTGACTAGGAACATTTAAAATGGTATATTTGTTTCGTTGTGATAAATTACTCACGGTTACAACACTTTGTAACTACTATCACAAAATATACCATTTATGGATTTTTCTATTAAATATACTTTTGATTAAGTTAATTAATTAATATAATCACATTATATCAAGTATATAATAGGAATAAAATACCATTTATTTCGAACAAGATTTGTCAACGAGTTAGATATATATTTAACAAATTACATAATTGACCCTAAGGCATATCCCTAACTTTATCATATTCAAACCATACCCAAACATGCAAGCCATGCTCCCACCCACGTTCTTCCCATACCCATCTCCTTTATAAATTCACCACAGCACCAGAGAAATCTCCCACCTTTTCAAATTGAATTAAACATCTCATCCAACCGTTCACGATCATCGGGACTGATCTTTGCATTTTTAAGCCTAGTGTTCAATTAGGAGGTTATAGCTAACGTCAAGATGAGTGAAGTGGACGATGGAGATTGTCAATGGTGGACGTAGTTTGTTGATAAACGTGAAATCTATTTTCACGAATTCCAACGATTTGGATCGCCGGTGGGCGATGGCACCTGAAGGAGATGATAGAGTTAAGGGTATGCCCTAAGGGAAATTATGTAATTTGTTACATATATCTAAATCGTTGACCAATCTTGTTCGAAATAAAAGGTATTTTCTTCCTATTATATACTTGATATAATGTGATTATATTAATTAATTAACTTAATTAAAAGTATATTTAATAGTGTATATTTTGCGATAGTAGTTACAAAGTATTGTAACTGTGAGTAATTTATTACAACGAAACAAATATACCATTTTAAATGTTCATAGTCAAGATGCATCGAGACTGGATATCGATGTATCTATTGAGACTGGAGTACGTAATGCTCTCCAAATTTTGGGCAGTGTATTACTTATGACTACTGGGGTCACCTAGGGGTTACGTACTAATAGTTATTGGATAACTATGGAACGACTCACTTGATAGTTTTCTGTTGGTTAATATAACTAAGGTCAAACAGAAAATATTGATGTGATTGATTTACACAGTTCTCTCGACTTGAGAATACTGTGGATCTTCAATATGAAAGCTCCGCTTTGATTATAGCCAAATCATGGCATGGCGTCCATCGAGTGACTATAGTTGGGTCGAGTGGAAGTATTGGAAGTGAAGCACTATTCAAGAGAGAATTCGTCTCCTCAGTTATATGCGGTTAGTATCACAGTCAACTCAAGTCAACTCAAAGTCAAAGTCTTTGGCCAGAGCATTTCGGTTAATAATAATTGTTATTATTGAACCAAGGACTTTGTATTTGGACTATAAAGTTGAATGTGGATGAGGTTGGAATTTTGACCATTACCAAATTCCATAAGTCCAAATTGATATAGTTTTGAAGAAGAGAATTGGTGTAAACAAATGTCACAACTGGGTAACGCTTATTAAACAAAAATTGGATTTTACCGAAAATGAGTAAGCGATAAATTTGGCCATAATGTCACACCACCTGCTAAGTGACATGTGAACGTTAACATTAGAATAGTTCGATGTTAATGGTTGACCAAATTTACACCCAAGAGTTACACAGCCAAAATGATAAAATCCATTAAGACCGTATGATTTAATTAGTTTATAACTATTATTAATTAATTAATTAATATTTATGAAATATTAATTATAAAATTTGAATATGATTTGAGAAATAAATAATGTTATATATATTTATAACAGTTATAAATATATCGATCGATATACAATATCGACAAGCGATTAAATTAGATTTAATTGCATAGTATTTGGCTTGGGCTTAGATGGGTTTAAGGACCATTATTAGGGCTGCAAAATTTCGGTTTTGGGAAGGTCTAGGGGTGGCTAAAACATAGGGAATTGGCTTGGAGATAATGAGTTGAGATAAAGTGAGAATGGGTAAAAAGGTTTTCCTCGTTTCTCTCTAATACGACCCTATATATATATATATATATATATATATATATATATCTGTGTGTGTGTGTGTGTGTTTCTCAAAAAACAATTACTAACCTTTTTGGCCGCCATTACCTTCTACATTACTGGTTAAAACATAGCTCTCAATCCACTCCAAAATTCTCAAATATATTTCAAATTAAAATAATACTATTCAATAGTTAGAGGTCGGTGATTCCGGACTTGTAATCTGTCGAATCAAGAATAGTAAAAGGAAGGGAAGTCATTGCTTCAACGTGGATTCAAAGGCATCATTAAATTGGTAATTTTAGTTCATATTATAGTAATTAAATTATATTCTATGATCCTATAATGAGCAATTTCATATCTGTTTAAATATATTGCTATTATATGTTTAGTTAGGTGAGATTTTGTAAGTAGATGTGGTTGTCACAAATCAGTTTGGTTATGTGCATAATTTGTTTATTATACTATATGATTATGTATAGACAAATGTTGTTTGCAGTACAAAATCAAATTTTGTCATTAATAATTGTTTTATATATATTTATTAATAAATTCATATATATATATATATATTAGTGTATATTTCTCTCTCATAATAGCATATATGCATATATAAGATATATATATGTGATTTAAAAATTTTAGTACACTTATTTATATATAATATGAATTTACAATTTCGAAAATTAATTATCTTATATATATATTCATATTTTTAAATTAACATTTATTGAATTTTTAAATTGTTTATTATATATGAAATAATTATTACATTAAAAATTCAATTTTTATATTTAAAAAAATATTATATAATTTCATAAACATATAGAAAAATTTTAGGAATTTTTCAATAAAATTTATTATTTTTAATAATTAATATTATTTTGAAAAAACTGTTTATGATTTATTAAAAATAGTAATTTAATTAAAAAATCCTTCAAAATTTTCGTAACCTTTCATTCATGATCCTAGAATTTATAAAATTTTAAATTTTGAATTTTAAATAATATATTATTTTATATTAAATGATTACTGCCGAAATAAATGTATTTGTTTTTAAAAATAATAATTCAACTTTGAAAAATCTCCAGATTTTTCATAAGCTCTATTTTATGATCCTGGATTTTTGAAAATTGTAAAATTTGACATTTCATTAGTAGATTATTTTATGTTAATTATTTATGAATGAAAACATTATTTTATTCATAATATATACAAATTAAATTACTAAAATTATTATGTTTGCAAAACTAAGTTAATTTTGAATTGTAAATAATTTTTAATAATTGTTCTCTCTCTTTTAATATATATTTATCTATATATAAATGTTTTATATTCATATATTATATATCATATGTTATACATACATATGTGTGTGTGTATTTTGTAACACATATACATGCATATATTTGGACAACATACATGACATACAAAATGAGCTAATATATCTGTTGCGCTGAAAATCCCAACATCTACATATTGGCATATTATACCTTTCACGGATTATTATGTTACACATGCACTCACACATATATGTATATGAAACATTTATGTATAAACTAAATCAAATAAAATTTATTTCGTATCTTAATATATTTGAATTTAAATAAAATAAATGATTTTATTTAAATGAAATTTAGAAATGTTCTAGTTTAGTTAAACTTCATAGGCCCAATAAAAGATCCAATAGGGTAAATTTTTTAAAATTCACCCATAACTTCCGCTGCGGGCTAGTCCAGTTCCAACAGGAGAAACGTAGAGGTGGTCGAGAAGAGGGTACGACCGAAGTTTGGTGAGCTATGGTTGACCATGGCGGCGGCCACAACGTTTTGAAGTCGTGGCAGAACTTTGCCATTTTCCGGCGATCTAGGCAAGCAGAGGCGATTGGATTGATGGTCGGAGACTCGTTTGAGGCGGAGTGTCGTAGGATGGTGGAGCGGCGACTTGCAGTTGGACGTAGGCGAAGCAGTGGATTGATAAAGCATGGTCGTGTTTCTCGGCTGAAACTGGAACGCGATTTTTGGGGAGGAAGGATTAGGCGCTAATCATAGTGATTAATTATTGTTAATGACTTGTAATTAATGAAAATTTATATTATATTTAAAATATTAATCTTATAATATGTGTAACTTTCTCATACTAGATCGGATTTAAACACGACAAGTTGCATTGTGCTCGTATCAACGAATACTACGCTATGGTATTGGATTGGCAGAGATTTGAGATAGTAGAAATTTGGGTTAAAATTGAACGCCTGTTCGATTTTGATTCAAACCAGAATGCTTCGGCAACAACTGAAGTTTTGGTGAGTTAAACTCACCTTTTTGGTTAATCAGTATGTTATATAGTTGAAAAAAATTGTTTATTGAATGTTTGGATGATTTACTGTTTTATCAGTTGGTTTGGTTTTAATCCCACTCTAGAGTGGATGACCTTAATATATACCCACCTAGTAGTAGATGACCCGTAATATATGATTATATATTGTATGTGAATCAAGGAAATAAGTTGGAGGGATCCAATAGGATTCCTCACCATTGTTAAATTTTATTTTCAATAATATTCCTGACATATGAATTATTGGATATTAAACCTAATTGTTGGCTCTATTGATTATGACATTGTTATATGCTCAAACTTAAACCCCGTAGTGATAGGAAATCAATATCGATATTGGTCAAGCGTTTGGTAGCTATAGGCCTTAAATTAGTATTTTGAAATATTATAAATTGCCATTTGGGGTTGGGACTGATTTTGAGACAACAAATCATTTTTAAATCTGAAATTTGGTTTCGAAAATATTTTGTTTTAAAAGATTTAACTTCTATTTTACTCCGACCTTTTTATCTGTCTTTTTAAAGTTATTTGTTTATATTTAAAATTGTTTTAAAGATTATTTATATCTTTTTAAAGTTATTTATTTATATTTAATATCCTTTTAAAGTTATTTATTTATATTTAATATCGTTTTAGGGTTATTTGTTTATATTTAATATTGTTCTTAAAGTTATTTATCAATATTTTAATATTTGAAAAAAGTTAATTATTTGAATAATTAATATGGCTTGAAATTAATAATAACGATTTATTAATAATGTTTTGGAAATAAAATATTACTATTTATAATAATGGTAAAGGTTAATTATTATTGTTTATTTAACAATGTTTTGAAATAATAAATTATTGTTTTTAAGGTGTTTAGAAATAAATATTTATTATTTATTTATAATGTTTTTGTTAATAATTATTATTTTATAATAGTATTTGAATAAATAATTTTTATTTAACGGACTTGGGTTTTATAAGAGGAGTTTTATAAAATGGTTTGAAGACTTAACAGAAGATTATTTATAAGGTAAAAGAGTTTTATAAATGGTTAGATATTTGTAAACGAATTTTTGAAATGGGTTTATAGAATTATAAGAAGAGTTTTATAAATAGTTGCATGGATTTATAAAGGGTTTATAAATGACTTGAGAAATAATTTATAAATAGTTTATGAATGGTTGTAGGGATTTATAAAGGAGTTTATAAATGATTTGAGAATTGAATAAAAAAGAAAACCTTTCCCAGTTTAGTGAATATACATATACCATTGAGATAAGTATATGGATATTTTCTAAGTATTGAAAATATAAGGGTTTGTGAATATATCTTTGTAAAAGTATTTTGATACAAGTATCTACAAAGTGATTTTAATTAATGAAAAGGTTAATTAAAGAGGTTAGTGGTTACCAATGTGCTTAACCAATGTTAGTTTTGCCTATGGAATCAAATCCATGATTTAAATGTTTGTTTATTTAATAGTTAAATAACCGACTATCGAATTTGGACCCAAAATGTGACTTTGGAAATATCTAGAAGAAACATGTGAGTTATATAGCACAGTCATCTCCGATGATGTTGTACTGTGCATATAAATCTTGTTTTGTTCTCTTAGGACAGTCGATAAGGAAATTCGTCCACTAATGGTTAGGAGGTGATCTCCACTCTTATTTTTGGCTGTTTATTTCCTAAAGAACCAAGGTTGAATTTACTAGAAACTATCGAATGTTGTTTCGAAGAGACCGGGATCGTATATGTTATTGGAAAACCACTTCGATCCAACTCAAGCATTTCGAAGTGAAGAGTATCTTGAAGATGATGGAATTGAAGATGGAGCTCTTTGAAGTGCAAGGATTGCTTGCTACTAATCCCGAGAGTGATTCCAAAATGGATGTAGTAGAAGTAGTGCCTTCGGTTTGTCCATCTCCTGGATAACTTGTATGGATGAATGCTGACATTGCATTGTTGCTTAGAGGGCAGTCTTAGCATTCCAAGTAGGAAGTGTTGTATAAAAGGTAAAACGTAGCCTCAAACCTCATCAACCGAGAATGACTAAAATAGAGGAGATGTAGAAGGGCTAAGTGGGTCGCTCCCAATTAGGGTATGATCATCCCTATGTAGAGTCGATATTGTCTCTCATTTGTATGCTTCGGGGCCCATTAACCAAGGGATGATCATATTTGGTGCTACTAATCAAGTGGTAGGCCGGTCCTGTATTGGAAGGGGATCCTGGCGAGGTCCACGGTGTTATTTTATCTAGAGATGCACTGTGATGGGCAGTACCCTATTAGCTCAGTCATTGTATGAAATCCACTCTCCAATAAGCGTCGTGCGGACTTGGTTGTAAACCAATTATGTTGGAATTTAATTAATGTAATAATTTCGGCTATGTTAATTATTTACTGGAAAACCCTAGACATTATTATAATATCACTAGATTTCAATAGAAAATGTTCTGGTTATCATTAGGTAAAAACTCGTCTGTGTTTATGTGCGGTGTGGTCTTACGAGATACCTTTATTTTGAAAAGAGTTTGATAACTTTAAAAATCCATTTGGGTGTGTTATTCTCACGTTGGTTTACCAGATTGATCCCAGTGTTCTTCTCTTTCGATGCTTGAGTCAGACCGAGCATATTTACAGATTGCTTTGGATGCATTAGTGCTCAGAAGACGAGCTAAATGCCCAAGACGTATCTACATATTTCTTTGTGTCCCGCTGTGTTGTTTGTTGGTTGCATTTATGAGCAATTATAAGGACGGACTGTTATAACTGTCCATGCTGAAATAAATTAGTGTACTCTGATTAATATATGTATATTAAAGTTTTTCTTTGTGTAAAGCAAATATTTGTTGCATATTATAGATTATTAGTTCCTTTGTGACATTCTGTTTTATTTAGTTTTCTTCTTATCTTCTTCTTTTCCCATAACAATCGGGTTTTCTAGAATTCAATTGCTCGGCATGCAATATAGTGGAAGTATTAGTGTCAATTTTCAAGGGTCAAAAGTCTCTGTTCGTTACATTTGGGCATTTGCAACAAATAATAGTAAACAACTTCATTGTTCTCGCATGCTCTATTCTTAGTACTTCTCCTTCTATATGAACAGATTAGAGTGAGATTTGAGTCATAAGACAATAATGTTTTAACATGTTCAAAGTAAGAAGGATCTCACTTAGTTGACTTATCTTTTCTTGAAAGCCTACTTTTTTAATAGTTGCCACGAGGGTTCTAAAATATTGATTGTTTGAGGGAATGTTATCACTTTCAGATCACTTTGCATAACAACTCTCACGTTTCCGAAGCTTCATCATACCAACTTTTCAAAGCTTAGATTTTGGGTAAGTAAAGGAAACCAAGAGTTGAAGATGCAATGTTGGAAGGGCGTAAAATAATTGCTTCTAGAAAAAGTCTATAGCTCTAAGGGAAATGAAACCATGTGAATGTCTAAATTCTACAAGCATATGTGCACATGGTAGTCCATTTACTAGCCATAAAAGACAACCACAAGTCTTGATACTCAATCCGACGATTAAAATGCTACCAAAGTAATTCAATAGCAATCTAAAGATTTTTGTGAGATACAAATCTCAAATTTCTTTAAACATAAATTCAGTTCAAAATTGATGCATTGTCCTAGAAGTATCCATCTTTAAAGCATGTTTAGTTCCAACTAATTCATTCTCTGCACAAAGATGTGCGTACGTCTGACATTGTACAAATCTACCTAAAGATGAATCAAAATAACTTTTCAAACAATGATGTGCACTTTCAACTATGCTAGTTGACACATTATCATAATGTTTTATTTTGTTGGTCCAAGTAAAAACAAACATTTCCCTATATTTACCCAACCAATTTTTGTTAACATCATGACTGATTTTTTTTGTTTCACATTCCATACATCATGAAACGAGTTTAAGTTTCGATGGTACTCTTCTTTTGACAAAGACTTGATTACATTAATCCAAACATCCAAAAAAAGTTTGTATTCCCTTTTTCTTTCTACATCCTTCAACAGTATCTCATTATCGACCATCAAAGCTCGAAAGGACCCGCCATCTACGATGCCTCGTTCACCCATAAAATGATATGGACATCGCAAACCTCATAGAAGGCGAATCGTTTTGAGGTAAAATATAAAACAAATTACAGAGCTATCTACAATACTCCACACTTCATAAAACTCACAGCGAAAGCAATAAAATATATTAGTAACTAATAATAAAATCTTAGATAAATAAAACAATACAATATCAAATAAATCTAACTACAACACCTCGCTACTGGTAACGGACACAATATAATGTCTGGGAATAAATGAAACACAATCGTAGATAGCTAATAAATAAATGCACATCTCCATCTTACCATCGCTTCCAAGTCACCACCAGTCCTCTCTATCAATCTATCATAGGATAACTAAAAAAAGAAAATTATATAGGGGTCAAATATATTTCTGGCGAGTGAAATGCACCATATAAGTGTATATTGCTAATAAGCTAGTAAAACAATACTTATGCTCAAATACCATACCTTAACCTATGCCACCTACATTTAACAAGTCAGCTAAACACAATATACTACTGTAGTGACATCATAAGCTAAGGTCTCACTAAAATCTATTCCATGCATACTCACATCCCCATGATTTGAACACGAAGTCTCAACCCACTATCGCTTAATGGTATATTAAGAACTCAGCTCCTTAAACCGTGTTGTAATGCCAAAATTGAATTCGAAGGACATACTCCTCAGACTATCATATATTAAGGACTTAGCTCATTAGACATTAAGGACTTAGCTCCTCGGACTATAATATATTGAGGACTCAGCTCCTCAGACTATGGTATATTGAGGACCTAGATCCTTAGACTATAATGAGGACTCAGCACCTCGAAATATATTGAGGACTCAGCTCCTCGGACTATATTAAGGTTTTGGTTTCTCGGACTATGGTATATTGAGGACTCAGCTTCTTGAACTATCGTATTGCAAAATTATGAAATGTATAACAAACTTGTTAAAATAAGGAAATTTTCTGAAGTAACTCAAAACACAACAAACAATATACCAAAGCATTTCTTGTCACGCCACAATCCCGATGAAGTGGCCACGCATAAAACCGATATCGTATGCGAAAGTTGTAAGCATGTAAAGTTGAAGGGCAATTTGGTAATTTTGAATAATTAATATACTATATTGTTTTTATTTTTCATTACCTAAAATACTTCGTCTTCTTGAACATCACAAAGGAACCCTAGTACATCATCTTCATCGCACTGCTGTACTTATCGCTAAAACCCAATGCTAGATCCAAACACACCCGTGGCTTCTTCATCTTATGTGCTTCCCAACACCACAACTCCAGTCGCCTAACTTCAACCCATGTCGCCGCCAACTTTTGGAGCTAGGGTTCATTGGTCAGGCAAACTTTAACTACCTGTAGTCGATCGGGGAATAACATGAGAACCTTTTCGACCTCCTCTACACCTCTATGCTTTTCGAACATCGTATTGCCGCGTTTCACCATGGATGGTCCATATTTTCTAAACTTCTAGCATGTTTTATAGTCAATCGTACGCCCAAATGATGAAAAAACACCATCATTGGATTCACATCATCGAGACTACAATTTTAATATATAATATGTCTAATTTGGAAGCAACTTTGCATTTTAAACCTTTTAATTAGAAAGTGGCTAACTTCCTTAATTACAATCAATAAAATTTCACTTTTATAATCATCTAGCCATGACATACAACATCTTAATCAAATGTGTATAAAATAAATCATTTTTTTCATTATTTACATCATCTGTAATGTGATTTACCACCATAAGGGATGAATTACTATATCTTACTAATATATACAAAATAGGATGAATTCCACTCATTGATTAGCTTGCATCTTCTTCACTCCGAGATGAATCCTCCTCCTTCTTCACTGTCCCGAAATTCCTTGCATTGAAAATGCTAAAGTTCTTGATAGCTTCGATTTATTTGTGTAATTCTCTTCACGGTGATCGGTTCTACATATTTATTCGTTTAATTTGTATTTGGATTTGAAATTGATTTTGTTTAGAGATAGGTGAAGAAGAAGATGAAGTTTAGAGGTAAAATATTTAGGCAAAAGTGTAATTAAAGAATGGCTTTTCATTTCTATTTATAAGTTGAAATAATTCAAATTTGGATTAACATCTCAAAATTAATATATTAAGAAAATGCCATTGAGTTTGACTTCTTCAAATTTCTAGCCAGTTTAATCAAAATCATCCAATTACACATGTTTTTTGATTATAAACTACATTCTGGATGTAATGGAATTGGTCCCGAGACCTAATTTCAACTCTTGTAAAATTTACTATTTTGTCCTTTATGTGAAATTATGATTTTACCCTTTTTAAATTAATTATTTAATTTCATAAAATTATGAGTGTTACAAAATTTGTCTCACATCCCATTCTCGCCAGTCCAGAAACAAATTTTACCAAGCCCATGCATGGTAGCAAACACAATTCGCTTATTGTACGCATTGTAACTTCATAGTTTAACCAACTCGTTACTTTTAACAGGTTTTGTAAATTTATATATTTAATTTAATAATTAATACTTGTGCAAACAAAGATATCGACATATTATAAACTTTATTAGATCATGTACACCTAGCGACTCAATGTCACAAGTGCTCGAAAGGGTTGAATGAATCGAGGAAGATGGTTCACTTGATATTTTTGGTAAACAAGTAACTGTAGAAGAATAAGGGGAAGAATCTAAAGCAAAGAAGAGGACGAACAAAAGGGATGAAGGAGTGAGCAAACATGCAAAGAAAGCTTCAAGTAAGAAGAAATGATGATGATGTTTGATGTTGTTTTCATTTTTTTGTATAAGTTGTTGAAACCTGACTTATTTTGGTATGGTAGTTTGTAATGATGTATGTGATAGGTATGTGACATATGTATGTGTTTTGTAAAGATGTATGTGATGGTTATGGGACATACATGTGCTTTGTTGATGTACGGTGGTGATATTGACGTATGTTGTTATGATGTTGCTTTGCACCTAAATATATAGTGGTTCAAGTATGTTGGTTGTTATGATTTTTAAACTGCATAAAACATAGTAAGGTGATTCAGTAGTTAGGCGGGGGTTCCATTTTCTACTAGAAGATTCGGTAGGGGTATGCCTTGGTACAATGTCGCCGAATTGATATAAATGATGAAAGGACTGCAAATTACATAAGCAATTTTGTTATGAAGCTGCCAAAATAAGAAATTTAGTTCGATGAACCAATGCCGTGAATTAGCCAAACTTTTGGGAATGACATACCAGTATCAAACTAATTTTGATCAGTCGATAAGTTGGCTGAAGTTTTGGGAACGACAATCCATTGTCCAACTACTTTTGAACAGTCGACAGAGTTATATCGAAATGTGGAAAAAGTTTCGATAGATAACCCCTCGTCGATGAATTGATTCTCAGACGATAGCCCCCCTTCGACATTCTATTTTTGATGGTAGACTGTCGTTTTATAAAACTAATTTTGACTGTACGCGGTCGAAACTACTTGGAAATTGAGTTTTACACCCTACTAATATTACTTAATTCAATTCAATTTTTTTATTTCAAACCAATATAGTTTGTCAATTCAAACCAATAATGCATATTCAATACAAACCAATATGGCTTACTGTTCATACCAATAAACCTTGTCAATTCAAACCACAACGATACTCAAGTAAATCGTTTTGATGAAGGTCAAATAGAAAGCCAAAATTACACACATTCAACGTTTACATACGGTAAAATAACAAACCAACATTACATACATCCACCATTTCATTACAATCAAAATAAAGAAAGAGTAACCTATCCTAATTTAATTACATTTCCTTCATCTTCATAGTCCTTCATAAAAGCTAATTGCTTGTTCATTGTTTGCACATATGGTTTGACCTAGTCTGTGGCGTCAATGTTATAAAATTGTTGAAAATATGTGAACCAAGGAGTAGGAGGCAAAGGAGAGTCATGATGGAGTTTAATAATAAAAAATTATGAGTTATCTATATGGCCCACAACTACCACCGTATTCTGGTTTAACAAGCCACCACAAACTATAGTGGGGATAAACGTACAACTTGTTGGAACTGGACTAGCCCGCAGCGGAAGTTATGAGTGAATTTCAAAAAGTTTATCCTATTGGATCTTTTATTGGGCCTATGAAGTCTAACTGAATTAGAACATTTCTAAATTTCATTTAAATAAAATCATTTATTTTATTTAAATTCAAATATATTAAGATATGAAATTAATTTTATTTGATTTAGTTTATACATAAATGTATCATATACATATATGTGTGAGTGCATGTGTAACATAATAATCCTGAAAGGTATAATATGCCCACATGCAGACGTTGGGATTTACATCGCTACAGACATATTACCTCATTTTGTATGTCAGTATGTTGTCCAAATATGTGCATGTATATGTGTTACAAAATACACACACACACACACACATGTATGTATAAATATATTATATATAATATATGAACATAAAACATTTATATATAGATAAATATATATATAGAAATAGAGAAACCAATTATTAAAAATTACTTATAATTCAAAATTAATTAGTTTTGCAAACATAATAATTATAGTGTTTTAATTGGTATATATTATGAATAAAATAATGTTTTCATCCATAAATAATTAACATAAAATAATCTATTGATGAAAATTCAAATTTTACAATTTTCAAAAATCTAGGATCATAAAATAGAGCTTAGAAAAAATCCGGAGATTGTTCAAAGTTGAAATATTATTTTTTTAAAAATACATTGATTTCGGCAATAATTGTTTAATATAAAATAATATATTATTAAAAATCCAAATTTTAAAATTTCAAAAATTCTAGGATTATGAATGTAAGGTTAAATTTTTTTTGAAGAATTTTCAATTAAATTATTATTTTTAATAGATCATAAACAGTTTTTTTTCAAAATAATATTAATTACTAAAAATAATAAAATTTATTGAAAAAATCCTAAATTTTTTCTATACTTTTCTGGAATGATATAATATTTCAAAATATATAAAATTGAATTTATAATGTAATAATTATTTTATATATATTAAACAATTCAAAATTCAGTAAATGTTAATTTAAAAATATGAATATATGTATGATAATTAATTTTCGAATTTGTAAATAAATATTATATATAAATAAGTGTACTAAATTTTTTAAATAATATATATCTCTTATATATTCATATATGCTATTATGAGAGAGAAATATACACTAATATATATATATGAATTTATTAATAAATATATATAAAACAATTATTAATGACAAAAATTGATTTTTTATAGTAAACAATATTTATCTATACATAAATCAAATAGTATAATAAACAAATTATGCACGTAACCAAACTGATTTGATATAACTACATTTACTTACCAAATCTCACCTAACTAAACATATAGTAGCAATATATTTAAACAAATATGAAATTGTTCATTATAGGACCATAAAATATAATTTAATTACTGTAATATGAATTAAAATTACCAATTTAATGATGCCTTTGAATCCACGTTGAAGCAATGACTTCCCTTCCTTTTACTGTTCTTGATTCGTCAAATTGCAAGTCCGGAATCACCGACCTCTAACTATCGAATATTATTATTTTAATTTGAAATATATTTGAGAATTTTGGAGTGGATTGAGAGCTATGTTTTAACCAACAATGAAGAAGGTAATGGTGGCCAAAAAATATTATTAATTGTTTTTAGAGATACATACATATACACATACATACATACATACATACATATATAGGGTTGTATTAGAGAGAAACGAGGAAAACCTTTTTACTTATTCTCACTTTATCTCAACTCATTATCTCCAAGCCAATTCCCTATGTTTTAGCCACCCCTAGACCTTCCCAAAATTGAAATTTTATATCCCTAATGATGGGCCTTAAACCCATCTATGCCCAAGCCAAAACACTATGCAATTAAATCTAATTTAATCGCTTGTCGATATTGTATATCGATCAATATATTTATAACTGTTATAAATATATATAACATTATTTATTTCTCAAATCATATTCAAATTTTATAATTAATATTTCATAAATATTAATTAATTAATAATAGTTATAAACTAATTAAATCGTACGGTCTTAATGGATTTTATCATTTTGGTTGTGTAACTCTTGGGTGTAAATTTGGTCAACCATTAATATCGAACTATTCTAATGTTAACGTTCACATGTCACTTAGCAGGTGGTGTGACATTATGGCCAAATTTATCGCTTACTCATTTTCGGTAAAATCCAATTTTTGTTTAATAAGCGTTACCCAGTTGTGACATTTGTTTACGCCAATTCTCTTCTTCAAAACTATATCAATTTGGACTTATGGAATTTGGTAATGGTCAAAATTCCAACCTCATCCACATTCAACTTTATAGTCCAAATACAAAGTCCTTGGTTCAATAATAACAATTATTATTAACCGAAATGCTCTGGCTAGAGACTTTGACTTTGAGTTGACTTGAGTTGACTGTGATACTAAACACATATAATCAAGGAGACGAATCCTCTCTTGAATAGAGCTTCACTTCCAATACTTCCACTCTACCCAACTATAGTCACTCGATGGATGTCATGCCATGATTTGGCTATAATCAAAGTGGAACTTTCATATTGAAGATCCACAGTATTCTCAAGTCGAGAGAAATGTGTAAATTAGTCACATCGATATTTTCTGTTTGACCTTAGTTATATTAACCAACAGAAAACTATCAAGTGAGTCGTTCCATAGTTATCCAATAAATATTAGTACGTAACCCCTAGGTGCCCCCAGCAGTCATGAGTAATACGCTGCCCGAAATTTGGAGAGCATTACGTACTTCAGTCTCAACGGATACATCGATATCCAGTCTCGATGCATCTTGACTAGAAACATTTAAAATGGTATATTTGTTTCGTTGTGATAAATTACTCACGGTTACAACACTTTGTATCCACTATCACAAAATATACCATTTATGGATTTTTTCTATTGAATATAACTTTAATTAAGTTAATTAATTAATATAATCACATTATATCAAGTATATAATAAGAAGAAAATACCTTTTATTTCGAACAAGATTGGTCAACGAGTTAGATATAGTAACAAATTACGTAATTGCCCCTAGGGCATACCCCTAACTCTATCACAACTTATATGCTTGCTTAGTAGGACTAAAATAGGCCAAATTTTTCGACTATAACTAATCTTGATTTTTGCATCTGCATCCACTCACTATATCCAATAGTATTCGTACATTGTGTCATATTCTTTAATTCTTCATGACCACATTCATTCCACATCTTTTGTACATCTCAGAATTTAGTAGAAAATTGTCCACCATAGAATCACATACCAACTTACAAGGATTTTTAGGTCTTCGATTGTGGATATTCAATTGATTAACCATATTATTATCACTAAGCATGTCTTTCAAACCAATTATGCAGAGTCCCCTATATTTGGGCATTTGCAACGAATAATACTAAATAACTTCATTGTTCTCGCATACTATATGCTTAGTACTTCTCCTTCTATACGAAAGGACTAGAGTGATATTTGCGTCACAAGACAATGACGTTTTAACATATTCAAAGTAAGAAGGATCTCACTAAAATTGATTTATCTTTTCTAAAAGGCCTACCTTTTTAATAGTTGCCAGATGGGTTCTACAATATTGATTGTTTGTGGGAACATTATCACTTTTAAGATCACTTTGTATAAAAACTCTCGCATTATTAGGAGCTTCATCATACCAACTTTTCAAAGCTTAGATTTTGGGTAAGTCAAGGATACCAAGAGTTCAACAATGCAATGTAGGAGGGATGCAATATAATTTCTTCAAAAAAGAGTCTACAACACTAAGAGAAATGAAACCGCGTGAACATCTAAAGCCTACAAACATATGTGCATATGGTAGTCCATTTACTAGCTATAAAAGACAACCACAAGTCTCGATACTCAGTCTGACATTTGAAATGCTACCCAGCTCATTTAATAGTAAATCTAAAGCTTTTATGAGATACGAATCCCAAATTTCTTTAAACATAAATTCCTTTTTTCCTTCCATATCCTTTAACACTATCTTGTTATCGCCAATCAAAACTTAAAATGATCTGCCATCTATGATGCCTCGATTCACCCATAAAACGATACAAACATCGTAGAAGGTGAATCATTTAGAGGTAAAATATAAAACAAGTCACAAAGCTATCTACAGTGCTCTACACTTTCTAAAATTCACAGTGGAAGGAATAAAATATAAGAGCAACCAATAATAAAATCCCAGGCAAATAAAACAATGCAATATCAAATAAATCCAACTACATCTCTCTACTGGTAACGTACATGGTATAATGTTCGGGAATAAATGAAATACAACAGCATATAACTAATATATAAATGCATGTATCCATCATACCATCACCTCCATGTCACCACCAGTCCTTTATATTAATCTATCAAAGTATAACCAAAAAAATGATAGAGGGGTCAGATATGCGTTTGGTGAATGATTTGCATCATATAAGTGTATTATACTAATAAGCTAGTAATACAACACTTATGCTAAAAAAACCATACCTTAACTTGTGTCATCAGCGCCTAACAAGTCAGTTAAACATGTTATAAAATTATTGTGACATCATATGCTAAGGTCTCACTGAAGTGTCTAATCATATATCGAAACAATTATGACATGATTGAGCCCAAATTCCATATCGTCATCACCTCAAGCATATGCACACGACTTAGCCCAAAGTCTTAGCTCATATGCCAAAAATATATGCACATGATCGAGCTCAAGTCCCAGGTCGTATGCAAAAACAGTGTGCACACGACTGAGCATAACTGCTCATATGTTGCAAATGTATGCACACGATGGACCCAAAGTCCCAACTCATATGCCAAAAACATATGTACATGACCAAGCCCAAAGTCCCAGCTTATATGCTAAAAACATAAGCACACTACCAAGCCCAAATTCCTAGCTCATATGCCAAAGACGTACATGACTACTAAGGTCAAGTCCATGCTAGACATTCGCTTAATGGTCTGTGACAATATTGGAATCAAGTCCAAAATTCGTCATCACCCCACCATTTACAAAGCTAATAGATCAAGCCCTAACTCGTCGTTGCCAAATGCTACTAGTACAACCGAGGACTAATTTCCTCATACGTGTACCAAAACGTTTAGTAGAACCCACATATAAAGTATCTACTAAAATAAGACACCTTTCTGAAGTAGTTTTAAATGCATCAAACAATGTATCAAAGACTTTCTTATCTTACCACGATCCCGATGCCCTAAACCACGCATGAAACGAAAGTCTTATGCGAGAGATATTACCGTTTAAAGTTCAGGGTCATTTTCATAATTTATTAAATAAATTAATTAAATAATATTACTTTATACATCGAACAAATACCAATGGATTTCTATCATTAAGAAATACAATTTTGATATATAATATGTCTAATTTTGAGTACTTTTGTGTTTTATAATTTTTAATTAGGATGAGATCAAACTTTGTTTATTTACATAAAAAATAAATCACTTTTTTAATTATCTCACCTTGACATACTACATCATAATAATGTATATATATAAAACCACTTTTTTTTAATTTAATTTCATTGTTTATAATTTGATTTAGTACCGTAATAGGTGTATTACTATGTTTTTTTTTTGAAATGGTACTTAGATACAACATGTCACTGGAACAACATAACACAAATCACATGTCAATATATGTTCGAATCACACTACGCAAGTTTCGAACTTGTGAACTCTCGCACCAAAGTCGAATCACTTAACCACCGGGACAATGATGCTTATCATGAATTACTATGTTTTATCAATGTGTACACAAATATAATGAATCCCACTTATCGAAACTCGTGAATGAAGAAGAACTAAACACTGTCTTCAATGTCCTGCACCTTTTATGCCTATATTCCTAAAAATTAATCCATTTTCTTTTATCAAACCTATTTATCATCTCCATGGTCGTTTTGATGGGTGGATCATCAAAATCCATTAAGAAAAGAGAGAGATATGTGATTTTGAAATTTTACGGAGAATGATGAAAATGTTGTATGAGATTTCATCATTATTCTTTGCTGCCTGGGTCTCCATGCCTCTATTCTTATAAATTACACCTCTAAAATGATTTAAGATGATATTATTCTTTGCATGTTTCGATCTGCCGCTAGTTTTGTCGAAATTCATTGAGAAACAGAGAAGTTATGAATTTTTAAAGTTTGACAAAGAAGAGGGAAGAAGAAGAAAAGATCAAAATTTGAATTTGGTTAGGATTTGATGGAAATTAATGGAGAATAATGGTGAGGTATTTAGATCAAAAATAGGATTAGAATATAGGGTTTACATGTTTATTTATAGGCAGGAAATAAAACATATTTAGCCTAAAATTTCGTAATCATTATATTACGAAAATGTCATTGGGTTAGACGTTTTCTAATTTCTAGTAGGTTAAACCAAACTCAGCAAGTTATATATGTTTTTTAACTGTAAATGGCATTCCAAACGTAATGAGATAGCTCTCAAAGCCTAATTCCATCTCCTGGTGAAATTTACTATTTTGTTCTACGTAAAATTACGACAATTTTAATTTAATTACTTAATTACGTAAAATTACCGGATGTTACATTTTCCCATCCTTAAAAGAATTTCATCCCCGAAATTCTAGGAGACGGACATGCAGCTTGGTTTATAGCATACAAAATACAAAACAAACATAATTACATTCATCTAGCATCCATCGTACAACACAACCAAAAATACAACTAAGAGTAAACAGTACATATGATAGATAAAAATATAATGATATGATGTGAGATGAGTGAAAATGCAACTAAATCTACCTCCTATATAAATGCACATGCAGTTACAACTGAACATGTATGCAAACATCCTATTATATGCAAACCCATACACACACACATATATAATTCTATATGTATGTGCATCCATTCATCCATATGCAATAACCATATCGAAAAGTAAGCAAATAAACACATCCATAAACAATCAATAAACAAACACACACACATAGGGATATATATATATATATATAAAGAAATAGTAAATAGTATATCTATAATCATCTAGCATAAACTAGGATACCTAAATATAAGTATTTATCATAGGTTGGAATGTATATACATAAAAGCCAAAACGGTACAAACTGAACGGCTATAATGCAAACAAAGTAACCATAACAACCAAAATGTGTCATTAGGACATGTGTACATCGAATACACGTCCATTTCCTCACTTTTTGGGATCCGGATTTTGGAGCGACGTAGTGCTGCTATTTTGAGAGCTCGAGTTCTACACTTCTTCACTTCTTTTCTCCACTCTAATCTTGTGATTCCTTCCATCCAGATCGAAGATCAAATTGAAGATCCAAGAGCTTAGATTGAAGATCTACATCCATCGAAGAGAGATTTCATCGTTTGAAGCGGAGTTTTGGAGAATTGAGTTAAATCCTTCGCTGTCCAGATCTGAAGTGTGTTGCTTTTGAAGAGTTTAGGTGATTCGGTGAGTGGTGGTTATCTCTCACACGGATCCAAAGGAGTATATCGGATTGTTGGCTTGATTTGGTGTTAAAATAGTGATTTCCATGCATTTTCTTAAACTTAAGTATAGATCTATTGTCCATGATGATTTGACATCCATTTTACTACATGTTAACCTATGTAAGCTCCTTCATCAAGTTGTAGAGATATTGCTCATAATTCATGCTTGTTTAGATTTGGGCTCTTTATTTACAAGATTGCCATTATTGTTATAATTGTTTATTAGATCATGTTTGAATGCTTGATTACTTGGATTAATGATTGACTTGATTGATTGTTATAAATTAGTTGATTGATGATTTGATTTGGACAAGTTGGTCGAAGATGATTCAAAAGCTAAGGGAAATGCTCTTGAATTGGAAAAGCTGCTCGTGGCATATGTGGCGGATGATGAAGCTCATATGGATAGATTTGATGATGTTGATGTTGAGATGAGGCTTTGCTATGATGAGATGAAGCGAGGCATGGTATGAGATAGCCTTGGTTTAATCCAGACGGGATCATTCCAAGCATGTTGATAACTCGGTGAAATGGTTCGGGTTTGAGGATAATGGTTTGCTCGAGAGGCGCTTGAGCTAGTATGGAAATAGTCGTCGAGGAGGATGACTAAAAGGCTGAGGTTTCATCGTTATTGAAGGTTCTAGTAGACTCAAAGCAAGAGTACGCTGGGCAGATTCGATGGTCCCTAAAGACTATGATTGTAGTCAAGTACTCTGGGCAGATTCGATAGTCCTAGGCACGGGCTGCAATGACGTGCGGAGTTCTGTCTAGAACCGGGGTTTCCATTAACCCTTGACGAATGGTTGAAAGAATGTGCTGGTCATTTAATTAACGGTGGTATCGAAGCAAAGATAACAGTGATAGCCAGAGTCATGGATGTTTGGTTGTATCGTCATTCGGTCTCAAGAGCAATGTTTTCTGGGTGCTTATCTGATCTTGGTTTAGGCCTTGGGGGTTTGTACTTGAAAAATGTTGACCTTGACTCGAGTGATAATTGCTTTACTTTAAATGTCTGCATTGCTATGTTTACTTCTGCTTAGTGTATCTAGGGGCTATCACTGTAGAAAGAGGTGGAGTGGGAGGGTTGGATTCCTATTCCTTTTTCCTTTATGCTCTTTTGGTATGTTGTTAGTTAATTTACCGCTCACTAAGACTGTTGTCTGACTCAAGGCTTTATGTTTAACTCTTATTGCCTTGGGCTGTTCATCCGCTTTGGGATGGGCAGACTAGGTAGCAGGTGACAGGTGCTGTTCTTAGTTTCCGACGATGCTGATGACGAAGACGAGCTGGAGGCTTGCATATTATTTTCTTACTATATGTACTGGATGTTCCGCCTCTTTGTATAATTCTCTGAGTGATATGTAGTGAGGTTTGATGTATTGACTATTCAGATGTTTGTATTCAACTATTATGAAGCTTAATTGATGAGATTCTATTTTGAGATGCTTCACTATATATATTCTCTATTGTATTTTATCCATGCGCTGTGAGTAATACGATAGATTTTGCTATTTTAACTTACCTTGGCAACCGTCCATGGCTGCCTGACACACTTTACAGCGCACTATTTCCATGTTCAGTGCAGGGGTCATGGGGCGGTCGTCACATTTGGTATCAAAGCTTTGGTTAATCGATTTTACCCAATGCTCGCTGACGTAACTACGTATGAGAGACGTAATTGTATTTTGATGGGTGATTACTATATATAATATAGTAGCTTAGAAGTAAGTGAGTCCTTTATGCAGTTGTTTCTCAAGGTGCGTTGATCATTCCTTTTTTATAGATATTAAGAATGAGTCGAAGAGGGAGACCAGCTGCTAAGGAAGGCCGTGCTACTGAGGGGGCTGTTGATTATACTGCTATGTTCGAGGCTATGATGACTTCGATCATGAGAAGGATGCCAGCTCCGGGGCCATCAGTAGATGTTGGAGTTCAAGTTCAAACTCCAAAACCGGTGGATTTTGCTAAGCCGTGTAAAGACTATACTGCTCTTGGAGGAAGGGTTTTCATGGGAACAGAATCAACTATTGAAGTTCTGAGATGGATAGATGCTTGTAGAAGGATCTTTGGTGATTTGGGAATCGAGGATGCAACTAAAAGGAAGCTAGCATCAAGACAGCTTCAAGGAAGAGCTTCTGATTGGTGGAACTCTATCACCATTAATACTCCAGAGGAAGAAATTACTTGGGTGCAATTCCAAGCCAGATTTGAAGCTAAGTTCATTTCTACAGCTCAGAAATCTGTTCTGTTCAAGAATTTTGTGGAGCTCAAGCAAGGTGGAAGACCAGTTCTTGAGTATGTTTCTGAGTTTGAAGCCTTGTCCAAGTATGCCCAGTCGTATATTGAATCTTCATATCAGAAGAGTGAGAAGTTTGTGACAGGCTTGGACAGTTATCTGGGGAGGCAGTTGGTGGATCATCTGGATGATTCATTTGAGAAGCTTGTGGAGAAGGCTCTCAGACACGAGAATCTGTTTCCTAGAGAAGGATCTGTTGTTGCTGTGGCCAAGGAAGAGTCTAAACCACAGCAGGGTGGAAACAAGAAGAGGAAGCTACAACAGCAAAAGGGTAAGGATGGCCAGAAGAAGCCAAAGGGCGAAGTGACCTGCTACAATTGTCAGCAGAAGGGCCATTTCTCCAGGGATTGCAAGAATCCGAAGGTGTCGGTGAAGTGCCACAACTGTGACAAGCCGGGGCATATTAAGAGGAATTGTCCGGAACCGCGGAAGGACAAGCAGATTTTGCAAGCTTATGCTTTGGGGGCTGTTCCATCATCTTCGAAAGCCTCTACCGCTGAAGAGAAAGGAAAGAGTGTGGTGGTTCAGGGTACTCTTTCCATTTGTGGTGTTCCAGTTAGAGTGTTATTTGATACTGGGGCGTCGCATTCTTTTGTTTGTAATGAACTTGTAGGCCGGTTGGGTTTAGAACCGGATATTGTTGATAGGCCATTGGTTGTGACTAATCTAGTTGGGGGTTCGTCTTGTTTGTGTATGCTATGCCGTGGTCTGATTGTATCGAGTCATGATTGCTCTTTTGTTTGTGATTGTTTTGTTCTGAACTTTGCGGGGTTCGGAATTATTTTGGGTATGGACTGGCTTAGGAAGTATGCGGCAAAGGTTGATTGTGAAAGGTTGGAGGTGACAGTCGAGAGTGTGGAGGGGCGAAAGGTTGTGATACGATGTAAGCATGAGGAAGGCGTCTTCATGAGCTTCATGTATTCGCTGGTTGTTCCACGGGATGGACTGTCATCGGTGCCAATCGCTAATGGATTTGAGGATGTCTTTGATGAGGTCAAAGGGTTACCGCCGCATAGAGAGATCGAGTTTCGTATCGATCTAGTTGAAGGAGCCAGACCTGTTGTGATGCCTCTTAGGCGGATGGCGCCTAGGGAACAGCAGGAGTTGAAGGTGCAAGTTGATGATCTTTTCCAAAAAGGATTCATTCGGCGTAGTGTGTCCGAATGGGGTGCACCAGTTGTGTTTGTAACCAAAGCGGATGGATCGTTGAGGTTGTGTGTGGATTATCGTGAGCTGAATAGAGTGACTAAGAAGAACAAGTATCCATTGCCGAGAATAGATGACTTGTTTGATTAGCTTCACGAAGCTAAGGTGTTTTCTCAGATGGATTTGGCAACGGGATTTCACCAGTTAAGAGTGGCTAAGGATAGTGTGCCGAAGACTGCTTTCAGGACACCATCCGGTTTCTTTGAGTGGCTGGTAATGCCGTTTGGATTGACCAATGCGCCAACATATTTTGTGGATCTTACGAATAGAGTGTTCAGAGATCAGTTGAACAAGTTTGTACTAGTGTTCGTGGATGATATTTTGATTTATTCCAGAATTGAAGAAGAGCACAAGACGCACTTGCATATTGTTTTGGAAATCTTACGGAAACATCAGCTGAAGGCTAAGTTTTCGAAGTGTCACTTCTGAAAGAGCGAAGTGAGGTTCTTAGGCCATATTATCTCTAGAAATGGAATAGCGGTTGATCCCGCTAAGGTGGCAGCAATCCAAGATTGGGTTAGACCTAAGAATGCATCTGATGTGAGAAGTTTTCTTAGATTAGCAGGATATTATCGTCGGTTTATCAAAGACTTTTCCAAGGTGGTTGCACCATTGACAGGATTGATGAAAAAGAATCAAGTATTCGGATGGGATGCTAAGTGTGAGCAAGCTTTCGGAATCCTGAAAGAGCGATTGACAAGTGCTCCTGTTTTGACTATTCTAAGTGGAAATGATGAGATGGTGGTTTACACCGACGCATGTGGTACTGGACTTGGAGCAGTGCTGATGCAGAAGGGTAAAGTTGTTGCGTATGCAAGTCGACAACTGAAGCCGCATGAAAGGAATTATCCGACTCATGATTTGGAGTTGGCAGCGATTGTTTTTGCTCTGAAGATGTGGAGACATTATCTATTGGGAGTTCGATTCGAGTTGTTTACAGATCATAAGTCGTTGAAGTATCTTTTCTCCCAAAAGGATTTGAATCTTAGACAGCAACGATGGCTAGAGTTTTTGGCATCATATGATTTTGATATAGCCTATACTCCGGGAAAAGGAAATGCAGTGGCTGATGCGTTAAGTCGAAGACATGCAGGACTAGGAGCTATGTTTTCAGAATGGAAGAGTCTCGCGTATTTTGCTGGATTTGACTTCAGGCCAAATGTGAATTAGAACCTGAGATGTTGGCAAACTTATCGATAAGACCGACTCTTGTGGAAAGAATTGGCGAGAGCCAAAAACGAGACGATAAGCTTGTTAAGATTATCCGTGATTTGGAATCTGGTTTGGACCCAGAGAAGGATAAAGGATTCGAGGTCGATCGAGAGGGTTGGCTTCGAAAGCAAGGACGACTAGTTGTTCCTGATATAGATGAATTGAGGAATGAAGTTCTGAAGGAAAGTCATCACTCGAAGCTGACAATTCATCCATGTGGAAATAAGATGTATCGGGATATGAAGAGAACCTATTACTGGGAAGGTATGAAGAAGGATGTTGGAAATTTTAGTTCCAAGTGCATGAACTGCCAGTTGGTAAAAGCAGAGCAGAAGAAGCCAAGTGGATTGCTTCAGCCATTTGAAGTTCCTACATGAAAGTGGAAGCAAATATCGATGGATTTTATTGATGGGCTACCTAGAACAAGAACGGGAAATGAAGGGATTTGGGTCATTGTAGATCGTTTGACTAAGAGTGCAAGATTCATTCATGTTCGATCAACTAGGACTGCATCAAAGTTGGCTGAGCTGTATGTTAAGTGGATAGTCCGATTCCATGGTATTCCGAAGAGTATAGTGAGCGATCGAGACCCATTGTTCACTAGTGGATTTTGGAAGAGCTTCCAGGAAGTTTTGGGAACTGAGTTGTGTTTGAGTACAACTTATCACCCCCAAAAAGATGGTCAGACCGAGAGAGTCAACCGAGTTTTGGAAGATCTCCTTAGAGCATGTGTTTTGGATTTCGGAGGATCATGGGAAGATCACCTTCATTTGGTAGAATTTTCGTATAATAACAGTTACCAATCCAGCATTGGTATGGCACCATATGAGGCATTGTATGGAAGACCGTGTAACTCTCCGACATGTTGGTTAGAAACAGGAGAAAAGCTGATACTTGGGCCAGAAATGATTCGACAGACTTTGGATTTCATAGAGACCATTCGGCAATGAATGAAGGCAGCCCAAGACCGTCAGAAAAGTTATGCCGATAAGCGTTGTAAGGATTTGGAATTCGACGTAGGTGATATGGTTTTTGTGAAGATTTCTCCACTGAAGAATGTTATTCGATTCAGGAAGAAAGGAAAATTGACTACGAGATTTGTTGGACCATTCCCGATCATCGAGCGAATTGGAAAGCTCGCCTACAAATTGGAGTTACCAGAAAAGATGTCGGGTGTGCACAATGTTTTTCATGTATCGTATCTACGGAAGTATGTGCACGACTCGAATACAGTGGTTTCTGCTGATAGCTGTGAAGATTTTGAAGTTGACCCAGTTGATAAGAGACCTCGTAAGCCGCTTCGTGTTATAGAAACTGACACGAAACAGCTTAGGAGGAGGGTAGTTAGGTTGCTCAAGATACAATGGAGTGATGATGATAACGACTGTACATGGGAGGTGGAAGAGAGGACAAAGGCAGCTCATCCTGAACTCTTCAAGGTATGGTGTAACGACCTAGAATTTTGAACGATGATTTAATTTGTATCCCGAATATAACTTTGAATTTGGCGATTAAATTATAAAATTTAATCGATTGAAAGTTGAATAAAAATTTGAATCTTCAATTTTAAGCTGAAGAGAAATATTTCGAAAGCTTTCAAAATTTATATTGATGATACTGAAGATAATTGAAACTTCAGAATCAAATTTGAAAATGATTTGTTCAGTTTTGAAATCATATCGCTTGAATCGATATTTAAAAATAGCCGTCCGAGGCACAGTCTCGGAATTCGACGAAACCAGTTCCATTGGATCCGTAATATTGAATTATTACCGGATTTCAAATTTCGTAGCATTCGGAGTTGTTATGTAACCGCACGGTGAATGAACGTATTGAAATTTAATCAAATTCAATTTAAATTTTAAAATTTAAACTTTTGCCGACATCAAAAGTAAGGCACACGATCTTTTCTCTGAAAAATCACGTTCTCTCTGCAAAGTCGAGTACTCCTTGTCTCCCTATCCCTTTACAAATCTTATACGAAATTATTTCGCTCAAAATCAAGATCTGTTCGTTTAAATAAGAAGAAGAAAATGGCCGCATCCCTTATTAATTTCAAAATCAACCTGGCCTCGTTCAAAAAAATTCAAATCGCTCCTCTCAAAATTAATGGCCGACCGTTTTGTAGTTTCGAAGGCAAGCGCGAGCAGCGACGAACAAATCGAGATTGAGGCAATTGGGCGGCGTCAGGGAGGCTCGCGATTCGATTTGGAGCGTCGACGAGGATTGGGGGATCGAGTTCGAGGCTTGGTCGATGTCATGGCCAAGGCATCGAGGTCGCGTACGTCGCGAGTAGAGGAGGAGAATGGTATCGCCTGTCGCGGCATGGTGGCGCTCGAGTGGGATGGGTGGTGTTCGTGGTGAAGGCTGGAACGACGAGGTGGTGGTTGCGATTTGGGGTATCGCGATTGGGGTAGGGCATCGGCAGTTCAGGCGATTGAATGAGTGTGCTCGCGAGGACTGGTGGAGGGTTTGGCAGACGAATTCAATGCGTCAACTTCGATTTTTGACAAGTAAGGTAAAGTTTTCACAGTTTTTAAAACTTTTAATCAGCCTTAATTTAGTTTAAAATCTGGGATTTTATATGAGGTCAAATGAAAACAGATTTTTCAATATATATATATATATATATATATAAGATTTTAATGTGCAGCAGTTTAAAATTTGAATAATTTTTAGAGAAAATATAGCAGTAAGTTTATAAGGCAATTTATTTATATATATATATATATACATATATACAGTAAAGTAATCACTGTTGTTATATACAGGAAATCAAAATAGGATATATACAGTAAGTTTGTAAAACGTTGATTTACATATGTGTATATATTATACCATAAAGGAAAGTTATTTTGAAATTTAGATTTTTGTTAAATGAAATTATTTAAAGAGATCGGTTGAAAATAAAGATCATTAGTTCAATAAATTTATTAAGGACAAAATTGGTTAAACCAAACAATTAGTTAATTAAATCTATTAAACGATAATTGGTAATTTGAATTATTCGAAATTTGATAAATTGTATAATTGTTTGGTACAAGGTGTAAATCGAGAAAACGAAAGAAGAATTGGATTGGATTGCAAAATTTAAAGCAGTAAAGTAAATGACACCAGAGATTTTTATACTGGTTCGAACTCCCGTTCTACGTCCAGTCCCAGACTCCTTCTGGAATTAAACTAGCAACCCTCACTTAACCCGGAGGAATAGGTTTACACCGCCTGAGCAACCGAACAGGACTTATACCACTTAAGCAACCGAATATGACTTCTACCACCTGAGCAACCGAACAGGACTTCTTTACAACTAGACAAAAATATTTGACTGTAGTGTGCTCTTTTTATAGCACTGATAAGTCAATTAAGTACAATCTTCTTATAATCTTCTCCTTTATGATATATAGTGTATATATTGGATGTGATATTAGATATAGTAGGATATATCTATATATATGTAGCAATATATACATATTGGCATATGTATATATTGGATTGATTGATTTCCCGCCTCGTATAGCGGATGAGACCCTATTGCGCCGTTAGTAAGCGGATATTTTTATAAAACCCATATACCGCGATATTCCACCTCGAAGTGGAATTGGTATTGTGCTAACGTCTGTGGATGCAGGGAAACAGGTTGGAGGGATCCAACTGGATTCCTCACCAGTATTTATTTATTTACAGATATTGATGTATATTCTGTTATCATATTGATATATGATGTTTGTTGTTGTGATTGACTAGTTGGTGCTGTTGCATCATCGGATTCAGTTTTGAAATTTAAAAATAACGACTTTTACTTTAAAAGAATTTTTAAAGTGATTTTTCAAAAGTAGACGTTTTATTGAATTTTTGAATTGATTTATTTCAAATAAATAAACGTCTAAAATTTTAAAGTTATAAAAGTTACAATTTTAGTGAAATATAACCAAAGTGTCGTTTTTGAAATAAAAGTCGATTGATTTATAAAATGTTTTAAATTGAGATTTTTAAAATATTATAAACGGTTTACTTAAAAGGTTTATAAAGTTGACATTTTATAAATTAAAATGTCGGTATTATAAAACGAGTTTTTATAAGCGTTAAAATGAATTTTTAAGAATTTATAAATAAATGGAATTTATAAATTATGAACTTATAAATGGAAATGATTTTGTAAAATAAAGGAATTATAAGTATTTAACTTATAATATGGATTGTTGGTATAAGATTTGAGTTATGAATCGAATTGTTAATAAAGGGGATTTATTAAGTTGAAGTTGTTACAAAATAGAAATGGAATTTATAAACGTTGTTTTATAAATTCGAAAATCAATCAAATTTGATGAATTTAATATAGAAGGGTATTAAGGGAATTTTTTCCACGATTTTGGATAGTGGATAATTCTTGGAATAAATGTGTAGAAAAGATTGAAATTTGGTTAGTGAAGTATATTCACGATTTTGGACAGTGAATATATTATTGAATAAAATGGTTATGTTTGGGAAAGCGATATTATAAAATGAAGTTAATTGTTTTAAAAGATGTTTTAAAACGTGTTAAGTATCGAATACATAGTTTTCAACATTCATTATTGAAATAGACATTTTCGAGAAATAAGGAAATGATGGACTATAACACTGTTGTTATAGTAAATGATTTTCGAAAGAAAATGTTTTACATAGTATTGGGATTTATATATATCTATCTTAAAATCCGAATCCCTATACTAGTGATTTCGAGTCGTCGTAACGATGTTTTACGTAACATTCGTTTTGACTCAAATAGATGTTAAAATTAATGATTTCCTTAAAGAATGAATATATATACTTAATATTGATTTAAGTATATCGAATATTTTCAAATGTTGAAAATAAATAGATTTGTGAACTACTTATTTTTAAATAAGTATAGAAATGCTTTCCCAATATGAAATGAACTGTTTGAGATTTTATCTTCAAAGATGAATTGAAATGTGGAAATTGATTTGAAATTATTTTCAAATGGTTAAGTGTGGAAATTATATATCTAGTAAAGATATTTTTGGAAGATAAATAATTTGGAAAATTATTTGGAATCCGATGATGTTGCGCATCTTTATTGATAGTTAAATAACCGACTATCAATAATTACCTTGAATGGGTATTTGTTGTGAACTGGATGAATTTGAATACCACACTTATTTTTGAATAAGCGCTCACTATTCGGGTTAGCCGGGAAAGGACCATGGGGTCGTATAACCCATTCCGAATATGTGATACGTCGTTATGAATTGCATTCGAAGACCGGTGTTGAAGACCGGATATTTTTGAAAACGGAAGGATTACCGTCGAGTTACTCTACATCGGTTGATCTCCGATTTAGAGGTTTTATCACCCTTAGTGACGGGAAGTCCGGACGTGATTGGAAATTATCCGGATTTGCAAGGGCTTCGTGAGAAGTGCCTTCGGTTCTGTTCGATCCCGGAACAGACTTGTATGGATTGTGTGTCTGACATTACACTTTGAGATATAAAGCTGATTTCTTTCAAATACATATCTGTTGGTGGCGGAGAATTTATTCTCTTAGCTTAACACCCTTCTCTGAGACGTACGAGCTCAGAGGTTATGTAGTTGAAGTTATCAGCGATATATCCCAATTTGGTAATGTGGCATGCTGAGTGTTGCTGTGTGATGATCAATGTTTGATCATTTGTGATATGATCATTTGTTTGATCATTTATCTTTGTGATCATAGGTTGATCATCTGTTGACCCAAAGCGTGGCTTTTTGAAAAAGCGTAGCTTTGTGGACGAGACTTCGTCAGGGCCTCAACAACCCGGAAATGGTCGAAACAGGAATGTTGCGGCAAGGTTATGAGGGTCGCGCCCTTTAGGGTATGTCATTTCCTTCTGGAAAGGGGTGGTATCATGGTATGGAGCCCAGATACTTACTCATGTGGATACACTTATTTATTATGTGTGATGATGCTACCGAGCGCTCGGATAAAGGTCCCAAAGGACCGGGTGATGACATATTCATGAGTTACCTGTTACAGGGGTAACCCGGCCTTGTTTGGCAGAGAGCAGTTTGTCTCTCGGGTCGTCCAGCCAGAGGCGATCCTATTCGGCAGGAGGAAAGGAAGTTCCTTAGCCTGACCATTTGTTGGAAATCCATTTCCCAAATACGAAACTTGTACGGTTTTAGTTGTAGAACCTGCTATCTAATATAGCAGCTATAGTAGGCATAGTATAATGGTACCTATGCTGGCTAAGATTAATATTATACTTTCAAAATGTTTTCCACTATGCACTAATGATAATAATCCAATGATTGGCGTAGTAAGCATCTTTGACTATCATAAGAAGAAATCCCCTCCAATTCTGCGTTTGCATTGTGTGTGTGGCGGGAGGTCTTATGGTAGTTTCATTTTCCAAAAGCATTGCGAATCTGATTTATTTTCTTTGTGAAAAAAATACTGTTTTACGATCTCACACCAGTCTGTTGATTCATGAGTTTTGATTCATGACACAAGCTTCAGAGATCATACGACGAGAATGCTATATGAAAGCGACAAAAAGAGAATAAATGCATACCGTGCACTACAAAGAAGATAATCTTACAATTCAAAGATTAGTATGGATATTTTATTTTATTTGAGTCTTAGAACAATGTTAAAATCATTCCTCAAATAATCACACACGCACACAAAACATTTTATATCAAAAAATATGTTCACTGTGCATATAACACCAGGTCGGCCGACCGACCAGGATCCTCGGTCGACCGACCCTGTATCATATGCACAGTGACTTTCTGTTTTGTATACGTTTTTCAACTCAGCTGACCGGCCAGTTTTTCCGGTCGACCGACCAGAGAAAAACGGCTAGTTTTCTGAAGAGACGCGATCTTTTCATGAAGAGTAATGTCCTCTATTTCAAGAGGTATGGACACTACTGTTGACTAAAACTATTCATGAAAGATTACAACTCTTCTACAACTATATAAACATATTCAATTCACTTCTACAATTACCGATTCTTGTTTATATTTCTGAAATCTAATCTCTTCTTATTTCTGCAAATAAAAGCATTCACTCTTATTCAATATCACTAGAATCCTTGAATTTATTCATATACTTCGATTCTACGTGATTATCTTCCTTCTAAATCTTCACACACATACATATTCTTGAGGATTTGATTATAGGAAAGTTGTACTATCAAAAGACAATCAGTGTTATTTAGAACACATTCGTCAACAAACATTTTGTATTAAGTTGAAGTCCTCTTCGGTTGTTGAGGCGGAAAAATTCCTGTTCGGCTGCTCAGGTGTCGTATACCTATTCCTCCGGGTTAAGTGAGGGGTTTAGTTTAAATCCAGAGGGTATTCTGGGACTGGACGTAGAACGGGAAGTTCGAACCAGTATAAAAATTCCTGGTGTGCTTACTTTAATTTTTACTTTATTGTTATTACCAGTTTCCGCATTAATATACCATATTACACGATCCTTGGTACTACACGTACACTTTCATTTGGTATCAGAGCAAGGTCATCTTATAACCATCACAAAGTTATTTGATATTTACTTATTTTTAGTAATATGGCAACCACACAAATTAACGATGTTAACACTCACACTAATTCTAGTTTCACACAAGGTCAATCGACTTCACGTCCTCCACTTTTCAATGGTATAAATTATAATTATTGGTCAACTAGAATGAGAATCTATATGCAATCAAGTGGGTTTGATATCTGGAATATTATACAAAGGGAATACACAATTCCTACTGGAGAATACTCGACTTGGAGTAACACACAAAAACTAGATGCTACATCAAATGCTAAGGCTATGAATATTTTATTTTGTGCATTAGATAGAAATGAATTCAATAGAGTTAGTATGTGTACTTCCGGCTATGAAATTTGGAGAACTCTTAAAGTTTCACATGAAGGAATGAACAAAGTTAAATTGAGCAAAATTTCTATGCTGAAACATCAATTTGAAAACTTTAAAATGAGGCCAAATGAATCTATAAATGACATGTACTCTAGATTTCAGGATATTTATCATGCTCTATTGTCTCTAGAACAAAAGTTTACTGATTTTGATGTTGTTACAAAAATCTTGAATTCTTTAACGGACGAATGGGAACGAAAAGTCCTAGCTATTGAAGAAGCAACTGATTTGTCAACATTAAAACCAGAAGAATTGATAGGTAATTTAATGTCCTACGAAGTAAATTTGCAGGCAAAACGAAATGGAGCACAAGAAAAGAAAAATGTAGCATTCCAAGCAGAAAAAGATGATTCCGACTCAGATAATGAAGATATGGCAATGATCGCTAAAAATTTCAAAAAGTTTTTGAAATTCAACAGAAACAAATTCAAGGGAAACAAAAATAATTCCAACAACAATTCTAATAGCAGCAAACCATCATCTTCAACAATGGAATGTTATGAATGTCACAAGAAAGGACACATGAAGAAAGATTGTCCAGATCGTAAAAAGAACAATTTCAAGAAGGACAAAAACAAACGAAAAGCTTTTTCAGTCACTTGGGATGACACTGACTCATCATCCTCATCAGAGAGTGAAAGCGATAATGAACAAGCAAATGTATGCTTCATGGCTTCGTCAGACGATGTAAGTGATTTTACTTTTGAAGATTTAATTGAAATAAATTCTGAATTAGTAAATTTAACAAAACAACTTAAAAAGAAAAATAAGGAGTTGCAAAGAAAGTTAGATAGAACAGTTTTAGAAGTAGATATGTTAAAAGATGAGAAGGTAATATTGGAAGAAGAACTTGAAATCTCTCAACAATCGAATTCTAACTTATCTTCTCAAATTACGTCAATATCTGAGGAACTAGAAATTCAGAAAAATAAAAATGATGTTTTACTTTTTGAAAATAATGATTTAATATCTAAAATTAAAGATTTAGAGTTAGAAAAATCTAGTCTTAAAATAAAATTTGATGATATTTCTAAAAATGTTTCTAATTTCAATAAAGGAAGAGAAAATCTTTCTAGTATACTAGAAAACTCTCAAACTTCCAACAATAAATCTGGACTAGGATTTAAGAAACAAAATAATTATGCTAAAAGTAAAATTAATAATAAAATTAAGAAAGATATTAGGAAAACAGTTTATTCAAATACTAAAACTATTAAGATATGGATTCCAAAAACCAATAATACATTGATAAGGAATAAACATATCAAAAGTTTTATGGAAACTGTTCATAATAACAAGAATTATGTTTATAAAGGGAATTCTGAACCCGTATGGGTTTGGCTTCCTAAGATCTAACTCTTAGGACCCTAAAAAGATTGGGTACCAACTTTTTATAATTTTTGCAGGTACCACATAAAAAGAGAGGAAAATGGATTTTAGATAGCGGTTGCTCAAAACACATGACTGGAAACAAAGAAATGTTATCAAACATTATATACTCAAATGGAGGAGCAGTCACCTTTGGAGATAACTCAAAAGGGTATATCATCGGCAAAGGCAATGTCAATAGCAACGGTACATCTAATTTACCTCTCATTACTGATGTTTTATTAGTTAAAAATTTAAAACATAATTTATTAAGTATTAGTCAACTATGCGACAAAGGTTTTAATATAACTTTTTCAGAAAATAAATGTAACATTTTTGATAAAAATCACAACATTATTTTCGAAGGAAATAGAGATAAAAATATTTATATCCTAAATATGAATGTTAATAATGATTTAAATTTGTGTCTAGTAGCTAAAGAGAATGATTCTTGCCTTTGGCACAAAAGATTTTGTCACATAAATTTTAATACCATCAACAAACTTGCTAAAAATAAATTAGTTAAAGGGTTACCCGGTATAAAATTCAAAACTAACATATTTTGTGATGCATGTAAATTAGGAAAATTAACAAAATCTTCTTTTAAATCAAAGAAAGTAATATCTACAGAACAACCACTTGAACTTTTACACATGGATCTTTTTGGTCCAACTCAAGTGCAATCTATTAATCATAATAGATATGTTTTTGTTATTGTAGATGATTTCTCTAGATATACTTGGATTTTCTTTTTGAAAAATAAAAGTGATACTTTTGATAATTTTAAAGTTTTTGTTAAAAGAATTCAAAATATTAAAACTTTGAAAATTAAAAATATAAGAAGTGATCATGGAGGCGAATTTGAAAATGAAGTTTTTGAACAATTTTGTAACAAAAAGGGTATTAACCATAATTTCTCTTTTCCTAGAACACCTCAACAAAATGGAGTTGTAGAAAGGAAAAATAGAACGTTACAAGAATGTGCAAGAACTTTACTAAATGGAACAACTTTATCGAAACAATTTTGGGCAGAAGCTGTAGCTACTGCTTGTTACGTACTGAATCGTGTTTCTATTCGACCATTAACTAAAAATACACCATATGAACTTCTAAATGGAAGAAAACCAAATATTTCATATCTAAAAGTTTTTGGTTCCAAATGTTTTATTTTAAATACTAAAGATCAACTAGGCAAATTCGATCCAAAATCCGATGAAGGTATATTTGTTGGATATTCGGAACGAAGCAAGGCCTACCGAATTTATAATAAACGAACTCAAATTATTGAAGAAAGTTTACATGTTTCTTTCAACGAAAATTTTAAAAATATAAATCCGAGTGTTACTATTGATTCTGATGATGAATCTACTTAGAATGAGAATATTAGTACAAATGAAAATCTTGATATTCATGAAACCAATACAAATATAACTTCCAATTTAATAAAATCTCCACCTAGAATTTTAAAAGATCATCCTGTGCAAAATATACGAGAACAACTACGTCATAGCTATTCTACTCCTCAACCCTCCACTCATTCCACAGAACGTTTAACTCGTCAAACCTCTATCCAAAGACCACCTCCCGGTACTAGCACAGCGGCTGCCATAGATATTTTAGCCCAAAATCAACTAGCTTTGGATTCTCGCCTTCGAAAAATTGATGGGCGTTTCAAAAAGATCAAAGGCTTCTTCGTAAATTTATGGGATGCCTTATCATGCTCTTCTGAAGCCGGTGCTTCATTTGTTGCTCCTGGAAAAAGACCCGCACCAAATTTCTCTTGGTCTACATCCGAGAACACAAGTTCCAGCACATCGGCAACTCCCGCACCTACCACTCACAGACGGGGTAAGGAACCGGCTCCTCTCGATGAAAATCTTCATCCATAACAGTGGGATACCGACGATGATGAGGAGTAATTGTAGTATTTTTTTAAATTTATTTTAACTTTCAAGAATCTCTTATAGTTTATTTTGTTTCTTAATTAATTGTTATGTTATGTTCTAAGCAAACATCTTTAAATTATTTCTAATTAAGCTCAAAGAATGTGCCATGTAAATTTAAATGTTTTTTGCATTACTTCAGTCTGTTATAAGTATTCCTTTTTGTCGATGACAAAGGGGGAGAAATGTATGCAAATTAACGAATTTTTGCAGAAAAGTCGCCATTCATTCAGGGGGAGAACTATAATATATATGTCAATATTACTTCGTCACATAAGTATTGTCATCAATCAAAAAGGGGGAGAATGTTGATTCATGAGTTTTGATTCATGACACAAGCTTCAGAGATCATACGACGAGAATGCTATATGAAAGCGACAAAAAGAGAATAAATGCATACCGTGCACTACAAAGAAGATAATCTTACAATTCAGAGATTAGTATGGATATTTTATTTTATTTGAGTCTTAGAATAATGTTAAAATCATTCCTCAAATAATCACACACGCACACAAAACATTTTATATCAAAAAATATGTTCACTGTGCATATAACACCAGGTCGGCCGACCGACCAGGATCCTCGGTCGACCGACCCTGTATCATATGCACAGTGACTTTCTGTTTTGTATACGTTTTTCAACTCAGCTGACCGGCCAGTTTTTCCGGTCGACCGACCAGAGAAAAACGGCTAGTTTTCTGAAGAGACGCGATCTTTTCATGAAGAGTAATGTCCTCTATTTCAAGAGGTATGAACACTACTGTTGACTAAAACTATTCATGAAAGATTACAACTCTTCTACAACTATATAAACATATTCAATTCACTTCTACAATTACCGATTCTTGTTTATATTTCTGAAATCTAATCTCTTCTTATTTCTGCAAATAAAAGCATTCACTCTTATTCAATATCACTAGAATCCTTGAATTTATTCATATACTTCGATTCTACGTGATTATCTTCCTTCTAAATCTTCACACACATACATATTCTTGAGGATTTGATTATAGGAAAGTTGTACTATCAAAAGACAATCAGTGTTATTTAGAACACATTCGTCAACAAACATTTTGTATTAAGTTGAAGTCCTCTTCGGTTGTTGAGGCGGAAAAATTCCTGTTCGGCTGCTCAGGTGTCGTATACCTATTCCTCCGGGTTAAGTGAGGGGTTTAGTTTAAATCTAGAGGGTAATCTGGGACTGGACGTAGAACGGGAAGTTCGAACCAGTATAAAAATTCCTGGTGTGCTTACTTTAATTTTTACTTTATTGTTATTACCAGTTTCCGCATTAATATACCATATTACACGATCCTTGGTACTACACGTACACTTTCACAGTCACCATGACTGACTCGGAGTTTATTGTTCCCTTCTAAACTCTGGGTGCCCACAAATTTCCACACGGGCAGTCTAGAGTTATGTTATCAGGATATTCTGGATATTCTGGAGCTTTGGAGATAAGCTGGATGGCGAGACGTATCATCCGTATTTGTTATTTATTCCGCTGTGTATTCTGTATGAGGACAAGTTTTTATAACTGTCCATAGTTGTATATTGATTTTGATTGATGTATGTATAAACTGATATAGTTCTTTGTTTTAAAAGACTAGTGATTATCTATTATATATTGTTCCGCTGCGATATGTGAGATTCTGATATTGTTTCTGTTCTGATGTTGTTCTGTTGTTCTTCTTTTCTTTTTCTTCTATCTTTTCTTCTACCTCTTCTTTTAAACCCTAAGAATTCGGTTTTCCGGCATTCGTTTGCTCGGCAGTTGATACAGTGGACGTATCGATGTCGATTTTCGGAAGTCGAAGAATCGGGTCCTTACAACGTGGTATCAGAGCATATGGTTAAGCGACAACCCTGCTCTGTTGGGTGTTACTCATTAGAGATAGAGTCAGTAGTACTCTAGAATGAGTGTGAGTGTAATAATAGATACGGGTGCGTATTTGTTAGTGAATATGAAATTGTTTTGTATTGCGTTGACTTATCGGTTGATTGTTTATAGATTCTGGTCGGTGCAGTCTAGCTAACTGTAATCGATAGGAGTTTCTAAACTCTAAACAAGATAAACCGACACAGTATTGTTTTAAAATGGGGTAAATGAAATAATTTTGCCTAAAACTATTTTTGTATAGAAAAGAAATGGTTTTCTATGAATTATCATAGTATATGGATGTTTGGTTGTTATAAAACAATAACATTGAATATTATCATTGTTATATTGAAATTGAATAAGAAATTAAAATAATAACCAAAGATTTGGAGATAAATTCAATTAACAAATGAAATTTATAAATGCGAATTGAAGCATAAGGAAATGAATTCACATACAAATGAAATTTGAGAATATAAATTATAAATGTGATTTGTAATTTGAAACGGAATTCCAGAGAAGTTTTTGGAAATGTTTTGAAAAGAAATTTGAGAATTTTGGAAATTTAGAAAGTTAAATTCCTTTTTAATTTGAAAATGTATTTCAAAGGTTTGAAGAGTATTTTGGAAAGATGAAAAGCTCTAAACTCTTTTCGGTCGCTGGAAAATAACTTCGATGATGACCGCGGCATCATTGGTGTTCATTTTCGGGTTTCCAAAAGAGGAATTGCTGCTAAATTATTTTAAATGGAAGTTGTTTGAAAAACTTGGGTTTTCTTTTGGAAATTCAAATGATAATTTGAATTGTTTTCAAAATGATTTTTGAAATGTTGAAAAGACTCTGGAATCCTATGGAATATTGTAAGTTGATAACCTTTACAAATTGAATTTTGATAGAATAAATTTAACTTAAAAGATGGAGTTAAATTAAAGAAAGTATAAGTGAATAAATTTGAATAAATGAAAGTGAAATTGAAAGTTGAAATTCATTTCGAATTTGTAAGCAATGAATTGAATTGAATAATGTAAATTGAAAGATGGATTAAAATTCATATGTTATTTGAAATCCAGTTTAATATAAGTGGTTATAACCAAAAATAGTGAATTGCAAATAAAATTTTGGGAATGAACAAAAGAATAAAACTGGAATTGAAACTGAATGTTGAAAACAAAATTTGAATTTGTAAGTGAATTAGAATTTGTAATGAATTAGTAATTGGAACTAATTTTAAATAGTGCAGTTATGAATGAAAGATAATTGATAAAATTCAATATTCGGAATTGAAGATAAATTGAATTCCAATAGAATTAAAATTGAGAATTGAATTCAAATGAGATTAGAAATGTAAAATTGAATGGATATGAATATGTAACTTCAACAGTGAAGTAAGCTAAAGATATATAAGCAGTTGATATTGAAAATTTTGTAATAGAATTTGCAAAATGGTTTGAATGTTGTAACTAGATATTATGGCTAGTAGGATATACAGGTGTATTAAAGGAATTGGATTTGATTTCAAAGATAAATTTGAATTGCTCGACAAAAGGTAAGTATTTCAATTTCAATATGAGATTTGATGATTTCTTGTCTAGCCGCTTGGCTTTTTCTTTTTCTTTTTGAAATCTGAGAGTCCGTAGGGACGTTTTGTAGTCGTGCCGTATTAGCCGCGCAAAGGAGACGCTGGCGAAATTTTTCGAAAATTTAGAGTGTTAGAAAATTTTTGAGAAATTTTGAAAGTTTAAAATTTGAATTTAAACTTAAATTTGAATTGTTAAGTAAACAATGTTGTTGGAACTTATAATTTGAGTTGGAAAATTTAGTTGAATTGATAAACGAATCTTTAGTAGGAAGATTTGTTTTGATAAAATTGATAAAACTATTGGATTGTGAAAAATAGTAGACGAGTTAAGGACTTTTTCTTCCTAACTTGTAATTTCGAGGACGAAATTCTTTTAAGGGGGGAAGTCTGTAACGACCCAGAATTTTGAACGATGATTTAATTTGTATCCCGAATATAACTTTGAATTTGGCGATTAAATTATAAAATTTAATCGATTGAAAGTTGAATAAAAATTTGAATCTTCAATTTTAAGCTGAAGAAAAATATTTTGAAAGCTTTCAAAATTTATATTGATGATACTGAAGATAATTGAAACTTCAGAATCAAATTTGAAAATGATTTGTTCAGTTTTGAAATCATATCGCTTGAATCGATATTTAAAAATAGCCGTCCGAGGCACAGTCTCGGAATTCGACGAAACCAGTTCCATTGGATCCGTAATATTGAATTATTACCGGATTTCAAATTTCGTAGCATTCGGAGTTGTTATGTAACCGCACGGTGAATGAACGTATTGAAATTTAATCAAATTCAATTTAAATTTTAAAATTTAAACTTTTGCCGACATCAAAAGTAAGGCACACGATCTTTTCTCTGAAAAATCACGTTCTCTCTGCAAAGTCGAGTACTCCTTGTCTCCCTATCCCTTTACAAATCTTATACGAAATTATTTCGCTCAAAATCAAGATCTGTTCGTTTAAATCAGAAGAAGAAAATGGCCGCATCCCTTATTAATTTCAAAATCAACCTGGCCTCGTTCAAAAAAATTCAAATCGCTCCTCTCAAAATTAATGGCCGACCGTTTTGTAGTTTCGAAGGCAAGCGCGAGCAGCAACGAACAAATCGAGATTGAGGCAATTGGGCGGCGTTAGGGAGGCTCGCGATTCGATTTGGAGCGTCGACGAGGATTGGGGGATCGAGTTCGAGGCTTGGTCGATGTTGTGGCCAAGGCATCGAGGTCGCGTACGTCGCGAGTAGAGGAGGAGCATGGTATCGCCTGTCGCGGCATGGTGGCTCTCGAGTGGGATGGGTGGTGTTCGTGGTGAAGGCTGGAACGACGAGGTGGTGGTTGCGATTTGGGGTATCGCGATTGGGGTAGGGCATCGGCAGTTCAGGCGATTGAATGAGTGTGCTCGCGAGGACTGGTGGAGGGTTTGGCAGACGAATTCAATGCGTCAACTTCGATTTTTGACAAGTAAGGTAAAGTTTTCACAGTTTTTAAAACTTTTAATCAGCCTTAATTTAGTTTAAAATCTGGGATTTTATATGAGGTCAAATGAAAACAGATTTTTCAATATATATATATATATATATATAAGATTTTAATGTGCAGCAGTTTAAAATTTGAATAATTTTTAGAGAAAATATAGCAGTAAGTTTATAAGGCAATTTATTTATATATATATACATATATACAGTAAAGTAATCACTGTTGTTATATACAGGAAATCAAAATAGGATATATACAGTAAGTTTGTAAAACGTTGATTTACATATGTGTATATATTATACCATAAAGGAAAGTTATTTTGAAATTTAGATTTTTGTTAAATGAAATTATTTAAAGAGATCGGTTGAAAATAAAGATCATTAGTTCAATAAATTTATTAAGGACAAAATTGGTTAAACCAAACAATTAGTTAATTAAATCTATTAAACGATAATTGGTAATTCGAATTATTCGAAATTTGATAAATTGTATAATTGTTTGGTACAAGGTGTAAATCGAGAAAACGAAAGAAGAATTGGATTGGATTGAAAAATTTAAAGCAAAGGTGAGATCTTCTCACTCAAAAATTGAAAAGTGGAATTTTCAGTTATTGATTTGATTGCTATTGGATGTGATATTAGATATAGTAGGATATATCTATATATATGTAGCAATATATACATATTGGCATATGTATATATTGGATTGATTGATTTCTCGCCTCGTATAGCGGATGAGACCCTATTGCGCCGTTAGTAAGCGGATATTTTTATAAAACCCATATACCGCGATATTCCACCTTGAAGTGGAATTGGTATTGTGCTAACGTCTGTGGATGCAGGGAAACAGGTTGGAGGGATCCAACTGGATTCCTCACCAGTATTTATTTATTTACAGATATTGATGTATATTCTGTTATCATATTGATATATGATGTTTGTTGTTGTGATTGACTAGTTGGTGCTGTTGCATCATCGGATTCAGTTTTGAAATTTAAAAATAACGACTTTTACTTTAAAAGGATTTTTAAAGTGATTTTTCGAAAGTAGACGTTTTATTGAATTTTTGAATTGATTTATTTCAAATAAATAAACGTCTAAAATTTTAAAGTTATAAAAGTTACAATTTTAGTGAAATATAACCAAAGTGTCGTTTTTGAAATAAAAGTCGATTGATTTATAAAATGTTTTAAATTGAGATTTTTAAAATATTATAAACGGTTTACTTAAAAGGTTTATAAAGTTGACATTTTATAAATTAAAATGTCGGTATTATAAAACGAGTTTTTATAAGCGTTAAAATGAATTTTTAAGAATTTATAAATAAATGGAATTTATAAATTATGAACTTATAAATGGAAATGATTTTGTAAAATAAAGGAATTATAAGTATTTAACTTATAATATGGATTGTTGGTATAAGATTTGAGTTATGAATCGAATTGTTAATAAAGGGGATTTATTAAGTTGAAGTTGTTACAAAATAGAAATGGAATTTATAAACGTTGTTTTATAAATTCGAAAATCAATCAAATTTGATGAATTTAATATAGAAGGGTATTAAGGGAATTTTTTCCACGATTTTGGATAGTGGATAATTCTTGGAATAAATGTGTAGAAAAGATTGAAATTTGGTTAGTGAAGTATATTCACGATTTTGGACAGTGAATATATTATTGAATAAAATGGTTATGTTTGGGAAAGCGATATTATAAAATGAAGTTAATTGTTTTAAAAGATGTTTTAAAACGTGTTAAGTATCGAATACATAGATTTCAACATTCATTATTGAAATAGACGTTTTCGAGAAATAAGGAAATGATGGACTATAACACTGTTGTTATAGTAAATGATTTTCGAAAGAAAATGTTTTACGTAGTATTGGGATTTATATATATCTATCTTAAAATCTGAATCCCTATACTAGTGATTTCGAGTCGTCGTAACGATGTTTTACGTAACATTCGTTTTGACTCAAATAGATGTTAAAATTAATGATTTCCTTAAAGAATGAATATATATACTTAATATTGATTTAAGTATATCGAATATTTTCAAATGTTGAAAATAAATAGATTTGTGAACTACTTATTTTTAAATAAGTATAGAAATGCTTTCCCAATATGAAATGAACTGTTTGAGATTTTATCTTCAATGATGAATTGAAATGTGGAAATTGATTTGAAATTATTTTCAAATGGTTAAGTGTGGAAATTATATATCTAGTAAAGATATTTTTGGAAGATAAATAATTTGGAAAATTATTTGGAATCCGATGATGTTGCGCATTTTTATTGATAGTTAAATAACCGACTATCAATAATTACCTTGAATGGGTATTTGTTGTGAATTGGATGAATTTGAATGCCACACTTATTTTTGAATAAGCGCTCACTATTTGGGTTAGTCGGGAAAGGACCATGGGGTCGTATAACCCATTCCGAATATGTGATACGTCGTTATGAATTGCATTCGAAGACCGGTGTTGAAGACCGGATATTTTTGAAAACGGAAGGATTACCGTCAAGTTACTCTACATCGGTTGATCTCCGATTTAGAGGTTTTATCACCCTTAGTGACGGGAAGTCCGGACGTGATTGGAAATTATCCGGATTTGCAAGGGCTTCGTGAGAAGTGCCTTCGGTTCTGTTCGATCCCGGAACAGACTTGTATGGATTGTGTGTCTGACATTACACTTTGAGATATAAAGCTGATTTCTTTCAAATACATATCTGTTGGTGGCGGAGAATTTATTCTCTTAGCTTAACACCCTTCTCTGAGACGTACGAGCTCAGAGGTTATGTAGTTGAAGTTATCAGTGATATATCCCAATTTGGTAATGTGGCATGCTGAGTGTTGCTGTATGATGATCAGTGTTTGATCATTTGTGATATGATCATTTGTTTGATCATTTATCTTTGTGATCATAGGTTGATCATCTGTTGACCCAAAGCGTGGCTTTTTGAAAAAGCGTAGCTTTGTGGACGAGACTTCGTCAGGGCCTCAACAACCCGGAAATGGTCGAAACAGGAATGTTGCGGCAAGGTTATGAGGGTCGCGCCCTTTAGGGTATGTCATTTCCTTCTGGAAAGGGGTGGTATCATGGTATGGAGCCCAGATACTTACTCATGTTGATACACTTATTTATTATGTGTGATGATGCTACCGAGCGCTCGGATAAAGGTCCCAAAGGACCGGGTGATGACATATTCGTGAGTTACCTGTTACAGGGGTAACCCGACCTTGTTTGGCAGAGAGCAGTTTGTCTCTCGGGACGTCCAGCCAGAGGCGATCCTATTCGACAGGAGGAAAGGAAGTTCCTTAGCCTGACCATTTGTTGGAAATCCATTTCCCAAATACGAAACTTGTACGGTTTTAGTTGTAGAACCTGCTATCTAATATAGCAGCTATAGTAGGCATAGTATAATGGTACCTATGCTGGCTAAGATTAATATTATACTTTCAAAATGTTTTCCACTATGCACTAATGATAATAATCCAATGATTGGCGTAGTAAGCATCTTTGACTATCATAAGAAGAAATCTCCTCCAATTCTGCGTTTGCATTGTGTGTGTGGCGGGAGGTCTTATGGTAGTTTCATTTTCCAAAAGCATTGCGAATCTGATTTATTTTCTTTGTGAAAAAAATACTGTTTTACGATCTCACGCCAGTCACCATGACTGACTCGGAGTTTATTGTTCCCTTCTAAACTCTGGGTGCCCACAAATTTCCACACGGGCAGTCTAGAGTTATGTTATCAGGATATTCTGGAGCTTTGGAGATAAGCTGGATGGCGAGACATATCATCCGTATTTGTTATTTATTCCGTTGTGTATTCTGTATGAGGACAAGTTTTTATAACTGTCCATAGTTGTATATTGATTTTGATTGATGTATGTATAAACTGATATAGTTCTTTGTTTTAAAAGACTAGTGATTATCTATTATATATTGTTCCGCTGCGATATGTGAGATTCTGATATTGTTTCTGTTCTGATGTTGTTCTGTTGTTCTTCTTTTCTTTTTCTTCTATCTTTTCTTCTACCTCTTCTTTTAAACCCTAAGAATTCGGTTTTCCGGCATTCGTTTGCTCGGCAGTTGATACAGTGGACGTATCGATGTCGATTTTCGGAAGTCGAAGAATCGGGTCCTTACATATGGCCATGAGGTGTCGTGTCATCTCACGACATTGTAACTTGTTCTAGTTTTAGAATTCTGCATGCTAGGCTAGAATTGGACGCATGGTTTGTTGATTGCTATGGATGGTAGGCATGTGGAATAGTTTTTGATTGCTCTTGTTTGTTTGGAATTTCGGGGGCGAAATTCCTAAGGGGGAGAGAATGTAACGACCCGTATTTTTACGGATCGAATGTTTGTAACCGGTTGTCATCAGATTGTTAGTGTGTTAAGTCGTTCAAAGTTTAGATCGACTAGAGCTTAAGTCGTGTGGTAGCTTAGGTCGTGGGGTAGGTTAGGTCGAGTAAACGACTTAAGAGATTGGAATGACCTAAGGAGTAGACGACTTAGGGGTTTAGACGACCTATAAGAAAGTTGGCGACATAAGGAATAGGCGACTTAAGAAAGTCAGCGACTTAAGAGTTAGCGGCATAGGGATAACAACCTAGGAAAAACTGGGCGAGCTAACAACTTAAGAAGATAGGTCGTGGACGAGTTAAGATAAGTCGTTGAGTCACTATGGTATGTTTAGTTAGGTCGTAGACGACCTATGATAGTATGCTAGGTGTAGTTGGGTCATGAGGTGTTAAGTCGTAACCCAGCTAAGTCGCGCAAGGTTAAGTCGTAGGATTGGTTGAGTCGTTGAGTCCTGGTTCGCATGCATGTGTGTTATGGCTTAAGTCGTAGGACCTGATAAGTCGTAGGTCGAAGGGGATGGATAAGTCATAGGGTTTGCTAGACCGTGTGTGTGTGTTAGGTCGCGACTTTTGTTAAGTCGCTAAGCCGCATATCAGTTAAGTCGTGGGGTTTTAGGTCGTAAGTTTTATGAGTCGTAGGTCGTGGGATTTCTTAAGTCGTGGACGACTTAAGGATCAGCCTATAAATACACGTCCATTTCCTCACTTTTTGGGATCCGGATTTTGGAGCGACGTAGTGCTGCTATTTTGAGAGCTCGAGTTCTACACTTCTTCACTTCTTTTCTCCACTCTAATCTTGTGATTCCTTCCATCCAAATCGAAGATCAAATTGAAGATCCAAGAGCTTAGATTGAAGATCTACATCCATCGAAGAGAGATTTCATCGTTTGAAGCGGAGTTTTGGAGAATTGAGTTAAATCCTTCGATGTCCAAATCTGAAGTGTGTTGCTTTGAAGTGTTTAGGTGATTCGATGAGTGGTGGTTATCTCTCACATGGATCCAGAGGAGTATATCGGATTGTTGGCTTGATTTGGTGTTAAAATAGTGATTTCCATGCATTTTCTTAAACTTAAGTATAGATCTATTGTCCATGATGATTTGACATCCATTTTACTACATGTTAACCTATGTAAGCTCCTTCATCAAGTTGTAGAGATATTGCTCATAATTCATGCTTGTTTAGATTTGGGCTCTTTATTTACAAGATTGCCATTATTGTTATAATTGTTTATTAGATCATGTTTGAATGCTTGATTACTTGGATTAATGATTGACTTGATTGATTGTTATAAATTAGTTGATTGATGATTTGATTTGGACAAGTTGGTCGAAGATGATTCAAAAGCTAAGGGAAATGCTCTTGAATTGGAAAAGCTGCTCGTGGCATATGTGGCGGATGATGAAGCTCATATGGATAGATTTGATGATGTTGATGTTGAGATGAGGCTTTTCTATGATGAGATGAAGCGAGGCATGGTATGAGATAGCCTTGGTTTAATCCAGACGGGATCATTCCAAGCATGTTGATAACTCGGTGAAATGGTTCGGGTTTGAGGATAATGGTTTGCTCGAGAGGCGCTTGAGCTAGTATGGAAATAGTCGTCGAGGAGGATGACTAGAAGGCTGAGGTTTCATCGTTATTGAAGGTTCTAGCAGACTCAAAGCAAGAGTACGCTGGGCAGATTCGATAGTCCCTAAAGACTATGATTGTAGTCAAGTACTCTGGACAGATTCGATAGTCCTAGGCACGGGCTGCGACGACGTGCGGAGTTCTGTCTAGAACCGGGGTTGCCATTAACCCTTGACGGACGGCTGAAAGAATGTGCTGGTCATTCAATTAACGGTGGTATCGAAGCAAAGATAACAATGATAGCCAGAGTCATGGATGTTTGGTTGTATCGTCATTCGGTCTCAAGAGCAATGTTTTCTGGGTGCTTATCTGATCTTGGTTTAGGCCTTGGGGGTTTGTACTTGGAAAATGTTGACCTTGACTCGAGTGATAATTGCTTTACTTTAAATGTCTGCTTTGCTATGTTTGCTTCTGCTTAGTGTATCTGGGGGTTATCACTGTAGAAAGAGGTGGAGTGGGAGGGTTGGATTCCTATTTCTTTTTCCTTTATGCTCTTTTGGTATGTTGTTAGCTAATTTACCGATCACTAAGACTGTTGTCTGACTCAAGGCTTTATTTTTAACTCTTATTGCCTTGGGCTGTTCATCCGCTTTGGGATGGGCGGACTAGGTAGCAGGTGACAGGTGCTGTTCTTAGTTTCCGACGATGCTGATGACGAAGACGAGCTGGAGGCTTGCATATTATTTTCTTACTATATGTACTGGATGTTCCGCCGCTTTGTATAATTCTCTGAGTGATATGTAGTGAGGTTTGATGTATTGACTATTCAGATGTTTGTATTCAACTATTATGAAGCTTAATTGATGAGATTCTATTTTGAGATGCTTGACTATATATATTCTCTATTGTATTTATCCATGCGCTGTGAGTAATACGATAGATTCTGCCGTTTTAACTTACCTTGGCAACCGTCCATGGCTGCCTGGCACACTTTACAGCGCACTATTTCCATGTTCAGTGCAGGGGTCATGGGCGGTCGTCACATACAATCTTTTCAAGAACCCCATTCAACGTGATGACTTCCCTACCCTTTATACAATCAGGAAAGGTCCAATAGTTGGTGGTGCTTGCTTTCTCATGTAACATATCTTAATAGTGAATCCTCCACCTACATAATGGCTTCCGCTATTAACTCTCTATGTATACCTATACTATGCGGTTTCCATTCCTATGTGCACTACTTTAGGTTTTACTGAAATGTCTCTATACTGTCCAAAGTACGACTTTAATTTAAACAGACTTCACTATTGGCATATCTCCATCGTCAAATACTTTGCAACATACTCCGCCACTTGCTTTTTCTTCCTTGACCAATAGAAAACCCTGTACATATCCTTTGACACACCTCACTAAACTCCTTCTTTAAGGCTATATGCACAAAAACACGATAACGGATGGTGTCTCCTCACTAATTGGACTAAAAGTTAGGATACTTGAGTGAACCCCATACTCCATCACCATTTAATTTATAGATATCACAAATGGATGATGCCCTATTTTCGGTGAATACAATATTACTATAAAGAACTCATAAACTAGGTTATGCATTTTTTATAAGCATCGGACATTGAAAATAAGTTATGGACAAAAGTTCACCATTTAGTAAAATTGACTCCGTGAGATAGTTCTTTCAATCCATGTGATGATTGAAAGAACTAAGCTTACCTCCAAGTCATTTTTCTTCCAAATCACTAAATCTCACATTCCCTATAACCGCCTTCGTACCTTAGTGAAATCATAGCTAGAGTACCCTTATGTCCATTCATGCAAATCAAGACATTTACTTCATGTCTTGAAATTATATGACCTACTAGATACGTTAGAGATAGTATTAACTCCACATGCTTGTGAAATACTATAAATTAATATATAGCTTTATTACCCTTACGTACATCGATGTACTATAAAAACACTTTACATAGACAAGTGTAGTCATCCTTTATCACTGACTGTCTCATACAACCAGTCTTATATTATTAAACCATTTAGGAAATATTTAACTCAATTGCGCTCTCATGCTTCTTAACGTCTTATGTAAGTATACCCTAGCCTTTAATGTAAACATATATGTTAATTTCAAACAACATTTAATCACATATGTCTCAACGATTCAAAATAATAAATTTAAACTTGTTATTTAAAGTGTAAATCATCTTAGTATTGTTTATTATAAGAATATACTTTTCTCTGTTATCTCAAAATAGTATTTTTCTTAAAAATCGATAATAAACTTCAAAAACTCCTTCGTTTTCATCATATTACTTTAAATAACTCAAACATCATTATTTAATATGAAAATAATACTTTTCACCAAATTTTCTTCAAAACAATAATAATTTTATCACTCCACATAAAAAAAGAAATTATTTAAATCATTTTTTTCATAACCATTTTATTATTATCTAATTCGAAAATAACAACTCTTTGCATTAATTTCCAATTTTTTTTTTATTTATGTCAAAAATTGTAATAATTTATCCTAATTATTATTATTATTATCATCCTCAAAATACCTCTTATTTTTATTGCTTAAATGATAATAATTTTTTCCATAAACTCTACAAAACATTCATATCATTATTTGCTCAAAACAGTAAATTCTTGATTCAAAGTAGACTTTTCGTTATTGTATTAAAAGTTTTTCAACAATTCATAAATAATACCCTCATTAACTTTAAGTACAAATCTCTAAATCACAAATCCATGATGTTAATTTCTATTAAATCCTTGACACATTGGCATAATGACTATCTTAGGCAGTTCACCATAATTAGTTCAAACTTTATAAGCTATGTAATTCTTTTCTAACTCCAATCAAAATTTTTGAGTTCAAGTGAAAATCATAATAACATTTTCATTTTATTTTTGAAATAAAAAATCATTGATCTCAAATCTTATCCTTCATAAAACAAGTTTAATGTGAAAACCATAAACTTCTTTGGTAATTTCGACTAAAGTTTAATTTCGATCACCACACATTTTTCAAGATAAACTCTTTAAATTCTAATTAAACAAATTTTCACATCTCAAAGCGTAAAAACCGATTCCAATCTAGAGTGGATGTGAAAATACCCTAATGGCAGCAACCCTACATAACTTGGCTTCCACTCACTCTTTGGGTTTATTCATTTCCGAAAAAGGATAAAAAAGCTCAAGTGAGCAACAGATCATCTTAGAATGACAAAATACAAAGAAGGCTGAGGTAACCGATAGTTGGGAAACCAACTATCGTGGATATAAAATGATCGTATATGGAAATTACGTTTTGTGTACTTATCACCACTCATTGAATTCCAACTTGAACTATTTCTTGGTTAATAATAATACCGAATGAGTCAAGATAATGTTACCTCAAAGTCATGTCTCACGATTATTCTTAACTTTCGAAATAGCGACGAGTCTACTTCTTCAATGTTTAGTGCTAAGTATACAAATAAATCGTTCCCATATAAGTGAATCGCTTTACGGAAATAAATTCATTTCCAAAAACGAATCAAACATTTTCTTTAAAAACCTGAATTCGTGCTTGGGCTTCACATTACAAGTATTAGGTTTAAACACTTTGTTAAAAGAGTTCACTAATTTAAAAATCATTATAAACATGATTTAATAACTTCAAACATCCTTACTACATTGATAAATTAACTTTAAACTTCATCACACAATTTAATTATTGAACTTCAAATGACTTTGAATAAAAAAATAAATCACTTTTAAACCTTATTAATTCAATTAATTAGTAAAATAAAATTAATTAAATTAATAAATAATTTAAAATGAATAACAAAGTCAAAACATTCTTATTACTTGATAAATTCACTTCGAAATTTCATAAATTAAGTTGGTTAATTAACTCCACTAACCTTTAATTAAAAAGGGTAAATCACCTTTAAAACATCATTAGTTCAATTAATTATTAATATTTAAATATAATTAATTAAATTAATTAATTAATAATTAAATATCATTATTTTAAAATGATTAGTCAATTTAAACAATTATTAAGGAAAGATTAATCAAAGTTAAAACAAGTTGATTTCCTTTTAAAAGTCATCAACTAAAAAGATTAATTAATTTTAAAAACATCATTAATTAATTGATTAATTAAATTTAATCCATAATTTTCAAAAGATTAATTAGCCTTAAACATCATTAAATAAAATGATTAATTAAATTTAATACATCATCAACTAAGTAATTAGTTAAATTTATAACATATCATTAATAGTTAATCAGTTAACCTTAATCCTTATTGATTAAATAATTAATTAAATTAAATAATAATTATTAAAATAAATAATTATTTTTGAAAACATCATTAATCAAAATCTTGCTTAACTTGTAAAACAATTCCAAGCATGAAGATGAAAACCAAATGGTTTGATAAGAAGTGATTTTCCGAAAGTGTCGATACAACGACTATCGTTATACGTGCAGTTTAGCAAACAAGTTTATAATATTATCAACACAACCAAACATCACATAGCAGTGGTTTAATCATACATACAATAAGCATTCATAGGCAATAAATATGAACATGCATATAGTTTTAAAGATTTGGTTTTTAGGGTAAAATTTTACTTACTAACTAGTTTTCTAACTAACGTTTACTTAACATGTTTGCATCCATCACGCATATACATTTCCAAACCAAACATGAGAAAATTCACATCATATCCAAACCAAGCAAGCAATATATATCACAATGTAACTAAAGTAAAATATTTTCCAAAAAAGTTAAGAGTTTTACTCACCAAAAGCTATCCAAACTCTAGCTAACTTAGGGTATGAACTAGCACTTCCATTCCTAAGAAAAAGATGGAGTCTTGGACCCTTAATACACTAGGTAGGCTCGACCTTGAAAGAAGAAGGAAGTGAAACTTGTTTTGGTAAGGTGGAGTGACTTTGGATAATCATCGACCTCTCAAAAATGAAGCCGAAAATAGGTCATTTCCCAACTAGTTTTTCGACTATTTGCTCTCGGATTTTGAAAAGTGATAAAGTTTTAGAAAATTCTTTTCTCTACAATTTCAAAAAAAGAATTACTCAATTTGGATTAGGTTTGAAGAAGATATGGTCAAAAGTAGAAGGACCATTTTCGAACTTGAAATTCTAGGTCTGAAAATGCTTTATAAAGAAATGAATTTTTCTTCCAATAGCTCTCAGAAATTGAAGAAATGGTGTAAATAAAATTTTTAGCCAACCCTATTACCTTGAATTTAAGGAAAAGGATTTCTTTATTTGGAGTATATTTGAGGGATCTATGGCTGTGAGAATAGGAGGTAAAATTTGAGAAGAAAATGAAAATGAGAGTATGAAGTTTCTATTTATAATCTCATGCAAAGTGGCTAATTCCACTTCTAGTCTCCTATCCATGGATATCACATCACAATGCTTGTCTCCCCGTTACCAACATGCATTTAAAACTAAAGTAGCCAAAATATCAAATCATGTCTAAACACGTTTCATTTGATGTGACATTTGCTTTTTTGTTTTAATTTTAAACTTAGGAAATTGTCACATCACTTTTTTAATATATTCTTAAATTATAAATAAATATGTATTATCATTTATAAATCATAATTTGTTTTATAAATGTTTGTTTCTATGTATACTAAAATGATCACAACGTTTCGGACAACTTTTAGAAGATGTAATGTCTAAAATTCGGAAAACAGTTTCCAGTCACATTTTCGATTTTTCTTCGAACTAAATATTTTTGTTAATTAATTTGAAAACTATTTTATCTTCAATATTTATCATTTAAAAGAGTTTTTATTTTAATTATAAAACCTATTATTTGAATATTTAAAATTAATTAAATATTCAAAAATTAATGTGATGAAATTCCGGGTCATTACACTCTCCCCTCTTAAAAGAATTTCATCCTAGAAATTTACCACAATCCTATCCTAAAAAACAAACTATCTTAGAAATACCCAACACATTAATCATATGTAACTTATCTAGCAAAAAATAGTGTGATATAAATCAATATGCAACCAAATTAAAAGAATGCCCTGAAATAAAACAGTCGCATACAATCATAACAAAAGGTAAATTTAAAACTAAATGTCCGGGCTCTTATATTCAAAAATTTATTTTCAGTGGTATTCCAACAAAAACATGTAAAACTCTGAAATCAAAACAACATGGAGCATTCAGTGGTATTCCAGTTCCTCCAAATACAACAACTAGAGTGAACAATTATTATCTCTTTCCCAATTTTTTTTCCAAAATCACATTTTCAAAAGCACCGGGATTTAATTCCTAATAAACAATAATTCAAAAACCTTGGTTTATAAAAAAATTGACATTGTAAAGTATGGTATATAATACCACACAATCAATCAATCAAATTCAATTAAGTCAAATCAATCAAATTCCTTAAAGGAATACACTAACACTATCAATCGTTCAACTTACATAAGGAAAAAAATATAACACTCGACATTATTTAAAATGTCAAAAGATTAACAACAAACTCCTAACTTAGGTTCAAAACTTTCTTGATTGCCCAAAATATAGGTAATTATTTAAGTGTACAATTCTTTGCTCATTAGCCTTTGGTGATTGCTTTGAAGATTATCCAAACTTACTCAAACAAAATTGAAAGTTATACTCTAAAATTAATGGTTTTTTGACTACACCAATCTTACTAAATCACATAAATTTGCATTTAATATTTTATTCAATACCAAAATTGTTTATAAATTATTTCATAAATTTTCATCTAAGTTTAAAAATATTTTATAAATTCCTTTCTTTATAAAACACCAAATAATAACTTATTCCACTTTATTTACTTGTATAATACCCTTCTGAATCCTAAGAGTATATACAAAACAAAAATTTATTTTGCTATTCACAATTTAGGTGAAGATCAAATCAAAATTTGGGTCTTTTAAAACCGAGTCAACCTCTCAACCTCCTTAACTTAGAGTGTTAAGATAAACAATGTTTATGGGTTGACTCAAAATAACAGATAGTTTATACTACTTACATGTTTTAAACAAAAGCAACGGTTTTAATAAAACAATGTCTATTAAAACCTTCCTATCTTTTTATCTTAAGGTGTTTTAATGAACAATGCTTATGGACCGACCTAATAACACCAATTAGTTTACACTTCTTAGATATTTAAATAATATCTATGGTTTTGATAAAACAACGTTATCAAAACCTTCATATCTAATCTAACCTATTTTTTTAAATTACCTTGTATTTATTTAAGGGTAAAATTAATTTATGTAAACAATCTCTTATCAATAATACTTCTATTTTGGAAATCAATTCCCTCTTTAGGGAACTTAAAGATTAAGTACCCAGTTATAAATTTCAAAACTCGTCTTTGAAAGCATACTACATATTTTTTTATGAAATAACTTCAAACAATTGGTTTATTAAAACTCACTTTGGGTTCGTTCGAGTTTGAATTCCTTTCGATCGCACAGTGATAAAGAGAATAATTTACTAAGTACTCCACAACATTCGCCTAAGCAACATTTGATCGTCACTTAGAAGATTATTCAGATTACCACAAAACTAACCGAAATGTTTTCCTTCGAATTATTCAAAGAAAAAGCATTCTACTTAAAAAAAATTTCAAAATATTTATACTTTAGAAATATTTCCAAATAATACCGTTATTACTTTTCTCAAAATCTTTTGAAATTATTTTAAACAATTTCGGATTTAAATTTTCCATAAACTCTTTAAATGTTATTTGGAAAGATAAATTTATAATTGTATTAAAACGAGGGTCAAAACAAATGTCATTTTAAACATCGTTTATTGAAGTCCCAAAACAATTTACACTTAGCTTTATTTATAAACAATTCCTTTTAAAGGATTTTCTCATTTATAAACATCATTTATAAATTTAAAACAATGTTAATCGTCCTGAAGGATGATTTATAAAATTCTTTTATTAAATTTAAAATAACATTAATTATCCTGAAATATAATAAATCAAATTTATAATACTTTTATAAATCTAAAACAATATTAACTACCCCAAAAGATAATTAATCAAATTTACAATTTTCGTTATAAACAAATCAATTATCTTTAATAAAATATTTAATTACTTCCAAAACATATTCATCAAATCAATTAATTTATTTTAAACTCACTAATTAAATCAATTAACCAATTGAAAATATTACTTATCAAACGATTTGTTAAATTCAAATAATCATTAATTAAAATGAATAATTATTTTTAAATATCATTAATTAAAATAACTATTAATTTTCAAATATCATTAATTAAAATAACTAATTAAATTCAAATATCATTACTTAAAATGATTAACTAAATCCCAATCTCATTAATAAAAGATTAATTAATATTAAACATCATTAGTTAAAATAATTAATTAATTTAAAATATCATTAATCAAAATGATTAATGAATTTTAAACATCTAGTTTTAGGAAAACACAAGCTCAAATTCAAATACACACAAGGGTTTACGGGATGATATTTAATAAATGACGCTATAGCGGAAATTGCTATAACGACACTTAGACAATTTAAATGGAATATCCAGATTAATTTCAATTAATCAATCAAACAAATCTGACTATCATCCAAGAAATCAACAATAGTTTATAGCATCACATATATGATATAGTAAATTTAGGTGTGGGTTAATTCATATTTAAATAATTCTTCTTTATTATAACTAAATTTTCTCATATATATTATCCTCTAAATGTATTATCCTACTATTCATATTATATTAAACAACTTTTTATTAAAATTTATTTTTAGCTTAACATTATTAAAAGATGACTTTTAACTTAACCCTTTCGCCGAACACCTTATAATCAAACTGTGAAACTTAATTCACAAGGGTTTCGTTCCAAGATTCCCTAATTCCCATCTACTCGACTTATGTCTTACTAAGGAAAATTCCTTATGAACTATTCAACAATAGTTAATGCTTAAATTAGACGAGCATAACTAATCAAATACTAAATGATAACAATAAAATATTATCATTTCTAAATAATCAACTCAACTATACAATTATATTAATTTTTAAAATCATTCTTATATATATATAATATTTCTAGGTAAAATTATTTCATTTACCATTTTAAAACAATACTGTATTGGTAGATCTGTTCAAGTGTTTAGGAATCCCTATCGATAACGCTGATCAGACGCATCGACCAGAATTCATATACCACTCAGTGGATCAAATAACACAATATAAAACATTTCTATAACACTAACAAATACGCACTCAATATATATTTATACTCTCAAACTTGTCCAAGGATATTACTAATCCTATCCTTAGAGAGTTTACCCCACCAGGGCTTAGGGGTTCACTAAACCTAAGCTCTGATACCATCTGTGACGACCCACCTTTCTTATCCCTAGAAACGACACTTAATACATCCTCGGTATTTGTGTGCCATTGCCCAAGCATCCGAAAGATAAGTTGTCTTGGGGTGAAATAAAGAACAAAACAAGACAGAATAGATAAACCTCACAGCGAAATGGTTACATGATGCAGCCCAGATTGATGAAGTGTTAGGTCGCGAGCGACCTAACGAGATCTTGAGTCAAAAGCGACCTAACGAGTCGCAAGATAAGGAATTACGACCTAAGATAGGTCGCTCAAGTGAGCTACGACCTATCAATGGAAACAAATCAAGTTTAGGTCGCGAACGACCTAACTCTCACAAGCCGCTTTCTTTCTCAAGCGAGCTACGACCTAGCAATGGAAACAAGTCAAGTTTAGGTCGCGAACGACCTAACTCTCACAGGCCGCTTTCTTTCTCAGGCGAGCTACGACCTAGCAAGGAAAACAAGTCAAGTTTAGGTCGCGAACGACCTAACTCTCACAGGCCGCTTTCTTTCTCAGGCGAGCTACGACCAAGCAAGGAAAACAAGTCAAGTTTAGGTCGCGAACGACCTAACTCTCACATGCCGCTTTCTTTAGGTCGCTCAGATCTTAGGTCACTCAGATCTTAGGTCGCTCAGATCTTAGGTCGTTGCCGCATTCTACTCTAAGACGTTGCTTTCTTAAGTCGCATGAAGGAGGTGTTCTTATGTCGTTCAAGTGTTAGGTCGTTAACGACCTATGATAGGTCGCGGATGGAGGCTGATGTGTTGATATGTTGAGTCGTTTTTGTGTTGTAATATGTAAGGTCGTAGGTCATGTGCGTTGTAAATAGGGCATATGATGTTGTATTTTGTTAGGTCGTTGTGATGTAAATTCTTTAGGTCGTAGGTCATGATGTTAGGTCGTGGACGACCTAAGTGTTGTCAAATGTTGAGCCGTGTGTGTGTTGTAAAACTCTATAAATAGCGGGGTTGAGTCATTTGTAATAGTTTAGTTGATTTTGAATAAAAACTTGTTTGTGTGCTTTGTGCCACTTCTCCAATTGGTAGTTGAGTGTGATCTCCTATCTCCACTTTCGGTATTCGAGTGCGCTCGAATCAACGATCGCTGAAGCCGATTCACGGAATCTAGTGCGCTAGATCAACGTACGAAGAGTCGTAGATCTTTAAACACGGTATCGTGCGCGATCAACGTGTTTGGGATAGCTAGAATCCAGTATCTTTGGATCAACAGATTTGGGCCATTTGGTATCTTCAATTCCCCGATTGCTACTTTCACCGATTCATACATTTTCGTTATCCGCTGCTGCATCATTTGGTATCAGAGCTAGACTTAGCCAATCATAGCTAAGCCGAGTCTTGGAGCCAATTCTTATTGAAGAATTTGAGGAGTTAGTGAACCCTTGCATCATTTTTTAGATCAAAGCCGAAAGTTCAAGTTGAAATTAAAGCCGAGAGTTAGCTTTGTTGAAGAGTAATCATGCCGCCAAGGAGAGCTAATCGCCATCAGAATGTTGAAGATTTGTACAAAAGAGAAGATGCTGAACAAATGGAACAACGCATTAGTAACAAATTCAATGAGAAGTTAGACGAAGGTATTGGGAGGTTAGAGAAATTGATGATGGACATGAACCAAGGTCAAAGGAGAAGGTCGCCAATCTCGAACCATGGAGGAAACAGAGTTTCACCATCGGTTACGGAAGCGAGGAGGGTGTCGCCATAATCTGATCGAGGAAGAAGAGAATCATCAGTTTCGATGAGAAGAGAATATCATGAGTATAGAGATGAAGAGAGAAGAACTCCATGAGAGTTTGAACATGAACCATACCATGATGATGAAAGACAAAGTAGAAGAGATATGCGTAATCATAGAGATGTGGGTGGTCGAGATCGATATCGAAGTACATCTGATTTTGATGAAGATGGTGGTAGATGTAGTGTTAATTCTAGAGATCGAGGCCAAGTTCGAAATGCATATCGGGTTGTAGAAGATGATCGCCGATAGGAGTCGGGGATGAAAATTGAAATTCCAGAATTCAAGGGAGGAATGGTAACGGAGGAATTTTTGGATTGGGTTTCAAATGTTGAGGAAATTTTTGACTTCAAAGAAGTTCCTACGGATCGAAGAGTGAAGTTGGTTGCTACGAGATTAAGAGGGAGAGCTATGGCATGGTGGCAGCAAACTAAACTTACACGGGAGAGAATGGGGAAGTCAAAGATTGTTACATGGGATAAGATGAAGAAGCTGATGAAAGCTACTTTCTTGCCGCACAATTATCAATCTCTTATGTATCAACATTTGCAGAACCTAAGACAATGGGCGAAATCAGTAAATGAGTATGCAAATGATTTTTACCAATTGATTGCGGGGAATGATATTATGGAAACAGAGGAACAACTAACAGCTAGGTATGTTGGAGGGTTGCGAACGCAGATTCAAGACATGGTGAATATGTTCAATCCAATGTCTGTGGCTGAAGCGCACCAGAAAGCGTTAGCGTGGGAGAAACAAGGCAGAAGAGGAGGTGGTGTGTTTACGAATTCCAACAACCAGAACAAGGACGTTAGTTGCAGTGTGGATGTTTCCAAAGTCGTCAGTAAGTCGATTGTGAATGAAGCCAGCAAAGCAAAGGTCAATAATAATCTCAAATGTTTTAATTGTCAAGAGTTGGGCCATAAAAGCAATGAATGTCCAAGGCCAAAGAAGCGAGCAATGATTGCGGAGATTGAGAATGAAAATGCGGAGGAAGGGTGTGTCAATTCAATACCCGTTGAAGAAGAAGAATTATTGACTGGAGATGAGGGTTGTAGTTTGTTGTTGAGGAAATCGTGTTTGACACCAAAGCAAGAGGAGGATTCAAGTTGGTTAAGGAGTAACATCTTTCAATCAACATGCACTATCTTGGGAAGGGTTTGCAAGTTTGTTATTGATGCAGGAAGTTGTGACAACATTATCTCTACAGAAGCTGTGAAGAAACTAACATTGAAAACAAAGAAACATCCAACTCCCTACAAATTAGCTTGGTTGAGGAAAGGAGGGGAGGTGAAGGTTAATCGAAGAGCTTGTGTTAATTTTTCCATTGGGAAGAAATACAAAGACGAAATTTGGTGTGATGTGGTTGACATGGACGTATGCCATCTGTTGTTGGGAAGGCCATGGCAATACGATAGAGCTGTGCAACACGATGGACGTGCAAACAGTTACAGTTTTATGTTCGAGGATACACGAATCATTTTGGTTCCTAAACGACGTCAACAGAATGAAAACAAATTGGAGGAAATCGAGCAGCTAAAGACTTTTTTGTCTTTAAATGAATTTGTTAATGCGGAAGATGAAGTCGATTGTTTTCAATCGACAAGGTTTGATGGGGATGAAGTCGTTGATTTTCAACCAACGAAATATGATGAACATGAGGTTGAAAATTCACAGTCAGCAAAGTTGGATGAGGGTGAAGAAAGTAAGTCAGGAGATGAAGAGGGTAATTTGTTAATGAAGGAGGAGGATTCGACTAGTCCACAATCTACAAGAGAGTTTGTTAAAGAAGTGGAGGGTAGTGCAGAAGTATTCCTGTTAAATGAAATTGAACCCAGTAACAATGTTGAAATTATCAAAGAGGTTAAGTCGATGATGAATGAACGTGAAGATGAAGTTCCTGTAGAGTTGTCCAAGGAATTAGTACCACGGGGGAACGCACATCATGTTAATCAAGTGTCAAGTGCTATTGTACCGTATATACCACGTAATCATATGTGTCCGATAGAGCAGGTAGAGTTGAGAAGATTGGCTGATGGGTTACTATTCAAAGAAAGGCAGTTGTATACTTCTGATTGCAATTAGCAAATAAAAGTTATCAAAGATGTACGTGTAGTAAGACAGGTGGGCAGTGATCATACCATGCAGTTGGCTACAATGTCTTGTTTTGAGCCATCAATAAGGAAAGGGGTTGAAAGGTTTGTTCAGAAGAGTCAAAGTTATCAAATTTCAAAAGAGACCGCAACGAAGTCAGGATTATGTATGTCATTACCTATACATACTAGATCATGGGTGGACGTAAGTATGGATCTGTATTGGATTTGATGAAGACGCAAAGTGGCAACGAATCTTTCTATTAGATGGTTGAACAATTTCTTGTTGGTGCTTATAATAAGCTAGATGTTAGAGGAATGAGTCGTTTAGAAATTTTGAAGAAAATCAATGAGAATGCATATCAATTGCAACTACTAGATAGTGTTCATACTTTTGATGTTTTCAACGGCTAATACTTAATTCCATATCATGGGAATGAGTGTGTTGTGGAAGAGGAAGGTGCAAGTTTGAGGATGAATTCCTTTCAACCGGGGGAGGATGATGCAGCCCAGATTGATGAAGTGTTAGGTCGCGAGCGACCTAACGAGATCTTGAGTCAAGAGCAACCTAATGAGTCGCAAGATAAGGAATTACGACCTAAGATAGGTCGCTCAAGTGAGCTATGACCTATCAATGGAAACAAATCAAGTTTAGGTCGCGAACGACCTAACTCTCACATGCCGCTTTCTTTCTCAAGCGAGCTACGACCTAGCAATGGAAACAAGTCAAGTTTAGGTCGCGAACGACCTAACTCTCACAGGTCGCTTTCTTTCTCAGGCGAGCTACGACCTAGCAAGGAAAACAAGTCAAGTTTAGGTCGCGAACGACCTAACTCTCACAGGCCGCTTTCTTTCTCAGGCGAGCTACGACCTAGCAAGGAAAACAAGTCAAGTTTAGGTAGCGAACGACCTAACTCTCACATGCCGCTTTCTTTAGGTCGCTCAGATCTTAGGTCGCTCAGATCTTAGGTCGCTGCCGCATTCTGCTCTAAGACGTTGCTTTCTTAAGTCGCATGAAGGAGGTGTTCTTATGTCGTTCAAGTGTTAGGTCGTTAACGACCTATGATAGGTCGCGGATGGAGGCTGATGTGTTGATATGTTGAGTCGTTTATGTGTTGTAATATGTAAGGTCGTAGGTCGTGTGCGTTGTAAATAGGTCGTATGATGTTGTATTTTGTTAGGTCGTTGTGATGTAAATTCTTTAGGTCGTAGGTCGTGATGTTAGGTCGTGGACGACCTAAGTGTTGTCAAATGTTGAGCCGTGTGTATGTTGTAAAACTCTATAAATAGCGGGGTTGAGTCATTTGTAATAGTTTAGTTGATTTTGAATAAAAACTTGTTTGTGTGCTTGTGCCACTTCTCCAATTGGTAGTTGAGTGTGATCTCCTATCTCCACTTTCGGTATTCGAGTGCGCTCGAATCAACGATCGCTGAAGCCGATTCACGGAATCTAGTGCGCTAGATCAACGTACGAAGAGTCGTAGATCTTTAAACACGGTATCGTGCGCGATCAACGTGTTTGGGATAGCTAGAATCCGGTATCTTTGGATCAACGGATTTGGGCCATTTGGTATCTTCAATTCCCCGATTGCTACTTTCACCGATTCATACATTTTCGTTATCCGCTGCTACATCATTACATATAATACAAAATGATATAGTATAAAAGGTTACTCCTTATAAGGGGTTATCAGAGTTGTATAAAAAAAATACTACATCTAATAGATTGATAGCTTACATTCCGACTTTTCATTTTTAAGATACAAAATACACCTACATAATCATACAACGGAAATAAATAACTAGATAACTAAGGAGCCTCCTACTCGATCACCATCTTCAAAGAGCTCCAAAGAAAACCTACTATTCTCGGACTACCCAAATATAATTGAGTACCCAAGAGTTTAGGGAAAATAAACAATTCGGGTCAGACAAAATGTCTGTATGAGTAAAACTATGAAGCAAATGGGGTGTATTTAAACAATAATACATGGGACCACATCGCTAACGCATAATGGGTTTTCTCTCATATAAACAACAACCAAACATAACAAAAATGGAAATGAAAAATAAGGAACAAATCCAAACATAGATGATGAGTACAATTAGTATAGCATTCAGACTTGAAAGAATGGAAATAGTCTGAATAAAAATCCAAACTGGATGGAATGGATAAAACAAGACAATAGTCCAAACTCGATAAAATAGACTAAACAAGATAACTATACAAACTCAATAGAATGGAAAAAACCAATAACTCAACATTGCAAAGAGTAGTTGACTCTTCCGTTGTAATTAAAGAAAATAGATTCAAAGGTTGAATCAAATAAGAAAAGAAAAATTTTCAACTAATGACAAGGAGGGTGCTCCTCCCTTACCGAAAGTATATCTCTATAAATATACTTAAGAACTCTGATGGCTCTCGGACACATCCAAGCCAGACCCTGCCAACTTTTACCGAGAATCCGAGTATTTCACATCTCAATGCGCAAAAACCGATTTTAATCTAGAGTGGATGTGAAAATACCCTAATGGGAGCAACCCCACATAGCTTGGCTTCCACTTGCTCTTTAGGTTTAGTCATTTCCGAAAAAGGATAACAAAGCTCAAGTGAGCAACACATCATCTTAGAATGACGAAATACAAAGAAGGCCGAGGTAACAGATAGTTGGGAAACCAACTATCGAGGATATAAAACGATCTTATATGGAAATTAACTCTTGTGTACTTATCACCACTCATCGAATTCCAACTTCTACTATTTATTGGTTAACAATAATACCTGATGAGTCAAGATAGTGTTACCTCAAAGTTATGTCTCACGATTATTCTTAACTTTCGAAATAGCAACGAGTCTACTTCTTCGATGTTTAGTGCTAAGTATACAAATAAATCGTTTCCATATAAATGAATCGCTTTACCGAAATTAATTCATTTCCATAAACGAATCAAACTTTTTCTTTAAAAACCCGAATTCATGCTTAGGCTTCACATTACAAGTATTAGCTTTAAAACACTTTGTTAAAAGAGTTCACTAATTTAAAACATCATTATAAATAGGATTTAATAACTTCAAACATCCTTATTACATTGATTAATTAACATTAAACTTCATCACACAATTTAATTATTGAACTTCCAATGACTTTGAATAAAAAAAATAAACCAGTTTTAAACCTTATTAATTCAATTAATTAGTAAAATATAATTAATTAAATTAATTAATAATTTAAAATGTATAACAAAGTCAAAACATTCTTATTACTTGATAAATTCACTTTGAAATTTCATAAATTAAATTGGTTAATTAACTCTACCAACCTTTAATTAAAAATGGTAAATCACCTTTAAAAAATCATTAATTCAATAAATTTGTAATATTTAAATATAATTACTTAAATTAATTAATCAATAATTAAATATCATTATTTAAAAATGATTAATCAATTTAAACCATCATTAAGGAAAGATTAATCAAAGTTAAAACAAGTTGATTTCCTTTTAAAAGTCATTAATTAAAAAGATTAATTAATTTTCAAAACATCATTAATTAATTGATTAATTAAATTTAACCCATAATTTTCAAAAGATTAATTAGACTTAAACATCATTAAATAAAATTATTAATTAAATTTAAAACATCATTAAGTAAGTAATTAGTTAAATTTAAAACACATCATTAATAAGTAATTAGTTAACCTTAATCCTTATTAATTAATTAATTAATTAAATTAAATAATCATTATTAAAATACATAATTATTTTGAAAACATCATTAATCAAAATCTTGCTTAACTTGTAAAACAATTCCAAGCACGAAGATGAAAGCAAATGGTTTGATAAGAAGTGATTTTCCAAAAGTGCCGATACAATGACTATCGCTATACGTGTAGTTTAGCAAACAAGTTTATAATATTATGAACACAACCAAACATCACATAGCAGTGGTTTAAGCATACATACAATAAGCATTCATATGCAATAAATATGAACATGCATATAGTTTTAAAGATTTGGTTTTTAGGGTAAAATTTTACTTACTAACTAGTTTTCTAACTAACGTTTACTTAACATGTTTGCATCCATCACACATATACATTTCCAAACCAAACATGAGAAAATTCACATCATATCCAAACCAAGCAAGCAATATATATCACAATGTAACTAAAGTAAAATAGTTTCCAAAAAAGTTAAGAGTTTTACTCACCGAAAGCTATCCAAACTCTAGCTAACTTAGGGTATGAACTAGCACTTCCATTCCTAAGAAAAAGATGGCGTCTTGGACCCTTAATACACTAGGTAGGCTCGACCTTGAAAGAAGAAGGAAGTGAAACTTGTTTTGGTAAGGTGGAGTGACTTTGGATAATCATCGAACTCTCAAAAATGAAGCCGAAAATAGGTCATTTCCCAACTAGTTTTTTGACTATTTGCTCTCGGATTTTGAAAAGTGATAAAGTTTTATAAAATTCTTTTCTTTACAATTTCAAAAAAAGAATTACTCAATTTGGATTAGATTTGAAGAAGATATGGTCAAAAGTAGAAGGACCATTTTCGAACTTGAAATTCTAGGTCTGAAAATGCTTTATAAAGAAATGAATTTTTCTTCCAATAACTCTCAGAAATTGAAGAAATGATGTAAATGAAAATTTTAGCCAATTCGATTACCTTGAATTTGAGGAAAAGGATTGCTTTATTTAGAGTATATTTGAGGGAGTTATGGCTGTGAGAATAGGAGGTAAAATTTGAGAAGAAAATAAAAATGAGAGCATGAAGTTGCTATTTATAATCTCATGCAAAGTGGCTAATTCCACTTCTAGTCTCCTATCCATGGATATCACATCACAATGCTTGTCTCCACGTTACCAACACGCATTTAAAACTCAAGTAGCCAAAATATCAAATCATGTCTAAACACGTTTCATTTGATGTGACATTTGCTTTTTTGTTTTAATTTTAAACTTAGGAAATTGTCACATCACTTTTTTAATATATTCTTAAATTATAAATAAATATGTATTATCATTTATAAATCATAATTTGTTTTATAAATGTTTATTTTTATGTATACTAAAATGATCACAACGTTTCAGACAACTTTTAGAAGATGTAAAGTCGAAAATTTAGAAAACAGTTTCCGGTCATATTTTCGATTTTTCTTCGAACTAAATATTTTTGTAAACTAATTTTGAAAACTATTTTATCTTCAATAATTATTATTTAAAAGAGATTTTATTCTAATTATAAAACATATTATTTGAATATTTAAAATTAATTAAATATTCAGAAATTAATGTGATGAAATTCCGGGTCGTTACACTCTCCCCCTTAAAAGAATTTCATCCCCGAAATTTACCACAATCCTATCCTAAAAAACAAACTATCTTAGAAATACCCAACACATTAATCAGATGTAACTTATCTAGCAAAAAATAGCGTGATATAAATCTATATGCAACCAAATTCAAAGAATGCCCTGAAATAAAACACTACGCATACAATCATATCAAAAGGTAAATTTAAAACTAAATGTCCGGGCTCTTATATTCAAAATTTTATTTTCAAAATTCTATAGAAAGAAATGTATTAAAACAAAAACGAAAAAAATAACAACTAGAAGGGGGTCCTTCCAGCAAAAACATGTAAAACTCTGAAATCAAAACAACATGGAGCATCCAGTGGTATTCCAGTTCCTCCAAATACAACAACCAGAGTGAACAATTATTATGTCTTTCCCAAATTTTTTTTCCAAAATCACATTTTCAAAAGCACCGGGATTTAAGTCCTAATAAACAATAATTCAAAAACCTTGGTTTATAAAAAAAATTGACATTATAAACTATGATATATAAGACCACACAATTAATCAATCAAATTCAATTAAGTTAAATCAATCAAATTCCTTAAAGGAATACACTAACACTATAAATTGTTCAACTTACATAAGGGAAAAAATCTAACACTCGACATTATTTAAAATGTCAAAAGATTAACAATAACTCCTAACTTAGGTTCAAAACTATCTTGATTGCCCAAAATATAGGTAATTATTTAAGCATACAATTCTTTGCTCATTAGCCTTTGGTTATTGCTTAGAAGATTATCCAAACTTACTCGAACAAAATTGAAAGTTATACTCTGAAATTAATGCTTTGTTGACTACACCAATCTTTCTAAATCACATAAATTTTCCTTTAATATTTTATTCAATACCAAAATTGTTTATAAATTATTTCATAAATTTTCATCTAAGTTTAAGAATATTTTATAAATCCCTTTCTTTATAAAACACCAAATAATAACTTATTCCACTTTATTTACTTGTATAATACCCTTCTGAATCCTAAGAGTATATACAAAACAAAAATTTATTTTGCTATTCACTATTTAGGTGAAGATCAAATCAAAATTTGGGTCTTTTAAAACCGAGTCAACCTCTCAACCTCTTTAACTTAGAGTGTTAAGATAGACAATGTTTATGGGTTGACTCAAAATAACAAATAGTTTATACTACTTACATGTTTTAAACAAAAGCAACGGTTTTAATAAAGCAATGTCTATTAAAACCTTCCTATCATTTTATCTTAAGGTGTTATAATGAACAATGCTTATGGACCGACCTAATAACACCAATTAGTTTACACTTCTTAGATATTTAAATAATATTTATGGTTTTGATAAAACAACATTATCAAAACCTTCATATCCAATCTAACCTATTTTGTTAAATTACCTCGTATTTATTTAAGGGTAAAATTCATTTATGTAAACAATCTCTTACCAATAATACTTCTATTTTGGAAATCAATTCCCTCTTTAGGGAACTTAAAGATTAAGTACCCAGTTATAAATTTCAAAACTCGTCTTTGAAAGCATACTACATATTTTTTTATGAAATAACTTCAAACAATTGGTTTATTAAAACTCACTTTGGGTTCGTTCGGGTTTGAATTCCTTTCGATCCCACAGTGATAAAGAGAATAATTTACTAAGTACTCCACAACATTCGCCTAAGCAACATTTGATCGTCACTTAGAAGATTATTCAGATTACCACAAAACTAACCAAAATATTTTCCTTCGAATTATTCAAAGAAAAAGCATTCTACTTAAAAAAATTCCAAAATATTTATACTTTAGAGATATTTCCAAATAATACCGTTATTACTTTCCTCAAAATCTTTTGAAATTATTTTAAACAATTTCGGATTTAAATTTTCCATAAACTCTTTAAATGTTATTTGGAAAGATAAATTTATAATTGTATTAAAACAAGGGTCAAAACAAATGTCATTTTAAACATCGTTTATTGAAGTCCCAAAACAATTTACACGTAGCTTTATTTATAAACAATTCCTTTTAAAGGATTTTCTCATTTATAAACATCATTTATAAATTTAAAACAATGTTAATCGTCCTGGAGGATGATTTATAAAATTCTTTTATTAAATTTAAAATAACATTAATTATCCTGAAAGATAATAAATCAAATTTATAATACTTTTATAAATCTAAAACAGTATTAACTACCCCAAAAGATAATTAATCAAATTTACAATTTTCTTTATAAACAAATCAATTATCTTTAATAAAATATTTAATTACTTCCAAAACATATTCATCAAATCAATTAATTTATTTTAAACTCACTAATTAAATCAATTAACCAACTGAAAATATTATTTATCCAACGATTTGTTAAATTAAAATAATCATAATTAAAATGAATAATTACTTTTAAATATCATTAATTAAAATAACTATTAATTTTCAAATATCATTAATTAAAATAATTAATTAAATTCAAATATCATTACTTAAAATGATTAACTAAATCCAAATCTCATTAATAAAAGATTAATTAATATTAAACATCATTAGTTAAAATGATTAATAAACTTAAAATATCATTAATCAAAATGATTAATGAATTTTAAACATCTAGTTTTAGGAAAACACAAGCTCAAATTCAAACACACACAAGGGTTTACGGGATGATATTTAATAAATGACGCAATAGCAGAAATTGCTATAACGACACTTAAACAGTTTAAATGGAATATCTAGATTAATTTCAATCAATCAATCAAACAAATTTAACTATCATCCAAGAAATCAACAATAGTTTATAGCATCACATATATGATATAGTAAATTTAGGTGTGGGTTAATTCATATTTAAATAATTCTTCTTTATTATAACTAAATTTTCTCATATATTTATCCTTTAAATGTATTATCCTACTATTCATATTATATTAGACAACTTTTTATTAAAAGTTTATTTTTAGCTTAACATTATTAAAAGATGACTTTTAACTTAACACTTTCGCCGAACACCTTATAATCAAACTGTGATACTTAATTCACAAGGGGTTCGTTCCAAGATTCCCTAATTCCCATCTACTTGACTTATGTCTTACTAAGGAAAATTCCTTATGAACTATTCAACAATAGTTAATTCTCAAATTAGACAAGCATAACTAATTAAATACTAAATGATAACAATAAAATATTATCATTTCTAAATAATCAACTCAACTATACAATTATATTAATTTTTAAAATAATTCTTATATATATATAATATATTTATAGGTAAAATTATTTCATTTACCATTTTAAAACAATACTGTATTGGTAGATCTGTTCAAGTGTTTAGGAATCCCTATCGATAACGCTGATCAGACGCATCGACCATAATTCATATACCACTCAGTGGATCAAACAACACAATATAAAACATTTCTATAACACTAACAAATACGCACTCAATATATATTTATACTCTCAAACTTATCCTAGGATATTACTAATCCTATCCTCAAAGAGTTTACCCCACCAGGGCTTAGGGGTTCACTAAACCTAAGCTCTGATACCATCTGTGATGACCCACCTTTCTTATCCCTAGAAACGACACTTAATACATTCTCGGTATTTGTGTGCCATTGCCCAAGCATCCGAAAGGTAAGTTGTCTTGGGGTGAAATAAAGAACAAAACAAGACAGAATAGATAAACCTCACAGCGGAATGGTTAAATATAATATAAAATGATATATTATAAAAGGTTACTCCTTATAAGGGGTTATCAGAGTTATATAAAAAAATAATACATCTAATAGATTGATAGCTTACATTCTAACTTTTCATTTTTAAGATACAAAATACAACTACATAATCATACAGCGGAAATAAATAACTAGATAACTAAGGAGCCACCTACTCGATCACCGTCTTCAAAGAGCTCCAAAGAAAACCTGCTATTCTTGGACTACCCAAATATAATTGAGTACCCGAGAGTTTAGGGAAAATAAACAACTCGGGTCAGACAAAATTTCTGTATGAGTAAAACTATGAAGCAAATGGGGTGTATTTAAACAATAATACGTGGGATCACACCGCTAACGCAGAACGGGTTTTCTCTCATATAAACAACAACCAAACATAACAAAAATGGAAATGAACAATAAGGAACAAATCCAAACATAGATGATGGGTACAATTAGTATAGCATTCAGACTTGAAAGAATGGAAATAGTCTGAATAAAAATCCAAATTGGATGGAATGGATAAAACAAGACAACAGTCCAAACTCGATAGAATAGACTAAACAAGATAACTATCCAAACTCAATAGAATGGACAAAACCAATAACTGAACATTGCAATGAGTAGTTGAGTCATCCCGTTGTAATTAAAGAAAACAAATTCAAAGGTTGAATAAAATAAGAAAAGGAAAATTTTCAACCAATGACAAGGAGGGTGCTCCTTCCTTACCGAAAGTATACCTCTAGAAATATACCTCTAAATTTATCATGTGGGTTGTAATGAGGAGGGGGTCAGAACAACGTTCTACTGATTGGACAATCACATACTTTATCCATAACACTTATTTATACCATTTGATTTCTATTTAAGTGTTATGTTCATTATTTATGGCTATTCTGAGTAATTCTAGCAACGCGTACAATATATCTAACCTTCTCTAAGGTATAACTATACATATATGCATATATACACATATATCTAAACATCCACTTGCCAAAAAGAAACCCCGACCACTTAATACTTCTTAAATAGGGAGAAAACAGACCCATTGACCATTTAATACCTCAACTCGAAGCAGTCCCTCCGTAATGTAAATGCTAGTTAGTCGACCCTAGTTACAGGGACCGATGACCCCAAAATACAGCTTTATATTTTATTGCCGTATTACTAACATATCTCAAAGAATTATCCAAGGGTTAACTAGCCCACCTCCAACAATAAACTACCAATTAAAGTTTGAGGTCTTTACGTATCCCATACAGGTTCTACGCTTATAGGATGTGAAATCCATTAGGGCATAACCCTTTTCTAACTGTCGTTTGGGACTATTGGTGGTCATAGCCTATATATCAACCCTACTACTAGATACTGGTCCAACAACAATACTGACATAGCCCGCCCACCTCCCATAGCCGGAATCTCGTTTACACTATCCTAATGTAAGTCAAGGAAAATGCTCGTCCTAGTTTTTTAATATCTGCTGTTATAAATGAAGCAGACCTCATTTCCCTATTAGGTACCATCGTAGGTTATTTAAGGCTTCTTATATAGGGAAGAGGTAGACCTAATAACCATTTAATACCTTCCACCGTGAAGTAAACCCCTTGACATCCGTTGTAACGACCCGTAAATTTTCAATAATTAAAACTGTTAATTTAATGAGATTTTTGAAATTTAATATTGAAGAAAATAAAAATTTGTGAATTATTAATAAAAGTTGTAACGATGTAATAATGAAAAATTAACTAAAAGGAAACGTAACAAGGTTAATTAAAGTTATTAATTAATGAACTTGAATGAAATTCCCAATTAAATAAAATAATTTAAATGTTATGACTTGGTTATAAATGGAGTATGAGAAAGCATATGTAATTTTTGAATTAATGTGTGAAATAATATAATAGATGGTAATTGTTTGTGAAGAATAAACATGCAAGTTATAAAGGGTGTAATGGTGACAAATGGTTGTTGTTACCAGTTAATTTACCAATTACGAATAAAGGTAATTAAAGGTTAATTTAATGATAATTAATCTAATAACGGAAAGTGTGAGTATAAATTTAATAGAAACGTAGATCTATTTATAAGGTAGTAATTGATGTAATAAAAATCATGAAACCAAGTAAATAAATTTATTGAGAATATTAATCGTGATTAGTGTATATATTTGGCAAAATTATAATGATGGAAATTTGGATATATTAATGTAATGAAAGACAAACAAATAGTAACTAAGTTTACAAAGTAATAATAGACTTAATTAAAGGATTGGAATTGAATCTAATTAGTTTATTTGGAATTGATTTAAAATTTAATTGGATTCAATCCATAATAAATGGAGTTAAATACTATGACAAATTGATATTAGAATGAATTGGGTAATATTAATGTAATAAATATAACCAATGTCAAATTCATCCATTTTTGATAATAATAGATTGAAGAACAGGTATGGAAGGTAATAATGTTAAGGCAAGTTAATGAATAGCTAATTTAGTGCGATCCCAATTAATTGAAAACAATTGTAAGGTTATAATTGATTGTAAATAGTAAATTGGGAAATAAATGCAAAGGTATATTAGTGGATGTAATAATACGTAATAAACTGGAATTTGATAAATTCAATGTTAGATGAGTGATTATATTATAATATTTGTTGGTTGATAATAAAGTATGAATGAGATTAACCTTGGCTAATGGTGATAATTATTAACTGTTTACCTATTTATTTAATTAAATTAGAGCTAAATCCATTGCAATTAATTAACGTAATTAAATACTACGTTAATATGAATTTAGGTAATGACTATAAAATATTAGGGTAATTGGATATATAGTAATGTCAAACTTATCCATAAGAGGATGATTGATTAAATAGAGAGATTGGAACCACATTGAATTAATTTATTTGAAATTAAAAATATAATTTTCTTGAATTTACTTAAATTGAAGGTAAACACTGTAAGTTTGCGATTAATCCTTATTTGATTGACATGGAAATTTTGGTTAATGAATTATAAGTTTATATGTAATCGGGGGGTAGAAATTGTTAGCTATTAAATTTGAATTAAAAAGGGACTTAATTCATTTAATATTTTTTTATTTAATTAACTGGAAAATAGCCATTTTGGCCACTGACTCGGATTTCGACGAAACCAGTTTCATCGGATCCATAACGGTGAATTTTTGTAGGATTTCAAGTTTCATAACGATCGGGCTTGTCGTTTGATCGTACGGGCTTGAAATGCCTTGAAATCAATTTAATTGAAATTAATTGAAATCAATTTGAAATAACTAGATTTTTGCATAACTTCTTCATACGATGGAATTTAGACTTGAAACCCATTCCATTGATTTTAAAATATTTGAAAACATATATTTTGATATATGAGTTGACCCATTTTCGTTCTGAAATCGAAACGGGCTTTTCGGGTCAATTATGTTCAAAACTCAAATAAATCTTGTCCATCTACTCTATTTTCTGCTTTGTCTATAAATACCTCGTTATAAACCCTAATTGTTCCTCATTGTCATTGTCTGTACATACATCTCCTTCTTAGCTCCTCATTCCAATGGCAGACAAAATCTAAAAAAAAGAAAAATTGCAAATCTGCAGCAACTTCGGGTTTCAAAGGCAAAAACCCTAGAGATACTTCGGGTCAGGAAGAAAATGACTTGGGTCTCCGGGTCGTTTTGGCAAAAAATCAGAGCAAGCATCGGGGATTTGAGGCGGCGGACCGAAGTTGAACCCGAAGTCGACCCAGGACCAGTTATTTCCAATTTTCAAATTTTCATAACTTTTGCATACGGACTCGGATTTGGACGCGGTTTGTTTTGTTGGGATCGTATCGAAATTCCGGACACCTTGATGCTGGTTTGGATGAATTTGGAAACTGTTCAAATTTTGGGTTTAAATTGGATTTTTTTGGCAACCAGGGAAACCTGTTCCATCACCGCCGACATTGCGACTCCTGAACAGTAAACCTGGGGGAACACAACTAGCCCGCCACAACCGTGTCCCCGGTAGACCAGACCTTTCGGTAGGCTTGAAGCAGTTGACAAGAATCGAACTCCTCACCTCATAGGAGGGAGGCCGTTGCTCTTGCCAACTGCGCCAAGTGCGTGGACGCAAGGGTTTAAATTGGATTTAAATTAAATTTAAATCCAAAGGTGAGTGTTTTAACCCACTCACAACTACTAAAATTTCTTATGTGTGTTAACTTAATTGTTGATGTGATTAAAAGTTTATTTATGACTGTTTGGCATATTTTTAATCATCATCTCAGTTAAATTGAATTTATTGGATTAAATTGTTAATTAATTTATTATTGCATTTAAACTGCCTGTTAAATTATTATTTGATTTATTATTGCATTTAAACAGCCAGTTAAATTGTTATATAACTTATTTTTGAATATAAACTGCCAGTAAAAACCTGTTATTTATTTTCTGTTCTATATTGATGTTATTGTTGAATTTGATGATGATTGTGATAAATGGTTGATGGTTGATATTGGATGAATGAATGTTGTATTTATATTGTTATAAACTGCAAGTTGTTATGCATTTTTATTTCATTCGGGATTGCGGTTTGAAATGATATATAACCGTATTTTTATTTTTAAATTGCGGATTGAAATGATAAATATCTGTATCACTTGACCATATGATAGAAAATTTTATACAGACACTGCGATCTATATATATATATAAATATTTTTGAAATGATTTCTATGGTTTTGTAAAGAAATATATGGTTTTATGAGATATTGATTTGGATATTTTATAAATGTTATTTTATATATAGTTAAATTCTTGGTTTTAAGCTATAAATAAAATTGTTTAAAGTATAAAATAAGTTTAATAATAAAGTTTGATTTTATTTAAAATATAATATGGATAAGTATTTACTTAAATTATATTTTAATATATAGAGTTTATATTGATTTTTATAAGTCAAGGATGAGAAGGTAGTTTAGAAATTGATTTGAGATTTTATTTAATTAAGAATTTTATTTAATAAGAATCCATTTGGAACTTATTGAAATTGAGATTTTAAAAGAATATGGTTTTATAACTTAATTCGGGTTTAAGGTGATTTAAATGAATATATCAAATCTAAATAAATTGAGGAATATTCAGTTATTGAAATTTGAAGTTTTATTTAAAGGATATTGGATTTATAAAGCAAATATTTCAAAACTAAATAATAGTAAAGTGAATTTGGTATATATGAATTATAAAGTTTAGTTTGAAATATTGAATATTTAAGCTTTGAAATATATTGAATTTGAAATGGTTATTTTGTAGATCAAATATGTTTTGAAATCGATATAATTAGGAATGGTCTATTTGAAAACTGAATTGAATTGAAATTTATGATTTGGGGATTTGGTTAAATTTAAAATTTAGAAATTCGGGTTGTTTTGGAATTGATTTGTGAAATTTAAGAAGCTAGTTTATTTTATAAAATATATTAATATTTAAACCATGTAAGGGGTGGAAGTTATGTTTCAAAGTTATTAATTTTAAAGTATTACGTTTTGGAAGTGTTATAGTTTTAAATCTTTAGTTTCGAAATTTTATAACTTTGAAATACTATGATTTTAAAAATGATGTCGTATTGATTTGGTTATTAAACAGAAATGATATCGTATTTATATGGTTTTGAAATGGATATTATATTTTGGTTTTAAAGTATAAACTATTTTAAATGACCGCGGTGTTATAATAACGTTTGGTTGTTAAAGAGACCGGGATCGGATATGGACATACTCTCTGTCGATACCGAAAACCACTTTGACAACTGTGTACGCGGTGGAGTTTCCAGAATGAAGTAGGATGGTGGCGACGATCCTAAGGTATATACGTGGACCCAACTCCCGTGAGTTGGCATAAGGTGGCTAAAATAGGAGCGATCGACGGACCAAGGAGGTAGCACCTCTGATCGGACACACTTCTTCGATATCATTCTATTACTTGTGATTGATTTGGTGCGCACCCTTGATTTGGGAGTGTTGTTCGAGGTGGGCGGTAGTGGCTGCTATGCGTCACCACCAGTCCAGATGCGTAATTGGTATATCTACCCTGGCATTGCCTAGTTGTGCCGTGTCACCTACCATATTGAGCTTTACTACGAGTTGTGATTTGTCCCGTAGCCTGTGGAGTATCGAGGGTATCCCCCATTTTGGGAGTATGCTAATACTGGATAGACTACTGGGACTATTACGTGTTAAGGTGGAAAATGTAAAGCCTTAACGCTATTTAAAAGTATGTTTATTTTATGATTAGACATTATTATAACAGCGAATATTACTACATAGTAAGTAGTTTAACGGATCCTTAGGGGATGTGAATCCCGAGCATCTCTTAAGTTACTACACTCATGTTAGACACTGGATAGGAGATGTAAAATCCCGTAAACATCTCTGACGCCGTTCCACTCATATATTTATCATTGATTTAACTTACATAAGATCTTTTAGTTCTGACTCGAGTGTTTTGTCTTTTCAATTCGCTCGGGTCAGCCTAATCATTTCAGGATTTGAAGGCCTTAATTCTGGAGGACGAAGACGAAAAATTATTATTACTATTTGTTATATATTCCACTACACCATTGTATTCCACTGCATTAATTATCATTCTCTGGTATGTGTAACTCTGATATGTATTGTATAAGTATAATCAAATGTTTTGTAAAACTGCTTCATGAACTGTTATTTGATTATTATATTTTATCGTTCCGCTGCAAGATTCTATTTTGTTTCTTTTATTTCTCCACTTTTTCTTATTTACCCCATAACAATCCGCCCTTCTGTATGGTTTAAGTTGGCACGTGTGTCTGCTTAAGCATACAAACAGGTGGGATGTTACATCTGGTATCAGAGCTTTGGTTTAGCGATAAACCTTAGCTTTGTGGGGTCAGACTCTTTATTAATAGGGTAGTAATACCCTATGATGAGTCGCTGAGTGTATATATATGAGAGAGCGTATTTGTTAGTGTTATAAAAAGGTTTTTATATTGTGTTAATTTGTTCCGTTTGGTATTTATAAATTCTGGTTGATGCATGGGACGCTATGACATCAATAAGGATTTCTAAACACTTAATAGGACAGACCGACATAATATTTTATTTAAAATATAGGTGAATGAAATAATTTTTCCTATTGTATATTTTATATATAAAATAATATATTTTATAAGTGATATATATTTGGTTGTAATATATTGGTTGTTAGGTAGTGAAATTTATAAATATTGATTGGAAATAAGATTTAAAATAAAAGTAAATGAAAACTGGAAATTTTAGAACTTAAGTTCCGAGGTTTTTGAAAATTTCTTTTGAATGATTTTGAAATATAATAATAATATTATTAGAAGTATTTTCTGATATAAATATTTCAATACAATTCGAAAGAATTGTTTTAATTTTTTTTTTGAAATAAATAAGTTCTGCACTCCCCTCTCTGTCGCTGGAAAATAATTTCGGTGATGAGTGCACGCATCATCGACATTCATTTTCGAGTTTCGAAGTCGGAAGGCCACTATAGTATTTTACTGCAGATTTATTTTGATAAACTAATATAAATTTTAAATTGTTTTAATATAATTAGATATATAAGTTGCAAGTATATATAGTTATCTATTATTTTAAAATGATTTGAATAAAAACCCGGTATTTAATTCCTAAGTTTTCGTTAATTAATGAATTAGTGTAGTGAAATGAAATTCAACTAACAAATTGAAACCTCTAAAGGAAATAAGAGATTTAATGCTAAGTTATAAATGGAATTAAAATGAAGTTGAAATTTGTAACTTATAAAACAAAAGATATAATTATTGAACATTAAATATAAATTAAAAGAAATGAGATCGACTTGTATGATTTTCAATTGCATTCTTTAACATATATATGACTTACCAACTATAAAAAGTTAAAATGTTAAAAGAAAATGTAATAGGAAATTTTACAAGTAAAATTTGAAATAATGAAAGTATTCAATGAAATTCTTTAATAAATAAGAGTTGGAAGTTATAGGTTGTATGAACTTAAGTATAATTGAAAATGTTATTAATTAAATATAATAGAAATGTAAGTATTATAGGAAAATGATTATAAACTTAAGTAAATAAATTGATATGCTAAGAAATTTGAAGTGAACATAAATATCATAATTAAATAGATGTAAATAAATGAAATTAAGTAATAATGAATGAATGAATAAATATAATGCAATAAAAAGAAGTAACTCACATGACACTAATAAATGAAAACGAATATTTGTAAGTAATAAATGAAAATAAATGAAATAAACGTTGAATCAATGAATAAAAGTAAATGTTTGTAAGACGTAAATGTAAATTAAAAAGACAAATCATTATATATATGAAAAAGAAATAAAACAATAAATGTTATGAGATTAAATTTATAATAATAAACTTAATTTATTGTTTGAAATAGTTGTCTGTCTTGGTTTATGAGTTGTTTGGGTAAAAGATACTTTAATTGCTTAGATGTATGAATAATCTATGGAATTTATCTAAGACTGTTGAGTAAATGGAATACTTCATAGTTATTTGTCATTTATGTGATATAAAGTGTCTTAACCCAAACAAACCAATTGTTTGCCTTGCTTGAATGGTTGATTTGTATATGATGTGTATGTTGTTTGTTGCAAATGATGGTTGTTTATATTGATTAGTTGGTTAGTGGTTGAAACAACTTTAAATATTTCTTTATATAATTATTAACTCTTTTTGGATTATATAAGTGAAAAAAGGTTATGGAAGCAATTGCTACTGCTTTTGGTTTCATAATTAAGCGTTGTTTGCCCGACAAATAGGTACGTTCTCGGATTACGGTTTTATGGCGTTATTATATTATTTTTCCCGTGTTGGGATATATTATTTTGGAAAATATAAGTTATATATTTTTATATTTGATATTATATTTTCTTCGGAGCCTCTCCGTACAAAGAAGACTCTGCCAAAATTTTCCGTAAAAATTTGAACTTAGAATTTTTTTGAAAATGTTTTCCAAACTTTATTAATTTGAGTATAAAAAGATTTAATAGTATAAAATTGGTATATTTTATTAAAAATAATTAATTTTGAATATTTATTTGTTTATAAAGTTAATATTTTGAATAAGATGTATTGTTTAGTTAATTCTTTCTTTTCCCTTCTTTTCCTTTTCGGGGACGAAAAGTTTTGAGTGGGGGAGAGTATAACGACCCGTAAATTTTCAATAATTAAAACTGTTAATTTAATGAGATTTTTGAAATTTAATATTGTAGAAAATAAAAATTTGTGAATTATTAATAAAAGTTGTAACGATGTAATAATGAAAAATTAACTAAAAGGAAACGTAACAAGGTTAATTAAAGTTATTAATTAATGAACTTGAATGAAATTCCCAATTAAATAAAATAATTTAAATGTTATGATTTGGTTATAAATGGAGTATGAGAAAGCATATGTAATTTTTGAATTAATGTGTGAAATAATATAATAGATGGTAATTGTTTGTGAAGAATAAACATGCAAGTTATAAAGGGTGTAATGGTGACAAATGGTTGTTGTTACCAGTTAATTTACTGGTTACGAATAAAGGTAATTAAAGGTTAATTTAATGATAATTAATCTAATAACGGAAAGTGTGAATATAAATTTAATAGAAACGTAGATCTATTTATAAGGTAGTAATTGATGTAATAAAAAGCATGAAACCACGTAAATAAATTTATTGAGAATATTAATCGTGATTAGTGTATATATTTGGCAAAATTATAATGATGGAAATTTGGATATATTAATGTAATGAAAGACAAACAAATAGTAACTAAGTTTACAGAGTAATAATAAACTTAATTAAAGGATTGGAATTGAATCTAATTAGTTTATTTGGAATTAATTTAAAATTTAATTGGATTCAATCCATAATAAATGGAGTTAAATACTATGACAAATTGATATTAGAATGAATTGGGTAATATCAATGTAATAAATATAACCAATGTCAATTTCATCCATTTTTGATAATAATAGATTGAAGAACAGGTATGGAAGGTAATAATGTTAATGCAAGTTAATGAATAGCTAATTTAGTGCGATCCCAATTAATCGAAAACAATTGTAAGGTTATAATTGATTGTAAATAGTAAATTGGGAAATAAATGCAAAGGTATATTAGTGGATGTAATAATACGTAATAAACTGGAATTTGATAAATTCAATGTCAGATGAGTGATTATATTATAATATTTGTTGGTTGATAATAAAGTATGAATGAGATTAACCTTTGCTAATGGTGATAATTGTTAACTGTTTACCTATTTATTTAATTAAATTAGAGCTAAATCCATTGCAATTAATTAACGTAATTAAGTACTATGTTAATATGAATTTAGGTAATGATTGTAAAATATTAGGGTAATTGGATATATAGTAATGTCAAACTTATCCATAAGAGGATGATTGATTAAATAGAGAGATTGGAACCACATTGAATTAATTTATTTGAAATTAAAAATATAATTTACTTGAATTTACTTAAATTGAAGGTAAACACTGTAAGTTTGCAATTAATCCTTATTTGATTGACATGGAAATTTTGGTTAATGAATTATAAGTTTATATGTAATCGGGGGGTAGAAATTGTTAGCTATTAAATTTGAATTAAAAAGGGACTTAATTCATTTAATATTTTTTTATTTAATTAACTGAAAAATAGCCATTTTGGCCACTGACTCGGATTTCGACGAGACCAGTTTCATTGGATCCATAACGGTGAATTTTTGTAGGATTTCAAGTTTCATAATAATCGGGCTTGTCGTTTGATCGTATGGGCTTGAAACGCCTTGAAATCAATTTAATTGAAATCAATTTGAAATAACTTGATTTTTGCATAACTTCTTCATACGATGAAATTTGGACTTGAAACCTGTTCGATTGATTTTAAAATATTTGAAAACATATATTTTGATATATGGGTTGACCTATTTCCGTTCTGAAATCGAAACGGGCTTTTCGGGTCAATTACGTTCAAAACTCAAATAAATCTTGTCCATCTACTCTATTTTCTGCTTTGTCTATAAATACCTTGTTATAAACCCTAATTGTTCCTCATTGTCATTTGTCTGTACATACATCTCCTTCTTAGCTCCTCATTCCAATGATAGAACAAATCTAAAAAAAAAAATTTGCAAATCTGCAGCAACTTCGGGTCGCGCATCGGGTTTCAGAGGCAAAAACCCTGGAGATACTTCGGGTCAGGAAGAAAATGACTCGGGTCTCCGGGTCGTTTTGGCAAAAACTCAGAGCAAGCACCGGAGATTTGAGGCGGTGGACCGAAGTTGAACCCGAAGTCGACCCAGGACCAGAATTTTCCAATCTTCAAATTTTCATAACTTTTGCATACGGACTTGGATTTGGACACAGATTGTTTTGCTGGGATCGTATCGAAATTACGGACACTTTGACGTTGGTTTGGATGAATTTGGAGACTGTTAAAATTTTGTATTTAAATTGGATTTAAATTCAATTTAAATCCAAAGGTGAGTGTTTTAACCTACTCACAACTACTAAAATTTCTTATGTGTGTTAAATTAATTGTTGATGTGATTAAAAGTTTATTTATGACTGCTTGGCATATTTTTAATCATCATCTCAGTTAAATTGAATTTACTGGATTAAATTGTTATTTAATTTATTATTGCATTTAAACTGCCAGTTAAATTATTATTTGATTTATTATTGTATTTAAACTGCCAGTTAAATTGTTATATAACTTATTTTTGAATATAAACTGCCAGTAAATACCTGTTATTTATTTTTTGTTCTATATTGATGTTATTGTTGAATTGGATGATGATTGTGATAAATGGTTGATGGTTGATATTGGATGAATGGATGTTGTATTTATATTGTTATAAACTGCAAGTTGTTATGCATTTTATTTCATTCGGGATTGCGGTTTGAAATGATATATAACCGTATTTTTATTTTTAAATTGCGGATTGAAATGATAAATATCTATATCACTTGACCATAGGATAGAAAATTTTATACAAACACCGTGGTCTATATATATATATAAATATTTTTTAAATGATTTCTATGGTTTTGTAAAGAAATATATGGTTTTATGAGATATTGATTTGGATATTTTATAAATGTTATTTTATATATAGTTAAATTCTTGGTTTAAAGCTATAAATAAAATTGTTTAAAGTATAAAATAAGTTTAATAATAAAGTTTGATTTTATTTAAAATATAATATGGATAAGTAGTTACTTAAATTATATTTTAATATATAGAATTTATATTGATTTTTATAAGTCAAGGATGAGAAGGTAGTTTAGAAATTGATTTGAGATTTTATTTAATTAAGAATTTTATTTAATAAGAATCCATTTGGAACTTATTGAAATTGAGATTTTAAAAGAATATGGTTTTATAACTTAATTCGGGTTTAAGGTGATTTAAGTGAATATATCAAATCTAAATAAATTGAGGAATATTCAGTTATTGAAATTTGAAGTTTTATTTAAAGGATATTGGATTTATAAAGAAAATATTTCAAAACTAAATAATAGTAAAGTGAATTTGGTATATATGAATTATAAAGTTTAGTTTGAAATATTGAATATTTAAGCTTTGAAATATATTGAATTTGAAATGGTTATTTTGTAGATCAAATATGTTTTGAAATCGATATAATTAGGAATGGTCTATTTGAAAACCGAATTGAATTGAAATTTATGATTTGGGGATTTGGTTAAATTTAAAATTTAGAAATTCGGGTTGTTTTGGAATTGATTTGTGAAATTTAAGAAGCTAGTTTATTTTATAAAATATTTTAATATTTAAACCATGTAAGGGGTGGAAGTTATGTTTCAAAGTTATTAATTTTAAAGTATTACGTTTTGGAAGTGTTATAGTTTTAAATCTTTAGTTTCGAAATTTTATAACTTTGAAATACTATGATTTTAAAAATGATGTCGTATTGATTTGGTTATAAAACGGAAATGATATCGTATTTATATGGGTTTGAAATGGATATTATATTTTGGTTTGAAGTATAAACTATTTTAAATGACCGCGGTGTTATAATAACGTTTGGTTGTTAAAGAGACCGGGATCGGATATGGACATACTCTCTGTCAATACCGAAAACCACTATGACAACTGTGTACGCGGTGGAGTTTCCAGAATGAAGTAGGATGGTGACGACGATCCTAAGGTATATACGTGGACCCAACTCCCGTGAGTTGGCATAAGGTGGCTAAAACAGGAGCGATCGACGGGCCAAGGAGGTAGCACCTCTGATCGGACACACTTCTTCGATACCATTCTATTACTTGTGATTGATTTGGTGCGCACCCTTGATTTGGGAGTGTTGTTCGAGGTGGGCGGTAGTGGCTGCTATGTGTCACCACCAGTCCGGATACGTAATTGGTATATCTACCCTGGCATTGCCTAGTTGTGTCGTGTCACCTACCATATCGAGCTTTACTACGAGTTGTGATTTCTCCTGTAGCCTGTGGAGTATCGAGGGTATCCCCTTTTTGGGAGTATGCTAATACTGGATAGACTACTGGGACTATTACGTGTTAAGGTGTAAAATGTAAAGCCTTAACGCTATTTAAAAGTATGTTTATTTTATGATTAGACATTATTATAATAGCGAATATTACTACATAGTAAATAGTTTAACGGATCCTTAGGGGATGTGAATCCCGAGTATCTCTTAAGTTACTACACTCATGTTAGACACTGGATAGGAGATGTCAAATCCCGTAAACATCTCTGACGATGTTCCACTCATATATTTATCATTGATTTAACTTACATAAGTTCTTTTAGTTCTGACTCGAGTGTTTTGTCTTTTCAATTCGCTCGGGTCAGCCTGAGCATTTCAGGATTTGAAGGCCTTAATTCTAGAGGACGAAGACGAAGGATTATTATTACTATTTGTTATTTTTTATATATTCCACTACACCATTGTATTCCGCTGCATTAATTATCATTCTCTGGTATGTGTAACTCTGATATGTATTGTATAAGTATAATCAAATGTTTTGTAAAACAGCTTCATGAACTGTTATTTGATTATTATATTTTATCGTTCCGCTGCAAGATTCTATTTTATTTCTTTTATTTCTCCACTTTTTCTTATTTACCCCCATAACAATCCGCCCTTCTGTATGGTTTAAGTTGGCACGTGTGTCTGCTTAAGCATACAAACAGGTGGGATGTTACATCCGTAAAGGTACTGAGCTATTTAGTACTTCAAATCCGAGGCGAACCTTTAATATATTTTCCCATACTTATACGCAAACACATATCCCTTCCTCATGGGGTCTATGGTTGGAGATGTCTCACATTAGTAGTAAGTATACACAATAGCTAGTAGCCTCTAGGTGAAGGGCATACTTTTGTTGTGTAACTCTATTGACCTTGCATCCCAACCTATTCTAAACCAAATCAATTACCCTAGGCTTAAATATTGGGCTAGGCCCACTAATTCACGCTCATCTTAAACATATAAATTATACTGCCTCCTAGTCCTACCTTATACGCTTATTACATATATTCTATATTTCCCTCTTGCATTCCATAAATGTCAATTGTTCGTTATGAAGGGTCATTACTATTCTAATTGGACCATCACCAATGATATTTATTTATTCATCTAATTCAACTTATTATGTCAATTTCATTTCTCCTTAAATGCCATATTAAATCCTTTAACCAGTCCTATTAAGCGCATTTATGTCCCCATTAAATTCCTGTAACCCCCTATTAACTACACATTTATTGTCTATTAATTTTGGAGTTACTTTCTCTTTTCCATCTACACATCCTAGTCCTATAATTTACTACACAATATTAGTAACTAGCCATCCAAATTATAACTAATACAAATATCTTTGTATATTACGCTATATATATTTGTATTTTTAATTGGTAGGCACAGTTATACCTACACACACACCCCTATTCCTATTTCTAACTTATTAATTCCCACGCTTAGAAATTCTAGAACATACACTTATATGTACATTTTGTGAGGAATAATTATTTCTATAATTTAACATATTAGAGCTGTCCTTCCTAAAAGGATTACCATTATAAATTTGCATAAATTACCCAAAATTGAGACTTTTGCTTCATTTGAAACCAAAGAATCATCTTTTTTAATTGAAATAGACAGTGCAAACTACGGAGTAGAATATCCGTACTGTACACATCTCTTTCTTTTTTAATATATTTCTTGTTATTTCAAACAACACACTTTCTATACCTAGTTGTGGAATTAGATAATTTATGGAAATTACAAGGAAATAGATACAACTAAATTATAGCCATAACGCTTCCAATAAATTAAGACATAGAAATTCACATTCCGAGTCAAATTAGGAGAATCTGAATTTATACTAATAATTCACAATCCTATTATCATAAATCTAGAATGAATCTTATAATCTTATCAGCATTCTACTTTAAAAAAATTTAGGGACTGATTTCCAAATTAGAGTATAAATAACATTCCTATTCCAATGGCTTAAATTACAGAATATGTTGGCAAGATTTCAAGTGAAAACGTTCTTCTAAGCCTACAACTCCATAGATCTTGCATAGGCGTAATAACTAAATAAAATTCAATGATATAAATTTCAATATTATATGTAAATTATATAATTTCCCACTCACATTTCTAGCTTTCCAAATCTCCCGAATTTGAATTTGTCCCTTTAATTTCACTCCTTTTCCAATCTAATCCAAAAGAATATGTATACAAAGATACATACTATTAGAATTACAAATCTAAGAAGAGATTTGGAGTTAAGGGGAATATAGATTTATAATTATGAAATTTACCTTTTTCTGCAAAATCGATTCGCTCCTTCTCCTCTTTTCTTTTATTTTCTGCCATTCTCGGATTATATGTATATATATAATATAATATTTTATAATTAATAGAAATAGTAGAGAAGGGAAAATGGCAGAGCTCCACTGCTTCGATCAAAAGATATGAGAAGTAAAGCAAGAGGCTAGGCCTGTATTTATATGTGCTCGAATCAATCGTATCCGTTAGATTTAAAATAATTAAATCCGAGCTGCTCGACCAAGGTTCAACCGTAGCCGCCACTGGTCCAACCAATCGACCGTTCCCCTATAGGCGACTGCTTCCCAAGGAGGGAATCTATTGGTGGGATCCACGCGGTTAATATAATTTATTTCCTTTTAAATTCCAATTTAATTATTATCGTTTTGAAAACTCCAAATGCTAATAACTTCTTAGTTTAAACTCCGATCGCGAAACTCCTTGTATGAAAGTTGCTCAGAAAATCACCATGAACACAATGGTGCAAGTTTCATGGCCAAATTAGGATGTTTGCTCAAATTTCATTTTTGAGCCTTCGTGATTATTTATTAATTACCGCTATTTTTATGGGGTGTTACATTTTCTCCTCTTAAAACAATTTCATCCCTGGAATTCCTTAAGGGGTGAATCGTATAACATAGCACGTAACCATTCTAAACTATCCAACCAATTAGTGTGCAACCAATTTTACAACCAAACATGTACAAGTGCATGGTGTATCACAACATTTATGCTATGCATGCTGGATAATTTTAAATCGACGTCTCCTATATAAATGCACTCTTTTAAAAACATTTAAAAAATATGATGCAAACGGCCTATATATACTGGTAGTTTTATATGTATGCAAGTTTTCAAAAGTCAAAAATCCTTGTTTTCACACAACAATTTCCATACTCCTACTAGGTGTATAGTTTAACCAATTTTGCATCCAATCCTTACCATCCAATACCTAACACACAATTTCTAACATCCAAAATATTAAAAATCCAGTTTTCCTAAATCTAATTTCTTATGTCAAAAAGGAATTTAGATGGAAAATTTTAGATTTCCTCTTCTTTTGGGTACCTATTCCATTATACCTCAGAACCTTCTCTTTTGCCCCCAATCCTTTTCAACTTTTCTAAGTACAATTTGCATAAAGAGGTTTATTTTTCAATGTTAAAACGTAATTATTCTAAGCACAAGTTTTTGTTTACTAACAAAAAAGTATGGAAATAAAAATTCCAAAGCTAAAACAGCCTTTTCTTTGTTATTCCCTATGTTTTGTGTACTGTCACCCATGTCGGACAGTAAAATTCATATTCACTAACACATCAACGCTCTCTACGCTAAACATATGGCACTTGAAAATCAAAAACTATCTCAAATTCCTTTAAAATCCATTTTTCGCCTCACTTGCAAAATAGTTTGAAAAATTGTATTCCAAAAGCATTTAAACACCATTTTTTTCAAAAGCACTTGAACACAATCTTTCAAAACATTTGCCTTTCCATCCTTAAAACAAATCAAGCCACATTTTAACGTAATCGAGACTCAATCAATAAGTTAATGCATATGATTGACCCTTGCATTGTGTAATTAATCTTGGATTGGAAAACCTTTTCTTTTACAACAAACAACACACAAGCATATTTATAAATTTTAGCTTTTAAGGTACATGGATAATGCAACAATCCTTCCCTTTCCTCCGCTTGCTAAAATTCATTTTTTCCAAAATTCTAAAGCTTTTAGGATTAAAGAATTCTTTATTTCTAATTGCTAATCTGATTTCCTAATTCATTCTATAAACTTCCAGCCTTAATTACAATCATCGCTAGCTAAGTGTTCTTATGAAATTTCCTTATGTACATTGTTTTATATATAGTGGCCATAGCTCATACAGAAAATCAATATAGTAATAAAATAGGAACATATCTCATATCATATCGTACGCTTTTCCATTACCGAAAGGAAGATAACTTGCAATTACAACCCAAATATCCTAAAAGGAAACAATTGCCGGAAGCTGCCCTTCAAATTAACTGGTATAATAATGTTGTGGTCCTATCACTTCTTACTCAATTAAGGTGGACATTTCTAGTAAGTTATTCTACCATAACCCACATGTCTTAGCTCATCTCTTTGGCTTCTAATAAATATGGTTCATCCATTATTTATAACACCCAATTATGAGATAAGTTTTGCATTCCCACTTCATAGTGGATAAGAAATATAAACTATGCACATTAAAATAACTCACTAGAAAATTGGCTAGCCAAAATAACTTTCATACCACCTATCTTGCCTTCTTTAATCTTGAGTCAACCAACATGCTCTATGTGTGTTAGCCATGTCATTACCCTCTTCTTCAATCATAGTACTATCTTCTTTCAATCAAAATATCTAAGTGTATTCACAACTTTGGTATTTACTTCCTTGTTCTTGATCTTTCATGCAAGTATGTCCTAGGACCCGCAAAAGTGTACTTTGATACCATTACCCATCCAATTGAGGGTTTTTCTTATCGCTTTCACACATGTCTAATCAAACATTCCTAGGTTCATACTAATATTCCCTATATTCAATGGTGATTCCTTGTTGCTACCCTACAAGTATTCACAGCTATTTTATTCATAGCCTTGACCCTTACCCCATCTTACCTATGTTGTCATCCCTATCTACTCCATATCGAAAATTGGTTTAGTTTTTCATAACTTTTATAAGTAATATAAAATTTAACAGTCACAAATTACTTAATCCAAAACTTTTATCTTTGATAATATAAACTTAGAAACCATTTTGAAAAATTGCTTGGTTTCCAAAGGAGCCATGAAATTTTTTCCATTCTAACCAACTTTCCTTTTCCAAACACTTTCTACAACAGATATTTTCCTCTTCAAAAGTAGGATATTCAACTCAAAACATTTATTTGCATTCAAAAACCCAATTGTCATACCAAACCATTTTACAAAAAACATCTTTTATAACTTTAAACAAAATGAAAACTAGAGCAGACAATGATAACTTCTACACATTATTTTCCTACTACTTATGCTATTTCTGCTTTCTACCTTAGCGGGAATTCTAATAGCACATGAGGGGGACTTCTAAAAGATATGAACAATTATTTCACATATTCATGGAAATTATCCATTCTTCCTATGGTTTGCCTCTAATTTCCTACATCGTTCCTGACTAAGTTACTAAGATAAATTCCAAACGTCTGTTCCAACTTAAATTTCCTAATATTGCTACTATTAAAAGTTCTCCTACCAAAATTTCCTTCAAGTGGTTTCTCCTTACATAGCTCGTTTCCTCTTTTATCTCCATCGACTCATTGTAGTACGTTCGCATATAGCTTTAGTCGTTGGCTTTTCTTCATTAACATGAAAAGAGATATGTATAAATCCGTTTTAGTTGTTTTTCTCCTTATTTTCCTATGAGAATATTCTTCCTATCTTCACTACTGGGCATTCTTACCCTTCTATTCTCTTTATCCCATTTAAATAAAGTACCATTTCCATTTATCCACCCCTTAGAAAGAATTTTAAAAGCTTTTGAATTTACCAAAATAGAAAAAATCATCAAGCTAATCATACGCTGTCTTTTCCATTCATTTCAAAAATGAAAAATCCCTTTATCAAAACCCTTTTAAATCGAAAATTATAACCTAATCAATTTTAAACTAAGAATTTCCAAATTGCCTTATTTTTTCAAAACAACAACTTCTTGATAAATCCTTTGAAAAACCATTCAAAACGTTTCGAGGAATTTTCAACATCATTTTGTCAAAGTCTTTCGCGTGGGGTCTGACTCAGAAATGAACTTTAATTGCCCGTTCTTTTGAACTTTTCTTCTTTTCCCTTTATACATAAACCTCTTCTTATTAAGGGTATACACAAAAAATTAGGTTATCCTCTTGCGGTGATTAATGCACACCTTTTTGTGGAAACTTGCTGAATCCTTTTTCACATCTTACTTCCAAATGCTTGCAACATATAGGTTCGTACTTCCCATATATCTAGATGAAATGTATGTCTTCAATCAATAATCTATCAACATCCACATTCACAGGAGTCCAGGCCCAACAAAGGAGTCAAGTACCATACAACCTCTAGGATCCTTCTATACGTCGTGATCATGCTCTTTTCAATCCACTCCTTGTGGTACAGCCTACACACTATGGTGTAATCGGGGTAGGTGCATTAATTTAACTCGAATTATTGTTCCAACTCATAGTTGCCTTATCCATCTTTTTAGAATAGGGTTGCAACTACTTCTATAGTCTTAATTCATAGAGATTGGCGTATAATATATACATAATTATAGGTAAAAATACGAATACTTCATTCAACGTATCCTAATTTCTATGATAGACTAATCTAAGCTCTGATACCAAATGTAACAACCCCCACCTTAATGACCCTGAGTTTCAACTAAATCGAAACTCAAGTCCATTAAGATGTAGATCGTTGGTTTTGGTAACCTATAATAAACATAAGTATACCAGAGAACGAACTCACAACAAAATAGTAAAATATAATAGAACATATATGCAGACTAAGACTACTACCTTAGAATCAATATTATTCCTTTAGTATTTAATTGCCTTGCCAGCATCGAGCATGAATGAGAAGATTTCACCATCTACAGTTCTCGTCTTACATCAGTAGTCTGTTCCTCTAAATTTATCATGTGAGTTGTAATGAGGAGGGGGTCAGAATAATGTTCTAGTGATTGAAAAATTACATACTTTATCCATAATACTAATTTATGCCAACTGATTTCTATTTAAGTGTTATGTCCATTATTCATGGCTATTCCATATAACTCCATCTACGTATACGATATATCTAACCTTCTTCAAGGTATAACTATATATACACACCTATATATATATATCTAAATGTTCACTACCAAAAAAGAAAGCCCGATCATCTTATACTTCTTAAATAGGGAGAAGGCAGACCTTTCGACCATAAATGCTAGTCAATTTGTCCTAGCTATAGGGCCCGATGACCCCTAGATATGACTTTATAATTTAATTGTTGTATTACTATCTATAACAACCCACACCTTAGTGGGCTCGAATTTTCAATAATCAAAAACCCATGTCCACTAGGGTATGAATCACTGGTGTTGGTATCCTATAAATAACAAAAGTATATCAGAGAGCTATCGATAATAACTCACAGCAGAATTAAAATGTATAATAAAACATATAATTGCTGACCATGGCTAATATCTTCGATATCTTGTGCCCTTGTTAGTATAGAGCATGCATAAGAAAATCCATCCTCCCACCATTCTCGCCTTGAACCAGTACTTTGCACATCCTTTTAGGTATATTCCTTATGATTTCAAACAACGCACATTTATACATATAATTATAAAGTTGGATAATTTATAGAAATTTTATGGAAACATTATTCGTTCCAACAAATTAAAATATAAACTTAAATCTCAATCAAATTAGAAATTATTTTTTAATTCAGGTTATACAATTTATAACATTTAACTAACTATATTTGGAATTAACAGACAATCTTTTTAATGACTTATTTTCATAACTTTTAAGGGCTACTTTCACCCTTACATTTAAGATTTACATATATACACACACACATTAAATTAAATTTAACAATTCACCATGCACTTGTGCACTGTACAAAATGCTAAGTATAATTAGCATTGTCCTTCAGCCTATTTTTTTTAAAGTTTGTCCTTCAGACCAAAAATGAAACTTGTTATCCTTCGACCTAATTTTTTTCAAAGTTCGTCCTTGTGCCTATTTTCCACTTCACAGAATATATAAGCAAGGATCTTAGTTTATTGTATATATATTTAAGCCTACAGTCCCAAAATTTACAATTAGGCCTAAAAAGAATATATTCACAATTATATAACTCTAATATTATATAAAAATATATAATTTTCCACTCAGCTCTAAGCTTTCAAATCTCTAGATCTAAATCCATTCTTCTTATTTGACTTCCTATCCTTCTACCTAAATATATATTAAAGCATATACATATTTACTATAACTATAGATCTGAGAAGAGATCTGAATTAAACGTAGTTGTAAAGTTTTAAATTTAGAATTTACCTCTTCTTTGCAGAATTGATTCATCCCTTGTTCTTCTTCTTTTTTATTTTCCGCTATTCTCCATACATGCATACATACATACATATATATAATTTACTATTTTATAATTTCAATATTTCCTAGAATTTGTGGAGAAAGGAAAATGGCGAAGCTTTGCTCCTTAATTCAGAAAATATGAGAAGCATGGTGAGGAGTTAGGTCTGTATTTATAGATGCACAAATCAATTCCATCTGTTAGATTTTAATTTATTAAATTTAGGTCATTAGTCCTAGGTTCATTATCGTCACCATAGCAGCCACTGGTTGACTGCTATACTCCATTAAAGGGTCGACCGATCGCTTATATATATGTTAAGTTTTTATTTTGTACCTTTTATTTCCTTTATTTCCTTCTGTGACTAATTTTATTCCATCCGGTGTTAACTTTAACGTTAACGTCAATTTAATGTTACTTAGAGATTAAGCATAAGTTTACCGTTAATTTAATGTTAATTAGCAGTATTTATTTCCTTCGACGTTCAATTTATTTATTTCCTTCCATGCTTACTTAATTAGATTTAATTTGATTTAATGTTGTTGATTAACATTTATATTTAACAGTTGCTTAAATGCAAAGATGATAATATTTATTGCCTTCTTTTTAACGTTAATATTTACTACCTATACCCACGTCAATTTTTATTTATTTCCTCTTTATTGCCGATTTAGTTAGATATACACAACCGTTTACTTTGAGGTCAACATTTGCATTCAATGTTTATTTTAATACTAAGTTATTAACATTTATTTCCTTAATTGGTTGTGAATTAATTTTTATCTAAAACTTCAAACGTTAATAACCTTTTCGTTTGAACTCCAATGGTAAAACTTTACATGTAATAGTTCATCAAAAGATTGCTACGAACACAATGGTGCAAGTTTCACAACCAAATTCTGATATTTACAAAAATTCTATTTTTGGACATTAATAATTATTTATTAACCTTTTTAAATTAATTATCGTTCAATTTACAGGGTGTTATATTCTCCTTCCTTAAAAGAATTTCGTCTTTGAAATTCCCCATGAACTAAATCATGTAACATTACATGCAACTATTCTAAGCTATCCAATCAATTAGTGCGTAACCAATTTTGCAGCCAGTCGTGTACAAGTGCATGGAGTATCACAATACATATAATACATATGCTGAATAATTCTAAATCGGCGCCTTTTATGTGAATACTGATAGTTCTATATGTTTGCAGTTTTAAAAAATCAAAATCTTTGTTTTTACATCCAAATTTTTTCCCACATCTCTACGAATAAAAGCACGGTTCAACCAATTTTGGATCCAATTCCTACCATCCAATACCTAGCACATCATTTCGAACATCCAAATTTTTTGAAAATCCTATTTTCTAAACCTATATTCTTATGCCGAAAAAGTGGTTTAATTGGAGAATTCTATATTTCCGTCCTTCTCTTATGTACCCATTCCTCCGTACCTTAGAACTTTCTCTATAGCCTTCGATTCTTTTTCAACTTTTCCAAGTACAGTCTGTATAAGGAAATTTGTTTCTAAATTTTAAAATAGAATTATTTCATAACAAGTTTTGTCCTTCTATCAACAAGGTATAGAAAAAGAAATTCTAGACCTAAAACAGTTTTTTCCCTTGTCATTAACTATATTTTACATACTATCACTTCTGTTGAATGGTAAAATCATATTTGCTAGCCCGTCAATTTTTCCTATGCTGATATGTGGCATTTCACAAATAGAAATTTCCTTTCTTCACTCAAAAGAATTTTCAATTAAAATTTTTAAATAGTTGGAAATTTTAAAATAAAACTTTACTTTTCAAAACTTTTACAAAAATATTTTACATTAAAAAAAATTCAAAGATTTTTTTCGAATAAATTTTTCAGAAGTATTTGTTATTAATTTTGTTTTTTCAAAATAAATCAAGGTACTTCCAATGCAATCAGGATTTAGTTAATGGGCTAGCTCCTATGATTAATCCTAACCTATTATGAAATTTATATTGAATTTCAAAATCTCTTTCTTTTATTTTAGCACAACAACAACATGCAAGTATATTTATAAATATCAGCTTTTAAGGCATAGGGATAGTGACCCGTGATTTCACAACAACTTCCTTTTATTTTGCTTGCTAAAATTTATCTTCCCCAAATTTTAAGGCTTTTGGGACTTAACATTATTTACTTTTAATAGCCAATAAATTTTCTAATAAATTTTATGAACTTCCACTCTTACTTTGCATTAGTTAAGTGTTTACATGAGATTTCCTAATTTATTCTGTTTTCGGTCAATCCAAAAAATCAACACAACAATAAAAGAAACTTTTCTCAGAAAATATCGCACATGTTTTATGCAAAAGAGATAACTAATGTTTACAACCCAATTGACCTAAAAGAAATAATTGCTGGAAGCTGCCTTTCAACATCAACTGACATTAATGACGTTGTGGTCCTATCACTTCTTACTTAAATAAAATGGATATCTTTACTATGCCATTCCACCATAACCCACATCTCTTAACTTATCTTTCCGGCTTCTAATACATAAGATCCATCAATTAATTCAGTTATTACAGCCAAATATATCACTATCTTCTTTTAATCCAAACCTCTTGATAGTATTCTTAAGTCCAGTATATACTTTCTTTATTTTAATTTTTTATGGGTTATGCCCTCAAACTCGCAGAAATTTACATTGATACCATTTCCCATTTCCTTATGGGTTCTTCTTTATGGTCTCCACACATATTTAATGAAGCATTCCTAGGTTCATACCAATACTCCTTATAGCCAATGAGAATTCATTATTGCTATTCTACTAGCATTCATCGCTATTTTATTCATTGTCTTAACTTTTACCCCATCTTACCTAGGCAGTCACCAATATCTACTCCATTAGAGATTTGATTTGGTTTTCACCACTCTTTATAAAATTAAAATTTCACAGTCATGAACTATTTAATCCAAACATTTACATTTAGAAATATAAATTAGAAACTTTTTATTAATTTCAACAACAACTTGGTGTTTCCACTTTAAAGCTATATTAGGATTTCTGAATTAATTTTATTTATTATATCCAAAGGAAATGTGAAAAAATAATTTAATTAAAAGATTGTCTCCTTTTCAAACATTAAGAGTTAAGTTTTTATTACATAGATAGACAAATAGTTATTCAAATCAACTTTTTCTTTAAAGCCTTACAACAAAAATTTTACTTCTTAAAAATGTAATTTATAACCCAAATCATTTATTAAGTTGTCCCTTTAAAAACTCAATTGTTATACCTAGCCATTTTTTTCAAAAATGCACTTTATATTATTTCTAAAACATCTTTCGTAACTTTAAATAATAAAAACCGGAGTAGACAAGGACAACTTTCACTCCTTTACTTTTCTATTACCCGTGCGATCTCTACTTGAACCTTAGTGGAGGCTCTAATAGCATATGAGGGGGTTTTTCTAATTGATACGTGCAATCTATGTGCACAATTATGGAAATAATTTATTTCCCTTTCTTTTGCATTTAAATTCCTATGTTTTTCTAATTAGATTTCCTAATGTTGCTACTATTTAAATTTCCTTTACCTAAATTGCTCTTATTTAAATGACTTCTCCTTATATAGCTCTTTTTATATATAAACCTATTGCAGTTGTTTTTCTCCATATTTTCCTTATACATAAATTCTTTTATACCTTTAATTTCGAGCATTCTTACCCTTCCATTCCCTTCACCCCATTTAAAACCTGTACCACTTCCTATTGCCCACCACTTTAAAAGAAATTTTAAAACTTTGGATTTATAAAATCATAAAATTCATTAAGTTATACACATGATCTATTTTCCATTGATTTCAAAGGAAATATCTCTTTAAACCCATTTTAAAATTTTTGGTCTAAACAATTTAATTTCTACTAGAAATTCTATGTAAATAAAATATATTTATTTTTCTAGAAAATTTAATATTTAGAGTTTTCTACTTATAAATAGATTCCTTGATAATTATTTCAAATATTATATATGTTAGTCCATGAGATGATGAGATGATGATTTTGATGACAACAACCTTAGAATAGATTATAAAATATATAAATACTAACATTACAAGTTTAGATATATATGTATATGCTGGATCTAACCATGCAAGTGTCAAGAATGAAGACTGTACAGTATAGAGATTCAAGATATAGAGATAGAAGACTCATGAGTATCAAGAATTTCAAGAGTTCAAGTTTCCAAGATAAGTTATATAGTTATGAATATTTGTTAAAACTCGTAGAAAAGCACTGGCATCTTAATATCCAATTTATTCGTGGAATGGAATCCACTTCAAGCTCATTAAAGGGATGGAACCCTAAGTAGGATGGAACCTACGAAAATCTAGTGGGACATTGTTTTGTATCCACTAATTTTAATTCAAATGATTTTACAAAATTATCTTGTTTTCAAAATGATTTCAAAACTTTCCTTTTAAAAGATTCAAAACTCTCTGTCCTGATTTTAAATAATTTTAGCCTAAAAACATCTTTATTTTCAGAGTCAAAATTACTCCTGATTTTAAACTATCTTTTCAAATAATATATTTAACTTTTTAATTATTTATACTCTGATTTAAATTATAGTTAAATAATATGTATATATTGGTCTTTATATTTACTTATGTATTTTAACTATAGTTAAGTATATTTATAAAGTTTAAAATAATTTTAATATAAGATAGAGGTTATTTTCAAAGAAAATCAAAACACCAAAAATCCCTTTGGGATGTCGACATGCCCAAGTACCCCATGTTGACATAGTGTCAGTTGGTTTCAAAATTCAAATTTCAAAAGAAGTGTCTATTCGCCATAACTCTTCATGAATGATCATGGCTGTTGTTCTTCTATAAATAGGGGTCAGTTTCAATGAATTTTTAATCACTTTTTTCTGGTTTTCACTCCTCTTCTTCTTCCACATTTCTTAATACAAAATCATACCATTACTTTGCCGAAATCAACATCGAATCATACTTGATTACTTCTAGTGTGATTCTCCATCACTATCTCTACGAGATCCAAGTGCTAATCTGAGTTATAGACTTTTTGTAATCAATCGAGCGAGAAAAGGTGTGATTGTAGCCTTGGAAATCAATTGAGCGAGAGAAGGTGTGATTGTAGCCTTGGAAATCAATTGGGTGGACTTGTTGCCCCGAAAATCAAGTATCTCTACGCAGAGGATTGTTATTCTGGAGGGTGTACCTCGTAGCCTTGAAACCGAGGGTTGTAATTGTTGAATTGGTTTTGAAAGGAAATCCGTACTTAGTTGTGCGGGACTGGATGTAGGGTAACTCCGAACCAATATAAAATCCGGTGTGTTCTTTCCTTTACTGCTTTTACTTTATATTTGCATCTGTGCTTGATTCTGTGTTCATATCTGTGTCTGATTAGTGCATACATTGTTAACAAATTAAGATAAACACAAAAGATTAACAGATTTCTTAAAACACTATTCACCCCCCTCTAGTGTTAATTATAGCCTTAAGATCCTTAATCCGCATTTCTCACATTTGGTATCAGAGCTTTGTTTTCAAAAGTTTCATAATCTGAATTTTGAAAAGTTTTAAAATGGCTATTTTTGAAAAATCTGTTAAAACTAGTTTAGAATTGTTTAAATCATCATTGTTCCATGAGTCTGCATATGAATGTTATTCAAATTCTAGTTGTCTTCCCAAATTTTATAATGTGCAGGAAAGATGCTTTATGGGCATTAAGGAAATAATCCACAATGGACAATCTATGCAGATCAAAAGGAATAAGTGGATACTTGATAGTGGAAGCTCTAGACACATGACTGGTAATCCGGATATGCTGAATAATTATATACAAAGACGGAGGACTGGTTAACTTTGGAGAAAACTCGAAAGGATACGTGATTGGCATCGGCAATGTCGATAACTCTGAAACTCCTATTATTACTAATGTTTTGCTAGTTAAGAATCTGAAACACAATCTGCTAAGTATAAGTCAACTATGTGATAAAGGATATAAAATTAAATTTGAAAAAGATAAATGTCATATTGAAGATAATAACTCAACCATAATATTTGAGGGAACTAGGAAAAAGAATATTTATATTCTTAGTATGAAAGTTTCAAATGATAACCTATGTCTTTTGGCAAATACAAGTGACCCTTGGATTTGGCATAAGAGATTTAGACATTTGAATTTCAAACTCTTATCTAGACTGTCAAAACATGATCTAGTAAGAGGTCTCCCTAAAATGAATTTTAAAGTAGATAGTTTATGTGATGCATGTCAATTAGGAAAGCTTAGAAAAAGTTCCTTTAAATTAAAAGATATGATTTCAACTTCAAAACCCCTTGAATTACTTCATCCTGATTTATTTGGCCCATCTCAAATTCAGTCAATAAATCATAGTAAATATGTTTTTGTAATTGTAGATGATTATTCTAGATTTACATGGACAATATTTTTGAAACATAAAAGTGATACTTTTGAATGTTTTAAGAACTTTACAAAAAGGATTCAAAATCAATTATCTTTAAAAATTATAACTATTCGTAGTGATCACGGTGGTGTGTTTGAAGATGAAAAGTTTGAGGAATTCTACAATAAGAAGGGAATAACTCACAATTTCTCATTTCCAAAAACTCCACAACAAAACGGAGTGGTTGAACGTAAAAATAGAACGATACAAGAGTTGCGAGAACTATGCTTTTAGATAGTAATTTACCAAAACACTTTTGGGCAGAAGCTGTTGCTACCGCCTGTTATATTTTGAATAGAATTTTAATTAGACCTTTAACTGATAAGACACCTTATGAACTTCTTCATGGAAAGAAACCTAAGGTATCATACTTCAGAATTTTTGGAAGTAAATTCTTTATTTTAAATACAAAAGATAATTTGGATAAATTTGATCCTAAATCCGACAAAGGAATCTTTATTGGATATTCTAATAGAAGTAAAGCTTATAGAGTTTTTAATTTAAGATCTAACACCATCGAAGAAACAATGCATGTTTCGTTTGATGAAAATTTAAAAGATTTTGAAATTACAAATGATGAAGAAGATTTAATTACTCAAAATCAGGAATCAACCGAAATTAATAATGAAATTAATCATCCTAATAAAAGGATTAAACTTTTAAAAGATCATCCTATTGAAAATATAATAGGAGATATGAAATCTATTGTTACAACTAGAAATCAACTAAGTAAAATGAGTAATGTAGCATTTATATCAACTATTGAACCCAAAAATCCTAAAGAAGCATCAACTGATGATTCATGGATTTTGGCTATGCAAGAAGAATTAAATCAATTCACTAGAAATGAAGTTTGGGAACTTGTTCCTAGACCTGAAGATAAAAATATAATTGGAACTAAATGGGTTTATAAAGATAAATTGAATGAACAATGTGAGGTCATTAGAAATAAAGCACGATTAGTTGCCCAAGGTTATTGTCAAGAAGAAGGTATAGATTGTGACGAAACCTTTGCTCCTGTAGCAAGATTAGAAGCCATTAGGATTCTACTTGCTATCGCAAATCATAATAATTTCAAATTATTTCAAATGGATGTTAAAAGTGCATTTTTAAATGGTTTTGTAAAAGAAGAAGTATATGTTGAACAACCACCACTTTTTGAAGATGAAAATTTTCCAAACCATGTGTACAAACTTAAGAAAGCTTTATATGGTCTAAAACAAGCTCCTAGAGCCTGGTATGATAGACTAAGATCTTATATATTACAATCAAATTTTGAAATTGGTAAAATAGATAATACTCTTTTTATTAAAAGAAATAAAAATGATATTCAACTAGTACAAGTTTACGTAGATGATATCATTTTTGGATCAACTAATTTTAAAATGAATAAAGAATTTTCTGAAATAATGATAAAAGAGTTTGAGATGAGTCATATGGGTGAATTAAACTTCTTTTTAGGATTACAAATAAAACAGTTAGATAATGGTATTTTTGTTAGTCAAGAAAAATATGCTAAAGAACTAGTTAATAAATTTGGTTTGACTACTACGAGTGGAAAACCTACTCCCATGGCAACCAATGAATATCTAAGTAAAGAAGATCTCTCGAAAGATGTAGATCAAAAGTTGTATAGAGGAATGATCGGATCATTGCTCTATATCACTGCTAGTAGACCTGATATCATGCATAGTGTATGTCTTTGTGCAAGATATCAATCTCATCCTAAAGAAACTCACTTAAAAGCTGTAAAACGTATCATAAGATATATTAAACACACCTCTGATTATGGCTTATTTTATCCTAAAAATGATTCATTTGATTTAATATCATACTGTGATGCTGACTATGCTGGATGTAAATCAGACCGAAAAAGTACAAGTGGAACTTGTTACTTTTTGGGACATTCTCTGGTTTCCTGGTTTAGTAAAAAGCAAAATACAGTTTCTTTATCAACAACTGAAGCAGAGTATATTTCTGCTGCTTTGGCTTGTTCTCAAGTAATATATATGCAACAAACCTTAAGAGATTTTGGATTAAATATCTCAAAATCGCCAATTTATTGTGATAATACTAGTGCAATAAATTTATCTAAAAATCCTACTCATCATGCTCGAACTAAACATATTGATATTCGACATCATTTTCTTAGAGATAATATAACTAAAGAAGTAATTACTCTCGAATATATAAACTCTGAGAATCAAATCGCTGATATCTTAACAAAACCATTAAATGAATCTATATTTACTAAATTAAGAAGAGAATTAGGTATTTGTTCTATAACTGAAATATGAAATATAAATAACAAGTATAATTAATAATTAATATTAAAGTAAATCATATAGTTAAAATATGAGGACCATGTCGACATCCCCTAGGAAGACATGTCGATATGTAACATTTTTATTTTTTTAAATTTTCCCACCAAAATTCAAAAATTCAGTTATATATTCTTCCCTATTTCGAATTCTTATTCATTCTCTCTGTTTTCTCTTCATATTCTGAAATATATATAATAATGGCATCTTCCTCTAAATCAAACTTAAAATCAACTTTCTTATTCCCCTCTCCTACTTCTGGTCCATTCCAATGCTCTACTCTCGCACGTGTAACTAAATTGGAGGAGTCTATGAAGGATACTCTTCAGATGTTGACTGAAATTCAAGTGACTCAACTTCGTATGGCGAAAGAGCAAGAGAGGCAAGGCAAAATTCTTAGGAATTTACAAAAATTCCTAATGGATAACCATGCCAACCCTATCTTGATCAATGAAGACTCTTCACTCAATCAAGAACATGAGGTCAGGGACGAAGAAGAAGAAGAACCAATGGAAGAAGCACACGAGGAGGATCATGACCAAGTAGTATGCGTTGGAGAAGTGTGTTTCGACAAAAATGGGAATCTTGTTGAACAGCGTGGAAATTTCTGTTTCCACTATCCAAATTGTTCAATTCATAAATCTCCTATGTTCAGAAACACACATTAGTTTCTTCTCTTTCCTTCCGTTGTTATTTATGTTTATATGTTTTTCAAACGCAAATGTAAATACAACCATACTCGTAATAAATAAACTTGTGTTCTTATATATGTTAGTATTATCATAGATTCTTAGTTAGGATAGTTAATAATTTAGGATTATATTTTAGTTAAGTATTGATTATGTATGATAACACTATCATTATAATCACAAGTAATGTAGTCTTAGTTTCAGGGGGAGTTATATAGAGTTATATAGAATTATATGGTTTTTTTATGACAAAGGGGGAGAAATATAAAATAGGGTAGTTAGACATAGATTAAGGGGGAGTTGTTAGTTTTAGGAGAAGTTATTAGGATAGAAGGAATATTTTATAAACAAAGGTTGTCATCATCAAAAAGGGGGAGATTGTTAGTCCATGAGATGATGAGATGATGATTTTGATGACAACAACCTTAGAATAGATTATAAAATATATAAATACTAACATTACAAGTTTAGATGTATATGTATATGTAGGATCTAACCATGCAGGTATCAAGAATGAAGACTGTACAGTATAGAGATTCAAGATATAGAGATAGAAGACTCATGAGTATCAAGAATTTCAAGAGTTCAAGTTTCCAAGATAAGTTATATAGTTAGGAATATTTGTTAAAACTCGTAGAAAAGCACTGGCATCTTAATATCCAATTTATTCGTGGAATGGAATCCACTTCGAGCCCGTGAAAAGGATGGAACCCTAAGTAGGATGGAACCTACGAAAATCTAGTGGGACATTGTTTTGTATCCACTAATTTTAATTCAAATGATTTTACAAAATTATCTTATTTTCAAAATGATTTCAAAACTTTCCTTTTAAAAGATTCAAAACTCTCTGTCCTGATTTTAAATAATTTTAGCCTAAAAAACATCTTCATTTTCAGAGTCAAAATTACTCCTGATTTTAAACTATCTTTTCAAATAATATATTTAACTTTTTAATGATTTATACTTTGATTTAAATTATAGTTAAATAATATGTATATATTGGTCTTTATATTTACTTATGTATTTTAACTATAGTTAAGTATATTTATAAAGTTTAAAATAATTTTAATATAAAATAGAGGTTATTTTCAAAGAAAATCAAAACACCAAAAATCCCTTTGGGATGTCGACATGCCCAAGTACCCCATGTCGACATAGTGTCAGTTGGTTTCAAAATTCAAATTTCAAAAGAAGTGTCTATTCGCCATAACTCTTCATGAATGGTCATGGCTGTTGTTCTTCTATAAATAGGGGTCAGTTTCAACGAATTTTTAATCACTTTTTTCTGGTTTTCACTCCTCTTCTTCTTTCACATTTCTTAATACAAAATCATACCATTACTCTGCCGAAATCAACATGGAATCATACTCGATTACTTCTAGTGTGATTCTCCATCACTATCTCTACAAGATCCAAGTGCTAATCTAAGTTATAGACTTTTTGTAATCAATCGAGCAAGAAAAGGTGTGATTGTAGCCTTGGAAATCAATTGAGCGAGAGAAGGTGTGATTGTAGCCTTGGAAATCAATTGGGTGAACTTATTGCCCCGGAAATCAAGTATCTCTACCCAGAGGATTGTTATTCTGGAGGGTGTACCTCGTAGCCTTGAAACCGAGGGTTGTAATTGTTGAATTGGTTTTGAAAGGAAATCCGTACTTAGTTGTGTGGGACTGGATGTAGGGTAACTCCGAACCAGTATAAAATCTGGTGTGTTCTTTCCTTTATTACTTTTACTTTATATTTGCATCTGTGCTTGATTCTGTGTTCATATCTGTGTCTGATTAGTGCATACATTGTTAACAAATTAAGATAAACACAAAAAGATTAATTGATTTCTTAAAACACTATTCACCCCCCTCTAGTGTTAAGTCTCGCCTTAAGATCCTTAATCTGCATTTCTCACAATATATATACATATCTATTCCAAACATTTTTATTAAATTCTTCCATATAGGGTCAGACTCAGAGTGAGTTTTGCTTATCCCTTCTTTTGGACCTTTCTTCTTTTCCACTTTAGTTTCTAACTTATCTCTTTTCAGAATATATTAAAAATTTAGTTATCATCTTGGGGTGATTTCTACGCACATTCCATCATAAACTTATTTAATTCTTACTTTCGAATATTTGCAACATATAAATTCTTTACTTCCCATTTGTCTAGATCTGACGTACATCATCAGTTGGTAATCCTACGAGGATCTACTATCATAGGGCAGTCTAGGCCCAATAAGGGAGTCAAGTACCATCCAGCTTTAGGAACCCTTCTATATGTCGCATTCGTGCTCTTCTTAAGTCAACGCCTTTTAATACAACCTATCTTCTGTGGGGTGATCGGGGTAGGCGTGTATTCTTAACTATACCCACTACTCCTACTTATAGTTGACTTATCCATATTTTCAGGATATGGTTGCAACTACTTTTATAGTTGAAATTTTTAGAGTTTGGCGTATAATATATATATACACACACATATATATAAAGGTAAAATACAAATATATTCACTCAGCGTATGTTGATTCCTATGATCGATTAACCTGGCTCTAATAACAAGTGTAATAAGTCGCATCTAAGTGAGCCCGAATTTTTGCTAATCAAAAACCCAAATCCACTAGGATACGTATCGTTGGTGTTGGTATCCTGTAAATAACAAAAGTATATTAGAGAGCTATCGATAAGAACTCACAGCAGAATAATAAAGTATAATAAAATATATAATTATAGACCAAGCTAATATCTTTAATATCTAGTGCCCTTGTCAGTACAGAGACGCATAAGAAAATCCGTCCTTCCGCCATACACACCTTGAACCAGTACCTATCCCCTTAAGTCTATCCTATGGGTTGTAATGAGGAGGGAGTCAGAACAATGTTCTGGTGACTGGTAAATAATGTACATTATCCATAACACTAGTTTATGCCGATTGTCTTCCATTACATGTTATGTCTACTGTTTAAACTTGGTCGTCTTGACTTCATGTACGTGTACGATACACCCCACCTATTCGAGGTATATAGAAACTACATATATATATATATATATATATATAAGTACCATAGTCCCCATATGGATCAGGATACATTCCCTGCTAGTATCCGTAACTTTGCACTACACCAGGTATCCACCATCTGTGTCTAGGCCGAATTGCTCGCCTACACTAAATATCTTCCCTTTCATGCCTAATAACGGCATTACAACTATTTAGCCATATTCTACCTCATCTTAAAGACTCGTCTAAAGGTTATCTAGCCTTGCCTATTAAAACAAAATAAACTAACAAACAAATTTGGGGTAGTGCACGTCCCATACGTAATCTATACTAGTAGCAGGTGTAATCCGTCTAGGCAACCCGAGTGTTTCTACCGACTTCTCTAGGACCGATGACGCTCTTGACCTATATATACAACCCTACTCCTCTCATATGTTACCAACCTTACTAACATAGCACCGAGCATATGCTCACCATTCTATTTAGATTGCCTAATGCAATCAAGGAAATGCCCACTTAGTTACTCAACACATACCCCCTATTAGGATTGAAGTAGATCCTCCTTGGCCCTTTAACACTTCAACCAAGGAGAACCCTACTTTGGTATATTTCCTTCACCTATACACGAATGTATATTTCCATGGGTCCTATAGTTGGAGATGCCTCACATTAGTACAATGTATACACAACAGCTGGTAGCCCTTTTCGATGGGCAAACTTCTGTTATGCAACATTTCCGACCTCCCATTCCAACCCTTACTAATGACTATGTCATTCATAGTTAATTTAAATTATTGATTAGATCTAATAATTCACACCCGTCATAAATGTATACTTGAGGCTATATAGTTTTAATTGTATAATTACCCTACCTCCTAAGTTCAATTATTAGTATTCCTTTACTTTTACATGTGTTTACTTCTTATTTCATTAATGTAATTGGATGACATTTACTGCTTCTTTCAAATTTAATAGATTAAGCATCTATTGCTATTTCATTTCTTATAATTAAACATAATTTACTACTTCTTTTCAAATTATACAATTAAGTATATTTACTACAACTTTTCAATTCATGCTTATTTTAATGAAATTACTATAACTACCCCAATTATTTAGTTCATTGTCTTATTCATGTTAGCGCTTATTGTTTCTTTTCTAGGATCTTTTAAATGACATTAGGATTATTATTAATTGTATTTATAACACTCTAATTTTCACCTTTAGGGATTTCCACATTTTAATGCATTGGACCTTCATCTTCCCAAAAGGAAATGTTAACACTGCAATTTCCCATAAATAATCTAAAAGAAGATTTGTGTTGTGTTTGAAATTACAAGGAATTATCTTTTTTGTTATTGAAAAAGACGGTGAAAAATACAGTAAACTTCCTTACTTTGCACATCTCTTTCTTTTAGGTATATTCCTTATGATTTCAAACAACACACTTTTATATATATAATTATAAAGTTGGATAATTTACAGAAATTTCATAGAAACATTTTTCATTCCAACAAATTAAAATATAATCTTAAATCCAATCAAATTAGAAATTATTTTTTAATTCAGGTTATACAACTTATAACATTTAACTAACTAAATTTGAAATTAACATAAAATCCTTTTAATGACTTATTTTCATGACTTTTAGGGACTACTTTTACCCTTACATTCTAGATTTACATATACACACACATTAAATTAAATTTAATAATTTACAGAATATGTAGGCAAGGATCTTAGGTTATTGTATATATATTTAAGCCTACAATCCCAAAATTTATAATTAGCTATACAAAGAACGGATTCATAATGATATAACTCTAATATTATATAAAAATATATAGTTTTCCACTCATCTCTAAGCTTCCAAATCTCCATATTTAAATCTATTCTTCTTATTTGACTCTCTTCTCTTCTACTAAAATATGTATTAAAGTGTATATATGTTTACTAAAATTATAGATCTGAGAAGAGATTTGAATTAAAGTAATTGTAAATTTTAGATTTAGAATTTATCTCTTCTTCATAGAATTGATTCAGCACTTATTCTTCTTCTCTTTTATTTTCCGCTATTCTCCATACACACACAAATATATATATAATATACCATTATATAATTTTTATATTTCCTATAATTTGTGGAGAAAAGAAAATGGTGGAGCTTCACTTCTTGATTCAGAAAATATGAGAAGAAATGCGAGGGGTTAGGCCTGTATTTATAAGTGTACAAATCAATCTACCCATTAGATTTTAATTTATAAAATGTAGGTCGTTAGACATAGGTTCATTCTCGCCACCATAGTTGCCACTGGTCGACCGCTATACCCTCACCGATCGACCGCAGGGTTGATCGGTGGCTTGTACATACGTTAAGTTTTTATTTTGTTCCTTTTGTTTCCTTCTGCAGCTAATTTTATTCCATGTGGTATTAACGTTAACATTAATTAGAGATTATGTAATAGTTTACCGTTAATTTAATATTAATTAACAATATTTATTTCCTTAGTGTTCAATTTATTTATTTCCTTCCACGCTTGCTTAATTAGAATTAATTTGATTTAATGTTTTTAACTAACATTTATATTTAATGGTTGCTTAAATGCTAAGTTGATAATATTTATTGCCTTCTTTTTAAACGTTAATGTTTACTACCTTTACCTACGTCAATTTTTATTTATTTCCTCTTTAACGCTGATTTAATTAGATTTACACGACCATTTACTTTAATGTGCATTCAATGTTTATTTTAATGCTAAGTTATTAACATTTATTTCCTTAATTGGTTCTACAATAATTCCGATCTAAAACTTCAAACATTAATAACATTTTGGTTTGAACTAAGATCGTAAAACTTTATATATGAAAGTTCATCAGAAGATCGCCATGAACACAATGGTGCAAGTTTCATAACCAACTTCTGACATTTACAAAAATTCTATTTTTGAGCACTAATAATTATTTATTAACTCTTTTTAATTAATTATCATTTAATTTATGAGGTTTTACACTAACGCATCTCAAAGACTTATCTAAGGGTTAACTTGTCCATCTTCGACAACAAATAACTAATTAAACTTTGAGGTCTTTGCATATCCCATGCTGATTCTACATTCGTAGAAGCGAAATCTGTCAAGGCGTAACCCAAGTCTTTACTAACGATCGTTCATGACTGCTGGTGGTCATAGCCTATATGCTATCCCTACAACTAAGTACCTATCCAATAACAATACTATCATAGTCTAAATTCCATTTAGACTATCCTAACGTAAGTCAAGGAAAATGTCCATTCTAGTTACTTAATACTACTTGTTACAAATGAAGCAGACCCCATTTACCTATTAGATATCGTTATAGATTATTTAAGACTTCTTATGTAGAGAGGAGGCAGACCCAATGGCCATTCAATATCTTCCACCTTGAAGTAAACCCATCCCTAAAGGTACTAAGCCATTAAATACTTCATATCTGTTTCAAACCTTTGGTATCTTTTGCCACACCTACAATGTAACACCTCGTTAATTTATGATAATAATTTAATTATTAATTAAGATCAAAAAATGGAATTTGATAAAGTAATGGAATTTTTCCATGAAACTTGTACCATTGCATTCGTGACAATTTTCTAAGCAACTTTCATATTTGAACTTTTGCAATTGGAGTTCAAACGAAGAAATTACGGGCGTTTAAAGAAATCAAAATGAAAATAATTAAATAACGAAATTGGTAATAAATAACAATTAAACTGGGATCCCACTAGTCGACCCCTATGATAAAGCATGTCGACCACTAGTGTCGACCGCTTATAGAGGGGTAGTCGACCGGTCGAGGGATTTTGTTGGCGATTTGAACCACGACTAACGATTCAGATTTAATAATTAAAATCTAACGGCTACGACTGATCTGAGAGCGTATAAATACATGCCTAACCCCTCCCTTCTCTTCTCATATTTTCTAATCTAGGGCGGTGAAGCTTTACCATTTCCTCTTCTCCACTATTCCTCCTAACTTTAAAATAGTTTGCATTCATACAAATTGGAGAAGAGCAAAAAACAAATAGAAGAAGAGAAGGAGCAGATCAGCGTTGCGCAAATTAAAAAGTTAAATTTCAATTATAAATCTATATTCCCATTCTTCCCAAATCTCCTCTTAGATCTGTAGTTTCAATAGTGTGTTTATACACTTTTATGAATATTTCTTGGGATTAGAAAGGAAATGGAGTTGATTTAAGAAATCAGATTCAGATTTGGAGATTTGGAAAGCTTTTAAAGGTGAATGGGAAATTATATGATTTACTTATAACATTAGAATTTATCTTATTGGAATTTTGTTTGATGATTATTCCTCAATAGAAATCTAAAGAGTTGTAGGCATGAATTAAGCGTATAAAACACCGCCTACATATTCTGTAAATATATAGGAATATTATTTACACCCAGATCTGAAAATTAGTCCTCAAGTTATTAAAAGTGAATATGGATAAAGATGTAGAATTTGTTCCAGATCTATAATTGGGTTATAAAAATATTAGTGTAATTCAGATTTGCTTAGATTCTGTTTAGAATGTGGGTTTTGTATTTTAATTTGTTGGATGTACTATCTGTTTAATCTCCATGAATTAGTCTAATATTCTAATTTCATAGAAAAATGCAGTGTTTGATTTGACAAGAAATATACATCAAAAGAGGAAAAATTTGTGTAAAGTATGGATTTTTCTTCCATATCTTACACTGTCTAATAAAAAAGAAAATAAATAATTCCTTGTAATTTTAAACTAAGCAAATCCATCAATTTAGATTAATTTATGGAAGCTTATAATGGGATACCTTTTTTAAAGGATAATTCTAACAGATTAAAATATAGAATGAAATATTCTAGTTAAAGATTAATAACTAGAAACGTAATAATAAATTTATTAACATATATAACTGCGCTAAAACATTCAAAATAAAAATATAATTAACACAGTGTATTATGCATTTAATGTTCGCATTAAATGTAATTTGAATGTTAGAATAGATCGTGTAATAAATGGTAGAATTGGAAAATAAAGATGGAAGGATTGTAACTCCAAAAATGAATAGACAATAAATGTGTAATAGATTGGGAGTTACAATAAACAAGTTGCAAATGGATGAAATGAGACTCGTTAATGAAATTGGTAAGTTAACCATTGGAAAGATAAGGAAGAAATAATGTTAAGGTTTGGATTGGTAAATAAATGCCTTTGGAAATGTCCGTTAGGATAATAATCAATTATTATGGACAAAAGAGACATTTATGGGGTTAATAAATAAAACATGCTAGGTAGCAATAAACGTTATAAGGCAGTATAATTGTCATTAGAGTAAATCATAGCCTTAAATATGAAAATAGAGATTAGTGGGCTTTGTCCAATAATAAAGCTTATAATAATTAATTGGACTTAGTGGGTTGGGATGCGAGGTCAGTAGAGTTACACAACAAAAGTCTGCCCTTCACTCAGAGGATACCAGCAGTTGTGCACAATTAACACTGATGTGAGACATTTCCAACAATAGGACCCGTAGGATAAAGGGATATGACCTAAAACATAGCACCCGCTTTGGGGATTGAAAATATTAAGTGGTTGTTTGAGGGCCCGCCTCTTTACCTTATATGAAGTATTAAAAGGTCAGGGTGAGCGGTTAGGCACGAAAAAAGGATATCTCATAAAGGTCCACTTTAATAGAAAGTATTAAGTAGCCAAAGATATTTCTGTGCAATGTCAGCTAGATAGGTACTAGTGAGGAGTCTGCCTTGGATTAGGTATTAAATGATTGGGACCCACCTTAAATATGGTATTAAATGGTCAGACTCTGCCTATTTCCATTAAACAGGTATTAAGTGGTCTTGGTACTATCTCTCATATGGCTAAGACATCATTAGCAATAGATCCGACAAATGTATATTATAAAGTCGTACATATAAGTCATCGGTCTCTATAGTTAGGACCAATAGACTAACGTTGAATGATGCGAAGGGCCGACTTTGGTGAATGAGGTATTAAATGATCATTGGGTCTACCTCCTCCCTATTCAAGAAGTATTAAGTGGTTGGGTTTTGGTTAGCATATGCACAATTGGCATATGTCAATATATTATACCTTGGAGAAGGTTAGGTAGACATATCGTACGTGCATATGAAATTAAACGGATTAACCATAAGAAATAAAACATAATATTTAAATGGAAACCAATCAGTATAAGTTGTGTTATGGATAAAGTATGTAATTTTCCAATCACCAAAACGTTGTTCTAACCCACTCCTCATTTCAACACACAAATAGATTTAGAGGAATAGGTCACTGGAGCAAGATGGAACGGTTGGTGAAGAAGTCTTCTTATTCATACTCGGTACTGACAAGGCAATTGGATGACCAAGGAATATCATTGATTCCAAGGCAGTGGCCTCGATTGGTATTTGTATCCTATTATATATTATTTCCGCTGTGAGTTTAGTTTGACCAATCTTTGATATACTCATGTTTATTACAGGTTACCAAAACCAATGACCTATACCCTAATGGACTTAGGTTTCAATTTTTATCGAAATTCGAGCCCATTAAGGTGCGGGTTGTTATATACACGCAAACGCATATCCCTTTTCCATGGATTCTATGGTTGGAGATGTCCCACATCAGTAGTAATATACACAAGTACTGGTAGCCTCTAGATGAATGGTAGACTTCTGTTGTGTAACTCTACTAACCTCACATTCCAACCCATTCTAAACCAAACCAATTATCCTAGGCCGAAATATTAGGCTAGGCCCACTAATTCATGCTCATCTTAAATGTATTATTGAGGCAATATAATTTCCTATTATGAAAATTATACCGCCTCATAATAGTTAATTCCTATCTTATACACTCATTACGTATATTCTCTATTCCCTCTTGTGTTCCATAAATGTCAGTTGTCCGTAATAAAGGGTAATTATTATTCTAATTGGACAATCACTAATGACATTTACTTATTCATTCTAGTTTAACCTATCATAACTATTTCATTTATTAAATCCCTTAACCAGTCCTATTAAATGCATTTATGTCTCCATTTAATTCTTGTAACTCCATATTAACTGCATATTTATTTCCTACTAATTTTGGAGTTACTATCTCTTTTCCATATGCACTTCCTAGTCCTATAATTTACAATGCTATCAATAGCTAGTCGTCCTAATTATAACTAATTCGAATATCGTTGCATACTATGCTATATATATATTTATATTTTTAATCGATAAGTGCAGTTATATGTATGTGTGTGTATATATATGTACGTATGTATGTATATGTATATGTATGTATGTATGTATGTATGTATATTCCTATTTCTAACTCATTAATGCCTACGCTTAGGAATTTTAGAACACACACTTTTATTTACATTCTGCGAGGAACATTTATTTTCATATTTTAATATATTAGAGTTATCCTTCCCAAAAGGATTACCATTATAACTTTCCATAAGTTACCTAAAAGTGAGACCTTTTGCTTCATTTGAAATTACATGGAATTATATTTTTTCTTTTATTGAAATAGACTGTGTAAACTATAGAGAAGAACATCTTACTTTACACATCTCTTTCCTTTTTAGTATAATCCTTGTTATTTCAAATGATGCACTTTTTATATGTAGTTGTGGAATAAGATAATTTATTGAAATTACATGGAAATAGATATAGCTAAATTGTACCCACAACGCTCCTAATAAATTAAAACTTAGAAATTCACATTCCAAGTCAAATTAAGGCAATCTAAATTTATACTAACAATTTACGACCCTATTATCATAAATTTGGAATAAATCTTACAATCTTATCAACATTCTATTGTAACAAATTTAAGTATTAACTTTCAAATTTCCAGATTATGGTGTTAATAACATTCTTATTCCAATCGCCTAACTTATAGAATAGGTAAATGAGATTTCAAGTGAATACATTCTTCTAGGCCTACAACTCCATAGATCTTGCATAGGCATAATAATTAATAAAACTCAATGATATAAATTTCAATGTTATTTATAAATCATATAATTTCCCACCCACATCTCTAGCTTTTCAAATCTCCCAAACCTGAATTCATCCCTTTAATTTGACTCCTTTTTTATTCTAATCCAAAAGAATATGTATAACAAAATACATCTATTGGAATTACAAATATAAGAAGAGATTTAGGGTTAAGGAGAATATAGATTTGTAATTATGAAATTTACTCCTTTTCGCAGTATTGATTCGCTCCTTCTCTTCTTCTCTTTTATTTTATGCCCTTCTCTGGTTATATACATACATATAATATAATATTTTATAATTATAGAAATAGTGGAAAAGTAAAAATGATGGAGCTTTGCTTCTTTGATTAGAAGGTATGAGAAGAAAAGTGAGGAGCTAAACCTGTATTTATAGATGCTCGAATCAATCGTATTCGTTAGATTTAAAATAATTAAATCCGGGTTGTTCGACCAAGGTTCAACCCTAGCTGCCACCGTCTTAATTGGTCAACCCTATAAGCGGTCGACCGCTAAAGGCCGACCGACCCAAGAAGGGGGTGACCGGTAGGGTCCATGCGGTTAATATAATTTATTTCCCTTTAAATTCCAATTTTATTATTTTCGTTTCGAAAACTTTAAACGATGATAACTTCTTCGTTTGAACTTTGATCGCAAAAATCCATATATAAAAGTTGCTTAGAAAATCGCCATGAACACAATGGTGCAAGTTTCATGGTCAAATTCCAACAATTGCTCAAATTCCATTTTTGAGCCCTAATATTTATTTATTAATTACTATTATTTTTATGGGGTGTTACACTAACTTTCTAGGGAAAATATTTCAATTTATTTAAATACTTTAATTGGAGTAGAATCATAACTTACACAAGCCCAACTATGTTATGCGATCTAACAATTCTTCAAATACCTCCATTATGCCTCATCAACATCACACTTATTTTCTATAGATTCAAGGCTACCGTTCTTCTTATTCATACCTAGCCCCATAATTTACTCTATTGCCAATTGGCATATAACACTTGTTTTAGCAATTCTTTATGGAGTAAATTACAACAAATGCGATGAATTTATCTTCCATCCCAAACTATTTAATCTCTACATATATTTAACTCATAGTTGTTTACTTCTATAAGGGATAAGCCAAAAACTATCTCTACGGGTCAAAATATATTGGGTGTGGCATGATAATATACACATACATATAATATAAATAATAAAAATTACAAAAATGCTCTCTTATGCGTCCTAATTTAGTAGAATTCGCCTAACCTAAGCTCTAACACCAAATATAACAATTGCCCTAAATGGTGGTGGCTACAAATCGCAACCTTAACTACTGGTTTATGACCAGCCTCTCGGCTACCTAGGCTATCATTCTTACTACCTGGCCAACCCACATTGTTAGGATGTATAAGGACAAGAGACAAAGCTTCACCAGAATTCACAAAGTGAAAATCATATATCACGATGCCTCAATTCGTGCATAAAATGATACAGACATCACATATCTTGTAGACAATGGATCATTTTCTGGTAAAATATAAAGCAAAACACAAAGCTATCTAAATACTTTGCACTTTCTGAAACTCACAGCGGAAGGAATAAAATATAATAGTAATCAATAATAAAATCATAAACAAATAAAACAATATAGTACCAAATGTATCTAACTACAACATCTCCCTACTGGTAACAGACACATTGTAATAGTTTGGAATAAATGAAATACAATAGTAGATAACTAACAAATAAATGCACATCTTTGTTATACCATCGTCTCCAAGTCACCACCAGTCCTCTCTATCGGTTTATCAGAGTATAACTTAAAAAAGAAAATGATTGAGTGGGTCATACATTTGTCTAGTGAGTTAGATGCATCATATAAGTGTATAGTGCTAATAAGCTAGTAAAGCAACACTTATTCTCAAAAAACATACCTTAACTTATGTTACCTACACCCAACAAGTTAGCTAAACACAATATAAAACCATAGTGACATCATATGCTAAGGTCTCACTAAATCTTTATCGAGTCTAATCATATGTCGAAAAAACTTTGACATGATAAAGCCTAAAGTCTTAACTTGCCATCACCATAAACATATGCACATGACTAAGCCTAAAGTTCAAGCTCATGTGCTAAAAACCTATGCACACGACCGAGCCCAAAGTCTTAGCTCGTATGTTGAAAATGTATATACACGACCGAGCACAAAATCCCAGCTCGTATACCAAAAACATATGCACACAACCGAGCCCAAAATCCCAACTCATATGCCGAAATCATATGCGCATGACCGTGCCCAAATTCCCAGCTCATGTGCTGGAAACGTGCATGACTACTAAGGTCAAGTCCATGCTAGACATTCGCTTAACAGTCTACGACTCTATTGGGATCAAGCCTAAAATAATCATCACCCCACCATTTATGAAGCTACTAGATCAAGCCCCAACTCGTCATCACCAAACATCACTGGTATAACCGAGGACTAATTTCTCCATACGCATACCAAAACATCCTATTAGAACCCACATATAATGAATCTACAAAAATAAGATACCCTTTTAAAGTAGTTTAAAACACAGCTAAAGTTTTTCTTACCTTTCCATGGTCCTAATGCCGTAAAGCATGCATATACATTGGTAATATGCGAGAGATATAAGCATTTAAAGTTTAGGGGCACTTTCGTAATTTATTTAATAATTTAATTAAATAATATTACTTTATATCATCGAATGAGCATCAATGGATTCTTATCATTGAGAAATACAGTTTTGATATATAATATGTCTAATTTGGAGTACTTTGGTGTTTTACAATTTTTAATTAGAAAGAGATCAAACTTTATCTATTTACAATAGATAAATCACTTTTTTTAATTATCTAGCCATGGCTTACTACATTTGATAATGTATATATACAAAATTACTTTTTTATTCAGTTTCATCATTTATGACCATAAGGGGTGAATTACTTTATCTTATAAATACATACACAAATATGATGAATTCCACTCACCAAAACTCTCCAATAAAGAAGAACTCCACACTTTCTTCGTTGTCCTATGCCTTTTGCTCCTAGCTTCCTTAGAAATTCATCCATTTTCCTTTACCAAATCATAATATTCATTTCCACTGTCATTTATATGGGTAGATCATCAAAATCTATTAAGAAATGAAAGAAATACGCTATTTTGAAATTTGATAGAGAATGATGAAAATGGTGTACGAGATTTCATCATTGTTCTTCGTTTTCTAGATAACTTGCACCTTTGATCTTTCGAATTCTGCCTCTAAAATGATATGAGATCATATTATTCTTTTCATCCTTCAATCTACCACTGATTCCATTGAGAAACAGAGAAGTTATAGATTTTCAAAGTTTGATGAAGAAGAGGGAAGAAAAAGGGGAAAAAGTTTGTATTTGGTTGGGATTTGATGAAAATTAATAGAGAATAATATGTGGTTTTTTGATCAATAATAGGATTACAATATAAGTTTTACACGTCTATTTATAGGCTGGAAGTAATACATATTTAGCCTAAAATATTGAAATCATTATATTATGTAAATGTCATTAGGTTTTACTTCTTCTAATTTCTTGCCCGTTTAACCAAATTCAGCAAGTTTTATATGTTCTATAACTATAAACGATATTCCAGACGTAATGTGATAGGTCCCGAAGCCTAATTCTAACTTCTGTAGAAATTTACTATTTTGCCATATGTAAGACTATGATTTTACACTTTTAATTTAATCATTTAATTATGTAAAATTATGAGGTATTACAAAACTCTTTTTTTTAAATAAAATTTGGCTTGCAATTCGTTTGAACATTCTTCGAAATATGTCACACACAAAGAATACGATGTGCTATTGGAAGTACACTTGCTACTGCATCTTTAAGAGCAATTTTGGCATCTGTTATAATAACACTCGGAATTTCTTTATCTCTATACAATTTTCTTACACATTCAAGAGTCTATACATATGATTTCATATTCTCCCGACATATAAAAAACAATTGCAATGGTAAAAGTTGCCCTCGTGGATGTTTCAACACCATATGAAAACATGGCAACTTGTAAATGATTTGTCTTGAAGGCTCAATCCAAGAACAATATTTGATGAAAACACTACACGAGAACATCACATCTGGAATGGTCGAAGAAAAGATCAAAGACTTGATTGATTGTACCATCAAGTCTATGTTGCACAGAGTAATGATGACTATAAGCCAAACTCATAAACTGCTGCATAACTGATCTACCTTTTGTATTTTGTAGTTTATGTTTTTATTTTACATTACACCATTTCCTATGGTTGTCTGGTTCTCTAGGTTATCAATTTAATTGCGGTTAAAATATTACGAGGCTTAGCTCCACTATTGGTAATTGTTTCAACGGTCTTAATCTCATGAACTTTCAGTCTTACCACATACGGATGTTCGGTTAGTACATTAGGAAATATGTGATTGTGGCAACCATTCTTTACATTCAGTATCCATGTTCCACCATTTTAACAACACGCACTTAACTCAAATGGACAACCACATTTTCTACCTCCCATTCTTCTCTATTTTTTTTGCATTTTTGGAACAAAATTCTTTCTCCTTATGATCAATATACTCCTCGCTTCTTTCACATACAAGAACCATCCATGACCCTTTTTCATTAGCTTGTAAATTTCTCAATCATTTTCTTTTTGTCATAACAATACAGTTTACGCTGACTCCATGATCCATGCACCAATCTCAAATGTTTGCCTTCGATTCGAAAACCTACAACATATATAAACAACATAATTCAAAATGAATCAACTATTCAGATAGAATTAAAAGAATTGATCATACCATATTAGTTGTGAAATGAGAGGTTAAATCATGGTAATCCGAAGCCGATATGTCGACTTCTACATTATGATCGTCAGTGACATTATTATTTTGAATTCATTGCAGTTCTCCTCTTCAGTTATTTCTTTCTCACATTCATTCTCTAATACTTAAGGAAATTTTGAATTTAAACTAAATTTTAATTAATTTTTTTTGTATAAAATCTGATGGTGTTACATTGGACTAAGACCAGTAATTCAAAAAGTAGTTTTCTAAATAAGAAAATAAAAACGATAGAGCCTTGTTGAGTTAAATTGTTTACGGCGGTCATCCCCTTATGAACGAAATTCCAGATATCGGTTACCCCATCGATTTTTCTAGTCATAAACGTTAACTCTACAAAACCCTAGAAATTTTGAAAAAAAAAATTACTGATAGTTTTGTTGAACAAAATCTATATGTCGAGTGCTTTCTTGAGTAAGAATTAACCTTGTTTCTTTCTCGTTTTGAATTTTAACTGCAAATGAGTTTGATTTCTTCATTGGTTATTGATTTGGATTAAAGATTAAAGAAGGAGATTAATAGAGTTAAGGGAATTAGGGTAGAAAATAGAAGGGGAAATTTGGTTAATTTAAAATGTAATTTTATGAGGGGGCTATTTTAATTAGTACTCCTCATAGTAAAAAAATTATTTTAAAAAATGACCCTCTCATACCTAAAAGTGAAGTGTCAATAACAATACCCTAATAATACCTAGTACAACGGTGGAGAAATCGACCGTCTATATATATAATTTGAGAAAATAATAATATTTGTTTCACCTTTAAATTAATTTTAACACCAACAATAACATGTTGGATTGAAGCTCGTTTGCACTACAAGCAACAACAATACAAATATTGAAGAATAAATGTATAATAAATAACTTTTTTCAATTAAAGATTAACTGTTGAAAATTATATATTCCTAGATTATTTGCTAGATTAATTATAGAATTCTTATATTTAACAACTATGGTAATAATCTTACACCAACAAACATGTTGAACACAGTCAAGATAATAAACATAATATACACGATGAGTTAAGTAGTCAATATAAGTTGTATAATTCATACAAAATACCAACATTAATGTTAAATGGTCCAATATCAGAGTAACAACAACGTGTTCATAATGAAATAAATCAAATATTAGATTCAGTAGAAAAAGGCATAATAATTGTAGAAAGTACTACTTAGCAAAAAATATAGCATTTTGTTTTGATATCCTGAATCAAATTATCAAAAGTACACTCATTCTTAAACCTTAGACATTAGAAAATAAATGCTTTTCTAACTCCATTATTCAATTAAATCATACAAAACTATGGTTGTTAAAAGGTAGAAATCTAATCTTTCTAGTTTGAAATTTTTTATATTTCTTCCAATAAGAACGTGGACTCGGTTGATTGTCAATATGTGAGTATGATCTAATAGTGATCCTTTGCCTTTTTTCATTCATATGCTCAGTCTGCACTACACTAACCCCGAAAAGACGAGTGACCCATGACAACTCCTTTAGTTTCAAAATACATATATTCTCCTTCCTCGTTCTTTATCGTACTAAGTTTCATTAGTAGGTGTTCTATAATTTGTTCCACTTTTTAGTTGAAAGAAGTACACCTAGCTTCACCAGATGAATCTAAAACTTTCAATTCCACGATGATATATCTGTATCATAAAAATTATCTATTTATTATTTAGCTAGTATATTATATGAAAGCTAACTTCAAATTTATGTATCCTTTTGTTTCCACTTTTGTAAAAAAATTCATAGTCTGCAACATGTCCATCGCCCATATCTGTTATTTATCATCTCCTTAACTCAGGCATCTTTTTCTTCATACTTTTGTCCATCATTTTCCTCTTCTCAACACCACTCCATTCCAATATAAATTCACCAGTTAGTGTTATTTCTATATCTTTTCACATATGTGTTGAAATTTTTTCCAGTCACATTTATTCTATTATATAAATTCTTTAACCACTTGCAATTTAGGCTTATTATCTGATCATTCGATGGTTCTGACCCATCTAGTTATGACCTGGCTCAAAGGCAAGATAACACTTGCATCTCAAAGTATACCTTATTGTAAAAAAAAGGTATGCTCTGGATCAAGACAAGCTATGAATTTCAAATTGTGCTTTGATTTGACTTTCCTATTCTTTGAATTGTTCATCGCGAATCAATGCGTCTTCTTTTGATCGTCACATCATCCTAAACAGCCTATGAAGTCACATCTTTTGGATAGTATAGAAGTTGAAGCTTGTAGTTAGAGTTCGTTATTAGAACATTGAAGATTCTAGATGTACTTTCTTTAAATCGGTCAAGTAGAGTTCTAACATCCGAAGGCTGCTTCTCTTGCATTACGAATTCCACTTTTTATTTTTTGTCCTTTGCTTTTTTTTAATTCACAGATCGGTACCGATCTATGAAGCTTGGCTAGGTAATGAAATTTTTGCCTATTCCTTTGGGAGAACCGGTACTTAAGCACTTTCGACCTCTTCTTTTCTTTCTTACCTACTTATTTTATTTCCTAAGTGCTTTTAAACTCAAGCTCCCTATTGTTGAACCCTTGGAATTGACTTCAATCTCCATTGTCGCTAGCCAACGGACTCCACCTTGGATCATTCATCATCGCCGCCTACCTTGATAGTTACGAACTATCTCATAATCCATTCAGTTCGCCCTCGTTGGGGATCTTGCCTTGTCTGAGCTTCAAATATAAACAAACTTTGAATCAAATTGCTTTCGAATTAAATTAGGTAGGTGGAGACGTCGCACTTGGTGGCTCATCGATGATTGATCATTGGTTATCTCCAACCGTGACCTTAACTTCACTTTTCCATTCCATGGATCAATGACGATCCGAGACTTCAAAAATATTTCAATTATTTTAACAAAACAATACGTTTTGCCTTGTATTTAGCTAACCTATGGAAGAATTAAAACATGCTCAGGGATTCTCAAGGGAAAACTCGAGTTTTGACCAAGCTTTGCTGTATATCACTTTCTCTAGGACAACTTTGAGTCCTACACAAGCTTTGCTCGAGTTTTTTGAACGGTCGTGGATTTTTTAAATATTTTCAATAGGAATTTCTATGAATCAAATAGGAAGGGAAAAGTGAAGTTCTAATGCGGTTTTAGTTGTGCGACGATCGACAACTATGATTCATTGGAACGGCTTCATGTAACAGTCACATTGAACGTGCTCTAGCATTTGAATGGTATTTCTACCACTGTTTTAACTTGTCATTTCACTACGGTGTCCCTACAAAGAGAAATTATATGTCATTTCAAACAATGGTTTAGTTATCATAAATCATACTATAGCAGGTAAAATCCAATGCATTATTCCATTATGTGATGATGCTTGTTTACCAGCACGAGTAAGCTATATACACAGAGACTTTACATTCACCGTGCACTTGGACATCAGACACACACTGCAAGGATTATATGATGCATCAATTCCCCTTGCCAACGTATAAGATCCGGCTGTTAAACACACATTCTCATCCGGTGGATCTTATGTATTGGTCATATAGGGTTTTACTTCAACATGTGAATTATAGATAATTTCTACTTGACCTTGTTTGTGAAGCTTTTAATAGCTATGGATCATAGATGCTCCTCGCGTGTCTCAACGATGGCTGGGGGTCCATCTTCATCAAAAGTAATTCAATTCGTGGTAGAATCAGATTCAGACTTTGCCTTGACATCTTCACTGCAATCTACTTCATCCCCTTTTTAGCGTCAGCCTCCTCGACACGCAGTAAGTAAATCTTTGGAAATTATTCCCTTTGTAACGATGGGTGAGGATTTTGTTAAAATTTCCCCTGCTATTGATTTTGAGGATGTTGCCATTCTCGATACCTGCCAGACTCCTCGACATCTAGACTTGGTAGAGTAGCTATTTTTAAGAATATGTGATAGGCATGACATCCCCATTGAAGATGTTATTATCCCGAAAATTATAAACGGGCTCACAATCCTCCTAAAAGTTATACCGCATGCAATCGATATATGTGTTTATATGGGTGTGTTCCACCGTTCAATCATTTTATTCGGATTGTGCTCTAGTATGTGAAGCTTGCTCCTATTTAGCTCCATCCGAATAGTCATTCTTCGTTGAATAGCATGTGAGTGATCTTCCTTTAATATCTAGGTAATGTTTCGACACTTGAAGAGATTCGATATTTATATACCTTCTAGAGACAAAAATGAATTCTCTTTCTCGTTCATTTGGAGCAATCTTTGGGTTGTCGAGTTATTCTAAGCCTTTCAATAAAATCAGCTATTTCAAGTAGGAATATTTCTTTGTGCATGTTATACGGCATTTTGACCCGGCTATATCTGAACTGATTGGACAATTTAGATTCGACTGTCGTCGAGCCTAGTAAGTCCAGAGCGATGATTGTAGGGTCCAAAGATCAAGTAGATATGATAATATGAAGCCGTGATCGAATAGAATTGAGAGATTTGCAATGTAAAAAATATTCAAATTATGGAATATAGTATAACATAGAAAAGGGATCGGCTATAATCCCTCTCAATCATAGGGATCGGCCTATTTCAGCCAAACAAGTGCAACTCAATGGAAAACAATCAATATCTCAAGATCCATAAGTCCAATGCATATGAAACTTTAGGAACAAGATATAGGGACACTAGGGAGCCTAACCTAGGGATCGCATCTCAAAAGGATTAAGAAAGAGGGATCGACCCTCTTTCCTCCATGGAATCAGCCAGAATAAGGTAACAACACACTTTGTAGCAATGATCAAGTAATAACTCAAGTTCTACTAATCAATTGGCATGAAACTTGGAGGCTGAGCATATTACAACACGGAGAAGCTCCTATAGGAATCGCATACCCAAATTCCTCAAAAATAGGGATCATCACCGATCCCTATTCCTTAGGATTTGGGCCATGCGATCGCTCTTGTGGGTCCATATGGTTTTGGAGATCCTTCTATCGAATTTTCAGGGAGATATTTCGCCATCTTCCTCTATAAATATAGGCTTGATTGTTCATTTCGGTACTTTACCCTGCTTGTTGCTTCGTACTCTATTGTAACTAAGGATTTTCATCTGATCCCTATTGTACTCAATTTACAAAGTGATTAATAAAGCTATCTATTCAAAGTGGACATAGGAAAACAACGCCGAATCACTATAAATCACTGTGTTCTCATTATTGCTTTGATTTTATGATGTTTAACTGCTTAGTTCCTCTGTTTCATTTTATATTCTTCATTTATTTCTCTATAAAATCTCTATTGGGTGTTTTTGCCAATTTTTGGTGCTAACATTTTGGTGCTTTCACTGAGAAGGAGATTCTCAGCCCTATTTGGATCCCTTTGCTGCTATTGGATTGCATAAATCCCCCGAAGAGATCCATAATTGTCTTCAAGAAGCTTATTCATTCTATTTAGATTTGCAAAAGTCTAAGGAAACTATCAACAATGGATAGGAACACTAGATATACCTCTCAAAACGCAGAAGGTAACGAGAACGCTAGCATCCAACAAGGAGGCTTGAGCAATCTACCAGTAGATGTGAATGCTACCAATCCAGTTAATGTCCAAAATCCGACAGATTCCATCACAAGAATCGATTTCCAAAATCTGATGAGAGAGCTAGTGGATAGCCGCCGACAATTGGACTAGTAGATTCAAGCCAATATCGATCTAATGAATCAACTAAGGGAGCAACAGCATGGAAAACTAGGAGAGAGCCAACCCCTTATTCTATATCGGAGAGTTCTAGTTCATCAGATGATCATCACATACGTAGACGTCGCAAAATTGACGGATATCATGCAGAAGCTTCTAGACATCAACAGGTAAACCAACCAGGCTTGCCGAGACCAATTGGTGCTGATCCCTCCTCCAAAGGAGGAAGTTTACCTTTTCATGTTGGAGCACAATTTGGAGCTGCTGCGATTGATGTAGATGCTGGAGTTCAGGTGGATGCAGACCAATTACCTCCCCGGAATGACGATGAAGTGAATATACATGATATACATCGTGAGGATGTTGAACCAAGAAGGTGTGGAATGACCCAAGACATCGACCGGACCATTCATGTGAGGTGAAGCATGACTACCGCTTGGCTCCAACTGTCCAAATGTCAAACTTTTCGGCTTTGGTTAGATAGTTAGTGAGGGAGAGCCAAGGCTTGACCAATGATGATCGGGGGATCTCGAGAAGCCATACCCCGTTCATTGATAATATCTTATATGCTGAGTATCTAAGGAGGTTCAGCATGCCATTGATGCATGCCTACGAGGGAAAAACTGATCCCAGGTAGCACAACATGAGATATGAATGGCTGATGGAATCCACACAAGCTTATGATGCAACAAAATGTAGACGTTTTTCTATAACTCTCTCCAACATAGCAACGATGTGGTTTACGAGATTACCCCCACGGTCAATCTTTAGATTTGACGATTTGGCGAAGAAATTTGTAGAGCACATCTGTATGCATGAAACTCGCCTCGAAAATGCAATGTGCTTATCCAGCGTGATCCGGGCTCCGGGAGAATCGCTGAAAGGTTATTTGGAGAGATTTCATACTGCCATCGAAGAAGTCAGTAATTCGAATGACCATTCAGTATTGATGGCAGTAACAAGAGGGATTGACCCAGAATCTGACCTTGGCGATTGGTTAGCTGGCAAACCACCCGTAATGTTGGAGCATTTCTACACAAAAGCAGCATAATATCCGAGGAAAGAGGAAGCTAGATGCTCTAGGAAGAAGAATGTTGTGGGACCGAGTGGAGAGGGAGGGCAGGGTAACATAGCAGTGAAACTGTCTGGTTAAAGTTTCAGAAAAGTTCAAGTAAATGTCCAAAATAAACCAAATCAGCAAAAGAAAGATGGCGATCAAAACCGTGAACAGAAGAGGGATTCGTGAAGAGGAAAGCCTAGGATTCCAATGTATGATACCTACACACCACTAAATACATCTCTAGAGAACGTCTACCTATCTACATGCAATACTATGAAGTATTGGAAGCCGGCTCTAAAAGAATCGATGGAGAAGCAAAAACAAACTAGAAAATATTGCCAATTCCACGAATGGTATGGTCATAACACGAATGAGTGTAGGCATCTCTAGGATGTTATCGAGAAACTGAATCGGGAAAGGAAACTAGCCCCATAGGATGGTGGGTAGGGAACATCCGACCCAAACTGGGGACAAGTGCCACACATGGCTGAGGAGCCTCCACGGACTGGTGAAAGATTAGTGATCAATACAAAAGTCGGTGGACGACATCCAACTAATAAGAGCTGGCATGAGATAAAGCGCTATACTAGCTCAATTAGGCATATGAATTTTGAATGTTGTTCGAGTACAGAAGATGGGGCTCCGACAAAATAGTAGCATACAATGGCAGACGACATTGTATTCAAGAACAGAGATGCAGACAAGGTGGAGGTGCCGATGATCGAACCAATGGTTATTTTGGCCATGATCGACCCCACCTTAGTGAGGAGGATTTGGTTGACTGTGGAAGTTCTGTAAATATAATTTTCAAAAAGGCTTACAATCAGATGAGGATGGAAGCTAAGGACTTTAAGCCGTCTAAAGCCTACATTCATGGCTTTAACGGTGCTGCAACCGAAGCTATCGATTTTGTCGAATTTCCCGTAGAGTTAGAAGAAGGCGACCGCAGGAGAGTGTAGATGTAGCCATTTGTTGTCTTGGACGTTGACTCTCCATACTATGCTTTTCTGGGACGACCAGCCCTAGCTGAATTTCGGGCAATTCTGCCCCATGATGTTTGACTTTGAAGTTCCCAACTAATAAATGTGTTGGAGTTGTGCATGGTGATTAGACAACCAGATGTGCCTGCTATGTAGCTGAATTGAGAGATGCTCAACGGAAGGAGAAAGGTAAGGGTGTGGACAAGTCTCTCTGCATCAAAACCACCAAAGATTGACAACCAACACTGGCCCTTGGCTTGGGTGCCACAGTCATTTCTATAAAGACATAGATCCGAGGGAAGACGAGGAGGAGCCCAAAGAGACTAAGGCTGCATTGGCTGAGCTGATAGTTGACATCACGGTCAGCCACGATGACCCGGGGTCCTAAAGATCGGACCACAACTCAGCCCCCGGATGATGAAAGAACTTGCTGGTTTTCCTTAAGCGAATCTTGACGTGTTCGCTTGGACTCATTCTGATATGTGTGGGATCTCGCTTGCCATTGTGAGCCATACATTAAATATTGACCCGTGGCATGTACTGGTGAAATAGAAAACGTGTGGCATGGATCCGGAGAGAACTGCCACCCTTAAAGAGGAGGTGTATAGGCTCAAAAGTAACGGGTTTATTCACGACGCCCTCTACCTTAAATGGGTATCTAATCCTATACTTATGAGAAAGGCGAATGGAAAATGGCGGACATGTGTTGTATTCGGATTTAAATAAAGCATGCCCAAAGTTTCGCCCTTCCGAGAATCAACCAGCTGGTAGACTCAACCGTAGGACACAAGTTGCTATCTTTCATGGATGCGTACTCCGAATATAATTAAATCCCGATGCACATTCCAGATCAGGAGCACATCGGCTCTATTACCGATGTCGAAATGTACCGCTATATGGTAATGCATTTGGGTTAAAGAATGCTAGAGAAACCTATCATCACCTAGTCAACATAATGTTTAAAGATTATATTGAAAAAATGATGGAGGTATACGTGGATGATATGCTCGTGAAGTCATGACAATCAAGCGACCATATTAGAGATTTAGCAGAAATGTTCGATATCCTTCGATATTACAAAATGAAGATCAATCCTCTGAAATGCTATTTTGGCATGGCATCAGGAAAGTTCTTGGGTTTCATCATTAATGCTCAAGCTAATCCCAAGAAAATTCGAGCAATTCGCAACATTTAGGCACCAAAGACCAATAAACAAGTACAGTGCCTAAATGAGAAGGTTGCCGCCCTAAGTCGGTCTATTTCCAGAGCCATCGATAAATGCATTCCTTTCTTCAATTTGATTAGGATAGGGAGAAGGAACTTTGAATGGTCGTTGGATTGTGAAGACGCATTCCAAACTTTGGTGAACCATGTAGAGAGGGCTCCCATCTTATCAATTATGGTGGATCACGAAGACTTGTATATCTACTTGGTCATGCCAGTACATGCTATTAATGTCGCACTGCTTCGCAAAGAGAATCGAATTTAGAGACAGGTTTATTATATGAGCAAATGATTAACATGAGCTGAAAGGAACTATTTAAAGATAGATAAATTGGCGTACTGCTTGTTGATTGCTTCACAAAAGCTCCGCCCTTATTTTCAGGCTCATCCCATCAATGTTTACAACTATCATCCGTTACGACAGGTCCTACTGCGACCTTAGATGTTTGGAAGGTTACTCAAGTAGAACATCGAACCGAGTCAATTTGACATCACTTATCTCCCTTGGAGAGCCATCCAGGGATAGGCACTGGCGGACTTTATAGCAGAATTCACTACACATGATGATCTCCCAAAGAGCGGTGGAGCCCCTACCATTCGATGGAAAATGTATATCGATGGAGCATCTAATCCAATGATCATTGTTCTGGAGCCGAAATCATGCTATTATCCCCGAAAGATTGATAAATTTGCTACACTTTGAAGATTGACTTCCCTGCAACAAACAATGAACCTGAGTATGAAGCTCTGATTGCTGGACTCAAGCTTACCAGAGAACTGGAGATAAAACCTTAGAGATCTTTTTCGATTTCCAATTGGTAGTATAATAAGTCAGAGGAGATTACCAAGTTAACGAAAAATGACTCGCTTTGTACCTTGTCCAAGTCCAAGAGCTATTGACTAGCTTTGAGTATTATGACATCACGCATATTCCCCGAGATCAGAACAAAGAGGCTGACTCATTGGAAAATTTACTAGCACCGGGATAGGTAGCGGATGGGCTTGGTTCCAGTCGAAGTACTAAACGCCGCAAGCATAAACCAGATGGAAATAGACTGGGTACTAGAGATGAAGCCTGAGAAAGATTCATGGATGACTTTGATTAAAGACTATTTGCTATAGGGAGTCCTTCCCGAATGGAGGAATGAAAGGCGACAAGTCCTCCGCAAAGCTTCACGGTATGTCATTTGGGAAGGAGTCATGTATAGAAAAGGTTTTTTCGTTCCTCTGCTTTGGTGTATCGCTCATAATGAAATAAATTGAGTCCTAAAGGAAGTTCATGAAGGAGAATGTAGCGATCACACTTGGGGGCAAATCCTAGCAAAGAAAAGACTCCGTTATGGATATTATTGGTCGATTGTCAACTGAGATGTTGCTGATTATGCTAAGCGATGCGACAAGTGCCAGATGTATGCAAAAGTTTCGAGAGCTCCGCTAACAGAAATCACCACAAATGGTCAGTCCATGGCCATTTTCCATATGGGGCATAGACATTATCGGTTCCTTACCAATCTCAAAAGGAGGTGCGAAGTACGCCATCATTGCAGTTGATTACTTCACCAAATGGGCCGAAGTGGAACCTTTAGCCCTAATCACGACAAAGAAAGTAGTCAACTTCATTGTCTGGAACATCATCTATCGTTTTGGCCTTCCATGGACCATTGTAACTGATAATGAGACTTAATTCGATAGCGCTGAGTTCAAAGATTTCTGCCGTCGGCATCCTATTGAAAAGAGATTTGCATCAGTTGCTCACCCTCAAGCAAATGTGCAAGTTGAAGCTATGAAAAAAAATCATAAAGTCCATTTTGAAGAAGCATTTGGAAAGGCTAGAGGCAAGTGGGTAGATGAACTCCCAACAACATTATAGGCTTACAGAAGCACCCACAAGTCCGTGACTGGCTACACTCCATTCGCCCTTGTTTATGGCTCTAAAGCCGTCATTCCCGTTGAACTCAAAGTCCCTTCTTATCGAGTGACTTACTACAATCCCAGAACAAATAGAGGCCTCCTCTTAGAATCTCTAGATTTTATAGATGGGAAGCGCGAAGAAGCTGATTTACACCGAGTCGCTCGATACTACAACACTAAAGTCTGACCTAGAACCTTTGAAATCGGCGATCTTGTCTTGAAACAGGGTTTTCTTGCCCCGTCACACATGAATCCTACTTGGGAAGTATCGTACGTCATTGAACAGAGGCTTGGAGAGGGAATTTTTAAAATAGCGACTATTGATGGCATCACGCTCCCAAGGGCGTGGAATAGCGAACATTTATGATGCTATTTCACTTAATTTATTCTTTTTATTCAGTTATATTCAATTTCCCAATTTTCTTTAGCATTTGATTATCCAGATATGTAATAAGACAAATTATATCATTCCTTTCCATTTGCCAAATAAAGTTTGAAATTTCCTTCATATCTGTGATTGCTGTAGCATTACATATTAGTTACGTTACCGGACGAACTAATATTGACATGTCTGAGCATGTCCACAGAGTTTGGAGTTAGCTGATTACATAAGCTCACGATTGAACTAAACAAAATGAGCATGGTCTGACTGTTCATTTGATGATTCTCACTCATAACCCAACGGAAGAAATACCAAACGAGGAGTGGATGTGACATGACCATCCGTTAACCAAATTAATCCTACCGAGCAATAGGATAAACATGAATCAAAAGCGATTGTGATACGATCGATCGCTTACTAAGTTAAACCCCAGAGTTGGGGGAAAATCAATCAATTAAGAAAAGTATGGTCCAACTATTTTTCGAAATAACTCTAAGACCCCAGAGTGTGGACTGGAGTGTAAACATGAATTTGGTGTGTTTCGATCACCCGCCAACTAACTGTTATCCCCATAGTGCAGATATAAGTATACACAAATAGACGAGCGCGATTCAACCACTCGTTACTCAATAAACTCTGACCTGAAACCGACAGAAGGAGTAAAAACTCGTTAAGAGTGGAGTTTGACAATCAATTATCCAACTCCGCTAACCCGAAACTAGGGGCAGAAGTATAATCACTTAAACTACTGAATCCGATGGCATAACACTATGGCTTGAGCCCAGTGTTTGATACAACTTGAGGTCACGACCATATGGAGGCCTTAAGTGAAAATTTATGGACGATTATTCGAATTAACGAGCAACGAATTGCAAGTACATTGAATGGAAAAGTAATGGCTCGACTGCTTAAACAAAATTCACATAAGAGTTCAACAGGAAATAAAGAACTTTTATTTGCACGTTAGACTTGAAAATCATAATACAAGTTTATACAAAAATGGGGGACGTACCTGCACAATTATGGCTAACAAAAAGAAAAATAGCTATATACAGACAAAGCCGAAGTGACAACTACTTCTTTTGCCCTTTCTCTCTTTTGGATTTCTTGGGAGTGGCACTACCCGAGCTTCCGCCTGTCCTTCTCTTCAATCCTTTACTACCCTTGGCAGGAGAGCCTTTAGGAGGGAGTTCTTTGGGAACCGACCCACCGGGAGGAATGACTTGCAGTAGGATGAGATTTGGATCGTCGACGTCCACATCAGCGGGTTCAGTTTTAGATTTTTTCTTCAGTGACTCCTCTCTCGATGCGCTCCTTTAGGCTGAGCTCATCAGCAGGTTTGAAGGCACCAGTGATCACAACATCATCTGATTCATCTGGCAGCAATAGGTCGTCGGCTTTTTTATCATCAAGTGCTCCAATAACTTGAGCATCGAGCCCTGGAATGTCGGTAGCCATCAGAATTTTAGTAGATGTCGATCGTTGCTCTACAGTGGCACAGCTTCCTGGAGTTTGGCTAGGACCCAAAAGACCTGCAGATTCGAGAAAACAAGAAAATAAGCCCATGACTATTGGGCATGGAGAATGTAATCTCTTGAATAATGGAGAGTAAAGCGAGATACCTTTGTCTGACTGACTTTTAGTTGTCGTCGGAGGGCTTCCTCTTGAATAGGAGTTAGCAACTTTGATTGATAATCGGGTCTGTCTAGATCATAGCTTGGATCCTGTCTTGGGCTAAGTGAAACTGATGCTCCGGCTATTTGAAGTGAAGGGGGAACTTTGGGATCGGACTCCAAAGCTTCAGGATGTTTTTCCCTTTGCCTAAGGGTGCTAAAATATCAAAGTATCTAAGCCTTGCCGCGACAAGATCTAAAGGTTCATCTCCACAAAGAATTTCCCATACCAGTTTCTCCTAATCCAAATCAGCTTCGCCAAGGGCTTTCTTCTTCATTTCAACAATATATTCCTAAGCCACGATGAGCGATTCAAGATAGCCACTTTGAGAAAACTCAAATCACGATGGATTAGGACTTTATCGTTATATTCAACAATTAAAGGATCGAATATGTCCTTAATCTCATTCTGACCAGCTTCTTTGGCATCCTCCAACCGAGCCTCGATCTGCTCTCTAACTTCATTACGCTCAGCTTCCCTTGCCTCTTCCTTGAGGACTGCAATTTGAGCAAATTGTTCGCCAAGTTTGATTTTCAATCCCTGGGCTTCGACGGCCCCTTCACAATATCTTTGAAACCCATCCCAATCTTCGAGTTTTTCTTCCATCTCCTTCTTAATGAGTTCTTTGAGTTCCTCAATGGGGTAGGCTAGAGTGTTTTTCACCTTTTGCAGTATATCTTTCTCCCGAGCAAGCACACCACTGTGATTAAAGGCAACATCCAGCTCCTTTTTGTGAGCTGCTTCTAGAACGACTAACCGCTTTAGATGTCTCTTTAGCACTCTTCTCTGTTGTGGTTAGCTCTGTTGTCAACTCTATGATCTTATCATCTTGGTGTTTAATTATGTCTTTATCATGGATCATCTCTAGCTTAAGGTGATCGATTTCATGCTACCTCTCGATAGACACCTCAGAGATCTTTTTGGCTAAATGCTGGAATACTTCATTCTGCACAAAAACATCATTGATACATGCAAACAAACTCGCTTTAGCACTCCCTAGAAATGTATGAATGGAAGGAAGAAACTTTAGCCCATCAAATCAGATTTTTGGAAAATTGACCTTAAGTTCGGCCAATTTTTCTGCTATAGAGGCCTCAAGAGCCATGGTAGTCAAAACCTTATCAAAGGTAGCGATTGGGCATTTGCTTGACCTACGATCGTGAGACTGTCTAGAACCAGATGAACCTGAATAGTGCTCAGGCAACACAACAGTTTGTGGAGCATGGGAAGAAGTCTGATCGCTGCTATGTATAGGAATATTGGGTTGAACTTCCTGATGATACGATTGAGATTGGGACTTGTGTTTAGAAGGTAAAGACTCCTTTGGACGATGACTTCTTTCCCGACTGTCATCTTTTTGTCGACGCCTACCCGAGTCTGGACTGCGACTGGATCCGTACTATGTCGTGGAGCCCCTCAAGCAATCGAAGGTGCGGGAATGAGACATAGCACTTGCGAACCAAACAAGAGCATATAAGTGACCATCAAATAAAAGATAGATGAAAATCGTGCAATGAAGTGCGCGTGATTGTGATTGTCCCCCTGACGGACCAGTTACTATAGCATTGCTCATAGAAGTGTTTTCCCCTTTGCTAGTAGGAGGAATGTCATCACCAGTCCTAATGGGAGAATTAAGCCTCCCAATACTGATGTTGGGGAAGTCATAAGTCATGATATCATCATGGATCGGGAGATTCAAGAACCTTTCCATCGAACTTTTTAAATTTTAAGAGGAAGATTTTTCTTCGACAGAGGCGATGATAAACTCGGGCTCTTTAGCAATTTTTCTCCTACGAAGTTTATAAGCGAGATTTTTTCCTCTCCTTGTTGGCATGTGAGATTGTGCGCCTGGTGATGGTTCGACCACAGGCGCATTGCACCGACCTACATCAGCGTTGCCAGGCTTGTTGGCTTCATCACCTCTAGTTTCACCCTCTTCAACGTCGTCATAAGTCCCCTCGAGTAGGGGTATGACAGGGCTATTAGTGCTACCTTCTTATTCTGCAACATTCCTTGGTGGTGCAATGCTTCTTGGAAGCCCGATGTTGCGACCTTCTTTTAACAACCCAAAAAGAGATAACCACTCATTAGTTACAAGGGATCTAATGTCCCTATCCTAAAATGGGGTGGCACAGATTGCAGAAACCACCCTTGAAAAACTATGGCCTTCTGGATGTGGATGGACACCTATAAATTTTCAAAGTATTGGTTAGTTCAGCACACGAGTTGGGCTAAAGAATTTGAGAATAAAGTCAAGGAAACTCTTACATCCTTCCAAACAACACCTCGCGAAGCTAGCGACAACGAACGTGGAACCATTCATGGTTAAAGATGCCAAGCTGTTTCCAAGCGCCAGCTAGAACTTGAAAATTAGGCGAAGGCTTGAGGAAAGTGTAAGAAAGGCTTCATGTCCATCGTTTAAAATTGTAAATAAACATGATGTCCTCAGGAGATGGCGGGCGGAAAAGAACATCCATAAATAGCAAGAAAGCACCATGAAGGAAAGCATAGCTGTTCGGATACAGCTGAGCAGGATATATTCCAATATAATTTAGCATCTCTCGAATAAAATAACTAAAAGGCAGCACACATCCGATCCAGCACATAAATTTATTGCATGCCGTATACTCCTTCTGGGGAAAATGAGCCCCATCATTCATTGAAGGGACTAGAACATCTCCAAACGTAATCCCATGTTTAGAGCATAGTCTACGGAAAGCGGCCTTACCAATTTTGGAGGCTTGGGAATCCACCGGGTTATCCAAAAATACAGCACTTTCTATAGTGTCAAGGGTAGGACTTATCTCTTCCACCGGAAGAGTAGGAACATCAAAGAAAAGGTCGACCAACAGGCCGGAAATCTATGATTGCTCAATTTGATGTTCAGCGGAAATTCTACCAGATACAGTTGTAGAACTTAGCTGGGCTCTGGGATTGTTGTGCTATGAAGGTTGTCCAGAAGGCATTGCGGCTAAACGCTCTAAATGTCTAGAGCCCATGTCAATTAAACTTGGTAGATAATCGAGATTAGAAAAATTTACCTGTCCCCCCATGATAAGTGTAAACGAGTGTGGTGCGGTGTTGTGCAGTGGAGAGATAAATGGTTCAAATTTAAAAGAAAAAGTAAGTGACGAGACTTTGGATTCCGACCAAAATGACTGTCATCGCCGACCATCTCAATCGGCTAGATTGATCGGTTGTGCAAGCTTTGGGATCGACCATCGGCATATCAAAGTGTGAAGTCCAATATTAAAGTCCATATGTTAAGTTTTAGTTCATATTCTAAGTCCTAGGAGTTTGGTCATTCAATTTCGAGTTCGATATTGCATATGCAAATCCTGTTGTTCATTATCGTCATATTTTCAAGTTCATTGAGATGAGATTGGTTCTAATTGTTCATGCAAGTGAACATGGATTGGTTTTCAAGTTCAATTCAAAGGTTGAGAGTCGGCTAAGTCCTCATAGCCGATCCCTTAATCCCAATGCAACTGATCCCACTAACGAAGCAAATAACCAATCCCTAATTATAGTTGATCCCTTTCGCAAAGCTTATAACCGATCCCTCCTCAAACACACCACCACCGTTCCCTTTACTTAGCCACTTTCATAATTCTCCTAAAGAAAACAAACGATCCCTCTCCACACCAGTAAACAACCGATCTCTCCATATCAGTAAACAACTGATCCCTCCACTTAACAATGCAACCGACCCCTTCCTCCTCAAACTTCAATACTGATCCTTTTACTTTAACATTTTCACACTTCCCTTAAACACTCACTCTGATCCCTCAGGTAACACGCAAGACTGATCCCTCTCCTTCACCCACATCCTCTAACCGATCCCTCGCTTAATCCATACACCTCACCTTTGTCGGATAATATTGACCATCTCCTCTCTATATAACTGCAAAATTACAACTCCATACACATCGAGCTCTAACCCATCCACCAACGTGATCGAACCCATCATCTTGTCGCGAATTAAAGGTTAAATGCAAGAAAACCTACCTAAGTGTATAGAATACGAGTTTCTCCTGAGGAGATTTTTGATTTCAATTCAGATTGATGATAGAGTGGTAATCTAGAGCAAGATAGGATGGCGAGTCTAAGGAAGGAGGTGATGTTTGATTCGAAGGAATAGGTTCGGGTTGATGAAAGTATGAAGGGTTCGGCTCTAGGGTAAAGGAAGAAGGGTTAGGTCTTGAAGAAAATAAAGGCAAATGAAAGTAAAATGAAATAAAGTGAAGGGTGGAGAGGGAAGTGCTAGTTTATATACGAGGCTAGAGGGATCGGCACTTTTGAGCTTCTCCACGAAGCCAAAAACAATAAGTCCCTAATATTGGGAGGGATCGGGTACGTCCACTACCTAAGGAGGATCCATCCGATCCCTATCAATGTACATATAAAAATAAGAGGAAAAAGGGGTCGATTATAAAAATTCCGATCCTTATTATAAAAAGGGGGAAAAAGAAAGAAAATGGGGGGATCGGCTAGAGGAATGCCGATCCCTATAAACATAAAAGAAAGAGAGAGAAAGAAGGGATCGGTTATGAAACCTATGTGCATGCAAACTTGTACCTAAAAACTATACAAAGTAAATAAATATAAAATGCAATGAAATTGCATCTAATTCAATGAAAATTGGCAATGATCTGTGAGCACGCAAACTTGTCTGGGAGCCAACGACAAGAACGTGTACCTGAACTTGCACGTGTATATTCTAAAAGTTTAAATTTTGAAATTGATAGAAATTGAATTCAAACCTGAGGGTTTCAAGGTCGAGACTGGATCAGATAGCCAAAGCTTACTAGTCCCATAGAACCGGACATTGATATCAACTTACGGACCTGAATTTATACTATTGAAAATCGGCAAGTGGCATGACAATCAAAGGGAGATACGACACTTTTGGAAAATAATTTGATGGAAGGATAGCGACTATTAGAAAACTGGATGGATTTCTTTTCGATGATTATAACTTGCTTCGATTCAAAGCATGTCATATTCAGCACAAGACGTACTTTGAGGGACAAGTGTTATCCAGCAGTTTGACCAAGCTATATCCGAACTAATTGGACAAGTTAGATTTGACCGTCGTTAAGGCTAGTAAATCCAGAGCGATGATTGTGGGGTCCATAGATCAAGTATAGATGATAATATGAAACCGTGATTGAACAGAATTAAGTGATATGCAATGCATAATATTCAAAGTATGGAATATAGTTTAATATAGAAAAGGGATCGGCTATAATCCCTCTCAATCATAGGGATCGGCCTATTTCAGCCAAATAAATGGAACTCAATGGAAAACAATTCATATCTCAAGATACATAAGTCCAATGCATATGAAAATTTGGAAACAAGATGTGGGAACCCTAGGGAGCCTACCCTAAGGGTCGCACCTTAAAAGGATTAAGAAAGAGGGAACCGCCCTCTTCCCTCTATAGGGATCGGCCAGAATCAGGAAACAACACACTTTGCAGCAATGATCGAGTAATAACTCAAGTTCTACAAATCCAATTGACATGAAACTTGGAGGCTAAATATATTACAACATGGGGAAGCTCCCATATGGATCACACACCCAAATTCCTTTAAAATAGGGACCAACACAGATCCTTATTCCTTGGGATTTGAGCCATGCGATCCCTCTTATCGGAGCATATGGTTTCGGAGTTCCTTCTGCCGGATTTTTAGGAAGATATTTCACCATCTTCCTCTATTATTATAGGCTTGATTGTTCATTTTTGGGACTTTACGCTGCTGATTGCTTTGTACTTTATTGTAACTAAGGATTTTCATCCGATCCATATTGTATTCAGTTTACGAAGTGATTAATAAAGCTATCTATTCAAAGTGGACGTAGGCAAAAAACACCGAACCATTATAAATCATTGTGTTCTTGTTATTGCTTTGATTTTCTACTAATTGCTTACTTCCTTTGTTTTCATTTTATATTCTTCATTTATTTCTCTAAAAAATCTTTATTGGGTATTTGTGCCAATTTTTGGTGCTAATAGTGCTACATCCTTCCGGGTTTGCCTAGAAATGGGTATTGGATGTAAGTTTCATCATCATACGTGTTTCGTGTGATGCTAACTCATTCGATTACTTATCATTTTATTTTTATGGACTTTTACATATTCCCAAAAGGCTTCGTAGCTCCGCCTTAGCTAGTACCCTTCACCGCTTGCTTGCTATCCTCGCAGAAGAATGAAAGATGAGGTATCTACTAATTGATGAGAGAATGTGGCAGCTTTAGCCTCTTGGATCCTAATCGTAGCTTGGGCATCACACCCTTTTTTCAAGAGAAAGGCCAACATGCTACCAAGACTCAAGAAAATGTAGATGCTCCCCCCATCCAAGATCCCCAAGTCAATTTTATAACTGAATGAAGGTGGCGATAGAAATGTAGATGTCACCGTCAATGGTGGTGATGGTAATGTTAATAACATCGACAATAAAGATGGAGGCACCAACTAGGATATAGATCTTGGTCTTGAATCTTTTAGTGACATAGGTGGCGATGATGAGGTGCCACTGATTCCTCAAAGGCCCAAGTTGAAGATTATTTCATCATATGTATCTTCGCAGCCGCCACCAGCTCATGTAGCAGAAGAGACAACAATCCCCCCATCTAGGGACATATATGGGTTGCCTAGGAGTATACCTAATGAAATAACTTCCATCGGTCTTAGTAACATTAGCATTAGTGATATTGGTTCTCCCATTCACTTGACAACCGATGTGCCCGCAACTAGTGTAGGAGAGATAATCCCTGTGAGAAAACTTCAAATCCACAGTCCGTGGTACATTAGGACACAACAACACTAAATGTTTATACTGCATGTGTTATCTATTGATTTTACTAGTATTAAATTATCTATACTTTGTTTTCAGGTCCATGGATCACCAACATCTCTTTGATGAACTTAAGAGCCATAGAGGCGAGTACAAGAGGCTTGGTACATCAGGTTGTCATCGCGAGTCATCCCATGAATCAGAATCAAGTAGGCATCAAAGGAGGGAATACAAAAGGCGAGATAGAGACTACAGGCATCATAATGAGTGCTATGGAGGATCTGATAGGACTTTGCCTCCTCAACATAGGTCTTGCCCTTCGCTGTTGTAGAATATGGATAGTTATTCAATAAGGCCTAACCCCATCCCTTCTATTCAAGCTCTAATTGCTCCCTATTCAATTCCACTCGCTACACAACCAATACTATCTTCTCATGTGCCTTAGGGATCAGAACAGCCATCTAGGCCTGTGTCTTTCGATGCTTCTAATCAAAGGCCCAGTAGAGCAACTTCCTGCTATCGTTATGACTATCGAAACTGAAGTTGTTTTGAACCAACATCAAGCCATTATGAAAAGAGCCTTTAGAAAGATTTGTTTCAAAGATTCCTTATTCGACCCTCACTTAAAAGAGATTACTCAACACATTAAGCATGATGTCCTGGCTTATATGTGTGGTGTATACGACCATATAACAAGCGAAAGAGTGTAGACGAGGCCATCTTTGAAGTATTTTATGCAAGAAAGGTAGCTCTTCAGAGGATGAAGCATATTGAGCAATACAACAAGTGTATTATTGACAATGTCAATAAAGAAGTTGAAGGGCTTAATGCCTCGTTAGCTGAAGCTAATAAAAAACTAAATTAAAAGACTAAGTCCTCTGAAGAACAACAAGAACCAACTAAGACAAATTGAGGCCGCACACCACAAGAGTCACACCTTTACGTTGGAAAATGAAAAGCTTCAAAAGGTCGTGGATGAGTAGGCATTAGAGATTCAGAGATTGAAATAGGCGTTAGAGGCTAAGAAGAAAGACATAGTTAATGCTCTTGGATAAGCTCAAGAATACTATAACGAGTTATTGAATGCTTGACAATTAAAAGATGAAGTCGGAGCCTGGGCAAGGATAGCTGATGAGCAGGTCAAGGAAGCCGAGGATCAAATCAAATCTGAAATTGAGCCTACCTCGTACGATTCTATGCGAAGATCGTCAAATTCGTGAGCCTTAAGTGGCTAGACGAGGGTATCACTAGGCTTTGGCTATGGCCTGGGAGTAGATATAGAGGGAAGAACAAGAGCACTCGAGGGAGTCGAATTTGATGAGGAGGAGCTAAAACTTGACCTCTTGGGATATGAAGACTTAAAGGCACTTGAGGTTAGCAGGCTCCTACTATCGTCCGAAGTTGTTGCCTGAACTAATGTGCCTGCTGGGGTCCTGCCCGAACCTATTTCTAAAGGTTTGTGTGAGAGTTCCGCTTTTGTATCCCAGCGACCCATGAGTGATACTTCAACACAAATAGAAAGCACATTTGGGGATGCCACCTTTCTCACATTAGGGCCACCAACCACTGAGGTGGTTATTCCTCCCCTTTGCTTCATGACAATTTCTACTACTAAAGCAACTACCGGCGCTTCGGTTGCTTTGTCATCCTCAATGGACATTCATTATAATCCCGAAGAGCCCAACTACATAGGGACTAAATCGCTCCTAAAACCGCATGCCTTATCTCCCATCATGGAAGAAGGTTCTGTCGGTACTCCATCTCATATGGCATCTATATCTCCTGGAGGTATATCATTAACCTCACGTGTATTTGAGATGGCTCACATGACATGGGTTGATGTCTCCATTTTCTACTTTTCTATTTTTCAAGTTTTTGGTAAACTTGCTCTTGTCCCCTTGCCTGAATGAGACTTGCCTCTAGATATACAAGCTATAGCGATTGAATCGGTCATTGTGTCTGCCCTTATCCCGATTCTAGCCTCTTTAGTGGGTCCTACTCCGGATTTCGATGTTGAAATGAACCATGCTTTAGATGATGCCATGAACGATCCTCGCGTGACAAAGAGGGATAAAGACATCGTTATTACTAGGGCCATAGAGCATTTGTTTAGGCCTTCAATGCAGGAGGCGAAGAAGTTGTAAACTATGAAGATTAGAAACATCAAGAAGGGAAAGATGGATGACATTCCTCCTCCTATCGCCATTCCTGCTTCCACCCCAGCTTCCGATAGTGTTCAAGCTGATGCTCGTGAGACTTCGAGGAGCAATTATGATTGGATTGTTGACGCGGAGGGCTATCTATCCAGGGAAGGAAGAGGTGGAGGGCCCAGAAAGAGACATACCACACATTCTTTTAGGGAGAAGAATGGGAAGAATGTCTAGCTACCGCTTTTTTTTGTTATCACTTATTTGTTTGTCTAGTTTTTGGTCTGTGTACATAGGTTACTGCTGTGTGAGTACAATGCCCTCTATTGTTAGAGAAGTTTGTCAATAATGAATAAAGCAGTTTTCATTTCAAATCTTGATTTCATATACCTATGTACTTAGCTTTTTATGTTAATTGCAACTGCATTTGGATCGAAGTGTAGTTGTCATCCATTGTAATTGGGTACACATGAAGGATTTCTCACTAATGCCGAGTTAAATTAGCAGCTTTCTTAGCTTATCTCTAATCAAGATCTATTTGACTAGTGATAAAATTGGATTTTCACATCACTCCTTGTCTTCTAGGAGTGGCGTTTTGGATATCTATCTTTAGATTCCTACGCTCGATCCTGCCAACGCTAGCTATCGATCGCGATTGTTCATCTTGAATGGTGGTTTGAACGTCTATCTCCGACTGTTTGAATATAAACTCACCTAACTCTGAGCATTGATCAATTTTGACTAGGAGGATTATTCTCCTGCTATGTCCTATCTTTGTGACTTAATAGTTAAGATGCCTATCTCTAGGCATCATAATTAAGCCAACCTTGCCAATCCTCAGGCAATGATCTTAGGCCTTACCTATCTTTGGGTGAAGGTATTTGGATAGAAATATAAGGTGTATCATCACGATTGACCCTAGCATGTTTATACTCTAGTATTCTGCTCATGGATTGATGGTGTTAGTTGGCATCTAGCTCTGGATACCTAGAATGATTACATTCTTTAAGATCCAGTTATGAGGATTAGAAGTGCTGATTGGCACCTATTTCTTAGTGCCTATATAGCTGCATTTTCAAAACACAGAACATTCGATTTTGTTGTTATCCACAACATATTGTTAGTCTAATGAGAACATCATTTCATCGATCCCCAAAGCCAATTCATTTCATATTAACAAGAATGGTGGACTCTGCCTTATTACATTAGTGCCTAGTTAAATATTTACAAAGATACATTTAAGAGAAATAGCATTGTAGATGCTCGCTATTCCACACCCCTGGAAGCGAGATTCCGTCAATGATTGCTAGTATGAACGTTCCATCTCCAAGCTTGTGTTTAATAGCATACGAACCTTCCCAGTTTGGGCCTATGTTCACTGGGCCAGGAAAGATCCATTTAAGAGTGAGATGGAAGGATCTCGAAGGTCTGATTCTTGACCTTTTCATTAAATTGCCGAGCTACTTGTTTCTAGTGAGAAGCAACCCTTAAGTCAGCTACTTCACGCTTTTTATCGATCATATCAAGGGACTCAAACAGGAGTTCCTTATTTGTCTTGGAATCATAATGGATCTTCTGATAAGAAGGCACTTCCAATTCAATTAGAATCATGGCCTCTAATCCTTAGGCTAAGACGAACGAAGTGTGGTCGGTCATGAACTTCTGGGTTGTATGTTAAGCGTAAAGTGCTAGAGGTAATTCATTAACCCACTTGCTCTTGGACTTTATCGGTCGCTTCTTCGAGATGGACTTAATGATTTTATTCACAGCCTCTACCTATCCATTCGCCTGTGGATGTGCTACCACTGCAAATCTCTTCTCAATCTAGTACTTGTCCCATAAATTTTTGAATTCCGCATTGTCGAATTGGGTTCCGTTGTTAGAAATGATCGTTTATGGATACCAAAATCGGTAGATAATGTTTTTGACTACAAAATTGATCGCCTTCTTCGTGATGATCATGGCAAGCGGCTCTGCTACATCCCATTTTGTAAAGTAATCAACTGCAATAATGGAATATTTCACTCTGTCCTTCGACATTGGTAGTACACCAACATTATCAATTCCCCAAACTGTAAATACCAATCTGTACCGAACCCCCGAGGATCAGCACTGAACCCTCGAATCATGGGGGCAGTCGACATGCAGGTGGAGGAGCTCACTTTGGAGGTGCCGCGATCGATCAATGTGCTAGAGCTCAGTCGAATGTGGTTGAACCGCAGTTGAGAGACGAGGATAGAACCTCTGCTCAGGAAATGGATCAAGAACAAGAGGAGCCAAGGCAACGTGGCGATTTTCAGAGGTGTGAATCGAGTCGCTCAAGTAAGATGGAACACGACTACCACCTGGCACCAACTCTCCAAACACCAGACTTAAAAGATATTTTGAGGCATCTAGTGAAAGAAAGTCAAGGCTTGACCAACGTTAATTGGAGATTCTTCAAAAGTTATACTTTATTCACTGACAGCATTCTACATGTAGAATATCCATGGTGGTCCCATATGCCTATAATGCCTGCCTATGGGGCAAAAACCGACCCCAGACAGTATCTCTTGAAGTACGAATGGCACATGGACTCCGCCCGAGCCACCGATGCAGTCAAGTGTAGGTGTTTTCCCATTTTTCCAGAAGATGTTGTGACCATGTAGTTTACCAAGCTACCACCGTGGTCAATCTCTTCATTTGATGAGTTAGCAAAGAAGTTCCTGGAGCAGTTCCGCATGCATAAGACTCATCCTAAGGATGTAATGTCACTCTCCAACTTTGTCCAAGCACCGATGGAGCCATTGAAAGATTTGCTGGAAAGATTTAATACAACTACAAAAGTCAGTAATCTGAATGATGAAGTAATACTCATGACATTGGCTAGGGGACTTGATCTTGATTCCGAGTTTGGCAATTGGTTAGAGAGAAAGCCTCCTTCTACATTGAACCGTTTCTTTGCAAATGGGGCTCAATTTTCAAGGAAGGAGAAGGCAAAGCGAACCAAGAAGAGAGCATGCCCAAAAGTCGAAAGAGTACAAAGTAATGTGGTAGTGAAGTAGTCTGGTGATAGTCCCAGGAAAGTTCAGATCAATGTTCAGAACAAACCGAATGAGCAGAAAGAAGGTGGTGATAGAAACCACGACCGAAGATGGGATTTCGGGAGAGGAAAGCCGAGGATCCCATCGTTTCATACATACACGCCGTTGGTCGCTAGAGAATGTTTATATATTGACTTGTAACACTATGCAGTACAGGAAACCACCTCTGAAAGATCCGACGGAGAAGCAGAGACAGTCCGGAATGTACTATGGATTTCACAAAACTTATGGACATACCATGGCCGAGTGTCTCCTCCTCCATGAAGTTATTGAGAATTTAATTTGAGAAAGAAAGCTGCAGCAATTTGTTAAAGACCCAAAGGATAGTGGGCATGGGACATCCGACCCCAATCTAGGACAAGCTCTGCCCAGTGCTGAGGAATCTCGACGGATATGAGGGAGATTAGTTATTAATAACATTGTTGGAGGACCACATCTGGTCGACAAAAGCTGGAATGAAATGGAGCATTACACGAACGCTATCAAACATGTTGACATTGAATGTTCCTCGAACATGGAGGATGATGCGCCAGTAAAGCAACAACGAACTATGACAGATGATATCGTATTTCGGAGTAGAGATGCGGACAAGGTGTAGTCCGCTATGATCAACCTAATGGTGATCTTGGCCATGATCGGCCTCGCCTTGGTGAGAAAAATTCCGACTGATCGTGGAAGTTCCGTGAATACCATTTTCAAGAAGGAATACGACCAGATGTTACTAGAAGCCAAAGATATGAAACCATGCAAAGACCATATTCATGGCTTTAACGATATTGCAACTGAAGCGGTAGGATATGTCAAGCTATCGGTGGAGTTAGGAGATGGCAGCCGAAAGAGAGTGCGGGCGCTGCCGTTTGTTGTGATGGACGTGAACTCTCCGTACAATGCTTTTTTGGGCCGACCAGCCCTTGCTGAATTCAGGGTAGCTATCACCCCTTAGTGTCTGACACTCAAATTCCTGACAAAGAATGGCATGGGAATTATTCATGGAGATCAAGCGACCGGACGTGCTTGTTATGTGGTTGAGTTGAGAAATGCTCAGGGAAAGGAGAAAGGAAAGAATGTAGAGAAGCCTCTCTACATCAAAACTAATGAAACTTAGCAATCAGCGTCCGAGCCTTGGCTCAGGCACCACAGTTGGTTCTATAAAGATATAAATCCGAGAGATGAAGAAGAGGAGCCCAAAGAAACCATGGCTGCACTGTTTGAGCTGACGATTGACATCGTGGTCAGCCACGACGACCCATCATGGGTACTGAAGATCGGATCACAGCTTAGTGCAACAATGATGAAGGAATTAGCTAATTTTCTCTGAGCGAATCTTGATGTGTTCACTTGGACCCATTCTGACATGTGTGGGATCTCGCCAACTATCACAAGCCATGCATTGAGTATCGACCCGAGGCATGTCCCGAAGAAACAAAAATGATGCGGCATGAATCCGGAGAGATCTGCTACTCTTAAAGAGGAGGTGGATAAACTAAAAAACAATAGGTTTATCCATGATGCCCTCTACCCAAAATGGGTATCCAATCTAGTTCTTGTGAGAAAAGCTAATGGAAAGTGGCGGACATGCATTGACTACTCAGACCTAAACAAGACATGCCCGAAAGACAAATTTTCACTTTTGAGGATCGACCAGCTGATAGACTCAACTACTGGACATGAACTGCTTTCATTCTTGGATACATATTCCGAATACAATCAGATCTCGATGCATGTCCCATACCAGGAACACACCAGCTTCATTATCGACCTGGGATTATACTGCTACGTCGCGATGCTTTTGGACTAAAGAACGTTGGAGCTACTTACTAAAGACTGGTCAATCAGATGTCCAAAGACCAGATCGAGCGATCAATGAAAGTACTGTGGATGATATGCTCATGAAGTGATGACGATCAAATGACCACATCAATGACTTGGCAGGGATGTTCAGTGTTATTTGGAAATATTGAATGAAACTTAACCCTTGAAATGCTCTTTCGGTGTTGTGTCAGGGAAGTTCTTGGGTTTCATCGTCAACTCTTGCGTAATTGAAGCCAACCCCTAGAAAATTTAGGCGATAAGGGACATCCAAGTGTCGAAGACAATCAAGCAGATGCAAAGTCTAAATGGAAAGAACACCGCCCTGAGCCGGTTCATCTCCAGATTCACTGATAAGTGCATTCCTTTCTTCGAATTGATCAGGAGAGGAAAGAGAAACTTCAAATGGACACAGGATTGTATTGATGCATTTCAAGCTTTGATACATCACTTAGAGAAACCCCTCTCTTATCCAAGCCACTGGATCATGAAGACTTGTATATCTATTTAGCGATGTCGGTACATGTCATAAATATCACACTGCTATGTTAAGAGAATCGGATCCAGAGGCCAGTGTATTATGTTAGCAAGCGATTGATAGGTGCTGAAAAGAACTATTCAAAACCGGAGAAGTTCGCGTTTTACCTATTGATTGCATCAAGAAAGCTCCCCCTTATTTCCATGCTCATCCCATCAATGTCTTCACTGACCAGCTGTTAGACAGGTCCTACAGCGACCTAAGACATATGGAAGTTTACTTAAATGGAATGTAACATCTCGTATCTGGGGGCCAAAAGCTAAGCGCTATGGATGTTGCAGTCATCTACGGTATTAACTTCTACTAACGAAATACGGCAATGTTAATGGTATCCAAAATATCAGAAGCACTTGAATATGAACAAAATCATGGATTTTCAAAAACAATAATTTTAGTGATTACATTTCAACAAATCATATTCAAGTTACAAAAATACCAAACGTAATCCCAGGCATTGATCAAATATAAATTTACAACAATACGCCAAGAGCGACATATAAAGATGCCCCCTTGGATGATTAAAGCAATATAGACATAATTGTCTTAATACACAGCGGAAACAATTTTAAAACAGAATGTCCTAAATTAGCTATCCGTCAGCCACATGCTCGTCTTCAGTTGCTTTATTCGCCAAAATCTGCTAAAACCTAGAAACCTAAACCCTCGGCCTACTCAAATCAAATTTTGAGCACCCGAGAGTTTAAGGGGAAACAATAACTTCGAGTCAGACTTAAAGCCTGGTATGAATAATTATTGTTATATCTTAGTTTACTGATAAATAGTGAGACCACGCCGCTTAGCGGAACGGGTTTCCCCTCACTAATATCTCTTTTCAAAACATATATTTTGCAAATCCTTTCATGCAACCAAACTGGTTAATCAGCTGGTTACAATAATAATATAGCAATATCCATTATATTAAAACATGAAATAAAATAGACCATCTGTCTAAAATCTGAACTATTTGTTCTTTTCTGGACTATCTATCCTAAATTCTGAGCTATCTGCTCATTTTTGAACTATCTATCCTAAAACTGATTATACCAAAATAGCAATATCTTTTATGCTAGATAATGGGCTATCTGCCTAAAATAGGTAAAAAGGGTGGACAAACTTTCCTTAAAAATTTAGCAAGGTCCGTATGCTAATAAATGAACTATCTGTTCATATCAGAGCTGACTGCTCTTTCTGGACTAACTGTCCTTTAGGCTGACTGCCCTCAAAGTGGACTGACTGTTCGAATTTAAAATGAGCCGACTGCCCAAATTTTCTTTTGGGGTTAACAACCCTTCAAAATATCTAAGCTAACCACTCTATAGAATATTTGAGCTAACCGCCCTTTAAAATATCTGAGCTAACTGCTCTTCAAATTTTCCTTGAAAACCTTTTCAAATGATTTAGTCCATCAAATCATATATATACAACGAAAATATATATTTAGCTTTACTCTAAGCTATTTTTGCCATGGTATACATATGCTTTACTCAAAATAATGTTGATGATGATCAATAAGGATTATCTATCCTTTTAAAATAAGTTAAAGTCCTTTATAACTTAAAACACTTAGGCATCTGCCTAGTTCTTATATTTCAAACCTTTGTTTAAAACCTTTAAATAACCTTTCGAAAACATAGAAGTTAACTCCTTCAAAACCATTAATAAAACCCTTCGAAAGTATAGAAGATAACTCCTTCAAAAACTTTTAAAAAGCCTTCCTTTTACAAGCTTTAAAACATATGACATCCACCTTTAAATCCATTAAACCTTAGCCTTTCGAAAACATTAAACCATACCTTTCGACCTTGTCAAAAGCTCCTATCTTTCGACCTTGTCGGAAGGTTCCTTTTCGACCTAGTCGAAAGGTTTCACCTTTCGGCTTTGTCGAAAGCCTGGGGTACTTCCCCTATAAAACCCTTTATAAACCTTTCAAAAGCAATGTAACTCAAAGCCTTTCGAAGACATTGGGTTCAATTTAAAACAAGTGGAAACCTTTCGAAACCATTCATAGTTAACTACTTTGAAACCTTTAAAATGTTTCGACTTAAAACATTTGGATTATGCGAAAGGACCAGAAAAACGTTGGATTCGAAAACAACTGCTTTGAAACCTTTATAAAACCTTTCGAAACTATTCGAAAACAATGAAGTGTTAGTGTTTGAACCAACCCTTCGAAAACAATGGAGAGAGGCGACAAGTTCTAGAAAACAAAAGAGAACCTTTGACTCCATCTGGGCCGAATGGTTTGGAAGCGGCAACTATGCTTCCGACCTTGTCGAAAGCTAACCTTTCGACTTTGTCGAGAGGTTTCATTTAAAACAAAAAAGCAAACCAATCAATTATTTGAAAAGAAGGACTTTTCTGAAATAATTGATTTTAGTATATGAAAAGGCTAAAACGTTGCATTTTTAATGGTTTTAATCCGGTATTAATGCGGCAGTTTTAAAGGTAAAGTATTTGAAAAGTTTTTAGACAACCAATCAATAGTTTACAAATAGGCAAGTTGTTAGAAAGTAATTACTAAAAGTTGCTATAATTCAGCCTTTAAATCAAAAAAGGCATTTCGCCTCTATTAGTAAGGACCTTTCGACTCCTTTGATTCTGCCTCGTCCTAGTCGAAACCAACACAGTCGAAACCACCATAGTCGAAACCAACACAAGATATCACTTAGATGGTATGCAGTGGATTGGAAGGAAGGCGGAAGCCTTGGTGTCGAAAGGGTAGCTTTCGATGGAGTCGTAACCCTGCCTTGTTTTCATAAGTTAAAATTATTGTATAGTTTTACCTAAAGCTTTTGACACAGTCGAAACATATGCTTTCGAAAAGGTTTTATAATTAGCTTTCGAAGAAGGTTGTCATGTTGTGTTAAAGTATTTGCTTTCAAAGGAGTACCTTTTTCCTTTAAATAATTGCTTTCGAAAGGGTAGCTTCCGACCTAGTCGAAACCTAGCCACTACTCTACCTTTCGACTATATTGAATAGTAATACTTACGAAAGTTTATGATTATTTTTACCTTAAACTAAGCTTTTTCCTAAATGCTTTCAAAAGGGTTGAGGGTTTCAAAGGAGATGGAGTTGAAAGGGGTTTTGACTCTGCCCTTCAAATTTTTGTTTTAAAGGTTTTACTGTCGACTAAGATGGTTCCGACACCATCAATTTTTCCCCAAACAAATTTTTGTGGTTTCGAAAGAAATACTTTCGTATGTAACCATTTTGACCCAAATGATGTTTTTAAATAGTAAACCCAATGATTTCGAAAAGGCTACTTTCATTTGTTTCCCAGCTCTATATTTAAAAAATATATGATTTGACACCATCGAAAGGTATAATAGGTTTCGAAAGAGAATGTTTACTAAGGGCTTTGAAAGGTATGTATACAATGTTTTGAAAAGAGGTCTTTACTTTCGAAGGAGGCTATCTAGAGGTTTCGAAAGAGATGTTTTTATGGTTTCAAAACATAAACCCAATCTCATTTTAAAGTAATAACCATGGCATAAATAAAGACTTTGAAATGCTATTCACATTGTTATTAACCCATAACTATTTTGGGGAAAGGGCAAAATAACCAGTTAGGTTGACCCAGTAGTGAATATAACTTAATAGATGTTAAAATTTTAATTAAAGATATTGGCAGGGGCCAATAGGTTTACAGTAAGCCCATGAAAACTGTATGATATTGGCAGTGGCCAATAGGTTCATAGTCAGCCCACGAAAACTATGATTTGATACTAGCAGGGGCCAGTAGGTTTGTAGTTAGCCCATGAAAACTATATCTGGATTAAGATATTGGCTGTCAGCCAATAAGTTCCTAGTTAACCCATGAAAACTAGGATAAGAAATAAGATATTGGAGTTACCAATAGGTTCTTAGTGATCCCATGAAAACTAAGGGGCGTGGTCTTACTAGATATCTAAATGGTTTGAGATGGTAAATTATTATTCATATCAGGCTTTATGTCTGACTCGAAGTTTTTGTTTTCCCCTTAAACTCTCAGGTACTCAATTGATTTTGAGTAGGTTGAGAGTTAAGGTTTCCAGGTGTTCTTTAAGACGAATAAAAGCTTCCGAGGATGTGCATGAGGCAAAATTGTTATTAGAGTTCTTTTATTTCCGCTGTGTATTTTGTTTGTAAAGGCAAATTATTTGCTTGCCTATCTATATACTCTGATCTACCAAGTGGGCATCTTCATATGTCGCTCTTGGCGTATTTTGTAATAATTATATGTTATCTGAACGTGGTCTGCGAATTGGAATTATTTAATCAATTTAAAATATTTTGAAATGGAATGTGGAGTTTATTTGCTGTTTAATTTTTTTCTATATTCTTGTGTTTCTGTGTATCAATGTATCTAATATCATCGTACTTTGGTCGCCGAGGATTAATAACTTTGGATAACTGCAGCATCTGTAGCTATTAGTTTTGGGCCTCCAAATAGGGGGATGTTACATAATGCTTATGGTTGTCAATAACTAAACCTCCAAGGGAAAGACTTGTTGATGATGCAGATCCCAAACTAATAATTGCTTATAACAAATGGGCCACTGACCTAGAAGTCACCCAAGTTTATGTGTTGTCTACGTTAGACAAAATGTTATAGAGACAGCACGAAAACATGTTCGTCCATCAAATCTTCGATGCACTCAAAATTTTGTTTCGGGGGATCTCATTTTGCAAGGTCCGAGATTACTACGAAATTGTTCAACACGAAGATGTCAAAGAGCATGAAAGTGGACGAATACGTCTGAATGATAAAGGGCCATGTTGATAGACTTTATCAATTAGACGTTATAATAAGCAATGAGCTGCAAGTGGACTCAATTTTAGAGTCTCTTATTCCACAGTTTAAACCGTTCATATTAAGATAATATAAACTAGTTGATGTAATCCTCATGGAGCTAATCAATATGTTGAGATTAACCGAGTCTTCATCCAAGGATCAACGTGCAGTGCTCATGGTAAAGGGAAAGCATCATCTCCAAATGGTTCGAACAAGAGGAAACATGTTGATAAGGAGAATAAGAGGGAACGGGTTAAGCATGAGATGGAATAATTAAGCATGAAACTGAGATTAGAAGAGCATAAGATTGCAAATTGAGCACGAAAAAAGGATTAGTGCAATGAGTGAGAAGAAACCAACGTGTGAGACGATGAGCAACGTGAATCTGAAGAGCAGCACGAATCTGAAGATGTTGAAGCATGGTAGAGCTGAAAACTAAAATTTTAAAACATAAAAAGAAGAAATAGAAAAAAGAGAAAAATAGGAGGAATGTAATTTATAAAAAAGATAAAGAAATAGGGATGTGTCCCCAATTTCCACTACGAGTTAAACCGAGTGAGCACCTTCAAGATATATAAAAATACATAGCCAATAATAGGATACAGTACAACAAAAAGAGGCTATTACAACATTTTTTTACAAGGTTTGTTTATAAAATGTTGTAAAAAGGGTCTTTTACCACGTTTTTGAAGCAAATGTTGTAAAAACTTTATTTTTTACAACGTTTTTTTCAAAATCATTGTAAAAACCTTCTTCTTTTTCAATTTTTGGCAAACATTGTAATAATACCTTTTTAACAATTACAAAAACGTTGTAAAAACATTTTTTTTATAATTTTTCACTAAAGTTGTAAATATTAAATTATTACAATAAAAGTTGTTTTACGCATAGTTGTAAAAATCTTTAAGGAAACATTCATTATAGGAAAAGACCGACATTAATTTTTTCGAATATATTTACTATTGCTTTAAATATTATAATAATCGATAATTAGTAATTTATAATTAATAACAAATACTAGATACTTACTTAATAATTTATAAATGGTAATTTATAATTTATAATTATAAATGATAACTTATATAGGTCATTATTTGTAATTTATTATAATTAATGATTATTACTTAATAATTTGCAATCATTAATTATTATATATAATTAATAATTATTTTTTATATTTAATAATTTATTATAGTTAATTATTAATAATTTGTAAATTATAGTTAATTTTTATTAATTACATTTAATAATTAATAAATATAATTAATATTTAAAATTAAATATTAAATATTAAATAATTATTATTAAATAATTAATATTAAATAATTAATGTTTAATAATTAATTAATTTACCAATTTAATAATTTATATTTTAATGTTTAATAATTAATTTACTATTTAGTAATATATTTAATTAATAATTGATATGTTTACAATTTATTGAAAATATTATAATAATTAGTAATTTAAAATTTGTATTGTTAATATTTTATTTTATTTTATTTTATTTTAATTATTCTTAAATAATATAATTGAATGAATTTATGTTATTTATAAGTTATGAATATTATTTATTTTTAATTGTTTTATTTTCTTGTATTACACAAACTTTGTAATTAATTTATAATCTATGGTAGACATTGTTGACATTTACACAAATGTTATTATAATTAATGATTTATAATTCATAATTCATAAATAATGGAGTATAGTCGACATTTACGGTGCGTTCTTATGTAACAAAAAACGCACACGTGAAAGAGGCATTTAAAAGAGACACGAAAGGGGAATAGTTTGCGAAAGGAGAATGCTTTCTTATATTACGGAAGAGGTGTTCAAAAGTGAAATTGTAATTGCTTTGTTATAAATAATTATTTTTGTTATTGTATTTTTGTTTAATTTTTTAATTAATACAATTAAACGAATTTATATAATTTATAAATTTTGAAATTAAAAAATGCAATAAAAAAGATAATTTTTATTACATACTAGTAGTTCAAAATATAACTACAATACTAGTTTGTACATAGTATTTACGAATATATTATTTATAAATCAGTCTCATGTCACACAACTTTAGTTTATATGCATATATATAACAATTGATTGCCACTACAAAAAGGGGGTGGCAACCCCCTAAGTGGGGTTGCGGAGGAAACGTCCCTGCTAATGGAGGTTGACCTAGCGGTCATGTTGCGGGGGTCCGGAGGTAGCGTCCCGTTCGAAAAACATTATATCTTGTCGTCTTTGTATATGAGGTTTGAGATGAACTAAAATATTAAATATATACTGAAAAAATGGTAATTGTAATTAATTAACGTTGGAACCTAACACGTTGGATGCGTCTAAAGTGATGCAAACGTGAATTGGACAGAAATTGCCCCCAAACTTACTCTTAGAAATGACTTCATTAAGCGTTGAAAATTGGTTTATACTTCATAATTTCTCCTGCTTTATATTTTCATTCCCCTGCTTCATTAAGGGTCGAAAATTTTCATGTCCCCTCCCCTCTGAACCAAACATTCAGAGAATATCCAAACACCCACTTTCCCTAATTCCAAATCAACAAAACCTAATCCTCCAAACTTGTAAATATTTCCTCCATCACAAGCTCTCTTCGTTGTCTCCTCCTTCCACTCCACCCTCCTCTCCCTCAGCTTCGAATCCAAACTAAAAGCTCTAATATTGCAGTTGACTCTACGAAGGTTCATTCATCAATTATATATCCATTAGTGGATAAAACTATAGAAGGACATCAGTTATCTTATGTAAGTATTAATCATGATGGTAAAGTTAGCTCTTAATACAACTATGAAATTGGTGGATTAAATTGGAATGTTCTAGTGAACTATAAAATAAACGACTATTTGTTGTTTTGGATTGGTTTTGATGATATCGCCTTTGCAAATTTGGTGTTGAAATTTAACAACACTAAATAGGTAAAGTGGTAAACTGATCTATTTTTTAGTGTAACTTTGCATCCATTTTATTTCTCCACTTAGTGTGATATTTTATTTAATGAATTAATATGCTAGATGCACACTTAGTTGTAACTTAAACTATGAAAGAGAAGTAACAGGGTAGTACACAAATATGGTGATCTTGACATGTTAATCACAAAGAGTGAAGATACATCAATATTGTATGCATATCGGATATCGGTTTTGTTCCAAATTATTGCTATGAATACTTTTTCTTCAGTTAAAAAGTATTTCTAGTTTCTCCACTATCCACTGACTACTATTCATTTTTAACGAAATATTGGTAACATTCAATATACAACTTCAGAGGAATCCTAGCCTATTGGTTAGGACACGGAATAAATAATTTAAAACCTTGTATTCTCTACAGTAAACATTCAATATACGTCTGTTGTATCTTGGGAGACTTTGAATAAAGTCTTAAGGAAATTGTTACGGCAAGCCTCAGACGAAATTTCCTTCTTCAGCCGGTTAGATTTTTTTTGTATTTATATATATATACACATCATTCTATAATCTTTCCGTATCGAAGTTGTGTTGTTTCTACGAAGTAGTGCAACGATTGTTTATCGCTATAGTTTAACGCAGCTCTTTGTTGTTGTTATTGCTATAGTGTGTTGTTGTAAATTCAATACAACAATATTTGTTGTTCAAAATTACTGATATACAATTCCAAAGTAGTGGAAATCCGATTTGTAAACTTATGTGAGGAGTTTATAAGTGATTCATCTCTATTTTCGTATAATGAAAAAAAAATATCTTAAGACTTTCCTGTTTTCACTAAAACAGAGATGGCGGCAGTTGAAGTATCGGGAAAAACTGCTACCCACAACAGGCCTGATCCATTTAGAGGAGATGGTGATGACTTCTTAACATGGCAGAATCAAATGCTGTTTTATCTCACCACGTTTGGGCTGCAAAAGTGCATTGAGGAGAATGAACCAAAGCCCAAAGACGGACGGACTAGAGAAAAGGACGCAGATGTTTTTCTCAAAATTGACTCATGGAAGCATTCGGACTTCCTGTCCTGAAACTACATTCTGAATTGTTTGGATAAAGCACTATATAAAGTGCTTCAGCCACACCAGGTAGCAAAATCCCTATGGACTGCACTTGCAAATAAATACAAGACGTAGAATGTCAGTTTGAAGAAGTTCATAGTAGATAAATTTATGGAATACAAAATAGTGGATTCCAAATCCGTAACTAGTAAAGTGCAGGAACTCCAACTTATAATCCATGAACTTGAATCGGAAGGACATAAAGTTGGAGAGTCATTCCTTGTTGAAGCGATAACAGGAAATAACCACCATCCTGGAGTGACTGCCGCAACTATCCGAAACATAAGAAAAAGAAGATTTCCTTAGAAGATCTCATTGTCAGATTAAAAATTAAGGTAGATATTACGGAATAACACAACCTCGAAGAGGCACTGTGACGACCCGGAATTTTTGAGCATTTGAAATTGGAATATTTAATTAATTTTAAATATTCAGAGGTTAATTATAAACTTAAATTTCTAATATCACTGTTTATTGGGTGATTTAATTATTAAATTAAATTATCGAAATTGGATAAAATATTGAATCTGAATTTTTAAGCCTGTTAAAAATAATTTGAAGACTTATAAAATTTATATAGATAATACAGGAAATAATAGACGAATTAAAATTGAATTTAACGGTCGTCTGTTCAATTTAAAATTTGCATCGTTTAAATTGTCGTTTAAAATAGCCTTCCGAGGCGCAGTCTCGGGATTCGACGAAACCAGTGCCGTTAGATCCGTAATATTGAATTATTGCCGGATTTCAAATTTCGTAATTTTCGGAGCTACCGTGTGATCGTTCGAGATAGGAATGTCTAGACGAAAATTTAACGTTTAATTTAAAATATCTTCACCAGAACTTTCTCGTCTCCTTACTGTAGCCAGATGAGGATTCTTCCGCAAGCCACCTTTCTTTTTAAAACATCAGCCGAACATTTTTTTTTTTTCAATTCATTTTCCTTCGTTTGAAATTTCAATGGCAGAAGGAGATAACCAGAAAGAAATCGCCTTCGTTTCTTTTTCCCTCAATGCCAAATTATTTCGTGAAATCCTTTCCCCCAAATTCTCAATCGAACCCCGCCTTTCTTTCTTCTATTTTCAATTTCGAAAATCCCAAATCGTTCGAAATTTATGGCCGCTACCTCCAGGTATTCAAACCAAACCCATTCGTTCGACACCAAAAAAAAAAATGGAAGAGGTGCGCACTCGCGAAAAGGGGTGGGGAGACGTGTGTTCGGCCGTAAGCAACTGGAAGGGGAACTCTCGATCGTCGAGTCGCGAGTCAAGTCAAAAGGGAATTTCGCAAGGGAATCGTGAACGAGCGCGCCTTGAAGCCTAAAGCTCGCGATAGGATCTTGGACGTATGGGGGGCTGTAGGCGTTCACGATTTCACTGCAAGGCATCGGTGCTGGGAAGGAGGCAATCGTCGAACGAGCTTAACTCGCAATCAGGAACGCGATGCTGCTGGGATTCACGAAAATCGTGGGTGCGAGGCTAGGGTTCCATTTCAAAGACAGTGAGGTATATGCTGTCTCGATCTTGAGTTTTCGATTTGTTATTTTTATTCAAATGTTTAGTTAGGTAGTTATATACTGTTATATATATATATATGTAAATGGATATACACAGAGAAGTATATATGTGTAGATTTTTTTTAGACTGGAAAAGCTTTTTTATATATAAAAGATATTTACAGTAAAGTATAAAACGTTCCTGCTTTTAATTTAAATATTTATATTAGGATTATAATGTTTAATCTAAAAATCTGTTTACAGCAAGAAAAGATTTTTGAAAGAAATTTATTGTTTTAAAATTGATAAGATGATTAAAAATGAAATTGTAGAGGGAATTTGGGTTTAAATCAAATTTCTAGTTAAATAAAATTATTAAAAGAAAGCCGTTTAATACAAAATCATCAATTGAATAAAATTTATAAAATGGCAATTGATTGATCAATTTTATTTCGAATATTAATAAATTATCGAATTTTTATTCAAGGTTAAAATCAAGGAAACAAGTCAGGTTGGAACAGATTGCAAATTTAAAGGGGGCAAAAGGTGAGTTAATCTCACTCAGTTAGATTTAAACCATTGGATGTGATTGGTTGATTTATAATATTTATCTGTTGGATGATATTATTATAGTAGAATATATATATATCAATATATATATATTGGAATATGTATATATTGGAATTGATATTCCCGCATTATATAGCGGATGAGACCCTATGCGCCGCATAATAGCGGATGATATTTTATAAAACCCATATACCGCGATATTCCACTTTGAAGTGAAATTGGTATTGTGCTAACGTCTGTGGATGCAGGGAAACAGGTTGGAGGGATCCAACTGGATTCCTCAAAATATTTAATTTTGTTTAAATATTCTGTGATATGATTGTTGATATCCTGTGATGATTTATATTGGATAATCTGGTTGGATTGAATCTCCCAGTATAATGAGTTATCAAAAGCAATTGAATTGGATTTTTGGAAAGAATAAAAGAATAAAATTTAAGTTAAGTAATTCTAGTGAATTCGAATAAATTAAATATGGAAAAGAGGAATTTTGAATAAACAGAGAAATATTGAATTTAAAAACTTGTGTGATATTATTTAAAGGAATAAATAATTTATTTTAATTCAATGTTTAAATGTAATTAAAAAGAAGAAGGAATTTGGGAAATCTGAAACTTGTGTTTCAGTTTAAAGATTTTAAATCATAATGAGAAATAAAATCTGGAAGTTAATGAATTTGAAAATAAATGGATTAAGTAAGGAAATTTATTTCAAAGTAAATTAAATTGGAGAATCAATTGTTAATTGATTTAAATACTTTGGGATTTGAAATTTAAAGAGAAATGAGATTTTGGAGATATAAACTGGGTTTATAAAGTGAAATGGAATATCAGTGGATATTTGAAATATAAATTCAAGATGGGAATTTATAAAGGAATATGAATTGGTTTAAAAATAAATGTTGATTTATTTTTAAAAGATGGAAATGAGAAGTGTATTTCTCTGGATAGCCAAGTACGTTTTCAAAGCAATTTTTAATATAAGTTAAAAGTTCTAATTGTGTTTTTAAAAGCATATTTTAGAAAATTGATTTATTTCTAAATGTTAAGGCCTAAAGTAGTATTTTCAAAAATCTATTATTGTAGTAATTATATAAAAGTGATTTGGTAATATGTTTAAAGAGAAATTTAGTTTATATTTATAAGTGGTTTTATTTTAATAAAGTATTAAAGTAATTTTAAAATTTCAATGTTATAAAGTATATTTATAGTAAAGTCTTTTAATTTATTTTTAAATCTAAAATATTTTGTACTTGGTGATTCAGTGGAAATAATTATTTGGGAAATGTATTCCGTAAGCGGAAACTGTTTGAAATTGTTTTCAAAAGGAGTTTGAAAATAGAAATATATCTTGGAAAGATATTTGGGCAAATAAATAATGTGGGAAATTATTTATTGTGTGATGGTTGCTTGTGGATGTTAATTGATAGTTAAATAACCGACTATCAATATTGGCCAAATGCGCTGATCGTTTCGAAGAGACCGGGATCGAGTTTCCGTATACCGGGATTCTAGGTCTGGAGACTCGAATACCACTTCGATCCGGTTTGTACGTTTCGTGAAAACGATTTCGGAGTCGAAGATGGAGCAGTGAAGTGCAAGGGCTAGTCGCTACTAATCCTGAGGATATTTCCAAAATGGATGTAGTAGGAATAGTGCCTTCGGTTCCGTTCGGACCCGGGACGGACTTGTATGGACGAATGCTTGCGAAACATCGTCAGGTGGACGATGGGCATTCTAAGGAATATGTGCTATAAAGGTATCGTTTAGCCTCGAGCCTCATCAACCGGGAATGACTGAAAATCAGGGGTTATGCAGCAAGGCTTCGTGGGTAGCCCCCACTTGAGAGTAAGGTCATCCCTGTCTAGATGTCCCTTTTATTTCGGCTTAGTGGTGCGGTTGCTGATCCCAACCGTGGGGTGATTTTACTTGGAATTATCCAGTAAGGGATGATTCCGGCTTTGTGTTGCAGGGGAGCGGGCGTACTCCTCGGTACTGTGATCTAGGCCACGTACTGTGACAGGTGGTACCCCAGTACCTAGTCATTCGTTGGAAATCCATTCTCCCTACGTGCCTGTACGGTTTTGATTGTGCCCAACTATTGTTGAAATGTGAGATGCAAGCATTTCAGCTAGATTCTATTTTACTTTCTGTAGACACTATTATAATATCAGAGGATTTTGATATAAAGTGTTTTAGCTATCGTAAGGTAAAAACCCGACATGTTTATTTGTGGCGTGGTCTTACGAGATGCTTTTGTTTTCAAAAGATTTTGAAACTTTAATAATCAAATTGAGTGTTATTTTCTCACGCTGGTATTCCAGACTGACTCGGGTATTGTTTTATATGATGCTCGGGTCAGACCGAGATAAACAGGTTTAGGATATGATGCTGTGGAGCTCAGGAGACGAGCTGGATGACGATACGTACTCACGTACTTGTTATTATTTTTCCGCTGTGTATTCAGTTGTATGTTATGGATGTTGATGTATTCTGATGATGTATTATATAAACAGATATAGTTTTTGATTTGTGTAAAGATCTGTTGATATATATTATATTTTATTCCGCTGCGATGGTTAGATTCTGATGTTGTTTTTTTCTATTTTTCTTCTTCTACCTCTTCTTCTTAACTAAAATGGTTCGATTTTCCGGGTCTGGAAACTCGGGTCGTTACAGGCACTTTTTACAGAAGGGTCAAAGAAGAAAGGACACTTCAACAACAAAAAGAAAAGGAGAAAGGCACCAGATAATCAATCCAAAGATAAGCAAACCAAGAAGTTCAAAGGAGAATGTTGGATCTGCGGAAAGACTGGGCATGCAGCTAAAGACTGCAGGCACAAGAAGACGAATGACAAATTGGTAGCAAGTATAGTGGAAATTTTGAGTTCAACCATTGAGGAGATGAACTTTTCAGGAGTTGTTTCAGAAAGCAACTTAGTACAGAACCCTGCACAATGGTGGGTAGACATAGGCGCTACTCATCATGTCTATTCTGATATATCTATGTTCTCCACTTACAAGAAATATGATCAAGAAGAAAAACTCTACATGGGCAATTCTGCAGTTTCCATGATCGAAGGTAACGGCACCGTCGTCCTCAAATTTACATCCGAAAAAACGTGACACTAAATGAAGTTCTTCATGTTCCGGATATCCACAAGAATCTTATCTCTGGACTTGTGCTCTCAAAGAAAGGCTTATGTATGGTCTTCGAGTCAGATAAAGTAGTTCTGTCTAAGGCTGGAATTTATATAGGAAGGGATTATTTATGTGATGGCCTATTTAAGGCAAATGTAGCCGTAGTTGGCAATAAAACTATGTATTCTGATTGTGCTATTAATAAAAATGAAGTTTCTTATTTGGTTGAGCATGAAATTTTACTATGGCATGATAGATTAAGACACATAAATTTCCGAAAAATGAAAAAATTAGCAAACTTGGGATTAATTCCTAAATTCCAAGTAGATAAAAGGTACAAATATAAGACATGTGTAGAAGCAAAAGTGGTTAAAAAAAACATTTCATACTATTGATAGAAGTACCGAACCACTAGGTTTGGTTCACACCGATTTATGTGACTTTAAATCATTACCTATAAGAGGTGGGAAAAAGTACTTTATCACTTTCATTGACGACTATACACGATATTGCTATGTATATCTTTTAAATAGTATAGATGAAGCAATTACATCATTTATAAAATATAAGGCTGAAGTAGAAAATCAGTTAAATAAAAAGATCAAGATATTGAGATTGGATCGAAGTGGAGAATATGAATCACCATTTGAAAAATTCTGTGCAGAAAATGGTATAATTCATCAAACAACAGCTCCATATTCACCACAACAAAATGGTATTGTCGAGAGAAAGAATAGAACATTAAAAGATATGATAAATGCAATGCTATTGACCTCTGGTCTACTAACGAACTTGTGGAGGGAAGCCTTAAATATGTCAAGTCATATATTAAACAAGGTTCCTCACAATAAAACAGGAACAATTCCATATGAGTTATGGAAAGGACACATACCAAGTTTCAAATACCTCAAAGTGTGGGGGTGCTTGGCAAAAGTTCCAGCTCCGCCTCCCAAGAAAGTCAAACTTGGACCAATTCACTACAAGAAAACTGATTTTTTGTAGTGCCCAAAAACCGCCACTACGTATTTTTAGTGGCGTTCCGATAATCGTTACGAGAAAACATGCCACTAAAAATCCTCGAGTATTAGTTGCACTTTTTTAAACGCCACCAAATTTGTTTTTTTGATAGCGTTTTTATAATGCCATAGAATTCCTTCTTTGTAGCGCCTATTTACTGCCACCGAAAAGGTTTTCTCCTCCATGATACTTTTTTATGGCGTTATCTAAATTTTTTGTAGCGCCTGTTTAACGCCACCGAAAGGGTTTTCTCCTCCACGTTACCTTTTCATGGCGTTATATACATTTTTTGTAGCGCTTAATAAATGCCAGCATAAGTGTACTTGAGTTTTTAATCACTCTTTTGTAGCGATATTTTAACGCTACCAAAATAAATAATATCCAGTAGCGTTTGTTTCCCTCCACCTGCTACTCCTGATTTACCCCTGATCTAGCATCCAATTATATAATAACAGAATACGCAAGCACATACACTTTTGAACATAATATATTAAACAACTACAAAATACGTATACGCATTGAAGATCCACAAGATACATAGACATTCATACATCCACATACATAGGTGTCGACAAAAAGCTACCCGTACACATACACAACCAAACTACCATAAGTGTTATAACCAAACTACCATAAGTGTCATAACCGTACATATACATCTGAAATAAACGTCTGAAATAACCAAAGTACCGAGCAAAACCTGAACCACCATAAAAACCTGAACTACCTGTCATTGTTGATGTCTTCAAAACCTGAACTACTTGTCAACAAAGAACAGAACAAAAGAGTGAGAAAACAAAACATGAACTTAAAACTGCTTAAATAAGCAATGTACTGAAACAAAACATATGGACGACAATCGACCACTTCTCTACACTGCCACAACACTCAACTACCTTGCCACTTCTTCCTACACTATCACTGTACTGCTCACCATCAATTCATACATAACTCCTCACCATCAATTCAACTAACATTCCACCACAATCCATACATAACTCCTCACCATCAATTATTTTCCCTCCCCTGAACCTGAACCACCAATCACAATCATTCAATCACAATTCGAATATAACACCCCTACTTATGTACTTTTATCATTTTACAAAAAATCTATCTGCACTTTAGCTGCTAGCATTCCTAATGTATATATAAAAAAAATTATATACCTTTCATTTTGACTTAATAATGATTTTTTCCATTGGCCAAGCTATGGGAACGCCAAAGCAATCATCCATGCACGTCAGACCCGATGTTGGTCTCCATATCTCTGCATCTGGAACTATCACCAGTTCAATCCAAACTTTTACAGCATTACGTCCCAATGGACGACAATGGACCATCGTTATCGGATCAGTTGATGCAATACTTCCTTCATCCACTACGTCTGCTCCACCCAAATCGATCAACTGGCATTTGGCATCCTTTTGCATGGTTGCAATCGGCTGAAAGAAAAGAGATTATTATGCACAATGTATACATGCACATTAAATAAACTTTCATACACAGTTAACTTCTTCAAATTTGAAAATTAATACTTACATTTTGCGATTTATTCATGACCATATGTGCGGATTTCATGGGAGAATTCACAACATTTTCAGTATCATCACGACTCTCATCTAGTTTTTCTTGATCAGCTTCTACTTTTGATCTTGGCCATGCTACTTTCCTACCAACTGCATCTCCAATGCACGACATATCAGATGTGGGTCGCCACAAATAAGCATCTTTATTTACTACTTTGTCCACCCAAATCACAACAGCAGACAGACCGAGTGGAATACCATTAACAGTATATTTTGGATCAGTGGCGTGGATTCTTCCTTCGGCAACTACAACTTCACCCTCAGTCCAACCGTAAATCTTGCAAGTGTCTTCGATGATGCTGGTACTCTAAAAATGAGAAGTGAAATTCAAGACTTTAGTATGCTATACAAAAACAACGAATATGTGTTAAATTTTTATTCAGATGGGGGGTGTGCTCGCTGAATTTTAGACATTAATAAGCTTGCAGCATATTACACTAATATACTTAACGTGAAAAAAATTACCGTACTGGCTGCACTACAGTTCAACCGTGTTCGCAGCGGGACCTTGATGCAAACTGATGGCCAAGCAACTACCTTATTCTTAGCGTCTGCTAAGACTTCCATTTCAGGTGTAGGCCTCCATAAATAAGTATCTGCTTTATCCACTGAATCTATAACAACGCTCCCAGCATTTGGTCCAAGACGAATTCCATTGACAACGTCATCTGGGTCCATGGACAACAGCCTCCCATGGGCAACAACTCCAGAGGTTCCATCCCAATTCAACAGCAGACATACTTCGTCGTCGCTCTACAATTAATCAACCGAAAATTAAATCAATTACTGGATTAAAAAATTAAAATATAAATTTCATTTATTGAGTAATATAAATATTATTTTTACCGAATCAGGTGAGTTCCTTCTCGAACTTTCTTTACCCTACAGCGAAGCACGAATATAAATTAATATTTTATGAATATAAATTAATTTCCAAAAATTTACCTTCTGGTCCATCAGAGTCTGTATCATTCCCTTCAATTCTGCTATTTCCTCTCGACACCGAGACACTTGTTTATCTTTGGACTGGGCCAAAGCTAGCTTGGTTAAAGTGCAACCCCTACCCAATGCCCTTAACCGTCCCGGTTTATCTTGTCCCAGTACATGTACAAGAGCATCTTTTCCAATATCATTCTGTGTCGAGCCGGATTGGGATAGGCTACCATATTTTTTGATCTCCTCCTATATAAATAAATACACATAGATAATGTACAATGGTAAAAATATCATAGTTTCAAAAAAAAATACCAATAAAATTAAAAACAATTTTACAATAGTATTCGCAGCTTCCATGTTCACTGGTTCACCATTTTTTTTAATGTAAGATCTAATCCACACATCAGCTCTACTTATGGACGATGGATCTACACTTTCTTTTTTTCTAAAAATAGAATAACATTAAATTAATAAACTGACAAGTATAAAATAATGTTAAATAATGCTATAGTTAATTAACTTACCATGTCTTCGGTCTTTCTAGCCATTCCCCTACGACCGGTTGTATGCGGAAGTTGTGTGTACCTAAGGGCTGAATATTTCTCACTTTTTTGCTGAAAATATTGAAAGATGCTAGAATTTAACAACCAAAATCATAAAAAGAAAAACTATCTAATATTTATAATGCAAGGTAAATATGTATGGTGAGGATTGCAATTTATTTGAAAATCAATTCATCATGGTCATATACTTATTTGGCATTATTAATGCTGGATAACTCAGTGACATATACAGCATTCCATATCTACTAATAATATTTATAGATTGAACTAACTTGCAAAGTGTTTTTTTTACTTCATTTAAAATGTTCTTGTGCTTGTCATAATGCATTTGTATTTTGTACTGTCATAGGTTCCTGCAGCTAATACCTAAACAGGAACCCTCAGCATCCACCAACACTTGGACTTCACTTCTAAAGAAATTTATCGGTTGCTAACTATGTAGATGCATTTGCAGAAACATGCCAGACGAGTTCAGTAGGAATGATTTACCTTAAACTCCGGACTTGTTTTCGCCTTCACAAACTTCCTCAAATCGGTTATGCTTTTTATGTTCGTAGGTTTCAGTTTAAGTCTTTCCTCATCGTTCTCCGCTTTTTGCAAATTTCGAACCAATTTACTTTTTGACGATCTCCAAAGTACTCCCATTTGTTGAAATATAGCTTTTCTTTGCCATTCCTCTTCCAATTTAAATCTAATCTGCAACAATACATCAAAACATGATATTAGTAAAATTTATTTAATTTAAATACGACATATTTAATTAAATCTGAAAGGTTTTCTGAAGTTATTAGAGGGCAATTTCAATTTATAATTGGCAAGAACTATTTTTCAATTTATCCAGAAGTTATTAGATGGCAATTTCAATTTATAATTGGCAAGACCATGCAATATTAGAAGTCATTTTCAAAACATATTAGAGTCAGAATGTTAAATAATAGATGCCTGCTTCATACCAGAACCGACTGCCACAAAACTTATTTTAAGTCATCACTAATATTCCTCCAATCATCAATGGTGTATGGAACCTGCTCCCGCACAAGCGGTCCAAGAAAAGAGGATAAATATACCGACCCTTGCCCTACTGGTATACCTAGATCATTGAACTCAACTTCAATTCGATCCTGACTGCATGACGGGAGTCTTTTTGCTTTTGCTGGACCTCTACCGCCTCTTTTCCGAGATGTACTTCCGATTTCAGCTTCACTTTGTTTCCCAATTTCCAGCTCGGCATCAGCAGTTTGTTCAGGACGGGTTTCATTTTCTGAGCGGAGTCCTTCATTTGGGTCAGAGGGGATATCATCTAGTGGTTGTTCGTCTTCTTCATTGTGAACAGTGGCTTGCTTCTTAGCATTGTTTGGTTGTTCTTCTATTTCATTTATACTAGCTGGAACTTTACGTTTTCGCTTTGACTGTTTGTTCTTAGCTTTGACTGTTTTTTCTTCAGCCTTTCTCTGCAAGCGGGTACGTACAGATGTTGTAGACATATTTTTCTGCAAGTGACAGAAAACAAGGTATAAACCAATAAGCACATGTAAACAATAAGCAGCGATAAATATTAACAAACAACACTTAAATATCATCAACATGTAGCTGAAAAGAGATGTGGCAGTTTGAAAACCAAACAAGCAGGCCTAAAAGCCTTGAGATGATGAACAGATTTGTAATTTTATGAGAAAATGTACATGTAATGCAAACAGAATTGATAAGAACGCTACTCATTATCAAGCAATATATGCAAACAGAATTGATAAGAACATATAATGCTTTGTCTATGGAAGTATACAAAGATCAAAACACAAAGAACAAAAATTGAATGGTACATGAATTTGCAATGGATTGGAAAATTAAATGGTGCAAACTAACAGCCATTCGCAACATTAAAAAAAACAAAGCATTAGTGCAGCAAATGAACAACAATCACTAAAGAAAATCAATACAAGTTCAATGAAATTTCCAAATAGTCCGGATTTAATATATAAGTTCAACCATCACTAAAGCAAATGAACAACTATGCTCAAGTAGAACATATAATCTACTCAATTATGCCCTCGCAATCCTCTCTAACATAGCAAACATCTTCATCATCCGCTTCAGTTATTTCATCTTCCACCACTTGAATATCTTCCTCGATGCAATCGTGCTCCTCTATATCATTAAAACTTCTTGATGGTGCTTTCATTACAACGTACCAATTAGAAACATCGTTCTCTCTTGAATAAAATACTTGTTTTGCTTGAGATGCAAGTATGTATGGGTCTCATGAAAATGATGCTTGATGTAAATTAACAAGAGTGAACCCATCATCATCAACTTTTACTCCATTTCCTTTATACGTCCAACGACACTTGAAAACTGGAATATAAAACAAATGATAATCTAATAAAATTATATCTGTCAATATTCCATAATAAGTGACCACATCAACCACTTGGGACATATCTTTAGCACTTGCTCTACACATAGTAGTTGCATCAAAAGTCACCCCACAATTCTGAGTTTCTCTCCCTAAATCTTTTACATGAAAACGTTGCTCGTTGATGATATATCCTTTGAAAGACATGGCATCATCCTTCGGACCATAAGCAATCCATTTTAACATGTCATTATGATCCTTGGAGGTAATAGGTATCTACAACAAATTTCATTTAGCATGTAAATTTATATAGTAATATTGATAGTTGAATGAGAATATATTTGAAATCTAACTAACCTTCCTTTTAATCCAATCGACAAAACTTTTTGTATGTGTTTCCCAAAGTAAGGTCGCATTTTTTGTCATGCGTTGGTCTGAATTTTCTAATTCCTCCAAATGCAAACTAGTATTGAACAATTGATTATAAGTTATATATATCATTGCGAACACATCAAAATATTTAAAACAATATAACATAAACTTACTCTATAAACGGTTCCACCACGGCCATATTCATTAACACAGCTAAATGAGCACTTTCTTTCTCATTAACTGGCAATTTAATTGTCTTCGATACTGAAATTGGACGTCCCTCTAATATTCTACTACTTTCATAATCTTCATTTCGAGCTCCTTTCTCCTCTTTATGTCCTGATTTCTTCAAAAATTCATTGAAAAACAACATGCATTCTATTGCAAGATACGATTCTGCAATACATCCCTCTGGTCGTGCATAGTTTCTGACATAATCTTTGAGTGTCTTCATATATCTTTCGAATGGGTACATCCATCGAAAACGAATAGGTCCACACATTTGTGCTTCTTTTCCAAGATGAATGGATAAATGTATCATTATATCAAAGAAAGATGGTGGAAAAAATATTTCAAGCTCACATAAAACGTTAATAATTTCAACATTGATTTGTTCTACCTTCTCTCTATCAAGAACACGTTGACATAATTTGTTGAAAAAAGAACATAAGCGAATTATCGCTTTTCTTGCCTTCTTGGCCATGAACCCTCTCGATGCTACTGGCAATAAATGTTGCATTAATACATGGTAATCGTGTGACTTCAATCCACTAATTTTGCAATCCGACAACGAAATCCGATTTTTTAAATTTGAACAGTAGCCATCTGGTCCTTTGAAATCATACAGTCTTTTGCAAAATATTTTTCTCTCGGATTTTGACAACATATATGGAGCCGGTGGAAGATATGTTTTATTCCCACGAGGTTGTGTATGAAGCTCACTTCGAATTCCCCAATCCTCTAAATCCTTTCTACAGTTGGTTCCATCTTTAGATTTATTTCCATGCAACATTGTGCCCAATAGGCTTTCACCAATGTTCTTCTCCACATGCATCACATCTAAATTGTGACGTAATGGAAGTTCCTATGAAAACCAAAACAATAATGCATTATTGGGTTTTTCTTGTATTAAAACAATGAAAAATAAATAAATTAACCACTAACCTCCCAATAAGGCAAATCAAAGAAAATTGATCGTTTTTTCCACCTTGATAGCTCTACTTCTGTAGAACTGTTAGTATCATCATATTCATCTTCTTTATCATAGACATGCTTTCTCTTCTTACTTTTCTCCTCTATTCCTTTTCCAAAATCATTTGGATAATCCTTCAATAATGCATAGATGTTTCTCCCAGAAAGCATTCTAGGAGCACCATCTGTCTCTATGGTATTATCAAACAATGCCTTTTGTTTCCTTTGTGAATCTGAAGGAGGTAGAAATCTTCTATGACCCATGTAGACGAACTTTCGACTATGTTTCAACCAACGAGAATGGGTATTGACACCACATAATGGGCAAGCTTTTTTCCCTTTCACACGACATCCAGCAAGATTTCCATAAGCCGAAAAATCATTAATCGTCCATAACAAAATTGCATTCAGTTTAAATAAAGTTTTACTAAATGCATCTTAAGCAGTAACTCCATTAGACCACAAGTGATGCAAGTCTTCCACCAAAGGCGCCAAATATACATCAATATCATTCCCGGGTTGCTTCGGGCCTGGAATAAGTAAAGTTAACATAATATTTTCTTTCTTCATACACAACATAGGCGAGAGATTGTATGTCACAAGCATTACCGGCCAGCAACTATATTTCGAACTCAACATGGAAAATGGATTGAATCCATCTGTAGCAAGACCAAGCCTAAGATTGCGTGGATCAGATGAAAAAGATTTATACTTTTCATCCACCATTTTCCATGTCATAGAATCCACGGGATGACGCATTTTTCCATCGTTACTTTTATTATTAAAATGCCATCTTAATTCTTCAGCCATCTTTTGAGATCTATACATTCGTCTAAACCTCAGAATGATTGGGAAATATCTCAATACTTTAACTGGAACACCTTGTATAACCTCTTCAGTATCTTGATTTTTCTTCCATCTCGAGGAACCACATTTTGGACAACTTTCTAAATTTTTGTATTCTTTTCTGAAAAGGCAACAATCATTCTCACAAGCATGTATCTTTTCAAAACCCATGTCGAATGCTTTAAGAAATTTCTTGACTTCATATAAGGTTTTGGGAAGCACGTTATCCTTCGGCAGAAATAGATGTTGCATAGCTAAAAGATTATCAAAACCACTATCGGACAAGCCAGTCTCGCATTTAAGATTATACAAGACGGTGATGGCAGATAATTTTGTGTGATCTGTGCAACCAGGATATAATGGAGTTTCTGCATCTTCCAAGTTCTTGACTAACTCATCCTCTTTTCTTCGAGAATCAACATCGTCTTTATCATCATCAAAAAAATCTTGATTCAAAAAATCTTCATCTTCATAGTGAATCATCTTGAATAGTTCATATACGTCAAACGTATTTGTTTTATTCTCTACATTTATCTCTTCACCATGGTTAAACCATACACCGTCAATGTATTGAGGATCCATTCCTTTTTATAATTAAATGTTCAACGATGATTTGGTCATCATGACGACTAAGATTCCGACAATCCTTGCAAGGGCATAAAAAATTTTCTACACTTCTTACATTCCTCTTTGCAGCATGCACGAAATTCATTGCTCCTTGTCGGTATTCTATACTAGTTCTATGAAAAAAGTAAAAAAAAGTGAGCTTTAGTATTAGATTATATGTTCTAATTCTCAAAATACATATTAAGTTAATCATGGTTTTATCACCTGTTTAAAAAAACCCAGCCTTTTTCCATTATCGACATTTGAAGGCAAATAAGTTTCCAATCTTTGACGTATAAATTGGTTATCTGTTGTAATCAAAAAAATAACTAGACGTTGAAGTACAAATACTTGTAGCACTACTGCATATAACCATGGTGGTTTAGTAGACAAAGGCAAAGAATACTTTTCCAAAAATATAAATTTTACACTTATATTTTGCATTTAACCTCAGATTTACATGTATTTATAATTAATCCATGCATGAATTCAAAGCCTAAGTCTAGCAAATTATAGAATTACTGCATATAAATTCAAAGCCTCAGAATGTACAAACCAACAGTTTCCTCTTACCAAACCAACAGTCAACTTCACCGCCTCCTCTTCACTACCTCACATCCACACAACTAATTTAATCAAAATTCAACAATTATACTTATTTAGAAATGTATGTTCACCAATAATTTATTATAATATGAAATAATAGTTAGAAGTTAACAAGTCATAAGAATCACATACTCGTTTATGATATATTTTTATTGTATTAAACAGTTCATCTTAAATGGACCTTTAAAAAGGATTTTTTGAGAGAAAATATCCCTATTCCTTGTCCATGGTTACACCACAGTAAGATTCTTAGGCCTGAGAGAGAGTAGGATTAGGAACCCACAACAATTGAGAGTCCTGAATGCTTGGTCCAATTGTTTTGTAACTATAGAAAGAGATCTTAATAAGAAATGCGAAAACTCAAATTAATATTACAACACCAGCCATTGAATCAGTTGACAAACAAAGACCAACATTAAAATGCATCATCTAATATACCCATTTCTTTTAAGAAAACAAATACCAAACATATCAATGCACCATATAAAATCAGTCGAACAAAGATAGCAGTTCACAAAAAATATAATCCTAACAAAAACTATGAAAACTGGAATTAAGATTTCCTTATTTGGCAGAATTATTAATAAGTGATTTATTGATATCATGATACTTTGCCTCTAGCAACGATTCAATTAATCAGAGTACATAGCTCTTTATTTCCATGGATTCCAAGCTACAAATGATATAGAGTGATCGTTTCCACCTTTAAATCAACCATTTCAGTAATAGTTTAGGAAAAAATATGAAAATAAGATGCATTCAAATTCATATAAAATCCAAATAGAATCACAAAGTCGATTTAAAAGATTCATACCTAAATATACCTAATCGATTTAAAAGATTCATACCTAAATATACCTAGATCTGCTGGCTGCCGCGACTCGATGTTGAGTAAGGGGGAAACGACGGAGTTGACGATAATACTTGAGTACGATGAAAATTTAACACGATTAAAAGGGGAAATTTTTTTTCTGAAGAAGAAAGCAAATTAGGGACGAGAATTTTGTTAAGTACGAGAGTAAAATGATAGGTTACGTTTATTTAGTTCGCGCGGACTCTTTTTTTAGAAGCGGGAAACATGAATTATTTTTTGCCACGTTTATATTATTTGGTAATCTATTTTTTGTTGCATTTACAATAAAACGCCACCGATTTTTGCAACTATCTAGGATCAGCCCAAAATAGTAGTGCCTACATATTTTTGGTATTCAAATCTGATATAGCTGATATTAATGTAAATACAATTACAGAGTCGAGAGATGCCTCATTCTTTGAAGATGTGTTTCCGCACAAAAGGAATGAAGGAAATTATGTCCCTAAAAGGACAAGAGAAGAATCAAGCAAGCCACATGAAGATGGAACTCATCGTGAAATTGAGGAAGTTGAAACAAGAAGAAGCGTAAGGGCAAGAATGTCCAAGATATTTGATTCAGAATTTCTAACATACATGCTAGAACACGAACCTCAAACGTACAAGGAAGCAATGTCATCTTTTGAATCTTCATGTTGGAAAGAAGCAATCAAAGGTGAAATTGATTCAATTCTAAGTAATAAAACTTGGGAAATGGTTGATCTTCCACCTGGAATATAACCGATTGGTTGTAAATGAATCTTCAAAAATAATATAAAACCAGATGGCTCTATTGAAAAATATAAAGCAAGATTGGTAGCCAAAGGATATCGTCAAAAGGAAGGTATAGACTTCTTTGATATTTATTCACCGGTTACACGAATAACCTCTATAATAATGTTAATAGCAATTGCATCCTTATATAATCTAGAGATTCATCAAATGGATGTAAAGACTGCATTCTTAAATGGAAATTTTGATGAGGAGATTTACATGGAGAAACCCGAGGGTTTTATTTCCAAAGAAAATGAAAACAAAGTATGTAGATTAGTAAAATCATTATATGGACTAAAACAAGCTCCAAAACAATGACATGCAAAATTTGATAGTGTCATGATGAAAAATGGTTTCCGTATAAATGAATGTGATAAATGTGTTTATTATAAACAAGTTGGACAATCATACACGATGATTTGTTTATATGTAGATGATATGCTAATCTTTGGTCCAAATAGTAAGGTAAAAGAGACCGTAAAGAAAATGTTAATCAAAAATTTCGACATGAAAGATTTAGGAGTTGCAGACGTTATTTTGGAAATCAAAATAATAAAAACACCTAATAGATCTGAACTATCTCAGTCACACAATGTAGAAAAAGTGATTGAAAATTTCAAAATTACAGAATTAAAGGAGTAAGAACACCTTTTAATCCATCGAAAGTACTGCATAAACATGCTAATGAGAGTGTAATGCAACTGGAATACTCTCGTGTAATAGGATGTCTAATGTACCTCATGAATTGCATAAGACTAGATATAGCTTATGCAGTAAGTTGACTAAGCAAGTATACAAGCAACCCAGGGAAGGAACACTGGAAAGCACAAATGAGAGTGTTGGGATATTTAAAGAATACCACGAACTTTTCTCTACATTATGGAAAATATCATGCCGTCTTAGAAGGATATAGTAATGCAAACTGGATTTCTGATTCAGAGGAATCTAAATCAACTGGTGGTTATGTCTTCACCTTAGCAGGAGCAGTAGTGTCATGGAAATCAACTAAACAAACGTGCATAGCTTGATCCACTATGGAATCAGAGTTCATCGCTTTAGAGAAAGCAGGCGAAGAAGCAGAATGGCTTCATCATTTTTTAGAAGATATTCCATTTTGGCCTAATCCTGTACCGGCCATATGCATACACTTTGATAATCAAGCAGCGTTAAGCAGAGCGCAAAACTTTGTGTATAATGGAAAGTCCCGACATATTCGTCGACGCCATAACACAGTTAGGCAGTTACTCTCAAACGGAACTATTTCCATTGATTATGTTAGAACTACTGATAACCTTGCGGATCCATTTACTAAAGTTTTATCAAGAGAGAAAATAGACTGCGCATCGAGGGGAATGGGTTTAAAAGCCTAAACCAATCAGAGTTATCTTATACGAAAACATATCCTAGCGATTGGAGATCCCACGGACTAGGATCAATAGGCAAACCAGTTCTGAGTAACTCAAAAAGTAATGCATTTGTTTGGACTTAGTCCTACTCCATTCCCATAGTGCATAATAGAATGCATGCCTACAGAAGTATTAAAAGGATAAAGCTATGCTTTTTAATAATGACCATATCTTGAAAATAACAAGTGGGGTATATGTAGGATACTCTTAATGGTTGCGATCACATATGTTAGTGTGAGCTGGGTCGGCTCTATGAGAATATTAAAGGCTTAAATTCTCTAAACACTGACAGAACCAAATTTGTTCAGGACCAAAATGAACATAACCAAGAAATTGGATGTGAAGGGAAACAATGCTTTGTAAAGCTTATTCTCTGGTTATGCACAAACGGCTGACGGTTCAAGATGAAATAATTCACCGATTAGCCAAGTATATCTGATAAGTTTTAACTAGGGAAAGTTCAAAGTGAAATATCTACTTATCCTCGATATAACATTATTTCCATATGAACTGTGTGATATTACACTTTGTGTGGGAGAGACGTATATCATCATTCATGTGGAGGATCGTTAGAGGCCCTTTACAGTGAATGAGATATTGTTCCACATCGCCAAAAATAAGTTAATATTCATGCTTATATACTACTTTCCTCAAACCCATATTGGTCCTTAGAGTCAAGTATTTTGGGCGAGGGGGAGGACCTATATGACCATGAACTAACGCGTGCGCACCGCCCGTCCGTCCCGTACCGAACCGGGCTGGGTGCGGGTGCAATAAGAGCGGACCATGTAATATTTTTGCTGCATAAAAGTGAACAATTTTTCTACTGTTTAAATTCAAACAGAAACGACTATTGGATTTGAATGAACGCGGATTTACCAACGGAAATGGCCGTTTGAACGGACGCTGCTTTTCAAACAGAAATAGCCATTGCAAATGAAGAGATGCGACCATTGCAAACTAAGAGGCACGACTGTTTTTGGCCGTTGCAAACGAAGAGACGTGGCTATTCCCAACGGACATAACCGTTGGGAATTCGCCTATAAAAGGAGCAGGAAACCTGATCAGTTTCCAACTCGAAATTTTCTTCTCTTCCTCCTCGTTTCTGAAAACTTTAAAATCCAAATGGTCATGCGTATCACACAGAAGGTCATACATACACAATCTCGAGCAGATCACATCTGTTGTATCTTGGGAGACTTTGAATAAAGTCTTAAGGAAATTGTTACGGCAAGCCTCAGACGAAGTTTCCTTCTTCATCCGATTAGATTTTTTGTTTGTTTATATATATACACATTATTCTGTATTCTTTCCGTATCGAAGTTGTGTTGTTTCTATGGAGTAGTGCAACGATTGTTTATCGCTATAGTTTAACGCATCGCTTTGTTGTTGTTATTGCTATAATGTGTTGTTGTAAATTCATTACAACAATATTTATTGTTCAAAATTACTGATATACAATTTCAAAATAGTGAAAATCTGATTTGTAAACTTGTGTGAGGATTTTATAAGTGATTCATCTCTGTTTTCGTATACTGATCTCCATCTAAAAATACTTTATTCCGCTGAAAGGTTAGTTGTCAAGTAGCCTACGAAGCAAATGATGACCTAGCAACAAACGTTGAAAGTTGGGGCAGTTATGACTTGTATAAACTAAATTACTTTTCCTAAACTACAGGTGTTCACGAATCATTTGACACTATACGTATATACTTGGAAAGTGATCCGTCATCAGGTAAAACCTATATAGGAATTATTGGGTCAAGCACCAAATGGCTGTACAAAGCTTAAAGAAACCTGCCAAAACTGTTTGGAAAGAGCTTTCCATTTTGATGAAAACTTGGAACTATTCGGTACTCTAGTTTATGAAGATTTATGATATGCTAGAGCTAGGTACAGGGTTTCTAGTTCGTGATACCATATTATTCATTTCTAATATCATAAATGTAGTACTTCCGTACTTTAGATGTAGTACTTCAATTTATGAAGGTAATAACTTAAACTTTTTTACATATATAATAAGTAGTTAATGGTAAAGTTAACATTCAATTTAATCAGAATTAATATATATACTTGAATAATTTTGTTTTTGGATATAACTAAAATACAGTTAGAACAATTTTGTTCAAATTCTAGGACTAATAATGATACACCAACTTATGTTTTGTGACTAGGTCCTTAACTTAGGCCTATACTTAGGATTTGTTACTCGGGTTAAAAGGGAATCAGATAGCAAAGAAAGCTGATATAGAATTCTATCATGAAGCTTCTAGTCTCCAGTATGGAAAGGTTTGTACACTAACTAAACATATGTTTATTTTGTGAGGAATTAAATTTGTTTCTGCACTCCCAACAACCCAATGCTCCTTATATTTTCTGCTATCTTAGCTGATATGTGAATTCGTAGCTTTCAAAATTTTTGAATTCGAGTATAATGGCCAGATCGAGTTCTAGACATTGGTTCCAGACTTTGTTTCAGAATTCGTGAATTCGTCGCTTTCAGAACTCATGGTTTTTCTTCACACACTGGTCGGTTTTTTCTTTTCAGTTTGCATGATAATGTAATGTTGTTTCAATTCTAGACTTTGGTTGCTGTTTTAGGGAGTTGTTTATGCACTAGTTAGTGCATTGTTTCGCGACTGTCCAACCTTTTCATTTTCTTATTGCGTCAGTTCTTTTTTTTCTTTTTTCTTTTCTTTTTCCCATCTTTAGCACTAACATTAGTTTGGCTTAAATATTTTAAATATAGTTCTGGAAATTTTTATTTCAAATATGCTGCTATATGTAATCATTGGATCAGCCTAAAATCTTTCAAGTGAGGTTCACATTCGCATGTTGGTCAGTTAAGTGAGGTTCACATTCGCATGTTGGTCAGATTTCAGTTGTGCATGCAATTTCAGCTGCCACATGAAGTTCTTGATTAGGTCATTTGCTGTTTTAACTGTAATGTATTTAAGAGTAATGTTTTGTTGGATGAGGTTGTGTATATGGTTATGTGTAAGGTTGTTTTGCTAGTGGTGGATGTCATGTACTGTGACTTGTTGTGGCATCATTGTTTGAATATTATATGTAAAGTGAATGTTATATTATATGTAAAGTGTTATTGTTTGAGTCGATGAACTTTATGTATCTGAAGCGATGAATTTTATGTATTTGAATTTATAAAATTTTAATATTATAATGATAGTATTTAGGATGAAGCTGCAGATAAAAAACAGTTCAAACATCTGTGCAATTATTTTTTAATTAAATTTGTACATATTTTACAACATTTAAAAAAAGTTGTAAAAAATATTCTGCAACATTTAAAAAAATTTGTAAAGTACATTTTGCAACATCTAAAAATAGTTGTGATTGTAATTATACCTGCTATATCAATAGCCATGATAATATATATGTACAAGATGTCAAAGCTCAAACATGACAAACAATGAATATGTACTAGAAACCATGCTATTGTAAAAGAGTGGGAAAATATTACCCATGTATAAGAAGAAAGCACATGCCTTCTTCAATATATAAAGCTACCATCCATTAATGGTCCATGATAAAGTTGTTTACCTTTAATAAAGTTATCGCTACTGCTACATATACTAAAAAACAAGGTATCCATTGTAAAGTATCTACAACTGATTCAGAACTTCAAAAAAGCTCGAAATATTCACTTATTCATATGTTGCTGATTTGACTTACACCTCGTTTTGAATTGACTTATATAAGTCGTTTTTTGGCCTTTTGAAAGCCGAAATGAATAGGATTTGACTTCCAAAAAGCAAAAAAAATGACTTATATAAGTTGATCCAAATGAGCTGTTAGTTTTATTGAACGAATCTACCCATCAAACATATTCAAAACTATTGAATATATTCAGTATTCTCATTCAGCTTTTCAAAAAGTGTTTTTTCTCCGAAACAAATGGTACCTTAGTCAAAAGCTAACGATCTCTACTATATTTAATGTGTGTAGGTAAGAAATAAAAGTTTTCATAATGTTGACGTACTAGATTAGTCGATCATATTTTTCAACACTTTCTCAGGGATTTGAGGATTGCTTATGTTATCCGGCCTTTTGACTCGGCTACACCTAGAATATTGAGCAAGTTAGACTCGATGATAGATAAGGCAAGCAGCCCAAAGAGGTGATCGTGGAGTCCAAAGATTAAGCACAGACAACGATATGATGTAACGATCAAGCGAAACCAAGAGATAGATTCTATGGAACATTCTAAGCATGGATTAGTGCCTCCCCTAGGTAGGAGATCGGTACTTATCCCTTCCCCTAAGAAAGGGATCAGATCGGATCAATATGGCTATGAACAGCTTGAATCAACAATTCAACTCAATAAGAATCGATCGATATCTCTAAAAACGTGAAGACAACAATGCAAACAAATTTGGAAACAGGAAGCTAGCATGAAGATGGACCTACATGAGGGATTACATGACCCCTAGTGATCATTTAGACGATCGGCCCCAATCGCTCCCTTTTGGGAATTGGGCCACGAAATTTTCTGGTGACCTCGTCCACATCTATAGATCCTGCTAGTGAAATTTCAGGAAGATATTCGATCGTCCACCCTTATAAATACAGTGTTCATAATTCATTTTAGGGGATCTTTACGCTGTTGTTTCCTTTGTACTCCATTGTGTTCACGGATTCCGATCTGATCCCTCTTGTACTCAAAAATTCAAGTGATTAATAAAGCTATCACCCTTTTAGTATCTGACACTCAAATCCCCGACAGAGAATGGCATGGGAATTATTCATGGAGATCAAGCGACTAGACGTGCTTGTTATGTGGTTGAGTTGAGAGACGCTTAGGGAAAGGAGAAAGGAAAGGATGTGGAGAAGCCTCTCTACATCAAAACTAATGAAACTAAGCAATCAGCGTCTGAGCCTTGGCTCGGGCACCACAGTCAGTTCTATAAGATATAGATCCAAGAGATGAAGAAGAGGACCAAAAAAACCAAGGCTGCACCGGTTGAGCTGACGATTGACATCACGGTCAGCCACGACAACCCATCACGGGTCCTGAAGATCGGATCACAGCTTAGTGCAATGAGGACGAAGGAATTAGCTAATTTTCTCTGAGCGAATCTTGATGTGTTCGCTTGGAGTCATTCTGACATGTGTGGGATCTAGCCGACTATCGCAAGCTATGCATTGAGTATCGACCCAAGGCATGTCCCAGAGAAACAAAAACGATGCGGCATGAATCCAGAGAGATCTACTACACTTAAAGAGGAGGTGGATAAACTAAAAAACAATAGTTTTATCCATGATGCCCTCTACCAAAAATGGGTATCCAATCCAGTTCTTGTGAGAAAAGCTAATGGAAAGTGGCGGACATGCGTCAACTACTCAGACCTGAACAAGACGTGCATGAAAGACAACTTTCCACTTCTGAGGATTGACCAACTAGTAGACTCAACCGCTGGACATGAATTGCTTTCATTATGGATACATACTCCAGATACAATCAGATCCCGATACACGTCCCGGACCTGGAACACACCAGCTTTATTAGCAACCTGGGATTATACTACTACGTCGTGATGCCTTTGGACTAAAGAATGTTGGAGCTACTTACCAGAGACTGGTCAATCGGATGTTCAAAGACCAGATTGGGAGATCAATGAAAGTATTGTGGATGATATGCTCATGAAGTCACGACGATCAAATGACCACATCGATGACTTGGCAAAGATGTTCAGTGTTCTTTGGAAATATGGAATGAAACTTAACCCCTTGAAATGCTCTTTTGGCATTGTGTCAACGAAATTCTTGAGTTTCCATCATCAACTCTTTCGGAATCGAAGCCAACCCTGAGAAAATTCGGATGATAAGGGACATCCAAGTGTCGAAGAAAATCAGGTAGGTGCAAAGCCTAAATGGAAAGGTCGCCACCGTAAGCCGGTTCATCTCTAGAGCCACCGACAAGTGCATTCCTTTCTTTGATTTGATCAAGAGAGGAAAGAAAAACCTCAAATGGATATAGGATTGTATTGATGCATTTCAAGCTCTGGTACATTACTTAGAGAGACCCCTCATATTATCCAAGCCACTGGATCATGAAGACTTGTATATCTATTTAGCGGTGTCGGTACATGTCATAAGTGTCGCACTGCTATGTTAAGAAAATCGGATCCAGAGGCCAGTGTATTATGTTAGCAAGCGATTGATAGGTGTTGAAAAGAACTATTCGAAACTGGAGAAGCTTGCATATTACCTGTTGATTGCATAAAGAAAGCTCTCCTTTATTTCCAGGCTCATCCCATCAATGTCTTCACCGACCAGCTGTTACGACATGTCCTATAGCGACCTGAGACATCTGGAAGGTTACTTAAATGGAACATCGAATTAAGCCATTTTCATATCACTTATCTGCCTTGGAGGACCATCCAGGGACAAGCACTGGCAGATTTCATAGCTGAATTCACCGCATGGGATGATTCTTCAGAGAGCAGTAGAGAACCTACCATCCGGTAGAAGATGTACACAGAGGGAGCATCCAACGATCGGTTTTCTGGCCCTGAGGTCATAATGGTAACTCCTGAGGAACGCATGATCTGTTATGCCTTGAAACTTGACTTCCTTGCAACGATAAATGAAGTTGAATATGAAGCCCTGATCGCTGGGCTTAAACTAGCTAGAGAGCTGGGAGTAAAAGCTTTACAAATTTTCTGTGATTCCTAGTTTGTAGTGCATTAATTTAGGGGAGAATATCAAGCCAAAGGAGCGTGACTTGCTCCTTACCTACCTCAACTGAGTCCAAGAACTACTATCCGACCTTGAGCATTACACGTTTACACACATTCCCAAAGAATAGAATGAAAAAGCTGACTAACTGGCCAAGCTAGCCAGTGTCGAGGATGCATAGCAAATGAGCTTGGTCCAGTTGAAGTACATAGCGCTCTGAGCATTGGCTGGATGGAGATTGATTGGGTCTTAAAGACGGAGCCTAAGAAGGAGTCATGGATGACTCCGATTAAAGACTATTTTCAAAGGGGAATCCTTCCCGAACGGAGGAATGAAAAATGATAGATCCTTCATAAAGCTTCGTGATACATCCTTCAAGAAGGAGTCATGCATAGGAAGGGTTTCTTCGTCCCCTTGCTTCGGTGTATCGCCAACGATGAAATCAAGTGAGTATTAAGAGAATTCCATAAAGGAGAATGTGGCGATCACATCGGGAGGCAAACCATGGCGAAGAAGATACTCCGCTATGATTATTTCTGGCCAACTATCAATCAAGACGCAGATATTATTCTAGGCGATGCGACAAAAGCTAGATGTTTGCAAAGATTCTGAGAGCCCCACCGACGGAAATTACTCAGATGGTCAACCCAATTGGGTTCCTTGCCAATTTCCAAAGGTGGTGCAAAGGACGCTATCATAGCAGTCGATTACTTCACTAAATGGCTAGAGCTGAACCTTTGGCCACAATCACAAAGAAGAAAGTAATCAATTTTGTGGTTTGAAACATTAACTATCATTTTGGTCTCCCTCGAGCAATCGTAACTGACAATGGGACCCAATTCGACAGTGTTGAATTCAAAGACTTCTATCGTCGGCATCATATTAAGAAAAGATTTGCATAGTTGCTCACCCTCAATCTAATGGACAGGTCGAAGCTGTCAACAAAATCTTAAAGTCCATTCTGAAGAAGCGTTTGGAAATGGCTAGAGGCAAATGGGTTGATGAACTCCCGTCAGCATTATGGGCATACAGAACCACCCACAAGTCCACGACTGGCCATACTCCATTTGCCTTTGCTTATAGCTCCGAAGCTGCGATTCCTGTAGAACTTGAAGTCCCTTCTCATCAAGTGACTTATTATGGCCCCAGAACTAACAGAGATCTCCTTTTGGAATCTCTAGATATGATCGATGAGAAGCGTGAAGAAGCTGATTCGAGGGCAGCTGCACAATGACACCGAGTCGCCCGATATTATAATGTTAAAGTCCAAACCAAGACCTTTGAAATTGGTGATCTTGTCCTAAAACGGATCTTTCCTAGCCTCACAAACATGGGACCGAAATGAGAAGGACCATATGTCATCAATTAGAAGCTTGGAGATGGAACTTTCAAGCTAGTGACTATCGATGGCATCACACTCCCTAGAGCATGGAATAGTGAGCATTTACGACGCTGTTTCACTTAGTTTTGTTTCATTCTGCTGTATTTCATTTAGAATTTTCTTTTGCATTTGAATTCAAAGCCATGTAATAAGATAGACTCTATCACTTCTTTTTCAGTTTGCAATAAAGTTTGAAGTTTGCTTCATATTTGTGACTTGTTTGTGCTAATATAATAGTTTTGATATACGACCAACTTACATCTACATATGTCTAATATAAACCAACAAGTACCCAGAGTTTGGTGCCAACCAGTTACCCGGGTCCATAATCAAATTAAAAAAAATGAACATGACTCGATCATTCATCCATTAACTCTCGTTTGCAATCCGACAGCTGAGTATAAAACGGAGAACGGGTGTGAATCGACCATTCGTTAACTAACTCCATCTTTTGATTTGATGGGAAGAATGTAAAGAAAAATTGGTCGTGATACGACCGACCACTCTTCGACTTTTCCCCCAGACTTGGGGGTAAGGGAAGTAATAAAAAAAATGTGATTCGACCGCTTCCTAGAACAACTTCAGTCCCTAAAGTGTGGGCTAGATTATGAACATTAAATGGGTGTGCTGAACTGCCCATTGACTAACTATGATCCCTTGAGTGCTGATAAGAGTATAAACAAAATGAATGAGTGCGATTCGACCATTCAATCTCCAACTCTGGCTCGAACCCGACAGGAGGAGTATAAACTCATCATGGATGGTACCTGATTATCCATGAACTAACTCCGCTAACCTAAGACTGGGGGCAGGAGTATAATCACTAAACCGCTGAACACGACAGCATAACATTGTGGCTTGCACCTAATTTTGATACGACATAAGGCCATGACCGAAAGGTGGCCTTGAGATGGATTTATCGGATCGACGCTCGAAGCAACAGACGACCAAAAGACATTGCAACTTGAACGACGAGTGATGAATTACAAGTACATTTAATAGAGAACATAATAGTTTGAACACTTAAACAAGTTTCGTACAAAAGCTTAGCAGAAACGGAGTTTTTATTTACATACCAAAACTTGGAAACTAAGTACAAGTTTATTTCAGAAACTAAAAGCCAAAAGCGGGTGTTGTACCCGCACAATTGTGGCCATCGAAAAGAAACTAGCTACCTAGTTATGCACTATCCAAGCCGATTTGACGGCTATTTCTCATCTTTTTTAGGCTTCTTCGGGGCCTTATTCAAGGTGGACTCTCCAGAGCTATCATCTCGTCCTCTCCTTTTTGACCCTCTTTTGCCCTTGCTACCCTTAGGAGAAATGTTTTCAGAGACAGAAGCAGAAGCAGTCTCGCTTTAGGATACAGAAGGGTCGATTTCTTTAGGAGTGACACCGTCCAGTAGTATAACTTAGAGCGCAGTAATATCCATTATAGCACTCTCCTTCTTACCTTCCAAATCAAGCTCCTTCTTTTCAATGCACTCCTTCATGCTAAGTTTACTAGTGTGTTTCGGAGGCATGAGTCACTACAACGTCCTCTGTCTCATCCTAGCCCTGCAATTCAGTCTTTTCTTCATCCAGAGTCCCTATGACTTCAGCATCTAGGCCGGCAATCTCAATAGGTTCATCGGTAAGAGCCACCTATATAGTAATGGCCGTAGTGGACACCGTAGTCAGCGCTTGCTGTCCTAGAGAAACATCATCATCGGGAGCATGGACAGATGTAGACGGACCTATAATTTCATGAAGACCAATGGGTAAGCCCATGACTATCAGGCGCAAGATGTAAACCTTCTCGAACATCGAAGAAGTAAGAGATATACCTTCGCCAGATTGGCCTTCGGTCATAGCTAGAGTGTCGCCTTCCAAAATCGGAGATAGCTCAAAAGATTTGTACATCCCTGGCTGATTTGGATCGTAGCCCGCATCCTTTTACAAGGCATGAGAAATTGAAGCACTTGTTTATTGAGTAGTAGAAGGGTCTTTAGAACCAGATTCTGAGGCTTCACCGCCATCTTTCCCCTTTCCGGTAGTCATTGGATCACTGAGTAACTGAGCCGAGCAGCCCTGAGTATCAGGCTCTTCATCGCGCAAGGTTTCGTGCATGAGCTGCTCTTAATCCACTTCAACACCACTGAGGGACTTCTTCTTCAGATCAACAATATAGTCCCAGGCTTCGACAAGCGACTCGGGATACCCCTTTCCAAGGAAGTGGAGGTTGCGATTCATGAGGACGCATTCATTGTAATACATCAGGAATGGATCGAACTCGTCCTTTATCTCTATCCAACCCACCTCCTTAGCCTTTTCCTTGAGGGCCTCTATCTATACAAGTTGTCTGTTAGCCTCTATTTTAGTTTCGCGAGCCTCGACGATCTCCTCGCAGTATCGTTGAGACTCCAACCGAGCCTCAAGTTTCTTTTGCTTTTCCTTCTCTAGCTCCTCCTCGAGCTGTTTAATACGAAGGGCTAAGGCATCATTGTCTTTTTCATCACATCCTTCTCCTTCTGTAAGATGTCTTTTTCAAGGGCTAAAGTACCACTACGACGAACGGTAGTGTCCAGTTCAGCTTGGTTCACTTTCATTAAACACAAGACAGCTTCAGAAGACTCGTTGGCTTTCTTCTCAGAATCGACCAGCTTTGTACCCAACTGCTTAACCTCCTCGTCCAAGTATTTAATGATGTCTTTATCGTGGGTCACTTCAAGAGTTAAGTGATCAATTTCGCGCTTCCTTTCTATCGAAACCTCAGAAATTCTCTCGGCCACATGGAGAGTTGTACTGTGCTGGACATAGACATCATTAACATAAGAGAGCACTGTGTCCTTGGCCTCTGGAGGAATCGGATGCATATGAGGAACGAACATGAACTTATAAAAACATAACTTAGGATATGTGGCCTTGAGCTTAGCCATCTTCTCAGTAGTAGTTGCATCAAGAGTAGTTGAGGCTGAGAGGGCCCGTCTGTCGTGCTTGCGGGATGAAGTATCAAGACCTTCTGTGCTAGACCGATGTTCTGAAGATTGACGGATGTCGAAAGAACCTGAATGTTGCTCGAGTGCAGTAGACTAGTCGAAGTGGGAGCATGAGGTAGTGACTCGCTACTACTATATATAGTAGGGTGTTGATCGGCACTCTTATGGTGAAAAGACTGAGATTTTGACTTATGCCTGGACGACGAGTCCTTGGATTGGTGGCTTCGGCCTCGGTCTTCTCTTCCTTCATGACCTTCTCTATCTCGACCAGGGTTCGAAACTCGACTAGGCCCAAAATAAGACGACTAAGAGTATGCTGATCTTGTCAAGTGATCGTAGTTATGGGGGCATCCCATCGAGCCTATAAATAAAATGAAAGTGTATAAGAATTACTGGAGTTAAAAGGTAGATAAGTGTCATGCGGTGCAGTGTACGTAATCGTGAGTGTCCTAGTGTCCCCCTGATGGACCAGTTACTGGAGCTTTGCTAGCTGGAGTAATCTCTCTCATGCTAGTTAGAGGAATGTTAGCGCCGAATCGAATAGGAGATTCATAGTTCTCGAGGCTTAAATTGGCGAAATCATAATTCCCAACATTATCTAGAATTGGAATGTCCGATAGCCCCTCAAATAAATTTTTGTGGAGGCAGAGAGCTAGATTGATTTGTAGCCACAGAGGTTGACTTGTTTTTCTTATAGACCCGCCTTCTGTGAAGCTTATAAATGAGTCTTTCCTTTTTCTCTTCTCTAAGGCGGGAAGATATGGGTCTTAGGAGGGTCCAACCGCAGGCTCATGACTTGATATCACATCGTCACAACCAGGCTCATCAGCATCGCCCCTCACCTCATCTTCTTCGGCGACATCTAGAGCACCCTCAACCGGGGGGCACGATAGGATCCACTTCCTCACCTCCCTACCCAACGGTGCCTCTTTTCTACAACTTCCTCCTCGGTGTTTTTTGGCGGTCCCGTGATGCGGCCTTCTTCTAGTAAGCCGAAGATAAAAAGGCCCTCATCGGTAAGAAGAGTCTGATGTCCCTATCTGCCATAAGTATATTTTTTAGTGCTAAAACTGCCTTCGATTACATGTCGCCGGTGGGACGTGGATGGCTACCTGCAAAGCTAAAAAAACTGCCTAGTTCAGGATACGGCTTAAACAAAAGCTCTTAAAGTTGAGTTTGAAGCGACACTTACGTCCTTTCAGCCACCGTCCTGCAAAAACCAGGTGGGCAACGTACATAGAACTATCCATTCTTAAAGTGCTCAGTTTGTTCTAAGCGCCATTTACAACCTGGCAATTAGTGACTAACTCGAGGAAAGTGTACATGAGGATTCTCTTTCGCCGCTTGAGATTGTAAATGAATCTGATGTCTTCAAGAGTCGGCTCACGATATAAGAATTCAAGGAATATCATATACGTGCAGTGAAAAAATGCGTAGCTATTCGAATACAGCTGAGCCGACGCCAATTTTAAATAATGTAACTTCCAAATGAATGGATTGAAAGGCGAAACACAACTAGCCCATCACATAAACTTGTTGCATGCAGTATACCCCTCCGAGGGCAAGTAAGCCCTATGGTTATGAGACGGGACTCGCACATCCTCGTACGGAATCCCTGTTTAATACACTATCTGTGGAGAGAGGGCTCATCGACCCTTGAAGCCACTGAATCCTCCGGATCATTTAAAAATATGGCATCTTCTAAAGTGTCATGTGATGGCTTGATTTCTGCTTCTAAGTTCGAAGGAATTTCTAGCACCTGTTGAGAACTTTCGGTCTATTCAGGTTGATAACCTGGAGAGTTTCGAGCGGATATTGCAGAGCTAGACTTAGAGTCAGGATGGTCATGTGAAATAGTTTGTTTAGCGCCCATAGCAACTAAACGCTCCAAGCGTTTGGAACCCATAGCTATCAAACTTATCAGATAGTTATTGTTAGAGAAAATAAACATGTTCCGCCCATGAAAAGTGTAAACTAGTATGGTGTGGTGTAGTGTTGTGCAGTGCAATGATAAATGGTTCGAAATTAAAACGACAGCTGTAACGAGACTCTAGGTTCGACCAGAGTGACTGTCATCACTGACCGTCCCAACCGACTTTTACGTCTATGGTTGTGGATTTTATCTAAGCTCCATGATCAGTCAATCGGCATATTGGAGTACGATATTTGCATTCAGGTTCATATGTCATTGTATACAAGCCAGAATTCAAGTCCGGAGTTCATTCAAATATGTCCAATAAAATTCTAAGTCATACTCATTGGTATTCAAGTCAATGTGCTAAAATCATGTTCGAGTCTCATTCGAGAGTTCAAGTGTTCAAGTTCGAGTCCAACATTGGGTATGCAAACTTTCATGCCCGAGTTTCTTCATATGTTCATGCTCCTATGGAAGGGTTCGGGTTTGGTCATGCAAGCAAGTCCATGTGGTCAAGTCCAAAAGTTCAATTGTGCATGGACAAGTCTAAAAACGTCTAAGTCTCTCTAGGCGAGGGGATCACACTAGATCCCTCACATAGGCGGTCTTGCCTTATGTATTTTCGAACCCTCATTTCCATGACTAATCCCTCTTTCCAAATCATAATCGATATGTTCAATTTCACCATTCCCTCTCATCTACTCCACAACGCAACCGATCCCTCCATCACCGATCGCCTTCCGTCACTTCGTTCCACTTCATATCACAACTGATCGCATGCCTCCAACTGATCACATCACTGATTCCTCCTCATCACTTCATCTCCTCTACATCAACACCTACCACCATCGGCTGATCCCAACGTCATTCAACACTCGACCAATGCCACGACCAATCCATATGAATCCAAACCAATCCCAAAATCCACGTGAAATACAAATCAATATCACATGGCCTCGATTTATATCCTAAACTCACCTTTATATGACGACATGGATCTGGTTGTTGAAAAAATGAAAGCTTTCCCAAACAAATAAGGGTTCGGGTTCAAATTGAATTGGAGAATTGAATCGATTGCAATTAAATGTTGGGTGCATTCAAAGACAACAACGAGAACTGTAGGAGGAGATGGAGATTCGAATCGACGATGGATTTGGATGGTGAGGTAATAGCCTTAAGCATGAGTTTGATAATGGCGGTTCTGAAGGGAAGTAAGGGTTCGGATCGGTTGAGAGAGCAAATTAAGAAAGTGGAGTGGAATAAACAAAGTTATTAACTTATATATGCAAAAGCGAGCCAATGTCTCGAAGCCCAAAATCGACTAAGTGCACATAAGTAGAGGGATCAGATCTGATCCTCCCATCTAGGGGATTTACACTGATCCCTTACCATTGTTAAAAAAAGGAGAGAAAAAATATGGCAATGCAAATATATTTCAACTGCATGATATTGGCAACGACCCATGAGCGTATGAGCGCGTTCGGGAGCAAACGACAAATGTGTACATGAACGTGCACGTGTACCTATCCAACATTCGATTTCTTGAATCGACAAGAATTGACTTATTACCTAGATTTCTTAGAAAGGAAGTCACTATAGCTAGCCGAGGCCTACTAGCTTAACCAACAAGCTCAATGGAACCAAGCATAGACAAAAACTGGGGATTGCACTCCGAATTTATATTGACAAATATCAACCAAGCGTATGACGAATAGAGAGAGATACGACTCTTCAAAAAGACAATTCTCAACAGAAGGATAATGACTGTTCAGGAAACTGAATGGAATCCTTCTCGGTGACTCTAATTTGCTTCGATTCAAAGCACGTCATGTTCGAAACAAGATGTACTTTAGGGGGCAAGAGTTATCCGGCCTTTTGACCCGGCTATATCCAGACTATTGGACAAGTTAGACTCGATGATAGATAAGGCAAGCAGCCTAGAGAGATGATCGTGGAGTCCAGAGATCAAGCACAGACAACAATATGAAATATCGATCAAGCGAAACCAAAAGATAGATTCTACGGAACATTCTAACTATGGATTAATGCCTCCAGGAGATCGGTACATATCACTTCCTCTAGGCGGGGATCAAATCGGATCACTATGACTATGAACGGCTTGAATCAGCAATTCAACTCAACGGGATCGATCGATATCTCTAAAAATGTGAAGACAACTATGCAAACAACTTTGAAAACATGAAACTAGCATGGAGATGGACTTACATAAGGGATCGCATGACCCCTAGTGGACATTTAGACCTATCGGCCCCGATCGTTCCCCTTTGGGAATTGGGCTTCGAAATTTTCTAAATGACCTCGTCCACATCTAGAGATCCTGCCGGCGAATTTTCAGAAAGATATTCGGTCGTCTACCCTTATAAATACAGTGTTCATTGTTCATTTTAGAGATTTTTACGCTGTTTTTTTTCTTTGTACTCTATTGTATTCACGGATTCTGATCTGATCCCTCTTGTACTCGGAAATTCAAATGATTAATAAAGCTATTTCATCAAAATGGACGTAAGCAAATTTAAAACGGAGGCACAGTAAAGGATTTAGGACGAGATACGGCGGGAATTAGGGTGAGCATAGGCGGCGAGTGCAGGTGGTGGCGGCATTAATCGACATTGGCTGATGGTGATGGCGGGGAAAACACAAGATGGTGGTGTTTAGATATAGGGTTTCCAATTTTTGAGGCATGGTTCGTGTTTTTGAAGAGATGCAACAAAGGGTTGTTAGTGGTGCGTCGGTGAAGTTTGGTGGAGGTAGGATGTCGATGGTGGTGACGATGCTGACTTTTTTTTTAAGTAATAAGTCGAAAATACTAAATTGAATTAGCATTACTTGAACTGCAAAAATGAATATAGTATTATATACATATAATGCTACTTTAATTTAGCATTTCTCGGACCGTGAAAATTAATGTTGCTTTAGTTCATCTAGCGCTGGTTTAATTTAGCATTATTTGAATTATAAAAATGAATATAGCGTTATGTATGTATAAGGCTTGTTTGATTTAGCATTTTTTAAACTGTGAAACTGAATGCTATTTTACTTCATCCAGTGCTAATTTAATTCATTTTTTGAATTATAGAAACGAATTTATGCTAGTTTGATTTAACATTTCTGATTTTTTTTTTACTGTCCAATACAACGATGATGTTAGTTAGAGTTTTGGTGAGGTGCCGTAATGACGCATTGCAGGATAGAGATCCAACAACAGATAGGATTTATCACGATTTGTGTTTGTGAGCCAACGACTATGGTGACAAAAGAAACAATGGCGATAGAGAAGATATCCTCAACAAACAGTGAGAGGAAGTGCTGTAAGATGCGACAAGTGGACAATAAGGTGTGGCGACGCTGATTGATAGTGGTATGGCAGTAAGAGAGGCGGGTTGGAGTTGTTGAATTGGATGGAGAAGTCGGGAGAGATGAAGTGAGGAGCCGAGCTCCAAAGAAACATCAAAGATGGATCAGCGCATGTGCGAAGATGACAGAAGGCCCAACACAAGGGACGCAAACTCAAATGATGAGCATTGAAATCCTTTGTGCTCCTCACAGTCACAGCGCATGTGTAAACACATATAATTCACAAAGCTCAATATTCATTGCAAATCATACAAGAAATGAAAATATGAACAAGGGAAACCATTTGCTGCCTTGTTATATATATATGGTGAACAAATTGAATTGTTAACAATAAAAGGAAAAAAAGAAAAAAGAATTAAAAAAAATAAATAACAACACACAACAGTTCTTCACCTTATCTTCCTGTTTATAAGCAAATTAGTCATGTGTTTTTTTTTCTATAACCATTTCCGCAGGTGGGCGGTCCAGCTTCAGTATATAATACTCATATACAGTGCAGTGCAACTTTCAGCTAATTTTCAGATAGTTTCCTTTTGAGATCTTTTAAAGCATCAATAACTTCTTGGCCTAAATTATGCTGAAGCAACTTCCCCTGCATGGAGGTTGACCTAAAAATTGGACATAAAAAACAACATGATAATCCACAAAAAAATAAAGAAAAAAAAGAAAGAAAAAAAAGAAACAGTTTTCTTAGGAATGCACAAAATATATATTCTAACAAGCAGCAACCTTGCACGTACGAAGGGTACATAGGGAGAAAGATAACAAGAAGAAACTAAATTTTTTAACCTTTTCACTTGATCTACAATAAAATAAACAAGAATACAAAAAGTAAAACCTGCAGCTACATATATGATTTTTCTTCTGACATTTGTGAGACAATACCATAAAACCGAATACTAAAGGAAAAGGAACATATTATCCCATCTCGTTGAAAAAATGCCTGAAATATTCTTTGTTGATTCCACAAAGTTTGGGAGAGCCAAAAAAGAGGACCTTGTTTGACATTGAATAATTTCATTAACGTTAATCATAGAGTAATAAACTAGTGTCAGTCATACCTGTGTTCAGTAAGTATTTGTTCAAACTCCTTTTGGGAAGCCTTTATCTGCAATATATTCAGATTAATATACACTTTAGTTGACGAGAAATCAAGGACAATAAAAAATAAAAATTGTTTAGACACTAAAGAGGATACAAATTAAAAGCAGTTTTTCATTCCAATGAAAATGAGAGAAAAGGGCAAATAATATGTACTTGAATATGATTACTATTACTAGTTAACAACATGATAAATTTTACTCTAAACATGAAACGACACAATCCTCATTAAATTTCAGTCATTACGTAATATATACAATATACTATTATTATTTATTATTTTGCAAGTCATTTAAGTGTGCATGTAAAATATAATTTGATTTTCAAAAAAGTCAATTGACATATCAAAAAGTCGAATATTTAGACACAAATGCATCACGCATATTGCTTTCTTCCACAACAAGATGCATGAATACGACTATATATGAAATAAAAGGCCAGCGTAACTTAACAAATATGTGATAATACACTATAAAAAATTGTAGTCGTATTGCTTTAACCACAAATATTATATTAAAGATATGAAAATCAAATATATCTTAGTATAAGGTTTATAAAAATGGAGACAGGGGTTTACTTTAAGTACAGTGGTACTAGAGAAATTAAATGGACGGTATAAAACAACTAAAATTTTCTTATCATGATGTTATGGAGGTCTTGAAGGATACTATTACCATTCACATGTTGACTTCCTGATGCCACTTGAATAAAATAATAAAAATCAAATGCACTCGTCAAAAACCCACGGCTCGATTTCAAAATGTCATTAATATACGGAATTTTAATGCAATTTAGAACGTCGCAGAAAGTAAACGAAGCTTTATATGTATGTATGTGCATGTATGTGTATATGTGTGTGTGTACATATGTACATATGTCTGTGTGTATGTATGTGTGTAGGATTGGCTACACCTCAAATCCCCCCGATTCCACCCACATGTTCTGATTCAAATAATTATAGTTTCTCTCTCTTCCGTCACTTATATAATTATTTAAATCGGAATATGTGGTTGAAATCTAGGGGGAATAGATGTGTAGCAAGAATGAGATGTAGCTGATCCTAACCGCATGCACACATGGGGAGACGTTTTTTTTAATGGGTGAATATAGGTGGGTAAGTGGAGATACATCTCTACAGTCTATACAGTAGCATCTTTTGAAAATCTCTTGTATAAAAAAATAGTAGGGATGATCGACTAAGTGAAGCAATGTTAGGGAAAAGGGAAAAGGAGGGGAATGCAAGGATATGGACTAATTGCTAGGTTCACATCTAGTTGGGGAAAAAAAGAACTGCATAACTTCGTTGTCACAAATTGTGTTTGTGATATGGTTCATTATAGATAAATTCATTTGTTTTAGATGAAACAAAGTCTGTTAAAATTTCAATTAACTTTGCAACAACTTTGACATTTCACACTTCTGCTAATTTGATGATATACTACGCCAAAAAAATTCAGGCAAAGCGAGGCAACTGTAGTCTGTTTTGACCTGGACCAATCAGAAAACTCTCAAATTAAACGTCGCAACACTTAAATATACTATTTATTTTGGTGATTTAAGTTTGGGTGAAAGCTATCTTAACGAGCTACAACTTTTATTTGTGTCAATTTGTGAGATTATATATTTTACTGCCCCAAATTTCATGAACAAAGTAAACTATGTCATATTTAGGATTATCAAAAACCCAATAAATTTAACAACCATACCTTTTAATTTAGCGATGGACTTTAATAAAATCAGGTTTGTTTATAAGAACTTTTACTAGCTACAACTTTATTTTATACCATTTGGAAATAAATTTGATTTGCTAACCTACATTTCCTGATCAGATGGAACTATATTTATTAACAGTTAAAGTTAGTCCGAAAATCATCCCTATTGTAATGACCATAACTTCTGTTTTACTTGACTGGCTTGTATGAAACCAATTTTGTTTCAAGGCTAATTTAACTATCCAAAAAATTCTTCAGAGTTCAGATATGTATCACATGGTTGAGTTTTGTGCTCTGAAAGGAGTTAACATAGACTAATTTTACGGTTTTGTAATAGATATATCTTAATGATTTTAGTCTTGATTTCTGGAAGAATACTCAAATAAGTAATCACATTGTGATATGGCCATTTAAACTTTGAAAAGCTGTCTGTTTGAAGAGGCTATTATTTTAAAGCTATATACTTCAGAAATCTTTTGGACCCATTTAGTTGAGATTCAAAGATATTAACCAGTGTTAGCGGTATAGATTCTCGGATAGTATACTATTACACATCCTGAATATTTAGGAATACATACTCTTAGTATAGCATGCACACTGAATTTGACCTTACATCTATAAAAATGATTGGAAGTAGTACCTTGATTATTCGGTAATGTTTAGAATATGTTTTGAATATGATTCAAAATCAATTCAATTGAGATGCCTTTGATTATTAATTATGGTGAGAATTTGTGTATGGTGGCATTAGTGTTTTTTTTTTTTTTGGAGGAACACTATATGTTGAAATTAACATATATTTCGGCGATGTGATTTCAGTAAAGATGTTCATTTTTATGTTTTATGTTACGCACATATTTAATGTGTTAACATGTGTTCACAACCATTCATACATGATCGATTAGTGAGTTTTAGTTAGAATTTTCAAGGCACGTTTTACCACGGACTGACTCAGAATGAAACAAAGTTAGATAGCTCCCTCACTAGAACAATGTGGTTTGAAATGTTAAACAAAAATACTTCGAGCTGGAGAGATAAGTCGGACTTGGTTGCATCAAAGGAAGAGGTGAAGAGCACATGGATATTTATGTTTTGGGTCATCTTTGGAGAAATCTATTCGTTGTATATGTCATGAAAATAGCAAGTGACATAGATAGGATGTATCGTATATGTCATGAAAATAGCAAGTGACATAGATAGTATGTACCAAGAGGTTGAACTTGAATGATGTACTTAAGTGAGATAATAAAGGCACTGTTTCCACAGTAAAATTTTGCATTCCAAATTTGTTTTATTTCCAACATTGTGTAGTTGTACTTGGCGCCATGTGTATCGGCCACGACATCATTCCCCAAGAAAGTGTGGAGCGGGCATGATAGTAAATTATCATTCAACTATTTTACATAACAAACTCTAACAACAAAAATTGCAGCCACGATCAAAAATTCATACAAGGTATGTGTTGTGAAAGTTAATAACATCGGATTTAAAGTTATATTGAGCAATGAGTGAAATTAACAGTTTTTTGTTATGGTCGATAAAGTTAGAATAATGTTTCAAACAAGAATCACAGGAGGAAAGACCGTTCGTAATTAGTGACATGTCTTACCTCTGAGACTAATGCTTTGCAACTCCAAATATATGCTCCCTGAAGATGCAGAGGAAAAAATATTATAGTAAATTAAGGGCTAAACAACTCTTTGATACGTTGTTAGTTATTGCACTTGTAATAAATGATATGTCATACTGCTTTTTCAGTACGTGCATGTGCATATGTATATGTACACATAAGTATATATGGGAGGATCTAGATCCTCTATCATCAAGTCTCCTTCTCGTCTCCCGTCTTTTTGTGCAATTTCTTGTCATGACAGTAAATTTTTTATAGATACGTTCCATCGATTAGTGAGATTATCTATAAATATTTATATCATTTCAAAAAATTTAACCACTTAATTCACAAATCAATATGAAGTGTCACAAATATTTATATTAGCTGTCAAATTGAAAATAAGTTATGGTAGGTTAAAAGTTTCGAAATGATTCAAAATATTGTATAGTTGATCTCACTAACGGATACAGGATATCTACAAAAAATTACTTCGTTTTGATATTAGAAGATGGAAGGGGATTTATAACAAAGTGAATTTAGAATCCTTCTCATACATACACATATCCATTCTTTTTTACCAAGGACAAGATTTGAATCAAATTTTTTATACAAAAGGATAAAAATGCATCAAAGGGGATTTATAGGATGAGGATGTAGATCCCTCCTTTATGCACTAGTAATTGTATTTATTACATTGGTAACTACAGTTACCAATATTAATGAATTCGTATTTGTATTTGTTACAATTATCAATGTGTTAATGTATGCCCAATGCGCACACGTCAAAGTTACCCCAATTATATACATGCCAGTTTAAAAAGAAAAAGGCATACAGCTCCGTGTGCAGCTTGTTGCTGACAATTATCTGAAGTCACAACCCATACTTTTGGACATCCATCCTCCCTCAATGCAACAACCTGTGTAAATATACTATGGTTACAGATAATTTTCTCACTGAAACGGAAATATTAATAACAGCAACATACCACCACTACTACAACAATAGTATGGGAAGTTGAAATTTTCATGCAATGCAAGTCAAATAAATTTTGGGATTTTTTATTTGTTGCTTGAACCTACTTCATGACAGTAGATCATTTTTCATGGTCATCATTGTGAGCTTTTATCATTCACCATGATTAGTTAAGTTTTCTAACTGGTGTAGCAATTTTCATTTCTTGACCTCTTCCGTTCAAAAGTAAAGCATTACGTATTGAAAATCGTAAAATATTATTTTTAAATTCATATTGGGTCGTATTTGAATATAACTTTGAGAGATATTGATTATTGACATTTTTGACCCTTAGAACTTTTATTGGAGGATTTTGATCCAGATCAATATTTTCCACTATTTTCAGAAGTTATGCGTATTTTACTGATATACATGCACCGATTGGTACTAGACAATTTGGACAAATGAAAAATGTCATTTTATTAAAGAAAATCATACGAGCCGTGCATTCGAAGAGTTTTCAAGATCGGACGTTCCAGCATACCGTACGATTTTAAAACGCCCAAAAATAGCCTTTCGGTGCACAATCTCGGATTCTAACGAAACTTATAACATTGAAACGAGAAAAATACAATGAATTAGGCCGTCGAAGAATTGTCGCAATCCAACATTCTTAGAAGCCGTACCACCACAAAACATGCATCAAAATTTTAGAAATAGAAGAAAATAACGGGCTTTCAAACCCAACCTACCAACTACTCTATAAATAGAGTTGTTTACTGTAGCTGCATGTCCACATTACTTTCATCTTCTTCTTCATGAAACTCACTTTCTCGCTTCTTTCTCCTCTTCTTTCAAGAGCAAATAATCATTGTTTTGGCCGAAATAAAACTTCTATTTTCGGAGAGCTACGCAATCAGTTTCGGTTCGATCCAACTTTGACTATGGTGACCGAAAAATGCGAATCCAACTAAGGGAGTGATTTTGAAGGTGAACCGATATGGGTTTGGGCAATATGATGTGTTCGTAACGGGGAAAGGATCAAAATGGTATTGGAATGGTCGTGTTTCGTGCTTTGGTGAGGGAAGAATTGAATGGAAAAATCGTCAATGGTGAACTTTTTGACGATCTAGCCGTATGGGAAATCATTAGTATTAGTCTTCGTCTCGACAAGAGGAGTTTGAAAATGTAGATGAACAAAGCCGAAGATGGACATGGTGGTAGCAGGAAGGTTGAAAAGTTGGAAAAAATTTAGGAGTTTTTCATGTTTTTTCTCACAGCATGGCTTCGACGTCAAGGGGGTGTTGCCGAAGATGGTGGCCGTGGAGGGGTAGAGTCGTCGGCGGTGGGTGGCGTTAAGTGGTGCGGTGGCGGTCCGATAACATGCCCAGGCAGCAAGTGAAAAAAGAGGGTTCGTCAGAGTCGATAGGGCTGGCGGACCAAGCGGAGGAGGCACAAACGAAGCGTGCGGCGGTGGTGTCCAGATGGTGGTTGCGGCTACGTGTGGTGGTGGATGGGAATGTGCGTGAGGAGACGTTGGAAGTTGGTTACGTCCATGAAGCTACATGGAGAGGGAAATATACGCGAGGAGGAAAGAGAAGGTAATTATGAAAATAATTAATTGTTTATTAGGTTAATTAAATGATTGATCAATTAATTTAGATTGAAATTATCATATCTTTTGCATACGAGATCCGATTTGAACGTGATTTCTTGCATTGCACTCGTATTGGAGCCCACTACGATTTAACGCAGGATTTGATAGCTTTTATTGAAGTGAGTAATATTATCTCTCATCATACTATGGTTGTCATTTTAGTGTAAAAACAATGTTTTGATATGATTTCCAACTTTAAAACGTGATTTTTAATATATTAAACCAACACCTGATTTTATAAATAATTTTAAATCGGATACCACATATGTTCTTCTGGACGTACTATTTTCTGAAAATCGCTAAATTTAGACCACTTTTGATATGAATTCGAAATTGCTTGATATAGGTGTGTTGTAGATGTTGTACGTATGCTACACCGGTTGTATATATGCTATGTTGATTGTATGTATACTTGTTTTATTGAAAACGTTGATCGATATGTGATAGTGTTAGAAAATATCTCATAAGATAGAGTTTCTTGCAAATCGATGAATGCACACATAGTGAAAACTCGAATGGATGAGATAAGATGTGGAAGGATGCTGGGATGCGTGCCGGCCGATCTGAAGACGAAAAACAATGGACTTGGATATGTGATACGGACTTTGGGATGAACATTGAACGTTTTCACTTGGTTTGTAATTAGCCATTTTTGACTAAGTACACGACCAAAGTGGGCGGTATCGATCACTCTAGAGCGGTAAGTACCTACCATTATTGATGAGGACCGATTTAGCTCATCATTGACATGGAAAATGACGAAAATTCGGGGAGAGTGACGTGGTAGTTTGTTTGTGCGGCCGACTCTTGATTTTGATGTTATTGATGTACGACAAGCGATTTCGATGGTGAAGGCATGACGTGACGCTTCAACGTGATGACTTCGAGACTTCGATGATGATGACTCGATGTTGATGGAGTCGTGTTTTGATGATGACGACTCGATGTTAATGGAGTCGTCATGATGATTTATAAGGACGAGTTCGAGGAAGGAAACTCGTGGGTAGAACGAGGAAGAGTTCTACTATGGAAAATAGAATGAGGAAGGGTTCTAATGCAAAATGAAAATGAATAAAGCGAGGAAGGGCTCGAGAACACGTGTGAAGGGATCTTTGATACTTAGTGTTTCGAAGTGTGCTCGTAAAGCAGGGGTACGTGAGGACCGTCACTAGATATTAGGACGTGTACCCCGGATCAAGGAAGGGATCTAGTTCCCGTCATCTGTGTGACTTGGGTTCAAGCACCTAAAAACCGAGATTTTTCCATTAATCTCTGGTAGAGGAATGACCATACGAGTTATCATATATTCAAAGCACATGAGCAATAGTGAGGATTGTTTGACGGATGCTATGTTCGCTATGTTTTGCTTATCACTATAGGAATGTCACATGACGTAGATATTGTGGATTTGGATACCTAGACACTGTTGTGTATAATTTTAATTAATTTGCACTAATGTCAAACCGCTGTATAATAGTTAGGCTTGTGCGCGAAAACAACCAAAAGGATCTAGCTTATCGATTATTATCAACTGCCAATTTAATGAATAATAATTAGCAAACAAAGAAAAATAGATGAGTAGAGAACACAAAGATTTAATGTGATTCGGCCAAATTGTCTATGTCCACGGACCCAACAACCATTCTTTATTTTATCGAAGAAATAGTACACAAGAAAGAGATACAAAATTATAATTAGCAAAGTGAAAAGACTAACCTGTAATTACAAACTGTATAAACAATTTCTCCAAAGACTTGTTTGCGCTCAAATCCCTAATTTGATTTGTCTGTAGAATCCATGGTTTACTAAAGAAGAGGATAATGGTGGATGCTCTCTCACACACACTATGAAGATGAACACCTTCATTTAAATAGACTTCAGAATGAACGAATTACTTGTCTAATTAATTGTCTAATTATCTTAAAACCTTTCCAAATATCCATGGTTTGATTTCAATGCAATAGATGACGACAATCTTGATTTCTATAAATTTCCTTTGTTGATTGAATCTCCACATATAAAATTTTCTATCTCCGTATAACAAATTCGTTGACTAATTAGTTTTCTTTCCCCATAAGTAATCATATATAATTTTCTTCTTCTCTTTCCACATATGGCATAACTGATTAATAAGATCAATTGGCTAAATTCTTTTCTTTTTTGATAAATATTTGAATCATCCAAATTTAACACTCTGCATCGATTCAAATATAACAATCTATCTTCATCACCACATCTCAACAAATTGTTGGATCTACGCCACATGGCATCAAACTCAAGATGAACAAGTTTGGACATTGTTGCACAAACATAACTTTCAAATCTTTCCCAAGCATAAGAAAGATAATGGGCACATCAACAAACAATAAGCATACGAGCAAATACCAAAGTACTTCAATATATCTAATGTAAGAGACGAATTTGTAGATACTAAACTTCGAAAGACCAATGGAGATTTAAGAGTGTGTTTCACCTTCTCCATTTTATATTGAGCGAGGACATACTCAGTATTATCTACTATAATCTCCCTCACAAGAATTTTGCTAGACTTTCCTAAGTCAACACCAACAGACCCACCAACAAGCTTCACATCATTCAAAGCATAAGATGAAAAATCATCATTACAAATATGTTCACAAATAAGGCCAACTGAACTAAAAGGCCTTTCCTGCAACTGAGCTCCACTAGAGCCTGAATCTTTAAAATCTTCTCAACAAACTATGGTAAATTGAAAATATCAATATCTCTTCCAATATGGAAACACTTCAAATGTGTGGAAATTTTTCGTCCTCCTAATGTCATCACTTGATAGAGGCTCCACCTTCAACAAAGACTTCTCATCAAATATCACATTCCTGCTAGTCACAATTCTCCTGGTTGTTTTACACCGCAACATATACCTCTTCACTTCTTCTCTATGGCTTAACAACATGCATTTGCATTCCATAGGTTTCAACTTATCATGTCTCTCATCATCTAAATAAGCTGAACAATCAAACACTTTAAGAATGAATAATCAACACTCTTTTTCCATATCTCCTCAGTAATCTTCACATCTATGGCAATGGAAAGTGTGTAGTTGATGAGAAATATTGCCATAAATATAGCTTCTGCCTAAAATTCCTCTTCTAGACTAGCAACCATTCTTAAACTTATAGTTTTCTCCAATAATATCTGACACATGCTCTCCGCCACTCCATAACAATGTGACTCAACGGAAATAGAAAAATCTCTAACTACGTGCTCGGATCCACAATAGTTAGTGAATTCTTGTGACACAAATTCACTATTGCTTCCAACTTTGAGAACTTTCAAACACTTCTTTGACTGCTTCTCTACCAAGGTCTTCCACTTACAAAATTGAGTAAATATTTCGTCATTGACCTTTATGAAATAGACCCATATTTTACGTGAGAAATCATCCACAAATAAGACGAAGTAACCGGCTCCACCTAAAGATGCAACTGCGGTAGGTCCCAACACGTAACAATGAACATAATATAAACTATGTAGCTTTAGGTCTCTCAACATCAAATGTGACATGCTTCTTCTTCACAAAAGAACAATCTTCATTAGAGCTGGACTTCGATTGAGAATCACCATCATCCAACCCTCCCTTCTTTAGTACATCAAGACTCCCCTCATCGGCATGACAAACAAAGGTGTCATAACTGAGTAGAATCTGGAACACTAAAATCAGTAGAAACTACCGACTCTTTCAAGATTGTCTCTCCATGAAGCACATAAATATCATGGACTCGTACCCCCTTCATCACTAACAATAAACCATTCGCCACTCTCAATTTCTCTCCATCTACTATTATCCTCATACCAAGTCTACTCAAAGCTCTAACTGACAACAAACTCCTATGCAACGTCGGAACATGTGTAACATCTGTGATAGTCCTAACAACACCAACGAACATTCTAAAGCTCACACTTCTGACGCCCACAACATGACAAGATGTGTCATTCACCATATGAACTGCTCCGCCATCAATCTTTCGATAACGGACAAAATAGCTCTTATTTGGCGTCATATGACAAGAGACTTCAGAATCAATCACCCAACTTGTACTCTTTAAAGGCAAAATATTGGCGCTTCTGTAAGAAATGTCACTTCTTACAATAATAGCAAATACCCCTTCTAGGACACATGAAGTGGGACATATGCATATCTCTTCTATCTTCAATGTGCTTCTGGGTTTTATCTCTACCTCTAAATGGATCAAGTCGTTGTTGAAGGACACCATTATTAGTATTCACCTTCCATGTCCCAAAAACTCCTTTTTTAGAAAATTTGGTGAGGCCATAATTTTTCATGTCACTACTAAAAGAATTAGTCATTGATAACTAATCTAGAATAAAATAGCTAGCTCCGATACCAATCTGTTGTGCAAAATTTTAATTAATTTGCACTAATACCAAACCATGGTGAAATAATTAAATTTATGCGCAGAAACAACCAAAAGGATCTAACTTGTCGATTAATTATCAATCACCAATTCAATGAACAATAATCACCTAATAAAGAAAAATAGAAGAGTATAGAACACAAAGATTTAACGTGGTTCGACTAAATTGTCTACGTCCACGGACCCAACAACTATTCTTTATTTTATTGAAGAAAGAGGGTACAAAAGAGAGAAATTACAAAATTATAGTTAGCAAAGTGGAGAAACTAACATATAATTACAAATTGAATAATCAATTTCTCTAAAAACTTGTTTGCGTTCAAAACCTCTAATTTGAGTTGACTATAGAAACCTCTAATCTCCACATAACAAATTCATTGACTAATTAATTGATTAACTAATTAATTAGTTTCATTTCTCCATAAATAATCACATATAACCTTTTTTCCCACATATAACCTCATTGATTGGTAAGATCAATTAGTTAAATTCTTTTCGTTTTTGGCAAATATTTGAACCACTCAAATTGAACAAACAATCCATGTTGTACTTGGACCAATAGTACATTTATAAGATGATGATAGTAGACTAGCATATATTATCGTATGCTGACTCTTTGCAAGGTCGGGTCATGCATGATTCTTTATATCTTCAGTCCTTTACTATATTGTTTTTCATAATATTCTATGATTGTTTATCGTTGACATCAGACTGTTGTCTGGCTCGAGCTTTTATATTCTGCTTCTTATTATCTCAGATACTCTTAAATGAGTAGACTAGGTAGCAGGTGTAGACAACACATGGAGTTATACAGTTGGACTAGCAGGAAGCGACACTTTCTCATATTTATATTTTTGGGCTTAGTATTTCTTATTCCGCTGTGCGACACTGTGGAACATAACAAGTGTATGACTTATTTTATTTAGAGACAGTTTATCATCTGAGTTTATTTATCAATTGTATAAACTATATTATTGTTTTGTATAACTGTATGAACATGTGCACTCTGATTTTCTGGTTCATTTAGTTATTATTGTCCTGCATGTTTTATATCTGTGTTGATTATTATATTTTATTCGATGCGTTATGAGATATACAACAGATTCTGTAATTGTTTTACTTTACAACCTTGACTATTGTCCTATATCGGTCGGGCACTAGTATAACACACTATATAGATATATTGGGCTTTTACCAAAGACTACACGTCGCTAGCAAAATACATTTCCTCTCTCACACTGTCACACACACATAGCACCGCTAGCAATATACATACGTTAAAACCACTTAATCACGGAAGTGATGAAATTGATCACTCTTGAGATATGAAGACCTTAAAAACAACCAAAACTAAGAACATGGCCAGGGTAGTAAGCTATGGTTCAGCGACCTAACATTGCACTACACATTATAATGAATATATGACTTTGAAAAAATTAAAAATTAGTCATGCGGACAGAAATTTTCCTGGCGCGTACTGCAGCCATCTCTCTGTTTTTTTTTTGCTCGTGTTTCATGAAAATATTAGTAACATAATAAGTGACTCCACTTGGTCTTTCCAACTTTCACACTAGCTTTTTTTTTTTTTTACGAATTGGTTAAGTGGCATGTCCATTCATTAGGATAGATTAGGATTTTTAAAGAACTGATTTCAAATAAATAATTATCCTTGAGCAAATTAGAAAAAGGGTCTGCACTGTGATCATACTGGACAAGTAACATACCTCTTTTTCGATCCAAGCATCAGCACATGTTTCAGTAGAAAATATTATATCTATCCTGCCATGGTAAGAAGGAAAAGGAAAAAGAAGATAATACATAAGGTATTTTCATGAAAAATGGTGGCAATATCCCAAACAGATTTAATGCTTATTGCTATTTAAAAAGAATGATAAATTTTGCATGTACGGAGTACGGTAGAATGCTAGATATAGTAAATCACCGGAAATCACCCCTAAGGGGTAGCTCATCTGGTCAAAGGACTGGTTGCCAAATTAGAGGTGTAATAGGATCGATTCTCAATTAATAACCCTAGATGTTGAAAAAAAAAGGTCAATTTACCATTTGCAAGAAATCAGTTATCCCATTATAAACAGTAAATTTATTGAACGCATCCGAAAGAATATCCCAAAATAAAAAACTTTTTTTCAATCTTATATTGTTCCTTCTTTGGATTTTTCTAATCTTATATGTTATACTTTAGGAATATTTTGATCTTATAAAATTACCGTTTTAGGCAATTATTGAATCCTCTCTAAATGTCTTTTTTAGTTGCTTGGATAAACTTCTGTCTAGATGGTAAAAATAAAATACTGTGACAAACTGCAAGAATAGGAGATATGAATTTTTCTTCATGTAACCATTCATTGATAAAATTGTATATGTTAACTATATAGTTGGCTATAATATAACTTTGTACAATTTTCTTTTGTTTAATAGCTTCTATTTTGCCAAAACTCTGAAGTTGTGATGGCGCTTGTAACTTAACATAGTAAGCTAAAATCCTGGGATATGTTTCCAATTGACCAGCAACGTAAACAAGGGTTCGGGCATTACCAGAATAAATAAATTATCGTTGCCACTCGTACATTCCCTAGAATCAAATTTGGGTGGTTGGTTCTGGTACCATGTTATAATGTTTCTTCTATTTTATCAACAGTACAAAGCTACAGTGACCGCACAGATATTTTTAGTATACTCGCAATCATAAACTATAGTTTGCATTGCAGAGAAGCTCATTATTCAACAAATAAAATGTATGTTCTAAAGGAGTCAAACCATGGTGGTTTTGATACCAAGTTAAATCAAATATTGTTGGTATATATTGTTGATTAGAATCAAGTATATTGGCTCTAAGATCTAATATTCTCCTGGAAAGAATACATAAATCAAATATTTATACATGTAACATGAACAGGTGTAACCGGGGAATTATTAATACATAAGTGGGTGTAACAATGAATTATTTAATATTTCATAAAACTTTGTATCTCCAAGGGAAGTACACGATTGGAGTCGATAATTCTGGAATTACCGGTAGAATTCAACAGCTAGAGTACAAGTCACACATGAATAGTATCTCAATAAGAGTGATAGTAACCCATTGAGAGTGATGAGATACCGAGTAGATAATGTTTTCACAATATGTTTGTTAGAGACACCATGCATTGAAAAGGTCCCCCTAAGGATAAATTATACATGTTCAACGAGATAAGTAAGCTACGGACACAAGCTTTTCAATATGGATCGGGTTGCATCAACGATTAAACAGTAAAGTCTACAGTACATTAGCAAACCAACAGTTAGGAAAAGAACTTATAATAAATCATGATGAATAAAGTTGTACCATACCCAGCAAAGCATTCTTTATGATTCGGCTGACCAGACATCATCGCATCAAAAACTACAACCACTTTTACCTCTGTACAAATGCAAACAAACTTATCACTGAGGATATTCAAAATTCAAATGCCCAAAAGAAAGGAAAAAAAATCCATTTTGTAGAAGAAAATCTCGATGAATCCATCTAAGAATTAACACCATTCCCATTTTCTCAAAGACAAACTAAAACCAGCCAGCTTAAGCACGCTATTAAGATCATAAGATTAATTAATTTAATAATGACAAAAGGCTATAAGTTAACGAACCTTTCAGCACACTAAAAGTGATCAATTCATCAATTAACTTCTGCCGAGCTGTGTCGAGTCTTCCTTTTATAAAATGCTTTTTCAGCTTTGCCCAATAGCCACAAACATTATATCCATCCACAAGCAGAACAGGAACAGCAGTTTCCATACCCTGGTTTGTGCTGAAGAAAGAGAATAACTATTTCAAAGTGTTGCATATTCAGTGATACTATTAGCGTTTACAATAAATATAAGCGAAAAGCATGTTCTCACTAATATAGGTGAGCAGGGTCGCGATAGAGCTCAGCATCATCTGGGAGCTCCTCCTTTATAGCCTTCTTTTTGCGGTAGCTAGTGGCTGGTCTTGGTGTACTAGATTTATGCTTTTGGTATTCCTGTATGACTTCTAATTTAAGATTGTTATATTGCACAATCAGCCAGACATGGTCAACCAGAATATTTAAATTTATTAGTTTTAAAAAACAAAGTTATAGGATCAATTTTTACCTTCCAAAGCTTTAAGAACTGCAGATTTTGTTTGACATTTGATGTTATCCTTGGAGGAGCTTGCTCAGGCTGAAAGTATGTAGTACAAATTAAAAGGAATTGAATATACTATTTGATACTTTATTCAAGTAGCAAATATACCAAGTAAAAAAGGTATTTGGAATTGCGAAACATTACACATATCTAAAACCAAGGATTACAAAAACGAAACATCAAGTGTAAGGTTAGTGTAACATCCCTCATCTTGAGGTCCGAAACTAAGTGCTACGGATGTTGCAGTCATCCATAGTTATTAATTTTCGGTGACAAAATACAGCTATGTTAACCATTTTGATAATATCATAAACACATGAATATGGAAATCCAACACAATTTTAAAATAAATTTTCTCATCTCATTTAACAATAAGATTTCAATTTCATTACATAATCCCAATTCACAAACCACGTTCAGAGAAAATATAATTATTATAACATATTTCAATAGCGACATATGAATATGTCAATTTGGATGATCAGAGTCAAATATCTAGCATTTAATACAACTTGCCATTGCAACACAAAAGCAGAATCAAAACACAATGAAAAATAGATATATAGCTCCTACAAGCTAAATTGCCTTATGCACGTCTCCGGAAGCTTATTCGTCTAAAGAGAAGCTGAAAAAACTCTTACCCAACCTACTCAAATGAGTACCTGAGAGTTTAAGGGGAAAACAAAAACTTCGGATCAGACAAAAAGTCTAGGGTGAATAATAATCTATTATCCCAAACCAATAGATATCTAGTGAGACCATGCCGCTGTGCGGAACGGATTTCCTCTCACTAGTAGTACCTAGTTAAACATCTTGACCATATAATGTGCTCCTGCATCCACAATGGTTATAACATAATAATATGATAGTGTATAAAATGTCATATGTACCGGATTACCCATCCCCTATTTATTAGACTACCCATCTAAGTTCGTATTGACTACTCATCTTATATTCATGTGGACTGCCCATCCTATATTTTATTTTACTTAAACTAATGTGGACTATCCATCTCATATTTTACCATTTAAACTAACGCGGACTATCCATCTCACATCTCATAGTTTTCCTAGGATGACTATGAACCCTTAAATTAACCAATTAAAGACTATACATCTCCGGCATGATGTAGACTATCCATCATACATCTCATAGTTTTCCTAGGATGACTATGAACTCATCGCTTGACCATTTAATTCATGTTATCCACATGTTTCTATTTGTTCCATGTTACCCACATGTTTAACTTTACTTCATGCTACCCACATGTTTAACATTAATCCATGTTATCCACGTGTTTCTAGTTATCCCATGTTATCCACATGTTCAACTTTACTCCATGCTACCCACATGTTCAACATTACTCCATGTTATCCACATGTATAACTTATTTCTATTGGTATCCCAAATTAAGTTATTTCCCCTTAGTTATTTAAATTTCATGGTGACGTACATTGGTAACCCCAAAAGATTTCATGTCAAACTCATTAAGATATACCTTAATGTCGTTAAGGTTCGAAGTTAAAATTTTACAACAAATGGCTCTCCGCCGTTTATAAGCTCGATGTGTATTAGTGTCGATATCCATCTCATATTGATGTAAAAGCATAAGGCTTTCCGCCTATTAAAACTCGAAGACTAAACATGCAGCATCATGTCTCGATGACAATGAAGTCATCGATCCTCATGATACATAGGTTATCCACCTATTTAAAAACTCGAAGACTTGTTAAAGGCATTGACAAAGCTCGATGACAATTTAAAGCATTAGGCTCGATGACCACTGGGTTGACGAGGCTAAAACTCGAAATCATTTAACAAAACAGATCGATATCTAGTTTATAAAAGTTGGCGATTGTATAGAACATAAGCGGCTATATGCCTCTTTGTAAAAATGCGGCATGTATAAGCATCGACATGTCCATATCGAGTCCTTTCTCTTTACCTTTATTACCTCGACCTCGACGAGGCTCAAACCCAAACCACTTCATACCAAGCTCGTGACATCATGCAGCATTGTTTTGTACCGCGTCGATGACACTGGGATATGGCTCGACATGGCCAAAATCGACATGGTAAAGTTGTAATTAACTTAAAAACTGCCAAATTACTATAAAAAGAAATTATTTTTCACCAAACCTCTATAATTTGTCAAAAGTTTATTGGCTAGCAAAATTTTATCAATTTTCTTTACTGAAAAACTGCCGCACCATATTTTCAAGATCCAAAACATTATTTCAAATAATTAATTACTAACCATAATTAATTAAACTTTTATACGCATATTCTAGAATAAATAATTCTCTATAATTCAAAACTACATGGGGAAAATCCCAAAAATTTACATTAATTCCCAAATTATATTTTTTTTGACATATAAAATATTCGGGTCCAAAACCCACATTTAACTATCATTAATAAATTAAACTCGAATTTATGCCTATTTAACCTTGGGAGATTCATAATAAATTCTCATCACTTTGAAAAAATCTCAAATTAAAAACACATCTTCAATATGTTGTTTCACATCACATATCTAAATTTTTAAATCATTTGGAGAATAAAAACTTCGGATATAACCACAAAACCGAATTAAACTATTTCTAGTTAATTCAAAAATTCTCATTAACTGTTAATCTACCCAAACAATGATTATTAGATCATAACTTGATCAATCAAACACATGAGATTCGGGTATTACCCATAACCGAATCAAAACAAGAATTAAAGAGATGATACGTGATATTATTCACCTTAGATTAATGGTTGGAGTTTGAGATTTGGTGTTGCTTTGATTTGCTAATCTTCTTCCCTTGAATATCTAGATTTTGACTTTCTTTCTATGGCTGGCCTCCCTTAGTTTTCTTTAGTTGTTTTGTGAATGATGGAAAATGAGAATGGAATGAGGGCTAAAGATTTAAGGCAAAGGGTTTAGGTCTATTTCCTAAGATGCTCCTCTTAAACATTCTCTTATATGTTAAACTTTTTAACACTTATCTTAATTCATTAAGACACGACCAGATTAATTGTCCAAATCTCATTCTCCTTAATTATCTACATTATTTTATTTAATCTATCCAATTAAATGTCCTGAATAATGTTGAACAAAAATTAGGGATATTACAGTTAGGTTCTTAAATGATAGATTTTAATGAAGAGAGAGTGTGACACTTTTTCAAAGTTTCAGGACACGCCTACGAGGTAGTAAAGAACCAGTTGTTACAAAATCAATTGGTTAATGTGAAGAGTAATCTTCTGATATTTGTAGAGGGTCAATTGCACTTAATATCCCGATCTAGGACTAGTCTCAACATGCACTCCCACATACGTCGTATTCTAAACAAAATCATGTGTGTGTTTGAGCGATGCAGAGCATTAGCGATGATTAAGCAAACACTAGGATCTTACTCTAATACCATATTTGAGAGCCACTTATATTATCATAAACCAATTGGATGATGTGAGAAGTGACTTCTTAGTACTTATAAAAGGGTTTATCCCAACCTAAAAAAATACAAAACGACAATTATATTAAATTTTCGATGTGGGAATATTCACATATTGGTATAAGCAACACGAAGAATGTGTAACGGTTAAGCATACAGATTGAGCCTAGCTTTGATGCACAGTAAAGATCCACTTGTTATCAATTTGGTTTTGTGATATCAATCGGTTCTCTAATATGGTATCAAGCTAGGCCTAATTCATATATGCCTAATTGTTAGAGATGTTTTCACGCCATTCAAACCAAAACGTAATTTGCTCAAAATGCACTACATGTGAAGGGGCGCACTAAGAATAAGGGGTTCCTATAATACGAGCAGCCAATTGGGATGTACATAAGCAACAATCATAAACTAACATAATAACTTCTTCGCCATTTACCATGGATGATTTCCATTTCAAACCTTTCCAATTTAGATGATCTTATTACTTGTCTCATTCAAATATCGTATAACTGGAGACATGTAATTTAGAGTCTCTATTCTAATATTTAAGCACCTAAGCTTCTTCATCACTTGGAAACTTCGCGAGTTAAAATAGAATGTAAATACTAAATACCACCGTAAGCTGGAGTGTCTACGCTTTTAATGAACAGCTAACAAACTCCTCTACAATTGATTATTGTCCTAATAAGGTGACATTTGAGTTAAAATAGAGTAAATACTAAATCCCACTGTACACTGGAGTATCTACGCTTTAAATGAACAGTTAAAAGACTCCTTTTGGTTGGTTATTGTCTGCACCAAAATGACACCCCCCCAGAAGCAAGTAGATCTAAATATAGCAGTTAATATATAAATGAAAAGAAGAACAAAAACACTTTTTATAGTGGTTCGGCAAATACTCCGGTCTACATCCACTTTAATCTTTATTATTGGTTAATTCTATCTGGAATACAATTATTATAACTCAAATCCGACCACAAAGTAGTAGATCTCGAATTTGAGAATGTTTGGAGTATTTGAGAAAGAAGAATACAGAAGAGAAACTAAGTTGCCAAAAAGACATTTTCCTGAAGCTATAGGTTATGAATTTATAGGGAAACCGCCTAGCAAAACCGAAGGTCCGCAAAATATCAAGTCTAGATCCAGATTCGAGTATGCATGAGTAAGTAACCGGACCAAATTACCAATTCATTGTGTTTCGAACATTTTTCCCTTGAGATTGGGTTGTTTCTGAGAGGTTTTGACCGTTTGTACTTGTCTGCTTTTCTTCAAAAAATCCTCAGAGTTGTTCTTCTATTCCTTGAGAAAAGTACTTCACGACAATCGCTCGGGCTAGAGCTCCATGTACAAGAGTTTTGAAGGACCCACGTGCAAAAAAAGTGGTCGGTACCGAGTGGTTGTGCTCGGTACCAAGTTGCTCTCTTCGCTCCAATGCCTCTAAAATTTCTTGAGTTAACTTTATATCATCATTCTAGATAGTTCTAATCATGTTGGAGTGAATCATGTCGATGAAAACCATGTCAGTAAAAATCAAGAGCTTCAGGTTGGGGTTGAACTAATTTGGTGTCCGACCCGAGTGGTTTGTGTGTTTGCTTCAGGGCTTGCTTGGAGTTGTCCAAAGGTTGAAGTACTTCGAGCCCTGCATGGGAGTTTGTTGTGTCCAAGAAAAATCACCACTCGATACCGAATTGTGACTTACCACACGGTAACAAGTTGACTCGGGTTTGACCCGGATCTGACTTGGGCTTGACTCAGGTCTAACTCCAAGTCATATTGTCATGTCTTGCTGTTTCTTTATTCGAGTATTCCTTCATTTTTCCTAGGTTCAGCTCAGGTATAGCTCGGGTCCCACTTGAAGCACCGAGTTGAAAAACTCAAGTCAACTTTTTTCGCTCATTTTTTATCTCATTTTTATTGCCTTTTTATGATGTTTTCAAAGTCCTTGGATCATTTTTTCATCGTTTGTTTGTCTCATTCGCTTGTTTAAGTCCGTTCGAAGACTACGGAAAATAGTGTTATTACACTTGTCTTTCAAAGTACGCCTTATGAATGTAAGGTGTGTTTTGCTCAAGAACAAATTTCTGCAGTAGTCAACTTCTGACAGTCAAACTTTCCAGCTATCCATCGATTCAAGTTGTGGTGAATCATCTGATTCCTACAGATTATCCTGCAAATCCATGGTCATTCCAGACCATCATAGCCAAGGACTCTAGTCCTTGCTTAAGTGTTAATCATAAATCATAATCAATCTGTTTTCATCCGAAGTTATGATATCGTATATCAAAACTGTTCCGTGTTCATTCGGAATTCATCTATTTTAGTTTGATTACAAGACGTTCAAATCCTAAGGTTAAGTCAACCTCCACTCTAGGGTCTGATCTCGTCGGACCGTTCATCATCCAAACTAGGGTTTGATCTCTCCGCATTATTTAACATTCAATCTACGGTTCGATCTCTACGGATCCTTACTGAGTCCAATCCGCTCGCTCTCTGACGAGGGGACTCAACGTCCAAGCAAGTCCATCCACTTACTCTCTAGTAGGGGGACTTACTTTCTTATACAAGTCCATCTACTCGCTCTTCAATGAAGGACTTGAACCTTATGGTCATCGCCCCATCTCTTTGAACGGGACTACCATGTTCAATCAATATCGGTTGTTACGTTCAAGTGGTTTTCAAAAATCAAATCAAAGCAATCAAGAAAACATCCTAAACACTCATCTCGGACATCCAACTCAAAGTGTGCCTAAAGACCAATCGAGGTCTCGTACATGAGTAAGCGGTCTGAGGTTATTACCGTCTTATCTATTCAAAATGGAAAGTAAAACGTGGAAAACAATCTGACTCTCGTCCATCCGATCATGGGATTACCAATCTCAACCTAGATCCTTGGTCATGACTTGATGCATTTGTTGCAGACGGTGGCTGCTCCGATTGCACCATTGCAATTTGATTTCTTACGTACTGTTGTAGCCGGTTACTCCAAACAAACTCTTCCATCAAATCACGAAGTTGTCAGCACTCGTTCGTTTCATGTTCATCCATCTTATGAAAATTGCAAAAAGAATCGGACATTTTCTCCTGATCCGTTGGTTCTCTTTTAGCTGGCTTCTGGTAGGGATCTACCCCCTAATATCTAGGTATATCCTCTCTGAAGTTTCGGTTAGATCAGTATAGGAAGAGAACTTCGGTTCCCTCCTTTGCCGCTTTGGTCCTCTGAAGCGGTCCTTAGCCTTTTGTTTTTCCTTTGTCTCCACCATATACTGCTCCGGACGGTCCTCTGTCATCCACAGCATTAACTTCAGCATTCTTAGCTTCAACATCCTCTTGACGGAAGTACATCTCTGCCTCATGATAGAACTCTGTCAGCTCCATTAGTGGATCCCTATCCAAAGCAATTTTAAAGTCAGCCTTACTTGCAACTCCTAAAACTGCCGCCATCAGAATTACCGATGGATCCGGCTTATGAATTGCAGCGACTGTCATGTTAAACCTAGTCAAGTAACTCTTAACGGTCTCTCCAGCCCTTTGTTTCACGCTCGATAGCGTCATCACATTCTTTGATCGTGAAATATGAAATCTGAACTGTCTCATGAACTTACTCATTAACTCGGTCCACGTGCTTATATATCCATTCTTCAGTTGTCTGAACCACATTGTTGCTAAATATGTTAAATATAACAAGAAGCACTATCTCATCACCTCCTTGAAAGCACCCAACATCTCTATATGTTGGATGTACCTAATTAGATGAACAGTTGGGTCTGTCTTTTCGTCGTACATTTCCAACATCGGAAGCTTGAAATCAGGAGATTTCTCGCATACTGAATGTTAGGGGTAAATGGATTCAGGTTTTCTTCCTCCAAACTCTGATCTGAGGGTCCACCTCTCATTATCCTTTTGACCGTCTCAGCTATTCGGTTGTTGTCAACTAATGAAAGTCTTCGATCAATAGCTGCATTTTGCCCTCCATTCCTACGAGGAAGCTCTGGCTCACATACTTCTCTAGCTGCACATCTGTATTCTGATCTGCACTTCTAGCTTCGTTTTACCCGTTCCTATGGGGAAACTCTAGCACATACTTCTTCGATTGTTATGCATTCACATTCTGATTTATGTTTCTGGCACCAGCATCGTTCGCTCCCGGCATTCCAGCTCGCCCTAAGTTCAAACCAACATTGGCCCCGAGTAAATTCATCTCGGTACCGACCAGTTCTGGTTGTATGGGCCCCGAGTAAATTCATCTCGGTATCGACCCGACCCATGTCGGTATTGACCGGTTTGGTCGTGGAGGCATTACTCCAGTTTACTCTGCTCCAACTCCAATGCTCGTGCGTTAGTTCCTGGTCTTTGGTTTTGAATTCCAACTACTTCGGCTGTTCTTTGTTGAGCCATCCTTCTGAAGAATCCATCTAGCATCTCAGGTTGTCGAGTCATTATTCAATCTTGCATCTCTTTCATCATTCTCTTCATCTCCTCTCTGGTCACGTAGGTGAATTGATTAGAACTTAAAGACACCTCCTAGCTACCCTTATGCTTTGGTTAACTCCATTCACTCATATATCTGGTGTTAGACATCTTCATCTCTTCCAAACTTCAGATCCAAGCTTTAGATTGTCAAATCTAGCTCTTTCTCGATAAAAGCACCAAAAATGTTTGCACCAAAAATGGCACAAACACCCCCAGAAGCAAGTAGATTTAGATATAGCATGTAATATAAAGGAAAAGAAGAACAAACAACACTTTTTATAGTGGTTTAGCAAATACTACGACCTACGTCCGTTTTAATCTTTGTTATTGATTGATTCTCTCTGAAATACAATGGTTATAACTTAAACTCGACCACAAACTAGTAGATCTCGGATTTGGAAATGTTTGGAGTATTTGAAAAAGAAGAAGACAGAAGAGAAATCAAATATCAAAAAGTCATTTTTCTGAAGCTATAGATGTTGTATTTATAGGAAAACCGCCTAAAAGAACCGTAGGCCCGCGAAATATCAAGTCCAGATGCAAATCCGAGTATGCAGGAGTAAGTAACCGGGCTCAATTACCAATAAAAACCACTCGCTACCAAATGGCTTTGATCGATACCGATCGGTTCTTCCGAGGGAAAACTTCCCCTCTTTTTGTCCATTGGCCTTCTATCTCTGATCCGTTGTGTTTCGAACACTTTTCTCTTGAGATTGGGTTGTTTATGAGAGATTCTAATTCTGCTTGTACTTGTTTGCTTTTCTTCAGAAAATCTTCAGAGTTGTCCTTTTTTTCCTTGAGAAAAGCACTCCATGATACTCACTCGGACCTAAGCTCCATGTACAGGAGTTTTGGAGAACTCACATGCAGAAAAAAGTGGTCGGTATCGAGTGGTCATATCATCATTCTAGATAGTGCTAATCATGTTAGAGCGAATCATGTTGGAGAAAACCATGTTGATGAAAATCATGAGTTTCAGATCAGGGTTGATCTGACTTGATGTCTGACCCGAGTTGTTTGTGTGTTTGCTTCGGGCCTTGCTTGGAGTCGTCCAAAGGTTGAAGTGCTTCGAGTCCTACCTGAGAGTTTTGTGTGTTCGACCTGAGAAAAATCACCACTCGGTACCGAGTTGACTCGGGTGTGACTCGGGTTTGACTCTAAGTCATATTGTCTTGCCTTGCTATTTCTTGACTAAGGTATTCCTTTATTTTTCCTAGGTTCAGTTCGGGTCCAGCCTGAAACACCAAGTTGAAAAACTTAAGTCAATTTTTTTCGCTCGTTCTTTTATATTTTCTTTTTCTTGCTTTTTTATGATGTTTTCAAGGTCCTTAGGTCGTTTGTTCATCTAATTCGCTTGTTTAAGTCCGTTTAAAGACCGTGGAAAATAGTGTTATAACAATTATTATCCTTATATAAGGTGACATTTGCGTTCCCTAAGCAATTTACATGAAAAAGGAAATGTTTTAGATATATCGAAAACAACAAATCTACTGATTCCACAATTAAGAGATCGGTAATTTTCCAAGCAATAATCCACGATTGCACACACAATGATATTAAGTGAAGCAAAGATTTTGTGCCAGATCAAGTTATAAGATCACTTCTAATATTTGGTCTGGTAGTAATTTTAATTACTAAAGCAATTATCCTACCCTTATGTTGAGATCGGTTATTATGTGTATCCTTTTATGTACCCCACTGAGATCCAACTTTATAGTTGCTTATAATTGATTAAGGATGTTACTATCTACACACACCAAACATACACCTCTCACTCATTTTACTCTACCCACCATTTTACTCTACCCACCGATCCACACCCATCAATTAATTTTATTTTTTCCTATGTGCGTTTGTTTTTCCCATAAAAAAAAGTAACTTGTTTTAAACCAAATTCCCTACCTTGTAAAAAAGTTTCCCCTCAAATTTGTCCGACTCTTCAGATCGGTTACAGATAAAAAGAAAGAAATAAAATAAAACAAAAATTGAATAAAAAGAAGATGCTAAATTAGCTTTTCACAATACATCGAGACAATTTCCTAAAAAATCTATACAATTTTGCATATATACAAATAAAAAAAAGGGAAATTTTCTGATAAAATTATTTGTACTCTTCAAATAAAAGTGATGGAGATAAAGTTTCAAAAGTAGGGCTTAGGATTATCATGACTACGAATAACAATAAATGAAAAGAGGGGGAAAAATAAATAATTTATAACATTTGTGGTCAAAATTAGCACACGGTTTGAAGACTTCTTCTAGTTGGTTGCCGATTTGGAAATTTAACTGATTTGAATAAACTAAAATTTTATTTTTGGAGAATGAGAAATAAATTTATGTTACCAAGGTGCACTTTTAGCTCTTTTTTATATTCGCATTGTTCAGTTATACAAAACCGAATAACTAATTCATCACTCATTTTTGCATAACCGACCAAAGTGGGTGTTTGCAGTGCTTTATCCAGATTAATTTTATTACCTATTTAAGTCGCGTTAATGATAGTTTAGGTGTGTGTGGATAGTAACACCCTTGTTAAGTTCATAAAATAAATGGGCTCTCACTACCCCATCGTGAAATTTTGAGGCCCTAAACAAATCCTCCCAACTATGGAAATGCTCAATACAATTCATGTTTGGTAGAATTTACACATTAAAATTTTGTGTAGATTTGGCAAAAATCTCAAATGTCTGCTTGAGTATATTTAATAGAAATTTATATGACATATATACAAATACGTATAGTACATATGCATATGCATATCCATATACACACATGTCAATGGATTGAGTATGAATCTGTTGGTTTATGAATTTCCATTTTACTAACATATATTCAAACAAAAAGGTTACAAATATCATCAACAAATTGTATACATCGCATAATCTAATGGGTTGTCCAATTCAAAATCGATCAGTATAATATCAGTATAGGTCCTAGGCATTTTCCTACTTGGCCCTGAAGCTAAGCAGGCCCTGTGAGCACCAATGTCTTATTAATTTGGAAATTGGAATAGCTGATAATTTTATAAGAATTTCACTTGTCAGTTCATCCAGAACCAAATAACATATTGACTATGACGAATGACTGCTTTTCAGTTTTTACGCAAACTGATTCAAGATACTGCACAATGAGTAACATACCATATGGCAGATTGCACATTCAATTCATCAATCAATGAAACTCATGACCGATATATTAAGCTGAATGCACCAAGTAGAAGTACAAGGGTATGACTTGATAAAATCATTCTTGTAATGAATGACATTTTTTTATCTTTCTTTCCTTTATAACTTTAATTATTTGTTACCATTACGGTATAACTTGTGAATTGTATTTAACTGAATTCCTTAATCCGTCCTCCTGTAAATGTGAGTTGATAAAGCATGGATTGCTGCAACGTTTCCAATCTAACGGTCAAGATGCCTGCTGTCATTTCAGCTTCCTAATCGATTTGGAGTAGACATGAACTAAAGAAAGTAAAATCATGTAAATTTTAATCAACCATCTAGGCTTCTAGGCACTACAATTAGCTTAAGTTAACCTAGAAACGACAAGAGCTGCTAAAAAATCATCGATTTGGGGAGCATTAACTTTAATGCATAGAAAAAAGTGAATGATGGAGGGTTTCAAGTAACCTTGTGAGAGTCGGACTTCTTCCCGTTCTTGGCGACGACGAGGAATACCGTTGAAGAGGGAGACGTTTTCATACTGTATTATATCTCCATCTCATCGATTCATTGGATAGCTCTCCCAGGATAAGAGAAGTTTGGATTTCGTTCTTCGTGCCATTGTGATGCTTATACGCGTTTGAGTCTGATCTCATGCTTGGCTCAACCAGGTACAGACGCCGTGGACAAATGTAACTCTTTTTGAAAATGTATTTGTTTGTGCCAAAATTGATCACACCCACATGTCGATGAAAGCACCAATTCATAATCACAGATTACAGATAACAAGTATGTAGAGAATTAGAAATGAAGAACATTCAGAAAAATTAAAAGGAAAGCAGTAAAGAACACAGAGTTTATAGTGGTTCGGCAATCCGGTCTACATTCACTTTGAAGTTGATGATTTTATTGATGTTTGCTTGCTGACTACAACGAGTTACAACTGATTACAACAGCAAATTTCGAGTACAATGATGGTTCCTGCAGAGTCTGGACGTAGAAGAATCAAAAAGCCCATTTTCTATAGACTTTGGGATGCAATTTATAGGTGTAGGCTGCAAATATCTCGCTCAGATCTCGGGAGACCTCTTCTGGCACGTGAGTGGGCCCACGCGATCGATACCAGGTGATTTCGACTCGATCCGTGATCGATACGAACGAGTTTCGTATCGATCAAGATCTTGTCCAATCGAGTCGAGATCGATCATGAACATTCTTTAGGTTGTACGCAAGCTCCTGTGAAAATTTGGTGACATTTGGACTTGTAGATTGTGAGTTACGATCGATGCAAGTTCGTGTTCACCGGTCGGCTATCGCGTTCGTATCCATGTCTTCGTCTCCATCCATTCGCATCGATCCACATATGCATGTCGCTCATTTCGTGTCGACTCCCTGTTACTGGTACTGTCTTATTCGTATCTACGCTTCTTCGTATCGATTCGAAGTATCTAATGTTGATCAATATCGATTCGGAGTAGTCCATGTTGATCGATACGAACGGTATCAATTCGAAGTAGTCCATGTTGATCGATACGAATAGTATCGATTCGAAGTATACTGCTACGCTCTATCCCGATCGATACGAAATCATCGAGTCAAACAAATTATCATGCACCTATCTGTTCAATCCAAGTTCACAACCATCGAGTTGAAATCCACTTAAGCTCTCTCCCTAATTGATACAAACGTCTTGTTCATATCCATAGGTATCGATACGAACATGGTTTCCTTAAGCATGCATCCATCAATATCTTGGACAAACGAACTCCATTCGGCTTGAAACTTGAGATATAGCCTTTTCTAGCCGTGTTCATCGTTCCCAATCGATCCTGTCTTGATTTGAATTCGACCAAATTTTGACGATATCGATCATACCCTTGTTCCCAATCGATCTCCAGTCCTGATGTCAATCCTTTCCAGCCAATCTATTGATATCCCGGCCTTGACCAAAAGGTGGGATAACATTTGCCCTCCAAAACATGTCTTGTGGTAAGAAGGTGTGTTTTGAAAAGCTCCAATTCCGACATTCGAAGTCCATATTCCGTTCATAGTCGTACCATCTGATTCATAATCCAAGCCATTCTATCCGAGTGCCACATTCTTGACTGCTCCGAGTCGATGTCCGATTCCAAATCCAGTAACCAAATCCTTAGCCAATCTCGCATCCATCCGAACTCGACAACTGAGTTCTAATCCATCCATATCCAATAACCACATCCATGACCTCTCTGGGTCGATATCCAAGTTCGAGACCACTCCGGGTCCATGTCCAATCCCGGCCTCGACTATCCAGTCAAGGGCTTAACTTGTGTTTATGTTTCTTCGGCCTCGACTCTCCGGTCGAGGACTCCATATTCTCCGGCCTCGACTCTCCGGTCGAGGACTTTATATTCTCCGGCCTCGGCTCTCCGGCCAAGGACTTTTATATCCTCCGGCCTCGGCTCTCCGGCCAAGGACTTTTGTATCCTCCGGCCTCGGCACTCCGGCCAAGGACTTTTATATTCACCGGCCTCGGCTCTCCGACCAAGGGCTTTTATATTCTCCGACCAAGGACTTTTATATTGTGTTTGAGTCCATTCCATCGCTCTCCGACGAAGGGACTCATAATTCGTGATTACTGCCCCGTCTCTCCGGTCGGGACCGTAATCGCGAGACCTGTATTATTCATTACATTGATCCAAATCCAACCATTCAAAATTAGAGTTTTTACAGCCAGGGAAAACCAAATAAATGTCAGTACATCCAAGGAAAAAACAAAAGTTTTCAGGAAAACGAAAAAGAAAAACAGGATTTCACAAACTCGAGCAACACGGTTTATCATCGTCTTAGAGCATGCCTAGGGACCGTCCTCGATCTCGTACATGTGTAAGTGATTTAGTCACATTACTTCGAGTTCTATTACTTATTCCAAGCCATAAATCTATTTAGTTGATAACAAGTTGAAGTTGCCTAGGTCCAGTGCCATCCTCGTTCGAGGTGGGCGGTGGTCGTTCCTGTTCCACTGCCACAGCTCGATTCCTTACATACTGCTGTAGATGACCATTCCTTACATGCTCCTCGACGATATCCCTCAAATGCTTGCAGTCGTTCGTGTTGTGCCCATCCAGCTCATGGAATAGGCAATGCCTTCTCGATGCCCGTTCGTAATCAGAAGGTTCCCTTCTTGTCGGCCTTCGATACTGGAGGCGCCCTCGAGTATCCAAGTAAATTTTTTCTAGAGTTTCAGTCAAATCCGTGTAGGAAGAAAACTTTGACTCCCTCCGTGGCCTTTTTGAAGTGCTACCGTTATCATTCATTTTCCTTTTGCCTTTGTCGTCTTTGTTTGGATTTTCTCTGGGTGGACCTCCTTCCCTTACCGCATAAGTGTCAGCCTCTCTCCCTTCTCTCTCAGCCAGCGCATCTTCTTGCCTTAGAAATCTCTCTGCCTCATGATAGAACTCCCCAAGATTCCTCGGTGGGTCCTGTTCCAATGATATCTTGAAATCTGAATTGTCTGCATTTCTTAAAACCGCTGCCATCAAAACCATTGACGGATCAGGTCGATCCACCGAAGCTATTGCCGCATTGAATCTGGTCAAGAAATCTCTAAGTGATTCTCCTTTCCATTGTTTCGTTGATGTTAAAGTCATCACGCTCTTGGGTCTGGCAATGTGGACCCGAAACTGTCTCATAAACCTTTCAATCAACTCGTCCATGTGCCAATAGAGCCACTCTCTAGCTGTCTAAACCATAACGCTGCTATATCCGTCAGATACAAAGGAAAACATCACGCCATGACCTCCTCTGATGCTCCCAGTACTTCCATATGCCTCATGTACCTTGTCAAGTGAACAGCGGGATCTGTTCTCCCGTCACACATCTCCAGTGTTGGTAACTTGAATTCTAGTGGATTCCTGGCTTGCCTGATCGTAGGAGCAAAGGGACTCCTATTCATATCTTCCAGATCTCTATTCACTAGTTCGCCTCTCATGGCTCGTCTGACCATCTCCGCCAATCTGTAATTGTCGTCAAGCTGTAGCCCTTATATGTTGCTTCCGACCTGCCCCCCGAGTTCACGAGGGAATCATGGAATCTGGTCTCCTGGACGGGCATCCATTCCTCTACCAAAGCCATGTTGAACAACTCCACCTGGTATCCTGCCTGAGGTTGGATCAACGTCCTCCGGATGTGTGCCCCCAAGTTCTGGTGCTACTCCTGACGGTCCTGCTCCATTCTGAACTTTGGTTGTTCCACGCTCCTGATCTCTATCTCCAGCATCTCTTGCAGCAGCATTCCCTTGATTTTGCATTCTGACTTGTACAGCTTGTTGGAGTAGGTTCTGCATCATCTCCTCATGTCTTTTCAGCATTCCTTCCTGCATAGCTTCCACCATCATCTCCATCTCGTCCCAGGTGATGAAGATTGAGGTGTGATTTGCTCCAGAGGAAGCCTCCTGGCTCCCTTCATGCTGACTCCTTCCAGCTCTTGGTCTTCTTGTTGATTGCTTCACCATTGCTTTCCAGATCCAAGTCTTTAAGCTTTCAGATCCGAAGTCCTGGTTGTAGAATTCCTGAGCGCTAGCGCTCTTAGTGAAAGCACCAAAATGTTTGTGCCAAAATTGGTCACAAACACCCAATTGTCGATAAAAGCACCAGTTCACAATCACAGATTACAGATAACAAGTATGTAGAGAATTAGAAATGAAGAACACTCAGAAAAATTAAAAGGAAAATAGTAAAGAACACAGAGTTTATAGTGGTTCGGCAATCCGACCTACATCCACTTTAAAGTTGATGATTTTATTGATGTTTGCTTGCTGACTACAACGAGTTACAACTGATTACAACAGCAAATTTCGAGTACAATGATGGTTCCTGCAGAGTTTGGACGTAGAAGAATCAAAAGGCCCATTTTTTGTAGACTTTGGGATGCTATTTATAGGCGTAGGCTGCAAATATCTCGCTCAGATCTTGGGAGACCTCTTCTGGCATGTGAGTGGGCCCACGCGATCGATCCCATGTGATTTTGACTCGATCCGTGATCGATACGAACGAGTTTCGTATCGATCAAGATCTTGTTCAATCGAGTCGAGATCGATCATGAACATTATTTAGGTTGTACGCAAGCTCCTGTGAAAATTTGGTGGCATTTGGACTTGTAGATTGTGAGTTACGATCGATGCAAGTTCGTGTTCACCGGTCGGCTATCGCGTTCGTATCCATGTCTTCGTCTCCATCCATTCACATCGATCCACATATGCCTGCCGCTCATTTCATGTCGACTCCCTCTTATTGGTGATGTCTTGTTCGTATCCACGCTTCTTCATATCGTTTCGAAGTATCCAATGTTGATCAGTATCGATTCGAAGTAGTCCATGTTGATCGATACGAACAGTATCGATTCGAAGTATACTGCTATGCTCCATCCCGATCGATACGAAATCATCGAGTTGAACAAATTATCATGCGCCTATCTGTTCAATCCAAGTTCACAGCCATCGAGTCGAAATTCACTTAAGCTCTCTCCTTGATCGATACGAACGTCTTGTTCGTATCCATAGGTATCGATACGAACAAGGTTTCCTTAAGCATGCATCCATCAATATCTCGGACAAACGAACTCCATTCGGCTTGAAACTTGAGATATAGCCTTTTCTAGCCGTGTTCATCGTTCCCAATTGATCCTGTCTTGATTGGAACTCGACCAAATTTTGACAATATCGATCATAGCCTTGTTCCCAATCGATCTCCAGTCCTGATGTCAATCCTTTCCAGCCAATCTATTGATATCCCGGCCTTGACCAAAAGGTGGGATAACAGTATTATTATTTACAACACCTAAACATTTACTAACGGCACTTGAACGTTTAATAAAATTAAATAAAAATTACTTCAAACAACCATGTTAACCTAAAAAAGGACTCAGAAGTAAACATGTCAAAATAAAATAAAATGTAAACCTCAAACATAATTATTTTTCATTCTCTCAACTAATAGTTAGTGGGAAAAAAAGATAAACGACATCAGAATAAATATTTTATCAATTCATAATAGGAGTTGATAACCTAAGGTATCTGATTATATTTAGAATATGCATGTAAATCAATATTTTTGTGACTTTGGTAATCTTATAGAAAATGATGATGAAACTAAATATATTTGAGTATATCATACTTTTTTTAATGCAATTTGTTTCATCGTTTTTTTATTCAAATAACAACAGAAGTAATAATGATCGCATATTTTTGATTGAAGTGTCAACGTAACTTGTTTACTATATTTCATAATAGCACCAAATTTGAGTTGTAAATTATTCTTTGTTATGTTAGTCTTCGTTAGGGTTATATAATTTAAGAAAAAAATGAAAATATACATATGATTAAAGTCGGTAACACCATTTTCATAACCAAATTAGTTGGATTCATATTTATTGGTAGTATTAGATGAAAAAAGGCTAACATGAAAATTAAGGATGAAGAAATTTTTATTTTATTATTTAAAGAGGAAGAGAAACTTAAGTAACTGTTATGAGAACATTACAAAAAATAAAAAAAGAGGATGTGGGTGGGTGAATGAAGTATTTAGTGGGTGAGAGGATAAATGGTTGAGGAAAGTGTTTAAGTGTGTAAATAGTATCGTCCATTTGAAAGGGGTCTTGCAATTTCTCATTCATCCCTAAACGACGTCACAACCTCCTCGTCTTTTTCGGAAAAACTCACGTACAATGTCTTAAAATATTATCATAAAACAAAATTTTCAAACAAAAAAAAAAAATCTTCCTCTTTTTGTCTAATAAACGAAGCCAACTGAAGATTTAATGAATAATCCTAATTTTGATAAACACAAAGATGCTAGTTTACTTTGTATTTTTTAAAGTCTATTTTTCTTCCGCGTATCAATTTTAAATTTGTTGTTTAGGGTTTTTGTTATTGTTGTTTTAGGATGAATTTAATATCGCTATGCCTAACATAAATTTGAAGAATATAAAGTTTGAATATGTTGTAATTAAAATCTCAATGTAAGTTATTGAATTGTACAATACTGTATTCTCTTTTATATTTTTTTCTCGTTGTTAGATGGAAAACACCAGTCATAATAAAATTGTGAATGTAATTTTCATTTCGAATGGAAAAGTGTTTGATGTTAAAAATATGGAAGAAGACGATCGATCAAATGCTTTAAAATGCATGCATTTTGAGTTGACAAACTATTTTTAACCGATCAAAGAAGTATTTATTTAAAATTTCATTATCCTAAATATGGTCGGAAAAATAAATTTTATTTTTTATTTTTTGTGTATGCTATGTGATTTTTGTTGGGTTTTGAAAAGAGTTGAATATGATTTAGAGAGTATAAGAGATCAATGTTGCACTCTGAAATTTTTGGGTGGTTGGTTACTTAAATAAAATAATATATGGTGTTTAGAAATAGATAATCAAACTTTGTATGTTGGCCTTTAGTTATGGAAGGCAAATCATTTTTCTAGATGTCAATAGCAGTACACTTTGAAAATTACATAATTTTTAACACCGGAAAAAAATCACATTTCTAACCTTCTTCGGGAATGAGAGATCTCTCTCCAACTAAATGCCTCTAAGACCGTAGTTTAATGATTTTACTGCTTGAGTTAATGTTTCATTCCTAGACTTCTGAAAAAATTCATGAAATCTTGTGTCACGTAAAATTTTAACCGTCTAACTGTAGAAAGTGCATGATTTTTTACTATATGTGTTATCAAGACCTACTATGCTTGCATAAAACAAAAAAGGATGTTACTATCTACACACATCAATATTATCCTTAACGTCATTTAATCGCATATTAAAATTAATTGCATGGAAACACTTCAGAAATCCACTTCGGTCGGTTATGCATAACTGAGTGAACAAATAGGCAGGCGGTTTTGCATAACCGACCTATGCCTATATTTCTCTAAACCCTAATTACCATACGCAGTAGCATCTTCTCAGATAGACAATTAATGGCATACCATATTGGTAATAACAACGTGAGTGGGACCTAAATTTAATTTATTTGATCAAATTAGTGCATGAATTTAGGGGTTTGGTTACTATATTTCGTATGAATCATGGTATTGTTTTATGTTATCATTAATTATAACAGTGAATATATCGCAGGAGTTATTAATTGCTTAATGTAAGATGTTATTTAATTGTAATTTTTTTGGTTAGTGGAGAAAAAATCATTTATTATCGTGAATATGGATGATAATTTTGTACAGGACATGAACGGTTTCACGTAACCGAGATATGTTGTGGTCGACAGGGTTTGTAAAACCGTCTGTTATATACATTTGTATATTTTTTCTATTTTCGTATCTTTGATTACAATTTTCTGGGGAAAAAATATATGAGAATTACTTGATATGGTTTTGTTTTATGTTGTCATTAATTATAACGGTGAATTTATTGTAGGAGTTAATAATTGCTTACTTTAAATGTTACTTAATTGTGATTTTGATGTTTACTGGAGACAAAATAGTTTATTATCGTAAATAGGGATGAAAATTTTGTACATGACATGAACGGTTTCGCATAACCGGGATATGCTATGGTCGAGACGGTTTGCAAAATCGTCTGTTATATACGTTTGTATATTTTTTCTGTTTTTAGACTTTTGATGGCAAATTTTTATGGGAAAAAAATCTATGAGAATTACTTGCTATTATTTTATTTATTGTTGTTATAATCTGCAGTTTGTAGAGGATGTTGGACGTTCAAATTTAGTAATTTGTAGTAATGATCATGGAGAGGAGTGGAACGAACGCCAAGAAGAGTTTCAAGGTATTAAAATAGAAGACGTGGTTGTCGAGGGAAGTAAGTTCGACCTATCAGATAGAAATGATCCAGTAGTAGATAACAACGAAGAAATCAAAGTAGATTTAACGGAGTATTTACTATCGAGGAAGTAAGTTATTATACAAAATTATACTGACATAAATAATAGAGTAAATGATAATGTATTAAAATTATAATGTAATTTGTACGTAGATTCTCTTCATGTGAAGCTATGGTTCATTGGTGTCAGTCGATGGGAAAGAAGTTGAAAACTATAATGGTGACTACTCGATCTGATAAGCAGTTAGACAAGAAGCCAAGAGTTCAGCTTGGGTGCGAAAGAGGTGGAAAATATCGGGAACTGAAGACTGCAAAAATAAAGAAAGAAATAATGAAACGTGTAAACTTACTTCAAGTAGGAAATGTGACTTTCTATTTTCACTCAAAGGTATATACAAAGGTGGTATAGACAAAGAAGATGATATCATTAACTACAGTGGAAAAACAGTGTTTGGATATGTCTAATTCAAGCGTGAAACCTAAAGATGTTTTATTTAATATGAAAAGAAATTTTTCTGAAAACGCTTCAATAATATGAACGATCTATAACCTAAAACAGAAGATGGGGTTGTTGAGATACAAGGTAGGTCCACTATGCAATATTTGTTCAAGTTAGTTGTTGAGTCTCATTACGTTCATTGGGTTAGAAGGGATATGGTTCATGATTCTGTTTTGGACCTTATGTGAGCTCATCTGAAATCTACTATATTATGCAAATGTTTCCCTTCGGTCCTAATTCTTGATTACAGGTACCAAACAAATAAGCTTAGTTTGTCGTTACTGTAGATGATATCGATCACATCCATAAACAAGACATTTATAGTTGCACGGTGTTTTTTGTCAAATGAGAAGGAAATTACCATTGGGCACTTACAAATTTGAAGTTCTTATATACTCCAGATAAATTGCCTAATATAGTTGTAATAGATAGAGAATGAGCTTTAAATAATGGAGTGAATAGAATATTTCCAGAAGTAACGTATTTGGCTTGCAAATGGCATATGTCAAACAAAGTCATTACGAAGTCAAGGAAAATTTAAGAATCTGTAGAAATTACCGAGCATTTTATAACGGACTAGATGTTTATTGTGTGAGCCGAATCTGTAGAGAAATTTGAAGGATACTGGAATTTTTTTTATAATACGTGGAAAGAATATCTTGGTGCATTGAAATATATAACTGAACAATGGATTCCTTACAAGGAACAGTTCGTCCATGCATGGACTAATAAAGTAAGACATCTTTGCGCGAGAACTTCCAATAGAGCTGAATCGTCTCATTTTATACTTAAACGATATCTTGGTACTTCATAAGGTTCATTTGTTATGATTTGGAAAAAAATGAATGATTTGTTGCTTTTACAGCATACTGAAATTAGTGGTAGCTTGGAAAAAATTCTAGGTGGGGTTTGGAGGAAACATCAGGATCCCATTTTCAAATATATCAGATGTAAAGTTTCATCGTTTACTTTGGACATGACATATGATGAGTTTAGGAAGACGAGAAAGGAAGAATTTATTGTTTCTACTTTTCATTCATAAACTTGGTTGATTTATGGTTTACCTTGTGAACATAAGCTAATTGAAAATTATGATGATTTTGTTCCTATTCTACCGATGTAATTCATGAACTTTGGAGAATATTTGATTATGTTCCTCAAATTCAAGAATCCAGAGAATTGGATCACACACTTGAACACATTAAATTTTGAAAAAGATTCGAGAATGCAAACAGAAATGAAAAAAGAGTTATGTTATTCTAGTTGAGGGAGATTGGAGTACCTTCAACCGCCTCATTATTGGAGCCTAAACTTGGATTTCGTGAAGGTCGATCCTCAAGGAGCAAGGAAAAATGAAGCTAGATACCCGTTGTTGTAACAACCCACCACGGAACAGGCCTAAATTTTTTTCCAAAAAAGACCCAGCGACACTTAGATCCATTGTAGGTAAGATGTTGGTAGTAAAAAGAAATAACATTACAGAGCCATAACTAAACTTTTAAACTCACAGCGGATGGAACAAAGTATAATAGTAAAATGTATCCATTTATTTTAAATTCATAACAATGTCAAAATACAAGATACCATCAAACCGTAACATAATCCATTACAACAATAGTCTAAAAGCATGGGTACATATAAAAGCAAATAAAAATGGTAAATATTGCCGCAGGTCCACCACCTCTGTCTCCAAGCGTCATCTTTTCCATCAACGTCTTCAACCTATGTTGTAATGAGGAGGGAGTCAGAACAACAATGTCTGATGAATAAAAACCTCGAGTCTTACCTTTTCAGTGCTTGGGAATTATATCTCAAAATAAGAATATGTCTACGAAAATAGACCATTAAACCATTTAATACTTCTTTATAAGGAAAGGAGGCGGGTCCAACCACTTAATACCTTCCATTCCAGAAGCAAGTTTATATAATCCCATATCACAATCATATGTCATAAACAGTTAACAATGTAAGAGACGGTACCTAAGCCACTTAATACCTTTTATTGGAAAATAGGCAGACTCCGATCATTTAATACCTTAATTAAGGCGAACCGCATCATTTATTACCCATTTCCAATGCATGCTCCTCAATGGTACTATCTAGCTGACATTATATGGAATCTCTTAGGCCACTTAATACTTCCTTATGGAAAATAAGAAGACTCTGATCATTTAATACCTTAATTAAGGTAGACTCTATCATTTAATACCTATTTCCAGAATTGGACCACCATTGGGACACCACCTAACATAACCCCTTGACTATTTAATACTTCATCTCGGAAAAAGAGGCGGGCCGTCAAACAACCACTTAATACCTCAAGACCCCGAAGCAGACCCTTCGTCTTATCACCCATACTCATAATGACGTCTCACATTAGTCCGACTATTCATAGAAACTGGTAGCCAGATTAGCTAGGAAGATTTCCCCTACATAATTTGGGACTAACCTCGCGTCATTACAAATATTTATCATAAGAATATCTCACATCAATCAAAGTGTACACAACTGCTGGTAGCCTCAAAGTGAAGGGCAGACTTCCGTCATGTAACTCTATTGACCTCACATCCCTATTACTTAGCCATACATCAATTACTCTCCAAACACACACACACACACTCTCATGTCATCATTTCATAAATAAGGCCTTATAAGGAATCTTCCTTATTACACCTTAAATAGTAATTAGGCTACATAAGAGTTTCCTCTTATTTTTGCCTACCAATCAATTACCTTCCTAATGGGGGAAAATAAATGAAAATTAATGTCTAAGTAACTACGCCATATACGTAATAATTATAGGTTAATTACGCAAATAGAGATAAATAAATATTTGTGTCCAATAAGTTCTAAACGCACGGATTTTACGCTCTAAACTAGCGTTAAATGTCCATTCCCTAACCAAATACAACTACAAGTCATTTTTCTTCAAATTACCAAGGTTCCAACATATTAAAATAAAGGATTTCAATATCCAAACAGGGAATAATTATTCATAACCAAAACTTTAATAACAGACTTGTAAATAAATTAGAAACTCAATTTATTACATTAATAAAATGGAATATACTAAACAATAGGAATTGCAATCTAAATCTCATATTCTATTCGACTCATCTTTTACGAAGAAATTGATAAGAAGGAAATTTGTATGGAATAAGTGGTGTAGACTACGAATAAAATTCGTAATCTAAACTCTTATTTATTGGAGAATCACAAATTTGAATCACGGATGGAGGAGAAGTGGAATAAAATATGAAATCATTAAACATTGCACAGTAGAATAAATCTCATCAAATTAATGTAAATAATCAATAATCTTCATATAGAATTGACATTTCGAAAAGAAAAAGGAATTTTGAGGGATTTTATCTATCATATTTTAGAAATCCCAAAAACCCTAAGGCATATTCAAATCCAAAAAGAAATACACTAAACAATTACTCAAAAAGAAATACTAAGATTTTCACTCATAGATTAACCTTGGCTTCACTTAAATGGATTTGTAGCCTTCCAATCCATATTATATACGGAAACAGATCGGAATTTCACCACGAATGCAACGAAATAACTTTCATGGTCAAATTTCAACATTTATAAAATTTCCATGTTCTATCTTATCATATTTAATTCAATTTAATCCATTTATTTTGGTTCATTTTACGGGATGATATAGTTGCTACAAAACGTGATCTGTCGCAATTTGAACGAGTGAAGCACACATCAGTACAATAGTCACAATCTAGCATTGCAAAAAAATTACTCCAAAAAGGAAAAGAAAAGACGGTACTGTTGAAAATGATTTTTGAGTCAAGTAAATTGGTGAAGAAAGTTGTAGATCATTTATAGATGATTGATATTATTTACACCAGCAAATTTCTTCACCATATCCCAGAGTTTCTTCATCTATTTGTTGTCAAAGTTAAAGACGTGGATATTGATGGAAATTGTGGTTTTCAATGCATTGCACAATAGGTAGAAGAAATGAACGACGACTTTGTAGAAACGAAGAAATCAATGCTAAAGATCTTGATACACATTGGGATATGTATTATAAACACTTAAATGTTGTTTAATGCGAGAAAATGTGAGTGATACTTTGTACGTATGACAAAAATTTTCTTCGGGAGTACTGGATAGGAATGCTCGAAATGGGTTACTTAATAGCGAATGCTTTTAATAGGGTGGTCGTTGTCATATCCAACATTCAATGTTTAACTATTTATCCACATCAGCAAGGTCCGATGGATGATAATCTCGATAAGTTCATTATTTTTATAAATGTTAACAATTATCACTACATGAAGTTGGTCTTGAAAGAAAATGCGTCGATTCCACTAGTTGCAAATTATTGGATTTGATTTGCAAATGAATAAGCTAAATTGTGGGAAGGTCGATACAAAGATAGACAATCTAAGTTCGACCGTTTAAAGCCCGTCGATGTATCTACATGGGATGTACCTTTAAATTTTGAAAAATATATTTCTTAATTGTCAAAATAACATATTGAATAACTGATGTTTATAGATGAATAAAATAAAGCCAGTTTGTTGATTAATATCGATATGTTGAATTTTATGAAAAAATTTCAAATCAAAATATCTATGTTCATACTTCCTTGCAGTTACTCAATGCAGAGTGTGTGTGTGTGTGTATATATATATATATATATATATATATATATATATATATTTGTTATTTATAGTCATGTCTATTGAATAATACTGGTGTATCAATGTATCGGTGTATCAGTGTGTAAATAGTTTATCATATTATTGATTCACAGACAAACGGTTAAGTAAAACCAAACGAATGTGCTATAAACCCGTTTTTATAAAACCGACAGAAATAGAATGCTCTTTGTATTCACATGCTTGTAGAGAATGGTTATATAAAACCAAAAAATTAAATTGTTATGGTATCTTATAAAAAACTGAATAACTAATAAAAAAGCCTTAATGTAGATTCACAGGACAGACGGTTAAAGAAAACCCATATAATGAAATAACTTTATAGTTTCCAAGAGCCGGTTGAAATTAGTTGCTTTCTGTTTAGAAATGCTCTAACCAAAAAGTAACTCATATCTAAAATAATAATCAGTCATCGTATCTGCTAAAACCGAATACTTGATAATAAACCAGAATGCAGATTCACAATATAGACGGTTTAGAAAAACCATATAATTAAACAACTTTCAAGTTTCAAAAACCGACCAAAATAAGTTTCTCTCTGTGTACACATGCTCAAACCAAACAGTTAAGAAAAACCATATGAGTTACAAAACCTTTTTTTAATAACTTGATCGTCCACACGGACAAATTAAGCACAGTTTTCGTTTTTTAAGCAACTAAAATTTACAACATACCATACATTCATAATACTATGGCATCATTTCATTCTCCGGCATGCCTGATTTTTCTTATAAATCAAAGACTTGAATAGAATATGCATTCTAATAATCTTTAAGAAAGTAATCCCCCACATAGCTAGCTCTACTAGTAATATTTCAAACACGAGTATATACAACAAGTAGACATGTATGATTATTTTAACAAAGCAAGACAATTCATAGTTTCGAATCAACTATAATTCAACATTACATTCAACGTTACTTCAATAGCACCATAATTTAGAAATACTTTTCTATACATTCATCCGTACATTCAACATTACATCCAAACGTACAGTCAACCAAAATACAACCATACAATTAACTAAAATACCATCATACATTCATCCAAAATACCGCCATACATACATAAGTTAAAATTAAAACACATAAACCATTACCTTTTGGTTATCCCCTTGGTAGCAACTACTTTGCGATGTCCAGGTGGAGTTTCATTCACAACAATTAAAGCATTGTCTAATATCTCTTTAGCTTCTTTAACGCGAATCTCCTTTTTCTTTGCGGAACCACGAACTATACTTGCATTTAATGGTAGTAGAACTTGTTTTGTAGCTTCAACCTAATAAAACATCTAATAGCATTAGTATCAACAACTAAAACATTGACAGTGTTGCATCCACCGACTCAAACAAAATATTGCTCAAGTAACTACAAGATCAATATAGTGTCACCTCTAATTAAGCTTTTTAACAGTGCAGACAGTTAACTTACAACTAATTTACAACTATTTGTCGAAGGAAGGTGCAAGTAAATTCACCTAAAAGTTTGTATAATATGTATAATTTATCTCGTAGTGCTATACAACCTAGTAATACAATACCGACGACTAAATATATTACATAACTACAACTAATAAACCTACGAGTTTGGTTGCCTTCAACTCCATTGCATTACTGACAGTCGACCATAAACAAGATAAGGATTTTGCACAATAGGATGAGAAAAAAATTTATACCATGGAAAGTAGTTCCCTTCACAGTTCCACGGGTTAGTCACAAGAGTAGACCTTGAATTTGTAGACAAAACGTGATCATCCCAACTTTGGCCCAACCAATAATCAATATCATATCGGACTTTGTATTGATTGTACATTTCACCTCTATGACATGCTATAGAACCATTGGAGGTATGTGGATTGGTTGTTTAATACCAAACTTTCTAAGCACGTGATTTGGATAGAACGACTCTGCAACATCAAAACAAAGTAATATCCCACTAAATAAGAATATTCTTCCAATGGGTATCTATCTCGAGTACCCAAGTACGGGTTCCACACCACCTATAAACCAAATTAGAATTAAAATATTGGTCCATTTACAAATTCACTTAGTGGTATACGAAAATAAAATAAACTTACATCGTGCTTTATCAACATGTCTAGCTGCTCTTTGAGCTTGATCATCATCTAGTTGTGTATTTTTCCACTTACAAATACATGGTTGAGACTCATTGTATGAAGGATTGGCGGTAGCATTTGTAATCATTGAGAAGTGATCATATATCCAAGCCTAATACAATGCGAAACAAGGATAAACTTTAAACATAATGTCATTCAACTGTTCATTTGAATGATTAAAATTAAGGGTACTTTTGGCACAGGTCCTTATTAAGTTTCAAAATTTACGAAAAGTCCTTCACTAAATTTCAATGTAAATTAGGTCCCTGTTTTTTATTCACGATCATTGCAGATCATGATGCAACATTTCATAAAAGTTGCTGATATTTCCGCAACATTTCTGTACACTGTGAACATAGTGTATGAAAGTTGCTGAAATATCAACACTTATTTATAAAAGTTGCAGATATTTCAGCAACATTTCTGTACACTGTGAACACAGTTTATTAAAGTTGCTGAAATATCAGCACTTATTTATAAAAGTTGCTGACATTTCAGCAATAATTTTTCTTCGTTTCCAGAAAACAGGGACCCGCTTTACAATGAAACTTTGACAGGGACCCGCTTTACAATATGAAAGTATGATAGGGATGTCTCCCTAATTTCCACTAAAATTAAAGTAGTTTGAAGAACTCGTTACCGTTAGCAGTTTCAAACATCCACTAGTCTGCTTCACATCTGTTCGAGAAGCAATTCCAAGCTGCTTATAGAAGTATGCTAATATTGTCGCTCCCCAATCTTTCTGTTTCACCTATTCAAGCGGTCATTTTAGTGCATTCAAATAGTAAGCTGACATCTTCGTATCGGATTTGTCAAAAAACATACAACATCTAGTAGCATGTACAAATAACCATGGGCATCCATATCAAATTCCTCCTTACTATTTACTATAGCCTTACCCTTTATCTATTGCTTCAACCGTCTAACGACATATGTCCTTATCGTCTCTACCTCGTCAACTTTATCATCCATGCCAAGCTATTCTTTAATAAGCTCTAGAAGATCTTCATTATCCATATCCTGACCTCCTCCTTCATATGACAACATCATACCTGCCACAGGAATTTGTAGTATTTGCGACATGTCATCGACTATGATGGTCATCTCCCCAAATGGCATGTGAAACGAGTTTATCTCTGATTGCCACCTCTCTAAAAATGCTGATATATATGTCATATCCATCCACCCATACGAATGCTAAATAATATTCATCAAACCAGAACCTTTTATTCCTTCCACCACTTCCTCTTGCTCTTCCTCCAGCTTCCACCGCCATAATTTTCTTGAATGTGAAATACAACTAAGTGGCCCATGCTCATATAAAGTCATACAAAAAACTTTTATGATCACCTAACTACTATTAGTCGCTATGCATTGGATCGAAGATGGTCGACGGTAACAAATAATGTAAATGCAACAAAAATAGTATAGTAGATTACACTGGATTTTATACTGGTTCGGACCGTCCGTCCTACGTCTAGTCCCAGACCCCTTTTGGAATTAACTAAGAAACACCCTCACTTCGTCTGGAAGAAAAGATTTACAGTCTCCGCCTGAACAACCGAACATGACTTCAACACCGCCTGAAGATACTATGATAGGACTCCAACAACTTTTACAAGTAGCGTAACAAATGTTACTTTCCGACACATTGTATCATGATACACAGATTATCTCTTTGATGTACAATGACTCTATAACCGAACCAAACGATATTGTGTGGAGGTGTAGAGGATAAGGAGTTTATTTGACTAGAACATATGTATCATTTTGTTTACACTTGACATATCTATTAAATACTCATCACTTTGGATTAATGTTAAATTATTTTTTTATTTACTTCTCTGTGATACTTCCTCTCTCTTTTATAAAGAGGGAGAAAAGTACATAGATATATTGCTTAAGAGAAATATTATATTTAGGGGGAGTTTATAACATATAATATGTCTTTGCTCTTATCTATTTTTGTTGAAGAAAAAGGAGGAAAAGAACGTGTGTTCTACATATTTTATGTTGGCACTATATAAAGTTGAGGGAGATAAACTTATTATATATCGCATATATTTAGGGGGAGCTGTTATTTTATATTATGAAGTTGTGTGGTTGTCATCATCAAAAAGGGCGAGAATGAAAGAACCATATCTATGGTGTTTTGTTAACAACCATACGACAATGCTACTAACGGTTTCATCAAGTACATTACAGATTTAGTTAGCATTCAATAGAAGAAACGGGAATACTATAAGAGTATATGAGCTTTATAAGACTTACAATGTATTAACAATGCTACTGGAATACTTCAAGATAAGTCCAAAAAGCTAAACGAAGGAGCAAACAAATATACGAAGAATCGGTCGACTAAAATAGAATTTAATCGATTGAGGCAGTCAATTAAATCGGATTCCAGTCGACTGGATCTATTGACTAATCTCATATTCAGTCTTCTATTTTTTATGATGGTTTCAGGCATGTTTTTTACACCAGGTCAGTTGACTGACCATCATCTCCAGTCGACTGAAACTACATATTCCTAAAAAGGTGTCTTTGCATATCTTCGCATCTACAATTGCTTCTCTTTATCAATGGCGAATTTGAGAGGTTACACCCCTATTTTAGCATCCCTACAACACCTATATTATCTCCTAACCATTCCTGAATCATAATGCAACAACATACGACTCCATGCTTTGATTTTTATGCCTAAAACTCTTAATCCCAAAAGCAAGAGTCCGAACTTCAAGAGATTCAATTGATTCAGAGAGTAGTGTGCTTCATCTCCACATCTCACATTCTAGTCAAATAAACTCCTTAGCCTCTACACCTTCACTCAATACCATTTGGTTCGGTTACAAGAGTCATTGTACATCAAAGAGACAATCTGTATATCAAGATACGTTGTGTCAAAAAGTAACATTAATTACACTACTTGTAAAAGTTGTAAGAGTCCTGTCATAGTATCTTCAGGGATGTTGAAGTCTTGTTCGGTTGTACAGGCGGAGTTTGTAAACCTATTCCTCTGGATGGAGTGAGGGTGTTGCTTAGTTAATTCCAAAAAGAGTCCGAGGCTGGACCTAGGATGGAAGGTCCGAATCAGTATAAAATTCACTGTGTAATCTACTATATTATTTCCGCTGCATTACATTATTTTTTATTGTCGGCCTTCTTCAATATGTGCATGGCGACTAATAACTACGATATATCCAATTTCAAGTTCCAATCTGTGCAGTTAAAGCCCCGCAAAATTCCCGCTTTAGAGCGTAGCACTCTTCGACCTCTACGTTTTTCAATATAGCGCTAGTGAACAATAGATCCGTTTTAAGCCCCGCTATTTTCCGCTACGCCCGCTAAATCAAGGCTTTTTAACATCCGCTTTAGCAACATTAATATAAAAAGGTTGATTTGACTAGTTCTCTTTTAAACCAAATGACAGGGTTAGGGTAAAAACTTAATTCTAATGCAAAAGTGCTCAATATAAGTTAGAAATTCATTGTAGTCACTAAATCTAGACTGCATAAATCATGATATTCTTCGGTTTTGTTATGTAAAATTAAACAATATTTATTTTTCATACAAAAATGATTTAAGAATATAAATTAACTTTAAATACTTGGTTTTAATCTAATCAAGCTTGTTACACCTCCGCTATTTTCCGCTTATCCCGCCTTATCCATGTTACAACTTTTTGCACCTCCACTGCTATAGAACTGTTAAGCGTTTTAACTGCACATGTTCCAATAATTAGTATCATATTCTATAAATAACTGCTACGTTATAATGAGTAATAAGGCACTGCCTTAAATAAATTAATGAAATCCATCAAGTGTGTCTTAAAAACACCATCAATGATGGTTATGGATTTAAAAAAAGCAAATAGGCTCAAACTAACATAAATTAGCATATCCATCAAGTATATCTCGAAAGCACCACCAAAAACTGGCTATGGAATATACAAAAGCAAAGAAGCTCAAACTTATGACAAATAGTAGAATCCATCAAGTGTGTCTTAAAAGCACCACCAAAAACTGGTTATGGAATATACAAAAGAAAAGAAACTCAAACTCATGATAAATAGTAGAATCCATCAAGTGCGTATCAAAAGCACCACCAAAAACTGGATATGGATTATATGAAAACAAAGAAATTTAAACTCACTTTAAATAGAAGAATCCATTAAGCGTATCTTAAAAGCACAAACAAAAATTAATTATGCATTATATAAGAGCAAAGAAGGTCAAGCTCATATCAAATAGTAGATCTCATCATGTGCGTCTCAAAAGCACCACTAGAAACTAGTTATATATTATATAAAAGGAAAGAAGCTCAAACTCATATCAAATAGTAGGATCCATCGTGTGCATCGCTAAAGCACCACCAAATATTGGTAATGGATTATATAAAAGCAAAGAAGCTTAAATCATATCAAATATAAATTTTCATCATGGTAATGGATTATATAAAAACAAAAGAAGCTCAAACTCATATCGAATATAAGAATCCATTAAGTGCATCTCAAAAGCGCCACTAAAAATTGGTTATGAATTATATAAAAGCAAAGAAGCTTAAAATCAAATCAAATAGAAAAATTCATCGTTTTATTTTATTTTAAAGACAAACTAATCTCATAGCTTGCTCCTATATAAGCTTTGTGTACATTGTACCATTATTATATTATAATGCGTAACTCATTTCGTTGTATTTTCACTTTTAGTACACTCATTCATGTCAACAAATTAAATATTCAAGTCCTTTCGGAATATATTTCAATTGTATTATCGAATACATATATCATAATAAACATGGATGAGTTTAATATTAACATAGTAATCAAATTCTGGAATGTACTCGTGCTTTTGAGAGATAACATTCTTTCTTCTATTGGATGAAAATTTTCATAATCAATATATGGATAAAATATTTATGATTTCTCCATTCTCATAATTAACTTAGTAGAAAATCTAGATATACTTAACATCTCATAATTTCTTCTTTCTCATGATTCCATATACAGAATTTGGTAATTTAAATCAAAGATACAAAATTATAGTGTCCAAATTTGCATATAAAAAATATTTAAGTATATATTCTTTATTGTGGAAATTAAGTTGAAGAGCTTCTCATTACAGGGTAATAAGTTTTAAGGATAATATTTTTGAATAATTAGTTTTAAGGACAATTTACAGGAAAATGAAATATTCATTTATTTTTTAAGTCATACAGGAAAATGATAAATTCATTTATCATTATTTCTGTATAACTAAAAATGATAACTTCATTTATCTTTTTTTTGAAACTTGTCCTTAAAACTAATTTTTCAGAAGTGCTATCCTTAAAACTTATTATCCCTGCACAAAGAAGCCCTTTGAGTGAAAATCCCCTTCTTTATTCTCATACATCTATTAGAAAACTTCACTACAACCTTAATTGTTACTTTTATAATAAACTTACATATGTTAGTAACACTACAAGAAAACCAATGTTTAGTTGCATATATTGGCAGTGTTTGTAACTAAATGCCACCGTAGATACTTGGGTTTGTTTTTATTTATGCGGAAACGCAACGATCAATATTTCGTTAACCTGCCAAAACTTTTCGCCAAAAATTTCTAAGTCCCTCTTAGCCAAAAATTTCTAACTCTCTCTTCTCTCAAATTTTCTTATTCTCGTTATACTTCTCTCAAAACTACAAATCTATGTTCCAATTAAAACCCTAGATCCATAACAAAAAAATTCATCTCTCTTCACCTGCAATCACGTCGCTCAACTCGCCGGTGCCACTCAGATCTAGCATAGCCTGTCACCAAGTCTCCAACGAATCTCGCTCTCGCATCTATGCAGTTGTAAATTATTTAGTTAGAAAGCTGAAGTAGATAATTTTATTCATATTGAAAAGGTAATGCTTTTAATTATTAATTTTTGTTTAAATTCAAGCTGAACCATTAATAGTATGATGTGAGTACTGGGTAGGATCTTGTTGTGGTAGACGGGAAGAGTATGATTATCATGTTTCATCTTTATATTTTACATGATTGTGATGGTTGTGGGTGAGAATTATTTAGATTATTGTGCCATTCAAGCCGATGATAAGAATTTCCACTATGCATCTGTGCTTTAATCATTTTTATAGTGTTATTATCTATCCATTATGCAATATAGCTCACGAGTACTGTATGCATATGATTAATGATTAGATGATGAACTAATATAGTAAGTCTTATATTTTATCCACTGTCTTTTTGAAACTTTGTAGAATTTGGTTAGTTCTATTAAAGCAAAGATTGATGAAACAAATAAGTAATATGAAGAAACAGCTAGAGTCAGAGAAGTAAGGTTGAAGAAAGCTTTAAAGGCCAAACCAAAGATATCCGAGCTGAATGATTCCATTTGAAGGTTGAAGAATGCAGGTTTTCTTTCATAGTTTGTTGTATGTAATATTTTTAGTAATTTTAGAACGACAAACAAAATTATGTAGATATTTGTTACTTGATTTGTAAAAACCCAAATATGGTTTGTGCTACACGCATCATAAAAATACACTATTTAATTTGTCAAAATAGAAAGCAATTGATCAAAATATTACATGACTCAATTCAAATTGAAACTACAAGCTGTTATACGGAAAGTTAAAAAAATTGCTATAGGGAAAAATAATAACAAACTTAGTTTGATGGTGATAGTATAAAATTTTGAACATACCAATCAATACTTGAGCAAATCCTTCATATGAATTTTCCTAGTTATCTATAAAGTATTAAAGTTGCAAGCTTTTCAATATCTTGAACACTTTCATACTCACTTTCATACCTTTTCATTGTGACCATACTTTCTGTTGGTACTTGCTAGAGGTTAGCTAAAAAATTTGTATCCAGATGATTTTTTGTATTGATGCCATTGCCTTATAATTTCGTTTTAACCACCTTATTTTCTTTAGTAGACATCTTGGTTCCTCCTCACCAGCACCCAACCTAGGAAAAAAAAGAAAAAAGGTAGAATGAAATGATGAGAGAAATAAAAGAATAAAGGAGTTTGTGTTATGACAAAACTATATCATATCTCTATCTTTTCTTTTTCTTTAGCATTCTCTACCCTAAAAAAAATGAAATGTGCAATAGTATTAGTCAGCAATAAAGATAAAACATGAAAAAGAATAGTTACTTGCAACTTCATATATACAAACATTTCATGTGCATAATTAATGTAAACTAAAAAATGAAAGAAAGAAAATAAGAATATAGACATGTACTTAAAGAAAGAAGTACAAACAACAATATGAACATATAAAAGAGAGCCAGGAAAGGGTCCTGGATGAAATAGACATACTGGTAGTATTATTTTTAAAACTTTGATGTTGACCATCGCATATCAAGATAAAACTAAGTATGAGAAATTAAGAGAGAGATGTCAGCAAGATGAAGTAGACTGACTGTTCTTTATATAGAAATAGATAATTGGTAGCAACTGCTAGAATGTGTAAATCGTACTTAGAGTGCACAAAAAGATGAAACATTTCGATATAGTCACTTAATAATCCCTCATGTACATTTCAATATATTTAGATATTAAAATTAAAATCCTCATAAAGCATGTATACAATATAAGTCCAACTATTATTCCATCGGTTTTTTAGTTAATGAGAATAGTTTTTCGTAAAATGCAAAACGTCATGATTTCATGATATACGCAGAAAAAAGACCGTTTGGTATACAAAGTTCATTAAAAAAATGTGTTTGATTGGAACACAAATTACATACTCATTGTGCTCCGGCTTAACCAGAACGTGCTTCGATACACCCGTCCTGCACTGGTGCCCAGGCGACGGTGATTTGATACACTACTGCCCCAAAACGCAGTGTTACACTACACTGCTGCCATCAGCAGCAGTGTTTTACACACTTATACACTACTGCCTAAGGGCAGTAGTGTTCATGGTTACACTGCTACCTAGGCAGTAGTGTGGTGTGCACTACTGTCTTTACACCGCTGCCTAGTGCAGCAGTGTATTTTGTTACACTACTACCCATGGTAGTAGTGTACACTTTTACACTGCTGCCACTAGGAAGTAGTGTACACACTTCCCACGGGCAACAATGTACACACTACCCATGGCGGTAGTGTACACTTTTACACTGCTGCCACTAGGCAGTAGTGTACACGCTACCCACAGGTAGCAGTGTGGTATACACTACGGCTAGGTGGCAGCTGTGTACACATTACTGTCGCGACAACAGTGTGAAATACATTGCCGCCTAGTGGTAGTATTGTATATTCTTACATTGCTGCCATTAGGCAGTAGTGTATGCACTACTATGTACAATAGTGCATAGATTTGTGCACTGCTGTCCACTGTAGTGTACCCTTTATTTCGGGCAGTAGTGTATGTTCCTATTATGAGGAGTTACCAAACATGCTCGTAATGGCTTTTTGGAAAATCTGAAGGGAGAGTGATGCCATATATCATAGGAATAGAGGGTGGCGACTTTTTACCAGTCTATTGTGTTAATAATGTGTAACATATATTGTTTTTTTATAGACACTTTTATTAAGGTGATTATGTCATTTTCTTAATAGGTAGATCGGTAAAAGAATTTGTGGAAGCATGCAAAAAGGCTACAGGAGCCAACATAAAGGTTGATTACTTGAGTAGATGGCCAGGGGACTATGCATATTATTGGGTAACAGTTTTATGTCAAGATTGCACATAACTCTGTGTAAAACTTTTGCATGATTATTGGGTACATTGATATCCTATTTTGAATAAACTATGTTAGTTACTTGATGTCTTTGTTTCATTCTTTCTTTATAGTTTTGTGTCATTTTTGCATAACCGTTAGTCATGCAGCTGTTTATTTATGACTAGTTTGGTGATATCAAGAGTATGTGTCCCAAGTTCTTACCTTGTATGTTAGATTGTCATAATAGGTTAACTCATATTCAAGATTGTTTTCCATACTGGTATAGGCATCAGGTTTTGTTCGGGAAAAATCCCTCCAGATGATCAGTCTAAGGCAATAAAAAACCTAAACGCAGTGGAAAACTACTGGATCATGATTGTAGTAAGACGGAACAAACAAAATATGAATGCCAGAACAGACAGTCACAGATCAATGCAATGCAGAAAAATAAATAACACCAGTATTTATAGTGGTTCCACTACCGCTAGACAGTGTACGCCCACTTGGGAAGAGGATATTTTATTAATCACTGAAAGATTAGAGTTACAAGATTGGTTCACTTTTGGAGGCTATACATAAGAAGAATTAACAATACAGACAAAATTCTGCAGAGTTTCAGCTCTCTAGGATAGCTCTGAAATTGGCTGAAATTAGCTCTCAATTTCGGCTACCATTGTTGTCCAAAAGCTCCTCTATTTGTATAATGAAGAAATGAGGAGGGGTAGCTGCTATATATGGGCCCTGGGGTTTGGTTCGGCATGTATCTAGTTTGGCAAGATTCGGTACGGCAAAACGCTGAGCAAAAAATTTGGACCGGCTTAGCTCAAATGCCAAACGAGATTATTCGTTCGGCATCACCAAATTACTGCTCTAACTATTTCATTCGGCATTCCTTCCACCAGACGAAGATTAATGCTGCTTCAAATTCGTTCGGCAACAAACCATTTCACTGCTCCAAAATATTTCACCGCTCCAACATCACCGCTCCAAAACTACCGAATGAAAACGTTTCTCCCCCAAATTCTTCTTGCCACTCCAAATCACTGCTCGACAAAATCATTTGCCCCTATTTCTCGTTCGGTGATTTCAACTAGGGTTTCACTTGCTTTTGCTTTTCCTCCTCCCGGCTCCTTCTTCTTCTTATTCAATTGGAACCGGTATCAATTTCAACAATCTCCACCTTGATACTGAATTCCAAACAAGCCTTCCAACTTCATCTACACCTTCATGCTCCAAGCAATGGATACTTACCCTATGAGCTTGGGCAATGCCATCACCCATTACACTCTATCAACGAACTCCGGCAAGGCCACCGCCCGTTAACAAAGTGTTCGAAGTACCCAATTCGTGTAGAACCTATCAATCTCCACCATGAAAACAAACGTCTTCATGTACCATCTCAACTCTCCCCTCGTGCCACCCCGTGGCACCTAGCACTTCATTAAGCGAATCAAGTCCGAGCAATGCTCGAACTTAGCAACAGGCAACGACTTGGTAAACATGTTTACTGCATTCTCCTTTGTGTGAACTTTCTGAAGACGAACTAGCTTCTCTTCACTCATCGAGACAAAGAATGACTCTCTCACCTCAATATGCTTCGTCCTCGAGCTGAATGCTAGATTTTCAGCTAAGTGAATTGCACTCTGATTGTCACAGTACACATTCACTCCTTCGTATTCGAAGCCCAAATCACACAACAGTCGCTTCAAATAAAGCGCTTCCTTAGCTGCTTCAACCGTAGATATGAGCTCTGCCTCTATAGTAGACAAAACCACAATCGTCTGCAACCTCTCTCTCCAACTAATCACTGTCCCGCCAACGGTGAACACATATCCGGAGGTTGACTTCCTTCGATATCTATCACCGGCATAGTCGGAATCACAAAATCCAACCAAGCTGAAATCTCTTCCTCTGCCGCCAAAGGCAAGTCCATGGTTTGGAGTTCCTCTAAGGTATCTGAAGATACACTTCACTGCTTCCCAATGCATTTTTCCTGGATTTGCCATGAATCTACTCACCAATCCAACCGCATGTGCAATGTTAGGCCTAGTGTAGACCATGGCATACATCAAGCTGCCAACTGCACTTGCATATGGAACCTTCATCATATAAGCCTTGTCCTTTTCCGAGATCGGAGAGCCTTTACTAGAAAGCTGTATGTACAAAGGCATGGGTGTGTTGATTGTCTTTGCCCCTTCCATGCTAAACCGAGCAAGCACCTTTCGAATGTACTCCTTTTGAGTGAAGCTCAAAAGTCCTAGCTTTCTATCCCTTTGGATTTCCATACCGAAAATTTTCTTTGCTTCTCCAAGGTTCTTCATTTCGAATTCCGCTTTTAGCTTTTGCTTTAAACTATCGATTTCAGCCTTATCCTTGGAAGCAATTAACATATCATCCACGTACAAGAGTAGGTACACCCATCTACCATTCTTTAAATGCTTGAAGTACACACAAGCGTCTTTGATGATATGATCAAAACCAAGTGAAAGCATAAAAGAGTCAAACCTCTTGTAACATTGTCTAGGCGACTGCTTAAGTCCGTACAAAGACTTCTTCAATTTGCAAACCCAATTTTCTTTTCCATCTACAACAAATCCTTCTGGCTACTTCATGTAGATGGTCACATCCAAGTCTCCATGCAAGAAAGCGGTTTTCACGTCCAGTTGCTCCAGGTCTAAGTCATGAGCTACGACGATAGCGAGCAAAATGCAGATGGACGTATGCCTCACTACTGGAGAGAATATCTTATCATACTCCAATCCCTTTCTTTATGAAAACCCTTTAGAAACTAATCTAGCCTTGTATCTCCCATCATCCTTCACCTTGAATACCCATTTGCAACTTATGGATCGGCTTCCTTGAGGAGGTGGTACCAAATTCCAAGTCTTGTTCTTCTTCAACGACTCTAGCTCCTCTTCCATAGCGCACATCCACTCTGAACTGTCACATGACTTCAAAGCTTCATCAAGGTCAAGCGGCTCCTTATGAACCACATGTAGGGCATAATCAAACTGATCACCAAGGCTAAGGTTTGAAAACTGCCAATCACCATACCTTTCGGACGGCCTAATAGTCCTACGATTGACTCGGGTATGTACTGCTTCGCCTAAACTCCTTTCAGCTTATGCATGTGTGTGAATTGGCCATGTTTATTTAATTGTGTTTGTATGAATGCCGATTGTTGTGTGCATGTTTTATATGTGCTTATGCATATATACTTCTGGGCGTGTGTTTACGTGAGGGAATTTGAGAGATTTTGTAACTGCGTTTTTGCTGTGTTGTTTAAGTTAGTGTAAAGCTGCATATACATACTTATATGTAGTGCTCCAAGCATGAGCAGGTCTTGTTTCACGACAAAAGGAAAAGTATTACACTTATATTATTAAGTTTGGATATCTGTTACTATTCTTAATACACACACACATTTAGTTAATGGAACATTAGATTTTTGTGCCATATAGCTAGGCTGAGCGGTTGCCTGTGCGCATTATATGTGGAACGTGTTATATATAGGTATGTGTTTATATGCGTGCGTTTACATATTTGCATGCATTACTAGGTTTTAATGTGTACAAATTTTTAGTGCTACTTGTTTACTATAAAGATTTTTAATACTTGATTTATATTGGTATGCATATAACAAAGTTAAGTGGTTGTTCCTTTATCAGTTTATATGATTATATATGTGGAATGTGTTATGTTTTCAAGGTGTAAATGTGTATCCATTAGTTCACTTGGCTGTCATTTCTAAATTAAGCATTTGATATAATATTATTGTAGTTATTTAGCTGTTGTACCTATTTATTTTATTAACTCCAATAACTTGTTCATTTTATAACATTGGAGACCATTTGTTTTGCTTTTAGTTAGTTTATTTTGTAACACATTATTTTGTTCGCATTATTTTAATAATAATAATAATAATAATAATAATAATAATAATAATAAAATATAAAATATTAACCAAGTCAACTATTTATAAAAATTAACTAAATTTATCACAATAGTGATAATTTACTAAGTTAACAAAGTTTTATAAATAATAATAATAAATTAACTAAGTTTATAAAAATTAACTAAGTTAATAATAATAATAATATAATCAAGTTAACTGAGTTTTAACAACAATAATAATAAATTAACTAAGTTAACCAAGTTAATAAAAATTAACTAAGTTTTGTTAAAATTATATAAGTTTTATAAACAGGTAAATAGACACAAGGAAGAAGTTGCAAAAAAATTTAGTCTCAGGGACAACAAGTTTGCTTTTTAGTCTGAAGGACACTTTTTAGTGTAAACTGAAAATGATAGTTACAACTATCATTCTGTGATTTACACTAAAAAGTGTCCTTTAGCCTAAAAAACAAACTTCTTGTCCCTAAAACTAAATTTTTCTCTAACTTTTTCCTTAAGCCTAAAACCCCCTTTTATAAAATTAACTAAGTAAAAGTTAACTAATTTTATAAATAATAATAATATAACTAATTTAACAAAGTTTTATAAATAATAATGATGACAATAATGAATAATTAACTAGGTTTATAAAAAATAACTAAGTTTATAATAATAATAATAAAATTAAGTTAATCGAGTTTTAACAACAACAACAACAATAATAATTTAACTAAGTTTTGTTAAAATTAACAAAGTTTAAGTTAACTAAATTTTATAAATAATAATAATATAATTAATTTAACAAAGATTTATAAATAACGACGTTGATGATAAATTAACTTAGTTTATAAAATTTGACTAAGTTTATAATAATAATAATATAATTAAGTTAACTGAGTTTGAATAATAATAATAATAATAATAAATTAAGTTACCAAGTTAATAAAAATTAACTAGGCTTTGTTAAAATTAAACAAGTTTTATAAAATTAACTAAGTTTAAGTTAACTAAATTTTATAAATAATAATAATATAACTAATATAACAACATTTTATATATAACTGTAAGATTGGACTTTATTTATTTCTTTTCGTTTATAACTTTGATTATTTATATGACATTATTTATAATATGATATACTCGTACAATGTTGTAGATGTTTGATATTAGATTTGAAGTCCTACGAATTAACATAATTGTTTGACTATATGTTGTGCTTTCACTTATGCAGGCATTGGATTTCCGAAGAGAGCAAGGTTGGACTTTTATGATGCTAGCTTTCACTTGTGCATGCAACAAAGAATTATGGGTAATCAAGCGTTTTGTTAGCACCAGTTTGGTATAACATTTTATTAGTACCAAGTGTGTAAATTTGTATACGAATGGTTATTGTATGTGATTTTGGTCATTTTATCAAAAAACTATTGTATTAGAATGATTATGGATATCTTATTTGATTATAGGATTAATATGCTTTTTTAATTGTTTGAATATGATGATTATGTGAGTGATTGTTGATTGATACAGTAGAAACAAAATAGACCATCAACATGAAATAATAGCATGAAAAAATGGTGCAAAATGGTCAACAACTTTTAGGGCGTTTCAAAAAGGCTACAAAAATACATATAGTGGCATTGAGTAAACGCAACCGTAAAGTAGGGGTAAAGTTGGAAACTCTATTGGTAGCGCAAAAAACCATTTGGTGGCGTTTTTAAAATGATACAAAATGATTTATGGTGGCGTTTGAGAAATGCTGCAATAAAAGGATTTATAGTGGCGTTGAAATAAACGTAACTTGTGGGCTTTATCACGACGTTTATCAAAACGCTACCATAAGTTTTGGTAGCGTTTTTTGTGCGCCACCAAAAATAAAATTTCTTGTAGTGTAAATATATTTTTACACCATAGCATACCAAAATTTATGCTACTATGACTAACATAAATCATTAACCAAAGCAATTTCTTAAAACACAATACATTCTCAACAATACCAATGATACGAAGCCATTAACAAAACCCAAAAATAATTCAAACTAGAAGGTAGAAGTGGAATGTACTTCAATCTTACTTTAATATACTAATTACCATTATAGTGATTTGAATATCTCATATTCAATTCAGATTTACACAAAATCCTTGATTTTCTTCTTCTTCACTAATCATCGTAACATTCTAATCTTTGCTCCAGACCCAAATAGTTTAGTCCTCATGAAATACGAATTTAATTTAGGTTTTAAATTGTTGAAATTGATGGAGAGGAATAATAAAGAGAAAGTGATAGAAGTTGTGTCGTGGATGAGGTCACCGCCTTGAAAGTTAAATTTGGCACGACAATGATGTAATCAATAATTGTCGTACACTCCTCAAGGTTAATACAACGACCCTTCAAAGTTATGCACTCAAGGTTGACAGATTTGAAGATGTAACATCCGCCATTTTTGACCATCGAAACTCGACACCGAACACTACCATTATGTTCCAATGTCGCGCATCCAATCGACAAAAAGGCAGATTGTTAGGGTAAATAAAAGAAAAGAACAGAGAATAGAGAAAAACAGAATCTCACAACGGAATCGACAACATATAATATAATAAGGACAGTAGAAACTGTCACTCCAAACATACAGAGTATATCAAAGTTAAAAACAAACCTTATTAGCTGGATAGTTATAAAATCACGACCTTACAAATGCCGATAGGTATACTATATAATACAACGGAAAATAAAATAGTACGACAGGTGAATCTTCAGCTCCCTTCCATGAATCCCATAACACCAAAGCCAACCTGGGATAATACTCGGTCTGACTCGATCATTATAAATAAATAACACCCGGATCAGTCTGAAAATACCAACGTAAGGTAACTCGAATAATGTGGAACATATATAAAATTTCTATGAGACCACGCTGCTAACGCGGAACGGGTTTTTACCTCACAAGAATAACATCCATACAGGCATGAGCAGAAATAAATATTAGGAAACAAATCCAAATATGATTGAGCATAAATAACATTAAACCAGACATGAAAGAATGGAAATAAACCGAGTAAAATCCAAACTGAACAGAATGGATAGAACAAGGAAAACAATCCAAACTCGATAGAATGGGCTAAATAAGGTAACAGTCCAACTCGATAGAATGGGCTAAGTAAAGTAATAGACCAAACTCAATAGAATGGACTAAATAAACATTTAAATGTTGTGATTAGGAGTTGGCTCTACTCATGGCAATTTAAAGCTAAAACAGATTCAGGGTTTTTGAATCAAATAAGGAAAAGAAATTTTCCCACAAATAACTAGGAGGATGCGCCCCCCTTACCGAAAGTATACCTCTAGAAATATACTTGAGAACTCTGATGGCTCTCAGAAACCTTCAAGCCGGACCCCGATAACTATTACCGAGAATCCGAGTACTTCACATCTCAATGCGCAACATCGAATCCAATCTAGAGTGGATGTGAAAATACCCTGATAAGAGCAACCCCACATAGCTTAGCCCCCACTCGCTCTTTGGGTTTAGTCATTTCCGACAAAGGATAACAAAGCTCAAATGAGCAACACATCATCTTAGAGTGACAAAAATAAAGTGGCTGAAGTAACCGATAGTTGAGATACCAACTATCGAGGACATAAAACGATCGTATATGGAAATTAAGTCTTGTATACTTATCACCACTCATAGAATTCAAACTTGTACTATTTCTGGGTTAATAATAATACCGGACAAGTCAAGGTAGTGTTACCTCAAGGTCATGTCACACGATTATCCTTAACTTTCAAAATAGCAACAAGTCTACTTCTTCGATATTTAGTGCTAATTATAAAAATAAACCATTTCCATATAAGTGATTCGCTTTTCGAAAATAATTCATTTCCATAAATGAATCAAACTTTTAATTTTAAAAAGGAACTGAACATTTTGCTTGATTTCCAAATTGGTAAAACACTTTTAGGATTAGTTCCTGATTGTTAAAACGTTAAGAGAATAATTTTTCCAAGCGCGCGACCCCGAAGGCCTAAACCAACATCAAACCGAACACTCAGAAGATTATCCAACTTAACATCCCAATAATCGAGTTTCAATTTCTTTTTAACTTTAAAAAAACAATATTAATTATCCCGAAAGATAATTAATCACACTTAAAATCCCTTTAAATAAACAACTCGTTATCTATAATAAAATAGATATTTATTTCCAAACACTTTTATAAGATTAGTAAATTAACTTTTAAAATCTTTAATAAATCAGTTTATTAACTTTAAATCAGTTTATTAAAGCAAATTTTTTATTATATTAGTTAATTTACTTTAATCACCTTTATTAAATCAATTAATTAAAAAGATTTATTAAATTAAAATAGTCATTAATTAAATAAATAATTAATCTCAAACATCATTATTTAAAAAGATAAGTAATTCTAAATTCCATTAATTAAAACAATTAATTAAGTTCAAAATAATTATAAATTAATCGGATTAATTAAATCCAAATTTCATTAGTCAAGCCGATTAATTAAAACATCATTTGTTAAAATGATTTATTTAATTATAAAGCATCATTAATTCTAATGATTTAACTAAAATCCAAATATCGTTAGTTAAAACAATTAATTAAATTCAAAACAATCATTAATTAAAATGCTTAATAAAATTCAAATATCATTTATTTGACATGATTTATTACTTTTAAATATCATCGATTAAAATGATTATAAATTTAAATTATCATCATAAATTAAAATAATTAATTAATTAAACTCCATTATCATTAATTAATTAATTAAACTTAAATAATCATTAATTAAAACGATTAATTAAGTATAAAACATCATTAGCAAAAATGATTGATTCAATCTAAAGATAAACCAATTTTAACCATCATTTATTAAATTGGTTAAGTAATCTCAAATTAATTAATTTAAAAGATTAATTAATTTAAATTATCATTAATCAAAATAATTAATAAATTTTCAATATTCTTTTTAGTGGAAACACAAGCTCAAGTTCATACGATAAGGTTTTGGGGAATGATATTTTATAAATGACGGTATAGCGAAAATCGCTATAACGACATTTAAGCTAGTAAATGGAATATCAAAAATTAATTTCATTTAACTATCAATAACAGAATACGGGTGTAAATAAATAATTTATGGGCAAGAAACTCCCTTTGGGTCTCTCTACAGATTTTCCCTGCAAAACAATGGTAATGGATAATATATATATATATATATATATATATAATCATATGGGTTTTATAACGATCAATTTATATGCCATTCATTTCCCAAACGGAAATTCAACCAAACAAGCAATCAAACAATTTGACTAACATCCAAACAATCATTAAACGGTTATAACATCATTGATATGATATAATAAAATTAAATGTGAGTTAAACTCACATTGATTCCAGTTATCGTCGAATCGTTCCGATTTGAGTTAAAACTGAACGAGCGTTCGTTACTAACATAAATTCCAACATGCTTTAAATTCCTCTAATCCAATTCTATATTATAGTATTCATCGTTACAAACCTAATGCAACAGACCGCGTTAGATTTGGACCTAGAACGAATAAGATATTCATTATACAAGATTTAGGAATTAATTAAACAATTAAATCATTGATTATAATATTAAACAAAACCTTAATAACCAACTAAATTGGGGCCGTTGAATGCTTCAATATCATCTCGTTCGAAAATATCGTGCCAAAAATGAAACATATTCACGCGACTTTACCCAGCCACCATGTCGCCCCACGTCTCTAGGCGTCGCCGCACCATCCCCGTACCACCGCCACGCCACCATGCATCCAACTCCGGTGGTCTCGTCTTCCCTCGCCTCGTCACTTGCCCGCGATTCGAGATTGACTACACGTGAAAAAAATAGCCATAGCCGTCGCCTCACTGCACCGGAGACCACCACACCTCCCCCAAACGACAGTCCTCGACCCCCTCTACACTTTCTCTTTAGGGCCCCCCGACTCTAGATCACCCACGAAGCCAAAAACCCCACCTAAAGCGGCGGCCTTCAAACTAAAATCGCGGCCTCTACACGACGAGCCACCTCGATTCGACCCTCCATCCGCACCACCCCATCACGACGAACGATGAAGTCTAGAGGTGCATCTTTGGAAAGTAGTTACTTACCTGGTCATGTATGGAATTCATTCTCCAATAAGTGTCGTACGGAATTAGTTGTGCCCAAATATGCTAAAATGTGAGATGCAAGCATTTCAGCTATGTTCTATTTTACTTAAAAACCCTATACAGTATTATAATATCGTTGGATTTTTATATAAAGTGTTTTGATTATCATATGATAAAAACCCGTCTGTGTTTATGTGCGGCGTGGTCTTACGAGATACCTTTGATTTTCAAATTGTTTTATAAAAGTTAGAATTAAGTTATTTGAGTTTACTCACACCAGACCCATGTCTGACTTGGAGTTTTATTTTCTTTTTTAAAACTCTTGGGTTCTCAAATTTGTATGAGTAGACAAGTGATCCAGGTTTCTTACGGAGTCATTTTGAAGGAGCTGGAGCAGGTCGCTTCACCGTAGCTAATTATATTTTATTTCTGCTGTGTTTATGTATGATCTATGAATTTTGTGATGGACAGGTAGTTATAGCTGTCCAGTTGAGATTGTAATGTAATGACTCTGATGTATTATTGTTATGGGGATGACCATGTAATATCTTATGTTACCTATTAAATGTTATTCTGATTCGTGGTGAGATTCTGTGATTGTGTGGTTTTTTCTTATCTTTCCTTTTCTTCTACCCTTAATGGCTCGTCTTTCGGTGTAAGAAAGGCGGTCGTTACAGGCGAATCAAGATGTGTGTTGCTCTAGTCATAAGGGTTAGTTTAGCAATGCAGGCGACCATTCTTTTCTTTTAAGAAAATAAGCAAGTGATTCTAATGAGTGAGACATTGTTTGCTTGGTTAATTTTGTAATTTTTTTATTGTGGTGGTAGAGTTGGAAGATTTGGGTATGTGTTATTGCCGATTATAAGTTGTTAAATAGATAGATATTTGAAAAATAACCATTGAAAATGGTAGTTTTATGACCGTTGGAGGTCAAGTACCCATTTAATGGGTGCTTAGGGTTCATGCACCGATGGGAGTCAGATGACAAGCACCTATTTAATGGATGATTAATGTTTGATTCCCATCAACTAAGTGTCTGATTTTGCGGGTTCAGTTCTAATTCAGTTTTCTAAATAAAAAACTGAACATTTAACATAAAGTTCAATGGTAATAGGTCTGCTGCAAAATCAAAACCAATTTTTAAGGCTGAATTTGGTCCTGTCGGAGACATAATGGCTACATCTACGTGTTATAAAATGGATAATTTTTTTATTTAGGCCAAATTCTCGAACTAATTACAAAAATAGGCTAAGTTCAAAACTAATTACAAAAGTAGACCACTTTCTACCACATAAGCGTCCACATGTACTGGCGGCATTTGAAATGCCACCAGTACACGTATTATTTCTAAAACTTTCTGGCGGCATTCGGGATGCCGCCAGTATGCGGCATTTTGGATGCCGCCAGTTTGCGGCATCCTAAATGCCGCCATGTTTTTTGCTTACTGTTTTACTCGGCACTTTCATCCCCCTCATTCATTTACCCCCCTCTCTCAAAAGTAAAAAAAATTCCAAACCTAACCCCCCAAATCATCAAAAATAAATAATTTGACTAAAAAACTCGTTAAATCAAACTAGAAATTGAAGAATGGCTTCCTTATCCTCTCAAGCACCTCCTACAGGTTTGTAATCTTCCAATAGTTTCTCTAATTTTGATTTTATGAATTGTGGATTTTGGGAAAAATTTGTTTTATAGGTATAAATCTATGTTTCTATACTACAACGAAGTAGGTTGTGCGCGTACAACAAATGTTTAATTGGTTGTTGATTTGATATAAAGATTAATTAGGGTATAAATTTGATTTGGTTATGTTATTGTGGTAGAATACGAAGAAATGACACCTGGACCGATTGATGATAGCGTGCTTTACCTACAAGCTCAACACCGCACAAGCAACAACGATTTGATGGAGGTACATGTTGATATAATTTGTCTTGCATTTTGCAAAGTGTTAGTAAATAACATAATAGCTTGCATTTGGTGTTAATTTTCGACAGGTGGTTGAGCCAGATGACTTCATTGACCATTCTTTGACCTTAAAGCTTGTCACGTCAGTGCATCCTGGCATGTTAAACTTTTAGACAGAGCTGGATTCGGTGTTATTAATAGGTTGGGATACACACAGCTCAATCGTAATCTTTTGACGGCGTTGATCGATAGATGGAGACCAGAGACATCTACATTTCATCTCAAAGTAGGTGAGATGACCATTACACTAAAAGATGTAGCTGTGGTACTCGGATTGCCGATTAACAGAGATCCCATCCTAAAACCGAATTTCCCCAGCAATTATATGGATTTGTGTGAGCCCTTGCTTGGCATGTCTCCTCCAGAAGATGTGAGATGGGCAAATGAGTCGATAGTGGCCGCATGGTTTAGAGAGTAGTTGGTCGGTGATATTTCCCACCGTGCCTCTCCAATGCAGATAGCTCAGTGCGCCCGCGCTATTATGTTGCACATCATCATCCAATGTCTATTCTGTGATCGATCGAAGACAAGAGTGGCCCTTCAATGGATCCCATTGTTAGAAGGCTTTGATTCTTGTTGGCAATATTCATGGGGAAGTGCGTTGCTAGCTTTCACGTATACAGAGCTTATGAGAGTGGCGTTGGTACAACAACAGTCTGCCGAAGGCTGTATGACTCTAGTTCAGGTACGAACATAGTTATTCTTTAATGCATATTTGTGGATGTCGTAAATATTAATTAAATACAAGTTACACTCTTGCAGCTGTGGTCATGGACTTATCTTCCGGTCGGTCATATATCTATGAAGAGGCAAATAATCGATAATTCAAAACCATACAAATCGAGGTAAAATATTGTTGGTTGTATGGTTGTATCAACCTGTGCAGTTAATGCCCCGCTATAACCCTGTTATATCTCATATCAGATTTCCACCGCTACGATTTTTCCATATAGCCCTAAATATAGCCTTTCCGCTTTAAGCCTCGCTATTTCTACTATATTCCGTTATTTCCGCTATATTCCGTTATTTCCGCTATATCTTCTTTAAAAGAAATGAATTGAAAAATGACATTTATACATTATAAAAATTATGAAATTAATTTATTTAATTGAATTCTTAATATATTTTCAAAAATGAAAATACTCTAATATTCTACTAAATTCAATTATGTTATATAATAGTTTTACGTTTATTTACAGTATGTTTACATATGTTTTTATTTAAAATTATTTATGTATTAATTATAATTCAATTGAATGTTAATTTTTCATTTAATTACCATTTATATATTTGTAAAAACATTAAGTACAAGTTTATATGTTATTTTAGAGTCATCCACTATATCCCGCTATATCCTCGTTGTATCCCCGTTATGACTTTTTGCACCTCTGCCGCATTGAATCTGCTGAGCGCTTTAACTGCGTAGGTATCAACTTATATAGTTTGAATACTTTGTATAATTTTTTGCTATTATAGGTGGATTGAACCGAAGAATACCAAAATGACCCCCAGACGGAATTTAGCGTTCTACCGGAATGAGTTTGATGTCTTGGACTGTAACATAGTCACGTGGACTCCATACACTAAGGCAGAGCTTGAAGCTCTTCCAGCTATTTGCACAGTGGACAGGCCGTTATGGCGGGAAAGACTGATGATATTTTGCTTTGGGGATCTAACATACCATCTCCCAGATAGAGTCATGAGGCAGTTTGGTCTTCTCCGGCATTTACCATATCATGCTCCATACTACACTCTTCAATACGATGAAGATGAGTTCGAAACGATGATAGAGCTATTAAATAACCATTTCCTAGCCGGGGAAGATGAGCATGAGATCATGCTGACTGATGAGGAGTATAATAGTTGGTATTGGAATATCACTCGGCGTTATGTGCTAAGAAGTCGGGAGGAAGTGTCGGAGCAAGAGATTGCTCCTTACACTCCAAGAGCTCCACTTGAACGGAATATGTACATATTTAAATTGACAACTTTTAAAGTAGTTGTAAAATCAATAATGGTTTATGTTATATGCAGGCGGATGGTATGTATCGTATGTTGGACACAGTGGATGAGCTTGTGGAGGAGGTTCCTAAAAAAAGCAAGGCGGAATGCTTCTCTCTCAAACAAATTCTAAGATCTTGTTTGTCGAAGAACAAGATGTTAAGACCAATCCCACCTCCGCCTCCGCCTCCTCCTCCTGCCGTGCCACCACTTATTGAGGACGTTGCCCCTCCCGCACCGTTTAAGGACATTGCATCAGCCCCACCGGCCCCCGAACCGAAGAGAAAATATCAAAGAAGGAAGAAAGATGTGGGTGAAAGCTCTGGGGCGATAACTTCCCAGCATACACATCCGGTTGGGCCGTCTCAACCCCCTATGGAAGAGACACAAGAGGAGGCAGTGAAGAAGTTTCGCCTGTAGAGGAGGAATTCATGCTCAAGCCAAGAAAATCTAAAAAGAAAACTCCTCACGAACAAAGAAATTTGAGAGGCTAGTGCACGGTGGATTGTCTTTGGTATTGATCGTAGTGTTTATATGTTTGCATCGGATATTGGGTTGAAAACTAATGTTGATTGCAGTATTGATTTTCAATGTGAATGTAGTTGTGATTGTAGTATTTTTTTTGTCATTGTGAATGGTAATGAATGTAGAACTGTTTTTGTTGTGAATGGTAGTGAATGATAGTGGATGTAGTATTGTGTATACGTTTGTATATTGGCCATTGGCATTCTGTTGCCATGCAGTGGGCAAACAACAAAGCGACATTTGAAATGTCGTCAATGTGCGGCATTTTAAATGCCGCCTATTGTTTGAGTCATAGGGCGGCATTTGGAATGCCACCATCATGCGTCATTTTAAATGGCGCAGGCATGCGACATTTCAAATGCCGCCCTGTTGTTTGTTGTCCATATTTCTAGAGTTTTTCCTACTTACCCACTCTAACTTTACCAAAACTCTTTCAGCAAAACCCAAAAGTTTCTGATTTCTAACAATTTTCAATTTATCACAAATTGTAATTTATTTCAACAAGGCGTCTGTAAGGTAAGTATGATGCTAATCTCATTCAATTCCAGTTTTAAATTTTACTTTCATCGACCTTGTAATTCTAGTAGAACGTGGACGTCCTGGTTGTCTTTTAGCTACAGGAGGTAGGACCAACTGATTGTCGCTTAAACTCCAATTGCGTTTATCGCAGACAGGATGAAACTTACGGATGTAAGCGGCTAATTATTTCTCGGTAGAATACCATGCTGATGCGAAGTCGTGATGGGCTCTATTAGCTCCATTGGAAACCGTTAAGCAAGCGGCCATAACATGCGTACATAGTAGGTACTCTAAAAGAGGTATGTTGCACATACAAGAGTAACTGTTACCGGTGATTAATACTTTGAGTTCGTCACCAAAATAGTGCACAACTTGCCACTCAGTTTGTCTAAAACGAATTATTCTTGTACGCCTTGCTTTGTTAGCTATATCGGCAATCTTGGCTTCCCACTTCGGAGTAAGACGGGTTGTCAGTTTTCCTACCGCTTCTCTTCGTTGACAAAAATAATCAACCGACCTAAAAAAGTGTGTGCAACCAAAGCTTTGACAGGTAAAGATTGAGCTCCTTTAAGTACACTGTTGAAACTTTCTACGCAGTCAGTGGTCATGACATGAAATCGACCGCCATCATCTTTACACAATGCCCAATTCTCCTAATTCCCTCCCAAACTCCTTTCTATCCAATTGTGAGCCCTAATGCTTATAGTTTTTGATTTCTTCATGGATTTTATTGTACTCGGCTTTCTTCGCAGCACATGCTACAGCATAAAAAAGACTGGTTAATCGTTTTTCTCTAAATCATGTAGCTTGAAATTTGGCAATCAGATGTCTAACACAAAAGCGGTGTTTATGAGGCAAACCCCATTTCGTTTCCAATGCTGATGGTATTCCTTTCATTCGATCTGAAATGAAGTTAATTCTCTGATTGTTAACACTATGAATGAACTGCCACATGCAGGCAAAAAACCACCCCCAACTATCACCAGATTTTGGCTCTACAATTGCATACACTAAAGGGTATAGGTGATCATCCACATCAACAGTAGTGGCCACAAGTAATGTCCCTTTGTATTTCCCCTACAAATGTGTTTCGTCAATACATAACAACAGACGACAATGAACAAATTCTTCAATACAAGGGCCAAAGGCCCAAAAAGCTCGATCAAACACTCCATATTCATCTGTTGTAATGTGTCCAATGCTTCCCGGGTTCGTTCTAGCAATTTCAGTAAAATATTGCCTTAGAGTGGTATATGACTCTGCCCAATCGCCATAAATCCTTTCCACCGCCTTACTCAAAGCTCTCCAAGCCTTCATATAACTAATTTTCATGAACAACTGTTCTTTCATCAACACTTGCACCATCCCGGCTGTTATGTTCAGATCGGCTTTCACGAAAGGTAAGATCTTTGACACTACAAAATTAAAAGTCGCTTGCTTGTGAGTGGAGTTCACTGTTGGGTTAACACAAATGTGTTCGCTAGGATATTTCCTTATAATCCACAAGTTCTGCTCAGATTTTTTAGACACAATAACATGAATTCTCCATTGACAGTTCGCATCTATATTACAAACGGCGGTTTATTTGATTTTATTTGATTTTATTATTGTAAAAGAAATGACATGTAAAATTGACCATTCGCTCAACTGTTGTAACAATTTCGCTTTCGTCTCAAAAATCATACCGATTTTGAATCCATTCTGAACGCTTACGGTTGAAAATAACTCATTGTTAAACTCAAGATTTGCAACAATAGACCTAGCCATGATTTGTGCATCATCATCCAAAGTTACCTCCATTTCCACGTCATCATTGTCTTGGGAATATTGTCTTCAACCGCAAAATCATAGTTCAAAGCATCATTGTTCACTTGCATACTACCGATCCATGACACATCATTCTCTGTCATATTCACTACATCCATACTATTTATAGGGGGTTCGTCATGGACATCTTCACCTACATCCATGTCCATTTCAATATCAACATCTGCGTCGTTTGCGTTTTCGTTTACATTCTCCACTTCGGCATTAGATTGTGTAGCAATATCATGTGCGGAAAAAATCTGAAATTCACATATAAGTATTAATTTAAAACCCGTACTATAAATACTAGCTAACAAGGTTAGCTTATTCCCAAGAAATACCTTTGACTTAGATCATATAACTCAGATGGAGTTGAATACATATAAGGAGATGTTAATCGATAAAATTTCTATCGGTTTAGAAATTTGCCGAAAAATTTCAAATTAAAATAAACCACAAGCGCACGGCGTAAACTTGTAGTACGTGGCGAATACGGGTCGATCCGTAGGGAATTGTTGATTTTAAATTTCCTATTCAGTCAAATTATACCAAAGTCGAGAGATTGTTAAACTAGAAAAATGAGAAAACTAACAAACTAATAACTACAAATGTGAATGAAAACTATGAGAATAAAATGACAATTTAGAGATAATTTCACTCTCTAGATCACATAAATCAACAAAATGAAGTTATGATCTTTCTTTTCTTATCATTAGTGTAATTAGTTGATGTGCTTATCATAAGTATGGTATATTTGTGATATTAATTAGCACAATATAAACCATCAAACTATAACACAACAACTATTACATATTTAACTCTCATGAAATATGACAACAAAGTTGAAAGCAAAATCTATTTTAAGCATGGCCTATTAACTATTAGGGGGAAGTAATTTAAAGGACTAAATTTTGTATATGTTTAGTCTCAAGGACATGACCTCATTATTTTTACCATAAGGACAAACATTCTTCTAAAAATTATTCATAAGGACAAACATTCTTTCAAAATTATTCATAAGGACAAACATTCTTCCAAAACTGCTACCGAACTAAAAACTGATACCTAAAAACTGCTACCGATAACTACAAACTGATACCTAAAAACTGCTATCAATAACTAAAAACTGATACTTAAAAAAGTTGTCCTTCAAGCTAAAATATTGAAGGTCTGTCCTTGAAGCTAAAACGCTGATAAATTTTGTCCTTGATAATAATTTCCTGTAACTATTATTTAGAAATATAGGCCATCAAATTTTAATTTCAACAATCACTTCATTACCATCATCATATGTAGATGAAGATGTAATCATTGTTTGTGATTGCTTAAGCATCGCCTATTTGGTGTCAACAATATAGGCTATCAAATTCACATCAAAAACAACAAGTTAAACCACTTCATATTAAGCACAAAAAGAGAGCATAAACATGAAAATGTTGAAGCTACATGATTAGAGGCTTCATTACCCCTAAATTGAAGGGATTAGCCTCTCATTTGTGTTATCATATCAACATAAGTAGCATGCAACATGAAACTAAAAAAAAAAAATGAAAGCTAATGGAAAAGAAAACTAAGCTAATTGCATAAAAGAAAATCTGCACTACTAGCATGAAAAGAAATGAACATGTAATTAAAAGGAAACAATAATTACATTGCATAAAAAAAAGAAAAAGTACATGAAATAAAAATGGCTAAGTAGCTATGAAAAGAGAAAAAGAGCTTTCTTTTATTTTCTAAGCTAAAAACTAACTAAAAAGAGACTAAGGAAGAAGAGGGTTACATGAAATATAAGGGGTCTTTATACATGTATGAAACCCTAATTCATATTTTTGGGGAATGCCAAAAATACCCTTGAGAAAGTGTGGAGGCCAAGTAATCATTAGCTTCTACTAATCATCATTTAAGTGTACACGAAGCCATTAATTCCATAAACATGCGCATTAGCCTCTAATTTGTACATTAAGGTAGGTCGGTAGGTGGGGTCCTCCGTTATCATGCCTTTGAATTATTTCAATCTTCATTTCTTTATCTTCACTCTTGTGCATGCATACATCTTCATGAAACCACTTGTATATGAAGCCAAATTCCTATAAAATAATATAGAAATTTCCAATTAAATTTTCTCAAATTAATATATGCACAAAAATGACCATTTTATCCTTGGATGAAGATGAATATGTGACGATTTGAAAATAATATGAATTTTGGTTTAAAAAAGTTAAAATGCCCGATATGATCATTTATTTAATTTAAATAGATTAAATATGGTGGTAAAAATATGCACATTTACGTGCACATCAGGAGACATATGACAGTTTGATGGTCCGGCAGTACTTGGCGGTGTTGGTCGACAAGGAAGATAACTGGATATACAACGACAAAACTTTTAACTATCACACAACTAACAATGTAATACGGTAAAATTAATAGATAAATGTTTCGCCTTCCGAGCAAATGTGTAAATCTGCCTTGACTTGGATGTGGATAGGTATAATGAACGCCTCGTTGATAACTCATACACAGCGGATATTCATATAGAGCTTGTTGTTGACCGTACATTGCTGTCATAGGTGGATTACTAAAACTCGGAGATGCAGTTCCGCGACTGATACTTACTGCCTCAACCATTCTTCGGCGGTCTTCAATTACGCTGTTAACTACTTGTTCTCGTACGGGTTCTTCTACTTGCAACTGTCTACTTTTCCCAACAAACAGCTCTATTGATTTCGATGTCGCTGAACACATCGGCTCCACATCGTCGTCATCGGCTATTTTAATGGCTTTCGATCCTGAATCCGTCGGCCAATTACACACTAACTCTATGTCAAATTCATCAGATTTTATCTTGGTTGCTTTATAAAACGATTCTTTTAAGTGCGCCAATTTACAACCTTTCAATACTTTTGCTGGTTTACACAACCCAACCACATATTTCCCATAATTAAGTTCGTCAATAACCAGTTCACCAACAAAATAACAGATCGTTGGTACACACTTGGAAGCCATTCTACATTTCAATTAATCAACTTGTTAACTACTTCCATAAAATACCAAACAGCAAATGAGAACAAAAAAAATCAACGAACTAGGGTTTAAAAAATAACATACCGAAATTGTTCAAAAGGTAGGATTAGGTGTTGCTCCTCGACTATAGCTACTTTCAATCAAGATTTAGCTACACTTTGGAAATATTTTAGCGATTTCGTGTTTTAGGTTTTTTATTAAATCTGATAATTTGGGGGAGAAGACAAGTTTTAAAGGTGACTGCATTAAAAAGCACCAAAATATGGGTGGCATCCAAAATGACGCATACTGGCGGCATCCTAAATGCCGCTAGCATGTTTTAGAAATAATACGTGTACTGACAGCATTTCAAATGCCGCTAGTACATGTGGACGCTTATGTGGAGAGAATGGTCTTCTTTTGTAATTAGTTTTGAACTTAGTCTATTTTTGTAATTAGTTGGAGAATTTGGCCTAAATAAAAAAATTATCCTTATAAAATTCCAAATAAGCACTCCTATTATTCTCTTTTACAAGAGGGAAACTTGCCTATCAATATGACCGCCCTTTGTGCCCATTTCATTACAGTATACACATGTTTCATTGATAACCCTATGCCTGATTCATCTGGGCTGAATGTTGGAGCTTGGTATATTACTTTAAATTACATTTATACTTCGTTTCTATGAGTATTTCACTGCTAGCTACTTTTAGTCACTTTGGTGCTATGTTATGCTATATTCATTTATGTTGCATGCCGTAGCTAGCTTTTCCATTGTTATTTGCATTATAATACTTTATTCATGCGTGCTTACTTCTTATGTTTATCTTTGATCGCTGACTTCTTATTATTGATTTTTTTTTCTTATTACTTCACTTGCCACAGCTTTGTTGTCTTTGCTTTGTACATATCTTGTTACACTCTTGCAGCAATTAACTGGTAATTTTTTGCATTTTGTTCATACCTGCAATAAATTTTGTGTACGTGTACTTAGAGTGATAGCGCTATCGCTTTCATGAGTATAGCTCCGCCTATCGATATGACTTTATGTACTACTTAGTGTTCCAGACTCTGGTTTCTACTATCTCTTTCTCACCAGTACTTTTCTTTCTCGATGCATTACACTGCTTCATGGCAATCTAGAACACTATTCCAATATGTAGTATCACTCTTTTGAACTAAGTGTACTTACTGGGATAGTGGAAATTTTTAGCATCCAAGTCTAATCTAGAAGGTGATCTACATAGAATAAACACATGTCTGTAGTTCTATTTGAATAAGCATACCAAACTTCAACTATTTAAAAGAAATGGAGAACTCCATCCCTAATCATTCCATGCTGCATTTTCATTTTAGTATCTAAAGTACATATATATTGAGTGGTGCTAAATGCACCATGTTAGAGACTTTTTACCAAAGAAAAAAGGAGAGAACGGGATAATTTATTTTACACATATCGGGCAGCAACGAACTACCAAACGGTTGAATATAGCTAGGCAGTTGTCATTTGTCTTTTTCCTTCAACCTCTGTATAAAAAAAGGGGTACTTTTGACGCAGGTTCCTGGTAGGTTTCAAAATACACGAAAAGTCTCTGTCTTAAAACTTTATAACTTAGGTCCCTGTTTTTCGGAAATCAACAAAAAAACAACAAAAAACATCGTAAAAAATTGCCAAACTTCAAAACTTATTTCAACATATAATTATCTTCATATCAATGCCAGAAAAACACAAAAAAATAACAAAATTCGCATTTCAGGAAATTCTGCAATTTTTCTTGAAATTGCCGATATTTCAACAACTTTAGTAAAAAATTGCGTTGTTTCATGCAATTTTTTCTGTTTAGTTCAATCTTCCAAATTTACTATCTACATTTATTCAAACAACACATTATTGCATAATAATCAAGGAAAAAATGATGAAATTGCGTATAATTGAAAAATAATCAATATTGAATAGAACACACAGCTTATTCCCAATAATTGCAGCGAAAAAAACAATAATTCATAAAAGTTGCATACAAATCAGCAATAATAAACCAAAAGTACCTTATTTTATGGAATAGCTGCGCACATATCAGCAACAATGTAGAATAATTGCACATATTGTTGCACTAATATAAATTTTAGTTGATATATAATTATTCAGCAACAATTGCATGATTATCAACAATAATATTCAATTGTTGCTGACATTTCAGCAACAATATTTACTATCAGCAAGTATTCCTGAATAGTTGCTGAAATGTTAGCAATTATTCTGCAGCAAAAACAGGGACCCGCTTTATAATGAAACTTACACAGGGACCCGCTTTGCAATATTCTTCCGTTTTAAGGATGCGATCTAAATTTCCACTTGTAAATACATCAAAAAACTAACACCAAACGGTTGTCTTTTTCCATCAAGCTATAAACATCATGAACCAAAAAATACCGCATTCTATATGGCAGTACAATGCCGATCATTTAATATAAATAAAAAAATTGAACTGCAAATGATTTAATTTCAAAAATATATATCGTTTGGTAGTAAATCACTTGAACTAAAATGAATTAGAATAATTCCATATTACCAAATGTTATTAAAACCTAAACACTATATTGTATGACAGTATAAAAATTGTATAAAACTTGATATAAAATTTTTATACTGCAGAGTCGCATTTTAAGAATGATTTTTTATATAAGATTTGTCAATTTTTCAATTTCAAATGTTCAATGTTGACGTGATGAAGAGATTCATCAAATCAAACAAAGTTGAAAATAAATACGAAATTGTACCTAAAATAGAAGTCGGTCGTGACGAAGAGGTCTTCTTCTTCGACAATGCAAGTTCCTTCTTGGAGGCATGGTTCATCAATGGCGACTTACAACAAATTTCAATGTTGAAAATAAAGCTTAGATAAATATTCAACGGAGGAGGGTTGGGTGATGTTAAAAATAATATGTGCTAAACTGAAGTTGATAATGATATGAGCTTGAGTAAATCGGAGATCGGTAAAAAAGAGTGTCTAACGTGGTGCATATAGCATCACCCTAAATATTTGTACATACTGAACAAAAACACTTGTGTTGGATAATTACAACAAAAATCAAAGTTTTTTCATTACTTGACTTTTACATCCTTTATTAATGAGAAAATGTTTCTTTTTATGGAATACTTATTTAGTGTGATTGATGGGTTTAAGAGAGAGAAAACAATTTTAGATATATTTTTTATTCCTCTCATCCCCTCTCTCTCTCTCTCTCATGTCATCTGAAATAAAATCTATTTTTCAAATATATTTAAAACTCATGGACAATGCCTTTTACAGATCTTCTGCAACAACCTAAAATTTTGGTCATCTGATTTTAAATGTTTGATTAATTTTAAATATTTAAATAATTGAATTTTGGAATTTAATACGTTGTAATTCAAATATAGGGAATGTTTAAATATTCGATTTGTTGAATTAAATCTTAATTAGATGGATTTAATAATTTCATTTTACTTCCTTTTAAATTAATAAATAATATTGGTAAATCCAATTGTAAATTTATTTACAGTAATAAACAGTTAGAATAATAAATCAGAAAATTTCTTTTTAGTTTAACGATTCGATTTCTATTGACGTATTTATAATTTAATTTATTTGATCTTTTCATAATTTTTAATTTGGAAAATATTGAAATTATTCTTTGACGATTTATCGACAAACGATGATATTTGGAAAATTTCATAAAAATAAACCAACCTGTGTAATTTACTGTTGATTTATGATCGTGTCGCATTTTGGTGCGCGATCATATATATTTTTCTGTCGCTCGACGTCTATACGCGAACGTGATATTGTGCAGTACCGTACCCCAAATCTTTTTATTTGAAAACAAACATCTAAGTACACACGCACACAAACATGTTTCCATGTTTAGTGCCTTGTCTCTTGTGAGGCATTGGAAAACATAATCATCGTGTATTTTTATTTTTGTTATAAAATGGACTGTCTTCACTCTTGTTCCCTTCGTTCGTTTCCCTCTCCTCTTCATTTGGTTCCAGTAAAACAAAAGCATGGATCCAACGACCCAAGTTAATCGGAGCCAATCAAGGCCGTTTTAGGCAAAGTGACCAACTACTTCATCATTCGTCATGATGGGTTGGTGCAGATGGACGGTCGGATTGAGGTGGCTCGTCGTGTAGAGGCCACGATTTCAGTTTGAAGATCGCAGATTTAGGTGGAGTTTTTGGCATCGTGGGTGATCTAGAGTTAGGGGGCCTTGAAGAGAAAGTGTAGAGGGGATCGAGGGCTGTCGTTTGGGGGAGGCGCGGTGGTCTTCGGTGTAGTGAGGCGGCGACTACGACCATCAATTTCACGTGCAATCGATCTCGAATTGTGGGCAAGTGACGAGGCGAGGGAAGACGAGACCACGAGCGTTAGGTGCGTGGTGGCGTGGCGGTGGTTCGGGGATGGTGCGGCAGCGCCTGGAGACGTGGAGGCGGCGCGGTGGCTGAGTAAAGTCGCGTGAATAGGTTCGATTTTTGGCGGCCTGGAAGATATTTTCGAACGAGATGATACCGAAGCATTCAATGACCCTGATTTGACTGGTTATTAGGGTTTTGTTTAATATTATAATCAAGGATTTAATTGTTTAATTAATTCATAAATCTTGTATAATGAATATCTTATTTGTTCTAGGTCCAAATCTAACGCGGTCCGTTGCGTTAGGTTCGTAACGATGAATACTTTGATATAGAATTGGATTGGAGGAATTTGAAGCTTGTTGGAATTTATGCTAGTAATGAACGCTCGTTCAGTTTTAACTCAAATCGGAACAATTCGACGATAACTGGAATCAATGTGAGTTTAACTCACATTTAATTTTATTATATCATATCAATGATGTTATAACCGTTTAATGATTGTTTGGTTGTTAGTTAAATTGTTTGATTGCTTCTTTGGTTGAATTTTCGTTTGGGAAATGAATGACATATAAATTGATCGTTATAAAACCCATATGATTATATATACATTATCCATAACCATTGTTTTGCAGGGAAAATCTGTAGAGAGACCCAAAGGCGGTTTCTCACCCATAAATTATTTATTTACACCCGTGTATTCTGTTATTGATAGTTAAATGAAATTAATTTCTGATATTCCATTTACTAGCTTAAATGTCGTTATAGCGATTTTCGCTATACCGTCATTTATAAAATTTCATTCCCCAAAACCCTATCGTATGAACTTGAGCTTGTGTTTCCGCTAAAAAGAATATTGAAAGTTTATTAATCATTTTCATTAATGATAATTTAAATTAATTAATCTTTTAAATTAATTAATTTGATATTAATAACCAATTTAATAAATGATGGTTAAAATTGGTTTATCTTTAGATTGAATCAATCATTTTTTCTAATGATGTTTTATACTTAATTAATTGTTTTAATTAATGATTATTTGAGTTTAATAATTAATTAATGATAATAGAGTTTAATTAATTAATTAATTAACGATGATAACTGAAATTAATAATCATTTTAATCAATGATATTTAAAAGTAATAAATCATTTTAAATAAATGATATTTTAATTTTATTAATCATTTTAATTGATGATTGTTTTGAATTTAATTAATTGTTTTAACTAATGATATTTGGATTTTAGCTAAATTATTAGAACTAATGATGTTTTATAATTAAATAAATCATTTTAACAAATAATGTTTTAATTAATTGGTTTGACTAATGAAGTTTGGATTTAATTAATCCAATTAATTTATGATTATTTCGAACTTAATTAATTGTTTTAATTAATGAATTTAGAATTACTTATCATTTTAATTAATAATGTTTGAGATTAATTAATTATTTAATTAATGACTATTTGAATTTAATAAATCTTTTTAATTAATTGGTTTAATAAAGGTGATTAAAGTAAATTAACTAATATGATAAATAAAATTGCTTTAATAAACTGATTTAAAGTTAATAAACTGATTTAATAAAGATTTTTAAATTTAATTTACCAATCTTATAAAAGTGTTTCGAAATAATTATCTATTTTATTATAGATAACGAGTTGTTTATTTAAAGGGATTTTAAGTGTGATTAATTACCTTTCGGGATAATTAATATTGTTTTTTAAAGTTAAAAAGGAATTTGGAACTCGATTATTGGGATGTTAAGTTGGATAATCTTCTATGTGTTTGGTCTGATGTTGGTTTAGGCCTTCGGGGTCGCGCGCTTGAAAAAATTATTCTCTTAACGTTTTAACAATTAGGAACTAATCCTAAAAGTTTTTTACCAATACGAATATCAAGCAAAAAGTTTAGTTCGTTTATAAAAGTAAAATTTTGATTCGTTTATGGAAATGAATTATTTCCGAAAAGCGGATCACTTATATGGAATCGATTTATTTGTATAATTAGCACTAAACATCGAAGAAGTAGACTTGTCGCTATTTTGAAAGTTAAGGGTAATTGTGTGACATGACCTTGAGGTAACACTACCATGACTTGTCCGGTATTATTGTTAACTCGGAAATAGTACAAGTTTGAATTCAATGAGTGGTGGTAAGTATGCAAGACTTAATTTCCATATAAGATCGTTTTTTGTCCTCGATAGTTGGTATCTCAACTATCAGTTACTTCAGCCACTTTATTTTCGTCGCTCTGAGATGATGTGTTGCTCATTTGAGCTTTGTTATCCTTTTTCAAAAATGACTAAACCCAAAGTGCGAGTGGGGGCCAAGCTATGTAGGTTGCCCATTAGGGTATTTTCACATCCACTCTAGATTGGATTCGGTGTTGCGCATTGAGATGTGAAGTACTCGGATTCTCGATAAAAGTTGGCGGGGTCCGGCTTGAAGGTTTCCGAGAGCATCGGGGTTCTCAAGTATATTTCTAGAGGTATACTTTCGTTAAGGGGGGCGCATCCTCCTAGTCATTTGTGAGAAAATTTCCTTTCCTTATTTGATTCGAAAACCTTGAATCTATTTTAGCTTTAAATTATCACAAGTAGAGCCAACTCCTTATCAAGACATTTAAGTGTTTATTTAGTCCATTCTATCGAGTTTGGACCGTTACTTTATTGCCCATTCTATCGAGTTTGGACTGTTACTTTATTTAGCTCATTTTATCGAGTTTGGACTGTTACTTTATTTAGCCCATTCTATCTAGTTTGGACTGTTACCTTATTTGGTCCATTCTATCAAGTTGGACTGTTTTCCTTGTTCTATCCATTCGATCCAGTTTGGATTTTACTCGGTTTATTTCCATTCTTTCAAGTCTGGTTTAATATTATTTATGCTCAATCATATTTGGATTTGTTTCCTGATATTTATTTCTACTCTTGCCTGTATGGATGTTATTCTTGTGAGGTAAAAACCCGTTCCGCGTTAGCGGCATGGTCTCGTAGAATTTTTATATATGTTCCTCATTATTCGAGTTATCTCATGCTGGTATTTTCAGACTGATCCGAGTGTTATTTATTTATAATGCTTGGGTCAGACCGAGTATTTTCCCAGGTTGGCTTTGGTGTTATGGGATTCATGGAGGGGAGCTGAAGATTCACCCATCGTAGTATTTTATTTTTCGTTGTATTATATAGTATACCTATCAGCATTTGTAAGGTTGGGATTTTATAAGTGTCCAGCTGATAAGGTTTGTTTTTTACTCTGATATACTTTGTATGTTTGGAGTGACGGTTTCTACTGTCCTTGTTATATTATATGTTGTCGGTTCCGTTGTGAGATTCTGTTTTCTCTGTTCTCTGTTCTTTTATTTTATTTACCCTAACGATATGCCCTTTTGTCAATTGGATGCGCGACATTGAAACACAGTGGTAGTGTTCGGTGTCGACTTTCGATGGTCAAAAATGGTGGGTCGTTACATTTAGTATCAGAGCGCAAGGTTAAGCGAGAACCTTGGCATTGGTAGGGTTTGGCTCATTAGAGATAGGTAAGCGACACCCTAGAATGAGTTTGAGAGTATTATATATACGAGAGCGTATTTGTTATTGTTATAAAAATGTATTATGTTAATAGGTCTATTGAGTTTTTATGAATTCTGGTCGAGACGTGGGACGCCACGGTATCGATAGGGATTTCTAAACACTTGACCAAGGCCAACGGACAAGGTATTGAAATTTTTGAATATTGGTCAAATTAAATATTTTTCCTAGGATTATATTTTATATATATAAAGGAATAATTTTCAAAACTTCTTATAGTTATAAAGTGAGTTGGTTTACATGTGATAATATTTATTTATTATCACTATTGTTTGTTCGGTTATGCTTAACTTAAATGAGAAGCATAAACTGTTGGTTCTTAATTGCTAAATTGTGCTCGATTTATTTAGGAGCATTTATCGCTTCGATTTAAAATGAACCCTTTGTGAATTAATTTTCACAATTTGACTATAAAGGTGTTCGGAGAAAAATGTTAGCTTGAAATTTCATATTTTAAATAATGTGGGTTAAGAACTAAACTTTATAAAAAGTTGTAAATATAGTCTAAATGGTAAGATAAAACATTAAGATAATAAACATTTGAGAAAATTTTATTATAATAAAGAAGAATTATTGTAATATGAAAAGATATTTATATAAAGGAAATTTTATATAAATTTAGTTTGAGAGATATGTTTAAAAAGAATTTTTGAGAAATTAAATAGCAATACTTTTGGAAGTATTTAAAGGTAAAAATATATTGGAAGTAAAATTTTAAATAGAATACATTTTCTTTTGGATAATTAGGAGGAAATCGTTTCGAATAGTTTTGTGGTAATCTGAATAATCTCCTAAGTGACGATCGAACGTTTGGTTGAGCGAATGTTGTGGAGTACTTATTAAATTATTCTCTTTATCATTGTGCAAGCGAAATGAGTTCAAAATTCGAATAAATCCAAAGTAATGTTTTGATAAATAAATTGTTTGAAGTTATTATATATAAAAATATATGTAGTATGCTTTCGAAGATGAGTTTTGAAATTTAAAACCCGGTATCTAATTTTTAAGTTCCCTTAAACGGGAATTGTTGTCCAAAATAAAAGGTATTAGTAATAAGAGATTGATTTGATAAATAGGATTTTTTTCCCTAAGAAAAGTTATGGGATAATTTCACACAGATTTAAATTGGGCTAAATTAAATAGGAAGGTTTTGATAAACATTGTTTTATTAAAACCAAATAATTTTTTAAAACATCTAAGTAGTATGAACTACTTGTTGATTGGGTCAACCCATAAATATTATTCGTTTTAACACTATATGTTAGAAAGGTTAATAGGTTGACTCGGTTTTAAGAAATCATAAATTGATTTGATCTCCGTCTGGATCTTTGAGAAAGTTAAAAGCAAAATTTATATGTACTCTCAAGATATAAAAGAATATTACATAAGTAAATAAAGGAAATAAGTTATGATTTGATGTTTTATAAAGAAATAACTTTATAAGTTATTTTAAAACTTGGACGAGAAATTATGAGATAACACATAAATAACTTTAGTATTGAATAAAATACTAAGTGAAATTATAAGTGAATTAAAAATTAACATAATTAATAAATTAAAAAAATATAGAGTATAACTTTCCATTTTGTCCGAGTTAGTTTGGATATTTTTGGACAACTAAGAAAGTTTTGAACCTAAGTTAAATTTGTTTGTTAGTCATTTGACATTTTGATTTTGATCTTTGATTTTTCTCGTCTGAGAAATTTGAAAATGGATTTTTAAATTGAAAAACCCGGGTATTAGATCTAAATTTATAATTGGAACATTATTGATTGCATATCATCTATTACAGGATATCCTATGTATTTTGTTGCATATGATTGAGATATGGTTGTTGGTTGCATGAAGGTTTATATCAGGGTAGTTTTGCATGTAAAGTAACATCCCATTGCTTTTGTCAGCCTGATTTTTCTTTTAGATTTCATAAGTATAGGTATGCAAGAGATTTCTATTTGATTCTTGTGCACCCGCATTTGCATAAAAGATAATAATTTGCTTGCCAAAATATAAATCAAAACGCGAAAATGGTACGTAATAAATTCAAAAAATTTAAATTGGTTGATGATTTTATGCCCCAGCCATGGAAGGCCACTTAGCTTTTGTTTTCTTTGATTGGTTTAGAGCCCGTTGAGCCGATTTGTAGTTGTACCGATCGAGCCGCGCAAAGGAGACGCTGGCGAAATTTTCCAAAAATTTAAGAGTTAGAATTTTTTTAAGAATTTTGAAATTTTGGATAACTAAAATTTGATTTTTGAGTTATAACTAGGAATAAATGAATGAATGAGAGAAATTAGTTGGTATAGGTGGATGGATTTAAAAGATTTGAAAATTTTAAAATATATTCCAACTAATTGGTCTGAGAAATAAGTCTGACAACCCATTTTAATTAATAATTTTTAAACATAAGGGTTTGGAAACATTTTATTCCTTAGGAATTTCGGGGACGAAATTTATTTAAGGGGGGAAGAATGCAACAACCCAAAATTTTGGTCATCTGATTTTAAATGTTTGATTAATTTTAAATATTTAAATAATTGAATTTTGGAATTTAATATGTTATAATTCAAATATAGGGAATGTTTAAATATTCGATTTGTTGAATTAAATCTTAATTAGATGGATTTAATAATTTCATTTTACTTCTCTTTAAATTAATAAATAATATTGGTAAATCCAATTGTAAATTTATTTACAGTAATAAACAGTTCGAATAATAAATCAGAAAATTTATTTTTAGTTTTACGATTCGATTTCTATTGACGTATTTATAATTTAATTTATTTAATTTTTTCATAATTTTTAATTTGGAAAATATTGTTATTCGTTACGATTTATCGGCAAACAATGATATTTGGAAAATTTCAAAAAAATAAACCAACCTGTGTAATTTACTGTTGATTTATGATCATGTTGCATTTTGGTGCATGACCATATTTTTTTTCTATCGTTCGTCGTCTATACGTGAATGTGATATTGTGCACTACCGTACCCCAAATCTTTTTATTTGAAAACAAACATCTAAGTACACACGCATACAAACATGTTTCCATGTTTAGTGCCTTGTCTCTTGTCAGGCATTGGAAAACATAATCATCATGTATTTTTATTTTTGTTATAAAATGGAGTGTCTTCATTCTTGTTCCCTTCGTTCGTTTCCCTCTCCACTTCATGTGGTTTCAGTAAAACAAAAGCATGGATCCAATGACCCAAGTTAATCGGAGCCAATCAAGACCGTTTTAGGCAAACCTAGGTCTGACAAGAACATCTGTACCCCTGCTACACAGAACTGACCTACCACTTGACTAGTAGTACCGAGTACATCACCACCATGGTTGGGATTGGCAATTGTACCGGAGCATACAAAAATGGGTCAAATAATCGATTCTAGATACGATGATGACATACCCTCATAGGAGCGACCCACATTGCCCTGTTGCATACCATGTTTTGGTCATTTCCGGTTGACGAGGCATGAGGCTATGTTTACCTTTAATATAGCATTGCCACTTAGAATGCTAACATTGCCTTCGATATGTTGACACAAAGTCAGCATTCATCCATACAAGTCGTTTAGGAGATGAACGAACCAATGGCACTATTTCTGCTACATCCGTGTTGGAATAACCCTTAGGGTTAGTAGCAAATAGCCCTTGCACTTCAAAGTCTTCATCTTGGACATTTGCCTTACTATTTCCAATTTGAAAATTTATGTTGGTTCGAATTTGTTTTCGGATAACAACTAATAACCGATCCCGGTCTCTCCAAACCAAAATTCGATAATTTTAAATGGTCAACTTGTTTATAGTGGACTATCCCACTATCAGGGTGTAAAGATTTACATATGAACACACGTTCCATATGTTTAGATTATCATGACCCGCTTATCAAAATTAACCCCCTTGTATTCATCACGTTCTCGAAGTGCGGTATCTTGTAATAAGTACAAGTCGGCTTACTTTCAATAAAACGTGTCAACGTTTCATTACAACCACTTTAATTCATTCGGCTACTTAATAGCATGGAAAAGAGATCCTTGGTTCTAAAACAATTCGCTTAAACAAAGAAAATGGGTTAAAAATAAATGACCGATAGGGTTTTAAAAGAAACCTTAAAATAAATAAACTTTAATTAAATCATAAGTTTAAAACTCAATTAAACCTTAATTAATCTTAATTAAATCAAAATTAAATCATTAAATTCCTAATTTTATTTATAATTAAACCTTAATTATACTTAAATTAAATAAGATTTAAGAAAATAAACCCTAATTAAGTGGATAATTAACCTTTAATTCAACAATAATTAATTAAATAATCAACTCTAATTAAATAATTAAGAAAATAAACTTGATTAAGTAAAAATTAATTTTCTTTTATCTTAATTAATCATTACTTAAAACTTACTTAATTAAAAATAATTTACTTAGTTAATAATTTCTTAAACTCTACTTGCTTAACCTAATTACTTAGTTAATTAATTAAATAATAATTATCCTAATTAATAAATTAAATAAATTAGATAAATAAATTATTAAATAATTAAAACTTAGACTTTTGACTTACTTAATTGATTTGAAATGAGTTTCAAAAACAATCCAAAAGAAATCACCTTAAAACCTGAAATCGTGAAATTTTCCTAACTAAATCCATAGCGACTATCGCTATAAGCACAGTTCACCAGAATTGATTTCTAGGCAAAACTTCACTTTCACTCTAGCTATAACATACTTGAAAACACAATTATAAGAGTTTTGAAAGCTTAAAAAAAGTTAGAAACTTGGAAAACATTTTCAAAAAAATCCAAAGCTAGAAAAAGAGATTTCGTTTTCAAATCGGATCTCAAGTCCTTTGCGACTTTTTAAGGCACTAGTTTTCACAACCATTTCACAACATACTTGGTTTTGTTTCACAAACAATACCACCATCATATCATAAACCAATCTCACATATCCATATCCATATACATATCCAAACATATCAACATATTATCCAAATCACAAATCTATACCAAACAACCAACTTGCAATCATATATTATCCAAACAACATGATAATTCAACACCACAAACACTATATTCTCACAGCATATAGATCATTAAAACAAATTATTTTCTTTTCGAAAACTATTAGTTTTAGTCATCGAAAATTTTCTAAATCAAAGCGAACTTTTTGCTGGAACTTGAAAATGCTTTAGAAACTTTGCAAATATGAAACTTTGGATGCTTGGACACTTGAATTGGGCTCGGCTAAGTGGGTTTAGGCTCGGCCTAGGCCTTGTTGGGCACGGCTATGTGGAGATTTGGCTCAGCCATGGTGTTTTTTGGTGGATGGGGTGTTGTATTTTGGAAGAGGAGGTGTTGTAGGAGACGTAGAGGTAATTTTATGAAAAAAGAGGAGATTTTAGCCAAAAGAAGTGATTTTTCTTGTTTTAGAATTTATGAAGAGGAGGCCATGGCTACTTTTCTTAAGCTCTTAGGATTTTTAAATGAAGAAGGAGTTTTGTAAAATTAAAAATATGAAGATAAAGGGGTATATATAGGCTTAGGATTTGATTAAAATAATAATAAGTGATTTATATTTAGATATAAGTATGCATGCATAGCCATACCTCCTCCTTCCCTTCAAAATCGTTAATACTACCCCCTTGCTTTCAACTATTCATGCCTATCTCTAGTGTACTTGTGTTGAAAAAGTTCATTTTATATGTGGACACACACACACACTTACTTTTATTAAATAAGATCTTATATGTTAATATGTTTAAGAGTGCAAATGTTTACATGCATATGTACATGTATACAACATGTTAAAGTAGTTTGTAATGTGTGCATGTGTGTTTAACATATTGTTATAACCATTTGAATAACTTTTAACCGATGAAAAATCGACATTTCAAAAAATAATCTCCGGTCACATTTTCTATTTCTCTATAAACTATATATTTTGGTAAACAATTTTTGAAAATGATTTTATTATCATTAATTATTATTTAAAATAATTTTGTTTGTTAATAAAAATCCATTTATTAATTATTTAAATATAATTAAATATTCATTTAAATAGCGATTAAATTCTAAGTCGTTACACTCTCCCCTCCTTAAAAGAATTTCGTCTCGAAATTAGCAATCAAGGAGATAATCTAAACCACGCAAAAACTATATATATTCATATCATAAACACATTCAAAGACATGTACTACGCATCCACATCAAACAAACATATGTTATACGTACAACAGACAATTAACTAACTATCATAACATCAACTCGGGATAGGCTTCTCTCAAACGATCCACTATCTCCCAAGTACAATCTCTAGGATCCTCGCTCCACTGAATCTTAACTAATCGCACCATCTTGTTATGCAACCTCTTTTTATCCTGATCCACAACATACATCGGATGTCTAACCACTGCCAGGTTTGGTTCTATTTCTAATTCCTCTTGAACCGATGGCTCCACAATCAAAGATGGGTCATGAATATATTTTCTCAAATGAGACACGTGGAACACATTATGAAATACCGCCAATCTCTCTAGCAACTTGACCCTATAAGCAAGCGATCTAATCCTCTCAAGAATATGAAAGGGTCCAACATACCTTGGAGCTAACTTCCCAGCCTTTCCAATCCCTCTTATTGGTGAAATCTTTACGAACACCAAGTCTCCAACCATAAATTCCAAATCTCTTCGCCTCCTATCTGCATAACTCTTTTAGCGATCCTGGGCCTCCTGCATTCTTTTCATAATCATTGCAACTTTCTCTGTAGCCTCTTGGATCATGTCCAGTCCAAGAAGTAATCTATCTCCCATCTCAACCCAACATGCTGGTGACTTGCACGGTCTTCCATACAGGGCTTCATACGGTGCCATTCCGATGCTTGCTTGGAAGCTATTGTTGTAGAAGAAATCAACCAAATGTAAATGATCCTCCCATGATCTACCAAAATCCATAATACACGCCCTCAAGAGATCCTCTAGAATCTGATTCACTCACTCCATCTGTCTGTCGATTTGGAGGTGATATGATGTGCTTAAGCTCAACTTTATTCTAATGGTTGTTTGCAATGCTTTCCAAAATTGACTACTAAATATGGAGTCTTGATCGCTTACAATACTCACAGGAACTCCATGCAACCTGACTATCTCCCTCATAAAAATTTCAGCTAAGGAAGCAATGGTCCTTGTTGGTTTTACCGGAATAAAATGTGCGCTCTTCGTTAGCCGATCCACGATAACACATACTCCTTCATTTCCTTTTTTGGTTCTAGGTAAACCATCGGTAACATCAATTGATACCATTTCCCATTTCCAATTGAGTATTTCCAACGGTTTTAATAATCCAGTTGTCTTCTGATCCTTTGATTTGCTGACAGCACGAACACCTGCTAACAAAGACAGAAATGTCCTTCTTCATTCCCGGCCGCCAAAATACTCTCTTTATGTCTTTATACGTCTTATGAACCCCTGGATGAATACTTAACTTAGACTTGTGGCATTCTAAAAAAACTTCCTTCCTCGACCCATCCACATCTAGTACACACAACCGTCCATTCATCCTTAAAGCACCTCGAGCATCCATCTTAAAATCCAAACATCTACCCTCCTCAACACCTTGAATTAACCCTTCCAGTATCACATCCTTCCTCTGATTTCTTGTAATCCTTTCCTGAAGCGTTGAGGTAACTTCCAAAAGAGTCAAAACGACATTCTTGCGTAAGGCAGCCGCCACCATATTAGCCTTTCTTGGCGTATAAAGAATATCTAAGTCATAAGCTACTAGAAACTCTAACCACTTCTATTGCCTCAGATTCAGATCCTTCCGAGTTAAAAGATTTGACGCTTAAACGTTAGTTTAGGGCGTAAACTTCGCACGCTTAGAAATTTAGTAAGTGTGCATGTTTGTGTATATGTATGTATGTATATGTATATGTATTAGCATAAATGATGTATAAGTATAACATATTAATGGCGTTTTAATACATTATTAATCATTATTGAATTCCCCCTTAGGAAAGTAATTAATAGTAGAGGCCAAATAAGAAATTTTCTTATAAGGCATTAATTATGTATGCGCTGAGATATGTGATAATATGCTTAGAGGGTGTTGTAATTATGACTAAGTTATAGGGATGCGAGCTCGGTCAAAAGCACACGGATGTTTGTCCAGCAAATATGGCTACCAACAGTGTGATTATGGGGTTGATGTCAGACATCGTCTATAGTAAGTAACTATGGATGATGTGAGGTTAGTCCCAAATTTTGTAGGGTAAATCTGCCTGGCTAATCTAGCTACCAGTACCTACGAATAGTCGGACTAATAGGAGAAGTCACTGTGGGGGTATGGGTTATAATATGATGGACCTACTTCAAGGATTGAAGGTATTAAGTGGCTATATGAGGGCCTGTCTCTTCCCTATGTTGGAAGTAGTAAATTGTCAGGGTTAAGATTAAGGGTTGGCACGGTAGTGGATATCTTGAAAAGGGTCCGCTTTAATATGATGTATTAAGTAATCAAAAATATTCCGTGCAACGTCAGCTAGATAAGTACTAGTGAGGAGTCCGCTTGGGATAGATATTAAATGATGGGAGTCCTGCCTTAAATTAGATATTAAATGGTCAGAGTTTGCCTAATTCGTATTAAGTGGCTTGGGTGCTATCTCTTACATTGATAGGACATTACCGACGATAGATATGGATTATTGGGTTGTAAAAGTAATAGTTATGGAATTGGAATTAGGAAAGCACTAGGGCTTAAAGTTGGAAAGACTTAGAATAAAGCTAATATATGAAAGACATGTTCCTATTTAAATTATATTGCTTAAGTACTATTATAGTGAGGCTCGGGATTTTTATTCACCAGACACATGTTGTTCTGACTCCCTACTCATTACAACATAGGTTAGGAATGGTGATGCTGAAGGCGAAGGCAAGGAGAAAACTTGTGGCAGTTTACCTATTTATCTGCTCATTTCTGATGTACCCATTGAACAATATTATATTTAAAAATTATTGTATTACGAATATGTGACGGTTATTTCTATGCTATGGATTTTATAACATTTGGATTTTAAATAAAATGGGTATTGTTTCTGTTGCTATATTTTATCCTTCTACTATGAGTACCGAATGTGTAGATAAATATATCTGTATTATTCTTTATACTAACTAACAACTAGCTTTGAAATGGGTCTATGTTTCGATGGGCCATTATTTGGGTTGGAATTTAGGTCCATTTCAATGCGGGTTGTTACATTTGGTATCAAAGCTTAGGTTACCCGATCAACGGGGATAGGTATACATATGAGTGGCGTACTTGTTATTTTTGAAAGTATTTTTCAAAAATCCTACTATATATAAATATATATATGCTTATTTTAAATGTATGCAAAAACACTAGGCAAATCTTTATTTCAACATATAATACTATCTTAGGAAATATAGGAGGAAAAGGTTGTAACTCCAAAGTTAATAAGTAATAAATATGCAATAAATAGGGTGTTACTAGAATTAAATAAGGATATAAATGGACCAATTAAAGAGATAATTAGGGTAATTGTGGAGAGATAAGGAAGGCATAGCGGAAAAAAATTAGAATGAATAAATAAACGCCTTTAAAAATTGTCTGTTAGAATAATAATCATTTATTACGGACAATTGACATTTATTGAAATAGCAAATAAACATGTTAGATAGTAATTAAATATTATAAAGCAGTATAATTATTATTAGGGTAAATTATATAGCCTTAATTATATAGACGAAGGTTGATGGGCCTAGCCTAATACATAAAATTAGATGAGAGATAAGAATCCATGTGTTGTAAACAATATGAATTAAGGAATGAAGCAAGATGTGAAGAAGGAGTGGAGCAAGTTCCCATAAGAAGTTGTACACTAATCACCACAAGGAGATAATTATATTTTTATAAAGATTGAGTAGGAAAGAAAGGACAATTAAAGTAAATTTTTAAATCTAACCCCATAGGAAAGAATTTGATAAAAAGTTTTTGGAAAATTCCTTGAAATGTTTTGAATAAGTTTTTCAAAGGATTTATTGAGAAGTTGTTTTGCAAAGGTAAGGAATTTGGAAACTTATAATTTAAAATTTTGTTGAGTCAAAAATTTCTGATTAAAAGGATTTTGGCAAAAAGATTTTTTATTTTTGAAATACTAGTTTAAAATTGGTTGAGTCAAAAAGTTTTCTATTTTTAGAGAAAGGGATTCTTCGAGTTTAAAATAAATGTAAAATACAGCATAGGTTGGACTGATGATTTTTCTTCTATTTCATAAATTTCGAAGTTCCTTTTTTTTAATTCTTTCTAAAAAGTGGAATAAATGGAAATGGAACATAATTAAATTAAGGAATAGAGAATAGGAGGATAAGAATAACTAGGATAGGAGGATCATTTCCATATATGGAAAATACGGAGAATAACAGCTGAAGTAGGGGCCACTTAGTTAAGAAAAGTATAAATAGAGGCAATATTGGAAGATTTGGATAGAAATAACATTAGAAATTTATATAAAATAGAATAAATAATCTAGTTATAAATTAATATGATAGAAAGTATCCTTATCTACTCAACTTTTCATTATTTAAGGTTACAGAAGATGTTTTTGACAAAAAAATTTACAATTGGACGGAATTAAATGATGATAAGTAATAAATGGGTTAGGATAATTTTATGAATGTTATAAGGAAAAGCATTTATGTGAGGGCGAGAATTTCATATATATATGTGTATATATATATATATGTTCATTTTTCTATTTAGAATTTGTTTGAATAAAAATAAAATATTACTAAATATAAAATGGTAATGAAAAAGAAATAAATTGGGATTAAATAAAAGGATTGCGAAAAATTATATGAGTTTAAGTAAGACTTAAAACAAAGTTATAAAAAGTATTTAGTTAAGCAACAGTACATTTTGAGTAATAAAACAATAGATGTTGATGTATATTTTTGGGATAATATAACAGCTTAGAATTAGAAATTTAGCATGGATGTGGTCTACTAAAATAATTGTCTTGTAACTAGAAATATCTTTGAAATAATGAATTTCTAATAAAGGAAAACCTATTATAATGAAATGCTATTTAAGTTATAATCTTTGTAATAGATTTAAAAAGTGCTAAATTGGAAAACAACAGTAATATTTCCTTAAAGTGGTAGTCAATGAACTTTTCATAAGTATGGTCCATAATTTCATGGAGTAATAAATGCTGATTTTGAATTTAATGTAATAAGTTTATTTGTATAAAAATAATTTATTGAAAATTATTTTGTATGTTTTAGAAGGTTTTTGAGAAGGGAAATTATTTTGCTCCTTTATGAAATTAAACAATTTTTGAATTTAATAATAGTTTCGTTTAATAATTGAGTTTTAAATGTTTTGAATTAAAAGTCCAACTTTTAAAGAAATAAATCTCTATTGTAGAAAGTTCTTAAAAAGGAAAAGTTGGTTAGAGAAAGGAAAAAAATTCATCGCTCCTTTTGGGAACTAAGCAATTTTTTGAAATTGACAAAAAGGGTTTCCAAGTTTATATTTTTAAAGATAAAGGTTTCAGATAAGGTACTTTATAATTATGAAATTATAGTAAGAATAACTAGGATAGGAGGATCATTTCCATATATGGAAAATACGGAGAATAACAGCTGAAGTAGGGGCCACTTAGTTAAGAAAAGTATAAATAGAGGCAATATTGGAAGATTTGGATAGAAATAACATTAGAAATTTATATAAAATAGAATAAATAATCTAGTTATAAATTAATATGATAGAAAGTATCCTTATCTACTCAACTTTTCATTATTTAAGGTTACAGAAGATGTTTTTGACAAAAAAATTTACAATTGGACGGAATTAAATGATGATAAGTAATAAATGGGTTAGGATAATTTTATGAATGTTATAAGGAAAAGCATTTATGTGAGGGCGAGAATTTCATATATATATGTGTATATATATATATATGTTCATTTTTCTATTTAGAATTTGTTTGAATAAAAATAAAATATTACTAAATATAAAATGGTAATGAAAAAGAAATAAATTGGGATTAAATAAAAGGATTGCGAAAAATTATATGAGTTTAAGTAAGACTTAAAACAAAGTTATAAAAAGTATTTAGTTAAGCAACAGTACATTTTGAGTAATAAAACAATAGATGTTGATGTATATTTTTGGGATAATATAACAGCTTAGAATTAGAAATTTAGCATGGATGTGGTCTACTAAAATAATTGTCTTGTAACTAGAAATATCTTTGAAATAATGAATTTCTAATAAAGGAAAACCTATTATAATGAAATGCTATTTAAGTTATAATCTTTGTAATAGATTTAAAAAGTGCTAAATTGGAAAACAACAGTAATATTTCCTTAAAGTGGTAGTCAATGAACTTTTCATAAGTATGGTCCATAATTTCATGGAGTAATAAATGCTGATTTTGAATTTAATGTAATAAGTTTATTTGTATAAAAATAATTTATTGAAAATTATTTTGTATGTTTTAGAAGGTTTTTGAGAAGGGAAATTATTTTGCTCCTTTATGAAATTAAACAATTTTTGAATTTAATAATAGTTTCGTTTAATAATTGAGTTTTAAATGTTTTGAATTAAAAGTCCAACTTTTAAAGAAATAAATCTCTATTGTAGAAAGTTCTTAAAAAGGAAAAGTTGGTTAGAGAAAGGAAAAAAATTCATCGCTCCTTTTGGGAACTAAGCAATTTTTTGAAATTGACAAAAAGGGTTTCCAAGTTTATATTTTTAAAGATAAAGGTTTCAGATAAGGTACTTTATAATTATGAAATTATAGTTTTAAGATGGTGAGAACTAAACCAAATTTTTTATGGAGTAGATGGGGATCACTACCTAGGTAGGGTAGTGTAAAGGTTTAAGATATGAATAAAATAGGAATAATATCTTGAAATTTGAAATCAACCTCAAATATTTTATTGTAGAATACTGGTAAAGTCGCAAAAATATTCTAGATTTATAATTGGGTTGTAAGTTAGGTTGTCCTAGTTGACTTGAAATTTGAATTTCTATATTTTAATTTATTTGGTGCGGTTTCTGTGTAACTTCCAGAAACTTTACAAATCTAAAATATGTATAAAAGTACAACGTTTGAATTAATAAGGAATATACCAAAGATGGAAAGAGATGTGTAAGGTATGGATATTCATTTTCATAGTTTACACTGTCTATTTCGTCAAAATGGAAAAACAAATCCTTGTAATTTCAAACGAAGAAAAGATCTCACTTTTGGGTAATTTATGGAAAATTATAACGATAATCATTTTTGGAAGGATAGCTCTGATAAATTAAAATGTGGAAAGAAATGTTCTAGTTTATAAATTAATATATAGATACATGTATAACCGTGATTACCATACAAAATAAATATATATAAATAGCGTAATTTATAAATATATATGTATTAGTTAGTAATTAATGGATTAGGATTTATGAACATTAATTACAAATTTAACGGGCAATAAATTTGTAATTAATGAAAGGAATTAAGTGAGGACTGATTAGGGAATTCAATATGACATTTATGGAGGAATTGAATCGGTAATACAGAGGGATTTTGAAACTGGTAAAATGAAAAGAGGTTAAATGAGGATTTATTAGAAATGGTCCAATTTTGACGATAATGATCAATTATTAAGGGTATATTAATGGAAGTAATAAATGAACCACATTTATTAGAAACCAAGAAGGAAAATTAAGGAAGATGGAGAATTAAGTGGAATAACATACTAAGAATGTTCATCTTAATATAGTAAGGAGTATTAGGCCCTCAACATCATGAACACTAGTTAATAATAAATGGCAACTTCTAACAAAATTTTCTTTTAGAGTTTTTGAGATTGTTATCGCTAGTTGTCTCCCATATGTTATGGGAAAACGTATGATATGGTATAAGATATGTTCTTGTTTTATCATTGAGTTGATTTTATGGATAGGATTAGACCGCCAAATATATATATATATATATATATATATATATAAATAAAGGAACAACGTAAATAAGAAAATTTCATAAGGACACTTAACTAGCGATAAACTGTAGGTAAGACTGAAAGTTAATGAGGAAATTAAGTTAGCAACTAGGAATAAAGGATGCTTTAATCCCAAAAAATTTAGGATTTTGGGAAAAATAAATTTCAACTGACAGAGAAACACCATTCAAGGATGACCGTTCACCCCGGAGAGGATATGATGAATAAGGATATGAAGAGAATTTTCGATTGGACATTGATGAAGAATAAGGTTGTAGAATTTGCTACTAGGAGTTTGACGTGCCAAAAAAATGTTGAATTGATTAGGCAGTGAATGAAGGCCACACAATATCGCTAGAAATCCTATGCGGACAAGCGAAGAAAAAAGTTAGAGTTTGAAGTAGGGGATATGGTGTTTATCAAACATTTCCTTTTAGAAAGGTCATGAGATTTGGAAAGTTGGAAAAGTTGGCACAAAAATTTGTTTGGCCTTTTCCAATTTTAGAAAGAACGGGAGAACTTGCTTACCACGTGGAGCTTCCGGATAAGTTAGCAGGAGTCCACGATGTTTTTCACATTTCACACTTAAGGAAACGCCTTCATAGTATAACTACTGTGGTAGAGCCTAACCAATTGTGGGACATTTAGATGGAGCCAATAGCATCCCCTGCCACCACAAGCATTGTGGAGCACAAAAGTAGGATGCTCCGCAACAAAGAAATTAGCCTAATTCGAGTACGACGGGGGGAACCCGGCAGAAAGAATGAAGACTCCTCATCTTGGGCTTTTCACTGGCAAACTTTTCTCTCTAAAATTAGGTTTTGACCATAATTGCTAGATTGGATGGTAGGATTTGGTTGCTACACTTTTACTATCATTTTTGCACTCATATAGAACATGTTTTTCATATTTAGAATGTTTGCATACATGCATGTATGTCACAACACTTGCATCCATGCTAGGATTGAGCTCGCTTATAGTATGTCTGCACACTTAATCACATTACACTTTTGGTTGAGTAGATGGTTATGTAGATAACATGAATGTTTATTGCGCGTTACGCTGTCCACCTCTGGAAAGATTTCAAGGACGAGGTCCTTTTAAGGGGGAGAATGTAACATCTCGTAAAAATTAATAAGAAATAAATAAAATAGATAAATTAATTAGATAAGATAAAACAAAAAATGAAAATTTTGCAAAAGTCAGAATTTGACCACGGAAGTTATGTTGTTTCGTTCGTGGTGAAATTCTAATCAATTTCCATATATAACGTTTTGAAAGCAGGGCTCAAACGAAAAAGTTGTGACGTGAAGTTTTCGAATTCAAAATAATTAAATAGAATCCAAATTCAAATTCAAATAATTAAATAATTCTAAAATTTGAAATTTAAAAAGTAATAGTAACCAGACTTGGGGGTTAAGTAATTGTTAAAATTAACGTTAATGTTAAAGGAGTAATAAAGGAATGAAATAAATAAAACAACGGCAAAATAAATGTTCCTTGAAATAAACGAACCGGATGACCACCTACCCTGGGCCGGTCAACCGCTAGTGGTTGACCGGTTGGGTAGGGTGGTCGATCGGTGGAAGCTAGTGCTAGCTACAGCTAGTGTTTTCACACTTTGAACGTCTGGATTTTAATTATTTTAAACAAACTTAAATCTGATAGTTCCAGTGCTTTCTAACCACTATAAATAAGAGCATGACCCCCTCACTTGCAGTCATACATTACTCTGGGGAACCTAGCGAAGTTCTGTCAGGCTGTCTCTTCAGATTCAGATAATGTTCTTTGGGGTTTTAGGTAACAAATTCTAGATGTTTATTACTTCATTTCTAACTCTATTCTCATCCAATCCTTCAATTTCTGAAACTAATCTATATTAAACAAACCCTTTATTGTATATATCTAAAAGAAGAATCTGAAAGAGACTATTGAAGGGATGACAAATCCAAAAAGAGGAAGAGTTAAGGACCTGTTGCGAGTGGAAATCTTAGTATTTCTATTTTAGTAATTGAATAGTGTAGTTTGGATTTGATATATGCCTTAGGGAATTTTGGTTTATGAAAAAATCACATTAAAAACCTTCAAATTCCCCCAAAGTGAAATGTCAATTCTTAGGTTGGACTCTCAATTGTTCTATATATTAAAATAATGGAATTTATGTATTTTTTGCAATTTTAATATTTTACCTTCTATTCCACTTCTTATCTTTTTTTTGGATCTGATTAAGGGCCATGATTAGGAAATGATGTGTAAGGTACGAATTCTTATTTGTAGTTTGCACTGTCTATTTTCACAATTTGAATAGAAATTCTCTTTGTCTAATTTAATATAAATGAAGTTGAATAAAGTGTAAAAGTATAAAAATTGTAAGTTTCTATTATTGATTTATTCTGTTGTTTTAATGTAAAATAAGTGTGTTTGGATTCTGTTTCTATACAGGTCTGTTGATTTGATTTTGGATATTGGATTTATGGTATATGTATTAAATATGGAAATAGGACTTGTATAATTTTGAAGATTTGACATTTAAACATTAGTTCAGGGCATAAACTTCGCACGCTTAGAAATTTATTAAGAGTGTGTGTGTGTATTAGCGTAAATGATGTATAAATATAACTTTTAGTGGCGTACCCTTAGGAAAGTAATTAATTGTAGAGGCCAAATAAGAAGTTTTTTATAAGGCCTTAGTTATGGATGTGCTAAGATGCGTGATAATATGTTTAAAGAGTGTCATAAATTATGATTAGGTTATAAGGATGCGAGGTCAGACAAAAGCACATGGAAGTCTGCCCAGCTAATCTGGCTACCGGCAGTGTGACTTTGGAGCTGATGTGAGAAATCACCTATAATAAGTAACTACGGATGATGCGAGGTTAGTCTCAAATTCTGCATAGTAAATCTACGCAACTAATCTGGCTACTAGTACTTATAAATAGTCGTACTAATGTGAGTCGGCACTGTGGGGTGTGGGTCATAATACGAAGGACCTACTTCAACGATTGAAGGTATTAACTGGTTGTGTGAGGGCCCGCCTCTTCCCTATGTAGGAAGAGTATCAGAGTTAAGGTTTAGAGGTTAGGCACAGTTGTGGATATCTTAAAAAGGGTCTGCTTTGATATGAAGCATTAAGTGACCAAAAAGATTCCATGCAATGTCAACTAGACAAGTACAAGTGAGGAGTCCGCCTTGGGATATGTATTAAATGATGGGGGCCTACCTTAAATAAGGTATTAAATGGTCCGACTCTACCTAATTTCACTAAAAAGGTATTAAGTGGCTTGGGTACTACTCTTACATTGATAAGTCATTACTGACGATAAATAAAGGTTATTTGGTTTAAGGGTAACAATTATGGAATTGGAATTGGGAAAGTCCTAGGTCTTAAAGTTGGAAAGACTTAGATAAAGCTAATATATGAAAGACATATTCCTATTTAAATTATACTACCCAAGTGTTATCATAGTAATGCTCGGGATTTTTATTCATCAGACACATGTTGTTTTGACTCCCTCATCATTATAACACAGGTTAGGAAAGACGACGTTGAAGGCGAAGGCGAGGAGGTAACTTGTGGCAGTTTACCTATTTATTTTATTTGTTAATGTTATTTTCTGATGTATCCATTAAAAACAACTTTATATTTTTAAAATGTTGTACTACGGATATTTGAAGGTTGTTTTCGTGTTATGGATTTGATAACATTTTGATTTTAAATAAAATGCGTACTGTTTCTATTATTATATTTTATCCTTCCGCTGTGAGTCATGAATGTGTAGATAAATAGCTCTGTGTTGTTCTTTATACCAACCAACGATCAGCTTTAGAATGGATCTAAGTTTCCATGGGCCGTTTTTGGGTCGGAATTTACGTATGTTTCGAGGTGTATTGTTATAGTTGTAATAATGTCTTTTACAACTACTTTTGCTAGTTGTAATAAAGTCTTTTACAAAATAATTTACTGGTCGTAATATTGTTTTTTACAACTCTTTTTTTCATTGTTAAAATAATGCAAAACTTAAAGCATTGGTGTAGCATGTATACAGATCATACTCACAATTACTAAAAAGCCAAAACGGGTTATACATTCACATCGTTTATAAAGTCTTAATATAGTTATAAATCATCGTAGTTCATTCCAAAACTAATATAAAAGGATAATAAAATACAATTGCATTATAGCAAGTATACAAATGATGATTGTCAATATATTTTCTAGTCGGTAAACAAACCTCATGCCCAAGTTCTACTCTATTTGTGTATGTTTAGTCCAGTCACACAACAACATGCATGTTCTCACCCATTGTCCACTGCATGCTCATGACTCAATGTCATGAATCAAACGTCTTAGCCGTAGCCATTTGTCTACTCACACAGGGCTCAGTCCAATCACACAGTGGGTAGCTCTTGTAAAAATGATGCAGCCTGTCAATTATGCCGACCTGAAGCTGAATGAAACCTCTTTACAGCCTGCAAACATAACGAAGCCTTCTCTGTTAAAACTTGGCTCATCCCTTGCATTCCCCAACATGTGCACTTACAATCATTTTGCCTGCTTGAAGCCGACTGCATTCTCCATAAAGCTCACAATCATGTTGAAGCCTCTCTATCCAGCCTTAGTTCACCCTACCTACTACTACAGCCTAGATCCTTTTCCCGTAGGAGCATCTAATGCTTCGCTTCATCCAAAAACAGTCATATTATGACAAAGTATTCCCCTAAAATTAGATTTTATTTCATTGGAAAAAATTCACCAGATCAAATGTGTACAATTTTTCACTGGCGGAACAAATTATGATATATAAATTATTAATGGATGTTCAGACCATTCAATATTTCAATGTATAAAACATTATTGCACTCTCAGCGGCATTACCACAGTAGGTAACAAAATGACACGGATAAAAGCTATTGGCAGACTGAGTGATTTAGAAGCTCCCTGTACAAACTGCACACAATCATATATTATATAGATATGTACACACTTTTCTAGTAGTAGGAAGATTAACTGCATAGTTAGCCTACCAAATATTTTATGTCTTACATTTAGTGCATGACGGCAATGTTAGTATTGTTATAAAAAATCTTAAAATCTTATGATTTGAATCCTACTTCAGATCAGATCCTTCCCATTCTGATTCGATTTACATTCTATTTCAAACTCATTTAAAACTATAGTGGACAAAATTCATTCACCACAAACTTGTTTGTGACTAATTTCATATTTTATAACTAAATTTTATAAAATTTTAGACTTGCATACTAAAAACGTTTTCTTTTACATATTTATTCAAAACTACTTACAAGATACAACTCAAAAGTACTTTTTTTTTCTTTTACCTATTTATTTAAAACTACTTGCTAGTTACAATTCAAAAGTACTTTTAAGTTATACTAACAAATTTTATTGCCAAACTGGCCTTCTCTAATACTTTGAGTTAGGTTTTTTCAAATCAAAAGTTTTAGAGGCAGAATGCTTGTAAAAATAACTATAAGTTAAACTTCAGCATGAATAATCAATAAATAGTCGGCTGTAATTAAGTAATGAATGCAACTTTGTATGTCACTACATGTTGGGAAATCAAAACCATTTGTATAAATCAAGCAAATTAATTTTCTAGTTATATCTTAATATCTATGTGCAACGCAAAAAAATCATCTATATGTTCTAGTTTTAGTTAATACAAACAATTTGTAGGCTTGATGTAAGTTAAACAAATAGTTTGTAGGCTTGATGTAAGTTAATTAATACAAACAGTTTGTAGGCTTGATGTAAGTTAAACACTTGAGGTAGAAAATCGTAGAATACTAATTAAATCAATGGTCGGAAAGCATAACCCTTTATCATTAACCAAACTATAAAAGTAATAGGTTATCCCTATAAGAAAATCGAACATGATATACAAGCGAAGTTGATCGATGTGCCATCTAGAATCTAAAGATTGTGATGTCATGAGCTTGAAGAATGACGTGATGAGCATCGCGAGAAGAAAGACCTAGATTTGAGAGCCGCCTGGAGCAAAGTCGGTCATTATAGTGAGAAGCGAAGTCGGTCGATAAACAATCAAAGTTGGCCGCTGTGAGTAGAAATCAAGGATGTCAAGCGATTTGAATATTGGAATCAATTTGGCCGCCACGAGCAGAAACCACGGGCTTCCCTTCTCGTGACATCATGGTAGAATCATGGCAACTTGAACACCAGCTTCGACCATATAATTGACCCCAGATCCGACTATCCTTCTTTCTTTAACTCATCACGCTTCAACGTCAGATTCGCGAACCTTAAGCACTCCTTCGTCGGCCATTCCTTAACGCTCGAATCTTGTTGATGTAGTTGCAGTCGAGGAGAATGTTTGTGAGCTTGAGGTCGCAGTGGACAAGGGGTTCCGGTTTTGTTCCGCCGAGGATGATGTTTGCTCGCTTTAATCGAAAAAAGAGCCCTTCTTTAATTTGGTGCCTGTTCCAATGCTTCGATTTGTGATTTGAAATTCAACTTAGGGTTCCTATTTTTTATTTAGGGAAAATGGAAGATTGGTGTGGAAAGAGAAGAACATATGAGTATATTTTCATGAACTTCTAATGGCACGGAACGCCAATATCAGCACTTGGATTTAACATAAATCGATGGTGGTGTTTTGTTTTCAGCGATTAGTAATCCGGGCTGTTTTTCCGGACCAATAAAATGCTAGTGTTTCTTTGTGGAGTTTAAAAGGGAAAGTTGTACATGTAAATGAAGAAGGGTTGGAGCCAAAAATTTCGGGTTGGAGCCAAAATAATACTTATATATGTAAAATAAGTGGTCTAAAAAAGAAAATCTCAAAATGTTTAAAATTTTGAAATTTTGAAATTTTTCGAAGGTTTTGGAATTTTATGAAATTTTGAATATTTTATAAAATTTTAAATTTATTTAAAAAAATTATTTTATGAAAGTTTCAAAATTTTGTTTCTAAAATTTATCAATATTCTAAATTTTATTTTAGAAAATTTTAAAATTTTAAACCTTTTTGAAATATTTAACGTTAAATATAATTATAACGTTAAATATAATTATCAATTATAATTATTAGATATTAAATTCTAAATAATAAATATTACTTCTTAATTATTGAAGATTATTTATAAATCATTAATTATTAAAAATTAGTTATTAAATAGTATATATTAAATATTAGCCTTAATCGTTAATCATTGATTATTATTTCTTAAGAGTAATTATTTAATATTAATTATTAATTATAATATTTAGTAATAATTATTTAATAGTGATTATTAAATATGAAAAATTACATTGAATGTTACTTCTTAATTATTATTTATTAATTACCAATTATTAAATATATTTATTCCAACTTTTCAAAAAATACAATTCTTTTTACAATCGCTTCTATTAGAACTATAGTCTAACAAATATTCTATAATTATTTCATGTCAATTTGTCGACCAGGATGAAAAATGTAAAATTTTACTATAATACAATAGATTGTTTGCTTGTTTTTAATGAAAAAAGATTGTTTTGAAGAAAAAGTCATAAACGAATAACTTGGTAATATCAATTTTTTTATAAACTTTGGGAAAATATGAATATTTACAATAGTCAAAACTAATGAGTTGTTATAGATCTCCATTACAGTTAACTGAAATAAACAGTTGTTAAAAGTACATTTATTACAACAACCAGGATAAACCAATTGTTAAAAAATTCATTTATTACAACTGTGAGGAAAATTCAGTTGTTAAAAACCCTTTATTACAACTGTTAGGAAAAACAAGTTATTAAAAACCTTTCATTACAACTATCATTTTGTGAACATAGTAAATAACTAGTTGTAATAGGATCATTTCCTTATAGTGGGCTGAAGAGAGTAGGCAAGGCAACAGAGTGACGCCTAGAAAGACAGTAGTCGCCGAAAGGACGGTGCTTGGAAAATAGCAAAAAGCTCACTAAAGACGGTTCGCCCTTCAAGCCAGGTACACGAATTATGAAACTTTGAATCATGACATGGAAATAATCTATCTTTCCAAGTGAGACCGTGTGCCATTTCAACGATCGCCTCCCTCTTAGTCTAGGCGGAGGAAGTCGGACATTGAAACAGCATGCGATCTCACATGGCATGATAGCCTAGGGGTAGTGGAAGGTATCACAGTTCCACTAGCTCAATGGCCACTCTACAAATGAGTGTTGACACATTAAAGATGAAATAAGGTGACTGACCAATAAAGGGTTATTGGTTCAGTATGTGAGGCAGTAGGTAGAGCAACGCAACGCTCGGCAAAATCCATCCGCCCAATCCCAATGGGCAGACGACAACAACGTGGCCACAATCAATATAGAGATACTGTCAAATTATGGCGACTCACATGTAGAGGGCACAAGCTCGGTACCGAAGAGAGCTCGCTCATTGTAGTTAAGTATACTCGGTCAACCACCAAGCCCTAAAAGCTCCTAGGGTAAAGGAAGACATAACTGACTTTTCCTTCATGGCGGAAGATAAGAGAGGAGTTGTTTCCCCCATAATGACCTCATGGTCACATCGACCAATGTCGCCAGTACCAAAGTGCATCGAGTTTTCATCGATGAGGGTGGCCCCGTTAATGTAATGTTCAAGGAATTTTTTAACAAAATCAAGCTTCCCGCCTTTAGTCTCGGTCCATATGCATTTCCCATCTGCAAGTTTGAGGGAGTTGGCATAGTACTCCTTGGAACAACTTCGCATATAATAACTTTCGGCCCGGAGCCACTTTCGGCCGAAATTCAGGTAAATTGTGTTGGAGAAGACTGCCTGTCTGCTTATAATATCTTGATAGGTAGATCGATATTGGCAAACCTGGATGCTATTATAGCATTAACGGCTTATAATGATGTTCACGATCAAGGGAGGAATATGATGCATTTGCAGTAACCAGTAGGCTACCAGAGATTGTTATAACGTATCAACAAGCAAAGAAGGGAGTACTCATGTTTCAATAAGAGCTAGCAATGCATAGTGGTTCCACACCCAAGAGAACACGAGAGCCCTTCAATGCTCCTATTTTTGCCGGTGTTTCCTGAAGCCTTGAAGTTGAAACGTCCACAACAACCACTGTCCTTGAGAGAACACGCAAGCCACTAAATGCCTTAAAGTCGAAGCGTCCACAATAACCACCTAGTTGAGAATTTTAGCCTCCTCCGTAAGTATAATAGGTAGCTCAGCCCTAAGAAGTGTTCGTTCATCATCTGATTTAGGAAGTTCCTTGGTTTTGTGGTAAGCGCCAAAGGCATTGAAGCCAACCCCGATAAAATTCAATAAATTCATAACATGCAAATACCTCACATAGTTAAGTAAGTGCAAAGCCTAAATGGGATGGTCGCATAACTTAGCCGCTTTGTGTCAAAAGCCATCGACCGATGCATAACCTTCTCCAACCTTATCAAGAAGGGCAAATCATTTATGGAACGAAGAATGAACTAAAGCCCTTGAAGACCTAAAAAGGCACCTGGCCACACCCTCATACTTTCCAAGCCCATAGATGGGGAATACTTATATCGTACCTTACAGTAACTGACCACGCGATTGGTGCTACCTTTGTTCATGATGAAGAAAAGGTTATGTAGCCAGTATACTATGTAAGCAAGAGGTTGTCGGACCCAAAAACAAGATATTCCAAGTTAGAAAAGCTAGCCTACTGCCTTTTGATATCGACCTGGAAACTATGGCCATATTTCCAAACTTCCCCAATTAAAGTCCTCACAAACCAGCCGTTGAACCAAATACCGAGTCAGCTCGATATAGCGGGCTAACTCCTAAAGTGGTCTGTGGAGCTCGTGCAACTCCATATCACATTCCACCCTCGCACCACAATCAAAGGCCAAGTAGTGGCCGAATTTATAGCAAAATGTTCAAGCTTGGACAATGGAGATGAAGGGACAACAACCAGTCCGTAAGCAAGGAAAATGTATATTGATGGTGCATCTAACAAGTAAAGGTGGGTGCCCGCATAATCCTATTCATACCTGACGAAAAAGAACCATGCTTCATCGTCCACGTTAACTTCAAAGCCACTAATAATCAAGTTGAATATGAAGCCATCCTTGCTGGACTTAAGATGGTTAAAGATTTACAGATTGAGTCCTTGCATGTGTTTAGCGACTCTTCGCTGGTTGTCAGCTAATATGAAGAGCATTTCCAGATTATGAGGAAGACGTTGGCCATCTATGTCATAGAAGCCAAGAAGCACATCAGTGCCTTTACGAATTTTAAGCTAGAGTATATTCCTTGCATGAAGAATGCCAAGGCCGAACAGCTAGCCAAGATAGCAAGTAACCCTGAAAAGAGCTTCCCTTGGTTCCCATTAGAAGTCAGGGTCGGCCCTTGCTATGTGAAGGGGCACTGCAAATGGAGATTGATGAGATCCTAACTGACACCTGCGTGACCCTGCTATTGAAGTGTCTTATGGGTGGAGAATTACCTACTAACAGGAAATAGGCTTTCATGCAGGCGCCTACTATATAATTATGGATGAAAAGTTATACCAGTAGGGGTACTCTATCCCCCTCAGCAGTGTGTCACAAATGATGAAGCCAATCACATATTCAAAGAGTTGCATGAAGGTTTCTATGGCGACCATGCTAGGGGACAAAGCCTAGTAAAGAAAGCTATCTGCCAAGGATAATACTAGCCAACCATGATCAAAGATGCAATGAACCGTGTCAAGAGGTGCGATTGATGTCAATGGTTCGCCAAGATCCCTAGAGCTTCTCCAAATCTTCTAACCTCTATGACATCTCCTTGGTAATTCAACCCTTGGGGGATTGACCTAATATGAAAGCTCCCTAACAATAATGAAGGATGCAACCATGTTATCATCATCATCATCGACTACTCAACAAAGTGGGTTGAGATAGATCCCCTAAATGGGGTCACTGTACCTAACATTATTTTTCGCTACGAGTTTCCAAAGAAAATCATCATAGACAACGACATGCGGTTCGAGAACGAGCTATTCCAAGGTTTCTACAAGAGAAATTGGATAGAGAAATGCTTCTCCTCAGTCGCCCATCCCCAAGAAATAGGCAGGTTGAGGTCGTAAACAAGCCTACAAAAAAAAATTAAAGAAGTGCTTCACAAAGGTGAAAGGGAACCTGGCGGAAGATCTATCGTTCGTATTTTGGTCCTGCCAAACCTTAAGCCTCATAGTAACTGGGCACTCCCCGTCGAAGTTGAAGTCATGTTGCCTGTCGATGTTGACATACCATCTCCGAGAGCCTCACTCACGAACCTGAGCAAAAGGAAGAATTACTCAGGCTCGGACTTGACATTTTAGATGAAAGATGTATGGAGGTAGAGCTCTACACCAAGGCATATAAAAGGAAAATAGCTTGATGTGCACAATGGTGTGTAGACGGTATGATATTGCAAATAACACTGAGGTGGTTAGTTGCTTTATTGCTAATCTAGGAAAATAGCTTGATGTGCACAATGGTGTGTAGAAGGTCAGATGAAGCACATTAAGGTGAGAGAGTCTTTTTTAGTTTTCATGAATGATGATAAGCTTGTTTATCTTCGAAAAGCACAATAATGTGGCTGACATGTTAATAAAAACGTTTTCGGTTAGGAAGTCCAATTATTGTGTGAACTCAGTTCGCTTAATTAAGTGCTAGGTACCATTTCGAGGCACAATTTGGGGAGTAGGTATTTGTATTTGTTGAAAAGTATGTGTGAGATGGTGTTTATCTTTTGGTGAGACAATTATTGGCTGTTGTTGCCCAACATATTGGTACAACACCCAAATATTAATGAAATCCGAACCAATTGATATATAAATGAAAAAAATTAAAGAGAACAAAACATGAGATTTTTATAGTGGTTTAGCAAAATCTTCGAACTATGTCCACTTATTAAATTTTATTTACTAATTCTCTTCGGAATACATAATTTATAATCAAATCTAAGTTACAATCTAGTAGATCTCAGTTTTCTCAAATTCTAATGTGAAAGAAGATGAAGAAGATCAACCCCCTCTTTAGTAGAAGGTAGGATGTTAATTATATATGAGATCCTGCAAGAATCTTGCCATTCCAAGTTTGAACGAGTTCATACTCTCAGATTCGAAGTTCCAACATGAGGTACAAGTCGTCGTGCATGTTTCCCAAGGTAGCTAAATATGTCGATACCGATTAAATCATGTCGGTATCGACATATTTTTTTGTGCCAACCCATCAAGTTTTCCTTCATAGCTAGAGTTCAAAGACCTCTAAAGTAGCCAAATCAAGATCCCAAATCCTATCGGTACCAACCAAATCATGTCTATATTAACATGTTTGAGATATCTGAAACTAAGTCAATTTTTCTATACTCCTTCATATTGTCATTCTTGGTTGTTCCCAAATCATGTCGATACTAAGCATATCGGTATAGAACATATCAATATCGATCATGTCGGTAACAAAACATGTTGGCACCAAACATGTCAATACCAACCATTTTAAAAAATTTAAAACTTGGCCAAATCTTTTATTTCTTCAATCTTGACATCATCCAAGCTTCTTAACAAAGTCCTTAATCATTTTTTTAGTTTAGTTTCTTTGATCTAAGTCAAATCCAAGACCATGGTAAATTTTCCGAAAAAACTTGCCCCAAAGCATGATTTTGTGGAAATAAAGCGTGATTTGATCAAGAACATGCAATGAGCTGGCAAATTATCAATTCCACTCTCTGGCTATCTATTAGACCAATCTTGGTGAATCATCTAGTTCCTCCGGATTCATATACAAATCAAAGGTCGTTCTAGACCCATCATATCTAAGGACTCAACTCCTTACTTCAATATCAATTACAAATCAATATCATCACGCATTCTCTTAGGATTTAACATATCATGCTATCATGTATCATCAATCATAGTGGTGCAATCCCCCTCGATTGGAGCATCACCTGTAAATCGTCTAGTATCACCTAGTATTCCGTTATAAGTAAGTCCAACCAGTCAAGACAATGACATTCATCTATCATTCAGTAATCATTTTTAAAATAATTTTAGTCCAAAGGTGTATATACCTTAAAGTCAAGCTTTTATCTCCCTAGATTGTAAACTCATAATGAGTCCATCCACGTGCTCTTTAGCGAGGGGATTCAATGTTCAAAATGTGTCCATCCACTCATTCTATGGTAGGGGACTTATTATATTGTACAAGCTCATCCACTCGCTCCTCAACGAGGGGACTTCCATTTCATGGTTCGTTACCCTGTCTCTCTAGTCAGGGAAACTATAATCTATCAGTTTATCTATCAAATGTAAGGGATGACTATGTTCCAATAGCATCCCGTATCAATATCAAAATCAATTATAATGTTCAAATGATTCCATATCTAAATTTCAATCAATTAATAAATCATAGGGTACAAATCAAAATGCATTAAGCAATTATCTAAGAAAACAGTCGGGCTTTAACTCTGAGCATGCCTCTGGCATCTATTTAAGAACCGTACATGTGTAGGTAGCCTGCTAGCAGTCCTTTAGAGTTTATTTAAAGCAAAAGTAAAGCAAAGAAGAAAAATCTAATCCAATCCATCTTAATCATGGGATAACAATGCCTGACCCAGATTCTTAGCCATGACTGAGTATATCCACCATAGCTGGTTGTCGCTTCTACTACACCACTGCAGTTTGTGCCACTATTATATAATTTCTCGCATGTATTTGCAACCGGTTACATCAAATCTGTTCCTTTATCAAATTTCATAAATGTCTACGTTTATTGGTCATGTGCTATCCACTTGATGGAATATGAAGTATTTTTCAGATTTCCTCTCCTATTATGTGGTCTGTCTCTTAGTCGGTATCCTGAAGGGAATCTGCTGCCCAGTAATAAGATAGATCCTCTTTGGGGTCTCTATCAAATCCGTGTAAGTGGAAAACTTTGACTCCCTCTATCATTGCTTCGATGCTCTGATGTTATCACCGGATTTTCTTTTCCCTTTTCCTTTCCATATCCTATCTTGGACGGTCCTCCATTCTCTACAGCATTAACTTCAACATTTTCAGCTTTCGCATCCTCCTAACACATATATCTTTTAGCTTGATAGTATAAATCAATGAGATCCACTAGCAGATCCCTTTTTAATGCCTTCTTGAAATCAGTCTTATTAGCGAATCCAAAAACCACTATCAAAAGAACAATTAATGGGTCTGGCTTCTTGGTCGAATGATATGAACTCTAAACTGCCTCATAAACCATTCCAATGATTTGATCCACATATTGATGGATCCATTATCCAGATAGCGAAACCATATTGCTGCTAAATCCGTTAAGCACAGCGGGAAGCACGATCCCATCACTTCCCGCGAAGCACCCTACACTCCAATATGTTGGATATATGTCATTAAATAAATGGTCAGATTCGACCTTCCATCGTATAGCTCCAAGGCAAGAAGCTTGAAAATTGGTGGATTCAAATCAGATGTTAGAGGTGAAGGGGTTTCGGTTAACATCCTCTGAACTCTAGTTCAGGGCTCCGTCTCGAACTGCCTGTCTTATCATCTTAGCTATTTTGTCGCCTTAATTCAGCAGAAATCTCTGAGGCTCTACATGCCTTTGATCCATAGCTTCCTCGTGCCCCTCGCTCCTACAAAGATCTACTGGCTCTAATTCTTATGGTTGCAAGTTAATGTTCTGATCTTGGTTTTGAGGTTCAACATCATCCATTTGACGCGCCCTTTTATGCTCAATATTTATATGACCATGCCCTCTTGTCCAAACTTTTCAGTACCGACTAGTTCAGACCTTTCGGTGTCGACTTGTTGGAGTGATGGGGGTTGGTTCCAACTTGTTCTGCTCCATTCCCTTATGCATATGATCAGCCTTTTGATCTTCGATTCTGATTTCCAGAAACTCCAGCTTCTCTTTGCTATTTCAATACGGGAAGAATCTGTTTAACATCCTTTTGTCGGGCCATCAATCTCTGTTGTGTACTTATAATCCCTCCTTCCATACCATCACTAGTCACATAGATAGAAGGTGGATTTCAATTTAAGGACACTTCCTGGATGCCCCATGCTCTAGTTGACTTGGTCCAGCAATAGTTCTTATAGCTAGCCTTTTCATCTTCAATGGTCTCAAATTTGAATTCTTATCAGTGAAAGCACCAAAAATGTTGCCTAAAAAATTGGTACAACTCTCGAATATCAATGAAATCTGAATCAACAAATATAAAAATGAAGAAATTAAAGAGAAGGAGAACAAAACACAAGATTTTTATAGTGGTTCGGCAAACCTCCGACTTATGCCTACTTAATCGATTTTATTTATGAATTCTATTTGGAATACACAATTTACAATCAAATCCAAGTTATAATCTAGTAGATCTCGGCTTTCTCAAAGTCTTATGAGATTGAAGATGAAGAGGATCGATCCCCTCTTTAGTTGAATGTAGTCTGCTATTTATAGACAAGATCTTGCATGAATCCTGCCACTCCAAGTTTGAACGAGTTGATATTCAAAATCTGAAGTTCCAGCATAAGGTATGGATCATTGCGAACGTTTCCCAAGGCAGCCAAACATGTCAATACCGAATGTTTTTGTGCCTGCCCTTCAAGTTTTCCTTCATAGCTAGTGCCCCAAGTCTCCAAAGTGGACAAATCAGGATCCCAAATTATGTCATTATAGACAAAATCATGTCGGTACTGACATGTTTAAAATATCTAAAACTTAATCAATTTTGTTGTACTCCTTCATTTTTTCATTCTTGGTGATTCCCAAATCATGCCGGTACATGTTGGTAAAAAACATGTTAGTTTCAATCATGTCGGCATCAAAATATGTCAGTACCAAACATGTCGGTACCTAACATGTTGGTTGCAAACATGCCGACATCAAACAAGTTGGTACGAAACATGTCAGTACCAAACATGTCGGTATCAAACTGTTTTGCATTTTCAAAACTTAGTCAAATCTTTGATTTTTTCAATCTTAACATTTTCCAAGCTTCTAGACTCGTTCCTTCATCATTTTGTTGTTCAGTTTCTTTGACATAAGTTAAATCCAAGACTATAGTAAATTTGCTGGAAATAACTATAGATGGAGATTGATGGATGATATGGTGTCATATAGTGTCTCAAGTTGAGGTGGAAATTGATATAATATTAAGACGGAGTGTCGAATTTGGCAATACTATATATGTGAAAATGTAGAGGATTTAATAAGCCTTCCAATGGTTTAAACGAATCGTGATTGGAGCTCGTATGAAAGAGTTATCGCAGTTTGAAGGAGGAAGAAATTTGCAAACAGCCTGGAAATGTTTGGTACACCAAGTGAACCGTTCTACCACGACCAGTTTACTGTTTGCTTGTAGCAATCTCTATAGTTAAGGGAAGGTCCAGTAGGAAGTGGATGAATTAGGTAGATTTCTAAAAAAATTCCTATTTTAGATCCATTGGGCTTATGAAGTTTAAAAGTAATTAGATACAATCTAATAATGTTCTAAATAAAATCATATTTATTTAACTCAGTTAAAAGAAATTTTAATTTTAATTTTAATTTATATGTAATATAATGAATGAATCAAATACATTAGTGTGTTTAAACGGTAAGAGCAATATATAAGCAGTACATATATATGTAAATAAACATGTAAAAGTTTAGAAAAAGAAACCTTTTGTTTCTTTCTCTTAACACAAATAATTATTTACGGAAAGATGAGGCTATAAATGTAGAGAGAGAAATCTTTCATCTCTCTCTCTCTCTCTTTAATTAGATTAATTGACATATTAAATGACATTTACTACAGAATTCATATATGCCTCTGTTGTCCAAAGTTTTGACTAATAAAATAATTATATTTTTGTAGGTCTTGTACATGTATATGCATACACACACACATTAAAATTCAGATTAGCCAGTTTACACACTATGGTATCAAAACTTAAAACAATATCTAATTTTATGAGATTTTGAGATTAAATTAATGATTTCATATAAGAATTTATTTTACTAGCTTAAAGTCAAAGGGACGTGCAATTATATGTATATATATTTAAAAATTATGGTTAGTAAAATAAAATCCAACGTTAACAAAAGAGTTAAAAAGGGCATGTGACATTTCACATAAAAGTTCACTCATAATAAATTTTCCTTTTTTTCAAAAATCGTGTACAATAATGAAAAGATTTATATCTAAATCAACAACCATGCAAAACTTATATTCATGTTCCAAATTGTTACGAATAAATAACTTGTATATCTTATTCAAGTTTTGATTTTTATGTAACAAGCAATAAAATTATATTAGCTAATTTAACATTAGGGTTCAATCAAATTGTTAACCCTTTTTTGAATCAACTTATGAATTTCAAGTGTGACAACCCGCAAATCCGTACCCTTTGAATCGACAATAAACCACACATGTCCGACCCAAAAAGCACAGACTGACGGAAAGTCATGAGAAAGAAAAGAAGAGAGAAGAAGAGAAGAGAAGAAAGAGAGAAGATAGAACCAAACAGAACAATACTGAATCTCACATCACAGCAGAAAACATATAATATCATATCAATGATCTTTACAAAACAAAAACTGTATATACATACATCAATCAGAGTTCAACAATCAATCACTAATCATCAGCCTGGACAGTTATAATAACCTCCATACAATTGCCGATAATATAAAACAACAACAACAATGCGCAAAGCGGATAATTAAAACTGATACGTGTATACGAAAATGAAGATCTCCAGCTATCCTGTTGAAGCCCTAAAACCACCAAATCTGAACCTGTAAATACTCGGTCTGACTCGAGCATTGAAAGGGAAGAACGCCCGGATCAGTCTAGTAAACCAGCGTGAGAAACATACTCAATAGAATTTATTAAATTACCAAACTTTCCTTTCAAAACAAAAGTATCTCGTAAGACACGCCCACACATAAACACGGACATGTTTTTACCTTACGATAACTAAAAACTTTCATATAAAATCATCTGATATTATACTAGTGTCTAGTATATACAAATAATATTAATCATAGCCGAAATGGTTACCCATATAGCATTTCAGGGCTATTCATTATGCCAATACAAACAAAATTGCAGCTCGTAGTGGAGTATGGATTTCCATACAAATGATCAGGTGAAGGGACTACCTTCCAGCAGTACATCTCTAGAGGAATGCACCGAGGAACATCATAAAGGAACCTCTACCAACATAAGACCGTCCTATCTCTGTAACTAGATAGTACCGAATATATCATCCCCCGTTCGTTACTCACCTTTCCTGAGGGCCCTCATAGCATACAAACCACAATAATTTACATCCCGAAATAGCGGGAAGAAATATACGTAGAAGAGGATGATCATATCCTAATGGGAGAGACCCACTTAGCCTTGCCGCATCAAACCCTGTTTCGGTCATTTCCGGTTGATGAGGCCTGAGGTAACGATTACCTTTCACATATCACATCACTTAGAATGCCACACGGCCATTTCTGCTGACTACTAATTTCCTTCCACAAAAATACAATCCTTGAGCTCGTACGTCTCAAGGAGGGTGTTAAGCTAAGAGAAGTTGCCTTCTCCGCCACCACTGATGTACGTTTGTAAAAAGCAATGTACGTAATCTTTAGAAATGCAATGTCAGACAAACATCCATACAAGTTGTCCAGGAACAGGACAAACCGAAGGTACTCTCCTACCACATCTTGTCGGGTAATCCCTAGGATTAGTAGCGACAGCCCTTGTAATGGATATTTCATAACGAAGAGACTACTGCTACTGGATGTATATTGGGATTTTAACCCCAAACGATCAGCAAGCAGTCCTCCACTATGAAAATCCTAAATATCAATATCATCACAACCTGCACAATCGAACACATATACATTGGCCCGAAGTGGTTTTTGGATATACCGATCTCGGTCTCTTCGCACCAACAACGCAAAAGCGTTTCTCAACCTTATATAGAAACTAAGTCTCATAGACTTATCACGTTTCCAACTTTCAACTTGCTATCCTTCGGCCAAGAAGGAAGCTCGATAATTGGAGTAATACTTCGCACTACACGAATCAACATCCTCAACACAAACGATAATCAAGCCTACACAGATGGCTACGTACTAAGTGTACGACTAAATAGTTTCCACATCAAGTTGAGGAACTAAAATGGTCAAATTTGATAGTCGGTTATTTAACTATCAAAGCAACAAACAAATATCTAGCACCATATGCATTCACTAGGTCCTTTTAATTAATCTTTTATTTAATTAAATCACTTTCTAAATATTCACTTCAATTTATCTTTAAAAAGATATAATTCCAAAACCATTTCAATATTCTATATTGGAAAACATTTCCATATACTTATTTAATAATAAGTAATTCATAAATCAATTTATTTTCAACACTTAGAAAATATTACATATACTTAAATCATGATTAAGTATATATTCTATTCTTTAAGGAAAACATTCTCTTAAACATATTTATTTATTTGGGTCAAAACGAATGTTGCGTAAAACATCGTTACGACAACCCAAAATCACTAGTATAGGGATTCGAAAATTAGATAGATATATAACTCCCATATACTATACAAAACATATCCTTTCGAAAATCATTTACTACAACAACAATGTTATAGTCCATCATTTTCTTACTTCTCGAAAACGTCTATTTCAACTATGAATGTTGAAATCTATACATTCGATACTTAACACATTTTAAAACATATTCAAACCGTTTAGCTCCCTTTAAAATATCACTATCCACAACCTATCTTTTAATTTAAAAGATTATCCACTGTCCAAAATCGTGAATGAAATTCCTTTACCAAATTCATTATTTCTAAACATTTAATTAAAGAATTATCCACTATCCAAAATCGTGAATATAATTCGTTTAATAAAGTTTCGTATTTAACTTATCAAATTCAATTGATTTCGCATTTATAAAACAATATTTATAAACTCCTTTTATATTTTATAAAAACTTCCACTTATAAAATTCTTTTATTAACCAATTCCATATATAACTCAATTACATGCCAAAATCCAATTATAAGTTAATTCACTTATAAAATCTCTTTATTTACAAATTCATTCCTTTTTGTAATTTATTAAATTTATAAATCTTATTTACTTATAAGATTCATTTATAACGTCATTTTAAACACTTATAAAACTCCTTTATAATTCCATTATTTTTATTTATAAAATATCAATTTTATAAATCTTATATATATAACCCATTTATAATAAATCAAAATTCCCATTTTAACTCAATTTACAAAATGATCAACTTCATATTTCAAAAATCACATTTTGATTATATTTCCCAAAAATCATAATTTTTATAACATAAAAATTATAACATTTATTTATCTCAAATAAATCCATTTCCTTAACAATTCAAAAATCATGTATTTTCAAAATCACTTTGAAATCCTTATTAATTTGGAAATCATCACTTTAACATTTTTAAATTACCAAAATAGGCCAAATGCTGCAACAGCACCAAATACATCAATCACGACATCCAAATCATCATATATCACATGATAACATCATATATATCAATATCTGTAAATAAAATCAACACTGGTGAGGAATCTAGTTGGATCCCTCCAACCTGTCACCTGCAACAAATATACATATGAGAAAATATGTACAATGTCCGCTTCGAGGCAGACGTGCGTACAAAAGGTTATCCGCTTATACACGGGAATGTATAGGGTCTCATCTGCTCCAATAGGCAAGAATATATCCAAATACCAATCAATATATACACACACAATATATCGTATATCATCCAAACAATCATCAATCAGCATAAATAATTTTATTCTTACTTATATAAAAATATAAGCAAGTTAGATAGAGTGAGTTGTACTCACTTTGGTTCCAATAGCAGTTGCAATGTTTTATTCCGAATAAAATTAAACAGACGTTTAATTTTACCCAAAATTTTCACTAGCTCCAATCAACTCCAAACCAGCTCTAAAATGTAGTGCTCGTCAATACGGACCCAATGCAACTTGTTTCGTCAAAAAACGGACCTCGTATGAAGAAGTTATGACATTTTAAACATTATACGAATTATATATATATAAATTTACAATTTTTATTTTATTTTAAACCTTAAATTAATCTGGGCCGTTCGATTCCGCTACTGCAAATCTGGCCGGTCGTTCTTTCTTCTTCCCTGTTCAACCTTCGTTCGTGAATAACCCGTAGCCGCCGTTCTATCGTCGAAAAATGCTCCACCTACGACGCTCTTGAACACGATCGGCGACCACCACACAATAGCTCGAAGCGAGCCCCACCTTTAACCACGACGATGGCAAACTCGGTGCCTCCATGGCCGAGAAAAATGAACCCAAACGCCATACGAACACAGCCCCCCTAGCGGCCACCACGATGCTTCATTTCCGATCATGACCGTTGGATGTGAAGATCTCACCGTGATCTTCAACTTTGTAGTTGAGGGTTTTTCGAATTGGTGATGGATGGGAAGAAAAGGAGGGAAGAAGTTTGGAAGTTTTCGGCCATTGAATAGAAAACTGGCGGCTAGCCCTAGTTTCTTAGGGTTTGAGTGAAAATGTGGTCCTTTTATATAAAATTTCAAAACACTATTCATCCGAAAATTTTCCGAACTCCAAACGAAGCGTGCCGCCTGGCATTTATAATGTTTTACCCCTATTCCGAACACAATGGAATATATATCGGGAGCCAATTCGATCGTGTTTGGAAGATAGGTTTTCGAATCGACTTATTTAAATTAAAAATCACTTAAATAAATTTCTACACGTTTTAGCTTCGTACAAACAAACCGTAAATCCGATTAACACGAAATTTGAAATCCTACATTAATATAACATTACAGATCCAATGAAACTGGTTTTGTCGAAATCCGAGACTGTGTGAAAAATGACTATTTTTACTCGTTAATTAAATATTAAAATATTCAATTTCTACAAATTAACTTTTAAATCAATTTCAAAAGTTCTCTAACATCATTCTAATTCAAATAGAATTTAATTCAACTTTATAAATCATTTTCGATCTCATTAAATTCAAATTCAAATTCCAATTATTTCCATAATTTCAAATATTAAATTAACAATTTAATTATCCAATTAAATCCTTATATTCGAAATATAAGCTATTCAACTTATAAAATTAAGTTGTGAATATTTAAAATCAATTAAATATCCGAATTTTGAATGACTATAATTCTGGGTCGTTACATTCTTCCCTACTTAGGAGAATTTCGTCCTCAAAATTACCAAGTAAGAAAAAGTTACAAAATCCATTTACTTTTTAAAAACAATTCGTTCCAATTAGATTACAAACATAGATTAAACATTTTAACTTTTTCCAATATCCATTCGTTAAACTTCTTATAAAACTTCTCTGAGTTTACAAATCCATTCATAGTTATCTTTTAAAAACCAACTAATATCGTTTCAAATTATAACTCAAAATCAAAATTTTAGTTATCAAAAAAATTTCGAAAATTCTCAAAAGTTTTCTAACACCTTAAATTTCTAGTAAATTCGCCATAGTCTCCTTTGCGCGGTTCAATCGTAGTAGAATCACAATATATATATATATCAAATATACATCTCATCTTCGAGGATGAGGCATCCCGTAGGGAAAAAATATAAAAGTACGATATGTAATCTGAGATATGTATCTTATATATTATTAGCGAGCATATACGGCTAATATAGCGCAAAAGCGAGCTCCAAATGTGAAGCATACGCCATCCGCACCTACTAAACACTCAACAAAAAAATGAGAAACATATAAGGAAATTAATATCAATATACAACATATGCCAATATAGCAAATGCAATCAAAAGCAACAAATTCCTCCATCAAACAACTATCATCCAACAAACCAATATATATCCAATCAATCCATAACTAAATCAACATACATTCATTTCTCATTAATTATTTATTGAATTGGTTTTCAATTTATTCACATTTGATTCATTAACATTGGATTTTACTAACATTCATTTATTCATTTTCAATTAGTTTACATTCACTAATTTACATTCAAGTTAGTTCATTTCCAATACAATCAAATTCAATTATATTTAGATTCACTTAACTTCCAATTTGGATTCAATTATTTATAGCTTTCAATTTCATTAATTCAATTTCATTAATTCAATTTCATTAACATTTAATGAATTCTATTCAATCAACTAACATCCATCTAACAACCAATGTATAACCAACATAACCAAATCTATTTAATTTACTTTACACTCAAACATTTATATTTACTTCGTGTACATTCAATTTGGGTTAAACACTTTTAATTTCAATTGGTTTAATATCTAATTGACTTTCATTCAATTATTCAATTGCTAATTCATTTAACAACTAAAGTTGAAATACATTTTATAACTCAAGTTCATATTCATTTAATTAATTCATTTTGATATCAAGTTCAACTTCATCCAACATCACTTAAGTTATATTTCATTTTATTCTCACTTGCATTTACTTCCATTATATAACTTAAGTTCACTTCTAATTTAATTCGAATTCTATTTTATTTAACTCTTACTTAAGTCAAATTTAATATCACTATTCAAATCCAGATTTTGTTTTGCTTAACAAAATTGTTTAACCATTTTAACATTGGTTTTTACTTACATTTTCTCATTTTACAAGTTATACAACTTATATATTTCAACCTCCAAATTCATATTATATTATTACTTTACCTCTTAAGTTTAATTTTCCATTTCAATAACTTATCTAATCCAATTCAAATTCAATTTAACTTATTTAACTTTACTAAAATTAAATTTTCTATTTCATATTATAAGTCCAAAACTCGTTTTACTTATATTTATCAATTTTAACTTGGATTTTTAAATTCAAATTTGTTTATCATAACAAAATTTCAATTTCAATTTACTATTGGTAGCAAATCCATCACACAGAAACTCGAAAATGATACTGATGATGCTGCAGTCATCACCCTTATTATTTTCCAGTAATAGTAGTGAATTCGGTGCTTTATATTATTTTAAAAAAAAATTATTATTTATAAATCACATTTATAAATTCATACTTATATAATTTCACTATTTTACTTTACTTATATAAGATTCATTCCAAATTCATTTATCTTATTTATATTTATAATAATATAATCTCTTTAAATTTTGAAAAACAACTTCCAAAATCAACGGGATTCAAATTTTCAAATTCTTAGTTTAAATCCATTTTTATTTACAACTCATATTTATAAATATACTCATGTTGTTTCATTTCTTATATATAAGATTATTTCATAGTTGTAAATCATTTTAATTATAATTTCATAATTTATAATTCACTTGCTTATATAATTTATTCTTTTACAATTGTTGCTTTTATTTAAATTATTCAACTAGCTTTTATTAACTTATATATATTTGCATTTTCAAACAACCGAAACAATCAATTTATATACTATAATAATCTGAAAAATTGTTCCTTTATATATAAAATATAATCGAGGTAAAATTATTTCATTTACCCAATTTAAAAATAATACTATTTCGACTTGCCTCGTTTAAGTGTTTAGAAATTCCTATCGATAGTATGGCGTCCCACTTACCGATCATAATTCACAAACAACTCAACGGATAAGTAAACACAATATAAAACATTTTATATCACTAACAAATATGCACTCATATATATATAATACACTCAAACTCAATCTAGGGTACTACTGTCCCTATCTATATGAGTACACATCAAAGCCTAGGAATATACTAAGCCTAAGCTTTGATACCAAATGTGACGACCAGCAAATCCGTACCCATTGAATTGATAATAAACCACACATGTCTGACCCAAAAAGCACAGACTGACGAAAAGTCATGAGAAAGAAAAGAAGAGAGAAGAAGAGAAGAAAATAAAGAGAGAATATAGAACCAAACAGAACAATACATAATCTCACATTGTAGCAGAAAACATATAATATCATATCAATGATCTTTACAAAATAGAAACTGTATATACATACATCAATCAGAGTTCAACAATCAATCACTAATCATCAGCTTGGACAGTTATAATAACCTATCCCTACAATTGCCGATAATATAAAACAACAACAACAATGCGCAAAGCGGATAATCAAAACTGATACGTGTATATGAAAATGAAGATCTCCAGCTCTCCTGCTGAAGCACCAAAAGCACCAAATCTGAACCTGTAAATACTCGGTCTGACCCGAGTATTAAAAGGGAAGAACACTCGGATCAGTCTGGTAAACCAGCGTGAGAAACACACTCAATTGAATTTATAAAATTACCAAACTTTTCTTTCAAAACAAAAGTATCTCGTAAGACACACCTACACATAAACATAGACATGTTTTTACCTTACGATAAATAAAACCTTTCATATCAAATCATATGATATTATACTAGTGTCTAGTATATACAAATAATATTAATCATAGCTGAAATGGTTACCCATATAGCATTTCGGGGCTATTCATTATGCCAATACAAACAAAATCGCAGCTCGTAGTGGAGTTTGGATTTCCATACGAATGACCAGGTGAAGGGACTACCTTTCGGCAGTACATCTCTAGAGGAATGCGCTGAGGAACATCACAAAGGAACCTCTACCAACACAAGACCGACCTATCTCTGTAACTAGATAGTACCGAATATATCATCCCCTGGTCGTTACCGACCTTTCCTGAGGGCCCTCATAGCATACAAACCATAATAATTTACATCCCGAACGTCATAGCGGGAAGAAATATACCAAGAAGAGGATGGTCATATCCTAGTGGGAGCGACCCACTTAGCCTTGCCGCATCTAACCTTGTTTCGGTCATTTTTGGTTGATGAGGTCTGAGGTAACGATTACCTTTCACATATCACATCACATCACTTAAAATTCCACATGGCCATTTCCGTTGACTACTAATTTCCTTCCACAAAAATACAACCCTTGAGCTCGTACATCTCAAGTAGGGTGTTAAGCTAAGAGAAGTTGCATTCTCCGCCACCACTGATGTACGTTTGAAAAAACCAATGTACGTAATCTTTAGAAATGTAATGTCAGACAAACATCCATACAAGTTGTCTAGGAACATGGCAAACCAAAGGTACTCTCCTACCACATCCTGTCAGGAAATCCCTAGGATTAGTAATGACAACCCTTGCAATGGATATTTCATAACGAAGAGACTACTGCTACTGGATATATATTGGGATTTTAACCCTAAACGATCAGCAAGAAGTCCTCTACTATAAAAATCCTAAATATCAATATCATCACAACCTGCACAATCGGATGCATATACATTGGCTCAAAGTGGTTTTCGGATAAACCGATCCCGGTCTCTTCGCACCAACAACGCAAAAGCGTTTCTCAACCTCATACAGAAACTAAGTCTCATAGACTTATCACGTTTTCAAATTTCAACTTGCTATCCTTTGGCCAAGAAGGAAGCTCGATAGATTGGAGTAATACTCCACACTACACGGATCAACATCCTCAACACAAACGATAATCAAGCCTACACAGATGGCTACGTACTAAGTGTACGACTAAATAGTTCCCACATCAAGCTGAGGAACTAAAATGGCCAAATTTGATAGTTGGTTATTTAACTATCAAAGCAACAAACAAATATCTAGCACTGTATGCAATCACTAGGCCCTTTTAATTAATTAAATCACTTTCCAAATATTCACTTCAATTTATCTTTAAAAAGATATAATTCCAAAACCATTTCAATATTCTATATTGGAAAACATTTCCATATACTTATTTAATAATAAGTAATTCACAAATCAATATATTTTCAACACTTAGAAAATATTACATATACTTAAATCATGATTAAGTATATATTCTATTCTTTAAGGAAAACATTCTCTTAAACATATTTATTTATTTGGGTCAAAACGAATGTTGCGTAAAACATCGTTACGACAACCCAAAATCACTAGTATATGGATTCGAAAATTAGATAGATATATAATTCCCATATACTATACAAAACATATCCTTTCGAAAATCATTTACTATAACAACAGTGTTATAGTCCATTATTTCCTTACTTCTCGAAAACGCATATTTCAACAATGAATGTTGAAATCTATGTATTCGATGCTTAAAACATTCTAAAACATCTTCAAACCGTTTAACTCCCTATAAAATATCACTTTCCACAACCTGTCTTTTAATTTAAAAGATTATTCACTATCCAAAATCGTGAATGAAATTCCTTTACCAAATTCATTATTTCTACACATCTAATTAAAGATTATCCACTATACAAAATCGTGAATATAATTCGTTTAATAAAGTTTCATATTTAACCTATCTAATTCAATTGATTTCGCATTTATAAAACAATGTTTATAAACTCCATTTATATTTTATAAAAACTTCCACTTATAAAATTCTTTTATTAACCAATTCCATATATAACTCAATTACAAGCCAAAATCCAATTATAAGTTAATTCACTTATAAAATCTCTTTATTTAAAAATTCATTCCATTTTGTAATTTATTAAATTTATAAATCTTATTTACTTATAAGATTCATTTATAACTTCATTTTAAACACTTATAAAACTCCTTTATAATTCCATTATTTTTATTTATAAAATATCAATTTTATAAATCTTATATATATAACCCATTTATAATAAATCAAAATTCTCATTTTAACTCAATTTACAAAATGATCAGCTTCATATTTCAAAAATCACATTTTGATTATATTTCCCAAAAATCATAATTTTTATAACATAAAAATTATAACATTTATTTATCTAAAATAAATCCATTTCCTTAATAATTCAAAAATCATGTATTTTCAAAATCACTTTGAAATCCTTATTAATTTGGAAATCGTCACTTTAACAAATTTAAATTACCAAAAATAGGCCCAATGCTGCAATAGCACTAAATACATCAATCACGGCATCCAAATCATCATATATCACATGATAACAGCATATATATCAATATCTGTAAATAAAATCAACACTGGTGAGGAATCCAGTTGGATCCCTCCAACCTGTCACCTGCAACAAATATACATATGAGAAAATATGTACAATGTCCGCTTCGAGGCAGACGCACGTACAAAAGGTCATCCTCTCATACATGGGAACGTATAGGGTCTCATCTGCTCCAATATGCAGGAATATATCCAAATACCAATCAATATATATACAATATATCGTATATCATCCAAACAATCATCAGTCAGCATAAATAAATTTATTCTCACTTATATAAAAATATAAGCGAGTCAGATAGAGTGAGTTGTACTCACTTTGGTTCCAATAGCATTTGCAGTGTTTTATTCCAAATAAAATTAAACAGGCGTTTAATTTTTCCCAAAATTTTTACTAGCTCCAATCAACTCCAAACAAGCTCTAAAATATTGTGCTCATCAATACGGACCCAACGCAACTTGTTTCATCAAAAACGGACCTCGTATGAAGAAGTTATGATATTTTAAACATTATACGAATTTTATATATAAATTTACAATTTTTATTTTATTTTAAACCTTAAATTAATCTGGGCCGTTCGTTTCCGCTACTGCAAATCTAGCCGATCGTTCTTTCTTCTTCCCCGTTCAAGCTTCGTTCGTGAATAACCCATAGCCGCCGTTCTATCGTCGAATAATGCTCCACCTACGACGCACTTGAACACGATCGACGACCACCACACAATAGCTCGAAGTAAGCCCCACCTTCAACCACGACGATGGCGAACTCGGTGCCTCCATGGTCAAGAAAAACAAACCCAAGCGCCATATGAACACGGCCCCCTAGCGGCCACTACGATGCTCCTTTCCGATCAAGACCGTTGGATGTGAAGATCTCACTGCACTCTTCAACTTTGTAGTTGAGGGTTTTTCGAATTGGTTGATGGATTGGAAGAAAAAGAGGGAAGAAGTTTGGAAGTTTTCGGCCATTGAGTAGAAAACTGGCGGCTAGCCCTAGTTTCTTAGGGTTTGAGTGAAAATGTGAAGAAATGTGGTCCTTTTATATAAAATTTCAAAACACTATTCATCCGAAATTTTTTCGAAATCCAAACGAAGTGTGCCTCCTGGCGTTTATAATATTTTACCCCTATTTCGAACATAATGGAATATATATCGGAAGCCAATTCGATCGTATTTGGAAGATAGGTTTTCGAATCGACTTATTTAAATTAAAATCCACTTAAATAAATTTCTACGCGTTTTAGCTTCGTACGGACAAACCGTAAATCTGATTTACACGAAATTTGAAATCTTACAATAATATAACATTACGGATCCAATGAAACTGGTTTCATCAAAATCCAAGACTATGTGAAAAATGACTATTTTTACTCGTTAATTAAATATTAAAATATTCAATTTCTACAACTTAACTTTTAAATCAATTTCAAAAGTTCTCTAACATCATTCTAATTCAAATAGAATTTATTTCAACTTTATAAATCATTTTCATTCTCATTAAATTCAAATTCCAATTATTTCCACAATTTCAAATATTAAATTAATAATTTAATTATCCAATTAAATCCTTATATTCGAAATATAAGTTATTCAACTTATAAAATTAACTTGTGAATATTTAAAATCAATTAAATATCTGAATTTCGAATGACTAAAATTCTGGATCGTTACATCAAGTCTGCCTAAAATTTTATGTAAACGACAAACAAAATTATTTTAGTAGGATTTGATTAAGAATTTTTAATTTTTAATTTTACAATATGAAACTAAACTTTATGTAAACAAATTATTTCAAAATGTTATTTAAACAAGGTTTCTACATGAAAGAATTGGACAACACAGGCATGTATAAATTATGACATTGCAAGATAAATCTAATTAAATACATAACATAAACAACCACACAAAATAGAGATAGATCCAAAATAAATATAATTGGAGAGAAGTGAGTAACAGAGAATGAAGACAAGATGATGTTAATCATATTAACATGATGAGGATAAAGTTGGTTCAAGGGAAAAAATTAAATATCCAAAATATTTTCCAAATACATACAAATGAATAAATGAAATAGGTGAATAATAGAAACATATAATCATAATGAAATAACATATAAACAAAATAGTAGTTTACCTTTTAGATGATGCCAAGAGAAACACCTTAAGGATGTGAAGGTTCATAGATCCAATGTATCTAGATCTCCAAATTTGTAAGACTTAGAGAGATAACCACCTTTTATATTTTATTTTATCTTGTTTGATTTTAGAATATTATACCCTTTCCACCATGAATATTTTAGACCTAGATCTCAAAAAGCAAGGATGGAATAAAAAATGACAGAGGCTAATTGAATAAAGGAGGAAATAATGCTCTCATAAAGATACGTTGATTCACCTATCTTTTAATTAGAATTAGCCTAATCATTTCTAATTCATGTAACTCCTCCTTTTTCTTAAAGCATGGTCGGCCATACATGGCTGGTTTGTATCCTAAAAAATTACCAAAAACCAATTAGTATTATTCTTGTTAAAATCCAATTTAAATCTTTTATCGATATCGCATACCGATATGCGCATTTATAACTTTTATATATGCAAAACACTAATGGTATCCAAACATGTCGAATAAAATTTAATAATTAATATTTCACAAATAATAATTAATTTAATTAATTTTTAATAATTATAAATTAATCGAATCGTGTGGTTTATTCAGAATATTCATTAATTCGGTTGTTTGACTCAAAGGTGTAAATCCAGCGAGCAATTAATGTTGAACAATTTAAATATTAACATTCACAGGTCACCTTAGTTAGTGGTGTGATATTTTCACCGAATTTATCGCTTAAACAACTTTATTGGTAAAATCCAATCATTTAAGCGTCACCCGACAGTGACAATTATTTACACGAAATCTCTTTGCCCAGACTACATCACACTAGTATTTACAGAAATTGGTTTTGATCAAAATTCCAACATTGTTCACATTTAACTTTGTAAGCCCAAATGCAAAATCCTTGGTTCAATAATAACAATTATTATTAACCGTACTACTTTGCCCAATGACTTTTATTTTGAATTGATTTAAGTTGACCCCGTGATGCTAACCTCATATAACCGAGGAGACAAATTCTCTCTTGAGTAGTGTTTCACTTCGAATACTTCCACTTGACCCAACTATTGTCGTTTGACGGACGTTGTGCTATGATTTAACTATAATCCAAGCGGAGTTTATATATTAAAGCTTAACAATATTCTCAAGTCGAGGAAATTGTGTAATATTATTACATTGGTATTCTCTGTTTGATCTTAGTTATATTAATCAACAAAAAACCATTTAGTGAGCCATTTCATAGTTATCCGATAACTATCAGCAAGTAACCCCTTAATGCCTCCAACAACCATGAGAAATACACTACCTAACATTTGGAGAGCATTATGTACTCTAATCTAAACAAATGTATCGATATTGTAATGGCCCGCCTTTTCGATCCGCAAATGTCAACACTAACACATCCATGATATTCGCGTACCGAACACCCAAGTACCAACAAGATGAAAAGTTAGAGTAAAATAAAAAGAATAAGAAAAAAGGAACACAATATCTGAATCTCATTAGCGGAACGGTAATATATAATATCAAAAGAACAGTACAAATGGTTACTCGATACAAAAAATTTGGAGTTACAAAACGAAAGTACCATCATCAGCCTAGAGAGTTATACCAACCCGTCCTCACAAACGCTGATATGTATAATATAGTAATGCAGCAAAAATAAGAATACTATTTTAGGTGAAACATCCAGCTCGTCTTCTCGGGATCCAGAGAAGATCAACGAAAACCTAACTTTCTCAAACTACTCGAAAGAGTATGCGAGGAATTTAGAGAAAACAAAAACCAAGCATCAGACGTAAGTCTGGTATGAGAAACTCAAGGAATATGCGACCAACATATAACGGTACTTTTGGGACCGCATGGAATTCCATAACGGCTATCCCCTTAAAAGAATCACTATCTAATAGGTTGGGTGAAGAATATAAATATATAACATAGCTGGAATGGTTATATTGGTTACATTCAATAGAATATTAGGAGGGTACAATCAAACCCGATAAGGAACGTTCGCATATTGGATTTTCCACGGAGACGCCTCTAGTAAACCAAAGAGGATCTCCATGTTCGATATTTTCATCTCATACTATCCCTCGATCAAGAGTGAATCCGGTAGGTTAGAGCTTTATTGCTCATATCCCTACATGAACATCACTCTTAATTTCCACAGATAGACAAGCCTACTTCATTGGCATTTAGTGCGAAGTATATGACTAAATGTTTCCATAGACGAGTAAACATACAAATCACGAAAGTCATACAAAGCATGATTAAGTCACATAAGCGACTTCTAATCCTCCTTTTGTTTAATTAATCTTTTGTTAATTTAAACCTCTTTTATTAGTAGAACTTCTTTTATCTAATAAAACATTGTTTATCAATTTCTACTATTGAATTGTACTCTTTTCAATACTTCAAAAAGTATTCATATACTTATCTCAAATAGTATAGGTATATTCACAAATCATTAACAAGATTTCTTACTTTAAACCTTTGATTTATCTATATTTTTCCAAAAGATTCCTTACTTATAATTTTGTTTAAAATATCAATTTTAAGGATCTAAGTACTTTCATAAATCCATTCAAAAAGGTTTAAGACTAACGTTATTTAAACATTGCCGCTATGAACCCAAAACCATTTCACTTATACTTATCTTTAAAACATTCTTTTAATGGTTTATTTACATTCATAAGTTTAATAAAAAAGGTTTAAAGATGAATATTATTAAAACATTGTCACGACAAACCCAAAACCATTCGATACTTATATTATCTTTAAAACACCCTTTTAAAAATCTAAGATAATATTTGGTTAAGTTCGATAGTCGACTAATCGATTATCCAGTTAAAACAGTTTACTTATACAAATCAATGTTCATATACTTAACTTGTTTTTGACATTTTACTATTCCTCGTCCAAGAGTGAAGCAAGGTAAGTTAGAGCACTTGTTGCATCAAAGCCTTGCCTAGATAAGTCTATTCGTCAGCTTTTAGTGTTAAGTATAATTTAATGATTCCCATATCAAGTAACAAACAACATGATTAAACCATTTCCGACATCCTTATTCGACATCAATTAACTTTCACTTATAGATAAATAAACTTCATCGGCTTTTAGCGTTAGACAAAGTTAATTATCTTTAAAACAAGTAAGTACACAACAAGATTAACACGTTTCTGATATTCCAACTTAAATATTCTTCGACCAAGAGGGAAATTGGTAGGTTAGAGCTCTAGTGCTCATATCCCTACTTGACATCAATCTTAACTCTCAAAAATAGAGAAGTCTACCTCATCAGCTTTTAGTGTTAAGTCTAGTCAATTACCTTTTTCAAAACTTTAAAAATACTTGTAAATAGGTTTTAAATATCTATATAAAATATTACTTGAAAATAACTAATTTATAATTTGATAAAAACATGTTTTATATTATAAAACCTCTTTAATTTGAAATTACATATATAATTATTAAAAAAAATTAAACTTCAAACCAAACTTTAAAACAGTTCAAAATAGGTTAGAAAACATCTTTAAAAAGATTAGAGAAAAATACCAAATTTAAATATCATTTTTAACCACTTAAAACCATAACCGATTTACTACAGCATTTATAAATGCTCTTACAAGTCCTTGTAAAAAACAACGTTGAGGAGCATGATCTCTACGACTAGTTTTAAACACTTAAAATATGATTTATAACTTGAAATTCTTATTGTAATTACTACCCTTAGGGTACTTAAAAACAATGGAAAAAAACCCTTATGAATATCTCCCGATTTATTTATAAAACTTCCCGAAAACGAGCCATATTCATAAAGTGTATTTATAACCACCTTTTCGTTCTAACTTTCACAACTTTGGTTCACAATTTCTATAACTTTCCAAACCATTTTTGTACCATCTAATATACCAAAATATGTATAGAGAACAACCAAACCAAATCATCGTAAGTTAAGATCATAAATATCCAATTTACACAAGTTAAAGTTAAGGGATATCGAAGTGCACTTATAACGACTATTCTCCCTTCAAACACTTTCAAACATACTTCAATTCAACAAACAATCTAAACAAACATTTAAACATTAAGTCAAGATCACACCACATGTTTAAGAAGGTAATTAAGTGATGTTATACAATATAAAGTTGTCATTTTCTTTCAAAAGCAAGAGGGGTCCAAAATTTACAACTTTAATTAGTTAATGTCGCTTTAACTTTATAATTCAAACGTAGCATATATATACAAACAAAATAGTGAGATAACTCACTTAGATCTAAGAAAAACACATGCTCAAGCACAACCAAGCTCAAGAACACTTCCAACCATCATCAAAATCCTAAAGGTCCGACCTTTAGCACTTCCAAACCAAGGCAACACCTCCCCTCCTCTTCCATTGCTCATGGCCCATCCAAGATCCCCCCTCCTCCTTCACTTTCCTTCCACTTTGACTTTAGATCTAAGCTTTCTAAGGTGTTTTAAGGTTAGTGAAAGTTTGGAAGAGATTAGAGTTGATTTGGCTTAGACTTGAAAAGGTTAGAGAAGAATTAGTGGATTAGTGCTTAAGCACTTCCACCATTTTTATTCCCATACTTTATTTCAAGCTTTGTGAATTTATGATTTATTATCAAGGATGTGCCCATCCTTTTGTAAGCTTCAAATGGTGTTGCATAAGCTTGTTTTCACCCTCCTCTATTGTCATGTAAGGCTCACCTCCCATCACTTCTCCTTTACATAACACTTAAGAATTAAGTGTTTCCTTAAAAACTTATTTTCATAATACCTTTAATGAAATCACGCATGACATCATCCAAAAATTTTATTTCTATAATGGTAAAAATTATATTTCATTTTATTGATTTTCTAAGCAAATAAGTGCATATAAAAAATGTTTGAACAACTTCCGACGAGTAAAAAGTTGTTTATCGATAAAATAATTTTCGGTCACATTATTGATTTTTCTTCAAAGTATTTATTTTTGTAAACATTTTTCCAAAATAATTTTACATCATTAGCTATAATTTGAAAGGGGGTTAACAAGCTTATGAAATCATTTTAATAACATTAAATCTAAGATTCAAATATTTAAATAGTTCATATATTTAAATACGAAATGCCCAAAATTCTGGATCGTTACGGATATCCGATCTCGATCTATGTTACAATAAGTGTTAAGTGAGGTGAGACCAAGGTTTTAAATCTTGGATTTCGGTCACGTCTCGTCTCGAAGAATTTAGAGAGCTTATCTCGTATCGGGTGAGATCTCGAATGAGATGAGTGCATCTCAGTCGTCCATCTCGAATTAACATCTCGGTTTCTAAAATTCATTTTGGAGTTATGTCGGAGTATATGTCATGTCGAAAATTAGTTTTGATACACCTAAATTTATAATACTAGTCACTACCTTAAGGAAAACACCATGCACTTACCTTGAATATATCACACGCTTATCATTAGTAATTTAGTATGGAAAAATATCACTTGTATCATGTAAAATAAACAAATAACTAGATTTCATGAATAATGTTCTAAAGAACATCATATGAGATAAATAGACAAGAAACAAACCATAACATATGCACCTTTACTTTGTTTGATCATTCACTTAACTTTCCTACATAATATAATGGCTCATTTCTACCTTTTATGATTTATAGTGCTGCAAGGAAAATCTTAATTTTATAACTTCAAATACAAAAGTCTACAAGTAGAATTAAGATATTCTATGTCTGATTATAGTATTTAATTATTAGCAAACAAAATCTCATTAAGCAACTAATAGCATAGATATTTCAAACAAACGTAGAAAATAGCATACATAGTACAAACAATTTTCAAACATTTAGTAATATTATAAGAAAAGCAAAAAATTGATGTTCGAATGAACATGTAATCATCAAATGAAATTAATAGATGAAAGAGAATTCCTTTATTGCTTAAAAATAAGCCTTGAGGAAAAAAATTATAGCAGCAAAGACTAAATGAAATCAAATTTGGAATCCATTTGGAACATAAAGTTAAATAAGTGAAGCCCAAAATTTATAGCCGCAAAAAAATAGGGTTAGGAAAAAAACTTAAGAAAGTGTCGAAAAAAGAAAAATGATATCGGATGTAAATTAATTTGGGTCAGAAACCTAAATGAAAATCATAAAGTGAAATACTTCCCATAATCGATGTAGATTTTATCATCTTCTCACACTTCTCACTGCCGTAAAATAAGAGACGAAGATTAAATGAGATTTATATAAGAAATAAGGGTTAAAAAAATTACAATTAAGGAGGCTTAAATTAAGGTAAAGGATGAGCCAACCCAATACGGAAAAAGAGTTGATTTTTTTCAAAATTCAACAACTCGGCCGATATCTCGCTGTTAAATCTTGTCCGAGATACCGAACGAGATATTGAAATATCATCCGAGATTTGGGTCAGACGAGATTCAAATGAAATAGCCTGTTTCGAATCGCCCGGGCTTGAAAACGAGATCTCGGCCGAGATGAACGAGATTTAAAACCTTGGGTGAGACGATAGAAGTCTCACTTCACTTAATGTTTCTTAAGCACTGCTTAATTTTTTAGTAGACTTTATCCATACCTATATAAATTTATAAAGAGATTATATTGAGTGTATTATATGTGTACAAGTGTATTGTATGTGTGGGTACAAATTCATCACGAAGAAATAAAGTTTAATGTTGAAGTTAACTTATAAATACATAGGTTTCAAAAGTTGGATTTGACTTTCTCTATTAATTAATAGTTACCATGCTTGAGTTAAGTAGAAACTGTGTACATTTATTAAATAAAATAATCATATCTTAATGCAAATCATCCATATCATAGAAAATGAGAAAATTTTGTTAGGAATGTGGTTTTTTGCTGTAATCTCAATTCTTTTTAAATAAAAAATAATAGTTTTTTTTTGCTAAAATTGCTTAAATTTAGGCAAAACGCATATAAAAGCCAATTAATCGCGCTTAAGCGCTCATCGCTTAATCATTTTGCTTTTTCAAAAATTTAGGCATTGTGCATGCATTTAACGCTTAAGTGATGCTTAAGCGAGCGTAAGCGCACTTTTGATAACTTAGGTCTCGATATGACTAGGAATATTTAAAACAATTTGTTTATTATATTGTGATAAATTGCTCATGGTTATAACACATTATAACTACCATCACAAAACATACCAATTATGCATTCTCTATTAAATATACTTAAATTGAATAATCAATTATTTATAGCACATTATAACAAGTATGTAACAGAAAGAAAACATCTTTTATTTTGAACAAGGTTGGTTGTTGAGTTAGATTTATGTAAAAAATTACATAGTTGCCCCTAGGGCATACTCCTAACTCTATCAATCTCTCACTTGCACTTGGAATCAATTATGGAATCTTTTTCCAACTTCAATCGGTTTTCTCAAAACTAATCGAGTCAGTCCCTTAGTGAACGTGTATGCTATTTTGTTTTAATTCTCTACTTTGTCAGTTAACTTTCTCCAATGCTGATAAATTACCTTTATCATATGGAACTATTCTAAGCATGTTTCTCAACTTCTAGTGAGCTCTTACATTGTTATCATATAACAATGATGTAGTATTCTCAATATTTAGAATCACTTAGTTATAACTTAATGCACTTTATATTTATACATTACTTTTATTGTGGTGCTATTCAAGATGATGTACTCAGCCTTTTCATTAAATTAGCCACAAGCTTTCATTTAGAACATTTCCAACATAAAGTTGCCTGCTGTTTGAACATGAATTTGATATTGACATATTATACTCAATATCACTTGTGAAGTTTGAGTCTGAATACTCTTTCATAAGGAGTTTTGGTTTCTATAAATTATTCTATACTGTTTCGTAAATTCTCGAACAATCTAAACAACCATTTGGTGATATAAATTTGGATTTGATATTTGCTTTATGCATCAAATGCATAAGCGAATTACGATATTGTAGACAGTACAACATGTATGATGATTCTAATTTGCAATGCATATGGAATCCATCTTACATGTTCTATATTAAACATTTTAATATGGTGTCTTTGCATATCGTTTGGGACATTCCCAACATCCTTTATACTCATTATAAAAGATATAATTTACAAATCCAACATCGAGTATCAAACAACCAAACTAGAATTGATTTTAACATAAGTACATCGTTAACAATCAACATTATGTTGTTTACTTATATTTTAGAAACATCTATGTATCATTTTTAATGCTCTTCTTATGGACACACGCTTTCTCTGCATTTTGAATAAAAATTAAAATATTTAATATTTCTATCAAAATACTTGTTCAACTTTGATGCTTGTCGGACGATACTTTCATATCCGTTCTTGGATCATATCCTAAAACCCACAAACTGAATATTGCTCCCACCAAATTTGAGATATATTTTTTGTTATGTGAAAATAGCCTGTTCTAAATCATTATTTAGAATTTTCTGTTTCAACGCATATGTACAAAAACACAAAGTCATACTAGGCGATAATTTTGTCAGTAAAAACCAAATTAACTATAGCACTTTGAATGGCGAATCGATCTCGTTAGTTTTAGCAATTGAAATTTACGATGTTATTCTTATCGACGTGACTTATTTTCCAACGACATTGATCTTCTTCTTAAGATACTTTTGCAGTCGATGGATCATATCCTTTAGGGTACCAATATCAAAATCATATTTTGATAATGTACCTGAAAACCATTCCAGATATGCGCATTATGTCACATGGTAGAGCCAATACTCTTAATAGTTTACTTAAGACTAAGAAAGCTCTCTTCTCAACATTAATAAAATCCATAATTTCTCTTTAATGTGAGAGATTGATCATTAGACATTCTAATGTGTCATAGGTTTGGTTAATTTCATTTCATCCCTTATAATCGGTTTCATCTTTGGATCGTATCCAAATCTATTTTACTACAAATAATTTCTAAGAGAAATTATTTTGCTGCAAAGTTGGTATTTCTTGAAACAATAATTGCTTCTTAGTGTAAACGAATAGGTATTCATAAATTTTTTTATGAACTGAATTGTATAAAACTGATTTGGTTTTGCTTCACGATAATTATGTTCAAAACATAAACTAGTCATCCAATGATGATCATTCCCAAATTCTTTTGTTCGCACGACCTGCCAACTACTTAGAATAGGATATGTTGGGGTTTCACATAAATCCTTATCTTGTATGATTTTGTAATTCTTTAGATAAAATTAATTTTAACCTTGTGTACTGCTTATAAGTGCACGACCTTATAGAAAGAAGTTAGCTTAACTTCACTCATCGTTAATCGTACTTTATCCAACAATGTCCGATTACTCTTTATCGAAGCATAATTATGTATCACAGAGAGGAGTGACTTTTAAGATTAAATATTTATTAAAAAAAATTAGGTACTTTTGGAACTCTTTTCAATATGCTCACTTATTTGATCAAATCAAATCATTTCTACTGCATGTAATTTCGTTAACTTCCACTTTATATTATATGAAATTATCATAGACTTGCTACATGTGTACCATAATACTTGTTCATGTGTGTGATAACTCATCAGTGAATACAGCGAAGTACGTAGAATCGTTTTGATATTAATAGGCTTTCGATTGCATATATCTATATATACCAACCCACATATTGCATCAACCCTTATGATGCTCCCATTTAGTGGGTGTTTCGCCTATAATTATCTGAGATATAATTCACTAGCATCATATGTTTCATAATCATATAATCAAATAATTATTTCTTAAAACCATGGCTTAGTCTACAATTCCAAAATAATTGTAAATAATTTGAGATACTTATGAATTTTCTAATGCATCACTTTTGTTATGAAAACAAACAGCGCTTTTATAGTTTTATTTATAACAAATATTCATAATATTCATATTGAAATAGAACTATATCTATTTTTCAGTCAATAATGAAAAAATAGTTATTCTTTCATAAATAATGTTTGGTAAGATTTACGAAAGCAATTTTTGTAACTTGATGCGCTCAATAAACGCCATATGGCATTCTCCAACCATTTCTTCCTTTACAGTAATAGCGTACAAAATACGGATGTCTATTCAACCACTTAATGTAAGCTATTTATTCCAAGTATGTGATCATTTTACAGTTGAGAGTTTTCAGATCAAATATCTTGAACTCAAAGGAATCGATTTCATAGACAATAATTTTCTATATAAAAAATACATTTTGGAATATAAATCATATTTCTTATTCTAATGTTAAGTATCAATTATTATTTTACAAATCTCATTTTATTAGTTTGTTTATGAAGCAAAGTAACCATTTACTCTCTTCGTCTCAACTGTACCTTAAGTCACATCTACCCTCGTTCATTCATTTTCCTTTCTAAATGGTCGAACCATTCAAAAGAAACCCTTACTACGATATTATAATAAACTTTTTCCAAAAGTGCATTTGATCATTCCTAACATTTAAAGATATCACATATTGTAAATTGATCAATATAACATTTCAATGATCGATTTCTCATACTTATTTGTAACTTTTGGTCTAGTGTTACATTTAACACGATAAGGTCATTATTGTAATCAATCATATTGAATATAAGACCTCATACTACGGTTTAAATACTTATTTTGAATGAACCAATTTCATTGGGGTTTCGTACATTACAAATTATGAGCGTTTACCATATTCATTAATATGGATTTGTTTACCCAAAAAATGGATCAACACCTTGGTTTAAGTTTGAAAGCACCAGCCCTGTTCTGATAGAGCAATATCACAGATCACGGATATAAGAATAGAACAGTAAAAGAAAGAAGACAAAGAAATTTTATAGTGGTTCGGCTATTAATGAAGCCTACGTCCACTTTATATCTTTGCTATAGAGCGACTACTGTTACAAGATATGTTTGATTACAAGACTTTGGTTATCTCTAAGTAGATTGAATCCCCGAAGTTGGAATCCACTGGAGAATCAAAGTGAATTCCTTTAGAGATTGTTGTGAGGGAGGTAGAGAGTGAAGAATGTTTCCAGCAGAGCTTCAGCAACCAGTCCGGAGAAGCCTCCGTTTGTGTTGCAGGTAGGATGGTATTTATATGGATCAGAGAGCTTCTGCGCCAGGCCACTTCATCAACTGCTCGTAGGTAGATAGGGAAAGGCCCAAGGGGGTTTGGCTTGCAAACCGAGGCAAAACCATGGGTCGCTGGCGACCATTGTCCATGGGTCGCTAGCGACCCATAGACTTAGCTTGTTTGCAAGCTAGTGACTTGGTCTCTTTTTCATTTCATCCTTAATTAGCTTGTTGTTGAATCAGAGAGATGTATGGGTCGTTGGTGATCCAAGCACTTGGGATTTTTCTGGAGTTTGAGACGTTTCCATGGTCTTTTTTCGATGTTGTCTTAGTAATATAGCTCGGCTCTCGTTAATTTCTTGCCTTAGCTTTTCTAGTTATTCTGAACCATTCTGATAACACGAGATTGTTCTATTTTCTGTTGGCTCCTGTTGGTTTAAAAACCCGGATAACATTTGCCCCCCAAGGTATGTCTTCGTTGTAAATAAGGCAAACTCCGGAAGCTATTGCCCTCGATATCCATCTGTTGATTTCCAAGTGATTGCATTAGAGTTTTACGAACACGTAGCAGGTCACACTGTTGGCCATCTTGCTTTGGTTTTGACTGCTATTGCTTGCCACGACGGATCAAATTTCTTCTCGTAGCTTTTTGGCATGTTTTGAAACGATAGATAAATGTCATGGGATGATTGCCCCCAACACTATGGGTCGCTAGCGATTCATACTGTTGAAAAACGTCTTCAAAGACTTAGGTCGCTAGCGATCCATGATGGATAGAAGGCGACCCAATGCCTTAGGAAATTTTTATGCCTCATTCTTTCTGCCTATTTATGCACTCGAATCGACCTTCTTCTCATTTCCATACGACCTAAATCATTCTTGTGCGACTTGAAGCCTTGCGACATGAAGCCCTAAGACGATTCGATCCTAGTTTTCTAGACTCGATTAATTGCTTCTTCCATCTAGTCTAAGTTCTTGGCCTTAATCTCCAATCACTGCGCCGTGATTCCTCATCTCATTTTAGAGCAAAACCCTAGCTCACCTCGACCCACCATTGGTTTGTTGCCGACTTGCCATTAGCTCGCCTCCGATCCATTTCGTAGTTTGCTGAATTTGATCTTTGATTCTTCTTGTGTCTTTGAATTCAGTCAGAGGTGGGTTCGCTTAATTGGTTTGTTAATTACTGTGTTTGTGTAATGACTTGATGATGAGTTTCCATTTGCAATGTCGATTGCGAGAAGTTCAAGTTGATTGCGGTTTAATGGAGGAAGATAGTAAATCGAGTCTTGAGTTGTCTCCCGGAACGACATTCAGGCTTTGGCCCAGTGCATGACACATTTTGCTATCTTCATCCATTAGACCAGAATTGACTTGTTTCCAGTTTCACAGCTGTTACTGTACGTCATATCACCAGTCAATCACGATTCTTTTGCAGAATCTGGACTTATCCTGCTTGCTTGTTGCACGCTCGGCGTTCCTGTAGTGATAAGAGTTTTCCGTGTCGCTTCGGACAATGGATCCGTTATCGATCATGGATTGATAACGGGTAAGTGTACAGGAAGTAGAAACAAAAGTAGAAAAAGTGACATGGGAAGTTCTTTTCTTCTTCCAGTGCGAGCAAACTATCTACATGGGATAGGACGTTTTCATTGTATCGAGCACCGAGTTTATCCCATATAGATAGCACACTATACTTACCCCAGTATGCATTTGAAATCCGATGTGTCGATTACAAGTTAATGTTTCTTCGGAACTCAAGTGTGGCAGGGGAAGCTATTAGTTTAGGATGGGTTTACATGATCGTTTTCGGATGTGAGTTCTATTATTTGGAATGAAGCAGCCATCCATGCATCATAAGTCAAGCAGGGGAAGCCCGACGCTCTCAAAAGCCGAGTCATCATCCACTTCGCAAGCTCAGTATGGCTAGTTAGTCCTGGTTGGACTAATCGTGGATTGTACGCCTCCCAACTTTAGAGTTCTGATTAATTCGCCTGAGAGAGCTTCATCGATGGTTTCCGCCAAGGTCCTTCATAACATCTGTGCGCAACACGTAATTCTTGAAGAGGATGTACGTCTGCCAGAGAAGGACAAATTCACTCATATGCCTCCCCCGGGGTACACCGCTTGCCACCGATACATGTGTTTGAATGGAGCCATGCCTCTCTTTAATGACTTTCTGTGTGAGACTCTTTCGAACTTGGATATTGCCCCATTTCAACTTCATCCAAATGGCTATGCCTTCTTGACTTGCCTACATGTTCTTTTCATGTGGGTGTTCAACCGCGCTCTAAGTTTTGATGAGTTGCGGTATTTTTTGGCGTTCAAGAGGAGAGATGACTGTCCTTCTTTAATCATAATCGAACCCCAAATAAACCGAAAGATCGTCATGCGCTTGCAAAGTAACTTGTCATAGTTCAAGATGCAATATTTCTTTATTAGATGCCCCGAGTGGTTCAATCGTCGGTGGATGACAGGGGGTAAGCTTCTTTCTTTTCATTTATCGAGCTCCGATGCATTGCAATGGAGTTTTCAACTAGTCATATGTCTCTTGCAGTTATCCCAAGGCCAAATAGAGACGTGGCTCTTAATGAAGTTTGTCAAACTCTAAAGTCTATCGACGCCGAGGAGAGATGCGTTAAAGTGCTACTGACCAATGAGAACTTGCGTCGATATGGATTACTGGCTCCGAGTAGATCCGCTATTCAAATTGAAACTCCCTCTCCTGCCCGATCCAGGGTTTATACACGATCTACTTCTTCATCCCATGATTCTGAGGAAGGTCAACAGAGAGAGCCCGTCCGCAGTATCAACCGACGAGGCCCGTAAGGGGGAAGACGCTGCTGCGACTGGACTAAGCAGCCTGGTTAGAATGCCTCCAATTTCGGAGGAAGAAGAAGAAGAGTTCAAACAAAGGAAAGGCAAGGTCGCCTTGGACTCAGAAAAGAGGAAGGGGAGTTCGAGAGTAGTAGTAATGAATCTACCGCCAGTGATTACTTCTTGTTGGAACCTGATGGTGAGGACTCAGAGTCTTGTGATGAGACTCCTGGAATGAGTCCCGTTCTCCTGAGGTCACCTCTTCCCAATGCAAGTGCAAGGACAAAGCCCCTGAGACTTGAGGGCATCAAGATTCTCCGAGTAGGGACGTTGGAGCAGAATTCGGGGATTTTAGCGATGTTTATGTTGACTTTAATGAGCTCATGAAAGATGATTTTTAATTTGTTACGGCGCCTCCCTGCTCGGGTGATATCGCGCCAGAAGTTTGCCCAGTTCTGCCCACAACAGCCGAAGTTAGTCCGATTCCACCTACAACAGCCGTCCGTCCTGGTTCATGATGATGTTTTAGGCTCGCCTTAGAAACACAGTACACGTCACGCTAGGATTGCACTCATTATCATTCATTACTCTATTTTCGTTGTGTTTATTCCATGCTTATGAAATCTTTTATGTATGTTTTATGCCAGATATGACCAGAGGACGTGGTTTCTATGACGAATTTGAAGAGTTTACCGACTCACGGTGGTATTCCAAGCGCACCTCCGGCCGTCATCAATTCCGAGAAACGAAGGAGGAAAGAACTCAAAGCTGAAACCCGCGGTAGGAAGAAATGGACTGAAGCCGATCGTATAAATGCAGGTATGAGAAGAGGAGATCTCTTGAAAAGAGGGATGAACCGTCGAAAAAGTCGAAGTTTGAACACCGTCCTCATTTTTCAGAGCTCGCTCCGAAACAATCTTCCGTGGGCCAAGAAATTCCCATTACTTCTGCCCTAATTCTACCCCCAACTAATATTTCATCATCTTCTATCATTACTGTTGCCCCCGGTGCTTCTCGCCCCCACCGGAGACTTACTTACATCCTTCCTTCGGGCCCCCTAAACTTGAGGCAGCGCTTCCTGGTTGGTTCTTAAAGGGGGTTAAGTTTGACCGCGATCTACGCCCTATTCGCAAGGATTCCTACATGTCGCATCTCCAAGCTATTCAGAGCGACCTAGAACAGGCCGAAGGATGGGAGAAGCTCTGTAAACAGCTGGCGGATATGAATAGAAATAACCATCAGGAGATCCTCTCTTTCGAATCAGATAAGGACGACTTTGAGAGGGCATTGGTTGACTGCGATGCTAAGATTAAACAGTTGGAGGAAGAGAAGGAGGCGGCCCTTCGTGAAAGTAGGAGAAATGCCAGTCTGATGAAGGAGATGAAGGATGTGCATGCAAAAGTTGAGATCGTCTACAGGGATGAGATTATGAAAACTCATGCGGAGGAGGCTAAGCTGAAAGAAGAAATGGCCGCTTATAATGCCATCATCGAGGCTCAGAGGAAAACTATCACCAACCACAATATGATTATTGAGGGGCATAACAAAACCATTTCTGACCAAGCCGAGACCATCGCCAAGCTACAGGCTCAGGTCGCGCAGCTCAATTCCGATAAGACTGCCGCTGAAGTTGAGAAGGCTGCCGTGATAGCGGATTACTTAGACCTCCAAAATGCCTTCGAAAGGAAAATGGAGAAGGTGGATGCGACTTTTCTAAATTTTTATGTTAACTCTCTATTGCATCAAGGAAGTATCAGCAATCTCGGCCTGAAGTACCCGTGCACTCTCGCTTTGGTTTGGGAGGAAATCTTATCTCGTTTTGTCGACAGCGACGACGTTTATTCTAAGCGAGAGTTGCATGATGCTTATCTCAATGACGAAACCAAGAAGGCGTTACTTGAGGGCCAGGGAATTCTCCGAGTTGAAAGAGAGAAGGAGGTCACCAATGCTGCCTTGATGACTACCGCCGAAGTCCTTACCAAGCCTTCTATTTCTGGTGCGGGCGAATTATCTGAGCAGCCCCACGACCAGCTAGCGAGTTCAGGACTTGAAATTCTTCCTTAGGTGGTGGAGCCATCAAAGAAAGGCGAAGGTGGTGAGTTCGAGGTCACTATTCTCGATCGTTCCTCTGGTGCAGGAAGAATTTAATGCTTTCATTTTTGATCTTATAGGTCCATTACCTTTCCCATTGATGTGCCAGCTACTTCGGTGCCCGTACCTGCCGCCATTTCCACATCTTCTGTGGTGGTTTCTGTTCCTGTTCCGGTTTCCGCATCTGGTTCGCAACCGGGGCCAGAGGTTGAAAAGATAGCCTCACTTCATGGCCTGGATGACCCTTCCGTGTCTTTGGAAGGCAACGTAACGTCAGCAGAGGCCAAGGAGCAGGAGATTCAGACGAAGCAACCACAGAGGACTCAACATGAGCTGGTTACTGTCAAGAGGGAAAAGGTCGAAGCGATCAAAGCCTCTAAAAGCTCCCGCAAATCATGAAGGCAAAAGACGAAGGAAGAGGCTTCTGAGAAGGCTTCGGAGGAAGATGAGGACATGGCCACCGAGTTGTTCGTTGACATTACCGGCAGCAACACCACTCCCAAGAAGAAGCAGAAGCTGTCGATCAAGGGCGAAAAGGGGAGCGACAGAAAGAAGCGTTGAGCAGCTTGTACGAGACTGACTCGATTTTGGTCAACAGCTTGCATGAAGATTGACTTGTTTTGGTTTCTTTTTGATTCATTCTGTTCAAGTGCAGAGTCTGCACTTTGCATCTTTACTGCGGAGTCTGTATTTTCTTTTTGTTGGCCACTGTTGTGTAGGTACGGCCTCTACATTTTGACCCTGTGTACAGAAAATTATAAGCAATGTATTGATATTTTGACTGTATTCCCATCTGTATGCTCATCTATGTTCTGTGCACCTGTGCTTGTTTTATTTTATATTTATCTATTTCTGTGATTATAGCCAAAGCCCTTCATTCGAAGTAACAGATCTTAGAAATTAACAATATTTTGGAAATTAATATAACTTTGGAATTTACCAGAACTTAGAGAATTTTTGTTTAGAGATTCTCAGAACTTTAGAAATTAACAGAACTTAGAGAATTTTTGTTTAGAAATTCTTTGTTAACTTCTTTGTTTAAAAATTCTTTGGAATTTTTTTTTGGAGTGTTAGAACTTGTGAACATATTGCTTTCACGCGTTTTTATCCAAGTACCGGTGTATGCCCCCTAATTCACAGGGCTGTTTACTTCAAACAATTTTCAGATAATCGGTAACTAAGGGTTTACATAATCTTTATTGAAATTTTGGCTAAGTTACGACTTGATTCTCCTTTTTTGGAAGTTTTGCAACTTTAGCACGCAATCCAAGCTTTTTGTGATATTTCAACAAGTATGCAATACATGCGTATTTCAGAAGCGCACAGTGCATAAGTTAATTAAGGGCAGTTTCAACCCTCAAGTGTTTGTAGTTGAGACTCTTCAGTTAGTCTGTAGCATTCCAATTTTGTTGGAGTTGTGCTCATTATTCCTGATTATAGGAGCAGTTGGCGCTGGTTATGAGATGCGTCGTTTTTAGTGCTCCTCGGCGTTGCCTATCTTCGGGACACGTGAGGTTGTGTTTCGAAGTTTTGTGTGCGGCTTATGGGGTGCGCAATTTTTCTTTTTCCTCAGTGTTCTCTATCTTTGGGCAACGTGAGGGATTGCTATTTTAGTGCGCGGCTTATGGGGTGCACGGATTTTGTTTTTTCTCGTTGTTGCCTATCTTCGGACAACGTGGGGAGTTATTATTATAGTGCTCGGCTTATGGGATGCATGGCTTTTGTTTTCCTCGGTGTTGCCTATCTTTGAGCAACGTGAGGAGTTATTATTTAGTGTGCGGCTTATGTGGTGCGCGGCTTTTGTTTTTCCTCGGTGTTGCCTATCTTCGGGCAACATGAGGAGTTATTATTTTAGTGCGTGGCTTATGAGATGTGCGGCTTTTGTTTTTCTTCGGTGTTGCTTATCTTCGGGCAACGTGAGAAGTTATTATTTTAGTGCGCGGCTTATGGGATGCGCGGCTTTTGGCATTCCTCGGTGTTGCCTATCTTCAGGCAAAGCGAGGAGTATTGATTTTAGCCTTCTCGATGTTGCTGGAGCAACACTGGTGTTTGGAAGGCTAAGTCCGGGTTCCACCGATCTAACGGTTTGAGTCGATTTGCTTCCTTCGACCCGGCAGGTAATCATTATGAACACGGTTCGATTGGTTTAAGAAGCAAACTTTATTAAGGAAAGCAGGGAAGTTTTTGCCTATATACAATGCCCCCGGTATCTTGGGATGGCTTATTTGCTGGAAAATAAAAAATACATAAGGTAGCTTTCAGACAAAGTAACGGCGAAGTGATTCGCTATTCCATGCCCCGAGAACTTGGCTTCCGTCGACGGTTGTTAGCTTGAAAGTCCCATCTCTTAGCTTTTGATTAATGGCATACAGTCCCTCCCAGTTTGGTCTGAAGGCCCTGGGAACGGGGTAAACTTGCTTGAGCACAAGATCTCCCACTTCGAAGGTTTGACTGTGAACTTTGGAGTTGAAGTACCGTGCGACCCTTTTTTGGTGGGCGGCAGTTCTCAGCTCTGCTTCTCCTCTTCTTTCATCAGTCATATCTAGTGATTCAAGTAGGAGCTGCTCGTTTTGTTTTTGGTTGAAATTCTGCCTTCGGTGCGAGAAGACTTCTAATTCAACATGAATCATTGCTTCTGAACCATATGCTAGGGCGAACGGAGTGTGGTCGGTTGCCGCTTTGCGGGTAGTTCTATAAGCCTATTGTGCGAGTGGAAGTTCATCAACCTAGTTTCCTTTGGCTTTTGCCAGTCGCTTTTTGATACTGGACTTGATGATCTTGTTTATCGCTTCCACCTTCCCATTTGCTTGCGGATAAGCCACTACGGAAAATCTCTTTTCAATTTGGAAGCGCTTACAGAAGTCTTTGAACTCGGTTCGAACTGTGTTCCATTGTAGGTGATGATTTTTTGCGGCACACCAAACGTGCAAATGATGTTTTTAGTAACAAAGTTAATAACTTTATCTGTGGTTATGGTGGCCAGTGGTTCCACTTCGGCCCATTTTGTGAAATAATCTACGACAACTATAGCATATTTGGCTCCTCCTTTTGCTATTGGTAGGACGCCAATCAAATCGATCCCCCATATCGCAAATGGCCATGGGCTGACCATCTGAGTTAGCTCCGTTAAAGGAGTTCTCTTAATTTTTCTAAATCTTTGGCAGCGATCGCATCTTCTGGCGTAATCTGCGGCGTCGTGATTAATTGTTGGCCAGAAGTACCCGTATCGAAGGACTTTCTTCGCAAGGGTCTACCCCCCAGTGTGGTCTCCGCATTCGCCTTCATGTACCTCCTTTAGGATTCCTCATGCTTCGTCATCAGTGACACACCTAAGAAGGGGGGTTGAGAATCCCCTCCGATAGAGTATTCCATCTTGTATTATGAACTGTGGTGCCTTTCGGAGGAACTTCTTCTGTTGATTCCTGTTAGTTGGAAGGGTTCCTGCGAGTAGATAGTCCTTTATTGGTGTCATCCATGTATCTGGTTCAACGGTGGTTTCGAGAATCCAATCTACGTCCATTTCATCTATGCTTGGGTTGGCCAGAGTTTCAACTGCGACTAGTCCCAATGACTGAGTTTCTCCTGAACTTGCCAGTTTAGCCAAATAATCCGCCTTAGTATTTTGCTCCCGTGGGATGTGAGTGATGGTGTAGTGTTCTACGTCGCTTAGCAGTTCCTGTACTTTAGACAGGTACGGGGCAAGATTCTCACCACGCACCTGATATTCCCCTTTTACTTGACATACCACCAGTTGTGAATCGATGTATATGTGAATAGCTTTTATTTTGTGCTCCTTAACAACTTTCAATCCAACGATCAATGCTTCGTATTCTGCTTCATTTTTTGTGGCGGGGAATTCCAAGCGCAAAGCGTAGCTAATGGCTCGGCCCTCGGGGGTTTCAAGCACTACTCCTGCTCCTGAACAGAAGTTGTTGGATGCGCTGTCGACGAAGAGCTTCCATTGCGTGTCCGTTTCTGACTGAACTTCCTCCTCCTCGTCCCGTATAGTAAATTCCACGATGAAGTCAGCCAACGCTTGCCCATTGATGGCCTTCCTTGGGTGGTATGTGATGTCATATTGACTCAACTCTATATTCCACTTGAGTAGTCGTTCGAAAGTTTCCGGTCGGTATAACACTTGCTCCAGGAGCTGGTCATTCAACACTTTAATTGGATGAGCCTGATAGTATGGGCGTAACTTTCGGGACGCGATCAAGAGGCAATACGCTAGCTTTTCTAGTTTCGGGTAATTCTTCTCGGCTCCGGTGCATCGTTTTCTAATGTAATACACGGGCCGTTGGATTCTCGTTTCTTCCCGCATGAGAGCGGTGCTCAACGCATGTGGAGAGACTGCTAATTAAATGAATAGGTCTTCTCCATCCACCGACATTGATAAGATTAGGGGAGCTTCCATGTGTCATAGCAGTTCTTCAAAAGCTGTTTGACAAGCTTCACTCCATTCGAAGTTTTTCTTTCCTTTTTTCAATGCGTTGAAGAACGGTATGCACTTGTTTGTAGCTTTTGAAATAAATCGGCTCAGTGCTGCGACTTTTCCATTCAAGCTTTGAAGTTCCTTCTTATTTTTCGGGGCTTGGACTTCTTGTAGCACCGTTATTTGTTCTGGATTTGCTTCGATGCCTCGAGCACTTACTATGAACCCCAAGAATTTCCTAGAGGCTGCTTCGAAGTGACATTTGAGTGGGTTGAGCTTCATTCCATACTTCCGGAGTATTTCAAACATTTCAGCGAGATTTTCTAGATGGTTAGCAGCTACCCGAGATTTGACCAACATGTTATCCACATAGACTTCTGTAGTTTTTCTAATCTGACATTTGAACATAGTATTTACTAGCCTTTGGTACGTAGCCCTGGCGTTCTTTAACCCGAATGGCATTACTTTATAGCAGTACAGTCCCAAATCAGTGATGAAGCTGGTGTTTTCTTGATCTAGCTCATGCATCAGGATCTGGTTGTAGCCCGAGTATGCATCCATAAATGACAACAATTCATGCCCTACCGTTCCATCCACAAGCTGATCGATTCTGGGGAGTGGGAAGCTATCTTTCGAACAACCCTTATTTAGATCTGAGAAGTCAATACAAGTTCGCCATTTCCCATTAGACTTCTTGACTAAAACTGGATTCGATACCCATTCAGGGTAAGTTGCATCCCGAATGAAGTCGTTAGCCATCAACTTATCAACCTCCTCTCTCAATGCCTTGGACCGTTCGGGGTCCAAGTTGCGCCTTTTTTTGCTTTACCAGTGTGAATTTGGGGTCAATATTGAGTGCGTGGCAGGCAATTTTAGGTGATACCCCACACATATCGGAGTGTGTCCAAGCAAATACATCCAAATTAGTGCGAAGGAATTTGGTTTGTTCTGACCGCATCTGTTTCCAAGCCGCGACCCAATTTTTAGGACCCGCGTTGGATCATCCATATAGACTGGGATGGACACCGTCAATTCTGCCGGTGCTGCCCAATCCTCCCCTGAGCTCTTCTTTCTAGGGTCCAAAGCCTTGTCGAATCGGCCGTGGTCCCCATGTCAGGGGCGGTTCTGCAGTTGCTATTAGAAGGGTTCACGGATGTGGAGGGTTTTCCCCACATCCTTTCCTTTTTCCTTTCTTCTTGACTCCCGCAATTTTGCAATGTAGCATTCCCGGGCGGCGCTTTGGTCTCCTTTCAAAATTCCAACTCCGTGTTTTGTAGGGAACTTCATTGTAAGGCACCATTGGGCCAGTGCTATCCTAAAGTCAGCTAATGCGGGCCGTCCCAAGAAGGCATTGTTTGTTGGCATTTCACCCACGATCACAAAAGTCTGAATGAGGGTGATCCTTCGCTTACCCTCTCCAAGTTCCACGGGTAGGTCAATAGCTCCCACCGTTTGTTTGGGTTCACCGGTAAACCCCTGAATCTTTATTTGGCACGCGGACACACTTTTCATGCCAATCTTCATTTGATCGAAAGTACGTTTGAAGTGAATGTTAACGGAGCTGCCACTGTCAACCAACACCCGCCGAACTACAACAGGTCCAATTCCTACCGTTACCACTATCAGATCGAGAGTTGGAGCATCGATCCCTTCGGTGACCCGATTTCGGAACACAATGTCATCATTCAAGACCCTTTGCATCTTAACTGGAGTTTCATCTTCCACGGCTAAACATGATCCCTTCGGAGCATGCTTCAACGACCTTGCATACCGCTCCATTTCTCCCCAACTTCTTTGCATGGGATGTGGTCCGCTGAATATTGTTCCGATGATGAGCCTGTGGTCAGTTCGTTTCGACCCTTCTTTGCTGGTTCCTGCTTGATTCCTTCATTCTCTTAGGTGTTGAGGAGTCGCAGATTGATCGGGGTTTTGCGGTTGTCTTACGTACTGCTGAAGTTTGTTATTCTGGATCAGTTTCTCAATGAGATTCTTTAGGTGGCGGCATTCGTTCGTATTGTGGCTATGTGTTTCGTGGAAACGGTAGAATTTCCCTGAGAGCTTATGTTGCGCAGTCGCCTCCTTTTTAGGTGGCTTTTTGCATTCCTTAGTTCCTTGAATTGCGAGAAAAATGTTTTCTGGTGTGTCACTTAGGGGAGTGTAGCCTTCGGGCCTAAACCCTTTGAGCTTTTTATGCTGCCATTTCCATTCTTCTTATTGGAGTTTTGACCTTTTCTCTTTGAATTTCCGTCTTTCCCAGTGGTTCCTTTAGCAATCCGAGAAGGGTGCGCGTTTTGATTCATTGCTACATCGCTTTGTCTGACGTTCGCTGGTTGCACACTAGTAGACTTCCCTTCCAATTCCTGCACTTCCTCCAACCTTAGGTACTGACTTGCTTTACGATTGAAATCTTTCCTGGTGGTAGGTTGCTTCATCTTAATCCACTTTCCGAATTCAGTTTCCGGGTGAATGGCACGGACTAACGCCATAAAAACCATGTCTTCATTGGGGTTACTTACTTCCGTCACTATGGTGTTAAACCTGTTCATGAAAGATTTCAGTGATTCGTTACACCCTTGGAACAATATAGATAGGGAAATAACGTCTTTTGGCTGCGCAGTATGGAGTCTGAACTGATCAAGGAACCTTGTTTCCAGTTGGTCAAAAGTAGAGATAGATTTTGGTGGAAGCCTAGTGAACAACATTGATGCAACCCCTTCGAGAAAGATGGGGAAGCATCTGCATCGAACAGCTTTAGAGGCATTTGCCCCATCCATATACCAACTGTATTTGTACAAGTGAGGTTTCGGGTCCTTCATCCCGTCATAGGACGGAATAGTTGGCATTGTGACTTTTTCTGGATATCTCTCATTCAAGATTTCATCGGTAAAGGGAGTCTGACTTGGTGTAGATCCCCATTCATCATATCTTCTATCTTTACTCTCCTCTATTAATCGTTTAACCATGTCCGCTATGTATGCCTATGATGTCTGGTAGTCTTGAGGACGACAATCAATCACTATGCCAAGTGTTTGACTTTGCAAACGGTCTTGGCGAGTGGGCTGAGGCCCAGGCTCTCCTGTCTTCGAGAGAGGCACTCCTACAGGGTCCCATTGGCTTGCGGTTGGTCTAACTGGAGCAGTTTGGGTATTCCTTACATTATCAAATGCGTTGGCATTTTCTTCTAATTTGTCGTCTTGCTCTTCGTCCTCCGAGTCGGAAAGATCCATAGCTATGTCTTTTACCGGGGTCTTTGCCCCTTGGCTCAAAACCAGAATGGGTTGCCTTGTGGCAAAAGGAGTACTTGCATTTCCGTCCACGTTGAGTCCTGTTGTCATCCATTTTTGTGGCTGTTTTCTGTTTCTTCCCTGTAGACCAGATACGGAAGAATTCTCTTGTTCCATAGCAGCCACGGGTTCAGGCATAGTCCTTGGGGCGAGATTTGACTATAGGGTTAGGAGGGTGTTAAGCTTATACATTAGAGCCTTTTGGCTACTTTCCATTTTTTGATTGATCTCATTAACCATTTTATCTAACTCATCCCTGGTAACAACTTCATGCCGACTGGAGGAGGCTGGAGCCTGATTCCCTAAGTTAGCGCCATTTACTTCAGTTTGTTGGGGATTAACATCTTCTCCAGCTACTACTGCCTCTATGGATCTTCCAGAGGCAGTTCTTCTTCTCCCAAGGGCCATTGATTCCAAACAATGGGTCTTTGAAGAAAAGATTAAGGATCTAACTTCTGGATCTATGGGATCCAAAGTAGATAGCTAGATCTGGATCTTGAGTTGGATTTCTCAATGAAAGCACCAAAATGTTAACCCAAAAAATGGATCAACACCCTGGTTTAAGGTTGAAAGCACCAGCCCTGTTCTGATAGAGCAATATCATAGATCACAGGTGTAAGAATAGAACAGTAAAAGAAAGAAGACAGAGAATTTTTATAGTGATTCGGCTACTAATGAAGCCTACGTCCACTTTATATCTTTATTATAAACTGATTGCCGTTACAAGATGTGTTTGATTACAAGACTTTGGTTATCTCTAAGTAGATTGAATCCCTGGAGTTTGAATCCACTGAAGAATCATAGTGAATTCCTTTGGAGATTGTTGTGAGGGAGGCAGAGAGTGAAGAATGTTTCCAGTAGAGCTCCTGCAACCAGTCCGGAGAAGCCCCCGTTTATGTTGCAGATAGGATGGTATTTATATGGATCGGAGAGCTTCTGGGTCGGGCCACTTCATCAACTGTTTGCAGGTAGGTATGGAACGACGCAAGTGGGTTTGGCTCGCAAACCGAGGCAAAACCATAGGTCGTTGGCGACCCATAGTGACCCATGGTCTATGGGTCGATAGCGACCAATAGACTTGGCTTGTTTGCGAGCTAGTGACTTGGCCCCCTTTTCATTTCACCCTTAATTAGCTTGTTGTTGAATCAGAGAGATGTATGGGTCGTTGGTGATCCAAGCACTTGGGATTTTTTTGTAGTTTGGAGTTTGAGATGTTTCCATGGTCTTTTGCCATTGAGCTTGGCTCTCGTTAATTTCTTGCCTTAGCTTTTCTGGCTGAGTTCTGAACCATTCTGATAACACGAGATTATTTTGTTTCCTGTTGGCTCCTGCTGGGTTAAAAACCCGGATAAAAGGATTAAATATCCATATCCAATATTGCTTTCAGAGTTCGAAACTCTTAAAGCACAAAGCACCGTCTCAGGTAAATAAACAGGTAAGTAACCAATTATGAATGTATTTAATAGTTATAAATTTAGGCGCTTGCATGGGTATTGAAACTATAACATATAGAAAATACTTATTAGTAAGTATATTTTATGTCTCTTTTGTCAACCTTTAATTCAGTTCATTTGTATATCTTAATTGATAAATATTTTATCAATTATATTTTGCACAAATTTATTAATGTAGATTATTATAATTTTATATAACAAATGTTCTTAGAATATTAGAATGGTTAAATGTTACCGTTTCATTTTTATAATAAGGCTCCCACTAGATTTTTTAAGTTTATCAAAACTCTAAAAAATCAATAAAAAATCAAAGAAATTATTTGATTTCTCTAGTAGGTGTCAGGACTCGCTTGTCTTGGAATTCTGACCTTGATGAATATCAACAAACCATAGGACCGTAAGTAATGGATAACACTTTACGTATTGTATCAAATACAACTTCTAATTCGTGGTCTTTGTCCTAATCTCATCTCGACCTTGAGGAATATCAACAAATTGAAAGAGATTATTCACTCGTACCCCCACTTTGTGACGGTCTAAGTATAATGTACATACCTTGAGGAATATCAACAAATAAGTGTATGCATCTTACCTCGTCTAGTCAATATACTAATAATGCCACACATAACATCTCTAGCTTAAGGAATATCAACGACTAGAGAGTACAAGCAATCTATTAGTATATAAATGGTGGAAGACAACTTTATATTAAAGGTTCATAATCTTTAATATATTATATTGAGTGATATCGACTTATGGAATAATGTATTTATTGTGAAATACCATCATGATTCAAGTGTTGAAAACATTAGAAATCCTGGTATACGTACTATATACATGTATTCATCCCTTAAGTCTATTTAGAGTTTTTTTCTGTTCACTTAATTTTATTCATATTATATAAGTTTAATTATTATATAATTTTTAAAATTAAATTAACTTATGTAATAGTCGTATGTACATTACATTAATTAAATCTTACTTAATTACTTTAGTTAATTAACATTTTAATTGATTTTATTTTATTCAATTTAATATTTTAATTGAATATGTATACCATAACATTTACGGTTATACATGATATATATATTCACATACACATATACATATACACACACACATATATATATTATTTGTTGATTAAATTTTAATTAATTTATGTAATTAGACAATTTAATTAAATATTGGTTTTGAAAATTTCTTATATATATACATATATACTTACATCATCTTAAACAAATTAAGATAATGTAACATATATATACATACGCGCGCGCAAGTGCACGCGCATATATTGTACATGTGTACTTTATTTAATTATCTATTTAATTTTTTTATTTAATTTATTAATCTTATTAATAAATATTAATTTTTTTGAAACGTGTTTATTATATTTTCAAAGCACTTTTGAATACTATATTATAATATTTATAATATACATTATTTTCAAAGCCAACTTTGAAAATCATATTATAACATTTATAATATAATTCTTATTTAAATTTAATTTTTAAATTTACTTTTTAAATTTAAAATCTTATTTTAATTTAAAAATAATTTTGAAGTCGCATTATAACATTTATAACGTATTTCTTATTTTAAATTTAACATTTAAATTTAAAATCTTATTTTTAATTTTGAAAATGCTTTTGAAAATTAGACCAACGCCCATTCAAATTAGGCATTTGCTATTAGGGGCAAACTTTGGGCTCACTTCATTTTTCGAGCCAGGTCGGTAGCCAGAGAGGCAGGTACTTGATTACTCAAACCCAAGCCTTGACACTATTTGACAACCTACTAAATTGGTAAGCTAAATCGATTAGCTTTAACATGACTGATTTAGACCGCACAGACTATTTGGCTTTGATACCACTGCAGTCGAAAGCGGGTGAAACACGTAGATTTTGAAAAAAGTTCCTATTTTGGTCTATTAAGCCTATGAAGTCTAAATGGTTATTGGATCCAATCTAACAATGTTTTAAATAAAATAATATTTTATTTAATTTGTTTAAAATGAATTTTAAATTTAATTTAAATTTGTATGTAATACAATGAATGTACCAAATACATTTATATGTTTGAATAGTAAGAGCAACATATAAGAAGTATGTGTATATATATGTGTGTGTATATATACGTATGTAAATAAACATGTAAAAGTTTAGGGAAAGAAACCTTTTGTTTATTTCTCTTGAAACATGCTTAACATAAATAATTAATTAAGAGAAGATGAGGCTGTAAACGTACAGAGAGACTTTTTATCTCTCTTTTTAATTAGATTAATTGACATATTAAATGACATTTAATACAGAATTCATGCATGCCTTTGTTGTCCAAAATTTTAACTAATAAAATGTATATATTTATGTGGGCCTTATACACACACACATAGAGACATACATATACATATACATATACATATGCATACATACATACATACATACATACATACATACATACATACATATTAAAATGAAGATTAACAAGTAAGAATTTTTATTTTACTAACTTTAAGTCAAACAGACATGCAATTATATGTATATTTGTTTAAAAATTATGGTTAGTAAAACAAAATCCAACCTTAACAGAAGAGTTAAAGGGGCATGTGACATTTTGCATAAAAGTTCACTTATTATAATTTTTTCCTTTTTCTAAAGTGTACAATGATGGAAAGATTTATATCCAAATTAACAACCATACAAAACTTATATTCATGTTCCAAATTGTTTCAAATAAATAACATATGTATCTTGTTCAAGTTTGGACTTTTATGTAACAAGCAATAACTTATGTTAGTTAATTTAACATTAGGTTTCAATCAATTGTTAACCCTTTTTTAATCAACTTATGAATTTCAAGTCTGTCTAAAATTTTATGTAAACAACAAACCAAATTGTTCCAAAACTACTTAAGAGAGAATTTTCAATTTTCAATTTTACAAAATGAAACTAAACTTTGCGTAAATAAATTATTTCGAAATGTTATTTAAACCAGAGTTTCTACATGAAAGAATTGGACAACGTAGGCATATATAGATTGTGACATTGAATGGCAGATCTAATTAAATACATAACAAAAAGAGCCAAACAAAACAGGGATAGATCCAAAATAATTTATCATTGATGACAAGTGATAATAGAGAAAGTAAACAAGATGATATTAATCATATTAACATGATGAGGATAAAGCTGGTTCAAGGGAATAAATAAAATATCTAAAACATTATCCAAATACATACAAATGAATGAATGTAATAAGTGAAGAATAGAAACATATAATCATAACGAAATAACATATAAGCAGAATAGGAGTTCACCTTTCAGATGAAGCCAAGGGAAGTACCTTGAAGTTGTGAAGATTCCTAAGTCTAATAGATCGATCTCCAGATTTGCAAGGACTAGAGAGATAACCACCTTTTATATTTTATTTTGCCTTATTTGATTTTAGAATTTTATATCCTTTCCACCATGAATATTTTCGGCCTACATCTCAAAAATTGAGGATGGAGCAAAGAATGATAGAGGCTAACCTAATAAAGTAGGAAATAAAGCTCTCATGTAGATACGGTGACTCACATATCCTTTAATTAGAACTAGCCTTTTCATTTCTAATTCAAGTAACTTCTCCTCTGTCTTAAAGCATGGCTAGCCATACATGAGTTGTTTGGGCCCTAAAAATATCCAAAAACCAATTATTATTATTCCTATTTAAATCTTTTATCGATATCGCATACCGATACATGCGTTTATAACTTTTACACATGAAGAATACTAATGGTATCTAAATAGGTCAAATAAAATTCAATAATTAATATTCATAAATAATAATTATTTTAATAAATTTTTAACAATTAAATATCAGTTAAATCGCATGGTTCATTTCAAATATTCATCATTTTGGTTGTGTGACTCAGAGGTGTAAATTTATCAGTAATTAATGTTGAATAATTCAAACATTAACTTTTACACGTCACCTTAGCTAGTGGTATGACATCTTGATTGAATTTATTGCTTACATATATCTTTATTGGTAAAATCCAATTTTACTTATTTAAGTATTACCCGGTAATGACACTTATTTACACAAATTCTCTTCGTTAAAACTATATCACATTAGGATTTATGCTATTTGATTTTGGTCAAACTTTCAACAATGTCCACATTCAAGTTTACAAGTCCAAACGCAAAATCCTTGGTTCAATAATAACAATTATTATTAACCATACCACCATGGCTAGAGACTTTGACTTTGAGTTGACTTAAGTTGACCCCATGATGCTAACCCTATATAACCAAGAAGACACGTTCTCTCTTGAATAGTATTTCAATGCTTCCACTCGATCCAATTATAGTCGTTCGATGGATGTTATGCCATGATTTAATAATCAAAGCAGAGTTTCCACATTGAAGCTCGATGGTATTCTCAAGTCGATGGAATTGTGTAATATTGTCACATTGATATTCTCTATTTAACCTTAGTTAAATTAACCAACTGAAAACTATCGAGTAAGTCGTTCCATGGTTATCCAATTACTATCAATATGTAATCCTTTTGTACCCTCAGCAGCCACGAGAAATACACTACCCAACATTCGGAGAGCGTTACGTACTTTAGTCTTAACGAATGTATCGATATCCAGTCTCGATACACCTTGATTAGGAATATTTAAAAATGTATGTTTATTGTATTATGATAAATTACTCATGGTTACAACTAAGTCTATCAATCGGCCGGGTATCTTAAAACCCGACCCGAGCCCAATTACAATAATCAAAACCCGAGCCCGGCCCAAGCCTTCAGGATATTTCAAAACCAATACCCAGGCTCTGCCCATTAGGCTTTTTAAGTCCGTCGGGTAATACTTGTATACCTAACTCATGATATTTATATTAAAACCATACTTTAAACTTGATTTTTTTAAAATTTATACACAAACAATGTTAACATACAAATTGGGTGGTGATGTAGCCATGTTCACAACAAAATATGCAAAAACATCTACATGCAAACAAACAAAATGGTAAACAAATAACATACACACTCATCTTTTGATACGATAGCAAACTAATAACCGAATCGGGCCCTAATCGAGCCGGGTTTTGATAAAACCATACCCGATCCTAATAGTAATCGGATCGAGCCTGTGTAGTTAAGGCAAAATCCATACCCACGTTAATAGGGCGGGTTTGGGCCGGGCTTGGACCTGGGTAGTTAAGGCAAAACTCGTACCCGTATTAATAGGGCGGGTTCGGGCGGGGCCCCGTTCGAAACCCGTATCATCGACGGGTCTAGTTAGAACACATCATAACTACTATCACAAAACATATCATTTATGGATTTTCTATTAAATATACTTAAATTGAATAATCAATTATTTACAACATATTATAACAAGTATGTAACAAAAAGAAAACCCCTTTTATTTTGAACAAAATCGGTTATTGAGTTAGATTTACGTAATAAATTACATAATTACCTCTAGAGTATACCCTTAACTCTATCATGTAGATTATCTCGAGAGTCTCCAGATTGCACACAGTGGACTATTTAGGAGTCAAACAATCGGCCGTTTAGCTGAAGATGATTTTTGGGTTGGAAGAATCAGTTGACTGTTGGCTTATGGTCAGCCGATTGATCAGTTGATGCAGAGAATTCTCAAGCATAACTGAAGCACGTTTTCAAGGGCATTTTCGTCATTTTCATCATATTTCTCCGGCATTATAAAAGGAAAGATTAAAATAGATTTGAGGCATCTTTCGAATGCTAAGATTTCCTCCATTGCTCCAGGCTTTCCACCGTTGCTATTTTTTTGTAGGCTGACTCTATTCCCACCCCACTTTCCTCCTTTCACACCTCATGCAGTTTCAAAATTTTATCACACACTTTTTTCTTTTCGCCCTCCCCCTCCACCCAATTTATACCAAAAATGTCCTCATTTTTCTTAAACTACGTACAAATATGACGTGGTTGGTTCGCAAACCTCAGTCAGTCCAAACTAGATTATTATACAAACCTCGTTCGACCTTAACTAAGTTATTATACGAACCTAGTTCATCGGAACGAGGTTCGTACACAAACCTCGTTTGGACAGAGCAAGAACTTTACACGAACCTCGCTCTATTAAAGCTTGTTTTCATGACTGTTTCTTTTGAATGTGATTTGTTGTGGTTTAAACATAAAGACGATTTTGCAATATTAAAAATTGATAAAGTAGCGGGACGTGAAAATAGGAAAGCGGTGTGCGAATAGAACTAGCATTTTTTGTATCTCATCTCTACAAAATCAATTCTAGAAGAAAACTATTGCGATCAACCTCACTCTCTTCTATACTAATACAAACTCTTCGCAAAGTGGATGCAGACTAATACGTTAGTGAAACCATTATAAATCTCAATGTCATTGTGTATTGTTCTCTATACTAGTACGTTTGATTTGTTGTGTTGTATTGAGAAATTGTTGGGTTGATAAGTTTGATGTTCCGCTAACGTTGATATTAAATTTTTGCTTGAGATAGATTTAATTATCAATTGCAATAGTTTTATGTAGGAAATTACTTGATACTCATAAAGGGATGAAGCTAGATAACATGGGAAACTCCCATAGATTTCATCACGTAAGAGATAATTTCCAGCAGATAAAATTGAAAATCAGCAGGTTGGGTATAATTTTTATCTTTTCCCGTCGGTGGTTTCAGGTCGGTTGAAGTAGAACTACCCCCACATAAAATTAGTAGCAGCTTAATAATATATACGGATATTGATGGTGTATTATTGATTTTGTTTGCGAGTGACTTTCATAATGCAGTTTTATTAGTAGCTGTCTTCTACTTTTTTTTTTCTTCTGAAACCCCCTCAGACAATCTTTCGACTTGACCAATGACTGTGACTTATGAGCTTTGATTTAGTTACATGATTCAACTAAAAAATATCTACTGGTAATTAGGAATATATCATCCCTAGTTTCTAAAAGAGAAGGAAAAATGTCGATTCAGTTTGAACAAACGTTACAAAGATGGAAATGCAAAGTAATGGCCAAACTAACAGACGCCTTGACAATTAATAACTACATGCAACAACATAAGAAAAGAAGGAACAAGAAAAATGAAATCGTAAATGATAAGAGATGCTTTCATCATGGATTGGCTTTGCCCATCACTACAAGGCATGGTCCTTTCATCATAATAGTATATAACATTTTAATTTATTGCACATTTCATTTCTTAGTTCAAACAAGGCAGTACTTAATGTATCATCATGTGCAATTATTGTATGCTAAATTTAGAAGTTTTATTTGATTTCCAGAGATCCACAAGTTATGTGTTATTGGGCCCCCATATCTCACAGATCCACTTGTGTCCTTTTGGATTTTAAGGTGAGGTGATATAAAGTGGAGCTCTCTCTAGTATTCTGCACATGTGAAAAACTCCCTAGACAACCTTACCATAAAGCGTTTTCATTTTCCGACCAGTCATATCATATTTCATGAGATGATTAGGGAGTATGAAATGTACACAAACAAATTCATGTTGGTCATGGTTTATGTTTCTGTAATTATATTCATTGAGCTTAATGATAATTAGTTAACTTAAATTAATGATAAAACTTGTCTGCCATTCTAGCCTGAAGATTTGCTAAATGTGGATGAAGAATTCAAAATTTCAATATCAGTGCTCTCTCTTCCTTGTTGTATCTGGAAGATTGTATTAAATTTCACATGCTCTCAGACTAAATTAGTTCTGTCAAAAGTAGCATTGATTGCTTTGTTTCTTGACATTTTTGTTTATTTTTAGGAAAAATGTAAATTTTGTAAAAATTTGCTAAAAATTTCATTGAATGCTTTATCAAGAAATCTAAAAGCAACTATTGCTTATTACGATTATTTTGAAAGGAAGAGTTTTACTTATAAATTTAACTTTATTTGTTATAGGTGACATTTGTACGAAGAATCTCTTGATCGCTGAGACAAATGCATATAATAATAAGATATATTTGCTAAGCTGATGATTCTTCTGCCTCTCAGTTCTAGCAAAAAAATATGGTCATATTACAAACATCTAAATGCTTCAACATTTGTTTAACAGTTCAAGTGTTCGCTGCAGATTATGTTCACATTGCTTCTTGGATTACAGGAGAAATATGTAGGCAGAATCAATTGTAGGATAATCAAATAATGCATGAGCAAATCAAGTGTAGCATAATGAAATAATGCAGGAGCAATAATACTATAAACTTCAACATGGCACTAAATAAAAATATAAGCATAAGTGCTGAATACGGGTGTTAATAGACACACTAGCTAAAACATACCTGGAATTATACTAATTAATAAGTCTTAAATAATAGGAGGGTTTAGGTTAAAGAAGAAGTTGCAAAAAAATTTAGTCTAAGGGACAAGAAGTTTGTTTTTTAGACCGAAGGACTATTTTTAGTGTAAATCACAGAATGATAATTGTAACTATCATTTTCAGTTTACACTAAAAAGCGTCATTCAGACTAAAAAAAACAAACTTGTTGTACCTGAAACTGAAATTTTTTGCAACTTCTTCCTTGTGCCCATTTACCTGTAAATATTAAGTACGTACTGATATTTCTAATGCTTATTTTTAATACCAAGATAAATGCAATGCAGTCAAACTTATGAGAAAATAAACATTTGGTCCCGAATGCATATATATTTTGAACAATTGGCAAAGGAATCTCTAATACTTGCCACTTTATAGTAATTTCCAAATATTTCCACAACAAACGCTCATTTTAAATATTGACCATCAATTACATAGAAAAACTCTAATTAAGCTACCATCAACAAAAACCACAACAATAATTTAGATAAAGAAACCATGTTTAAAACTAGTAGACGTCATATGACATACATAATATTCTATTCATTACTAAAAAAAATCTGAATAAAAACATTTCAAAACTAACTACCAAACAACCTCATAAAAATGCACTTAACTCAATGAGAACATACAATTATTAAAAACACAACTAAATATCCTAAATTAGCACTAACCTTAACAAGACAAGCAAACTAATAACTTCACACCATGTAATTAATCACCATCACCATCAGCAGCACTAATACAATTCTTTTTAGCAAAAGTATGCTTATTGTTATGCATCCAAACCTTAAGAACCCTTCTTTTGATTCCAATTTCTTGACAAAACTCCTGCACCAGAACTTCTTCTTGCCTCTGCAGCTTCCATCCTACTTTCTCAGCAAAAGCCAACATTTTCTCTTTCTGTTCTTGACTGAACTTGGTTCTGAATCTCTTCTTCACAGTACTAAACACATTGTTTTGAAAGCATCCAGCTTCCATTTCATCTGACCGTGAAGCATGAATGGCGCCTAAAGGCATTACGAGTGTAGGTGGATGTGCCATTAATCTTGACTTGTAAGAATGATAAGGCATCAATTCGTCTCCTTCTAGTTCTTTTCTATGGAAGTTTCTATGGCAATTGCAAGCAGAACATTTTAAGGATTCTAAAGTGCCTTCTTCGCCATTTGGCATGAACTCTCCACAGCCATCTGTAGCGTTTCCTCCTATTGATGCCGCATGGTTTTTTAAGCACTCTTTGTACTTGGCAGGTTTTGAGAACGGTACTATGTTTTTGTTGTAGTTGTTTTGATCTAAAGGAGTTTGATCTTCTGTTTTGGTTATTGGATTTTGTATATCTGCATCAAGACCAGAGATGTTCATTTTGTTTGTTTCAAGATTGTATCTTCAGTTTGCTGCAAAAATAGGAAAATGCTATCTTAAGCTTTGTCTATGAAAATTTTATGGTAAATATGAAACAAATGCTACCTACAAAGACGATTGAATTATTAATGATGTGTGTTTGAATGTGGGGGACAAGTTTTGGAATAATAATAATCAAAGATGAAAACAGCAACATCAAACAATAGTGTTTAGATGACTTACTTCTTGGGTTTATGTTCATAATGCTTAATTGATTTATTTTCTCGAAGCAAAGTGGCTAAAGGGACTTGTTGATTTTCATGATTGTGTGAATTGAAAGAAGGTATAGGAGGTGAAAAATAGGAATAAAGTAGTGGAAAGAATGGGAGAGGAATGGAATAAAAGTGTAGTGACTAGTGAGTGCTTAAGCAGAAGTTAAAAACATGATGAGAAAGCAGAAAATAAATTGGCAAATACATTGTTGCACTTATTTCATATGGTGAAATCGACAACATACAAAATGGGATTAAGCCAACACAAATATCTTTATAGCTAGCCTTTTAAGGGATGCTAGAATTTTATTACTTATATCACACTTTTCATACCACAACATTAAAAGCTATTTTAAAATTTGAGTTGAATTAATTTTCTCAAAAACACATGTTTTCTTAGGATTTAGAAATGTTGATGGTACATCCCTCACTTTGGTATTAAAAAGTAGAAAAGTGATTTTTCATGGTATTTTTCAAACATGTTAAATAGAAAGCGTAAATCTAAATGCTTTTAGCATATATCTACGTTTAATATTTTTCATCAGAAAACATTTTATTCAAAGAGATTTATGTCATTGGTGGGGTAAAATTATTGCATAGTTAAAAAAATTGTTTCTTATTACCATAAAATATACAAGTTAGACGAAGCATTTCCAAGAGTATATGGTTAAAAAATAAATTCACCGTCTAAGTATTGGTGAATTCTTCTCAATTCAACATTGAAAAATATCAACCTTTGGGGATTACTGAAGGGTAAAAAACAGATAGGAATTTATCTGTTTGTAGTTATATGCATTATTCAAGTCCAAATTGCAATTTTCTTATATTATTTAAGTCAAAATTGCAAATTACATAGAATAATGAAAAGCGACTAATGAATGTAGTAGGGCCATGAACATTGTGTGTGATGTTTGCTTTGCTTGCAAAATTAGGCATCAAGTTAAGGCAATAAACAGAGTATGTCAGAGGTGCACAGTAACACGGAATAACAAGGAAATAGTAAGCCATAATAAATCCCCAAAAAAAGGGAGAAAGGGAGTATTTATTTAAAGAAAACAAGCAATGCCAACTATTGTGAATTTATTATTACCCTCAAATACTGATCATGAAACTTGGAGAGTTGCTGGCATCAACACAGTGATGAAATTACTGAAACCAGCATAAATTCGTACGTATGTGCATATACTATACCTATAGAACTGTAGGAAGATGTACATTTCCGTAGTTGCTATATTGTTGCTTATGTTCGTTTACTATTGAAATTGTGAAAAGAAGTTAAAATAATCGTCATCACTGATGTTCATGATATAAGTGTTGAAGACGAAGTCATAGAGCAGGTAGCCTGTTTTGTCATCTTCTTTAACAATACACAAGAAACAAACATGTACTAGAAAGTGGATGATGAATGTATGAAAAAGAGACCAATTGTTTATCTGATAGACAAAAAGAGTACCATAAAACATAACATTATAACTTGTGCTGAGATGTACCTCGAAAATTACGGGTCGCGAATCCAACAAAATATACTTGGTCCTGGATTGAAATTTTGTGTAATTTAAAATAGTCTCTTGATTGGTTTTACTCTTAAAGATACGCAGTATAACATGTTGATTTCAAGAGAAGCAGACTGGTGCATAGGTGGAAGACAGTTGTTAGATCCAGTCTGCTTAATAGGGAAAAAAGTATGATTTCAATTCTAAATGTATTTTTCTTATAGAAAATTGTTTTATGTGAGATCCATTTCTTGAGTTTGAGATATTTAATATGAAACCCTCAACTGTAAATTAGTTACAACAGAAGAAATAAATAATCTATAATAAGTGGTTGAATGAAGGTTCACATATCAAATGTTTACTGTAATAATGAAAATAGTAGGAGCATACCATATGACACTTGGTAGTGGATGCATCAAGTTTTGAAAAATTATTTTCGTGCATGCCAAATATTATTTATGAAATAATAACTATTTTTTATTTTGACCAAAAATAGATGCAATTGTTTTTATATGAATATCCATTATAAAATAAATATGTTTTCGTTATTTTAGTGATGGTTATTGTTTTCGTAACAATAGTGAAGTGTTAGCTATAGAAAATATAGAAGCATCTTAAATATTCAGCAATTATTTTTGGAATCATGGACCAATCTGTATCATTGAGAACTTATTCCTGAATCATATGATATGAATCACATGGTACTTATGAATTGTATCTCAAACTATTAAGCGGCGCCCATTCAGCGGGAGCAGCAAAAGAGTAAATGAACTCTTTTGATCGATATATGTAGACGTACGCAATCTAACATCTAATGATACTAAAAATGGGTTATGACGACTGTCATACACCTCTGGTACCTGATATAACCGTATAACATGATGTGGAGGTACTCAGCCGATGTAGGACGACAACCATGGGTGAAAAGAAATAAAAATCAAAGCATAAAACCTGTAGAACATCTCAGAGCAAATATACGAAATATAATATAATAACATAGATGCAAAACAGGCGAGACAGTGATATAACTAAATGAACCATAAATCAAACATTAGAGTGCAATAGGTTCACAAATTATACTAAAACCGAAATAGTTGAGTTTACATCCCAAAACTCCAAATAAATTCCAAAACTGTCCATAAGGTAATACAAGTACTGGTATAGCTCCACAGTACTATATAGCAGAATATAAGCGATAGTAAGCTCCAAGTATAGATATATTAAGCCTCCTGCTCGTACTCTGTACAGCTCCACGCGCTATCCAGACCTATTATTCCTAATATACTCATTTAATAGTACCCAAGATAATAAGAAGCAAAACATAAAATCTCGGGTCGGACAAAAGTCTAGTGTGAGTGATACATTATCTCAGTATATAGTAGATAAAGGTATAGTAGATAAAGGCATAGGGTATGAAGAACCATATCTGACATGTCCCTACATCCAAAGGGTTAACACATAACAATCGATATATGCCAATATACTATCATCTCCATATAAGTGTACCGTAATTAAAGTACAACGTCCAGTGTCCATGCGTATGGTTGAAAATTCCTCCATCGTTCGACACCCTAAGTAACAGACAACCATGGCAAACATAGCATGCATCAAACAATCCTCACCATCACTCGTGTGTGTTGAATATATGACAACTCGTATGGCACAATCGCAAAACAAGGACTCAATTGAAATCCCGGCTTCACTGGTGCTCGAATCCATGCCACTCCATAAGGTTAGGAACCAGGCTCATAATTGCAAAAGCCCAGGGTAATCTATATCGCCAGATTTGGACACGACCGCAAATCCAGATGGGCGTCCCCACATACCCCCTTCTTTACGAGCACACTAGAAACTTCCGAGTTATCAACGATTCCTTTGGACTCTCTCCATAATGGAACTCAATCGTTATTCCATCCCGACTATCTCCACAGTAGTACATAGTCGCAAATTCTACTCGCAAGCCCCCATTGTTAAACTTGCCCGTATGAATCACCGTCGCGACTCCCATTGTTAAGTTGTCATCTTCGGAAAGCCCTTAGACACCCATCGTAAGTTGTACAGCCATCATACTAATGTCCCGAAGTCGTCATCGTCATCGACATGTCAAAGCGTTATGCCATCGCTTCACTAATCACCACATGAGATTAAGGTCATCTGAATCATTTATCTACTTCACTCCACATCACCCCCAAGAACCCCGGAGCATGCCATGAAGAAATTCCCAAAGTACCGCAATGCCACACCGAAAATTCCTCAACTCCCATACTATATTCAGTAGTACCCGAGCCAAGCCCAAAGTTGTTGAAGCCAAGACTCGAAGCAGCCAACCCTTCAACTCGAAGTACCCACAGAAGCACCGGACCAAATTTCTTGCTCAGGCTTGGACTGAGTCTCCCCAAACTTAACTCTAAGCATACTCCAAGCAGGAAACTCTGTCTGATCTCCCTGAAACACAGCATCATCGAACAACATTTGTAGTTCAGTTTTCTACCTACCGATCCAAAGTAAAACCCGAGCCGACCCATCCCAAACTCCAAGCACTCCTAGCCGAACAGACCTCGTCCAAATCAAAATGCTGTAGTAATTCCAACTTCCATTTTCGCATCGACTTCACCGCTATGCTCCATTCTTCGATTTGTTGCCTTTCAACATCAATACGACTCTTAACAACCCCAAGTCAATCAGTCGAAGCCCGGTTTCAAGGTTCCAAACTCTAAGTCGCTCTGATGAGTGTTTCAAGCATACAAACAAACACCATACATGCACCAAACAACATGCAAACATACAACAATTCATGGCAAATCATCCTATAATATGTCTCTAACATAGCCTAACATACATCAAGGCAACCATACATTAAATTAACATGATCAGAACACTTTAAAATATTTATAATTCATTTTTACTTCAGGTGATGGAGTGGAAGCTCTGTAGATCATGTTGGAGGTGTTGGCTTGTCCGCATTAGGTTGAATGATGATGTAACAACATGATGAAAGCTATGTATCTTCAGTTTGTGACTTGTGAGAGGAGTAGGTAGCAAAGATAGTGGCTCAATAAACGAGAGAGTCGTAGGATGGGGGACGTGGGGGTTCCTGGATAACGAAAACTGGATTGAGCATGAGAAGGGCTCGGATCTGAATGGAGCAAAGAAAAACTCAGATGTATATGTGAGGAATTGTTGATGCACGCAGTGTTTTCTATTGTAATCGAAGTAGGGGTATTGTAAGTAGGGATGTCCATGGGTCAATTGAGGGACCTGTATACCCTAGATCAGTGGCTTTGGGTCTATTGTCTAACTTTGGGCTACTGGATACGTGTCGAGCTTTAGGCTTCATGATACGAGAGTATAATGAAAACCGACATTTCCACTGGTCCCTGGCATGAGGGCCATATGAGTTATCATATATTCAGGGCACTGGGATGAGTGATAATGAGTACTGCTTGATGGATGCTATAGTTGCTTTCTTAGTGGGCTATCACTCGAGAATATCGCTAGGAGTAGGTACTAAAGATAGGGATATATGGACCTCCACCATTCTATGCTGTACAATACCTTTTTGATATTTATAGGGTAGCATATTATGTTGTTATATGTTAACTCTTTGGTTGCATGAACAGATCAGGTATGGTTCGTGTACTCTTGTTCCTTACCATATTTACCTTTATATTATTTTGATACTTATTCACCGCTCACACCAAACTGTTGTTTGATCCAAGGTTTTATGCTTTGCTTCTTATTATCTTGGGTACTCTTAAATGAGTAGACTAGATAACAAGTCTAGCTGACGCAGTAGCTTTGCGGAGAACGAGCTGGATGGAGCTATCTTGTATATATATATATATATGGATTTCTATGCTTTCCGCTAGGTAGCACTATGGAGCCTTGGTAGTGCTCGCTTATTTCTTTTTTTGTTGAGATAGTTATTTGATTTTGATTCTGTTGTATATACTCTATAACTATTGATGTATAACTCTATGGATCTTATACTCTGATGATTAGTTCACATTGTTATTACTGTCTCTTTTGTTATATCTGTGATATTATATATTGTCCATGCGCTATGAGATATACGACTGGTTATATGCCATGTTTGTTTCATTTTCAACCCTGATGATCATCCTATATCGACCGGGTACGGCTATAGCACACTATATTGAAATTATTGGTCCTAGTAGTATAAGGCGGTCGTCACATCAATTGTGTTAGAATGCCCTAAACCAATCAAATTATATAACTAATGGATTTAAAACCAGATAAGATTATATGTGGGATTGGTGTAGGGTTGTGCCTATGCTTCAGCTGTTAGCCCCTGGTTGGTAAAGGTCAGTGATTTCTGTCCGTAGGGCTTGTCGGTAGTGAGACGAAAGGATGTTTATTCATAGAAATGAGCTCATAGCTCCATATTCTTAGTAGAATATTTAAGTTGTTTTACTCCTAGTCGAACTTGTAGACTCCTAACCGTATCTGACGATTTTGGAGTATTTGGTTTAAGTTTTGGCCCGAGCCAGCCCCATAGGTTATTAGTTGGCCTACAAAACCAGTAGGTTTATATTGACCCTAGAAAAACTATGATGTGAGACAAATAGTCTATTTTTGAGAAGGGTAAACCTTGGGTATGCATAACCCTAGGATGATAGACTAGTCAGACTTACTCAGGTTGCATGCATGCATATGATCATGTTATGTTTTGTTCTAACCATTGTGGTTGCAGGTGCATGATTTATGTACATATTGAGATATTTGGTAAGATACTAGTGAGGGGAAAATCCGTTTCGCTTAGCGGCATGGTCTTACTAGATTTCTAATTTGGTTCGAAATGGTATAATATTATTCACACCAGACTTTTTGTTCTAATCCGAAGATTTTGTTTTCCCCCTAAACTCTCGGGTACTCATTTGAGTAGGTCGGGAGTAGAGATTTTCAGGTTAGATGAATAAGCTTCTGGAGACGTGCATGAGGCAAGCTAATTAATATTAGGAGTTTATTTCCGCTGTGTTGTTTTAAGACTATGCTATGTTTGCATGGATGTAATGACAGAATTTATAACTGTCAAGTAGTTAAACTGATCATCCAAGGGGCATCTTTATATGTTGCTCTTGGAATATATTTGTGATTATTATATTTTCTCTGAATGTGGAATCGATGGGATTATGTAATGGGATTATGTAATGAATATGAAATGTGTTTTGAACTATTTTTTTCATATTCATGTGCTCTTGATGATATAGATATAATTAACTTATCTCATTTTATCATCGGGAAATAATACAGTAGATTACTACAGCATCATTAGCGCTTAATTTCGGACCTCAAAATCGAAGTTGTTACATTCTAGGAGAATAGATAATTTAATGACTTGTTATTCGTATTCAATTTGAGCCACTCCACAAGAAATAATGCTTCCATATTTTCAAAGTGAATACTAATGCTCCCAACTCCAAGTCGTGTGTTGGATACTTTTTCTCGTGCGGCTTTAGTTGTTGACTAGCATAGGCGATGACCTTCCCCTCTACATCCACACCGCACCTAATTCAGTACCATAGGCGTCTATGTTTATCGTCAGCTCCTCATTCCAACTTAGAATGACTAACACCAGTGCACTCGTCAACCTCTCCTTCAAACTCATGAATGCATGCTCGCACCTCGCGTACCAAATAAAAGTCCAATTCTTCTTCATTAATTTGGTTAATAGTGCTGCTACCTTAGGGAAGTCCTTGATAAAACGTCTTTAGTATCCTGCTAAGCCAACGAAACTTTTCACATTTGTAGCAGTCTTGGGTGGATCCCATTTCTATACTGCTGCCACTTTTGCAGGATCTATAGCAGTATCTTGCTCAAAGACAACGTAACCCAAAAATCACACTTCAATCCACCAGAAGTGACATTTCAAAAACCCCGCCTTCAATCGGTGCTTCTTAGCACCTCGAGCACAATCCTCAAATGTTCCTTATGTTCGTCCTTCATCTTCGAATAAACAAGGGTATCTTCCACGAACACAAGTACAAACTTACTTAGTTGATCCCTGAAAACACGGTTCATAAGATCAAAAAAAGTATGTCGATGCATTGGCTAGCCCGAATGGCATAACCAACCACTCATAGAACTGGATGGTGTATGAAACGCTATGATCAACACACTCTCCTTCACCACTCTCAGTTGATGAAACCCCCTCGCAAGGTCTAACTGAGAGAACACCCTAGCACCATGAAGTTGATCGAACAAGTTATCAATATGCAAAAGTGGATACTTGTTCTTCTTCGTCACCTTATTTAGCTTATGATAATCTACACACAACCTCAGAGAGCCATCCGCCTTGGTAGCGAATACTATAGGTGCGCCCCACTTAGATATGCTTCTACGAATGAACCCTCGCCTCAATAGGTCATTCTATTGCACCTCCAATTCCTTCTTTTCTTTGGGTGCCATATGCCTCAAAGGCATTACTATCGATCCAATATCCTTCACCAAATATATATCGAACTCTATCTCCCTATGTGGTGGTAATTGGGTCACCATCACCTCATCGTTAGGTAGGCATGCAATCTCTAACCTACGCCTATCATCCATCTCTATCGTCACCAATGACCTCTCACAATCCATCTAGGCTCCGTACTTCTACAGCCAGTCCATCCTCATAATAATAACGAGCCCCCCAAAAACCAAAACAAAGCAATCACAAACATACAAACAACCATGACTCAGTAAGGCTAAGTCTCGACAAACCATGCAAAGGCTAGTCAGTCCTCTAATAGGGTTTGTAATAATCAAAGGTCAGTTAATTATCTCAGGTTTTAATCCTAGTCTATCTACCAAATCACTAGATATGAAGGAAAGTGAAGCCCCAGTGTCAATAAAACACATATATGTGTATCAAAAATAGAAATCATACCCTTTATAATGACATCCTTCTCTTTTTCCTTCGCCGATGGAGCACTCGATGAAGCTGGAACAACACTCAAAGCATAAGCAGACACAACCTGCTTATTCCTTGGCGGTTCTGGACAATCCTTCTTGATATGCCCCGGCTTGTTGCAGTTTTAGCACCTTTTTCCTTCCGCCTTGCAGTCTATGATAAGATGGCCCTTCTCCCCACAATTATAGCAAGTAGGCTCCCACTTGCCCTTCTTCTGGCCACTCTTTTGAAACTACTTCTTCTTGTTGTTATCCCACTTCCTCTTGGCTTCCTTGCCAGCTTGCGACTTTGGCTTATCCTTGGAAGCAATCACCGACTTAGGCTTAGGATACAGACTCTCATGTCAAAGAGCCTTCTCCACCAGCCTCTCGAACGTCTCATTGATATGTCCTACTAGCTTCTCTCTAAGATAATCATCCAAGCCCATGATAAATTTCTCGTTCTTCATGAGCGGAGTATTGACGAAAGATCGACCATACTTCGAAAGCATGTTGAATTCAGCCACGTACTTCGACACAGACATATCCCCCTGTTTCAAGTCAGCAAACTTTTGGAAGAGCACCGACTTCTAAGTGACTATCATATACATCTCTTCAAACCTCGCCTTAAACTGCTCCCAAGTAATCTGATCCTCAAAAGTAGTAATCTTGATGGCATTTCATCACCCCATAACTCATCCCTGAAGTTTTCTAGAGGCCAGCTTCATCTTCATTGCATCCTCCAACTACATATCCTCAAAGATGCGTTCGCTGGTGCCTAACCAATCCTGCACTTCGATGGCTGATTCTATTTTGAAAATGGTTTGTCTCCCAGAGTAGAATAGTCCTTATTCAGTTTGGCATAGTCAACCCTCGATGCTTGCACTAGAGCACCACCACCTACAGCCGTAGTAGGAGCAACTTAGGCATTCTAAACCATATTTCACACCATCTCAGCGAACATGTTTTGTAAGTTGGGGTTAGCAGCCCTCGATCCTGCCCACTCTTAGACTCCATAAACGAAGTTCCTAGCAGCATTCTCGTTAGCCAGCTCATTCCTATAAGTTGTAATAAGAATGATCGATCTCTCTAAAAGGAATAAGTATTGTCCATGAATGCAATGCGAATTATGAACTATACATATATTACTATATAGGTTTGAAAACCAAAATATAACAAGCACACTCTCTCATATATCTCTCGATCCATTTTAAGGCGATAACTCCTTACTTATCTATAATGGATCTAGCTATCAACTTAGATCATCTATGCAACCTAAGCTCTAATACCAAATGTGACGACCGCCCTACATCTCCAGTACCTAATATAACTGTATAATGTGCTGTAGTGGTACTCGGTCGATGCAAGACGATAGCTATAGATGAAAAGAAATAAAAATCCAAGTACAAATCCTGTAGAACATATCATAGTGCACAAACAAAATATAATATAATAACATGGATGAAAAAAAGGCGAGACAGTGATATAATCAAATTAACCATAAATAAAAACATCAAAGTGTAACAGTTTCACAGATTATACAAAAACATAAATAGGAGAGTTTATACATCCTAAAACTCCAAATAATCTCCAAAACTGTCTCTAAGATAACACAAATATAGATATAGCTCCATAGTACTACACAGTGGAATATAAGCGATAGTAAGCTCCAATATAGATATATGAAAGCATAGCCTCCTGCTCGTACTCCGTACAGCTCTATGCGCTATCCAGTCCTACTATCCCTAATCTACTCATTTAAGCATACCCGAGATAATAAGAAACAAAGCATAAAACCTCGGGTTAGGCAATAGTCTGGTGTGAGCAATACATCATCTCAAAAATACTATAAAAATCATATATAGTAAATAGGGTCATAAGGTATGAAGAAAATACCTGACATGTCCTTACATCCAAAGAGTCAACACTTAACAGTCGATATACTATCATCTCCATATAAGTGTACCATAATTAAGGTATAGTGTCTAGGCATACGGGCGAAAATACCTACATCGTGTGACGCCCTAGTAATAAACATGAGACGACCGCCTTACACTGGCGAAGCTCATATAACCGAATGATGCGCTACTGGAGCATCCGATCGATGTAGGACGGATGTCAATGGAAAGAAAGAGAAATAAAGGAGATTAATACAAGAGAAGAGAAAGGAATAAAACATCACACAATCAGATAACTTGTCGTATATCTCACAGTGCATCAGACAAAATATAATAGCCATCACAGATATAAAATAGACGAGATGGTAATAACTACGTGAACCACATAATCAGAGTACACAAGCTCATACACTTATACAAAACAATAATAGAGTTTATGCAACTGATAAATGAACTCAACAGATAAACTGTCTCTAGTTATAGTAAATCAACACTGTCAAGGCTCCACAGTGTCACACAACAGAATAACCAATAATAAGTCCAAAATGTAAATATGAGAAAGCGTTGCCTCCTGCTAGTCCACCTGTACAGCTTTAAGTGTTGTTTACACCTGTTATCTAGTCTACTCGGTTAAGAGTACCCGAGATAATAAGAAGCAAAACATAAAATCATGAGTTAGACAATAGTTTGGTGTAAGCGATAAATAATCTCAAAACACTATAAAAGTCGGTATAGTATATGGAATAGAGGGTATGCAGAATCATATCTGACCTGTACCTACATCAACAAAGTTAGCACATAACAAAGGATATATGATACTCTATGATAGTCATCATAGATGTACTATACATCAAATTACTAAGGATGTCTAGATATCGGCACCGTTAATATCTACGTCATGTGACATCCTTAAGGTGATAGAAATAATCAAACAAACATAGCATCCATCGTCCATCCACATATTCACTCACTCAGTATGTTGGATATATGGTACTCATATGGCCACCAAATAGAGCCAAAGACTACTCAATGTCTTGGCTCCCTGTACTCGAATCCATGCCACTCCGTAGGATAGGAACTAACTGCACCTCCATAGACAACCCAAGGTATAATGGGTCTGCACCTCCATAGACAGCCCAAGTGAGCATCCTCATATACCCCCCCTTCTGAGTACACTGCAAAACCTACGAATATCGATGATCCCTTTGCACATGTCGTATGTATGGAGCCTATTTCGAAACTATCCATACAACTTCTGTCTGAAGTCGCCGCCGTTGGGAACTACTCTAGACAACCATCATAAGTCGCAGAGTGTTATCGTGCATCTTGTAACCTGTAACATCCTCTATCTAGAGGCCCAAAACTAAGCGCTATAGATGCTGCAGTCATCTATAGTATTGGCTTCCGATGACTAAATACGGCTATGTTAATGGTATCACTAATATCAGAAGCACTTGAATATGAAACAAAACACAAATTTCAAAAACCCACATTTACTTCATTACATTTCAAAATCAAATGTTTCACATTCACAACACATAATCCCCAAATTGTTCCCAGGCAAAGATCAAATATAATTATTAAAAATTATGCCAAGAGCGGTATATGAAGATACCCCCTTGGTTGATCGGAGTCATATGGTCATAATAGACCTAATACAAACAACACAGCAGAAAATCCATCAAAACATAACAAGAACTAAAAATCCTAAGTAGCTATCCGTTGCCTCCTGCATGCCTCCGGTAGCTTATTCATCAATATTCTAAAACCTGAAAAAGAACCTTAACCCCTCAGCCTACTCGAATCAATTTTGAGCACCCGAGAGTTTAAGGGGAAAACATAAACTTCGAGTCTGACATAAAGCCTGGTGTAAATAATATTATACAGCCCAGAATAATTATGTTAAGTGAGACCATGTCGCTTAGCAGAACGGGATTCCCCTCACTAACATCCTTTTAAAACATATCTTTGCAAAACCTTTTATAAAACCATATACTGTGCTCCTGCATCCACAATGGTTAAATACTGTAAAGTAATCATTATGTAAACATACATAAATATCAGGTAATAATGAACTATCTGGTCAAACACACAAGTTTTGTTTGGATAACTTTTAACCTTTGGCCGACTCAAGCCTACCAAACAATATAATCAAAATTAACCTAGCACCTGTTAGATATTCTTCTTCCAGATTATCTACCCTTAACCATCTGTTAAACATTTCCCATCTGGACGGTCTGTCCTTAACTATCTGTTAAATACTTCACTTCTGAAAGGTCTGTCCCTAACTTAATCATCTCTCAGGTCTTCCCGATCCTAATGGTTTTTTGGGCTCACCAATAACCTATCTGTATACAAACATATATTCCTTTCGGTGTGTAACCATAATTTTAGTCTACCTATGATAAAGCCCTACACACTGGAATTTTAGACAACAATTAGCTGGGGTTATTAGCAAATGTATAGAGCGCAACCCCATACTAGTCCCATCTTGTTTTCTAATATTTGAGTCATTTTCACTTAAGGATCCCCTCCCATAATTTTCCTTGAAAACATTTTCAAAATGATTTAAAACCTTCAAATCAAACTTAAACAAGGAAAAGTATATATAATCTTTATACATTACTCAAAATCATATCACATTGTCATATATATATATATATATTCTTTACTCAAAATTTAGTTGATGAAAAATTTTAACCATTTGAAAGAACCTTTTTCTAAACTTTTGAAATCCTCTCTTTCAAAATCAAACATTAAACCTTTCAAAACTATTCTCCAAACCTTTCGAAACCATTGAAAAGCAAACCTTTGGAAAGCTATAAAACTTTGGACATCCTTCTTTAAAATCACTTTAAAACATTGACTTAGAAAAACCTTGGAAAACCTTCCATTTAAACCTTTCAAATCCATTGAACTAAACCTTTTGAAATCAATCGAAACATACCTTTCAAAACCATTCAATATAAACCTTTCAAAACCATTCAATATAAACCTATAAACCTTTCGAAACCATTCAATATAAACCTTTTGAAACCATTCACTTAAACCTTTTGAAGTCATTCAACTAAAACCTTTCAACATCATTCACTTAAACAAACCTTTCGAAATCATTGGAAGCAACTTTTCGACCAAGTCGAAAGCTTTAAACATATCCTTTAAAACAACTCTTTCAAAAGCTTTGGGTTTTACTTCAATTTATAAAACAAAGGTGAACCACTTAAGTCGAATGCTTCCTTTCGAAAGCATGGAGAAGCAACTAGTTTTTATAACAAGTAAACCTTTCGTCTTTATCGAAAGGTTCAAAACAAAACATTTATAAAGCGGTAGTAACCCTTCGACTGTATCGAAAGGTTTCAAAAGAAAATAGTGTTAAAACATCAGTAACCTTTCGAAAGATGTCGAAAGGTTTAAAACCCTTACTTTAAGACCTGGTCGAAAGCAACCAAGTCGAAAGCTCTTATTCGAAAGCAAAGCAGGTGAAAGATTTTGGTTTATAAAACAAACATACCCCAACCTCTTTGGTCATTAACCCTTCGACTTAGAACCCTTCGACTCTGTCCAATTCATTACGTACCAAGTAGCTTGATACCATATGCATTGGTTTGACCTTATCGAAAGTTTTGAACCTCTCGACCTTGTCCGAAGGTTTGGGTCGGAAGGTTTATTGCCGTAAAGGCTGGAACATGTAAAAAATGTGATTTCTTTGTTTTTAACTTAAAACGGAAATCTTTTCAACTAACCAGCTTTTGTTTGTCAAAATCTCATTGGTTAACGATTACTTTTCAGAAATGTGCTGCCACTATTTTTAAAATTAAATAATCATTTTATTTACAAAATTCCCCTTCTCCTTAATTAAATATATAAAACATTTAAGTCCCATACCTTAAATAATTTTATATGTTCATCAAAACACTTAGAAAAAATCTAGAAAAATCCCAGAAAATCTATTTTAGTATGTTGCCTAACATGTAAAAATTTCAACCCCAAATAATTATTATTTTAGCCGAAAATAATTTATAACCCAATAAACAATTTCCTTCACTAGAAAATTAATATAAAATCCATATTTAACTCAAAAATTTATGAAAATCAAAACTCATCTCTAAAATATCATTTCTGACCTATATTTAAATTTTCAAGGCATTTGGATGTCATTAAATAGGATTTTCATGTCAAACATATCATAAAACTAACATGAACATATATAATCTATCAACAACATATATATAATTTTAATCATCAAAACATGGCATATACTTGCAAAATCATTTCAGGTCTAATCTTAAAACCGAAAACTAAAAGAAATTAGGATGTAGTAATTATTCACCTTAGCTTTGAGATTATAGATGTGAGATTTGATGTTGATTTAGTTGATTGTTTCCCTTCCCTTGAATCCTAGCTTTAATCTTCTTCTTGAGAATGATAATGGTGGCCGACTTTAGTATTTTTAGTTTGAGTAAAATGAAATGAACGTGAGCATTCTATCTCCTAAGGGTTTATGGTATAAGCTCCACCTATTTCCCATATTGCCCTTCTCATATCCTAACACATTAGCTTAGGTTATTTCATTTTAGTTTGCGCATTAACATGGCACGACTACCCTTAGCTAATCAATTATCAACTTATTAATCTCCACATTATTTATTTAATTTACCCAATTAATTATTCTAAATAATGTTATAAAAATATGGGGTGTTACATAACCCACCTCCAACAGTCCCCTCAATCTGACTTATCATCATTGGAACCATCACTTCCATCATCGAATCATCATCGTTGAATCGTGAAGTCATCGCGTCGAAGCATGACACCTTTTCTTCACCTCCAAAACCACTCGTCAAAGATCCATATCATCAAAATCGAACGTTGAACGAATAAATGAACCATCGCATCATGCTCCTTGAAGCCTCTCCATCGTCCATGTCAAAATTGGCCAAATCGACCATCATCTATAGTGGTAGATATCGACCACCCCGGAGTAGCCAATAACGACCATTTTGGTCATGTACTTAACCAAAAGTGGTTAAATACAAACCACATGAAAACGTCCAACATCCATCTCGAAACCTGAAGCACATTTCCAAGTCCATCCTTCATCTTCAGATCAATCAGCATGCACGAAACTCTATGCATGAAATCCTATCATATGAGATATTTTCTAATCCTAAATCGCCTTCGAAAGGCATTTTCAACCAACTAACAAACAAGAATATATGCAACCAACAAGCATAGAAATGTCTATAATAGCCTACATACGTCTATAATAACACAATACAATACATCCAAGCAACCAATGTGGGATTAATATCAAAATAGCCTAAATCTATCAATATCGTCAAAATAGTTCGTCGGTGAGAAAATTGTGATATTCAATTTAAATTCATTTTTAAAACACTTAAATTCTTTTATAAAATAAGCTATAGGTTTATATATGTCAAAAATCACGTTTTAAAGTTAGAAATCATTTCAAAATGATGTTTTAACACTATATTAACAATCACAGTATGGTGAGAGACAATATCACTTACCTTAGCAAAACTAACCAAACTAAAACCAAGCCGTAGAGCTTACCATCATGAGCACAACGTAAGAAACTACGTCCAAAACATACCTCATATGCAAAAGATATGGCATTTATAAGATATCAGAATATATAGATAATGAAATAACCTAATTCAAAAAATTAATTAAGTCAATTACCTATGCTAATCTCCCTTCCCCAATTTGAAATTGCCCATACATGTCATGCACCATAAAACCTACTCCTCTATACCTTCTCTCCTCTCTAACTCGACGAACATTCAACAAAATCACAAATCGATTTCACCAACGAGTCATACTACGCAAGCTCGTCACCATGGACCCAAAATGAACGGGCTTGGCCTCCGTACATGATGTGCGACCTGATAGGATTGCTATCCACAATGCACGAATGATTTTTTCTCCTCTCGACCGGATCCGACAAATTTTAGCAAGAAGGTGTCTTTCATGAAGAGAAAAATGATGGCGGTCTTCGTTTTTATATCGTTGCATATAGCTCTGCCTAGATTAAACGCTAGTCGTGGCCATGAATGGGTCGATCTCGCCAAACATAGCCACATTAAATTATGTCATGGTCAAAGCGAAGATCTCCTCGATATGAACTTAATTGAATTGGTTTCACGATTTTTAGTTGAGCGGATTAGTTGATATTATTTTTTGAATGGATTTTAGAGAGGGCGGTCATGATTTTGTGATTCTAGAGTGAATGTAGTGTGAGAGAGGAGGGTTTAGTGATAATATTATTTTAATACAATGTTTTTATTTATTTGAATTCTCAAATAAACGGTCATATGTTTCGAGCTCGCATGATCAAACGCTGCATCCGATCGCAACGAAACTTGTCTGTGTACATCACCTTATTTTTTCGGTCCCGATGGTATAAATTTTATTGCTATCCGAGATAGCGCTCTAAGACGATAATTTCATGCTTTTCGAGATTCTTTCGACCATCCGGTCGATCGATCTCTAAATATAGCGATCCTTATACTCATTTTAATTCACAACGTGGGTACAAACTTAACGGAAGTAATCTCGAGTCCTGACTCAATCATATGTAAAAATTACATTTTTAGGACTATCAATTATCAGCGATTCAATATTTAAATCAATTATTTAAATATCCAATGATTAAAAATATGGATCATTACAAAACAACCATGGAAAACGTAGCATCCATAAAATAATCCTCACCATTGCTCGTGTGCGTTGGATATATGATAACTCTCATGGCATAATCGCAAACCAGGGACTCAATTGAAATCCCAGCTTCATTGTTGTTCGAATCCATTCCACTCCATAAGGCTAGGAACTAGGCTTATAATCGCAAAAGCCCAAGGTAATCTACTATCACAAGATTTGGACACGATCACAAATCTAGATGGGCGTCCCCACATACCCCTTCTTTACAAGCACATTAAAACCTCCGAGTTATCAATGATCCCTTTGCACGCATCTCCATAATTGAGCTCAATCGTTATTCCATCCCGGCTATCTCCACAGTAGAACATAGTCATAAATTCTACTCGCAAGCCCTCATCGTTAAACTTGCCCTTGTGGATCCGTCATGACTCCCATCGTTAAGTCATCAACTTCGAAACACCTCTAGACACTAACCGTAAGTCATAGAGCCATCTTATTAATGCCCCAAAGTTGTCATCATCGTTATTGGCATCATAGTATCAAAGCGTTATGTCATCGCTTCAATAATCGCCACACTAGATCCAAAGTTGTCCCGAGTCGTTTGTAGTTTCCTACTTCACTCCTCATCACCCCCAAAGAACCCTGGAGCATGCCATAAAGAAATTCCCGAAGTATTGCTATGCCACGATGAAAATTCCTCGACTCCCATACTCTATTTGGTAGTACCTGAGCCAAGACTCGAGCAGCCAACCCTTCAACTCGAAATACCGCCAGAAGCACCAGACTGAATTTTTTGCTCGAGCCCGGATCGAGTCTCTCTGAACCAAACTCCAAGCATACCCCGGACAGGAAATCATATCCGGTACCCCTGAATCATAGCATTACTAGAAAACATATTATGTTCGATTTTCTTCGTACCGATCCGAAGTAAAACCCGAGTCAACCCATCCTAAACTCCAAGCACTCCTAGCACTAAATAGACCTCCCCCGAATCAAAATGTTGTAGTAACCCCAACTTCTATTTTCGCATCGACATCACCGCTATGCTCTATTATTCGATTCGTTTGTCTTCTATATGCATCGATACGACTCTTAACAACCCCAAGTCAATCCATCGAGGTCCGATTAAATGGTTCCTAACTCTAAGTCGTTCCAATAAGCGTTTCAAGCATACAAGCATACTAGCAAACACTATGCATTCATCAAACAACATTCAAACATGCAAATATACAAAAATTCAAGGCAAATCATCCTATAATATGTCCTAATATAGCCAAACATACATCAAGGCAACCATACATCAAATTAACACGAGTAGAACACTTAAAAATATTTTTAATTTGTTTTTACTTAAGGTTTCACTTTAAAATAGTCCCAAAACATGATTTTGACTTTAAAAATGAGTTTAAAACATGCAAAAATCATAGATACATATATAATAAAGAAAGAGATGATAAATCACTCACCAAAACTTCCAGAATTAAGTTTTGCATGAAAATCGAGGCAAATCCAAAAATCAACAGCCAAGCCCTAAGTTTTCTTCCAAAAAAATGTAGATTTGAAAATCTCTAATGAATTCCTTTGCTAACCTACCCTTAATATATGATTTAAACTTAATTTGGAGAAGAAAAGAGAAGGTTTTGGGTGGAGAATGGGTAAATGGAGGCTTAAATCCATTTGAGAAGTTGTAAAAGTGATTTGGGGATGATAGTTCATCCTATTATAGCCTCTAAACCTGACGTGGGTTAGTGAGCTTGCCCCAAAACTCGCTAATTACCCACTAAGCTGCTCCAAAAACTACCAATCTTCAAACAACCATATCTTCTAGCTAGAAAATCCAAATCGCTATTATGACCACATTACGGAAAGAGAAACCATCATATCTTTTCAATAAAAGTGGTCTTAGATACTAATTTGGTTTCTATCAAAATTTATAACCATTAAAGTTTTCCTAGGTAAAATCGTCCGAATTTTTTTTGAATATAGTAATTGTCACTAATAAGCATTTTCTAAAGTTATAGAGTCATACAATCTTATATGAATCTAAAATTATATTTTATAATCTTTCGATACGTAAAATACGAGTCGTTACATGGGTCCACTTACTTTGCTAAATCACTGATGAATTTTCTCACATATGAACATGTGTATTTGACAAATGCATTCAATATCTATGTTGAATTCATATAATATAAGATGGAAGTAGAAAATAATAACATAGGAAATAATTAAAAAAATTCAGTTTTGTCGAAAAGGTAAGTATCGTTGATAAGAGTTCCAATAATACCTAAAATGGAATACGATTCACTCATAAAGTCACTCCTCCATATACAACATATTGATATACCGATAAGGAGTAAACAGATTCTGATGGACAAAGTATGATTGATAATGAGCGAAGTTGAGTTACTTCGTTCTATAAGGATATAAGTTGAAGAATAAGCACACATGTAAAATTGAATTTTATCTAGAGCTGAGATTATGGTTTCATATATGATATGAGTTAGGAAGAAACCTCAGTCCTAAATAGTTTAAGATATATGGTTGGCCAATCTACATTATGAATGCAAGTTTCATAAACTAAATGTTAGATCTATTTTATATAAGTCTATAGGTAGTTCATAAGATATTTTAAATGCCTATTCAACTAGACAAAGGAACAAATTGTTGTTTCAAGAAACGACACTTTCTTGCCAAATAAAATCTTTCCAGAGAAACTAGTGGTAGTGCAACAGACTTGGAGATGATCCAAGATTCTGACATGATATACTGATTATATAGATAATGCAAATTTTAGCAAGCCCAAAAGACACATCTCATTAGAATGCATAATAATAATTCTCACACTTTGAAGAGAAACTATGAGTTTCTTATCAATATCGAGAAAATAAATTGTTGGTAGTAACAATCTCCTCAGTTTTTGATAGGCCATTGAAACTATGGACTCTATGACATGGCATGATGCTTTAAATCCCAAATGTCTTCCGAATACATTAAACAAATTTGATTTTGGTACACGAAAGGATTTATTCATCGGTTGCAAGTGAATTTTTGAGAAAAAGATCGATGCGGTTGGAAATACAAAAGGCAAGGTTGACGGGAAATAACATCGTAATTTCAGATGTTGACATTAGCAGAACAGTTTCGCTAGTTAATGGGCTTAAGTCCATTTGGATTGTACTAGAAAATTATCACATAATATAACTTTGATTTTTGGCACATTGAGACAAAACTTTTAAATAATGACTTAGAAGAAACTGTTTTCACATAATAACAAAAATGTTTCAAAGCCAGTGGGAGCGATAATAGAGCCTATAAAATTCTAAGATATGATCTTAAGCAAGAATCTTGAGATAGAGTAGTGGATAATAAAGGGTTATGATGTGTGTTGAAGCATTAGCATTTACCTCTACATGTCTTAGATTAAGGAGATGTCAGATTGTCTGTGCGTCGAAAGATTACACGTAAAACTTGCGTCAAAATGATTTTATTGGGTCACCCATCAATAATGATCTAAGAGCTGATATAACAACGAGTTTCAATCAAAATGCAGGAAGCGTGTGTTTGTAACTAAACTCAAAAGGCACTAAATCATTTCTAATACTATAAGTAAACAACATGCTACTAATTATTAACGATGTACCCATGCTAAAATCAGTTAAAGTTTAGTCGTTTAGCCTGCGATGAAGAATTTGAAAGAGTTGCCTTTTATACGCAGTATAAGAGGATGTTGGGATTATCCCAATCGATATACATAGACACCATACTAATATATTTAATGTGGATCATATGAGGTGGATCCCTTATGCACATGCAACAGGAATCGTCATATATGCTATGTATGTAGTATGTTATCTCACTTACACATTTGGTATATTAAGAAAATATCAAATTTGAGGTAAAGTCGTTGAATGGTTATTAAGAGTATTCTCGAGTATTCATGAAAAACAAGAGAATTGTTTGTGGAAACTATAAACTTCTTATGAAGGAGCACTCAAACTCGAACTTCGTAAGTGATATTGTATATAATAAGTCAACCTTTAATTTATGTTCACCCTTGATTAAGAGGCTTTAAATTGGAAATTTACCAAACAAGAGATTGTGGCAGATTTAACTATAAAGGCTAACTACATTGCCTTGAGTAGCACTGTAATGAAAAAGTTATATATATGTTCAAATTTATAAGAAATCTAGGGATGGTTTCCAACATTGAGAATCCGATAATAAATAATAATAATAATGCAATATGGTTTGCAATGGGAACCGATATCTTGATAAGAAGTCAAGATACCTAATCCATAATTAACAAGTAATAAAAGAGATTATAATTAATGGAGAGTATAATCGTAAAGTATATTAAAATAATAATATCGTAGTATTCACTAAGGCCATTTCTCGGTCTAATTTAGGTAGACTGATCTAAGGTATGGGCATGGGTCTCCATAGTTGGCCCTATTATCCAGCCTTTTGACCAAGCAATATTTAGATAGACTAGACGAGTCAAACTTGAAAACTATTGAGGCAAGATGCTTGGAGAGATAACCCAAGAGTCCAGAAACCAAGTGCAAAAGAGCCAAGAAGCAAAGTACCAAGATCCACTAAAGTGGAAGATCGGTACCGATCAAGCCACTTAGTTCGATATCGATCCACGATACTTTGTCAATTTTGGCCCAAATTACTCCTACTTGCATGTCTTGATACTAGAAGGTTATTCCAAGTCTTATTGCATTGATCTCATGCAATCCTCTATTGATCTCCTTGAGTGCTTGAAACCGACAATTCCATTCTTTCACCGATCCATCATTTGGACTCAGAAACAAGCCAATAATGGTGCAAACAAGTTTGGAATCACGAAGCTAACCATGAACTAAGCCAGGACAAAGCATTCACGAAGATCTGTTAAGGGTCTTATGGATCGATACCGATGCAAGCCCCTTGGATCGATACTGATCCACATATATCGATGAGGTGTCCACCAATTTTCTCGGAAGAACTAGTCTGGGCGTGTAAAACAAGGTGGAGGTCATGGGGGCAAGTTTTCAAGCAACCTACAACTAAAAATACGAGGGCAAGGCTCGTTTTTAAGGATCTTTTTTTGTCTCTCTTTCTCTTTTACTCTAATCTCTTGTAATCATCCATGGATTTGTACCGATTTGTAAGAACTTGTACTTCCAAGTTAGCAATCAAAGCAATAAAATCACTAAGTGGACGTAAGCCAAGATTAGCCGAACCATTATAAAATGCTCGGTGTTCTTTTCTTGCTCTTTTTAATTTATTGTTCTTCACTTTTTGTTGTGTACAAAATCTCTTGGGTGTTTGTGCCATTTTTTGGTTCAAACATTTTGGTGCTGTCATTGAAAGTTGAACTCAGGCTACTTGGATCCATCATCTACTATTGGATTTCTTAGACCCGAGAGATAGATCCAATCTTCCAATCTTACATTTATACTATTCAAATTTTCAACAATCTATAAGAAGCTGTTCGCCATGGCCCCAAGGAGAGAACGTTTCACAAACTCCAGAGCTACTAATGAAGCTAGGAACTAAGGTACCTACTTGTGGGTGAAGTTGCCCAGCCAAATCAGCCAGAGATCCAGAATCCAACTAATGTCATGTCCATGATGGCGATGGATCATGTGATGAAGTAACTGAAGGATACATTTTAAGAGAATCACAATGAGATGAATCAGCAGGTGCAAGAGAGCATGAGACTACCAAATGAGCTAACTCCGAACCGTCGTAGAAGGAGCAGGAGGGACTCGACAACTTTTGATTCAGAGTTTGATAGTTCATCATCATCCGAGTAGAGACAAAGGAATAGGAAACAGAAGAAGATGCAAGACACGACTGGGACCTCAAACTAAGAAATGCGACAAAATCATGGCAAGGATTTGTGGATTAGTGCCGATCCAAGAGGACGAATCGGTACTAATCCCACCAATATTGGATCCGGAGCTCACCCTCTGAATGGTGGCATGGACTTGACCTATGATCACACCATGGATGATCAGAATTTTGAATATCGAGCTACTGCTAAAGATTTGCCACATAGGAGTCAAACAAGGGGGATGTTGGACGAACAGATCTCCCGGAGTCTGGAGTACCTAGGTATTGAGGGTCTGTCAAAGAGCATTTGCTGGGCCGAACACTCAGAATGGATCCTGTTTACTGTTGTTCAGCCGAACCTATAGAACCAGAGTATTTGGTTGAGATGTTCGAAAAACTTGTGTGTGAAAACCAATTTAGAAGTAATGATGAGTGTGGTACTTCTCCAAGTCGGAACCCGTTTACTGCGAACATTCTACGTGTGAAGTATCCACATAGGTCTGTAATGCCGGTGATGCCGCTGTACGAAACAGATCCGAGGCAGCACTTGATGAAATACAAATGGCATATGGACTCTGCTAGAGCATCCGATGTCGTAAGATGTCATTGCTTTCCAATCTTCCTGGAGGGAATAGAGACAATGTGGTTCACCCAGCTCCCACCGAGATCCATATCGTCTTTTGCTGAATTGATGCTAAGGTTTTTGGAGCAATTCCGTCTACACACTTCACGCCTGATGGACATGATATTGTTATCAGACCTCTTCCAGGGCACAAGAGAATCATTAAAGGATTTCTTGAATAGATTTCATACAACTATGATGAAAGTTATGAATGCTAAGGATGACATATTATTGGTGGCACTCATTAGGGGGATTCATCCCAAGGCTAATTTCGGGAGATGGTTGGAAACGAAACCCCATCGACCGTGGATATTTTTTACAGGAAGGCTAATTAGTTATTGTATTTGGAAGAGGCATGCACTTATTCCTAAAGGGATGATGCTAGGCCTTCAGCTGATGTGATACAGAGAAATATTGTTGTGAAACAATCCAGGGGGTTCTGGAAGTGTGGACGTGAATGTTGGCAACAAGAATGATGGTCAGAAACGGAGTGATAATGGGGCTAGGAAGAGAAAGTCAGATAATAGAAATTATCCTAGGATTCCTAAGTATGATAGCTATACTGAATTGAATAACTCAATAAAGAATTTCTACTTGGCTACTCAATGTACTGAGCAGTACAGGAAGGTGTCTTCGAGAGAGTCGACTAGCAATGAAAAAAATCTGGCAATTTTTGCAGGTTCCATGAGACATATGGTCATAACACCAATGAATGCCAACATTTGCATGGTCGAGGAGTTGATTCGCAAAAAAAATTACAACAGTTTTTGAAAGCCCCGTTGGATGGCGGGCAATAGAATTCCAACGCCTCTAGGTCGATATCCCAACGAGGGAAAGTTGGGTGTAGTGGTGAAGAGCCTATACGGCTTGAAAAATGTTTAGTGATCAATACAATCATTAGTGGGTCACATCCAGCCGATAAGAGTTTGAATGAGATGGATAGGTATATTGGTGCATTGAAACATGCAGAGAATGAGAGCTGCTTTGTTGTGGAGGATGGAGCTCCAACAAAACAATTTAGAACCATGATAGATGGCATTGTTTTTCAAAATAAGATGCTAATGGGTGGAAGCCCCAATGATTGACCACTCAAGATTACGACCATGATTGGCCCTACTGTTGTATGGAAAGTGGTGGTTGACTATGAGAGTTTAATCAACATTTTATTTAAGAAAGCCTATAACTAGATGCTTCTGGAGGGCAAGGATTTGAAACCGTGTAAATCTTGAATCCAGGGGTTTAACGGGACGGTTACTGAACCAGTCAGATATATGAAACCGCGAGGGCGATCGAAAGAGAGCGCGTTTCATGCCTTTTGTGGTGTTGGATATTTACTCTACTTACAACGCATTTTTGGGCATACTGGCCCAAGCTGAATTCAGAGCAGCTATAGCTCCTTGCTGCTCGACAATAAAGTTTCCTAACAGGTGTGGGAGTAGTCCAGGGAGATCAGGGACTTGGCCGTGAGTGTTATGTCACTGAGCTGAAGGAGGTGAGGCGAAGAGAGAAAGGAAAGAGTGTAGAGGGGACCCTCTACATCAAGGCTTTGGACACATAGCAACCACTGCCTGAGCCCTGGATCGGGCAGCACAGTCGGTTCTGTAAGGATATGGATCCATGAAAAGAGACACTGGATGGAAGGGTAGCTCGAGTCGAGTTAACGATCAACGTCTCGGTTAGCCCGGATGACCTGACATGGATTCTGAAGATCGTATCATAACTTGATATAAGAATGATGAAGGGGTTGATTGGCTTTCTCTAGGTGAACCTGGATGTCTTCGCCTGGACACACTCTTACATGTTTGGGATCTTACTAGAGATAGCGAGCCATGCATTAAATATAAATCCTAAACGGCTTCATCCGTGATGCTTTATACCCACTGCTCTCAAAGAAGAAGTGGAGAAGTTGAAAGATAATGGCTTCATCCGCGATGCTCTATACCTAGAGTGGGTATCAAACCCGATCTTGGTGAAAAAGTCAAACGGGAAGTGAAGGACATGCGTCGACTATTTAGACCTAAATAAGGCATGCCCGAAGGATAATTTCCTACTTCCAAGGATATATCAGCTGGTAGACTCTTAGCCGAACATGAATTGCTTTTGTTTATGGATGAATACTATGAATAAAATTAGATTCCAATGCACGTCTCGGACCAGGAACACATCAGTTTTATAACCGACCCGTGACTGTATTGCTACCTTATTATGCCCTTTGGATTAAAGAATGCTTGAGCAACCTACTAGAGGATGGTAAACAAGATGTCCAAAAATTACATTGGACATTCGATAGAAGTCTATGTATCACTCGTTCACTCATAACACATATCACTACATATCACATATCATATATCACTACATATCACTCGTTCACTCATATCACATATCACTACATATCACTAGAGGATGGTAAACAATTGTTATTTACATTTGCACCTCACTGCATATCACTCGTTCACTCATATTTGTTCTTCAACTATATTCCAATTTGTATCCAGCATCTGAATTATCTGCAAAATAAACACTGACGCAGTAAAATTGAAAAAGAAATATTTTGCTAGTGTAAAATAAAATGGGTGTTTAAAAAATGTTATATGCCTCGGTTATTTGGGTTGTTCGTCATCATTTTCGTTTTGAATTCACAAACACGAACAACCTGTGACATGCACAGTGTATCGCTGTACATGCCACAAGGCCGTGCACACTGATATACACTTGATAAAACTGCTGGGATAGGTGAGCACAAGGTCAAACCCGAGTCGAGGCTGGATTCAACTCAAGTGCAAATGCAAATAACAATAAAACAGCCTCGACCAAAAATTGAACATGAATATAAAGCAACTATTTTCACAAGACCAAGCAGAATGTCCAAGCATAACAAGTTCGGTTTCAAGTGCATCATACACATGAAAACCAGAAACATAACCAGACCTGGCAACATGAATGCAATGACCAAAGGCAACAACACCCAACAAGACTTCAAAAGGAACCCATACCATCAATAAACATTTCAACATATACAAAGGATGATGCCAGAGAATCACTAGACAAGTATGAAAGCTACAAAGTGGATAGTGCAACCAAGTGCACAAACCAAAGTGACAAACATATGAAAGTGAAGAGGCAAGTTGTAGTTTAACTCGAGGCAACACACATATGAATCAGATTCGAATATGAAATCAAAATGTGCACGAGTAATCACAAAGACCAAACACAAGTGTACAAATATATCAGTGTGAACACAGCATATAAACATTGGAACATACGCATGACCAAGACTACCAACCCAGATCAGTAAACAGTGATAGGCAACAAGGCAAGTCAATGACACTTGAACTCAACCAAACAACAAAGGTACCAAAATGACAACAAGCTCCAGACCAGACCAGAGTATATGGATATACAAGCACTACACACTGGAATAAGCAAGCAAACTGACATATGTATGCACATATCCATATAAGTACATACACATGTAAGAGGTCAGAGACATGAACAACCAGAGTATAGGATACAAATGCAACAAAGGTGACAACAGAGCATCAAGCCGAGCAAGGCATCACAAGCATACATATATACATGCGCAAACACACATGTATACATGTATATATATGCAGTGACAACATGGGATGCAGTGAAGTAGTAAACAAAATGACATATGTATACATATGCATATGGATACATACAAGCATTATATCAATATGAACAGGAGCACTTTCAAAAAAGAAAGTGTCAAGCAAAACAACACTGCAAACCAGTTCCATAAACATGACTCAAGCTCAACAACTCAATGCAAACAAAGCAGTATCAAGGCAACAAGAAGGTCGTAGGCACAAGTCAATGAACAACCATGGGACATCAAGTACAAATCTGTAATGACTCAAATCAGACCAGAGGCAATCAAGTGCATAAGCACACAAAACACACAACGCACATATATACATGCGTGAATACACATGTATACACATATGCAGTATGGAACGAAGATAGTGAAAACAAGTCAGAGTTTATCAAGTCAAGTTTTATCTCAAGTCCAGAATATCACAAATTAAGATGACAGAGGAAATCAAGTCACGGTTCAAAGAGAAATGTTAGGAAGCAGTTCAAACAAAATAATGTCGCAGGGGATTTCAGATGAACACATCATCAAAGAATGGAATGAAGTCAAGTTTATCTCAACGGTAAAGTCATAGCAGAAAACCATAGTCACAATTTTCAAATAGCCGAAATCAAAGGAACAAATAATGGAACCAACTCAAAGAAAATTCAAGCAACATACAAATTGAAATAGTCAGAACACATCACAAGCAACCAATCAAGATCGTATGGTCGAGCATAGCAACGTGATGAAATCAAATGAAATATACGAATGTATATTTAGGTGATTTAATCCCTATAAAAACTCAATCATCATTGGCATATCAAATCATTCGAGTTCAAGCAAATACTTAGAACAAAACCAAAAACTCGAATCAAGTCGAGCACAATCGAAATTGAAAAGGAATATCACGTACCAATTTTAAACCAAGTATACGCGCTCGAGAAATTGAAGCAGCTGTGAACTATCAAGGTCAGAGAATCAGTCAACAAAGGCAATCAAATGAAAGCATATTTCGATCGAACAATTTTTAAGCAAGGCTTCAATTGGAAAAACCGTAAATTTCAGATCGAAGAGATAAAGGAACGAGATGGCCAGCATATACGAATAAAGGAGAAGACATCTATTTTTTCTTTAGTGATTTAAGCCGACCTCTATATATTACCGTGGGCTTAAATTAAATAATTAGGGTTTTGCTTTGTTTTAGTTTTTAATTTGTAATTTTCCTTTTAAAACCGTGTAACTTTCTAGTCGTGTGACTAGGGCACAAACTATGGGGCGTAGTTTGGGAATTTGCAACTCAGTGGATGAGTTATGGCAGGGTTTTGAGCGTAGAGTTAGGTTAGCCGATAGTGGGTGTCACGAGTTTACGTGTGTAAGAGTCTGACTACTTAATTTCTAGTAGAAACCTTGGGGGTAGCACGCAGGTAGGGTTTTGCCGAAGCTGGGTATATCTGTGTTGTTCTATTTCTGCTTTTATTATTCTTCTATTATCTGTGCTACAATTATTTTATATATTTCCGCATTAATTGTTATTATTGTTAGTATCACCCTATTCACCCCCCCTCTAGGGTGAAATTGATCCTACAAGTGGTATCAGAGCTAGGAACAAAAACCAATTTTTGTTTCAAAAAAGTTGATTTTTCAAAAACAAATTATTGTTTTAAAATTTTGATTTTTTTAAATGGCTTCTTTGAATAATGCTTTTGCTGAAGGATAGTCCATAGTTAGACCACCCATGTTCAACGGTGAATATACTTACTGGCAAAATAAGAATGAAATTTTTTCTAAAACCATTGATGCTTGGAATATTGTTGAAATAGGATATAGGACACCAACTATAGTGTTAGATAATCAAGAAATTGAAAAGCCAATGGATCAATGGACAGATCTTGAAAATAAACTGCAGAATGCTAATGCTAAAGCTATGAATTCTATTTTTTGTTCATTGGATCAAATTGAATTTAATCGTGTCTCACATTGTCTAACTGCGTAGGAAATCTGGCACACACTTGAAGTGACTCACGAAGGAACATCTTAAGTCAAAGAATCTCGCCATGCCATGCTTAGTAGCGAATACGAGAACTTCACAATGGCCAAGGAAGAAAATGTCAAAGAGATGTATGGACGACTTTCTAATCTCGTATACAAATCAAAAGCTCTCGGAAAACCATACACGGAATTGAAATAGTCCGAAAAATCCTCAGAGTTCTACCACGAAATTTTGAAGCTAAAGTCACTGCTATTCAAGAATCGAAGGATTTGAAACAAATCAAAGTTGAAGAACTCATTGGAAATCTCACCACTTATGAGCTAGAAATGAAATTCAAGGAAGAACGTGAAGGAGGTGATACTCGAAAGAAATCAATAGCTCTCAAAGGAACAACAGAAAGTGATGATGGTGATGGAGCAGCTGAATTGGCACTACTAATAAAGAGATTCAAAAAGTGGAACCGCAAATATGGAAATACAGCTCTAAATCAACAACTAAAAAGCACAATAGTTAAAGTTCTAGACAACCCAGAAGAGCAGAAGATCATCTATCACAACTGCAACGAACCCGATCATATCAAGCCAAATTGTCCTCAGAATCGACTCAGCCAAGGAAAGAAACCGAAAATGAGAAGTTTTGCAGCTACTTGGGATGAAACTAATGAAGATGATAAAAGCACTGGCAGTGAGAGTGAAAAAGCAGATCTGTGTCTTCGAGGTGATATAACTGATAGTGATGATGACGAGCCAAGCGAGGTATCAAAACTTATTCATTCGGAATAACTTATATATTTTCATGAGGTAAATGGATGTTTTGAACGACTTAGGGAGAAGTACGCTAAAATTGAATCACAAAGAGATAGTTTAATAGAACTAAATAAACAGCTTGACCAATTAGTTAAAAACTATCGAAATAAAATCCCTAAGTGTGACAAGCGTCCATCATTCGAAGAAGAAATAAAAAAATCAAAAATTAAAATTAAGTCACTTGAAAATGAAATTCTGATTGTGAAAGAAAGTGAAAATACCAGGAGAGAAAATTTTATTAAAAAGTGCGCTCTATTATTGAATGAAAATAAATCTCTCAAAACACAAGTCCAACAATTGTCTACAACTTTAGGAAAATTTTCCGAAGGAGAAAGATTGCTAAATATGTTATTAGGGAAACAAACTGCTAACATTGTTAACAAGGACTTGAGTACACTCAATCTGATAGAGTTAGAAGTAAAATTAATCGTGTCATATCCGAGTGCACAATTTGTAGAAAAATTGGACACAATTACAACAATTGCTGGTATAGACCCAAACATGTGAAAACCATTCCAATTTGGGTTCCCAAAGGCACGAATGTAAAATTCCTTAAAGTCAAACAAATTTGGGTGCAGAAAGGAACAAATATAGATTGTATTGGGTCTACACAAACATATTTTTCAAAATCTTTTGCCACTAACAATCATGGACCTATAAAAACAAATAGGTCACAAATATCTTCTCTTATGTAGGTGTGGTGGCAGGCTAAGGAACAACAAGAGTGATACCTGGATTCTGGTTGTTCCAGGCACACGATGAGCGACAAATCGAAGTTCCTTAGCCTAGTATAATGATGGAAGAGTCACAATGGGTAACAACAAAAAATTATTGGAAAAGGTAAAAATAGGTAACAATACATTTATCTTAAATGATATATTAAATGTGAAAATCTGCACCACAATCTGATATAAATCAGCCAGTTATGTGATAAAGAAATGAATGTTGATTTTGATTCTAACTTATGCAAAAATGTTGACCAATCATCTTTTCATTCGTGAACTAGTTCATATAGATTTGTTTGGACTAATGATGGTGTTTTATTGGTTGATGATTATTCTAGATACACGTGGATATATTTGACCTGACATTATGTTATGTGGTTGTTTATGTGCACGTTTTCAATCAAATCCTTAAGGAATCACATTTTAAATGCTGTAAAATGATTATAAGGTATTTGTTGCAACTACACAGTTTGGTCTATGATATCCAATTTATGATAACTGTGATTTAAAGGGGTATTCAGATGCAGATTCTGCTGGTAGTCTAGTTGATAGAAAAATTACTAGTGGAACGAGTTTTATATTGAGACATTCAGTAGTTGCATCATTTTTCATAGAAAATATCTGCATATTTTTCATTTCAACTGATTTTCAATTAGTAGACTTTTTTCTTATAAAACCCCTTCCAGAAAATAGTTTTTGTTGACTTCATTTCAAATTAAACATTTAGAAATTTGATTTTTTATTTATTTTTGGATTTGATCTTAAATGAATACATTAACTAATCTGACTCCCTACTGATTATCAAAAAGATAAATAGTGATGAGTGTCGATATTAATCATATATTATGACTTGAGACAGTATATTTAGTAAATTTCTTTAAAAATTTAAACAAGATTTATAATAACTTTTGTTGGTAAAAATTCCATGACCATCTCTATTTCTATCATATTTCCAATAACCATCACTCATCAAAATCCAATATAGTATGTCAAAATGTGGTATCTTAAACAGGAAATTATTCTTTTTTTTAATAAAAACATCCAAAGTATTCACTCTCATTTAAAAGTCCTCACGGTTATGCATGGGTGAATTACTTGGAATATTTGTATATGTGCTTCCATGATCATTTAAAAGTCCTCATGGTTATGCATGTATGGAACGCATATCAAAATTGGTTATTAAATAGACGAGTTGATTCTAATCCCATTTAAAAGTCCTCATGGTTATGCGTGGTTAGAAGATGCTTGAAATTCATTTTTTTAGAATACTACTAATCTCATTTAAAAGTCCTAACAGTTATGCATGGTTAGTAGATATTCAAATTCCTGATATAAGTATACCATAAATAGACACAACTATATGGTTTTATATGCCGACATCACCCCTATCACTCTAAAGTGGAATATGCGCTTAACAGAGTATTTATGATTTTTGTTTGATTTTGTATTGAAATTTAATATTATACTCGATTGGGTATTAATGTTGTATTAATGTCTATCATTTATCTCTATTTTTCTAACACTATTACGCTGATAACAAAAGAGGGAGAGAAAGTTAAGATTTTGGCAAAAGTTCAAATATTTTATTTTTATTTGCATATTCCCATCTAGGTTTATTTGCATTTTTTTTATTTTCATGCATATATAAAGGGGGCGCTTTGGTATAGGGGGAGCATTCAAATAGGGAGAGAAAATAGAATGATCAAGTACATTTAATAAATTCAAAATCTTAAATATATGTTTGTTATCATCAAAAGGGGGAGATTGTTGAATATGCAAGTATATGATTTTTGTTTGATGATAATAAACACACACACACATATATATATATTCATTTAAATGTATTTTTTAATTATACTATTTTATTTTTCACATAATTAAATAAATATTTGTTGAATAAAATAAATAACACAGAATTTAAATTCAAAATAGATATTTTATTCAAACAAATATTTTATTACAATTTTTGAATAGTACAAAATTTGAGCTCTCACTATATACAAAATTTCAATTACAATACAATTTCAAATCACAAAACAATTTTTCACTATAAAATTGTCATTTACATTTGCACCTCACTACATATCACTCGTTCACTCATATTTGTTCTTCAACTATATTTCAATTTGTATCCAGCATCTGAATTATCTGCAAAATAAACACTGACGCGGTAAAATTGAAAAAGAAATATTTTTGCAGTGTAAAATAAAATGCGTGTTTAAAAAATGTTATATGCCTCGGCTATTTGGGTTGTTCATCATCATTTTCGATTTGAATTCACAAACACGAACAACCTGTGACATGCACAGTGTATCACTGTACTTGCCACAAGGCCGTGCACACCGATATACACTTGATAAAATTGCAGGGAAAGGTGAGCACAAGGTCAAACCCGAGCCGAGGCTGGATTCAACTCAAGTCCAAATGCAAATAACAACAAAACAACCTCGACCAAAAATTGAACATGAATATAAAGTAGTTATTTTCACAAGACCCAGCAGAATCTCCAAGCATAACAAGTTCAGTTTCAAGTGCATCATACACATGAAAACCAGAACACAAATGAACATAACCAGACCTGGCAACATGAATGCAATGACCAAAGGCAACAACACCCAACAAGACTTCAAAAGGAACCCAGACCATCAATAAACATTTCAACATGTACAAATGATGATGCCAGAGAATCACCAGACAAGTATGAAGCTACAAAGTGGATAGTGCAACCAAGTGCACAAACCAAAGTGACAAACATATGAAAGTGAAGAGGCAAGCTGTAGTTTAACTCGAGGCAACACACATATGAATCAGATTCGAATATGAAATCAAAATGTGCACGAGTAATCACAAAGACCAAACACAAGTGTACAAATATATCAGTGTGAACACAGTATATAAACATTGGAGCATACGCATGACCAAGACTACCAACCCAGATCAATAAATAGTGATAGGCAACAAGGCAGGTCAATGACACTTGAACTCAACCAGACAACAAAGGTACCAAAATGACAACAAGCTCCAGACCAGACCAGAGTATATGGATATACAAGCACTACACACTGGAATAAGCAAGCAAAGTGACATATGTATGCACATATGCATATAAGTACATACATATGTAACAGGTCAGAGACATGAACAACCAGAGTATAGGATGCAAATGCAACAGAGGTGACAACAGAGCATCAAGCCGAGCAAGGCATCACAAGCATACATATATACATGTGCAAACACACATGTATACATGTCTATATATGCAGTGACAATATGGGATGCAGTGAAGCAGTAAACAAAATGACATATGTATACATATGCATATGGACTGATACAAGCATTATATCAATATGAACATGAGCACTTTCAAAAAGAAAATCAAGCAAAACAACACTGCAAAGCAGTTCCATAAACATGACTCAAGCTCAACAACTCAATGCAAACAAAGCAGTATCAAGGCAACAAGAAGGTCGTAGGCACAAGTCAATGAACAACCATGGGACATCAAGTACAAATCTGTAATGACTCAAATCAGACCAGAGGCAATCAAGTGCATAAGCACACAAAACACACAGTGCACATATATACATGCGTGAATACACATGTATACGCATATGCAGTATGGAACGAAGATAGTGAAAACAAGTCAGAGTTTATCAAGTCAAGTTTTATCTCAAGTCCAGAATATCACAAATTCAAATGACAGAGAAAATAGAGTCACAGTTCAAAGAGAAATGTTATGCGACAGCTCAAACAAAATAATGTCGCAGGGGATTTTAGATGAACATGTCATCAAAGAATGGAACGAAGTCAAGTTTATCTCGTTGCTAAAGTCATAGCAGAAAACCACAGTCACAATTTTCCAATAGCCAAAATCAAAGGAACAAATAATGGAACCAACTCAAAGAAAATTCAAGCAACATACAAATTGAAATAGTCAGAACACATCACAAGCAACCAATCAAAATCGTATGGCCGAGCATAGCAACGTGATGAAATCAAATGAAATATACGAACGTATATTTAGGGGATTTAATCCTTATAAAAATTCAATCATTATTGGCAAATCAAATCATTCGAGTTCAAGCAAATACTTAGAACAAAACCAAAAACTCGAATCAAGTCGAGCACAATCGAAATTGAAAAGGAATATCATGTACCAATTTTAAACCAAGTATACACGCTCGAGAAATTGAAGCAGCTGCACTCTATCAAGGTCAAAGAATCGGTCGACAAAGGCAATCAAGTGAAAGCATATTTCGATCGAACAATTGTTAAGCAAGGCTTCAATTGGAAAAACCCTAAATTTCAGATCGAAGAGAAAAAGGAACGAGATGGCTAGCACATACGAATAAAGGAGAAGACATCTATTTTTCCTTTAGTGATTTGGGCCGGCCTCTATATAATTACCGTGGGATTAAATTAAATAATTAGGATTTTGCTTTGTTTTAGTTTTTACTTTGTAATTTTCTTTTTAAAACCGTGTAACTTTCTAGTCGTGTGACTAGGGTACAAGCTACGGGGCGTAGTTTGAGAATTTGCAACTCTGTGGCTGAGTTATGATAGGGTTTTGAGCGTAGAGTTAGGTTAGTCGATAGCGGGTGTCGCAAGTTTACGTGTGTAAGCGTCTGACTACTTAATTTCTAGTAGAAACCTTGAGGGCAGCATGTAGGCAGAGTTTTTTTGAAGCTGGGTAAATCTGTGTTGTTCTATTTCTGCTTTTATTATTCTATTATTATCTGTGCTGCAGTTATTTTATATATTTCCGCATCAATTTTTATTATTATTAGTATCACCCTATTCACCCCCTCTAGGGTTAAATCGATCCTACAGTTGAAATATAACATTGAATTGAGCCAATGCAACATAACCTATCACCCACGAAGAGCATTTCAGGGTCAAGCTTTGGCAGATTTCATAGCTAAATACACTATGCAAGACGATACTTCGGAGAGCAGTGGTGAGCAAAATGCTATGTGGAAGATGTAACAGATAGTGCATCAATTGAATGTTGTTTCGGAGCTGGAGTTGTACTTGTCACTCCCGAGGAATGTTCAATTTGTTATGCGTTGAGACTCAACTTTCCTGCAACATACAACGAAGCAGAGTATGAAGCATTAATTGCGAGACTCAAAATCACCAAGAACTGGAAGTTCAAACTTTACATATTTTCTATGATTCCAAGCTGGTGGTGTGTCAAGTAAGGAAAGAGTTTCAGGAAAATGGAGTGAAGCTAGCTCCTTATCTAAACCGGACCCTTGAGCTGCTTAGTGACATTGAATATTACTGTTGGGTACGTTTCTATCACTACCAAGTCCAGATGAAAAAGGAGCCACCGAACCGTTCGGTGCCAAGCCAACAGGAGAAAGTAAGGGACGAACCAGCCTCAACCGGACCAATACCTATTCAAGCATCACCGAACCAACCCCATAGCCGGACCAACTCTCGTCGAACCAACTCCATAGCCGGACCAACCCCATAGCCGGACCAACTCTCACCGAACCAACTCCATAACCGGACCAACCCCATAGCCGGACCAACTCTCACCGAATCAACTCCATAGCCGGACCAACCCCATAGCCGGACCAACTCTCATCGAATCAACTCCATAGCCGGACCAACCCCATAGCCGAACCAAGACATACCAGGCCAAATCACACCAGCGCCCACCAGTAGCTATATACATCCAAGACCCCTGCTCCCTACCTCACTCTATAAATAGAGGGGCAGGGGTACAACAATGGGGACAAGTGGGAGAGCTCAATCACGGAGAGAACTTAAAAACAACTTTCTTTTACTTGTATCAAAGCCTTGTACTTGTAATCAAAATAAGAGAAGAGAAATAACATATAAAGTGGATGTAGGCACATTCTGGCTGAACCACTATAAATCTGCGTGTCTTTTTACAGTTTAGCCCCTGATTTTCATATATTTGCATAAATCACCCAAATCACTAAGAACAGCATAAGATCTACTAAATCATACAACTTTGAGGTGTTTGTCCATTTTTTGTGCAAACATTTTTGGTGCTTTCACTGAGAACTAGAAGCTCGAAGCTTCAGCTTCATCCACTTAACAGTTTTCCTAACAGCATCGTCCGCCACTTGGAAAACATGCCTCCCAAACAGAGAAAAGATGTTAACAAAGGAAAAAACATCGCATCCAGCAGTCTTCCAGATCTAGCTGTCACGAATCAAGTAAATCGTCCTCCTCCAGCAGCAGTAACAAATGAAGGACAGGCTAACCCAACCACTCCTGCCACAGAACAGCCTGCAGCAATTACTAGGGCAGATTTGGACAGAGTTGTGGTTGAAGTAACTAACCGCTTCACGTCCGAGCAGGAAGCCTTGGTGGACCATCTCATGTCACGCTTAAGGGATGCTGAAGAATCCAACCGCAACACTGAATCATGGGGCGAGTCCCAGTCTGGAGGATCTCAGAGACAACAAAGATCTTCCTTCTTCGAAGGAGCTAACGGCAGAAGTAGCCATGGTAGGAGCCAAGACCGAGCACAGCTCGAAGTTAGGCCTGAGGAAACGTTTGGTACCGAACCCAACGGGGGAGGTACCGGACGGAGGTCAACTGTAGCTGAGCCTGTCATACTGCCTAACCACGGAAACGCCAGTGAACGGGGCCGAGCTAGAGTCCAGCCCGAAGTTGGACCCGAGGAAGTGCTTAGATCAGAACCCAGCAGGGGAAGATCAAGGCAAGGGCCAACTGTAGCTGACCCTAGCATGCTCCCAGAAGGTCAAAGGCAGCCGCTGGAAAATATGAGGAACGATAGACGATACCATCCCTACAGGTCATCTGGACGGAATCAATCCCACAGAACAGAACCAAACTCATTTCTATCTGCTCCAAATTCTGATGAAAGGATGGCACGCTTATTCAGAGAGTGTGTCCAACGGGAGCAAAGAGATCGAGGGATAGGCGCTAGGGTAACCAGCCCTTTCGCCCGCAATATCGAAATTGCTATCACCCCCCGAGAATGGAAGATGTCGACAATGGAACCTTAGAAAGGAGCCTCCGACCCCGTTGTACACTTACAGAGGTACACGCAACATATGCTCATGAGTGGAGCAACAGAGGGAGTACTGTGCAAATGCTTTTCGCTCTTCTTAGCAGATCTCGCTACCTCCTGGTTCTGTCATCTACCCCAGGGATCCATCAGCTCGTGGGAAATGTTGAAAGAAAAGTTTATCAGTCAGTTCCGCATCCATGTGGAACAACCTAAGGACGCTTATTCCTTATCCAGCGTCAAACAGAAACCTGGAGAAAAACTGCAGCAATACCTAACCCGATTCAATGCCACAGCAACCGCAGTCCAAGATGCCGATGAGAAGCTTATCCTAATGGCCCTCTGTAGTGGTGTGCATCCGGACACTAAATTTGCTAGAAGGTTGACGAAAGAAAAACCAGCTACTTTACCCGATTTCTTCCATGAAGCCGGGAAATACATGAGGCTTGATGATGCTGTCGTTGAGGGGCAGTCAGGACAGCAAAATAAGGCAACTCACAGCAACGCCCCCGCTGTGGCAAGGGACGTTCGAAGAAATGATTCCAGAGACAATGCTGGGGGCAAGAAGGGAGAAAAGCGCCTATATCGGCCTGGGCCGAGATTCGACACTTACACTCCTTTGAACGAGACCGTCGAAAATATCTTCCTTGCTACCCAAGGCGAAGTTAGATACAAACGCCCACCATACAAAAAGGAATCAGATAACGCGTAGAAATCTGGAAAGTTCTGCCGCTTCCACGAATCTCACGGGCATGATACCAATGAATGCCATCATCTCCGGGATCTGATTGAGAAACACATCAGAAGGAAGAAACTGGAACGTTATGTAAAAAGTCAGGACAGGACTCCAGCTCCTGCCAATGAAAACCCAAGGCTACCCTCACCGGACACCGGCAGAGGAAACCGCAACGCTAGCAGCTCTAGTCAAGAGAAAATAGTGGTCCATACCATCTCAGGAGGACCGCACATCACGGACAGAAGCTGGAAAGAGATGGAAAGGTATGGAAAGTCGCTTAGAGGCAATAAAGACTGTGTCAATTAGGTTATAGAAGAGCGCCACCCGAAGCGGAAAGAAAGTAATGACATCACATTCGGTAAGCGTGACCTAGAAGGAAGGCAGTACCCTCACATGGATCCCATGGTCATCTCTGCCCGACTCGGTCCCACCGAAGTTTACCGAATCCTGGTAGACACTGGAAGCTCAGTAAACATCCTGTTCAAACACGCATTAGACAAAATGAAGCTATCAATGAAGGATGTATCTCCCTGCGATAAACCACTACACGGTTTCACTGGGGATGCTAAGATGCCCCTCGGGCAACTGGACCTCTTTGTTGAGATTGGAAGCCATCCCCGCTCCATTGTACGGAAGCAGACGTTCGTGCTAATAGAAAACCATTCGGCCTACAACGCCTTCTTAGGAAGACCAGCCTTGTCTGACTTCCAAATTGTCCTAGCCCCATGGTGCCTAAAGATGAAGTTTCCAACGGACAATGGAATATGGGAAGTAGAAGGAGACCAGGACGTTGCTCGAGACTGCTATGTGACTGAACTTCGCAATAACCACAGAAAGGATAAAGGGAAGGGTGTAGAGATTGCCCTCTGCACGAAAAGTCTAGAAGAATAGCAACTAAAGAAAGCCCCTCCTCTTCGATATACCAGCGACCCTTTCAATGAATTAGACCCTAGGGACAAAGAGGAGGAGGCCACCGCCGAGCCTGCAGAGGCTATGGAGTTTATATCTGTAGACAAACACGACTCAAGTAGACTATTGAAAATTGGGTCCCAACTAAAAGCCGAATTGAAGGAACAACTCATCGATTTTCTCCGCCACAACTTGGATGTATTCGCATGGTCACACGCTGACATGACCGGAATCTCCCCCGACATAGCATGCCACGTATTAAACATTGATCCTACCAAGGCGCCCGTAAAACAAAGAAAGAGAAGTATGGGGGCAGAACGATCAGCAGCCCTCGATGAAGAAGTAAAGAATCTACTCGCCAATGACTTCATACGAGAAGCTATCTACCCGGAATGGATCGCCAACCCGGTACTGGTAAAGAAGGCTAATGGGAAGTGGCGAACCTGCATTGACTTTTCCAACCTAAACGACGCCTGCCCAAAGGATTGCTTCCCACTTCCCCGAATCGACCAACTTGTAGACAGCACAGCCGGGCACGAGCTCCTATCTTTTATGGACGCATACTCAGGATATAACCAAATTCCTATGCATGCTCCCGACCAAGACCACACTAGTTTCATCACCGACCGGGGTTTATACTGCTATAAGGTAATGCCTTTCGGACTTAAAAATGCAGGAGCCACCTACCAGCGCCTCGTCAATAAGATGTTTGCAGGGCTAATAGGACAAACTATGGAAGTATATGTGGATGACATGCTGGTAAAGTCAAGGAAAGCCAAAGATCACGTAAGCCACCTAGGCGAGATGTTCCAGGTACTTCGACAGTATGGAATGAAGTTGAATCCACTAAAGTTCTCCTTTGGAGTGTCATCAGGAAAGTTCTTAGGATTCATCGTACATGCCAGAGGGATTGAAGCGAACCCTGAACAAGTCCGAGCGCTAAGGGATATCAAGATACCTTCCACTCGGAAGGAAATGCAAAGTTTGAATGGAAAAGTGGCCGCCCTAAGCCGATTCATCTCCAAGGCAACAGACAAGTGCGTTCCCTTTTTCGAATTTCTAAAGAAAGACAAAGGAAAGTTCGAATGGACTGACGAATGCTTAACCGCTTTCCTTAACTTAATCGAACACCTCCAGAAACCACCGGTACTCTCGACTCCAAGCGAAGGCGAAGAATTATACATATACCTTGCTGTGTCATCTCACGCCCTAAGCGCTGCCTTGGTAAGGGAAGACAACCGCACGTAGCGGCCAGTTTACTTCGTCAGCAAGAGGTTTACTGGGGCAAAAGTCAGATATCCTAAACTCGAGAAGCTAGCACACTATTTACTAATCACATCACGGAAATTGCATCACTACTTCCAGTCCCATTCCATCAAAGTTCTGACCGATCAACCACTGAGGCAGGTACTCCATCGTCCCGACACTTCGGGGCGACTACTTAAATGGTGCATTGAACTAAGTCAGTATGATATCACCTATCACCCTCGCACCGCCATCAAGGGACAAGCCATGGCTGATTTCATTGCAGAATTCACTACCAACGAAGATAAGGAGCAATTGGAAATAGCAAAAGACATCAAGTGGAATCTCTTTGTGGATGGCGCATCGAACGAACAAGGCTCGGGGGCAGGTGTGGTAATAATCACTCCCAGGGGGAATAAGCTGCACTATGCTATAAGGTTGGAGTTCGCTGCCACCAACAACGATGCAGATTATGAAGCGGTGATAGCTGGATTAGAACTTGCCATAGAAATCCGAGCCAATTCTTTGTGTCTTCATAGCGATTCTCAACTTATTGTTAACCAGATACTAGGAGAATTCCAAGCTCGAGAAGAACGACTCATAGCATATTTAAAGAAGACCAAGTTACTTCTCATCCGATTGGACCACTACCTAGTCAAACACATCCCTCGGGAAGATAACCAAGAGGCCGACGAATTGGCGAAGCAAGCAAGTGTGAGAGACATCGCCATCTTCGGGGCAGTAACCATCTCGAAGCAACTGGCCCCAAGTTTTGAGCAAGTAAATCTGATAGCTACAACCGAAGAAGCAACTTGGATGACTCCCATCCGAGACTACCTACAAAGCGGCACGCTACCCAACGGGCGTAACGAAGTCAAGAAAATCTTGAGGAAAGCATCCCGCTACACAATACAAGAAGACGTCCTCTATCGGCGCGGATTCTCTAACCCATTATTAAGGTGTGTCGCTGGGAGGGTAGCAAAGGAAGTCTTATCTAACATCCATCAGGGAAGCTGCGGAGATCACACCGGAGGGCAAACTTTAGCAAAGAAGACACTCCGATATGGATATTTCTGGCCTACCTTAAGCAAGGACGCCTTAGATTTCGTCAAAAAGTGTGACAGATGCCAGAAGTTTGCTAAGATTCCGCGGCTACCAACAACTGAAATTACTCAAATGACCAGCCCTTGGCCCTTCGCAATATGGGGAATCGACTTAATCGGCGAACTGCCAATGGGCCGAGGCGGGGCCAAATATGCTATAGTGGCAGTCGACTATTTCACCAAATGGGCGGAAGCGGAACCTCTGAATAAAGTATCTTCAACAAAAGTTATTAACTTCTTGATCAAAAATGTTCTGTGCAGGTACGGAGTCCCACTCAAAATCATATCAAACAATGGACTTCAATTTGACAGCGAGGAATTCGCCAACTGGTGCCAAGAACACGAAATTCACAAAAGCTTCTCATCCGTAGCGTATCCCCAGGCAAATGGACAAGTCGAAGCAGTCAACGAAATTCTGAAAACTCTAATCAAAAAGAAGCTTGAAAAGTCAAAAGGCGCTTGGGTGGATGAACTCCCTACGGCACTATGGGCCTATCGCACATCTTTCAGAACATCGACGGGGCACACTCCTTTCTCTTTGGCATACGGATCGAAGGCTATGCTCCCAGTTGAAACCGTTGTGCCTTCCCACCGTAGGATCCACTATAACCCAGAAGAGAATGAAGAACTCCTTCACTTGTCTTTGGATCTAGTTGAGGAGAGAAGAAATGATGCAATCCTTAAAGCAGCAGCCCACAAACAGAAAGTGGCGGCACAATACAACTCCAAAGTCAAGCATCGTACCTTACAAGAAGGGGATCTTGTCCTCAAGCGAATCTTCCCTCGCCCTGGAGCACTAGACCCAATTTGGGATGGACCATATGTAATTCATAAAGATCTCCACAACGGAGCTTATATTTTGTCAACAGTGGACGGAGAGGTGTTCCAGAGGGCATGGAACATCCAACACCTCCGTCGATAATTTTCTTAACTTGTATTGCCCATATGAAGTGAATTAACAAAGAGAATCAGTGGACGTAGGCATTTTCGTGCCGAACCACTTTAAAAAACCTTGTCTCTTTTTTAACTTGTTCCTTTATATCTTGGCTGCTTGTTAACTTTATCCTTTTCTGTTGGAAAAAATCCTGTGCATACAGCATTTCAATTCGAGGCACTCCATAGCACAACTTCATCTGGACAAGACCTAACAGGTACTATGCGAATCTATGCCCTCGCCAATGAGACACTTTCACTCCAGCATCCCTCCGCTGCGGGTTAACTCATTGCTCGCGACGGCCCTTAAAGCCAACTGTAATTAGCCGATTATAAGCCACCGAGAAGGCCGACTATAGCTGAGGCAGCTCATTACGGCGTTTGGCTCGTCGGCAACTGTGAACCGATTATAAGCCCCAACATAAGGTGTGGCCAGCCAGGGGCAGTTCACGGTTGACGATCGGCACCCACGCTAGCCGGCCACAGTAAATCGAATAATACCCACGATTACGGGCCATAATGGCCCGGGTAGTTACTGTGCGCGATCTCGGCTCCGATGTGTCTTAAGTACGGCTGTGGTAAAAAAGAATTAACTCCCCGCGGAGGCGTAAGATGGGTGACAAATGTCTCCAAGACCCACAGCTAGGGAAAGTGACTACAAAGCCCGTTTGCCACGAACTTAAGCACATCGAAGACCTTCCGTGATTGGAAGTTTTACTATTTCACATATTTCAATTTTACTTAAGAAACTTTTCTCCTATCCTCTGTAACAATCCCTGAAGTGCAGGACACAAAACAGGAGACACTCACTAATAGAAGCGGATACTCACAGCAAGATACTGGACCGCATCCCTTACTCGGTCACACAAGATATTCAAAGTTGCCATCTACAAGCAAAATATAAGGGGCGGTATTTCCTTCTTTCATATATGCCTATAATTTGTTCACACCTCACGCTAACACTGCAAGTCATGAAATTATGTTTTAAACAAGAACCTGACATCAAACCCAATTTAATTACAAGAATATGCATAGCTATATTTCTTAGGCAACATGTCAAAATAGCAAAAACATTCAAAAGACAACAAGATCAGCTTAAGTTAAAGGATTGCACATCAAGAATAGAGCTATTTATTACAAGTAGCAAGAATTACAACCTAAAAGTTACTCTACTGTTTTAAGACTAACATATACTGCCATGTCAAATCCACAAAAAGAATTCTCCAGGTCTAATCAGGGAGCCGGCTGCGTTGGAGTCTTGTCCTTGTCCTATTGCCCACCTGTCCGGTCAGAAAAAGAAATCATTAGTGATAAGCAACAGAGTTAACAAAAGAAGAAACTAATGAAGTAGAGATTACCAGCAACTTCCCCTTGATCGTCTTGGTCATCATCCCCTACTTCCACACCTGCCTCCTCAACAGCGAACAACCGCATCCCCTCTTTCACCGTTGTCTTCTCCTCCTTGGTAAACTGAGCGGTGACCACATCCATCCTAAAAGCCGCTCCACCCTCCTTATCCGCCTCAGCCTTGGCCTCCTCTAGAGCCCTGAGGTAAATCCTAGCCATAACCCGGGGGTAGTCGTCCATCCAAGATAAGCTGCCCTGCTTCCAAGTGCGAAAGTACATGTCCTGCAGCATATCGTCCATCATCCCCTCATTTTCCTCAAACTCCCTCATACGGGCCTCAGAAACCGATAGCCTTGCAATGGCAGCATCCCTTTCCAGTCGGTATCGCGAGCAGTCAGCCTGAAGGGACCTCCTCATCACCTCCATCTCCTCCTTTAGCCTGACCTGAGTAAGCTCTGCGGCTTCAAGCTTCCCCGACAGCTCCTCTACCTGCTCAAGATCCGCCCTCCGAACCTCGTCCACTGTCGAGATGGCCATATTTATCTGCTCCTTGCAAGCAGCCTCCATCTTCCGCAATTCTGCCTTACTAGCCTCCTCCATAGTCTTCCTCAACCGCCCGGAGGCAGCCTCATGCTGAGAAATCTGAATGGCCTGATCAGCAAGCTGTTTGGCCTGATCCGAAACCATCAATCGTAGTCGGATGTTGGCACTCCCAATCTCCTCTCCAGCCTTAACCAGTCGGGCATGATGCCCCATCAGCTTCCTAGTCTCCTCCGCCACCCGATCAATATTAGCCTTGGCCTCGTCTCCCATGGTAATTACCCGAGTGGTAAGTAAATCGAGATCTAAGGACTTAGCCTTATCAAGCACTCGTACCATGGGATTGCGGGGAAGAAGGTGCTCACCGGTAACCTCGTCAAAGGTAATATCATGGGAACCTGGATCCAGATCAGGGTGACCCGCAAATGGATTACGAGCCAAACCAGGACGATCAATCTGCGTAACGGTAGGATTTTCAGACAGGTGCGGAGAGAGTGCGAACTCAGTATCCTCCTCTGTGATATCATGAAGGGGCTGAATTGGGGGCTGGGGACCGAGTGAAGGTTCGGATAAGGAATGACTCCTCTTTCTCTTCTAAATACCCTCTTCAATAACCCCGAGAAGAGGACGGTAGTCGACTACATCCCCGGAACGGTGGGTCGGAGTCTTCGGCTTGGCGGAAGCTTTGGAGAGCTTGTGTTGTTCAAGCATGTGCCGAAGATCTGAGGCCTTGGCCGTTTTACCTGCTCCTGATATAAAGAACAAGTGTCACAAGCTTACATTGATCCATAATTCAAGAAACGCGGTAAATTAAAAGTTAAAAGAAGAAAGGAAACACATCTGTTATACAAACCCTGGGGAGGAGTAGGATACTGCAATGAGTCCTGGATTTCATTCCAAGACGGGAGCGGATCATAAAATATTCCTAAGTCCCTATCATAAATGGAGCCTGCAGGAGTCAAAAGTTCACCTTGAGTCGTCAGAGCCACCTTGGCTGGAGTAGTCTGAGAAGATTCGCTTGCACCGGTCCCGGCCTTGTCGGCTTTCCCGGATTTCTCTACCAAAGCCGTTTCTCCGTCCAGCCCCTCAAAAGCCTGACGAAATGCATCATCCGTCCACTCCTGAATCTCGCCTGCCTGCCCAGGAAGCAAGGCCCTGATGCCATCGCCACCATCATCACCTTCCCGACCATCTCCACCCTCACCTCTTTCCTCCTCTACGTCTTCCTCCCCCTGGGTAAGTGGACAATTGCTGGGGGAAGGACCGTCCGACTTCTTAAGTTTCTTACCTCCGACAGCTGGAGGTTTCGTGAAAGGTTTCCTCTTGCCACTCTCTACCGTGACACCTCCCTTAGCCTGAGCAGCCGCCCTCTCCTCCGCCGTTTCCCTCAGCTTGACTACTGACTGCTGTGGGAGGATCAAGTTATACTCCAGAAGGGTCGCATTTCTGATCAGGTAGGCAGCTGATCTATCTCTCCCGGGATAGCTTCTATCTCAACCGCCGTCTGAACCAGGCGATCAGTCTCCACAACCGCAAAGCCACCTGTCGCTAGCAAAAATGGAAACGTATGAGAAGAAGCATCGCAACCCGAATGGAAATTATAAATAAAGCATCGACTTACATCCAGAGGTGAAACGCCAAATAGAAACAGAGTCGTCCCTGACGAAGAACCACTCCTTCTTGAACATGCTGAACTTAGAATACAGATCCAAGACCGGCTTGAAGGTTACAGCTGACTCCAAGCTGATATATGGGGACCCCTTCTTATAGCCCCTCAGATTATATAAGTACCAGATCTCCCGGTTGGAAGGAGCACACCCATACTTCCTCTGGAAGATGACGAAGAGGCTCACCAGTATAGCATAGGAGTTGGGTTGAAGCTGGAATGGGGCCACCTTTAGATATGTAAGGAAGCTGGCTACCCAAGCATTAAGAGGCGGGATGGCACCACACATACAGTGGTATCTGCTATAGGCAAAGTACACTTCGGGAGGGTCGTATGGCATAACTTCTCTCCCTGGCAACAGCATGCGCGTTCTATCGATTCCGAAAGAACGGGAGATGACATCAAGCTGCTTCTCCTTGAGGGAGCTGGGAAAGCAATCGGGCGGGGAGTTCAGAAGCTCCTGAGGGCCGTACCCGTCCACCAGTGATCTCGGGGCAGTTCCGTGATGTTCCAGTCCTGGCTGAGCAGGGGGCACTGCGGAAGATCCTCCTTCACCCTGGGACTTCTTTTTATCCGATCGAGTTTCTGCTTTGCGAGACATTATCTGCAACATCGGAAAAACATATTGTTAAAACAGAGGATATAAACAAGCAAGTACACGTAGTCCGGAATTTCGCTCGTGATATGAAAAGTGAAAAAATCAAGTGTATAAAGTTCATTCGGCACCCATACTACAAGCCCATTCGGCATTCACAAAAAGTTCATTCGGCATTCACAACTAAAGTTCATTCGGCACCCATACTACAAGCCCATTCGGCATTCACAACTAAAATTCATTCGGTACACACAAGTTTCATTCGGCGAAGGGAAGTTAAGTACCTAATTCGGCAGGCTAAAGCGGTTCGGCAGTAGGAGAAAATCTGATTCGGCTATGTAACTGATTTGGCTCGACTGCTTCGTTCGGTAGGAGATAACAAAGGCCCTAGCTCCATACTTATAGGCGAAGGTGGACCTCCGGACCAACCGGTTCGGTACTAGAAATCGAATGGGAACGTCAAAATTGGATAACCTGAAACAAAGCACGACATATATTAGCATATGCCCTACTTTGGGAGGGCAAATGTTGGGTACGTTTCTATCACTACCAAGTCCAGATGAAAAAGGAGCCACCGAACCGTTCGGTGCCAAGCCAACAGGAGAAAGTAAGGGACGAACCAGCCTCTACCGGACCAATACCTATTCAAGCATCACCGAACCAACCCCATAGCCGGACCAACTCTCGCCGAACCAACTCCACAGCCGAACCAACCCCATAGCCGGACCAACTCTCCCCGAACCAACTCCATAGCCGGACCAACCTCATAGCCGGACCAACTCTCACCGAATCAACTCCATAGCCGGACCAACCCCATAGCCGAACCAAGACATACCAGGCCAAATCACACCAGCCCAGGCCCACCAGCAGCTATATACATCCAAGACCCCTGCTCCCTACCTCACTCTATAAATAGAGGGGCAGGGGTACAACAATGGGGACAAGTGGGAGAGCTCAATCACGGAGAGAACTTAAAAACAACTTTCTTTTACTTGTATCAAAGCCTTGTACTTGTAATCAAAATAAGAGAAGAGAAATAACATATAAAGTGGACGTAGGCACATTCTGGCTGAACCACTATAAATCTTCGTGTCTTTTTACAGTTTAGCCCCTGCTTTTCATATATTTGCATAAATCACCCAAATCACTAAGAACAACATAAGATCTACTAAATCATACAACTTTGAGGTGTTTGTCCATTTTTTGTGCAAACAATTACATAATAATGCATATTCCTAGAGAGGATAATATGAAGGCTGACTCGCTGACTAAGCTGGCCAGTTTTGGAGATGCGTAGCTCGTGGGCTTGGTTCCGGCGGAAGTGTTGTCGGCTCCAAGCATCAACCATATAGATGTCGATTGGATTGTGGAGGCCGAGTTTGAGAAGGAATCATGGATGACTCCAATAAAGAACTATTTACAGAGAGGAAGCCTTCTGGACAGAAAGAACGAATGATGGAAGCTCCTTCGCCAAGCTTTGAGATATATCTTTTAGGAAGGATCACTTTACAGGAAGGGATTCTCAATCCCAATGTTATGGTGTGTCGCCAACGATAAGGCCAGCCAAGTCATGAGAGAAGTTCATGAAGGGCATGTAGTGATCATGCCGGGGGTCAAACCTTGGCAAAGAAGGTTCTCTACTATGGGTACTTCTGGCCAATTATCAACCAAGACGTAGCTTGTGACATCCCACTCCGAGACCCATATTATCAAAGAGTATTACTAGGTAATACCGTTTGTTAATGCGGAGAATAGAGCTGGATAGGAGCGACCATCTATAGCCTTGTCTTAATTATCTATCGAATACGCCGACAATTGACATACATTTTTTCTCTTTTTCTTTCTCAAGTGGATCGACATATCCAATAAATACTTAATACAAAGCCATAGGTGGCTGAAGGATCTATCAGAACAAAATATAACAACTCAAATGTAATACACATCACAGAACATGGGATCATCATATACATTTACACATATACAGATACATTACAGAGTATACAAAATGATACATGTCAAGTGGTAAAGCAAACCACAATATACGGGCGAGTCAAAAGAATACATATCAGAGTTACATCCAAAAAGGAATACACAAAAAGCTATAGCAAAAGGGAGCTAGCAGAATAGTCCATGCGGAAGCAAAATATGCTAAGTCCAATGTACCTAACCTGAAACATCTCGGTCTGACTCGAGTATAAAATACATGGGTCAGTCTAGCTAAACAAATCAGTTAGATAAACCCAATGATAATGAACATGCAAGGTCATAAAGTACCGCAAATATCTCTAAAAGAGATAACTCGATCATCTAATAGAAGATGAATCATAACAAGCCTCATATCATCGGCAACTCAAATAAACAAAGGATATCCTATCCCAAAACAAGCTAAAAAGCCAAATAACAAATACCAATAAAGGTAACACAAGTTTCCATAAGGTAATCGCTATATATCGTGTGGTTCAAAGGACCTACACCGCAGGGCGATACACTAGGGAAATATAATTGTCAAAGAAACAAAAGATAATGCACGTGCTCTGTACTGTATAACAAGGATCCACAAGTCCAAAGGCAACACACCCAAGTATCTCTCGAGCGGTGATGAAGGACCAACTCCAAAAGCGATACTATAGGGCAACAAACCCAAATATCTCTCGAGCGGTGGCGAATGACCAACTCCAAAAGCGATACTATAGGGCAACAAACCCAAATATCTCTCGAGCGGTGGCGAATGACCATCTCCAAAAGCGATACTACAGGGAAACACCTGATGGCACAAGCCCGAAGGCAACATACACGAATATCCCTCAAGCGGTGGCGAATGACCAACTCCAAAAGCGATACTGTATGGCAACACCCGAAGGCACAAGCCCGAAGGCAACATGTGTCACCAACTCTCAGGAAGGAACCCAAAAAATGTTAACGTGAGTCCCATACCACACGTTCGCACTAAACGGTTTACTATCCGTCAGTCAATTTCACACTCAAAGCAGTACAAAGTTTTCCTCATCTCATCGGTAAACCAGACCCGAAGGTCAAAACGGTCAAACGAATAGATTAGGAATTAACTGAAAAGATAAACACATGTGTTCATAGCACGCGTTTTATTTAATCATTTAATTCTCCTCCCTCTTCGCTCGAAGTGCAAAATTGTGTGTTTTATATAGAAATTATAAGTTGGAGAAACGAGCTTTTAATACAATTTAAAAAAAGGATCACTTTATAAAAACCCATGTACGAAATCCACAAAGAATCATCAAAGTCAAAAATGCGATAACAACTTAATTGGATCGACAAGAATCGATAAAAATGGAAATTCACTCAAAAATAGGCAAATAGGCAAAAATAGGCAATTCCAGACGTCTGATTTAAAATCCAGACGTCTCGATTTATTTACTGGAAATTCAAAAAACCTTCCAGACGTCTGGAGGGTGGCTTCAGACGTCTGGCATGTTGCTTCAGACGTCTGAAAAGTGGTATCATACATTTGACACAATGTTTCAGACGTCTGAGAGGTTGCTTCAGACGTCTGACTCTATTTTCTGCCATTTTTATAAATCTCTGCCGTATTTATTTTTGTTCCAGGTTTAAAACCAGACGTCTAAACTTGCATTTCAGACATCTGAAGACCTGGTCTGGGCAACAATTTGCCTAGGCCTTGATGGCCAAAATGAATGGGAAGCTATCAGACGAGCAACGAAGACTAAGGGATTACGCCAAGCGACAACCCAGTCTTATATGCTCATCGATACACCCCAACAACATGTCCAAATATCCACAATAGAATCTTTATAGATTTTATCTCCAAAACACCAAAATTTGAAGAATTCACCATATTAATCCAAAACAAAAGCAAATGGACATGAATAGAGGTTAGGAATTCTTACCCAACCACAACAAAAGCTATAGGCTTAGATGTGAGTTCAAAAACTCACCTTTTAACTTAAAAACAACGATGAGAAGCTCAAACACAAAGAAAAGATCAACCATTCTTCACTTCAACTCTACAAGCTCCAATCTAAGATCAAAAACAAATATTTCCTAAATTAGGTTATAGGAAATTTCTGAAATTAGAGAGAGATTGAGATGGAGAAGGTGAAAAGAAGGCTTACCTAAGCTTCTCTTTGATTTTGGAGCAAGAATTTGAGTTTGCAAAGGAAACTAGGGCTTGAAATTTCTATTTCCCATTCTCTTCCCCCATTTTCAGTTGAGCAAGAGTGTTAGGAAATGAAGTGAGTGAATGGATGAAGAGTTAATGAGTTAGGGTAATAAGTTGGGTTAGTGGGCTGAAACCCAAACCCAAAGCCCAAATAGAAAATAGCAAAATTCTACCCAACTCCAAACATAACGATGCTTATACTCAAAAAGATCGCAAACGCCATTTTGGACTCAATGGAAGTGGTCCCGAGTCCTAATTCGACCGTTTGCAAAAAGTGACATTTCAGACCTAAATCTGACTAACGACGCTATATTTAAATATACCATCGTAAAATATGCGGGTTGTTACATAGATGATTAAACCAGAAAGTGTGATAAGTGTCAGAGATTTTCTAAGATTCCAAAAGCCCTGTCGATGAAGGTTACTCAAATGGTCAATCCTTGCCCGTTTGCGGTTGGGGAATCGATATTATTGGTGTGTTGTTGATATCTAAGGGTAGCGTGAAGTACGTTACCGCCGTCGTTGATTACTTCATTAAATGGGCTGAGACGAAGCCCTTAGCTACAATTACCATAAAAAGTAATCAACTTCATGGTCCATAATATCATCTATCGTTTTAGAGTTCCACAAGAAATTGTTACCCATAACGAACCCAATTCGACAGCACCGAGTTTAAAGATTTCTGCTGCCGACATCGCATAGAGAAGAGATTTGCTCGGTGGCACACCCCTAGGAAAATGGACAAGTTAAGGCCATGAATAAGATTATTAAATCCATTCTTAAGAAATAATTAGAAAATGCTAAGGGCAAGTGGGCCGATGAACTACCATTAGCACTTTGGGCCTATCAGATGACCCATAAGTTAGCGACAGGCCATTCTCCATTCACCTTAGCCTACAAATCAGAGGCTATGATTCCAATTGAATTGGAAGTACCTTCTCATCGAGTGACTCACTATAATCCATAGACAAATGAGCAACTCCTACTCGAGTCTCTCGATATGCTCGATGAGAAGCGCGATGAAGCTAACTTGAAAGCAGCTGCACACCGAAGCCAAGTCGCCCGGTATTACATCAACACTGTCAGGAACCAAACCTTTTAAAATGGCGACCAGGTTCTCAAATGAATCTTCCTAGGCCCCCGAAACTTGGGCCGGAGTTGGGAAAATCCATACGTAATAGAACAAAAGTTTGGAGATGGCACTTTCAAGCTAGCAACGGTGGACGGGATCTCGCTCCTGAGGGCGTGGAATAGCGAACACTTACGATGCTATTTCATATATAAATAAATTTGTGCATAATTAAAGCCATGTAATAAGATGAAACATAAGACGGAACCTGACATTTTCCATCTTTTATAAAGTGAAATGGCTTCGCGAATCTATGACTGTCTTTACATTCCTTAAGAGTTGTAAAGTATGACTGACTCGAATGAATCTACATATGTATAATGCAGGTATGTAGGTACTTAGAGTTAGGCGTCAACTAAACCTCTATGGTACATGATCGAACCCTTAGAGTTCAACCACTCTTGGCATCCAATGATGAATGCCAGCCTACTCTTGTCCTTAAATATAAGGCAAGAGTATAAACCAAAACTGACATGACTTGATCGTCCATCTTCTAACTCTTGTCCTTGATGTGGGGCAGGAGTATAAACCAAAAAGGACATAATTTGACCATCTACCCACTGACTCTTGCTCTTGATGTAGGGGCAGGAGTATAAACAGAAATGGACATGACTCAACCATCCATTCATTAGCATTTGCTCAGAGTTTGGCAAAGCGCCAATGAGTTGCCTAGAGGATGGCAAGGCTGAAGATCATTACCCAGAGTTAGGCGTGACCTCTTCTGAACCTCAATCAATGCTCGGAGACAGGCACGATCACATATAAAGTTTCTTCAAAAGGAATGCTTAAATCACTTTTCCAGGTGATCGAAATTTGATCGGATTCCAGAATCCAAAATGCTTACATTTAAATGCCCAGGGATTGGCACTTCACAGGCACTTTTCGTTCACAAGAACAATTTAAGGTTGGCAAATCATGGAATAGGCTAATGAATTAGTCCTACAATAATTATGGAAAGAAATGGATCATGAGTACAGTAAATGGAAAGCGCATTTCTCGAATACTTAGGCAAACTCAAACAAAGATTGAGCAAAACAAAATTCATTGTTATTCGCATTCAAGATAGGACTTGGAAGGAAAAGTACAAGTTTTATTCACACCTAGGCTGAAAATAAAAGAGAGGGCTGAACCCTCACAATGCTGGCCTAAAACCAAAACAGAATCCCACAACTGCAGACTAAAAACAAGTCTATCTACACAAAATAAACCAACGATCACATCTTATTCTTTTTCCGCTTGGACTGTTTCTTCTCTTCTCTGGAGGGATGTATAACTTGATCATGTTTCTTCCTTCTTCTTCCTAGACTCACGGTTGGAGTGCTTTGCGATTATCCAACTGGCATGCTCTGGGTGCTCCCAAGCGGAGGAAGAGTGACCAGAACGTAGAAAGTCTAGCTAGGCAAAGCTATGGACAAAAGAGGAGAGATGGCCTCTGTCTTCTCTAGCTTGATCTCTTTGGCTAAAAGAATGTTCTGTTCAAGATCGCTCATGGTAGGACCCGATAAGGGCTAAATGAACCTAGTGACCACATCATCTTAAGTCTGTGCTCATAAAAGCTCACCAATCCCTTCATCCTGTAAAGAATCTATCATCCGTCAGTTAAGCCCAGGGGCCTCGCCAGTTAGGATACTCGGAACTGTCGTTGAAGTAGCCACGGTCGCCGATTCTATTATAGATGCTTGTTGTCCCGACTGAAGGCCTTTGTTAGGAAGTGGGGCGACCAAGAGCTAACCTAAAACTTGAGAGACATAAAATGAGGGGCTAGTTATGTCAATCAGTGACATGTGGACTCTATGAAATATAGGCAATGTCAACTAGATACCTCCCTCAATTTGGGGTTCTGTTTGGGCCAGAGTGTTGCTGGACTTCCCTTTCAAGATGGAAGAAAGGACGATAGACTTATGCATTTGGGATTTCTCTAGATCATATTCAAGGATAGAAGATGAACTAGGAGTAGCTTTGGGTCCAGGTGTGTGGCTAGTGGTGACATCTTGAGCTGACAATCCGGAGCCTTTGCCTATGTATTTTTACTCTATAACAGCCAGCTCTGGATGGAGAATGAGCTCGCCTTCTCTTAGCACCCTGGGTCCATGTCCTATCAAGAACACTTTTTCCAACTGTGCTAGGTCTACTTCACCACCTTTCAAAAATTCCTTCTCCTCCTTAACAACTTGCTCCCAGGCCAGAGCCAGAGCCTTGGGATAATCATCACCGACCCACTCTAAGTTGCGGAAATTAGCACATTAGCATTGTACTTAATGACCAGCGGCTCAAATCTCTCCATCATCCTCTTCTTAGTGGCTTTAACTTCCTTCTTAACGAGTGCATCCACGTCCCTAGCACATGCAACTACCTTGTCCCTTTCGCCGCGGGTAGTAATTAGCTCTTCATGGTACCCTTGGGCCTCTTAAAGAGCTTCATCCTTCATTTTTGTCTCGCTTTCAAGTTTGGTTGACAACTCGTCTGCTTTTTTGGTCAAAGCATCTCTTTCCAGCACTAAGTCACCATTTCGATGATGCGTGGTCTTTACCTCATTACGATGCTTGGTCCTCTCACTCTCGAGTGCCTTGATAGCATACTCGGCCCTCTTCTCGGCATCGGCTTGTGATATTTTCAAGTCAGTGATTTCAGCATCGAGATGCGATGATTCTTTTATCTTGGGTCTCTATAAGTTTCAAATTATCGATCTCGAGCATCCTTTCCTTCGAAACCATAGAGATCTTCTCAGCTATCTGCCTCCATTCATTATATTAATCATAAGCATCAGCTATATAAGCAACTGTTGAACCTTTAATCTTGGCGGGATGTCCTTCAGATTGGGCAAGAAAATGACTCCATCGAAGTAGACCTCTAGGAACTGTGCATTTAGTTTAGCCATTTGGAAATCAGCAGTAAGTTTTGCTCCATACTGATGACCGGTGCTTTAATCATATTCTTGCCAGCTTTGTGATGAAAGGTCTCAAAACTGCCTTTGTGGTACCTATGGTCAGAAGGATGACTGACATGAGTCGATATCAAGTGTTAAGCGGGAATGTAAGCTGAAGTTGGTGCACGAGAAGCATCGCCTGATGAAAAGTCATCACGGCGATAAGAATGCTTGTTTGAGCCTCTTGGTGGAGGTGACCTGAACCTAGAACGGTATTTGGGAGAAGAATCATAAGATGGATAGTCTCTGTCATGACTGCCTCTATAATGTCTAGACCGATGGCTGGACTCTGAATCTCGACCACTACCTTGATGATACGTGCTCGAGCGATGCCTCTGTTGTCGGGATGCATTTTTCTCCAAATACTGAAATATGTACTTCCTCTCCATAGTGTTAGTCCATGAGTTGATGGTTTTGATGACAACAACCTTAGAATAAGATTATAAAATATAAATACTAACATTATAGTTTAGATATATATGTATATGCTGGATTTAACCATGCAGGTACCAAGAATGAAGACTTTACAGTATAGAGATTCAAGATATCAAGATTGAAGACTCATGAGTATCGAGATTATCAAGAATTCAAGATTTCAAGATAAGTATTGAGTCTAGAATTATGTTAAAACTTCACAATAGCACTGAAATCTTCACTCCATTTTTCTTTTGGTATGGAACCCATTTCTTCCTTTTTAGTGGCTTACAAACCCACGACAAGTAGCTTACAAACCTACGACAAGTGGCTTACAAACCCATGAACATCCTGGTTTTGTATAAGTTCTCGAGTCCTGTCATGATGAGATATTCTACAGGAAGAAGCTTGCAAAACTACTTCAAAATGATTTTCAAAACTACTTCAGAATGATTTTCAAAATTGTTTTTCAAAATGTTTTAGCCTTAAAAATTATCTTTTTAAATGATTTTCAAAAAGATGTTTTAGCCTTAAATATTCTTGTTTTTAAACTTTGGTTGTTTTAAACTATCTTTTAATTATAATATATTTATACTTTGATTTAAATATAAAATTATAGTAAAATGTTATATATATTATTCTTTATATTCATCTATGTATTTTATCTATAGTCAAGTATATTTATAAAGTTTAAAATAGTTTTAATATAAGATAAAGATTATTTTCAAAGAAAAACAAAACTTCAAAATTTCCTTTGGGATGTCGACATGCCCTAATACCCCATGTTGACATAGTGTTAGTTAGATTCAAAATTTGAATTTGAAAAGAAGTGTCTATTCGCCATAACCTTTCACGAATGGACATGACTATTGTTCTTCTATAAATAGGGGTTAGTTTCAACGAATTATATATCAGTTTTTTCTGGTTTTTCACTTCTCTTCTTCTTCCACATTTTCTTAATCAAAATCCAATCATTACTCTGCCGAAATCAACATTGAATCGAACTAGATTATCTCTGGTTTGATTCTCTATCACTATCTCAACAAGATCTAAGTGCTATTCAGAGTTATAGGCTTCTTTGTAATCTATCTAGCGAGAAAAGGTGTGATTGTAGTCTTGGAAATCAATCAAGCGAGAAAAGGTGTGATTGTAGCCTTGGAAATCAATTGGGTGAACTTGTTGCCCCGGAAATCAAGTATCTCTACCCAGAGGATTGTGATTCTGGAGGGTGTACCTCGTAGCCTTGAAATCGAGGGTTGTAATTGTTGAATTGCTTTTGAAAGGAAATCCATACTTAGTTGTGTGGGACTGGATGTAGGGTAACCCCGAACTAGTATAAAATCCGATGTGTTCTTTCCTTTACTGCATTTACTTTATTTCTGCATCTGTGTTTATTTCTGTGATCATATCTGTGTCTGAATATTGCATACATTTGTGTTCAAATTAACATATACTCAAAAGGATTTAGTAATTTCTTAAAAACACTATTCACCCCCCTCTAGTGTTATTCCTAGCCTTAAGATCCGTAATCCGCATTCCTCACATTTGGTATCAGAGCAAGGTTTTCAAAAGTTTCATAATCTGATTTTTGAAATTTTTTCAAAATGGCTACCAACACTGGCACTGTTATTAACACTAGTATCCCTGTTACTAGTTCATTTGTAGAAGGTCAGTCTACTGCCAGACCACCACTTTTTAATGGCAGTAGCTATGCATATTGGGCATGTAAGATGAAAATATATTTACAATCTGTTGGATTAGATACTTGGAATATCACACAAACTGAATATTCTGAACCCACAACTAATTTTGCACAGTGGACCACTAAGCAAAAGACTGTTGCACAAAATAATTCTAAAGAAATGAATATTCTGTTTTGTTCACTTGAAAGAAATGAATTTAATAGAGTGTCAGTTTGTAAGTCTGCATATGAAATCTGGAAAACTCTGCAAGTGACTCACGAAGGAACAAGCAAAGTTAAACAGGCCAAAATTTCCATGCTCACAAATCAGTTTCAGTTATTTAAAATGAATACTAATGAGTCTATTTCAGATATGTATAGTCGATTTTAAGATATTGTGCATTCTTTAATATCTTTGGGAAAGGAATTTTCGGAAGAAGATCAAGTCAGAAATTTTTTAAATTCTCTCACTCCAGAATGGGATCAAAAGACACTTGCAATTGAAGAGGCAAATGACATCAGTACTTTAAAGATAGAAGAATTGATTAGAAATCTAATGTCATTTGAAGTTCAAATGATCGGGAGAAGAGAAAGCAAAGCATCTGAGAAGAAATCAATGGCATTCAATGCATTAACCGACGGATAAGACTCAAACAGTGATAATGATGAAGAGATAACATTTATGACCAGGAATTTTCGGAAATTTCTGAAATATAGAAAGATGAATAATCTCAAGAGAAACAACTATAAGAATTCTGGAAATCAGAATGTAGTGCCAAACAATGTCAAATGCTTCAACTGTGATGAACCAGGTCATATCAAAAGAGACTGTCCGTATCCAGAAAGGCAGAATCCTCGTATAAACAATGATTCAGTAAAGAAACGGAAGCGTGCATTTACTGCTACTCTAGATTACTCAGACTCGTCCTCAAGCGATGATGATCAGAAGACAGATAACTCAAATTTGTGTTTCACGGCAGTTCATGACTTCAATAAATTCAAGGAAACGGACTCAGAAAAAGGTACACATTTACAATACAATTGATTGAAATTGCATGCTTAGAATTAGATGATTGATTGATTTTGAATTGGTGTGTTGATTGAATTTTAAATTTATTTTTTATTTTTTATTATTGTAATTTTATTATTATTTTATTATTATTTTTATTATTTTTAATATAATAATTTTTTTCTGGAATATACTATAAGAATACTCCAGATACATATATATATATAGACATTAAAATAATAAGTATATATATATATATATATATATATTAGAATACTTAGGAAAAATAAATCTTAGAAATTCACAGGCACATGTCGACATGGTCCCTACCATGATGTCGACATGGGTACAAATTTTGAAATTCAAAATTTGAATTCAAATGGTTGAATTTCCCTCCATCTTTTCACTTCATTCAATACTCTGAAAAGGCATCTTTTGACCAGAGAACATGTCTTTCAAAAATCTATTTATTCACTATCTTTTATCACAACTTTTCACTTTCATTTTCAAATTCAAACTCTCTCTTCAAAACTTCAAGCTCTCTACTCTTTACTTTAATGGCTTCCTCAAGCAACCCCTCCACCATGAGACTTTCCAGAAACTTGAAAGAGCAACTCCTCAATAATCCGGAGGCAATAAAAGCATACATCAATTATGATAATTATGGAAAATTCCATCCCGGAAAGTTTGCTACTTTTCAAGGTTTTGCTTCTTATGAAATTGATACTCCTTTTGCAAACAATCAAATTCTTAGTCTTGTTGATTCTTCTCAAAATGATTTTGTTTGTTACCCAAATCTTGTTAAAATTTTCTATGCAAATCTCAATCGAGAATTTTATGAAGGAAATGATAATGAAATTTGGAGTAGTGTGAGAGGCACTAAAATCGTTTTAACTTGTGATCTCTTGGGTACCATTTTCAATTGTAAGAATACGGGAATGGATCTTTCTAGTTTTCAAATCGATGAACATGATCGTGAGACATTTCATCATATTTTTGAAGGAGAAGAAAACTTTGAATTTAAAAATCAAAACTTTCGTCCTAAAGTAAGAACTGTCAATCTTCTTTTACAACATACTTTGACCCCAAGATCGGGAAATTTTAACAATTCTACTTCAAAAGTATGCAAAGCACTCTTTGCTATTTTCGGAAATTATGATATCAATTGGGCGCAAGTTATTTTGTATGAACTTCGTCCTAAAAATTTTTGAAATGGGAGAAAACACTTTATATCATGGAATTTACCTTACTCGGATTTTCAACTATTTTGGAGTAAATTTCAAAGGAGAAGAATTTATTTCAAGAAAAGTTTTTAATATCTCAAACATTTCTCTCATGAAAATTCCATATGTTTTTCAACCTTATGAGACTCTTGCCGAAAAGGAAGAGCGTTTGGCTCATGAAGAAATGGAAGAGGAAGAAGAAGAAGAAAGGGATGAAATGGAAATAGAAGAAGAAGAAGAAGGTGAAACATCTCTAGAAAGTACTGAATATCCCTCCAATCCTACCAACAAAACCCTTCTCAAAAACCAAAAGGTTATTGTTGAGAATCAACGGGTTCTTAAAAGATCTGTTAGTAAGAAATTGGACAAAATATCATCCAAGATGAACAAGTTTTTCTCCAAAGTCAGCAAGAAACTTGGATTGTCTTCATCTTCATCATCCTCTAACTAGTTCTATATCTTTATATCATATCGAATTAGTTTAAGTTTGTTTTAATTTGAGTGTTTATGTAGTTCTTTATGATTAATCATTGTATTATCCTATTATGCAATGAAATTGAATTTCCTTTCTGTTATCTAGCCTATCTTATCTCTTGAATAAATGTTAGTATATTATATAAATATATATATATATACACAATTATTCACAAAGTCAAAATTACCATCAAAATTCACTATAGTATTTCGACATACCCCCCTTGACCATGTCGACATATACTGGTCAGAAATGACAATTCATTTTGAATTTGAAATTTGAATAACTACCATATGTCTATTCATTTCAAACGAATTTCTACACCTATAAATATCCATTTCTTCCAGAAATCATTACTGAATATTATTTCTTATCTATTCTATCTCTCATTCTTCTCTCAACTTCAAAAATGGCTAATCCAATTCATAACTTATCCGAGAATCTTGAAGAAACTCTTAATTCATTCAAGAATATTCTCTCGTTCATTCTTCGTAACCAGCGACACTTAGAGTTGAGTCAAATGCAAATGATCAAGGAGCAAGAAAGGCATTTCGATGCAATTCGATGGATGATTTCTTCCCTACACAAGGATGATAACGAGGCACATCCTCCTGTCTCTCTCACAAATGACAATGAAAATTGGGATGCCATCAAAGCAGACCCTATTTTCGGAGAAGAAGGATGGGTGGAACTGTGGAAGTTACCTGTAATGTTTAATTTGTTTGCTTTATTTAATTACTTTGTTTAATTGATTGTTTTGATTGAAATTGGTTGTTTTGATTGACTTGATTTATACATTGGTGTGGTTTGATGATTGTATAAATATACATTGATATATTTATAACCGTTGATTGAATATCATGTCTATAAGTATAGTTATTTCTTATATATACTATACTATATAGTTTATTAATGCAGGTACTTGAGTACAAGAATGAGGGGGAGTTATATAGTTTAGAGTTTGTTTTTGTTGATGACAAAGGGGGAGAAATATAAAATAGGAGAGTTAGGCATAGATTAAGGGGGAGTTAATAGGATAAAAGTAATATTTTATAAACAAAGGTTGTCATCGTCAAAAAGGGGGAGATTGTTAGTCCATGAGTTGATGGTTTTGATGACAACAACCTTAGAATAAGATTATAAAATACAAATACTAACATTATAGTTTAGATATATATGTATATGCAGGATTTAACCATGCAGGTACCACGAATGAAGACTGTACAATATAGAGATTCAAGATATCAAGATTGAAGACTCATGAGTATCAAGATTATCAAGAATTCAAGATTTCAAGATAAGTATTGAGTCTAGAATTATGTTAAAACTTCACAATAGCACTGAAATCTTCACTCCATTTTTCTGTTGGGATGGAACCCATTTCTTCCTTTTTAGTGGCTTACAAACCCACGACAAGTAGCTTACAAACCTACGACAAGTGGCTTACAAACCCATGAACATCCTTGTTTTGTACAAGTTCTCGAGTCCTGTCATGATGAGATATTCTGCAGGAAGAAGCTTGCAAAACTACTTCAAAATGATTTTCAAAACTACTTCAGAATGATTTTCAAAATTGTTTTTCAAAATGTTTTAGCCTTAAAAATTATCTTTTTAAATGATTTTCAAAAAGATGTTTTAGCCTTAAATATTCTTGTTTTTGAACTTTGGTTGTTTTAAACTATCTTTTAATTATAATATATTTATACTTTGATTTAAATATAAAATTATAGTAAAATGTTATATATGTTATTCTTTATATTCATCTATGTATTTTATCTATAGTCAAGTATATTTATAAAGTTTAAAATAGTTTTAATATAAGATAAAGATTATTTTCAAAGAAAAACAAAACTTCAAAATTTCCTTTGGGATGTCGACATGCCCTAGTACCCCATGTCATAGTGTCAGTTAGATTCAAAATTTGAATTTCAAAAGAAGTGTCTATTCGCCATAACCTTTCACGAATGGACATGACTGTTGTTCTTCTATAAATAGGGGTTAGTTTCAACGAATTATATATCAGTTTTTTCTGGTTTTTCACTTCTCTTCTTCTTCCACATTTTCTTAATCAAAATCCTATCATTACTATGCCGAAATCAACATTGAATCAAACTAGATTATCTCTGGTTTGATTCTCTATCACTATCTCAACAAGATCTAAGTGTTATTCAGAGTTATAGGCTTCTTTGTAATCTATCTAGCGAGAAAAGGTGTGATTGTAGCCTTGGAAATCAATCAAGTGAGAAAAGTTGTGATTGTAGCCTTGGAAATCAATTGGGTGAACTTGTTGCCCCGGAAATCAAGTATCTCTACCCAGAGGATTGTGATTCTGGAGGGTGTACCTCGTAGCCTTGAAATCGAGGGTTGTAATTGTTGAATTGCTTTTGAAAGGAAATCCGTACTTAGTTGTGCAGGACTGGATGTAGGGTAACCCCGAACCAGTATAAAATCCAGTGTGTTCTTTCCTTTACTGCATTTACTTTATTTCTGCATCTCTGTTTGTTTCTGTGATCATATCTGTGTCTGAATATTGCATACATTTGTGTTCAAATTAACATAAACTCAAAAAGATTTAGTAATTTCTTAAAAACACTATTCACCCCCCCCTCTGGTGTTATTCCTAGCCTTAAGATCCGTAATCCGTAATCCTCACACATAGATCTTGCAAATGGAATAGAAACAAGTTGCTTCAAAAAGGAAGGACATGAAATAGGTGTAGTGTGCTGCATGTGCATGCAAGTGTCCTAGTGTCCCCCCCAACGGACCGTATGCTCGAGCTTTGCTCATAGGAGTAATCTCTCTCATGCTAATGAAAGATATGTCATCATGAAAGCAGATAGGGGGGTCAAGACCCTTGAGACTCATGTTGCCAAGGCCAAAGGATTTAATCTCAGTTGGAATCAGGCCCAGACCGATGAATATGTCTTAGGTGGAGAGAGGAGTTTTCTCCGTAGTTGTGACTGGAGAGGGTTGTGTAGAGGTCTTCCCTTTGGAGATTTTTACAACTAGCCTTTTCTTCAAGGCAAACTGCTGGTCATTTTTAGGTTCCTTAATTAAAGTCTCGTGGCTCACATCAACATCATTATGGCTAGCTTCATCGCCTTCACTTACGATTTCCCTTTCCTCGACGTGTTCTTACACTCCTTCAGCATTCTCTTTAGCTTCAGCCACTGGACTTGGAACAGGGGGCATGTTAGTATTCACATCGCCACCTATAGGTGAGTTATCGTCGTCGTCATCATCACTAAAAGCCACTTGGGTTTGACTGTTGCTATGGCCCGCTTCCAGCAAGCTATGTGCTAGGAGATTCTCAATGAAAAGAAGAACTACAATATCTCTATCCTCTTCTGGAAGTGCCATGGGAGCTCTGACGGCATTTGCAACTGTCGCGCCACTGGGCCTTACCAGAACATTTAAAAGAATAAAGGAAATATAAGTTAAGTACAATGTGTTGCATAGCGGCTCATATGGGCTATATGAAGTGGAACTTACGTCCAGATAGTTATCTTCATGCAAAACCAGATGGACCACAGACATATAACCATTCAATTTTGAAGTAGCTCAGTTTGCTCCATTTACCAGTAATAACTCTACAACTCTTAGCCGGTTCTAGATAACTCAGGGAAGGGCTTCCTTTCTGGCTAATGAAACTATATATGTACTGAATTTCCTCATTACTGGGAGCAAATGTTTAAAAAAGACAATATATATGCCATGAAGAGAGGCGTAGCTATTTGGATGTAGTTGCATAAGAGCCAATCTCATGAAGTTCAGAACTCGATGGATGAATTGATTGAATGGTGGGACGCATTCCGCGAGGCACATCTATTACAAGCAGTATAACCCTCTAGGGGTTGTGAGCTCTATGGTGATAAGAAGGGGCTATTGCATCCTCGAAGGGATTCCATGTTTATCGTGGATTCTACAAAGTGATCCCTCTTTAATCTATGAAGCAATGGAATCGATGGGATCATCTAAAATAATAGCATCCACATGAGTATCAGGAGCACTTTTGATTTTAGGGCCTTCTATGGGTGTTTGAGAAACCTCTGGATGAGGGCGATCAACTTGTGGATTTTCAATTGGAGGTATGAACTATGTTGGTGTATGGTGTGCAGAAGGAGTCACAATCGAACTCGACTCCGCATCTAATCAAAGTATCAGAAAGTCGACGGACCTGAAGCTAAAGTGGCAAGACGCTTGAAATGTTTACGATCCATGTCTATAAAACTTAACAGATAATTAACATTAGATTAGGCATAAAATATACCCCCATGTTAAAATGAAACCTAATGTAGTGTCGTGTAGTGGATTTTTGATATTGTGCAATTGTTCATTTTAAAATTTTGATATCGTCCAGAGTGACCGTCATTGCTGACCATCCGCAGACTTAACATTGATGACCATGCATTGGAAAAACTTTAGAACTGAGGAAATTGCATTCGGTGTAACTCAATGGTTGGTCTTTGGAACATAGTTCGTAAAGGAAAGAGGAAAACAAAGAAAAACCACCAAGGTTTGGATCAGTACCGATCCAAACCCTTAAGTGGATTTTGGCCTCTTCTCATCTCCTTCCCTGATCCAACACACGACCAACAACATGAACTCCATTTACGCCCAATCCTTGCTCTACCACCTACCTAGTTCTACATGTTTCAAGGCTTGAATCCAGAATTGGTTTTAATTGTAGAGGCAAGACTCAGGCTTAGAACAGTGGCTCAAATCCAACCAAAGCAAGGTAGGTGAAGTCATGTGCAAGTGAGGAGGAGGTGGTAGTTGATCAGAGAATGGAGAGGTTGGGTTTGGTTTTGATGTCAAAGTTCTATAATGGTGGATGAAGGAGCTTTGGTTTGGTAGCAAAGTAATGTGAGGATGAAGATAAAAGGATTCGGGTTATATAACCCAAGAACCAGGTTCTTAAGGCAACTAAAGTGAGGTTCTTTTCCAAGTCTTGGATCAGCACTGATCCAAGGACTTGGACCGGTACCAAGTCTTCATTTTTTTTTAAACTACAATGATGATGGCTTATATTTACCACATGAGTATGTGCATGTGATCAAGAGCTTCTATAAGAGAGTGCTTGTGTATACATGTATGTAATCATATTCAACACCCAACGATTAGAATCAAAGAAAATCAAACTCAAACCTTGAAAATGCATGAGATAAACCAATTCAAAATTAATGAGCATGAAATAATAGATCATGAGAGCGCATTCCCGTTTCATACTGCCAGAGTCTGATAAAGCGCCATAATAAATAACTATAGACATAACTCTTCATAGAAATGATCTGTGGTAAGGATAATGACCATTCAAAGCATAGAGTGAAGTCCCTCATAGCAATCCTGACTTGTCTCGATTCAAAGCACATAATGTTTGAAACAAGATGTGCTTTGGGAGGCAGGTGTTATCCCGCCTTTTGATCAGGCAATATTTGGATAAATCGGATGAGTCAAACTTGAAAACTATTGAGGAAGGAAGCTCGGGGAGATAACCCAAGAGTCTAGAAACCACATGCAAATAGAGCCAAGATGCAAAGTACCAAGATCCACCAAAGTGGTGGATCGGTATCGATACAGCCACTTGGATCGGTACCGATCCATAATACTTTGTCAATTCTAGCCCAAATTACCCCTACTTGCATGTCTTGATACTAGAAGGCTATTCCAAGTCCTATTGCATTGATCTCATGCAATCCTCTATCGATCTCCTTAAACGCTTGAAATCGGTAACTCCATTCTTCCACCAATCCATTATTTGGACTCAAAAACAAGCCAATAATGATGCAAACAAGTTTGGAATCACGAAGCTAACCATGAATCGAGCTAGGATAAATCATTCACAAAGATTCATTTGAGGATCTTATGGATTGGTACTTATCCATGGATATCGATGAGGTATCCACCAATTTTCTCGAGAGAACTAGTTTGGGCGTGGAAAATGAGGTGGAGATCATGGATGCGAGTTTTCAGGCAACCTAAAACTATAAATAGGAGGACATGGCTCATTTTTAAGGATTTTTTTGGCTCTCTTGCTCTCTTACTCTAATCTCTTGTAATCATCCACGAATTTATACCGATCCATAAGAACTTGTACTTGCAAGTCAGCAATCAAAGCAATAAAATCACTAAGTAGACGTAGGTTAAGATTAGTCAAATCACTATAAAACACCGTGTGTTCTTTTCTTGCTTTTTTTAATTTATATTTCTTCACTTTTATTCTATACACAATCTCTTAAGTGTTTGTACCATTTTTTGGTTCAAACAGGCCCCAAGTGCAAATTAGAGATCGATAAAGTTAATGGTGTGACCTAAGGGAAATTATGTAATTTGTTACGTAATTTAACCCTTGCAAAAGAATTTTGTTTGAAATGAAGTATTCTTCAGCTTTTACTTTTCTATTATAGATAATTATATTGGAAATAAGTAACGTTTTATACACATTATATCTCTGTGTGTGTGTAGAAAATCCTTAGGAAAAGCATTATATCGTTTGTGGTTTTGAACGTGCTCGTAACCATGAGTGTTGAATCGATATTTAAATACTTATTCCTTAAATATTCCTAGTCAAGATATATTGAGAAAATGATGCCAATATGTCGAGACTAGTATACATCACACTCTCAATAAGATGAACGATGAATTACACATGATTTCTGGGAATACCAAGGGGTTTTGTACTTGTGGCTGTTTGGAGCAATCATAGAACGATGCAATGAGAGTCTTCTGGTTAATGCAACTAAGTCAAAGTAGAACACCTCATTGTAACAACGTGCAATAATATCCATACTTTAGGGTACTATCAATCTTATGTAGTAAGCCTGTATTTTGATTATGATCAATCGCATAGCGTAACGAACATGTTCTAGCCATAGTTGGGTACACGTTGAACTAGCCGAAGTAAAACACTACTCAAAAAAGGATTCATCTCCATTGTTGTAGAATGTTAGTATCACTGTAATTAGCATCCAACTTAATTCAAAATCTCTAGCTAGTGTAAATCGGTTAATTGATAAATGTTATCAGATTGAATAAGGACTTTAAAGTAGTCTACACAATTAACTACGAAAATTAATTGAGATTTTAACTATTGACCAAACTCTAAGTATATTAGTGATATAGTGCTGACAAAAAGAAGACGTTTAAAAAATATCATTACAAAGTGTAACTTAATAAAGATAAGAAATTGGATTTTTCCTAAATGAACTTAAGCAACCAAACTTGTGTGCCTAACACTGTACTTCAACAAAGTCTGTACAGGCTTTAGTTTTAAATAGTTGAAGTATTAACCAGGGACCAAATTCACACTAGAGTGTCAACACGATCGTGTTGTTAATGAGTAGTTGGGTGAGATAAAAACAAATGATACAGTTCTTACTAATAACTTTCAAAATCTCATAGCGGAAGGAAACAAAATATAATACAACAATAATCATAATCACAACACATCATCATAACATGTATATTTATCAGATACACATGTCTACAATATAAGTCAAACCTAAAGCATACAAATAGTCAAATCCAAGTCACAAAAATTATTTACATTATATATAATGTACAAATGAATCCCTGTCTCTGATACCATCTCGTCTACAAACTCAATTTACCTGGATATATAAATAAAGGGGAAAATAGGAATGGATTAGACATAAATCTGGTGAGTGAGCCATACATTACTCCATATACACTAAAAAATAATACTATGGCACAATATGAGTCTAACACTCGATCACTTCGCGTCCTGCTGGTCATGCCATACCAAATTACCATATACATTTGGTTGTATCCCATCCCATTATGTAAACTCAATTTCCTAGACTTGCCTCGTGCACTACAGGGTCACATGTTATCCACCATCACATCAGTGGCATATATGACTCGCTTCCCTAGACTAGCTTAATGCCCCATATGGTCACCCGTTGTCCTAGTACAACCTAGACTCATGTTCTAGACTTTCCTTTTGCACTATAGGGTCGCTTACCATCCATCCTCCATATTGGCCTGCTGAAACCTTTATTGGAGCAATGCAATACCTGGATCACATACTTGTGTCACATGTCCATATTTAGGTCCGCCTACTTGCGTCATAGGCTCGTTCACATTCACATCACCGTCTTATCATTTTTTCACATCGCAAACACATACGAATCCATCATAAAAAATGATCAACCATCACATCATACATTTGAAATCGTAATGTCATCACTTGCCTCGTCAATAACCTCCATACGTCTTTAGAAAATAAGAAAAACAAGACTGAGATCGACAAACGTTATTTTATGTAGGTCCATATGGGTCAAGGTTCAACCTAACTCCGAAATAGGCCATCGATGCACCGGTTGGTATGACCGGTTGACCGATGTACATAAAATGTTAGGGATTTCCTAGCTGTGATTTTGATTATTTCACCACTTTTTTGCCTTCATTTACTTCCACTCCTCCTCCGTTCATTTGAGAACGCCCCTAGCACCTAACCTTATGTTTCTATGTCCAAATTTACACTTTATTTCATCAATTTAGCGTTATATTCATTAAATTACACTAATAAAGTGAAACCTGGTTTCTAATTTACTGTTTATATCCCTCCCAAACCTTATTAATTCTAAATTTAAATGTTTATAAATGTTTATCTACACTAATATAGTCTACATATTTTATTTATAGGATCAAAATTGCATTATACGAAGAGGAAAGTGTGAACCGCTCATCGAAATTGCTCCTCACTACCTAGATCTCCATTGTCTGGCATACTGCACCTCCTTGCTTCAGAATTTTGCCTCCAAGTTGGTACAGATGTGTAACCCTCCTTTCTAGCTTTGTAATACCATTTATCTCGTGTGATTTCGTTGAGACTTGAGGGAGATATTGTGATTTTAGTTTTATCTTGTAAGACGAAGAAGGAGAAAGAGAGAACACGCATGGATTTCTGAAACATCATGCCTATTACGTGATTTCTGTTTAAATAAAAGGAGGGAAATAACTATGGTAACAACCCGTAGTAGAGAGGGAATTAAATTAGAAAAATTAATTAACTAAAAAGGTATTTTTAATAGTAAAATGTGGATAAGAACATTTAATTTGGAAATTATATAGGAAAATATTTTCTAAAGTAATAAAACAATTTACTTAAGAAAATTATGATTTTTAAATACGTTTCGATATTTTTAAATGAGTTAAAATGAATTTAAATATAGTAAAAATGATTAACTATTTTTTATAAAAATTTAAACACCAAAATAAATAAGATAAAAAAACATTTCTAGAGAAAGGTAATTTTTATTTCACTGGAAAAAAGAGTTTATAAATTTATTTTTGAAATTGGACTTTAGAAGATAAATATGGAAATAATTTTAATTGGTAAAAATTTATAATTAATAATTATCGTAGAAACTATGAAATGGTAGTAAAATATTTATGGAGAATAAATATGAATTTTATTTGGAGATGAAAGCTAATTGGACATGGTAGAAAAATAGATTAGCAAAGAATTAGAAAGAAAAGGAATAAATACAAACGAATAAGAGAGTCCATTAGCCCATCTTAACACTTAGAAAACTATCTAATCTGTTGTAGAAAAATAGATTAGCAAAGAAATAGAAAGAAAAGGAATAAATACAAATGAATAAGTGAGTCCATTAGCCCATCTTAGCACTTAGAAAACTATCTAATATGTTGCATTTTTGTAAGGACTCTAGAACCCTCCATCTTGCATATAAAAATCACTTCCCGTATATCACTTTTGCTTCCATCTTCGTAAACCCAATTATGAAAACTCTAACCCACTTTCATTAAAAATTCAAGAAAAATAGAAATAGAACCCTCCATCGTGCATATAAAAATCACTTCCTATATATCACTTTTGCTTCCATCTTCATAAACCCAGTTATCAAAACTCTAACCCACTTTCATTAAAAATTCAAGAAAAATAGAAATAAATTCCCAAAAATTCTGAAATTAAATTATATCACACTCAACACCTAAATACACCTCTAGACAAGAAGAAGTTGTGATTTTGATAGAGTTTAGCTTGTATCAAATTTTTTAGAGAAGAAGATAAGTGGAGAAAGGAGTAACTCTATTGTTGAAGCTTAGCTACTTAAAGGTGAGTATTCTCTACTCATAATCTACGTCTAAATGTATGAATTTTGTAACAACCCAAAATTTAAATCATAATAATTAATTTGTTAATTAATTATATAATAAAATAACTCTCTGAAATCATCATAATTAAGCCACGGAAGTTGCACTATTGTGTCCGTGGTAATTTTCTGGTCAATTTTCATATATAGAACGTCAAAATCTGAGCTAATATGACCAAGTTATAAAATAAAAAAAAAGTAGAAAACGAAGAAAGAAAAGGAGAACAAAAAGAATATATATATATAGGCAGGTCGGCCGGCCGGTCGACCTGGGCACCAGGCGATCGACCGCACGGTCGACCCGCCTACTGTATTGGGGGCGAACGAACGATTGTTCGTTCTTTCGAATGATGGTGCAATTTTTTTAACCGACTGACGTGTTTTGGATTCTTTATTTTAATCCGGTCCCTCCATTCTTGCATCCGATGGCTCCTATTCAGCCTATGACGTGGTTGCATCTCATTCAATCCTCAAGATCCAACAGTCCGAGATCCACTTCCACCTCTATAAATAGACCCCCAGACCTAACACTTTTTCTCATTCTAGGTTTTCTCCAATTAGGTTCACCTTTCTAGGAAGGACCCTAAACAGAATAATTTTTTCAAAGGAGTAAATCATTATAAATTAAATTATTTTACAACTCCAAGTGGATCCGGAAAGACCAAAGGAAGAGCTTAGGACCGGAGGTGAGTGATTGTAATTATTTTAAGATTCCTTTAAGTAATTTAAAATAATAGAGTTTCCAATGGTTGTAGTTTTACTACGATTTTGGAATAGTCTTTTTATCAGTTTTAGAGCTATTTTTTAATCTATTCCCTATTAGTTATTCTTTTGCATTTAATTATAATTTATTACTGTTAAACATAGCTTTTTATTTATTTACAGTATTTAAGTTTATTTACTGTTATTTATTTCTTATTTACATCTTTTTCAATGTTTTGGATTTTATTCAAGCCTCTATTCTCTTCTTCCTCCTTTTCTTCACGTATGGATTAGAATAAATTAAACGCAAATATGGATTATATAAGTAAGAATATTGAATGAAGAAAAATAAGATGTAAATTATGAAGACTGTAATGAATAATGGAATTGGACTGTAATATAAATGGAATTGGACTGAAATTATGCCTAATTATGATTATAATTGGACTAATTAATTGGCTTAGTTATAACTTAGAATTATAACTAAAAAAAGTATAAGATAAAAGAAGCTTATTTTCACACTTAGACCTTGGGTTATGTAATAAGCATGATTAAACATAGGTTATAATAAGAACATAACGAGGCTTATTTTAAGGCTTAGGATAAATTAATAAGCAAAGATAGTAGAGATAATTTGTAAAGGCTTATTTAAAATAATTTATCTAAGTTAATAAGCAAAGATGAAAGTAGGAGCTATACTAAATAGCATTACCTATTAGACAAAACGGTGGTCCCACATTAGCCTGAAGTGAGACGAGGGCACGCTTATGCTAAGAATGGTAGTAATTGGTCAAATATAAGTCCAAATCACAGGGGATTTGGATAAGGGGTGCAACTAGATATTGTTTGGATGACAGGCCTGTACCAACAGCATTTACCCTATTTTCTATGGACACACGGAGATCTCACATTAGCCTGAAGTGAATGAGGGGCACGCTTATGCTGGAGTTTGAGGTAATAAGAAGACCCAATAGGTGGAGCAAAAGGTAGCATGGGCATGGTGGCAGTTACGCGTGCGACTTCCATTCGGGTGCTCAGTAATCGCTATGAGTTCCAAGCCCTAAGTATGAGTGTCTTTCGTAGACACCACTGCCTTCTATGTAGAGAGCTATATATGTCGTCCGGATCCACAGTAGTCGCTATGTGCATCTTTCGTAGATACCATTGGCTGCTGTGTAGGGAGTTATATAGCGTCTGGTCCGCAGCAAGGTCTATGGAGTAGCAGGTCGATCAAAAAGGGTAGGATTAAGGTTACATCCTTATTACAGGATTAGGAATTCAGCCTAATCAAAGCAGAAATCAAGGATAAGTGCAAGCAATCAAAGTTAACCTATCTTATAAATTGAGCAATATTTAATCGTATTTATTTCCAATTTATTTCTTTCCTATTTCCTTTGTTATCCTTATTTATGATAGAACTATTTTAGAGTCTATTACTTTTATCTTGCTTAAAGACTCTAGTAATTACTATCATTCACCAGACTTTTAGTCTGACCCACTCCTCTATTTTTCCCTTTTCCCCCATAGGCAATCAAGGGATAAGTCAGTAGATTGACGTTTCTTGGTGTTTTCTTGGAGGAGATTTCTACCATGTATTTCTTTTATATTCAGCCTTTGTTTTTTTCCTATGTACTGGCTTATTATAAGGGATATTATGTACTCTAATTTTCGAGACTATGAGTTTTTGATTCATGAAACATATTGGATTTTTAAACATGTATGTGGTATTTGGTATTTGACTTATTTATGAAGCAATTACGAAGTCTTGTTTTAATTAAGTTATTATTTTAAGTTTCCGCTGTTTTTATATACTTTTGTCTTGTGATTCTTAGTCACTGTTAGCTTTAGTTATACCTACAACGCACCACGCCTTTGAATGTGCCTTTTTGGGTATATTAAGGGGTGTGGGGGTGTTTCACTTGGTATTAAAGCCTAAGGTAACAAGATTCCTAAAAAGAATTTTTTAAAAAAAAGTAAAGTATTTTTTAAAAATAACTTGTTTTAAAAGTATTTTTCAGAAAAGAACTTTTAGAAATGATTTTAAGTGTAAAAGAGTTTTTAAAAAAATCCGCTCATAAGTCCAGTTCAATCCTCCTTTGACTCTTTGCTAAAATATCATTTTCTTTTCGTAGAATATCTGATGCCCCGAACCTTCCCGATGGCATTCCACTCCCAGCCTGGTTTCGTAGGTACTTACAAGCCACGACTCTAGAGGTGCATGGGCATGCGCCCAATCCTGCACTAGTGGGTGGGCCCATCAACCCACATACCGCCATCAATTTCTCTAAGCTTTGTAAAGATTTGGCGAGTTTGGGCGTGAAGAATTTTTCTGGCAAGGAGACTTTTGTGGAGGCGAGGGCATGGCTTAGGGACACAGAGAGGATTTTTGGTCTTTTGGGATTGGATGGTCAGCAACGAGTTCAGCTAGCCGCTTGGAAGCTGAAGGGGGAGGCATCTTATTGGTGGGAGGTGATAGAATTGGAGGGTAGAAATGTTACTTGGGATGGATTACATGAGCGATTCGATAGGAAGTTTCTGCCTCAGGCAGAAGAGAGTGTTCTGGAGAGATTTATCAATTTGAAGCAAGGGAGTCTGTCTGTTAAGGAATACATCAATCAATTCAACAAGATATCGTGGTTTGGTATGGATTTGGTGAACGCACAACATAAGAAAGCTATGAAGTTTGCGAAGGGATTTAATCAACCCCTTCAGGGACTGTTGCTGACTCATGTATTGATGGGAGCTACTTATGAGTCTTTGGTCGAGATGGCGCTTATGTCGGATACAGTCAAGGAGGGAGAGTCTAAAGAGGAGGTTAAGTCAGAAGGTCCAAAGAAGAAGTGGTGGGAAAAGAATAAGAAGAAGAAGAAAGGTGATGGTCCTCAGAAGCAGATTAAGAAGGGAGTAATGTGCCATAGTTGTGGGAATGTTGAACATATGGCCAAGGATTGCAGGAAGGATAAGATGAAGAGTAAGTGCTATGTTTGCGGGTAGCCCAGTCATATGAGTAGGAGTTGTCCCCAGAGAGCTGGTCAGGGAGAAAGTGCGCCAGTTGCACATATTCAGGCGTTAGACGCAGCACCTTCCAGTAGCATTCCAGATAAAGGTAGGAAAGTCACAATTGAAGGTTTGATTTCTATATCTGATTTTCCCATTCAGACTTTATTTGATTCTGGAGCATCACATTTTTTTACCTCTAGTAGATTGTTTGCATTTGGACATATCATTAGTAGTAGACCCCATTATTGTTTCAAACCCCAAAGGAGGATCGGCACACTTATCTATGGTTTGTAGCGGTTTGAAAATCTTTATCCTGGGCGTAGAATTTGACTACGACGCCTATGTTTTGGGATTCTCGGGGTATGGGATGATCTTTGGGATGGATTGGCTATCCACATACAGAGTTATATTAGACTATGAGAGGAAAGTCGTTAGACTTGAGACTTGTAGTGGTAGGACTCTGGAGGTATCTTGCGACCCGCAAGGGTCAGTCATGTTGAGTTTTCTCTATTCCCTCGATTCTTCTTCATCAGAGTTGCATTCGGTTCCTGTTGTTAGAGATTTTGCAAACGTATTTGAGGAGGCTAGGGGACTGCCCCCTAAGAGAGAGATTGACTTCAGGATTTATTTGACTGAGAATGTTAAGCCAGTAGCGTTACCTGTGAGGCACATGGAACCTAAGGAGAGGAAAGAATTAAGCAAGCAGATTTGTGAGCTTTTGGAGAAGGGATTCATAAGAAGGAGCATATCGGAGTGGGGAGCGCCATTCGTCTTTGCCACTAAGGCAGATGGTTCTCTCCGACTCTACGTAAATTATAGAGAATTAAATAAGCTCACCAAGAAGAACCGATATCCACTCCCTAGGATTGATGATCTTTTTGACCAGTTGGTAGGTTCTTCGGTTTTCTCTCAGCTTGATTTAGCCACGGGATTCCATCAGCTTAGGGTGGCGGAGGACAGTATAGATAAGACTGCGTTTAGGACACTAGACAGATTTTTCGAGTGGTTGGTTATGCCTTTTGGGCTAATCAATGCTCCTGCCTATTTCTTTGATTTGATGAGCCGCGTCTTTAGGGATGTCCTAAATAAGTTTGTGGTGGTATTTGTGGATGATATCTTGGTATTTTCCAAGAATATGGAGGAGCATGCTGTTCATTTGGAAGAAGTTCTTTGCACACTTCGTAGTCATCATTTGAGAGCTAAGTTTTCGAAGTGTCATTTTTGGAGAGAGGAGGTACATTTCTTGGGGCATATAGTTTCGAAGGAAGGTTTGGTTGTTGACCCCGCCAAGGTTATTACGGTGCAAGGTTGGAAGGCCCCAAGAACGTTACCCAGGTTAGGAGCTTCCTAGGATTGGCTGGCTACTATAGGAAGTTCATTAGGGATTTTGCTAAGATTGCGGCACCACTCACACGCCTTACTAAGAAGAATAAAGCTTTCGTGTGGGATGTGGATTGTGAGGATTCCTTCACGAAGCTTAAGAGAGCCCTTACTAGTGCACCAGTGTTAGTTTTACCCGACGGAGCTAAGCCTTTCACTGTATACACTGATGCATGCGAAATGGGTCTAGGAGCGGTGTTGATGCAAGAAAAGGGGGTAGTGTATTATGGTAGTAGGCAGTTGAGGACGCATGAGAAGAACTACCCTACCCACGATTTGGAGTTGGCTGCCATAGTTTTTGCACTTAAGTCTTGGAGGCACTATTTTCTTGGAGAGAGGTTTGAGCTTTTTACCGACCATAAGTCATTGAAATACCTATTCTCGCAGAAGGACTTAAACTGGAGGCAACAGAGGTGGATGGAGTTTTTAGCCTTGTATGATTTTGAAATTGCTTATACCCCTGGCAAGGGCAATGTGGTTGCCGATGCATTGAGTAGAAGGAAAGCAACCCTTAGTCCTATGTTTGTAGAGTAGAGGAGCTTGTTGCTTTTTTATACTTTTGATTTTAAGCTCTCTACGGACATTACTCCCGGATTGTTGGCAACATTAGAGGTGAGGCCTACCCTTATGGATTAGATTGGCTCGAGATAGCGGGAGGATTCGGAGCTCATGGACATTATAGATAGGATTTGCCAAAGAGAGGTCTCCAGGCATCTCCAACGTTATTCCATAGATAATAGGAGGTGGCTTAGGAGAGATGGGCGGCTTTGTATTCCACGCGCCAGTGACTTGTTGAGAGCAGTTTTGGAGGAGGCGCACCATTCCCTTATGACTATTCATCCGGGTGGTGACAAAATGTATCGGGATATGAAGAGTATGTTCTATTGGGGTGGCATGAAGAAGGACGTGGCAGAATTCGTAGCTAAGTGTCTCATATGCCAAAGGGTAAAATCAGAGCAGTAGAAGCCCGATGGATTACTTCAGCCCTTAGATATGCCAAAGTGGAAGTGGGACAGTATTTCAATGGATTCCATTGATGGTTTACCCCGTTCTGGGAAAGGGAACACTAGCATTTGGGTGATTGTTGATAGGTTGACCAAGAGTTCCCACTTCATCCTAGTTAAGAGTAAGCGTACGGCTTCATATTTGGCATCCTTGTATATTCGAGAGATAGTCTGTCTATACAGATTTCCTTCTAGCATTGTTAGCGATAGAGATCCCATTTTCACTAGTGAGTTTTGGAGAAGCTTACAGGAGGCGCTATGGATGCAACTTAGGTTGAGTACGGCTATCAACCCCAGACAGATGGCCAAACGGAGAGGGTAAATAGGGTGCTTGAGGATATGCTACGGATGTGCATTTTGGAGCATCTTCCATTGGTTGAGTTTTCCTACAATAATAATTATCAAACAAGTATAAGAATGGCACCATTTGAGGCTTTATATGGGAGACCTTGCAAGTCCCAACCATGTTGGATAGAGTCTACGGAGAAGTTATTACTTGGGACCGATATGGTCAGGGAGACATCTGAGAGGGTGGATTTGATTCGGTGGAGGATGAAGACAGCTCAAGACAGGCATAAATCTTATGCGGATAAGCCGGAGGAGAGACTTAGAGTTTGAGGTGGGAGACTTAGTTTTTATCAAAGTATCCCCGCTTAGGAAGGTGGTAAGGTTCGGATCGGATCAAATGGAAAGTTAGCCCCTAGATTTGTTGGACCATTCCCTATCGTAGAGAGAGTTGGAAAGATGGCTTACAGAGTGAAGCTACCTGATAGGCTCGCAGGAGTGCACGACGTTTTCCATGTTTCGCACTTGCGAAAGTGCTTACATGACTCGACGGAGGTTGTAGAGCCTAGTCAGTTAGAGGAGGTGGAGGTAGAAAGAAAAGCTTCTGTTCGGCGTATCCCCACAAAGATTGTTGGAAGAGACATCAAGCGACTAAGGAATAAGGGGGTTCCACTGGTGAAGGTGAGATGATGTTGCAGACGCCACTTGGGAAGCAGAAGAGAAGATTCGTACTTCCTATCCTCATCTTTTTGATAGTAAGATTTAGAATTCCTTTTTCTATCTTTAGATTTGAATAGGTTCTTTCCTTTATTATCCTTTGGGATGGTAGAACTTAGGATTTAACCTATAGATGGTGGGATTTGATGTAAACATGTTAATAGAACATCTTATGAATGATGTATGATAGTGATTCCAAGTGTTTTCTAGTGGATGCTAATGGACGCATATAGGTACACTAGGCACTATTATTCTTTAGGGATCGGCCTAACTAGGACATTAGAGCATATGCATATGGATGTGTGTGCATTTTTATTTTATTTCCATGGTTGCTATAAATGGATGTTTATCACATGATTGTTGCATTTGGATGATGTTTTTAGCATGCATATAGAATTATTAGTTATCATTAGGAAATTTTTGCATTCATTTGGATACATGGCACGGACATGATTGCATAAAAGGAGGTCAACTGAATAAGTGGACCAAGTAATCTTTTGCTTTAGTTAGGAACATTTACACTACACTAATTGCATAAGTATCATAAATTGCATTAGAAAAACCTAAGGACAATGGATGAATGGTTGATGATTGAGTAGTTGGTTGTAGAATTGGATGAAAACATTTAGTCATTCTTTTATCCTTAGAGATTTCGAGGACGAAATCCTTTAAGGAGGGGAGAATGTAACAGCCCAAAATTTAATCCATAATAATTAATTCGTTAATTAATTAGATAATAAAATAACTGTATGAAATCATCAGAATTAAGCCACAGAAGTTGCACCATTGTGTCCATGGTAATTTTCTGGTCAATTTCCATATATAGAACGTCAAAATTTGAGCTCATATGACCAAGTTATAAAATAAACAAAATAAGCAGAAAACGAAGAAAGAAAAGGAGAATATATATATATAGGTAGATCGACCAACTGGTCGACCTGGGCACAAGGCGGTTGACTGCTCGGTCGACCCGCTTGCTGTTTTAGGGGCGCGAACGATTGTTTGTTCGTTCGAATGATGGTGCGATTTTTTTTAACCAACTGACGTGTTTTGCATTCTTTATTTTAATCCGGTCCCTCCAATCTTGCATTCGATGGCTCCTATTCAGCCTATGACGTGGTTGCATCCCATTCAATCCTCAAAATCCAATGGTCCAAGATCCACTTCTACCCCTATAAATAGAGCCCTAGACCTAACACTTTTTCTCATTCCAGGTTTTCTGCAATTGGGTTCACCTTTCTGGGAAGGACCCTAAAGGAATAATTTTTCCAAAGGAGAAAATCGTTATAAATTAAATTATTTTACAACTCCAAGTGGATCCGGGAAGACCAAAGGAAGAGCTTAGGATCGAAGGTGAGTGATTGTAATTATTTTAAGATTCCTTTAAGTAATTTAAAATAATAGGGTTTCCAATAGTTGTAGTTTTACTACGATTTTGGAATAGTCTTTTTATCAGTTTTAGATCTATTTTTCAGTCTATTCCCTTTTAGTTATTCTTTTTCAATTAATTATAATTTATTACTATTAAGCATAGCTTTTTATTTATTTATAGTTTATTTACAGTATTTAAGTTTATTTACTGTTATTTATTTCTTATTTACATCTTTTTCGACGTTTTGGATTTTATGCAAGCGTCTATTCTCTTCTTCCTTCTTTTCTTCGCGTATGGATTAGAATAAATTAAATGCGAATATGGATTATGTAAGTAAGAATATTGAATGAAGAAAAATAAGATGTAAATTATGAAGGCTGTAGTAAATAATGGAATTGGACTGAAATTATGCCTAATTATGATTAGAATTGGACTAATTAATTGGCTTAGTTATAACTTAGAATTATAACTAAAAAAATTATAAAATGAAAGAAGCTTATTTTCACACTTAGACCGTGGGTTAAGTAATAAGCATGATTATAACGTAGGTTATAATAAGAACAGAACGTGGCTTATTTTAAGGCTCGGGATAAATTAATAAGCAAAGATGAAAGTAGGACTTGTACCAAATAGCATTACCTATTAGACAAAACGGTGGTCCCACATTAGCCTGAAGTGAGACGATGGCACGCTTATGCTAAGAATGGAAGTAATTGGTAAAATAGAAGTCCAAATCATGGGGGATTTGGATAAAGGGCGCAACTAGATATTGTTTGGATGACGGGCCAGTACCAATAGCATTTCCCCTATTTTCTATGGACACACGGTGATCTCACATTAACCTGAAGTGAGATGAGGGGCACGCTTATGCTGGAGTTCGATGTAATAAGAAGACCCAATAGGTGGGGCAAAAGGAAGCATGGGCATGGTGGCAGTTACGTGTGCGACTTCCATTCGGGTGCTTAGTAATCGCTATGAGTTCCGAGCGCTTAGTATGAGTGTCTTTCGTAGACACCACTGCCTTCTATGTAGAGAGCTATATATGTCGTTTGGATCCACAGTGGTTGCTCTGTGCATCTTTCGTAGATACCATTGGTTGTTGTGTAGGGAGTTATATAGCGTCTGGTCCGTAGCAAGGTCTATGGAGTAGAAGGCCGATCAAAAATGGTAGGATTAGGGTTACATCCTAATTACAGGAATAGGAATTCAGCCTAATCAAAGAAAAAATCAAGGATAAGTGCAAGCAATGAAAGTTAACCTATCTTATAAATTGAGCAATATTTAATCGTACTTATTTCCAGTTTATTTCTTTCCTATTTTCTTTGTTATCCTTATTTATGCTAGAACTGTTGTAGAGTCTATTACTTTTATCTTGCTTAAAGACTCTAGTAATTACTATCATTCACCAGACTTTTAGTCTGACCCACTCCTCTATTTTCCCCTTTCCCCCATAGGCAATCAAGGGAGAAGTCAGTAGATTGCTGTTGCTTGGAGTTTTCTTGGAGGAGATTTCTACCATGTATTTCTTTTATTTTCAGCTTTTGTTTTTTTCTATGTACTGGCTTATTATGAGGGATATTATGTACTCTGATTTTTGAGACTATGAGTTTTTATTTCATGAGATATATTGGATTTTTAGACATGTATGTGGTATTTGGTATTTGACTTATTTATGAAGAAATTACGAAGTCTTGTTTTAATTAAGTTATTATTTTAAGTTTCCACTGTTTTTATATACTTTTGTCTTGTGATTCTTAGTCTCGGTTAGCTTTTATTATACCTACAACACACCACGCCTTTTAATGTGTCCTTTTGGGTATATTAAGTGGTGTGGGGTGTTTCAAATTTCATTTTGAATGTTGATGAAATTGAATTGTATGTTTCCTATTCCTCTTAAACCCATAGCTTTGAATTTTTCTTTGATTGAATTTGGATGAAACGAATGGGTTTTGGGTTGCTAGAGTGTAGTGTAGGGTATAGTGATGAAACGGAGTTCAGGTGGAGGAGTGTAGGGTGGCTAGATATATCAAAATAGGTTGCACGACCTGGAAATCCATCATTTCAGGTCGCGACCGGTGGACCGGTGCATGGGCCACTGATGCACAATCTAGACGTGGTTCCAGGCCAAGGCCTATGCGTGCCTTATTTAAGAAAACAATAAAAATTAAAATAAAATATAAACAAAGGATTTAAAACTATAATTATATTTTAGTAGTAATAATTTAAGAAGTTTTAATAACTAAAATTAATTTGTGGATGGTGTTATTTATTGTAAATGTTAATTATTTAAAGTCGTGTATATAAAAAGGATAATTAGATTGATTTGAAGTTTTAAAAAAATTATTATTTAAAAAAATTAAATTGCGTATGAAAATGATATTGAATGTTAGTAAATTAAAAACATGTATTTATATGTAATTCTCTATGATTTAAATAGATATGGCTATTTTTGAAGATAATAGAGAAGGTTAAAAGTATGTTTCTAATTATAACTAAATAAAAGGAATATTCTTTTGTTAAATTAAAACTTGTGAACACTCTAAAAATAAATGAATATGGGATTTTTGTTCAAATATTATTTTGTGTTACAAGGAATTTGAATAAGCAGGGCTATAAAACCCTATGGTATGAGACTTTTTGTATTGTTTCTCCAGTTATTCTCTGCCTTGTTGCATAGAATATCATAAAGGGTGAGTGGAATTCACAAACAATTTGTAGATAAGTGAATAGCACCAAGTGGTATGGGACGCTTGAGTGGTTTTTTACTTGATTACCTCTTGAATGTGTTTGACATTCATATGACATGTGTAGCTGCATGTTACCATCGACGTATACATAATGGTCTATTGATTGTGTGTTGGACCTAGATAGACTAAAGTCCATCCTAGTCGATCGATCATGGGGGCATCACTTTTTTATGTGTTGTGTACTGATATTTATATGTGTGATGATATGCCCAAATGCCACACTAGCCAAATAGTCTGTTACCATTGGGCAGTAGGCTTGTGACCATTATGCAAATGGATTTAGGCCACGATGACCGAGAGTAACATAACACTATGGGGTGTGTTGTATGTAGTCCCACTGAGTGGTGTTGTGTGCCGAAAGGCTCATATCTGGAATATGAGATTGATACACAAACACCCCTCCATTATAGACATATGGACCCACTCTTGTAATATCCTTCCTAATGGTGCATGGTTGCCAGTTGAATTCCTTATATGATATAGTTATACGATGATGATTGTATGCTTAGCTGATTCACATGACATGCTTTATTCTATTGATGTATTGTATGGAATAAGTTAAACATTTATACCTGTGATGATTATTGTAACAACCCTGGTTGAATATTTTTGGAAATATAAAGTGAATAATAATTTAATTTTGGTAGTAAAATGTTAGAAGAATGGAATTCTTTTATATATTTAAAACTTAAAAGTGAATATTTGCTTAAGTAAGGATTTTATAGAGGGAACAGAAATGGAAATTTTTATTTTAATGGAAAATAATGTTAAGGAAAATTTTAAAGTGGAGATTTTGTAATGTAAGGTTTGTATATTGTTCAAAATAATGATAGAACAAAGTTTTGATAATTTAAAAGGAACAGTATGTTACTTTTCTATTTGTAAGGATATTTATTTTAAAATCAAAAATAGTAAAATGGGTGTATAATAAAAATATTGCAATTGTTATAATGATTTTTAAATATGAGATCGAGTCCACAAATTTTCTATATGGATTTAATAATATTATATGGGTTAAGTCTAGTATAAATTGAAAGAAGTAAAAGTTTTAATTAATAAAACTTTAGGTTTAGGTTTAAATTCAATACCCAACCAAGCCCACTAAAACTTAGTAAAAGAAAACTAAGTTTCTTTCTTTCATCATTTACCTATACGTTATTTTTCCACTCAGGAACCAAACTTTTCCCTCTTGCTCTTTCTTTCAAAACCCTAGGCTAGTAACTTGCCAAAATAAAATCCTAAAATTTTCCATAAAATCAAGGAGTGTCAATCAGCCTATTCTACATCTTTAGGAGATGAAAATTTTGAATTTTGATGGCATTTCAATTTAAAATAGCAAGGGTTTAGGAGCGATGTGCATTATATGTTATCCCTCCTTTTGGCAAGGCCGTAACACCAAGGAATTGACTAGTAACCAATGACGGTCCATCCTAGAGATCAGCTATACACGGGCTCACTACGGATATCGATGAATTTTGTCCGAGTCCGGATCAAGCCAAAATTGGTAGGACATGACAAGTTAAGCCATGAGAGCAAACGTTCCAAGTTTCAAGTCAATCCGAGTTCATATGCTCAAGTTATGATGGATGCAAGTTGAAGGGAAAGGCCATGTTTTCGTATCCATCAGTGAGCCCCATTTCGTATCCATCATGGAAACCTCTCTTCAAATCCATCTGGGCAGAGCAATTCATATCCATCGGTTACCTTACTTCGTATCCATCGAAAGACTCCGGTTCGCATCGATTGACTTCGTGTCCATTAAGGAGCTATGTAGCTCGTATCCATCGATATAACTGTTGTTCGAATCCATAGCTGATGACTACTTCGTATCCATCGAGTCAACAAGCCTGGGTGACGTGTCAAATTCGATACGAACAAGGCAAGATTTATGGAGTCGACACGGTCAACTAGGAGTGAAACTCGGATCGAGGCGAAGTGTTCGTGCCACATCATCACGAAACCACGTGAGGTGATCTAGTCGAAGGGATCATTTCGAACTGACCGATTCGAACCAAACAGCCACTGGAAAACACCATTTCGTATCGACCATTTCTCGAGATCCACTGATCCAAATGCTATGAAATTTTCACCAGAGCTTGCATACACACTAAGGAATGTCTCTGCCAAATTTCAGCTCGATTGGACATCATCTTGATTGATACGAAATGGATTCGTATCGATCGCAGATCGAGGCAAAACTTTCTGGAAACGGTCGCGTGGGCCTTCTCACGTGCCAAACTAAGTCTCCCGAAGTTTGAACGAAATCTCAGCTTCCTACGCCTATAAATAGCACCCCAGAGCCTACAGAAAAGGGACTTTTGATTCTGAAGCGCCCAGACTCTACCGGATCGAGATTTGCATCTTATTCTTATTATTACATTCGAATTCCAAGTTGTAATTCGCTATTGTTCGTTGTAATCACTTGTAATCATTGAGAGAGAATCAATAAAATCATCAGAACTTCATAGTGGACGTAGGCAATACGTCGAACCACTCTAAATTGCTTGTCTGCGTATTTACATTTCTGTTTATTGGAGTTTTTGTTAGATAATCTTCATTTTCAGTTTATTTTCTTCACTTTTATCTCTTCAGAAACTTCCAAAGAGTGTTGTGCCCATTTTTGATACAAACACTGTAAGGCCATAGTTGGAGAAATTAGTAGCTTTTGAGGCAAAGGTGAGCTTAAATACTCATATTTATATCTGAATTAATAGTGCATGTTCTTATTTGTGTGGAATTGCTTGAATGGAATGATATTATCGTTTGTTACTATGATGACTAAAATTGTGAAGTAATGCATTGGAGACTTTGTTTATTTGTACATTGACTTATATGCTCTTATAGTATGTGAATGCATGTTCTTTGAATGAGCTGAAATGGTTAAAATTTGACTCGATCGCCCGAAAACCCCGATAGCCAATTTTCTTTGCAACTTGGAGCTCGATTGTTCTAGGAATTATGACTATCTGTGGGAAATATTCTGAAGTAGTCAGGGTCCTAATTCTAATTTATGGATTATGTAATTTTATTTTGATTGTTTTAGTTGTTTTATTTTCCATGAAATTCTGTTCTGATGGTTCCTTTGTCCTACAATTTTGACATTGAAAAATAATTTATTTTTTAATGATTACTCTTATGAAATACTATTTCATTTTTATGACATGTATAAATTGATTTACACAACTTTATAAGATTATTTGTGTTCGATTAGAATTCATGTAATCAATATAAAAGTTTTATTCAACCTAAAAGTTTGTTTATTTAATTGGTTTTAAGTTATATATATCTAAAAGTTTTGAAAAGGTAATTTAAATTGAAATCGAAACTTATCTAACAATGTTGGAAAGGCTATATTATTATAAAAGTGCTTTGTAAAATAATAATAAGTATTAAAATTTTGCTTTGACTTGTAAAACTTCATTTTAAAGTAAAATAAAATGCTTTAAGTATGCTGGAAAAGTATGGAATTTCGATAAATATAAATGTAAATGTATAAGAGTATTCCATAGTATTATTTCTCTTATAAAAGAGCTTTTGATGAAATGGATTCAAGGGTATATGAAATGGGGATCCTAATCATTTTGTTTTATTTAAGTACTTTGAAGTGTATTTCCTCGTATATATATGGAGATTTATGTGAAATTATATATGATAAGAATTTTGAATAAATAACATAGTAATATCAAGCGATATGAGATGTTTAGTAATGCTTTTCTGATTACTCTCTTGACTCCTTATACAGAGTATTTGATTTGTATTGTTTTTTATTTCTATATAATGGATTAGTAATACAAGGTGGCGTAGGATGCTTGGTATTATATTTTTGGTTGCTTCACTAACTCATATTATATATTATTCGATATTTTGATGAGTGTAGTTTGCTGGCTTTTAGTAAATGTTCGAGTAATACCAAGTGGTATGGGACGCTCATGTAATACATAATCGATTACCACTTGTGAGTAGATATCACTTATATTGTGGAGATGGGTTGGGCATTTTTGAGGAAATCATCTAGAGGTTATTTGATTTGATTTGAGTTAGTGTCGAGAGTTTCATCTCTCCAGGGACTATATATGTGCTATTTCTATGATTTATGGAGTTCTCTCATAAGGACTCTCCAATGATAGTTATCGCTCCCATAGACTAGAAGTCGAGAACATTTATTTATATATCTTTTAGTTAGTTTTGACCTCTTCTAGGATTCATCGAGTCGAGAAAATTATTTTGAGTTTAGAACCGACGTCATTGGGTCTATGCTATTATTTTATTATGTGATTAAGGCTACTAGTTTAGCTAGCATCCATCCTAGTGGTCTTCATTGCGGGGTCGCACTCCGGATCCATGATGTCAATTTTGGATTTTTTTTGGTAGGCTGAGAGTTATTACTCTCATAAGAACAATTTCCTCAATGTCACTTAAGGCTAGCAGTCTGTTACCAATGTCGAGTAGGAGAAGCAACCATTGCATAGCATTGGATTGCGACATGTTTATGACATGTAGATAGATAATTAGGGGTCGCAAGCTTAGGAGTGCGAGTCGGAGCGCAGGGCACCCGCATAGTGAATTCAATCACCAATTTAGTGAAGGAACATTCCATCCGTGCTTCTAATTGTTCCATGATTGAACAAGACATAGGAGATCACAACAACAAATGTTGAGTTGCAATCAAGGAATGGGTAAAGAAATACTACTTAACCGTACTCCCAGAGGCTGGAGAACCTAGTTAATATGCCAAGAACTGGAGTTGATTAATATATCATGCTTTTAAGGTGGAATGCAACTTCCTCCAATTGACCAGCTTTCAAACTCCTGAATTGAAAACTATGGTACGATGGCTAATATGACGACTCCCCTACACTGTCTACTCTACCAACTCAAAGCATAGCTGGTCACCGCTGAACCATCTTTAAATGCCCGCATCTTAATCATTCTACATCCACATGACTAAAAGCATAGCATACAACCTCGAGAGGACTTCCTTAATACCCTATATAGGTCTCCTATCTGGGTGAAAATTAGAAATAATCACCAATCTATGAGCCTATCTTTACCAACTCACTATCCAATCGGTATCATCAAACCACTCGAACATTAGGCAATCGTGCATACATCATTCACTAGTGTTACAAGACCCCTTGGCAATAAAATGGGCCTGATCATAATGCCGATTGGAGAATCATTCCCAGTCGAGACCTATTCGTTGAAACCATCCTACATGCAGAACTTCCAGTGAGAATTCAACATGTTAACTATGTCGGTGTGTTATGGAAATACAACCCCCGACACTACCCTATGAAGTGGGAATGGCGCGTGGATTTCTCCATGGGTGATGAATGCCGTCAACATGTCTAGGCTAATATTGAGTTGGCGAGTCAGATGAAGGGTCAACATAGCAAGATACGGAGGGAACCTACTCCATACTCTAGATCAGAAAACTCCTTTTCTCTAGATGGCTACCGTGAACGCCAACGCCTTAAGGCTACTCCGGGAAGGATAGCTCCAACAATATGTGCAAGCCCTATAAAGCAAAGGACCGGGAACATCCGACCCCTATCGATCAAGGACTTTGATCAAAATGAACCATTTGCGTTAGTTTTCCAACTGAGAAGGGGTGTATTGAAGTGCAATAGCGAGCATAAGATGCTGCCTCACTTATCAATGAGATTTGATCTGATCTCTTTTAAATTATTTCCAATTCAATTTCATTTACATTGCGAAATATGACTTAATTGAATTAAACTACTTGCAAATGATGCAGGTAACCGAGTACTCAAGATTGGGTGCAAAACAACCTCCGCGGACTATGATCAAATCATTGAGGTATCATCATGACGATCATGATTCAACCACTCATTGGCTACTATACGCCCCTGACTGGGGGCAAGGCATCAAAGCAGAAGAGACCGACAAGGTCAGGACTCTAGTACAAAGTGGATGCAACCGACCACCCACTCATCCGCCTATGCAATTTAATTGGAGATCTAGGAAAGACTTGGCATAATATATCCCAACAATGTACTCTCCATCTCGTACTTGAAGCTCGCCAAAATACTTACGCTTCTTCTGATGCCCGATAAAATCGGAATCACGCAAAGGGTGGATGCAACATCACCATCCATGCATCCAATCCTACATTAGACACTTGGGGTTATTTGAGAACACATGTTTAAAGTGGATATGATTTGGCCATTCACTCCCCAGTTTGCGTCTGTGATTCGGCAAAACAATCATGCCTTAAACCGACTTCATTAGGGGCCAACCCTCAATTTAAAGTCATCAACGACTGACTGCCTACTCGCTAACCATCACGAGCTGTCATTTCAACTCTCTTCCTTTGCTCGATCGAAAGAATGCCAAGTATAAATTGGACGTGACTCGACTGTCTGCTCTCCAATTCTTGCACCCGACTTAAGGGAAAATACACAACTCAGAGTGGACGTAGTTCGACCATCCCTTCCTATGCTCGAGCACAAAGCTTGCCAGAACACTAATCTTACTCCTTAGGCCTGGCAAAAGCGGAATCCAAATGAACATGGATGCGATCCGACCGTCCGTAAACTAAATCTCATCCTTCGTTGAAGGGCATATAAGTGGAAGTTAATCGGGATCCCACCGATCACTCGCTATGTGAAACCCCGAGCTCAGGGACAAGCCATCACAGTGCGGCAATAAGGGATTGATACGCGACAATCCACTAACTAACTCCGGCTCCCAGAGTGTGAGCTAGAGTATAAACTTACGGACATGGGCTCGAGGAGGATGAATCCGTCCATTTAACGACTTCGCCCGTGTTCAACCTAAACCCAAAGAGGAGGAATCCGTCCATCTAACGACTTCGCTTGCCTACTCAGGGTGGATATGGTACAACCGTCTACGTACCTGATCAATCAACTCTAGATTCCCAGAGTGCGAACTGGAGTATAAACATCAATCAACTCCAAACTCCCAGAGTGCGAGTCGGAGTATAAACATCAACTCCAGATTCCCAGAGTGTGAACTGGAGTATAAACATCAATCAACTCCGAACTCCCAGAGTGCGAGTCGGAGTATAAACATCAACTCCAGATTCCCAGAGTGTGAACTGGAGTATAAACATCAATCAACTCCAAACTCCCAAAGTGCGAGTCGGAGTATAAACATCAACTCCAGATTCCTAGAGTGCGAACTGGAGTATAAAAATCAATCAACTCCGAATTCCCAGAGTGCAAAACGGAGTTTAAACATTAGCTCCAGATTCCCAGAGTGCGAACTGGAGTATAAACATCGACAACTCCAGATTCCCAGAGTGCGAACTGGAGAATAAACTTCAACTAACTCTAAGTCCCCAGAGTGTGGACTGGAGTATAAACACCAATTGGGTGCAAATGACCACCCATCAACTTGCTTCGGTCCCGAGAGCGCAGGCCAGAGTATAAACACCAAATGGGTGTGACTAACAACCCATCAACCAACTCCAGCCCTCCAAGCATGGTTTGGAATATGAATACAAAAAGGGATGTGATTCGACTGTCCATCTATCGGCTATGGTTCCTCATCAAGTTCTGTAGTACAAATAGAGGATGTGGTTCGACCGTCTGCTATCCAATCTTCCCCTAACATGGGGGCACACTTAACACAAAATTGGATGCGACCCGACCATCCAGCGCTAAGCGGGCGTGACACAACCGTCCATGCATCAACTCTTGTCCCTGGCACGGGACCCATAACGTAAATTTATAGGGATGCACTCCAACCCTACAAGACAAAATTTCTTCCTCGATTCGACAGGGAGGCGTAGATTCGAAGAAGGGACCTAGCTGGATGTCCTATTCTGAATTGATATTACTACCATCCAACTGCAAGTGAACGTGGCATGACCGTTCGTCTGCGAACTCTCGCCTGTGATCCGACGGGTTGTGCATGCAACATGGACGGATGTGACCTAACCATTTGCCAATCGATTCCTTCCTACAGTTCAGTGGGAGAAGCATCAAATTAAAGTTGTTGTAATGTGATCGACCACACTTCGACTTTCGCCATTGATTAGTGCTAGAGGGATTAATTGAGGAAAATGCGGTCCGGCCATTTTCTACTAAAACTATTAGTCCCTAGAGTGTGGACAGGGGTATTAACATCAAATAGGTGTGATGAATGGCCCTTCAACTGACTCTGATCCCCAAAGTGTGGCTACAAGAATAGACAAACGAATGAATGTGATTCGATCATTCACTCACCAACTCTGACCTAGACTCGACATGAGCAATATAAACTCACTACAGGTGCAATTAGACCATCCACCAACTAACTCTTCTAACTCAAGACTGGAGGTAGAAGTACAAATCACCGAAAGAAGAGAAAGGTGACTCGCTACATCTCCAGCATAGCGTCCTTTACAGCTTAAGGCAACAACTACAAGGAGACCCTAATGCTAACCAATCAGAATGATGCCCGAAGTTCTGGGCAACCAATTATATCTTACCGCCAGATCGACGGGCAATATCGATCTGCACCTTTCACATCGCACCATTGAATCGATGGTCAATATCGGTCCTCTTCGTCTACAAGTCGATGTGATCCTAACTCCATCAAATACCTTCGACCAACAGAGCATGGGTAGAAGAATAAACCATGAATGGGTGTGACTGGACCATTCGTCCTCCGTTACCTTCCTTCGATCCGTCAGGAAGAGCATGAGACCAGATGAGCGTGACATGACCACATTCGAGCTAACTTTATCCCTAAATCTGACAGGAGAACGTAAATCAAAATGGACATGGTTGATCACCCAACTCCAAATGAATGCAACGCGACCATTCATTCATTGACTCTTACCATGATCCGACTAAAAGAGCAATTCAAAACAAGTGCAACCTAAACATCTGCACACTGATTCTTACCCTGGATTCAACAAGGGAAGCATCAATCCTGCATTGGATCTGACTGGACGATTCACTCTTCAGTTTTTGCCCAAAGTATGGCGACATAAGCAGCGAAGTGAATGTCAGTGACCATCCAGAATCTAGCTTATGTCCGAATGTCGGCAAAGTAACAATGTATTCCGCCAATAGGAAAGAACTAGAACATAATACATGATAGGCACGACTCAGCCTTCCATCGGTTAACTCGATCCCATGGTTCAATGGGATAGAATACAAAATTGAAGTGGACATTATCTACCCTGCCACTTATCGAGATATTCCCCAGACTCGGGGGCATGAACAAGAAGATAAGATTAATATGATTCAACCATTCATCAGTCAACCCTGGTTCTTAAAGCTTGAACTACAGTATGGACATAGCTAGGACGAGACTAGACCGTCCGCGTAATGCATCCTCCAACCCGAGACTGGGGGCAAAAGAGTAATTATCCAAGAATTTACTATGACAATTTGAACCTATGACGCATGCCTGATATTCATAACAACTCTAGGTTATGACTGAAAGGATGCCTAGAGATAGAATCATCAGATCAATACCCGAACTCATGGGCGACTGATCATCATTCCCACCCTTACAATGAGCAATAGATCGCGAGTACATTGAATGAAAAGCGCATCATTCAGAAACACAAGTGAATTCAATATCAAAGCTGGAACCATCTATGTAGCAGCGTGCAGTACAAGGCTAAGTTCTTCTAATCCTTTGATTCAACGTCCTTATAAGCCTGATCATTTACCATTGCAAATAAACACATGAGGCGCCTACAACCGATCACGAGTATTGTAGATCAGATCACAACTCTACGCAATTATGAAGAAAGAGTCAATTGTTTTACTTCAGGTGAATCTTGATGTGTTCGCCTGGACTCGACCTCATATATATATATATGTATATATATATGTATATGTATATGTATATGTATATGTATATGGACTCTCACTAGCCATGAAGAATCCTACATTAAATGTCGACCCGAGGCATATCACGGTGAACAAAAACGATGCGACATGGATCCGGAGAGATCTGTCACACTTAAAGAGAAGGCGAATTCACTCAAAACCAATGGGTTTATCCATGATGCCCTCCAACCAAAATGAGTATCCAATCCTTTACTTATAAGAAAAACGAAAAGAGAGTGGAGGACATACATCAACTACTCAGATTTGCATGGGGTATGAAAAACACAGCTTTCCACTTCCAATGACCAACCAACTGATGGACCTGACCATCAAACATGAATTACTCACATCCATGGATGCAAACTCCAGATACAATCGGATACTGAAGCATGTCCTAGACCAGGAATACAACTGTTTCATTATCGACCTGGGCCTATAGTGCTATGTTGAAATCCATGGATTCAAACTTGAGAACGCTTATGCTACTTACCAAAGAACGATTAACAGATCATTCAAAAATCATATCGGCCGATCGATGACTTGACAGAGTTAGAGACACCCATGTACCAAGGACAACCAAGCAGCTCTGATAGATCGCTTAAAGAGACCTTCCATTTTACCCAAACCTTCGGATCGCGAAGATTTATACATCAATTGGGCCGTGTCAACACATGCCATAAGCGTCTCAACGCTATGTGAAGAGAAATGAATCCAAAGACCAGTATATGATGAAGGCTGGCTATTGACAAGCTCACCTCGTTAGCATCCATATCGACCAACCGTTACGATATGTCCAATGGAAACCTTAGATGTATGAAAAAGTTACTCAAGTGGAATATCGAGCTAAGCCAATTTGATTTCACTTATCTCCCTCGGAGAGCTCTCCATGATCAAACATTAGCATACTTCATATCTGAACCCACCGCATCAGACGACTATTCGAAAGACAGTGGTGAATCGTCCAACCGATGGAGAACGTAAACAGATGTAACTTCCAATAATCGGCTTTTTAACGTCGAAGTTGCGTTGATGACTACTGATGAACGATCGATCTACCACACCCTGAAACTCAACTTCCCTGCGACAAATAACGAGGCTAAGTATGAAGCCTTGGCGCTCAAACTTGAAAGAAAACTAGGAGTGGAAACTTTGCATATATTATGTGATCATTGGTTAGTAGTATACCGAGTCAGGGAAGATTATTCAACTAGGGGGAAACATCTTGCTCCTTATCCTAGCTGGGTCCAAAAGCTACTAGTCGACTTCGACTATTACACCATTACACACATCCTCGGAGAACAAATTGAAAAAGCTAAGTCACTGGCCAAGCTAGCCAGTTCTGGGATGCGCGGCAAAAAGACTTTGTCCCAGTTGAAATGCTTATTATTCCAAGGATTGACATATGAAGATCAACTAGATCTTAGAGATGGATCTAGGAGAGGAGTCATGGATGACTCCTATCGAAGATTATCCACGATCGGGGATTCTTACTGAATAAACGAATAAGAAATGGCATATTCTCCATGAAGCATCACTGCATGATTATGTCTGGATCGTTCGACTTCATCGATACAGAGCATTACTTTTGTATCCATCGATCCGAGGCCCAATATTACGTATCCACCGATACGAAGCATACATTCCAACCCTTCACATCGATTCAGGAGAGGATCGTTATGAAGGAGCATTCAAAAACAACCATCAAACGTTGTTACAACGAATTTCACATCGGTTCAGGAGAGGATCGATATGGAATTCAATATAAGATAAACTGACAATGACTCGTGAACGTCAGCGAGAGTCAGATTAGCATATATGCATATATGTCGGACTAATCTTCAATATTCCAGATTTACAGAAGTTGGAAGCTCATCCAATAACGATTACAACAACGAACAGGTAACCACTGGCATACAACAATCAGTTGCAACAAATACATGGTACAGCAGTCGACAGTCAACAGTATACATTATCAAGAAGAACGGTCGAAGGTCATAGCTTCCACCGAAAAGACAATAACTATTCAGAGTAAGGATAGCAGTATTTCAAAGCACGTCATGTTCCCACAAGACGTACTTTGGGGGGCAAATGTTATCCCGCCTTTTGGCAAGGCCGTAACACCAAGGAATTGACTAGTAACCAATGACGGTCCATCCTAGAGATCAGCTATACACGGGCTCACTACGGATATCGATGAACTTTGTCCGAGTCCGGATCGAGCCAAAATTGGTAGGACATGACAAGCTAAGCCATGAGAGCAAACGTTCCAAGTTTCAAGTCAATCCGAGTTCATATGCTCAAGTTATGATGGATGCAAGTCGAGGGGAAAGGCCATGTTTTCGTATCCACCAGTGAGCCCCATTTCGTATCCATCATGGAAACCTCTCTTCTAATCCATCTGGGTAGAGCAATTCGTATCCATCAGGTTACCTTACTTCGTATCCATCAAAAGACTCTGGTTCGCATCGATTGACTTCATGTCCATTAAGGAGCTATGTAGCTCGTATCCATCGATATAACCGTTGTTCGAATCCATAGCTGATGACTACTTCGTATCCATCGAGTCAACAAGCCTAGGTGACGTGTCAAATTCGATACGAACAAGGCGAGATTTATGGAGTCGACACGGTCAACTAGGAGTGAAACTTGGATTGAGGCGAAGTGTGCGTGCCACATCATCACAAAACCACGTGAGCTGATCGAGTCGAAGGGATCGTTTCGAACTGATCGATTCGAACCAAACAGCCACTGGAAAACCCCATTTCTTATCGACCATTTCTCGAGATCCACCAATCCAAATGCTATGAAATTTTCACCAGAGCTTGCATACACACTAAGGAATGTCTCTGCCAAATTTCAGCTCGATTGGACATCATCTTGATCGATACAAAATGGATTCGTATCGATCGCAGATCGAGGCGAAACTTTCTGGAAACGGTCGCGTATGCCCCCTCACGTGCCAGACCAAGTCTCCCGAAGTTTGAACGAAATCTCAGCCTCCTACGCCTATAAATAGCACCCCAGAGCCTACAGAAAAGGGACTTTTGATTCTGAAGCGCCCAGACTCTGCCGGATCGAGATTTGCATCTTATTCTTATTGTTACATTCGAATTCCAAGCTGTAATTCGCTGTTGTTCGCTATAATCACTTGTAATCATTGAGAGAGAATCAATAAAATCATCAGAACTTCATAGTGGACGTAGGCAATACGCCGAACCACTCTAAATTGCTTGTCTGTGTATTTACATTTATGTTTATTGGAGTTTTTGTTAGATAATCTTCATTTTCAGTTTATTTTCTTCACTTTTATCTCTTCAAAAACTTCAGAAGAGTGTTGTGCCTATTTTTGGTACAAACACTGTAAGGCCATAGTTGGAGAAATTAGTTGCTTTTGAGGCAAAGGTGAGCTTAAATACTCATATTTATATCTGAATTAATAGTGCATGTTCTTATTTGTGTGTGAATTGCTTGAATGGAATGATATTATCGTTTGTTACTATGATGACTAAAATTGTGAAGTAATACATTGGAGACTTTGTTTTTTTGTACATTGACTTATATGCTCTTATAGTATGTGAATGCATGTTCTTTGAATGAGCTGAAATGGTTAAAATTTGACTCGATCGCCCGAAAACCCCGATAGCCAATTTTCTTTGCAACTTGGAGCTCGATTGTTCTAGGAATTATGACTATCAGTGGGAAATATTCCGAAGCAGTCAGGGTCCTAATTCTAATTTATGGATTATGTAATTTTATTTTGATTGTTTTAGTTGTTTTATTTTCCATGAAATTCTGTTCTTATGGTTCCTTTGTCCTACAATTTTGATATTGAAAAATAATTTATTTTTTAATGATTACTCTTATGAAATACTATTTCATTTTTATGACATGTATAAATTGATTTACACAACTTTATAAGATTATTTGTGTTCGATTAGAATTCATGTAATCAATATTAAAGTTTTATTCAACCTAAAAGTTTGTTTATTTAATTGGTTTTAAGTTATATATATCTAAAAGTTTTGAAAAGGTAATTTAAATTGAAATCGAAACTTATCTAACAATGTTGGAAAGGCTATATTATTATAAAAGTGCTTTGTAAAATAATAATAAGTATTAAAATTTTGCTTTGACTTGTAAAACTTAATTTTAAAGTAAAATAAAATGCTTTAAGTATGCTGGAAAAGTATGGAATTTCGATAAATATAAATGTAAATGTATAAGAGTATTTCCATAGTATTATTTCTCTTATAAAAGAGCTTTTGATGAAATGGATTCAAGGGTATATGAAATGGGGATCCTAATCATTTTGTTTTATTTAAGTACTTTGAAGTGTATTTCCTCGTATATATAGCTAAATTGAAATTAATTTCTATGGAGATTTATGTGAAATTATATATGATAAGAATTTTGAATAAACAATATAGTAATATCAAGCGATATGAGATGTTTTGTAATGCTTTTCTGATTACTCTCTTGACTCCTTATACAGAGTATTTGATTTGTATTGTTTTTTATTTCTATATAATGGATTAGTAATACCAGGTGGCGTAGGATGCTTGGTATTATATTTTTGGTTGCTCCACTAACTCATATTATATATTATTCGATATTTTGATGAGTGTAGTTTGCTGGCTTTTAGTAAATGTTCGAGTAATACCAAGTGGTATGGGATGCTCATGTAATACTTAATCGATTACCACTGGTGAGTAGATATCACTTATATTGTGGAGACGGGTTGGGCATTTTTGAGGAAATCATCTAGAGGTTATTTGATTTGAGTTAGTGTCGAGAGTTTCATCTCTCCAGGGACTATATATGTGCTATTTCTATGATTTATGAAGTTCTCTCAAGAGAACTCTCCAATGATAGTTATCGCTCCCATAGACTAGAAGTCGAGAACATTTATTTATATATCTTTTAGTTAGTTTTGACCTCTTCTAGGATTCATCGAGTCAAGAAAATTATTTTGAGTTTAGAACCGACGTCATTGGGTCTATGCTATTATTTTATTATGTGATTAAGGCTACTAGTTTAGCTAGCATCCATCCTAGTGGTCTTCATTGCGGGGTCGCACTCCGGATCCATGATGTCAATTTTGGATTTTTTGGTAGGCTGAGAGTTATTACTCTCATAAGAACAATTTCCTCAATGTCACTTAAGGCTAGCAGTCTGTTACCAATGGCGAGTAGGAGAAGAAACCATTACATAGCATTGGATTGCGACATGTTTATGACATGTAGATAGATAATTAGGGGTCGCAAGCTTAGGAGTAACTAAGGGATTCTAGGAAATAGATTTGCGACCATTAGCATTTCCTGGAGCATTACCCAGTGTTTGTTAGTCACCCTTTTGGTACGTAAGGTGGGTTTCATTTGATTATCTTATTAATTTGTAACCCCATTAGAGAGACGATTATTATGAATTTATTATTTTATGTATTTATGACATTAGAGACTTGTTATATGCTCGTTTATCATTACTGATTAGCCTAGCCTGAAGACCAGCTGAAAGGCTTGTCCATATTTTTCAATAAGGAACTTGCTTTGTGTTCGTTCGTCACTTTATATACATATTTCTATTCTCACAAGAGGCTATGGATGAGAGATATTTTAGTATAATTTGTTGTCTATGTCGCAAGGACCATTCAGTTTAGAGTTTCGCCTCCTTAAGGACCATGGGTCGAAATACTTGGTTTTGTACATTGAGTTTTCTGATTGACTTTGATTGACTTTAGATTTCTTAATATTTACAATGGCCTAACCGTCAGAAGTTTCAACTTCCATTATGAGATAGGTCGAGATAATAATTGGATATTGTTTTTGGAATTTAAATGAATTGTGGTTCATTTGAGTTTCTATTTCTTGTTATCTTCAAGTTAAATCTATCGAGAGTTATTACTTCCATTAGGACTTATGGGACGTTTAGGGAGGCTAATATACACTTGTGGATGGTAGTTACCTATTTGTTTTTCTAGCCTCATTATTCAGGTTGCGTACCTATTTGAATTTGATATGTATATCGATGACGGTGAACATTAGATTAGCATATTGTTGCACACCTTGGACATGTATTATTGATGTATTTTATCGCTACATTATGATTCTGTGATCTTAGTTTATTACTTCTGTGTTGTATATCGTTATGCAACATCCTTCATTTTAAGGCCCAAAACTAACCACTATAGATGTTGCAGTCATCTATAGTATTAAATTCCAGTGACAAAATGCGGATATGTTAATTGTATCAATAATATCAAAGCACAAGAATATGGAATATTTTAAACATAATTTCAAACAAACTTTCACATTTCATTTCAAATATAATATTTCATATTCATTACATAATCTCATACATTACCCAGGTTCAGATAAAATATAGTTATTACAAAATACTCCAAGAGTGACATATGAAGATGCCTCCTTCGTTGATCAGAGTTTACTACTAGGCATTTATAACATCTGTCATTACATACATTCCAAAAAATAAAATTTCAACACAACAGATAATATATATATACATATATATATATAATTTTCTACATAGTAAGATATGCCTCCTACACGTCTCCGAAAGCTTTATTTGCCAAAACCTACCTAACCTGAAAAACCCTTACTCTCAACCCGCTCAAATCAATTTTGAGCACCCGAGAGTTAAAGAGGAAAACATAAACTTTGAGTCAGACAAAAGGCCTGTGTGAATAATAATATGCCATATCGGTGTATAGATATTCAATGAGACCATGCCGCTGAGCGGAACTGGTTTTCTCCTGACTAATATCCCTTTTAAAATATATATTTTGCAAAATAACTCCTGCAACCGCAATAGTTCAAATAGGCAATATAAACAATAATATGCATGCATGCAACATGGGTAACCTTGACCAATTTGACTAAATATTGTCCCAACATCATAGTTTTCTTAGGGTAATTACAAACCTATGGTTGACTTGGGCCTACAAGATATATCAAATTCTCTAACATGCTGTTAGTAGACAACTGGACAGTATGTCCGAAACTTACTATTCCTAAGGTCCTCTGATCCTAATGGTTTTGCGGGCTCACTAATAACCAATCTCATCTTAGTGTATTCCTTTCCGTGCGTAAACCTATTTTTAGTCTTACCCGTAAAGAAGCCCTATGCACTGGAATTTTGGACTTATCTCAGCTAAGGGCTAACAGTTGAAGTATAGAGCACTACGCTACACCAGTCTCATCTGGTTTTCTAATCCTCGAGTCAATTCATCCCATCACAATTTATCTAAAGGAGATAAGAATGGTAGTCAGTTTAGTAAAATCCTAGGCTAAGCACCTTTTTATTTCCTTGAAAACATAAGGATTTATAAATGATTTTACCCTTGAAATCATACTTTCAGAATAAGGAAAATTATAGCCCTTTACTTTATTCAAAATATTTGTGCCATGATATATCCCTTTATAAAATATTATTGATGAATCCCGAAAACACTTAGAGGTCCTAACACCTCAAAACGATAGGCTATGTAGCCAAATTTAATAAAACTACTAAATTGATATAGCACGACGTCCACTTCGCCCCTAAGGGTCATCACCCTTCTTCATTATCAAAAATCCCATTAAAATCTTTAACTTAGAAAACATAGGGCCATCATGCCGATAGCATACATATCGCACTTCATAGAGTGTCGATGTCATAAAGTGTAAAGCTTTGTTTGCATAGTATAAAGCTTTAAAAGATTAGTGTCGACACTGATAAGTATCAGCATCAATGCCTTAAAGATAATAGGCGATGTCACAATATCCATGGTAGAAATGGGGCCTCACTAGAGCTGAAGAGAAAATAAGCGGTGTCATCACATTCTTTGAAAACATGCAGTTTAATAAAAACGGCATTATTACCACCGTTATAGGTTACTTCGAAAGCAATAGGGTCGGGGTATTTATAGAAATAAGCGGCACATGCCATTTTATATAAAATGCGGCGTCAAGATTAACACCTATATTTGAAAACATGAGACATCGCCATCGTCGAAGTCCATGATGTCGACATCAATGCTGCGCTTCCCACTTCGACCAAGCCGATCCATTCCATATCATCCATAGTTGAAATCCTACGCATCACACCTAATTGACATCGAAGACCATGGAGGCGGTATAATGAAGTGCGACATCATGAGTCTCGGCGTGGCAAAGACGCAATTACCATGAAAACTACTAATATGCTAATAAAAGAAAGTTCTTTTCCATTAACCCCTAGTATTTGTCAAAATCTTATTGGATACCAATTTTCTTTACTAAAGCCACTTCAGAAATCTGCCGTTTACCATAATTTTTCATTCCAAAAACATTTACAAACCATATCATTTATATTAATATTTTAATATAATAACTAGGCTTTTCTATCCCAATAATTCATAATAAATCGTATACAGTTAGGAAAAATCCCTAAAAATCACAATAATTTAGATTGTATATATTCTTTAACATATAAAATTTCAGAGCCAAAAACTTTATTTAATTATTTAATAATTAAAACCTGAAATAAACCATTTTTATAATGAATCCATACTTGCTTGGAAAATTATGAAATTAAAACTCACTTCTAAAATAATTTTTCTAACATCATATCAAAATTCAAGTCATTTGGGTATCATATGATAAGTTTTCTCACCTAACACTATTAACTAATTTCATAATAAATCCAAATACTCATCAACAAGCATATAATCATTCAGACTATCATAACATGGCATAATAAAAGCATAAGATTCGGGTTTTATACTTAAAACCAAAAATACTAATTAAAACTTGAGATGCGTGACTATTATTCATCTTGAATGGTTAAAGAAGGTTAGGATTTGAGTGTTGATTGGTTTTCCCTAAGCTTTACTCTTGATTCCTAGCTTTTCTTTCTCTTGAATCCCTTGTTAATGGCCGACCTAAACCCTTTTAGTTTTCGTTTGTATGAATGAAGTGATGGAGGAAATGAGAAAGAGATAATATGTATTAAGGAAATTTACTATTTTCCTATTTTTCTCTCCTCGTATATCCTCCTCCTTCTTAATGTTCTAATCAACCTTGTTTGTTCAATAATCAAGACTCGGCCAATATTAACAGTCAAATATCAGTCTCCTTATCCCCCTTACATTATTTTATTTAACTTATCTAATTAAGTATCCTAAATAATGTTAATTAAAGTTAGGGTTGTTACAGACTCACCTTCTTAAAGAATTTCGTCCTCGAAATTACGATAAGGTACACAACAACAATCATAACCATAAACATAAAACTTAGCATCAAACAAGTCAGGATAAGTGTCTCTAATCATGTCTTCTGTCTCTCAAGTACAACCTCTCTCGCCATCACTCCACTGGACTTTTGTTCACCTAACTATCTCCTTTCTTAGCTTTTTCTCATCCTTAGTCAAGATACGAACTGGCTCTCTAGCTGTAGTCATGTCCGGTTCCACTACTAAGTCTTCTAACGCGGTCGGAGTGATAGTAGTTTCTGGATCTCGAACACACATCTCAAGATGAGAAACATGAAACACGTTATGGACTCCTGTCAAACTGTTCGGTAACTCTATTCTGTAAGTGACTTTCTCAATCATTTATGTTATAGAAAATGGTCCAACAAACCTATGCGCCAATTTTCCTGACTTCCCAAATCTTACTACACTCTTCATTGGTGACACTTTGATGAAAACATGATCTCCAAGTCCTTCCGTCTCTTATGTGCATAACTTTTCTTCCTAGACCAAGCTTCCTTCATTCTAGCTTGAATCGACACAATCTTTTCTACGGCATCTCTTACCATATTCAGACCAAGAACTAATCTATCTTCGGTCTCCTACCAACATAATGGTAATTTGCATGGTCTTCCATACAAAGCTTCAAAAGGTATCATTCCTATATTAGTCTGATAACTATTGTTATAAGAAAATTCGACTAAGTGTAGATGATATTCCTATGATCCTCCAAAATCTAACACACAAGCTCTTAACAAATCCACCAAGACTTTGTTAACTCTTTCTATTTGCCTATCGATCTGTGGATGGTAAGCAGTATCATCTTCAGTGTGGTACCCAAAGCTTCTTGTAGACTCTTCCAGAATTCACTAGTAAATAAAGAATCTCTGTCATTAACTATACTACTAGGAACTCAATGTAGTCTAACTATATTCTTCATGAATAACTTAGCTAAAACAGATGTCGTCCTTGTCGACTTAACCGGTATAAAGTGCGCACTCTTAGTCAGTCATTCCATTATACCCTTTCATTTCCTCTATTCGACTTTCGCAACCCATCTACGAAATCCATAGATATAGAATCCCATATCCATGCTGGTATGTCTAAAGGCTGAAGCAATCCACTTGGCCTCTGATGCTCGGCTTTTACTTGTTGACAATTCAAACATTGCTTTACGTATAAGCCTACATTCTGTTTCATACCTTCATAGAAGAAACTCATTTTCATATCCTGATACATCTTAGTCCCTCTAAGATGAATAGTAAACTTCAATCGATGACACTCCTTAAGGACTTCTTTCCTTAGGTCTCTCAGATCTGGAACACATATCCATCCTTTCTTCCTTAATCATCCATTGTGATTAGGCTAAAAGTTTTTCAAATCATCGGTCTCAGTTCCACCTTCCAATCTTCTAATTCTTTCGCTAGCAATGGATCATCTCTTTGCTTAGAAGTAATTCTTTTGATCAATACAGGTCGAAATTCAAAAAATGATAGCATTGCGGTACTCTGACTAGAATTGATAGTCAATCTTAACCACACACTACAAGTAGTTAATGCTTCCAAATGTTTCCATTCCAATATCATTGCTAACTCTGCATTTTGATGTTTTCTTCTAAGCGCATCTGCAACTTTGTTTCCTTTCCTCGGTGTGTACTCAATCCAAAATCATAAGTAGCTAAAAACTCCAACCATCTCTGCTGTCTCATATTCAACTCTTTATGAGAGAAAAAGTAATTTAGAGTATTCTGATCCATATACAACTCGAATCGTTATCCCAAAAGACAATGTCTCCACACCTTCAAGGCAAAAATTACCGTAGCTAATTCTAAGTCATGGGTTGGATATCTAACTTCATGCGATCTAAGCTATCAAGAAGCATAGGCAATCACTTTACCCCTCTGCATTAACACAACATCTAATCCAGTTCTGTAGGCATCAGTATACACCTCCAAATCTTGATTTTCGTCTGGAAAAACTAACACGGGCGCATTGGTCAATAAATATTTCAGCTTCTGGAATGCCTCCTTACATTTATCGGTCCAAATATACTTCATGTGCTTTCTTGTTAGTGTAGTCATTGGTGCTGCTATACCAGAGAAATCCTTGATGAATCTTTGGTAGTAGCCAGTCAGTCCAAGAAAGCTCTTTATCTTAGTCACTATCTTGGGTCTTTTCCAATTATTAATTGCTTCTATCTTAGAGGGATCCACTGACAACCCTTTTTCGGAGACTACATGACCAAAGAACTTCACTTCTTTCTTCCAAAAATGACACCTAGAAAACTTTGACTTTAACTGATGCTGTCTCAGCATCTCAAGCACTGTTCTAAGGTGAGCCTCTTGATCTCGCTCATTCTTAGAATATATCAAAATGATGTCTATAAATATTACCACAAATCTATCCAACTGCTCTCAGAAGATCCGGTTCATCAAATCTATAAAGAAAGTAGGCTCACTAGTCAATCCAAATGGCATTACTAACCACTTGTACTAACCATATCTTGTTTGAAACGCCGTTAAGGAATTTTGTCCTCCGCCACTCTTAATTGATGGAACCCTATCACCATATCTAATTGAGAAAATACTTTGGCTCCACTCAACTGATCAAATAAGTCGTCGATTCTCAGCAAAGGACATCGATTCCCTATCGTCTTTTCATTCAACTTAGATAATCGATACACATCCTTAACGACCATTCGGTTTATTCACGAACATCGTGACCATTCCCCAAGTTGATGCTTGGTCTAATAAAACTTTTCCCTTATAAATCCATCAGCTGCACCTTTAACTCCTTTATCTTAGTAGGTGTCATTTCGCTAGGCAGTCTACTTATGGGTTCAGTTCCAAGTACAAGATCTATTCAAAACTCTATAGCTCGTTTCAGCGGTAGTCCTATAATAGACTAAAAAACATCTGCAAATTCTCTAACTATGAAAACCCGATTCCACTTGCCTTCCTCCTCCATCGCACGTAACAATGCACAAACATCCTAACTTAGATTCTCTACTGATTATACAATTTGGTCACTGCTATTAGGGTGTCTTAGTGATATTTTCCTATCCTGGCAAAATATCCTAGCATCATATTTACTTAACCATTCTATACCCAAAATAATCCCAAAGCCTACAAAATCGAATACATTCAAACTGCAGGTGAAGACATGACCTAATAATTCAAACTCTAAATGGTCAAATTTCATCCCAAGAATTGCGTACTCTCGTATCAAATTCGCAACCCTTAAGGAAGTAACTGGGTATGAGGGTTCTAGGTTAAGCTTTTCTACTAGACAACGAGATATAAAAGAATGTGATGCACCAGTATCAAACTGTACTCTAACAGATAAACAATGAATCAAAAGCATGCCTCCCATCACAACCTTTCCTTTCTCCTTTGTTGTGGGTCTCGAGGAAGTTGGTTCCAAAGCAAACACTTTCCCTTTCTCAACCTTAGCTGGTTCCTTACAATGATTCTTGTAAGGCCCGACCTGGTCACAATTAAAGCACTTGATGTTCTTCCTTCCAATGACTGCTTTCCATCCCCTAAACGACACTCATTCACAAAATTCCCTTTCTTGTCATACTTGTAACACACAACACTTGCCTTTCTTTTCTTAGCAGCTCCGCCCTTTTGAGCTCCTTTTTTCTAGAAGAACTTTCTCTTCCTCTTTTTTCCACCTCGATTCTCTGTTGGCTTGTTATTATTGAACAAAGAAAACATCTATTCATTTCTCAAATCCATCTCCACGACTACATCACATGGATCCCTGAGATGTGGTAAAGTTGCCCTAGCAAGCTCAGGTATCAGTCCACGGATGAACTTTTCATTCCTTTTGATCACTGTATAAAAGGTAGCATACCCATATCGGGATAGCTCCTCAAGTCTATGCGTACTCGAGCATCGTCATATCACCTTGCACCAACTCATCAAACTTCCTTAATAGAGTTGACTTAGCAATCTCAGACATAAACCTCTCTTCAAACCCCTCCTGAATTCAGCCCAAGTTAAAGTTTCCTTGATTACCCCAACAGTCACGTTATTCCACCAGTACAATGCAGCTCCTTGCAGTTGCCTGGACGCCAATCTCCTTTTTTGCTCATTGTTCAAACCATGATCAGTGAAGATCCTTTCACAGTGAAGTAACCAATTCTCCACTTTGATGGCATCCTCTATTCCCTCCAAGTCTTGCATTGTCCTTACTCAAAACAGCGTAATTGTTGACCACTAGAACTTCTTGATTTGCCCCATAAACTAACCCAACTGCAGCTCCTGATTGCATCATATTAACGAAGAACCGACACATTGCTCCCATATCAACCGGGGGTGTTCCTGCACCCACACTAGCAGCTGTTTGTCGACCTGGATTCCTTCTAGTATTGGCCTGACATTTCCATTGTTATGGTGCTTCCTCTACCAAGATTCACTCTTTTGTTTCCTGTCTCCATATATTACTTCCTTAAATCGGCATTCGAACCTTAGTAAGATATGGAAGAATGGTCTAAGAGGGAGGGAGAATAGGGATAAGGCTTATACTTATATGTATAGCAAATACAAGTACGTTACTATAACATTATCCCAAACCCCAATCATATTTTCTAATTCATTTGGATTATGTTTTCAATACTCTTTTAAGTTTAAAATTCTTTTAATTTTACAAAAACCAATGCTCTAATACCAAATTGTAACATCATCCATTTTGAGGTCTGAAACTAACCGCTACAGATGCTGCAGTCATCTATAATATTAATTTTCGGTGATAAATTTCACATTTATTTCAAAGATAATATTTCACATTCATTACATATTCCCATATGTTGTCCAAGTTAAGATAAGATATAGTTATTACAAAATAATCCAAGAGCGATATATGAAGATGCCCCCTTGACTGATCAGAGTTTACTACTAGGCAGTTATAACATCTGCCATTAAATACATTCCACAAAATTAAATTTCAACATAGCAGATTTTATATGTATGTGTGTGTGTATAATTTTCTACATAACTAGATCTGCCTTCTACATGTCTCCGAAGCTTTATTTGCCAAAACATACTTAAGCAGAAAAACCCTTACTCCCAACCTATTCAAATCAAATTTTGAGCATCCGAGAGTTTAAGAGGAAAATGTAAACTTCGAGTCGGATAAAAAGCCTAGTGTGAATAATTATATACCATCTCGATTTATAGATATTAAATGAGACCACGCTACTGAGCAGAACTGGTTTTCCCCTCACTAATATCCCTTTTAAAATATATCTTTTAAAAAATAACTCCTGCAACCATAATAGTTCAAATATGCAATATAAACAATAATATGCACGCATGCAACATGGGTAATCATGACCAATCTATCTAAATCAATGGATTACCTATGGTTGACCCAGGCCTACCAGATATATTAAATTCTCTAACATACTGTTTGTAGACAACTAGATAGTATGTCCGAAACTTACTATTCCTAAGGTCACTCTGATCCTAATGGTTTTGTGGGTTCACCGATAACCTATCTTATCTTAGTGTATTCCTTTCTGTGCATAAACCTATTTTTAGTCTTACCCATAAAGAAGCCCTACACACTAGAATTTTGGACTTGTTTCAGCTAGGGGATGACAGTTGAACTATAAGGCGCTACCCTACACTATTCCCATCTGGTTTTCTAATCTCTGAGTCAATTCATCCTATCGTAATTTATCAAAAGGTGATAAGAACGGTAGTCACTTTTGTAAAATCCTGGGCTAAGTACCCTTTTTATTTCCTTGAAAACATAATGATTTATAAATAATTTAACCCTTGAAATCATACTTTGAAAACAAGGAAAATTATCGCCCTTTACTTTATTCAAAATATTTATGCCATGATATATGCCTTTAATAAAATATTATTGATGAATCCCGAAAACACTTAGAGGTCCTAACGCTTAAAAATTATAAGCTATGTAGCCAAATTTAATAGAGCTACTAAAGTGATAAAACTCGGCATCCACTTCACCACTAAGGGTCATCGCCCTTCTTCATTATCAAAAATCATGTTAAAGTCTTTAACTTATAAAACATAAGGCCATCAGACCGATATCATACATATCGCACTTTATAGAGTGTCGACGTCATAAAGTGTAAAACTTGGTTTGCATAGTATAAAGCCTTAAAAGATCAGTGTCGACATTGATGGGTATCAGCACCAATGCCTTAAAGATAATAGGCGGCGTCACTAGGGCCATGATCGAAACGTGGCCTCATTAGAGCCAAAGAGAAAATAATCGGTGTCACCACCTTCTTTGAAAACATGTAGAGTCGAATAAAGGCGATGTTATTACAATCATTATTGGTTAATTTGAAAATAATAGGGTCCGCGTCTTTGTAGAAATAAGCGGCACCATGCCATTTTAAATAAAACACGGTGTCAAGATCAACACCTATATTTGAAAACATGTAGCATCGCCTTCATCGAAGTCCATGATGTCGACTTCAATGCTGCGCTTCCTACTTCAACCAAGTTGATCCATTCCATATCAACCGTAGTTGATATCCTATGCATCGCACCTAATTGACATCGAAGACCATGGAGATGGTATGATGAAGTGTGACATCGTGAGTCTCAGTGTGGCAAAGACGTAATTACCATGAAAACTGCTAATATGCTAATAAAAGAAAGTTCTTTTCCACCAACCCCTAGTATTTGTCAAAATCTTATTGGATACCAATTTTCTTTATCAAATCCTTTTAAAAAAATCTATCATTTACTAGAATTTTTCATTCTCAAAACATTTGCAAACCATATCATTATATTAATATTTTAATATAATACTTAGGCTTTTCTAACCCAATAATTCACAATTAATCGTATACACTTGGGAAAACCCCCAAAAATCACAATAATTTAGATTTTATATATTCTTCAACACATAAATTTCAAGGCCAAAAACTTTATTTATTTATTTAATAATTAAAACCCAAACCATTTTGTATACTTAGAAAATTCATAATAAATTCATACTTGATTGGAAACTTATGAAATTAAAAACCCACTTCTAAAATAATATTTCTAACAATCAAAATTTCAAGTCATTTAGGTATAAAATGATTGGTTTTCTCACCTAAACCTATGAATTAATTTATAATAAATCCGAATATTTATCAACAAGCATATAATCATTCAAACTATCATAACACGACATAATATAAGCAAAAGTTCAGGTTTTATACTTAAAACCGAAAATACTAATAAAACTTGAGATGCATAACTATTATTCACCTTGAATGGTTAAAGAAGGTTGAGATTTGAGTGTTGCTTGGTTTTCCTTAAGCTTTACTCTTGATTCCTAGCTTTTATTTCTCTTGAATCCCTTGTTAATGGCTGGCCTAAACTCTTTTAGTTTTCGTTTGTATGGAGGAAGTGAGGGAGGAAATGAGAATGAGAGAGTATGTACTAAGGAAATTTACTCTTTTCCTATTTTGCCCTCCTCATATATCCTCCTTCTTATTAATGTTTTAATAGACGTTGTTAGTTTATTAATTAAGACTTGGCCCATATTGACTGTCAAATCTCAATCTCCTTATTCCATTTACATTATTTTATTTAACTTACATAATTAAATATCCTAAATAATGTTAATTAAAATTAAGGTCGTTACATGTTCTGTCCTAGAAACCGTACATGTTTGTTGCTTCTGCAGACACCATGTACATAATGGTAAGTGTTATACGATTTGAGATATGTACCGGTGTTAGCTTAAGGGAATACTTACGTATGTAAGCCCTTTATAACCTTATTCTCTGTATTATTAGATAGTGTTACCCAGTAATACTCTTTGGTAATATTGGTATAGAGGTGGGGTTTTGCAGTTTGTTATCAAAGCAGGTTCAAAACAATATATGATACAAAGAGACACGAGTCAGTGGCCTTAGATGGACTTAGGAGTCATTGTCTCTTGGGTGTTAGGTAGCTTCCTCTAATATAAGCTTGGATTATATGGTGATTACATTGCGATAGTCACCTGGGGTGTGCTTGTTATTTGTATATTTTAACATGTTAATATATTTATCTTGTTTATTCTAAATGTGAACCTCACTTTAATGCAGAAGTGAATGGCTGGTGGTCGATTTACTTAAGGAGATGCCGGGCAGTCCAGTGGTTCTGGTAATGAGGGTGGGTTGAAGACCATCGATCATTTGATGGAACTTGCGTAGAGCATTCAGCCATGTGTGCTTCCATAACTCCTAACCCTCCTACTCCTCGCTTTGATTTTGCTTGGATTTGTAGTGATTATTCTGGCCTTGGTAGGAAACCATTCAAAGGAACCGAGGGATTCATTGAAGTATAGAATTGGCTCAAGATATGCGAGCTCATCCTTACTCGCATGGGAATCACTGATCATTAGAAGGTTTATATTGCTTCTAGTCAGTTGTAGGAAGGGAAACTTGATTGGTATGAACTATTGTTAACGGAGATTAATGAAGTTGAACTGACTTAGGCTTAGTTCAAATTTTGATTTGAGCAGAAGTTTCTTTCCGAGGCATAGAATGCATCTATGTCTAGGAAGTTTATTGATTTAAAGTAAGGACATATGTCAGTGATAGAGTATGTTTCTACTTTTGAGGATCTTTCCAAGTATGGTACCGACCTTATCATCAGTCCTTTCGAGAAGAACTAGAAATTTATCTATAGTCTAAACAAGGTTTTAAGGAAAGCCTTACTTCCACATCTTAAGACTGCATTTGGGAAGCTAGTTGATACAGCCTTGAGGCTAGAGGAAGTTGATGGGGAGAGTGGTGATGAAGCTTAAAAGGATAAGAAAGTGTTTGGCCAGAAGAGGAGGGTTTCTTTCCAAAAGCAAAAGTTGAAGTTTTAGAATAAGAAGCTATTTGGAGGGAAAGGTCCAGCTTTTGGCAAGTAGGTTAGAGGTCTAGAGGTATTATGCTATAATTGCAATGAGAAGGGCCATTATTCTAGAGATTGTAGCAAACCCCATCTGCCATCATTTTAGAATCAGTGTAGGATTTGCAATGAGGTTGGTCATCTCCGTTATGCCTATCTAGTAGTAGATAAGAAGAAGAAGGTTGGAAATTTGAATGCTTTAGAGGCTACTAGCAGACCATCTCAGACTAAAGGGGAAGCTCCATTCATCGTCGAATGTACTATCTTATTCAAAGATTCTCCCATTAAAGTTCTTTTTGCACGGTTGCATCTTATTCATTTGTGTCGAAGGAACTAGTCGATAGATTTGATCTTGAGGTGGTTTGCACAGTTGAGGAGTGCAAATCCCAAAGGAGGTGATACAACCTTAGGGATGTTATGTAAAGATGTTGTTTTGGACTTATGTGGATTTTCTTTCTTGTGTGACTTGCATGTATTCGGGTATTTGGGAATTGGCTTTATTCTCGGTATGGATTGGCTAGATCAATTCGAGGCTCATCTTTTATGTCCCAAAAGAGTAATCACTCTTAGCCATCTGGATTCCATAAAGCATCTTAGCCTAGCTCTTAGAAACCTTAATCAAAGCTCGAGTGGTTCTCTATTTGCTCTTGAGTCTTGAAAAGAAGATGTCATTGCCAGAATTCTTATTGTTAGTGATTATTTTGATGTTTTTTAGCCTATAACTGATTTGCCTCCGAGTCAGCTATAGATTTCCAAATTAATCTTATTTATGGAGCTCAGCTAGTTAGTCGTCCTTCTACAAGGATGTGTGCAAAGGAGAATGAAGAGTTAAAGTAGCAGTTGTCAGAGTTAGAAGCTAAGCATTGTATACATTCTAGTGTTACCTTAGGGCACCACGGCAGTGTTTGTGAGGAAAGCAGATGGTTCCCTTAGGTTGTGCATTGATTATCGTAAGCTGAACGAGCTCACTATAAAGAATAAATATCATTTTCACAGGATTGATGGTATGTTTGATCAACTTAGTGGTGCTAAGGTCTTTTCTCAACTGGACCTAACCGGTTTTGGTCAGCTATGTATTGCAGATGATAGCATCCAATTGATAGCTTTTTGGACCCGTTATAGCTATTGTGAGTGGCTTGTGATGCCATTCTATTGACGAATGTGCCCACATGCTTCGACGATCCGATGAACATGATATAAAGAGACTATCTTGATAAGTTTGTCCTAGTATTCATTGATGATATCTTGGTTATTCCAAGTTAGAGGTATGACATGAGCAGCACCTTAAAGTTGTTCTGGAGACACTTATGCAGAATCAGTTAAAGGAAAAGTTCTCTAAATGCCACTTTTTGAAGAAGGAGGCGAAGTTGTTAGACCACGTAGTGTTAGAGGCTGTTATTTTTGTAGATCTAGCTAAGATTTAAGAAATTTGAAACAGGAAGTAGCCTGAGACGGTTACTAAGATCCGTAGTTTTCTGGGCTTAACTGGTTATTATTATCACTTCATAAAGGAGTTCTCAATGATTATGCTACCTCTAACTAATCATACTAGGAAGTGAGTCAAGTTTCAATGAACAAATAGATATGAGATAGCTTTCCATAAGCTGACGGGGTTACTTAATCATGCGCCTATTCTTATTGTACCGAAGGGCAACCAGGATCTTGAGGTTTATATGGATGCTTGTGGTTCTTGTTTGGGAGAAATTCTTATGTAGAGTGGTAGAGTGTTTGCTTATGCATCTAGGCAGTTGAGGCCTAATAAAGTCTATTATGCCACTCATGATTTAGAGCTTATCGCCATTGTCTTTGCATTGAAGGTATGGAGACATTAATTTCTTTGGTAAGAGATTTATACTTTATACAAACCATAAGTCATTGAAGTATATATTCAACCAGAAGGATCTCAACATGAGGCAACAGCATTAACTCGGGTTTCTTATGGCCTATGACTTTAAATTCAATATACCCCTAGAAAGAGGAATATAGTAGCTGATGCATTGAGTATGAAGCATCAGGCAGTTGTTTCAATTATGATAGCTGAGTGGAAAAATTTGGAGTTGCTTTCTATGTGTGATACTCGAAATAGAGATTCTGTAGTTGGTTCAGGTGTGATGTTGCTAGTCTTGTTGCCCAAACATCTTTCATTGATCGGATTATAGATTCTCAGGATAGATCCAACTATTTTTACTCTTATTCAAAGGTTGGAGTCTGGTGATGATCATGTTGGTTATTCTCTTGATGCTCTTAGTAGCTTACGGAGGAGTGGTAGACTTCTTGTTCCCGATTTGGATGGTCTCCATAAGGAAGTGATGGATGATTGCCATCGTCACACTATACTATTTGTTTGCATGAAAAACAAACAAATACCTCCAATCAAATCAAAAATAACAAATTCAACCGAAAAAAATACTAGGAACGTAAGAGACACACGGATTTATAGTGGTTCAACTGTAACGGGCCTTCAACCACTATTCATATTTATTCCTCTACTTATATTTTAGCTTTTACAAGAGTTGAGATATGAAATACAATAGTTTATGATTGAATATAGGAATCCAGAAGCTCGCTTCGGTTGTTTCTGCAGTGAAGATTTTTGAAACTCTAAAAATTGTTCTTATGAATGCAAATGTTTGGATATTTATAGGGGTGAAGATGTAGTGCAGTTAATATGGTAAGTCAAGAAATTTCCATGTATATCTTGCCCAAATCGAATATTTCCATACACCGAAGATATGATTTTCAATTTCCAAATATACTCAGATTTCATCCTTATATTCCTCGCTTGGTTCGGCTGGATACTTGGTTTAGGGTTGGTTAGTTTGGTGGAATGCACGTGGCCATCTTGTTGGCCAAGTGGCCGCTCCATCCCTCTTGGTTCGGTGAGCTCCTATATGCATGATTCGACGAGCCCCTATATGCATGGTTTGATGGGCTTCTATATGCATGGTTCGATAGGCTTCTATCCACCGGACAGAAAATCTAGTTTGGTACCTTGGGTACTGGACATGATCTCTTGTTCGGTAACTTGGGTACCGAACTTGGTCTCCTCTTCAGTACTTAAGCTACTGAACAGTGGGGGTTTTGGTTTCTCTCTACTCCTTTATGCCTGTCAACCCTCATATCTTTTCTTTACTTCGTCTTGGCTACTTCCAAGCCTTGATCTCGTGGGCGAAATTTACCATAACACTTGGCTCCCAAAGCTCAGCTCGAAAACTACAAGGTGGGCTTTGCTGAGTGTCTCCTTGAAACATATGTCATCCTCTTTATTTTGGTTTGGTCTGGTACTCTTGGCTCCACATGCACTCTATTAGGTCACCGGACAAAATCGCATACCTATATAATCTTCCAATCCTCCACCACCGAACCAGCTGTTCATTTTTCTACCTTACCCAGTATTTCGAGACTGTTCGCCTCCATCGAGCTGAAGTGTCAATCTCCGCCCCTAATGCCTCCAATTCAACATAATCCCCGTCCAAGGTCATCACTCGATATGGTAAGCATCGTTTTCCCTTCTTTTGCATCCATGTCATTGAATCACTTAAAGTAATTTGTATTTCATCTGGTATTTGGCAGGTGGCTTAGGGTTTAGAGTTCTATTTCTGTCTAGTTTTAGCTGAACCTATAGGTTAGCGAACGTCTATATTGGTCCATAATTTTCAAATTGAACTCCCTATCTAGGGCTTGACATTCGAGTGTTTGGACACTGAACAGATAGTCGATATCCGCATGCTAGTTAATCTTAGTTCTTCGGCTAGGTTTCTATTGCTGTGGGAAACTTTTGAGTAAGCTTTTTTGAATTGATTGTGGTTTTGGAATAGTTATCTGCTAATGTCGAGATGCCTAATTTAAGATTGTGTACCCACTTATTCTTTTTTGCATCGCATATGCACACATTCATGCACGCACAAGCACTTTCACTTCTTTGTGACACTATGTGTGATGGATTACCATATCAAATAGGTATGTCAAACCATCGCAAGACATGTTCACAGATGATCTCTGGAGACTAGGGTCCCTCTTCTTCCATACCTCCAGATCCCACACCATCAAGGCATCGCTCTAACCAGCCAGGTTATTCTCATTCTCTCATGCATTGGTATGGACCGTCCGAACTGGATCCCATCAATTTTGAGCACTCCATCTTAACTCCTAAGTAGTTAAATATTATGGTGGCCACTCATGGCATCCCTAGAAAGGACATCATTCTGCTCACTTCCAAACAACGGGCACATGCTCTATCCGAAGGGTATATGGCCTACTCTCTTTATCACTATGCAGCCGGAGCCCCACTTACCATTCATTAATGGATTGCAGGCTTCCTTATGCACTCGAAGATCGTTCCATTCCAGTTGCATCCCAACGGTTATGCCATCCTTACCAGCTTATATGCTATCTTCATAAGGGAATTCCAGATGCCCCCTACCCATCATCAAATCAGGTTCCTTTATGCTATAAAAAGCAAAATGGAGGATTCTCCTTTTATCTATCTTGAGGCGGGGAGCAAGTTTAAGACAGTTGAGAACTTGACTCTAAGTACAATATGTTCAAGTGTGAATACTTCTTCATCCGGGATGATTGTGTATGTCATGCTTTCCTTTCTCCTTGTTGATTATTGTGTATGTCATGCATGCCTTATGTGACTTTTACTTGATGGTTCTACATATCATCGTCGGACTTAGCTGTTTGTCGCCGGCAAGGTCTCGACTTGACGATATAAGAAGGGGAAACCAACTGTGTGTCGTGTGATGGTCATGTTATGCCCTCCAGTAAGTCAGGTTCTCCATCACCGTCTACGAGTTTGAAGCTATCGATGATAGTGAACACCCGGCTAGTGTCACTCTAATCCATTTGTGGCCAATGGGAAACTTCAAGCTGATTATCAGTGATTGACATTCGGTTAGGGTTCACTCCAGCCCGTCACCGTCGATGAGAAGTTTGAACCGATCGTCAATGTTGGACACCCAGTTTGGGATCACTCTGGTCCATCACTACTGGTGAGAAGTTTGAACCGATCATCAATGATGGACTCCCAGTTTGAGATCACTTTGGTTCATCACCTTCAGTAAGAAGTTTGGGCTGATCTTCAACAATGGACGCTTGGTTAGGGATCACCCAAGTCCATCAATACCGACAAGAAGTTTGGGCCGATTGTCAATGATGGACACCCAGTTAGAGATCACTCTGGTCCATCACTACCGGCAAGAAGTTTGGGCCGATCGTCAATGATGGCACCTGGTAAAGGATCACTCTGGTCCATCACTGTCGACGAGAAGTTTGGACCGATCGTCAATGATGGCACCTGGTAAGGGATCACTCTGGTCCATCACTGTCGACGAGAAGTTTGGGCCGATCGTCAATGATGGCACCTGGTAAGGGATCACTCTAGTCCATCACTGTCGACGAGAAGTTCGGGCCGATCGTCAATGATGGATGCCCGGTTAGGGATCACTCTGGTCCATCACTAGCGGCAAGAAGTTTAGTCCAATGACACCGGTTAGTGATCACTCTGTTGATCAATGCCGGCGAGAAGTTTGGGCCAATCGTCAATGGTGGACTCCCGGTTAGGGATCACTCCAGTCCATCACTACTAGCAAAAAGTTTAAGTCGATCGCCAATGATGGACACCTGGTTAGGGATCATCTGGTCCATCATTTTCAGCTAGAAGTTTGGGAGGAGACATCGTGATAACGCAGTTTTGCCCCCGAGTCGAGAAGTTGGCTCTTTAGGCCTAGGCGATATTTCCTCAGTGTTAACTTTAGTCCAACACGTTCGAGCAGCAATACAAAGTTACACTTCCAAATTATTACCCATCATGATAGGTTTTTAAAGAAAGCACACTTTATGAGAATCCATTTCATAACTGTTTCGATTACAAAATTACAGTACAATTGGCAAAACAATAGAAATTTAAGTAAAATAGAGATGGAGATGGTGTGCATCCCAAGCTTTTCTAAATACTGCTCCATCTACTGTGTTGAGGATGAGAGGTCCATTGCCCAAGTCCTTATGAATAACATACGGTCCTTCCCAGATACGGTCGAGTGCCCTCAATCTGGCGAATATTCATTTTAGCACTAAGTCCCCTTCTTTGAGCGGGTGGTGTTTGACCTTAGAATTGTATTGTGCGGCTATCCTTCGCTTCTGTGCTTTGGCCTTTAAGGTAGCTTCCTTATTCCTTTCACCAATTAAGTATAGCGACATGTTCAGCAGCCACTCATTTTCATTCGGGTCATAGTGGATCCTTCGATGTCACGACACTGCTATCTCCACTAGTAACATTGCATCTGATCCTTATGTCAATGAGAAAGGAGTATGTCTTGTTGCCGTCTTGCAGGAAGTGCGACAGGCCCATAATGCTTAAGGAAGTTTCCTACCCATGCTTCCTTCACTTTTTCCAGCCGCTTCTTTATAAGTGTCTTTAGAACTTTATTAACTACCTCCACCTGTCTATTATCATGCAGATATGCTACCGTGGAGAAGCTTTTCTTTGTTCCATGCTGCTGGCAGAAATTGATGAACTACTTGTTGTCAAACTACAATCCATTATCAGAGATGATCTAAAAGGGAACTCCGTACCTGCTTATCACATTCCTAATCAAAAAGTTTATGACCTTGGCCGTTGACACTCTAGTAATGGGTTCAAATTCCACCCACTTAGTAAAGTAGTCAACTACCACTATAGCATACTTAGCTCCACCCCACGCTATTAGAAGTTCTTCAATTAAATCGATCCATCGGACCTCGAAGGGCCAAGGGCTAACCATGTAAGTGTGCTCGGTTAGGGGCAATCTAGGAATCTTCGTGAACCATTGGCATTTGTCACACCTCCTTGCATACTTCATTGCATCATGGTTCAATGTTGGCTAGAAGTATCCATACTGTAACACTTTCTTCGCTAGGGTCTACCCCATAGTATAGTCTCTGTAGCTCCCTTGATGTATGTTTTCCAACACCTCTTTAGCTTCCTTTACGGCGAAGCACCTTAGCGGTAGGTTAGAAAATCCAGCACTCCATTCTGAATGGTAAAGCGGGGCGCCTTCCGTAGGACCTTCCTAGCCTCGTTCCTGTTTCTCGGTAATACTTCTTCACTCGGGTATTTCATTAATGGTGTCATCCAGGTCCCCTCAATGTCGATAGTTGTGACTACATTCACCTCCTCAAAGCTAGGACTACGCAGGGTCGAAGTGGGTACCAATCCCAACAGCGGCCCAGCTCATCTACATCCTAATTCTCCTCCTAGGGAATGTGCTTGATCACTTTGTGTTCTATCTCATTAAGAAAGATTTTTACCTTTTCCAAATAGGATTTCAGACGCTCTCCCTTAACCTGGAATTCTCTGAGTACATGGTTCATGATCAACTGCGTGTCACTATGCACGCACAACGACCTGATTCCTAGCTCCTTTGCTATCTCTAACCCTACTATCAAAGCTTAGTGTTTCGCCTCATTGTTTGCTGCCTTGAATCCAAGCCGTATCGCGTAGCTCAGTTTCTTTCCTTCAGGGGTCAATAATACCACTCTTGCAACAGAGTCATGATCATTCGATGCTCCGTTTACATACATTTGCCATTTAAGAGCTTCCTCCTCCTGGCGTTTTACTTCATTGTCTTGTATGGTAAACTCAATGATAAAGTCTACCGGTGATGTCCTTTGATTGCAGTTCGCGGATGATAGGTTATCTCATAGTGGTTTAACTTAATACTCCATTTGGTAAGTCTTCTCGAAGTATCAGGCCTATGTAGAACTTGTCTCAGGGGCTAATCCATAAGCACTTGAATGGGGTGCGACTGGAAATAATGCCTTAGCTTTCGAGATGCGATTAACATGCAGTATGCTAACTTCTCCAGCTTAGGATACCTCAACCTCATCCCGGTGAAATGCTTACTCACATAGTACATTGGACGTTGCACCCGATCTTCTTCTCTAACCAATGTTGTGCTCAAGGCGTGGAACAATACCACCAAGTATAGATAAATGTCTTCTCCCTCGACTGGTGTAGAAAGAACTGGCAGCTTCTGCAAATGTTCCAACAAGTTTAAGAAAGCGGATAAGCACTCGTCTGTCTATATGTACTTGCCTTTTTCCTTCTTGAGTGCTTCAAAAAAGAAAACATTTATCCGTACCTCAGGATATGAAACTGCATAACGCTGCTACCTTCCTGTTTAGACTTTGCATTTCCTTCTGAGTTTCGGGAATTTTGACATCCTTCAAAGCCTGGACCGGTTTTGGGTTAGCCTTGATTCCTCTAGCACGCATAATAAATTCCAAGAACTTTCCAAATGACACCCCAAAAGAATATTTTAGAGGATTCAACTTCATCCCAAATTCTTGAAGAATTTGAAACATCTCCTCCAAGTGTAAGACATGATCCTCGGCTCCTTTTGATTTTACAAGCATGTCGTCGATGTATACTTCCATAGTCCTTCCAATCTGGCCAGCGAACTTCTTATCAACCAAGCGTTGGTATGTTTCTCCTGCATTCTTAAGCCCAAACGACATAATGTTGTAGTAGTAAAGCCCTAAGTTAGTAACAAAGCTAGTGTGTTCCTAATCGGGGATGTGCATTGCAATTTGGTTGTATCCGGAGTATGCATCCATAAAGGAACCAAGCTCATGCCCGGAAGTTCTATATACTAGCTAGTCAATCCTCTAGAGCAAGAAGCAGTCCTTAGGACAAGCATAATTCAGGTTAGAGAAGTTAATACATGTTTGCCACTTTCCATTCGACTTCCTGACCAATCCTATTAGTTGTATCTAAAGATTTCGTTCCAATCCGGATCTGATCTTTATGAGCCTCGTTGATACTATCTATCTCTACAAACTCCATCGCCTCACCAAGTGAGGGCCCTTCCTTTAATTGCTATGCGATAGAATTCTTGGTGCAGAATGCGATTTTTGCACCCTTTCCTTTTTCTCGTCATTTGTTTTCTCTGAGTTATGCTCATAGCACTCCTTGGCGGCATCTTGATTTCCTTCCACCACTCCTATTCTATTCGTTGTTGGGAACTTCATGGTTAAGCACCATGGAGCCACCACTACATAAAAATCAGATAAGTCTATTCAACTTAGGAAGGCATTATATGCCGAGAATCCATCCAAAGAGACAAAAATTTGCTTTCGTATGGCTGATCGGGGATGGGTTCCTACCTTAACAAACAGATCTAGCCTTCCAAAGGACATCATGCCCTCTCCCATGAAACAATGTAACTACTGGTTACAGGGTGTGATATTGATGTGCACGTAAAACGCACATATTTTTACCACCATATTTATTCTATTTAAATTAAATAAATGATCATATTGGGTATTTTAACTTGTTTTAACCAAAATCCATATTAATTCCAAATTGTCATATATCCATCTTCATATAGGGGCAAAACGGTCATTTGTGTGCATATATTTCTTTGAGAAAATTAATTGGAAATTTATATATATTTGTGTAGGAATTTGATCTCAAATAGGAGTGGTTTCATGAAGACACATGCATGCACAAATGAATACAAAGGAATGAAGATGGAAATAATTCAAAGTGAAGAAAATGGAGGACCCCACCTACCTACCTTAATGTACAAATTAGAGGCTAATGCACATGCTTATGGAATTAATGGCTTCATGTACACTTAAATGATGATTAGTAGAAGCTAATGATTACTTGGCCTCCACACTTTCTCAAGGGTAGTTTGGGCATTCCCCAAATTATGGATTAGGGTTTTATGCTTGTATAAATAACCCATTATGTTCATGTAACCTCTTCTACCACCTCTTAAGCCCTCTTATGGAGGCCATCTCTTCTCTTAGCTTTAGTTGAGAACAATTGTCTTTTCTTTCTTTTCATAGCTACTTAGCCATTTGTTTTTATTTTCATGCAACTTTCTTTTTCTTATGCAATTTAATTACTTGTTCATTTTACTTTCCTTGTTCATTTACTTTAATGTTGGTAGTGTAGATTTACATTCATGCAAAGTAGATTAGTTTTAATTCTTGTTAATTAGCTTCTCTTTTCCATTAGCTTTTATTTTTCTTTCCTTTTGCTTTCATGTTGCTAGCTACATTTGTTAATCAAATGACAAATATGAGAGGCTAAACCCCTTCAATTTAGGGGTAATGAAGCTCTCTAATTATGTAGCTTCAACTAGTTGTTAATTCATGCTCTCCTTTTGTTCTTAGTATGAATGATTGAAGTGGTTTAATTGTTGTTTTTGCTTTGAATTTGATAGCCTATATTGTTGACACCAAATAGGCTATGCTTAAACAATCACTAACACTAATTGCCTCTTCATCAAAATATGATTATGGCAAAAGAAAGTGATTTGAAATTCAAATTCGATGGTCTATATTTCTAATCAATAGTTAATAGGCCATACTTAAAATAGATTTCATCGTCAAGTTTCATGAAAGTTAGTAAGTGATTTAAGGGGTGTGTTATAGTTTGATGGCTTATGTTGGCTAATTAATAGCACAAATATGCCATACTTATGATAAGCACATCAATTAAAGCACTAATAACCATAAAAGAGAGATCATGATTTCATACGTGTTGAACTACATGATCTAGAGAGTGGATTTATTCTCTAAATTGTCACTTAACTCTTATATTTGCTTCTCTTTTCTTTTAGTTAGTTAGTTAATTCTCTAATTCTCTAGCTTAACTTTCACTTGAAATTGGTATAATTTGATTGAATTGAATTTTTAAAATCATCAATTCCCTGCGGATCGACCCGTATTCGCCACGTACTACAAGTGTACGCCATGCGCTTGCGGTAAATTTTATTTCGAAATTTTTCGACGGTTTTCTAACTCGATAGAAATTCCATCAATTAACAGATATCCTCCATGGACAACCCCATCTTATCAAATGCATCCTTAAACATAATGTTTACTGAACTCCCATTGTTTACCAAAATCCGACGCACCTCTACTGGGCCAAGAATTGCTGAAATTACTAATGGGTACATGTGTGGGTACTGTTATCCTCGCAAGTCCTTATCGTCAAAGGTTACCATCTCCTGCTCTCAATGTGGGGCCTTGACAGTCTGCTCCTTGCCGATGGCACATACGTAAGCTTCCCATTCTTTAAGGATTTTGCGTATCTTTCCATCTCAGCCCAACTTTTATCGGCTACGTGTGGTCTCTTGCTATAGTATTAATCACCAACTTCCCGTCCTTTCCACTATTAGCGCTGGATCCTTTGCTCCCATTTCTAGGTGGGAGTTGCTGTTCAGGAGCAGTGTGAGCATTTGGGTTCCTGACATATCATTCTAGCTTCCTCTTCCTAATGTCTTCTTCTATTATGTCCCATAAATGATGACATTCATTGGTGTTATTCCCATGGGATTCTTGGAATGCACAATATTTCCCTGTGTTCATTTCTTCTTTAGTTTCTTTCTTCAGAGCAGGCTTGTTGTATCTGAGCTCCGCTTGGGTGGTGAGGTAGATGTTTTCTATAGTGTCGTTCAAATCCGTATAAGTTTCAAACCTCATACCAGGCTTGAACCTCCTTCACTCTATTTTCCTTCTACCAGAGTAGCCAAGATTATTGTTTTTCTTCTTCTCAAAAACATTATCTTCATTGTTCTTAACCATAACATTCACACTATTATAAGCCTCCGATGGTTTTACAGTTGTTTTAGTCTGCCATCCCGTTGCAGCTTCGTCCAATCGCATGTACTTGCTTCATAAAATAAGTCCTACAGTGTAGCTGGTTTCTCCTTAGTCAATCTCCAAGCCATCTTCGTATCATAGCACCACACAATGCCATAAGAGTCGACCGTTCATCAACATTCTGGATGCTGGCAGCCACGACGTCAAAGCGGGTCAAGTATTGTCATAAAGTCTTGTCCTCCCGCTGTTTCATATCCGCAAAGAGTACGGGTCCTTGGGTTGCTCAATGTGAACCTGGAATTGGCTGATAAATTTTTCTTTCAACATCTCCCATGAGTGGATCAAGCTGGAGTGAAGACGGCAGAACCGCATAGTTTCCAAATTCGACAAGAAAAGGGGAAAGCATTTACATAAAAATTCTTTCATCACCCCACTCATTAACATTTGATGCTTATATCATTGAAAATGCACTATAGGGTCAGCCAAATCTTAGTAAGGTCCACAGTTATCATTCGAAAGCCCCTGGGATTACGAGCAGTCTCTATCTCCACAGAAAACGGGTTTCCAACTCTTACATCGATTCCATGTTCTATTTGTTCATGGTGGACACAATCCCTTATAAGTAGCACCATACGATTTTTCGGTTTGGGGGATGAGCTGAGCTGGGTCGACCTCTTCCATCGGGATGAGGGCCTTCTTTCATACCTTATGTGATGACTCGTTCTGCGATCCTTTTTTCATTCTCTACTCCAGGATCGTTCATGATGATAAGTTCGTGTTCTACCAGTTGTTACTTCAGCCAAAACTGGAGAGAGTAGCCTAGGTCGGGGAGGTTCGGCCATGGCCGCCCTTGGTTCGTCGCCTCCCCTATTTGGTTCGACTCGAACTATCCTCAAGTGTGGCGTCCGACTGGGCCCTTTCTCAACCTGTCTCCTCAACGTTTACTCGTCCTACTCCTTGTTTTTCTTAATCTGATTTTCCACTAGAGTATGACCTCCTTTGTTGCCTAGATCCTCGGGACCGAGTTCTTCCTTTGGTTTCAGTGTTAAGCGCGGTTAGCTACATATTCCCCAAGTGTGTCATGATTTGATCCATAATGGCTTACTTCTGGGTAGCGAAGTAGGTTTTGAGATCCGCCAAAACTCTGTCTAAGTCACCCCTAGTGATGGTGTCCGATCCCGGTGTATTGGATGATTTGTTGTCTTAATTAGCAATAACCGAATTGATGTTACCGCTGGCACCGCCAGTTTTGCTCTTAGATTTAGAAGGCATGCTGAGAAAGCAGCTCTCAGTGATAGCTCCAAAAATGTTTGCATGAAAAATGGACAAACACCTCCAATCAAATCAATAACAACGGATTCAATAGAAAACAAATGCTAGGAAAGTAAGAGACACACAGATTACAGTGGTTTAGCCATAATGGGCCTAAATCTGCTGTTCATAGTTATTCTTCTACTTATATTCATCTTTTGCAAGAGTTAAGATATGAAATAAAATAGTTTTTGATTGAAAATAGGAATCTGGAAGCTCGGTTCTATTGTTGTTGCAGCGAAGGGTTTTGAAGCTCTAAAAATTGTCCTCGTGAATACCAAATACTTGGATATTTATAAGGGTGAAGAGGTCGTGTGGTTAATCCGGTAAGTCATGAAACTTCCAGGTATATCTCGCCCAAATAGAATAATTCCATATACTAAAGATATGATTCCCAATTTTCAAATATACTCAGATTTCATTCCACACATTCCTCGCTTGGTTCGGCTAGACACTTGGTTTGGGGTTGATTTGTTCAATGGAATGCATGTAGCCATCTTGTTAGCCAAGTTCATGCTCCTTCCTCCATGGTTCGATGAGCTCCTATATGCACAGATCGACGAGCCCCTATATGCACTAGGCTCATATATGCATGGTTTAGTGGGCTTCTATCCACCAGACTGAAAATCATGTCCAGTACCTTTGATAGCGGACATGAAATCCTATTCGGAACCTTGGGTACCGGACAAGATCTCCTCTTCAATACTTAGGCTACCGCACAATGGGGTTTTGGTTTCTCTATACTCCTTTATGCCTGTCAACCCTCGTATCTTTTCTTTACTTCCCTTTGGCCACTTCTAAGCCTTGATCTCGTATTGCCCATAATATTATTCGTCACGGAAGAAGTAAGATGTATATGGATACGAAGTGTCTTTATTGTTAGGAAGGGATAAAGCGTGACATTGGAAAGTATGTGAAGGAATGTATGATTTATTGCTTGTTAAATTTGAACATCAATGGCCTAGCGGTCTTCTTCAACCATTGGAGACCCCGCTATGGAAATGAAGCTAGGTATAAATAAATTTGATTGTTTTATAGTAGTTCATTTATATAAATCCCAATATGAAATCTAGTAAGGAATTTCCTAATGTTGTATCCATGTCAATGGACTTTGTTAATAGTCTTCCTCAATCCAGGAGTGGCCATAATAGTATTTGGGTAGTAGTTGATTACTTGACTAAATCGGCTTCATACCGATGAAGTCAAGTAGAACTACTCCATATTTGGTCGAGCTTTATGTGAAGGAGGTAGTGAGACTTCATGGAGTTCCCGGTGCCATTGTGTGTGATCATGATCCATTATTCACTAGTGATTTTTGGAAGAGACTTCAATCAGCTTTGGGTATGAGGCTGAACTTCAGTATTGCATATCATATGCAGATTATGGTCAGATGGAGAGAGTTGATCAGGTGTTGGAAGATTTGGTTCGTTCTTGTGTTCTTGATCCGAGAGGTTGTTGGGAGGGTTATATCTATTTGGTGGAGTTTGATTGATTGCGATCGAACTCACCACTACTTTACAATGATAAAAAGGAGAATTTACTAAGTGCACCACAACTCTCATCTGATCAAAGCATTAAATCGCCACTCAGAAGATTGTCCAAGTCAACACAAAATAAATTTTGAAGTCCTCTTTTAAACTAACTTTCAGCTTAAGCTTAACTAATTCTAATTTCCAACAAATCCTATCTAGTGAGAACTACCTTTGTTTGCTCTTGCATACAGGTGGCATCATGAGAGGAGACTACTAACTCTCGTGCATCGGTTCCTAAGAACCATACAACACTAATGTCAGAGTCATATATGCTACAATATGATGTATTCTAGTCACAATATAAATGGTCTCATAACCTATGGTCCGATAACACAAGGCCAAACCCTATGATATAAAAGTGATTCTATCTATCAATCCAGAAGTCACTTGCTCGCTTGTTACTCCTTATTGAGTAACAAACAAATCATGCTTAGAACTTAGTTCCAAGTTATCCTTCGTTGATCGACTCCACTCAATCCTAGCGCACTTGCACCAAATATGAATGGCAGTACTCTAAGGTCGACCTAGCCAAAATTCAAATATCAAAAGGGTCTTTATATAGACAACCAACCTAATTTGACACACCTTCATTAGTTTGAGTCAAAAATAACCATTGTGAGTCTACTATAAGAATACACGACCTAACACCTTTTTGAATGCTACCATACCGATTTAGTTATCCTCGGTATCTTTACTCCAACTTTCAACTTTATTGCCCCTTCAAATATGCTAGCACTTCTGGTTCGAGTTTGGTATGAGTTGAAACACGGGAAGTGAAACATTATTCAATATGAAATTCAACTCCTTAATAATATGAGGTCAGTGTCACAGTCAACCATAGTCAACTCGAAGTCAAATTCTCTGGCTAGAGCAATACGATTAATAATAACTGTTGTTATTAAATCAAGGATTACGTGTTTGGACTTATGGAAGATGTTGAAATTTTAACCAAAACTAAGTTTCAACAGTCCTAATGTGATACAGTGTTGACGAAGAGAATCGGTGTAAATAATCTTTACTACTAGGTACTGCTTATAATAAGTAAAATTGAATTTTATCAAAAGACGTGTAATCGATAAATTCAGCCAAAATGTCAAACCACAAGCTGAGGTGAAGTGTGGATGTTAATATTCGAATTGTTCGATATTAAGCACTAACTAAATTTACACCTTTGAGTCGTACAGCCGAAATGATGAATACTCCAAATGAACCACATGATTAAATTTTCTTATCGAGGTGGAGAATCCTCGTCAACTAATTTCCAACTTCAATTATCAAACGAACCCTAAATCTAATGTAGCATACCTAAGCTTAGTGTGTTTATGACTTTGGTTATCCTTAAGCAAAGTGGAAATTGTAGAACTCATTGGAAGAAGGAAATTCAAATCACCTGGGGTAATTTTAACGGAGGTTATTCTATGAGAATATATACTTCTAACAATTTCATAACCGTTGTGCAACCATAATTCTTCCTCAAAAGGGTAATGCCTACTATTCCTCAGATGTGAACACCTCAGAAATCAAATCTATATCCTGAACCAGCCTTCTTTATCTATGTGCCTTGAGTTGATTGACCGTGCAGATACAAATACATTTGTACAGCCCAAGTCTAATGCCTTCGAGTTGATTGACCCTGTAAGTCTAATGCCTTGAGTTGATTGACCTTGAGATAATAACATTTGTACAGCCCAATTCTAATGTCTTATGAATCCACATATACTACTAATTCTCTACTAGTATTTGCTAAAAGTTTAACACCATCATTAACAACATTGGAAGTTCTAGTGGATCGTATATGGCTAATATAATTAAGGTAACTACTAACTTATATTAAAGTATAATAAAATTGATAAAGCAGTAAATAAGTAGATAAACACAACAAATATTTTATACTGGTTCAGAGAACCTCTCATACGTCCAGTCCCTAGGCACCTCTTAGGAATTTCACTATCAATACCCTCACTTCACCTGGAGGAACAGGTTTACAATAAACCAGCCTGAGTAGCCGAACAGTTCTTCAACAAGAAAAATTGTTTCTGAATATAGATGTGTATTCGTACACCGATGTTGCCTTTTAATACACCCTTCCTATAATCCCCTCAAGTGATATGAAATGAATGCACTACGGTTAAGGAATTATAATCGTGAAAAAATAGCTTTGAGGCTTAGGGTGATCTTTTCAATATAGTAGAGAGAAAGTATGCACAAGGTATGAATATTGCAAAAGAGATTATGAGTATAAAATTATAGAAAAAAGGTATGAAATCCAATGTCTATATATAGGAGTGAAGAGAAGTAAATTAATAGTCATAACTCTTCATAAAAAGTTATATTCCTTTAGAGAGAATATGAAACCTTTTGGAAAAGTCAAAAGGTCATTTTTATAGAAAAATCGTTTTTGAACAAAAATAGTCATTAGAAGCGTCAATTCAAAAATAATGAAAAATAACACTAACCAGTCGACTGGTAAAAGTTTCCAGTCAACTCCTAGATATAAAAAAATGGAAACCAATTGATTGGTAAAAGTTTCCAATCGACTCCTAGATCAAAATTACATGGAAAACTTTGTTTTATATTTCTTAATTATTATGTGCAATGTGTGTGTATGTGAATCACTTGGGAGACTTTACAAAAAATATATCTAAGACACTTATACTAATAATTGATTTTCTTTGCAGATAGCTCTTGTGTCATCGTCTTCAAAGTAAGCTCCTGCACAAAATATCTTGGAATAATCTTGTATAGTTGTCATTATTGAAATACATAAAATAGAGTTTCTAATATTCTCCCCCTTTTGATAATGACAACTATACGGTGAAATATATTATAATTGTTACCAATACTCCCCTGACTATATAATCTCCCCCTTTAACATAAGCAAAAAGGATGAAAAGAATAAAAAATAAAAGAAAGAGATATCATGAAGTACAAATGTAATCATCACACAAACATCATGAACAATACAAAAACATCACAAATACATATGTACCACAAATATTATGAAATATGATAGAGAACCCATACATTATTTTTGGAAAATAGAAAACAAACTTAGATAGCAACATAAAAACAAACTTAGATAGCAACTTAGATAATAAAACTTAGATTATACCGAATTCAATTTTCTTTTACCATGACTCTTCAAATGAAGATCTTGAGTTTCCTTTAATTTTCTTCCATATTTTCCTTAGCATACCGATCATTACATACATATTTGTCTACGTCTTTTTCATTCTTTTGCTTATGTTTTTTTGTTTCTTAAATTTTTTTCTTAATTTTGCAAGATAGCGGTATTAACGGTAATATTCCTAGAAGGTTGAACTACCTCAATATCATCACTATCATTGTGTTCTTTATACTCTCACTCTAGAGGGATCTCTTGCTCTTGCTCATGTTCTTCATGAAATAGGGGATGTGAAGACCGTCCAACATCATGAATTTTGCAAACTTTACTAGCAATATACTCATCATAAGATGAATAAGGTCGGTTCCCATTGGTAGATTCATTAGATTTATATTGCGTTGATCGGCACATTTAACTTCCATAGTATCATTGGAAGTACTTAAGTTGAATCCCATATGTTGAAATATCTTTGTCAAGTAAGCTCCATAATACATTAACTTGCTCTTCTTTTTATCATAATACTTTAGCTCATCAAGAATTACTTTAGCTCAATTAATACTTTCATTTCCATGGATAGCATATAAAATTTTGTAATTGATTTTTAGAGCTCATTATAACTTCGCGAACGAGGCAAAACATTATAAACTAATATTTTGTTGATTATACGAGCTTAAGGTCTAAGATCAATAACTTTAAGTCCTATAGTATCTTCTTTTAGAAATTTGTGACTAATAGCATTTCGACCAAGGTTGTCTATATCAATATCACTTAATTCCTTTCCTTCAAATGAATAACTCAAAATTTTCCAAATTGTTGGGTTGTTAAAACAATATTAATACCCATAACACTACTCCAAATCGTATTTTTCGCATCTTCGAGTTTAAGAAAATTTCCGCATAAATTATTGCATCAAGAAAGGAAATTTTTTAATCTTATTGTTGTTGTATTCCACAAGTGGTAAAAACCTGGCTTTTCTAGTAATTACTTCAATTTGAGAGCTTGTAAAGTCTTTTGTATCATATAAGGTCTCTTGAAATTTTTTCCTCTTTTGAATACTATTGAACCACTTGAAACTAGTAGCATTATTAAATAGCCATTCCTTGATTTGTTGATTTGACGCAAATTTCGGAGAATTAGCTTGAGAAGATGAAGGTTTTGAAACCTTTCGGTTTTCGGGAGCCATGGCAATTTGAGAATAAGGGTTTTGAAGGAATGATAGTAGTAGAGACTGTAATCCCGAAATAGGAAATAAAAATTTCATCTAGGTCCACAAAAAAATTATAAATTAAAAAAATTAAAAAAAACTACCACTTACCAGTTGACCGGTTAAGTTAAAAAACTAAAATTAAAAAATCGAATTTTAGCAGATTGTTTTCAAAAAGTAACAGTGTAGTATATGGCATTTTCAGTCGACTAGAATTTTATAGTCAGTCGAGTGGTCATGATTTCAACTGACTGATGTGAATTTTTAGTCAAATGTACCTTTACAAAGATTCTGTAATATTCAGACGTCTGATTTTAAAAATCAGAATGGCTGAATTTACATAGCAGGAGGCCAAAATTGTTTAGTGTAAAAACAACCCTTTTCAAACGACTAGATTTTATAATCAGACATCTGAATTTGTTATTCTGACATCTGATTATAAAATTTCGATATCTGAATGTTAACAATTTTAATTTTTTAAATAGCTATAGGTAATCAAACGTCTGAAATTAATTTTCAACCGTCGGAATACCTTGTATTCAGACAGTACATCCATTTTTGAAGTATATTTGAATTTCTTGTTGTATATTTTGATTTTTGACATAAAAAAATATTGTGATTTTGAAGATGAGATTACCAAATTCTACTATATCATCTCAAATTGTAGCGATATTTTTACGTGCGTCAGTAAATTCAGAGTCCATCTGCCCATTAATATGTAGCATACTTGCAAAAAATAAGTAAATAATATGTTCTAGCACCCACTTCTTGCGTAGGGTCGAGGGGTTAGATCGAAGGTAACTACACCGAAGCGGGTTGGGTGAAACCTTTGAAATGAAAATTATTATTATTATGAACTTCAGCTAAAACATATCTATGTGTTTCTGCCTAATCAAGTTGTTATTAGTTTTGGGTATCCAAATTTTGATAGTCTCTGTATTTTCTATTTTTGGTTGACTATTTTTGGATTTCTTAAAGTTAGTGTATAGTGAAGCATACTTACTTCTTGACTTTGGTTTATTTGATATTTAATTTTTGAAATCCTAAACCATTCTTATTACTATTAGATTTTGAAATGCTAATTAAATGAGATAAAATTTCTTTTCCTCTATTAAATTTTGAAATGTTTGACGACAAATCTTTTACTTTATTTTTCAATGTAACTTTTTCATTTAATAAAATGTTATTATTACTTTCTAACTTTTTACTTTAATTTTCAAAAAATTCTATAGTCCCTTTTAAAATACAATTAATATTAACTAAGTTCAAATTTTCATTTTTAATTTCATATAATTTTTTGAATCGTTGCTTGAATTTTGTTATTTCAAAATTTCTTCTTCCAAAATAACTTTATCATCCTTAAGCATTTCAATTTCTAACTCTAATCTACCTATTTTTCTAAAACATTCTTTATGGTTTTTCCTTAAGCTCCTATATTTATCATCTAATTCCGAGGTTATTTTTATAATACGTTGAAATGATAGATCGTAATATTCCTAATTATTATCAGCCATGAAGCTTACATTTGCTTGCTCTCCATCACTATCATTGTCACTATCATTAGAAGATGATTTATGCCACATTACTTGAAAGGCTGGCTGGCTCTTATTTGAAAATTTCTCATTTTTGTAATTTTTCTTGAAGCTTTTATTATTTAATTCAGGACAGTGTTTCTTCATGTGTCCAAATTTGTCACATTCATGGCATTTGAAGTAAGAGTTGTACTTATGTTTATAGAAATTCTGCTTTCGAACAATCTTATTGAATTTTCTGAATTTTTTATAGTTCTTTGCCACAAAGACTACGTCGTGCTCATCTAGTTCTAAATCATCATTTCTTTTAACCTGAAATGCAATACTACGTTTTTCTTTGGCTAGTTCTTTTCTAGTTTGCAGGTTAGCTTCATATGACATTAAATTTTCAATAAGTTCTTCGGATTTAATTGTAGAAAGGTCATTTGCTTCTTCAATGGCAAGTACCTTTCTTTCCCATTCATTAGTCAAAGCATTTAAAAATCTGATGCTATATCAAAACCAGTAACTCCTAATGCAATAATATCATATTGAATGGTCTAAAATCTAAAGTACATTTTTACACTACTTTTGTTAGTTTTCATTTTAAATGATTGAAATTGATTTTCCAAAATACTAATTTTAGTATGTCTAACTTTAGTCGTGCCTTCGGGTGTGATTTATAGCATGCGCCAAATATCATATGTAGTTTTGTACATCATGACTCTAGAAAACACGTTTTTATTTGGTGAGAGTAAAAAACATTCGTAGCATTTGCATTATTGGAGGCAGCAGTGTTTTGAGCATCTGTCCAAGTACTTATTTAAGTAGTAGATGGAACATACTAAGTTTGAGCAGCTTGCCAGATATCGAAACTGTTGGCTTCATTGTATACTCTCATACATGTAGACTAGTATGCAAAGTTAGAAACAATAAATAGTGGACAATGAGCAGTGGATTGTCCTTCTAGGAATGCGCTATAACTCATGTTGGCCACAAAATAAGCTATTTCTCAAAACATTGTTATGATTTTGAAAATTCAGGCTCTGATTCCAAATGAAAGTTCTAGTTGATCGTACATGGCTAATATAATCAAGATAACGACCAACTTATGTTAAAGTATAATAAAACTGATAAAGCAGTAACTGAGTAGATAAGCACAGCAGAGATTTTATACTGGTTCGGAGCATCTCTCCTACGTCCAGTCCCTTTGTACCTCTTAGGAATTTCACTATTACTACTCTTACTTTACCTAAAGGAACAGGTTCACAATACACTAGCCTGGGTAGCCAAACAAGTCTTCAATAAGAAAAATTGGTTCTGAATATAGATGTGTATTCCTACACCGATGTTATCTTTTAATACACCCTTCCTATAATACCCTCAAGTGATATGAAATAAATGCACTGAAAAAATAGCTTTGAGGCTTAGAGTGATCTTTTCAATATAGTAGAGAGCAAGTAAGCACAAGGTATGAATATTGCAAAAGAGACTTTGAGAATAGAATTGTTGAAAATAAGTATGACATCCAATGTCAATATGTAGGAGTGAAGAGAAGTAAATTAATAGTCATAACTCTTCATACAAAAGTTATAATCCTTCGAAGAGAAGATGCAACCTTTCAGAAAAATCAAAAAGTCGTTTTAACAGAAAAAATCATTTTTGAACAAAAATGGCCGTTAAAAGTGTCAGTTCAAAAATAATGAAAAAATAATACTAACCAATCGACTGGTAAAAGTTTCCAGTCGATTCCTGGGTAGAAATACATGGCAACCAGTCGACTAGTAAAATAACTTTGTTTTCAGATTTCTTAATTATTACGTGTAATGTGTGTGTATGTGAACCACTTGGGAGACTATACATAAAATATACCTAAGACACTTATACTAATACTTAATTTTCTTTATAGATAGGTCTTGTGTCTTCGTCTTCAAAGTAAGCTCATCTACAAAAGATCTTGGAATACTCTTATATAGTTGCCATTATTAAAATACACAAAATAGAGTTTCTAACAAACACCATGTTCCCTACTATCTATATCCCACATAGAAGTACCGCTTATAAAAGGCGATAACAACTTCTACTCTCATCAAACTGAAGTAAATATTAATTAACTTCTCCAAAGACCAAAACCTAATAAGATTGGTTGACTCCTCGTGGATTCGACACCACTACGGGTACCCCTTCTATAAGGTCCCATCGATTTGAGCATCGCTAAAAGTAACTTCAAGACTTGCCTCTTATATATATCCCGCCTAAGCCTCGGTGTCTAAGGATATGGTCATAGGTTATTAGGCAAGCCTGAGTACAACCAAAAGACTCCATCCCATAGCATGCTAGCAACTAGGACCAGGGAATCTTCTTACTTGACTTTACAAAGCCATCTATTGATATGGGGAGTACAACGCTTAATTCACCAACTTTAATGTTTCTTGTTTTTGCACTTTGGTTTGTATCCCCATTGACTCTATATTTCTTCTTGCCAGGGAGGATTACTAGCAATAAATTAGAGTAACTTGAGATAATGTAGTGGGCTCGTGCATATATTATATAAAAAAAGTATAAAATATATAAGTTCTCTCAACATTCCATCCATCTTAGGGTATCTACCACTTAATTGACCTGACCCTCCATGTGTACTTTGCTTCCTCAAATGTCCATATGGCACTACTTTAGGAGCCATGTCTACATGTGGCTCTATCGGTCCATTAAAGTATTTCTAGGATAAATTATACCCTAACCCGATCCACTTATTACCAAATCGACTAATTTAGGCTCCGATATCAAGTGTAACGACCTAGCGTTTATGATACCTTGAACCAATGCTAAACAATCACATATGGTTCCAAACACCATAAATGATAGATCATCAGGGTAAATTTAAACAAAACTATCTCACTAGATATATCGATATTATCCCATAGCAGAATAATAATATATATTATACCAACATATACATATGCGTCTATAATAAGAGAGGTATTCAGTATAAGGCATGGTATGAGAATAAAACTGACATAGTAATATAATCAAAATACGTCATTTCAATACAAACCGTGTATTGAGTGATACGTAAAATACAGTACATGGCCTCAAATACAAATAATTTTTGAAGTGCATAGAACATTATACTAATTGCTGAAGATCACAGTCTCCATGCTTCCAAAGATCCAGCTCTATTACTAACATGCCACATAATACCTGACTCTAGGCCTACTCATGAGAGTAATTAAAAGTTGATTAAAAAGGAAAAACAGAGAAAAATAAGGGTCGGATAGTAGTCTGGTGAGGGGGCTATCTCTAAGTACAGTATATACATGTAGCCTATAAACTTCTAATAAACGTGAGTAAGGTTCTATGGCTAATACTAGTCATACCTCATCCTGCCCTATCCATACACCAACAAGTCAGGATAATACATAATATTAGCTCCATTATTAAAACAATACATTTATAACAAGCTATACTACTAACAACATGGTAAACGAGTGTATAGGAAATACCACACTCTATGATCAATGGTGTTAAAAATCTCCCAATCCTGCTCTAATCTGAAATGTAAAGAAAATACAACTATATAACAATGTTATATATCCAATCATCGCATAACCAAATTCCATGTAAGAATCGTATACGAGTAATGCCTTATGTTAGTATTGCATGAATATCCATAGCTAATATCTATGTGCTAAATTGCCATTATCTACCAAGCGAGACATATTTACAGCCACAAATAGCCCATGTAGGTCCCGTCGCAATACCTAATTGTGCTACGGACAGTATATGACCTACTTTAGAAAGGCATTACAATCCAACTTCACCCTTGCACCGGAACCATGTTTATAGGTCCTGCTATCACACATGGTACAATAACTTCATTTTATTAACATCGTATTTCTCCGACTACCTCAATTAGACAAACTAGAGCCGTATGTAATCGTCCATATCCACATATACACCTTCCCATGCATATACACTATACTGAACTATTGTCATTCCCATATGGATCATCGATTCATTTCTTAAAGTGCCTCGCACTAAATGGTAGCCCCAAGAGGGGAATACCAAAATAATATGTAGATGCTTGAGTTGCGTATGAATAAATATGTAAAATATATCCCATGCACCTTCTAGTAGCCTGAAGTTGGGCATACCAAAACTATATATAAAAACTTAAGCTGCTTATCAACAGATATATATAAAATATTTCATGCACCTTCCAATAGTCCCAAGTAGGTCGTACCAAACTAATATAAATGCTTAAGCTGAATATCATTAAGTATATTTAAAATATTTCGTGCACCTTCGATATTACTATGTAGGGAATACATAAGCTATATATAAACACCCAAACCATGTATCCAGAAATTTATACAAGTCACATAAACAGTATGCATGTGTGTGTGTGTGTGTCACCATATATATGTATTAATGTATGTATAATAATCGGTCCAACTATATGGAACCTATACACACATAACATGCACAAATACACACACATGTAGATAATTAGCAACAAAAGCAACAAATTCATCATCTTAATATCAACAATAATTCACACATATAAGCATAAAAAAATTCAACCAATCATCAATAGGGGAATAAGCACATATGTCCAAATTAAGTATTCGACATTTACTTAGGATCCCAAACAACTAGCCTTTGTTGAATAAATCCATACCAACCCAAACACATACATACATATATACATATATGTATATATATATGTGTGTGTGTGTATATATATCATTGTGTATCACCATGGTCCTATAATGCAAAATATGTATATAAGGGCATTTATACACATACATAATATAAAATTTATACACATGCGTAATATAAAGAGTCATTCCCGCTCACTTTATTAGCATTTCTCAATAGTCTAAACATCAACAAAAGCTATTCTATGTCGTAGGAAATCTTGATGCTATAGCAACAATGAAAACTGCGTCTCGATTGAACCTCGTATGCAAAAGACACAAATTTCATAAAAATACAAATTAATTAATTAACCTTAATACTAGTTACCTTTATTAGCCCTTCTTCCCATAATTTAAATTCCTGCTTTAGCATATACCACACACGACATCTCAACACCACTGCTACCGCCGACCGTTAAAGTTCCTCCAACCATTGTGTGACGCCCTACCTCTATACTCATGCAAGCCAAGGACACTACGGGGTAATGCCGTCGACTAGCAGGAAGAATAAGGCTGTTAAGGAGCGACCATCTGTGTAATTGCTTTGTGCGAGTACCGATATGTCGAAAATATAACTTACACTTCATTTCGAAAGGAAATCTGACATATCAAATACAAACTCAAAGCTACCACACAGTGGCTAAGTGGACTTCGGAAACAAATATAGAAATAAACATAACACAAATCAGTCACAGATATTCATATCACAAAGGCGGAAACATATATGAATATAACATATGGAAGTGTACATCAAAGTAGTGGTCATATAAGATCCACTACATCACAAAAGAATAGGTATAGGTGCTAGACAAAAGAATAAGTATACAACAAGAAGTCTCCATCTCAAATGTATACTAACAAAAACTACTATGCTAAGTAGTTAGCCAAAATCAGATGATGGTCCCAAATAAGAGGTCAAGCAGAAGCACCGGAAATACCTCGGTCTGACTCGAGTATTATTTAGGAAGAAACTAATAAATGGATCAGTCTAGCTATAAATATCAGATAAAATGATATAGGATAAGAGATATGACCAAAAACATATGATAACAAAAATGTCATACTGTGTCAAGTATACATCAAATAACAACAAAAATCATACAATATCTCAAATCAACACGAAGCACCAAAAAGAATCACATTCTTTAAATAATTCACCAAAACACAAATATTGACAAAACCTATCAATGCCAATCTACGAAAATTGGTGAAACACAAATTCTAGAAATCACAACCAGAAATCCAAAAATGAGCCGAAGCTCCTCCAAATGAGCCGAAGCTCCTCCAAACAGGGTACAGTCCCCCATTGTGGACTTTGAGCCGAAGCTCCTCCAAATAGGGTACAGTCCCCCATTGCGGACTTTGAGCCGAAGCTCATCCAAATGAGCCGAAGCTCCTCTAAACTGGGTACAGTCCCCCATTGAGGACTTTGAGTCGAAGCTCCTCCAAATGAGCCGAAGCTCCTCCACTCCAAACAGGGTACAGTCCCCCATTGCGGACTTTGAGCCGAAGCTCCTCCAAACAGGGTACAGTCCCCCACACAGATAAAAAGACATCGCACATCGCTAGTCTAAATCATAAAATGATCATCATCGATCATCAAGAAGTGTCGATTACACTAAGCTAGTAAATATAAGAGTTTAGCTTCATGTCTCATAACCACTAGCTTAACTCAAATATTTACGAACAGATTGTAGATTTCCACTTGAAAATTGTCACAAGAGTTCAATCGAACAAGTCCAAGAATTAACCGACGAAGTAAACGCAAGCGTTTCATACCACTTGTTTTACTAAGCCGTTTAATTAGATTTCTCATACGAATGAGGTAAACGTTTGTATATACTAATAGATTGGAAAATGGTTTTATAAACGAGATTTGTATTAAAATAGAGTTGAAAACATCTTTGTGAAAGAGTTTGAATATTTACTACTAGTATAGAAACCTTTGTATTTAGAAGTGAAAAATCACAAAATGATTTTAGAAACGATCAATTACCAAAATCCACATTCGAAGACGTGAATTAAATCCAAAGAAATCGATACCAAATCCATCAAAATGGATATTCCCAAAATCCCGAAAAAGAAGTCATCAAAGTCGATAATAAGTGATGACAACTATCTGGATCAACAACAATCGATTAAAAATAGGAAATCCACACAAAATAGCCTCAATAGGCAAAAATAAACGTTTATAGACGTCTGGTTTGGAATCCAGACGTCTGGATTTGTTTTCTGGAAATAGCTTAGAAAGCCACCCAAACGTCTGGAATATCGAAGCAGACGTCTGAGCCTTGACCAGACGTCTGGTTTAGAATCCAGACATCTGGATTTATTCTCTGGAAATAATCCAGAGAAACCCCAGACGTCTGAAACTTCAAGTCAGACGTCCAAGATTCATCCAGACGTCTGATATTGAATTTCAGACGTTTGGAATTAGTTTCTGATTTTTTTAATATATTTTTCGTGCATACATTTTTGCTCCAGGTCCAAACCAGAAGTCTGGACTTGGTCACCGGACGTCTGGTCACTTGGTCTGGGCAACAATTTGCCTAGGCCAAAGTGGCCAAAACGTATCGGGAGCGATCAGACGAGCAACGGCGACTAAGGATTTACGCCAAGCGACAACCCGGCCTTATAGGCTCTTCGATACACGCCAAACATCAATGTCCAAACATCATTTTCATAAAATTGGACCAAAACACCAAATTTGGAAAATTCACCAAATCAATTCAAATCAAAAACAAATGAATATGCACAAATGTTAGGAATTCATAGCTAACAACAACGATAGCTATAGACGTAGATGTGAGTTAAAGAACTCACCTTTAAAACTCAAAACACAAGAGAGAAGCTATAGAGCAAGGAAAGAACAATCACTCTTCAATTTTAACCCAAGAAGCTTCAGTCTAAGCTCAGAAGAAAAATATTTCCTAAGTTAGGTTATAGGAAATTTCTTCAATTGAAGAGGAAATGAGATGGAGAAGATGAAGAGGATGCTTACCTGAGCTTCTCTTTGATTTTGGAGTTAGAACTTGAGTTTGCAAATGAATCTAGGGTTTTGAATTTCTAATTTCCCATTCCTCTCCCCATTTTTACTTAAGCTTGAAGTGTTAGGAAATGAGCATGAATGAAGAGGAGAGGGAGGCTGAGTTAGGGTATTAAGATGGGTTAGTGGGCTGAAACCCAAACCCAAAGCCCAAGTAGAAAAATAGCAAATTCTACTCAACTCCAAACATATCGATGTTTATACTCAAAAAAGTTGTAAACGCCATTTTGGACTCAATTAAAGTGGTCTCGAGTCCCAATTCGACTGTTTACAAAAAGTAGCTTTTCGGACTTTAATCCGATTAATGATGCTATATTTAAATAAAACATTTAAATATACAATCGTAAAATATACAGGTTGTTATAGACTCTCCTCCTTAAAGAAATTGCGTCCTCGCAATAATTAAGAGGAAGATAAAAAGTATCAACCATAAAAGCATATCAACACAAAAGAAAATTTGAAATAAGAAGTTCACCATAAAGAGCACGAAAGAGTAAGTCCGGATGTGTTTGCTCGATGAATTCTCAAGATTCCCAAGAGAAATCCTTAGGATTTGAGGACCATTGAACTTTCACAAGATGAATATCTTTATTTCGAGGCGTTTAACCTCCGAAGCAATGATACGAATAGAATGTTGCTCAAAAGTCAAATTTGGTGAAACCTCAATTTCTTCAATAACACCGGGCTCAAGAATAGAATCAGAATCCCTAAGGTATTTCCGTAGTTGAAAGACATGGAAAACGTCATGAATAGTAGAAAATTGAGCCGGTAACAAAAGGCGATAAGCCACGGAACAAATACGTTCGGTGATGGGAAATGGACCAACATATCGAGGTGCTAACTTTCCCGATCGACTGGAACGCACAACACCCTTCATAGGTGAAACACAAATTAACACCAATAAAGATTGGACCTAAAACCAGCTTCTCACTGGCTTCAAGCCAACACGAAGGAGATCGGCACGGCCTTCCGTAGAGTACCTCAAAAGGTGCCATACCAATGCTAGATTGGAAGCTATTATAGGAAAACTCAATCAAGAGAAATATGATCTTCCCAACTTTCACCAAAATCAAGAACACATGCGCAAAGAAGATCTTCAAGAGTTTGATTCACACGCTTGGTTGGTCCATCGGATTGAGGACGATAAGCGATGCTCAAATTAAGCTTTGTTCCCAAAGCTTTTTGAAGACCTTTCCAACAATCCACTAGTAAAATAATGGATTACGATTGCTAACAATTGAAGTAGGAACTCCATGCAATTTAATTTGACATAGAGTTTAGCCAAAAGAGGTACGGTCCAAAAGAGAAGGACGAGCCTCAAGGCTACACAAAACAAGATATGAACATAAATTGGATTCACGATCTCGAATCTCACAAGAGGACAAAGTCTCGAGATCACTCCATTCGGATATCATCATGGAAACAACCGCTTGTTGCTTACGACTAAGGGCATCGGCAACTCGATTGCCCTTTTCGGAAGTATATAGAATATCAAAATCATAAGATGCAAGGAACTCGAGCCAACGTTGTTGACACAAATTAAGTTCCTTTTGAGAAAATAAATGCTTCAAAGATTTATGATCGGTGTAGAGAGAAAATTTCTCTCCTAAAAGATAATGACGCCAAATTCTAAGAGCGAAAACAATGACCGCAAGCACTAGATCTGAGTGGCATATCTAGTCTCGACAAGCTTTAATTGTCAAGAAGCATGTGTGATAACACATTCCCTTTGCAAGAGAATGATACCCAAACTAATATGACTAGCACCGGTACAAACAATAAAGTTTTGGTTCCCTTCGGGAATTGCAAGAATAAAAGCATCGGAAAAGAGTTCTTTTAATTGATTCTCTTTCCCTAAAAGCTAAGACTTTCAAAATTATAATTAACTTTATGTAATCATCTTTTTAAAAAAAATACTTTTTACAAGTCAATTTATTGTGTCTGACTGTCTCATCATAGCGTTTAGGAGATTCCTATCGATAACGTTGATCAAGCGCATCGACCAGAATTCTTAAAGCACTCAATGGGCAAAGCAACACAAAATCATCTTCTATATGATAAACATGTCTCTTAGAAAATTTACAAATATTCTTTGCTCGATTTAAGAACAAAATCCAATCATACTTATAAATATATTATTAAAAAGATTTGCAAATTTTAAATTGTTGTTTTCATCCATAATCAATAAATACAAGGATGGTCTCATCGAGATATTCGTAGAATACTCGATTCACAAAATGGATGAAATAAGGTAGAAGGTTCGTCAAACTGAATGACATAACGAACCACTCACAAGAATCATAACGCGTGCGGAATGCGGTAAGTGGAATGCTATCCTCCGCAACTCATAGCTGATGAAAACCGGTAGGTCGAGCTGAAAAGACCTTAGCACCACACAATAGATTGCTTAGGTGGTAATCCTAAGACAAACCCAAATATACCGAAAAATTCCCAAACTACTTGAATGAGAGAAATAACACTTTCCTCATCAAGTGGGTTTAAAGAATATAACGATGTCACCTAATTTGGAAATCGAAATCATTAAGAAAAATAGAAATATGCTTAACAGATTAAGGATGTCGAAGATGAATAGTCCACTTAGGACATAGGATGTGGGCTTAATAATGATCAAGCCAATCCTTTCCCAAAAAATCAATTTCGAAGCCTAAGTAACGCATAACATGCAAATCGGCTCGAAAAGAATAATCACATAAAATAATCTCGACATTTTCACAAAGTAAACCGAGTGTTGCAGATCCACCAACCGGATTCTCAATCCTAAGTGAAGTCATCAAACCAATAATATTTAAAGAGAAAGAATCATCAAGTTCTTTTGATATAAAATAACGAGATGCATCCGAATCAAAAGAAATAAAATAGGAAGATCACGAAATAAAATAGTGCCATCAAGGATAGAAAATACCTTGACCAAGAGAAGTGTCACTAGGAGCTTGCACAACATTTAGCTTTTCCTCTCTCTTGTTTGGAAGTTTGGGGTATGAAGATAAAAGATGACCCAAACCTTTGCAATAGCGACAAGTAAGGGGCTTTGGACACTTATTTGCATAGTGGTCCGTAGAACCACAATTGTAGCATCGTCCATGACTAGGGGTAGGAGTCTTTGCTACCGAAATTGCCTGCTTCCCTTTCTTGTTGGGATTAGGGCTTTTGAACTTAATATGCCTTTTCTTGTTGATGTTGAAGTTTTATTTGGCATCCACAACTTCAACATCACCTTCTTTATCAGCCTCTTCAAGTCGAAGAGTGATATCTACAAACTGGTCGAAAGGCACTTCTAATTTCAGAGGTAAAACCTTTTCAGGGTTCTTACTCAAAGCACAGATAAACTTTTGATTCTTTACAAGATCCAAAAGTTGTTGGGCAGACATGAATACGCCATCTGGAGAAGGACTACTGGATTGACCAGCGCTAGGACTGCCAGATCTAACCATTTCTCTTCTTAAAGAAAGAAAGAAGAGGAAAAAGGTTATTCACAAAATGAATATCAAACAAACTTGATTGATAAAACAAGGCATCACAAAAGAAAATAGGATAGAATGGTACGAAGACTCGAATTAAATCCTATGGCATGATTACTAAGAAAGACTTAGGACAATGATCCTTGCTAGATTATTCTACATTTTTCCGAAGTTTGGCTCTGATACCAAGCTATGACGCCCCACCTCTATATTAACGCTAGCCAAGGACACTATGGGGTAATGCCGTCGACTAGCAGGAAGAATAAGGCTGTTGAGGAGCGACCATATGTGTAATTGCTTTGTGCGAGTACCGATATGTCAAAAAATATAACTTACACTTCATTTCAAGAGGAAATCCGACATATCAAATACAAACTCAAAGCTACCACACAGTGGCTAAGTGGACTTCGGAAAAAAATATAGAAATAAACATAACACAAATCAGTCACAGATATTCATATCACAAAGGTGGAAACATATATGAATATAACACATGGAAGTGTACATCAAAGTAGTGGTCATATAAGATCCACTACATCACAAAAGAATAGGTACAGGTGCTAGATAAAAGAATAAGTGTACAACAAGAAGTCTCTATCTCAAATGTATACTAACAAAAACTACTATGCTAAGTAGTTAGCCAAAATCAAATGATGGTCCCAGATAAGAGGTCAAGCAGAAGCATCTGAAATACCTCGGTCTGACCCGAGTATTATTTAGGAAGAAAATAATAAACAAATTAGTTTAGCTATAAATATCAGATAAAATGATATAGGATAAGGGATATGACCAAGAACGTATGATAACAAAAATGTCATACTATGTCAAGTATACATCAAATAACAACAAAAATCATACAATATCTCAAATCAACTCGAAGCACCAAAAAGAATCACATTCTTTAAATAATTCACCAAAACACAAATATTGACAAAACCTATCAATGCCAATCCACGTAAATTGGTGAAACACAAATTCTAGAAATCACAACCAGAAATCCAGAAATCACAAAAGGGGGAAGGCCTATCACAAACGGGAGCATGAAAACTCACCAACACGTGTATCACAAATGAGCCGGAGCTCCTCCAAACAGGGTACATTCCCCTATTGCGGACTTTGAGCCGAAGCTCCTCCAAATGAGCCGAAGCTCCTCCAAACAGGGTACAGTCCCCCATTGCGGACTTTGAGCCGAAGCTCCTCCAAATGAGCCGAAGCTCCTCGAAACTGGGTACAGTCCCCCATTGCGGACTTTGAGCCGAATCTCCTCCAAATGAGCCGAAGCTCCTCCATACAGGGTACAGTCCCCCACGTGGACAAAAAGACATCGCACATCGCTAGTCTAAACCATAAAATGATCACCATAGATCATCAAGAAGTGTCGATTACACTAAGATAGTAAATATAAGAGTTTAGCTTCATATCCCATAACCACTAGCTTAACTCAAATATTTACGAACAATTGTAGATTTCCACTCGAAAATTGTCACAAGAGTTCAATCGAACAACTCCAAGAATTAACCGACGAAGTAAACGCAAGCGTTTCATACCACTTGTTTTACTAAGCCGTTTAATTAGATTTCTCATACGAATGATGTAAACGTTTGTATATACTAATAGATTGGAAAATGGTTTTATAAACGAGATTTGTATTAAAATAGAGTTGAAAACATCTTTGTGAAAGAGTTTGAATATTTACTACTAGTATAGAAACCTTTGTATTTAAAAGTGACAAATCACAAAATGATTGTAAAAACAATCAATTACCAAAATCCACATTCGAAGACGTGAATTAAATCCAAAGAAATCGATACCAAATCCATCAAAATGGATATTCCCAAAAATCCCGAAAAAGAAGTCATCAAAGTCGATAATAAGTGATGACAACTATCCGGATCAACAACAATCGACTAAAAATAGGAAATCCACACAAAACAGCCTCAATAGGCAAAAATAAACGTTTCTAGACGTCTGGTTTGGAATCCAGACGTCTGGATTTGTTTTTTGGAAATAGCTCAGAAAGCCATCCAGACGTTTGGAATATCGAAGCAGACGTCTGAGCCTTGACCAGACGTCTGGTTTAGAATCCAGACGTTTGGATTTATTCTCTGGAAATAATCCAGAGAAACCCCAGATGTCTGAAACTTCAAGTCAGACGTCTGAGATTCATCCAGACATCTGATCTTGAATTTCAGACGTCTGGAATTAGTTTCTGACTTTATTTTAATATATTTTTCATGCATACATTTTTGCTCCAGGTCCAAACCAGACGTCTGGACTTGGTCACCAGACGTCTGGTCACCTGGTCTGGGCAACAATTTGCCTAGGCCAAAGTGGCCAAAACGTATCGGGAGCGATCGGACGAGCAACGGAGACTAAGGATTTACGCCAAGCGACAACCCGGCCTTATAGGCTCTTCGATACACCCCAAACATCAATGTCCAAACATCATTTTCATAAAATTGGACCAAAACACCAAATTTGGAAAATTCACCAAATCAATTCAAATCAAAAGCAAATGAATATGCAAAAATGTTAGGAATTCATACCTAACAATAATGATAACTATAGACGTAGATGTGAGTTAAAAAACTCACCTTTAAAACTCAAAACACAAGAGAGAAGCTATAGAGCAAGGCAAGAACAATCAATCTTCAATTTTAACCCAAGAAGCTTCAATCTAAGCTCAAAAGAAAAACATTTCCTAAGTTAGGTTATAGGAAATTTCTGCAATTGAAGAGGAAATGAGATGGAGAAGATGAAGAGGATGCTTACCTAAGTTTCTCTTTGATTTTGGAGCTAGAACTTGAGTTTGCTAATGAATATAGGGTTTTGAATTTCTAATTTCCCATTCCTCTCCCCATTTTTACTTAAGCTTGAAGTGTTAGGAAATGATAATGAATGAAGAGGAGAGGGGGCTAAGTTAGGGTATTAAGATGGGTTAGTGGACTGAAACCCAAACCCAAAGCCCAAGTAGAAAAATAGCAAATTCTACTCAACTCCAAACATATCGATGTTTATACTCAAAAAAGTTGCAAACGCCATTTTGGACTCAATGGAAGTGGTCTTGAGTCCCAATTCGACTGTTTACAAAAAGTAGTTTTTCGGACTTTAATCCGATTAACGATGCTATATTTAAATAAAATATTTAAATATACAATCGTAAAATATGCGGGTTGTTACACATCGCCTCTAACTTCCACTTCGCAAGGTGAGTCCATAGATGTCCTCACTTCCATGCCTAACCCCTTGTTCAATTCTTGTCATGTTTCCCTAAAAACGTCGACTCCAACAAACTAGCGCTGGACCTCGCCATTGTCGGCATCGCTGACTCTTCCTTTATTGTAGGAACTCGATATCATCATCCCCTTACCTTCTAGGCTTATAGCATCTCCACATGGCCAAGTCTAAACCCTAACTAATGCTAACCTCTGCCTAAAGCATTACGCCATCATTAGCTCCACCTAGGCCTACACCATGATGTGTCTTATCTGATCATTGCGAAGTTTCTGGAGGAAGGACGAAACAAAATGGATGCCAGGAGAGATGAAGTCAATCCTTTTCATTTTTTTGTTTGTTTTCCCTGTTGTAAAGAGTGGGGACAATAAGATATAATAAAAAGGGGAAGACATTTTATGTAAGGCTAATTGATTATCTAATTATGTAAATAATTTCAATTCATGTTTCGAGCTCGTACAACTTATAAGAGCACAGTATCCCGATGTTTCTTCCATGTTTCGCTTCATCTCATTTTCCTCTTCACGATAGTATATAATAAAGCATCATCACGGCAGAGTTCCAAGATGTTATTTTATACGTTTCGAGCTCATACTGACAATTAGATCGTTCGATTCTAGAAATTTTTTGGTCGTGTAACTCATATTATTTTTCTTTTTCCAAAAACATGAACTTTCAACCAAGATTCCAGTGAACTCGGCTGTGCTCGTATATCCATTCAATACATATAGCTATAAATAAATCAAGAAATGACGTAACATCAAACCTGTCAATGTTTATACCCAAAACCCTCCTGAACTAATATTCCAGACTCGACGGAAGAGATATCGGGTCTTGATTTGTTCATCTTAAAAAGTTAGCATTCTAGATGTTCGATTTGAATTAATCAATTAATCTATATACTTTTAAAAATACGGACTGTTACACATACACTCCTTTGGGCCAACATAGATAAGTTTCAATATAGTGAACATTTTAATAATACATATCTTGTCTCGACACAAAGCAGACTACACGAGTTTCCATGGCTGGGTAATTCAGTATTAGCGACACATTTGAATATAAACCCAAAACCAACAATATTGGAAGCAAACAAAAGATTTTATATACATACATACATATGTATAAATATCTTATCTAAAATCTGATAACAATTTCTCACAACATACATCTCAAGACTAAGTACATGACTCTATAGGATAGATACACCATAATCATCGTATACAATTGAATCACAAATCATATATACAACATCATTTAATCTAACACTACACTATAAGAGAAATAGAGTCACCATCGTCATCTGCTCCATTACCGTATCGTAGCACCAAAAGACACATAACCACAATATCCCTTGTAAAAACAACCTCAGTCCGACCCGAGGTTGTTAAACAAATAAAATTCCCTGAGTCGAGCTAGAAACTAGCTGTGAGTGTAATATTGCACAAAACATAATATAGTGTGAGTGTCAAGTATATGTGATATGTATCAAGTTTCAAATATGTCACACACTTGTAATCTATACCCGCCCACATCTCATTGCACATACATGCTTTAACACATGTCATGGCTCTATATGATGTGACTCACAACTGCAGCTCTAATCAACTAAGCAATCACTCCTATCCATATTTATGAATTGCATCTTCATTATTATTATTCACATACTATTATAAGTATAAAAGTGATTGATGTATGTATTTTTAGTGAATTCTACTTAATTTATAAGATGTTGAATCGACACCAAGGCATGCAGACTATTTCATCCATATAACCCTCGACTAGTATCCCACTCAATTTCACTTAACCAAATGACGCATCGACACCAAGATATGCAACCTTCTTCATACGCATACCCCTCAACCATTACTATGGGTGCCTCCACATGATCTCTTCGCTGCACAATCTTACTCCCCTTATCCTCATAGGCACATCCCGTTGTGCCTTACATAACACCTCGTTTCCATCAAAAATCATCATCATAACAATAGCGGCTCACCCTATGGTTGTATCCGTGCTACGTTTTAGTGGTGATGGGACTAGGTTGTCATGATTCAAGGCATGACCCTGAACAAGTCCAACAAGGATGGACCTAGCCTATTTGGCAGCTCACATCGTATCGATAATATTATCATTTCATTTATTAATCTTGTCCTCACTAATGACATTACCTCCTCAATGTCATTTGTATCCCAATGTCATTATGGTTTTAACTCACATCCATATAACATAGCATGTGGCATGATCATCATCATTACATAATACATAACATGACATAACGGGATAAGTACATCATGTAACATAAATTCGTAGATATATTCATATCAAGCATAGTGAGGCAACACAATCATGATTAAGTGAGCATCCATAAACTAACATGTATTATTAGTGAAAAACATAACCACTTAGCATCATGAATACCTAACATATAACATATAAAGTGAATACCACATTTTATATAACTTCATGATAAAATCATCATAAGCATATCTAACATAGTACGTGAATGTTTGTACCAAAATTGGGCACAACACTCTTTGGAAGTTTTTGAAGAGATAAAATGAAGAAATTAAATGGAAAAGGAGGATTATCTAACAAAAACTCCAAAAATAGATAATGAGAGTAATTAAAATGAAAGGAGACACAAGAATTTAGAGTGGTTCGGCGTGTTGCCTACGTCCACTATGAAGTTGATTGCTTTATTGATGTTACTTTGATGATTACAAGTGAATTCAACGTATTACAGCAGATAATGATGATTTACAGCAGTGAATTTCGTTATTGGCAGCAGCTATGGAGTCTAGATCTGGATCCGGCAAAGTCTGGGCGTTCGAGAATTCAAAGGAGAAGAAGCCCCCTTTCTGTATGCCCTAGGGCTCTATTTATAGGTGTAGGAGGATGATATTTCGCTCAGATCTCAGGAGACTCCCTCTGGCACGTGACTAGGCCCGCGCGCCCAAGCCCACGAAGTTTCGGTCCGATCCGTGATCGATACGAACGGATTTCAAAGCTCAATTTAATGGTGGAACATTCCATCCACGCTTCTAATGGTTCCATGACTGAACAATACAGTGGAGATCACAACAACAAATGCTGAATTGCAATCAAGGAATGGGTAAAGGAATACTACTCAACCGGTGCTCCCAGAGGCTAGAAAACCTAGCTAATATGCCAAGAACTGGAGTTGATTAATATATCATGCTTTTAAGGTGGAATGCAACTTCCTCCAATTGACCATCTTTTAAACTCCTGAATTGACAACTATGGTACGATGACTAATATGACGACTCCCCTGCACTGTCTACTCTGCTAACTCAAAACATAGCTGGTCACCATTGAACCATCCTCAAATGCCCGCATCTTAGTCATACCGTGTCCATATGACTAGAAGCATGACATACAACCTTAAGAGGACTTCCTCACTATCTTATATGGGTCTCCTACCTGGGTGAAAATTAGAAATAACCACCAATCTATGAGCCCATCTTAACCAACTCACCATCCAATCGGCATCACCAAACCACTCGAACATTGGGCAATTGTGCATACATCATTCACCAGTGTTACAAGACCCCTTGGCAATAAAATGGACCTGATCATAATGTCGATTGGAGAATCTTTCCCAGTCGAGACCTTCGTTGAAACCATCCTACATGCATAACTTCCAGTGAAAATTCAACATGTTAACTATGTCGGTGTACTATGGAAATACAACCCCCGACACTACCTTATGAAGTGGGAATGGCGCATGGATTTCTCCAAGGGTGATGAATGCCATTAAACGCAGATGTCTTCTCTCATTCCTCAAAGAACACTGTCATTCATGGTTAGACATACCAGTTCTACTTCTCATATTGTTAAAGTGAATGAAGAAGCTAGCAGCCAACGAATTTATCCAAAGCCCACAGCCAGTTGCTGCCAATACCCATAAATGAATTCATCACCAGAGCTTATTTCCAGACTTTGATAAGAGAACTGGTGGGTAGCCGCCGACGAGTACACCAACATCTCCTGGCCAATATTGAGTTGATGAACCGGATGAAGGATCAACATTGCGAGATAAAGAGGGGACCTACTCCATACTCTAGATCAGAAAGCTCCTCTTCTCTAGATGGCTGCCGTGAACGCCAACACCATAAGGCTGCTCCGGAAAGGATAGCTCCGACAATATGTGCAAGCCCTATAAAACGAAGGACCGGGAACATCCGATCCTTATCAATCAAGGCCTTTGATCAAATTGAACCATTTGCGTTAGACTTCCAACTGAGAAGGGCTGGACTGAAGTGCAATAGCGAGCATACGACGCTGCCTCACTTATCAATGAGATTTGATCTGATCTCTTTTGAATTATTTCTAATTCAATTTCATTTACATTGCGAAATATGACTGACTTGAATTAAAATACTTGCAAATGATGCAGGTAACCGAGTACTTAAGATTGGGTGCAAAACAACCTCCGCGGACTATGATCAAATCATTGAGGTATCATCATGACGAGCATGATTCAACCACTCATTGGCTACTATATGCCCTTGACTAGGGGCAAGGCATCAAAGCAGAAGAGACCGACAAGGTCAAGACTCTAGTACAAAGTGGATGCAACCGACCATCCACTCATCCGCCTATGAAATTTAATTAGAGATCTAGGAAAGACTTGGAGTGAGATATCCCAACAATGTACTCTCCATCTCATACTTGAAGCTCGCCAAAATACTTATGCTTCTTCTGATGCTCGATAAAATCGGAATCACACCAAGGGTGGACGCAACGTCACCATCCATGCATCCAATCCTACATTAGACACTTGGGGTTATTTGAGAACACATGTTTAAAGTGGATATGATGTGACCGTTCACTCCCCAGTTTGCGTCTGTGATTCGGCAAAACAATCATGCCTTAAACCGACTTCATCAGGGGCCAACCCTTAATTTAAAGTCATCAACGACTGACTGCCTACTCGCTAACCATCATGAGCTGTCATTTCAACTCTCTTCCTTAGCTCGATCGAAAGAATGCAAAGTATAAATTGGACATGACTCGACTGTCTACTCTCCAATTCTTGCACCCGACTTAAGGGAAAATACACAACTCAGAGTGGATGTAGTTCGACCATCCCTTCCTATGCTCGAGCACAAAGCTTGCCAGAACACTAATCTTACTCCTTAGGCTTAGCAAAAGTGGAATCTAAACGAACATGGACGTGATCCAACCACCTATAAACTAAATCTCATCCTTCGTTGAGGGGCATATAAGTGGAAGTTAATCGGGATCCCACCGATCACTCGCTAAGTGAAACCCCTAGCTCAGGGACAAGCCATCACACTGCGGCAATAAGAGATTGATACACGACAATCCTCTAACTAACTCCGGCTCCCAGAGTGTGAGCTGGAGTACAAGCTTACGGACATGGGCTCGAGGAGGATGGATCCGTCCATCTAACGATCTCGCCTTCCATATTTACAAGTTCGAGGAGGATGGATCCGTCCATCTAACGACTTCGCTTGCCTACTCAGGGTGGATATGATACAACCGTCCACGTACCTGATCAACTAACTCCAGATTCCCAGAGTGTGAACTGGAGTATAAACATTAAATAACTCTAAGTCCCCAGAGCACGGACTGGAGTATAAACACTAAAATGGGTGTGACTGACCACCCATCAACTAACTCCAGATTCCCAAAGTGCGAACTGAAGTATAAACATCAACTAACTCTAGATTCCCAGAGTGCGAACTGGAGTATAAACATTAAATAACTCTAAATCCCCAGAGCGCGGACTGGAGTATAAACACTAAAATGGGCGTGACTGACCACCCATCAACTAACTCCAGATTCCCAGAGTGCGAACTGGAGTATAAACATCAACAACTCCAGATTCCCAGAGTGCGAACTGGAGTATAAACATCAACTAACTCCAGATTCCCAGAGTGAGAACTGGAGTATAAACATCTACAACTCCAGATTCCCAGAGTGCGAACTGGAGTATAAACATCAACTAACTCCAGATTCCTAGAGTGCGAACTGGAGTTTAAACATCAACAACTCCAGATTCCCAGAGTGCGAACTGGAGTATAAACATCAACTAACTCCAGATTCCCAGAGTGCGAACTGGAGAATAAATTTCAACTAACTCTAAGTCCCCAGAGTGTGGACTGGAGTATAAACACCAATTGGGTGCGAATGACCACCCATTAACTTGGTTCGGTCCCGAGAGTGCAGGCTAGAGTATAAACACCAAATGGGTGTGACTAACAACCCATCAACCAACACCAGTCCTCTAAGCATGGTTTGGAATATGAATACCAAAAGGGATGTGATTTGACTGTCCATCTATCGGCTATGGTTCCTCATCAAGTTCTGTAATACAAAAAGCGAATGTGGTTCGACCGTCTGCTTTCCAATCTTCCCCTGACATGGGGGCACACTTAACACACAAAATTGGATGTGATCCTACCATCCAGCACTAAGCGGGCATGACCCAACCATCCATGCATAACCTCTTGTCCCCGGCACGGGACCCATAACATAATTATATAGGGATGCACTCCAACCCCGCAAGACAAAATTTCTTCCTTGATTCGACAGGGAGACGCAGATTCACAAAACGAACCTAGCTGAATGTCCTATTCTAAATGGATGTGACTACCCGTTCTACTGCAAATGAACGTAGCATGACCGTTCATCCGCTAACTCTCCCTTATGATCCAACGGGCTGTTCGTGCAACATGGACGGATGTGACCTAACCATCCGCTAATCGATTCCTTCCTACAGTTCAGTGGAAGAAGCATCAAATTAAAGTTGTTGTAATGTGATCGACCACACTTCGAATTTCGCCATTGACTAGTGCTAGAGGGATTAATTGAGGAAAATGCAGTTCGACCATTTTCTACTAAAACTCTTAGTCCCCAGAGTGCAGACAGGGGTATAAACATCAAATAGGTGTGGTTAATGGCCCTTCAACTTACTTTGATCCCTACAGTGGGCTACAAGAATAGACAAACGGATGAATGTGACGCGACCATTCATTCACCAACTCTGACCCATGAGGAGTATAAACTGACCACAGGTGCAATTAGACCATCCACGAACTAACTCTTCTAACTCAAGACTGGAGGTAGAAGTACAAATCACCGAAAGAAGAGAAAGGTGACTCGCTACATCTTCAGCTTAGCGTCCTTTATAATTTAAGGCAACGACTACAAGGAGACCCTAATGCTAACCAATCAGAATGATGCCCGAAGTTCTGGGCAACCAATTATATCATACCGCCGGATCGACGGGCAATATCGATCTTCACCTTTCACATCGTACCATTGAATCAATATCGGTCCTCTTCGTCTACAAGTCAATGTGACCTGAACTCCATCGAATACCTTTGACCAACAGAGCATGGATAGAAGAATGAACCACGAATGGGTGTGACTTGACCATTTGTCCTCCGTTACCTTCCTTTGATCCGTCAGGAAGAGCATGAGACCAGATGAGCACGACATGACCACATTCGAGCTAACTTTATCCCTAAATCTGACGGGAGAACGTAAATCGAAATGGACATGGTTGATCACCCAACTCCGAATGAATGCAACGTGACCATTCATTCATTGACTCTTACCATGATCCGACTAAAAGAGCAATTCAAAACAAGTGCAACCTAAACATCTGCACACTGATTCTTACCCTGGATTCAACAAGGGAAACATCAATCCTGCATTGGATCTGACTGGACGATTCACTCTTCAGTTTTTGCCCAAAGTATGGCGACATAAGCAGCGAAGTGAATGTCAGTGACCATCCAGAATCTAGCTTATGTCCGAATGTCGGCAAAGTAACAATGTATTCCGCCAATAGGAAAGAACTAGAACATAATACATGATAGGCACGACTCAGCCTTCCATCGGTTAACTCGATCCCATGGTTCAATGGGATAGAATACAAAATTGAAGTGGACATTATCTACCCTGCCACTTATCGAGATATTCCCCAGACTCGGGGGCATGAACAAGAAGATAAGATTAATATGATTCAACCATTCATCAGTCAACCCTGGTTCTTAAAGCTTGAACTACAGTATGGACATAGCTAGGACGAGACTAGTCCGTCCGCGTAATGCATCCGCCAACCCGAGACTGGGGGCAAAAGAGTAATTATCCAAGAGTTTACTATGACAATTTGAACCTATGACGCATGCCTGATATTCATAACAACTCTAGGTTATGACTGAAAGGATGTCTAGAGATAGAATCATCAGATCAATACCCGAACTCATGGGCGACTGATCATCATTCCCACCCTTACAATGAGCAATAGATCGCGAGTACATTGAATGAAAAGCGCATCATTCAGAAACACAAGTGAATTCAATATCAAAGCTGGAACCATCTATGTAGCAGCGTGCAGTACAAGGCTAAGTTCTTCTAATCCTTTGATTCAACGTCCTTATAAGCCTGATCATTTACCATTGCAAATAAACACATGAGGCGCCTACAACCGATCACGAGTATTGTAGATTAGATCACAACTCTACGCAATTATGAAGAAAGAGTCAATTGTTTTACTTCAGGTGAATCTTGATGTGTTCGCTTGGACTCGACCTCATATATATATATATATATATATATGTATGGACTCTCGCTAGCCATGAAGAACCCTGCATTAAATGTCGACCCGAGGCATGTCTCGGTGAACAAAAACGATGCGACATGGATTCAGAGAGATCTGTTGCACTTGAAGAGAAGGCGAATCTGCTCAAAACCAGTGGGTTTATCCATGATGCCCTCCAACCAAAATGAGTATTCAATCCTTTACTTATAAGAAAAACGAACAGAGAGTGGAGGACATACGTCAACTACTCATATTTGCATGGGGGTATGACAAAGCACAGCTCTCCACTTCCAATGATCAACCAACTGATGGACCTGACCATTAGACATGAATTACTCACATCCATGGATGCAAACTCCAGATACAATCGGATACTGAAGCATGTCCTAGACCAGGAATACAACTATTTCATTATTGACCTGGGCCTATAGTGCTATGCTGAAATCCATGGATTCAAACTTGAGAACGCTTATGCTACTTACCAAAGAACGATTAACAGATCATTCAAAAATCATATCGGCCGATCGATGAAAGTAGATGTGGTTAATATGCTCGTGAGATCACAACTATCAAACGACCATATCGATGACTTGACAGAGGTATTCGGTGCTCTCTAAAAATGCAGGATGAAACTCGATCCTTTGAAATGCTCTTTCACCATTACATCAGAAAGATTCTTTGTTTCCATCATCAATTCTCATGGAATCAAGACTAATTTCTAGAAAATTCCGACAGTTAGAGACACCCATGTACCAAGGATAACCAAGCAGCTCTGATAGATCGCTTAAAGAGACCTTCCATTTTACCCAAACCTTTGGATCGCGAAGATTTATACATCAATTGGGCCGTGTCAACACACTCCATAAGCATCGCAATGCTATGTGAAGATAAACGAATCCAAAGACTAATATATGATGAAGGCTGGCTATTGACAAGCTCACCCCGTTAACGTCTATATCGATCAGCCGTTATGATAGGTCCAATAGCGACCTTAGATGTCTGAAAAGTTACTCAAATGGGGTATCGAGCTAAGCCAATTTGATTTTACTTATCTCCCTCGGAGAGCTCTCCATGATCAAACATTAGCATACTTCATATCTGAATCCACCACATCAGACGACTATTCGAAGAACAGTGGTGAACCGTCCAACTGATGGAGAACGTACACAGATGGAACTTCCAATAATCGACTTTTTAACGTCGAAGTTGCATTAATGACTACTGAGGAACGATCGATCTGCCACGCCCTCAAACTCAACTTCCCTGCAACAAATAACGAAGCTAAGTATGAAGCCTTGGCGCTCAAACTTGCAAGAAAACTAGGAGTGGAAACTTTTCATATATTATGTGATTATTGGTTAGTAGTATACCGAGTCAGGGAAGATTATTCAACTAGGGGGCAACATCTTGCTCCTTATCCTAGCTGGGTCCAAAAGCTACTAGTCGACTTCGACTATTACACCATTACACACATCCTCGGAGAAAAAAATGAAAAAGCTAAGTCACTGGCCAAGCTAGCCAGTTCTGGGGATGTGTGGCAAAAAGACTTTGTCCCAGTTGAAATGCTTATTATTCTAAGCATTGACATATGAAGATCAATTAGAACTTAGAGATGGATCTAGGAAAGGAGTTATGGATGACTCCTTTCGAAGATTATCCATAATTGGGGATTCTTCTTGAATGAAGGAATGAGAAATGGCATATCCTCTATGAAGCCTCCCTATAGAATTATGTCTAGATCGTTCAACTCCATCGACACAAAGCATTACTCCTGTATCCGCCAATCCGAGACCCAATATGACGTATCTATCGATACGAAGCATACATTCCAACATCTCAGATCGATCTCGGAGAGGATCGATACAAAGGAAGGACTTAAAACAACCATCAAACGATGTTACAACTTGAATTTCACTTCGATCCAGGAATTGGAAACTTATCTGATAACAATTACAACAACAAACAGCTAATCACTAGCACTCAGCAATCAGCTACAACAATACAGAGTATAGCAGTTGACAATCAACAGTTCATGTTACAGAGAAAATCATACAAAGATTACAACTTTCAGCGGAAAGACGATAACTGTTCAGAATAAGGATTGCAGCATTTCAAAGCACATCATGTTTCCACAAGACGTACTTTGGGGGGCAAATGTTATCCTGCCTTTTGGCAAGGCCGTGACACCAAGGAATTGACTAGTAACCAATGACGGTTCATCTTAGAGATCGGTTATTCACAGGCTCACTATGGATATCGACGAATTTTTGCCGAGTCCCGATCAAGCTAAAATTGATATGACACGACAAATGAAGCTATGAGAGCCAATGTTCCAAATTTCAAGTCAATCCGAGTTATTATGCTCAAGTTATGATCGATGCAAAATTGAATAAAAAGAGCCTCTGTTCGACTCGCTCCGCTTCGCATCCATCAGAGACCCTCTGTTCGACTCGCTCCGCTTCGCATCCATCAGAGACCCTCTGTTCAACTCGCTTCGCTTCGCAACCATCAGAGACCCTCTGTTCGACTCGCTCCGCTTCCCATCCATCAGAGACCCTCTGTTCGACTCGCTCCGCTTCGCATCCATCAGAGACCCTCTGTTCGACTCGCTCCACTTCGCATCCATCAGAGACCCTCTGTTCGACTCGCTCCACTTCGCATCCATCAGAGAGCCACATTTCGACTTGACCATCCAATGTCCACTTCGTATCCACATAACAGAGCATAACCATCATCGATACGAACGAACCACCTCCATCGATTCGAACAAGACAAGGTCCAAGAATGACTCAGCCAACTCGGCATCAAAGGCGGAGTAATCCAAAGATTCAAGCGCCACATAATCGAGTCGAATAGGACTGAGTCGAAATAAGGGAGTCGAACGAAACAGCCAACCGAAGATCCTAATTCGTATCGATCATATCTCCTGATCTACAAGTCCAAATGATATGAAATTTTCACAGAAGCCTACGTGCATGCTAAAGAATGTCCACGCCAAATTTTGACTCCATCGGACACAATCTTGATCGATACGAAATCCGTTCGTATCGATCACGGATCGGACCGAAACTTCGTGGGCTTGGGCGCGCGGGCCTAGTCACGTGCCAGAGGGAGTCTCCCGAGATCTGAGCGAAATATCAGCCTCCTAGACCTATAAATAGAGCCCCAGGGCATACAGAAAGGGGGCTTCTTCTCCTTTGAATTCTCAAACGCCCAGACTCTGCCGGATCCGGATCTAGACTCCATAGCTGCTGCCAATAACGAAATTCACTGCTGTAAATCATCATTATCTGCTGTAATTCGTTGAATTCACTTGTAATCATCAAAGAAACATCAATAAAGCAATCAACTTCATAGTGGACGTAGGCAACACGCCGAACCACTCTAAATTCTTGTGTCTCCTTGCATTTTAATTACTCTCATTATCTGTTTTGGAGTTTTTGTTAGATAATCCTCTTTTTCCGTTTAATTTCTTCATTTTATCTCTTTAAAAACTTCCGAAGAGTGTTGTGCCCAATTTTGGTACAAACAGCGAACATAGCATGATAATATGAGCATATATGATGCATACATAGAGCATAAGGAACACGAGTAATAAGAGTGGTCATCATATCATGGCATAAACATATTAAAGTTTCCATAGAATATGGCATGAGGATATATCACTATAAATCACAATATGTAAAATAAACCACTCATGGAATAAGAAAATTCCACACATTCATTCTTCTCATTTCTCCACTTACCAAATCCATTAACATACAAATGATCCTATTTCGCTTTAATATACTATAATGTTTGTAACCATTCTCTGAAATACAACTTTCCATAAAACAATCTTATTTGAAATTATATTGGTATAATACAATAAGTTTTTTTAATAAATTGGTTTTCAATATCATATTTTAAAATAGAATAATTCCAAAATAAATTCATATGAATATATGTTTTATATAAAATCCTTTGTATCTCATTTTTATAAATTTTATACATATATACACTTACAAATTTTGATACAAATTCCTTAAATATAAAATTTCTTAATTTAAAAAGGCTCTTTTCATAAAACTATTTTCTATAAAAATATAGATACACACAAATATCAATCTGCTCACTGTTTGGAAAGAATAGCTTCAAGTTCGAAACAACCATTCAACCGGTTGGAGTATAATCGGTTAATCAGTTGACGAATTTCCTTGGGCCTTTGCTCCAAGCATTCATCAACCTTTTTGACCAGATTCTAATGATATTCTAACATACCTTGACCTGCTTTTACATATACTTTCACATACTATTAGAATGTATCAATTAATTCTCATATGGATCATATAGGGAATGATTTTCATGAAGAACAATATAAGGATTTTTGTATGATTTGCAAAATGAATAAAACAATCATCAATAATTCAACTTTATTCAATCATAATCAAATTATTAAGCAACCAAAACATCATAATTTAGCATAATAACAGCATGCACGGTCTGATTTAAATGTTACACTCACCAAACTAAAAGCTTGATTCCTCCAAACCCATGCTTAAAAGCTCCAATTCTACCCCTTAAGCCAACTGACCTGATGTAGAATCATGCTTAAAATTCAAAATTTGCCGCAACAAGTAGGTAATAAGGGGTTAGGATAGGTTAGGAGCTCTTACATTAGCTTTCTTCTATTTTTACACTTGAAATTTATTTGAAAATGAGGCTTTTGGGGTTAGGATTTGGATATGGCTGCTATTTTTGAGTTTTATTTTGCTTTCTATGTGTTTTAGTAAATGAATAAGGAGAAAATGAATTCTCCTTTCGTTGGTTAGGAAAATGGAAGTGTGTTTGGATTGTATTCCTTGACCTTTTAGGCCCATTTTGTTTTAAAATTACATTTTACACCATTACAATCTCACAGTCGAGGAGGGCCGTATTTAGTTTTAAAAGATCATCATATGAAAATTCACAACATACCTCATCTTTGAATGCCATGAAACGTACATTTGCCTGTTCAGAACCACTTTCGTTGTCTAATGACGAAGTGTTAGAATGAGAATCATCCTATGTTACTAGGAAGGCTTGTTTTCTCATTTTGGATTTTTTTTTGTAACTCATACATTTCCTTTTATCTTTATTTAGTTCGAGACAGTCCTTTTTTATGTTGCCGCCTTTATTGCATTCATAGCACATCATAGATGTATCAATATCAGTACTTGACTTTTTTTAAATTTTCATGAATTTCTTTAAATTCTTGATTACGCATATCCAGTCCATCCATGTCGAATCCTGAGTTCTCCTCGACTTGGAATACAACCGCCTTCTTTTCTTTGGCTCATTCCTTTCTGTTCTGCAAGTTTTGCTCATACGACAATAAATTTCCAATAAGCGCATCGATTTTGAGTTTAGAGGGATCATTGGCTTCTTCTATAGCTACCACCCTTCTTTCCCATTCACTAGTCAATGAGTTTAAACTTTGAGATACAATATCAAAATTAGTAACTCCTAGACTGTTTAATGCATGAGTAATATTTTGTAACCTAGCATACCTATCGGATATGGGTTCACTACTATATACTTTGAAATTTTGAAGTTGATTCTTTAACATGCAAATTTTTGTCTGTTTAACTTTATTGGTGCCTTCGATGGTAACTTTTAGAATATGTCATATTTCATATGCAGAATAACATATACTAACTATTAAATTTATTTTTATCCAAAGAACAGAATAAAATGTTCATGGCCTTAGATTTATTTTCATTCACAGTTTTTTCTATATGGTCCATGTCTCGATGTCGGTAGTGGGTTCACTATGTTCTATTTGAGTCATTTTCCATATTGCAAAACTATTAACTTGCATGTATATACGTTGACTAGTGGTCCAATATGCACAGTTAAATCTAGTGTATAGCGAGGGATTGACGCCAGATTGACCATCGAGAAAATTATTTGCGGTCATAGTGTTTAAAAATGATGTTACTATTTTTAAACTAATTATCTCTGATATCTAATGAAAGTTGAAAAAATGGATATGTATTTATGACCTAGGCAGACTTCACTTATTTATAATATATATCTCTAACAACTAATTGACTTATATAAATAGAAGTAAGGTAAATAATTAGAAAGTACACACCGTGATTTTTATACTGGTTCGGACTCCCTTCCTATATCCAGTCCCAGTACTTCCTCTTGAATTTCCACTAACTCGCCATCGCATAACCAAGAGGAATATGTTTTACACAACTGCCTGATGTTCTCGAACAGGACTTCACCAGCTTGCCTAAGACTCTATACAATACTTCAACATGATAGTAAACTTCTTTGCAATCACGTGTCTCGTACATTGATTTTGCTTCTGATTCCTTTACAAAGCCTGTAACCACTCAAGATGTCGAGGAAGTGAATGAATAGAGCTTTGGCTTGATTTTTTATGAATTTGGAAATGATTGCTCAAGAGATAATGAAAACAGTGAGAGTTTTGAATGTATCGAGATAATAGAATAAGAAAGCAAAGATGGGATAAATTCTAGGTGACTTGATCCGATCAAGGTTTAGGTTATTTGTAAAGGTGAAGAGTTTTGGTGGAGGGAAGCCATGGTTCAGAATAGAAATTACAAAGAGAAGCAAATGGTCGACGGAAGAAAGATAGTTTGAAATATTAAAAGTCATGACTCATGTACATAACAGATTGACAATTTAAACATTAATAGGTCGACCACTTATACATAAACATGTCGACTGGTTAATATTAAACATGTATAGCAAGCTCCTTTAAAGAGAGCTTGTGATGACCCACCTTTCCGATCCCTGGGAACGACACTTAATACATCCTCGGTATTCTTGTGCCGTTGCCCAGGCATCCGAAAGATAAGTTGTCTTGGGGTAAAATAAAGAACAGCACAAGACATAATGGATAAACCTCACAGCGAAATGGTTACATATAATGTAAAATGATATAGTACAAAAGGCTACTCCTTATAAGGAGTCATCAGAGTTATAAAAAAATACTACATCTAACAGATTGATAGCTATACATTCTGACTTTTCATTTTTAAGATACAAAATACACCTACATAATCTTACAGCGGAAATAAATAACTATATAACTAAGGAGCCGCCTGCTAGATCGCCGTCTTCAAAGAGCTCCAAAGAAAACCTGCTATTCTCAGACTACCCAAATATAATTGAGTACCCGAGAGTTTACGGAAAATAAACAACTCGGGTCAGACAAAATGTCTGGTATGAGTAAAACTATGAAACAAATGAGGTGTATTTAATCAATAATATGTCGGACAACGCCGCTAACGCGGAACGGGTTTTCTCTGACATAAACAACAACCAAATATAACAAAAATAGAAATGAACAATAAGGAACAAATCCAAATATAGATGATGGGTATAATTAGTATAACATTCAGACTTGAAATAATGAAAATAGTTTGAATAAAAATCCAAATAGGATAGAATGGATAAAACGAGACAACAGTCCAAACTCGATAGAATGGACTAAACAAGATAACTATCCAAACTCGATAGAATAGACAAAACTAATAATTCAACACCGGGAAGAGTAGTTGACTCTTCCCGTTGTAATTAAAGAAAACAGATTCAAAGGTTTGAATCAAATAAGAAAAGGAAAATTTCCAACATGGACTAGGAAGGTGCACCCTCCTTGAAGTATACCTCTAATAATATACTTCCGAGAAGCTCGTATACTTCGTGACACTTCTTGGACAATACCAAGCCAGACCCCGCCAAACCTTACCGAGTATCCGAATATTTCACATCTAAATCTTAACTGTTTTTCACGTGACGGTACACAAAAATCTAGATAAGATGTGAAAATACCATAATGGGAGCAACCCCACATAACTTGGCGTCCTCTCGTGCTTTTGGTCTAGTCATTTTCGACAAAGGATAACAAAGCTCAATGGAGCAACACATCGTCTTAGAATGACGATAATAAAGAAGCTGAGGTAACCGATAGTTGGAAAACCAACTATCGAGGATATAAAACGGTCGTATATGGAAATTAAGTCTTATGTACTTATCACCACTCATCGAATTCCAACTTGTACTATTTCTTTGTTAACAATAATACCAGACAAGTCAAGATAGTGTTACCTCAAAGTCATGTCTCACGATTATTCTTAACATTCGAAATAGCGACGGGTCTACTTCTTTGACGTTTAGTGCCAAGTATACAAATAAATCGTTCCCATATAAGCGAATCCATTTATGGAAATTAATTCATTTCCATAAACGAATCAAACTTTTTCTTTCAAAAACCTGAATCTACGCTTGGGCTCACATTACAAGTATTCGCTTTAATACACTTTGTTAAAAGAGTTTAATAACTTCAAAACTTCAATTTAAAAAGGATTCAATAACTTAAACATCCTTATTACATTGATTAATTAACTTTAAACTTCATCACAAAAATTTGAATTTTTTGAACTTCAAATGTCTTTAAATAATGAAAAGGGTAAACCACTTTTAAACCTTACTAATTCAATTAATTAGTAATAATTAATAAAATTAATAAATAATTAATTATCATTATATAAAATGGATAACAAAGTCAAAACATCCTTTACTTTGATAAATACACTTTGAAACTTCATAAATTAAGTTGATTAATTAACTCCAATAACATTTAATTAAAAAGGGTAAATCACCTTTAAAACATCACTAATTTAATTAGTTAATAATATTTAAATATGATTAATTAAATTAGTTAAATAATAATTAAATATCATTATTTTAAAATGAATATTCAGTTTAAACCATCATTAAGGAAAGATTAATCAAAGTTAAAACAGGTTGATTTCCTTTTAAAAGTCATTAATTAAAAAGATTAATTAATTTTAAAAACATCATTAATTAATTGATTGATTAACTTTAATCCATAATTTTCAAAATATTAATTACCCTTAAACATCATTAAATAAAATGATTAATTAAATTTAATACATCATTAACTAAGTATTTAGTTAAGTTTAAAACACATCATTAATAAGTTAATTAGTTAACCTTAATCCTTATTAATTAAATAATTAATTAAATTAAATAATCATTATTAAAATAATTAATTATTTTTGAAAACATCAATAATCAAAATCTTTCTTAACTTGTAAAACAATTTCAAGCACGAAGATGAAACCAAATGGTTTGATAAGAAGTGATTTTTCGAAAGTGTCGATATAGCGACTATCGCTATACGGGCAGTTCGGCAAACAAGTTTACAATATTATCAACACAACCAAACATCACATAGCAATGGTTTAGGCATATGTACAAGAAGCATTCATAGGCGATAATTATGAACATGAATATAGTTTTAAAGCTTTGATTTTTTGAGAGTAAAATTTTACTTACTAACTAATTTGCTAACTAACATTTACTTAACATGTTTGCATCCATCACACATATACATTTTCAAACCAAACATGAAAAAATTCACATCATATCCAAACCAAACAAGCAATATATATCACAATATAACTAAAGAAAAATATTTCCCGAAAAAATTTAAGAGTTTTACTCACCAAATCTTTTTAGAAACTTGAAATAAACTTTAAACTTGTAGAGCTTGGAAACCACCAAAAATAAACTCAAAAAGGGTCACATTCCCCTCGGTTTTTAGACATATTACACTCGGAATTTGGTAAAGTGGTTAAAAGGAAAGTTTTAGGAAATTATTTCCTCTACAATTTAAAAAAAAAGAAACACTGAATTATGATTTATTTTGAAGAAGATATGGTTGAAATAAGAATGACCATTTTCGGACTTCGAATTCTGGATCCAAAAACACTCTGTAAACAATTGATATTTTGACATAGCAATTCTCAAAATTTGTAGAAGTGGTCAACATAGAAGTTGTAGCCACTGGAATTTGACATGGTTTAAAAAAAGAAAATCTTGATTTGGAGTAGTTTGAAGGAAATTATGGCCGAATGAATTGGGAGGAAAATGGAGATGTTTTTAAAATGAAAAGGAGGAGATTTAACAAGTTTGAAATTATTTTAAAAGTTTAAACTTGGATTTTTAAAAACTTAAAATTATGAATGGAAGCCATTAAAAGGTTTCATGAAGCTTTTAGGAAGATGAAGACTTTTGAAAAAAATGGAAAAACTGAGAAGAATAAGGGAAAAGAAAATGGAGGAAAACTTTTATATAAAATGCATAAATGGAATTACCATTATACTCTCGTCCTTTGCCCTCCATTCATATGCTTCCATCTCATCACCAAGCCTCCCTCCCCTTGTACTCACGCCATCATATCCTCCTCCCTCTTCAAATCAAAGCCAACATGCCATAAATGCATGTACTTAATGTTTAAACATGTTTCCATGATGTGATGTTTACTTTTGTATAATTTTATATTATATTATCTTAAGTATATATATACGTACATACACTTAACTAATGCATACATGAATACATACATATCCTAATTTATTTCAAAATGAATATGTATATACTTATGCTATTTTGATTACAACATTTCAAACAACTTTTATATGATGAAACAATGAAAATTTGAGAAACGGTTTCCGGTCACCATTTCTGTTTTTCATCGAACTAAATATTTTTATAAACTAAATTTGAAAACTATCTTATTTTCAATATTTACTATTTAAAATTATATTTATTTTAATTATAAAACCTATTATTTGAATATTTAAAATTAATTAAATATTCGAAAATTAATATGGTGAAATTTTCGGGTCGTTACACTCTTCCCCCTTTAAAAGAATTTCATCCCCGAAATTTACCACAATCCTATCCCAGAAAACGAACTATCCTAGAAATTCTCGGACTACCCAAATATAATTGAGTACCCGAGAGTTTACGGAAAATAAACAACTCGGGTCAGACAAAATGTTTGGTATGAGTAAAACTATGAAACAAATGAGGCGTATTTAAACAATAATATGTGGGACCATGCCACTAACGTGAAACGAGTTTTCTTCGACATATACAACAACCAAATATAACAAAAATGGAAATGAACAATAAGGAACAAATCCAAACATAGATGATGGGTATAATTAGTATAACATTCAGACTTGAAAGAATGGAAATAGTCTGAATAAAAATCCAAATTGGATAGAATGGATAAAACAAGACAACAGTCCAAACTTGATAGAATGGACTAAACAAGATAACTATCCAAACTCGATAGAATGGACAAAACCAATAATTGAACACCGCGAAGAGTAGTTGACCTATCCCGTTGTAATTAAAGAAAACAGATTCAAAGGTTCGAATCAAATAAGAAAAGGAAATTTTCCAACAATGACTAGGAAAGTGCACCATCCTTGAAGTATACCTCTAGTAATATACTTCTGAGAAGCTCATATACTCTGTGACACTTCTCAGACAATACCATGCTGGACCCCGCCAAACCTTACCGAGTATCCGAATATTTCACATCTAAATCTTAACCGTTTTTCACGTGATGGTACACAAAAATCTAGATGATATGTGAAAATACCCTAATGGGAGCAACCCCACATAACTTGGCTTCCTCTCACGCTTTTGTTTAGTCATTTCCGACAAAGGATAACAAAGCTCAATGAAGCAACACATCATCTTAGAATGACGATAATAAAGAAGCTGAGGTAACCGATAGTTAGGAAATCAACTATCGAGGATATAAAACGACCGTATATGGAAATTAAGTCTTGTGTACTTATTACCACTCATCGAATTCCAACTTGTACTATTCCTTGGTTAACAATAATACCGGACAAGTCAAGATAGTGTTACCTCAAAGTCATGTCTCACGACTATTCTTCACATTCGAAATAGCGATGAGTCTAATTCTTCGACGTTTAGTGCCAAGTATACAAATAAATCGTTCCCATATAAGTGAATCACTTTATGGAAATTAATTCATTTCCATAAAAGAATCAAACTTTTTCTTTCAAAAACCCGAATCCGTGCTTGGCCTCACATGACAAGTATTAGCTTTAAAACACTTTGTTAAAAGGGTCTACTAACTTCAAAACTTCAATTTAAAAAGGATTTAATAACTTAAAACATCCTTATTACATTGATTAATTAACTTTAAACTTTATCACACAAATTTGATTTTTTTAAACTTCAAATGTCTTTAGATAATGAAATGGGTAAACCACTTTTAAACCTTATTAATTCGAGTAATTAGTAATAATTAATTATCATTATTTAAAATGAATAACAAAGTCAAAACATCCTTGTTACTTTGATAAATACACTTTAAAACTTCATAAATTAAGTTGATTAATTAACTCCAATAACCTTTAATTAAAAAGGGTAAATCGCCTTTAAAACATCACTAATTTAATTAGTTAATAATATTTAAGTATGATTAATTAAATTAGTTAATTAATAATTAAATATCATTATTTTAAAATGAGTAATTAATTTAAACCATCATTAAGGAAAGTTTAATTAAAGTTAAAACAAGTTGATCTCCTTTCAAAAGTCATTAATTAATTAACTTTAATCCATAATTTTCAAAAGATTAATTAGCCTTAAACATCATTAAATAAAATGATTAATTAAATTTAATACATTATTAACTAAGTAATTAATTAAATTTAAAACACATCATTAATAAGTTAATTAGTTAACCTTAATCCTTATTAATTAAATAATTAATTAAATTAAATAATTAATTATATTAAATAATCATTATTAAAATAATTAATTATTTTTGAAAACGTCATTAATCAAAATCTTATTAACTTGTAAAACAATTCCAAGCATGAAGATGAAACCAAATGGTTTGATAAGAAGTGATTTTCCGAAAGTGTCGATATAGCGACTATCGCTATACGGGCAGTTCGGCAAACAAGTTTATAATATTATCAACACAACCAAACATCACATAGCAATGGTTTAGACATACATACAACAAGCATTAATAGGCAATAATTATGAACATGAATATAGTTTTAAAGCTTTGGTTTTTTTAGAGTAAAATTTTACTTACTAACTAATTTGCTTAGTAATACATTTCCAAACCAAACATGAACAAATTCACATCATATCCAAACCAAGCAAGCAATATATATCACAATATAACTAAAAAAAATATTTCCCAAAAAATTTAAGAGTTTTACTCACCAAATCTTTTTAGAAACTTGAAATAAACTTTAAACTTGTAGAGCTTGGAAACCACCAAAAATCAACTCGAAAAGGGTCACATTCTTCTTGGTTTTTAGACATGTTACACTCGGAATTTGGTAAAGTGGTTAAAAGAAAAGTTTTAGGAAATTCTTTCCTCAATTTAAAAAAAAAAGAAACACTGAATTTAGATTTTTTTTGAAGAAGATATGGTCGAAATAAGAATGACCATTTTCGGACTTGGAATTCTGGGTCCAAAAACACTCTGTAAACAATTAATATTTTGACATAGCAATTCTCAAAATTTGTAGAAGTGGTCAACATAAAAGTTGTAGCCACTGGAATTTGACATGGTTTAAAAAAAGAAAATCTTGATTTGGAGTAGTTTGGAGGAAATTATGGCCGAATGAATTGGGAGGAAAATGGAGATGTTTTTAAAATGAAAAGGAGAAGATTTAACAAGTTTGAAATTATTTTAAAAGTTTAAACTTGGATTTTTTAAAGCTTAAAATTATGAATGGAAGCCATTAAAAGGTTTCATGAAGCGTTTAGGAAGATGAAGACTTTTGAAAAAAAAATGGAAAAAGTGAGAAGAATAAGGGAAAAGAAAATGGAGGAAAACTTTTATATAAAATGCATAAATGGAGTTACCATTATACCCTTGTCCTTTGCCCTCCATTCGTATGCTTCCACCTCATCACGTAGTCTCCCTCCCCTTGTACTCACGCCACCATAGCCCCCTCCCCTTCAAATCAAAGCCAACATGCCATAAATGCATGTACTTAATGTTTAAATATGTTTCCATAATGTGATGTTTACTTTTGTATAATTTTATATTATATTATCTGAAGTATATATATACATACATACACTTAACTAATGCATACATGAATACATACATATCCTAATTTATTTCTAAATGAATATGTATATACTTGTGCTATTTTGATTACAACATTTCAAACAACTTTTATATGATGAAACGTCGAAAATTCGAAAAACGGTTTTCGGTCACATTTTCTGTTTTTCATCGAACTAAATATTTTTGTAAAATAAATTTGAAAACTATCTTATTTTCAATATTTATTATTTAAAATTATATTTATTTTAATTATAAAACCTATTATTTGAATACTTAAAATTAATTAAATATTCGGAAATTAATATGGTGAAATTTTCGGATCGTTACAGAGCTGCAACTTATAACATTTTAAACGGTCTTGCTATACTTCGAAAACCTTGAAAATTATATACAATCAATTTGTCTATTTTGGAGGGTGTGACAAAGTTTGAGGTGAAACATATAACATTTGACTTTTTCGAGCAAAAACTTTGCTGCAGAATGAAAGAGATGTTTCTGGAAATGAAGAATGAGAGAATGTCAACTATGGAATTCAGCGGGAATAATATAGCATTTGTTCGGACATTTATAATGCTGGATAAATATGCGGTTATGATTACATCTTGCATCACAAGCAGATCATCATCTGAATGGTCACTAATGCACGTAGAGTTATCCAACATTATAAACGCACATTGTTATTGGTTTTAGTGATTCGGACATTGTTGGGAATTGGTATGTGTTAATGGATGACAACAATTGACCCACTCATGGTTATGCACTAAGGAGCCGAACATCTTTAATAGTATAATTTTACTAACCATACAGCCATACCATTGTAATTTTTTATTGGACTTTATTTCTTGCACATTATATAGATGCACAATAATAAAATTTAAATTAACACATGCACATCCAACCTCAAAACAAAACATGTATTAAGAATAAGTTTGAACCAAGGCTAAAGTGAACGTTATTATATTATTTTTTAATAAAAAAGGAAGAAGAAGCTTATATAAAACAATTCTCATATATATATATATATATATATATATATATTTGTCCAAATTATGAAACTATCTCGATATATAATGTGTACCTAGAAAGGTATATTTGAGCAATGCCTTGTGTGTTCGTCTATTAAGTTGTTTACAATAATCATAATTATAAGAAGCCTCCTCACTAGCACTCTTCTTTTGTCATATTGGTGTATATCCTTTTCGAATTGTATTTTACACTCGTTTTGTTTTCTACATTTGTAAAGGATCAAGCTTTATTTGTAAATCAGGAGAATGTAACCATGGACGAGCCGAATAAAGAGATTTATGTCTTGTAATGTAAGTTTGAGCTTTACACCTCTTAGACTTCAACATGATGCTTAACCATTAATTACTATTTAAATGCTAAAATGAAAGACATAAAAGGTAGTGATGTGGACTTGTATGATTTTAAAACCAAATTTTATATTTGAATTTCCAAAATATATTCCAAATGATATAGGAAAACACGAAAATTTTAATCATTAAAGTCACGATGACAAGGAGTAAAGAAAAAATAATTTTTATGTTTTCTAGAAAACATAAAACATAAGAATTTTTTTTCTTCAAATATATGTTAAAAACCATTTTTGAAATTGGTCTTTTCAACCGTCTTTTCTTCTCCCTCTGTGTATTTTGAAACACGCTGATAAAGCACAAAATTCATTTTCGAAACATATGGAAAAAGGGACCGGCTACTACTCTCGCTGTTTGTTCTGCAATAGGAAACTTCAAAAAGGGACCGCTTATTTTTCCACTGTTCATTTGCGCATATCATCTGGAAAAGCCTTCTTCTTGCTCAGGTGGGCATCACCACCCTATCAAAAACAACTTCATTGAGTGACGTGTCATATTTAAAGTCGCTTGGCTGCTAGCTGTGTACTCCTCACTGCTTTGAGAAAGATGATCATGGATGTATGGAGGGGAGAAACGCAAGAGTATTTAATGAATTTTGTTCCTCTAGCCAACCTCTTCGCATTCAATTTCAAAACCAAGTAGCCTCTCAGTTAAGAAGTCACTTCAGTACAGGCCAAAATCAGGCCCATCACCTGAACATCCTAAGCAAATGAGGTTTATAATCTCTTTCTGATTTTTCCACTTATTGTCCTTTATTTATTTATTTATTTTGAAGTAGCTTATGCACTTCTTATTTTTTGTTATTACTGCCCAGTTTTAACATTTGACGCTCCTGGTCAGCGATCACTTTGGCCAGTTGAAGGAGCACAGAAAAATAAGACCGTTTGAGCTTAATGTGTCGGAGATGTCATGTCAAACTCAAACGGTCTAAAATTCTTTTCTTATATAAATTAACAAAAATCATTTTCTTAATTATAATTCACTTCTTCTTCCTCACTCTATAAATAAACAATGACAAATACCGATTCGATCATGATAATGAATTTTTGAATGGTAGAAAATACGGATATACGTCGATTTATACTTCAACTTTCATGGACAAGCATTGGGTTAGCAATATTCTTTTAGGATATAGTTGTCAAAGAAACTTTCAAATGAAGATACGGTGCTTTGTTACATTATGTGAGCATTTGAAATCAAGCCTATAAAAGAAATTTGCTTTAGAAAATAATTACAATACTTTTAAACATCATCATTTTGTCCCTTTCCATACGTAGGGTTGTGTAAAGGTTTCAACAACTATATAATACAATTACAAACAGTTATTACTTTTTCGTTACAAACTAATCCAATTTCAACATAAACTGAGAGGAATGATCAAATGGCAGTTAGAAAATGATATGTCTTCGTATGCCTTACTGGTGATATTAAGGCTACTGTATTTCTTTTATAATTGGGCCTGGGCCTTTGTAATATATCTCTCAGCCCATGTTCCATTTACTCTGTATATATTAGACTGTAGAGTCTTGTAAACTGATACGATTCATTTTATATCAAATACAATATCATTCAATTCTTTTCTGATCTTCAATCATAATCAATTACAATACTCTGTTATTATACAAATCTAATATGGTATCAGAGCATTACAAGCCTCACGGCAACAATCTCAGAAAGTGAATTCGAGGAACTCAAAGCTATTTCTGAAGCCTAACAGCAGTGATCTCATTGCAAGATAAACACTCAAACTCTTCATCAGAAAGATATCATCATTTGAAGGCATCTTAACCCATCAGGTTATATCTCATCATTTGGGTTAATTATAGAATTTGCAATATTTGTGAAAAACAGGTACCATACCAGGAAATCACTTAGATTTCTGGTTGCAACAAGTTTTTCATCAAAAGCAAGCAAATTCTTGCAAGAAAATTCAGAAAAATCAGAAAATCAATTCAAGAAAGCAATCAAAGACTTAAAGAAAGTAATTGTCGTGCCAAGATTCATCAGAATATTCTCATCATTTGAATCTTGGCTGCAACAAACCTGTTCTTGTCTGTTATCGTGTAAATCTTGAATCAGTAATCTTTCTGAATTAGTAAGTTTCTTGCATCTATCTTTGAGATCCTTAATCATGGCCGAAGGAGATAATGCTTCAGCAACCTCTGACAACACCAACAACCCACAACAATTCAATGATGCAACTGAAAAGTTGATCAAAACTGTCATCAGTCCTCAAGGCCAGCTAATCACTGTGCATCTTGAAGAAGACAACTATCTCTTATGGAAGTTACAAGTTGAAACTGCCATGCAAGGATATGGATTAGAAGGCTTTATTCTCGGTTCAATTTCGACTCCTCCAAAATTCACCACTGATTCACAAAACAAGATGATCAGTGATGAAGAATACACAAAGTTTTACAGACAAGATAGATTAATAAGTTCCTGGCTTCTATCCTCAATTGACACAAAGTTACTGTCACAAGTCATAGGATGTAAATCAGCAAATGATATATGGATCACAGTTGAAAGGATATTCAATACTCAGTCTGCCGCCAAGATCATGCATTATAAAAGACAATTACAAAATATTACTAAAGGAAATCAACAAATGAGAGACTATCTTTCACAAGTCAACAATATCTGCAATATGCTTGAAGCAGCAGGACACAAAGTGTCTGAAATAGAACAAGTTCTAAGTATCCTGAATGGGCTCAGTGAGGAATATGAGGCAGTTGTTGCAGTTGTGTCCTCGCAACCAAGTTTACCATCTGTACAATTTGTACATGCCACACTTCTTGCACATGAAGCAAGAATAGACCATAAAAGACCCCAAGAAACAGATCTGTCTGTCAACTATGCCTCCAATTCAAGAAACAAAGGGCAAAATCAAAATAAGCAAAGTCAACCTTATCAAAGAGGAGGAGGCTCAAACAGATCCAGAGGTAGAGGCAGGTGGAATAACAACAACAACAGACCCAAATGTCAGATCTGTGAGAAAATGGGCCATACAGCTGTTAAGTGCTACTTTAGATTCAATGCCAACTATGTACCAAATCAGAATCAAAACAATCAAGGAAATGGAAAATCTGGTGCTAATATGGCTCAAATTCAGACTGACACTAACAACAATGGTGAAGTCAACCAAAGCACTATCACAACATCAGATCACATACATGATGAAAGCTGGTATCCAGACTCAGGAGCAACCAATCATATAACAAATAATCTTGACAACTTAAACCTTAGCAATAAGGAATATAGAGGTAAACAGTCCATATGCATGGGGAATGGTGAGTCTGTCAACATCACTCATACTGGAAGAACCAGTATTGATGGGAAAAGACAACTTTATTTAAACAACTTATTGAGAGTACCAAAAATAAAGAAAAATCTTATGAGTGTGTCACAATTTGCAAAAGACAATAATGTATATTTTGAATTTTATCCTGAGTATTGCTTAGTTAAAGACATACTGACTAATGAAAATCTTTTGCAGGGTGAAGCAGTCAAAGGTCTATACAGATTTAATCTCAATAACAGTAACAAATGGGAGAGTAATCAGAGGTGTTGTAATATAGGTGAAATGGAACAGTCAAGGGAAAAGAGAAATGTGTTTGATTTGTGGCACTACAAACTTGGTCACCCAAACTCAAATGTTGTAAAACAAGTTCTTGAGAAAAATAATATTGTGTTTGATGACATTTCTTTACCATATATATGTACATATTGTCAAATGGGGAAAAGTCATAAGTTACCTTTTAATGACTCACTAACCAAGTATTCAAAACCCTTAGAATTAGTTGCCACTGATTTATGGGGTCCTGCCCCAATCTTTTCTGACTATGGTTATAAATATTACATATCCTTTATTGATGCTTATTCTAGATACACATGGATTTATTTTTTAAAAGCCAAGTCAGAAGCTTATAATGCTGTGATACAGTTCATATCCTTAGCTGAAAAGCAAACTGGCAATCAAGTCAAAATTATTCAGTCAGATGGTGGTACTGAGTACAAATCCCTTAGAGATTATTTTGCTAAGAAGGGAATTGTACACAGAATCACATGTCCCTATACATCTGAACAAAATGGTCTTATAGAAAGAAAGCACAGACACATAGTCGAAACTAGACTAACACTGCTTGCACAAGCATCATTACCACTAAAATTCTGGCCTGATTCCTTTAATACTGCTGTATACTTAATCAATAGACTACCCACAAAAGTTCTTAAAGGAATCAGTCCAGTAGAAATGTTATTAGGGGTTAAACTAGACTATCAAAGTTTGAAAATGTTTGGGTGTTTGTGCTTTCCCTACATAAGACCATACAACAACAACAAATTGTCCTTCAGGGCTAAACCATGTACCTTTATAGGATATGGCTCAAATCAAAAAGGATATAAATGTCTGGATGAAAGTGGGAAAATTATAATTAGTAGACATGTTGTGTTCAATGAGAATATCTTTCCCTTTAGAAATACAGGTATAAGAACAACTCAAAAGATACAGAACCCAAAGAATCCTGTACCCAGTATACCTGTCTACAGTGATGACTTCCATTCTGAAGTGATTGAAAAGACTGCTGAGGGTCAAGATCCACAACATACTATGTCAAGCAGACAAGGTCATGAATCATCAAGCTCACCCAGCTATCTCAGTCAAATCCCTGAAAATTCAAGACATCAAACAGAGTCAGATGGTGAAAGAGAAACAGAAAGCATACAAGTACAATCAGGAAATAATCAGGCCAGTATAGATGTTTCACCACAGAACAGAACTGGTCATCCAATGACTACAAGATCAAAAAGTGGAATCTTTAAACCAAAACTATATACAGCAGCATCAAGCCTAGACGAGCCAGAAAATTTTGAGCAGGCTGCAAAAGACAACAACTGGAAGGCAGCAATGGATGAGGAATTCAATGCTTTACAAAGAAACAACACATGGGAACTTGTACATCCACCAGATAATAAAAACATCATAGGATGCAGGTGGACATACAAATTAAAAAGGAATCCTGATGGATCAGTATCAAGATATAAAGCTAGACTGGTAGCGAAAGGCTACACACAGCAATATGGGTTTGACTTTAATGAGACCTTCTCTCCTGTTGTCAAACCAACCACTATAAGAATTATTCTAAGTATTGCTCTGTATAATCAGTGGAACATCAGACAATATGATGTTAACAATGCCTTCCTGAATGGTACTTTACAGGAAGAAATATACATGGAGCAACCACAAGGGTATAGAGATAATACAAGTCATGTATGCAAACTGAAAAAGGCCATATATGGTCTTAAGCAGGCTCCAAGAGTCTGGTTTGATAAACTGAAGGCTACACTAACTTACCTTGGCTATCAGTCTATAAAATCAGACAACTCTTTATTTGTTAAAAACAACAATAAGACAAGTGTATATATTCTAATATATGTTGATGATCTAGTTGTTACAGGAAATAATGAAGATGAAATTAAAAATCTTGCTCAACATCTTGACAAAGAATTCTCCATCAAAGATTTGGGCTCACTAAACTACTTTCTAGGTATAGAAGTCAAGATGAAATCAAAATCAGAGATCATCCTCAGTCAGAGAAAATATATCCTAGAGCTGTTGGAGAAGGCCAAGATGGACAATGCCAAGTCTCAGCCCACTCCAATGATAAGCCATCAATACTTATCTAAAAACAGGGGAGAAAACATAACAAACACCAAACAATACAGAAGTATTGTTGGTGCTTTACAATACTTAACTATTACAAGGCCAGACATATCTTTTAGCGTTAACAAAGTTTGTCAATTTATGCAGGAACCAAAAGATGATCACTGGAAAGCAGTTAAAAGGATACTGAGATACATAAAAGGAACTGCCGACTATGGACTGCTAATGAAGAAAAGCAACAATCTAAATATAACTGGCTACACTGATGCAGATTGGGGAACTAATCCAGATGATCGCAGATCAACCACTGGATATTGCATATATATAGGAGACAACCCTGATTCATGGTGCTCAAAGAAACAAGCTGCAATCTCACGGTCCAGCACTGAGGCTGAATACCGAAGCGTTGCAAGCGCAACCGCTGAAATCATGTGGATACAGTCGTTATTACACGAACTAAACATCAAATTGCAATCCAAACCAACATTATGGTGTGATAACCAAAGCACTGTATATATGTCAGCAAACCCTATTTTACACTCAAGGACGAAGCATATAGAAATAGATCTATACTTCGTAAGAGAACAGATACAAAAGGGGAATTTGCAAGTAAATCACTTACCATCAGCTTACCAAAGAGCTGACACACTTACCAAGGCCTTAACAAAGCAAAGCTTCATCAAATTCAGGGATGAACTCAGTGTAGCTTCGGCTTCCACAAATATAACTGAATCTGAGGATACATCAAAGGTTTCTGAACGAAAGTCAGAAACTTCTTCTCATTCACCAGCAAATTCATCACAGAAGTTATCAACTCCACTGTTGAAGCATCGAGATTAAAGGAAACTCCAAGACTCCTCGTACTTTGCCCCAGATCTGATTAAAAATCATTATTTTTTCTCGAGGCGGCGCAAGGAGAGGCCGCCATGGAAACCCTAATATTGGTTTGAGGGGGCGAGTTAGAAAATGATATGTCTTCGTATGCCTTACTGGTGATATTAAGGCTACTGTATTTCTTTTATAATTGGGCCTGGGCCTTTGTAATATATCTCTCAGCCCATGTTCCATTTACTCTGTATATATTAGACTGTAGAGTCTTGTAAACTGATACGATTCATTTTATATCAAATACAATATCATTCAATTCTTTTCTGATCTTCAATCATAATCAATTACAATACTCTGTTATTATACAAATCTAATAGGCATGCACATCAAACTTAATAAGCCATACTTTTTTTGACTTAAAATCATAAAACATTAGATCACAATATTATGTCATTTTTTTCGGCGAATCGACTGTATAATTGATTTGGATCTAACTAGTAACTACCAACATTTGGTTTTTAAGTCCATCACAATAGGAATTGCAAGATGATGTAACAAAGGATTGTTTGTGGACTTGGTAACTGCTTATTCTAGTAAGACAGCCGATCAACACATTAAAGTGATAACAAGTTTTGCCAATTTTTATTTGATTTCTCCCCTAGTCAAAATGGTCCCAAAGCAAAGTATTGACCTAATTGTATTTTACTTTCTTCAGTCCTAGTACTTGAGCTAAAATCAAGAGTGAATTATTATTAGGTAATACCATATGTTTACGAGTAAAAATTCCAGCACTTCTAGGTGCATCTTGTATATTTTGGCAAAGATTATTTTTATCCGGCACAAAAAATTGAAAAAGAGACTATGACGGTACACATAAAACGTAAAAGAAACTATTTAAGTCTAAAATTATCAATAAGTTGATACCATTCGAGCATCCACAATAGTTGTAAAAGTTAGTGTCATAAAATAGGTAGGAGGCCAAAACATATTTCTACGATGGATAAGTTAGCACATTTTAACAAGTTTGTTGAATTATTGGATAGTTGTGAATCTTGTGATGTTATTTATATTTAATAATTTTAATTGTTTCTCTCTGTTCATTTATATTTTGGTCGGTTTGTTTGTTTGTTTTCTTTTATTTATGTTAGTTCATTATTTTAATTGTTTTCTTTTTATCTAACATTCAAATGCGTAAATTTGTAGCTTTTTTTTTCTTTTTTCCTTCGATGTGGTAAGATCTAGCTAATGAAATGTAACAGGACCATTCAACGTGCTCTTAGGAAATATGAATTTCATGATCCTAGGCAAAATAAAAAGCATGCAAAGCATTGTCCTTTTGGTCTCATCTTTATTCAGCTTCAGGACATATATTCATCGGAAATGTATGAACATGGGGCCACAACCTCAGTTTAGTGGTAAGTACGTCTAGTCAACTGTACTGATAAGATAGGTCAACATCTGACAGGACCAAAAGCTAAAGCAGGCCGGATTTAGTGCATGATAGTAACTGGGCTTCTTTTCTCAGCATTGATATTTCAAAACAAAGTTCCACCCAAATATTTGATTTTGAACCTTCTTAAATTCAAAATCTAATGAACTTCAACTGTCATGGAATAACTAACCTTCTGCACAAGCTGATTATCCTAATTGGTTTAGTGTATGGCCAGAGAGTTAAATACTTCCAAATCATTCATGTTTTGTACATGACAGTAAATTCTATGTAAACACAAAAGAAACTTCTAATTTTTGAGAACCTAACATCAAACCTGTATCTTGTGCCTTATCTGTAAGCAGTTTCAGTCGTCCTGTTATATGTAGCCTGTAACCATATTTGCTGCCACCCAGTCGGACAACTTTAAAATATCCTACGACATTATATGCTCAAGTAATATAATAGAATTGTGCCACTAAGAAAAAACAAGTGAATACGTAAAATGACACTTCATTTGACAACTTCTTACCTTATTCAAAGTGATATATGAGGAATCGTCTCATTGTCGTATATAGCTTATACACACCTGTGGTAAATTTATTTATGAACAACATGGCTATTGGGATCCCGGAAGTATATCAGTAGAAATTATTGGCACATTATAGTCCGTCGAGAACTAACTTCTTGAATGATTCGATGCATTTAAGTGCCTTCTTGAATTCATCCGACTCAAGAGCAATGGTTAATCTACAGTAATCTGGAATTCCAGTCCACGACTCACTGTTAATGCACAAACCCGTGGCTTTAACAAGAGCTTCTCTTATATTAGATGAACTGAGCTCGCTTTCAAAACCGTCAATTTTTAGTTTCTTTCCTATGTACAGTGATGGTTTAGCTACCATGGACCCGCCACCATAGCAATTAAGAACATCCCAACCACAACTTTTTAACGTCTGCAAGAAATGAAAGGAAGCAGCTGCAGTCAATTGTTTGGTTCAAAATTATACACGGCAAGTTCTACATAATATATTGTAGGTTAGGCACTATACTCTTAGTTGTCTTAAAGCATGTGAACATAAAAGTGGGAAAGGAAAAAGCATTCATCATTTGATACAAGTTCTGAGATCCCAACTTTAATATTAGTATTCAGTAGTACCATATTATGTTTTTAATTTATCACACAAGTACCTAGCTCTAAACTTATAATTTCTGGATAAAGTATTTAGTATGCACATAACAATGTCGTTTGACATAACAGACTGAACTACAATGAAGGACTTGTGATGTCCAATAAAATTTGATATGCTATGCGATCTAAGTATCTAACCATGTTTTCAAAGTTGAACCCATTTGTTAATAAATTGAAATGTGAAATTGATACATGAACAAGTTAAACTAAGTAGTGTTTTAAACTCAAATAAACTTGGATTTCTAGTTTCTACTTCAAGATGATTAATAATCAAGCTACATGTTATTCTGAATGCAGAATTTGTATAATATAAGATATAGAGGTGGTTAGCAATATAAATTGTTATTGAAATGAGAGTCTGATAGTAGAAATAGATTGTTGAACGCTTGGAAAGCAAACCTTTGATAATTGTTCTGATCGATTCTGCAGAATCTCCTTCTGTTCAGCAATTTCCTTAAGAAAAGCTTGATTCTTTTGCATTCTAAGACCCAGTAATTTTTTCACAGCATATTTAACTGTGCAGTGTGGCTTGCTCAAACATGGATAACATTCAAAAAATTCAATCAACTGAGGATCATTCAGAACTAAATATCCAAAACCTAGATCTCCGCTATGCATTTCAAATGATAAGCCACCAATCAAAGAAACGCAGAATGAGGCATGTGATGATTTCAATTTCAATAATTCATGTTGTAGATCCCATCCACTCCAATTTTCTACATTGAACTCTAAACCAGAAAAAGAAGTATCTATTACCACCCTTGCGCCATAACTAGCACAAACTGATAGAAGCTCTTTAATCTCTTCATGGCTATAAACAGAACCGGTGGGATTAATTGTTGGACCTGATATATACACCCATGGCTTGCTTACTTTACTGATCACACTTTCAAGCATTTTTGGAACAATTTTAAAAGCTGTTTCTAGTTTGGTTGGAATAGATGCCATCTTTGCATTCATAAACTTTGCGGCTGATATATAATGTCCATTTGTTCCGGAAGGAAAGAGCAAGGTACCTCTTTCTTGAATGCAACAGAGAACGAGCCTGTTGAATAAAGCAATGGGGTTGTTTCCATATATAAATTCTGATGAGTTGTCAGTAACAAAACCGTATTTACTTTTGAGTAATTGCCAAAGTTCTAGTTGAACATCAGTTTCGGCTTCAGTTATATTTTGTCTTGCAAAACTTTCAAAAATGGAAGCTTTTACTGATGAAGGTATGGGTAGGAAATTTTGATCTACATCCATGTGGATAAAGGCTGAATTTTTTGGATCATTTATTGAAAGCTCCGTTTCATTCAAGACCAAAAGAGAACTAGTGGAACTTGTATCGGTAAAACCTTTGTCTGCAGTTTCTCTCTGTAGAACAAAAAAGAGTTCAGTTAAGGATCTCCTTGTAGAATCTATACGAATGTAATTATGTTGCAACATTTACAAAATTTGTCTTTATACGTTAGGAAGATAAAACTGAAATGAAGAAGTGAAGTGAGTAAACGAAATAAAAATCAAATAACATATGTATACTTCTGAATATAATTCTAACTGGGATTCCTTAGTACAATGTTTTTGTTATGCCAAAGGAAACCAAGTAGCTGAGGCTGCTTGTAAACCTCCAAGATGTGCATATCCTGTTCTGAATTATAGCTTTCGCGCACATTCAAGGACCGAACACTCAGGCGAGATTGGCATTTCTACACGGCGCGCATAGCTAGTACAAGCACACTGATTCAAATAATACATGCATGCTTCTGACTATAATGCTAGCAGGAATCACTCTATGTAATGCCTAATGTATTTATAAACTATATTTATTGATGCTACCGACAAGCCCAATTCACACTGGCTACAATAGCCATGTGATTTACCTGGAGTATATGTCGGGGACACGATCAATACTTTCTTAAAGTTACAAGAACTTGGTTCTCTGGTTTCAAACAAAAATAGAAGCAGTTACACTATTTCAGTTCAAACTCACATTGATATTTATGGGGAGTTAATCCCAACTGCGAGGATCAAAATAAACCCGTGAGGATGAGTCCCAACCTCATGATTCCTGAATTTCATCGTTTAGCTTTGACCACATAATTTGATCCAAAAAAGTCACTGCCTTAATTTGACTTATGGCATAGGGGATTCCCATCATATATGTAATGCTACATGCAAAGATGAATAATAGAGTGACAGTTCATTTTATTTAGAACAAATTTTCATTTTAGACCTCGAAAAAAACTTATTTCGAGTTTAGTCCCCGTTCGAAACTTATTATGAAAATAGATTATTATTATTTTTTGGCCTCATACAGAATTTTTATACATGCGCATTCTGCAAATACGCATATACAATTTTTTTTTCTTCTAAATATACTTATGCATTCTGAAAATATGCAAGTACAACTCAAAATTTTGTTCTTGCGCATTTCCAGAATGTGCGTAAACTGGCTGAATATTGAAAAACAGACATATTTTCATAATAAGTTTGGAACGAGACCTAAACTTGAAATAAGCTTTTTCTTTAAGCCTAGAATGAAAATTTGTCCTTTTATTTACCAATTTTTCTCCAATCATTTTCTGAGAAGGGAAAAAAAAACATTTTGTAGCACGAATTTTCCCACAATATTATATATGAAAAAATATATCTTCTCTTATAGGTCCTCTAATAACAAATTATGAAGCATAATGCACAGTTAGTTTTGGTTGACCCATTAATTAGGTGACTGGGGGTTAACCTGTTGCTCCAATAGTAACATGAGTACTTGGGAAAACATTTTTAAATTATTCAATGTTCACAAAAAGACTAGTACACATACGGTTTAGTATCAAGTTGCTATGCCACTAGAGCATAAGTTGTTAGCAGCGTAGATGCTACGAAAATCTTTTCCATGCATGAACTTAAAATACAAATTTCCACTTGTTCATGCATTCCATACAGCCTTTTATTTGTTTAGAGTTAGATGAAAAACCTGTGCAGAATGATGTCTTCCTGATATTTGGAAAGCCAAAAGCTCGTGCAAGAGGCAGCCATAGTAGAATTGGCTAAACAAAGCAGTGTTACCTTCGAGTAATCCCACAACCTTAGATAGTGCATTAGAGACGCTCTTATCCTCAGAAATGACAAAAGCTACTTCTAGATCGGAATAAACCTGAAAAACAGTTCCTTGTTAGTGAGTGTGTGGCCTCTCAACGTTTCTTTGTTAAGCACGACTGAGTGTGTAGCCTGGAAGAGAGAGATGTCACACTTGTGACTTGGATACGAAGCTACACTTAAGTCTCCATCATGTGTCAGACACAAAGCAATGCTCATTAACAGTACGGGAAAAATGAACAAATAAAAAAAAATTGTGGTAAGCCTAATTTAGAACTAAGCCCAAATTATGAATCTTATATTATTCAGAACACGTAAACTAGATAATTTGAATACCAGTCAGCTGAGGACAAATTTTGCTAACTAGAACAAAAGCCCTTTTTTCTACCTTATTATTTATTAGACCACAAATAATGGCTGCATGGGAGGGAAGAACATTTCTGGAAAGATATTTCAACACTCCATTAGACTTGGGAAGGCTTGACAGCTCAAAATGATCAGAAATATCAAGAAAAAGACGACAACTAATTTCTCCAGTTGTACGCAATAGATTTTCAAAGGCTGAGCTAGTAATAGCATCGTACTGTGCCATGCCTGTTATAACTACTTGAGGTCTCAACTTCTTTATCAACTCAATCATCAGATCTGACTGGCATGGAGCTTCAATTACTGCAAGTGCATCTCCTGTATTCTCATCATTTTCCATAGTCTGTATGTCAAATATCATAGAAAAAATTGATGAACTTTAGCAGATTCAGGTTTAAATATATGTAAATAGTGTTTTATGGTCGGTGGTGCCTAAATGTTATGCACTTGTATTTCATGTAGAAACATGGTCTAATATATGTTGCAACCTTATCCATGCATGGTGGTCAGCCCGACTTAAATCAAATCAAGAATAACCACATAATGAAAAAGTAAAAGAATCGAACACATACCTCAACCGCTAAAGACGTGAGCCAATGCTTTGGTAATTGTCTAGTCAAATGTTCATCAACAATTGCAAGTCGTGGTGAGAATAACCGAAGAGCATTTTCTATTGCGACAGACCGTGAGGGGAACACTGTAATATTCTTTTTCACCAATGTAAAGAAAGTTAGTGCATAAATCATATTTTACATTTACAAAAGAATAACAGATTGAAACTAGAAGTTCAAACGAGAAAATATAATTAAATCCAAATCACTGATGGAAAAAAAAATCTAAACTGGCTTAAATCTCCATCAAGAAGGCCAAAATGTTTTGAGTTTGAAAACAAAATTTGAATTGAAAGTGTACAGGCTTGAGAAGCATAAGAATTATGTTTGCTCAGGTGATAGATAAACTTTACAGAATATCAATGAAAATATCTGGAGAACTATCTTTAAGGGACAATCTAGACCTGGATAGCCAATGCATAATTTAGCAGCCTACCCGCGTCAAGAAAGGTATTTAGTTAGATAAAAACTGTAGAGTAAACAACAGTATGGCATATTATTGCATCCAAATAACTGTATCTAGTCCAGATAGATTAACACGTCAGTATTCATAAATAAAGCATGAATAGTTATTAAATCATACAGTAAGTTAAGATTATACTGGACCTACAAAAGAAGAAGGGGGAAAAAAGTTATTTTGCACAGAACATAGGTTATCTAAAAAATATACTTGTCCAGGATCCAAGTTTCTTTTATAAAAGGAAAATTAAGCAATAGTGTACTAGCATATAAAATTCACACCACTTATATAACATAAACGTTTACAGAAAATAATGAAGTGGCAGTTATATACACTCTATAAAGTATAGGAGTCATACTTGGGTACCAAGTGGAATATGATGATAACTCTTCAAAAACTCAGCGGTAAGTTTCCGAAAATTCATACTTCCAGCTGGCGGTTCATAGTGGAAGGAGCAATTATCCTTCAAAACTCCAGCAAGATGAGCAAGAAACGGAATTTTCTCATCAGCAACTGATTCATCTTCAAAAGATAAATCTAAAGAGCTGCTGACATCATTGAAACCATTTTTGAGAAAATCAAAGATTATCTTCACCTATATATACAACAAAAAGATTTCAGAGGCACATTTCAAGATATAGTGTCAATCAGTAAATGTAATATCACAGAGAGATGCACACTTGATTTGGCTGGTGAAGTCGACAGCTAAATACTGATAATGAATGGGAAATCTGGCCTCCAGTCCCAATATATGCTGAAGCAGTGCGTGCACAAATTGGCTGATCGCTGACAAGCCCCATAAAAAATTCAAATCTATGACGGCTGTTCTTTTCTATTTCAACGAGTGCTGAAATATCTGTATCTGCAGCCTGCAATCATGTAAGTTTGATTAAAGGTTCGCCTTTGTTTACTAATATAAACAAATATGGTGGAGAAAAGAAACGGGAACAATTTGATATGTTGCATACATTTTCATCTCTAAATTAACACATTAGTTTTGTAGTTATTAAGAAACACCTTAATAATTTATAAAAAATAATAATAAATAGATAAATAAATAATAAGTGCGTAAAAATATACTTAAGATTTATCGCATATAACATCATGAATTAATCGAGGTCTATACCTACACATTTGATTATTGATCTCTGCAAATATATAATTCCAACTTGAATTACACATACTAAATACCGATGATTGGGACCATTCAGTGATTATATACTCTAGTGAAAGTTATCCAAGTTTATCAACCTGGAGAACCTTTGTTTGCCACAATTTGTTGATATGAAAACCACGGCGTTCAAAAAGTCTCTTACAAACAGCTTGTCCAGGACGACCACCCATATTGAAAATCATAGTACCCGTTGGTTTTAGCACTGAAATTCCTTCCTCAACTGCCCTAGCAATTAACCCCAAGCCAAACTGATCTTCAACAAAACCCTGAAAGAATAGGCATAAGTAAGAAGTAATTTTGCATACATAAACACATTATGTTTCATTTTATTTTGAAAGACAGCTAACTTTCATAATACACGCCATAACAGGTTTCAAATTTTAATTGGATGATGTTCAGAACTTTTAAACCAAGGTCACTCATCGGCCTTTCACAAACAATAAAAACTAATTTTAGAAACATTTTTTTTAATATGAGAAAAAAAATATAGGAAAAAACATCACAAAAAGCTAAATGTATGTAGCTTTATTATTTACATACAGTATAGTTTCAAATGACAAATGAGAATAACTTTGTAACCAAAAATATAATATTTTTGTAAATGCTAAATGAAAATGGTTTTATTGGTCGAAGGTAATATAGTTTAACAAATACAAAATGAAAATAGCTTTATTTAGCACATTTTCACAAATGTAAAGTGCAGTTAACTATATAAAAAATAATAGTTACAAGTAAATTTAAAGCTTAAGTTATACATAAAAAAGATTGTTAATAGTAGCCTTTTTTAAGTAAAAAATTTGCTAAAAGAATAACAAGTAGGTTACTTATTAAACAATAAACTATCTTAACATTTTAATTTTAATGCTTTGTAAAACCAACTTTATAGAAAAAATTAATTCCTGTAAGTGTTATGTAAAATTACCATTATAATAAGGAAGCTAATTTTCATAATGTTATTTAAATTAGCTTTTACAAAAATGCTTGTTCATGCGAATGCTTTTATTAAAAAATTATACATGTATATCATTGTTTGAGTTCTAAGGCAAATATATGTGTACTTTACAAACTAAATTAGCATGCAAATGTATAAATAATGCTATTTTTAAGTAATAAAGTCGCATCCATTTTAGCTGTCCGAACAATGTGGTCTTATGTTTTATGCTAACATTAATCGATTAAAATGTTTTCGAAATCGCTTTTATTTTGTCTTTTTTGCAATTTCAATAGCCATTCTATTTTTTCCCTTCTTTTTTCTTTTTCCTTTATTTGAATTACTTCTAGTGAATACGAGTGATTGGAATAAATTTAGCGTTTATATAATTTGATGGGTCTTTGTCCTTAATCTAATATTTAAAATTTGTTGTCTTTGGATCTAATTTTTTTCTAAAATGTGTTCTTAAAATTAAACATACGCGCGCACACACACACACACACACAAATGTGTGTGTGTTTATATGTGGCGTGTGTGCTTCTGTATTTATCAAGGTTTTCAAAATGAGATTTAAATCGTAAATCACAAAATTCAAATTTTAAATTGAAACAGAATTTAAATCGTAAATTGTAGGTTCAAAGGATTCATATGTTATTATGTATGTACTTGTCTTACTGAAAATTTTAAAATTTATGTGAGCGTTGAGCCAGACAGACTTCTACTTTGGGTCTGAATGATATATTTGGATAGAATTTAAATAATTAATATGGCCCTTTTAGCCCAGTAAAAAAAAATCCAAAAAAAAGACCAATTTTCAAACTAAATAGGTATTTACTGTAGGAAGAAAATGACCAGAAAACGTTCAATTTGAACAGACATTTCTACTGTGTGTTTTTTTTATCACAAGGGACGTTTCCCTTAGTGGAAACCATTTTCGGCCAAGAGATGCATCTCTTGATAGCACCTCTCCTCTGCCTATAAATAGGTTGTGGCACATAAGTCTACAATACTCGGAAAATTTTCTGAAATTACTCTCTCTAATTCTCTGCTCTATCCATCTCTGAATTCTTGAGTTTTTACAAAGTTATATCGGGTTTGTAATACTGCAATTTACAAACTCGATATTTTTTTTATCACTGCAGTAATATTATTGGATATTTTGGAATGAGTTTGGTAATACGATCATAGTCGATAAAAAAGATTAACTTCTCGGACTCCATTGTATCTTGAGAGACAATCTGTCATAGCTCAACGCACTGATTCGTTTAATCAAATGGTGGTAGCATCTTAAGGAAAACGTCATAGACGTGTCTTGTAGCGAACCTTAACATCTATTTTTATTGTCTTGTGACAAAATCAAGAAATATCACCAACAACTCATATGCTATTTTTTTTCTTAATACAAATTATTAAATGACATTTGATTATGCAAAAGCATTGGTTGTTCTTTCCATAGCAATAACTTATACATCAACAATTGGTTTTGATGCATGAGTTTCTACGTTTAAAACTAAAACTTAATTTTTTTTTTTCATCTTAATTTTTTGTAGAAAGCATATACATGCATGCATGCATGCATGCATACAGACATATGTATGTATGTATGGATTCAAGTAAATATCTTGATATTTGTTATTTTAACATGGATTGAATGATTTTTACCAATTGTGATTGTAATTTAGTTTTGAACCGGAAATCGAGAATCGGATTGTAATGGGAGAGATTAAATTTGAAATACGATTCAAATAGTAAGATTTTAAGATTTTTGACAGCAATACACACACGTGCGAGTGTGCGTGCATGCACAGCTTGATTTATGAGTATTTTTTTCAAGCTATTAAACTATGGAAATGTATTGCAATGTTCTGGAAGATAGGATGCACAATAGCATAAATGGAAGAGGAATAAGGGAAAAAAACAAGCTTATAGCTAGAAATGAATATCAAGTACCAAATACAAATAGTGTAAAAGTGTGCCCTGTTAGAATTGAACAGATTTACCTGTAGTGCTTCAGCAGCAGTTAGAATCCTAAAGCAAAAATAAAGAACAACTTACCCACTATTCAAATCACCCAGAAAAGTAACTTTCAAATTCGGTCAGTAAAAAGGTATTATTTTCGATCTCAAATATATGATTTCCAATATCAAAATATACAAAATAACTGCTGCCATTGCTGTACCTAAACCAAAAAGTGATATCACAGAACAAACATCAAATATTCCTTGTATCAATATCATTGAAACTATGCTTATTATTATCACAATACTGGTAAACAGTTGATGCTGGGGGTTAGATCCAACTGAGGGTATGTTTGATTCTATATCCTTGAAGTTGCTAATAGGTAAAACTTATTTTTGTTCTCAGCTTCACTCTTGTTTAGTTATTAGATGAATGATCGATGTTCTTTAGCAATATGAACTCTATACTGCATACATGCCACTGTAACAGAAATAACATGAAGATGGAAGTACATAAGTAAACAACTGTAGATGAGTATTGTCACCTGAAGTGCACAGTAGTTACTCAAGTCATACAAGAATTTTTCACTAGCATTTTCAGTAACTAACTTTGACATGGCATCTGGGTTTGGATTAAGAATCTGCAGGGATAACATACATCGTTACTTGGGACTGACTAAACTACCATATTCAATATGAAGAGAAATTTGTCCAGTAACTTTGAAATTTCTACAGCCTAGAAGCATTAGTAACAATACCTGAGGTATGCATGCAACAATTTGGTCTAGTTGTATATAATTTTCCCTACAATATCCTAGAAGATCAGATTCATAAAACTCCACCCGGTCAAGCAAAGTTTTTTGCTCTTTGTCATATATAGGACTCCCGCTCTCATCTAAAGCATTTAGATACAAATTTATCCAGGCAATTTTGACAGCTCTTGGATTTATATCTAGACCATAAACCTGTAAAAGCGTCGTTAAACTTATAAGTTATAAGCTCATAGTTGAATCACCTTGAACACACGTTTGATTTTTACTGATTATTTAGCAATAACCTAGCCACTTTCCATCATAAAGCATGAGGAAAAAGAAAATAAAATAGGTTACAATGTAAAAAAGTAACACCGTACAATTACATATAACAGAAGAACAAATTTTCAGTTTAGACTTCCATAAAAAACCTATTTCAATTTTAGGCCTCATTTGAAACTTATTATGAAAATAGGTATATTTTCAACTATTCGACATTTTATACTCGTGCATTTTGAAAATGCACAAGCACAAATTTTAATTTGTACTTGTGCATTTTCAAAGTGCACGAGCATAGTTATATATAAATAAAAAAACAAAATACAAAAAAAAAACTATTCTTGCGCATTTACATAATGTGTATGTACAAAAAGCTGAATATTGAAAAAGAAGCTTATTTTCATAACAAGTTCGAACGAGGCCTAAATTTGAAATAAGTATTTCTCCAAGGTCTAAAATGAAATTTTGTCCATAACAATTTTAAGCCAAAGGAAACCTTAGAAGGTGACCACTTATCAGCGATAGATATTGATATCCATCCATTCCCACAACCAAGCTCAGAAACTATCCTATCTTTGAACATGGAGGAAGGATGTCTGTTTATTCCTTCATAAAATGTGAACGACCAATCTTCTGGTGTAAATATGCTGGGGATCTCCATGACTGTAAGCTTCTTTCTATTATGGGTGCCTAAGATACATTAAAAAAAGAGGTTGTTTTGGGTCATAAGAATCTTCATGCAACTATCATTAAAGCAGTTGTTCGACATAATATAAGTTACAATGACCTTTTTCAAAGCAGTTTTTATCAGCAACTCCACCATGTAACAAGTCAAAATCTATAGTCAAATGCCAAAAAAATCCATTTCACCGCTTGTCAATATTGTTTGTATAAATTAGGCATATACCTACTTAGGACGATCACTACATTAGACAAAGATCTTGTATACCAGTGCATACACCGAGCTACTGACTGCTTTTATATATACTAGTAGACCAACTTTATTCGTACTTTTCACTTGATATTGGAGACATGCCCTTCAAAAGCTAGCTACCGACTGCACTTATACTAGTAGACCCACTTTATTCATACTTTTCACTTGATATTGGAGACATGGCCTTAAAAAGCTCAAACTAAGAACGTAATGAAGTTGAGATCAATTTTGGCCTCTTTATTTACATCAAGTGGGAACTTTCTCCATAAACTATTTCTGAGTGAACCTCAATTATCCTTGTTTTCTATCATTAACCTTAATTGAAGAATAAACAGAGTCGTTTAAGCTAAGGTTGAATGAGTCAGAGTCGTTTAGCTAAGTTTGATTGTTTCAAAGTTGAATAATTCCTCCTAGTTTGTAGGAGTTGATTTAGTTTTAGTTGAGTTCCTGTTTTGTAGTAGCAGTCTGTAAGGGTCTATTTAAGACCAATCTCTTTGATAATAAAGTGTGAAGGATTCAGATCATTCTCTCTTCTTTACATCGTTTTTCTGAATTCTTGACAGATAACAAGTGGTATCATAACAAGTTGAGAGCCTGGTACGGAAAAAAACCAAAAGATGAGTGAAAAAGATATGTTGGTGATACCGAGGTTTGATGGGGATTACGAGCATTGGGCAATGCTCATGGAGAATCTGTTGAGATCGAAGGAATGGTGTGATCTCATAGAGAAAGGGATCATGCGGCCAGAAAGAAATGTGATCCTGACTGAACCACAAAGAACGGAGTTGGCCGAGTTAACCGTGAAGGATCACAAAGTGAAGAACTACCTATTTGCCTCCATTGATAAGACGATCCTCAAGACGATATTGAAGAAAGATACGGCAAAGGATCTATGGGAATCGATGAAGAGAAAATACCAGGGAAACACACGAGTGTAGAGTGCACAGTTGCAGAGATTGAGGAGGAATTTTGAAGTGTTGGAGATGAAGATAGGAGAGACTATCACCGACTACTTCTCATGAGTGATCGAAGTTACCAATGATATGCATAACTTGGGAGAAGACATGCCGGACTCAAAGGTAGTTGAGAAAATTCTAAGATTCCTGGTTGAGAAGTTCACATACATTGTATGTGCCATAGAGGAGTCAAATGATATCAAAGAGCTGACAGTTGATGGACTACAAAGCTCTCTAATGGTTCACGAGCAGGACCTGTGCAGACACACAGGGGAAGAACACACATTGAAGGTGGAAAGTCAGTGGAAATCCGAAGGAGGAAGAGGCCGTGGCAGACATTCATATCGAGGAAGAGGAAGAGGAGGATATCAAGGTCGTGGACGTGGGAGCATGAGCCATAACAAGGAACGGGTAGAGTGTTTCAAATGTCACAAGAAGGGACACTACAAATTTGAGTGTCCAAAATGGGAAAAAGAAGCTAATTATGTAAAAATGGAGGAAGATATGTTGCTAATGGCACATGTCAACATGATCAAGGAAGAGAAAGAGCATATTTGGTTTCTAGACTCGGGCTGTAGCAACCATATGTGTCATTGAGTTTGACAGTAACTTCTGCCAAAACGTGAAGCTAGGTGATGATAGGAGGATGTTGGTGGAAGGAAGAGGCAACCTACGACTGGAGATCAATGAGCTGATCTCAGTAATCACATCTGTTTATTATGTTCCAGGGCTAAAAAACAACCTATTTAGCATTGGGCAATTACAACAAAAGGGTTTGAGAGTTGTCATTGAAGATGATGTGTGTGAAGTCTGGAATAAACAACTAAAGAGATTAGTCATGCGCTCTGCCATGTCAAAGAACCGAATGTTTATTATTCTAGCAAGCGTAAAAGGTGCAAAGGAGGCTGCAGAAACCAAGTGTCTACAAGTAACAGAGAAATCTGATCAACTATGGCATAAGAGATTTGGGCATCTCAGTCATACAGGACTGAAATTACTAGTAGAGAAGAAGATGGTTAATGGCATGTCAAGTTTCAGCCAAGATGAAACGGAAGTTGCAGTATGCGAAGTTTGTATGAAGGGGAAGCAGATCCGCGAGAACATTTCTAAGAAGAGTTTGTGGAGATCAACCCGTGGGCTGCAGCTGGTCCACAGTGACATATGCGGACCTATCACTCCTACATTAGAAAGCGGAAAAAGGTATATTATCAATTTCATTGATGATTTTAGTAGAAAATGTTGGACCTACTTTCTCTCAGAAAAATCGGATGCTCTTAGTACGTTTAAGGAGTTTCGAGCAGAGGCAGAAAGGGAACTAGGACAGAGCTTGGTGTGCTTGAGAACTGATCAAGGAGGAGAGTACAACTCCAAGGCCTTTGATGATTACTGTAGAGAAAATGGAATAAAAAGGCAACTCACTGCAGCTTACACACCGCAACAAAATGAGATTGCAGAGAGGAAAAACCGGAGTGTTATGAATATGACTAGATGCATGCTACTGGAAAAATCAGTGCCTCGAAAATTCTAGCCAGAAGCTGTTCAGTATGTAGTGTATGTGCTGAATCAGAGTCCATTAGCTGCCTTGGAAGACGTAACACCTCAAGAGAAATGGAGCAATCACAAACCAACGGTGGAACACCTCAGAATCTTCAGGTGTATTGCATATGCCTTGGTCCCATATGAAAGAAGAATTAAACTCGATGAAAGGAGTACCAAATGTGTGATGTTTGGACTGAGTAAGGAGTCGAAAGCGTATCGCCTTTACAACCCTGAGACAAAGAAGATAGTGATAAGCAGAGATGTGCATTTTGATGAAACCAGAGGATGGGATTGGGACGAAAACATTCAGGACAATAAATTGGTCTGGAATGATACATAAACATAAACTGAAGAAGAAAGAAAAGATGGTGAAAATCCTGGTAATTTACCAGAAGAAAACGAAGAACCAAACGATGATGGTGAAAATGTGGAGGAAGAAATGGAGCAGCAAACAAGCCCAAATCAGACGGTTACATGATCAGGAAGGCAGAGACAAGCTCCGATTTGGATGAAAGATTATGTTGCATAAAATGCAGGTTTTATTATCTCAGAAGATGGAGATGACATATTTGTGATGTTCATTGCATCTAAGGATCCTGAATGTTTTGAGGAAACGGTACAAGAAGATGTCTGGAGAAAAGCCATGGAAGCAGAAATCTCATCTATAGAAAAGAACAACACTTGGGAACTCATGGATTTGCCAGAATGAGCCAAAGTAATTGGAGTAAAATGGATATTTAAAACCAAGCTCAACGAAAGAGGAGAAATTGATAAATTCAAGGCGAGATTGGTTGCAAAAGGATATCATCAGAAACAAGGTGTGGATTTCTACGAAGTTTTTGCTCCTGTAGCAAAATGAGACACCATCAGATCGATACTAGCGTTGGCGACTGAAAAAACATGGAAGGTATACCAACTTGATGTTAAAAGTGCTTTTCTGCACGGAGAATTAGAAGAAGATGTCTACATCGAGCAGCCTAAAGGATTTGAAGTAAAAGATGAAGCAGACAAAGTGTATAAGTTGAAGAAGGCGCTAAATGGGTTGAAACAAGCACCGAGAGCTTGGTATAGTCGAATTGAAGGATATTTCCTAGGGGGGTTTGAAAAGTGTTACTGTGAACATACCCTATTTGTGAAGAAGAAGAACGAGGATGTCTTGTTGGTAAGCCTCTATGTCGATGACCTGATTTACACCGGCAACTCAAACTCTATGCTTGCAGAATTCAAAAACTCAATGATGAAGGAATTTTCGATGACTGATTTGGGAAAGATGAAGTTTTTCTTAGGAGTTGAGGTTATTCAAGATGAACAAGGAATATTCATCAATCAACAAAAGTATGCAGAAGAAACGTTGAAGAAATATGGAATGGAGTGCTGCAATTCAGTAAAGAATCTGATAATTCCAGGTCACAAGCTATCAAAGGTGGGAGCAGGAGAAGCAGTAGACTCGACAACGTTTAAACAGTTAGTTGGGAGCTTGAGGTATTTAACTGCCACAAGACCAGATTTAATTTTCTCTGTAAATCTTGTCAGCAGGTACATGGAGAACCCAACTGAGCAACACATGCTAGCCACCTAGAGAATTCTGAGGTATGTACAAGGCACAACTACATACGAAATTCGCTATAAGTCAGGAGGAAAACAAAAACTGGTTGGGTATGTTGATAGCAATTATGCAGGAGACGTGGATGATAGAAAAAGTACTTCTGGGTACGTGTTTATGCTAGGAGGAGGAGCAGTTTCATGGGCTTCAAAGAAGCAACCGATAGTGACACTATCCACCACTGAAGCTGAGTCCGTGGCTGCCGCATAGGAGCATGTCAAGCAATGTGTTGAGGAATGTGCTGGAAGAGATCGGGTCCGGTCAAAGAGAAGGTACAGTTCTGTATTGTGACAATAGCTCTACTATCAAACTGGCAAAGAATCTGGTACTACATGGGAGAAGCAAACACATACATGTGAGATATCATTTTCTACGTGAGCTGGTAAATGATGGGATTATACAACTTGATTATTGTTCAACACAAGATCAGTTGTTAGATATTATGACTAAGGCAGTCAAGCTCGAATTATTCAAAAAACTCAGAGGCAGAATGGGAATCTGCACCAAGGAAGAGTAAACTGAAAGGAGGCATTTTCAGTTTAAGGGAGGGAATGAAGAATAAACAAAGTCGTTTAAGCTAAGGTTGAATCAGTCAGAGTCGTTTAGCTAAGTTTGATTGTTTCAAAGTTGAATAATTCCTCCTGGTTTGTAGGAGTTGATTTAGTTTTAGTTGAGTTCCTGTTTTGTAGTAGCAGACTGTAAGAGTCTATTTAAGACCAATCTCTTTGATAATAAAGTGTGTGAAGGATTCAGATAATTCTCTCTTCTTTACATCGTTTTTCTGAATTCTTGACAGATAACATTAATCGTCTACATCCTAAGAATTTTTTGTTTTTACTTCTTTCAAATCAATCTCTTTATTAAGTTGAGACTTCAGTTCATCAATTCTAGCCATAGTCGTAGAAGCAATTAAGATGTGATCAACATATAAATAGATCATATCTCTTTGAGTAGACAAAATTAAAACTACGATATATTAAAATAATTGAAAGATCAAATTTTATTAAACTTCAATTGATTTCGACGAAAAATAAAATTAATGAACTATATAATACAGATTTTGATGACGTGACAATATCATGAAAGATATGTTATACAGACCTTATGTTTTTGTTAGAATTTAGTCTTTTTGCTATGTAATAATACCCCATATCTTTCGAAATAGAAGGATGCCTTAATAATCTCTCCTTTTGCTATAATTAGAAAACGGAAAGAAAATGAAATTTTGAGATTTTATTGATAATTTTTCTCATGGCAAATTCTATTTTAAAACAGATAATTACTTAGTAACTCCTAAAATAAATAAAATTTTAAAGATTAAAATACCCTTAGAAAGCTGCGTATTTCTTTCTTCTCGGTTCCATTATCTTCGTACGTCGGTTTCTTACTGTCTAAACCACCGTTTCTTCAAAATCCTATTTTTTAAATCAGTGAAGAAAAAATTCAATTTTTCACCACTAAGTTATTTTTTTGGTTTACAGACTTTTTTAATTGTAGTTTTGAAGAAAATATGAATCGAGTTTGTAAATCAGTGAAGAAAAAATTCAATTTTTCACAACTAAGTTATTTTTTGGGTTTACAGACTTTACTAAGAAAAAAATCAATTTTTCACTACTAAGCTTCTAAATCAGTGAAGAAAAAATTCTAACCCTAGTTTCTAAATCAGTGAAGAAAAAATTCAATTTTTCACGTTTTGCATCATGAGAAGAATAGTTCTGGAAATGGCAGGGGGCTACTAAGTTATTTTTTGGATTTATAGATTTTTTTAATTTTTGGGAGGCTACTAAGTAAATACTCGGGTTGAAATAAAATTTGCCTTTTCTCATAGTTTATAATGATATGTGCATACGGTATTTATAGCATTCATGTACAAAGTAAATGGGCTGAGATAATATATGGGTTTGGGTTTATTATGTTGAACCGCTTCACTTGTATATAGCTGACTTGGTATATGAGAGAACGAGTCTTCGTATTGTATTTATTCATTCTATTATCCCCTCAATTACGGCTAGAGTTTGCTCCTTGCTTCTTGAATCGCCGCCTACTTCAATCTCTTTCAATTCTTATCGTAATCTAATGAAATTTCTTGTTAGGAGAGAGAGATTGTGTCAATTGCAACTAGGGCTTTGCTCTTTGCTTCTCGAACTGCTTCTTGCTTCAGTCACCTTCAGTTCTTGCCTTAATTTGACAAAATTCTTTGCCGAGAGAGGTTTTGTCACATCAGCCTTCTGGTAAGTCGCTGGTAAATGGTTTATACTCAATCTTCTTCTTAAGACTTGCTCACGAATGAAGTATAAATTCAGTTCCATGTGCTTCGTTCTTGAGTCCAAAATGGGATTTGCGGTCAGTGATATCGTACTTAAGTTGTCACACAAGATTACAGTTTTTCTCGTTGTGTTTATTCTTCACTCACTAAGCAATGATTCAATCTACGTTATTTCTGTTGTTGCACTTGCTACACTTCTGAATTCTGCTTCGGTGCTAAATCTAGAGATAGTTGACTGCTTTTTAGAACACCATGATATTGGATTTTCACCTAGATATAAGCAGTAGTCTGTCGTTGATTTCCTGTTATCTATGTCTGTTGTATGATTTGCGTCCGCATAACCACTTATGTTTGTATTGCTGCATGATTTAAGTACTAGGCCGTAGTTTAATGTTCCTTTTAGATATCTTAAAATCTTTTTCACTGCTTTTCAATGTTCATCTAAAGGATTTTGCATAAATTTGGCACACTTTATTCACGCTGAAAAATATCTCTAGCCTGGTTATTGTGACATATTGCAATGCTCCAACTATACTTCCATACTGTTTTAAATTTGTGATTGGTTCCCCATGATGCTTTGGTAAGTTTGAATTGCTAATCATAGGAGTTGGCAATGCATTAGCTTGATCCATTTTTGCTTTGTTGAGAACTTCTGAGATATACTTTCTTTGACATAAATGTAGTTCTGTATTGCTGACTCTTTTGACATCTGTTCCCAAGAAATAATTTAGACCACCTAGATCTTTGATTGAAAATTGCTTGTCAAGATGTTGTATTAGATTGTTGATCTCTTTTCCATTGTTGTCTGTAATTATGAAATCATCAACATAAATTCGTACATATATAATGTCTTCACTATAAAATTTTGTAAACAAGGATCAGTCAAATTTTGTTCATCGATAATCTAACTCAATTAAGTTATTTTGAGTTTGTTAAACCAAACACTTGATGCTTGTTTTAGCCCGTATATTGCTTTCTTTAGCTTGCACACTTTTTCTTTGTTGTTAGCTTGATAGAATCTACATGGTTGCTCCATATATACTTCTTGCAATTCTCCATTTAAAAAAGCATTGTTTACATCAAGTTGTCTGATTCTCCAACTGTTATGTAGTCCAATGGTTAGTACTATCCTTATTGTAGTAGGCTTAACAACTGATGAGAAAGTTTCAGTAAAGTCAAATCCTTCTTGTTGAGTATAGCCCTTTGCTACTAGTCTAGCTTTGTAATTTTGTATTGTTCCATCTGGATTCTTTTAAAGTCTAATTGTCCATGCTTTATATTCCTCATGAGTGCATTGTATTCTTCCTGCATTGCTGCTTTCCATTTTTCACTTTGCATTGCTTCATTATATGTCCATGGTTCTTCAGTATTCAGGTTTACTGCATATATTTTAGGTTTGAAGATACCACTCTTTGCTCTTGTAATCATATGGTGCTATGTTTTTGCAGGTGTTGTTTCCTCATTTGAGGTGTTATGGCTAACTTCTTGTTGAGTCCTGGATGAATTCAGTTCTTCCAGATCTTGATGAGTGCCTTAGGACTGATCATGGTTTCGACTTGAACACTCTGATGATTCCATGAATTCATGATCTGGTCTAGAATCAGACACTGTGTGATGTGGATCTGAATCATTCTGAGGCTTATCCATGTTATTGTCAGTAAGTTGTTCTTGGTGCACAGGTACTGTTGGAATTGAGATCCTTGGATTGTACACCTTTCGTGATGTTTTCATTCTAGCATTTGAAAAGGGAAACACTTGCTCGTTGAACTCTACATGTCTGGACATAATTATTTTTCCATTGTTGCTTAAGCACTTGTATCCTTTTTGATCATGTGCATAGCCAAGAAATGTGCAGGGAGATAATCTAAAATTTAATTTATGTGAGTTGTATGGCCTCAACCCGGGGAAGCATAAGCATCCCAAAGGTCTAGAGCTATGATAATTTGGCTTTCTATTAAATAACTTTTCAATTGGAGTCTTACTTTTCAAGACCTAGGTTGGGAGCATGTTTATCAAGTACACTACTGTAGTGAATGCATCTGACCAGAACTTTAAAGGTAGGGAGGCTTGAGCTAATAATGTGAGCTCAGTCTCTACTATGTGCTTCTGCTTCTTCTCAACCATGTCATTTTGTTTTGAGATATATTGACAGATTGTTCTATGCACTATTCCCTTTCTTTGAAAATATTCTCCAAGTGGCTTGTATTCAATTCCTCCAACCGATTGAAATATTCTGACTTGATGACTTGTTTACTTTTCCACTTGAGCTATAAAATGCATGACCACTTTAGATGTTTCTGACTTGATTTGAGAAAGTATATTCATATGTAACTGAAATAAGCATCAATAAAAGATACATAGTAGTTGAAACCATAATCTGAATTGATAGGTGCAGGACCCCACAGATCAGTTGCTATCAATTCTAAGGGTTTATTATATCTAGTTTCTGATTCGGAAAATGCAAGTTTGTCTCTTTCTCGTTTCACAACATGTACATATGTAAGGTAAAACTATGTTTTCATATGAAATTATTATCAAATAGAATTTCTTTACAACGTTGGCACTAGGATGTCCTAATTTGTGATACCAAATATCAAATCTGTTTTTATCTATTTCATTTTGAACAATTTCTGAATAGTTACAACAATTTCTGCTACTTCCATATTTTCTTGAGTCAACTAGATTGAACTTGTATAGTCCTTTGCAAGCTTCACCCAACAAAAGAATATCTTTAGTTAGTATATCTCTAACCAAACAGTACTTGTGATGAAATTCAAAATAAACATTATCAGTAGCAAATTGTGAAACACTCATCAATTCTTTATTTGAGGTACTCTTAATAAGTTATTGAGATATAACCGCATTTCACCTTTAATGCATGCTACAACAGTATGAGTGATTTTAATTGACTCACCATTGCCTATATGCATGGTTTGATTACCTCTTTACTATTTGTTATCAAGATTGCTTGTCACATGATTTGTAGCACCTGAATTTGGATACTAACTTTCGTCTTGTATGTCATCTGGTCTTGCAAGATCATTTTGATGTTGATTTCTCATACTGGCTGGTCTGTTTTCTTGTGTCTTGACTTAAAGTTTGCCATATTTGCACTCTGACTTAAACTTCTTTTATCATTGGTAGAACTTTGTTGGTTACGTGTATAGTTTGCATCAAACCTAAAGTAGCACTTATTTGCTGCATGACCAAATTTCTCATAAATTTAACATCTTAGTCTATTATTGTTATTGTTATTCTATCTGCCTCCTCTGTCTTTTGACCTGAAATTTTGACCTCCTCTCTGGTAACCTTGACTATTGCTATTTCTGTCATAATTTATGTTCCTTGATGTAAGATTGATTGCCATGTCTGAATTGATTGGTTTCTTTTGATCGCTCCTACGCTCATGAGCAAGGAGAGTAGAATGCACATACTGTAGTGTAGGTGTGGTTTCTTTTGATGAGATCACATCAACAATTGCTTCATACTCTTTATCCAATCCATTCATAATGGAGAGTACATGCTCTGTCTCTGACACCTTATGACATGCAGCCTTAAGAAGATCACAGTAGATCTTCATTTTGGTGAGATACTCCCCCATGCTCATGCTTTCTTTCCATAAATTCTGTATTTGTCTTTTATAGTTCATTATCTTTGCTGCTGATTGTGAATTAAAGGTCTGTTCTATCATTGACCAAATTTCAAAAGATGATTTGCACCCTACTATTTGAAGTAATAAACTGGAACCGATTGATGATAACAACCATGCACCAAGCAAGCTATGTTGCCTTGAAAATGTTGTAAGTTCTTTATTTGTTACCACTTTTCCTTCACCGTCAATAAATCTTGCTGGTGTAGGTGTAGTTCCATTAATAAACCTCTCTAACTCATATCCTTTGATGGTTGTTTCTACTTGAAATTTTCACAATAAGTAGTTGCTTTCATCAAGTTGATTTGTAATAAGTTGACTATGTGGGCTTACTATTGTTTTCAGGCTTTCATCTATGGTTGATTGTTGCTGTGCTGATGGTTTTGAGGGATCAGACGATCTTAAAGGATCAGATGATGTTGAGTTGTTGTCTTCGGCCATTCTTGAGTCTTGATTGACAAGATCTGAGCAGATAATGACAGATGATAGAAAATAGACTTTCAGAATGATGAGATTTTCTGATGTCAACAAGATGCAGCCAGAATAAGCAAATGCTTTGACTGGTGAGGCACTTGGCACGGTGATGATTCTACCGATTGTCAAGATGCAGCCAGAATCTATTCTCTGGCATGGCAATTTGATGATATGAAGTTGCAGTTGATGATGTCTCTTGAAACTGCAGTTTCAGAAACCAAGAACAGGTAAACTTGATCCAACATAATGGCTGATTCAGAGGATGATCTCTGATCTGCCACTGTGCAGCCAAAGATCAGATGGTGATCTTGACTCTGATGGTCTTTAGACAGGGCACAGCAGTTAGACTTTTTGAGATGCTCTGATAACAAATTAGAAAACCGAAAGAAAATGAAATTTTGAGATTTTATTGATAACCTTTCTCATAGTTTACAATGATATGTACATACGGTATTTATAGCATTCATGTACAAAGTAAATGGGCTGAGATAATATATGGGTTCGGGTTTTGTTATGTTGAATCGCTTCGCTTGTATATTGCTGACTTGGTATATGAGAGAACGAGTCTTATTCGTATTGTATTCATTCATTCTGTTAGCTATGTTATCAATGTTCAAGGCATATGTTATCATGCCATAATGATTTTGATCCTTAATACTAAGTCTAATGAAATCATCCATCCACATTGACTTTAGCCTCTTTCTTGTCATTCTAGTCTAAGAAGAACTAACTTTCCCACAAGCCTTTGCATCTCTAACCTCCTCGTCAACCCTAATATCATCAGAAATTTTATCATATAACAAATGCGTCATGACAACATGTTCAAATCTCTTTGGCCCTTCTCCGTTTCATAGAAAAATACTTATCTCTCATCATGGAATCACATTTGATATTTTCATTAACTTAAGTTGGACAACCGAATACTTGAAGAAATGAGTAGCCATCAACCAATGACTCACCTTTTCAAACTTCTCTGCAAATTTATAGATGCAGAAATGTGTGTTGATAAGAAAAACCAAGACAATAAAGCTTCAGCCTGAAACTCATATTTTAACATACAGTCAATCTAAAACATTTTGCCATTTCCAGTAAACTTTGTTCATGCTCTTTACAACACCATTTTATTGTGCAAACGTTCGAATCACGCTACACAAGTTTCGAACTTGTGACCTCTCATACCAAAGTCGAACCACTTAACCACTTGGGCAATGGTGCTTGTCGAAATGCTTTAATTCTTGTGGTGACAATTCACATTCATTATTAGATTGCAAAATCTTTAAAGCTTAGTCTGAAAATATTTCAGTGGACTTTTACCAAGCACAAAACTTGGCAGATGTATTATAATTTGACCTAATGAAATGAAGCTAAGTCTTCCAAAATACTAATCAATGAAAAATATGAAATGTCTGGCTTAAGCTAGAGAAAGAAACCGAAGGAACCTGATAGGATGCTAATTAGTTAGAGGAATGAGATAAAGAAGAAAACAAGAGAAAGAAGAAAATTGGAGGATGCAGCAAGAATTTAGCAAATATTCATTCCTTTCCCATTCGTTTTCCCATGTACATATTATATAGCCAACCTAGTACAATTTGTTGTAAGCAATTACAGGTGGCAGAAGATCAGCCATTCCCTTGCAACAGCTTTTTGCTAAAGAAAATAAAAGAAAATACACTAAATAAAAGGCAAATCCACCTAGGCCTATTTTGTCTTCTACTATAACTAATTTGCATATTTATAGAGCTATCCTCCTGCATGATGTTCCAGAGCATGCTTTATTCCAGAAATCTTTTAGCTGCTTTTATTACTCTTCTGGGCCTTGTAACCATTGTATCTTCATGTGCATTGCCATAATCACCGTATCATTACCAACCCCTCGAAATCGACCTTGTCCTCAAGGTCGGAAGTTGGTGGTGGCGGTGTCTGTTAAATTTTGACGACAGTATATGGAGAATTGTAGAGGTTGGAAGTAGCTTCGCAACGGAGAAAACGGTTCGCAAATCGGAGTTCGGAGGTGGAAGTTTTATGGAAAATGGTGGAGTAGGTTGTTTTGGGCAGGGTCAGACGTCTGAGGAAAATGGCCAGACGTTTGGTCCCTCAGGAAATCTGTTCCCGAGAATGAGCTCAGACGTCTGACCAATTTGGTCAGACGTCTGAGTCTGTGCAGTATTGTTTCCAGAGACATTTGTCAGACGTCTGACCATGTTAGTCAGACGTCTGAGGCGTCTTTCGCCTGTTTTGTTCTGTGGACTCAGCGTGAAGATTTGCGTCAACTGCGGGGCCAATTTCGAAATATTGCCTAGAGTTTCTCTTCTTCTATATAAGCTAGCTTCAGGTTTCATATCTAAGATACACGCAAGCGACTGCAAGAGATTAGCCTCCACTAATTAGGGTTTATCAAAACCTAATTTTCTTCAATTCTCTTCTCCACAAATCAATTTTTAATTAGAATTTGATCACTGTAATCAATCTCTTGTACTATTCTCATCAATAATAATAAAGCTCTCTCTTAAAGTGGATGTACACTAACACGACGTTAGTGGAACCACTATAAATCGCTGTGTGATTTATTTTTCGTTATTGCTTATTTGGGATTGTGATTGTCTTTGGATTGGTTGAGATTAGAATTGAATTATTGGTTGGTTGTTTTTACACTTCTTATCACGATCCCGTCTTCCGCTGTGCTCAGCGGATTTCGATTCGAGTGGTCTCAAGTTGGAATCTCGAAATAACATTTGGTATCGGAGCATTGGTGTTGGTAGGTGGTTGTAAAAATGCCAGAATAAGATAATACCTCAAGTAGTTCCTCAATGGGTAATCCAAGTGGTGTAGCGCCTTATGTACGTGGATCGTATGCAGCTTCAGGATCACAATTGGTAATAGACAAGTGGAATGGCGATAATGATTTTGAAAAATGACAATGGAAGATGAAAGCGGTTCTAAGGAGAAATCGGGTGCATCGGATAGTGTTTGACACACATTTGTTGCCAGCGGACATCTCGGATGTTGAGAGAGAGGAAATGGAAGAGTGGGCATTCACTAAATTTCAACTTGCTATGGGAGAGAATGTTATCTCTGAAATTAGTGGTGAGACAACCGCTAAGGGTATTTGGGACAAGTTGGAGGAGTTGTACATGAAGAAGTCACTGACAAATCGTTTGATCTTATTGTGAACGTTCTTCACCTATAAGATGAAGGAAGGTACTTCGCTTAAGGCGCACTTGAATATTTTTGATGATCTGCTAATGAAGATGAAGGCGGTAGATTTGAAGATTGAGGAAGAGCAAAACGCGATGATATTGTTGTGTTCATTGCCAGATCGCTATACAGGTTTCTCAAATAGTTTGATCTATAGCCGAGATACATTGACTCTTGATTATGTCAAGACGGGTCTTCTTAGCGAGAAGTTGCGGGATCAAATGAAGAAGTTATGTGATGGAGGTAGTGGTGCTAGTAGTGGTCATGGTTTATTTGTGGAGAAGGAGAGGTATGTGAAGAAGGAGAACCGGGGGCGTTCTAAATCAAGGAACCCCGGTTGGAGAGGAAAGTCGAAGGAAAGAAAAGGCAGGTGCTATATTTGCAAGAAGTCTGGTCATTGGAAGACTGAGTGTCCGGACACGGAGAAGGCAAAGAAGGAAGTAGCATCTTCATCTGTAGCGGTGGAGAGTGGAGTTTGTGAGGGAGATGTAGATGTTCTGTCGGCGGTAGCATCGGATGTTTCAGGTAGCAATTGGGTGCTCGATTCGGGGGCGTCTTATCATATGACGTCAAATAAGAATTGTTTTTCTTCTTATATTGACAAAGAAGGAAATTCAATTGTTATGGGAAATGGTGCTATTTGCAAGTCAAAAGACATTGGTTCCGTGCAAATTCAGATGTTTGACGGAGTGGTCCGTAATCTCACTAATGTACGCTATGTTCCGGGACTTCGGAAGTCGCTTATCTCTTTGGGGCAGCTGGATTCTTTAGGTTGTAAGATTACTATTGAGAGTGATAGCTTGTGGGTTTCGAAGGGGGCGCTTGTGGTGATGAAGGGTGCTAGGACTAATGGTATTTATTTGCTTTAAGGAGTGACTGTGGAAGACGAAACTTGTATAGGAGTTGATAGTTCTCGTGGTTTGAATGCGACTAGGTTGTGGCATTTGAGGTTAGGGCATGTCTCGAAGAAGAGTTTGAACATTCTTCGAAAGAGTAAGATGATCGATGGAGAAAGTTTCAACAAGTTAGAGTTTTGCGAAGAATGCGTCATGGGGAAGCAAACAAAAGTGTCATTCGGTGAGGGAAAGCATGATTCGAGAAGGGTTCTTGAGTATGTTCACACGGATGTTTGGGGACCGGCACCTGTAGCTTTTTTAGGTGGAGCTCGCTATTATATTTCCTTTATAGATGACTTTTCTCGAAAAGTTTGGGTGTATGTAATGAAGGCCAAGTCGGAAGCATTTGCAAAGTTCAAAGCATGGAAAGCTCTTGTTGAAAATGAGAGTGGAAAGTCTTTGAAGGTTCTAAGGTCTGACAATGGCGGAGAGTATGTTTCCGGAGATTTTTTGGAGTTTTGCAAGCATCATGGTATTCGGAGGCATTTTACTATACCTGGAGATCCGCAGTCGAATGGTGTTGCGAAAAGGATGAATCGTACTCTACTTGAGAAAGCTCGATGCTTGAGATTGACATCGGGTTTGGCGAAGGGATTTTGGGCTGAAGCTTTGTCAACCGTAGTGCATATTATTAATCGAATTCCGTGCTCAGCTATTGGTAACAAAATTCCGGAGGAAGTGTGAAAGGGAAAGAGCATTGACTTGAGTTATCTTCGTGTCTTTGGAAGTCCGGTTTATGTGCATGATCCGGGAAATGATAAGCTTGAACCTAGAGCTTTTAAAGGGATTTTGCTTGGTTATACGGATGGAGTAAAAGGCTATCGGATTTTATAACAACCCGGGATTTGCATTACCAATTAATAAATAAAGGTTAGGATTTTTATTTATTTTAATGAAGCATAAAAGGATTTGGAATAACAAAATTTATTTGAGAAAGGCTATTTTAATTAAATGGGAAATATGGGATTTTAAAATGAGGATAAAATCTTATTTTTGGAAAGTTAAATATTTTAGAAGAGATCTTAAAACGGGTTTGGATAAGAAAAATGAGTTTTATAAACATATATGAACACTTAGACTAATTTTTGGAAATATGTAAATAACTCTCTTCTTATTGGGTTACTAAACATAGCCCAATAACCCACCCTAAACCTCCTCTATAAATTATTTCAAACTCTCCTAACCTCATTCATTCATCCCTAATCAAAACCCTAATCATTTCTAAAGCTTCTTAACAAAAATGGCATCTATCTTCATCTCCTTCTAGTTTTAGCTTATGCAAGTCATTCTATGCAAAAGTAATGCAAATACCCACCTCAAATCAGTTTTTATATCTTTCTAATTTCTGAAATTTATTTGGTAACACATGTTTTATGTGTTTTTTGATCTTATAGCCTCCTAATCATCTTTTGCTAACTTGGGTTGATACTATAGTGGTCTTTGTTGCTTTCTAGAGAGGTATATTGCTAAAAACCTCTTCTAATATGTGTTTAATCATCTTTTGATTTCGGTAATCAGTTAGTAACACATGTTTTATTATGTAACATGTGAATCATAGCTCTTTGATCATCTTTGCTTTCATTTTGGGGTGTGCACATAAGGTACTTGTAGTATATGCTAGCTGAAATTATAATTAGTTTATTGCTGTTAGTAAATTAGGCATATCTCATTCGTCTTAAATCGGAATTAAGATTTTCTTGATGTTCTGGAAAGCTTATTCTATAGCCTATAACGTTTATGTTTTGTGTTTTGCCTAATTTTGAGGTTTGAATGGTCGAAATCACGTTTGTTTGTCGCTGACCTGACAACAAACTACAGGGTTGAGAAAATAAAAACCTGAAATTGATTTGGTCATAAGTTACTCGTTTCTTATCCAAATCTAATAATTTTGGATGTTCTGAAAAGCTTAGATTTAGGGCTAAAAGTTTCATGTTTTGAGTTTCATGAACTTTCAAAGTTAATTTCGTCAAAACTGTGCATTCTTACCACTGTCCCGAGAGCACAACGACAGTGATATAGAATTTAGATCCGAGAATTGTTTTAGTCATAGAATTTTCCTCCCCGATCGGAATTTGACGATCTTGATCATTCCGGAAAGCTTAGAAACTAAGCTACAACTTTTATTTTATTCATCTTGTCAGAATTGGAAGTTTACTATGCCAAAATTGTGGTTTTTCATCTCTGGTCTGTTAGTGCATAGCTACAGGCCTTGGTCTCTTTGCTCCCGTTGTTTTCAGCACAGAACCCCGACTTTGCGACGCCATACCGGGCTCGTCCTTTGTCGGATTTCATTGTTTTTGGTCTCGTTAAAAATATGAGGTCGAGATCTTCAACCATGCAAAGTTTGGTTTAGATCTGGGTGCATTAGATACTTTGTTTCTATTGCCGAAGTAGCACCCAAAAATTGTTTTACAATAGTGATCATTTTCAGTTATCGTCGAACCAACTTTGAAACATTGTCATTTCTTCGTTTTAAGTCGGAACCGAATGATTCTTGTTGCATATCAAAGTAGGAGTACTTTTCTACGCTCATGCAAATTTTTATCAAGATCTGAGTTCATGTGACCCTTCGACCATGTCGTCGAAGTGGGACCTTTGCACTGTTTTGACACAGTAGAGTTTTGTGATTTTTGTCCGACTTTGAGACGACGTCGTTTCTTCGTTTCAAGTCGGAATCGAGTAATTCTTTTTGCGTTCTGAAGTAGGAATGTCGGACTACGTTCGTAAAAAATTTCATGCCATTCGGATTCAGTTTGCTGGTCCGAATAATTTTCCGAACTTGGGTTCGCGTCAGTTTTGGACTATTTTCCAACACTTGAATATTTTCAGTGATTTTCTGGTTTTATCGATTTCTTTGAGATTTGTCTCTGGATTTTATACACGGGCCTTATAAAAAGGTTTTAAAAGGATTTTTCACTCCAAAATGGCTTTCGAAATTATTATATAATATTATTTTTAATTAGTAAACTATTTACTCCATAATAGGAGAGTTTTCAAAAGCCGTTTTAAAGTATTCTCAAAATCAATTATAAATCCGTTTCGAACCATTATTTTCTATAATAAAAATCTCACACTCACTTTTAGCACGTCGAGCGATGTGGAAAGATGCTTAAACGGTTAGGAAATCTCCGGCCTATGGAACCGTGTGTATTTTCTTTCCGGTTAATCCCCGACCTATTCGATTGATCGTTTTGACCTTTGGGTCTAGTTTACCGATGATATGAGGTGGACTTTTTATTGTTTGGAATATGAGCTTGCTATTGGTTAGTAAACCGTTTAGTGCGAACGTGAGGTATGAGACTCATTGTTAACACTTTACGGGTTCCTCTCCAAGAAGTTTGTGACACATTAGCCTCTGGGCAGCCAATACTGGACCTCTGGGTCACCACGCCTCTGGGCAACCGTCTCTGGACACCTGTTCTATGGAGCAGTTACTTTTTCGGCGTGTGCCTCTGGGCCTTTATCCTTCTGGGAAGGATCTCGCCGTCTCGCGTGTTCCGCATCTGTGCGAGTGATCGATCACAACTCTACAGTACTTGGCAATAACGACTCTGATCGGTGCACGTGCTATTCTTGTATTATCTGATTATTTTTATATCCATTCGAGTACCTCCATTCGGTGTTGGTTCTATGGAACCATACGATGTAAGTGCGATTACCTTGTGGATTCACAGTGTCTCTGGACACTGCTTTTCAGTGTTTGATTTCATTGACTTTTCAGTATATCCCCATTGCTTTTTGGAGCATCGATCTTTGCTTGGGCATTGATTACAGACTCTGGTCACTCTTGGAATTATTGCCTATGGGCAACTTTATATAGCTTTGGCTACGCCGATGATATGAGGCGATTTTATTTATTCAACACTTTGGTGCTGATATTCTCTTTGGAGATTTTTACTGTTGATTGATGATTAGGGACCGTCATTATATTCATGTGGTCCAAAATACTCTTCTCTTAGGAAAAGTACTGTTTTATTTATGTACCGCATTATTATATATCTCAGTTATTACTGATTGTTTAGCTAGCCTGACCCGAGTGTTTTCGCTCGGGTCAGACCGAGTTGTTTCAGGTTAGGTCTCTAGACTTAGCTTCTGTGCTTCCGCTTGGACATTATCTGCTATGCTGATAGATAGCGTTTTTATTTGTCCACTATTCCGCTACTCTGTTATTATTCAGACTTTGATATATACATATTTTTGACTCACATGTGTGGGCAGTGGCTTTGTACCCACTTATAGTATTTGGATCTGTATTGACGATGTATTGTTCTGGGATTTTATATCTGTTATGTGATTCTGTTCTGTGATGTTTTATCATTTATTACTATGCTTGTTCTGATAGGTCTTTAGCCATTGTAATTTCGTTATGAATATTTATTAAATATGTCAAACCACTTGAAAAAAATATAGATACCATCCTTTCGACGTATTCAGTAGATAGTTATAGCTTGATTACAAATGGTCGCTTCCACTATACTCTATTCTCCGCTTTAACAGACAGTATTACTCCCGTAATACTCTTTGTTACAGTGGGTCTCAGAGTGGGGCGTTACAGATTTGGAATCCGGAAACGAAGAAGGTAGTAAATTCTCGTCATGTTACTTTTGATGAGTCGGCGATGTTCAAGGAAAATGGAAGCTCATCGGATGTTTCGGATTTGGTTCAATCAAAGGAGAAGGAAATTATTTCCACATTTTGTCCAAGGAGTAGAGAGAGTAGAGTAGTTGGAGATGCTTGCGAGGAAGTAGCGGTTGATGTTACATCACATAGTCCACAGGGTACCTCTAGTAGTGTTGGTGATGTGCATGATTCTAGAGAAGATTCGGTACAAGGTGGAGCTGAAGGGAGTTTGGGTGATGGTATTGCTACTCGGGTTGGTCGTCGTACTATAAGACCACCCGAAAGATATGGTGATTGGAACTATCTTAGTTTTTGTGAAAATTTGGACTATGATCTTCATGTAGTCCAAGATGAGCCGATGGACCTTGATGATGTCATGAAGTCGAGTGATAGCTCGAAATGGATTTGTGCCATGGAGGAAGAAATGCAATCATTGTTGAAGAATCAAACTTGGGATTTGGTTCCACTACCTAAAGGAAACCGTGCTATTGGGTGCAAATGGATATACAAGGTGAAGGACGATGGAAGATACAAAGCTAGGCTAGTGGCTAAGGGGTTTGCACAAAGAAAGGGGAAGGAGTATGATGAGATATTCGCACCGGTTGTGCGACATACTTCTATCCGGGTATTACTTGCTATAGTTGCTATTCACGACTTGGAGTTGGAGCAACTTGATGTGAAAACCGCCTTCTTGCATGGTGATTTGGATGAAGACATCTACATGGAGCAACCGGAAGGTTTTGTTATGGATGGTAAGTCAAATTTGGTTTGCAAGTTGAAGAAATCACTATATGGATTAAAGCAATCACCTGGACAATGGTACAAGAGGTTTGATCATTTTATGCTTGAAAATGGTTTTGATAGAAGCATCAAGGATGCTTGTGTTTATTTCAAGAAGTTAAGAAATGATTGTTGGGTGTATTTGCTCTTGTATGTGGACGACATGCTCATTGCTTCGAAGGACAAGAATGAAATCAACAAGTTGAAATTGCAATTAAAGTCGGAATTCGAAATGAAGGACCTTGGAGAAGCAAAGAGGATATTGGGCATGGAAATAGAAAGGGATCGAAAGCGTTTTGAGTTGAAATTGACTCAAAAGGAGTACATTAAGAAAGTGTTTTGCCGGTTTAGCATGGAGAATGCAAAGGCGTCAAATACACCTTTACCTTTGCATGTGAAGCTTTCGAGTAAAGGGTCACCTATCTTGGAGAAAGACAAGGCTTATATGACAAAGGTGCCATATGCAAGTGCGGTTGGAAGTTTAATGTATGTTGTGGTGTGTACAAGGCCCGATATTGCAAATGCCGTCGGGGTGGTTAGTCGTTTTATGTCTAATCCGGGAAAATCGCATTGGAAAGCTGTGAAGCTTATATTGAGATACCTTAGAGGCACATCATCTCATGGTCTTGTTTTTGGCGGTAGTAAGGCGATGGATTGCAAGTTGGTTGGTTATTATGATTCGGACTACGCTGGTGATAGAGATCGAAGAAAATCAACTTCCGGATATGTCTTCACACTTGGGGGTACAGCCATAAGTTGGAGATCTAGATTGCAGACCGTAGTTGCTTTATCCACTACGGAAGCGGAGTTGATAGTCGCAGTGGAGACGGCAAAGGAGGCACTCTATTTGAAGTGATTGTTGTGTGACTTGGGATTCGGGCATGATAGTATTGATGTTCGATGTGATAGCCAAAGTGCTATTCACTTAACAGAGAATTTGGCGTTTAGCTCACGGATTAAGCATATTGAGGTGAGAGAGTCATTTCTAGTAGCCATGGATGAGGATAAGCAAGTATATCTTCGGAAAGTGCACACAAAGGATAACACGACGGACATGTTCACTAAGTCATTACCGGTCGACAAGTTCGAGAATTGCTCGAACTTGATTCGCTTGGAGAAGTGCTAGGTGCCACGGGGTGGCACGGTTAAGGAAGGAGCTTGGTGGTAGATGAGTAAGAGATTGAGATTCTATCTTCTTGGTAAGTGCTAGTCTTTGGTGAGATAGCTTAGGATTTGGATGTTTTCAACATTTCATTAGCGGGCGGGGGCTTTGCCTGCTTGTTGGTGGAGTGCAATGGGCGGTGGCTTTGCCGGAGCTCATTGGGAAAGCATTCATGTTTGGTTGAAGGTAGATGTGATAGTCGGTGCTATCGGTTGTTGTTGTTGATGATATGGTACCATTAGAGTTGGAGATGGATATAGTGTCGAGGTGGAGTGTTAAATTTTGGCGACACTATATGGAGAATTGTAGAGGTCGGAAGTAGCTTCGCAGCGGAGAAAACGGTTCGCAAATCGGAGTTCGGAGGTGGAAGTTATATGAAAAAAGGTAGAGTAGACTGTTTTGGGCAGGGTCAGACGTCTGAGGAAAATGGCCAGACGTCTGATCCCTCAGGAAATCTGTTTCCGAGAATGAGCTCAGACGTCTGACCAATTTGGTCAGACGTCTGAGTCTGTGCAGTATTGTTTCCAGAGACATTTGTCAGACGTCTAACCATGTTGGTCAGACGTCTGAGGCGTCTTTCGCCTGTTTTGTTCTGTGGACTTAGCGTGAAGATTTGCGTCAACTGCGGGGGCAATTTCGGAATATTGCCTAGGGTTTCTCTTCTCCTATATAAGCTAGCTTCAGGTTCCAGATCTAAGATACACACAAGCGACTGCAAGAGATTAGCCTCCACTAATTAGGGTTTATCAAAACCTAATTTTCTTCAATTCTCTTCTCCACAAATCAATTTCTAATTAGAATTTAATCATTGTAATCAATCTCTTGTACTCTTCTCATCAATAATTATAAAGCTCTCTCTTAAAGTGGATGTACACTAACACGACGTTAGTGGAACCACTATAAATCGCTGTGTGATTTATTTTTCGTTATTGCTTTAATTTCTGAATTGCTTATTTGGAATTGTGATTGTCTTTGGATTGGTTAAGATTAGAATTGAGTTATTGGTTGGTTGCTTTTACACTTCTTATCACGATCCCGTCTTCCGCTGTGCTCAGGGGATTTCGATTCGAGTGGTCTCAAGTTGGAATCTCGAAATAACAGTGTCGAAGTGATAAAGCTTAGATTAAGATTGAGTTGTGCATCATCATGCATGAACCACACAACAAAGGACTCGAATTTCATTTTGCCCACCCGGATCAAAGATGAGCGGTTTCCTTTCACCCAAATTTTGCAAGGAAGCACTGGTGGTGTTAGGATTGGATAAGAGTTTGGTGAGGTGGAGGTAGGCATTATTGTCGATGAATGATAGTACTGATGGCTTGATCATTTCAACAAACATGTTGCGCGCATCAATTGATACGGCAGCTGAGTACAAAAGACCAGTACATATTTGATAATGTTGAAGCTCGTTAGCTGAGTTGTAGACATCAGTAGTCATGATGGCCTTTGGAACAGCTGCTGCGACACTGACATGTGAGTTGAGGAGCTTGCAGTCGGGTTGGTCAAATGTAGATGTGAATGAAGGAAGACAGAGGGGAGGTGCTGGGGACTTAGGCGAGGGAGGAGCTGCTTTCATAGAACCAACGACAGTGGTAGGCAGCGAAGTTGGAGGAGTCGGAGATAGAGGGAGAGGCGGTGATAATGTGATTTGGAAGCCAAGTTTTGTGGCGATCTCGGACACAGAGTGAATGATATGATTAATGGAGGTTCGGATGTCGACGATGGAGGTTTTGATGTCGATGATGACTTTTTGTTGAGTTTCAAAGATGGCTTGAATGGTGTTGATGGCGGTTTGATGTCGGATGGTAGTGTCATGGAGTTGTTGGATGGATTTGTCGGTAGTGTGGTTGTGGTTGATGTTTTCGACCATGGTTCAATCTTGCGAAATGACGAAAGAGATGAGAGATAGACGAAGGAGGTGAGAACAAGAGTGAAAGCACCAAATGATAGGATGCTAATTAGTTAGAGGAATGAGATAAAGAAGAAAACAAGAGGAAGAAGAAAATTGGAAGATGCAGCAAGAATTTAGCAAATATTCATTCCTTTCCCCATTCGTTTTCCCATGTACATATTATATAGCCAACCTAGTACAAACAGGTGGCAGAAGATCAGCCATTCCCTTGCAACAGCTTTTTGCTAAAGAAAATAAAAGAAAATACACTAAATAAAAGGCAAATCCACCTAGGCCTATTTTGTCTTCTACTATAACTAATTTGCATATTTATATAGCTATCCTCCTGCCTGATGTTCCAGAGCATGCTTCTATTCCAGAACTCTTTTAGCTGCTTTTATTACTCTTCTAGGCCTTGTAACCATTGTATCTTCATGTGCATTGCCATAATCACCGTATCAGAACCCAAACATTCGTGTATACATACAAAACGACGCCCTGTAAACCCAACACCAAATGCATTGCTGGTCTAAAATATTATCTTCCTACAAACCCAATTTAAATGATCGAAACTATCGATCAATGTCCACTTTTGCAACTCATCAAGACTCCTCGCGCCTATGTGTTCCACCTCAAGATGCCATAAATATGTAGAACCCAAATCATGAGGGTTCGTTGCACTAATGGAATCTCCCATAACAGAGCAAATAAAGATTAGCTGTTGTATCCTTTTTTCATCACCATCAATGAATCAACGACCTTTTCTCAATAGTTGTTGGAATTTAATGAATAAATGTGACTTCGTATTAAAGGACTCTTATTTGGAAAGGCAAAAATGAAAATAAAAGGCACTTTTTATGGTACATCGACATATCATTTCGGAGAGAGGATGCTCATTTATGTGGGAGGAGACCAGCTAATCTCAATCATCTGTATCGATGTGTCAAACCAATCAAAACATGGAGGCTTTTACAAAAAAAGTCTATTCTCTCTTAGTTAGGGGTTTTTTCACAAAACTTCCACAAAATCAAGTGCTTTGGTTGGCTGTCTCACGAGGACAGGGTAATGGGACCAGATGATTTGGTCCGTTGGCAAATAATCATCCGGTCCTAACTTTCCATGGCTTCCATGGATCTCGGATATCCACCCCTTCATTTCCTAATTTTTAATAAACAAAAAAGAAAGATGAAGGGTGTAGATTTGATCCTATGGAGACTATTGAAAATGAGACCAGGCAATTTGAAACCTGCTTTTTCAATCAAATATGGTAGAAGGCTAAAAGACTAGGTTCTCTTTTGTCAAAATGTGAGTGAAAGACTATAATTTAGGAGGGTCCACAATTTTCAAATATTTTTTCCATCTTGTCCTACTTTGGTTTTGGGTTTTTTAGTCAATCCTTTTTTTAATAGGTTTATGTTCAACAATAACAAGATCGCACTTTCTTTTTTAATAGGTTTATGTTCAATCACCAACGAATTTTAAAGTTTTTTTCCTATTTAGAGTAAATTTTTCATTACATATTTTTGGAGTTCGAGAGAGTGCTAATATCATATTACTTCACTCGATGATTGGTTTTTGGTTTCCTATATTCTAGAATGTATATGTCCATGTCAACCAAAAAATGATTGAAGGACGCACAGATCTTAAGGAAAGAGTTCTATATTCAATTTGATGTTTGAAGTTGTAATATTGGTTAAATTGTAAGTATTTATAATTGCATTTTCGTATCCTTGTATTATATGTATTTTACAAATAAATGCTTCAACATAGCATACGATTAGACGTCAATTTATTTCAACAATCCTAACGATTATGCCCTGTTGTAAGCAAATTTTCACTTTCACTTTTGACATGCCAAAATGTTGTATAAGATGTTTTGGAACATTTCACGGCCTCTAGCAGAAGTCTCATCAAAATCCAAACTAAAACGAATGGGATATCTCGATTTGAATGCTGCTCAAATAGTGGCTCACCCTACCTAACTGCCTTACAGATCTGCCTTCCGATTAGGGAAGGAATGCTGAAGGGCTAGAGTTGTTCATGATCAAAAATATGGTTTGAAGTCATGTTGAAAGATCTAAATTGATGCACGAAGGAGCCAGGATGAACTAGTCTAAGAAAAGAAGTGGAGAAGGACCGAAAGGGGTAGAATCTAGGTGGTTCGACCATCATGGCTTAACCTCCAATGAGGTTCGTTCAACACCCTTGATCGAATCTCGTATGAGGTTAGGCCCCCTTTGTCGAACCACCAAGGAGGTGGACGAACCTCCACGGAGGGAACCAACCTCATAACCCTCTCCTGTAGCCTCTCCAAAGCTTCTCCACTGCACATCACATCTTCCACTCCATATCGAACCCCCTACCCTGTCGAACCAACCTAGATGAACCTCTCTCTAAGCTGGATGAACCAGCTAAGCATGCCATATTTTTCCTCTCATCTTATTGAACCAGAAAACCATGATTACAAACGACTTTTGTGGAGTTATTCCATAGGATATTTTCAAGAATTTGAAATCAAGAGGAGACCAACTCCACTTGTAAATTTCCATAAAAATCCAACACTTTGGGATCCTTTTCAACTACTAGTGGAGCTCTATCGAAATTTAAAGTTGATATTTCTCTTTGTATTTTCGGTTATTGATATGTAATTAATCAAAATACAGTAAGAACCATAATAAAAACAACAAAATGGGCATAGATTTGTTTAACGGTCGCACCACTATGAAAATTCTTGTATTTATGCTTTTTATTTGTTTTTGCTCTCTACTTATTGCAATTATTTGTTGTTTGTCTATTGTTACATATATAAAATATGTGTGTGTACATATGTATGTATGTGTGTGTGAATGTGTAGTATGTGTGATTGTTCATATTCAGTTATCATAAGTATCAGAGATCTCATATCTACAAAAATCTATAGTCACACTCAAAATCTTAGGTTATTCTTAGATCACTCTTTGGGGTGTTTGTCCACTTTACGTGTATACAATTTTAATTTTGTGTTTTTACTAAGAAATTGATCTTTAATCTCGGTTTTTTTGGATCCCTTACTCGGTCCTCTAAAATATAAAACCATCGCCTAGAAAACATAATACAAAGCAAGATTCGACTGTTGATTAGGTCATTCATGGAGATAACCAAGAGGTTACCTCTAATCCAACTCACCCTGGAGATATTCCAACAAGAGAATATATTTAATGCCATGTTCGCTAATCTGCAAGCCACGATTGTCGCCTAGTAGCAAGAGATGGTGGAAACGACACTCCGACGCATGGGGGCAAGGACCTATAGCCGTTTTGCTCATGGTAATTCCAGTAGGAATGAACATCAAGGTTTAGGATAATCCGACACTGTTGGACAATGCCATGCTTCATTGGATTGCGATAGAAATAGAACCCAAGCTTGTAATCGTGACCGAACCTCCATTGGCTGAACTAGGAGTAATCGAACTTCCCTAGTTGAACCAAGGAAGCCTTACCTCATCTCAATGGAGAGATCAGGCTGAATATAAGAAGGCGTGATAAACCCCTTGTTGAGGGGTACAATGAACCCCTTGTTTGGGCAAGAAGAACCTCTTCAAAGATATCATCGGAAACGAGGTAAGGAAAGCTGTGTTGATCGACATTATAGAGAATTTTGTAGGGTGCTCACCCATGTCTGAAAGACGTAGGTGCTAAAATGTCGACCATTCACCTTTGGGCAACAACTATCGTGATTATTCGCACAATAGAAGGAGCGACTAGGATGCAAGCAGCGATCGAACTAACTGTAGAAGTGCTTGACATCCTGGTAAGCGCATTGCAGTAATGATCAGACGGGTCCTTCTTAATAACGTTGGAATCCGAAATCAGAGGAAACGAAAGTTCATTCACTTCGAACATCTTGAATGATAGGACCATCAGAGTTTAAGCTACCAACAATAGAGCCATACGCTGAAACTGTTGATCCAATAGTGTGTCTGACATGATGCACCCAGCACATGGGAGTTGATGGAGCCACTGAGGAAGTGATGCGCCAATTTGTTTCCCATCTACTTAACTGACCTAGCTACCATGTGGTTCTACGGATTGATTATGGATTAGTCAGTTCATGAAGAAGAAGTTCATGAGTCAATTTTGAATCCACAGCTCTGAGTAGCTACCTAAGTAGGTTAAACGGAGTAGTGGCAACCATCCACAACTTTAATGAAAATATAGTTGATATGGTTATTGGTAGAAGATGAAATGACACATAAAGTAGAACTGTGTAGATAACTATGAGGGTTGTTAGGAGTTGCCATCCTTGAAAGAGGGTGTGATAGCTTATAGTTCAAGCGATCTTGCATTTATGATGAAGGGGTTTAGCAATCTATTGGATGTTAAAGTGAATCCATTGTAGATCATTATGTTTTAGAGGGAAACACGTGCAAGCAGACGTGGACGAAACGAAAACGAGAATGTTGGCTTGTATAAGGCAAACATTAAAGAGAATCTCTTATCCAAAAAATCAAAGGGTTCTTCTGCAAGATTCATCCATGGGTGGAGGCAAACAATGGAGAGAATCTCTTATCCAAAAAATCAAATAGTTGAGGCAAACATTAGGGAGAATCTCTTATTTGAAAATCAAAAGGTTCTTCTGCAAAGATTCATCCATGGATGGAGGCAAAAAGGGGCCATAATCACATCTTAATTTCGATTATTTTATTACAAATTGGTGGTCAATAATTTTGTTCATCATGAGTAGAAAACATATTTGATCCGATTTTAGAAATTTTATAAATTACGAATTAGGAAACCATTAACAAAGAAAAAGCTTGACTGTTTTGTTGACCCATGCCTCATTCGAGAAGTAAATAAGTAGATGGAATGCAATTGATAGGAACTAATCAAATTAACATTAACGCCAATTTTATTAATATATCAATAATCTTTAATATACACCATAAAATATAATAAACTATTATACATCAAAAATTATTTTACACACACCATCCCTTTTACAAAATTACCTTTATTTTCATCTTCATCTTCTCTCTTTAAAATTTTAAACTTATTTACAGAAAATAAGAAATTCATAGCATTGAATTAAGTTAAAATTCAATAAAATGAACTTTCATTTTTGGCATATTATAACTTATTTTACTAAAAAAAATCTTAATTCAGTAAAATCAACTCTAATTTTACAGAAAACTAAATATTTTTAAACTAGAGCACTTAATTGTAAAAATTGTATTAATTGATATTTTAATTTTCATGTTAATAAACTAACCTTTTTTTAATATACTCTAAGAGAACCCGGCGGATCGGTAAAATCCTGAGGAGAATTAATTTATACGTATCTGCTTCAACTCATGGCACTTATCACTCCGGTACTACTTTTTACGAGAAGTGTGTGAATATACTTATGAAAAATTAACTTTTCCATAAAAAATGTATAGATTTGATCAAATGTCATTAATTTTAATGCTTTAGTCTAACAGATTGTAAGAGAAAGAATAAAAATGCAATAAAGAAGAAGTGTAATTTAGTAATAGACTTTCTTAGCAAAATAATGGTGTACATTATGGGATTTTTGATGTATGAATAGAATTTGCCAAAAAAAAATTAATATTAAAAAATCAAAAATTCATAGTATAATTAATACAATTTATTTCATAAGTAACTAAAGTTTCTATACATCATTAGTTGAAGTAGATTTAAATTCCTTTCAAGTATCAAATTCAATTTATACAGTTTCAAGTTGTAGTTACTTATAGTCAATTTTAACATTTCTCACTGCAAATTAATTAAAAAAATTAAATTTTAAAATTCATTACTGAAATTATTATGATTCGTAGAGTACTAAATTCTTCTCTAACTGTTACTTATATTAAACTAACTTTAAATTTAATACCAAAATTTGAATAGTTTAACATTTTACTTTAAAGATTTTATTTGATTTGCTATATAAATAATTAAATAAATTGAATTCTGTTTAAGGTATTAGAATTTGAAATTTGAAATTTATAAAACTGAATTTAGAGAAATTGGAAACTTTAGTTTGATTAATGTCTGAAATGGAAAATTTTAATGAAATGAGATAAGTGTTTTATTTTATTCCAAAAGTGAGAGTAGTTTCGCAATACATAAAGTGTGTGTTAAGTAGAAAAATGTGCATTTGATTTTAACTATATTTGGTGTATGTATAGTAATTTATAGTGTATGAATAAAATTTGTCTAATAAGTATGTTTGTTTTGCCTTTGTAGTTTTCAATCATATTAAAAGCCCCGTGGGGTACTACTTAAAATTATATAAAGACCCTTGTGTGATCGGTTATGCAAAAGGCCGTTAATCCGTGTTTTCTATGTTAGTGTTGTTTAGTTGTAAGCAGCTGATGCTACTATAAACAAAGCAGGGGTATATCAATCACAGTCAATCTTCGTTAAAGAATTGTGATTTATTTCAATAATCATTACAATAGGCTAGTTTGTGGGAGAAAATCACATGGAGCTAAACATTTGTGTCCCGGTGTGTCTAGTCAATCACATCGCTTGAAATTTTGAATAAAACTCCAATATATTTTTGTTTGAGGATTTATGTGCAAAATATTAAGCATTGTAATTGGCTGGGCACACTGAGACACCAATGCTTGGATCCAAATGATTTTCTCTCCTAGTCTGCCGTATCCGTGCTTTGCTTTTTTTGTTGAGTCGTCTATATTTATAAATATCATTAAAATACTATTATTTTTATTTGCCAAAATATAAGTTTGAAAAAAAACCTTGATTACGGTATGTATGTGACAAATTTATATTAAAGACTATGGCACAGTCCTTGGTTTTTCCGTGCTCGGTTTGCGTGCGTTGGACGCGTCATTGTCATGGCCCACCACTTTACCTCGTTAAAATGAACCGATCAAAATGATGTGTTGACATTGAACGCGTCGGACGCCAACTTTAATTAATTACAATTTTCCTCTTTCGATGCACATATTAATATTTAAAAAAATAATTAATACTCTTCAACAATTTATTTCTCTTTCAAATACTCCTTTTACACCAGAAAAACACTTTGACATGATAATTTTTTTGACTATGTCTAAACTAGTTAGACTTCAGCCCGCTTAAACAAAATTTTGGACTTAATCCCTGCCTCTTATTGTGTAAATGTTATTAACCGTGTTTTAACAACCGGATCGGGTCATGGATCCGACCGCGGTTGACCATGGCCGTAGACCAAAACGGCCCGGAATGCAATTCGACGGTCCGAAATGCAATTCAACCTCTTTCAGCTGTGAACCGTGTAAAACGGTTAGAACCAAGGTTAAACCTAAACTAGGGTTTAACCGCATAAAGCGGTGTCCAAACAATTTTTTAACTCAAAACATACCTCCGCCCATTTAGACAGGCCAACAATATATCAGGCTACTAAATGCTTTGGCTACTAAAAGCATAGCTGAGTAGGGGTATATTTATATACATAACAACTAATCTAGGACCGTTGACTTCATGATGTGGCAAAGGAATGTTGATACATTCTAACATCATTAACGAGGCAATTCTACTGTAACTTGAACTTTATTCCATTTTTTCACACATTATCAAAACAATTCTACATTTTTCATAACAATAATACATTCTTACTTCACTTTAGTTATACATAGCCTGTCATTTTACTTAAAAGTTGTGAACCTTTAACAAAATAACATTGTGGAATTATCATTTTAACAAAATGAACTTCCATGGATGTGGGAAAAAAAACAAAAAACCATGACCCTACGATGTTATAAAGACATATGGATGTAGAAAGAAAACAGAAAACGTGCCACTATGATAACCACAGCCTATTCAAAAGAATCTCTCCTTTTCTTGCTTACAAGTAATCGGAATCTCTCGTTTTCTGTTTTATAATAATGACAAATATTAGCTTTTTTGCTCAGATCTTGCTCATTTTCTATGAATATAGGGGACGTATCGGTAGAAGAAGAAAAGAAGAGCGAACTCTTAGGCATCAAACATGGAACAGTGGCACAAATTAACTACAATCGACTAGTTTAATTTTTACTAACCTTAATTTCTTTCACTCTCTTTCTTTGAAAATATTTGACATGTACTTTGGGAGACATCAAACGTTCAATGTATGATGGAACAAATTAATACAAGTTCTGTTGCCCAATTCATGAAAATTTCTGATCAAGTACACACAGCGAGCTCACATACATCCAACTTTTATGTAAATCAATACCCATTACAACTGATATCTATTGCTCTTCTAAAATTTGTATGTACTGCTTAAGATTGTTAATTAACAAAACTGGTGACTACTGAGATTTTGAATACTAAAAGAAGCATGCCTTCAAAGCCAATAGTATAATATATTTTTTTATCGATAAAATATCTTATCCAGCTGGATGAACTAACCAATAATCATACATAGTATAATAATATTAATCCTAACAGGCATTGAATCGCTAGATTAAAAAGGGAACATACCTTCAAAACCGGTGAGGATAATATCGTGGATACGAAAATGATATTGTTTGAAACAATCGTGAGAAGATTCACCAAATTCGAATCTTTTCTGGACATTTGCCAGGAAAATTCGAGCATCGGATCTGCTTGATGGATTCTCGAGCTTTTGGAGAATCGATTTCAAGGCTGCATATGCCGAATCCCCTGACTTTGAACATTCATTCAGAAAACTGTCGATATTCAGTGACGCCATTAGCAGCGACTGTTGAGCTTTTTATGCTTGTATTGTTTTCGTTGGAGAAAACGAGGAAGAAAAAGAAGAGATGGCGCGGGCTTTAAAATCAGTCTAGCAGAAGCATTTATGTTTTAATATTGGTATTTGCAGAATTCACCCTGCGTTTGTAGATTTGCATTATACACCAGAGTTTCTAATTACACCACAAAAAATAAAATACGGATTTTTACGAACCCAATTTTCCCACTATTTTCTTTTTCCAACCTGAAATTTACCACAATCAAGCGACACACGTTGTAGTAGATTAATCGTTTAATTTAATTTTGAAAGTTTTTGTTACTAGCGTCGAATTAAAAAATATGACTGTAGTATACGAAATCAGATATCAAAAAACGTATTATTTGTGTGTACTTCGGTTTTGTAAACTTTGTGATTTACTTTTAGGTACTTTTGCTGAATTCAAGAATAGATAATCACTTGTGTACTTTATGAAGCACACCACGTTGTTTGGATTTTTACAGCCCTTTTTGACTATCGGTGTTTTTTTAATTTCATTAGGAGAAGCTTAAGTTTAACTTACTAGAAGCCATTCAAAGTGTTTTGACTAAGGTAAAATTCTAAAAGAAATTAGTTATACATTAGTTTCTTTAATTCCCAAAGTCAAAAAGCCAGTCTATATTTCATATTACAGGCCAATATGCTGTTGCAATTTCATTTACAAAATAATATCCAAAGTGTTATGTAATAGATTAAAATATGTTCTTGAGAATTTAATCTCAAAAAATCAATGTGCATATGTGCCAAATAGAGATATCGGTGAGAGAATTTTGATAGCTAATGAAATTGTCAAAGATTTCAATTGCAAAGAAAGTGGTAGAACGTTTATTAAAATTGATCTAAGCAAAGCATATGATACCTTACGAAGAGACTTTTTAATACACTTAATGAGATCTTTTTATTTTCCAGAAAAGTGGCTGCAAATAGTTGAAGAACTAATCACCAAGCCAACTTTTTTTGCAAAAATTCTAGGTAACTCTTTTGGTAATTTTAGTAGCAAAAGTAGGATTAGACAAGGAGATCCTTTTCTTCCTATCTTTTCATAACGGCAATGGAATATTTCATTATGCTAATTGATAAACTATTGATAGCTTGAGAAATCGGTCCATTAATGCACACAAACATCAAAATTACCCATTTATTATCTGTAGATGATGTTCAAATCTTTCTTAAAGCTGATAAAAATACAGCCAAAGCCATCAAAGACATATTCAAAACTCTATATGAGACGACAGGTCTAAAAATGAACTCGGAAAAATCAAGAATTTTTCCAGTAAAGGATGCAATAAAAAATCAGAGGTTTGTGATATCATGGGAATAGAGGAAAAAACATTGCCAATTACATATTCGGATTGCCTTTGTCACCAATTTATATCAACATGATCTGTTGTGAAGCATTGATTAACAAAATTAAACAGAAAATTGAAGGTTGGGAAACAAGATTGCTAAGTCTTGCTGGAAGGATTGAACTAATCACATCTACACCTTATTCCACAATCTTATTTTGGATGCAAAGTTTTAAACTGCCAGCTAATGTCATAAGTAAAATAACTCAAGTTTATTCCAATTTTCCGTCGAAAGGAAAATTCAGTAAAATTGGGGACTTAGAACTAAAAGATCTTGCTGAAAGTAATGATGCAGTTGACATAAAACTTATATGGAAATTGATGAATGGGCAAAGTTTGTAGGCAAAGTGGATGCAATAGAAATACATTAAAACGTCTCATTTTGGGACATGAAAATTATAACTCAACAAGCAGATACATGGAAACCCTTGCTACTTTTAAGAAACAAGGCATTGCAATGCATGGAAAAAAGAATTGTAGATAGAAAAACAACAAAACTATGGCTTGATCCATGGCCACAAGGGAGCGGACTTATTAACAAATTAGGTATGTGTAGTTTAGACATATTTAAAGGTGAAAATCTTCTTGTTAGTTTTATCATTGAAACTGATGGCTAGAAAGTAGATAGACTTTGCTATTTAAAACAGCTTAAACAAGAACTCTTTTTTTTCAATGATATAACCGAAGACTTGGCAGTGGTTGCATAAAAATCAAGGCAATATTCTTTTCAAACTACTTGGAATGAAATCAGAAAGAAATACATGCATGTTATTCGGCATAAAATTGTTTGGGATAAATGCAACTGTCCAAAACTGACACTTAATTTGTTTATATAAAGCAATAACCAAACAACTATCAACAGTGGAAAAACTACAACAAAGAGACATGACCATTCATAGTTATTGCATTTTCTGTAATAGTCACGAAGAGACTAATGTACACTTATTTTTTGAATGTTCATTCACTTCACAGAGATGGTGCAGAGAAAATCTGCTAGCTACAACAGATTCAACATTGCATAATGAAATCACTGCCATTTTAACTACTTTCAAAGCTAGAAACAAAGTCATAGACCTATCAAAAGTAGTTTTATCTATTTGTGTCTGGGCACTGTGGAAAGAACGAAATGCTTGTATTTTCGACAGCAAGTTCAAAACAACAAGGCAAATAACAGATGAAATTTTAATTAGCTATGTAATAATCACCATGTTGAAATCCAAGAAATCCCCAACATCACAGCAAGCTAACATTAATACCTAAAACAAAATGGAATATGCATGTTAGTTGAACTTCACCAATACCTCTACACTAAAAATTCACACTTGCCTCGTTGGATCTAAAAGAAATCATGGACTGCTTTTGATCAGTCAATATTGGAAACCCTTATGAGTTGTCATTCATTTTTTATTTGTCAATTTCTCCATGTTTTATCAGTTCTACAGGTGTTGTACATGATTAAAGTACAAACTCGTACAAAATAGAAACAAAAGAAGATAAAGAAGCAATCTTAGCTTTAGAGGTACTTGCAACATCAATTACCAAAAGGAAAAAAAATCTGAGAGCAATGTTGATTTCGTACAAGAAGTTGTCATGGAATTCATAAAATAAACCCAAGATTCAGAAAAGGAAAGTAGACGACTTAATTTAATGAACCAACTGATCTCATGTCGCTAACAATAACTACGGTTATTGGACTTTGGCTCGATTTGTATATTTTTTTGATAATTATTGCTTTGGACCTTTATGGTACATATCTTTTTACAAAGCAAAGTAATAAATATACAAATATAGCCTTCAATCAGAAAAAACAACTAAATCCTTTATTTGATTTCACTTGGAAATCTTATAAACTACTTTCAAATCAGGAATCCTAACGGGTGCCCAGCATTTTTATAACCTAGTTAGTGCAATTTTGAAGACGACGTTACTCACCGAGAGAAATCAAATATATTTCTACTTGTTCAGTTGTCTTAATTTTTCAAGCAAAGCAAAACAGTATATCTTAAATTGTAATTAAGATTAAGGCTTTAAACGTCAAGTCTTTACAAATAACTTTAATACACAAAATATTACCCCTCGTAATTTGATGTAACTTAGGTCTATGGCCCCATTTTCTCTTTGCAACTAACTTCTATTTTCTCATCCATATTAATATTTCACACATTATTTTGATTTCAATATTTAAATTGCAATAAATTTTTGTAGAAATATCATATTGACAAACCGTTTTCACCGTTAAATCATAACATTTATAATTTTTAAAAGATATGTGTTACGCATATGTAAATATTTAGACATTGATTATTTTTTTGAAAATTGTAATATTTCCGTATAAATAATGTATTTAAAACTGCATCGTTCAAATGCAGCTATAATTGCATCATTCATATGCAAAAAATAAATAAATATGTGGCTTAAAGTTAATTTTATATTTGGTATGTAGTTAAAATTATAACTGCATTTTTTAATGCAGTTATACAACTGCATTAAGATTGAATAAAATTATCGGTGGTAGTCGAAATTATTAGTGTATCTTATAAATGCGGTTAAAAAATTCAAATGCACTCATAATTACATAATTCAAAAAGTACAATTAAACGATAACTGCATTTGCTTAGTGCAGTTTAATTATAACTACATTAAGTTTGAATAAATCATCAAATACAACAAAAATTATTAACGCATCACATATATGCATTTTAAATATTCAAATGCAACCATGCATAATTCAAATGCAACCATGCATAATTCAAATACGTTGTTTAATTATAACTGAATCAAGATTAAATTAAATAATCAGATGTAGCCAAAAAAATTATTGCTTCACATTATTTTAGTTAAAATCATCAAATATAGTTACATTAATTCAACACATGCTATTAAATTATAACTGCATTTTCTTAATGTGGTTAATTTATGACTGCACTAAGATTGAATAAAATTATTAAATGTGACTAAAATTACTACTACATCACATAAATGAAGTTGGAATTTTACTAGCAGTTAAATCAATTCAAAAAAAATGTTGTTAAATTGTAACTGCATTTTTCTAATGTAGTTAAATTATGACTGAATTAAGTTTGAACAAATTATCAAATACAACCAAAATTATTACTGCATCAAACAAATGAAGTTACAATATTCAAATGCAACCATAATTGCATAATTCAAAAACAAATTCATTTCAATTACGTTAAAAAATAATAACCTTATTATCATAATGTAGTTAAAACAACTATATAAAAGTTGTAATTATCGAAAATAAATGCAGTTGCACAATGCACTGATAGAAAATAACTGCATTATATAAATGCAGTTAAAACGGCAATGTAAAATTAAGATTTTCAAAATTTTATTTTTATGTGTCAAAAATGAATATCATTGAAAAGTTTATTAAATTTGTGGTTTAATGGTGAAAACGATTCTTATATTCGATTAACCTACATAAATTTATCACAATTTTAAAACTGAAATTAAATGAATTAGCGGATGATGCTTTTGATTTGGTGTGACATTAAAGGAGTATGGACTTAATTTACAAAAAGTTATATACAAGATCCGTTTTATATTTAAAACAAACACGGAGCCAAAGTTAATATTTTATAACATTAATTAATTAATAACATGAAGGTTCAAAAAATATATCTGTTTAAAAGCTGTGGTGAAATAGACTAACGCTACAAAAACGGTTGCTTATACAGCAGCTATTTAAGTCGGCTAGCGTCGGCTAAAAAACACGGCCGACGCTGGCCGTCGCTAGCCTTCGCATAGTCTGTATATACAGACAGCAACCCGCGAATGAAACATTTCACTCTTTCCCTCCATAACCCAAAACTGCCGCCTCTTTCTCCATCTCCCCCAGCTGTCGTGCCCCCCCCCCCCCCCCCCCGCTGCCGCCTTCTGCCATCGTTTGCCGCCACCAATGCCGTCGCTCCTTCCGGTATCTTCTCCCCCAATTTCAGCTTATATTTTAGATATGATTATAAAACCCTAATTTTGAAAATTTATGGATTATGGATTTGAAATTGATGATTATTTGGTATGAGTTGATAATAGTGTGTTCTAAGTTAATTTGAGGATGTAATTAAAACCCTAATTAGAAAATTAGTTGAATATGGATTTATAATTGATGATTATTGTGTATTAGTTATGTGTACATGGAATGTTTAATTAGTTGATTGGGGGATATTAATTAGTGGTTTGATTGTTTAATTTGGAACTAAAAATTAGGGTTGATTTAAAATCCAATAATTAGTGTGTAATCGTTGATTAATATGCTTATTGATAAGTGTACATGGAATGTTTTTGTTATAGTTTAGAACCATGTTTGATAAGTGTGTTAATTATAGGTGTTAGTGGTTAGTATAAAATTAATTTAATTTATTATAAGTGTCAACTTATAATTTTAGTTTACAAAATAGTTAAGTTAAAAATTTTAATTGTTAACTGAATTTTAAAATAAGTTTTAAAATTTTAAATTTATTAAATAAAACATTTAAATAGTTGAATGAACTATTAAATTTTGAAAGGAGCATAACAACAACAAATATTCTACTGAAATCGATTTTGTAAAAAAATTAAGAAATGAATATAACAACAACAAATATTCTACTGAAATCGATTTTGTAAAAAATAAGAAATGAATATAACAACAACAAGTATTCTTTTAAAATCGATTTTATAAAAAATTAAGAAATTAATATAAGAACATTAAATATTCTACTGAAATCGATTTTGTAACAAAATTAAGAAATGAATATAACAACAGCAAATATTATACTGAAATCGATTTTGTTTAAAGCTAAGAAATTAATATAACAACAAATATTCTACTAAAATTGATTTTATAAAAAATTAAGAAATGAATATAAGAACAGTAAATATTCTACTAAAATGGATTTTGAAAAAAATTAGGAAATGAGTATTACAACAACAAATGTTGTGCTGAAATAGATTTTCTGAAAAGTTAATAAATGAATATAACAACAAGAAATATTCTATTGAAATCAATTTCCTAAAAAACTAAGGAATGAATATAAAAACAAATAAACGTTTAGTATTATTTTAATAAATACGACAATAACAACAACAACAATTTAAAGCCTTTAGTCCCAAAAGGCTTTAATTTATTTAGAAATACAACAACAACAATAATATACCCCTTGGATGCAAAGTTATGCGTAGAAAAGAAGTGAAGTATTGTCGAAATTAGACAGAAATGTGGAATGTGAAGCCTTTAGTCCTAAATGACTTTACTTTATTTTAGAAAATACAACAACAATATACCATTTGAGTGCAAGTTATGCGTAGAAGAGAAGTGAACTGAAGTGCTGTCGAAATTACTAACATATATTTTTAAATTAGGAACAATGTTCGATTATTTTCTCGACCGTACTTGGATGTATGAAGTCAGAACTGGTATGAAAAGTTCGGTGAAGAAACATTTCTACAATGGTGTACACGAATTTATTAGATTCGCTGCATCTAATAATCGAAATAACGAAGAACTTCGATGCCCTTGTAGTAAGTGCCAACATTTGAAGTATTGGAAATTAGACACAATTAAAGAACATTTGTGTAAATCCGGTTTTATGCAAAATTATTATTTGTGGGATCGTCATGGAGAACATGCTGCACCCACACCTAATTCTATAGCATCAGAGGATGATCATGTTATGAATATAAAGGGCAAAACTAAGGACGATTTGAATTCGAGACTTGATATAACACACTTTTGTAAATGTCCCGAACTTCAAATGAAGCCTGATGACAATAAAAAACCCAAAGCATGCTATGAACTTGACAGCAAGCAAGTAAAACTCGTGCTAAAGTGGGTGGAAGGACTAAGATATCCTGATGGGATTTCTTCTAATCTCCGTAGATGTGTTGACTTTAAAAACAATAAACTTAGTGGGATGAAAACTCATGATTGTCATATCATGATGGAATATTTATTACCGGTGGTTTTTAAAGAACCGTTGCCCGTAAAAGTATGGAGTGTTATAACAAAATTAAGTATGTTTTATAAACAACTTTGTTCGACGACGTTAAAAGTCGACCGTATACGAAAACTTGAAATAAAAATCCCTATATTACTCTGCAAACTGGAGAAAATATTTTCGCCAGATTTCTTTAATGTAATGGAGCATTTACCCGTTCATCTTCCATCAGAAGCACTTCTTCGAGGTCCTGTGCAATATGGATGGATGTATCCATTTGAGAGATAATACTGACTATCTGTAATATTTATGTTATTCTAAATTGAATTGAATTAATTTTCTAATAGGTCTTCGTTTGAGAGGTATTTTAGATTCACATAAGAAAATTTGAATTGAATTAATTTTCTAATAGGTACTTGAATCATCTGAAGAAAAAAGTTAGACAAAAAACACGAGTTGAAGGTTCGATTTGCAAATCATATCTTGAAGAAGAAGCTTCATTCTTTTTCTCTCATTACTCCAGAGACCATGTGAATTTATCATTTGTAAGTGTTCCTCGTATTGATGAAGTCATTGAACAAGATTCCTTTCAAACAATGTTATCTATTTTTAGACAATATGGCAAACCTGTTGGAAAATGTATGGAAATATGGCTAGACGATAGTGATTACTATATAGCGCACACATATGTTCTTCTTAATTATGCTGAACTTGCACCATTTGTCAGGTAATAATAAATTCATACTTATTTTAATTATACTTACATGTTACTTATAATGGAACATATTACATATATGTTCGCAGTATATACGAATCACGACATCCATCTGGCGATCTCAGTAAAGACTTTGCTAAATGGTTTTCGAACTACGTTTATGATCCAAGAAACAGTACCACTGATGAAGGATTGCAACATCTTGCACTCAGACCAAAAAGAAATGCCGTGACTTATCCAACATTCTCCATTAATGGATTTAAATTCAACACCACAGATTATGGTGCCGACAAATTAACATATAACAGCGATGTATTTTTCAAAGGTAGTAATGATCCAGATGAGCATATAAAAGATTTTTATGGCGTCTTAACACAGGTTTTAGAATTGAAATATTATATGCAACCCGCAGAAAAAGTTTTTTTATTCAAATGCAATTGGTTCGGCAATGTTACTAGTTCTGGAATCAACGTGCACAAAGATTATAAGATTATTAAAATAAAGCATACCTCACATTATTATAAGTATGATCCTTTCGTATTAGCCAAACAAGTATTGCAAGTTTATTTTGCTCCGTATCCATCATTAAAAAGAGATAAAGCACATTGGTCGGTTGTTTTTAAAACAAAGGCAAGATTTATATTTGATGGAATTACTATTTCAAACGAAGCAACGTATCTAGCGAATCTTGAGCCAAATGATGAAATAGTAATAACTGATGATATTGATGTTGGGTTGTTGAATGATGAATCGAATGAATTAATAGAAGCCTTTGAGAGCACAGAAGAAAACGACGTAGAGTACGAGACCGAGTCTAAGTCATAAAATGACGAAGACTGATAATTCTAAATGATGACTATGTTGTGAGCTATGTATCGGTTGTTGTATATTGTGTATTCTGAGTTTCCGATGTTATATGTTAATAATGATGACTATATATGTTGTGAGTTATGTATCGGTTGTTGTATATTGTGTATTCTGGGTTGTCGATGTTATATGTTAATAATGATGACTATGTTGTGAGCTATGTATTGTTCTGTTTTTTGAATTCTATGAAATGATATATTTTATCACTATATAAAATGATTTGTTTATAGCAGATATGCCTTTCAGGAGGCATTCCAGCAGATCTCAGCCTTCGCAACCTTCTCCTTCTCCTTCTCCGGACGTGGGTGCCAACGGCACAGCGTCTGATGTACGTCCAGTGGCAAAGGTTGTTCCTAAGAGTGCGAGGTAAGTATCAATTTATTGCTTGTTTTAATATATAAAATTATACCGATTAAATTCTTACATTAAAATTTATACAGGGGATTTGAAGTTGAGCCTTCGGACTACATCCTAGAGGTATCCAGGAAGGCCTATATGAGTCGGATGTCCGGATGCTGGCCTCATTGGGATGACATCCCAAACCATGTTAAGAAAGCTATATGGGCCAACTTGATGGTAAAGATAAATTTATAATTCATTTGGAAAATAATATAATGTACATAATTCTAATTAATTTTAATATACATGTCGCCGTCCGTGTAGATCCGCAAGACATTGATGTATTTGCAAATCACTGGCACCAGAGGATGTGGAAAAATTATAGGGACACCCTCTCCAAAGCAAAGAACGCGAGAAAGAAACCGTCGTGGATGAGCGTCGATGTTTGAGCCAAATTTCTCTAGCTGTGGGAAACTGTAACGACCCACTATTTTGGACCATTCAAATCGACAATAATCCACACATGTCAGACTTGAATAATGCAAAATAACAGATTGTAATAAAATTTGGAGCAAATAAAATCATTCACAGAATCACAGACACAGAAATATCAGAATAACTCGCAGCGGAATTTAAAAATACCATAGTGGTTCATGAAGCCACTAAATACATAGTCTAAAATCAAATACAAAATACATAGTCTGAAACACAATATAGTTCTGAAACAAGTACAGTAGAAATCCCAAATACACAAGTCTCTAAAACAAAAGCTGAAATAAGACAACTGAAACTGAAATAGGAAGATAACTAGATAAGCAGAATCTCCAGTGATTCCGAGCTCCAGAAAGGTGAATCCAAAGCTGTGAATACTCAGGCTGACCCGAGCGTAAAATAAAACATAACACTCGAGTCAGGATATACATACTTATACAATGTAAACCAACTCAAATGAACTGTAGTAAAGGTACAAGTAACTTAGAAGATGCTTGGGACCGTCCATCCTCTAAGGATCCGTTAAACTATCTACTATATAGTAATATTCGCTATTATAATAGTGTCTACATAAGTAAAGTATAATCATATCGGAAAATAGCGTTAAGGGGATGGAGAACCTTAACGCGGTCGGATCTTAAAATCATAATCGTACTAAAGCTCGGTATGGTAGGTGACACGGCACAACTAGGCAATGCCAGGGTAGATATACCAATTACGCACACGGACTGATGGATACGCATAGCAGCCACTACCGTTCCACCTCGAACAACATTCCCAAATCGGAGGATGGCCATCTAGTCAAATCAATAAGAGTAAAATGTCGAAGGAATGTGTCCGAGAAGAGGTGCTACCTCACTGGTCCGAGATCGCTCCTGTTTTAGCCACCTTATGCCAACTCACGGGAGTTGGGTCCACGTAATACCTTAAGGACGTCGCCACCATCCTACTTCATTCTGGAATCTCCACCGCGTACACGGTTGTCAAAGTGGTTTTCGGTATCGACAGAGAGTATGTCCATATCCGATCCCGGTCTCTTTGCCAACCAATCGTTATTATAACCCGTGGTTATAGATTTAAAACAATTTATCAAATATACTTCGAATTAAAATCATTTAAAAACAAAGACATTATTCTTTTAAAAAAATCAAATATTAAATTTCTAAAATCTAACCTTTCGGAGTTCACTTATTCACTTAAAAACAATAACGTTAAAAATTTCAGCTTTCACGGCATTTAAGAAAATGCGACGGTAAGTTATATTTAAAAACAATTTTTATTCAACAAACCAACATTTATAAACTGCTATGACAATTCAGTTTTAAACAAAAATCATATTTCAGCCTACTGCAGTCCTTAACAAGTGCTACAGTAGTCCTTTATTAGTTCAGGTTCAATTTTAGTTTCTGCTATAACAGCACTTACCAAGTACTATCATAGCCTTAGTTCATTTTAGTCTTTTGGTTCACTTATACAATCCACAACACTTAACAAGTGCTACAGATTCTACCTAGGTAAAAACTTATAAAATCATACATTAAAAATGTTCATTTCAATCCTTTAATTAATTTTATTTCAAAGAAATTTTACAAGTTAAACCAAAACTTACCAATTTGCTTATTACATTCATTTCAACACTTAAACTTAAACTTCATTTTTTCCACAAATTTAAAACTAAATTTCAATTTCAATTAACTTAAGTTTCCATCTTTCTTTTTTCCCTTTCTCCAAAATTTCAAAATTTAAGTTTTGTTTTAAAATCGATATTCCTCCATTTTATTTATTTTTATCACATAGAAAAATCATTTCTATTTTAAATAAATCGCTTAAAAAATTCGGTTTAAATCAATTTAATATTATTACAATTTTTAAATTATTTAAAAATATTCAGAAAATACAGAAAAATAACCACGGGTCTGTATAATATTTTCTAGCCTAATTCAAGTGATACGGATACTATATCATTTCAATCCGTAATTTACAAAGAAAAATCCGGGTTTTATCATTTCAAACCCGCAATCCCAAGTAAATAAAATTTAATTGAAAATCGCTCAGGCCTATCATTTCAGCCCATAACGACCTTCCCTTATTCTAAAGTCCGTTCGGGTATGTATCATTTCAACCCATAGTGATTCTATTCTACAGGGAACTTGCAGTGTGATTTAACAGAATAGAATAACAGTAAAATAAGAACAGAATATAACAGATGATACGATATGCAGTTATAACAATTAACATCAACTATAAATAAATCACAGGTAATTATAACATCATTTATTTATTTATTTATTTCTACACATTCAGTTGTGGTCGTTTCACAATTATATAAGTATGAATATTCATGTGAGATTTACTCACCTCTACGGAGCTGGAGATTCGGAACGAAGAAATACGAAGTCAATCGAAAGCACGCGGATAGCACGATCAGTCGTTAGCGGATGCGCCAACTATATTCAAACCAAAGGCACAATAAATAATCAAATCTAAGATTGCACGAATAACAAATTTTCAACGAAGCGAACAACGAAAAAGTAACAGGTTAAAAATCAAAAACAATAGCACGCCTACTTTCGAAAATCGATTATAATCTTTAAAAAAATTCAAAGTGACAAAACAAAAATTTTCCAAAACCATGTTCAGTAAATAGCCTAAGATACCAACCGTGACCAAAACTTTTAAATCTAAACAATGCTAGTAGAAAAAAATAGGCTCGGTTACCAACTAAAACAAAACAATATCATTTCACCTCTCTTGTTCAAACAAGGACAAAGACACAAAAATAAACTAAGGCAAAGGTCAGGAAGCAACAACTTGTACAGTAAGGTTTTTTCTTTCACTTCTTTTTTTTTCACAAAACCGAAAGTACACTGATAAGAGGAACAGTGGTCTACAAATTTTTGAATACCAGGCTCGGCATGGTGCCAATGAACACGGTTCGTCTGGGGTTCCGCGGGGTGATGGTGGGGTTCCAGTGGTGGGCTCGGCATGGTGGCCTGGGGAATGAACTGGGCTTGGGTCTGGCTGGTGGCGTGGTTGCAGCATGGGTCAGTGGAACGTGGGTGGTGGAATGTGGAGGGCTGACGAAGGGGGTTGGGTTCGTTCTGGTGGCTTGGATCTAGGGTCGGTGGTGGGTTTGGTCAGGCGATGGTGGCTGCTGGTGGGTGTAGGGTTGGACTCGGTTGGTGTTGTGGCCGGTGAACAGTATGGTCGTTGACGACTGGGTTGTCACGTGGTGGTGACGTGGAGGTGGTTCTGGCCTCGTGGTGGATGGGTGGAGTTCGGGTAGGCTGGTGGATCTCGGCCTGGCGTGGGTGTCTAGGCGTGATGGTGGCAGGTGGTTGGCCAGGGGTGGCGTTGGGCTGGGGTCGGGGACGTAGGCTAAGGTGGTAGCGGGTTTGGTTGAGAGAGTGGGGTAGGCTGGCGACATGGTGGCAGACGGAAGGGGTGGAATGACGTGGGGACGACTGGCGAAGGGGTTGGGTGGAGCGGTATTGTTTGAAGGCGAATCACAAAAGCAGGGCAAACGAAAAAAAATCAAAATGAAAAGAGAAGGGCAAAACAGCAATCAGCAAATATAAATAAAGTGAACCAAAAAGTGGGAAAAGGGATGTTGCCTGTACCTTCCAAGGGATGCTCACGAGATTGTGATGGAGGCGAAAGTAAATTTTGCAGTATAGAAATAATTTTTGAACATGGAAAGATAGACAGCCTTTTACTTGATTTAGGGAGATGAGGCAATGAATAAGAGTTTGAAACGGCAGAGGATAATAAATGCAATCAAAGTGGACGAAAAATGGAAGGCAAAGGAAGAAATCTTCACGCACGGTTTTAGGCTAGATTAGAGCAAGATTTTTGAACGGCAAACTTGTAATGTTAGCCCAAAGTAACGTAATTAAATTTATTTCTCCTCTTGAATAAATTTAAGAATGCTAACGGTTCTTTTAAATAAATAACGTATCATTAAATCAAAATTTAAAATAGCTATAATCATCGTTAATAAAATTTGATTCTAATGTGAAATTAAGAACGGACAAAACGTGACGAAATGTAACGTTTTAAATTTTCGTTTTATACGAATTTCTACAATTTATATTTAAATTAATATTCCGAAATGTTTTGTTTTTAATAAAAATTTCGCTTTAAAATATCGGGCTGTTACACTCTCCCCCACTCAAAGCTTTTCGTCCCCGAAAAGGAACGAAGAAGGAAAACAAGAAAGATAAGATAGAATAGCAAAAGTACCTGAAATAAACAATTCCGGATTCGAAGCACGAATGCTCTCCTCCATCTCCCAGGTGCAATCCCGTTCATCAGTGCTCCACTGCACTTTGACCAGGTTGACAGATTTTCTTCTTAGCTGCTTCGTACCTCGATCGACGATACGAAGTGGCTTCCTCTCAACAGTCAGATTTGGCTCAATATCCAAACTATCAAGAGCAGAAGGCTGAATAATAAGAGATGGATCATGCAGATAGCGACGAAGATGGGATACATGAAAGACGTTGTGTATTCCAGAAAATTTCTCGGGTAAATCCAGACGATAAGCAAGAGAACCAATTCTTTCCAAAATGCGGAAAGGACCAACGAATCTAGGAGATAGCTTTCCTCTACGACCAAAACGAATAACATTCCTTAAGGGAGAGACCTTAAGGAAAACCAAATCACCAACTGCAAACTCTAAACTCCGCCTTCGACGATCGGCGTACTTCTTCTGTCTATCCTGAGCAATCCTCATCTTCCTCTTAATCTCTTCAACTCTCTCTGAAGCTTCCAAAACCATCTCAGGACCAAGAACCAATCGATTACCGGATTCAATCCAACAAGAAGGAGATCTACAAGGTCGTCCGTAAAGAGCAGAAAATGGAGATGTCTCAATACTGGCCTGATAACTATTGTTATAAGTGAATTCGACAAGATGGAGATGATCTTCCCAAGATCCTCCATAATCAAGCACACAAGCACGAAGAAGATCTTCTAAAATCTGATTCACCCTTTCCGTTTGACCGTCGGTCTGTGGATGGTAAGCAGTGCTCAGATTTAGATGAGTACCCAAAGAATCCTGAAAGGCTTTCCAAAACCTACTAGTAAAGATAGGATCACGATCACAAACGATACTGAGAGGAACACCATGGAGACGAAGAGACGAACAATCTCCCTCATGTAAATCTCAGATAAACTAGAAGCTGAACGGGTAGACTTGACCGGAATGAAATGAGCTGATTTGGTCAATCTATCCACAATAACCCAGATACTCTCGTTACCCTTCCTACTCCTCGGTAAACCATCAATGAAATCCATAGAAACTTGTTCCCACTTCCAATTGGGAATCTCAAGAGGCTGCAATAAACCAGGGGTCTTCTGATGATCTGCCTTGACTTGCTGACAAGTCGCACACCTATTGACGAAAATGGAAATATCTCGCTTCATACCTTTCCACCAATATAACTTCTTCATATCCTGATACATCTTGGTCACGCCTGGATGAATAGAAAGTCTGGACTGATGATTCTCCCGAAGTAACTCCTGTCTCAATCCATCAACATTCGGGACACAAATCCTATTATTAATCCTCAATACACCCTTATCATCAATCTGAGCTCCATTACCATCAAGACTACTACCTCCCACTCTACTTCGAACATTCTCCTTAATCAATCTAAGCATCTGATCCTCATCCTGTCTAGCCATAATACGATCCACAAGAGGCGAAGAAACAACAATCTGACACAACAAAGCTTTCTTCCTACTCAAAGCATCCGCCACTACGTTAGCCTTTCCCGGTGTATAGTTGATGTCGAGGTCATAAGAAGCAAGGAACTCTAACCACCTAACTTGTCTCTGATTCAAATCCTTCTGAGAGAAAATATACCTCAAAGACTGATGATCAGTGAAAAGCTCGAACTTGGTACCCAACAGATGATGTCTCCAAAGCTTCAAAGCGAAAAAAACTGCAAGCAACTCTAGATCATGGGCAGCATAATTTACTTCATGGGTCTTCAACTGTCTACTAGCATAAGCAATCACTCTACCATCCTGCATCAGAACAGCTCCCAAACCTTCTCGACAAGCATCAGTGTATACCGTTAATCCCTCATCTCCATTTGGAACGGTAAGAACAGGTGCGGAAGTAAGCTTGTCTTTTAACTCATTGAATGCGGCTTCACACTTACTACTCCAAATAAACTTAGCATTCTTCCGAGTTAAAGCAGTGAGAGGTGCAGCAATCCGAGCGAAATTCTCAATGAATCTCCGGTAATAACCGGCGAGGCCCAGAAAACTACGGATATCAGTAGGAGTCTTAGGAGTTTCCCAATCCTGTACAGAATAGGGAAAAAGAAGGATAATAGAAAAGATAGAGTAAATTGAAATGAAACCATGAAAGAGAAAGAAAGGAGAACTTACATTGATCGCAGCGATCTTGACTGGATCAACTGAAACTCCATTACTAGAAACAATATGCCCGAGAAATCGGACTTCATCCTTCCAGAAATGGCATTTGGAAAATTTAGCTTTTAACTGATGCTTTCGAAGAGTCTCAAGAACAGATTTCAAATGTGACTCATGTTCTTCTTCAGACTTGGAGAATATGAGGATATCATCCACAAAGACTAGAACAAATTTATTTAGCACATCACGGAATACACGATTCATCAAGTCAACAAAGAAAGCAGGAGCATTAGTCAAACCAAAAGGCATGACTAACCATTCGAAGAATCCATTCTCAGTACGGAAAGCAGTCTTAGGGATACTTTCCTCGGCAACTCCGAGTTGGTGAAAACCTGTGGCTAGATCAAGCTGAGAGAAAACAGTAGCACCATAAAGCTGATCAAACATGTCATTGATGCGAGGCATTGGATATCTATTTTTCATAGTGAGTTTGTTCAACTCCCTATAATCAACACACATCCGAAGAGAACCGTCGGACTTGGTGACGAAAACCACCGCGGCTCCCCATTCAGAAAAACTAGGTCTGATCAGACCCTTGGAAGATAGGTCTTCAATTTGTTTCCTTAACTCAGCCTTCTCGCGGGGTGCCATTCTTCTAGGAGGAAGAACTATAGGTCGAGCTCCAGGAATGAGGTCAATGCGGAAATCAATTTCCCGCTTGGGAGGTAAAGCAGTAACTTCACCAAATACATCCGGGTAGTGATTAACTACACGGGTCGACTGAAGATCATCAATAGAAGCATCTAGAGAAAAGATAAAGCTACCAGCATAATCATGAGGCATACGACCCTGAATAAGTAAAGAATTTCCTCGATCATCCTTAAGAGAAACAATTCGGGATTTGCACGAGATACGGGCATCGTGTCCATCAAGCCAATCACTTCCAAGCAACAAATCAAAAGCATCGAAACCAAGGATATAGAAATCGCCACTAAAACTATGATCGGAATGGAGGAGTTTCACATGTTTACAAATCTTATTAAGATTTGCGGGACCACCAATAGGATTAGAAACACATAGGGGAACAGAAGCATACTCAGGTGAAAGGAGATGTTCAAACTTATTACACAGGTCATCAGAAATAAAACTATGTGAAGCGCCAGTATCAAATAAAACACGAACTGGATGATGAAATAAAGTAAAGGTGCCTTAAAGAGTACCTTGACTATCGCTAGGAGCAGGAGTAGGTACGGGAGCAGGTGATGAAGCAGATGTGACAGCAAATACGCCAGATGGCTTTCCCTTCTGATATAAAGGACAGTCCTTCCTAAAATGACCCGGCTGAAGACAGACATGACAAAGATCGTTCCTGGTAACCTGGGGTGGAGGAACAGCAGCACTGGACGGATTAGGGCAACTATTGGCATAATGTCCCTTTTGGTCACATTTGAAGCAAGTAATGGAGGAAAGATCAATAGGATGTCTCTGGGAAGGAGCAGATGCTGAAGATCCCAAGCCCGCATGTTTGATCCAATTCTTCTTCTGCTGGTGGAAGTTGGGCTTTCTCTTCTTGGAATTTGCAGAGGAAGATTGTGAGACATGAGTACCAGAAGTAGCAGGACCCTTGGAAGTAGGGTTCTCATAGCGGATAGCCATATCCATGAGCTCAGTAAATGTGCCATGAACATGTGAAATAAGGCGATCGTAGAACTCTGGGCGAGCTCCAGAAATGAACTTCTCGTTCTTCTTTAGCTGAGTGTCGATAAGACCAGGACCGAATTTTGAGAGTTCATTGAACTTCCGTTCATACTCTGAGAAGGACATGGTACCCTGCTTGAGGTCCATGAATTCACGGTAAAGCTGAGATTTCCCGGCTTCGGGCATCCATTTTGCCACAAAAGCCTCCCTGAAAAGAAGGTACAGAAACAGAACTTAAGATGAATTCGAAAAGAAAGGAAATGGGGAAAAATTCAAGTTAACTCAAAGGATACCTGAACTGCTCCCACGAAAGATCACCTTCGTTAGTGTGAGTCGTAACAGACTCCCACCAATCTAGGGCTGACTCTTGCAGCTGCCATGCTGCTAACTGACGCTTCTGGGCATCAGTGATCTCTAAACCAGTAAAGATTCTTTCCAAACTTCTTAGCCATTGCTGGGCTTCGATGATACTTTCTGAACCGGTGAACTTAGTGCCACCGAGCTGAGAGAATTCTTTGCAAAGGACTGTAAACTTAACGGGTGCAACAGGTGGAGGAACTGGGGCAATACCACGACCCCTACCTCTAGCATTTCCACGATTCATCCTGGAAATATCAAGAATTAATTTAGGACAAGGTACAAAGAAGACTAAGATAAGTTAAGATAAAACACGATAAGGTCACTTGGGTGAATATCCTAATAACAAAATTCCTAACAAGGTAGATACGGAAAGAAGGAAGTTTAGAAAATTTCTTCTTAAAACAAGAAAACTTTATATCAAAATAATCTTTAAAAAAAATCATTTGAAAAATCATTTTAAAATCATTTTATACTTTGAAAATACGTTCACTCACAAGGAAATGATTCTGAGTTTGATTTCACTCATTCTAGGGTATTTCTACCCTATCTCTAATGAGTTTTTCTCCATAGGCTAAGGTTTGCCTAAAACCTCGCTCTGATACCAAATGTAACGACCCACTATTTTGGACCATTCAAATCGACAATAATCCACACATGTCAGACTTGAATAATGCAAAATAACAGATTGTAATAAAATTTGGAGCAAATAAAATCATTCACAGAATCACAGACACGGAAATATCAGAATAACTCGCAGCGGAATTTAAAAATACCATAGTGGTTCATGAAGCCACTAAATACATAGTCAAAAATCAAATACAAAATACATAGTCTGAAACACAATATAGTTCTGAAACAAGTACAGTAGAAATCCCAAATACACAAGTCTCTAAAACAAAAGCTGAAATAATACAACTGAAACTGAAATAGGAAGATAACTAGATAAGCAGAATCTCCAGTGATTCCGAGCTCCAGAAAGGTGAATCCAAAGCTGTGAATACTCAGGCTGACCCGAGCGTAAAATAAAACATAACACTCGAGTCAGGATATACATACTTATACAATGTAAACCAACTCAAATGAACTGTAGTAAAGGTACAAGTAACTTAGAAGATGCTTGGGACCGTCCATCCTCTAAGGATCCGTTAAACTATCTACTATATAGTAATATTCGCTATTATAATAGTGTCTACATAAGTAAAGTATAATCATATCGGAAAATAGCGTTAAGGGGATGGAGAACCTTAACGCGGTCGGATCTTAAAATCATAATCGTACTAAAGCTCGGTATGGTAGGTGACACGGCACAACTAGGCAATGCCAGGGTAGATATACCAATTACGCACATGGACTGATGGATACGCATAGCAGCCACTACCGTTCCACCTCGAACAACATTCCCAAATCGGAGGATGGCCATCTAGTCAAATCAATAAGAGTAAAATGTCGAAGGAATGTGTCCGAGAAGAGGTGCTACCTCACTGGTCCGAGATCGCTCCTGTTTTAGCCACCTTATGCCAACTCACGGGAGTTGGGTCCACGTAATACCTTAAGGACGTCGCCACCATCCTACTTCATTCTGGAATCTCCACCGCGTACACGATTGTCAAAGTGGTTTTCGGTATCGACAGAGAGTATGTCCATATCCGATCCCGGTCTCTTTGCCAACCAATCGTTATTATAACCCGTGGTTATAGATTTAAAACAATTTATCAAATATACTTCGAATTAAAATCATTTAAAAACAAAGACATTATTCTTTTAAAAAAATCAAATATTAAATTTCTAAAATCTAACCTTTCGGAGTTCACTTATTCACTTAAAAACAATAACGTTAAAAATTTCAGCTTTCACGGCATTTAAGAAAATGCGACGGTAAGTTATATTTAAAAACAATTTTTATTCAACAAACCAACATTTATAAACTGCTATGACAATTCAGTTTTAAACAAAAATCATATTTCAGCCTACTGCAGTCCTTAACAAGTGCTACAGTAGCCCTTTATTAGTTCAGGTTCAATTTTAGTTTCTGCTATAACAGCACTTACCAAGTACTATCATAGCCTTAGTTCATTTTAGTCTTTTGGTTCACTTATACAATCCACAACACTTAACAAGTGCTACAGATTCTACCTAGGTAAAAACTTATAAAATCATACATTAAAAATGTTCATTTCAATCCTTTAACTAATTTTATTTCAAAGAAATTTTACAAGTTAAACCAAAACTTACCAATTTGCTTATTACATTCATTTCAACACTTAAACTTAAACTTCATTTTTTCCACAAATTTAAAACTAAATTTCAATTTCAATTAACTTAAGTTTCCATCTTTCTTTTTTCCCTTTCTCCAAAATTTCAAAATTTAAGTTTTGTTTTAAAATCGATATTCCTCCATTTTATTTATTTTTATCACATAGAAAAATCATTTCTATTTTAAATAAATCGCTTAAAAAATTCGGTTTAAATCAATTTAATATTATTACAATTTTTAAATTATTTAAAAATATTCAGAAAATACAGAAAAATAACCACGGGTCTGTATAATATTTTCTAGCCTAATTCAAGTGATACGGATACTATATCATTTCAATCCGTAATTTACAAAGAAAAATCCGGGTTTTATCATTTCAAACCCGCAATCCCAAGTAAATAAAATTTAATTGAAAATCGCTCAGGCCTATCATTTCAGCCCATAACGACCTTCCCTTATTCTAAAGTCCGTTCGGGTATGTATCATTTCAACCCATAGTGATTCTATTCTACAGGGAACTTGCAGTGTGATTTAACAGAATAGAATAACAGTAAAATAAGAACAGAATATAACAGATGATACGATATGCAGTTATAACAATTAACATCAACTATAAATAAATCACAGGTAATTATAACATCATTTATTTATTTATTTATTTCTACACATTCAGTTGTGGTCGTTTCACAATTATATAAGTATGAATATTCATGTGAGATTTACTCACCTCTACGGAGCTGGAGATTCGGAACGAAGAAATACGAAGTCAATCGAAAGCACGCGGATAGCACGATCAGTCGTTAGCGGATGCGCCAACTATATTCAAACCAAAGGCACAATAAATAATCAAATCTAAGATTGCACGAATAACAAATTTTCAACGAAGCGAACAACGAAAAAGTAACAGGTTAAAAATCAAAAACAATAGCACGCCTACTTTCGAAAATCGATTATAATCTTTAAAAATTTTCAAAGTGACAAAACAAAAATTTTCCAAAACCATGTTCAGTAAATAGCCTAAGATACCAACCGTGACCAAAACTTTTAAATCTAAACAATGCTAGTAGAAAAAAATAGGCTCGGTTACCAACTAAAACAAAACAATATCATTTCACCTCTCTTGTTCAAACAAGGACAAAGACACAAAAATAAACTAAGGCAAAGGTCAGGAAGCAACAACTTGTACAGTAAGGTTTTTTTTTTCACTTCTTTTTTTTTTCACAAAACCGAAAGTACACTGATAAGAGGAACAGTGGTCTACAAATTTTTGAATACCAGGCTCGGCATGGTGCCAATGAACACGGTTCGTCTGGGGTTCCGCGGGGTGATGGTGGGGTTCCAGTGGTGGGCTCGGCATGGTGGCCTGGGGAACGAACTGGGCTTGGGTCTGGCTGGTGGCGTGGTTGCAGCATGGGTCAGTGGAACGTGGGTGGTGGAATGTGGAGGGCTGACGAAGGGGGTTGGGTTCGTTCTGGTGGCTTGGATCTAGGGTCGGTGGTGGGTTTGGTCAGGCGATGGTGGCTGCTGGTGGGTGTAGGGTTGGACTCGGTTGGTGTTGTGGCCGGTGAACAGTATGGTCGTTGACGACTGGGTTGTCACGTGGTGGTGACGTGGAGGTGGTTCTGGCCTCGTGGTGGATGGGTGGAGTTCGGGTAGGCTGGTGGATCTCGGCCTGGCATGGGTGTCTAGGCGTGATGGTGGCAGGTGGTTGGCCAGGGGTGGCGTTGGGCTGGGGTCGGGGACGTAGGCTAAGGTGGTAGCGGGTTTGGTTGAGAGAGTGGGGTAGGCTGGCGACATGGTGGCAGACGGAAGGGGTGGAATGACGTGGGGACGACTGGCGAAGGGGTTGGGTGGAGCGGTATTGTTTGAAGGCGAATCACAAAAGCAGGGCAAACGAAAAAAAATCAAAATGAAAAGAGAAGGGCAAAACAGCAATCAGCAAATATAAATAAAGTGAACCAAAAAGTGGGAAAAGGGATGTTGCCTGTACCTTCCAAGGGATGCTCACGAGATTGTGATGGAGGCGAAAGTAAATTTTGCAGTATAGAAATAATTTTTGAACGTGGAAAGATAGACAGCCTTTTACTTGATTTAGGGAGATGAGGCAATGAATAAGAGTTTGAAACGGCAGAGGATAATAAATGCAATCAAAGTGGACGAAAAATGGAAGGCAAAGGAAGAAATCTTCACGCACGGTTTTAGGCTAGATTAGAGCAAGATTTTTGAACGGCAAACTTGTAATGTTAGCCCAAAGTAACGTAATTAAATTTATTTCTCCTCTTGAATAAATTTAAGAATGCTAACGGTTCTTTTAAATAAATAACGTATCATTAAATCAAAATTTAAAATAGCTATAATCATCGTTAATAAAATTTGATTCTAATGTGAAATTAAGAACGGACAAAACGTGACGAAATGTAACGTTTTAAATTTTCGTTTTATACGAATTTCTACAATTTATATTTAAATTAATATTCCGAAATGTTTTGTTTTTAATAAAAATTTCGCTTTAAAATATCGGGCTGTTACAGAAACCCCTGAAATGAAAGTAAGTTACCTAATTTCATATTGTTATTATAATTTTTTAGATTTCGTATATTAGTTGCATTAAATTAGTTAAACATGTTATTAAATTTATTGGAACTATCAGCACGAAACCGTGCAAACAGGAATAAAAATCCTGCTTTGCACCGTGGTGCATCTAAATCCTTTTAGCAACATCGCGCAGAGTTGGTAAGTTTAGCAATTGCGTTTATAAACAAATGTAACATTATTTAATCTTATTTGTAACATTGTTCGTTAACATTGTTCATTAATCATATTTGTAACATTATTTAATCATATTTGTAACAGCGTAGGAAGTTAAATCGTGAGCCTACAATGGCTGAGGTCTTCACAATGACGCACGCCGTCAAGTACAAAGATGAGGAAGACAATGTTTCATATATTTGGACAGATGATAAATCTCAATCAATAATGGTAAACATGTTTAATTTTTTTTACTTCAAACTTCAAAACTTCTAAATTAAATTTTTATTGTGGCAAAATTTTGTTCGTGATCGCAGGAAAGATATGACACATAGCATGCTCGAGTGGCGCAATCCACTGGCCGTCAGTTGACCATAGAGGAGTCAAACATTATATGGGATGAATTGATTGACCCTCCTTCGCGAAATAGGCGTTACGGTTTCGGAAACCAGGAAGTAAAATGTTTTATTAACTAATATACAAACAATATTTAATATTAAGCATAAATTATAACCCGCTATCAATAATTTACAGGCGATGATGATCCAGACGTCCTATAGGAAATCCCAGGCTAAAGAGAAGATGGCTCAATTGAAACAACAGCTAGCGTAGATCAATGATTGGCGAAAGAGTGGAGCGTTGACGCAACAGCTAGATGAGCATATTGCGGCATACTTAGCTGAGCATGAGAGAATGCCTGGGGAGGATGACGACGATGAGGATGATGAGTAGGTATGGTTGTGTTTCTGATGGATTTTGATCATTTTGTTTTGTACATATGTGACATGTATTACATTTATGGATTTGATACTTGGACTGTTTGATGGATTAGTGGATGTTTTGTTTGATGTACATGGGTTGGTTGGGATGTTTTGTTTGATGTACTTGTTTGTAGGTATGGTTTTGTAGTTTGATGAAATAATGGTGTTGATTGATGAAATGGTTGTGTAAATATTGATATTTGCGTTATATATTTGATTATGTGTGATATGTATGAGATTATACAATTCTTGCATTGGTAGTAGTTGTGAAATTGAGTATATATGTGTTGTAAATAAGATGGATGAAGATTTGTGCGTTTAGATGGTCTGAGGAGGAGTTTGGTGCAAAAAAATGGTTTCAGAATAGCGAAGGCTGGCGACGGCTAGTGATGCCCTAATGGTTGACGGCTGGCGACGGCTGATTGGTTTCAGGTTAATGACAGCTGGTGTCGGTTTACGGCAGCCCTTCAACTTCTAGAATGTTATTATGTGTCCACGTAGCAGTCACTAAGCCTCGTTAATATGACGACGGAGCCATCGACTTTTCTATTGGTGACGGGATAAATAGCGACGGCGGACGACGGCCGCGCCGTTGACACCATTTTGCCGTTGCTATATAATGTTGTTCTTGTAGTGTAATTTTGGTACAATGAATTTTGTTAGTAAAAAGATAATATCCGAGAAAAGTCAATCTTAACCAGTGCATTTAAGTTGGGTAGACAAGATTAAGACATGTAAATGTACCTGTTAACCCGCCTTTTGGCAAGGCCGCGGACAGACGGATTTAACTTAAACAACTTCACAACTATCGAGACTAAAGTATGATGGGTTCGGTTTAAAATGATGAAGTTCACTTGAATATGTCATTGGGAAAAGGAGTGGAGAAATTACATGGCTCGGCCTAGGCAGTTTGGCAGATGTCGCTCGGCATTGGGATGGTTCGGCGTTGGTGGTTGTTCGGCATAGAGAGATCGTCATTCGACATAGAGGGATCGTTTAGCATTCCAGGAGCACTCGGCATTCAGTAGCGCTCGGCATCTAGGAGCGCTCGGCATTTAGAGGCGCTCGGCATTAGAGATCGTTCGGCATGATGGGCGCTCGGCATTAGAAACTGTTCGGCATCAGACATGGTTCGGCATGATGGAGGTTCGGCATTAAGTATCGTTCGGCATTGGATGGAGCACTCGGCATAAATATCGTTCGGCATTGGATGGATCGTTCGGCATTAGGGAGCGTCCGACATTGGATGGGTCGTTCGGCATACCTCACCACGTTCGGCATACCTCACCTCGCTCGGCATTGCACCTCGCACCTCCATACCCCGGTACCTCGCACCTCGATACCTCTGCACCTCGCACCTCCATACCTCGCACCTCCATACCTCGATACCTCGGTACCTTGCACCTCCCAATGTTCGGCATGAGGAGATCGTTCGGCATTCACACCTTGTTCGGCGTTCAGCGTTCGGCATCTATGGTTCGGCATATGGAGACCACTCCATTTGGGCTGAGGTACTCGGCTGCCAGGCCCACTAGGGAAGTCCAACCCATCTTTGTCTATAAATAGAGAGGCAGGGGCACAGTAAAAGGGGATCTTCTTTCTGCTCTCTTACTTTCTCTTTTCTAAGGCTAAGGCAACTCTGCCATTTTGTAACTGTAATTGATTATTACAGCAATAAAAAGCAAACTTCTGGAGTGGACGTAGACCGGAGTTAGCCGAACCACTATAAAATCTGTTGTTCTTTACTGCTTTCATTTCAGTTTTAACTGTTCTTCACATTATTACTCTCTACATACATTCTATCTCTGAGCTGTGATTGGTATTTGGTGCTTTCATCTGGATTTGGGGGTTAGTGACCAATTTTGGCGCTAACACTTTGGTGCTTTCACTGAGAAATTGAAACACTCAGGAATTTTGGAGTTAGGAACTTGGATCTTAGAAAGCAATGGCAAGACCACCAACGAAGAGGCAAGCAATGGAAAGGAGCAATCAGGAAGGAAGTCAAGCGGCATCTTCTGGAGCTGGAGAGGGTCATGCATCCATCTACATAACTCGGGACGAGATGCAAGTGATGATGAATTCTATGCAAGAGCAGATGATGAAACAGCAAGAGGAGATGATGCAGGCTCTTCTTAGGCAATTTGGACAACCAGGAACTGCAGGTGCTCAAGATCGTGGAGATGGACCAGAAGAACTCAACCAACGGACAGATGGAGTGAATCAGCAGGGGGCAGCTCCCAATCAACAAACAGTTAACAATCTAGATGGATCTAGACTCGGGGGCACACCACAAGGTGATGTTGGACCAGTTCATGGAGGGATACCGGATAACGTTACGCGGCCTGACATCGATAGGAATAGAGGAGTACGTGATGAAGAATATGTGCCAGAATTTCCTCGGGGACTTGGGGGGCAGTCTGGATTGGTTGGAAACACTGGATTGGCTAACATTATCAGGCGGACTATTCGTGGAGGTCTGACAAACAGGGATTCAGAGGGAGTTAACAAAAGTCCGTTTACCCGGAACACCAGGACAGCTAGGAATCCGTCCGATTTCAAACTACCCACTCTGGAAGTATACAACGGGAAGACGGATCCCACCAACCACTTGATGAGGTACACTAGGCATATGGAAGTGATGGGGGCAACGGAGGAGGTTATGGCCCGATGTTTCCCCCTGTACTTGACTGAAATTGCTGCTATGTGGTTTAGACAGCTGGAGGATGGATCCATTGGAACATGGACAGAACTGGTGGACAAGTTCTTAAGTCAGTTTCGAGTTCACATAAAAAGGCCAAAGAACGTGATGACACTAACGTCAGTCAAACAGGGGGCAGATGAATCGCTCAGGACATTCTTAACTCGATTTAATGCAGCAGTTGCTTCGGTGGATCGGCCAGATCCATCAATGGTTCTGATGGCTGCGGTATTAGGAGTCAGAGATAATTCGGATTTCAAAGTATCGTTGATACGGGACCCACCGTTGGATCTTGGGGAATTCTTTCATGAAGCTGAAAGATTTCTTCGATAAGAAGATGCATGTTTGGACATGAGGCCAAAGGAAGTAAACACGACTAAGGATGGAGGACTACCCGGTGAAAGCTCGGGTGGGGGCGAGGATAAAGGGAAAAGGAAGCGCTGGGGAGAACCAAAGTTCTCCACTTACACAGGATTGAATGCAACGTTGGAACGGATTTTCTTAGATACTCGAGATCGCCTTTCTTATCGAAGGCCAGCAAGGAGGGAACCCTCAGAACGAGAAAGGGCGTCAGGAAGGCACTGTCTTTTTCATGACCTGGACGGGCATGACACTAACAGCTGCCGGCATTTGAAGGACATAATCGAGGAGCATATAAGGAATGGCCAGTTGCGACAGTATGTCGGAACTCGAAATGCGGCGGTGGAAAAGGAGCAGCCACCGTCTACCTTGAACGACGAGGGCATGAGGCCCAGGAATGGTGACCGATTGGTCATCAACTAATCTTGATGGTTTGGAATAAGTAACAAACTCCGGGCAAACGGTTAAATCACTTACTCATGTATGAGGTCGGAGATAACCCTCAGGCATGCTCTGAGATGATGGCTTACTGAAACGCCCGGGTTTGTGAAATCTGTTTTTTCCTTTGACTTGGACATTTGGTTTTTCCGGTTTGGTTTTGGAGTTTGGTTTGAACTCCCTGTTTTGCTCATTTTCCGGTTTGGATTCCGGTTTGGATGTTTATTTTTTGGTATGGATTTTTGATATGGGTTTCTGGTTTTCTATTTGGATTTGGATTTCGGATTGGATTTTGATTGGATTTTCTCTGGATTTTTGGCTAAAAGGTCGTCGAGTATGGACTATGCTCGGCAAGGGTCCGGAGAGACCAGGATTCGGCCTAGGACTTAGGCTATATATTATCGGTTACTATTTTAGGTCGTCGAGTATGGACTATGCTTGGCAAGGGTCCGGAGTGACCAGGATTCGGCTTAGGACTTAAGCCACGGCATTCTTCGACGTTCAGGGACACTGAACCATGAACACCATGGAATTACTTAACGTAGGTCGTCAAGTGTGGATTGCGCTTGGCAAGAACCCGGAGAGGTTACGGATTTGGATATTGGCTATGAATAGCTAAGGATTCGGACAAGGACCCGGAGCGGTCCCGGATTTGGATATCGACCCGGAGAGGTCACGGATATGGTTATAGGTTATTGGATATGGATGGATAGGAACTCGGTAGTCGGGTTCAGATGGATCTGGAATTGGGTAAGGACTTGGTTACTGGATAAGAATCAGACATCGACTCGGAACAGTCGCGAAAATGGATCAGGATATGGCCGTGGCACTCGAATAAGATGGCTTGGTAATGGATTGGATTATGAATCGGAAAGTATGGATGTGGATAACATACATACTTGGGATATTGGACTTGAGGCTATTCAAAACACACCTTTCACAGCAAGGCATGTTTTGAGGGGCAAGTGTTAACCCGCCTTTTGGCAAGGCCGCGGACAGACGGATTTAACTTAAACAACTTCACAACTATCGAGACTAAAGTATGATGGGTTCGGTTTAAAATGATGAAGTTCACTTGAATATGTCATTGGGAAAAGGAGTGGAGAAATTACATGGCTCGGCCTAGGCAGTTTGGCAGATGTCGCTCGGCATTGGGATGGTTCGGCGTTGGAGGTTGTTCGGCATAGAGAGATCGTCGTTCGACATAGAGGGATCGTTCGGCATTCCAGGAGCACTCGGCATTCAGTAGCGCTCGGCATCTAGGAGCGCTCGACATTTAGAGGCGCTCGGCATTAGAGATCGTTCGGCATGATGGGCGCTCGGCATTAGAAACTGTTCGACATCAGACATGGTTCGGCATGACGGAGGTTCGACATTAAGTATCGTTCGGCATTGGATGGAGCACTCGGCATAAATCTCGTTCGGCATTGGATGGATCGTTCGGCATTAGGGAGCGTCCGACATTGGATGGGTCGTTCGGCATACCTCACCACGTTCGGCATACCTCACCTCGCTCGGCATTGCACCTCGCACCTCCATACCCCGGTACCTCGCACCTCGATACCTCTGCACCTCGCATCTCCATACCTCGCACCTCCATACCTCGGTACCTCGCACCTCCATACCTCGATACCTCGGTACCTCGCACCTTCCAATGTTCGGCATGAGGAGATCGTTTGGCATTCACACCTTGTTCGGCGTTCAGCGTTCGACATCTATGGTTCGGCATATGGAGACCACTCCATTTGGGCTGAGGTACTCGGCTGCCAGGCCCACTAGGGAAGTCCAACCCATCTTTGTCTATAAGTAAAAGGGGATCTTCTTTCTGCTCTCTTACTTTCTCTTTTCTAAGGCTAAGGCAACTCTGCCATTTTGTAACTGTAATTGATTATTACAGCAATAAAAAGCAAACTTCTGGAGTGGACGTAGGTCGGAGTTAGCCGAACCACTATAAAATCTGTTGTTCTTTACTGTTTTCATTTCAGTTTTAACTGTTCTTCACATTATTACTCTCTACATACATTCTATTTCTGAGCTGTGATTGGTATTTGGTGCTTTCATCTGGATTTGGAGGTTAGTGACCAATTTTGACGCTAACAGTACCATAAAGAATAGTACAAGTACAACCTCTATTAATTTTAATAACAAAAGACTGCAGCGGAGGAAGAAAAAAAAAACAGTGTCATCTACCTCAATGGTTTATTCCAGGTATACTAACATTTGTTAGGTCAACTGTTTTGATATCGACATATCAACCACTTAAGAATATACACGCTTTATACTCTAGAGATTAGGACCAGTTCAAGGGATGAGACAAATACATTGTTATCAGAAACTTTTAGTGGACAAATGAACATCGCTTATTTTAATGATTTGTTGTATCTATCTTCAAACCAAAATAGCTTTTGATATGCCATAAGAGTCACTATTAGGCACTAAATAACACTCAAAATTGCTTTCGTTTTCCCCGTGAATTATAAACCTTCAGTCAATTTTTGTCTGATCATGCTATCCGAGTTTAGTTTACAACAATGGTGTACGTATTAACTTGGAAGTCCATGCAAAAGCAAAACTAAAGTGGTTGCATGCCACTCAAAAACCGTGTTTCTTTACTTACAAAATGAATTATCATCCAAACATTTGAAAAACACATGCCCTGCGTGTTTGCATTAGGCAGGAGCATTTTTGCTCAATTGATAAATAACAATATCTCATTACGAAGCCGATGGAGTATTTGAACATGGAATTTGAGCGGGACATTTAAACGAAAAAGTTGATTGAAAGAAAGACGCATTTAGTGATGCGTAAAAGATGTATTTGAACATAGTATTAGAAGAATGATGGAAGGAGAAGGAAGAAAAAAGAACCGTTGGGATCAAATGATAGTACGTATCTGCAGGAACAACCTAAAGAATCGATTGTTTAAGCCCAACTTGATTTTTGTTGCCCCTTATTATCTAATATGTCGATTTTTTTTTAAATTTTCCTTAAGCATAAAATCATATATAAAACTACAGCATAACAAAATACTAACTTTTTATATAAAACTTGCAACATCGATTTCAATACTTAATTAAAAGTAACATTAAGAATATTGACCTTGTAATAAATCCCTTCGAATCCAACTTTTTTTTAAAAACATAATGCATATTAACCTTTTCATACAAAATAACTGTCCATTTTTCTACAAATAATTTAAAGAGCAATTGCGTTTTTTTTAGCAAGTTCTTCAATGAACTTGTTATAATTAAGTTTCTTTGAAAACACACTTTCAACTGAGAACCGCACGCGTGACAACGGGAAGGAAGGGTGGCATAATTCTTCCGTAACGCAACCTAAGTAAACACCAGGTGATGAAAACAAGCAAAGTATGCATTCCAGATTTGTGGATGATAACGTTTTTTTTTTCAATTTTTTCAAAACGTAGTCGTACGTACGCCATGCAATATATGTTTAACCGCATGATTACTTGTAAAGACCTCAAGTTAATTTGTACTAAGACCGATTCAAGGTAGGTGCTTAACAATAACTCATTCATGCATGACCGACCTTTAATAAAACAATGTTATAAATGATAATAAGTTATGCTATAAGTTTTATATATATATATATATATATATATATATATATATATATATATATATATATATCACTTTCATATACAAGATGACGGTGTGAACAGTTTGAATAACATGGAAAACGAAAATTTTATACATGGTTACTGAGAGGTGAGTGTTGCAGAGTATGAACGACACGAAGTAAAAGCATTTCTTTTTAGGATACTTTTGGCACAGGTCCTTATTAAGTTTCAAAATTCACGAAAAGTCCTTCATTAAATTTCAGTGTAAATTAGGTCCCTGTTTTTTATTCACGATTATTGCAGAGCATGATGCAACATTTCATAAAAGTTGCTGACATTTCCACAACATTTCTGTACACTGTGAACATAGTGTATGAAAGTTGCTGAAATATCAACACTTATTTATAAAAGTTGCTGATATTTCAGCAACATTTATGTACACTGTGAACACAGTTTATGAAAGTTGTTGAAATATCAGCACTTATTTATAAAAGTTGATGACATTTCAGCAATATTTTTTTTGTTTTTACAATAAAACTTTGACACAGATAGTTGCTGAAATATCAACACTTATTTATAAAAGTTGCTGACATTTCAGCAATAATTTTTCTTCGTTTTCAGAAAACATGGACCCGCTTTACAATGAAACTTTAACAGGGACCCGCTTTACAATATGAAAGTATGATAGGGATGTTTCCCTAATTTCCACTTCTTTTTATCATTACTACCCACTTTCCGATTAGCAGAAGTTCTATTTGGGGGAATTAATTTAAAGGACAAAGATTTACATATTTTTTGCCTCAAGGACACAACCTCAATATTTTTACACAAGGACCAACATTCTTCTAAAAATTATTCATAAGGACAAACATTTTCCAAAATTATTCATAAGGACAACAAAACTGCTACCAAGCTAAAAACTGATACCTAAAAACTGCTACCGATAACTATAAACTGATACCTAAAAACTGCTATCAATGACTAAAAACTGATACATAAAGAAAGTTGTCCTTAAGGATAAAATATTGAAGGCCTGTCCTTGAGGCAAAAACGCTGAGAAATTTTGTCCTTGACAATAATTTCCTGTTCTATTTATATAGATAGATAGTAGGCTGCATGAAGAAGGTGAACACCAACTTAATCATATAACCATTGTGCACCTCATTTTGAATGATTGAAGATTAGGCTCGATTACACGCTATTAGTAAACATGGATCCATTACTATGTCGAGTCATCAAACTCGATCATAAGCCGATAAAGTAGAAGATGATCCATCGTCTTGTAAAAATATTGGGCTTAATCGTAAGAGGACCTAGCTTTCACATAATCTAGTTATATGTCAATTATATAGTCCGACGTAATGTCGAACGATAAAGATCAATCGCAAACAAATTTCAAGTTTGTTAAGCTAATACGCTTGATCGCAAGCGGATCTGTTGTTGAATCGACGTCTCGTTGTGGAGTAAAGTGAGTAGTTCAATTCCTATGTTGCAAAGTTCATCCTCTCACGTGTAGTGAGGAGAACTCGTATCATGGATCCGTCGTCTATCACTATTTAGACAAGTAGAATTTTAATCTAAGGTAAGTCTGTTTCATCCCGCATAAGTGAGGGAACTTACAATCCGAAGTCCATCATTCCACTAAGTGGTTACACGGGTGGATTGTTAATAAAAGGTTAGTATGAATAAGGAATATATCCTCTTAAGTTTGACTGAAGGGACCTGTAACGAATACGAATTTTCGACTTCCGAAAATCGACATTAACACGTCCACTATATCAACTGCCGAGCAATCGAATGCCGGAAAACCGAATTGTTATGGAGAAAAATAAGAGGTAGAAGAAGACAGAAGAAAAAGAAAGAAGAAACAACAGAAAAACACAGAACAATATCAGAATCTCACATATCGCAGCGGAATAACATATAATAGATAAATGAATAATCTTTAAACCAAAGAACTATATCATTTTATATATTACATCATCATCAGAGTTTACAACAATAATATACAACACAACTGGACAGTTATATAAACTTGTCCTCATACAGAATACACAGCAAAATAAATAATATCATATACAAGTGATACGTCTCGCCATCCAGCTCGCCACTTGAGCTCCATAACATCTCCTGAATCTAGAATGACCTGATAACCCGACTCTAGACTGCCCGTGTGTAAATTGATGGGCACCTAGAGTTTAGGAAAGGAACAATAAACTCCAAGTCAGTCATGGTGACTGGTGTGAGAACTAAAACAGTTATTATCTTTAAACAACAACAACAAAGGAAGTAAAAGCCATCCGCAATGCTTTTTGGAAAATGAAACTACCATAAGACCTCCCGCCACACACACAATGCAAACGTAGAATTGGAGGAGATTTCTTCCTATGATAGTCAAACATGCTTACTACGCAAAACAAATCATGTTGATATTATTATTAGTGCATAGTGTCGAAATCATTTCGAAAATATAATATTAATCTTAGCCAACATACAACCATTATTGTATGCCTACTATAGCTACTATGTTCAATAGCAGGTTACCGCCACATTCCATAGCAGGTAATACAACTAAAACCGTACAAGGTTTGTATTGTTTCTTTGGATTTCCAACAAATGGTCAAGCAAAGGAACTTCCTTACACCGAAATGGAAACGCCTTTGGAAAGACGCCCCGAGAACCTAACCGGATCTCTGCAAACACAAGGCCGATGCTACCTCACGCTGTACAGCTGTAACTAGGTAGCTAACACACGAGCTATGCCATCCCCCGGTCGTTACCGACCTTTATCCGAGGATCCTCAACCACAAAGCAACAACCACAAAGTATAATAAATTTGCAGCATCAACATAGGTAAAATATCTGGGCTCCATACCATGATATCACCTTTTATCTAGAAGGAAATGACATACCCTAGGGGCGCGACCCCTAAAAAACCTTTCTGCAACATTCCTGTTTCGACCATTACCGGGTTGTGAGGCTCGACGAAGTCTCGTCCACAAAGCTACGCTTTTTCACAAAGCCACGCTTTTTCACAAAGCCACGCTTTTTCACAAAGCCACAACAACACTTCGTATGCCACATTACCAAATTGGGAATGTATCACTAGTAACCATCAACTACATAACCTCTGAGCTCGTACGTCTTAGAGAAGGGTGTTAAGCTAAGAGAATAAATTCTCCGCCACCAACAAAAATGTATTTGATAGAAACCAGCTTTACATCTCAAAGTGTAATGTCAGACACACATCCATACAAGTCCGTTCCGGGTTCGAACAGAACCAAAGGCACTTCCAAAGAAGCCCTTGCAATCCGGGTATTCACGAATCGCGTCCGGACTTCCCATCACAAGAAGAGTGATATAAATCTCTATACCGGAGCAACTTGGTGCAGAGACATTCGACAGGTTGTCCTTTCATTTTCGAAAATATCCGATCTTCACCACCAGTCTTCAATACGATCCATATCGTCGTATCACTAATTCGGAATGGGTTATATGACACAAAGGTCTTTTCCCGGCTAACCCGAATAGTGAGCACAATATTTAAAACATATGGATATAGGGATTTTAATTAAGTCACAACTTATTACCCAAATCCTTTCCTTCAAATGGTTTAAACAAATTACCATTTTAAATCTTTAAACAAAAAGATTTACTTCACAAAGTTTACCCAGTTTCACAAAGATTCATTCACAAATTTCCAAATAAATTTCCATTTCAATTGGATTAACCCATTAAATCTTTAAATTAAGATTTAATTCATAGCTTTCAAAACTATTCACAATTCAAGTCTTTTATAATATAAAAGATACACCTTTTAAAATCTTCTTTGATTTCAAAATAAAGCTTAATCATCTTCACAAAGGTTAATTCATAGTTTTTCCAAACTATTTACAATTTCATTTCAACTTGAAATGTTTCGATACAAATTGGAAATCTTTTCATTTTATGAAAGCTATTATTATTTGAAAACAGATAGTTTTCGTTTTGGGAAAAACTGGTTACAATTACACAGTTAAAGCCATCCAAGTATAAAACTTGAATTTAAATTTAAATTTCCAAAACCATATTTCAAATGGTTAAAAACCCATATAACACCTTTTACACTTTTAAAATCTTTTAAACCAAAATTCCCAAATCATCGAATTCAATTTTAAGTATTGAATTCAAAATTTAAATCAAATGATTTAAATTCTAAATTTTATTAAGTTATTTAAAATAACTTTTATTTCTGAAACTCATTTTCAAAAACTTTCAATTCCAATTCCAAAACTATTTTGGATTCAAAAATTCAATTTTTCCAAAATTGATAAAAATCTATGACTTAACCAATTTCCACGTAAAATCCACATTTGTGTGTGTATTGTGTAGTCCACGGTTTAACACAATAGTGCAACAACATTCAACCATCACAGATCAAATATAACAGTATATTTGATAAGCGGTATAAACGATAACGCTTATCTCTCATTCACAGATCACATATATATATCACAGATAAACAAATTACAGATCACAACACAAATCAGGATATATCACAAACATCACATCAAAGATGTCAAACAATTCAACATCCAATATAATCCAAACATCCATAAGTAGGATAAATTTAATTATCTGATTAATTTAAATCAGATAAATTTTAATAAATCAATTTTACTTAGTTATGGTAAATTAATAATCAATTCATTACAAATTGATTTTCAAATTTATTTCAAGACACCAAATCAATTTCCAAACATTTTCAAAAGATTTATTTTCAATCACCAAAAATCAATTACCAAATGGATTTCTAAATTTATTTCCTTTTTAAAATAAATTCCTTTTTAAGCAGATAAATTCCTGTATTTTCCAAACAACTCAAAAATCCAAATTTTAAATAAATTCTCAACTTATAAATAATATTTTCGAAATCCATTTATTAAGCCCTTTTTCCATATTTTGAAATTTAATTCAATATGGTTCAAAAATAAAAATTTTATCTTTTAACTCCTTTTAAATTTATCCAATTATCAAAAATAAATTTTTCGATAAATTTCGAAAATCCAATTTTTATTTATTTTCGGTATCCAACGATACCAAAAATATATTCGGCTAAATTATAGCCTTCAACGATTCCAATCACAAAATATAATCACACGGCAATTATAAATAATCAACACACAACATATGAAACAAATTCAAATGTTTGAGGAATCCAGTTGGATCCCTCCAACCTGTTCCCTGCATCCACAGATGTTAGCACAATACCAATTCCACTTCACGGTGGAATTATAGCGGTATATGGGATTTATAAATATTATCCGCTATTATGCGGCGCAATAGGGTCTCATCCGCTATATAATGCGGGAAATCAACTCCAAATACATATATAATACCAATTCCACTTCACGGTGGAATTATCGCGGTATATGTTTTTAATAAATAACCTACGCTTAATATACAGCGTATAAGTTCTATTTCAACACAATAGATAACAATTATCAATCAATCACACAATCAGCACTATCAACAATTTTAAATCTTAACTATTTAAAATTTAAATCGAAACAAATATTCGATTGAGTGAGGAGTTCTCACCTTGCTTTCAATAACGGTTGCAGTATTTTATTTCAAATAAAATTAAACGCACGTTTAATTTTACTCAAAATTTTCACTGTCTCCAATCAATTCCGAACCAGCTTCATTGCGTAGTGCTCGACAAAACGAACCTGATGCAATTCGTTTCGTCAAAATCCAACCTCGTATGACAAAGTTATTAATTTTTAAAGTTCGTACGAATTGTAATATATATACAAATCAATTTCTATTTTATTTTTTTCAAACCCTACATCTTGGCCGTTGCTTTTGAACGTGAAAATCTAGGCCGTGTGTTCTATTTCTTCCCTCTCGCGTATCCTCCCAGGCAAACACGCGAGCAAGAACCTATGCCGTCCCCCTCCAATCAAAATCACGACCACCCATGCTCACAGGTAGGTTGATCCAAGGCCACCATCTCGAGCGCCGAAGCTAACTCCACCCACGGCCCAAAAATGAACGAGCTCGGCTATGTATTTTGCTCGAAAAACGTGTTCGAATAACGCGCGTTCGTGGTCGATTTCGCGACGATCCACGCCACGATATCCAATCATAGCCGTTGGATAGGTTCATCTCTCCATCTTCTACAATATTCTAGTTGACAATTTCTTGAATCGATTCGTGGATTTGAAGAAAATTGAGGAGAAAGATCGGTGTTTCTCGGCCATTAAACTGTTTGTGGCAGCCACGAGATTATCTCTAGGGTTTGATGCAAAATGAAACAATAACGTCCTTTTATAGAAAATTTGACGAACACTATTCATCTTGAAAATTTCCAAACTCGAAATCAAACGTGCCGGCTGACATTTCTAAGGTTTTACCCACGTTCCGGACACGATGGAATGTGTTTCGGGAGCTAATTTGGTCATATGTGCGAGTTACGAAATTAAACGATCAAATTTAAATCAAATCGATTTAAAACGATTTCTATGCGTTTTGGCTTGCCTCGGACAAACCGTACATCCGATTGACACGAAATTTGAAACCATACAATAATTTCACATTACGGATCCGATGAAACTAGTTTTGTCGAAATCCGAGACTGTTTGAAAAATGACTATTTTCACTCGTCAATTAAATATTAAAATATTCAATTTTTTTACAATTTAACTAGTAATTCAATTTTAAAAGTTCTATAACATCGTTCTAACTCCAGTATGATTTATTATAACTTTATAAATCATTTTTAATCACATTAAACCCAATTTCCAATTATTTACGCAATTTCAAATATTAAATTATCGATTTAATTAAACAATTAAATCTAGATATTCGAAATAAAATTTATTCGACTTACAAATCTTACTTGTTAATATTTAAAATCAATTAAATATCTGAATTTCAAATGACAGAAATTCTGGGTCGTTACAGGACCCATCGCCAAAATTTGCTATCCTGCCAAACTATCATGTTGGGTCGTAAGTGGTCGTAAAATTGAAAGATAACTCTATCCTTAAACATTCTTCTAAGGGGACTTAATCGTCGATGTTACGTCCAAAATTCCAAGAACGAATTGATAAACGAAAGAGCTTTCATGTGCTGATAGATCCTTTGTGTGTTAATCGAAGCCATCATGTGTCGAATGGAGCCTTCGTGTGCTAATTGAAGCCATCATGTGTTGATAGAGCTATCGAGTGCTGATAGAGCTTTCATGTATTGATTAGAGCCTTCGTGTGTTAATCGAAGCCATCATGTGTCAAATGGAGCCTTTATGTGTTAATTGAAGCCATCATGTGTTGATAGAACCTTTATGTGCTGATAGAGCCTTTATGTGTTAATTGAAGCCATCATGCGTTGAAAGAGCCTTTATGTGCTGATAGAGCCTTTGAGCGTTGATTGTGACTATCATATGTTGAATAGAGCCATCATGTGTTAAGTTGAGCCATCGTACGTTGATTGGAGCCGTTGCATGTTAACGTAATAGAGCCATCGTGTGATGACTTTGAAGATAATTATTCAAGCTATCGTGAATAAACTATTCAAGGTATCAAGCCATCGTGAATTGATAATTCAAAGCCATAGAGAGTTATTTAAACCATTACAAGTGGGAGTTACAAGCCATCAAATAATATTGAAGTGCTGACAATAGCCCATATAAAGAAGTAGTATGTTAATATGAAGGGAATTCTATGTAATGAGACTTTAAAGCACTCTTATACAACAATGCCATCTTTGTTAATACGATGACCAAGATAGCGATCCCCGTGAACTACTATTGTATTGAGATGATGACAAGTGGCACCACCAAGAGCATCTTGCCAAGTCACAAATCCACGTCAACTTCGGTTTACTAATTCGAGCAAGCTATGAACTTTCAAACCTCTATAAATAGAGACTCACTCCCACCTAAGAAGGGGCTCTTCTCTTCTTTCTCTCTCTTAACATAAATCTTAATTTGGAGGCTTAACATTTATAAGCTTCTTTGAGAGCTTGATACCTCCTTTAATGGCCGATGAAGAAGAAGATGGTTTGAATTTTTGAACATAAAGACCTTTTAAAATATAAATTTGCAAATTAATTTCATGATCTTTGAATTCGAACAAAAGAGAAAACTTATATTTCTTGCATATTAACCATTGAATAAAGAAAATTGTATATATTCTCGAATTTCATTTTGACTTGAACTTTGAAAATACTAGGCATTTTGGACATTTTGATTTACATCATTTGAATTCTACTTATCTTAAAACATTTTGGACTAAAATATGATTTTACATTTGATGTTTCCGCTAAGGGTTGAACTTAAAGTCCTTTGAATTTCAAAAAATGATCGAAACACCCTTAATTTTGTAAATTTTAAAGTTTTTAAATAATTTTAAAATATAATTCACATTTTCGTAAGCACGTTGGTTGAAGAATTTTTTAAATCAGGCTCATTGAAGAAGATATGAATTTTAAAAGTTTTAAAATTAACTATCGTAGTCTAATATTTGCAGGTGAAAACTTCATCTCACGACGACTCGAATTCCACATTCATCAAGTCATGACAGCAAAATTCACTTCTCTGACTGTTCAATTCTTCATAAAAGCTCCGAATTCTAAAGCAGTTCCTACCTCCAACTCGCAAGTAATTTTGCACGAAAACTCCAAATTCTAGAGCAATTCCTATCTCCAACTCGTGAACAATTCTTCACGAAAGCTCCGGATTCTAGGGCAATTCCTACATCCAATTCTTCGCGAGCAATTCTTACTTCCAATTCATGATGCTTGGTAATTCTGTTCATGAAAGCTTCACCAAATTCTTCACGATGAACTATTCACAACTTTGATCGTGACGACTTTTGATCAAGAAAGCTCCGAAATTCAATTCACAATGGTGACTGGTCTTCACAATAACACATGATGACGCAGCGTACAGGATCACACAACTCACGAATTAATGAATTCGCGGAAAATGAATCGATGAATTGAAGATACCCAAGTGCCCAAATCCGTTGATCTCTCAAGATACCGGATTCTAGCTATCTTCAACACGTTGATCGCGAACGATACCACGTTAGAAGATCTACGATTCTTCGACGTTGATCTCGCGCACGAGATTCCGTGAATCGGCTTCAAGTTCGTTGATTCGAGCGCACTCGAATATCCGAAGATGGAGAAAGGAGATAACACTCAACTTCCAATTTGAATGGAGGCACAAAGCACAAACCAAATTTTATTCAAAAATCAACTCCTTTTACAAATGACAACACACCCCTATTTATAGGGAAAGTTACAACACACACACGACTTAACAATTTACAACATCATATGACTTAACAATACACGAGTTACAACGTACGACATACAACAATGCAACTTAACAAATACAACACCAATGACTTAAGAAAAGTGGTACAACAACTACAACACAAACGACATAAGAAAACAAAATACAGACGACTTAACAAGACATCAGGAGCGACTCAACGGAACATGTCAGCGACATAAGCAATTCTGGAGCGGCTTCGACATAAGGCTTCTCGCGACCTAAGGAATCAGCGTCCTAAGGAATTCGCGACATAAACTTCAGCGACCTAAGGAAGCTCGTCCGCGACCTAACTTCAGCGACCTAAGAAAGCTCGTCCACGACCTAACTTCAGCGACCTAAGGAAGCTCTGGAAGCGACATATGAATTTCTCGCTCGCGACTTAAGGTTTCTCGTTCGCGACTTAGGAATTGGCAGCGACATAACTTCGTTCGCGACCTAAGGAGCACGGCAGCGACCTAGGGTGGCTTCGACCAACTGGAGCGCGACATACGGAAGATCGCGAGTTAAACTGGAATGATTTAGTGGAATTCATGACTTAGAAGCTTAAGCGATCTAGGGCTTCGGCGATTTGGGCTTCTTCGCCTTCGCGACCTAGGGCAGCGCGATTAAGGAACGCGACTTAAGGTAAGTCGTTCATCATCTTCATCTCGCGCTGCATCATCCTCCCCTAGTTGAAAAGAATTCGTCCCGAATTCACACTTTCTTCTTCTTCGAGACGCTGTCTTCCATTCATTATCTGGTCTGATGCGGTTCTGGTGATAACCACTCTTGAGATCGATCTTGTCTTGACCCTTTGAAGATGCGGCTCGCCATAAGGAACGCATGGCATAAAGCAGACGTGGCATTAGGCAGGCGGCATAAGGAAGTGATCTGAGGGAGATGACATCATGATGCTTGTGCCAATAGGAAGGTGTGATATAGAACCAAATCGTGACGAAAATGCGAGATGATAGAAGGATTTTAAAATCGTGGAGCGACTTAGGAAGTCACGACTAAAGGAGTGTGATGACTCATGCCCAAATTCTTGTCTTTCCTTATCTCGTTCAGGTGTATCATCATTTAGAATCTTCCCTTGATGGGTTGCAACAATTTCCCCTGACTGAAATGAATTCCCACTCGCTTCTTCTTTGACATGTTTATTTTCATGAAACGGTTCCAAGAAGTTGACGTTGACAATGTCAGTAGTATGGACATGATCAGGCAACTCCAACTGACAATCATTCTCTTCCTCCTGTCTTTTCCACTCTTCATGTTCTTTCAGATTCACAAGATCATACAATCCCCGTAGTAAAATAGCATCTGGTACTAGTTCAGTTTGATGTTGAATGTCCTGTAGTGGTGGTAACTCTTCGGTTAATTCCTCAGGATATTCGACTTCAGACTCGTCGAATTCTAATCCAACTTCCTCAAAAACTTCAAGACCTTTACTCGTTCCTTGCCCGGTCAACACAAACAATTCATTACTATTTTTCCCCTTTTCAACAGACTCTTCCAAAAATACAAGTCTAGTTTCTTCAGGCAGTTACTCAGAAATCTCATCTTCAAACTCTTCAAATACTTCAACCTCTTCAGGATTCTCACAATCAGAACTTTTTCCAGATTCAATCAACATTGATAATTCATCACTATCTTTCATTTTATTGACGAACTCTTTCAAAGATAATAAACTGTCTGATTCTTCCTTCTCTTCTGTTTCACTTTCACTTTGTTCGGGCTTCTCGGAAACTAAGGAATTTACACTTGGCTGGCTCTCATCCATAAGCTCAGGTGCTAAGCAAGAATCCTCCATCATCAAGTTATTTCCCTCAACTCCGAACACAATTTCTTCTTCCATACTATCGACATCAATCTTTGGCGGTGAAGAGTAATCAACTTCTACATCCACATACGTTGACGTTGAATAAAATCCTATCAACAAATTACATTCATCGTTCTCTAACTCGACCTCTTCATCTTCGTTGTCAAACTTTGGTGGTAAGTCTTCGAACGATTTCGTAGGACCGACCTCTTCAAACTCTTCTAACATTGGTTTAACCTTCTCAGGAGTTTTAAGCTCTTCACTTGCCTCATACCTAACCAACGATTCAGCACTACCTTCCGTTTCCTCAACACTTTCGCTGAAAGATAATGGACTAGTCGATTCCTCTTCCTTTTCTGGCTCGCTTTCAGTAGAATCATCCACATCCTCGTTTCCACATTCTTCTACAACTAAGGCTTTCATCTTGGGCTCCGTACATTCAATACTTCTATGGCCAAACTTTTGATAATGATAGCGCTTAATTTGGTCATCAACATTTGTCTTAGTGATTCCATGTACAACTGGTTCGTTGACTCTCTTAGAAACATTTATACTACAATTAACACCTTTATTCTGATTGCTGAGGCTTGTAACCACACCCTTTCCTCGACTCCCTTGACTCAACTTCTGCAACTGTTGGTTCATACGAGCTTGATAATTGTAGGGTAAGAAGTTTGCCTTCATCATCCTTTTCATCTTATCCCGCGTGACAACTTTGGATTTCCCCATTCTCTCTCTGGTTGATTTAGTTTGTTGCCACCAATTCATAGCTCTTCCTCTCAATCTTGTAGCAACTAACTTAACTTGACGATCTTCAGGCACATTGTTGAGTTTAAAAATCTTTTCAACCTTTGATAACCAATCAAAGAATTCCTCTGCTTGTAGACCACCTCGGAATTCTGGAATTTATGTGTCCCCCCTTGACTCCCGTGTATGACCATTCTCTTCAACATTTCTATATCGATTTTGCCCTTGACCTGGATACCGAAAGTGAACACTATTACCATAACTATCTTCTTCAAAATTAGATGAGCTTCGATGTCGATTCTGAACATTGACTCTTCTATGACCATGCACGTCCTCTCTACTTCTTCTTTCATAATCACAATATGGCTCATGCTCATAACCACGATAAGCTCTTCTTTCTTCATTCCGTTAATCATGATTGTCTCGAAATCCACGATCTCGATGTATCGATAAGGATGGTTCTCTTCTTTCCCGATCATAATATGGCGTATGTCGAGGTCGATTCTGACCATCAACATTTCTGCTACCACGCACGTCTCTTTCTCCCGAAACTGACGGTGAAATTCTATGTCCACCTTGACTTGATCCTGGCGATGCTCTTTGCCGAGTTTGATTCATATCCATCATGAGCCTTTCCAATCTACCAATTCCCTCATCAAACTTCTCATTGAATTTATCACTAATTCGTTGTTCCATTTGTTCAGCATCTTCTCTTCGATACACATTTGTAACATTCTGATGACGATTAACTCTTCTTGGAGGCATTGTCAAATCTTCAACAAATCCAAACACACACTTCGCTTCGATTAAAAAAATTCGAATCAAACTTCACCAACTTGTTGGAATTTTCAAAATGAACACTTCAATTAGCGCAACTTTCAATGATGCAGAATCTACGCACAAACTCCTAGCTCACGACTTGAACAAACCTCGCACAAACTTGAACAAGCTCGCTTCTAGCTCTGTGCAACTTTCCACTTCGATCCAAAACTTTCAGAATCAAAACTTCCAACTTGTTTGAATTTTCACGAACACAAAAGAATAAGCAAACTCACATTCGAATTCCACAAACTTCAAATCACGCAAACTTGAAATCCAACGAACTTGGAAAAGTTCGTTTCCTTGCTCTGATACCAAATGATGCAGCGTACAGGATCACACAACTCACGAATTGATGAATTTGCGGAAAATGAATCGATGAAACAAAATGAATCGATGAATTGAAGATACCCAAGTGCCCAAATCCGTTGATCTCTCGAGATACCGGATTCTAGCTATCTTCAACACGTTGATCGCGCACGATACTGCGTTAGAAGATCTACGATTCTTCGACGTTGATCTCGTGCACGAGATTCCGTGAATCAGCTTCAAGTTCATTGATTCGAGCGCATTCGAATATCCGAAGATGGAGAAAGGAGATAACACTCAACTTCCAATTTTAATGGAGGCACAAAGCACAAACCAAATTTTATTCAAAAATCAACTTCTTTTACAAATGACAACACACCTCTATTTATAGGGAAAGTTACAACACACACACGACTTAACAATTTACAACATCATATGACTTAACAATACACGAGTTACAACGTACGACATACAACAATGCGACTTAACAAATACAACACCAACGACTTAAGAAAAGTGGTACAACAACTACAACACAAACGACATAAGAAAACAAAATACAGACGACTTAACAAGGCATCAGGAGCGAGTCAACGGAACATGTCAGCGACATAAGCAATTCTGGAGTGGCTTCGACATAAGGCTTCTCGCGACCTAAGAAATCAGCGTCCTAAGGAATTCGCGACATAAACTTCAGCGACCTAAGGAAGCTCGTCCGCGACCTAACTTCAGCGACCTAAGAAAGCTCGTCCGCGACCTAACTTCAGCGACCTAAGGAAGCTCTGGAAGCGACATACGAATTTCTCGTTCGCGACTTAGGGTTTCTCGTTCGCGACTTAGGAATTGGCAGCGACATAACTTCGTTCACGACCTAAGGAGCACGGCAGCGACCTAGGGTGGCTTCGACCTACTGGAGCACGACATACGGAAGATCGCGAGTTAAACTGGAACAATGTAGTGGAATTCGCGACTTAGAAGCTTGAGCGATCTAGGGCTTCGGCGAATTGGGCTTCTTTGCCTTCGCGACCTAGGGTAGCGCGATTAAGGAACGCGACTTAAGGTAAGTCGTTCATCATCTTCATCTCGCGCTGCATCACATGATGACTTGGAGTTTTAGCATTGGAATTCTGCTCATGGTAACTTTGATCGCAACTGTTCTTCACAATAAAACGCGATGACTCTTGTATATTGAAAATCTTCTACAAATTGAAAATTTTGTCAATGCCCGTGAACTTTTTGTCACAATGCATATACCATGAGTTTATGTATGGAACATACTTATCCGAAATTATGTGTGGAATGAGCGATATTCTAATGCTTTATATTCATATGCATTCTATCAGTGTTTGTCCCGATGAGTTCACTTTCCCTTTTATTTTGAAAGCTTGTGCAAAGTTAATGGACTTGCAGTTGGGCAAGGTTGTTCATGGGAAGGTTGTTGAGTTTAATATGGAAAAGATGCTTATATTATAACTGAATTGATTGTAATCCGAAGTTAGCTGATTTTTTTTATTTGAAAGCAGGAGTTATGATGCAACCGTGCTAGTAGAGATGCATTGTTATGGAATGCATTGATTAGTGTGCATATGCAAAATGGAATAGGAAATCAATATCTCGTTTTCTTCAAAAGGATGAATTAATGTGGGATTGAGCCTGATGCAATTACACTAGTAAACGTTATATCTTCCTTTGCACATTTGGGTTGTCTTAAGTTAGGACAAAAGCTGCGAAGAAAGTGTATGTTGAAAATGCACTTATAAGCATGTATTTGAAATGGGGTAGCATGGAAGAAGCTAGTAGTGTATTTTATTATGTGGGTAATAGAAGGAACATTATGTCATGGAGTACTATGATTAATGGTTATGCCCTCAATGGCAAATGTGATGAAGCTTTCTCCTTATACTCTCGAATGTAAGAAGAGAACGTAGAGCCTAATCATGTAACTACACTTGCAGTACTTACTACATGTAACCATCCTGGATTAGTAAACAAAGGCAAAGAATACTCCTCTAGCATCAAAGGTCCAACTCTAGAGCACTATTCTACTATGATTAATTTGTTAGAGGCCTTTATAAGATGAATGAGATATTGTTCCACATCGCCAAAAATAAGTTAGTATTCATGTTTATATACTACTTCCCTCAAACACATATTGGCCCTTAGGGTCAGGTAATTTTGTACGAGGGGGGAAACCTATATGACCATGAACTAACACATGCGCGTGCACCGCCGCTCGTCCGTTGCAAATGAAGAGATGTGACTATTGCAAACCGCGACAGTTTTTGACCGTTGCAGATGAAGAGATGCGACTATTCCCAACAGACATAACCATTTGGAATTAGCCTATAAAAGGAGATCACGTCTGTTGTATCTTGGGAGACTTTGAATAAAGTCTTAAGGAAATTGTTACGGCAAGCCTCAGACGAAATTTCCTTCTTCATCCGGTTAGATTTATATTTACTTATATATTTATATACATCATTCTATAATCTTTCAGTTTCAACGTTGTGCTGTTTCTGCGAAGTAGTACAATGCTTGTTTATCACTATAGTTTAACACAGCAATTTGTTGTTGTTATTGCTATAGTTTGTTGTTGTAAATTAATTACAACATAGTTATTGTTCAAAATTACTAATACAGAATTCCAAAGTAGTGAAAATCTGATTTGTAAACTTGTGTGATGAGTTTATAACATATTGGTCTCTGGTTTGGTGTACTGGTGGAAAAACATCTTAAGACTTTACTATTTTCACTAAAATAGAGATGGCGACAGTTGAGTTATCAGCAAAAGCTGCTACTCACAACAGGCCTGATCCGTTTAAAGGAGATGGTGATGACTTCATAACATGGCAGAATCAAATGTTGTTTTATCTCACCACGTTAGGGCTGCAAAAGTGCATTGAGGAGGATGAATCAAAACCTAAAGACAGACAAACTAGAAAAAAAGACGCAGCTGTTTTTCTCCGAATTGACTCATGGAAGCATTCAGACTTCTTGTGCCAAAATTACATTCTGAATTGTCTGGATAAAGTACTATATAAAGTATATCAGCCACACCAGACAGCAAAATCCATATGGACTGCACTTGCAAATAAATACAAGATGCAGAATGTCAGTTTGAAGAAGTTCATAGTAGATAAATTCATGGAATACAAAATGGTGGATTCCAAATCCGTAACTAGTCAAGTGCAGGAACTCCAACTTATAATTCATGAACTTGAAGCGGAAGGACATCAAGTTGGAGAATCTTTCCTTGTTGAAGCGATAACAGGAAAATTACCATTATCCTGGAGAGACTACCGCAACTATCTGAAACATAAGAAAAAAGAGATTTTCTTAAAAGTTCTCATTGTCAGATTAAAAATTGAGGCAGATGATCGTAGAATAACACAACCCAAAGGCGAAGAGGCACTTGTTACAGAAGGGTCAAAGAAGAAAGGACACTTCAACAACAAAAAGAAAAATAGAAAGGCACCAGATAATCAATCCAAAGATAAGCAAACCAAGAAGTTCAAAGGCGAATGTTAGGTCTGCGGAAAGACTGGGCACGCAGCTAAAAATTGCAGGCACTCGAAGACGAATGGCAAATCACTGGCAAATATAGTGGAAAATTTGAGTTCAACCATTGAGGAGATGAACTTTTCAGGAGTTGTTTCAGAATGCAACTTAGTACAGAACCCTGCACAGTGGTGGGTAGACACATGCGCTACTCGTCATTTATGTTCTGATATATCTATGTTCTCCATTTACAAGAAATACGATCAGGAAGAAAAACTCTATATGGGTAATTCTGCAGTTTCCATGGTCGAAGGTAACGGCACCGTCGTCCTCAAATTTACATCCGGAAAAACTGTGACACTAAATGAAGTTCTTCATGTTCCGGATATCCGCAAGAATCTTATCTCTGGACCTGTGCTCTCAAAGAAAGGCTTCCGTATGGTCTTCGAGTCGGATAAAGTAGTTCTATCTAAGGCTGGAATTTATATAGAAAGGGGTTATTTATGTGATGGCCTATTTAAGGCAAATGTAGCCGTAGTGGACAATAAAACTATGTATTCAATTGTGCTATTAATAAAAATGAAGTTTCTTATTTGGTTGAGCATGAAATTTTACCATGGCATGATAGATTAGGATACATAAATTTTTGAAAAATGAAAAAATTAGCAAACTTGGGATTAATTCCTAAATTCCAAGTAGATAAAAACTACAAATGTGAGACATGTATAGAAACAAAATTGGTTAAAAAACCATTTCATACTGCTGATAGAAGTACTGAACCACTAGGTTTGGTTCACACTGATTTATGTGATTTTAAATCATTACCTACAAGAATGGGAAAAGGTACTTTATCACTTTTATTGACGACTATACACGATATTGCTATGTATATCTTTTGAATACTAAAGATGAAGCAATTACATCATTTATAAAATATAAGGCTGAAGTAGAAAATCAGTTAAATAAAAGGCTCAAGATACTGAGATCTGATCAAGGTGGAGAATATGTATCACCATTTGAAAAATTCTGTGCAAAAACTGGTATAATTCATCAAACAACAGCTTCATATTCACCACAACAAAATGGTATTGCCGAGAGAAAGAATAGAACATTAAAAGATATGATAAATGCAATGCTATTGACCTTTGGTCCACCGACAAACTTGTGGGGGGAAGCCTTAAATATGTCTAATCACATATTAAACAAGGTTCATAACAATAAAACAGGAACAATTCCATATGAGTTATGAAAAGGACACATACCAAGTTTCAAATACCTCAAAGTGTGGGGGTACTTGGCAAAAGTTCCAGTTCCGCCTCCCAAGAAAGTCAAACTTGGACCAAAAACTATAGACTGTTACTATCTAAGGCCAGCCCAAAATAGTAGTGCCTACAGATTTTTGGTATTCAAGTCTGATATAGCTGATATTAATGTCAATACAATTATAGAGTCTCGAGATGCCTCATTTTTTGAAGATGTGTTTCCGCACAAAAGAAATGAAGGAAATTATGCCCTGAAAGGACAAGAGAAGAATCAAGCAAGCCTATGACGATGAAACTCATCGTGAAATTGAGGAAGTTGAACCAAGAAGAAGCGTAAGAGCAAGAACGTCCAAGACATTTGGTTCAGATTTTCTAACATATATGTTAGAATATGAACCTCAAACATACAAAGAAGCAATGTCATCTTCTGAATCTTCATGTTGGAAAGAAGCAATCAAAAGTGAAATTGATTCGATTCTAAGTAATAAAACTTAGGAAATAGTTGATCTTCCGCTTGGAATAAAACCGATTGGTTGCAAATGGATCTTCAAAATGAAGATGAAACCAGATGACTTTATTGACAAATATAAAGCAAGATTGGTAGCCAAAGGATATCGTCAAAAGGAAGATATAGACTTCTTTGATACTTATTCGCCGGTTACATGAATAACCTCTATAAGAATGTTAATAGCAATTGCATTCATATATAATCTAAAGATTCATCAAATGGATGTAAAGACAATATTCTTAAATGGAAATCTTGATGAGGAGATTTACATGGAGCAACCCGAGGGTTTTATTTCCAAAGGAAATGAAAACAAAGTATGTAGATTAGTAAAATCATTATACGGACTAAAACAAGCTCTAAAACAATGACACGCAAAATTTGATAGTGTCATGATGAATTGGTTTTCGTATAAATGAATGTGATAAATTTTTTTATTATAAACAAGTTGGACAATCATACGTAATGATTTGTTTATATGTAGACGATATGCTAATCTTTGGTCCAAATAGTAAAGTAATAGAGACCATAAAGAAAATGCTAATCAACAATTTTGACATGAAAGACTTAGTTGCAGACGTTATTTTGGGAATCAAAATAATAAAAACACCTAATGGAATTGAACTATCCCAGTCACACTATGTGGAAAAAGTGATTGAAAAATTCCAAAATTACGGAATTAAAGGAGTAAAAACACCTTTTAATCCATCAGAAGTACTGCATAAAAAAACTAATGAGAGTGTAATGCAACTGGAATATTCTCATGTAATAGGATGTCTAATGTACCTCATGAATTGCACAAGACCAAATATAGCTTATGCAGTAAGTCGACGTACTGAGCAGGTATACAAGAAACCCAGGGTAGGAACACTGGAAAGCACTAATGAGAGTGTTGGGATATTTAAAGAGTACCACGAACTTTTCCCTACATTACGGAAAATATCCTGCCGTCTTAGAAGGATATAGTGATGCAAACTGGATTTCTGATTCAGAGGAATCTAAATCAACTAGTCGTTATGTATTCACCCTAGCAGGAGCAGAAGTGTCATGAAAATCTACTAAACAAACGTGCATAGCTCGATCCACTAGGGAATCAGAGTTTATCGCTTTAGATAAAGCAGGCGAAGAAGCAGAATGGCTTCGTCAATTTTAAAAAGAAATTTCATTTTGGCCTAAACCTGTACCGGCCATATGCATACACTGTGATAATCAAGCAACGTTAAGCAGAGCGCAAAACTTTGTGGATAATGGAAAGTCACGAGATATTCGTCGACGCCATAACACAGTTAGGCAGTTACTCTCAAATGGAACTATTTCCATTGATTATGTGAGAACTACTGATAACCTTGCGGATCCATTTACTAAAGGATTATCAAGAGAGAAAATTGACTGCGCATCGAGGGGAATGAGTTAAAAGCCTAAACCAACAAGAGTTATCTTATACAGAAACCTATCCTAGCGACTGGAGATCCCACGGACTAGGATCAATAGGAAAACCAGTTCTGAGTAACTCAAGAAGTAATGCATTTGTTTGGACTTAGTCCTACTCCATTCCTATGGTGCATAATATAATGCATACCTACAGAAATATTAAAAGGTTAAGCTATGCTTTTTAATGATGACCATATCTTGAAAATAACAAGTGAGGTATATGTAGGATACTCTTAATGGTTGCGATCGCCTATGTCAGTATGAGCTGAGTCGGCTCTATGAGAATATTAAAGGCTTAAATTCTCTAAAACACTCGTAGAACCAAATTTGTTCAGGACCAAAATGAACACAACCAAGAGGTTGGATGTGAAGGAAAACAATGCTTTGTAAAGCTTATTGTCTGGTTATGCACAAACGGTTGACGGTTTAAGATGAAATAATTCACCGATTAGCCAAGTATATCCGATAAGTTTTAACCAGGGAAAGTTCAAAGTGAAATATCTACTTATCCTCGATATAGCATTATTTCCATATGAACTGTGTGATATTACACTTTGTGTGGGGGAGACATATATCGTCATTCATGTGGGAGATTGCTAGAGGCCTTTATAAGATGAATGAGATATTGTCCCACATCGCCAAAAATAAGTTAGCATTCATGTTTATATACTACTTCCCTCAAACTCATATTGGCCCTTAGGGTCAGGTAATTTTGTGCGAGGGGGAGAAGCTATATGACCATGAACTAACACACGCGCGCGCGCCGCCGCCCGCCCATGCCGAACCGGGCCGGGTGCGGGTCCAATAAGAGTGGACCGTGTTATATTTTTGCACATAAGTAAACAGTTTTCTACCGTTTAAATTCAAATAGAAGCGACTAGTGGATTTGAATGTAAATACCCGTTGCAGACTGTCTGAATGGACGCGAGCGTTGCAAACCGCGATATTTTTTGGCCGTTGCAAATGAAGAGATGCACCTGTTGCAAACCGCGATAGTTTTTGGCCGTTGCAAATGAAGAGACGCGACTGTTGCAAACCGCAACAGTTTTTGACCGTTGCAAATGAAGAGATGTGACTGTTGCAAACCGCGACAGTTTTTGGCCTTTGCAGGAAAAGAGACGCGACTGTTGCAAACCGCGACAGTTTTTGGCCTTTGCAGACGAAGAGATGCGGCTGTTTCCAACAAACATAACCGTTGGGAATTAGGATATAAAAGGAGAAGGAAACCTTATCAGTGCATATCTTCGAATTTTCTCTTCCTCCTCCTCATTTTTGAATTTCTATAATCCGTGCGCTTCTGCATATCACACAGAAGATCATACACATCACAATCTCGAACAGATCACGTCTGTTGTATCTTGGGAGACTTTGAATAAAGCCTTAAGGAAATTATTATGGCAAGCCTCAGACGAAATTTCCTTCTTCATCCGGTTAGATTTTTATTTACTTATATATTTATATACATTGTTCTATAATATTTCCGTTTCAACGTTGTGCTGTTTCTGCGAAGTAGTACAACGCTTGTTTATCACTATAGTTTAACACAGCAATTTGTTGTTGTTATTGCTATAGTTTGTTGTTGTAAATTAATTACAACAAAGTTATTGTTCAAAATTACTAATACATAATTTCAAAGTAGTGGAAATCTGATTTGTAAACTTGTGTGACGAGTTTATAACATATTGGTCTCTGTTTTGGTGTACTGGTGGAATAACAGAATTTACTTGGTGGTTTTGGTCTATTGTATGAAGCATATAGTTTTATTAGGGATATGCCAGTGGAGCATGGTGCAGCTATTCGAGGTTCATTAGAAAGATCTTGCATGATTTATTAGAAGAATAAAATTGGACGCTGGCAACCATTAAGAATTCAATAAGAAATTTATCAAGTCAACTTTGAAATTTCAACTTGAAAAAAATGAATTGATGGGAGAAATACCTGCTGAGCTCATAGAAATAAAAACTCTTCAAGTTTTGTAACATAATCAATGGTTCCATTTCTTCTAAGCTCGGACTGATGAGGAGTGAACAAAATGAATTCCCTAGATTAGTACCCGATACAATTTCAAATCTCATTGGTTTACAAAGCTTGTCATTAGGTTCTAATATGCTATCATCAAGCATTCCCACGAGCTTAGTGAATCTACAAGGTGCTCTGGATTTATCTACGAATCGGCTCTTGGCACACAACGTCTATGATTCAGTTCACAATCAGTCCATATTTTGCAATTGCTTAGAGTAGAAAATCTACGGGGAGAGAAAAGGCAAAGACTATATATTGCTCTGGACAAGAGTCTTGTTATCAAAAGAAAATCATTGTATTCTTATCACCAAATGAGAATCTTTGGTTAATTAAAGTTTGGACTTAAATTCTCTTTTATATGACAACAGAATTCTTTATGGACTTCTGGACTTCTTGTTATTATTATCTGAATAACAGAGTTTTTTTGTTGAAGGGTTTCCTTTTTATTCGTGGTTGACGGGATTCTCGAGATGAGATATTATTATGCCAGGTGTTCTCTTCTATGATGATGAATTTTTTTACCATATGGGCTTATGGTTTTCTTATTATTATCACTCGGGCTATAAAGCTCCTATCAGTGGAGTATGTTCCTCTCACAGTTATTAATAGACTTTTCAGGATAAGATGAGCGATAATATATTTCTTATTAGATTCCTGGTTCCTCTATTCTTATTATTTGGTTGTTGATACTTCTATTATTAAAATTTCTAGAAAATGAAGGCAAAGATTACCCATCACCAATGGCCTTGTACCTTGCCAACTAAATAGTGAATTTGTTAAGTTTCAGATTGTTTCATCAAGTGCTAATCGTCGTTTGGTAATGGAGCTCCGAATATCATTCGCTGGGCTGTCAAGTCAAATAAGGTCTCAAATTATGGCCATAGAACAAAGGCTTAAGTTTTCTATTAAGTAGCGGCGAATCTCTTTTTTGAACAAGTTTTTAAAGATTATTTTTAATACTTTGGACGACAAAACTCCTACTATTAAAATACATGCGACTAAGTGTCTAGACTCACGGAATTTATAGAATATCAATATGACCTCTTCTTTCAGGATAACTCCTAGAAACATAAAGAAGCATAAATTGCTATTCATCTAAATTTACAAATCTCATCATCAGAGCATGAATACTTGTTTCGTATAAATAAGTATTTGGGAGTTATCTATGAGGATCGCATATTTAATTAAAAAAGACTTTATGGATTCCTGGATTCTTTTAGGGGAAATAAAACATTATTCAACGAAGAAATTTAAAGCATAGCTCCCTCATAATCAACATGATAGTAAGTTTTTACTACTAATTATAGCTCCTTGTCTAGTAAAATTCAGAAGTATCATCTCTCGGTTTAGTTTGGTTAAAGATCCGATCTTCTACTTCGAGAAGAAAAATCGAATCATCCATTATTACAGATTTCTGAATAGAAAACATATTTTATGAAGGTTTGTTAGGAAAGGTATTATTTTGGTTCTCTTCTACGGACAAGCTTCCAAGTAAATAAAGTTCATATAATTTTCGATCCTCTTAAATTGTTGTGTAACGACGGTTGGACCAAGCTCCCCATCTCCAGCACGTGGCGTACGCATATGGGTTGGCACACACTTTGTTGTAACAAAAGGAATCCCCAATGTTACGTACCTACCAACCCATATTTATACACCACTTCTTCAAGTTATTTAGCGATGTGGGACTTTCCAAATCCGAACCGTCGTTCCTCCATTAAACATGCGAGACAACCCTAACAGTCTCCCCCTTGACTCGCATCCCTTTGCGATAACCTTTGAGAGCACTGCCATGTCTGCATGGCCCAATCCGTAACCATCGGCTGTAACTTAGGAGCTTTATTTGTGAAATCCTAACAGCTTTGAATTGATCAATGCTGACTCCTTCCTATCATATCCTCCCCTAAACTGAGAATCACGTTAAGTAACTCAGTTTACACCATCACGATCCTGCATTCCAAGTAAGTCACGCATCTTCCGGAACGTATTAAGTTTCAAAGGCTTGGTCATAATATCTGCAATCTAATCTTCTGTTCTACAATGAACTAGCTCAATCTCTCCTTCTTTAATCAGGTCATGCAAAAAATGAAATCTCACTTTAATATGCTTTGTTCTTCCATGAAACACGGAATTTTTGGAGAGCTTGATCGAAGAGCTATTGTCACAGTAGATTGTAACTCCCTGGTTCTGAACCTGATTGAAACTGTTAAGAATCTCCTTCATCCATAAACTCTGGCAAGCACAGGCTGAGGCAGCTACATATTCTGCTTCAGTCGTTGATAATGTAATGATAGGTTGTTTCCTTGAGTTCCAAGCAACTGCAGCGTTACTCATTATAAATACATAACCAGACGTGCTTTTGCTACTATCAAAATCTCCTGCAAAATCACTATCTGTGTAGCCCTCCAAGGAATTGTTTTCACCTCTTTTGTAAAACAGACCCAGCTTCAATGATCCTTTAATATAGCGTATGACTCGTTTGATTGCTGTCAAGTGAGCTTTTTTTTGGACAAGACATAAATCTACTCAGGAAGCAAACAACGAACATTATATCTGGCCCAGTAGCTGTCAGGTACATCAAACTGCCAATTAGTTGCTTGTAGAAAGAGATGTCAACTGCTTCTCCTCCTTCCTCCTTTGATAACTTAGTTCCAGGCACAATTGGATTATTCACTGGATTACATTCTTTCATCCCAAACTTTGCAATTATATCAGTTGCGTACTTCTTTTGGCATAGAAAAATCCCCTCAACTGTCTATTGTATTTCAACCCCCAAGAAATAACGCATTCTTCCCAAGTCTGTCATATCAAATTCCCGCTTCATGGATAGTTTGAAACCTTCGCATAGATTTGGATCATTTCCTGTATAGATCAAGTCATCTACATATAAGCTTACAATCAGAAAACTGCCTTCTACACTACCCTTGGTAAACAAAGTATGCTCATGACTGCATTTGCTGAACCCCTCATTGACAAAGTATTCCTCGATCTTGCTATACCACGCTCTCGGTGCTTGTTTAAGTCCATATAATGCCTTCTTAAGTTTGTAGGCCTTATGTTCTTCCCCTGCTTTTACATATCCAACAGGCTGCTCTACATAAACAGTTTCTTTTAGTACCCCATGAAGAAATGCGCTCTTAACATCGAGCTGAAAAACACTCCATCCTTTATGCGCAGCAAGTGCAAGTAACATCCTTATGGTGTCCCATCTAGCCATAGGTGCAAAAACTTCATCATAGTCAATCCCGTACCTCTGTGCATATCCTTTAGCAACCAATCTTGCTTTATACTTATCAACTTCACCCTTCTCATTCATCTTGGTCTTGTATACTCACTTCACTCCAATTTTCTTCATTCCACTTGGAACGTTCACCAGCTCCCAAGTTTGATTCCTCTCGATAGCATGTATTTCTGCCTCGACCACGTCCACCTTTATAGCTTCCTCTGTAGGATATGCGCCTTCTTGTTCCAGTTCTCCTTTCTTCATTTGAGATTTTAGGCACCTGCTCTTCTTCGACAGAGCCCTTCATGCGTTGTTCATGCACTAACAAGCTGCTCTGCAGTTCATCTAATGTAAGAGTATCCACATTATTTGATTCTTCAATTGCACATACCACATAATTGAACTTTGGAATCAAGGACCTCATAATCTTCTGTGTAATAGTGCTTTCTGGAATTGCATCTCCACAGGTCTTCATCTTCTTTGCTATTGCAATAGTCCTTGCAAAATAGCTATTGACAGATTCACCTTCATTCATGTGAAGTATCTCAAAGTCCGTACACAAGGCTTGCAATTGAGCTCTTTTTACCTTGGTTGAACCTTGGAACTTCTGCTTCATACTATCCCATATCTGCTTACTTGTGTCAGTGTTGAGGATCGTGTCAAGAATATCCATATCAATCGATTGATACAGAAAATTCTTAAGCTTGAGATCCTTCAAAGTCTGCTCATCAATCACCTTTTGTTGTGCTTCAGTTGGCACAGCTCCTTGTTTGTTGATCCCATTCTCAATAAGATCCCAGTATTCCTTTGAACGGATGAAGTTTTCCATCAGTCTAGCCCAATAGTCATAGTGACCATCGAACTTTGGGATAGCAGGAACCACGAATCCCTTTGCGCTGCTGCTGCTGTTGTCTCCCATCTGTCTTTACTTGATCTTCTCTCTTGTTTACTCTCAGTCAGGCCCCTTGTGAACTGGCTCTGATACCACTGTTGTGTAACGACGGTCGGACCAAGCTCCCCATCTCCAGCACGTGGCGTACGCATATGGGTTGGCACACACTTTGTTGTAACAAAAGGAATCCCCAATGTTACGTACCTACCAACCCATATTTATACACCACTTCTTCAAGTTATTTAGCGATGTGGGACTTTCCAAATCCGAACCGTCGTTCCTCCATTAAACATGCGAGACAACCCTAACATAAATATCATCAGTTAAAGTCCAAATTTACGTGATTATGGATTTCTTTACCAAATGTGGATCTCTCCCTAACAATAAGTCTGAATCCCTAATCTCGAAACAAGGGTTACTGGTCTTATTTACAAGTAATCTTGTCGCTGGCTCAAGTAAGAAGGTGAGATAGAATTTCAATCCTTTACTTTACACATACCTTCGGAAATAAGTGGCCCCTAATATCAGCGTATAATTAACTGGGTAAGTGTTGATAAAGAAAATGCGATTATAAGTTGAGACTAAATCAAAGGAATTAAAGATGTTACACCCTCTTACACTATAGTTGATAAAGCACTACAGGAAGGGATTAACCATTTTAACCTCAACCCAGATGTCAGACTCACAAACGAAAACAGGTTAACTATTTTACCAAATAGGAAGAGGTCGAGACATTATCTACAAAAAGTTTTGGAATTTATAGACAACAAAGGCCACGATTAAGGATACCCCTAAAAAGAACATTTCTATCAGAAGATTCGGTAAATTAACTGCTCCCGACTTGTGATCATGTAAAACCCAAACAAAAGTAGCCGCTAGACATGCCATTCTTTTGCCAACATTAGAATTTAAAGCAATGTACTAAACAAATAAGGATTCCACCATATCAGGAAATCACATACATTTAAGAACCAAACCAAGAACTTACAAAGAAGTCCTTAGGTTTAGCGAAAACTATATTGTGGGCCGTATAATATAAACAAGAAAATCTATGTGTCTCAGTCCAAGAAAACTTACAAGGAGAATAGTTCGGTATTCAAAAGGTAAGGACAAGTGTTGAAAGCAAGACAAATAATTGTCAAAATCAACATCGAAAAGAATCTATACTACTAAACTTCTATTATTAAAAACAGCGAAAAATTTGCCGCTAACAATATTAAAGGCAACGTTCATTTTTAGACCAAGTCTAAGGAGTAGTAAGTAATCCTATCACTCACCCAGTCAATTTTCTAATTTAGTCCCATATATAGTGTATGCATATCAAGGAGTTTTGGCAAATATAAGCATATTTTCTTGCTATAGAGTTGCATATAGTGGAGATAAGAAAACAAGATCAAGTTTTACTCGACTTTATTTAGAAAGTGATATTATTTTCAATGTTTTGTTATTTCCAACCCAAATATAAAATGATATATAAATAAAAGTAACATATAACGTTGTCCATTGGTTGTGCTAAAGGTCTAAATAAAATAGCTACATGCATGAGTTAAATTTGAGCTGATCTCCCTAATGTTGCTAATATAACTTAAGGCTAACCATTTTCATTGTAGTTTCCAATAAATGTAGATTAATGATGAAACTAAGTGTTAATTTAACCTTCGTGTGGTCAACCCAATTCCATGTAGGGCTGTTATGGTAAATGTTACCGTTACTATTTCGCAAATACCGTTATCGTGTCATTTTTACTTATAAACTTAAATTGTTTACCGTTACCGATCGGTTGGTATACCGATAATCTGATAACCGTTACATTGGTAATGGTAAATTGTCATTTGTCCAAAAAGTCTATAACTTGACATGTTTTTACGTTATAACACATCTTCATTATATTACTTATAACAATAGAATCATTTATTTGATTCTAAATACTTATAATAAAACATATTACATGAATATCTGTTTGTTTTAAATTGACTGGTAAAACTATCGTTACTGCTAGTTTTGAAGAAATGTTACGGATTATTTACCGTAAAAAATAGTAAATTTACCGTTAGCATACCGATTAAACCGGTATATTGTTTTCAATTAAAAAGAATTACCAATTTGACTGGTAAAGATACGATAATGAAAAATTTACCGTTACGATAATACCCCTACTTTCATGGATGCGGCAAGCCATGGTTGACCCAATGTATAAACTTAGTAAAGGCTCCATGCAACCTTAAATAATTTTTGTTTCCATTTACGTGTGGACATCTAAATCTATAACAAGAAAAAACATAATGTTCATTATCAACTATATCTGCTAAACTGCATAACTATACACAGACTCAATGCAACCTTAAATAACTCAATCTTGAGCACATTTATAAAAACGAAAATACTAGTTCAACCGGAAAAAATTGTATACGGCAACTACGACACCAATTCAGTCATTTAATTGTTTCCCTATCCCTAATTTCCATCCTCTATTTCCACCTGCATATAACCCGTTGTCTCGTTTCTCCTATTTTTGCGACAGTTCTCTTATACAAAAATCAAAAATCAAGGAATGACTGTCAACTTTCTAGAATTAAAAGATGATGGAAGAATAGTCCCTCTTGAAAACGTTATGAAATTAGGTTCATATTTTTAGGTTTTGGCTAATTTATGTCACTTTCGCTCCTGATTTCCATGCTGGGCCGATTTTCTGGAAAGGGAAAGTTTGTTAAAAATTAACAAAACAAGGACCTAATTTACATGGATTTATGGGTAGAGACTTTTTGTGCATGAGCTTTAAAATATGTGGTGCCAAAATCATACGTACTTGAAAATACGTACTTGAAAATCTAATCCAAGACGAGAATATCGGTTCAACCTTAAAATAACGTGTTTTAGTTTTTTTTTCTTTTCTAATTTCCTATAGTTGTTATCATTGGATAAATATTAGTAACGTATGTCATGTGAAAACTTAGCATACTGCCTTTGCAGTTTGTATAATTAAAGAGTTGTGCTAAATACATCATATAAAACGCTTAATAATCCCCGATCAAAAATGGTGCTAATTCTTTTTTTTTACGTACTTGAAAATACCACCCCAACCAGTTACAAAAATCCGTTTCGCTTTTTTTTCCGTAAAGTCATGCCTTCAACTGCAATTGATTTAAACAACTAAATCACGAAATTTTTTATGAACATGGATATCAATCTTTCCAATGAATTTCATGTATCTTGGAGAATTCGTTTGTTTTGTGCTTAAATCTCTAATCATATTTCTCAATTTTGATCGTGGTCAGTAATTCATGATTATGATTATCATGTTGTTAATCACAAAATTGAATTTTGTACTGAATTTCATACTGAATTCCATGTATGTATTGATGCTTTAGTTTAAAATTAAACAACAGAATATCATCGAATCGAGGGTCAAGCAGTTGTTATTTTTTTTGAGAATTTAAAGTCGAGAAGGGTTTCTACGACAGTTCCTATTGATAATGAAAACGGTTATGTACAACCGTTTGTTCTGGTTATACAAATTTCATCTAGTGGCAACAATTCAAAGTCGACCCTACATGATTACAAACGGTTTTCAATACCCGTTTTTAAAGCAAGACTTAAAACACATTTCCATTTATTGAAGTTAATTGATTATCATCAGAATGATTTTGATGTTAATTTGATGTTAATTTGACCAAAAGTGGAGATGTTAACGGTGCCAATGATATTAAAATCGATGATGTTTTTATTGAACAAAAGGTGGACAAAAATAACGCGGATGTAGATGATTAAAATGAAGATGAGAAAAAAGTAGTCGATCTTACTTTTGAATTCATTACCAACACTATGAGTTTTTTTTAAATTAAAATTTCTACGTGAATTAATATATGGAAATATAATTTTTTTTGTAACAATGTTTTATTACAGACTTTTGATTCCCGTGATGAGTTTGTGCATTGGTGTCAAAAAAACCACAAAAAATTAAATACCGTCATGGTAATTTCAAAGTCTGATAGGCCTAATTATGGAAGAAAACCAAGAATATGATTATCTTGTGAGCGTAGTGGAAAATATAGGATTTTTGAAATGAAGAGAAATAATATTAAGAAGCGAACATGGTCAAGTTCAAGGAAATATGAATTTCCACTTTTGATTAAAGGAATTTTCAAAGGTGATGACAAATGGGGCATGGATGTTTGTTGTGGTGAACATAAACACGGTATACCGAACAGTTTAGTTGGTCATCCGTTTATGTCAAGATTGACAATCGAGGAGAAGCTATATAAAAATATGTCGGTTGCAATATTTCTCCAAGAGATGCTCTAATTGCTATTAAGAAAGAATTTCCAGAATATAATTAGGTTTTGAAAAAACTCTACAATGCGAAGCAAAACACGAAAATTTCTGATATGGAAAGATGAACAGCCGTGCAATAGTTAATGAAACTTCTTAGTGAAAAACATTATGTGTTCTGCCAAACCGCAGATGAAACAATGGACAAAATTTTGAAAATCATGTGGGCTTATCCAGATCAACTTGTCCACGCAAGTGATTTCCTTTGGTTCTTCTTCTAGATTGCACTTACATGACGAACATATTTGATATGCCATTGTTGGAGATGGTGGGAATGACTTCAACCGCGAAAACATTTTCTATCGCACATTGTTTTTTATCAACGGAGAAAATAGAGAACTATCTGTGGGCTCTGTCAAATTTAAAATGTCTATACAATCTAGAAAAAGTTCCAGAAGTTATTATGACGGATAAAGAAGCCGCAATAATAAATGCTTTAACCAAGTTTTCCCAGATGCATCGTGGATAATATGTGAATGGCATATGTCCAAAAATACTGTTTCTAATTGTACCAATCATTTCAAAAAAGTAATATTTTGCATTTATGTGTAAGCAATTGGATGTTACGTCGTCGTCGGAGGAAGAATTTGAAAAAAACTGGAAAAATAAATTTCAATTTTCTTCAAAAGACTATCCAAAAGCTCTTGCTTATATTGATTCTACGTGGATTGCAGAGAAAGAACGTTTTGTATATGTTTGGACCAATAAAATAAAATTATAGGAAATCGCACTACAAATAGAGCTGAAATATCACGTTCTTTTTTGAAAAGACATCTTGGATCATCGCAAGGGGCTTTTACAGAGGTATGGAACCAGATGGATAATTTGTTACTAATTCTACATACACATATTAAAGCAAGTTTCGAACAAGTATCGGGTCTGTAAGGAAAAATTATCTGTGACGCCCCACCTCTATGGTCACGCTAGCCAAGGACACTACTGGGTAATGCCGTCAACTAGCACGAAGAATAAGGCTGTTGAGGGGCGACCATCTGTGCAATTACCTTGTGCGAGCACCGATATGTCAGAAAATATAACATGCATTTCATTTCAAGAGGAAATCCGACATACCGATACAAACTCAATGCTACTACACAATGGCTAAGTGGACCTCGGAAACAAATATAGAAATAAACATAACATAAATCAGTCACAGACATTCATATCACAAAGGCGGAAACAGATATGAATATAACACATAAAAGTGTTCATCAGAGTAGTGGTCAAATAAGATCCACAATATCACAAAAGAATAGATACAAGTGTTAGACAAAAGAATAAGTATACATCATGGAGTCTATATCTTGAATGTATAACAACAAAAAACTACAACTATTCTTAGTTAGACAAAAGTCAGAAGATGATCCAGATAAGGAGTCAAGCTGAAGCACCTGTAACATCTCGGTCTGACCGAGTATTATTTAATAAGAAAATAATAAACGGGTCTGTCTAGCTATAAATATCAGATAAAGGAATGAGATATAAGCAGAGATACAATAATAATGTATGATAACAATCGTGTCAAGCTGTGACAAGTATGTTTTAAACAACAACAAAATCATGCAATATCTCAAGAAATCTCAAAGCATCAAAAAGAACTTCACATTCTTTATTTTGTTCACCAAACGTCAAATATTGACAAACATATCATTGCCAATCACAAAAAGAGGTGAAACACAAATTCTAGAAATCACAACAAGAAATCCAGAAATCACAAAGGGGGAGGCCTATCACAAACGGGAGCATGAAAGCTCACCAACACGTGTATCACAAATGGAACGCTATTCCATGGTCGCTAACCATTAAAAATTGAGCCGAAGCTCCATAAACGGTCCGAAGACCACGGGTCGCTACCCTGCCAAATTGAACCGAAGTTCCACAGAAACGGGGTTTAGTCTCCCTCGCAGACAAATAGACATCGCTCATCGCTAGTCTGAATTACAAAATGATCATCATCGATCAATAAAAAGTGTGAATTACACTAAGCTAGTAAATATATGAGTTTAGCTTCATGTCCCATAACCACTAGCTTAACTTAAATATTTACGAACAAATTATAGATTTCCACTCGAAAATTGTCACAAGAGTTTCAATCGAACAAGTCTAAAAATTAACCGACGAAGTAAACGCAAGCGTTTCATACCACTTGTTTTGCTAAGCCGTTTAATTATATTTTCTCATACGAATGAGGTAAAGGTTTGTATATACTAATAGATTGGAAAAACGGTTTTGAAAATAAGCTTTATATTTAAAATAGAGTTGAAATCATCTTTGTAAAAGAGTTTGGATATTTACTACTAGTATAGGAAACCTTTATATTTTAAAGTGACAAATCACAGAAATGATTGTAGAAACAATCAATCACCAAAATACACGTTCGAAGACGTGAATCAAATCCAAAGAAATCGACATCAATTCCATTAAAATGGACATTCTCAAAAATCCCGAAAAAGAAGACATCAATGAAGATAATAAATGATAACGACAAATCGGATAACCTTGAATCTATAAAGGCTGGGAATCAAAACAATATATAAAAGAAAACTGTTGGAAATTCTGGAAATACATGCTCCAGACGTCTGGGGTATATGCTCAGACGTCTACAGCAAGTTTCAGGAAGTTCGCTGAAACAGACCCTAGACGTCTGAGCCTACCTGCAGATGTCTGGCGACGAGCTAAAATTGTTTTTCAGCCAAGTGGGAGAGCAAACTCTCACACTTGCACCCGGTCGAGCAATGGACTTTGGGGCTTTTGCCAATCGACAATTCGGCCCTATAGGCCCTCCGATTCTCAACCGAAAACATGTTCACAAATCAAAGCAAGGATTTACAAAGTTTTGACTTCAAAACACCAAAAATTGAAATGTTCGCCAAATCAATTCAAACCAAAAGCAATTGTACATGAAATAGTGTTAAGAATTCATACCTAACATCAAAGATAGTTATAAACATGGATGTGAGATAAAAATCTCACCTTTTCACAAAATCAATGAAGAAGAAGCTATAGAGCAATGGCAAGAACAATCACACTTCAATTCCAACCCAACAAGCTTGAATCTAAGCTTAAAAGAGAAACATTTCCTAAATTAGATTTAGGAAATTTCTAAAATTGAATGGAGAAAGAGTTGGAGATGATGAAGAGGATGGCTTACCAAAGCTTCTTCTTGAATTTGGAGGTAGAAGCTTGAATTTGCAATTGAACTAGGGCTTGGAGTTTTAATTTCTCATTCCTCTCTCCATTGTTGTTAAAGCTTGAGTATTAGGAAATAGGAATGAAGTAATGAAGAGAGGAGGGGTGAAGCTTGGGTGTAATAGGCTGAAACAAAAACCAAAGCCCTAAGTGAAAAAGTAGCAAAATTCCACTAACTCCAAACATATCAAAGTTTATACTCGAAAAGATCGCAAACATCATTTTGGACTCAATGGAAGTGGTCTCGAGTCCTAATTCGACTGTTTGAAAAAAGTAGCTTTTCGGACTATAATCCGACTAACGATGAAATATTTAAATAAAAATATCTAAATATTAAATCGTAAAATATGTGGGTTGTTACAGGCTCCCCTCCTTAAAGAAATTGCGTCCACGCAATATTTAAGATGGAAATAATAAGTAACAACCATAAAAGCATATCAACACAAAAGAAGAAATTTGAAATAAGAAGTTCACCTCAAAAGAGCTCAAGAGAGTAAGTCCGGATGTGTTCGCTCGATGAATTCTCTAGATTCCCAAGAGCAATCCTTAGGATTTGAGAACCATTGAACTTTCACAAGCGGGACATCTTTATTTCGAAGACGTTTAACCTCCGAAGCAATAACACGAATAAGATGTTGCTCATAAGTCAAATTTGGCGAAACTTCAATTTCTTCAACAACCCGGGCTCAAGTATAGAATCGGAATCTCGAAGGCATTTCCGTAATTGAGAAACGTGAAACACGTCGTGAATAGCAGAAAATTGAGCCGGTAACGAAAGGCGATAAGCCACGGAACCAATGCGTTCGGTGACGGGAAATGGGCCAATAAATCGAGGTGCTAATTTTCACGATCGACTGAAACGCACAACACCCTTCATAGGTGAAACACGAATGAACACAAAATCTCCCACAGAAAATTCTAATTTCCTTCTTCGATTATCGGCATAAGATTTTTGTCTACTTTGAGCTTCTTTCATCCTATGACGAATAAGGTCAATCTTTTCTGTGGCATCACGAATAAAATCTGGACCTAAAACCAGCTTCTCACCGGCTTCAAGCCAACACGAAGGGGATCGGCATGGCCTTCCGTATAGTGCCTCGAAAGGTGCCATACCAATACTAGATTGGAAGCTATTATTATAGGAAAATTCAACAAGAGAAATATGATCTTCCCAACTTCCACCAAAGTCTAGAACACAAGCATGAAGAAGATCTTCAAGAGTTTGATTCACACGCTCGGTTTGTCCATTGGACTGCGGATGATAAGCGGTGCTAAAATTAAGCTTCGTTCCCAAAGCTTTTTGAAGACCTTTCCAAAATCCACTAGTAAACAATGGATCACGATCACTAACAATGGAAGTTGGAACTCCATGCAATCTAACAATTTCTTTGACAAAGAGTTTAGCCAAAATAGGTACAGTCCGGTTAGACCGAACGGGAATAAAATGGGCGGATTTCGTAAGTCTATCTACTATCACCCATAGGCTATCATGGCCCGAACGAGAACAGGGAAGACCGTCAACAAAGTCCATGGAAATTTGATCCCACTTCCATATAGGAATTTCTAATGATTGCAACAACCCACCGGGCCTTTGATGCTCGGCCTTGACAAGTTGGCAAGTCATGCAACGCTTAACAAAGTTAGCAATATCAGATTTCATTCCCTCCCAATAATAAAGTCGCTTCATAACCGCGTACATTTTACTACTACCGGGATGAATGGTAAATTTAGAACGATGAGAATCTTCTAAAATGTCTTTACGAAGATCAATGATATTTGGTACAATAAGTCTACCAAATTTTCGAATGCCGCCACGAGCATCAATATCAAAGTCCATCAAACCTTCAATATCAATTTTATTCCTACAACTTTGGCTAAGAAGAACCAATTCGGGATCATGCATTTGAGCTTCAAGAATGCGGTCAAAAAGAGAAGGGTGAGCCTCAAGGCTACACAAAACAAGAGATGAACATAAATCGGATACACGATCTCGAATCTCACAAGTAGACAAAGTCTCGAGATCGTTCCATTCGGATATCATCATAGAAACAACCGCTTGTTGCTTTCGGCTAAGGGCGTCGGCAACACGATTTCCCTTTCCGGGAGTATAAAGAATATCAAGATCATATGATGCAAGGAACTCGAGCCAACGTTGTTGATGCAAATTAAGTTCCTTTTGGGAAAATAAATACTTCAATGATTTATGATCGGTATAGAGAACAAATTTTTCTCCCAAAAGATAATGACACCAAATTCGAAGAGCAAAAACAATAGCCGCGAGCTCTAAATCATGAGTGGCATATCTAGTCTCGGCTGGCTTCAATTGCCTAGAAGCATAAGCAATAACACGTTCTCTTTGCATAAGAACGACACCCAAACCAACGCGGCTAGCATCGGTATAAACAATAAAATCTTGGTTTCCCTCGGGAATCACAAGAATAGGAGCATCGGAAAGAAGATCTTTTAATTTCTGAAAAGAAGCTTCACATTTGTCCGACCAAATGTATTTAATGCCTTTCTTTGTTAAGCTAGTTAGAGGCACGTCAATTTTAGAAAAGTCTTTGATAAAACGACGGTAATAGCCCGCCAATCCGAGAAAGCTACGGATTTCCGTCACACTCTCCGGTCTCTTCCAATTTTGAATCGCTTCAATCTTTGAAGGATCCACGGAAATTCCGGATTCGGAAATAATGTGACCAAGAAACTTCACACGAGATTGCCAAAAGTGGCATTTAGAAAATTTTGCTTTTAATTGATTACTCCTAAGAGTTTCCAATACAATCCGAAGATGCTTTTCATGTTCCTCCTCGGTTTTTGAATACACAAGAATATCATCAATAAAGATGAGAACAAATCGATTGAGGAAATCTTTAAAAACTCGATTCATGAGGTCAACGAAATAAGCCGGAGCATTCTTTAAACCAAATGGCATAACAAGCCATTCATACGATCCATAGCGAGTAAGGAACGATGTCAAAGGAATGCTATCCTCTGCAATATGAAGCCGATGAAAACCGGTTGCCAAGTCCAATTGTGAGAAGACTCTAGCACTACTAAGCTGATCGAATAGATCATCAATCCGAGGTAAAGGATATTTATTTTTGATAGTAAGATCATTAAGCTTGCGGTAGTCAACGCAAAGCCTAAGTGTACCATCGGATTTCTTCACAAAAATAGCCAAAGCTCCCCAAGGCGAGGAACTAGAGCGAATAAATTGCTTCGCTTCCAATTCGGATAATTGTTTGTGCATCTCCTCATTTTCTTTATTGGACATACGATAAGGAGGACGAGTGATAGGTTGAGCTCCAGGGACAAGATTAATTCTAAACTCAATTGCTCGCTTAGGTGGCAATCTTAGAACGGGCTCGAATATGTCGGAAAATTCACGAACAACGCGAATACGAGAAATGACATCATTCTCATCATCATTATCGTCATCACGAGGATTTAAAGAATATAAAGATGTTGTTAAGTTGGAATCCGAATCTTTAAGAACGAGAGAAATCTGCTTAACAGATTGCGGATGTCGAAGATATATAGTCCGCTCAGGACATAGGATATGGGCTTCATAACGGTTAAGCCAATCCATCCCCAATATCATTCCGAAACCTAGGTAACGCATAAAATGCAAATCGGCATGGAAAGAGTAATCACATAAAATTATTTCGACATCTTTACACAACAAACTGAGTGTTGCGGATCCACCGACCGGATTCACAATTCTCAAAGAAGTCATCAAGCCAATAACGTCCAAAGACAAAGCATCAACAAGTTCTTTTGATATAAAAGAGTGAGATGCACCCGTATCAAAAAGAACTCGAATAGGAGAATCACGAAATATAATAATGCCATCAAGGATATAATGATAAATACCTTGACCACGAGAAGTGTTAGAAGGGGCTTGGACCATTTAGCTTGCCCTCCTTCTTGCCTTGAAGCTTGGGACACAAAGATAGAGTATGGCCCGAACTCTTGCAATAGCGGCAGAAAAGAGGCTTCGGGAACTTGTTTGCATAGTGGTCCCTAGAACCACAATTGTAGCATTCTCCACGACGAGATGTAGGAGTACTTGCTACCGGTGTTGCTTGCTTTCCCTTCTTGTTAGGATACGGGCCCCTGGACTTTATAGACCTTTTCTTGTTGTTGTTGAAGTTTGGTTTGGCACCCACCACTTCAACATCACTCTCCCTATCAGCCTCTTCAAGACGAAGAGCGATATCAATGAGTTGATCAAAAGAGACTTCTAATTTTAGAAGCAATGGCTTCTTGAGATTTTTGTTCAAGTCATAGACAAACCTTTGGTTCTTCTTCAATGGGGTGTTGATGTACTCAACCCCATATTTAGATAGAGATTCAAAGAAGCGACATAGTCCGTCACGGAAGATTCACCTTGAACAAGGTCTATAAAGCGCCGGGCCAAAGATACTTTTTCAGCTTCTGGCACGAATTTCAACTCGAACCTTTCCCGGAATTGCTCCCAAGTAAGGTCCGCTTCAATAATTTCGGAGATCAGAAGCTCGTACCAGTCTAATGGTCTTTCTTGGAGCATACTAGAAGCCACTTGGACACGATGAAGATCAATAAGATTCATGCGAGAAAAGATGCGGTCGCATGTTCGAAGCCAAGCTTGGACTTCAATAATAGTTTCAGAACCTTTGAATGGCTTCCCACCCAAGTTGGTATAATCGTTGCACAGGCGTGCAAATCCAGACTTAGGGTGAGTAGGCTCAGGAATAGGTCCGACAGCTTGAGCATTTCTTACTAGATCAAGAAGCTGCTGGGCAGACATAAAAACTCCATCCTGGGGAGTAGCACTAGATTGACCAGCGCTGGGACGGCCAGGTCTAACTATTTCTTTTTCTTTAAGAAATAAAGAAAAGAGAAAAAGATTAATTTCAGATTGAATATCAAACAAATTTGATTGATAAAACAAGGAATCATAAAAATTAATAGGAAAGAACGGTACGAAGACCCGAATTAAATCCTATGGCACGACTCCTAAGAAGGACTTAGGACAATGATCCTTGTTAGATTATTCTATATAGTTCCAAAGTTTGGCTCTGATACCATGCTGTGACGCCCCACCTCTATGGTCACGCTAGCCAAGGACACTACTAGGTAATGCCGTCGACTAGCACAAAGAATAAGGCTGTTGAGGGGCGACCATCTGTGCAATTGCCTTGTGCGAGCACCGATATGTCAGAAAATATAACATGCATTTCATTTCAAGAGGAAATCCGACATACCGATACAAACTCAATGCTACTACACAGTGGCTAAGTGGACCTCGAAAACAAATATAGAAATAAACATAACATAAATCAGTCACAGACATTCATATCACAAAGGCGGAAACAGATATGAATATAACACATAGAAGTGTTCATCAGAGTAGTGGTCAAATAAGATCCACAATATCACAAAAGAATATATACAAGTGCTAGACAAAAGAATAAGTATACATCATGGAGTCTATATCTTGAATGTATAACAACAAAAAACTACAACTATTCTTAGTTAGACAAAAGTCATAAGATGATCCAGATAAGGAGTCAAGCTGAAGCACCTGTAACATCTCGGTCTGACCCGAGTATTATTTAATAAGAATATAATAAACGGGTCAGTCTAGCTATAAATATCAGATAAAGGAATGAGATATAAGCAGAGATACAATAATAACGTATGATAACAATCGTGTCAAGCTGTGACAAGTATGTTTTAAACAACAACAAAATCATGCAATATCTCAAGAAATCTCAAAGCATCAAAAAGAACTTCACATTCTTTATTTTATTCACCAAACGTCAAATATTGACAAACATATCATTGCCAATCACAAAAAGAGGTGAAACACAAATTCTAGAAATCACAACAAGAAATCCAGAAATCACAAAGGGGGAGGTCTATCACAAACGGGAGCATGAAAGCTCACCAACACGTGTATCACAAATGGAACGCTATTCCATGGTCGCTAACCATTAAAAATTGAGCCGAAGCTCCATAAACGGTCCGAAGACCACGGGTCGCTACCCCGCCAACTTGAACCGAAGTTCCACAGAAACGGGGTTTAGTTTCCCTCGCAGACAAATAGACATCGCTCATCGCTAGTCTGAATCACAAAATGATCATCATCGATTAATAAAAAGTGTGAATTACACTAAGCTAGTAAATATATGAGTTTAGCTTCATGTCCCATAACCACTAGCTTAACTTAAATATTTACGAACAAATTGTAGATTTCCACTCGAAAATTGTCACAAGAGTTTCAATCGAACAAGTCCAAAAATTAACCGACGAAGTAAACGCAAGCGTTTCATACCACTTGTTTTGCTAAGCCGTTTAATTATATTTTCTCATACGAATGAGATAAAGGTTTGTATATACTAATAGATTGGAAAAACGGTTTTGAAAACAAGCTTTATATTTAAAATAGAGTTGGAATCATCTTTGTAAAAGAGTTTGGATATTTACTACTAGTATAGGAAACCTTTATATTTTAAAGTGACAAATCACAGAAATGATTGTAGAAACAATCAATCACCAAAATACACGTTCGAAGACGTGAATTAAATCCAAAGAAATCAACATCAATTCCATTAAAATGGACATTCTCAAAAATCCCGAAAAAGAAGACATCAATGAGGATAATAAATGATAACGACAAATCGGATAACCTTGAATCTATAAAGGCTGGGAATCAAAACAATATATAAAAGAAAACTGTTGGAAATTCTGGAAATACATGCTCCAGACGTCTGGGGTATATGCTCAGACGTCTGCAGCAAGTTTCAGAAAGTTCGCTGAAACAGACCCCAGACGTCTGAGCCTACCTGCAGACGTCTAGTGACGAGATGAAATTGTTTTTCAGCCAAGTGGGAGAGCAAAATCTCACACTTGCACCCAGTCGAGCAATGGACTTTAGGGCTTTTGCCAATCGACAATTCGGCCCTATAGGCCCTCCCATTCTCAACCGAAAACATGTTCACAAATCAAAGCAAGGATTTACAAAGTTTTGATTTCAAAACACCAAAAATTGAAATGTTCGCCAAATCAATTCAAACCAAAAGCAATTGTATATTAAATAGTGTTAGGAATTCATACCTAACATCAAAGATAGTTATAAACATAGATGTGAGATAAAAATCTCACCTTTCCACAAATCAATGAAGAAGAAGCTATAGAGCAATGGCAAGAACAATCACACTTCAATTCCAACCCAACAAGCTTGAATCTAAGCTTAAAAGAGAAACATTTCCTAAATTAGATTTAGGAAATTTCTAAAATTGAATGGAGAAAGAGTTGGAGATGATGAAGAGGATGGCTTACCAAAGCTTCTTCTTGAATTTGGAGGTAGAAGCTTGAATTTGCAATTGAACTAGGGCTTGGAGTTTTAATTTCCCATTCCTCTCTCCATTGTTGTTAAAGCTTGAGTATTAGGAAATAGGAATGAAGTAATGAAGAGAAGAGGGGTGAAGCTTGGGTGTAATAGGCTGAAACAAAAACCAAAGCCCTAAGTGAAAAAGTAGCAAAATTCCACTAACTCCAAACATATCAAAGTTTATACTCGAAAAGATCGCAAACGTCATTTTGGACTCAATGGAAGTGGTCTCGAGTCCTAATTCGACTGTTTGCAAAAAGTAGCTTTTCGGACTATAATCCGACTAACGATGAAATATTTAAATAAAAATATCTAAATATTAAATCGTAAAATATGCGGGTTGTTACATTATCTAATACCACTTTTCAAGGAGTTAAGATTCAAAGTGTTAATGTTTGCACTAGATATGTTGTTGAATGAGATTGAGAAGGTTAAAAAAAAGTAATATTAGTCATATTACATCCGGCCATGTTCTACGTACGGTGTATGGTTTACCTTGCGGTCATGAGTTATTTTCTTATTAAAAGGAAGGTCGACCAATACCTATAGACAAGGTTGATGTGCATTGGAGACAACGTGAGTACCATCCGAAAGTTGAACAATCACGCGAAGTATTATACACTTAAAATTTACAACACTAGATACGAAAATGCCACACTGGACGAGAAGTTGCATATGTTGGAAGAAATTGGGTTACCTTCTACTACACATGCATTGGAACCAAATCATGTTGTTTGAAAAGGTAGACCAAAGAAAACATGGAGTTTGGAAAAATTGGTGCTACAAGTTGGAAAAGTTGGAAATCGACAATAACACAATCTTTCAGCGTTTGAACATGTATTAAATCAGAAGATTGTTGAAGAAAGATTGTCACAATCTAGTGTTGAAAAAAAATTACTCTCAAAAGAAATATTACAAGTATAAATTCAATGACAATACACCGAATGGAAATTTTCAAATTCACCTTGAGCATATTCCAAAATTCTTATAATCGTTCATGCTAAAAGTTGAAGATGTTATTGGAGATGGTACTTGTGGATTTTGTTGTATTGATGAGCAACGAAGGAGTTGAATGGCAGTTGGGTCAATGTGAAGAAAATTATGTTGCAGGACTTTCATAATCATTAAGACTTGTATGTTAGATGGTTGGATGTTGGAACGTCCATGAACATGAGGACACTTTTGGAAATGCATTGCGCTTCTCCGTCGCCTCAATATTGGATGTCAATGACTGAAATGGGATATGTGATAGCAAACACATTTTATAGTGTTATAGTTTTCATATCACATAGACAATGTTTAACTTTTATGCCTCGTCAAAAGGACCGGAAAAGGGGAAGTAACCTAGAATTATTTCTTTTGTGTATAACAATGATGTCCATTTCATGAAGGTGAAGTTTATATCTACAGCCCCTATGCCACCAATTGCAAGTCTTTGGAGTAAATTCGCCACAACTGAAGCAAGAGAGTGGGGTACATTATTTGTTGATAGTCATCATGAGTTTAATAGATTAAAACCTAGTTCTATGGCGACAATTAATGTTTCTATAGACCTTACTTATTTAATGTAACTTTCAATTCTATTACAATTGAAGTCATTCTAATTCTATATTGTTTGTTCCTATTTCAGTTGAATTCGATTTAATCCTGTAATGTTCGTTTTAATTTGAAATGAAATTGTTTTAAGTCATGATTATAGTGCCTGAAAAGTGTATTAATTTGCATGTTTCATATACATTATAGTGCTAGTGTAGTGGTTTAGTTTAAAATCAATATAAATTCAGAAGATGCAAAATTTGAATAGTTTTATTGTTCAGTTATCATATATTTGTCTATAAATTAAAAACCACATGATTATGTTAGAAAATTTCATAAAATGACAATATTTTTTAAAATTATGTAGGTAGAAGAAATGCTTGGCCTTGGTTTAAAATGACAGTTTAGAATTTTCATACTAAGGATCATATTTAGAGTTCACCGTCTTCCTTCTTTAAATGTACATGCAATCAGTTAGTTATATATATTCATATAGTTCTGTGAAGGTATGTGTATTAATATATATATATATATATATATATATGTAGGTTGTATGTGAGGGCACTGTTGTTGTAATTGATAGGATTTCAAGAAATTAGTAATCAAACTTTAGAATAAGGATGAGCATTTTACCAATTTAGCCGACGTAACCAACGTAAGCAACATTCACCGAGTCAACGTAACTTTCCCTTTTAGTTTTCCTTAGCCGCATTTTTTTGCCCCCTCCCTTTTTTCCCACTTAATTTTTATGTCTTCCCACCTTCCTCTTAATTGGGTCACCAGAAAAATCAAATTAGGCCAAATTGCATGCACTAATTCCAAAATTGCTTCGCTCTCAGAAATTATCAATCATTTTCGTAGATGATGAGCTAGGGTTTGGTATCACTCTTCTTATCTATGAAAAATCCCTTATCTTAGTTAACACCAAAATAAAATTTCTCCCTCCCTTTCAAAGCAATATCAACCGAGGTATGATTATGATTCATATAATATAAGTATGTATGATTATGATTTTTACAAACCCTATACTAAGTATTTTGGTTGAGAATTTTCACAAATTTGTATATGCAAGACTTATTATGTATTTGATTTAATTCATGAGGGTTTTAATCATGCAACAGGTTAGTTGTATGCTGAGGTTGAAATTGCTTGTAGAAGTTTTAATTACAAAATATCATATTTTTATGTATTTGTCTCCCGGATGTATTCTCATTGCTCCTATTATGTACTAGTGCTTAATAAGATTACTATAAGAGACGTCGGTTTTGAGTTTCTATAGAAAATTTTATTTCATACATAAGGCACAAATGTAGTGCAAATATTTGAAATATATATAATGCAAAATTATTATGGACATTATTATGTTTATACATTGCTTCGATTAAGTTTCTATAAATTTACCAGTGTAAAACCATTTATGGATATTATTATGTTTCATACCCATTCATTCCATTCTGGTTGGTTAGCAATTTATTTTGATTTGGTCGATGAACTGTTCTTATTCTTCACTCTTTTTTATTTTATTTTTAATTTTTGATTAGAATCTTGTATTGGGTGAGTATATGATATTTTGTATTGGGAGAAATTGGGTAAGTACATATTAAATTGAGGCTAACTTGTAGTACATGATATTTTTAATTAGGTGAGTTCCAGATGAGATATATGTATATTAAATGTACATCTCAGCAGGTTAACATCACAAACCTTAATCTACATCTCAAGATTATCTCATAGTAACTTATGAGTCTAAAATTGACGTTTTAAGATTTTTCAATAGTTATTGTTCCCAAAAACAATAAAAATAAGAATTGAGATATAGTTGTGTTGTATAGGAAAATAGCCACTGCACTAGAAAAAGAAGATTACTTAAATATTATCTTCAAGCTTTGTTATAGCTTTTGACCAGACAATATTCGGATAGGCTGGACGATTCGAACTTGGGAGTTATCAAGGTAGGAAGCTCGAAGAGATAGCCTCAGAGTCCAAAAACCAAGTACGAACAGAGCTATGAGGTAAAGCCCAAAACACTAGAAGAATCAAAGATCCAAAATCCAATAGTGTGTTGGATCGGTACCGATCCAACTCATGGATCGATTTCATCAAAACTTGCCCCCACTCCTACTACTTGTAGGTGATGATTCCAGGAGCCTATTTCAAGCACTATTTCATTGATGCAATTCTCTATAGATCTCCATGAGCACTTAGAGTTAGCAACTCCATTCTTCCACGGATCCATTATTTGGACTTAGAAACAAGCTAGTAATGATGTAAACAAGTTTGGAATCATGAAGCTAACCACGAATCGAGCTAGACAAGAAGTTCAAAGTCACCCATATGAAGAACATATGGATCGGTACCTATCCATGATTATTGATGAGGTGTCCACCTAATTTCCTAACGAAGTGTTCTATGGAGTGTAAAACAAGGTGGAGATCATGGAGGCGAAATTTTAGGTTACCTACTACTATAAATAGGAGGGTAGAGCTCATCGTTAAGGATCTTTTTTAACTCTCTTTCTCCCTAACTCTAATCTCTTGTAATCACCCATGGGTTTATACCAATCCGTAAGAACTTGTACTTACAAGTTAGCAATCAAAGCTATAAAATCACTTAGTCGACATATGCCAAGGTTAGCCCAACCACTATAAAATGCTGTGTATTCTTTTCTTGCTCCTTTTCATTTACTTTTCTTCACTTTTTATTCTCTACACAATCTCTTGGATGTTTGTTCCATTTTTGGTTCAAACATTTTGGTGCTTTTATTGAGAGCGATATTCTCAGGCTACTTGGATCCATCATCTACTATTGGATGTCTTAGATCCGAGCGATACATCCAATCTTTCAATCTTACTGTTCTACTATTCAGGTTTTCAACAATCCACAAGAAGCTATTTGCCATGGCCTCAAGGAGAGACAATTCTACTAACTCCAGAGCCGCTAATGACGCTGAGAACCAGAATACATAGCATGTGAATGAAGTTGCCCAACCAAATCAACAAGAGATCCAGAATCCAACTGATGTCGTAAACAGGGTGGAGATGGATCGTATGATAAAGCAAACGTAAGATAGGTTCTAGAAGAATCGCAATGGGATGAACCAATAGATGCAGAAGAACTTGAGACTGTTGAATGAGCTAACTGTAACATCCCCTATCTAGAGGCCCAAAACTAAGCGCTACAGATGCTGCAGTCATCTATAGTGTTAGCTTCCGGCGACTAAATACAGCTATGTTAATGGTATCTATAATATCAGAAGCACTTGAATATGAAACAAAACACAGATTTCAAAACAACTTTTCTTCATTACATTCAAAAAAGATGTTCCATATTCATTTCACATAATCCAAAATATGTTCCCAAGCACAGATAAAATATACTTATTACAAAATACGCCAAGAGCGGTATATGAAGATACCCCCTTGGATGATCAGAGTCATAGAGTCAAAACAGACTTAATACAAACATAGCGGAATTTCAATAAAACATAAAACAAGAACTGCAACTCCTAAATAACTATCTGTTTGCCTCCTACATGCCTCCGGTAGCCTTATTCGTCATCCTACTAAAACCTGAAAAGACCTTAACCCCTTAGCCTACTCAAATTAATTTTGAGCACCCGAGAGTTTATGGGAAAAACATAAACTTTGAGTCAGACATAAAGCCTAGTGTGAATAATATTATACATCCCGGTTTAATATGTTAAGTGAGACCACACCACTTAGCGGAATGGGTTTCCCCTCACTAACATCCTTTTAAAACATATCTTTGCAAAACCTTTTTCCTGCAATCAAAACTGATTAACACTATAAAGCATCATTATGTAAACATACATAAATATCAGGTAATAAATGAACTATCTGTTCAAACACATAAGTTTTGTTTGGATAACTTTTAACCTTTGGCTGACTCGGGCCTACCAGACAATATAAACAAAATTTATCTAACACCTGTTAGACACTCCTCTTCTAGATGGTTTGTCTTTAACTATCCGTTAAATACTTCACTTCTGGACGGTATGTCCCTAGCCTAATCATCTCCCGGGTCTTCCTAATACTAATAGTTTTTCGGGCTCACCAATAACCTATCTGTATACAAACATATATTCCCTTCGGTGTGTAATCTTAATTTTAGTCTACATATGACCAAGCCCTACACGTTGGAATTTTGGACAACAATTAGCTGGGGCTAATAGCTAATGTATAGAGTGCGACCCTATACTAGTCTCATCCAGTATTCTAATATCCGAGTCATTTGCACTTAGGAATCCCCTTCCATAATTTCCTTGAAATCATTTTCAAAATGATTTAAAACCTTTAAATCAAAATTATACAAGGAAAATATAAAATCTTTATGCTTTACTCAAAATCACATTGCCATGTTATATATATATATATATACATATAATATTTACTCAAACCTTTAGTTAATGAAAACACTTAAACATTTGAATGTACCCCTTTTCAAACTTTTGAAAGGATCTCTTTTGAAACCAAGTAAAACCCTTTTATTATCAAGGCCAAGAGGCTAAAACCTTACATTTCGAAACCATTCATCAAACCTTTCGAAACCATTGAACCAAAACCTTTCGAAGCCATTGAACTCAAACCTTTCGAAACCATTGAACTAAAACCTTTCGAAACCATTGAAACTCAAACCTTTCAAAACCATTGAACTAAAACCTTTCAAAATCATTGAACTCAAACCTTTCGAAACCATTGAGCTCAAACACTTCGAAGGTATTAAACCTTTTAAAACATAAACCTTTCGAAGACTTACTGGGTTCAATTTAAAACATGTGGAAAATCTTCTTTTAAAAACCTTTCGACTTCATTAGAAGCTACCTTTCGACTTTGTCGAAAGCTCTGCTTCAAAAGCTTTAAAACATATCATTTAAAACAATTGGCCTTTGCTTCTAAAACAACTCCTTCGAAAGCTTTGGGTTATACCTCAATTAAAAAAATAAGAAGAAAACATCTAAGTCAAAAGTTTTCTTTCGAAAGCATGGAGAAGCGGCTCGTTTTAAAAATAAGCAACCTTTTGACTTTATCGGAAGCAGCAACTTCGAAAGGTTTAAAAGCGGCAGTATCCTTTCGACCTTGTCGAAAAGGTTTAAAACCTTTATTTTAAATGTTTGACCTGGTCGAAAGCCACCAAGTCGAGAGCTCTTATTCGAAAGCAAAGCAGGCAATTCTTTTGGCTTATAAAAACAAACATACCCCAACCTATTTGGCAACTAACCTTTCGACTAAGTACCCTTCGACCTTGTCCAATTCATTACGTACCAAGCAACTTGACCATATGCATTGGTTTGACCTAGTCGAAAGCTTTGATACCCTTCCACCTTGTCGGAAGGTGTGGGTCGGAAGGTTTGATGCCGTAAAAGGCTGAAACATGCTAAAAGTATGTTTTTCTTGTTTTTAACTTAAAAAGATAACTTTTCAACTAACCTACCTTTGTTTGTCAAATTCTTATTGGTTACCAAATACTTTTCAGAAAAGTGTTGCCACTAATTTCAGAAATAAATAATTATTTTATTTTATAAAATGCCCCTTCTCCTTAATTAAATATATAAAACATTTAAGTCTCGTACCTTAAATAATTTTATATATTCATCAAATCACTTAGGAAAAATATGGAAAAATTCCAGTAAATCTATTTTAATATGTTTTCCAACAAATAAAAATTTCAAATCCAAATAATTATTTATTTAGCCGTAAATAATTTATAACCCAATAAATCATTTTCTTCACTAGAAAATTAATATTAAATCCACATTAATTCAGAAAATTATTAAAATTGGAACCCATCTCTAGAATATAATTTCTGACCTATATTTAAATTTTCAAGGCATTTGGATGTCATTTAATAGGGTTTTCACATCAAACAAATCATAAAAACTAATATGAACATGTATAATCCATCAACAAGCATATATATAATTTTAATAATCTAAAACATGGCATAAACTTGCAAAACAAATTCGAATCTACTTTTAAAACCGAAAATCATAAGAAAATGGGATGTAGTAATTATTCACCTTAGCTTTGAGATTAAAAGATGTGAGATTTGATGTTGAATTAGTTTATTATCTTCCTTCTCTTAAATCCTAGCTTTTATCTTTCCTTGAGAATGAAAATGGTAACCAGCCTTGGTATTTTAATTTGATAGAATGAAATGAATGTAAGTTTGATTTCCTAAGGGTTTAGGGTATAAGCCTCTCCTATTTCCTATATTGCCCTTACTCATTTACTAACACATTAGTTTATGTTATCTCATTTTAATTTGCATATTAACATGGCACGACTACCCTTAGTTTAATCAAATCTCAACCTATTAATCTTCACAATATTTTATTTAATTTAACCAGTTGAATATCCTAAATAATGTTATAAAAATATGGGGTGTTACAGACTCCCCACCTTAAAGAATTTCGTCCTCGAAATTACTATAAGGCACACAACAAAACAATCAAAGGTAAAACATACCATCAAACAAATTAGGATAAGCATCTCTAATTCTGCTCTCAGTCTCCCAAGTACGGTCTCTATCATAGTCACTCCATTGGACCTTTACTAACCGGACTATCTTGTTCCTCAACTTCTTCTCATCTCTCTCGACTATCTGAATTGGCTTTCTAACTATAGTGAAATCCGGCTCTACTACTAAATCTTCTAACACTATAGGTGCTATAGTAGCCTCTGGGTCTCTAACACACTTTCTAAGATGAGAAACATGGAAAACATCATGGAATCCTACCAAATTATTCAGTAACTCCACTCTATAAGCGAGTTTCCCGATCCTCTCAACAATACGGAAGGGTCCAAGGAATCTAGGTGCCAACTTTCCTGACTTCCCGAATCTAATCACACCCTTCATCGGTGAAACCTTAATAAACACATAGTCTCCAATAGAGAATTCCAAGTCCTTCCTTCTTCTATCAGCATAACTCTTCTGCCTAGACTGAGCTTCCTTCATCCTAGCTCGGATCAACTCAATCTTCTCTACGGCTTCTTTCACCAAATTCGAACCAAGAACCAACCTATCTCCGGCCTCTAACCAACATACGGGAGATTTGCATGGTCTTCCATACAAAGCTTCAAACGGTGCCATCCTAATACTAGTCTGCTAACTATTGTTATATGAGAACTCGACTAAATGAAGATGGTATTCCCATGATCCCCCGAAATCCAATACACAAGCTCTTAACAAATCCTCCAAGACTTTGTTAACTCTTTCCGTTTGCCCATCAGTCTGTGGATGGTAAGTGGTACTCATGTTGAGCTTGGTTCCTAATGTTTCCTGTAGACTCTTCCAGAACTCGCTAGTAAACAAAGAATCTCTATGACTGATAATACTACTAGGAATTCCGTGCAGTCTAATCACATTCTTCATAAATAACTTCGCCAAAATAGGTGTCGTCCTAGTTGACTTTACTGGAATGAAATGAGCACTCTTAGTCAATCTATCTACTATGACCCATATGCTTTCATTTCCTCTATGAGATCTTGGTAACCCATCAATAAAATCCATAGAGATAGAACCCCACTTCCACAACTAGACTTCCAACAGTTGAAGCAATCCACCTGGCTTCTGGTGTTCAGCCTTTGCCTGTTGTCAATTCAAGCACCGCTTAACACAAACCAATGTCATGTTTCATACCTTCCCAGAAGAAACTTCTCTTCATATCCTAATACATCTTCGTTCCTCCTGGATGGATGATGAACTTCGAATGATGACATTCATCTAAAACTTCTTTCCTCATGTCTCCTACATTCGGAACACACAACCTTCCTTTCTTTCTCAACCACCCTTTCTGGTCAAAACTGAAATCCTTTCAGTCATCGCTCTTTGTTCCTTCCCTTATCCTTTTGATACGTTCAGCCAAAACTGGATCCTCCTCCTACTTAGAAGCTATCTTCTCAATCATTACCGGTCGAACTTCCAAACAAGACAATGCAACACTTCCTGCACTAGAACCTACTTCGGATCTAAACTGCACTCTACAAGCTGACAATGCTTCCAAATCTTTCCACTCAGCAATCATAGCCAATACTGCATTATGATGTTTCCTACTAAGTGCATCCGCTACCGGGTTTCCTTTTCCGGGTGTGTACTCAATTCCAAAATCATAAGCAGCAATAAACTCCAACCATCTCTGCTGTCTCATGTTCAGCACCTTCTGAGTGAACAAGTACTTCAACGACTTATGATCAGTATAAAACTCAAATCACTCTCCCGAAAGATAATGCCTTCACACCTTCAAAGCAAATATAATGGCAGCTAACTAAAAATCATGCGTTGGATACCTAACTTCATGTGGTCTGAGCTGTCTAGAAGCATAAGCAATCACTTTACCTCTTTGCATCAACACAGCTCCCAATCCAGTTCCACACGCATCAGTATAAACAACCAAATCTTGATTCCCCTCAGAAACCACCAACACTGGTGCATGGGTCAATAAGTGTTTCAAGCTCTGGAATGCTTCCTCACACTTATCAGTCCATACAAACTTCACATCTTTTCGCGTAAGCTTAGTCATCGGTGCAACTATCCACGAAAATCCTTTATAAACCTTCGATAATATTCAGCCAACCAAGAAAGCTCTTTATCTCGGTCACCATCTCGGGTCTCTTCCAATTATTCACAGCCTCAATCTTAGTCGGATCTATAGAAAATCATTTCTCTGAGACTACATGACTAAGGAAATTCACTTTCTTATTCCAAAAATGACACTTCGAAAACTTAGCCTTCAACTGATGCTCCCTCAATGTCTCAAACACAACTCTAAGATGAACTTCATGCTCCTTCTCATTAGTGAAGACCAAGTGCTCTCGGAAAATTTGGTTTATCAAATCCACAAAGAATGCCGGTGCATTAGTTAGTCCGAACGGCATAACTAACCATTCGTACGATCCATATCTTGTCCTAAACGTCGTTAAAGGAATACTATCCTCTGCCACTCTAAGCTGATGAAATCCAATTGCTAAATCCAGCTGAGAGAATACTTTGGCTCCACTTAACTGATCGAACAAATCGCCAATTCTTAGCAATGGATACTGGTTCTTTAGCGTCTTCTCATTCAACTTACGATAATCGATACAAATCCTTAATGATCCGTTCGGCTTCTTAGCAAACACTGCAGCTGCTTCCCAAGGCGAACTGCTCGGTCGGATAAAATTCTTGCCTTCCAAATCCACCAACTGCACCTTCAACTCTCTCATCTCTATGGGTGTCATCCTACTTGGCGGCCTACTCACTGGTTTTGCTCCAGGCACCAAATCAATTTGAAACTCAATGGCTCATTTCGGTGGCAGTCCAATTACCGACTCAAACACATCAACAAACTCTCTAACCACAAAGACTCGATGCAACTCATCCTTCAATTCCATGATACCCAATAAAGTATTTACCTCACAACTAGGGTTTTCTATGGTATAAATTATCCGATCACTACAATTCGGGTGACTAAGTGATATTTTTCTATCATGGAAAAATATCCTAGCATCATATTTAATTAACCAATCCATCCCAAGGATAATCCCAAATCCCACAAAATCAAACACATGCAAACAACAATCAAAAGTATGACCTAGCAAATCAAACTCTAAATGGTCACACCTCATCCTAAGTGTCACATACCCTCCTATCGGATTTGCAACCCTTAAGGAAGTAACTAAATATGAGGGTTCTAGGTTAACCTTATCTACCAAACATTGAGAAATAAAAGAATGTGATGCACCAGTATCAAACAGAATTCTAACAGCCATACCATGAATCTGTAGCGAGCCTCCCAGAACAGCCTTCCCTTTCTCCTGTACAACTTGCCTTGAAGTTGCGGGCTCCAATGCATAAACTTGCCCCTTCCTTCGTTAGTAGGCTCCTTGAATTGGTTCTTATAATGGCCGACTTAATCACAATTAATGCATCGAATGTTCTTCTTTCCAACTGCTTTTTTCTCTTTTCCTTTTCCGGTCCGACACTCATTAGCATAGTGTCCCTTCTTATCACGTTTATAACAAACCACCTCAGCTTTTCCCTTCTTCTGTGCTCCTCCCTTCCTAGCATTCTTTTTATGGAAAAACTTTCTTTTCTAGCCTTGTCCCTCCTGCACCTCCTTCATTTTCTTCTTCAAACAAGCTAACGCCTCTTTCTGCCTCAGCGCCATTTCTACCTCAACGCCATTTCTACCTCAGCGCCATTTCTACCTCTACATCACTAGACTCTTAGGTGCGGTAAGGTAGCACTTATCAATTCTGGCCTTAAGCCTCTAATAAACTTCTCATTCCTTTTGATCACCGTATCAACCAAGGCATACCCGTATCGAGCCAACTCTTCAAATCTTCTTGCATACTCTAAAACAAACATCTCTCCTTGTTCTAGTTCAGCAAACTTCCTAACCAATGCCGTCCGAGCCATCACCAACATAAACCTTTCTTGAAACCTTCTCTTAAACACCACCCAAGTCATGGTTTCCTTATCAACACCAGCAACAACAGTATTCCACCAAAACAAAGCAGCTCCCTGAAGCTGTCTTGAAGCTAATCTCCTCTTCTGCTCGTCATTTAACCTTAAATCAGCGAAAATTCTCTCATAATGCAGCAACCAATTTTCCACTTCGATCGCATCTTCAATTCCAATGAACGGCTTCCCTCTAAGCCTGGTATAGTATCTTCTCAAGTTAGCATAATGGTTGACTATTGGAGCTTCCTGAACTCCACCGCCAGCAGCATTCCCTCCAACAAATCCAGTTACAATTCCAGCTTGCATCATGTTTACAAAGAACTGATACATGGCTCCCATATCCACTTAGGGAACCCCAGCACTAACATTTTCAGCTTGAGCCTGACCGGGACCTCATCTAGAATTTGGTCGGGCATTTCCATTAGTGGTGGTGCTCTCTCCTCCAAGATTAACTTTGCCTCTTCTTCCTTCCATATATGTATTCAAGTCTCATGAGACACAGATGAATAACCTAACTAAGATAGGAATCTAGAGATATAGCGTATACTTATATATAATAGTTACAAGTATGTTACTATAACGTTATCCCATACCCCGATCTTTAACTCTAATTCCTAAGGATTATGTTTTCAAAAACCATTTTTAGTTAAAGTATTTTATAAACCATGCTCTGAAACCAAGCTGTAACATCCCCTATCTAGAGGCCCAAAACAAAGCGCTACAGATACTATAGTCATCTATAGTATTAGCTTCCGGTGACTAAATACGGCTATGTAATGGTATCTACAATATCAGAAGCACTTGAATATGAAACAAAACACAGATTTCAAAACAACTTTTCTTCATTACATTCAAAACAGATCTTCCATATTCATTTCACATAATCCCAAATACGTTCCTACGCTCGGATAAAATATACTTATTACAAAATACACAAAGAGCGGTATATGAAGATACCCCCTTGGATGATCAGAGTCATAGAGTCAAAACAAACTTAATACAAACATAGTGGAAATTCAATAAAAATAAAACAAGAACCGCAACTCCTAAATAGCTATCTATTTGCCTCCTGCATGCCTCCGGTAGCCTTATTCGTCATCCTACTAAAATCTGAAAAGACCTTAACCCCTCAGCCTACTCAAATTAATTTGAGCACCCGAGAGTCTAAGGGGAAAACATAAACTTCGAGTCAGACATAAAGCCTGGTGTAAATAATACTATACATCCCGGTTTAATACGTTAAGTGAGACCACGCCGCTTAGAGGAACGGGTTTCCCCTCACTAACATCCTTTTAAAACATATCTTTGCAAAACCTTTTTCCTGCAATCAAAACTGATTAAACACTATAAAGCTTCATTATGTAAACATACATAAATATCAGGTAATAAATGAACTATCTTTTCAAACACATAAGTTTTGTTTGGATAACTTTTGACCTTTAGCTGACTTGGGCATACCGGACAATATAAACAAAATTTACCTAACACCTATTAGACACTCCTCTTCTAGACAATCTGTCCTTAACTATCTGTTAAATACTTCGCTTCTGGATGGTCCATCCCTAGCCTAATCATCTCCTAGGTCTTCTTGATCCTAATGCTTTTTCGGGCTCACCAATAACCTACCTATATGCAAACATATATTCCCTTCGGTGTGTAATCTTAATTTTAGTCTACCTGTGGTCAAGCCCTACACGCTGGAATTTTGGACAACAATTAGGTGGGGCTAATAGCTAATGTATAGGGTGCGACCCTATACTAGTCCCATCTGGTATTCTAATATTTGAGTCATTTTCACTTAGGAATCCCCTTCTATAATTTCCTTGAAAACATTTTCAAAATGATTTAAAACCTTTAAATCCAACTTATAGAAGGAAAATATAAAATCTTTATGCTTTACTCAAAATCACATTGCATGTTATATATATATATTCTTTACTCAAACCTATAGTTGATGAAGACACTTAAACATTTGAAAGTACCCCTTTTTAAACCTTTGAAAGCATCTCTTTTGAAACCAAGTAAAACCCTTTTATTATCTAGGCCAAGAGGCCAAAACCTTACCTTTCGAAACCATTTCAAACCTTTCGAAACCATTGAACTCAAACCTTTCGAAACCATGGAACTAAAACCTTTTGAAACCATTGATATAAAACCTTTCGAAACCATTGAACTCAAACCCTTCGAAAGCATTAAACCTTTTAAAACATAAACCTTTCGAAGACTTACTGGGTTCAATTTAAAACATATGCAAAATCTTCTTTTGAAAACCTTTCGACTTCATTGGAAGCTACCTTTCGACTTTGTCGAAAGCTCTGCTTCGAAATCTTTAAAACATATCATTTAAAACAATTGGCCTCTGCCTTTAAAACAACTCCTTCGATAGCTTTGGGTTATACCTCAATTATAAAAAAAGAATAAAACATCTAAGTTGAAAGCTTTCTTTCAAAAGCATGGAGAAGCAGCCGGTTTTAAAAACAAGTAAACCTTTTGACTTTGTCGGAAGCAACAACTTCGAAAGGTTGGAAAGCGGCAGTAACCTTTCGACCTTGTCGAAAGGTTTAAAACCTTTATTTTAAATGTTCGACCTGGTCGAAAGCAACCAAGTCGAGAGCTCTTATTCGAAATCAAAGCAGGCGATTCTTTTGGCTTATAAAAACAAACATACCTCAACCTCTTTGGCAACTAACCTTTCGGCTAAGTACCCTTCGACCTTGTCCAATTCATTACGTACCAAGCAACTTGATACCATATGCATTGGTTTGACCTCGTCGAAAGCTTTGATACCTTTCGACCTTGTCGGGAGGTGTGGGTTGGAAGGTTTGATGCCGTAAAAGGCTGAAACATGGTAAAAGTGTGTTTTTCTTGTTTTTAACTTAAAAAGATAACTTTTCAACTAACCTGCCTATTATCCCGCCTTTTGGCAAGGCCGTTACACCAAGGACTTGACTAGGAACTAAAGACAATCCGTCCTGAAGATCGGTTATAAACATGTTCACAATGGATACATGCAAATTTGGTCCGAGTCCGTATCGAGCTGCAATTAACATGGTATGACAAACAAAGCTATGAAAGCTAATATTCCAAATTTTAGGTCAATCAGAGTTTGTATGCTCAAGCTATGGATCGATCAAGGTCCATGTGAAACATGTTAGTTTCATATCCATCCCCTTCGTATCCATCGACTCCATATCCATCCCCTTCATGTCCATCAAACAGTTGCCTCTCTTGGATTGACCCGAGTCCATTACTTAATAGTCACCCACTTCGTATCGATCACGCCTCTATATGTTTCATATCGATCAACCTAATAATCGATATGAACCAGTAGCCGAATGATCGATACGAAACCAACGGTCAGAAATCGATACGAAGAGAACCTCCAAGCATCGATATGAAAGGAACCACATCAGGACCGATACGAAGAAGGCATAGTCAACCAAAAGAAACGATCTGCAAGCGTGATAAGTGGATCTCCGCTGAACTCTCGCTCCACATCATCGATGCAAAACCGATCGATACGAAGGAATATCGATTGGAATAAGCATCGATATGCATGGATCTATATGCAGCCATCAGACAACCTACAAATCCAATCTTGGATCGATCATAACTCAAAATCTACAAGTCCAAATGCTATGAAATTTTCACAGGAGCTTGCTTACCACCTCGAGATTGCCTCTGATCGATCGCAGCCTAAATGGACATAATCTTGATCGATACGTAGATGATGGGGATCGATCCCAAATGACCCCTGATCGATCTGGTGGGACCACCCACGTGTGAGAAGAAGTATTCCGAGTTCAGAGGCAGATATTTCAGACCTACACCTATAAATAGCACCCCTACGCCTACAGAAAAAGGACTTTGGACTCTGCTATGCCGTTACTCTACCACAACTCCATTGTAACTTGAGTGTTAGAGTGTTGTACTATTGTAATCAGTTGTCAATCATCAATAAACACCAAAACATTCAAAGTGGACGTAGGCTACAATGTCGAACCACTATAATTCCTTGTCTTTTTCGATTTCTACATGCTTTTATTGGTGTGATTGTTAGATTAGCCTCCTTTTCCATTTAATTTCATTATTTTAATCTCTTCAATCACATTTGAAGAGTGTTGTGCCCAGTTTTGGTACAAATAATTTGGTGCTTTCATTGAGAAAACTCTATTTTTCTCTGATTCTTTGGATCTACTGTCGTTGTTGGATTGCTAAAATCTAAGGAGAAGATCCAGATCTATCTTCCAGTAGTTCCTTCCATTCTATTCAGATTACTCCAGATCTAGGAAAGAGCTATATCAATCATTGTGCGTACTACCAGAACTGCTTCATATGCTGTAGATCCAGAAAGAAGGGATATGCAAGATCCCACGTAGTTGACCACAGCAGGCCAAACATTAGCTGGAGATCTAGATCTACAAGGTCCTGTGACTAGAGAGGAGTTCCAAACCCTCATGCAAAAGCTTACTCGGAGCCGTCAAGAACTCACTCAATAGATCCGTGCCAACACGGAGCTCGCAAACCAGCTGAATGAGGAAAGACAAAGGAGATCTAGAAGGGATCATGAATCTCATTCCACGACCGAAAGCTTGGCTTCATCTGACTTCTATCACAGATCTACATGCCGTCAGATGGATGGAAACTACGTGGAAGCCTCCAGGCATCAACGTGCTATAAATCTTGGATAAGCCGGGATCGGTCCTTCTATAAGGCACCAAGCTGGACCCTCCTCCCTAGGAGGGACACCTCCTTATCACACCACTCATGACCACGCAGCTACTGCCGCTATAGATCTGTAAGCCGAGATCCAGAACCAACCAGATCCAGCCCTTTATCAACACGTTCGCGCTCAGGATCCTCACTTCCCTGAAGATCGGGAGCCAAGGATGCGAGGAACGGACCTTAGGCAGCGACCGGACCATCCCCGCAAAATGGAACCCGACCATGCTTTGGCCTCGAATATCCAGATGCCTAACATTCCAACCATGATACGCCAGATGATCAAAGAAAGTCAAGGCCTTACAAATGATGATTGGGGAATCTCCAGAAGTCATACTCCATTCACCGATGACATCCTTTATGCAGAGCAACCTCGTTGGTTCAGGATGCCGACTCTGCCGGTGTACGAAGGAAATTCGGATCCTAACCAACATATCTTGAAGTATGAATAGCTCATGAATGATGCTCGAGCTGACGATGCAGTTAAGTGTAGAAGCTTTCCTATTTCCTTAGGGGGCATCGCAACTATGTGATTCACTCGTCTACCACCCAAATCCATCTCATGCTTTGATCAGTTAGCTACCAAGTTTGTTGAACAATTTCGTATGCATGCTACGAGGCCAAAGGATGTCAACACCTTGTCCAATGTCACTCAAGCTCCAAGAGAGACTCTTAGACGTTATCTAGAAAGGTTTCATGCTAGTTGTGCAGAGGTCACCAACCCCAATGATAATTCTATTCTGATGGCATTGACTAAAGGGATCGATCTCGATTCCGAGTTTGGTGATTGGTTGGTTGGGAAACCTCCCACTTCGTTGGATCATTTCTATGCTAAGATGGCCCAGTTCTTGAGGAGAGAAGACACTAGATGATCTAAGAAGCAGGACATAGTGGGGCCTAGTGGAGAAGGCATTCAAAGTAATGTTGCTGTGAAACAGACTGGTGAGAACTCCAACAATGTGTAATTGAATATTCAGAACATGGTCAACAGAAGGGTAACGGAGGTCAAGGAAAGAAGAAAGACCCAAATCGTGGACCGAGACATAGAGCTCCCATGTTTGACCAATATAATCCCTTAAACACCTCGTTGGAAAATGTTTACCTTCAGACTTGTAATACCGGATAGTATAAGAAGCCAGCTCCGAAACCATCATCTGAGAAACAAATTCAAACCGGGAAATTCTATAGATTTCACGATTGTTACAGCTATAATACTAATGAGTGCCGTCATTTGCAAGACATCATCGAGAAGTTGATTAGAGAAAGGAAGTTAGAGCAGTTTGTTCGGGCTCCGTAGGTTGGAGGTGCGGGCCCATCTGATCCAAATCAAGGTCAAGGCCAAGCTAGGCCTGAAGAACCCGCGCGTACTGGCGGGAGGTTGGTAATAAACACTATGAGTGGTGGTCCTTATCCGACTGATCGGAGCTGGAAGGAAACAGGGTCATATTTCAGTTCGATTAGGCATGTGGACTTTGAATGCTGTAGTAATGTTGATGACGAGGCCTCGGCAAAACAAGAGAGGACGATGACAGACGACTTTGTTTTCAGGAACCGAGATGCTGACAGAGTCGAGGCCCCTACTATTGATCCATTTGTTATTTCAGCTCAAGTAGGTCCTGCTTGGATGAAAAGGATCTTAGTCGATAGCGGAAGTTCAGTCAATATACTTTTTAAGCGCGCTTATGACCAAATGAGAATGAAGGCAAAAGATATAAAACCGTGTCAGTCACGAATTCATGGTTTTAATGGAAGCGCAAAAATACTAGCTGGAATGGTGGAGTTTGAGTTGGGTATTGGAGATCACCGGAGAGTCTGAATGGTGCAGTTTGTTGTGTTAGACATTCATTCCCTTATAATGCCTTTTTAGGCCAACCGGCCCTTGCGGAATTCAGGGCAGCGATTGCCCCGTGGTGTTTAACTTTGAAGTTCTCCACTGGTCGGAGTAGTACATGGTGATCAGGCGGCCGAGCGTGCCTGTTATGTTGTAGAGCTACGGGATGCGCAGCGGAAGGAGAAAGGGAAGGGCGTAGAGGAATCTCTCTGCATCCGTTTTTCAGAGAATTGACAGCTAACGCCTGGGCCTAGGCCCGGTCGCCACAACCAGTTCCTTAAAGATCTTGATCCCCGAGATAATAATGATGAGGAGGAAGTCAAAGATTACCAGGCCACCCCGGCAGAGTTGACGATCGATGTTCCGATCCACAACGACGAAGATTCCAGAACGGTAAAGGTCGGATCTCAACTTAGCCACCAGATGAGACAGGAATTGGTTGATTTTATCCAAGCAAACCTTGATGTGTTTGCTTGGACTCACTCAGACATGTGTGGGATCTCGCCGGACATCGCGAGCCATGCATTAAATATTGACCCGCGGCACGTCTCGATCAAACAGAAAAGGCGCGGTATGGATCTAGACAGATCGGCCGCCCTGAATGAGGAAGTAAATAAACTCAAGTCGAATGGGTTTATTCGTTATGCTCTATATCCAGAGTGAGTATAAAATCCAGTGCTTGTCAGGAAATCAAACGGGAAATGGCGAACATGTGTGGACTACTCAGATTTGAATAAGGCCTGCCCCAAAGACAGTTTTCCACTTCCCAGAATTGATCAACTGGTGGATTCAACAACTTGACATGAGCTCTTATCTTTCATGGACGCATATTCCGGCTACAGTGAAATACCGATGAATCTACCTGACCAGGAACATACTAGCTTCATCATCGATTTGGGACTCGATTGTTACAAAGCGATCCCATTCGGACTTAAGAACGCTGGGGAAACTTATCAAAGGCTCGTGAACCGAATGTTCGCTAACCAGATCGGAAAGACCATGGAGGTGTATATGGACGACATGCTCATGAAGTCGCGACTGTCCATCAACCATGTTAGAGATTTGGAAACGATGTTTAACATACTCCGACAGTACAAAATGAAGCTCAATAAATTGAAGTGTCATTTCGGAGTTGCATCAGGAAAATTCCTTGGATTCATTGTCAACGCCAGAGGAATTGAAGCCAATCCTGAGAAAATCTAAGTGATTCGGAATCTCGAAACTCCCAGAACCATAAAGCAAGTGCAAAGCCTCAATGGGAAGGTGGCAGCCTTAAGCAGGTTCATCCCCATATCTACAGACAAGTGCATCCCTTTCTTTGATCTACTTAGAAAAGGAAAGCAGAATTTTGAATGGACAGAGGAGTGTGAAGGCGCATTCCAAGCACTAGTTCAACATCTGGCGACACCTCCCATTTTTTCAAAGCCGGTTGATCACGAGAAATTATACATCTATCTGGCGGTTTCAGCAAACGCGATCAGTGCTGCGCTAATTCGGAAAGAGGATTGGATCCAACGACCGGTCTATTATATCAGCAAGCGATTGACAGGGGTAGAAAGAAACTACCCAAAGTTAGAAAAGCCGGCTTATTGTCTCATCATAGCCTCAAGAAAGCTTCATCCATATTTCCAAGCTCACCCGATTATAGTCTACACCGACCAGTCGTTACGACAGATCCTAACACGACCTGAGACGTTTGGTAGATTGCTCAAGTGGAATATCGAGATGAGTCAATTTGACATCACTTATACACCAAGGCGAGCCATCCAAGGACAAGTTCTGGTAGACTTCATAGCCGAATTCACCACACCAGAAGACTTGCCCGAAGCCAGTGAATCTCCTAAGCATGTGTGGAAGCTATACACCGATGGTGCATCAAACGACCGTTGCTTAGGTGCTGGAGTGGTACTCGAAACCCTAGAAGGCCAATCCATATGCTATGCTTTGAAGTTTGAATTCCGCGCAACTAACAACGAGGTCAAGTATGAAGCTTTACTAGCTGGACTTAGGCTTGCCAGAGACTTGGGCCTTATTGCTGTGGAGATTTATTATGACTCGCAATTGGTCGTGTGCCAGGTTCGGGAAGAGTATCGAGCAAGAGACCGGAGATTGGCCACATACCTCACTCGGGTTCAGGAAATGTTGAATCAGTTCAACTATTATGTTATCCACTGCATACCCCGAGAGCAAAATCAAAAGGCCGATACTTTAGCGAAACTATCCAGCACCGGCGAAGCTCAACAAATAGGACTCATCCCCGTTGAGACACTTATCGCTCCAAGTATCGACCACATAGAGACAAACTAGGTGTACGAGGCGATGCCCGAGAAGGAATCATGGATGACTCCATTCAAAAATTATCTTAAGCACGGAGCATTTCCAGAACAGAAGTGAGAAAAGATAGGTTCTCCGAAAAGATTTGCGATTTGTTATCCAGAATGGAGTCCTGTATAGGAGAGGGTATTCTGTTCCTTTACTCCAATGTATTGCCCACGATGAGATCAAACGGGTGTTACACGATGTGCATGAGGGGGATTGTGGCGTCAACACCGGAGGGCAAGCACTTGCAAAAAAGATACTCGGATATGGGTACTACTGGCCAACCATGAATCGAGATAGGTGCCAGAAGCATGCCAGAATTCCAAGAGCCCCTCCTACCGAAATCACTCAGATGGTCAGTCCATGGCCGTATACCACATGGGGCATTGATATAATAGGGTCTCTACCTTTAGCCAAGGGTGGTGCGAAGTACGCCATCGTTGCAGTTGACTACTTTACTAAATGGGAAGAAGCTGAGCCCCTTGCCACTATCACGACGAAGAAAGTAATCAACTTTGTTGTGCGTAACATCATCCGTCGCTTTGGTCTCCCACACACCATTGTAACTGATAACGGGACCCAATTCAATAGTGTCAAGTTCAAAGATTTCTGTCGATGCTACCGCATCCAGAAGAAGTTCTCAGCAGTAGCTCACCCTCAAGCGAATGGGCAAGTCGAAGCTATCAACAAAGTTATCAAGTCCATTATGAAGAAATGACTGGAGAAGGCTGGGGGCAAGTGGGTCGATGAACTTCCCATGGCTTTATGGGTATATTGAACTACCCATAAGTCCGCGACCGGCCATACCCCGTTTGAACTTTCTTATGGCTGTAAAGCCGTTATTCAAGTTGAATTAGAAGTACCTTCTCGCCGTGTGACTTACTACGATCCAAAGACAAATGCCATCCTACTTGCAGAATCACTGGATTTACTGGATGAGAAGCGTGAAGAGGCTGATTTGAGGGCAGCCGCACACCGCAGTCGAGTCACCCGATTATACAATGCTAAGGTCCGACCCAGAACCTTCGAAGTTGGCGATCTCGTGCTTAAGAGAATTTATCTGGTCCCTTCACACATGAAACCAACATGGGAAGGACCGTATATCATTGAACGGAGACTTGGAGACAGCACATTCAAACTATCAACTGTTGACGGTCTCACTTTACCAAGGGCATGGAACAGCGAGAGTCTTCGTCGCTATTACACATAACTAGCTTTTATTCATTTTAGTCTGCTTTTCCTTTGAAATTTGTTTATGCATTTTTTTGATTTGAAGTTGTAGTAAGGCAATTGACTTTGCCGTACTTTCTTATTTCAGCAATAAAATGCAGACTCATCAAACCAGAGTGGCAATTCTTGAAATGTATCATGTGACCGTCACGATGTACGAAGAGCTAAGTCCCACCTACAGTGAGACTCATTCAATTAAGGAGTGATCGCGATCCGACCGGTCGCTCGCTAAGTGAAACCCTAAGCTCAGGGGCAAGCAACGATGAAATCAAGAAGGATTGAAACACGACAATCCTGTAACAAACTCCAGCTCCCAGAGTGCGAGCCGAAGTACAAAACTCCAAAACTCGGGCTTGAGGAGGATGGATCCACCCATCCACGACCTTGCCATATTTCTTCCAAGTTCGAAGAGGATGGATCATCCATCTATGATTTCGCTTGCCAAAATCAAGGTGGATGTGATCCGACCATCCACAACCTTGATCAACTCCTTGTTACCAGAGCACAAACGAGGTCCTAACAATTAAACAGACGTGACTGACCGTCTGTCGACCGACTTTAGATTCCCAGAGTGCGAACTGGAGTATAAACATCAAATGGATGTGAACAACCACCCATCGATCAACTTTGGTCCCAAGAGCGCGGACTGGAGTATAAACACCAAATGGGTGTGACTGACCACCCATCGATTAACTCTGGTCCCGAGAGCGCAGACTGGAGTATAAACACCAAATGGGTATGACTGACCACCCATCAACTAACTCTGGTCCCGAGAGCGCGGACCAGAGTATAAACTTTAAATGAGTGCGACCGACCACCCATAAAATAACTTATGTCCCTGGAGTGCGGATATACTCCTAAACATTTGATGGATGTGGCTGACCACCCATCAACTGACCCTGGCCCCGAGAGCGTGAACCAAAGTATAAACATTAAACGGGCGCGACCGACCGGCTGTAGATTAACTCATGTCCCTGGAGCGCGGATATGATTCCAAACACTTGAACAGGTGTAACCGACCGCCCGCAAATTAACTTATGTCCCCAGAATGTAGATATAATTCCAAGCATTATGCAGGTGCGACCGACCGCTGTCATACAAGTTCAATCCCCAGAGTGCGGATGCAAATACCATCAAATGAGCGAGTGTGATCCGACCACTCAAACTCATTTCACTTTAACTTTGTTCCGAATTGGTTAAATTAAAATTAGAAAAGGCGAAAATCGACTGCCGACTGACTACTCCAATTCTCCCTAGGACTGGGGGCATAGCTCAAGTACCAGTTGCTGACCGAGACAACACAACGTTGGAATTCGACTCGACGGTTGATTATGACCTGAAGCCATGAATTCAGGACTTAGCGACCGGACTCAAGTTCGACTTAGAAACTAAAGCCTCACAAGTACATTGAATGGAAACACGAGTGCTGAAATACTTAAACAAATAAACACAGAGTTATGCTGAAAAAACAAAAGGAAGTTTTATTTCCACTATTCTTTGAAAAAGATAAGTACAAATATCTATTTGATAAATTCCTATAAGCAAGGGCCAAACCCGCGTCTATACATGGCCTACAAAACCTAAAAGAAAAAGCCTGTTCTAGCTATCTACAAAAAGAAAAAGAAAAAGTGCAAGTCTATGCCTTTGATTTTTTATCTTGCTCGCTCTTCTTTGGTGTAGACCCACTTGTACTACCACCCGGTCCTCTCTTCGAACCTTTCCCTCCCCGGCCTGCTCTAGTTGGCTTGTCTCCGGTCGGGGGAATCAGAGCAGTATCTTCCTTAGAACTCATAGAGATTGGAATGTCCTCTGTGTGTGGAACTGGAGGAATGGTGGCACTCTCGATGTTAGAAGATGGAGGAGCGCTCGTATCAATGACTGTGCCACCAGGAGAAATGACAAGTATCGAGACAGGGCCAGTTTCCGCCATGCCACCAACTCTACGATTTAGCTCAGCCTGCTCCATCTCGGCCTTAATCTCCTCCATTATTCGATCAGCCCGCTCCACGCGAACGCCCATTGGAATACTGCTGGTTGGACCAGAGGAGCCAGTTATGATCACATCTTTGTCTAAGTTGAAAGGCATTTCAATGTTCGGGTCGCTTTCATGACTAAGGAGTGCTTTCAGCATTTGTTCATCAAGCATGCAGCTGCTTTCATGCGTTTCTCCTACCGATGTAGCGACCGTTGTAGTTGTGGCCTCCATCACTATCGCCTCCTACTCATGGTGCATTTCTTGGGTTGTAGGAGGATTGATTGATGCAGAATCTATAACTGAATAAAGATAAGAGAAAATGTTAGTGACATCTTTTGACAGTGCTCTTGCATTTGGACAAATGGAAGAAGTGTTTAGAATACCTTCCTCAGATTGGCGTGCATGCTAGGCCGATGTGCCTTCCGAGCCGCGTTCGTTTATCGGGGAAAGGTGCGGCTTATCAGAGTCATATCTTGGGACAATTGGAGGTTCGATAGAAGAAGTAGGCTCAGATTGAGAGACTGGGAGCGCTTCGAAACCTACTTCATGATGTTCAACTCCAGATCATTCCCCAGTGTTCAGATATTTGGCAGCCAACTTTTCTTTTTCAAGAGCGACAATTGTTTCATGAAGGACCTTTGGTTCATCTCCAAAAAGTATTTGAGCATCCAGTTCAAACTCATCAACAGTTATGGTATTTTGGATCACCTTTTCATCGTCCACCAAGTGGCTCCAGGCCTTGTATAATTGGAAGGGGTAATCTTCGTTGAGCCAGTTTAAATTGCGGTTTCTTAAGACGTTGGCATTGTATGTGACCAGGAGATCTTCAAATTAATTCTCCATCCTGGCCTCTACCGCTTTGATTTCACTCTCAACCCTGGCATCGGCTTCCTCGGCCTTTAAATTCGCCGCATCCCTCTCATCCTTAAGTGCCACCGCCTGTTCACATGCCTCCTGGGCAGGTTTGTTGGCCTCGTCTTTTTCCTTGATGGCCGCGGCTAATTTCGCCTTTAACTCCTCGACCTCTTTCCGTGCCTCATCCCTTTCCCGAGTGATAATAGTGTTACGGTGGCCCATCTCCTGTACCAGGTCCATGTGAGTTTTTCGCATGTTTTCCATGGACTGCCAGGCCTCTTCGACTCTCTGGTCGGCTTCTATCTCCGACTTCCTTGAAGATTCAACTTCGTTATTAAGCACTCCTATTATTCTATCTTTTTGAGCAAGGTCGGCCTCCATTTTCTCAATTATTTTGGCCCGCTCGAAGTTTATCGCCGAAACCTTTTCTGCAGTTTTAGCCCACTCCCGGTACTGGCAGTAAACATCATGCACGTAATCCTGTACCAGTTTTTCTGCATCATTGGGAATTCTTTTCAAGTTCAGTGGGAAGTGGAAGCCATCAAATCAGATAGTCGGAAAATCTTTCTTTAACTTAGCAATTCGGATGGCTCCCTCCCCTATGGGCTCGATGGCAGCTGGCTCTATAACGATGGGAGCTTCCGTTTCAATTCTACGGCGTTGGTCGTCGGATTTCGAAGTATGAGGAAGGCTACTTGGTGGGCAGTTTCAGAAGATTGCCTGCTAGAACCGGATGGTTTTGAGGAACCTTTAGGTGGTGGCGATCGCAACCAGGATCAGCGCCTACCTTGATACCTTTCTTTTTCCCTTTCATAACGCTCACGCTCTTGGCTAGAGCGATGGCCGCGATCATGGTCTCGTTCGCTTTCACGCTTGTGAGATTCAAAATAAGAGCTAGAAGAATGGCGTTTGGAGCGAAGGTTGCTGAGCATAGTCCCCTGCCTCACGATCGTGTCTATAAAATGAAAAGAAAAACATAATTAGTCATCTCCAGATATTGGAGAACATGTGATTAGAAGTTGTGTGGTGCCTTGAAGTGTGTGTATGTATGTGCAAACCCCCCAACCAACCGATTTTGGTAGCCTTGCTCATAGGAGTTGGCTCCCCTATGTCTAAAGAAGTTAAGCCTGCGCCAGTTCGCGGCGGGGAAGGAAGTCCCTCTAATCCAAGATCTTGGAATGAAGCTATGTCATTTGGAATAGAGACATCAAATAATCCTCTCAAAGAACTTTCCATTTACGGAAAGGAAGTCTCCGGACTTATAGTAGTTGCGGCAGGCAGAGATACCACGATGGTCTTAAGCCTCTTGGATTTGTGGGCGAGAGCCTTGCCTTTTCTTTTTGATTCTGGTGATTCAAGGCCCCATGAAGGTGCAACTACGGGCTCATCCCTAACTTGCATACTCTCGCCGTCGCCCCGTTCCGTGATTATGACTCCAGGAGCTCTCCTTCCTCCTTGCCTTATCGAAGCCGCTTTGGTAACTCCTATTAATCCAATGCTTTAACCTCTCTCCATGAGCCCACGGCGATCAAATTATCATCACTAAGGACTTCATCGATCTCTCTAAGTTCAGCAGGCACCGATTGAAGAGTTCTCACTATCTCCTTGAATTGTGCTCCTTCGGGCCATGGAATCAAAGCTGTAAAAGAAACGCAGTATTAGACTCAGCATCGACTTATATTATCCAGTTAATTGATGAAGAAGTTAAAGCACTTATGTCTAACTAACCACCATCTGGCAAATCATGGTGGGCATTGAACGAAGAACCATTCGGTCTTGAAATAGCTTAACTTTCTCTAAGCCCTTACCACTACTTGTCAGTTTCTGACTGCTTCTAAAAAGGTGAACGAAGGGTTATCCCAACGACTCTTGACATTGAATAGATATCTGATTTCCTCAATGGCTCGGGGTTGGAAAAGATGCTCCATGAAGATAACATACAAGCTGTTGAGCAAACCATATCCATTCGAATGCAATTGAGAAGGCGCAATAGTCAAAAAGAACAACACTTTCTGAATAAATTGGTTGAACATGGGCAACGTTTCGGCTACGCACATGAACCTATTGCAAGTAGTATACCCTTTTGGGGGATTGTAAGCTGTCTTCCGGCCCCGGTAACAAAACTTCTTTTAGAGATAGACCATGTCTGAGGCAGATTCTGCCAAGCATATCTTCAGAGATTTTAGAATGTACTGAATCCTTCGGATTTAAAACTAAAGATGCACCCGACAATTCATCCGGAGCAGGACTTATTACATCTGCTATGATTTCTGGTATTTCTATAAAGGGAAGTGGAGAACTCTGAACTTCCTGCTGCCTAAGCTTCCGGGATCCATAGCTATTGAACTCGGTAAAAACCATTGTTAGATGGCAAGAAACCCGTGTACCCCCTGGTGTAAAGTGAGTAATAATCTTGTGTAGTGTATTTGCTACATAATACTTTAAATTTCTATAAGTTCGAAAGATGGTAAAACGACGAGACTTCGAGATTCGACCGGAGTGACCGTCATCGCTGACCGTCCCAACCATGCCATCCTAACTTCGAAGAACGGTCCATATTAAAGTTTGTTATGTTTGTCAAATTATAGTTCCATCGACGAGCATCGAAGGATAGTCAAATATGCTCTTTATTGGTCAAGTCCAGTTATGCAAGACTAAAGCTCGTCGGAGTCAAGTGTTCGAATATGCAAAAGGCTATGTTTCGTATCCATTAAAGTTCAACTTGGATCGTCCCTCAAAATCCCGCCTTCGTATCGATCCTAGAGTTGAGGTTTCGTATCAATAGATTCATAGGTCGCTGCATTTCGTATCAATCACAAAGCCCTAGCTTCGTATCGATCACCCTAAGCATTGATGATGTTCATATCGATCCAAAGACCCCGACTTCGGATTGATCACCATGCCTCCTCCATCGATATGAATCACTTCACCTTGGATCGACCAGCCAACGACTTCATCTACAAGCTACTCCATAGTATCTCAGATCGATCCCTGCCTTGTATCGATACGAGTGACTCCACCGCCTCAGTCAAACTCTCTTCTTCTTCTCCAAACCTCCAAGGCTCCATTACTACCACCTCGACCTCACTCCAGCCCAATTTCGGCATCGGGGACGCCGGAATCAGCCATGACCTTGGACGAAATGGCACCAAGACTTGACTCTCATCATTTTAAAGTGTATTTAATTAATTAATTACCTAAGTTTGAAGGAATTATATCAAAGGGTAATGGGTAAAAAACTGGTTGTGTGAAGACAAAGGCGTTGCAATTCTTTTTCTCGTGTTTTCAATCGATACGAAGGAAGGTAAACAGCAAAAGCAAGTGAGAAAATTTGTCTAAGTACAAATGGTATTTATATTCCTTCATAACCAAGGTAGAAGACGTTTCGTATCCCAGTTGCTCTACCGATAGAAGCGGTCAAATTATCGATCGATATGAAAGACTCTGAATAAACATACCTGGAACGATCACTTCCATCGATACGAAGACATAGCTTCGTATCCATCAACTCAAAGATATCCAGAGATTAGCACTTCATATCCATCGATGAGCTGCCATCTATTTCGTATCCATTGATATGAATCCCATCGATACGAAAGTCACTACATGATCACATTTGAGCCACTCAACTTCATCGATATGAAGCGTCAGTTTCATATCCATCTATTCGAAGACCCTAAGACCTCGTATCCATCAATATGAAGCATCTCCAAGGACTATCTATTTCGTATCGATGGCCATCGATACGAAGCATGCATTCCAACATCTCAAATCGATCTAGGAGAGGATCGATAGGAAGAAGTGACTTGAAACAACCATCAATCGTTGTCACAACTCGAATTTCACATCGATCCAGGAGAGGATCGATACGAAACTTGATCTGAACAAGATCAAAAGAACTTGACAACGACTCGTGAACGTGCAAACGCGAACATGAGTTAGGTTAACATACGTGCATGTATAACGAACTAACATTGGAATTTCAAAGTTGACAGGAATTGAATGATTACCTGGTGACAACAAGAACAACGAACAACATATTGCTAGCACTCAACCTTAAGTTACAACAAAATACTGCAAGGTCATTGGCAGTCAACAATTCAACATTTATATCACTTGAAATCAATCAAAGGTTACATCTCTTGATGAAAAGACAACAGCTATTCAACGAATCAGATATAACTTTTTCAGAATAAAGAATGCAGCTTTTCAAAGCACGTCATGTTCACATAGGACGTACTTTGGCAGGAAAATGTTATCCCACCTTTTGGCAAGGCCGTGACACCAAGGACTTGACTAGGAACTAAATACAATTTGTCCTAAAGATCGGTTATACACAGGTTCACAATGAATACAGGCAAATTTGGTCCGAGTCCGGATCGAGCTGCAATTAACATGGCACGACAAACAAAGCTATGAAAGCCAAAATTCTAAATTTTAGGTCAATCAGAGTTCGTATGCTCAATTTATGGATCGATCAAGTTCCATGTGAAACATGTTGGTTTCGTATCCATCGACTCCATCTCCATCCCCTTCATATCCATTAAACAACAGCCTCTCTTGGATCGACCCGAGTCCATTACTCAACAGTCACCCACTTCGTATCGATCGCGCCTCTATATGTTTCGTATCGATCAACCTAATAATCGATACGAACTAGTAGCCGAATGATTGATACGAAACCAACGGTCAGCAATCGATACGAAGAGAACCTCCAAGCATCGATACGAAAGGAACCACATCAGGACCGATATGAAGAAGGCATAGTCAACAAAAAGAAATGATCTGCAAGTGTGATAAGTGGATCTCCCCTGAACTCTCACTCCACGTCATCGATGCACAACTGATCGACATGAAGGAATATCGATACCAATAAGCATCGATACGCATGGATCAATACACAGCCATCAAACAACCTACAAATCCAATCTTGGATCGATCATAACTCAAAATCTACAAGTCCAAATGCTATGAACTTTTCACAGGAGCTTGCTTACCACCTTAAGAATTCCTCTAATCGATCGCAGCCCAAATGGACACAATCTTGATCGATACGAAGCTGATGGGTACCGATCCCAAATGACCCTAGATCGATCTGGTGGGCTCACCCACGTGTGAGAAGAAGTATTCTGAGTTCAGAGGCAGATATTTCAAAGCTACACCTATAAATAGCACCCCTTCACTTATAGAAAAAGGACTTTGGACTCTGCTACGTCGTTACTCTACCACAACTCCATTGTAACTTGAGTGTTAGAGTGTTGTACTGTTGTAATCAATTGTCAATCATCAATAAACAACAAAACATTCAAAGAGGACGTAGGCTACAATGCCGAACCACTATAATTCCTTGTCTTTTTCGATTTCTGCATGCTTTTATTGGTGTGATTGTTAGATTAGCCTCGTTTTCCATTTAATTTCTTTATTTTAATATCTTCAATCACATCCGAAGAGTGTTGTGCCCAATTTTGGTACAAACACTGCCTTTGTTTGTCAAATTCTTATTGGTTAACAAATACTTTTCGGAAAAGTGCTGCCACTATTCTCGTAAATAAATAATTATTTCATTTTATAAAATGCTCGTTCTCCTTAATTAAATATATAAAACATTTAAGTCTCATACCTTAAATAGTTTTACATATTCATCAAATCACTTAGGAAAAATCTGGAAAAATTCCAGTAAATCTATTTTAATATATTTCCAACATATAAAAATTTAAAATCCAAATAATTATTTATTTAGCCGTAAATAATTTATAACCCAATAAATCATTTTTTCACTTGAAAATTAATATAAAATCCACATTAATTCAGAAAATTATGAAAATTGGAACCCATCTCTAAAATATCATTTCTAACCTATATTTAATTTTCAAGGCATTTGGATGTCATTTAATAGGGTTTTCACATCAAACATATCATAAAAACTAATATGAACATGTATAATCCATGAACAAGCATATATACAATTTTAATCATCCAAAACATGGCATAAACTTCCAAAAACATTTCGGATCTAATTTTAAAACCGAAAATCATAAGAAAATGGGATGTAGTAATTATTCACCTTAGCTTTGAGATTAAAAGAAGTGAGATTTGATGTTGAATTAGTTGATTATCTTCCTTCTCTTGAATCCTAGCTTTTATCTTTCCTTGAAAATGAAAATGGTGGCAGGCTTTGGTATTTTAATTTGATAGAATGAAATGAACGTATGTTTCATTTCCTAAGTGTTTAGGGTATAAGCCTCTCCTATTTCCCATATTTCCCTTACTCATTTCCTAACATATTAGTTTATGTTATCTCATTTTAATTTGCATATTAACATGGCACGACTACCCTTAGTTTAATGAAATCTTAACATATTAATCTTTAAATTATTTTATTTAATTTAACCAATTGAATATCCTAAATAATGTTATAAAAATATGGGGTGTTACACTAACTCATGACTGTTATAGGAGGAGCATGAGGGACTTAACATCTTCTAATTCAGAGTATGATAGTTCCTCATTATCCGAGTAGAGACAGAGGAATAGGAAGCAGAAAATGGCTTAGAACACTATCGGGACTTCAAATCAGGAACCGAGACAAAACCGTGGGAAGGGTTTATGGATCAGTACCGATCCAACATTATGGATCTATACCTATACAATAGTACAGATCTGTACCAATCCAACAAATGTTGGATCCGGAGCATGCAATTTGGATGGTGGTGTGAACTTGACATCTGATCGTGCTGTAGATGATCAGAATCTAGAATATCGAACAACTACTAATGATTCAACGCATAGGAAGCGAACAAGGAGGACTGCTGGATTAATGGATCTCCTGGAGACTGGAGAACCTAGGTATCGAGGGTCTGCCTAAGAGCGTCCGTCGAGCCAAACACTCGAAACCAATCCAAATTACAACCATTTAGCCGAACCTAGAACTAGAGTACTTAGCTGCGACGGTCAGAAAACTTGTGAAAAAAATCTGTTTAGAAGTAATGAATCATGAGGCACTTCTCTAAGTCAGAACCCATTTATTGAGAACATTCTACGCACAAACTATCCACGAAGATTTGTAATGCCGACGATGTCATTGTACGGTGAAAAATAGGTCCAAGGCAACACTTGATGAAATACAAGTGGCATATGGACACTGCTAGAGCATCTGATGCCCTCACATGTCGTAGCTTTCCAATCTTCTTAGACGAAGTAGCGACGATGTGTTTCACCCGGCTCCCACTGAGATCCATATCGTCTTTTGTTGAGTTAACGCGAAGGTTTTTGGAGCTATTCAATCTACACACTTCACACATGAAGGATGTGATATTTTTATTAAACCTCTTCTAGGGTGTGGGAGAGTCATTGAAGGATTTCTTGAAAAGGTTCCATACAGCTGTGATGGATATTACAAATGATAAGGATGACATAGTATTGGTGGCACTGATTAGGGGGATTCATCCCGAGACTGGTTTTGGGAGATGGCTAGAAATGAAGCCCCCATCGACGATGGATATTTTTTATAGGATGGCTAATCAGTTATTTTTTGGAAGAGGTGCATACTTGTTCACGAAGAAATGATGTTGGGCCTTCAGTTGAAGTCATACAGAGCAATATTGTTGTAAAACAGTCCGGAGGGAGTTCTGGAAATATGGATGTAAATGTTGGCAACAAGAATGAAGGACAGAAACGGAGTGATATTGGGGTCAAAAAGCAAAAGCTGGATAATAGGAATCATCCCAGTGCTCCAAAGTATGATAGCTATACCGAACTAAATAACTCAATAGAGAATAACTACCTGGCTACTCAAGGTACTGAGTAGTACAGAAAGCCGGCTCCGAGAGAGTCGACAGAGAAGGATGCAACAACCCTAATTTTGAATAACATTATTTAGGACATTTAATTAGGTAAATTAAATGAAATAATGTAAATGGTTAAGGGGTTGAAATTTAAATAATAGAGGGTAGCCAAGCCCAATGAACCGATGAAGAAAATGGGAATTAAAATGAAATAAGCAAGGGCAATAGACAAGGGCAAAATAGGAATAGGTTATATTCTTATACCCTAAACCCTTATGCACTCTCATTTTACACGTTCACAAACAAAAAAACCAAATCCAAGAACAAGGCCGGCCACCACTAGGAGAAAGCAAAGAGGAAGATAAGCTAAAATCAAGAGGAAGAAGCTTAATTAATCTAATTTAAGAGCAAATCTCAACTCCTTAACAACAAGCTAAGGTGAATAATAGTTTACATCTCGTATTTTCTTATTTTCGGTTCTAGATTAGATCCGAATATGTTTTGCAATGTATTATGCCATGTATTCGATGATAAATAGATATGTATGCTTGTTGATGAATTTTGCTTGTTCACATAGATTTTTATGATAAGGTATGACTGAAAATCCTATCAAATGACATCCAAATGCCTTCTGATTTTGAATAAGGTCGGAAATAATATTTTAGAGATAGGTTTCAAGTTTCATAATTTTCTAAATTATTATGGATTTATTATAAATTTTCTAGTGAAGAAAAGGGTTAAATTGGGTTTAACTTAATTATGGCTATTATATGTTAGCGTTGGGTTAGAAATTTATATATGTTAGAACACATATTAAAAGTGATTTATGGGAATTTTTAGAGAATTTTCCTAAGTGTTTTAATAAGTATATAAAATTATTTAAGATATGGGACTTAAATGTTTTATATGTTTATAAAAGGAGAAGGGGCAATTTGTAAATGTTTTAAATCGTTAATCTCTGAAACTTGGTAGTATTTTTAGAAAAGATTTTGGAAAAGTATTGGCAACCAATAATATGTTGACAAACAAAGCAAGTTAGTTGAAAGAAATTACTTTATAAAGTTAAAAATCTGATTTACAAGGTTTTGTTATTTTGCCACTTTCGGCAGCTACCTTTCAACACCATACTTCCGCCTCCATCCTAGTCGAAACCAATACACATGGTATCAAAGGCTAGGTACATAGTGGATTAGAGATATGTGAAAGGTATAGAGTCGAAATGTGCTTTCGAAGGGGTTGAGAACTTGTTTTCTTTCAAAGGAAATGCGCTTACTTTGCTTTCGAATGAGATAGATTTCGACTTGGTCAAGTGTTTTAAAGAAAAGAGTTTTCGAAAGAGGTTGCCACCTTTGTTTTAAAAGAAGCTTTCAAAGGGGTCGAAACCCCTACTGCTGCATTCTACCTTTCAAAGCAATGCTATTGAAAGGGTTCTTTTGTTTTAAACCCTAAAGCCACTTCTCCAATGCTTTCGAAAAGGGTTGGTTTCGACACTATCCACTTCTTTACTTAGGAAATTTCTTTCAAAAGAGTTGCTTTCGACTTAGTTCTTTTATGACCTTTTTTATATTTTGAAAGCTAAACCCAAAGATTTCGAAAGGGATGGTTTTAAATGGTTTCGAAACTATGTTCCACTAATTATTACTTGAACCCAATGCTTTCGAAAGGTTTGTTTTAAAGGACTTTAATGCTTCCGAAAGGTATATAATGAAGGTATCAAAGTGGATGATCCCCAGTATTTTCGAAAGGCATATAATAAAGGTTTTAAAGGGGAGTTTCCCTAATGGTTTTGAAAGCTACTTAAAGTATTTTAAATGGAAGGTTTCCAAATGCTTTCGAAAGGCAAGTTTAAAGGAAAGAGGATGTATAAGGTTTATAAAGGTTTCGAAGGGATACCTTCAATGATTTCGAAAGATTGATATAAAGGTTTGGAAAGGTATGTTTTGGCCTTTCAGCCTAATGTTATAAAGTAAGGTAGTTAACTTGTTTCGAAAGGGGTAATTTCAATGGTTTCGAAAGGGGTACTTTCAAAGGTTTCGAAAGAGATCGGTTAAAGCTTTTAAACAAGGGTTTCGAAAGATTTTATCAACAATGTTTTGTGTAAAGCATATATCATGGCAAAGAGATTTGAGTAAAGCAAATAGTATGTTTTCCTTGTTTAAGTATGATTTAAAGGGTTAAATCATTTTTCAAGAAATGTTTTCAAGGGAAATTTTGAAGGGTAGTTAACCCTAAGTAAATGACTCAGATATTTGAATACCAGATGGGACTGGTATAAGGTCGCGCCCTATACATTAGCTATAGCCCCTAGCTAATTTAGTCCGAAATTCCAGTGTGTGGGGCTTAGTCACAGGTAAGACTTAAATGATGTCACACACCGAAAGGAATATATACAGAGAAAAAGGATAGGTTATTGGTGAGCCTGCAAAACCATTTGGATCAGATGACCCTAGAAGGAGATAGTAAAGGTAAGTCAGTCCATAAGTGTGTCTAATGGTGTTAAATAATAGATTATGTCTGGTAGGCCCGAGTCAGCCAATGGTTAGTAGTTAGTCAAACAAAACTTATTTTGGGACAGATAGTCCATTGATTACCTGATTTATATGCATATATGAAATTGTTATTCTTGCTCTAATCAGTTTGATTGTAGGAAATTGATTTGCAAAAAGGTATGTTTTAAAGATATATAAGTGAGGGGAAACCTATTTCGCTAAGCGGCGTGGTCTTACTTAATATCAGTAAACCGAGATGTAATAGTATTATTCACACCATACTTTATATGTGACTTGAAGTTTATGTTTTCCCCTTAAACTCTCGGGTGCTCAAAATTAATTTGAGTAGATTGAGAGTTAAGGTTTTTCAGATTTAGTAGGTGAATGAATAAAGCTTCCAAAGACGTGCATGAGGCAAAGTTAGTTACTTAGGAGTTGTTATTTTTATTTCTACTATGATGTATTAAGACTACTATGTCTATTGAGTACTCTGATCATCCAAGGGGGCATCTTCATATGTCGCTCTTGGCATATTTTGTAATAATTATATTTGATCAAAACTTGGGAATCGATTATGGGATTATGTAATTTGAATAAAATGTAATCAGAAAAGTTGTTTTAATCTATGCTGTTTTATTTCATATTCATGTGCTTCTGATATTATGGATACTATTAACATTACCATATTTTATCACCAAAAGTTAATACTATGGATGACTGTAGCATCTGTAGCGCTTAGCTTCGGGCCTCAAGATAGGGGATGTTACAACTTGGTATCAGAGCATAGGTTTTTGAAAAACTTAAAAGAAATTTCCAACTTAAAATGATTTTGAAAACATAATCCTAAAGAATTAGAGAAAAGACCGGGGTATGGGATAACGCTATAGTGACGTACTTGTATTTGCTATATATAAGTATATGCTTTATCTCTATTCTCCCATCTCTATTAAGCTATTTTGAGTAGAGATTATGCTCGACTGGGAGGAAAGCCATTTATTGGTACCGAAGATGCAATTGAAGTGGAGAACTAGTTACTTCATCGCGATAGGATTTCTGCTAATTTGGGGCTCAATGATGAGCAGAAGAGGAGACTCGCTTCTAGACAGCTACAAGGAGCAGCACTATATTGGTGGAACGGTGTTACTGTTGGAGTCAATGAGGAGACTATGACTTGGGCTGAGTTCAGGAGGAGGTTTGAAGAAAGGTTTATGTCGGAGATTGCTAAGTCTACTCTGCTTAGGAAGTTTGCTGAGTTGGAGCAAGGAGACATGACAGTTTTTGAGTATGCAACTAGATTTGACGAGTTAGCAAAGTATGGCTACACAACAGTTGATACTGTGATTAAGAGGAGTGAAAAGTTCATTCGTAGGTTGAAGCCTGAGCTTGCTAGGGCCACATTACCACATATTAGGGATCCATGTGATGTTGTTGTTGAGATGGCCTTGAGGCATGAAGAGATGCTTGCTTTTCTTGAAGAAAATAAGGCAAAGGAAGCTAAAGGAAGGCAGAGTCGGAAGAGGAAGTTTTTCCACAAGAAAGGAGCCCAGAAGGGTGGAGCTGCTAAGAATGGGAAGGCAGAAGTTGTCTTTTATAAGTGTGATAAGAAAGGACACTATGCTCATGAGTGTCGGACAAGTAAAGGAAAGAAAGCTACTGAGAAGAAGGGAGTAAGGTGTTTTAACTGTGATTGGATTTGACACTATAAGAACCAATGCAAGGAGCTAGCCAAGGATGGGAAAGGCATAATGTTTGCATTAGAGCCAGCTACCTCGAGACCAACAGTAGAGGAGAAGGGAAAAACTATATTGGGAGGTATGCTTTTGATTCATGGAGTATCAGTTAGTGCATCACATTCTTTTATATCTCATTGTTTGGTAAGCTTAACCTAGAACCCTCATACCTAGTTACTTCTTTAAGGGTTGCAAATCTAGTAGGAGGTTATGCGACTCTTGGGATGAGATGTGACCACCTAGAGTTTGAATTGTTAGGTCTTTTTTTTTGCAGTTTGCATGTGTTTGATTTCATATGATTCAGATTTATTTTGGGTGTGGATTGGTTAAGTAAATACGATGCTAGGATATTTTGCAATGATAGGAAAATATCACTTAGACACACTGACTATATGATCGGATAATATACTCCGTGGAAAACCCTGGTTGTGAGGTTAATGCTTTGTTGGGTGTTGTGGAGGTAGAAGACGAGTTGAATCGAGTTTTCGTTGTTAGAGAATTCGCAGATGTCTTTGAACCTATAGTAGGATTGCTACCGAAATGAGCTATTGAGTTACAGATAGATTTGGTACCAAGAGCAGAACTGGTGAGCAGACCGCCATGCAGAATGACACCTACCGAGATGAGGGAGTTAAAGGTGCAATTATTGGATTTGGTAGGCAAGAACTTTATCAGACTAAGTAGTTCACATTGGGGAGCAGCCATAGTGTTCACAAAGAAGCCGGACGGATCGTTGAGGTTATGTATCGATTATCGTAAGTTTAATGAGAAGACGATAAAGAATCGATATTTGTTACCTAGAATTGACGATTTGTTCGACCAATTGAGGAGCCACATTATTTTCCCAGTTGGATTTGGAGACAGGGTTCCATCAACTTAGTGTGGCAGAGGATAGTATTCCTTTGACGGTGTTTAAAACCAAATATGGACCGTACGAATGGTTAGTAATGTCGTTCGGACTGACTAATGCACCATCATTCTTTGTATATTTGATGAACCGAATTTTTCGAGAGCACTTGGATATGTTCGTGTTGGTATTCATAGATGACATTTTGATATACTCCAAAGATGAAAGAGAGCTTGAAGTTCATCTTAGAGTGGTGCTTGAGACGTTGAGGCAGCATCAGCTAAAGGCGAAATTTTCAAAGTGTCATTTCTAGAAGAGAGAATTGAAGTTTCTTGGTCATGTAGTCTCAGAAAAAGGGTTATCTGTAGATCCGTCTAAGATCGAGATAGTGAGTAATTGGAAAAGGCCTGAGACTATGACTGAGATAAAGAGTTTTCTTGGATTAGTTGGTTACTATAGAAGATTCATTAAGAATTTTCATGGATAGCGGCACTGATGACCAAACTAATGCGAAAAGATGTGAAGTTTGTTTGGACTAATAAGTGTTAGGAGGCATTCCACAAGATGAAACACTTATTGACAAATGCACCCGTGTTAGTTGTTCCAGAGGGGAATCAGGACTTAGTTGTGTATACGGATTCATGTGGAATAGGGTTAGGAGCTGTGTTAATGCAAAGAGGTAAAGTGATTGCCTACGCTTCTCGACAGCTCAGACCGCATGAGGTTAAATATCAGACTCATGATTTGGAATTAGCTGTAGTAATTTTTACATTGAAGGTGTGGAGAAATTACCTTTTGGAAGAAAGTTTCGAGTTATATACAGATCATAAGTCATTGAGATATCTATTCTCTCAGAAGGAGTTGAATATGAGACAATAGAGGTAGTTATAGATTTTAGCCTCTTATGACCTTGATATTGAGTACACACCGGGAAATGGCAATAAGGTAGCAGATGCACTTAACATAAAACATCAGAATGCAGTGTTGGAAATGATAGCTGAGTGGAAAGATTTAGAAGCGCTTACTGCATGTAGAGTACAGTGGAGATCTAAGTGTAGTTCTAGTATTGAAACTGCTATGTTGTCATGTTTAGAAGTTCGACCAGTGATGATCAAAAGGATTGCTTCTAAGCAAGGAGAGAATCCAGTATTAGCTGACCAGATCAGGATGATGTGCACGTGAATGTGCATATTTTTACCACCATATTTATTCTATTTAAATTAAATAAATGATCATATTGGGTATTTTAACTTGTTTAAACCAAAATTCAAATTATTTCAAATCGTCACATATTCATCTTCATCCAAGGGCAAAATGGTCATTTTTGTGCATATATTAATTTTATAAAATTTAATAGAAAATTTCTATGTTATTTTGTAGGAATTTAAATTCAAATACAAGTGGCTTCATGAAGATATATGCATGCACAAGAGTGAATACAAAGGAATGGAGATGGAAATAATTCATTTCATGGATCATGGAGGACCCCACCTACCCACATACCTTCATGTACACTTAGAAGCCAATACTTATGCTAATGGAAATTAAAGCTACATGTATATTTAAGTGGGGGATTAAGACATGCTAATGATTACTTGGTGGCCACACTACCTCAAGGGTAGTTTGGGTAGTTCCCAAAAAATAAATTAGGGTTTCCAAACATGTATAAATACCCCATATGCTTCATGTAACCTCCTCTCCTCTTCTCTTAAGATCTCTTCTCTTAGTTTAGTTTAGTATCAAAAATAAAATGAGATCTCTCTTTCTTTTCATGGCTACTTAGCCATTTCTTATTTCATGTAATTTCTTTTTTTATGCAATGTTAATTAGTATTTTCTTTTATTTACATGCTTCTTCTCTTCTTGTGTTAGTAGTGTAGTTTACTTTTCATGCAAGTAGATTAGTGTTACTTCTCTTTACTTAGCTTTTCTTTTCATTTTGCTCTCTTTTTCCTTTTTTTTTTAAGTTTCATGTTGCATGCTACAAGTGTTGATACGATAACAAAAATGAGAGGCTAAACCCCTTCAATTTAGGGGTAATGAAGCTATCTAATTATGTAGTTTCAACATTTTGATAATTATAGCTCTCTTTTTGTGCTTAATGACAATGCTTAAAGTGGTTTAACTTGTTGTTTTTGTTTTGAATTTGATAGCCCATATTGTTGACACCAAATAGGCTATGCTTAAACAATCACAAACAATAATTACTTCTTCATCTACATATGATGATGGTAATGAAGTGAATGTTGAAATTAAAATTTGATTGTTTATATTTCTAATTAATAGTTAATAGGCCATACTTAAAATAGATTTCATTTTCAACTTTGTTGTCATTTTCATGAGAGTTAGTAAGTGGTTTAAGGGGTGTGTTATAGTTTGATGGCTTATGTTGAGCTAATTAATAGCACAAATAAGCCATACTTATGATAAACACATCATTTAAATTCACTAATGACCAAAAAAAAGAGATCATAATTTCTTTTTTGTTGAACTATGTGATCTAGAGAGCGAATTTATCTCTAAATTGTCTTTCTACTCTCATATTCTTATCAATCTTCTTTTGTTGGTTTTCTCATTTTCTAGCTTAAACAACTCTCAACTTTGGTTAATTTGACTGAATAGAAATTTAAAATCTAACAATTCCCTACGGATCGACCCGTACTCGCCACGTACTAACAATTATACGTCGTGCGCTTGCGGTTATTTTTATTATTAATTCGTTCAGCTAATTTTCTAATTCGATAGAATTTTGCCAACGAACACAGGATTAAGGAATGGAACAGAGAGCGATGAACTGAAAGATTTCAGTCTTGACCAGAATGGGTGGTTGAGAAAGAAAGGACGACTTTGTGTTCTGAATGTGGCAAACATTAGGAAGGAAGTTCTTGAAGAATGCCCTCGTTTGAAGTTCACTATTCATCCGAGAGGAACTAAGATGTATCAAAATATGAAAAGAAGTTTCTTTTGGGAAGGTATGAAGAGAGATGCAGGCTTATGGGTGAAACAGTGTTTGAACTGTCAATAGGTAAAAGCCGAACATCAGAAACCAAGTGTGTTACTTCAACCTTTAGACGTTCCAATATGGAAATGGGATTTCATCTCAATGGATTTTAAAGATGGTTTGCCAAGGTCAAATAGAGGAAATGAAAGTATATGGGTTATAGTGGACAGGTTGCCCAAGAGTGCCAATTTCATTCCAGTTAAGTTAACCAGAATGGCACAAGTTTTAGCTAAGTTATTTATGAAGAATATAGTTAGACTGCATGGAATTCCTAATAGTATAGTAAGTGATAAAGATTCCTTATTTACTAACAAGTTTTGGAAAAGTCTACAGGAGACTTTAGGTACCAAGCTCAAGATGAGTACCGTTTAACATCCGCAGACAGATGGGAAAATGGAAAGTGTTAACAAAGTCTTAGAAGATTTGTTATGAGCTTGTGTGCTATACTTTGGGGGATCATGGGAATACCATCTACACTTAGTCCAGTTTTCATATAACAATAGTTATCAGGCTAGTATAGGGATGGCACCATTTGAAGCTTTGTATGGAAGACCATGCAAATCTCCCGTTTGTTGGTTAAAGACCAGGGATAGGTTGGTTCTTGGTCCGGATTTGGTTAGAGAAGTTGCAGAAAAGATTGACTTAATTTGACGTAGAATGAAGGAAGCTCAGTCTAGGCAGAAGTGTTATGCAGATAGAAGACGAAAAGATTTGGAGTTCTCAGTTGGAGATCAAGTTTTCGTCAGAGTATCACCAATGAAGGGTGTGATCAAATTCGAGAAATCAGAAAAGTTAGCACCGAGATTCATTGGATCATTTCCTATTATAGAAAGGATTCGGAAACTCGCATATAGAGTGGAGTTACCAAGTAGTTTGGTAAGAGTCCACGATGTTTATCATATTTCTCATCTAAGGAAGTGCGTTCGAGATCCAGAGACTACTATAGCACCGACTATGTTAGATGACTTAGTAGTGGAATCGAATTTGACTATAGTTAAAAAACCAGTTCGTATAGTCACGAGAGATGAGAAGAGGCTAAGGAATAAGACAGTCAGATTAGTCAAAGTCCAGTGGAGTGACGGCGAGAGAGACTGTACTTGGGATACTAAGAGCAGGATTCGAGATACTTATCCTAACTTGTTTCATGGTATGTTTTACCTTTACGATTGATTTTGATGAGTGCCTTATCATAATTTCGAGGACGAAAATCTTTAAGGAGGGGAGTCTGTAATGACCCTAATTTTGAATAACGTTATTTAGGACATTTAATTAAGTAAATTAAATGAAATAATATAAATGTTTAAGGGATTGAGATTTGAATAATAGAGGGTAGTCATGCTAAATGAATTAAAAAGGGAATTAAAACGAAATAAGCAAGGGTAATTGATAAAGGCAAAATAGGAATAGGTTATATTCTTATACCTTAAACCCTCATGCACTCTCGTTTTACACGTTCACAAACAAAAAAACTAAATCCAAGAACAAGGCCAGCCACCATTAGGAGAAAACAAAGAGGAAGATAAGCTAAAATCAAGAGGAATAAGCTTAATCAATCTAATTTAAGAGCAAATCTCAATTCCTTAACAACAAGCTAAGGTGAATAATAGGTTACATCTCATATTTTCTTATTTTCGGTTCTAGATTAGATCCGAATATGTTTTGCAAAGTATTTTTCCATGTTTTGAATGATAAATAGATATATATGCTTGTTGATGAATTTTGCTTGTTCACATAGTTTTAATGATAAGTTATGACTGAAAATCCTATCAATTGACATCCAAATGCCTTGCAATTTTGATATAAGGTCCGCAATAATATTTTAGAGGTCATTTTCAAGTTTCATAATTTTCTTAATTATTGAGGATTTATTATAAATTTTCTAGTAAAGAAAATGGTTAAATTGAGTTTAAATTAATTACGGCTATTATATGTTAGCGTTGGGACATAAATTTATATATGCTAAAAAACATATTAAAAGTGACTTATGGGAATGACAGTCAGCCCAGAAGTGTGTCTAACAGGTGTTAGATAATAGATTATGTCTTGTAGGCCCCAGTCAGCCAATAGTTAGTAGTTAGGCAAACAAAACTATATTTTGGGACAAATAGCCATTGATTACCTGATTTATATGCATATATGATATTGTTATTCTTTATCTAATCAATTTGATTGTAGGAAATTGATTTGCTAAAAGATATGTTTTAAAGAGATATAAGTGAGGGGAAACCCATTCCGCTAAGCGGCGTGGTCTCACTTAATATCAATAAACGAAGATGTAATAGTATTATTCACACCAGGCTTTATGTCTGACTCAAAGTTTATGTTTTTCCCCTTGAACTCTTGGGTGCTCAAAATTAATTTAAGTAGATTGAGAGTTAAGGTTTTTCAGGTTTAGTAGGTGAACGAATATTGCTTCCGAAAACGTGCATGAGGCAAAGTTAGCTACTTAGGAGTTGTTATTTTTATTTCCGTTGTGATGTATTAAGACTACTATGTCTATTGAGTACTCTGATCATCCAAGGGGGCATCATCATATGTCGCTCTTGGCATATTTTGTAATAATTATATTTGATCAAAACCTGGGAATCGATTATGGGATTATGTAATTTGAATATGAAATATTACTTTGAAGCGTAATCAAAAAAGTTTGTTTTAATCTGTGTTGTTTTAATTCATATTCATGTACTTCTAATATTATGAATACCATTAACATTGCCATATTTTGTCACCGAAAGTTAATACTATGGATGACTGCAGCATTTGTAGCGCTTAGCTTCGGACCTCAAGATAGGGGATGATACATAGGAGAAAAAATATGGCAAGTTTTGTAGGTTCCATGAGACACATGGTCATAACATCAATGAGTGTAGACAATTGTGTGATATGATTGAAGAGTTGATTCGCAAAAAGAAGTTACAGTAGTTTGTGAAAGTCCTGCAAGATGGCGACCAAGGAAATTCCAACCCCCTGGGTCGACATCCCAATAGGGGCAAGCCCGTCCTAATGGTGAAGTGCTTAAGCGGCCTAATAAATGTTTGGTGATAAATACAATCATCGGTGGATCACATCCAACTGACAAGAGCTAGAATGAGATGGATCAATACATTGGTATTTTAAAACATGTAAAGAATGAAATCTACTTTGCTATAGAGGATGGAGCTCCGACAAAACAATTCAAAACCATGACAGATGACATTGTTTTTCAGAACAGAGATGCTGATGGGGTGGAAGCCCCAACGGTTGACCTAGTTGTGATTTTGGCCATGATTGGCCCTGTAGTTTTACGGAAAGTGCTGGTTGACTATGGGAGTTCGGTGACTTCGGTCAATATTTTATTTAAGAAAGCCTACGACCATATGCTTCTGGAGGGCAAGGACTTGAAACCGTGTAAATCTTGGATCAGGGATTTAACGGGATGGCTACGGAGCCAGTCAGATATGTGGAATTACTAGTGGTGTTTGATGAGGGCGACCAGAAGTGAGTGCATGTCGTGGCTTTTGTGATGTTGGATATTTACTCTGCTATAATGCATTTCTGGACCGACCGACCTAAGCTGAATTCAGAGCGGCTATTTCTCCTTGGTGATCGACGATGAAATTTCCTACAAAGAATGGTGTGGGAATAGTACAAGGAGATCAAAGACTTAACCGCGAGTGTTATATCGCTGAGCTAAAGGAAGCGAGTAAAAAAGAAAAGGGTGTAGAGGTGTCACGGCCCGAATTTTCGACCCTCGAAAATCAACATCAATACGTCCAATGTATAGCATGCCGAGCAATCGAGTGCCGAAAATACCAGATCGTTAGAGGGAAAGAAGAAAGAGGTAGAAGAAGAAACAGTAAACAACAAAACAGAATCTCATAATCGCAGCGGAACAATATATAACAGATAATAACATGTATTTATACAAAAAGAACTACAACTGTTATTTACACATTACATCATCAGAGTACAACACATCAATAACTCAATATTGGACGGTTATAATAACTTGTCCTCACAGTGCTGAATATACTGCCTACAATACACAGTGGAATAAAATCAAATACGTGTAATACGTCTTCATTATCCAGCTCGTCTCTTGAGCTCCATAGCATCCTAACCTGTATCTGTAATACTTGGTCTGACCCGAGCATTATAATAAAATAACACCCGAGTCAGTCTGGAAAACCAGCGTGAGAAAACACACTCAATTTGAATTATTAAAGTTATCAAAATCCTTTGAAAAACAAAGGTATCTCATAAGATCGCGTCACACATAAACACGACGGGGTTTTACCTTACGATAACCAAAATATTTTATATCAAAATCATCTGATATTACAATAGTGTCTAAGTACAAATACTTATTCAAATAGCCGAAATTGTTACAATAATTAAATTCCAACATACTAGGCTCTATAACCAAAACCGTAAAGGTACGTATTGGAGAATGGATTCCATACGAATGATTAGGCACTAGGGTACCACCTATCACATTACACATCTAGAAAAATGTATCGAGGGACTACCCCTAACCTGGATAGTACCGAATATGCTATCACCTCGGGTGTTCCCACCCTTACCGAGTTCTACCACGCACTGTAGTAATAATATCTGAGGGTATCTAGAAAGGAGATAAACATACCTTAATTGGGTGTAACCCACTTAGCCTTGCTGCATTTCCCCTAATTTTCAGTCATTCCCGGATAATGAGGCTTGAGGCTACGATTACCTTTTAAGGAATTTATACTTGGAATGCTCATTGTCCTCCAATGACAATGTACTGATACCATTCATCCATACAAGTCCGTTCTGGGTCTGAACGAAACCGAAGGCACTTCTTACTACATCCATTTTGGAATCATCCTCGGGATTAGTAGCGATTAGCCCTTGCACTTCACTACTCCATCTTCAATTCCATGCTCTTGTCTTCACTTCGAAAACATATTTGTTGAATCGAAGTGGTTTTCGGATAACTTATCTGATCCCGGTCTCTTCGAAACAACGTTTGATATTTTCGGTAAACTCAATCCCGGTTCTTTAGGAAATAAACAGACGAACATAAGATCGGAGATCACCTCCTAACCGTTAGTGGACGGCTTTCCTTATCATCGTCCTAGAAGAACGAAACGAGTTTATACGTACAGTATAGCACCTTCCGGCAGTAACTATACCATATAATTCTCGTGTTTCTCCTATATATTCCCAAAGTTATGTTTTGGGTCCAAATTTGATAGTCGGTTATTTAACCATCAAATAAACAATCATTCAGCCAAAGAGTTCATTCTCCACTGAAAACACTAAGTCTCATTTAATTCAATTTTAATAAATTAAATCTATTTATCAAAAGGTATGTACTTATCTTATCGGAGTAAGTATGTTCACTAACCATTCTTTTCAAAAATATTTGAAAACTTTTTAAAATAAATATGGAAAGCACCACGCGGTATCAACCATTGATTCATAGCTCAATGATTACGTTTCTATCCCAGAGAAATCCAAACTTAACTGCAGGCAATCTCTGCCTCCGATTTCGCCATCAAAGTATACCATTACTTTCCGAAAACTTTATTTAATAATTTTCTCAAAATAATACTTATAAACTTTCTATATAAATTTCCAAGTTTAATTTAGGCAAATACTCTTTAAATAAAGGTATTATATAAAATAATATTAATATTGAATAATTTATCTTTTAAAATAATAATACCGATTAATTCTTAAATAATAATTAACTTAATATCAACTCATTATAAACTAACTTAATTAATAATTAAATAGACTTTAAACAATTTAAAATAATTGCATAATTTTGAAACAATAATTAATTCTGATTTATTAATAAGATTCTAGTCGATTTACAAGACTTGTTTATAAAACTTATAACTCATTTTGACAATTTAAAAATATTTAAATAACTAACTTTCTGAAATATTTTTAAACACTCTTAAATCACCTAGTTTAATAATTTAAAACCCTCTTTTTTTTAAAAAAGTACTTAACTTCTCGATAAAATATATTTTTCAATTCCTATATAGCCAGTCCAATATTTATAAATCTCTCTCGATTTATCACCCATTTGATTTACGTCCCAATTTTGTAAATCCCCTTTTCCCATTTCTAGAAGTAAATCTATCATTTATTTTTAAACCGATTTACCCATCTCATTATAAATCCTCACCGTGAATTTATAACTTCAATTTATCAACTGATACTCATTTCACTTTTATTTATAAACACTGTTTATAAATCTCACAGCCTTTAATTCCAGTTTATAACGGTTTCACATCACTTACATCCATTATAAATTGATTTCTAAATTAAATTCCATTTATAAATTAACTTCTTAAATAACCCAACTATATTCCAAAAACAACCAAATCTCGATTTTTCTTCCATTCCGTAATTTAGAAATCTTATTTAAGATCCATAATAACCAATTTTTTATTTATTTCCAGATTCCCCTTTTATTTTCCCAACTATTTAAATATCAATTTTTAAACCCCTTTTTCTTTTTTAAACACATATCGCTTGAGTTTATTATTTAAAATCCTTTATATACATTAATACAAAATCTCTATTTAAAATTATTTCATGAAATAATTAATTATAAATTTAAAATTCAAATTATTGATTTTTTATTCAAATAATACCTCTTTAATTCATTCCAAACTTAATATAATATTTTACTTCCAACATCCCCTTTTAATATCTTTACAAATTCATAAAATAATACTTATGGTATTTTAAAATACCAAAATCTAGACCAGTGTTACTATAGTATCCAAGAAATTCAAATTACACTATAATCTATCACAGCTATTCAAACATATCATGTATCACCATATATGAAAATAAATTCAACATTTTTGAGGAATCTAGTTGGATCCCACCAACCTATTTTCCTGCATCCACAGATGTTAACACAACATAAAAATACCGATCCCACTTCGAGGGGGATATCGCGGTATATAGGGCCATTCGCTATTATGCGGGGCACATAGGGTCCCATCCGCTAAAATATGCGAGAACAACAATCCAACTACTAATATATATACCACTATATATAATATCACATTCAACCTATAATAATTTATCAATTCAACCAATCATCCAATAATTAATTTTAACTACTTAAAATTAATTGCAGTAATCCAAATGAGTGAGATTTACTCACTTTGATTCCAATTGCTGTTGCAACGTTTTATTTTAATTTTACCCAAAATTCCTAGAAGCTCCAAATAAATCCAGTCCAGCTCCATCGTGTAGTATTTGCGAATACGAACCCAATGCAACTTGTTTCGTGCGATTTCGACCTCGTACGAACAAGTTATTTCAATTATAAGATTACACGATTTATATAAAATTAATTTACTTTTTTATTTATTTTAACCTTAGCAAATTCTAGCCGTTGATTTCAACACAAACAGATCTAGGCCGTGCCCTTTTTTCCTTCTTCATCCACACGAAACGCTCTCAGGCCGAACATCAAACCCATACGCACGCTAATCATCAAATGTCGCACCTCCCTACAACGAGTTTGAACACGATCGATCATTTCCACAAGAAGCGCCATAGCCCCAAACGCCTCCAACCTAAGTGCGGCCTCCCCATTCGCCTACATCCCCTCGTATTTCGTGCACGAACATGCCACGTTCGAGCCTCTGTAGCCATCGATCCACTTCATCATTTTCAATCGTGGCCATTGAAATCGTAGAACTCGATGAGCTTGACAAGTTTGTAGTTGATAGTTTCTGGAAATAGTGCATGGATGAGTAGGTATCGAGGAGAGAAAAGGAGAAGTTTCTGGCCATTCATTTGTTTAGTGGCGACTGGCCATTTAGGTTAGGGTTTTGAAGGGTATGGTCCTTTATATAGGCAACATTTTTAAGGCACTATTCATGCGAAATATTTCCAAACTCCAAATGAAGCTTGCCGCTAGACATTTATAACGTTTTACCCCTATTTCGAACATAATGGAAAAGGTTTCGAGTCCTAATTCGATCGTATGGAGACGATTGCTTTTTGGACCCAATTATCATATTGAATTTTCGATATTAATTTCAACGCGTTTCTAACCCGTACGACCACACAATAACTCCAAACACTACAAAATTTGAAACTCGATAATAGTACACTATTACGGATCCAATGGAACTAGTTTCGTCGAATTCTGAGACTGTGCCTTGGAAGGCTATTTTTACTCGTCAATTCAAACGAGATATTTTTAAAATTGAACAAATCACTTTTTAAATCCAATTTAAAACTTTTATTATCTTCATTTTTATTAATATAAATTTAATAAGCTTTTAAATTACTTTTTATCAAGCTTAAAACTCAAGATTTCACTATTTAACCAATTTTCAATTATTAAATTCGGTAATTAAATTATCCAATAAATCGTTATATTTGAAATTCAAGTTAAAAATTAACTTCTTAAATATTTAAAATCAATTAAATATACCAATTTCAAATAACCAAAATTCTGGGTTGTTACATTCCTCCCTCCTTAAAAGAATTTCGTCCCCGAAATTGCCAAAGTAAGAAGAATGGTCCAAAACCCCATTTACTTTTTCAAAACCAATCAGTTTAAACAACTTCCCAAAATCAATTTTATTGAAACAATGTTATCACTTTTATTAATTTTCCAAATTCATTCATAGATTCCAAATAATATTATTTACTCAACCATTTCAGATTCTAACTCAAAACCAATTTTATTTATTAAAAATTTTTCTTCAAAATTTTCTAACTCCTTAAATTTTCGAAAAATTTCGCCAGCGTCTCCTTTGCACGGCTAGATCGGAACAACTACAAATTGCCACTACTGGCCCCAAATCATCAAAGAAAACAAAAGCCAAGTGGCTTAATCATAAAATCATCAATTTCAAACATTAATTTAAACATGTACCTTTGTGTCGGGCAATCCAATTTCTCTTTTGATATCGAAAAATATCAATTTAATTCTTGCTTTTATATACCTGTATTTAACTTACTAATGATATCCAATCATTTAATTCAAAATCATTTTACTTTGAAATTTCAATTTCCAATATTTATTTCACCAAAACCCGTACGATGTACATACACCATCCGTACGCAATATCAAATCTGATCGCTCACTCGATCACACAATTTCATTTCCGAACTAGTACCGTTCACACGACTTTCTAGTGCGGACTTAGATCCGGTTCCTTGATCAGAAACCGTCATTATCCTTGCATAGCCATATAATATGATAGAGAATCCCAAAACCAATCAAAAATCCATATCCAGAGTTCGCCGTCGAAAATCGAGTGAAAAATCCTAACTCGGATCGATATAAATTATCTCGAAATTCTTTGCTCGAATCTGGATCAAACCGTCATGCGAATAAAATAGTATAGATGCAACTTACGTATTTATTTCAATTGATTCTTAGCTATACCAATTTTCTTATTCACCTTCATTCCATTTACCTATTTACTTAGTATATCCCTTAATTACCAATTCACTTAAGAATTCACCATCAATTTTCTTAAGTCCATTATAACATTTTATACAAACTTCTTAGATTAATTACCACTTCACCACCTTAGTTTATATCCATTTCCAATCAAATTCAATTTTAATTCCACTTAACCCAATTTATCTTTCAATTCCGATATTAAATTCGTTCAACCATACCCCAAACCATATTTAATTCACTAATTGTTTTAATTAGTTCCATTCACTAATTTATTTCAAATCTCATCAATTCTATTTCCAAGAATTTGTTTTATTTAGTCCACTTAGGCTAAATTTTCAATCCCACTTTATTTAACTTAATTCAAGTTAAATTTCTATTCTACAATTCAATTTCAAATTTTCACTTCTTTTGCACTCATATTCAACACTTTAAAATATTGCTTCCTTGCAATTTACAAATTTTATAAGTTATCAACTTATTCATATTCCAGTCACTAATTTTTTTCCAATTACTTCATTTAATTAGTTTACTTTACTAATTCATTCCATTATCACACTCACTTTCGTTTAACTCTTCTTAAGTTAAATTTCATTCTCCATTTTCACATTCAATTTTATCACTCTATTTAACTTACCTTAGAGTAATATTCATTTCAATTTTGCTTTCCAGATTTTATAAGTTCAATCTTATTTTCTCATATTTCCAATAAACATGGAAATAAAAATCCCAGAGTTTTAAACATATTTGGTTCTAAGTATTTCAAATCATTTTAGAAATCATATATACGTATACACAAAATTCCACTAATATATCAAATCATACCTTTGAATTCCAAAACCAAATCCAGTTTTACCAAACAATCCCAATGGTAGTAATTCCTCTCTTGGAAACTCGAAAATGAACACCGATGATGTCACGATCATCATCAGAATTATTTTTCAGCGACCGAAGTGAGTTCAGTGCTTTTTATTCCTTTTAAATATTTCAAATTCACAAATATTTCCCAAATAATCACTATTATTTTCCAAAACCTTTGAAAATAATTTTCAAACTAACAGGATTTAAATTTCCAAATTTCCAGCCTTAAAATCTTTTTAACAAATCATATTTAAATATACTACTGGAATTTCATTTCATTTCAAATTATAAATCACATTTTCATAATTCCATTTTGTTATATGAAATTATTTCTTAGCTTTTGACTATAATTTCAATTTTTTATTCCATCACCGCAACAACAAATGATAATGGTTTAATATTATCGTTTCCTAACAACCCAAGCAAACCATATATAATAATTTCTGAAAATTATTCCTTTATATATAAAAGTAATCTGAGTAAAATTATTTCATTTACCCAATTCCAAAATAATACCATGTCGAATTGCTCTGTTCAAGTATTTAGAGATCCCTATCAATAACGTTAATTACTCGTATTGACCAGAACCCATAAGCCACTCAATAGATCAATCAACACAATATAAAACAATTTTTATATTCACTATACGTGCTCGTATCTATTAATACACTCAAACTCATTCTAGGGTACTACTGACCCTATCTCTAATGAGTTACTCCATCAAAGCCAAGGTTCTCGCTTAACCTTCAGCTCTGATACCAAGTGTCACGGCCTGGATTTTCGATCCACGAAAATCAATATCAATACGCCCTCTGTATAGCATGCCGAGCAATCGAGTGCCAGAAATACTAGATCGTTGGAGGGGAAGAAGAAAGAGGTAGAAGAAGAAACAGAAAACAACAGCACAGAAATTCACAATCGCAGCGGAACATTATATAATATATAATAGCATGTCTTTATACAAAAAGAACTACAACTATTATTTACACATTACATCATCAGAGTACAACACCTCAATAACTCAATACTAGACAGTTATAATAACTTGTTCTCACAAGTGCTGAATATACAGTCTACAATACACAGCGGAATATAATCAAATAAGTGTAATACATCTTCATCATCTAGCTCGTCTCCTGAGCTCCATAGCATCCTAACCTGTATCTGTAATACTCGATCTAACTCGAGCATTATAATAAAATAACACCCGAGTCAGTCTGAAAAACCAGCGTGAGAAAACACACTCAATTCAAATTATTAAAGTTATCAAAATCCTTTGAAAAAAGGTATCTCGTAAGACCGCGTCACACATAAACACGACGGGTTTTTACCTTACGATAACTAAAACATTTTATATCAAAATCATCTGATATTATAATAGTGTATAAGTACAAATACTTATTCAAATAGCCGAAATTGTTACATTAATTAAATTCCACCATACTAGGCTCTAAAACCAAAACTGTAGAGGTACGTATTGGAGAATGAATTCCATACGAATGACTAGGCACTGGGGTACCACCTATCACAGTACACATCTAGAAAAATGTATCGAGGACCACGCCGAGATCCCCTGCAACACAAGACCGGACTAACCCTAACCTGGATAGTACTGAATATGCTATCACCCCGGGTGTTCCCACCCTTACCGAGTTCTTCCGCGCACCGTAGTAATAATACCCGAGGGTATCTAGAAAGGTGATAAACATACCCTAATTTGGTGCGACCCACTTAGCCTTGCTGCATCTCCCCTAATTTTCAGTCATTCCCGGTTAATGAGGCTTGAGGCTACGATTACCTTTTAAGGAATTTATACTTGGAATGCTCATTGTCCTCCAATGAAAATGTACTGATACCATTCATCCATACAAGTCCGTTCTAGGTCTGAACGAAACCGAAGGCACTATTCCTACTACATCCATTTTGGAATCATACTCAGGATTAGTAGCGATTAGCCCTTGCACTTCACTGCTCCATCTTCCATTCCATGCTCTTATCTTCACTTCGAAAATGTATTCGTTGAATCGAAGTGGTTTTCGGATAACTTATTAGATCCCGGTCTCTTCGAAACAACATTCGATATTTCCGGTAAACTCAATCCCGGTTCTTTAGGAAATAAACAGATGAAAATAAGATCAGAGATCATCTCCTAACCGTTAGTGGATGGATTTCCTTATCGTCGTCCTAGAAGAACGAAATGAGTTTATACGTACAGTATATTCCGACGATAACTGTACCATATAATTCCCGTGTTTCTCCTAGATATTCCCAAAGTTATGTTTTGGGTCCAGATTTGATAATCGGTTATTTAACTATCAAATAAACAATTATTCAGCCAAAGAGTTCATTTTCCACTAAAAACACTAAGTCTCATTTAATTCAATTTTAATAAATTAAATCTCTTTATCAAAAGGTATGTACTTATCTTATCCGAGTAAGTACGTTCACTAACCATTCTTTTCAAAAATATTTGAAAACTTTTTAAAATAAATATGGAAAGCACCACACGGTATCAACCATGGATTCACAGCTCAATGATTACGTCTCTATCCCAGAGAAATCCAAAACTTAACTGCAGGCAATCTCTGCCTCCGATTTCGCCATCAAAGTATACCATTACTTTCCGAAAACTTTATTTAATAATTTCTCAAAATAATACTTATAAAATTTCTATATAAATTTCCAAGTTTAATTTAGGCAAATACTCTTTAAATAAAGGTATTATATAAAATAATATTAATTTTGAAGAATTTATCTTTTAAAATAATAATACTGATTAATTATTAAATAATAATTAACTTAATATCAACTCATTATAAACTAACTTAATTAATAATTAAATAGACTTTAAACAATTTAAAATAATTACATAACTTTGAAACAATAATTAATTCTGATTTATTAATAAGATTCTAGTCGATTTACAAGACTTGTTTATAAAACTTATAATTCATTTTGACAATTTAAAAATATTTAAATAACTAACTTTATGAAATATTTTTAAACACTCTTAATTACCTAGTTTAATAATTTAAAATCCCCTTTTTTTTTAAAAAGTACTTAACTTCTCGATAAAATATATTTTTCAATTCCAATATAGCCAGTCCAATATTTATAAATCTCTCTCGATTTATCACCCATTTGATTTACGTCCCAATTTCGTAAATCCCCTTTTCCCATTTCTAGAAGTAAATATATCATTTATTTTTAGACCGATTTACCCATCTCATTATAAATCCTCACCGTGAATTTATAACTTCAATTTATCAACTAATACTCATTTCACTTTTATTTATAAACACTGTTTATAAATCTCACAGCCTTCAATTCAAGTTTATAATGGTTTCACATCACTTACATCCATTATAAATTGATTTCTAAATTAAATTCCATTTATAAATCAATTTCTTAAATTGAATTCCATTTATAAGTTAACTTCTTAAATAACCCAACTATATTCCAAAAACAACCAAATCTCGATTTTACTTCCATTCCGTAATTTAGAAATCTTATTTAAAAATCCATAATAACCAATTTTATATTTATTTCCAGATTCTCCTTTTATTTTCCCAACTATTTAAATATCGATTTTTAAACCCCTTTTTCTTTTTAAACACATATCGCTTGAGTTTATTGTTTAAAATCCTTTATATACATTAATACAAAATCTCTATTTAAAATTATTTCACGAAATAATTAATTATAAATTTAAAATTAAAATTATTGATTTTTTTATCCAACTATACCTTTTTATTCCAAACTCAATATAATATTTCAGTTCCTACATCCCCTTTTATTTTCTTTACAAATTCGAAAAATAATACTTATGGTATTTTAAAATACCAAAATCTAGACCAGTGTTACTATAGTATCCAACAAATTCAAATTACACTATAATCTATCGCAACTATCCAAACATATCATATATCACCATATATGCAAATAAATTCAACATTTTTGAGGAATCCAGTTGGATCCTCCCAACCAGTTTTCCTGCATCCACATATGTTAATACAACATAAAAATACCAATCCCACTTCAAGGGGGATATCGCGGTATATATGGTCATCCACTATTATGCGGGGCGCATAGGGTCTCATCCACTAAAATATGCGGGAACAATAATCCAACTACTAATATATATACCACTATATATAATATCACATTCAACTAATAATAATTTATCAATTCAACCAATCATCCAATAATTAATTTTAACTACTTAAAATTAATTAAAGTAATCCAAATGAGTGAGATTTACCCACTTTGATTCTAATTGCCGTTCCAGCGTTTTAATTTAATTTTACCCAAAATTCCTAGCATCTCCAAATCAATTCAATCCATCTCCATCACTTAGTGTTCACGAATACGAACCAAACGCAACTTGTTTCGTGCGATTTTGACCTCGTATGAACAAGTTATTGCAATTATAAGATTACACGATTTATTATAAAATTAATTTAATTTTTTATTTATTTTAACCTTAGCAAATTCCAGCCTTTGATTTCAACACAAACAGATCTGGGTCGTGCCCCCTTTTCCTTCTTCATCCACGCGAAACGCTCTCAAGCCAAACATCAAACCCATACGCACGCTAATCATCAAATGTCGCACCACCCTACGACGAGTTTGAACACGATCGACCATTTCCACAAGAAGCGCCATAGCTCCATACGCATCCAGCCCAAGTGCGGCCTCCCCATTCGCCTACATCCCCTCGTATTTCGTGCACGAACGTGCCACGTTCGAGCCTCTGTAGCCATCGACCCACTTCATCATTTTCAATCGTGGCCGTTGAAATCGTAGAACTCAATGAGCTTGACAAGTTAGTAGTTGATAGTTTTTGGAAATAGTGCGTGGATGAGTAGATATCGAGGAGAGAAAAGGGGAAGTTTCTGGCCATTCATTTGTTTAGTGGCGGCTGGCCATTTAGGTTAGGGTTTTGAAGGGTATGGTCCTTTATATAGGCAACGTTTTTAGGGCACTATTCATGCGAAATATTTTCAAACTCCAAATGAAGCATGTCGCCAGGCACTCATACTGTTTTACCCTATTCCGAACACAATGGAAAAGGTTTCGAGTCCTAATTCGATCGTACGGAGAAGATAGCTTTATGGACCCAATTATTATATTGAATTTTTGATATTAATTTCAGCGCGTTTCTAACCCGTACGACCACACGATAACTCCAAACACTATGAAATTTGAAACCCGACAATAATACACTATTATGGATCCAATGAAACTGGTTTCGTTGAATTCCGAGACTGTTCCCCGGAAGGCTATTTTTACTCGTCAAAACGAGATATTTTTAAAATTGAACAAATCACATTTTAAATCCAATATAAAACTTTTATTATCTTCATTCTTATTAATATAAATTTAATAAGATTTTAAATTATTTTTTTATCAAGCTTAAAAATCAAGATTTCACTATTTAACCATTTTTCAATTATTGAATTCAGTAATTAAATTACCCAGTCAATCGTTATATTTGAAATTCAAGTTAAAAATTAACTTCTTAAATATTTAAAAACAATTAAATATTCCAATTTCAAATAACCAAAATTTTAGGTCGATACAAGAAGGGACTCTCTACATCAAGGCTTTAAATGCATAGCTACCACCGCCTGAGCCCTAGCTTGGGTAGTATAGCTAGTTCCATAAGGATATGGATCCACGAGAAGAGCCACTAGATGGACAAGCAATTTTTGCCAAGTTGACGATCAACATTTCGGTTAGCCAGGATGATCCTACGTGGATCCTGAAGGTTGAATCACAGCTTGGCATGAGGTTGATGAAGGAGTTGATTAGTTTCCTCCGGGCAAATATGGATGTATTCGCCTGGACACACTCTGACATGTGTGGGATCTCGCCGGAGATAGCAAGTCAAGCGTTAAATGTAAATCCTAAATGCATTCCTGTGAAATAGAAGCGCCACAACCTGGGTTCAGAGAGATTCTCCGCTCTCAAAGAAGAGGTGGATTTGTTGAAGGATAATGGCTTCATTCACGATGCCTTATATCCGGAGTGGGTATCCAATCTGGTCTTGGTGAAGAAAGCTAACGAGGAGTGGAGGACATGCATCGACTATTCTAACTTAAATAAGGCGTGCCCGAAAGGCAGCTTCCTTTTTCCAAGAATTGATCAGTTGGTGGACTCAACAGTTGGACATGAACTGCTCTCGTTCATGGATGCGTACTTTGGATACAATCAGATTCCAATGCACATCCCAGACTAGGAACATACCAGCTTTATAACCGATCTGGAGTCTAGTCATGCCATTTAGACTAAAGAATGTTAGAGAGACTTACCAAAGGCTATTAAATAAGATGTTCGAAGATCAGATTGGGCATTCAATGGAATTCTATGTGGATGACATGCTTGTGAAGTCACGATGTTCGGGAAACCACATTGACAACTTGGCAGAGATGTTTAGCATCCTCCGGAAATACAGGATGAAGCTCAACCCTTTGAAATGCTCATTTGGCATTACGTCCGGGAAATCCTGGGCTTCATTGTGAACTGTCGTAGGATTAAAGCCAATCCGGAAAAGATTGAGGCATTGAGAAACATCAAGGCCCTGAAGATGATCAAGGAGGTCTAAAGTTTGAAAGGGAAGGTGGCTGCCCTGAGTCGATTCATCTAAAGAGCAACTGAAAAATGCATCCCTTTCTTTGACATGATTAAGAAGGGAAAAAGGAACTTCGCTTGGACACAAGAGTGTAAAGACGCATTCCAGGCTCTGTTGGATCACTTGGAGAGACCCTTCATTCATTCGAAGCTGGTGGATGATGAGGAGTTGTTTATATATCTGGCAGTGTCGGTGCATACTTTGAGTGTCACACTCGTACGTGGGGAATCCTGCATGCACCGACTGATCTACTACATCAGTAAGCAATTGACAGGAGAAGAAAAAAATTAACCAAAGCTAGAAAATCTTGCCTACTGCCTGTTGATCGCTTCAAGGAAGCTCCGCCCCTACTTTTAGGCTAATCTGATCAAAGTTCTTACCAACCAGCCTTTGTGTAACACCCCTAATTTTTGATAACATTATTCAGAAGATTTAATTAGATAAATTAAATAGAATAATGCAAATGTAAGTGATAAGGTGATTGAGACTTGAATTAATTAATTAAGGGCTGCGCCTAATGAATTAACAAATGGGCTTAAGAATGGGTTTTGGTTAATTAAGTCACATAAAGGTATATTAGGAATTGCCGCCCCTAGCTTCCACCCTTATATATTTTCGTTCCCACCTTCTTACTTCCCATTCACGTTATTTTAAAACGCAACAAAAATATAAAGGAACGACCGGCCATTAAGAGATCAAGAGGAATTCAAATTAAAGCTAGAAAATCAAGCTTAGGGGAAATCTATCTCAATCCAATCTCCTTATCTAGAGCAAGGTGAATAAAAATTCCATCTCTATTTTTGTTTTAAATCTTATATTTTCGAATTTAAGGGATGAATTCGTTTTTATGATATAACGGATGATGATATGCTTGATTCATGATTTATTTGATTTACACAAGGTTGTTTAAAGGATTTTTGAACGGTTTCGGATCAAAACCTAGATTTAAAGATGTTTAAATGCCATGGGAAAATTTTCTGTTATGAGAAACATGATTTCGGAGTTGGGTTTCAATTTTGAGAGTTTTCTAAGCTATGGAAAGATTATTATGAATTTTCAAAGGATAATATGGTTATTTGGGTTTACAATTTATTTTGGAAAATATATTTAGAATTTGGGTCTGAAATTTTGATATGTTAGATAACATGATAAAAGTGAATTTTTGGAATTTTTGGGGATTTTTCCAAAGTGATTTACTATGCAAAATAAATTGTTTTAGAAGAGGGACTTCTTCACAAAAATTGGAAGGGCTTGTTTGATTAACTTAACTATGGTTTAGATTTGGATTAACGGTAGTTATTTTTGAAAAAGAATTTGAAAAGGTTAAGGCAACCAATCAGGTGTTGACACGTGGCATGTTAGTTAAAGAAAAGTTTGCTTAAACAAGAATTAAACCTGGTTTTGCTAAGAAAAGTAGTTCCGCCTACTTAGGAAAGCACCTTTCGACACAATAGCTTCCATCTTCATCCTTGTCGAAACCCTCTATGCCGAAACCAATACACAAGGTATCACCATGGTGGTACGTAGTGGATTGGAGATAGGCGGAAGGTAAGGTGTCGAAAGCATAGCTTTCGAAGGGGTCGAAACCATGGTTTGTTTTAAAGGAAAAGCGCCAGCCTGTGTTTTGTTTAAGCCTTCGACAGAGTCGAAGCAAAAGGTTTCGTAAGAGGTTTTAAAGGGTTTTGAAAGGGTTGCCATTAACTTAAGATTGCTTTCGACTGGGTTCCTTATTTATAAAAGTATGATTTGAAAGAAGGGGTTCCAACCTAGTCGATACCCTGCTGCCGTTCCTTAACCTTTCTAAGGTGTTGAAGATATCAATGTAGTCGAAAGTTTATTTTGTTTTATAAGTTCAAGCCACTTCCTATAGCTTTCGAAAAGGGTTAGGGGTTTCGATGGTGATGGTTTCGAAAGGGGTTTCAACGCCAACCTTCTAATGTTTTACCTAGATGTTTTATGCTTTCGAAAGAGATGGTGCCGGCGCCATCAAGTTTTTCCCAATATTTTATATGATAAAGAATGGTTTCGAAATTGATGCTTTCGACTATATTCACTTTGACCCAAATAATGTTTTAAGTATAAACCGAATGCTTTCGAAAGGGGTACTTTCAGTGTTTTCGGAAGGGTTACTTCCAATGATGTCGAAAGCGGTACTTTCAACTAGTTTCGAAGCTAAGCTTCTAATGTTAAAAGCTAATACTTTAATGTATTCGAAAGGTTTCAAAAGGTAGCTTTTAAAAGTATTATAAGGCACGAGCCTAATGTTTTGAAAATATATTTTAAGGCTTTCTAAGGAGGCTATCCTATGAAGTCGAATGCTAGGTTTTGAAGGTATTGAAAGGTTTTATGATCCAAACTCTATTTTTGAAGGAAAAACCCATGGCAATTTTAAAGGAGTTTTTATAATGGTTTTGAGAAGAAGCTATTTTTGATAAAGAAATAGGTTAAAGGGAATAACCATGTTTTATTTTAAACTCACAGGAGTGGTATTGCTATATTGTTATGTTGCTTCTTTTAAAATGAATATATTCACTTTATAATGGACCTATAACTGCATTTTGGGGATAAAGGGTAGGAGAACTAGTTAGGTTAACCCAGTAGTGAATATAAATTGAATAAACTCCTGAATGAGCAGAATTGCATCCAGGAGGTCAGGTTGACTAGAATATAGGATGCTAAATTAAAAAAGAAAGATATTGGCATGGGCCAATAGGTTTACAGTAAGCCTATGAAAACTGTATGATATTGGCAAGGGACAATAGGTTCATAGTTAGCCCATGAAGACTATGTATAAAAGAAGGTGTCAGATTGACAAGTTCATAATTAGACCATGAAAACTATGTGAAAAGGAAGATGTCAGATAGACAGGTTCATAGTACGCCCATGAAAACTATGATTGGATACTGGCAGGGCCAGTAGGTTTGTAGTTATCCCATGAAAACTATATCCGGATGTATTATTGACAGATGCCAATAGGTTCCTAGTCAACCCATGAAAACTAGGGTAAGCAGAAAGGATATTGGGGTTACTAATAGGTTCCTAGTCAACCCATGAAAACTAGGATAAGAGTAATATTAGAGTTACCAATAGGTTCATAGTGATCCTATGAAAACTATGTAATTGGGCAGGGAGTCCTTAAATATTTAATCGGTTATTAGTCAGCCTATGAAAACTAATAGGTTAATAGTAATCCTAGAAACTATAACCGAGACAGATAGTCTAAATTGAATGGGGATGGGTAATCCAAAATTAATTTAATTGTTTTGCATATCATCATATTATACTGTTTTGAATTGTTTTAACCATTATGGATGCAGGAGCATAGTATATGGTTTATAAAGGTTTTGAGATACTAGTGAGGGGAAACCCGTTCCGCTAAGCGGCGTGATCTCACTAGATATCTAAATGATATGAGATGGTAGATTATTATTCATACCAAGCTTTATGTCTGACTCGAAGTTTATGTTATCCCCTTAAACTCTCAAGTACTCAATTGATTTTGAGTAGTTTGAGAGTTGAGGTTTTCAGGTACCTCTTAAGACGAATAAGCTTTCGGACACGTGAAGGAGGCATGATAGCTATTTAGAGTTCTCTTTTCTTTTGATTCCGTTGTGTAGATTGTAATGGAAAAGTTGTTAAATTGCCTGTGTATACTTTGATTATCCCAGGGGGCATCTTCATATGTCGCTCTTGGGCATATGTTGTTATAAATATATTTTCTCTGAACGTGGTTTGCGAACATGTGATTATGTAATTAATTGGAAATGTTTTGATATGGAATGTGATTTTGTTTGAAGTTTAACTTTTTCCATATTCATGTGTTTCTGTGTATCAATGAATCTAACACCACCTTATTTGTTTGCCGAGGATTAATAACTATGAATGACTGCAGCATCCGTAGCCGTTAGTTTTGGGCCTCCAAGTAGAGGGATGTTGCAAGTCGGTATCAGAGTATAGGTTTATGAAACTTTAAAAGAAAGTTAAACCTAAAATATTTTCAAACATAAATCAATGAATTTGAAATATGATCGAGGTTTGGGTTAACACTATAGTAACGTACTTGTTTTTGAGATATATATATATATAAGTATGTGTTCCCCTCTCTCTTAGACCGTTCTTCTGTATCTTACTATGGCTCATATGCAGATTTACGAGAAAGAATATAGGGAAGCAAGAAACGGAAGAGGAAATATAGGTGGAGGAAGCACCATAACAAATGGAAATGCTCGACCTAATACTAGGTGGAACCTAGGTCGACAAGCTAATGCTAATCCAAATGCTGTAACCAATGTAGGTGCTGGAAATCCGCCAGTAGATGCGAGGATGGTATATCAGTTGTTGGCCAACCTTTTGCAAGTTGAGGCTACCGATAATGTTGGAGGAGTTAATCATGTGGCTCCGATTGAGAATAACTATGCTAAGCTAAGCAGAGACTACACCAGTTTGGGTGGAAAGCCATTTGTTGGAACGGAAGATGCTGTTGAAGTTGAGAATTGGCTATTGAGTTGTGAAAGGATCTATACTGATCTAGGGTTGGATGATGGACAAAAGAGAAGGCTAGCCTCTAGACAGTTGCAAGGGGCAGCACTTTATTGGTGGAATAGTGTGACCAGTGGAGTTTCGGAGGAAGAGCTGACATGGGATGATTTCAGAAGGAGGTTTGAGCAGAGGTTTTTGTCTGAAGTTGCTAAGTCGGCATTGATGAGAAAGTTCATGGATCTAGTTCAAGGAGAGTTATCAACGGTCGAGTACGCTGCTAAGTTTGATGAGCTATCTCGATATGGATATGCTTTGGTTGACACTAATGTCATAAGGAATGAAAGGTTCATTCAAGGACTGCTACCTGGGCTTGCTAGGATGACTATGACCCATATCCGAGAACCTAGTAATGTGGTGGTGGAGATGGCCATTCGCTGTGAAGAGATGCTTGCTATTTCTGCTAGAGAAAATCCTGTTGAATCCTAGGGTCCTCAGGGAAATAAGAGAAAAAAGTTTAAGAAGAAGGGAGCCCGGAAAGGGGATGCTACCAAGAAGGCGAAGGCTGATTTGGTGTGCTATAAATGCGACAAGAAGGGTCATTATGCAAATGAGTGCCAGTCAGGCAAGGGGAAGAAGGCTGCAGACAAGAAGAATGTAAAATGCTTTAACTAAATCAACTACTCGTTTGTCAAGGCTGGAGTACGATGGGTTTGAGCTAGTTGGATGGATATATGGTTCGGTTTGTGGTGGTTCGGCCATGAGGCTCGGTCGTTCGACAAGGTGGTTCGGTCTTACTGGAGTGGTTCGGTGTGGGTCGTTCGGCATGGATTGATCGAGGGAATAAAGTCATAAGTGGTTCGGCCTAAGGGTTTGGCAAATGTGGTTTGGTCTTGGTAGCATGGATCGGCCTTGGTGATGTGGTACGGTCTAGATGATGTGGGCCGGCATGGTGTTATGGATCAGTCTGGATGATGTGGATCGACGTGGTAGTATGGATCGGTCATCATGGTGTAGGTCGAAATGCTTGAGAAGTATCAGAGTGGGGAGTGGTTCGGTGGTGGAGTATGGATGTGGTCCCATCAATGTGGGTCGGCGTAGGTCGGTCGGCATGTGTGGGTCAGCTATGCTTGGTCAGCTGAAGTGGGTCGGTGTTAGGTTGTAGGAACTTGGGTTCGACCTTGGTGGATAGGTCGTCTAGAGTCCGTTGATTGGAATGGATTAGTGAGTTAAAGTGGGTCGGCATTTCTTGGTCAGCCAAGACTAGTCAAGGTCATATTCAAAGGGGGTCGGCGTATATGTGCTTCGAGTACTGGCATGAACTACTTCAAGTCAAGCGTAGGGTTGCTTTGGGTCATCACCTAGGAAAGCTCGGGTCGGCATGTACAGAACTCAGGGTAGGTCGCGATGAAGGGTGTAGGTTCGACAAAGGTCTTGATGGGCCTGTACCACTCAAAGAGCCCAGTACCTCAGGTTTTTCCTATAAATACAGCATGTAGGGCTTCAGAAAAGGGTATCTTCTTTTCGGCTCTCTTGCTTTCTATTTTCTAAGGCTAAGGCTACTCTACCATTTTGTAACTGTAATTGATTCTAACATCAATAAAAGAGGAAATTTCTGGAGTGGACGTAGGCTGGAGTCAGCCTAACCACTATAAATCTTCTATTCTTATTGCTTTCTTTTTAATTTTTACCGTTCTTCACATTATTACTCTCTACATACATTCTATCTGTGATATGTGGTCGTTGGTTGGTGCTTTCATCTGGATTTGGGTGTTAGTGACCAATTTTGGCGCTAACATTTTGGTGCTTTCACTAAGAACGCTAGTACTCAGGGATTCTAAAGCTTGGTCTTTGGATTTAAAGGCTTAGGAACTCGGATTCTTGGGAAGTTATGGCAAGGCAATCGAAAAGAAGACAAAGGACTGAAAGGAGTCAGAATGAAGGGAGTCAAGAGGCTTCCTCAGGAGCGAATCAGGCCTCAATTTACATCACCAGAGACGAGATGGAAACAATGCTGAAGAGACAAGAGGAAATGATACAAAACCTACTCCAACAGGTTGGACAAGTTGGAGTGCAAAACCAAAGGAATGGAGTAGCAGGTTATGCCGGAAATGAGGATCACAAAGCTAGAGTGACAGGAGCGGAGGAAGCTCGGAATCAGGACTAAGGGCATGAAGCGACCGGAATACAGGATAGAGTTGGACCATCGGGAATTTCCCATGAACTAGGGGCATGCCCCCGAATCATGTAGGCTTCGTTCCAGTAAGGATACCAGGCGATGCTAGGCGATTTGGTGTTAATAGGGAAGTGGATGCTCATCTAGAAGGGCAGGTTCCATAATTCCCTCGTGGACTCGGTGGGCAGGTTGGAGACAACGCACAAAGGCCGTTACTTGATGACAATGACAAGTTAGCGGACGTAATCAGATGATCTAGAAGGGGAGGATTGGTGAATAGAGACTTAGAGGATGTGAATAGGAGTCTCTTTGCTCCTGCGATCAGGCAAGCTAGAAACCCGCCTGATTTCAAACTACCAACACTGGAGATGTATGACGGGAGAACAGATCCCACTGTTCACTTGACGAGGTACATGAGGCACATGGAAGTGCTGGGGGCATCAGAGGAGGTCATGGAACGATGCTTCCCTTTGTATTTGACGGATATTGCATCATTATGGTTCAGACAGCTAGAGAGTGGCTCTATCGGCACATGGACGGAGCTGATTGAAAGGTTTATGAGACAGTTTCGGGTCCACATAGTCAGACCTAAGAATGTGATGACTTTAACATCGATGAAATAATGGAAGGGAGAGTCACTAAGGGATTTCTTAACCAGATTCAATGCGGCGGTGGCTTCGGTGGATCGACTGGATCCATCGATGGTTTTGATGGCGATAGTTTCAAGGATTGCAGATAATTCAGATTTCAAGATATCATTAGAACGGGACCCACCGAGGGATCTCGGGAAGTTCTACCATGAGGCGGAAAGGTTCCTTAGGCAGGAAGATGTGCAGGCTGAGAGAGAAGGGAGAGAGGCTGAAGCTTATGCAGTAAGGGGTGGAGGTCCACCTAGGGAAGTTCCAGACAAAGATGCTAAAGGGAAAAGGAAAATGAATGATAATGGTAACACATCGAAAAGGCAACGGAGGGAATCAAAATTCTCTTCTTATACGGATTTGAATGAGACTCTGGAAAGAATTTATTTAGATACTCGAGGACGCCTCCAGTATCGGAGGCCAGCAAAGAGGGAACCCTTCGAACACGAACGGGCATCAGGAAATCATTGCCTATTCCATGAGCTGGATGGGCATAACACAAATGACTGCAGACATTTGAAGGATATCATCGAGGAACATATAAGGAATGGTCATTTACAATAGTACATAAGGAATCGAGCTGTGGTAGTGGAACAGGAGCAGCCACTGCCCACATCAGACGAAGTTGGCACTGGATCTAGGCATTGTTGCCTTATTATTGGCTGAATGGATATATGGCTTTGAATAAGTAGTAAACCCCAAAGTAAGGTGGCTAAATCACTTACACATGTATGGGATCGAGGACGGTCTCTAGGCATGCTCTGAGATGATGATGTACCGTGATACTCGGGTTTATGAAATTTTGTTTTTTGTGAACTCTAGTTTCTTTCTTGGTACTACGAACATTTGATTTTCTTTATTGTATGGACTTTTATTTTGTTAATTGGATTCTATGATAATTGAATTTGGATTAATAAATAATATCGGCTACACGATTACGGTCCCGACCAGAGAGACGGGGCAGTAATCGCAAGGTATGAGTCCCTTCGCCGTAGAGCGATGGAATGGACTCGAACAAAATATAAAGTCCTCAACCGGAGAGTCTAGGCCGGAGAATATAAAAGTCCTCGACCGGAGAGTCGAGACCGGAGAATATAAAGTCCTCGACCGGAGAGTCGAGGCCGGAGAATATAAAAGTCCTCGACCGAAGAGTCGAGGCTGGAGAATATAAAGTCCTCGACTGGATAGTCGAGGCCGGGGAATATGAAAATCATCGACCGGAGAGTCGAAGGTGGAGGATATAAAGTCCTCGACCGAAGAGTTGAGGCCGGAAAATATCAAGTCCTCGACCGGAGAGTCAAGGCCGGAAAATATCAAGTCCTCGACCGAAGAGTCGAGGCCGGAGAATATCAAGTCCTCGACCGGAGAGTCGAGGCTAGAGAAACATATTCACAGGTTAAGCCCTTGATTGGAAAATCAAGGCCGGGATTGGACATGGACCCGGAGCGGTCCCAGATTTAGATAAGGGCCCGGAGCAGTCTTGGAATCGGATGTTGGCCCGGAAATGTCAAGGATTTGGTTACTGGACTTTGAATCTGACATCGACTCGGAGCAGTCGCGGACTTGGATATGGCTATGACACTTGGATAGGGTGGTTTGGCAATAGGTTGGATTATGAATAGGATGGTATGGCTATGGATGGAATACAGACTTTGGATGTTGGATTCGGAGCTATTCAAAACACACCTTCTTACCACAAGGCATGTTTTGGGGGGGAAATGTTAACCCGCCTCTTGGCAAGGCCGTGGACAGGCGAATTTAACTAAATCAACTACTCGTTTGTCAAGGCTGGAGTACAATGGGTTTGAGCTAGTTGGATGGATATATGGTTTGGTTATTGGTGGTTCAGCCATGAGGCTCAGTCGTTCGACAAGGTGGTTCGGTCTTACTGGAGTGGTTTAGTGTGGGTCTTTCGGCATGTGAGGCATGGATTGATCGAGGGAAGAAAGTCATAAGTGGTTCGGCCTGAGGGTTTCGCAAATGTGGTTCGGTCTTGGTAGCATGGGTCGGCCTTGGTGATGTGGTACGGTCTGGATGATGTGGGCCGGCATGGTGTTGTGGATCGGTCTGGATGATGTGGATCGGCGTGGTAGTATGGATCGGTTATCATGGTGTGGGTCGACATGCTTGAGAAGTGTCAGAGTGGGGAGTGGTTCGGTGGTGGAGTATGGATGTGGTCCGGTCAATGTGGGTCGGCGTAGGTCGTTCGGCATGTGTGGGTCGGCTATGCTCGGTCAGTTGAAGTGGGTCGGTGTTAGGTTGTAGGAACTTGAGTTCGGCCTTGGTGGATAGGTCATCTAGGGTCCGTTGATTGGAATGGACTAGTGAGTTAAAGTGGGTCGGCATTTCTTGGTCGGCCAAGACGAGTCAGGGTCATATTCAGATGGGTCGGCGTATATGTGCTTCGAGTTTTGACATAAACTACTTCGAGTCAAGCGTAAGGTTGCTTCGGGTCATCACCTAGGAAAGCTCGAGTCGGCATGTACAGAACTCAAGGTAGGTCGCGATGAAGGGTGTAGGTTCGGCAAAGGTCTTGATGGGCCTGTACCACTTAGGGAGCCCAGTACCTTAGGTTTTGCCTATAAATACAACATGTAGGGCTTCAGAAAAGGGGATCTTCTTTTCGGCTCTCTTGCTTTCTATTTTCTAAGGCTAAGGCTACTCTACCATTTTGTAACTGCAATTGATTCTAGCATCAATAAAAGAGGAAATTTCTGGAGTGGACGTAGGTCGGAGTCAGCCGAACCACTATAAATCTTCTGTTCTTACTGCTTTCTTTTTAATTTTTACTGTTCTTCACATTATTACTCTCTAGTCTCTACATACATTCTATCTGTGATCTGTGGTTGTTGGTTGGTGCTTTCATTTGGATTTGGGTGTTAGTGACCAATTTTGGCGCTAACAACTGTGATCAAGTAGGGCGTTACAAGAACTAGTGTCCAGAGCCAACCAGGGCGGACAAGGGGAAAGTTTTTGCTGTTGGATCATCAGCTAAGCCTACTGCAGTTGATAAAGGGAAAAATGTGATGGAAGGTACGTTTTTGATTCAGAGTATACCAGTTAGGATACTTTTTGATACCGGTGCATCACATTCATTTATATCCCAGTGTTTGGTTAATAGGTTATGCTTAGAACCCACATACCTCGTTACTTCTTTAAGGGTTGCGAATCCAATAGGAGGATATGCAACTCTGGGGATAAGATGTGTCTAGTTAGAACTCGATTTGTTGGGTCATAAGTTTGCATGCAGTTTGTATGTTTACGATTTTGTAGATTTAGGAATCATTTTGGGTATGGATTGGTTGAGGAGGTACAAGGCCAGGATATTCTGCCAGGATGGGGAGATATCATTGAGACACCCTGATAGTTATAACCGAATTATATTCTCAGTAGAGAATTCTGACCGGAGTAGTTTTGCTTTGTTAAGTGCAATGGAAGTGGGTGAAGAGCTAAGTCAGGTTCGTATTGCAAGAGAGTTTGCAGATGTGTTTGAGCTAGTCATGGGGCTACCACCGAAATGAGCTATTGAGTTTTGGATAGATCTTGTGCCCGAAGCTGAACTTGTGAGTAGACCACCTAGCAGGATGACACCAACTGAGATGAAGGAATTGAGGTGTAGCTAGTGGATCTAGAAGGAAGGAATTTTATTAGACCAAGCAGTTCGCCTTGGGGAGCGGCTGCGGTATTCGTGAAGAAACTAGATGGGTCGTTGAGATTGTGTATCGACTATCGTAAGCTGAACAAAAGGACGATAGAGAATAAATATCCTTTACCGAGAATTGATGATCTGTTTGATCAGTTGAGTGGAGCCAAAGTGTTTTCCCAGTTGGATTTGGCAATAGGGTTCCGTCAGTTGAGAGTGGCGAAGTACAATATTCCTTTGACTGCATTTTAGACAAGATATGGTTCGTATGAGTGGTTAGTGATGCCATTTGGATTGATGAATGCACCTGCATTCTTTGTAGATCTGATGAACCGAGTCTTTCAAGAGTATTTGGATGGATTCGTGTTGGTGTTTATAGATGACGTTTTGGTATACTCTAAGGATGAGAGAGAGAATGCAGATCATCTTAGGGTTGTGCTAGAGACGCTGAGGCAGAATCAGCTAAAGGTGAAGTTTTCCAAGTGTCATTTTTGAAAGAAAGAGGTTAAGTTTCTTAGTCATGTGGTTTCAGAGAAAGGATTATAAGTCGATCCAGATAAGATCGAAGCTGTGAATAATTAGAAGAGACCAGAGACGATGACCGAGATCAGAAGTTTTCTTTGACTTGCTAGCTATTACTAGGGATTCATCAAGGATTTCTTGTGGATAGCAGCGCCTTTGACTAAGCTTACCAGGAAGGAAGTGAAGTTTGTTTGGTCCGACAAATGTGAGGAAGCATTCCTTAAGTTAAAGCATTTGTTAACCAATGATCCACTGTTAGTAGTTCCAGATGGTAACCAAGGGTTAGTAGTGTACACATATGCATGTGGACTGGATTGGGAGCAGCGTTGATGCAGAAGGGAAAATTCATTGCTTACGCATCTAGGTAGCTTAGATCGCACGAAGTAAGATATCCTACTCATGACTTGGAGTTGGATGTGGTGATTTTTGCCTTGAAGATCTGGAGGCATTATCATTTGGGGGAGAGATTTGAGTTATATACCGATCATAAGTCTTTAAGATATCTATCCACTCAGAAAGAGTTGAATATGCGACAATAGAGGTGGCTGAATTTTTGGTTGCTTATGATTTTGGTATAGATTACACCCAAGGGAAAGGTAATAAAGTAGCAGATGCTCTTGGCAGAAGACATCAGAATGTGGTGTTAGCTATGTTGGCAGAATGGAAAGATCTAGAAGCTTTTGCCAGTTGTGGTGTGCAGTTAAGATCGACTGCTAGTTCTATTTAGAGTACTGCCATGATGTCCTTTTTAGAAGTTCGACCGGTGTTGATCGAGAGAATTACTTCTAAACAGAAGGAGGATCCATTATTAGCTGAGAGGATCAGAAGGCTTGAAGTTGGAATCGAGGTTGATGATTTGAAAGATTTTTGTCTTGACCAGAGAGGATGGTTGAGAAAGAGGGACAGTTATGTGTTCCAGATGGTGAGAACTTGAGGAGAGAAATTCTCGAGGAATTTCATCGATCCAAGTTTATGATTCATCCTGGAGGGACCAAGGTGTATCAAGATATGAAGAGATGCTTCTATTGGGAAGGCATGAAGAGGGATGCTGGCTTGTGGGTTAGGCAGTGTGTAAGCTGTCAACAAGTAAAGGCCGAACATCAGAAGCTGAGTGGATTACTTCAGCCTCTAGATATTCCAGTTTGGAAATGGGATTCGATATCCATGAATTTTATTGATGGGTTGCCAAGGTCAAGAAGAGGAAATGAAAGCATATGGGTTATTATGGACAGGTTGACCAAGAGTGCCCATTTCATTCTAGTAAAGTCGAGTAGGACGGCATCAATTTGGAAAAGTTGTTCATGAAGAACATAGTTAGACTTCATGGAGTTCCTAGTAGCATAGTCAGCGACATAGATGCTTTATTCACTAGCGAATTCTGGAAGAGACTACAGGATGTGTTAGGCACTAAGCTCAAGATGAGTACCACATATCACCCACGGACGAATGGGCAGACATAGAGAGTCAATAAGGTACTCGAGGATTTGTTGAAGGCTTGTGTGTTGGATTTTGGTGGATCTTGGGAGGATCACCTACATTTAATTGAGTTTTCCTATAATAATAGTTATCAGACTAGTATAGGAATGGCGCCTTTTGAAGTTTTGTATGGAAGGCCATGCAAATCCCCTGGATGTTGGTTGGAGACTGGAGACAGATTGGTCTTAGGTCCAGATTTGGTAAGGGAGTCATCAGAGAAGATTGAGTTAATCCGAGAACGAATGAAGAAAGCTCAATCCAGACAGAAAAGTTACGCAGATAAGAGGTGTAAAGACCTAGAGTTCTCAGTGGGATATAGGGTTTTCATTAAGCTATCAATGATGAAGGGTATGGTACGATTCGGGAAGTCAGGGAAATTGGCCCTGAGATATGTTGGTCCATTCCAGATTATAGAGAGGATTGGAAAGCTCGCATAGAGAGTTGAGTTGCCGAGCAATATGGTAGGTGTCCATAATGTGTTTCATGTGTCTCATCTTCACAAGTATGTGCATGATCCAGAGGCTACCATTCCTCAGACAGAGATGAAGGACTTGGTAGTAGAGCCTGATTTGACTTTTGTGAGACAAGCAGTTCGGTTTGTTGCGAGAGATGAGAAAAGATTGAGGAACAAGACTGTCAAGTTGGTGAAAGTTCAGTGGAGCAACAACGAGAAAGACTGTAATTGGGAGACAGAGGACAGGATTTGAGATACTTATCCTGATCTACTTTGAGGGTGTGTCTATATTAGATTTATATAGATATTTCCTAGTTAGGTGGACTATTATGGTTGTTAGGAGTCGTTACAGATGATTGCTATGTTTAGTGTTTAGTCCTTACTGAATTTCGAGGACGAAATTCTTTAAGGAGGGGAGCCTGTAACACCCCTAATTTTTGATAACATTATTCAGGAGATTTAATTAGATAAATTAAACAGAATAATGTAAATGAAAGTGATAAGGGGATTGAGACTTGAATTAATTAATTAAGAGCCGTGCCTAATGAATTAACAAATGGGCTTATTAATGAGTTTTGGTTAATTAAGTCACATAGGGGTATTAGGAATTACCGCCCCTAGCTTCCACCCTTATATATTTTCATTCCCACCTTCTTGCTTCCATTCACGTCATTTTAAAATGCAAACAAAAATATAGAGGAACGATCGGCCAATAAGAGATCAAGAGGAATTCAAATTAAAGCTAGAAAATCAAGCTTAAAGGAAATCTATCTCAATCCAATCTCCTTATCTAGAGCAAGGTGAATAATAATTTCATCTATATTTTGGTTTTAAATCTTATATTTTCGGATTTAAGGGATAAATTCGTTTTTATGATATAATGGATGATGATATGCTTGATTCATGATTTATTTGATTTAAACAAGGTTGTTTAAAGGAGTTTTGAACGGTTTTAGATCAAAACTGAGATTTAAAGATGTTTAAATGCCATGGGAAAATTTTATATTATGAGAAACATGATTTTGGAGTTGGGTTTCAATTTTGATAATTTTCCAAGCTATGGAAATATTATTATGAATTTTTAAAGGATAATATGGTTATTTGGGTTTATAATTTATTTTGGAAAATATATTAAGAATTTGGGTCCGAAATTTTGATATGTTAGATAACATGATAAAAGTGAATTTTTGGAATTTTTGGGGATTTTTCCAAAGTGATTTGCTATGCAAAATAAATTATTTTAGAAGAGGGACTTCTTTGCAAAAATTGGAAAGGCTTGTTTGATTAACTTAACCATGGTTTAGATCTGGATTAGCAGCTGTTATTTTTGAAAAAGAAATTGAAAAGGTTATGGCAACCAATTAGGTGTTGAAACGTGGCAGGTTAGTTAGAGAAAAGTTTACTTAAACAAGATTTAAACCTGGTTTTGGTCAGAAAAGTGGTTACGCCTACTTAGGAAAGCGCCTTTCGACACAATAGGTTCCGTCTTCATCCTTGTCGAAACCCTCTATGCCAAAACCAATACAAAAAGTATCACTGTGATGGTATGTAGTAGATTGGAGATAGGCGGAAGGTAAGGTGTCAAAAGCATAGCTTCCGAAGGGGTCGAAACCTTGGTTTGTTTTAAAAGAAAAGCGCCTGCCTATGTTTTGTTTTAAGCCTTCGACAGAGTCAAAACATAAGATTTCGAAAGGGGTTTTAAAGGGTTCCGAAAGGGTTGCCATTAAATTAAGATTGCTTTCGACCGGGTTCCTTATTTATTAAAGAATGATTTGAAAGAAGGGGTTCCGGCCTAGTTGATACCCTACTGTCGTTTTTTAACCTTTCAAAGGTATTGAAGATATCAATGCAATCGAAAGGGTATTTTGTTTTATAAGTTCAAGCCACTTCCTATAGCTTTCGAAAAGGGTTAGGGGTTTCGATGGTGATGCTTTCGAAAGGGGTTTCGAAACCAACCTTCTAATGTTTTACCTATATGTTTTATGTTTTCGAAAGAGATGGTGCCGACGCCATCAAGCTTTCGGCTATATTCACTTTGACCCAAATAATGTTTTAAGTATAAACCCAATGCTTTCTAAAGGGGTACTTTCAATGTTTTCGGAAGGGTTACTTCCAATGGCGTCGAAAGGGGTACTTTCAATTGGTTTCGAAGCTAAGCTTCTAATGTTAAAAGCTAATACTTTAATGTATTCGAAAGGTAGCTTTTAAAAGTATTATAAGGTACGAGCCTAATGTTTTGAAAATAGATTTTAAGGCTTTCGAAGGAGGCTATCCTATGAAGTCGAAAGCTAGGTTTTGAAGGTATCAAAAGGTTTTATGACCCACACTCTATTTTTGAAGGAAAAACCCATGGCAACATTAAAGGAGTTTTTATAATGGTTTTGAGAAGAAGCTATTTTTAAAAAGAAATAGGTTAAAGGGGTTAACCACGTATTATTTTAAACCCATAAGAGTGGTATTTCTATATAGTTATATTGCTTCTTCAAAAATGAATATATTCACTTTATAATGGACCCATAACTGCATTTTGGGGATAAAGGGTAGGAGAACCAGTTAGGTTAACCCAGTAGTGACTATAAATTGAACAAACTCCTGAATGAGTAGAATTGCATCCAAGAGGTCAGGTAGACCAGAATACAGGATGCTAAAATATAAAGAAAAGATATTGGCATGGGCCAATAGGTTTACAGTAATCCCACGAAAACTGTATGATACTGGCAGGAGCCAATAGGTTCATAGTTAGCTCATGAAAACTATGTATAAAAGAAGATGTCAGATAGACAGGTTCATAGTTAGCCTATGAAAACTATGTGAAAAGGAAGATGTCAGATAGACAGGTTCATTGTAAGCCCATGAAAACTACGATTGGATACTGACAGAGCCAGTAGGTTTGTAGTTAGCCCATGAAAACTATATCCAGATGTAATATTGACAGATATCAATAGGTTCCTAGTCATCCCATGAAAACTAGGGTAAGCAGAAAGGATATTGGGGTTACCAATAGGTTCCTAGTCCACCCATGAAGACTAGGATAAGTGTAATATTGGAGTTACCAATAGGTTCATAGTGATCCTATGAATACTATGTAATTGGACAGGGAGTCCTTAAATATTTAACCGGTTATTAGTCTGCCCATGAAAACTAATAGGTTAATAGTAACCCTAGATACTATAACCGAGACAGATAGTTTAAATTGAATGGGGATGGGTAATCCAGAATTTATTTAATTATTTTGCATATCATCATATTATACTGTTTTGAATTGTTTTAACCATTGTGGATGCAGGAGCACAGGTTTATAAAGGTTTTGAGATACTAGTGAGGGGAAACCCATTTCGCTAAGCGGCGTGGTCTCACTAGATATCTAAATGATATGAGATGGTAAATTATTATTCATACCAGACTTTATGCCTGACTCAAAGTTTATGTTTTCCCTTTAAACTCTCGGGTACTCAATTGATTTTGAGTAGTTTGAGAGTTGAGGTTTTTAAGTACCTCTTAAGACGAATAAGCTTCCGGAGTTGTGCAGGAGGATGATAGCTATTTAGAGTTCTCTTTTCTTTTGATTCCGCTATGTAGATTGTAATGACAAAGTTGCTAAATTGCTTATGTATACTCTGATCATCCCAGAGGGGATCTTCATATGTCGCTCTTAGGCGTATGTTGTAATGAATATATTTCTCTGAATGTGGTTTGCGAACATGGGATTATGTAATGAATTGGAAATGTTTTGATATGGAATGTAATTTTGTTTGAAGTTTAATTTTTTTTCCATATTCATATGTTTCTGTGTATCAATGAATCTAACACCGCCGTATTAGGTCACCGAGGATTATACTATGGATGACTGCAGCATCCGTGGCCGTTAGTTTTGGGCCTCCAAGTAAGGGGATGTTACACTTTGCGACAAGGCTTGTAGCAACCTGAGACTTCTGGAAGACTGTTGAAATGGAACATTAAGTCGAGCCAACATGACATAACTTTTCACCCTCGGAGAACTATCCATGGTTAAGCTTTGGCGGATTTCATAACTGAGTACACTATGCGAGATGATACTCTGAAAAGCAGTGGTGAGCAGAATGCTTGGTGGAAGATGTACACAAATGGCGCGTCGAATGAATATTGTTTCGGTGTTGGAGTTGTACTTGTCACTCCCGAGGAACGTTCAATTTGTTATGCCTTGTGACTTGATTTTCTTACAATAAATAATGAAGCAGAGTACGAAGCGCTGATTTTGGTACTTAAAATGCCAAGGAACTAGGGGTTAAAAATTTACATATCTTTGTCATTTCCAACTAGTGTTGTGTCAAGTCAGGAAAGAGTTTCAGGCCAAAAGAGCGAGGTTATATCCTTATCTAAACCATGCCCTTAAGCTACTTAGCAACATTGAGTTTTACATAATAATGCATATTCCTAGTGAGGGAAATGCGAAGGCCGACTCACTGGCTAAGCTGGCCAGTTCTAAAGATGCACAGCTCATGGGCCTGGTACTAGTGGAAGTATTGTCAGCTCTGAGCATCGACCATATGGATGTTGATTGGATCTTGGAGACCGAGTGTGAGAAGGAGTCATTGATGATTCCAATAAAGAACTATTTACAGAGGGGAATCCTTTCGGACAAAATGAGTGAGCGACAAAAGCTCCTTCGTCAAGCTTCGAGATATATCTTTCAGTAAGTAGCACTTTATAGCAAAGGATTCTCTGTCCCGATGTTACATTGTATCACCAATGATAAGGCCAAACAAGTCATGAGAGAAGTTCATGACGGGGTCTGTGGTGACCACACTGGGAGGCAAACCCTAGCGAAGAAGATTCTCTGTTATGGATACTTCTGGCTGACTGTCAACCATGACGTAGCTAATTACACCAAAAAGTGTGACAAGTGCTAGAAACTTGCTAAGATCCCTAGAGCTCCAACGACGATGATTACTCAAATGGCCAGTTCCTGGCTATTTGCAGTTTGGGGGATCGATATTATCGGTGTATTGCCGATATCTAAGGATGGCACGAATTACACCACCGTCGCCATTGATTACTTAACCAAATGGGCTAAGGCGGAGCTATTAGCCACAATTACCATAAAAAAGCAATCACTTCATTATTTAAAATATCATCTGCCGTTTTGGAGTTCCACAAGCAATTATCACTGATAATGGGACCCAATTCGACCGCATCGAGTTTAAAAATTTCTACCGCCAACATCGCATAGAGAAGAGATTTTCTATAGTAGCACACCTCCAGGTGAATGGACAAGTTGAAGCCATGAACAAGATTATTAAGTCCATTCTTAAGAAATGATTGGTAAAGGCTAAGGGCAAGTGGATCGATGAACTTCCATTAGTACTTTGGGCTTATCAGATGACCCACAAGTCATCGACGGGCCATTCCCTATTCTCCTTAGCCTAAGGATCAGATTTTATGATTCCGATTGAATTGCAAGTACCCTCTCATCGGGTGACTCACTACAATCCACAGACGAATGAGCAACTCCTATTGGAGTCCCTCGATATGCTCAATGAGAAGAGCGATGAAGCTAACTTGAGAGCAGCTGCACACCGAAGCCGAGTCGCCTGATTACAATGCCAAGGTCAAGAATCAGACCTTTGAAATTGGTGACCTAGTTCTCAAACAAATCTTCCTAGGCTCCTAAAACTTGGTCCCGAATTGGGAAGATCCGTATGTGATCGAAAAAAATCTTGGAGATGGCACTTTCAAGCTGGCAATGGTGGATGGGATCTCACTCCCAAGGGCATGGAATAGCAGACACTTAAGATGCTATTTCACTTAGAAATGAATTTGTACATAATTAAAGCCATGTAATAAGGCAGAACCTGTCATTTCCCATCTTTTATAAAATGAAATAGCTTTCTGAATTTGTGACTTTGCCTTAACAAAGCTTAAAAGTTGTGAAATATAACCGACTCAAATGAATCTACATGTGTATAATGCAGGTATGCAAGTACCCAGAGTTAAGTGCCAACCAAGCTTCTTCAGTCAGTGATTGGACCCTTGGAGTTCAACCACTCTTGGCGTCCAGAGATGGATGCTAACTAACTCCTATGCTAGATGTGGAGGCAGGAGTATAAACCAAAATGGACGTGACTTGACCAACCATCTGCTAACTCTTGTCCTTGATGTGGGGGCAGAAGTATAAACCAAAATGGACGCGACTTGACTATCCATCTGCTAACACTTGTCCTTGATGTGTGGGTAGGAGTATGAACCTAAAATGGATGTGATTTGACCGTTCATCTGCTAACTCTTGTCTTTGATGTGGGGGCAGGAGTATAAACCTAAAATGGACGTGATTTGACCGTCTATCCTCTAAATCTTGTCCTTGAGGTGGGGACATGAGTATAAACCCAAAATGGACGTGACTTGACCGTCCATTCATTAGCTTTTGCCGGAGTTTGGCAAAGCATCAATGTTTTGCCCAGAGGAAGGCAAGGCCGGAGATCATTGCCCGAAGTTAGGCGGGATCTCTTATGAACCTCGATCGAAGCCTAGAGACAAGCGCGATCACACTTAAAGTTCCTTCGAAAGGAATGCTTAAATCGCCTCTCTTGGTGATCAAAATTTGATTGGATTCCAAAATCTAATACAGTTACATATAAATGCACAGGGATTGGCACTTCAATGATTGTTTTGCATTTGCAAGAACGATGAAAGGCCATCAAATTATGGAACGGGCTAATGTTTTATTCCGACAATAATCATGAAAAGAAATGGATCACAAGTATATCGAATAGAAAGCACATTTTTTGAATACTTAAATAAATTTAAACAAAGATTGAATAATACAAAAGTCTTTGTTATTCACATATAGAACTTAGAAAGAAAAGTACAAGTTTTATTTACACCTAAGTTGAAAATAAAAGCGGTGGGTCGCATCTGCACAAAGCTGGGCCAAAGAAAAAATAGATTCCTATGGTTGCAAATCAAAAGTGAGTCTTTCTACACAAAAAAACCAATGATCAATTCTTATGCTTTTGTCGCTTGGACTTTTTCTTCTCTTCTTCAGTGGGAGGTGTAACATGATCTAGTTTCTTCCTAGTTCTCCCTAAACCCTTGGATAGAGTGCTCTGTGATGATCCAACCGACACGCTCTGGGTGCTTCCAAGTAGAGGAAGAGTGATCAGAGTGTAGAAAGTCGGGACATGCAAAGCTATGGAAAAAGGAGGAGGGATGACCTCAATCTTCTCTACCTTGATCTCTTTATATAGAAGAAGATGTTGCTCAAGCTTACTCATGGTGGGACGCGATAGGGGCTTGAAGAATCCGATGATGACATTGTCGTCTTTGGTCTGAGCTTACTAAATCCCACTAGTCCCTTCATTCTATAAAGCTTCTATCATCCCCTCGTTAGGCCCCGGAGTCTTGCCAATCGGAATACTCTGAACCATTGTTGAATTAGTTATGGTTACCGATTCTATTGTAGACACTTGTTTTCTCGACCGAAGACCTCTATCAAGAAACGAGACGACCTGGGGCAGACCTAAAACTTGAGAGAAATAAAAAGAGAGGTTAGCTATGTCAATCGACGATAATGTGGACTCTTTGAAATACAGGCAAAGTCAATGAGATACCTCCTTCAGTCTGGGGTTCTATATGGGCTGGTGTGCTGTTGGAATTCCCCCCTAAGATGGAAGAAAGGAAGGTAGACTTATGCATTTGAGGCTTCTCTGGATCGTGTTCAGGGGTGGAAGATGAATCGGGAGCAGCTCTGGGTTCAGGTGTGTGGCCAGTAGTGATATCCTGCGGTGACGATCCGGGGCCCTCGCCTATGTCTTTTTGTACTATAGCGGCCGACTTTGGATGGAGAGTAAGCTTGTCCTCTCTTAGCACCCTAGACTCGTCTCCTATAAAGACCTCGTTTTCCAACTGATTCAGGTCTACCTCACCCCATTAAGAAATTCTATCTACGCCTTAAAAACTTGCTCCCAAGACAGTGCCAAAGCCCTGGGATAATCATCATCGAGCCACTCTAAGTTGTTGAACTTGAGCACGTTAGCATTGTGCTTAATTATCAACGGCTGGAATCTCTCCATCATTCGCTTCTCAATGGCCTCAACTTCCTTTTTAACTAGAGTGTCCATATCTTGAACATGTGCAACCGCCTCATCCCTTTCCTAACAAGTGGTAAGCAGCTCTTCACGGTACTCTTAAGCTTGTTAAAAGGCTTCGTCTTTCATTTTTGTCTCGCTCTTGAACTTGGCTGATAGCTCATTCACCTTTGTGGTCAAAGCATCTCTCTAGCACTATGTCGTAATTTCGATGGTGTGCAGTCTCTATCTCATCACGATGCTTGGTCTTCTCACTCTCGAGTGATTTGATAGCATCCTCGGCCTTAACTTGTGATGTTTTCAAGTTAGTGATTAGGGTCGAGGTGAGCGATGATCCTTTTACCTTGCATCTCCATAAATTTCAAATTATTGATCTCGAGCTTCCTTTCCTTCAAAACCTTGGAGATCTTCCCGTCTATCTGCTTCCATTCATTATATTGATCGTAAGCATTAACTACATAAACTATGGTCATGTCCATGACCTCTGGCGGAATGTTCTTAAGATTGGGCACAAACATGAGTCCATCAAAACATACACCCCATAATTGTTCCTTCAGTTCAGCCATTCAGGCATTAACGACAAGTTGTTGCTCTACAGTGATGACCGGATCTTCAATCGGTTTCTTGCTAGCCTTGTGATGAAAGGCCTTGGAACTACCCTTATAGTTCCTACGGTCGAAAGGTTGACTGATGTGAGTCGATGTCAAGTGTTGAACAGGAATGAAAGTCGGAGGTGGTGCACGAGAAGCATCACCTGATTTGAAAGTCATCATGACTATTAGAATGCTTATCCGAACCTCTTGGCGAAGGCGACCTGGACTTTATACGGTATCTAGAAGCGGAGTCATGAGATGGTTAGTCTCTGTCATAGTTGCCTTTGTTATGGTTGGACCGATGGTTGGATTCCGAGTCCTGACCACCACCATGATGATACGTATCTGAACGACGCCTCTATCGAGACACATTTTCCTCTAAACATATACTTTTTCCTCTCCATGGATCCTGCAAATGAAATAGGGACAAGTTATCTCCAATAAGTAAAGACACGAGTTAAGTGCAATGTGGTGTAGTGCATGTGTCTGTGAGTGTCCTACTATCCCTTCGACGGACCGAGTGCTGGAGCTTTGCTAATGGCAGTGATTTCTCTTATGGTGTAGGAGTGATTTCGTCACCGAAGTGGAGAGGAGAGTCAAGACCCTTAAGGTTCATATTACCAATGTCGAAAGACCCGAACTCGGTAAGACTCGACCCCAAACCAGTGAATGTATCTATAGAAGGGAGATAAGGAGTTTTCTTTGTAATTGTCACTGGCGGGGGCTGTGCTGAAGATTGTCCTTTGGGAAGTTTCACAACAAGCCTCTTTTTTAGAATGAACTGTTGGTCATCCTTGGACTGTTCAACCGAAGGCTCGTTACCCACATCAACATCATTGTTGCCAGATTTTTCACCTTCGCCTATAATTTCGCCTTCCTCGACATGTTCCTGCACTGCTTCAACATTTTCTTAAGCTTCAGCCCCTGGACTTGGGACTGGTGGCACATCAGGATTTACATCACCACCTCCAGGTGAGCTATCATCATCGTTATCATTGTTATCATCGTCATCGACAACCACCCGAACTTGACTGGTGCTATGGCCCGCTTCCAGCAAGTTATGGGCTAGGAGATTCTCATCAGAAAGAAGAACTCTAATACCTTTATCCTCTTCTGAAAGCACTATGAGAGCTCTAACATCATCTGCAAGTGTCGCGCTAGTGGGTCTTATCGGAATATCTGAATGACAGGAAGAATATGAGTCAAGCTCGTAGAATCGCAAGGCAAGTTCACATTAAACACATAAAGTATAACTTACATCTAGATAGCCATCTTCATTCAAATCCAGGTGGACAGCGGACATAGAACCATTCACTCTTGAAATAGCTCAGCTTGTTCCATGTACTAGTAAAACTCGACAGTTCTTAGCCAGTTCTAGATAAGTCAAGGAAGGGCTTCCTTTTCGGATCTTGAACCAATATATTACTGAATTTCCTTATCACTGGGTACTCGGTGCAAATATTGAGTGAAGACAATATATGTATCGTGAAGGAACCCATAGCTATTTCGATATAGCAACGTCGGAGCCAATCTCATGAAGTTTAGAACTCGATGGATGAATTGATTAAATGGTTGGACACATCCCGCCAAGCACATGTATATATTACAAGTAGCATAACGCTCTGGGGGATTGTGAGCTCTTTTGTGACGAGAAAGGACTAATACATCCTAAAATGGAATTCCATGTTTGTCACAGATCCTATGGAGCAATCCTTCATAAATCTTTGAAGCAATAAGTCGATGGGATCATCTAAAATAACAGCATCCTTGATAGTGTCACAGCATCCTTGATAGTGTCAAGAACAGGTTCTACTTCTGGCCCTTCTACAGGCTCTATTGGGACTTCTGAAACTTATTGCTCTGCCTATGGATATTCAACTAGAGGTATAAACGTCCCCGGAGTATGTTGTGAAGAAGGAGTCGCAGTCAAATTCGACCGCATTGGACTCGACATGTCCAGAAGACGATGGACCTAAAGCTAAAGTGGTGAGACACTCAGTTAATTTATGGTCTATTTTTATAAAAAATCAATAGATAATCAACATCAGATTAATCATAAGCTGTACACCCCATGTTAGAGTGAAACCTAGTGCAGTGTCGTGTAGTGAGGACTTTTGATAATGGGCAACAGTTCATTTTAAACTCTAGATATAGCTCGGAGTAACCATCATTACTGACCGTCCCAATAGACTTTACGTCGAAAACCATGCAATGGATATGCTCTCGAATTCAGAATGAAGTATATGGCATAGCTCAAGTGTTTGAAAATGAAGTTCGATGGGAAGTCAGAACATTGTAAACCCACCAAGGGTTTGATTGACACCGATCCAAACCCTTGAGTGTATTACGACCTTCTCTTGAATTTCCTCTCCCAATTCATATCATGGTCGCCAATGTCAGTCCACCACGTCCATGTCGCCACCACCTACCTAGTTCTATTGGATTTAAGGCTTGAGTTATGATCGGGTTTAATTGTGAGGTAGGAATTCAAATTTTGGATCGATGGCTCAAGTTTGATTGGAGCAAGTGGGTAGCGTCGTGCTCAGGTAAATGGGCGGCAGTAGTCCGGAAGTCAGGCTCAGGCAAAGGTGGGCAGCGGTGGTCCTAGGTTTGAGTAAAGATGAAGTTCGATTAGAAGGGCGAGGAAGTTTTAATGGCAGAGCAAGCTTTGGATTGGCATAGTTAAAGTGAAGAGGAAGATAGACTGAAAGTCGAGTTATATAATCCGAGACCTCGATTCTCAAGGCAACAAAAGTGAGGACATTTTCCAAGTCCTGGATCGGTACTTATCCAGAGACTTGGATCGGTACCGAGTCTAACAATTTTTTTTGAAAAAAAATTAGATGATGGAATTGACCTATATATATGTATACCAACATGAATATGTGCATATGGTAATGGAGCTCACGTGAATACGTGTGCATGTACATATCCAACCCCGAACAACTTGAGTTAAAGGAAATTAGATTCAAACCTGGAAATTCCATGAGGGGAACCAGTTCAAAGTTACCAAACTTGGAATGACATATCGTGAAAGCATGCTCCAGATTTATAGTACTGGATGCTGGTAAGTGTCACAACGAATAGCTATAGACATAACTCTTCACGAAATTGATCTTGCGGGATGGATAACAACCATTTAAATGATAGAATAGGGTCCTTCACAACAATTCTAACTTGTCTTGATCCAAAGCACATCATGTTTGAAACAAGAAGTACTTTAGAGGGAAAGTGTTATACAACTTTTTGACTAGGAAATATTCAGATAGACCGGACGATTTGAACTTGAGAGTTATCAAGGTAGGCAGCCCTTAGAGGTAGCCCCAGAGTCCAGAAACCATTTATGAACAGAGCTATGAGATAAAGCCTAAAACACTTGATGAATCGAAAACCCAAAATCCAACAATGTGTTGAATCGGTACTGATCCAACCCATGGATCGGTACCAATCTACGAGATTTCATAAAAAATTTCCTGTACTCCTAATACTTGTAGGTGATGATTCCAGAAGCCTACTTCAAGCACTATATTATTGATCCTATGCAATTGTTTGTCGATTTCCACGAGCACTTAGGGTCAGCAACTCCATTCTTCTACAGATACATCATTTGGACTCAGAAACAAGCTAGTAATGATGCAAACAAGTTTGGAATTACGAAGCTAACCACGGATCGAGCCAGGACAAGAAGTTCAAAGTCACCCATATAAAGAAAATATGGATCGGTACTGATGCAAGCCCATGGATCGGTACTAATCCATGGTTATTGATGAGGTTTCCACTTAATTTTCTGCAAAAGTGGTCTATGGCATGGAAAACGAGGTAGAGATCATATGCGCGAGATTTTAGGCTACTTACTGCTATAAATAGGAAGGCATGACTCATTTTTAAAGATCTTTTTAACTCTCTTTCTCCCAAACTCTAATCTGTTGTAATCACCCATGGGCTTATACCGATCCGTACGAACTTGTACTTACAAGTTAGCAATCAAAGCAATAATATCACTAAGTGTACATAGACCAAGGTTAGCCGAACACTATAAAACGCTATATGTTCATTACTTGCTCTTTTTCATTTAATTTTCTTCGCTTTTTATTCTCTACACAATCTCTTGGGTGTTTGTGCCATTTTTGGTTCAAACAAGGTTCATTCCTAGATAGAGACCACAAGTATTTAGACTTAGTTATCATAGATTTGTACATCACTCTCGTGACAAACCGCACCTTTGGACACACCGATTCAAAGCCTAAAGTTACTTTCAAACTCACCTACTACTAATAAATATGAGTCGTTGGGGTTTTAGAACATTACATGATACTGAGACTTTCATTCTACACTTTTAAATCTCACGGTAGAAGGAAATAAAATATAAATACTGTAACACCCCTAATTTTAGTGACACTATTCAGGGGATTTAATTAGAATAAATTAAATATAATAATGTTGATAAGGAGAAGGAGGTTGATTAATAAAATTATAGTGGCCACGCTTATTAAACATAATGAACTTAAAAATGGTTAAGCACTTAAATATAAGGGCATAAGAGTAAATTCCATCCATATTTCCCACTCTTATACTATTCCCCTAACCACACAAGTTCATTATTATTCTCAAACAAAAACTATAAACGTAAGAAGCAACAAGGCCGGCCAAAGGAAGATCTAAGAGAAGAAGAAAATCTAAGAAAAGCTTAGGATTCAAGCTAGAGTAAAATCAATCTCAAACAATCTCTAATCTCCTTATATCAAGCAAGGATAATAATAGTTTATACATCTCTATTTTGATTTTTACATCAAATGGTTTCGGATTTATGGATAAATCTATTTTATGATATGTGAATGATGATATGCTTGATTTTGATTTATAAAAGTTTAAATAAGGTTGTTTAAAAAAAGGATATATACACAGTTTTAGGATAAAACCGAGATGAAATGATGTTCAAATTCCATGGGAAAATTTTATGTTATAGAAAACATGATTTTGGAGTTGGGTTCCAATTTTTATAATTTTTCTAGCCGTGGAGAATTTATTATGAATTTTCAAAGGAAAATATGATTATTTAGGTTTAGAAATTATTTTGGGAAAATATATTAAGAATTTGGGTCTGAAATTTTATCATATTAGACAACATGATTAAAGTGAATTTTTGGAATTTTTGGGGATTTTTACTGAGTGATTTAGTATGGAAATTAAATTATTTTGAAAGGAGGACCTAAATAATTTAATTGTTTTATGAGAGGAAGGGTTTATTTGTTAAATGATTAATTGGTTTAGATCTGAGAAAATTGCGGCAAATATTATCCAAAATATTTAAAAAGTTATGAAAGCCAATCAAACGTTTACAAGTAGGCAAGTTAGTTGCAAAAATTTACTTATTTTGGAAAAATCAGCTTTTAGCCAGAAAAAGTTGGTTCCGCCTTCTTTGGCAAACCTTTCACCACAGACCTCTCGAACATGACCTTCGACTTCAATGACCAACAAGGTTGAAAGCAAAACACATGATATCATTTAGGTGGTATGTAGTGAATTGATCTAAGTCGAAAGGTATGGTGTCGAAGGGTTGCATTCGAAGGGTTGCTTCCGAAGGAGATGGATCCTTAGTTTATTTTGATTTGAGAAATCACTTGCAAGTTTTCTAAAGACCTTTCGACACAGTCGAAAGGTTTGGTTTTCAAAAGTTTGTTTTAAAAGACCTTTCGACAAGGTCGAAAGGTAAGGTTTTTATAAGTTGTTTTATAAGACCTTTCGACATAGTCGAAAGTTTGGGTTTTGAAAGGATTTAAGATACCTTTCGACAAGGCCAAAAGTTTAGGTTTCGAAAGGTTGTTTCAAAGGGAGTTTTAAAAAGAACTGCCGCCTTTATTTTATTCAACCTTCTGAAGGGATCGAAATCAGGAGCTTTTGACTTAGTCGAAAGGTTTACTGGTTTTATAAATACAAGCCGCTTCCCAACCTTTCGAAGGGGTCGGAAGCAGGAGCTCTCGACATAGTCGAAAGGTTTAAATGTTTTCCCCATTGTTTTATATTGTAGAGGGTGGTTTTGAAAACTTTCACCTATGACCCAAATTAATATCTTTAAGTGTAAACCCAATGTTTTCGAAAGGTTTGATTTTCAATGGTTTTGAAAGGTTTGGTTTTCAAGGGATTTGAAGGGGTAACCTTCAATGCTTTCGAAAGGGATAGTTTCAAGTGATTTTGAAGCTATGCTTCTACCTTTATATAATAATACTTTAACATGGTCGAAAGGTTTCGAAGGAGGCGTTTTAAATTATTATAAAGGTTGGAGCCTATTGTTTTAAAATTTATGGTTTTTGCTTTTGAAGGGGTCGAACGCAAACCTTTTGAAGGTGTCAAAAGGTTGCTTTCGAAAGGGTCGAAAGCAAAGCTTTTGAAGGGGATGCTTTCGAAGGGGATACTTTCAAAGGGGTTGGAAAATTATTTCTTTTAAACTTATAAAATGTTGTTTAACCTTGGGGATACCGGGGTGAGCTTAATGAGTGCAACACAGTAGTTGGGGGTAAATGGGATATAACCTAAATTAGGGATACTAATGGATATAGGTTAATCATGTGGATAGCATGAGATAGTTATATTCATGGGGATAGCATGAGTTAAGTGGCCAAGTGAAGGGTTCATAGTTATCCTAGGAAAACTATGGGATGATTGATGGATAGTCAACAATCATGTTGGAGATGGATAGTCCCCAATGATTGAAGAAGGGTTCATAGTTATCCTAGGAAAACTATGGGATGATTGATGGATAGTCAACATCATGTTGGGGATGGATAGTCTCTATATGTTTAATAAAGGGTTTATAGTCATCCTAGGAAAACTATGAGATGTGAAATGGACAGTCCACATCCGCTCAAGTAAAATGAATATGGGATGGATAGTTCTTCTATAAGGAAAATTAAAATCTAATACGAGATAAAGAAATCCTAAATGTTTACAAGCATGTATATCATCATAATATTTTGAAAATGTATGTTTTAACCATTGTCGATGCAGGAACACAGAATATGGTTTTATAAAAGTTTTAGGGTACTAGTGAGGGGAAAACTCATTCCGCTAAGCGTCGTGGTCTCACTAGATATCTAAAAGGATTGAGATGTTAGATTATTATTTATACCAGGCTTTATGTCTGACTCGAAGTTTTTGTTTTCCCCTTAAACTCTTGGGTACTCAATTGATTTTGAGTAGTTTGAGATTTAAGGTTCTCAGGTTTTCTTCTCTGACGGATAAAGCTTCCGGAGACGTGCATGAGGCAGATAGATATTTAGAGTTTTTATTTCCGCTGGGTGTTTGTTTGTAAAGGCAGACCTATTAGCCTTACTATATTATCTGATCAACCAAGGGGGCATCTTCATATGTCGCTCTTGACGTAATTGTAATAATTATATTTTGTAGGACGCGGTTAACGTAATTTTGGGATTATGTAATAAACAAGAAATGTTTTGTTTTGAATGTGGAATTATGTTTTTGAATTGTTAATTTTTTTCCATATTTCTATGATATGTGTATCAATGTATTTACAACCGCCATATTTGGTCGTCGGAGAAATATCTATGGATGACCGCAACATCCGTAGCCGTTAGTTTTGGGCCTCCAAGTATGGAGATGTTACAAGTTGGTATCAGGGCATAGGTTTATGAAACTTTAAAAGAAAAGTAAAACCTAAAAGCTTTTTCGAACATAATCCAATGAATTTGAAAATATGATCGGGGTTTTGGGTTAACGCTATAGTAACGTATTTGTATTTGATATATAGGTATATATCTGAGTATGTATTCCCCTCTCTCTTAGACCGTTCTTCTATATCTTACTAAGGCTCGTATGTAGATATATGAGAAAGAAGATATGGAGGCAGGAAACAGAAGAGGAAATCTGGGTGGAGGAAGCACCACTACCGATGGTAATGTTTGACTTAATACTCGGAGGAACCAAGGTCGACAGGCTAATGTTAATCAAATGCTGAGGCCAACTTAGGTGCTGGAAATCCACCAATAGATGCGGGAACGGTATATCAGTTGTTGGCTAACCTTTTGCAAGCAGAAGCTGCTGGAAATGTTGGTGGGGCAAATCCTATAGTTCCAGTTGGATATAACAATGCGAAACAGAGTATAGACTATGTCAGTTTGGGAGGAAAGCCGTTTGTTGGAACGGAAGATGCTCTGGAGGTAGAGAATTGGCTGTTGAACTGGAAAGGATCTTTACAGACTTAGGCTTAAATGATGGAGAGAAGAGAAGGCTGGCCTCTAGACAGTTGCAAGGGTTAGTGCATCATTGGTGGAACAGTGTGACGGCTGGAGTGCTGGAGGAAGAGTTGACATGGGCTGACTTCAGGAGGAGGTTTGAGCAGAGGTTCTTATTTGAGGTTGCCAAATCGACATTGATGAGGAAGTTTATGGATCTTGTCTAAGGAGATATGTCTGTGATCGAGTATGCAGCTAAGTTTGATGAGCTATCTTGATATGGTTATGTTTTGGTTGACACTGATGTTAGAAGGAAGAGAGATTCATTAGAGGGCTGAGACCAGATTTAGGAAGAATGACTATGGCCCATATCCGAGATCCTTCTAATGTGGTGGTGGAGATGGCCATCCGCCATGAGGAGATGCTTTCTATTTTAGCTAGAGAAAAGCCAGTTGTATCCCATGGTCCTCAGGGGAAGAAGAGGAAGTTCTACAAGAAGAAGGGCGCTCGGAAAGGAGGAGTAGCCAAGAAAGGGAAAGCATATATAGTTTGCTACAAGTGTGATAAGAAGGGGGCATTATGCTAATGTGTGCTGTTCGAGAGATGGAAGGTTGGTTATAGGGAAGCAGAATGTGCAATGGTATAATTGCAACTAGATAGGGAATTTCAAGAACAAGTGTCCTGAAGCTGCCAAGGCAAGAAAAGGAAAGGTCTTTCCTTTGGAACTATCATCCTCTAAACCATCTGCTGTTGAGAAAGGAAAGTCTATGATGGAAGATACGCTTTTGATTCAGAGTATACCAGTTAGGGTACTTTTTGATACCGGTGCATCACACTCATATCATTGTATTTGGTTGATAGGTTATGTATAGAACCCACATACCTTGTTGCTTCCTTAAGGGTTGCAAATCCAATAGGAGGGTATGCAACTCTTGAGATGATATGTGACCAGTTAGAACTTGATTTATTAGGTCATAAGTTTGCATGCAGTTTGTATGTTTTTGATTTCATAGATTTCGGGATCATTTTAGGTATGGATTGGTTGGGTAAGTATGAGGCTAGGATATTTTGCCAGGATCTGGAAATATCATTAAGGCACCTAGATAGTCATAACCGAATCATTTTCTCAATGGAGAATTCCAGTAAGAGTGTTTCTGCTTTGTTGAGTGCCATGGAAGCTATAGAAGAGCTTAGTCATGTTCGTGTGGCTAGAGAGTTTGCAGATGTCTTTGAGCCGGTTACTGGATTACCATCGAAACGAGCTGTTGAGTTTCGGATATACCTTGTACCGGGAGCTGAACCCGTCAGTAGACTACCTAGTAGGATGACACCGACGGAAATGAAGGAATTGAAGGTGCAGCTAGTAGATCTTAAGGGAAGGAATTTTATTAGACCAAGAAGTTCACCTTTGCGAGCGGCCGCGATGTTTGTAAAGAAACCAGATGGATCGTTAAGGATGTGCATCGACTATCGTAAGTTAAACGAAAGGACGATCAAGAATAGGCACCCTATGCCGAGGATAGATGATCTGTTTGATCAATTTAGTGCAGCCAGAGTATTTTCCCAATTGGATTTGGCAACGGGGTTCAATCAGTTGAGAGTGGCGGAGGATAGTATTCCTTTGACGGCATTCTGAACTAGGTATGGTTCGTATGAGTGGTTAGTGATGCCATTTGGATTAACGAATGCGCCTGCTTTCTTCATTGATTTGATGAACCGGGTTTTCAGAGAGCACTTGGATTGGTTTGTTTTGGTGTTCATAGATGACATTTGGTGTACTCTAAAGATGAAAGAGAGCATGAGGTTCATCTTAGAGTGGTGTTGGAGATGCTGAGGCAGAATTAGCTGAAGGCGAAGTTTTCCAAATTTCATTTCTAGAAGAGAGAAGTTAAGTTTCTTGGTTATGTGATTTCACAGGAAGGAGTGTCAATTGATTCAGTTAAGATCGAGGCAGTCAATAATAGCAAGAGACCAGAGACGGTAACCGAGATCAGGAGTTTTCTTAGACTTGCTGGCTATTACCGGAGATTCATCAAGGATTTCTCACGGATAGCAGCGCCTTTGACTAAGTTAACCAGGAAGGAAGTGAAGTTTGTGTGGTTTGACAAATATGAGGAAGCATTCCTTAAGTTAAACCATTTGTTAAGCAATGCTCCAGTATTAGTAGTTCCAGATGGTAACCAAGGGTTGATAGTCTACACTGATGCGTGTGGCACTTGATTGGGAGCAGTGTTGATGCAGAAGGGCAAAGTTATTGCTTATGCATCTAGGCAGCTTAGACCGCACGAAGTTAGATATCCTACTCATGACTTGGAGTTGGCTGCGCTGATTTTTTCCATGAATATTTGGAGGCATTATCTGTTGGGAGAAAGATTTGAGTTGTATACCGATCATAAGTCATTAAATTATTTATTCTCTCAGAAGGAGTTGAATATAAGACAGCAGAGATGGCTGGAGTTTTTGGCCGCTTATGATTTCGGTATAGAGTATACTCCTGAGAAACGAGATAAGGTAGCAAATGCCCTCAGTAGAAAACATCAGAATGTGGTGTTAGCAATGTTGAAAGAATGGAAGGATCTAGAAGCTTTAGGCAGTTGTGGTGTGCAGTTGAGATCTACTGCTAGTTCTAGTCAGGGTATTTCCATGTTGTCATGTTTGGAAGTTCGACCAGTGCCGATCGAAAGGATAGCTTCTAAATAGAGAAAGGATCCAGTTTTAGCCGAGAAGATTAGAAGGCTTGAGATAGGATCAGAAATTGATGACCTAAAGAATTTTAGTCTTGACCAAAGAGGATGGTTGAGAAAGAAGGGACGAATATGTGTTCTAGATCTAGAGAACTTAAGGAGGGAAGTTCTAGAGGAATGTCATCGATCGAAGTTTACAATTCATCCTGGAGGAACCAAGATGTATCAAAATATGAAGAGGAGCTTTTATTGGGAAGACATGAAGAAGGATATTGGCTTATGGGTTAGGCAGTGTATCAACTGTCAATAAGTGAAGGTCGAACATCAGAAGCCGAGTGGGTTACTTCATCCTTCAGATATTCCAGTTTGGAAATGGGATTCGGTATCGATGGATTTTATAGATGGGTTGCCAAGGTCAAGTAGAGGAAATGAAAGTATATGGATTATAGTGGACAGGTTGAGCAAGAGTGCCAATTTTATTCCGGTAAATTCAACCAGGACGACACATGTTTTGGCTAAGTTGTTCATGAATAACATAGTTAGACTTCATGGGATTCCTAGTAGCATAGTCAGCGACGTAGATGCATTATTCTCTAGTGAATTTTGGAGGATTCTACAAAGGTATTAGGCACCAAGCTCAAGATGAGTACAGCTTATCACCCACAGACGGATGGGAAAACGGAGAGAGTCAATAAGGTACTTGAGGATTTATTGAGAGCTCGTGTGTTAGCCTTTGGTGGATTTTGGGAAGATCACCTACATCTGATTAAGTTTTCCTATAATAATAGTTATCAGACTAGTATAGGAATGATGCCTTCTTAAGCTTTGTATGGAAGACAATGAAAATCGCCAGTGTGTTGGTTAGAGATTGGGGACAGATTGGTCTTAGGTTCAGAATTGGTTAGAGAGGCGTCAGAAAAGATTGAGTTAATCCGAGGACGGATGAAGGAAGCTCAATCCACGCAGAAGAGTTACGCAGATAAAAGGCGTAAAGACATAGAGTTCTCAATGGGAGACAAAGTTTTCATTAAATTATCACTAATGAAGGGTGTGGTACGATTTGGAAAGTCAGGAAAGTTTGCCCCGAGGTATGTTGGTCCATTTCAGATTATAGAAAGGATTGGAAAGCTCGCATACAGAGTAGAATTGCCGAGCAGTGTGGCTGTGTCCATAATGTGTTCCATATGTCTCATCTTCGTAAGTATGTGCATGATCCAGAGTCTACTATTCCCCAAACAGAATTGGAGGGCTTAGTAGTGGAGCCTGATTTGACTTTTATTAGACAACCAGTTCGGGTTGTAGCAAGAAATTAGAAGAGATTGAGGACCAAGACAGTAGAGTTAGTGAAAGTTCAATGGAGCAACAACGAGAAAGAATGTACTTGGGAGAATGAGGACATGATTCGAGAGGCTTATCCTGATCTGCTTTGATGGTATGTCTATATCAGATTTATATAGGTTGGTTGCTAGTCAAATAGGCTAGTATAGATGTTTAGATATGTCATAGATGATTGCTAGTTAGTCCTTATTGAATTTCGAGGACGAAATTATTTAAGGATGAGATCCTGTAACACCCCTAATTTTAGTGACATTATTCAGGAGATTTAATTAGAATAAATTAAATAGAATAATATAGATAAGGAGAAGGAGGTTGATTAATAAAAATATAGTGGCCATGCTTATTATACTTAATGAACTTAAAAATGGTTAAGTACTTAAATATAAGGGCATAAGAGTAAATTCCACCCATATTTCCCACTCTTATACTATTCCCCTAACCACACAAGTTCATTATTATTCTCAAACAAAAACTATAAACGTAAGAAGCAACAAGGCCAGCCATAGGAAGATGGAAGAGAAGATGAAAATCTAAGAAAATCTTAGATTCAAGCTAGAGGAAAATCAATCTCAACTCTAATCTCCTTATCTCAAGCAGGGTGAATAATAGTTTTTACATCTCTATTTTGATCTTTACATCAAATGGTTTAGAATTATGGATAAATCTGTTTTATGATATGTTAAAGACGATATGCTTGATCTTAATTTATAAAAGTTTAAACAAGGTTTAAAAAAAGGATATATACACAGTTTTAGGGTAAAACCGAGATGAAAGGATGTTCAAATGCCATGGGAAAATTTTAAGTTATAGAAAACATGATTTTGGAGGTTGGTTTCAATTTTTATAATTTTCCAAGCCGTGGAGAGTTTATTATGAATTTTCAAAGGAAAATATGATTATTTGGATTTATAAATTATTTTTGGAAAATATATTAAGAATTTGGGCCTGAAATTTTATCATGTTAGATAACATGATTAAAGCGAATTTCTGGAATTTTTGGAGATTTTTACTAAGTGATTTAGTATGGAAATTAAATTATTTTGAAAGGTGGACCTAAATGATTTAATTGTTTTATGAAAGGAAAGGCTTATTTGTTAAATGATTAATTAGTTTTGATTTGAGAAAATTGCGGCAAATATTATCCAAAATATTTAAAAAGTTATGAAAGCCAATCAAACGTTTACAAGTAGGCAAGTTAGTTGCAAAAAGTTTACTTATTTTGGAAAAATCAGCTTTTACCTAGAAAAAGTTAGTTCCGCCTTCTTTGGCAAACCTTTTGCCTTAGACCTCTCAAACAAGACCTTTTGACTTCAATGACCAAAAAGGTTGAAAGCAATACACATGATATCATTCAGGTGGTATGTGGTGAATTGATCTAAGTTGAAAGGTATGGTGTCGAAGGGTTGCATTCGAAGGGTTGCTTTCGAAGGAGATGGCTCCTTAGTTTATTTTGATTTGAGAAATCACTTGCCTGTTTTCTAAAGACCTTTCAACACAGTCGAAAGGTTTGGTTTTCAAAAGTTTGTTTTAAAAGACCTTTTGACAAGGTTGAATGGTACGTTTTTATAAGTTGTTTTATAAGACCTTTCGACATAGTCGAAAGGTTAGGTTTTGAAAGGATTTAAGATACCTTTCGACAATGCCGAAAGGTTTGGTTTCAAAAGGTTGTTTCAAAGGGATTTTTGAAAAGAACTGCCGCCTTTATTTTATTCAACCTTCCGAAGGGATCGAAAGCATGAGCTTTCGACTAAGTCAAAAGGTTTACTGGTTTTATAAATACAAGCCGCTTCCCAACCTTTCAAAGGGGTTGAAAGCAGGAGCTCTCGACACAGTCGAAAGGTTTAAATGTTTTCCCCAATGTTTTATATAGTAGACGGTGGTTTTGAAAACTTTCACCTCTGACCCAAAGTAATATCTTTAAGTGTAAACCTAATGCTTTCGAAAGGTTTGATTTTCAATGGTTTCGAAAGGTTTGGTTTTCAAGGGATTTGAAGGGGTAACCTAACCTTCAATGCTTTCGAAAGGGATACTTTCAAGTGATTTTGAAGCTATGCTTCTACCCTTATATAACAATACTTTAACATGGTCAAAAGATTTTGAAGGAGGTGTTTTAAAGTATTATAAAGGCTGGAGCCTATTGTTTTAAAATTTATGGTTTATGCTTTCGTAGGGGTCGAAAGAAAACCTTTCTAAAGGGTCGAAAGTAAAGCTTTCGAAAGGGTTGGAAAATTATTTCTTTTAAACTTATAAAATGTTGTTTAACCTTGGGGATACCTGAGTGAGCTTAATGAGTGCAACACAATAGTTAGGGATAAATGTGATATAACCTAAATTAGGGATACTAATGGAAATAGGTTAATCATGTGGATAACATGAGAAAATTATATTCACGGGGATAGCATGAGTTAAGTGGCCAAGTGAAGGGTTCATAGTTATCCAAGGAAAACTATGGGATGATTGATAGATAGTCAACATCATGTTGGAGATGGATAGTCTCCATATGATTGAAGAAGGGTTCATAGTTATCCTAGGAAAACTATGGGATGATTGATGGATAGTCAACATCATGTTGGGGATGGATGGTCTCCATATGTTTAATGAAGGGTTTATAGTCATCCTAGGAAAACTATGAGATGTGAGATGGAGAGTCCATATCCGCTTAAGTAAAATGAATATAGGATGGATAGTCCCTCTTTGAGGCAAATTAAAATCTAATAGGGGATAGGGAAATCCTAATGTTTGCAAGCATGCATATCATCATAATATTTTGAAAATGTATGTTTTAACCATTGTGAATGCAGGAGCACATAATATGGTTTTATAAAGGTTTTAGGATATTAGTGTGGGGAAAACCTGTTCCACTAAGCGGCGTGGTCTCACTAGATATCTAAAAGGATTGAGATGTTAGATTATTATTCATACCAGGCTTTATGTCTGACTCAAAGTTTTTGTTTTCCCCTTAAACTCTCGGGTACTCAATTGATTTTTAGTAGTTTGAGATTTAAGGTTCTTAGGTTTTCTTCTCTGACGAATAAAGCTTCCGGAGACGTGCAAGAGGCAGATAGATATTTAGAGTTTTTCTTTCCACTGTGTGTTTATTTGTAAAGACAAACTTATTAGCCTTACTATATTCTCTGATGAACCAATGTGGCATCTTCATATGTCGCTCTTGGCGTAATTGTAATAATTATATTTTGCAGAACGTGGTTAACGTAATTTGGGGATTATGTAATGAACAAGAAATGTTTTGTTTTGAATGTGGAATAATGTTTTTGAATTGTTAAATTTTTTCCATATTTCTGTGATCTGTGTATCAATGTATCTAACACCGCCGTATTTGGTCGTTGGAGATTAATATCCATGGATGACTGCAGCATCCATAGCCGTTAGTTTTGGGCCTCCAAGTAGGGGGATGTTACAAATACTGAAAATAATCCAAAGTAATACAGTCTTAAATAAATGTGGTATGTATGATGTTCGACATAGATAAGGTCTCCAATAACATCATAATAAAAGTTTGACTGATAACATAGTATAAGTACATAAAGGAGTAACTATAAGTAAAATAAATCTCTAACGCACCAAGTCACCTCCTTCACGCACCTTGCCTTATCGCCTCACCTACTGACCTGACCAGTTGTGGTAGATATAAAAAAGGGAAAATGGAGGGGATCAGACAAAGTCGGGTGAATGAATTGTATTACTAGTATATGTTGTTTACAGCAATTAACTTTATCTATAATCTACATGACCTAAGGCGTTTATTTGGGTTTTTGTATTACATAAAAACGAATTGGTCACGTTACAAATCATGGGGTATAATTCCCACCTACATCAATAACAACTTAAGAAGGTTTCCAACCGAGGGTTGAACAACCAAAAACTAATAACTCTAAGTCAATTCCTAGTATATGGTTCCAGTAAATAACCTCCTAACCAACATTGAGTTAACATGTCTCAATGGTAACCACGTAAATCGCACATACACATTGAGAGAACATCATAATGCCTGGTCTTGCCCCAAGTATGCTACCTCAATGATTTATGGCCTACCGAACCATTTGTGTCACCTTCTCAATGGTAAACATGTCAGATGCTCTTTATCATTCAACCTAAAACTAAATAAATCGCTTATAACGATTCCTCGTAGGTTCAGCCATTACTTGGCCATATAACCCTATTATTGCGAACATCTTCGTCACCCTTCCTTGTTGTCTAAGAAGTTAACATGTGATCGGGTGTGCCCCAGTAATAAAGAGATTCTAGTTGTGCTACAATCAAGTTCCACGTTACGTCCGCCATGAAGGGTAAACCTAGGTATGACATCCAGTGTAGAACCAATACTGCATGTTGCAACCCTTTATGAATCTACATGAACTCCTAAAAAACGAGAAAGTACAAACAAGTCCTTTGATTCACCCTACTTGACCTACACTAGGTCCATGTTCAACCTTGGCTTACTGAAGCAATTCAGACGTCTAAAAAATAATATAAACGTCTGATTAACCATGTACAAAATTTTGCTATTGATATTCAAATGTCTAGTTCCTTATTTAGACGTTTGATTTTGATTCCAAACATCTGAATAAGGTATCAGACGTCTGAACCAAGCCATATCTAAACAGTTTCTCTTCTGTTTGAACCGCCTGAAATTCAGATGTTTGAAAATGCATTCAGAGGTATGGTTAACATTTCAGACGTCTTCTTTTGGATTTTCAAGGTTTCATAATTTGTTTGTTTAATTTGTTTTCGTTTGAATTCTTTGTGGATTCTAATATACAAGCTAGATCTATTTTTAACAGTGTTTTGGTACGATCTATTTTTGTATATATATAACTTCAGCTAGCTTATCTCTACAATTGTAGATAATATTTTAATTGATTACCCATAGTGTTTTTAATCACTGATCTACGAATATTTCAAAATAAATGAAATTAATTCTAGGTAATCAAAAAGTTGTATTCAATTACCTTTGTTTATCCAAAATCAATTTATACAAGAACCAAATCTATATGATTAATGGTAATTTCAATTCAATTTACCATTCCCACCCAATTCATAGTAATTATTTTTTCAATTCATCAATTAGGCTTTTCTAATTCTTTTCAAATCGTAAGTATTCTTTTAAATAAAAGTATAGATTCAAGATTAAAAATCATATTTTTTACTTAGGTAGAGTATAAAGGAATATGACTACTTACGAGTCGTCATAACGTATCGTAATCAATCCACTCATCTCTTTGAAGCTTTCCTTCTTGTAATTTGATTTAAATCTTCTTTCCTATACCTTCAAGCCTTGATTTTTTCACCTTTCCTTCTTCTCTATTTCTCTTTGTTTTTTTATTCTCTCTCTTCTTTAATTTGATGTATTTTATTTTAATTTTGATTAAGAAAATTTGGAGAAGAGAATAAAAATGTTTAGAATTGAGAAGTTTTAAGGAGGAGGAAGAAGGTGATAAGAACATACAAAGGTAGAGAGGCAATGATTGGAGTTTATAGTGAAAAAGGTGAGGCTTGGGGTCTTATTTATAGTTTAAAACTAAGTTTATCTTGTCTAAACCCGAAATGAACATTTACGAAAATGCCATTGGTTATAGTTTTTGCTAATTCTGATCTTTTTTATCAAATTTAACAAGTTATATATGTTTTGTAAACGACATCCCAAGCGCAATGGAATAAGTCATATAGCCTAATTTCAAGGTTTGTGAAAATTTACTATTTTGCCTTTTTATGTAAAATTACATTTTACCCTTACTTATATTTTAATATATTATTAAAATTTCCAAGGTGTTACATTCTCCTCCAAAAAGAATTTCATCCCCGAACTCTCTAAAGAAGGAAAAATGCAACTCTTTCATAAGAAAACTAATATCTACAACCATCTACTCAACCGTCAACCCGTCAACCACTTGCAAACATTATCCTTAGTTTTAAATTTATAACACAACATGTACATATAGGTATGGAATGCATATGAACATATAGGTAACCTAAAATTAGGTGGTCTCCTGAACTCATCGACCGTCTAAAATGCAAGTGCTTTTCCATGTATCCAAAACGTATGCAATGTCATATATACTTGCAATTCTATAAGGATGAACAACCATTCAATACATATGCTAAAATGCGACAACCATTATGCATATAATGGTAAAATAAAATGGATAAGGTGATGTGTCATAGGCTAACCTAAACATACCAGCCCATATGTGAAATACTAACTAATAAAATACATCCTTTAGCAACCATCATCCAAAACATGTCCTGGTGACATGTTCACAACCATGACTGACATCCAAACACTCCTACCTATGGAATATACTAAGCTAAATACTATGCATACAAGCAATTATACTAACTTGAATAGAAATGTACCAGAAAAGAGCTCTGGTGGATAGATTGGATTTTCTCCTCAAGCTCCCAAAGTATTCTCTACTAGATCGTGTCTCCATTGGACTCTAACCAGTCTAATTACTTTGTTGCAGAGTCATCTTGAAGCATGCTCAACAATATAGGTGGGCATACGGTGAAAAAGTGACTCTCTCCCAACTTCAACTTCTTCCAATTGACTCGGTTCGACTACAACAGCTGAACTGTGTAGACACTTCCGCAAGTGTGACACATGGAAGACATTATGGATCCCGACTAGCTTTTTAGGAAGCTCCATTCTATAAGCTAACTTCTCTACTCTCTTGATGATCAGAAAAGCCCTACAAACCTTAGTGCTAGCTTTCTCGAATTACCAAACCTCATAATATGTCTAAGTGGCAAGACCTTCACAAAGACCATGTCGCCTACTCCGAACTCCAACTCCATGCGTCTCCTATCAACATATGATTCTGCCTATCCTGTGCAATCTTCATCCTTCTATGGATCGGATCTAATTTCTACAATGTCTCCCTAATCATATCTAGCCCAAGAATGCCTTTATCTATAGTGTCCTACCAACAAACTAGAGTTACGCGACCTCCCATATAACGTCTTGAATGGTGACATCCTAATACTAGCCTGATAGCTCTTATTATATGCAAACTCAACTAACAACAAGTGATCCTCCCAAGAACCTCCAAAATCCAATATACACATCCACAAAAAATCCTCCAATACCCTATTCACCATTTTAGTCGGTCCGTCTATCTATGGATGATAAGCGTTACTCAAATTTAGTTTAGTGTCCAAGGCCTCCTGAAGACTCCTCCAAAATTCACTTATGAGAAGTGGATCTCAATTACTAACAATGCTATAAGGAGCTCCACGCAACCAAATTATCTCTCTCCTGCATAAGGTCACCAAAGGTACAGTTGTCCTCATAATCCTGACTAGAATAAAATGAGCATATTTGGTTAGTCAATCGATTTTGACCCAAATACTCTCATTCCCCTTCTACTTATAGGTGGTCCATCAGTAAAGTCCATATATATACTCTCCCATTTCCACTATGGAATATTAAACTTGTGTAATAATCCATCAGGTTTCTTCTGCTCTCCTTTTACCCTTCGAAAAGTTACACACTTGGAGAAAAAACTCCTCTACATGCCTCTTTATATTAGGCCAGTAAAATACTCTATTTATATCACGTTACATTTTTTCACTACTGGAATGAATAGTCATCCTAAAATGATGGGACTCTGCTAGTAACATGTCTACCAACTCCTTAACAAGAGGGACATACAACCTACCATCTCTTCGCAACCATCCTTTCAAATTAATGGAATAGTGATCCAAATGACTCTAATGCTCTCCTCTGTTTAGCTTCTCAAAAATATCCAATAACTCCTTGTCTTGCCTCTTACTTGAACCAATGCGGTCTATAAGTGAAGTTTAAACATTTAAATTTTTCAATAATCCTAATGTAATGTCCGAGGAAGGTCAAAAATCGAAATGTAGAAATAAACTCCAAGTGCTTCTATTCCAAAAACATAGGGCTTAACATCGTGTGCTTTCTACTCAAGTAATCAACTAAAACATTGCCCTTGCCTAGAGTATATGAGATACCGAAATCATAAAACGCCAAGAACCTCATCCATCTTTGCTACCTCAAATTCAAATATTTTTCTAAAAATAAATACTTGGGAGGCTTATGAATATCCATGAATAGCTCAAATCTCTCTCTTAAAAGATAATGCCTCCATGATTTGAGGGCGAAGACAATGGTTGCCAACTCAAGATCATGGGTTGGATAGTTTCTCTTGCATGCCTTCAATTGTCAACTAGCATAATAAACAACTCTACCCTCCTGCATCAACACCACTCTTTGTCCTGTACCATAAGCATCGGTATATACTACGAATGTTGTCAAACTATCAAGGAGTACTAAAACAGGTGCACTAGACAACAACTTCTTCAGCTAAATGAAAAAGTCTTCGCATTCTAAATTCCACCAGAAAACTAAATTCTTCTTGGTAAGTTTTGTCAACGGTGCAGAAATTTTAGCAAAGTCCTTAATGAACTTCATATAATAGCCAGCCAAACCAAGGAAACTTCTCACCTCCGTGGCATTCTTTGGTACATGCCAATCCTATACTGCAACAACTTTACTAGGATTAAACACTAACCCATGATTATTGGAGACAACATGTCCTAAAAGGCGAACCTCCTTGCACTAAAAGTAACCTTTGAAAAATTCCGTCTTTAGCTTATACCTAAAGAGAGTATTGAGCATTTCTCCTAAATACAACTTATGCTCTTTCTCGTTTTTGAATAGACAAGTATTTCATCAACGAATACCATCACAAACTTATTTAGAAACCCTCTAAAGACTCGACTCATGAGGTCGATGAAATAAGCTGGTGCATTGGCCAGTCCAACTGGAATGACTAACCACCTGTAAGTCTATCGGTTGTATGAAAAGCAGTTTTCTGAATATTATCCTCGGCCACATGCAACTGATGGAACCCGTTAGCTTAGTCAAGTGGAGAGAATACCTTCGCACCAAATAACTGATTAAAGAGATCGTCTATACATGGTGGTGGACAATGATTCTTCTTTGTCAGTTTATTTAGCACATGATAATCGACGAAAAGCCTTAAAGAGCCATCTGCTTTAGTAGCAAAGAAAAATTATGCTCCCCACTTAGAAATACTTCTCTGTCTAATAATTCATTCACTTGTTTATTATGCCCACGTCTTTCTCTAAAAGCCATGTACTTAAGGAAATGGGTCTAGCATTCTCTTTAAGATAAATTTGAAATTCGATCTTTCTATAGGGAGGAAGACCAAAAACTTTGGAAAAGACATCTTGGTAATCATGAACCACTGGTGCTGAAGTTAACTCGTTATGTGATAGGTCTAAAGAATATATGTAACTTAACATAACTAAACTCTTGGGATCGCAGTAAACCTCAAGGTGGTGCATACTATATGTGCCTAACCGAACTAACTTCCTATCACAATCTAGCACCGCTCCATACATAGCCATCCATCCCCAAAATTAAACCGAACCCAGAGAATCCTAAAACAAAAGCATTGCAGCCGAACTTGAACCCAAAATATATAACTTTGAACCCTTACAAATCTTGGATAAATGAATCAAACCTCCGACAGGGTTCGATACTACTACAAGTTTTGTAACCTTACTAGTCCCTAAGTGCAATTCACCTACTCGCCTACTCGAAATAAATGAATGTGATGCTCCAATGTTAAATTGTGATTAGGTAGATCAAAATGAGTTAACACATCTTCGATTACGGCCTTCTTTCCCTTTCCATAGGTGGAGCTACGGTCGAGCTAGGAACAACATCTAGTGCATAAGATGGAACCATCTAGGTATAAGTCTTAGTGCATTCATACACTCCCTTCTCAAGTGCCCAAATTGGTTGCAGTTATAGAAATTAATCTTCGCAATACTCGTCCTGCAATCCCTTGTCAGATATCCCTTGCCCTAACACTTTTTATACTTAAACTTTGGTTTCTTTATTTTGCCCTGAGGTCCTATCTTGCCTCTGTAGTGATCTTGCTAAACTGGCTTCCCTTTTACCTTCTTAGGTTCCTCCTTCCCAATTGAATTCCGCAACACCATCACAACCAAGCTCTCAAAAGTAAATTATGTAGGTACATGGCTCAAAGAAATATCTCCGAATGCTGGACTTAACCCTTAGCAATTTTTTTTGTCTTTTTCACTGGTGTATTGACAAGGTCCAAACCATACTTTGCTAATTGATTAAACTCATTAACACACTCCTTGACTATACAGTCACTTTCTTCCAAATGGATGAATTTCTCCAACTCCACTATCCGTTCTACTTCAAAAATAAACTTAGTCTCAAAATGCCTCTTAAAATTAGCCTAAATAATCCTTGTCTTATCAGCCTTTGCAATAACAATCTCCCACCAGTTCAAGGCTTCTCCTTACAAGTGCCATGAAACTAACCATCTCTTCATTGCATCCTCCACACCTATCATAGAAAAAATCCTACCATAATTCCCCATCCATGCCCATCTCAATAAGTAATTTAGTCTTAAAATAATCCTTTCCACCTAAACTCTGGAATTCCCATCACAACTTGGGGAAGTACAAAGCAGGTGAAGGGGTTAGGGCTGCACCTTATGCTTGCATTACGAGTCCTCATTGGGGTTAAGTTTAGTTTGGCCCTCGCTTGAAGATACCAGCGGAACCAAATAGTAACATTTATGTCTGAAACCTTGGCTGCCTCACCAGAGCTATTTCCAGTTTGATTGCTCATTCTCATTTATGTGTAAATATGAATTGTTTGCAACTTTCCTTAGATAGTATTACGCATTATTGGAATACGAGGTTGTATTTGTGTTATACGTATGTATAATAACAATTTTGAAAATATGAAAGTATGTTCGCTCAATACGCATCCAATTCCTAAAGAATCCCTTAGCTAAGCTCTGATAACCATTGTGACAACCCGCACCCCCTAGACATATCGATTCAAAGCCTAAAGTGACTTTCAAACTTGTATTGTGCCAAGAAGTACGAGTCGTTGGGGTTTTAGAACATTACACGATATATATACTAATATAAAATTTAAAACATTCTACACTATCATATCTCATAATGGAAGGAAATAAAATATAAATATTGAAGATAACCTAAAGTAATATATCCTCAAATAACCGTGGTACATACGATGTCTGACATAGATAATGTCTCCAACAACATCATAATAAAAGTCTGATTGATAACATAGTATAAGTACATAGAGAAGTAACTATAAGTAAATTAAATCTCTAATGTGCCAATTATCCTCTTCCATGTGTCTTGCCTTGTCGCCTTACCTACTGACCTGACTACCTACGGTAGATGTAAAGGATGAAAAATAGAGGGTGTAACACCCAATAAAAATCAATAAGAAATTAACTAATGGTAAAAGAATTAATTAATAAATTAATAATAAAGCTAAAAACTGACATTTTGTAAATATCAAAATTTGGCCATAAAATTTGTGCCATTAGGTTCGTGGTGATTTTCCGATCAATTTCCATATATAAAGTTTTGCAAACGGAGCTCAAAAGAAAAGGTTTTTGATGTTTGAAGTTTTCGAATTCAAATTATTTTAAATGAAATCAAATTCAAATAAATAATTAATGCTAAAGTTTGAAATTTAAAAATTAATGGTAGTTAGACTTGTGGGTTTAGTAAATGTTAAAAGAAAAGTTAATGTTAAATATAATTAAGGTATTAAATATTAAATCAACGGCGATAGTCAATTCTCCCATAATAAACGCTGCCGGTCGACCGCCTTCCTTAGGTCGGTCGACCGCTTAGGGAATGGTGTGTAAGGTATGAATTCCTTCATTCTTAGTTTGCATTGCCTATTTCTATAATTCATATAAAAATTCCCTTTTTCATTCTTTTACGATGAAGTTGAATAAACTCATAAAAGGTTTGAATTTCAAATTCTATTAACGTTGATTCTACTATTCTAATATAAAATAAGTTTGGTATGGATTCTATTTTTATACAAGTTTTTTGTTGGATTAAGAATTTTGGATATATGATATGTTTGTTGATATGGAATTGGACTTGTATAAATTGGAAGTTTTGACAACTAAACGATTAGTTTAGGGCGTAGTCTTCGCATGCTTCGAAATATTTTAAGCATGTGTTTGTGCATACACACACATATATATATATATACACACACATATATATTTTTATCCCTCCTTTTGGCAAGGCCGTGACACCAAGGACTTGACTAGAAACTAAAGACAATCCATCCTGAAGATTGGTTATACACAGGTTCACAATGGATACAAGCAAATTTGGTCCGAGTGCGGATCGAGCTGCAATTAACATGGTATGACAAACGAAGCTATGAAAGCCAATATTCCAAATTTTAGGTCAATCGGAGCTCATATGCTCAAGTTATGAATCGATCAAGTTCCATGTGAAACATCCCCTTTGTATCAATCGACTCCATATCCATCCCCTTCGTATCCATCAAACAGCAGCCTCTCTTGGATCGACATGAGTCCATTACTCAACAGTCATCCACTTCGTATCGATCGCGCCTCTGTATGTTTTGTATCGATCAGCCTAATGATCGATACGAACCAGTAGCGGAATGATCGATACGAAACCAACTGTCAGCAATCGATACGAAGAGAACCTCCAAGCATTGATACGGAAGGAACCACATCAAGACCGATACGAAGAAGGCATAGTCAACCAAAGGAAATGGTCTACAAGCGATATAACACTACGCCATAAATGGCCTACTGCAACACAAAAAAAATGTTGGCTCAGGCCCGAAAAATGTTGCCATAGGTCTATGGCAACACTTTTAGGGTGATGCAATTTTTGCCGTTGCCTTAGACCTCAAAGGCAACATTTTGACTATCTAAGGCAACATAAGTAATATTGTTGCAATAGAACCCTATTTGGGTCTATGGCAACACCCATAGGTATCTGTAGCAACATTCCAAAATGTTGCTATAGATATGAACTTTTTGAATTTGTGGGGCCCACAATATAGAGCATATTTGATTTTTTAATAAAAATAAATATTTATTTAATAAAATGCTATTGCACAGAATTTGATATTTAAACAGTAATTTATTTAAATAAATATTTTATTTCAACATTTGAAATAGTACAAATTCCTGACTCCACTATTTTACAATTCAATGATATATAACACTGATATTCACATATACAGATATTCCTCACTACATCACTCAGTTCACTCATTACATATGCAGTTTCAATTTATACAAACACCGACACTGACAAATATATGCCGAGTGCCGAGCCGAAGGCGAGCCGAGAAGCGGGTCCGGGCGCAGCGCCGGCGGGGGTCCGGGGCACCGCCCGATTCATCCGATTTCGAAAGATCGAGCCTTCTTTGAAACCTGTCTTCAAGCTCATGCACATTTGATTTGACTCTGTCTTCAAGCTTATATCCAGCTGTCCAGTCTTTAATACCTGTCACATATAATTCAAAAGCAGTAATCTGGAAAATAATATTTAACTCGAACAGAAAATGAAAATATTTTTGTTATATTATTTGCCTCAGGTATTTGGGTTGTTTCTTTTCATAAGTGCATAAGCCAAACATGAATGCAACACATGGATACAAGGCAGTATGGAAGACAGCAAGCAACAGTTCAAGCAAAAATGCACAAAGGAGAAGCCAAGTGCACAAAGTAGTACTCAACACAGCAAGCAACATAACATGACCAAGAAATGCATGTACATGGATGAACATACATGCATCATAAGGCTTGGCACAAGAAACTACTCAAGTGCAACTACTCAAGTGCAAGTTCATACTCAAGTGCAGCCAGATATGTAGACAAGCCAAAAAAACGGACACGGCACAAGGTCAAACCCGAGTCATCGACTGGATTCAACTCAGGGCCAAGCAACCAACAAAACAAACAAGAACCAGGTTCAGCAAAATATAGACAAGCTAGTGCAAGAAACACAGCAGTACACATAGACAGCCCATCAAGCAAAAACAGTGAATGCATCAGGCATGTACAAGAGAAACCTAGGCAGTAACATGATATACAGAGGACTTGGAGCATCAGTTCATGTTAAAGAACAAGGTTAGCATGGTACCAGTTCAGTCCAGACCAAGCAAAACCAACAAAGCTCAACACACATATGTTTGTATTCATCATTGCAATCCAACATACCAGATTTCTCAAAGTCCAACAGAAAGATTAAACACGAGATTATAGGAAATAAAGCCTATAAATAAATCCCAATTCATCATCGGCAAAAGCGTGCGAGTGTAACCAAAATCAAGAATATTCAAGTAAACCAGAAGGCAGAAAACATACCAAATAATATCACATCGCACCCGACGACGAAGTCAAAGCAATTCGAGCAATCAATCAAGGAGAACGAAGGAGCAAGCTACCAGGAACGTTTCTCACACTAGATTCGATCAATCAGAGCATCAAAGCAACTGGAATCGCGTGCCCTAGTTTTCACCGAAACCAATTCGACTACCCCCTGCCACTCTGACATCAGGCCCCAACCACGAAATTGCGACCAAATCAGCAACTCCTTGAACCATCGCAATCCCACAGCCTTACCTCGAATCACCAGAATCGCCAAAAACCTGAACAAAATCGCAAATCCGGAAGTAGTGAGGAAAACTGACGCGAGGCGAAAGAAAATAACGGAAATTGATATGGCCGACAAGGGATAAAATCAAAGCCAGTTATTCTCCAGATCGAAGAAACAAGGAGGAGCGGCGTCATTTTTTTTAAAGTCGGAGGAATAAAAATTAGGGATTGGAAAATTGAGGGTGAGAAACGAAAGCGGATGAGTGAAAAGTAAAGCGGGAAATGGAAATTGGTAAGGTGTGGATCGATGGTGTGAATCGACGGTTGAGATTTTGTTTTAAATGGTGGTGTGGATCGCTGAGGTGTAATTTTTTTTTTAATTTTTTAATCTGATAACATCTATGGCAACACTATATAAAAATGTTGCATCGTGTTACACTTGTTTAGCTAGAGCAACACATTTCTATGGCTAAGGTAACACCAAAAATACAACGTTGCAGTAGGACCAAAATTCTATAGCTATCGCAACATTTTAGCTGGCAACACCTTGCAAAAATGTTGCAGAAGGTCATTTATGGCGTAGTGTAAGTGGATCTCCCCTGAACTCTCGCTTCACATCATCGATGCACAACCGATCGATACGAAGAAATATCGATACCAATAAGCATCGATACACATGGATCGATATGCAGCCATCAGACAACCTACAAATCAAATCTTGGATCGATCATAACTCAAAATCCACAAGTCCAAATGCTATGAAATTTTCGCAGGAGCTTGCTTACCACCTTAAGAATGCCTCTGATCGATCGCAGTCCAAATGGACACAATCTTGATTGATACGAAGATGATGGGGATCGATCCCAAATGACCCCTGATCGATTTGGTGGGCCCACCCACGTGTGAGAAGAAGTATTCCAAGTCTAGAGACAGATATTTCAGACCTACACCTATAAATAGCATCCCTACGCCTATTGAAAAAGGACTTTTTGACTCTGCTACGCCGTTACTCTGCCACAACTCCATTGTAACTTGAGTGTTGGAGTGTTGTACTGTTGTAATCAGTTGCCAATCATCAATAAACAACAAAACATTCAAAGTGGACGTAGGCTACAACGCCGAACCACTATAATTCCTTGTCTTTTTCGATTTTTGCATGCTTTTATTGGTGTGATTGTTAGATTAGCCTCTTTTTCCATTTAATTTATTCATTTTAATCTCTTCAATCACATCTGAAGAGTGTTGTGCCCAATTTTGGTACAAACACTTTGGTGCTTTCACTAAGAAAACTCCGTTTTTCTCTGATTCTTTGGATCTACTGCCATTGTTGGATTGCTACAACCTAAGGAGGAGATCCAGATCTGTATTCCAGTAGTTCCTTCCATTTTATTCAGATTACTCCAGATCTAGGAAAGAGCTACATCAATCATGATGCGTTCTACCAGAACTGCTTCGTATGCTGCAGATCTAGAAGGAAGGGATAGGCAAGATCCCATACAACTGGCCACAACAGGCCAAACATCAGTTGGAGCTCCAGATCCACAAGGTCCTGTGACTAGAGAGGAGTTCCAGACCCTCATGTAGGAGCTTACTCAGAGCCATCAAGAACTCACTCAGCAGATCCGTGCCAACATGGAGCTCGCAAACCAGCTGAACGAAGAAAGACGAAGGAGATCTATAAGTGATCACGTCTCTCATTCCTCGACCAAAAGCTCGGCTACATCTGACTTCAATCACAGATCTACACGCCGTCGTTGGATGGAAATTATGTAGAAACCTCCGGGCATCAACATGCCGTGAATCTCGGACAGGCCGAGATTGGTCCTTCTACAAGGCACCAAGCTGGACCCTCCTCCCGAGGAGGGGCACTTCCTTATCATACCATTCATGACCATGCAGCTGCTGCCGCTATAAATCTGGAAGCCAAGATTCAGAACCAACCAGATCTGGCTCATCGCCAACACGTTCATGCTCAGGATGCCGACTCCGCATCATGGAACCCGATTATGCCTTGGCCCCAAACATCTAAATGCCTGACATTCCATGATACGCCATATGATCAAGGAAAGTCAAGGCCTTACAAACGATGATTGGGGAATCTCCAGAAGAAATACTCCATTCACTGATGACATCCTTTATGCAGAGCCACCTCATCGGTTCAGGATGCCGACTCTGCCGGTGTACGAAGGAAATTCAGATCCTAACCAACATATCTTGAAGTATGAATGGCTCATGAACGCCGCTCGAGCTGACGATGCGGTTAAGTGTAGAAGCTTCCTATTTCCTTAGGAGGCATTGCAACTATGTGGTTCACTCGACTACCACCTAGATCCATCTCATGCTTTGATCAGTTAGCTACCAAGTTTGTCTAACAATTCCGTATGCATGCTACGAGGCAAAAGGATGTCAACACCTTGTCCTGTGTCACTCAAGCTCTAGGAGAGACTCTTAGACGTTATCTGGAAAGGTTCCATGCTGCTTGTGCAGAGGTCAGCAACCCTAATGATAATTCTATTCTTATGGCATTGACTAAAGGTATCGATCCCAATTCCGATTTTGGTGATTGGTTGGCTGGGAAACCCCTGCTTCGTTGGACCATTTCTATGCTAAGACGGCCCCGTTCTTGAGGAGAGAAGACACTAGTCGATCTAGGAAGCAAGACGTAGCGGGGCCCAGTAATAAAGGCATTCAAAGTAATGTTGTTGTGAAACAGACCTATGAGAACTTTGGCAATGTGCAATTGAATATTCAAAATAAGCAAGGTCAACAGAAGGGCAATGGAGGTCAGGGAAAGAAGAAAGACCCAAATTGCGGACCGAGACACAGAGCTCCCATGTCTGACCGATATACTCCCTTAAACACCTCGTTGAAAATTTTTTACCTTCAGATTTGTAATACCGGATAGTATAAGAAGCCAGCTCCGAAACCATCATCTGAGAAACAAATTCAAACCGGGAAATTCTTTGGATTCCACGATTGTTACGACCATAATACTAATGAGTGTCGTCATTTGCAAGACATCATCGAGAAGTTGATTAGAGAAAGGAAGTTAGAGCAGTTTGTTCGGGCTCCACAGTATGGAGGTGCGGGCCCATCTAATCCAAATCAAGGTTAAGGCCAAGCTAGGCCCGAAGAACCCGCGCATACTGGTGGGAGGTTGGTTATAAACACTGTGAGTGGTGGTCCTTATCCGACTGATCGGAGCTGGAAGGAAATGGAGTCATATGCCAGTTCGATTAGGCATGTGGACTTTGAATGCTGTAGTAATGTTGATGATGGAGCCTCTGCAAAACAATAGAAGACGATGACAGACGGCATCGTTTTATGGAACCGAGATGCTGATAGAGTCGAGTCCCCTACTATTGATCCATTGGTTATTTCAACTCATGTAGGTACTACTTGGATGAAAAGGATCTTAGTCCACAGCGGAAGTTCCGTCAATATACTTTTCAAGCGTGCTTATGACCAAATGAGATTGGAGGCAAAAGATCTAAAACTGTGTCAGTCACGAATTCATGGTTTTAATGGAAGCGCAACTATACCAATTGGAATGGTTGGGTTGCCATTGTACGTGACCAGGAGATCTTCAAATTCATTCTCCATCCTGGCCTTTACCATTTTGATTTCACTCTCAACCCTGGCATCGACTTCCTAGGCCTTTAAATTCACTGCATCCCTCTCATCCTTAAGTGCCACCGCCTGTTCACATGCCTCCTGGGCGGCTTTGTTGGCCACATCTTTTTCCTTGATGGCCGTGGCTAATTTCACCTTTAACTCCTCGACCTCTTTCTGTGCCTCAACCCTTTCTCGAGTGATAATAGTGTTATGATGGCCCATCTCCTGTACCAGGTCCATGTGAGTTTTTCGCATGTTTTCCATGGACTGTCTGGCCTCTTCGGCTCTCTGGTCGGCTTCTATCTCTGAGTTCCTTGAAGATTCAACTTCGTTATTAAGCACTCCTATTATTTTATCTTTTTGAGCAAGGTTGGCCTCTATTTTTTCAATTATTTTCACCCGCTCGAAAGCTACCACCGAAGCCTTTTCTGCAGTTTTAGCCCACTCCCGGTACTGGCTGTAAACGTCATGCACGTAGTCCTGTACTAGTTTTTCTTGCATCATTGGGAATTTTTTTCAAGTTTGGAGGGAAGTGGAAGCCATCAAAGCAGATAGTTGAAAAAAATTTCTTTAACTTAGAAATTCGGATGGCTCCCTCCCATGTGGGCTTGATAGCGGCTGGTTCTATAACGACGGGAGCTTCCATTTCAGTTCTACGGCGTTGGTCGCTGGATTTCGAAGTATGAGGAGGTGCTACTTGGTGGGCAGTTTCAGAAGATTGCCTGCTAGAACCAAATGGTTTTTAGGAACCTTTAGGTGGTGGCGATCGCGACCGGGAGCGGCGCCTACCTTGATACCTTTCTTTCTCCCTTTCGTAACGCTCACGCTCTTGGTTGGAGCGGTGGCCGCGATCATGGTCTCATTCGCTTTCACGCCTATGAGATTCAGAATAAGAGCTGGATGAATGGCGTTTGGAGTGAAGGTTGCTAATCATAGACCCCTGCCTCACCATCGTGTCTATAAAATGAAAAGAGAAGCAGAATTAGTCATCTCCAGAGATTGGAGAACATGTGATTAGAAGTTATGTGGTGCCGTGAAGTGTGTGTATGTATATGCAAACCCCCCAACTGACCGATTTTGGTAGCCTTGCTCGTAGGAGTTGGCTCCCCTATGTCTAAAGAAGTTAAGCCTGCGCTAGTTCGCGGCAGGGAAGGGAGTCCCTCTAATCTAAGATCTTGGAATAGAGCTATGTCATCCGGAATAGAGACATCATATAATCCTCTCAAAGAACTTTCCATTTACGGAAAGGAAGTCTTCGGACTTATAGCAGTTGCGGCAGGTAGAGATACCACGACGGTCTTACGCCTCTTAGATTTATGGGCGAGAGCCTTGCCTTTTCTTTTTGATTCTAGTGATTCAAGGCCCCACGAAGGCGCAACTGCGGGCTCATCCCTAACTGGCATACTCTCGTCGTCGCCCCGTTCTGTGATTATGACTCTAGGAGCTCTCCTTCCTCATTGCCTTACCAGAGCCACTTTGGGAACTCCTGTTAATCCAATGTTTTGGCCTCTCTCCATGAGCCCTAAGGGGATAAATTATCATCACTAAGGACTTCATCAATCTCTCTAAGTTCAGCAGGCACCGATTAGAGAGTTCTCACTATCTCCTTGAATTGCGCTCCTTCAGGCCATGGAATCGAAGCTGTAAAAGAAACGCAGTATTAGACTCAGCATCAACTTATATTATCCAGTTAATTGATGAAGAAGTTAAAGCACTTACATCTAACTAACCACCGTCTGGCAAATCCTAGTGGGCATCGAACGAAGAACCATTCGGTCATGAAATAGCTTAACTTGCTCTAAGCCTCTTGCACTACTTGTCAGTTTCTGACTGCTTCTAAAAGGTGAATAGAGGGTTATCCCTACGACTCTTGACATTGAATAGATATCTGATTTCCTCAATGGTTGGGGGCCGGAAAAGATGCTCCATGAAGATAATATACAAGCTGTTGAGCAAAGCATATCCGTTTAAATGCAATTTAGAAGGTGCAATCCTTAAAAAGAACAGCACTTCCCGAATAAATTGGTTGAACAGGGGCAACGTTCCGGCTACGCACATGAACCTATTGCAAGCAGTATACCCTTTTAGGGGATTGTGAGCTCTGTCTTCCAGCCCCGGTAATAAAACATCTTCTAGAGATAGACCATGTCTGAGGCATATTCTGCCTAGCATATCTTCGGAGATTTTAGAACGTACTAAATCCTCCGTATTTAAAACTAAAGCTACACCCAGCAATTCATCCGAAGCAGGAATTATTATATCTGCTATGATTTCTGGTATTTCTATAATGGGAAGTGGAGAACTATGAACTTCCTGTTGCCCTAAGCTTCTGGGATCTCGAGCTATTGAACTCGGTAAAAATCATCGGTAGATGGCAATAAACCCGTGTTCCCCCCCCCAGTGTGAAGTGAATGATCGTGTTGTGTAGTGTAGTGCTACATAACACTTTAAAATTCTATAAGTTTGAAAGATGGTAAAATGATGAGACTTTGAGATTCGACCGGAGTGACCGTCATCGCCGACCGTCCCAACCATGCCATCCTGACTTCGAAGAATAATCCATATTAAAGTTCATTATGTTTGTCAAATTACAGTTCCATCGACGAGCTTTGAAGGATAGTCAAATGTGCAGTTTAATGGTCAAGTGTAGTTATGCAAGGCTAAAGCTAGTCGGAGTCAAGTGCTCGAATATGAAAAAGGCTATGTTTCATATCCATTAAAGTTCAACTTGGATCGTCCCTCAAAAGCCCGCTTTAGTATCGATCCTAGAGTTGAGGTTTCGTATCGATCGATTCACAGGTCGCTGCATTTTGTATCAATCTTAAAGCCCTAGCTTTGGATCGACCACCATGCCTCCACCATCGATACGAATCACTTCACCTTGGATCAACCAGCCAACCACTTCGTCTACAAGCTACTCCACAGTATCTCAGATCGAACCCTGCCTCGTATCGATACAAGTGACTACACCGCCTCAATCAAACGCTCTTCTTCTTCTCCAAACCTCCAAAGATCCATTACTACCTCCTCGACCTCACTCCAGCCCAATTCCGGCATCGACGGCGCCGGAATCGGCAAAGACCTTAGATGAAATGGCACCAAGACTCGAGTCTCATCATTTTAAAGTCGATTTAATCAATTAATTACTTAAGTTTGAAGGAATTAGATCAAAGGGTAATGGGTAAAAAAATGGTTGTGTGAAGACGAAGGCGTTACAATTCTCGTGTTTCCAATCGATACGAAGGAAGGTAAAAAACAAAGGCAGGTAGAAAATTTGTCTGAGTACAAAATTCTTTTATATGGGTTCGTATTCAAGAGAGAAAACGTTACGTATCCCAGTGGCAAGAACCGGTTGAAGCGGTCAAAGTGTTATCGATACAAAATGGATGGAGTATGAACATACCTGGAACGTTCGTGTCCATCTGTATGAAGACACAGCTTCGTATCAATCAATAAAAGGCAGTCCAATTGGTTCGTATCCATTGGCATTTCGTATCCATCAGTGACCAGCCATCTATTTTGTATCCATCGATACGAAAGTCATAACAAGGTCTTATTTGGACCACTCCACTCCATCGATACGAAACACAATTTTCGTATCCATCAATTCAAGAACCCACCTGTTATATTGATCGATATGTAGAACACCATACTTGATCTATTTCGTATCGATAACCATCTATACGAAATCTATATTCAAGCATCCTAGATCGATCCAGGAGAGGATCGATACAGGGAAGAAAATTAAGACAATCATTAACCATTATTACAAGTCAAATTTCACATCGATCCAGGAGAGGATCGATAAGAAACTCGATCCAAACAAGACCAAAGAAACTTGGCAACGACCCGTGAACGTGCAAACGTGAACAAGAGTCGGGTTAGCATACGTGCACGTATGCCAAACTAACATTCAATCTTCAAAGTTAACAGGAATTGAATGCTTACCTGATGACAATCGGAATAGTGAACAAAAAATTGCTAGCACTCAACCTTCAGTTACAACAAAACACTGCATGATCATTGGCAGTCAACAATTCAACATTTATATCACTGGAAATCAATCAAAGGTTACATCTCTTGACAAAAAGACAACAGCTATTCAACGAATCAGATAGAACATTTTCAGAATAAAGAATTCAGCTTTTCAAAGCACGTCATGTCCACACAGGACGTACTTTGGGGGACAAATGCCTTTTGGCAAGGACGTGACACCAAGGACTTGACTAGAAACTAAAGACAATCCGTCCTGAAGATCAGTTATACACAAGTTCACAATGGATACAATCAAATTTGGTCCGAGTCCAGATCGAGCTACAATTAACATGGAATGCCAAACAAAGCTATGAAAGCCAATATTCCAAATTTCAGGTCAATTGGAGTTCGTATGCTCAAGTTATGGATCGATCAAGTTCCATGTGAAACATGTTGGTTTCGTATCCATCCCCTTCGTATCCATCGACTCGATATCCATCCCCTTCGTATCCATCAAATAGCAGCCTCTCTTGGATCGACCCAAGTCCATTACTCAATAGTCACCTACTTCGTATCGATCGCGCCTCTATATATTTTGTATCAATCAGCCTAATGATCGATACGAACCAGTAGTCGAATGATTGATACGAAACCAACGGTCAGCAATCGATATAAAAAGAACCTTCAAGCATCGATACGAAAGGAACCACATCAGGACTGATACAAAGAAGGCATAGTCAAACAAAAGAAACGGTCTGCAAGCGTGATAAGTGGATCTCCCCTGAACTCTCGCTCCACGTCTTGATGCACAACCGATCGATACGAAGGAATATCGATACGAATAAGCATCGATACCCATGGATCGATATGCAGCCATCAGACAACCTACAAATCCAATCTTGGATCGATCATAACTCAAAATCTACAAGTCCAAATGCTATGAAATTTTCGTGGGAGCTTGCTTACCACCTCAAGAATGCCTCTGATCGATCGCATCCCAAATTGACACAATCTTGATCGATACGAAGATGATGGGGATCAATCCTAATCGATCCCAAATGACCCCTGGTCGATCTAGTGGGCCCACCCACGTGTGAGAAGAGTATTCCGAGTTCAGAGGCAGATATTTTAGACCTACACCTATAAATAGCACCCCTACGCCTACAGAAAAAGGACTTTTTGACTCTGCTACGCCGTTACTCTACAACAACTCCATTGTAACTTGAGTGTTAGAGTGTTGTACTGTTGTAATCAGTTGTCAATCATCAATAATCAATTAGCATATATATTAAATAATAAAAAATTAATAATAATATTTTTTAGTGCTATACTTACGATCTGAAATTATAAAAAAACTTATTTTGTGAATTTATATATATATATAGCTTTAGATATTATATATATATATATATTTATGTATGCATGTATATATATATATATATATTAGAAAATAAAAAATTTATTTTGTCTTATAGATTTACATATATATTTGGTTCATATTTTATAAAAAAATTAAAATATATTATATGTACATACATATTATTTTAATATATATTATAATAATCTGCATATATATATATACTAATAATATTATGTGTGTATATATATACATTTTATATATTTATATAAATTAATATAAATATATATTTTAAATATTTTCATATACATAAAATTATTTAAGTAAAATTAATATATACTTATGTATACATTTAATATTTATATAAGTAACAAGTTTAAATACATACATATATTTGGACAACATAAAATACATATCGGATGAGCTAACGTGTCTGTTGCGATGTAAATCTCAATATCGATACATGGGAATGTTACACCTTGCACGGGCTTACATATTGCACATGCACACACATACATGTATGTATATAAAACATATTTGTGTATATATATATATGTATTAAAATATAAAATAAATAAATATATATAATTTATAAATTTAAATAAAATAAGAGATTTTATTTAAATAAAATTTTGAAATATTCTAAATAAACTACACTTCATAGGCCCAATATAGTTCTAGTAAGGGAATTTTTTTAGAAATTCACCCATAACTTCTACTGCGGGCTGGCCCGGTTTCAACATAGACTGCCTTATGATTTTAGATTTTAATGGATTGAAAATTAAAGATATAAATTTCATCCAGACAGATGGGAAATAAGAACTTATATATTATAAGCATCCAGAAGTTAGGAATGATAGGAGTGAAGCAAGATGTGCAGATGGAGTGGAGAAGGTTCCCACAAGAAGGTGTACATCAATCACTATAAGGAGATAACCGGATATTTATAAAGATTGAGTAGGGAAGAAGGAAAGTTCAACAGAAAGGACAATTAAGATCAATTTCTAAATCCAACATCACGAGAAAGAATTTGATAAAAGTTTTTTGGAAAATTCCTTTTAATGTTTTGAATGGGTTTTTCAAAAGATTTATTAGGAAATTGTTGTTTTGAAAAAGTAAGGAAATTTGGAAATTCATAATTTTAAATTTTTTTAAGTCAAAAGCTCTAACTAAAAGGTTCTTAGTAAAAAGGGTTTTTCATTTTTCAAATTCTTAGTTTAAAAATTAGTTTAATCAAAAAGTTTTCGGTGTAAATATTTTGGATAAAGAGATTTTGCATTTTTGAAATAAATTTAGAATAGAGCATAGATTGGACTTGATGATTTTTCCTATTTCATAAATTTGGTAGTTCTTTTAAAATCCTTTCTAAAAGGGGGAATAAATAGAAATGGAACTTGATTAAAATGAGGTAGAGAGAATAGAAGGGTAAGAATGCCCGATAATGTTGGTAGAAGGAACATTCCCATATAAGGAAATGTAAAGAATGACAGTTGAAATAGATTTGTAAATATTAATAAAGAAAAGCCCATATGGCTAAAGCAGCAGGCGAACGCACTACGATGAGTCAATATTAGGAAATTCAGATAGTAATAGCATTAGGAAAATGATAGGATAAAAGATATTTTTGTCTACTCCAGTTTTTATAATTTAAAGTTATAGACGATGTTTTTCGAAAAAAATGATTAATTGGTATGATAATTGAGTTTTTGAATGTTTTGGGTTAAAAATCCTACTTTTAAAGAAGTAAGTCTTTGAGATAGAAAGTCTTCGAGAAGGGAAATTATTTTGCTAAGCAATTTTTGAATTTTTGGAAAAAAGAGGGGTTTTTAAGTTTATATTTTCAAAGATAAAGGTTTCGGATTAAGTACTTCATGATTGTGAAATTTTAGGTTTATAAAGAATGGTGAGGGCTAAATTGGCCTAGTTGACTTAGAATGTGAATTTCTACGTTTTGATTTATTTGGAGCGGGTTTCGTGTAATTTCCGTAAATTATCCAATTTCAAAATATGTATAAAGGTGCATCGTTTAATTAACAAAGGATATACCAAAAAGGGAAAAAGATGTGTAAAATGTGGATATCCTTTTCTTTGGAGTTTACACTACTTGTTTCAAGAAAAGAAAAGAAATAATTCTTTGTAATTTTAAACGAAGAAAAGATCTCGCTTTTGGTTAATTTATGAAAAGTTATAATGATAATTCTTTTTGAAAAGACAACTCTAATAAATTAAAATGTGGAATGAAATGTTCTAGTTTAGAAACTAATAGTTAGAATTATAAATAAATAAATAAACAAACATGTATAACCGCGTTTTCATTCAAAAATAAAAATATATAAATAATGTAATTCACGATGATATTCATATTAGTTATTAACAACATCATAATTACAGGACTAGGATTTATAAACACTAATTACAAATTTAATGGGCAATAAATTTGCAATTAATAGAGAGTTAAAAATGAATTGAATGGGGGTTGATTATGGAATTTAATAAGGCATTTATAGGGATACACAATTTATCCCATAATCGGGTATATTAACTAAAGTAATAGATGGACCGCATTTATTAGAAACCAAGAAGGAAAATTAAAGGAGGGTAATAATGGAATGACATACTAGGAATGTTCATCTTAATTTAGTAAGGAGTGTTAGGACCATAACAATATTAACAGCAGTTGATGATGAATGGGGGCTTTTAGCAAAAATTTCTTTTAAAGTTTTTGGATTGTAATTGCTAGTTGTACCCCTTAGGTTATTAGAAAAGCGTACAATATGGTATAAGATATGTTCCTGTTTTAGCATTGAGGTTGACTTTATGGATGGGATTAATGTAACATCCCCTGTCTAGAGGCCCAAAACTAAGCGCTACAGATGCTACAGTCATCCATAGTATTAACTTCCGACGACTAAATATAGCTATGTTAATGGTATCCATAATATCAGAAGCATTTGAATATGAACAAAATCATAGATTTCAAAAAAACATCTTTTCACATTAAATTTTCAAACACATGTTTCACATTCAAATTACATAATCCCATATTCGTTTCCCAAGTACTGATAAAATATAATTATTACATAAATACGCCAAGAGCGACATATGATGATGCCCCTTGGTTGACTCGAGTACTACATAGACATAAAATACAACACAACGGAATAAAATAAAACAAAACAACAACTCCTAAATAGCTATTCGTTAACCACCATCTCGTTTTCGGAAGCTTTTTTCGTCAACCTACTAAAAACCTGTAAAAAATCAACCCTTAGCCTACTCAAATCAATTTTGAGCACCCGAGAGTTTAAGAGGAAAAACATAAACTTCGAGTCACACATAAAGCCTGGTGTGAATAATACTATACATCTCGGTTATTTAATGTTAAGTGAGACCACGCCGCTTAGCGGAATGGGTTCCCCCTCACTAACATCCTTTTAAAACATATCTTTTGCAAATAAAAATCCTACAACCAAAACTGGTTAAAGCTGTAAAGCATTTTATGTAAACATACATATCAGGTAACAAATGGACTATTTGTCCGAACACTATAGTTTTGTTTGGCTTACTACTAACTTTTGGCTAACTCGGGCCTACCAGACAATATAACAAAATAATCTAACATCTTTTAGACTCTCCTCTTCTGGACGGTCTGTCCCTAACTTAACATCTCCCAAGATCAGCTGATCATAATGGTTTTGCGGGCTCACCAATAACCTATCCGTATACAAACATATATTCCCTTTTGTGTGTAACCATAATTTTAGTCTTACCTATGACAAAGCCCTACACACTGGAATTTTGGACTAAATTAGCTAGGGCTAATAGCTAATGTATAGGGCATGACCATATACCAGTACCATTTGGTATTCTAATATCTGAGTCATTTTACTTAGGGATACCTTTCCAAAATTTTCCTTGAAAACCTTTTCATCTGAAATTGATTTAAAACCTCTTAAACCAAACTTTAACAAGGAAAACATTTATATTATATGCTTTACTCAAAATCACCTTGTCATGTTATATATATATATACTTTATCCAAATCTTCGTTGATGAAAACCTTTAAACATTTGAAAGTACCCCTTTCGATCCCATTGAAAGTACCCCTTTCATAACCAAATAAACCCTTTCCTTCATCTAGGCTGAGTGACCAAAACCTTACTTTCAAAACCATTTACATAAACCTTTCAAAACCATTGAAATATATCTTCCTTCGAAAGCTAAAACCCTTGGACATCCTATCTTTAAAACCTTTAAACATAGTCTTTCGAAACCATTAGAAAAACCTTTCGTTTATACATTTCGAAACCTCTGGTTAAACCTTTCGAAACCATTAGGGAACCACCCCTTAGAAATCTTCCTTAAAACCTTTCGAAAGCATCAAAACCTTAAACCTTTAGAAAGCACTTGGGTTCAATTATAAAACATCTAGAAACACTTTTTGAAACTTTCAAAACCATCTCTTTCGAAAACTTTGGGTTCATCTTTAAAAATATCCAAGGGTCACAACAACAGGGTCGAAAGCAACTCTTTCGAAAGCCAAAAACAAAGCAAAGAAGTGATGGTGTCGAAATCATCCATCCGAAAGCATTAGAGAAGTAGCAGGTTTTTTATAACACAAAGTATACCCTTTCTAAGGCATTGCTTCAAAAGGTAAGAAGCGACAGCTAAGGTTTCGACCCATTCGAAAGCCTATACTTAAAAACAAAGGCACAACCCCTTTAAATCCATTCTTTTTAAACCATTGACCTAGTCGAAAGCCAACCAGGTTGAAAGTAGTTTGCTCGAGACAAAGGAGCAACCATTTCTTTAAAACCATTAACTATGTCGAAAGCTATACAGTCGAAAGCAAAGCAGGCACAATTTTCATTTAAAACAAAGTAGCGCTTCAACCTCTTTGGAACCCCTAGTTTCGACCTCATACCTTCCGCCTTCTTTCCAATTTGTTGCGCACCAAGTCTTTGATGCCATGCGCATTGGTTTCTTTAGTGATGGTGATGGAGGAACTAAGTTGAAAGCCATCAAAGTCGAAGGCAGGGTGCTGAAAGTGGGAAAACATGTTTTTGGCAAGAAATTCTGATTTTAACCTTTTTAAGTAATCTTTTTAACTAACCTGCCTTGTTTTTCAAAATCTTATCGGTTGCTAACTTTTCTTTTCTAAAAGCACCGCCATAATTTTAGATATAACAATTTAATTTATTTACAAAATACCCCTTCTTTTTTATAAATATATAAAACATTTAAGTCCATACCTTAAATAATTTTATATATTAATCAAAACGCTTTGGAAAATTCTAAAAAAATTCCAGAAAATCCTTTTTAATATGTTTTCCAACATATATAAATTTTAGACTAAAATTATTTATAATTTAACCGTATATTATTTATAACCCAACAAGTCATTTTCTTCACTAGAAAATTAATATAAAATCCACACTAATTCAGAAAACTATGAAAATTGAAACTCATCTCTAAAATATCATTTCTGATCTATATCTAAAATTACAAGGCATTTGGAGGTCAATAAATAGGATTTTCACATCAAACATATCATAAAATTTATATGAATAAGCATAAATCATCAACAAGCATATATAATCATTTAATCATTCAAAAACATGGCATAATCATGCAAATAATTCGGATTTTACTTTAAAACCAAAAATCATTAAGAAAATGAGATGTAGTCGTTATTCACCTTAGCTTTGTGATTAAGGATATGAGATTTGATCTTGATTAATTGATTTGATTCTTCACTTGAATCCTAGCTTTATCTTCTCTTGAGATTGCTAATGGTGGCCGGCCTTAGTAATGTTTTTGTTTGAGAAAATATGAAATGAACGTGTGTTTTGATTTCCTAAGGGTTTAGGGTATAAGTTTAATCATTCCTATTTTTCCCTCCCTTATTTCCTAACACCTTAATTCTTTGATTCATTGTTTACTCATTAACATGGCATGGCTACCCCTTAATTAAATTATAAATCTCAATACATTAATTAATCCACGTTATTTAATTTAATTTAACTAATTAAATTCCTAAATAATGTCACTAAAAATATGGGGTGTTACAATTAAACCTGTTAGCGCCAAAATTGGTCACTAACCCCAAAATCCAGATGAAAGCACCAAATACCAATCACAGCCCAGAGATAGAATGTATGTAGAGAGTAATAATGTGAAGAACAGTTAAAACTGAAATGAAAGCAGTAAAGAACAACAGATTTTATAGTGGTTCGGCTAACTCCGGCCTACGTCCACTCCAAAAGTTTGCTTTTTATTGCTGTAATAATCGATTACAGTTACAAAATGGCAGAGTTGCCTTAGCCTTAGAAAAGAGAAAGTAAGAGAGCAGAAAGAAGATCCCCTTTTACTGTGCCCCTGCCTCTCTATTTATAGACAAAGATGGGTTGGACTTCCCTGGTGGGCCTGGTAGCCGAGTACCTCAGCCCAAATGGAGTGGTCTCCATATGCCGAACCATAGATGCCGAACGCTGAATGACGAACAAGGTGTGAATGCCGAACGATCTCCTCATGCCGAACGTTGGGAGGTGCGAGGTACCGAGGTATCGAGGTACGGAGGTGTGAGGTACGAAGGTATGGAGGTGCGAGGTACCAAGATATGGAGGTGCGAGGTACCGAGGTATGGAGGTGCAAGGTACCAAGATATGGAGGTGCGAGGTACCGAGGTATGGAGGTGCGAGGTACCAAGATATGGAGGTGCGAGGTATGGAGGTGCGAGTGCAATGTCGAGCGAGGTGAGGTATGCCGAACGACCCATCCAATGTCGAACGCTCCCTAATGCCGAACGATCCATCCAATGTCGAACGAGATTTATGCCGAGCGCTCCATCCAATGTCGAACGATACTTAATGCAGAACCTCCATCATGCCGAACCATGTCTGATGCCGAACAGTTTCTAATGCCGAGCGCCCGTCATGCCGAACGATCTCTAATGCCGAGCGCCTCTAAATGCCGAGCGCTCCTGGATGCTGAGTGCTACCGAATGCCGAGTGCTACCGAATGCCGAGTGCTCCTGGAATGCCGATCGTTCCCTCTATGTCGAACGACGATCTCTCTATGCCGAACAGCCTCCAACGCCGAACCATCCCAATGCCTAGCGACATCTGCCAAACTGCCTATCATTATTTTAAACCAAACCCATCATACTTTAGTCTCGATAGTTGTGAAGTTGTTTAAGTTAAATCCGTCTGTCCGCGGCCTTGCCAAAAGGCGGGTTAACACTTGCCCCCCAAAACATGCCTTGCTGTGAAAGGTGTGTTTTGAATATCCTCAAGTCCAATATCCCAAGTATGTATGTTATCCACATCCATACTTTCCGATTCATAACCCAATCCATTACCAAGCCATCTTATCCGAGTGCCACGGCCATATCCTGATCCATTTCCGCGACTGTTCCGAGTCGATGTCTGATTCTTATCCAGTAACCAAGTCCTTACCCAATTCCTCATCCAACTGAACCCGACTACCGAGTTCCAATCCATCCATATTCAATAACCTATAACCATATCCGTGACCTCTCCGGGTCGATATCCAAATCCGGGACCGCTCCGGGTCCTTGTACGAATCCTTAGCTATTCATAGCCAATATCCAAATCCATAACCTCTCCGGGTTCTTGCCAAGCGCAATCCACACTTGACGACCTACGTTAAGTAATTCCATGGTGTTCATGGTTCAGTGTCCCTGAACGTCGAAGAATGCCGTGGCTTAAGTCCTAAGTCGAATCCTGGTCACTCCGGACCCTTGTCGAGCATAGTCCATACTCGACGATCTAAAATAGTAACCGATAATATATGGCCTAAGTCCTAGGCCGAATCCTGGTCTCTTCGGACCCTTGCCGAGCATAGTCCATACTCGACAACCTTTTAGCCAAAATCCAGAGAAAATCCAATCAAAATCCGATCCGAAATCCAAATCCAAAATAGAAAACCAGAAACCCATATCGAAAATCCATACCAAAAAACAAACATCCAAACCAGAAGCCAAACCAGAAAACGAGCAAAACAGGGAGTTCAAACCAAACTCCAAAACCAAACCAGAAAAAGCAAATGTCCAAGTCAAAGGAAAAAACAGATTTCGCAAACCCGGGCATTTCGGTAAGCCATCATCTTAGAGCATGCCTGAGGGTTATCTCCGACCCCGTACATGAGTAAGTGATTTAACCGTTTTCCCAGAGTTTTTTACTTATTCCAAACCATCAAGATTAGTTGATGACCAATCGGCCACCATTCCCGGGCCTCATGCCCTCGTCATTCAAGGCAAGCGGTGGCTGCTCCTGTTCCACCGCCGCATTCCGAGTTCCGACATATTGTCGCAACTGACCATTCTTTATATGCTCCTCGATTATGTCCTTCAAATGCCGGCAGCTGTTAGTGTCATGCCCGTCCAGGTCATGAAAAAGACAGTGCCTTCCCGACGCCCTTTCTCGTTCTGAGGGTTCCCTCCTTGCTGGCCTTCGATAAGAAAGGCGATCTCGAGAATCTAAGAAAATCCGCTCTAACGTTGCGTTCAATCCTGTGTAAGTGGAGAACTTTGGTTCTCCCCAGCGCTTCCTTTTCCCTTTATCCTTGCCCCCACCCGAGCTTTCGTCGAGTAGTCCTCCATCCTTAGTCATGTTTACTTCCTTTGACCTCATGTCCAAACATGCATCCTCTTGTCGAAGAAATCTTTCAGCTTCATGAAAGAATTCCCCAAGATCCAACGGTGGGTCCCGTACCAGTGATACTTTGAAATCCGAGTTATCTCTGACTCCTGATACCGCAACCATCAAAACCATTGATGGATCTGGCCAATCCACCGAAGCGACTGCTGCATTAAATCGAGTTAAGAATGTCCTGAGCGATTCATCTGCCCCCTGTTTGACTGACGTTAGCGTCATCACGTTCTTTGGCCTTTTTATGTGAACTCGAAACTGACTTAAAAACTTGTTCACCAGTTCTGTCCATGTTCCAATGGATCCATCCTCCAGCTGTCTAAACCACATAGCAGCAATTTCAGTCAAGTACAGGGGGAAACATCGAGCCATAACCTCCTCCGTTGCCCCCAGCACTTCCATTTGCCTAGTGTATCTCATCAAGTGGTCGGTGGGATCCGTCTTCCCGTTGTATACTTCCAGAGTGGGTAGTTTGAAATCGGACGGATTCCTAGCTGTCCTGATGTTCCGGGTAAACAGACTTTTGTTAACTCCCTCTGAATCCATGTTTTTCAGACCTCCGTGAATAGTCCGCCTGATAATGTCAGCCAATCCAGTGTTTCCAACCAATCCAGACTGCCCCCCAAGTCCCCGAGGAAATTCTGGCACATATTCTTCATCACGTACTCCTGTATTCCTATCGATGCCAGGCCGCGTAGCGTTATCCGGTATCCCTCCATGAACTGGTCCAGCATCACCTGGTGGTGTGCCCCCGAGTCTGGGTCCATCTAGATTGTTAACTGCTTGTTGATTGGGAGATGCCCCCTGCTGATTCACTCCATCTGTCCGTTGGTTGAGTTCCTCTGGTCCAGCTCCACGATCTTGAGCAACTGCAGTTCCTGGTTGTCCAAATTGCCTAAGAAGAGCCTGCATCATCTCCTCTTGCCGTTTCATCATCTGCTCTTGCATAGAACTCATCATCACTTGCATCTCGTCCCGAGTTATGAAGATGGATGCATGACCCTCCCCAGCTACAGAAGATGCCGCTTGACTTCCTTCCTGATTGCTCCTTTCCACTGCTTGCTTCCTCATTGGTGGTCTTGCCATTGCTTTCTAAGATCCAAGTTCCTAACTCCAAAATTCCTGAGTGTTTCAATTCTCAGTGAAAGCACCAAAGTGTTAGCGCCAAAATTGGTCACTAACCCCAAAATCCAGATGAAAGCACCAAATACCAATCACAGCTCAGAGATAGAATGTATGTAGAGAGTAATAATGTGAAGAACAGTTAAAACTGAAATGAAAGCAGTAAAGAACAACAGATTTTATAGTGGTTCGGCTAACTTCGGCCTACGTCCACTCCAGAAGTTTGCTTTTTATTGCTGTAATAATCGATTACAATTACAAAATGGCAGAGTTGCCTTAGCCTTAGAAAAGAGAAAGTAAGAGAGCAGAAAGAAGATCCCCTTTTACTGTGCCCCTGCCTCTCTATTTATAGACAAAGATGGGTTGGACTTCCCTGGTGGGCCTGGTAGCCGAGTACCTCAGCCCAAATGGAGTGGTCTCCATATGCCGAACCATAGATGCCGAACGCTGAATGCCGAACAAAGTGTGAATGCCGAACGATCTCCTCATGCCGAACGTTGGGAGGTGCGAGGTACCGAGGTATCGAGGTACGGAGGTGCGAGGTACGAAGGTATGGAGGTGCGAGGTACCAAGATATGGAGGTGCGAGGTACCGAGGTATGGAGGTGCGAGGTACCAAGATACGGAGGTGCGAGGTACCGAGGTATGGAGGTGCGAGGTACCAAGATATGGAGGTGCGATGTATGGAGGTGCGAGGTATGGAGGTGCGAGGTGCAATGTCGAGCGAGGTGAGGTATGCCGAACGACCCATCCAATGTCGAACGCTCCCTAATGCCGAACAATCCATCCAATGCCGAACGAGATTTATGCCGAGCGCTCCATCCAATGCCGAACGATACTTAATGCAGAACCTCCATCATGCCGAACCATGTCTGATGCCGAACAGTTTCTAATGCCGAGCGCCCGTCATGCCGAACGATCTCTAATGCCGAGCGCCTCTAAATGCCGAGCGATCCTGGATGCCGAGTGCTACCGAATGCCGAGTGCTACCGAATGCCGAGTGCTCCTGGAATGCCGATCGTTCCCTCTATGTCGAACGACGATCTCTCTATGCCGAACAGCCTCCAACGCCGAACCATCCCAATGCCGAGCGACATCTACCAAACTGCCTATCATCATTTTAAACCGAACCCATCATACTTTAGTCTCGATAGTTGTGAATTTGTTTAAGTTAAATCCGTCTGTCCGCGGCCTTGCCAAAAGGCGGGTTAACAAAACCGCTAGATAAATGTATATATGTTGAGAAAACAACGTAAATAAGGAAATTTCATAAAGACACTTAATTAGCGATAAACTATAGGTACTGGAAGTTAATGAGAAAATTAGGTTAGCAAATAGAAATAAGGAATGCTTTAATCCAAAAAACCTTAGGATTTTGGAAAAATAATAATTTTAGCTCGTAGAATGTCACTATTCAAGAATGACCATTCACCATGGAGGAGATAAGATGTATAGCGATATGAAGAAAATTTTCTACTAGTCAGAGATGAAGAAGAAGGGTTGATGAATTTGTTTCCAAATTTTTGATATCCCAAAAGATAAAGGCTGAGCAAGGAAAGCCTGGAGGATTGTTAATACCATTGAAGATTCCAACATGGAAATTGGAGCATATATCGATGGACTTCATAGATGGGTTGCCTAGGAGTCAAAAGGACAATAATGTCATTTAGGTTGTAGTAGATAGGTTCACTAAAAAGTGCTCATTTTATTCCTGTTAGAAGTAATAGGACCGCAGCGTAATTAGCATAAATTTATATCAAGGAGGTTGTAACGACCGAACTTTGTGACCCTCAAATGTTGACACTAAATACATCCACGGTATTCGTGTGCTGAACACCCAAGTTCTAAAAAGAGAGAAAGTTAGGGTAAAATTAAAAAAAAGAATAGAACACAAGAAAGGAAGAATACAACATCAAAATATCACAGTGGAAAGATGGTATATAATATCAAAGAACAGTACAAAAGGTACGCTGAATATGGGAATTTCAGAGTTACAAAACCTAAGTACAATCATCAACCTAGGCAGTTATAACTGTCTCTCCTCACAATGCTGATATATACATAACTAATACAGAATAAGAGAAATAGAAATAGATAGATAATGGAAGTCTCCAGCTCGTCTTCTGAACTCTGAATCATCCAAGGTAAAACCTACCATACTCAGCCTACTCAAAAGAGCATACGCGGAATTTAGAGAAAAACAAAAACCAAGCGTCAGACATAAGTCTGATATAAGAGAACTCAAGATACATGCAACATGTAAAACGTACCCGTAACGGTTTTCTCCTCGAAAAAACCAACCATTCGTTAAGTTCAATATAGTGATATAATAGATAATGTCTATAGTGTAGAATATAAATTATATCAAATAGCTGTGGTGCATACATTTATCCCACCACAACATATTTTGGGTATAATTAAAACCGCTAATGTACGTTTGCATATTGGGTTTTCCACGAAAATCTCTTCGGTCAACGCCGAATCCAATCTCCTGCATAAGGGTCAGAAACTACCTCCAAGCGTCGTATATCTCTAGATAAAATATACCTCAAAGGAAAACATAACTGGTCCACGCAACACATGGTCCCAAATATCATCAATTCCTACTAGCAACATCGATAAGCATACTCTAGATATGGAGTTGATATATCTTGTCATGGGTTAGCAAAACCTCTAACTATGCCCCTACTCTATTTTCTATCATTTCCGATGTTGAGGCTACGTTCGTCATTTCTCACATGAGTCCTCATTACTCAAGCAGAACATGAATTCCCAAAATGGATTCCAGTGTCTCGAACAGATCTCGAATCTCCAAAGAGATTCTCCTTTGCAACTGCTTCCAAAACATAAAACCTACATACTAGTTTGAAAGTTGTATTCTGTAAGTAGTACACTTGTCAATCCCGGATTCTTCAAAACCAATCGATGAATTTTCGGTTAACTCAATTCCAGTTCTTTCAAAAGTAAGTAAAAGCTAGAGACATTTTGTACCAGTACTCCTCCCCGGGGGTTCTCATTGGTATGAAATCGCAAAGCCTTTTGAGTGCTTCTTAAGTTATAATTAGTCAAGATCAATAGTTGACTAATCGACTATCCAGTTAAAACTTTCGCTTATAAAAATCAATGTTTGTATATATAACACGTTTCTTACATTTCAACTTATATTGTCACTTGGTCAAGAGTGAAGTCATGTAAGTTAGATCACTAGTTGTATATCAAAGCCTTGTTGAGCACTTCATTCTTGACTCTCACAGATAGACAAATCCACTTGTCGGCTTTTAGTATTAATGATTTCCATAAACAAGTAAGAAATCAACACGATTAACATATTTTCGACATTCCAACTTAACTATTGCTCGGCCAAGAGGGAAGTGGTAGGTTAAAGTGCCATTGCTTCATCCTTACTCGAACATCAATCTTAACTCTCACAAATAGAGAAGTCTACCTCGCTCCGCTTTTAGTGTTAAGCATAGTTAATTACTTTTCAACAAGTAATCGCACAATAGAACCATTTAGCCACTAAGCAATTCTTACCCCTTTTTGAAAACATTTGTTTATACTTTTAAAATACTTAAAAATAGTTATAATATGTTTTAAAAAATTTATCCAAAATATTACTTTAAAATGACAAGTGTATAAAATTTTTAGAGTGGATAAAATCTTTAGAACTTGGAAAAACAAGTTTTCCTTACAAAAACCACTTCTTGAGAAATTCACAACTAACTCTTAAAAATTCATTAAAATCTCAAACAATTTTTAAATTAATCTAATAGTAGTTAGTAAATAGTTGCAAAAAGAATGAAACAAAATAATTAAATTTGAATATCTTTACAACACTTCTAAAGTTCAAAAATCAAGTCTAAACGGAGCACTTTTGCACATGTGAAGTTTTGGTTGCTTTTTGAGATGTTATTTAACTTTTTACTATCCAAACTTTTTATGGAAACAAACCTAAATATAAAAAATTATAAACATGGTGAGAAACCTCTAAGGATCTTTCTACAACGTTCCATAGGAATCGCCAAAAACAAGACAATTACAAGTGTATCCATAGCGACTATCCCTATAAGTGCACTTCAAAATCCAAGTCATATTCAAAGCTATGTTCAACTACAACCTATATGCTTAGTTTAAGGCCTTTGTACATGTCATATAATTCCACTCGAGTCCATTCATGTCCATTCAATTCCATACATATGCCACTTGCTTTTCAAAGCAAGAATCAAAACCAATGTTTTCAACATATGCCATTAGCAAATAACTTAAACACAAACAAAGATGACATATACATGTTATATTTTCCATTCAAAGTGTTGGATTAACTCACCTTTTATCCAGAAAACAACCAAGATCCAAGCACCCAAGCCCAACCTCAACATAGTAACACCTTTCCTTCCTTGCTTCCTTGCTTTCAGCTTGTTTTCTAAGCTATTATAGCCAATATTGCTCATGGCTATGATAGCCGGGAAGATTTTGGCTTTGTTTTTTCACAATCTAACTTATTAGAAGGTGTTGTAATGTGGTAGTAAGGCTTCAATCCAAATTTGAGTTGATTTGGATGAGATTTGCAATTATTTTACTTAGGAAATTTGTGAAGAGGAATACATGAAAGTATGATAACTTTTTCTTTGTAAATTTGTGATTATTAACATGGGTATGCCCCTTCTTATATAGGCTTAAGAATAGTGTTGCTTAGATTTGTTCTCACCCTCCCACCATGCCATGGAAGACTCATCTCCCATCACTTCTTTACATCACTTTTTCTTTAGCTAAATTACACCTATTCTGTAATGCCCCACCCCGAGACCCATATTTAGACAAGGCTTCAAATTGATAGATTAAATTAAAGAAAATTCTGTTAGCTACAACTTCTCTTTAAATTACTTTCTGAAATTCTGTTGTTCAGAGGGGTGTCACATATTCCCTTCTCATGTAATATCTCTTATCCACTTGGAAGCTTCTAGAAACTTCCACTCTTTATGAAGGAGAGTGTGTGTTAATTAGTTGCTAATGTGTTCATTTGATCATTAGAAAAGTGCAAAAGAGTTCGATAACTTATATCGATAAAAAAGCTGTTTACCGATAAACCGATTTCTAGTCACATTTTTTATTTCTCTTCGAAGAATATATTTTTATAAACAAATTTCAAAACTACTTTCTTATCATTATTTATTAAATAAGTGATGTTTAACAAGGTTATAAAATCATATTTATAACACTTAGTTATATTTCAAAATGTTTCGATATTCGAAGATGAAGTGTTTGAATTTTAGGGTCGCTACATTCTCCCCCACTTAAAATATTTCATCCTCGAAATTCAAATAAGAACGATAATCTAAGAAGATAGAAGAACAAGACACATATATAGAGTACTGCTGAAACTATATCAAATTAAACTACAACCCAACTGTCAACTAAGTGACTCCACCTCTAAAGGTGAGAACACTACAAAAGATATATGTTACTAAGATAAGAAATCTCTAGTCTAAGAACAAATCCGGATAGGACCCCCTCAAACTATCCTCTGTTTCCCATGTACAATCCCAAGTATCCTCGCTCGATTGTACCTTGACTAATTTCACAACCTTGGTCCTCAATTCCTTTGTATCTCTATAAACAATATGAACATGTTGTCTCAATACAGTTCAATTTGGATCAATCTCCAAGTCTTCCTGTTGCGATGCTTCCACTATCATCGAAGGATCATTCACAAACTTACGCAAATGCGACACATGAAATATATTGTGCACACCTGATAGCCTAATCGGTAACTCGACTTTATACGCGAGTGTATTTATCCTCTCTAGAATCGGGAATGGTCTTATATAAGAGGAGCCAACTTCCCAGCTCTTCCAAACCAGACTACACTTCTCATCGGAGAAACCTTTACAGACACCAATTCTCCAAATGAGAACTCCAAGTCTCTGCGCCTCTCATCTGCATAGCTCTTCTATCCATTTTTCACTTCCTTGATTTATTTTCTAATCTCTATGACCTTATCCGACACCTCTCGAATCATATCCGTACCAAGCACAAGACATTCCCAAGGTTCTACCCAACATGATGGAGATTTGCAAGGCTTTCCACACAATGCTTCAAATGGTGCCATTTTGATGCTAGTCTGATAACTATTGTTGTATGAAAACTCAACAAATTGTAAGTGTTCTTCCCACGAACCCCCAAAATCTAAAATGCATGCTCGAAGTAAGTCCTCCAACACTTGGTTCACCCTTTTTGTTTCCCCATCAGTCTGCGGATGGTAAGCGGTACTCAAACTAAGCTTGGTCCCTAATGCCTTATGCAAACCCTTCTAGAATTGGCTTGTGAATATCGGATCTCTATCACTCACGATATCATAAGGAACACTATGCAATCTGACAATCTCCTTAACATATAACTTAGCCAAACTAGAAATTTTCCTTGTAGTCTTAACAGCCAAGAAGTGCGCGCTCTTGATCAATCGATCCACTATAACCCACACACCTTCGTTACCTCTCCTTGACTTAGGTAATCCGTCGACGAAGTCCATAGAAATTTGCTCCCATTTCCACTTAGGAATCTTGAGTGGCTGAAGCAGTTCGGTCGTCTTCTGATGACTACCCTTTACCTGTTGGCTATTAGCACACCATCTCATAAAGATAGAAACATCCCTCTTCATACCTTTCCACCAGAAAGTACGCCTCATATCTTGGTACATCTTAGTGACCCCTAGATGTATCATCAACCGTAAATGATAACTCTCCATCAGAACCTCATGTCGAATCCCATCAACATTGGGAACACACAACCTTTTATTCATCTTTACTAAACTAAGGCTATCTACTTCAAATCCAAGCTACCTCTATTGTAACAACCCAAAACTATAACGTTTCAAATAAGAATATTTAATTTATTTAAATATTCAGATTTGATTCGAATTTAATAAATAATAAGAAAATTAAAATTTTAATATAATGACTCGATTTTTAATGATGTATTTTTATTTTTATTTATTTTATTTTGCCATAATTTTTAATTTGAAAAATATTTAATTTGTCGTTTGATGATTTTTTGGCAAACGATGGTATTTCTGTGGTTTTACAGAATAAAATAAACAGTGTATATTATTATTGTTTTGGAATCGTGTCATATTTTTGTGCATGATCGTATTTTTGTTTTTTCAATTGCGGTTTGTACACGGGCGAAATGTTGTGTGTTGGGCAGATTCTCATCATTTAATTAAAGCCACTACTGAACCAACCTCCACTACCAACACCTCATCAAACCTCTCCTCTCTGCCGATCCAAGTGACGCCGAACCAAACATCCACCACCGATCCAAGTGACGCCGAACCAACCATCTACCACCGATCCAAGTGACGCCGAACCAACCATCTACCACCGATCCAAGTGACGCCGAACCAACCATCTACCACCGATCCAAGTGACGCCGAACCAACCATCTACCACCGATCCAAGTGACGCCGAACCAACCATCTACCACCGATCCAAGTGACGCCGAACCAACCATCTACCACCGATCCAAGTGACGCCGAACCAACCATCTACCACCGATCCCAGTGACGCCGAACCAAGCATCCACCACCGATCCAAGTGACGCCGAACCAACCATCTACCACCGATCCATTCACATCCGAACCAAGTTATGCACCCACTACCGAACCAAGTGCTGTCGGACCAAGATACTGCCAGGCCAGATTGCGTCAGCCCAGGCCTGCCAACAGCTATATACCTCCAAGACCCCTGCCCCCAGCCTCACTCTATAAATAGAGGGGCAGGGGTACAACAATGGAGGACAAGTTTGAGAGCTCAAGCACGGAAGGAACTTTCAAACAACTTTCTTTACTTGTATCAAAGCTTTGTACTTGTAATCACAAGAAAAGAAGAGAAATAACATATAAAGTGGACGTAGGCACATTCTGGCTGAACCACTATAAATCTGCGTGTCTTTTTACAGTTTAGCCCCTGCTTTTCATATATTTGCATAAACCTCCAAAATCACTAAGAACAACATAAGATCTACTAAATCATACAACTTTGAGGTGTTTGTCCATTTTTTGTGCAAACATTTTTTGGTGCTTTCACTGAGAACTAGAAGCTCGAAGCTTCAGCTTCATCCGCTTAACAAGTTTTCCTAACACCATCGTCCGCCGCTTGGAAAACATGCCTCCCAAACAGAGAAAAGATGTTAACAAAGGAAAAAACATCGCATCCAGCAGCCTTCCTGATCCAGCTGCCACAAATCAAGTGAATCGTCCTCCTCCAGCAACGGCAACAAATGAAGGACAGGCTAACCCAGCCACTCCTGCCACAGAACAGCCTGCAGCAATTACTAGGGCAGATTTGGACAGAGTTGTTGTTGAAGTAACTAACCGCTTCACGTCCCAGCAGGAAGCCTTGGTAGACCATCTCATGTCACGCTTGAGGGACGCTGAAGAATCCAACCGCAACACTGAATCATGGGGCGAGTCCCAATCTGGAGGATCTCAGAGACAGCAAAGATCTTCCTTCTTCGAAGGAGCTAACGGCAGGAGTAGCCATGGTAGGAGCCGAGACCGAGCTCAGCCCGAAGTTAGGCCTGAGGAAGCGTTTGGCGCCGAACCCAACGGGGAAGGTACCGGGCGGAGGTCAACTGCAGCTGAGCCGGTCATGCTGCCTAACCACAGGAACACCAATGAACGGGGCCGAGCTAGAGTTCAGCCCGAAGTTGGACCCGAGGAAGTGCTTAGATCAGAACCCAACAGGGGAAGATCAAGGCAAGGGCCAACTGTAGCTGACCCAAGCATGCTCCCAGAAGATCAAAGGCAGCCACTGGAAAATATGAGGAATGATAGACGATACCATCCCTACAGATTGTCTGGTCGGAGTCAACCCCACAGAACGGAACCAAACTCATTTCTGTCCGCTCCAAATTCTGATGAAAGGATGGCACGCTTATTCAGAGAGTGTGTCCAACGGGAGCAAAGAGATCGAGGGATAGGCGCTAGGGTAACCAGCCCTTTCGCCCGCAATATCGAAATTGCTATCACCCCCCGAGAATGGAAGATGCCAACAATGGAACCCTACAAAGGAACCTCCGATCCCGTTGTACACTTACAGAGGTACACGCAGCATATGCTCATGAGTGGAGCAACAGAGGGAGTGCTGTGCAAATGCTTCCCGCTCTTCTTAGCAGATCTTGCTACCTCCTGGTTCTGTCATCTACCCCAAGGATCCATCAGCTCATGGGAAATGTTGAAAGAAAAATTCATCAGTCAGTTCCGCATTCATGTGGAGCAACCTAAGGACGCTTATTCCTTATCCAGCGTCAAACAGAAACCTGGAGAAAAGCTGCAACAATACCTAACCAGATTCAACGCCGCAGCAGCCGCAGTTCAAGATGCCGATGAGAAGCTTATCCTAATGGCCCTCTGCAGTGGGGTGCATCCGGACACTAAATTTGCTAGGAGATTGACAAAAGAAAAACCAGCTACTTTACCCGATTTCTTCCATGAAGCCGGGAAATACATGAGGCTTGAGGATGCTGCCATTGAGGGGCAGTCAGGACAGCAAAGTAAGACGACCCATGGCAATGCCCCTGCTGTGGCAAGGGACGTTCGAAGAAATGATTCCAGAGACAATGCTGGGGGCAAGAAAGTAGAGAAACGCCTATATCGGCCAGGACCAAGATTCGACTCTTACACCCCTTTGAACGAGACCGTCGAAAACATCTTCCTTGCCACCCAAGGCGAAGTTAGATACAAACGCCCACCATACAAGAAGGAATCAGATAGCGCACAGAAATCTGGAAAATTCTGCCGCTTCCACGAATCCCACGGACATGATACCAACGAATGCCATCATCTCCGAGATCTGATTGAGGAACACATCAGAAGAAAGAAACTGGAACGCTATGTAAAAAGCCAAGGCAGGACTCCAGATCCTGCCAATGAAAACCCAAGGCTACCCTCACCAGGGACCGGCAGAGGCGACCGCAACGCTAGCAGCTCTAGTCAAGAGAAGATAGTGGTCCATACCATCTCAGGAGGTCCACACATCGCAGACAGAAGTTGGAAAGAGATGGAAAGATATGGGAAGTCGCTCAGAGACAATAGAGACTGTGTCAATACGGTTATAGAAGAGCGCCACCCAAAGCGGAAAGAAAGTGATGACATCACATTCAGTAAACGCGACCTAGAAGGAAGACAGTACCCTCACATGGATCCCATGGTCATCTCTGCCCGACTCGGTCCCGCCGAAGTTTACCGAATCCTGGTAGACACTGGAAGCTCAGTAAATATCCTGTTCAAACACGCATTCGACAAAATGAGGTTGTCAATGAAGGACGTATCTCCCTGCGATAAACCGCTACACGGTTTCACTGGAGATGCGAAAATGCCCATCGGGCAGCTGGACCTCTTCGTTGAAATCGGAAGCCATCCCCGCTCCGTTGTAAGGAAACAGACGTTTGTGCTGATAGAAAACCATTCGGCCTACAACGCCTTCCTAGGAAGACCAGCCCTATCTGACTTCCAGATTGTCCTAGCCCCGTGGTGCCTAAAAATGAAATTTCCAACAGACAGTGGGGTAGGGGAAGTGGAAGGAGACCAAGATATTGCACGAGACTGCTATGTAACCGAACTTCGCAACAACCACAGGAGAGATAAAGGGAAAGGTGTAGAGATTGCTCTCTGCACAAAAAGCCTTGAAGCATAGCAACTAAAGAAAGCCCCTCCTCTTCGATACACCAGCGACCCTTTCAATGAATTAGACCCTAGGGACAAAGAGGAGGAGGCCACCGCCGAGCCTGCAGAGGCTATGGAGTTTATATCTGTAGACAAGCACGACTCAAGTAGGCTACTGAAAATTGGGTCGCAGCTGAAAACCGAATTGAAGGAACAACTCGTTGATTTTCTCCGCCACAACTTAGATGTATTCGCTTGGTCACACGCTGACATGACCGGAATCTCCCCCAACATAGCGTGCCACGTATTAAAAATTGATCCTACCAAGGCACCCGTAAAACAAAAAAAGAGAAGTATGGGGGCAGAGCGATCAGCAGCCCTCGATGAAGAAGTAAAGAATCTACTCGCCAATGACTTCATACGAGAAGCTATTTACCCAGAATGGATCGCCAACCCGGTACTAGTAAAGAAGGCTAATGGGAAGTGGCGGACCTGCATTGACTTCTCCAACCTAAATGACGCCTGCCCAAAGGATTGCTTCCCGCTTCCCAGAATCGACCAACTTGTAGACAGCACAGCCGGGCACGAACTCCTGTCTTTTATGGATGCATACTCAGGATATAACCAAATTCCTATGCATGCTCCCGACCAAGATCACACTAGTTTCATCACCGACCGGGGTTTGTACTGCTACAAAGTGATGCCCTTCGGACTTAAAAATGCAGGAGCCACCTACCAGCGCCTCGTCAACAAGATGTTCGCAGGGCTAATAGGACAAACAATGGAAGTATATGTAGACGACATGCTGGTAAAATCACGGAAAGCCAAAGATCACGTAAGCCACCTGAGCGAGATGTTCCAGGTACTTCGACAGTATGGAATGAAGTTGAATCCACTAAAGTGCTCCTTCGGAGTGTCATCAGGAAAATTCTTAGGATTCATCGTCCATGCCCGAGGGATAGAAGCAAACCCTGAACAAGTCCGAGCATTAAGAGACATCAAGATACCTTCCACCCGAAAGGAAATGCAAAGCCTAAATGGAAAAGTGGCTGCCCTAAGCCGATTCATCTCCAAAGCAACGGACAAGTGCGTCCCCTTTTTCGAAGCTCTAAAGAAAGATAAAGGAAAGTTCGAATGGACGGACGAATGCTTGACCGCTTTCCTTAACCTAATCGAACACCTCCAGAAACCACCAGTACTCTCGACCCCAAGCGAAGGCGAAGAATTATACCTATACCTTGCTGTGTCATCTCACGCTCTAAGCGCTGCCTTGGTAAGAGAAGATAACCGTACGCAACGACCAGTTTACTTCGTCAGTAAAAGGTTTACTGGGGCAGAAGTCAGATATCCTAAGCTCGAAAAGTTAACATACTGTTTACTAATCACTTCACGAAAGCTACGTCATTACTTCCAATCCCATTCCATCAAGGTTCTAACCGATCAACCACTAAGGCAGGTACTCCATCGTCCCGACACTTCCGGGCGACTACTTAAATGGTGTATTGAGCTGAGTCAATATGATATCACCTATCACCCTCGCACCGCCATCAAGGGACAAGCCATGGCTGATTTCATTGCAGAATTCACTACCAACGAGGATAAGGAGCAACTGGAAATAACAGAAGATATCAAGTGGAATCTCTTTGTGGACGGTGCATCTAACGAACAAGGCTCGGGGGCAGGTGTGGTAATCATCACTCCCAGGGGAAATAAACTGCACTATGCTATAAGGTTGGAGTTCACTGCCACCAACAACGATGCAGAATACGAAGCAGTAATAGCCGGATTAGAAATTGCTATCGAGATCGGAGCCAATTCTTTGTGTCTTCACAGCGATTCTCAGCTTATTGTTAATCAAATACTAGGGGAATTCCAAGCTCGAGAAGAACGACTCATAGCATATCTAAAGAAGACCAAGTTACTTCTCAGCCGATTGGACCACTACTTAGTCAAACACATCCCTCGGGAAGAGAACCAAGAGGCCGACGAATTGGCAAAGCAAGCAAGTATGAGAGACGTCGCCATCTTCGGGGCAGTAACTGTCTCAAAGCAAATGATCCCGAGTTTTGAACAAGTGAATCTGATAGCTGCAACCGAAGAAGCAACTTGGATAACTCCCATCCGAGACTACCTACAAAATGGCACACTACCCGACGGGCGTAACGAAGTCAAGAAAATCTTGAGGAAAGCGTCCCGCTACACAATACAAGGAGACATCCTCTATCGGCGTGGGTTCTCTAACCCATTATTAAGGTGTGTCGCCGGAAGGGAAGCCAAGGAAATCTTATCCAACATTCATCAAGGAAGCTGCGGAGATCACACCGGAGGGCAAACATTAGCAAAAAAGATACTCCGATACGGATATTTCTGGCCCACCTTAAGCAAGGACGCCTTAGATTTCGTCAAGAAGTGTGACAGATGCCAAAAATTTGCTAAGATCCCTCGGCTACCAACAACCGAGATTACTCAGATGACCAGCCCTTGGCCCTTTGCAGTATGGGGAATTGACTTAATCGGTGAACTGCCAATGGGTCGAGGCGGCGCCAAATATGCTATAGTAGCAGTCGACTATTTCACCAAATGGGTGGAAGCAGAACCTCTAAATAAAGTATCTTCAGCGAAAGTTATCAACTTCTTAATCAAAAATGTTCTGTGCAGGTACGGAGTCCCACTAAAAATCATATCAGACAATGGACTTCAGTTTGACAGCGAGGAATTCGCCAACTGGTGCCAAGAACATGGAATTCACAAAAGCTTCTCATCCGTAGCATATCCCCAAGCAAACGGACAAGTCGAAGCAGTCAACAAAATTCTGAAAACTCTGATCAAAAAGAAACTCGAAAAGTCAAAGGGCGCTTGGGTGGATGAACTCCCTACGGCACTATGGGCCTACCGCACATCTTTCAGAACATCAACAGGGCACACTCCTTTCTCTTTGGCATACGGATCGGAGGCTATGCTCCCAGTTGAAACCATTGTGCCTTCCCACCGTAGGATCCACTATAACCCAGAAGAAAACGAAGAACTCCTCAACATGTCTTTGGATCTAGTCGAGGAGAGAAGGAATGATGCGGTCCTAAAAACAGCAGCCCACAAGCAAAGGGTGGCAGCACAATACAACTCCAAAGTCAAGCATCGTACCTTACGAGAAGGGGATCTTGTCCTCAAGCGAGTCTTCCCTCGCCCCGGAGCACTAGACCCAATCTGGGATGGACCATATGTAATTCATAAAGATCTCCACAACGGAGCCTATATTTTGTCAACAGTGGACGGAGAGGTGTTCCAGAGGGCATGGAACATCCAACACCTCCGTCGATACTTTTCTTAACTTGTACTGCCCATATGAAGTGAATTAACAAAGAGAATCAGTGGACGTAGGCATTTTTTCGTGCCGAACCACTTTAAAAAAGCCCTGTCTCTTTTTTAACTTGTTCCTTTGTATCTTGGCTGTTTGTTAAACTTTATCCTTTTCTGTTAAACAAAATCCTGAGCATATAGCATTTCTATTCAAAGCACTCCACAATGCAACTTCACGTGGACAAGCCCCAACAGGTACTATGCGAATCTATGCCCTCGCCAATGAGACACTTTTGCTCCAGCATCCCTCTGCTGCGGGTTAACTCATTGCTCGCGACGGCCCTTAAAGCCAACTGTAATGAGCCGATTATAAGCCACCGAGAAGGCCGACTATAGCCGAGGCAGCTCATTACGGCGTTAGGCTCGCCGGCGACTGTGAACCGATTATAAGCCCCAACATAAGGTGTGGCCAGCCAGGGGCAGTTCACAGTTGACGATCGGCACCCACGCTAGCCGGCCACAGTAAGTCGAATAATACCCATGAGTACGGGCCATAATGGCCCGGGTAGTTACTGTGCGCGATCTCGGCTCCGGTGTGTCTTAAGTGCGGCTGTGGTAAAAAAGAATTAACTCCCCGCGGAGGCGTAAGATGGGTGACAAATGTCTCCAAGACCCACAGCTAGGGAAAGTGACTACAAAACCCGTTTGCCACGAACTTAAGCACATCGAAGGCCTTCCGTGACTGGAAGTTTTACTATTTCACATATTTCAATTTTACTTAAAAAACTTTCCTCCTATCCTCTATAACAAACCGTAAAGTACAGGATGCAGGGTAAGAGATACCCGCCAATGGATGCAGAGATTCACAATCAGATGGCAGGGCAGTCAACTGCTCTCCATGCTTGGTCATACAAGATATTCGAAACTGCCATTTACAAACAAAACATGAAAGGCGGTATTTTCTTCCTTTATGTACAAATGCATGACTATAATTTGATTTTTTCACACCACACGCTAAAATTGCAAGTCATGAGATTATGATTTAAAACCAGAATCTGACATCCAACACAATTTAATTACAAGAATTATACATAGCTACATTTCTCATACGATATGTCGAAATAGCAACAAATATTCAAGAAATGACAAAATCAACTTGAGCTAAAAAATTACACGTCAAGAATAATGTTATTACAAGTAGCAAGAATTACAACTTAGAAGTTACTCGACTGTCTTAAGACTAACAGATACAACAATGCCAAGCCTACAAAAAGAATTTTTCAGGTTCAGTCATGGAGCTGGTTGCGTCGAAGTCTTGTCCTTGTTCTTTTGCCCGCCTGTCCGGTCATAAAAAGGATTCATTAGTGATGAGTAACCAAGTTAACAGAAAGACTAGAAAGGAAGACTTACCAGTACTAGCTTCTTGACCATCCTGGTCGTCATCTTCTACCTGCACACCCGCCTCTTCAGCAGCAAGCAGCCGCATACCCTCCTTTACTGCCATTTTCTCCTCCTTGGTGAACTGGGCCGTGACCACATCCATACTGAAGACCGTTCCACCCTCTTTATCTGCATCAGCCTTAGCCTCCTCCAAAGCCCGAAGATATGTCTTGGCCATGACTCTGGGATAATCATCCATCCAAGAGAGGTTACCCTGCTTCCAAGTCCGGAAATACATGTCCTGGAGCATGTCATCCATCATTCCTTCGTTCTCCTCAAACTCCCTCATCCGGGCATTGGAGGCCGACAACCTTTCCACGGCAGCATCTCTCTCCAGTCTGTATCTCGAGCAATCAGCTTGAAGGGACCTCCGCATCACCTCCATCTCTTCCCTCAACTTAGCTTGAGCAAGCTCTGCAGCCCCAAGCTTCTCGGACAATTCCTCCACCTGCTCGAGATCCGCTCTCCGAACCTCATCCACCGTGGTAATAGCCATGTCAATCCGCTCTTTGCAAGCAGCTTCCATTTTTCGCAATTCGGCCCGACTGGCCTCTTCCATGGTTCTCCTTAATCGCCCAGTAGCAGCCTCATGCTGAGAAATCTGGATAGCCTGATCCGCAAGCTGCTTGGCCTGATCCGAGACCACCAATCGAAGTCGGATATTGGCGCTCCCTATCTCCTCTCCGGCCTTAACCAGCCGAGCGTGATGCCCCATCAGCTTTTTGGCCTCCTCTGCCACCCGATCAATATTAGCTTTGGCCTCATCTCCCATAGTGACTATACGAGTGGTGAGTAGATCGAGGTCTAAGGACTTGGCTTCGTCAAGTACTCGTACCATGGGGTTACGGGGGAGAAGGTGTTCACCAGTAACTTCGTCAAAAGTAATATCCTGAGAACCTGGATCCAGATCAGGGTGACCCGCGAAGGGATTACGGGCCAAGTCGGGACGGTCGATATGAATAACAGAAGGGTTTCCGGACGGGTGTGGAGAGGGTACAAACTCGCTATCCTCCTCAGTAATGTCATGAATAGGCTGAGCCGGAGGCTGAGGACCGAGCGAAGGTTCGGATAAAAGATGACTCCTCTTCCTCTGCTGAATACCCTCTTCGATGACCCCAAGAAGAGGACGGTACCCGACTACATCTCCGGAGCGTTGGGCTGAGGGCTTCGGCTTAGCAGAAATTTTGGAAAGTTTATATTGCTCGAGCCTGTGTCGAAGGTCTGAAGCTTTGGGCGTCTTGCCTGCTCCTGATATAAAGAACAAGTGTCATAATCTTACATTACTATATAATTCAAGAAACGCGGTAGGTTACAAGTTAGAAAAGGAAAAGAAACACAGCTATGGTTGTACAAACCCTGGGGAGGAGTGGGATACTGCAATAAGTCCCGGATTTCATTCCAGGACGGGAGCGGGTCATAAAATATTCCTAAATCCCTATCATTAGTGAAGCATGCAGGGGTCAAGAGTTCACCTTGAGTTGTCAGAGCCACCTTAGCCGGAATAGTCGGAGAAGACTCACTTGCACCAGTCCCGGTTTTGTCCGCCTCCCCGGTCTTCTCTACCAAAGCCGGATCATCACCCAACCCCTCAAAAGCCTGACGGAGAGCATCGTCCGTCCACTCTTGCATCTCGCCTACTTGCCCAGAAGACAGAGCCCTGGAACCATCACCACCCTGTCCATCGCCACCCTCGTCACCAAGACGCTCAACGTCACTTCCGCCCTCCGCCTCACCTCTTTCCTCCTCCGCTTCTATCTCCCCCTGAGTAAGTGGACAATTGCTGGGAGAAGGACCGTCTGACCTCTTAAGTTTCTTACCTCCAACGGCTGGAGGTTTCGTGAATGGTTTTCTCTTTCCACCCTCTGCCGCAACGCCTCCCTTGGCCTGAGCAGCCGCCCTCTCTTCCGCCGTTTCCCTCAACTTAACTACAGACTGCTGCGGAAGGATCAAGTTGTATTCTAGAAGGATCGCATTTCTAATCAAGTAAGCAGATGATCTGTATTTCCCAAGAATGCCTTCTATCTCCGCCGCCGTCTGAACCAGGCGGTCAGTTTCCACAACAGGAAAGCCACCTGTCGCTAGCAAAAATGAGAAAGTATGAGAAGAAGCATCACAATCAGGATAGAAATTATAAGTAAAAGCATCAACTTACATCCAGAGGTAAAGCGCCGAATAGAGACGGAGTCGTCCCTAACAAAGAACCACTCTTTCTTGAACATGCTGAATTTGGAATAAAGGTCCAGGACCGGCTTGAAGGTCACAGCAGATTCCAAGTTAATATATGGGGACCCCTTCTTGTAGCCCCTTAAATTGTACAAGTACCGGATCTCCCGGTTAGAGGGAGCGCGACCATACTTCCTCCGAAAAATAACGAAAAGGCTCACCAGTATGGCGTAAGAGTTGGGCTGAAGCTGAAATGGGGCCACCTTCAGGTACGTGAGGAAGCTGACTATCCAAGCATTGAGAGGCGGGATAGCACCACACATACAATGGTACCTACTATAAGCAAAGTACCCTTCGGGAGGACTGTATGGCATGACTCCTGGACCCGGCAGCAGCATGAGGGCTCTATCAATCCCAAAAGAACGAGATATAACATCGAGTTGCTCCTCTTTGAGAAAGCTAGGAAAGCAGTCAGGCGGGGAATCCAGCAACTCCTGGGGACCATATCCATCCACTAATGACCTCGGGGCGGGCCCATGACGCTCCGATCCTGATTGAGCTGGGGGCACAGTCGATGACTCTCCTTCACCCACGGATCGCTTCTTGTCTGATCGAGTTTCTACTTTGCGAGACATTATCTACAATACCGGAAAAACACATTTAGAACAGAGGATATAAACAAGTATATGACTTCATTCGATAAAAACATATTCAGTATCAGTTTCATTCGGTATCATTTTCATTCGGAATTCAAGTTTCCTGAGCTCATCCGGTTATTCAAGTGTATGACTTCATTCGGCACTCAAACCCGTGAGTTCATTTGGCAAAATACGATACATCAGTTCATTCGGTAGTACAAGAGTGTAAGCAAAGAAAGTTCAAAGTGCTCAAACTCCCATCGTCATTCGGTAAAGACAATGAAAATTCTCATTCGTTATTCGAACTCTCAAGGTCCATTCGGTGGTTCAAGTATGGATTCATTCGGTGTCTCCCGTTCTCGTCCGGTAATACGAGAATAAGATCTCATTCGGCAAACGCTCATTCGGCAGAATAAAATCTCACCTGATTCGGCAATGATAAGGGTCTAGTTCGGAAAGAATAGGAGTCAAGTGGTTCGGCTATCTCGAAAAGTGAAGAAACAATAGTAGAGTGGCGCCCTTATTTATAAGCGAAGCATATCGACCGGACCAACTGGCTCGGCGCAACCAAGACCGAACAAAGGAAGACAAAGCACGACATATGATTAGACATATGCCCTACTTTGGGGGGCAAATGTTGGGCAGATTCTCATCATTTAATTAAAGCCACTACTGAACCAACCTCCACTACCAACACCTCATCAAACCTCTCCTCTCTGCCGATCCAAGTGACGCCGAACCAAACATCCACCACCGATCCAAGTGACGCCGAACCAACCATCTACCACCGATCCAAGTGACGCCGAACCAACCATCTACCACCGATCCAAGTGACGCCGAACCAACCATCTACCACCGATCCAAGTGACGCCGAACCAACCATCTACCACCGATCCAAGTGACGCCGAACCAACCATCTACCACCGATCCAAGTGACGCCGAACCAACCATCTACCACCGATCCAAGCATCCACCACCGATCCAAGTGACGCCGAACCAACCATCTACCACCGATCCATTCACAGCCGAACCAAGTTATGCACCCACTACCGAACCAAGTGCTGTCGGACCAAGATACTGCCAGGCCAGATTGCGTCAGCCCAGGCCTGCCAACAGCTATATACCTCCAAGACCCCTGCCCCCAGCCTCACTCTATAAATAGAGGGGCAGGGGTACAACAATGGAGGACAAGTTTGAGAGCTCAAGCACGGAAGGAACTTTCAAACAACTTTCTTTACTTGTATCAAAGCTTTGTACTTGTAATCACAAGAAAAGAAGAGAAATAACATATAAAGTGGACGTAGGCACATTCTGGCTGAACCACTATAAATCTGCGTGTCTTTTTACAGTTTAGCCCCTGCTTTTCATATATTTGCATAAACCTCCAAAATCACTAAGAACAACATAAGATCTACTAAATCATACAACTTTGAGGTGTTTGTCCATTTTTTGTGCAAACATTGTGCAACATGATGCTAGGAATTTATGAATAAGTATAACCTGACACTTGAGAAAAAATCGACACTTACTTTACTTTTCCTTTTCACTATCCTATTCCTTTAAATCAAAAACAAGAAAATCCTCCACCTTTAAAAAATCAAAACAAATCAAATACTCCATTATAAATTATAAAACAAGAATCTTTTTGTCTCTCTTAATGAGATCTACAAATCTAGGTGGGTTTGGTTGAGTTTGGATGCATTTTAGAGTTTGCGGTGTTGTTCGATAGTTAGGCGCAAGCATGGTGGAACTATGATTTATCTTTTTGAGGGATATAGATGGATTTGAGTGAAATAGAGGGTAGCATGGTTTTTGGCGTGTGGAGGAGCACCTGTGGGCGAAGTATGGAGTTGTTCGATCAAGAGGAGTGATGCATGACCTTTTAGGCAGTAGTTCGATCTATACAGTCGCGATTTGAAGGGGAGGGTTGAGTGTATCATGACGGGGCAAAACGGGTTGCTTTCACGAAGAGGAGTTCAACGGTAGTGGTCTCATGGCATTTCATGGAGGGACAGAGGAGTTTGAGGTGAAGATCATGCATGAATTGGGTTTTCTAGGCATGTACAGGCATAGGGTAATTAGCATTTGGAAGGGAAGAGTTTAAATGGGTAATTAATAGTTTAATTGTATTTAGTTAAATTAATAAATTAATTGTCAAATATTATAAAATTTATATCTCTCTTATAAGAGGTCCAATCAAGTAGAGGTTTTTTGCATTGCGCTCGTAATGGCAATAGCTACGCAATAGAATTGGTTTGGTCGAATTTGGAGCAAGTGAAATTTTGGACTAAAATCGAACGTCGCTTAAACTGGAATGCCTAAGCATCTGCTCAGTGAGTTAAACTCACCTTTTTGGATAATTAGTATGATATATAGCAGATAAAATTTACTATTTGTGTTTGGATGAATTATTGGTTGGTTTGGTTAAATATCCGCTTTGAAAAGTGAGTGACATATAAAATGAAATACAGGGAGTTCTGTTGAGAAATTCAGATTTCTCATCGTAGTGATTTTAATTTCCAGTTATATACATGTTGATTTTATTTCAGTTACATACCTGATACAGATTGTTAAATGCTAAAATTTGATAGTTTGGCCATATTGGATGTAACACTGACATATGTTAAAATTTGAACCTTTCTAGTGGAAGAAGGTAGTAATAACATTGGTTAAGTGCTATACTAACTATTGTCCTCATTATAGTATTTTGAGATACTATAAAAATAGCTATTTTGATCTGGAAATGGTTTCGATTTGGAAAATATGGTTTTTAATCCGACTTTTTTGAATTTCTGTGATATTTTATTTAAAAATAGTTTTTGTAGTTCTTTACTCTACTTCAACTTCTTTTATTATTCTTTTCTAATATATATATATTTATATATATTTATGGAAATAGTTTAGAATTATTCCAAAAAAGTATCCATCTTTATAGAAAAGTTCTTATAATAATGATTATTTATTTAAAGGAAATAAAGAGGTTTATCTTTTATTTTAAAGTGATTTTTGTTTTTAAAAGAAAATACAAATATTTTGGGAATAAATATTTGTGTAACATTTTATATAAAAATGTTGTAATAAAAGAACAAATCTATAAATGATATTTTATAAGTAAAAGAGAGATTTATAAGCGGGATTCTATAAACAAAGGAATAAGTTTATAATGGGTATTTTATAAAAAGTAAAATATTATCGTTTTGATAAATTGGAGTAATAAATCACAGTTGTGAATTTATTGTAATATATGTAATGAGTGTGTTATGGAGAGTATATGAGTTTTATAATTATATTTGGAGTTTTGTTTTATATTTGAAGTTTTGGTTTGTATTTGGAGTTTGTTTTATAAAAGGAGTTTTGCAATTATATTTAGGAATTTATAAAAGGAGATTTATAAATGAATTTGGATTTTTTACAAAAAGAGTTGCAAATAAATTTGGGAAATTATCAAGTGAATTTTATAAATGATATTTTACAAAAGAAGTTTTATAAAAAAGTTTTATAAATAATATAAAGGATGTTTATAAGGGAGTTTGTTAAATAAATTTGGAGAGCTATAAAAGGAGGTTTATAATTATGTTTAGATATTTATAAAAGGAATTTTGTAATTTATAAATAATATTTTATAATGGAGTTTGTAAATATAGAAGAGGTTTTCAAAAAGGGAATTGATAAAAGAAATGAGACTTGATTTCTATAATGATCATTTTAAATTACGGTTGTATGGAAAATGTTCTTTCTACACTTAACACCAAATTTCGAGGTATGGAAACTCATCTCTATCTTTAGAACTATTATTGTGTGTCGAGGCAAGGTTAGTTTTCTGACTTGTCCGATTTTATTATTAATCGAGGGATAGTATTGTTTGAAATTGGGAAGTGCGGTTAAGTATAATTGGTAAAATTTCCATACGGTCCATTTACATTCACCAAAAGTGTTTGGGGTTTATTGTTATTAATGTTTTTAATTAACATTTTTTAACCAAAATTAAGTGTGATTTTGGAAATGAAACCTTTCTTAAGATTTATGACTATATCTTTACTGTTGAGATAAGTATATGGAAAAGTTTCTAAGTATTTAAAAGTGAAATGTTTTGCGAATATACTTATACAGTTGAGATAAGTATATAGATATTTTCTAAGTATAGGAAGAGTAGAGGAGACTCGTGAATATGTCTTTGTAAAAGTATTTTTATGCAAGTATTCACAAAGTGGTTTTAATTAACAAAATGATTAACTAATGAGGCTTAGTAGTTGCTTTGTGCTTAACCATGCTTGGTTAAATCTCTGGTTGAATTGTTTGTTATTTGGTAGCTAAATAATCGACCATCAAATTTTGGCCAGTTTTAAGATTATCATTGCTAGTTTGGAGAGATTGGGATCAGATATATTATCTGGAAACCACTTCGAACCGGCATAAGGGTTCAAATTTAAGACATCCTAAAGATGATGGAATCGAATATGCAGTTCTTTGAATTGCAAGGGCAACTTGCTATTAATCCTGAGGGTGATTCCAAAATGGATGTGGTAAAAGTAGTGCCTTCGGTTTGTTTATATCCTGAATAACTAGTATGGACGAATATTGTCATTACATTGTTGCCTGGAGGGCGGTGTTAGCATTCCAAGTAGGATTTACTAAAAAAGTAAAACATAGTCTCAAGCCTCACCAACCAAGAATGACAAAAACAGGGGATATGCAACAGGGCTATGTTAGTCGCACCCATTAGGGTATTTTCATCACCCTTCTGTATATATACATATACATACATACATATATGGATTTGGTTGCGAGTGAGAGCTCTTGAGAAAAGGTTGCAAAGCAACTGTGGTGATGAAATATTAAGTACTATCGGGTAAGGGATAGGCCGATCCTATGTTGGCAGGAGGTCCATGTGAGGCCCTCGGTATATTTTCTAGAGGTGTATCATGGCAGATGGTACCCAAGTACGTCATTGTATGAAATCCATTCTCCAATAAGTTCCTTTTGGACTTAGTTGTATACCTATTATGTTGGAATTTAATTTATGTAACAATTTTGGCTATGATTCAATATTTATTTTAAACCCAATACACTTTTAAAATATCATAAGATTTCCTATGAAATAATTTGATTATCATAAGGTAAAACCCATCCGTGTTTAGGGGCGATGTGGCCTTACATGATACCTTTATTTTGTAACATAAAAATCCATATGATGTGTGTTTTTCATGTTGGTTTACCAGACTGATCCGGGCGTTATTTTCTTATAATGCTCGGGTCAGACCATGCATATCTTCCAGATTTAGCTTTGAATACTTTGGAGCTTCAGAAGACAAGCCGGATGCCTCCAAGATGTATTCACGTATTTCCTTATCTCTACCGCATTGGTTGTTTTGTGTTTATCATCATTTGTGAGGGCATGTTATTATAACTGTCCAGGCTGATTATAGATTAGTTTACTCGAATTGATGTATGTATGTTATAGTTTTCTTTTGTAAAGGTCTGTTGTATATTATATATTACTCATCACGATGTATGGTTCTGTTATGCCTTTTCTTTCTTTTTCCCTCAACAATCTGTCTTTCTGGCACTTGGATTCTCGACACGTGAAAATCGTAAATGTATTAGTATCGACTTTTGAGGATTGAAAAGGCGGGTCATTACAAGTGGTATCAGAGCTTAGGTTGAGCAAACACCTAGGCTTTGGTGGGGTAGACTCGTTAAAGATAGGGTTAGTAATACTCTAGAATGAGTTTAACTATATATATATATATATATATATATATATAAGTGCATATTTGTTAGTGCTACAAAAATGTTTTATATTGTGTTGATTTATCGGTTGAGTGGTTTATGAATTCTGGTCGATACAGATGGAACAACTATATCGATAGGGGTTTCTAAACTCGGGAACAAGGCAAGCCGACACAGTATTGTTTTGAACTTGGTAAACGGAAATAATTTTACATATATTATATTTTATATATAAAGGAATAATTTCCAGAAATTGATAGTTATTTGTGACGCATTTGTTTTCTAGGAAATGGTAATGTTCGGTTATTATCATTTATTGTTTGATTAGTCATGCTCATCTAGTTGGGACCATCGACTATTGTTCATTGATTGGTTGTTTATGCTCAGATAGTTTATGAGCATTTATTGTTTTGGTTTAAAATACGAACACCTGGTAAATTAAGCTTTACAGTTTGGGGGCGTTTGGTGATAATGTTGGGTTAAAATTAAAATGTAATTTTAGTAAAAGTTTTTTACTATAATCTGAAACAAAGACATACATTTGTGAAATGTTTTATATAAGAAAGTGAAACTATATAAGTATGGCTTATAAATAAAAAGGGTTTAAGCTGAGAATTTGAGAACTTAAATTATAGTGTTTTGAAAATTGTTTTTCAAAGTTTTGGGGAGAATAATAATAGTATTATTTAAAATTATTTATGAATTGAATATTTTTAAAAGGGATTTTTAAAATAGAGAAAGCACTGAACTCACTTCTACCACTGGAAAATAATTCTAGTGATGATTGCAGCATCATCGGTGTTTATTTTCGAGTTTCAAAGCAAGAGATTGCTACCTTACTACTTTACTATAGGGTTGTTTGATAAACCAAACTCTGATTTAAAAATCCCAAAAAGTATGGTTTGATATACAAAGGAGACATGTATATTATTGTTTTAAAATAGTTTGAAATAAAATTGGGTGTTTGAATTCTGAAGTTTTCAGTTAAGCTATTATATGGATTCATGTATCCTATTCATTAGGATAGTTTGAATTATGCATTTGGTTATAATATATTGATTGTTAGTTTTTATTTGTTAAAACAAAATGGAATTTTCGATAATTTTCGACAGTCGAAAACTTCTGAGTTAATTGAGAACTTAAAGCTAAGTGATTGTGAAAAATAAGAGGATAAGTTTTTGTAACTTATAAATTTGAGAAGATAGTAAGTCAAATGAAATTCAAATTTGTGAACATTCTAGTTAAGTAAAACAAATCTGAATTTGTATATAAACTCTTAGGATGTAGAAGAGTGTTATATGAATATGAATTTAAGTTTTAAAGTGATTGATTAACATAAGTTGTGTTTTATAAGATGTTTATAAACTTAAGAAAAGTTCTATGAAATGGTTCATAAGTTATTTTGGTATTAAAGGAAAACATTATTGGTGTAATTAATTGTGATTCAAATGAATGTGAACAAAAATGAATTTGGTGTAATTAAGAAATCAATTGGAATAAATACATAAGTTGTACATAGATCATTTTATTCTCATAACTGTTCTTGATCCAGATTCGAGTACATCGTTTCGAGGTGATCTACATCGATCCGAACAAGGATTTTTCACTCGATTCTTGACGTCGAATACTTAATATATATTTTTGATTTGATTCTGAAGTTTTCTATCATAGTATATGGCTATGTAAGGAGAACAGAGGTTTCTAATCAAGGAACCTGATCGAAGTGCGCACTAGAGAAGTCTAGTGAGGGATACTAGTTCAAAAGTGAAATCGTGTGATCGAGCGAGTGATCAGATTTGATATTGCGTATGGTTGACATATGTACATCATATGGGCTTCAATATAATTATATGCTTTTTTCATTATAAATGCAAGTTATATGGGTTGATGGCATTTGTATGTGAGATAAAGGTATATGGACACAAAGGCTAGCTTGCTGCTTTTGGGTTCATGAGTAGAGTTTAATGGCTCGACTAATAGGTACACGTTTATATCGTATTCATAATTTTATGCCCCAAATATAGGAGGCCACTTTTGGGCTTTTGTTTTCTTTTGTTGATTTGGGCCCGTAGTGCAAGTTGTGGTTTTTGCGATCGAGCCGTGCAAAGGAGGTGCTGTTGAATTTTCCATAACATACGAGATTTTAAAAGTTTAATAGCTTATTTTAGTAAATTAGTTTTATAAGTGTAAGGGTGTGGAGACATTTTCCTTCCTTTGGAAATTTCAAGGATGAAATTCTTTAAGGGAGGGAGAATGTAACGACCTGAAATTTAACATTTCAAATTTGAATATTTAATTTATTTAAATATTCATATATTCAAATTTAATAAATAATAAGGAAATTAAAATTTTAATATAACGACTCGATTTTTAATAACGTATTTTATTTTAATTTATTTGATTGTTGCATAATTTTTAATTTGGAAAATATTTAATTTGTCATTTGATTTTTCGGAAAATGATGGTATTTCTGTGATTTTATAGAATAAGATAACCAGTGTATATATTGTTTTGGAATCGTATCGCATTTTTGTGTGCAATCGTATTTTTGTATTTTCGATTGCGGTTCGTACGTGGGCAAAATGTTGTGCAGTGTGATGCCAGGAATTTGTGAATAAGTATAAGCTTACACTTGAGAAAAATTCAACACCTACTTTTCTTTTCCTTTTCACTATTCTATTCCTGGAAATCAAAAACAAGAAAATCCTACACCTTTAAAATATCAAAACAAATGAAATATTCCAGTATAAATTCTAAAACAAGAGTGAGTACTTCTTGGTGAGATCTACAAATCTAGGTGGATTTGGTTGAGCTTGGATGTTTTTTGGGGGTTGCGGTGTTGTTCAATAGTTAGGCGCAAACATGGTGGAACTAGGTTTAGCTTTTTGAGGGATATAGACGAAGTTGAGCGAAACAGAGGGTAGCATGGTGTTTGGCATGGGAGGAGCACATGTGGACGAAGTATGGGGTTGTCCGATCAAGAGGATTGATGCATAACCTTTTTGGGTAGCGGTTCGACCTGTGCGGTTGTGATGTGAAAGGGAGGGTCGAGTGCATCATGACAAGGTGGAACGGGTTGCACTCACGAAGAGGAGTTCTACGGTGGTGGTCTCGTAGCGTTTCGTGGAGGGATGGAGGAGTTTAAGGTGAAGATCGCGCAAGAATTGGGTTTTGTGGGCATGTACAAGCATAGAAAAATTAGCATTTGGGAGGGAGGAGTTTAAATGGGCAATTAATAGTATAAATTGTAATTAGTGAAATTAATTAATTAATTTTCAAATCTTATAAAATGTATATCTCTCTCATACGAAGTCCAATCGAGACGCGGTCTTTTGCATTGCGCTCTTAATAGCGATTTCTACACGATGTAACTGGTTTGGTCGAATTTAGGGCAAGTGAAATTTTGGGCTAAAATTCAATGTCGTTCGATTTTAGTTCAAATTGGAAACTTTGATGAGTTAAACTCACCTTTTTGGATAATCGGTATGATATATACTAGATAAAATTTGTTTTTGTTTGGATGAATTATTGGTTGGTTTGGTTACATATCCACTTTGAAAAGCGAGCGACATATATAGAGAATTTTGTTAAGAAATCCGGCTTTCTCACTGTAGTGATTTTAATTTCCAGTTATATACCCATTGATTTTATTTCAATTATATACATGTCATAAAGATTGCTAAACGTTAAAATTTATTAGTTTGGCCATATTGATGTGACACTAACATATGTTAAAATTTGAACATTTTTAGAGAAAAAAGGTAGTAATAACATTGGTTAAGTGCTATAGTAACTATTGTCCTCATTATAGTATTTTTAGATACTATAAAAATTGTTTTTTTGATCTAGAAATGGTTCCGATTTGGAAAAAATGGATTTTAATATGAATTTTTGGATTTTCTATGAAATTTTATTTAAAAATAGTTTTTGTACTTCTCTACTCTACTTCAACTACTGTTATTACTCTTTTCTAATATATGTAAATATGGAAATGGTTTAGAATTATTCTGAAAAAGTATATATCTTTATAGAAAAGTTTTTTTAATAATGAATCTTGTTAGACAGGTTTTTCGTCCGACTAACACCCAAAGCTTTCGAAAGCTTGTTCTGAAAGGATATGAGAAAGTTAAATTGATACTGAGACTACGTAGAAAATAAGTGCTGAAAGGTAAAAGAGACACAAGATTTATAGTGGTTCGGGACCGAGATCCCTACTCCACTTCGAAGACTCTGCTTTTAGCTTTATTCCATAATTGATGTACAAGTACATCAATTACCAAATCCACCGTTAATGATCTTTTGGTTGAAGCTTTCTAAAAGGAGTAAGGAATATTGAATGATTGTAGAATGTCAGAAAATACCCCACCAGCCTCTTTTTTAGTAGCACATGGTCCTCTATTTATAGCAAATTTAAGGTTCTCTCATTGGTGCAGATTCTTTCACTTGGATTGATGACCTAGCTTGCTATAGACAGCTTTGATTCAAACACTTGTAATCATCTGGTTGAAAGTATTTTGACGCGGATTGTTGACATGGCGCTTTTCCATATAGCTTCTTGGATTCTTTTATTTATCCTGATTGTTGATCTCGGTTTGGGCTATCTGAGCCATTGGTTGTTGAGACTTGTTGAGAAGTCTTTTTTCTCGGTGCTTGCTGCTTTCGGCTAAGCTTATTGTTATAATTAGACAATGTCTCGATCTTAGTTGCTACTTTTAAATTAAGTTCTCAAAATATATGCTGTCAGATATTGAGCTTGATGCTTAAGCCCTCGAGGGAAACTAAACAGTGGGTCTCAGAATTACAAGCCAAGGACTCTTCTTCTCAAATGTTCATGATTTATACTTTGTGGAAATTATCGTATAACACATGCCCCCCCAAAGTTCACCTCATACTGTTGGTATGAGGTGGACTTTGGAAAGAACGGTGTCATATCCTGTTGAGTACTTGGCTTGTTTGTTTCGTTCCCATTATTAAGTTGATTCGGAGCCTTCAAGCGATGTAGTTATCCTGAGAACTCTCTAAAGTATCGCTTTACCAAGATAACTTGTGAAGATCTGACCTCGTTTTGAAAATAATTTGAAATCTAATCTCATATAGAGGATTTCAGATATAATTTGAAATCTAACCTCATCTAGAGGGTTTAGAAAATAATTTGAAATCTAACCTCATCCAGAGGGTTTCGAAAATAATTTGAAATCTAACCTCATCATGATAATTTTAGAAATAATTTGAAATCTAACCTCATCTAGAGGGTTTCAGAAATAATTTGAAATATCTAGAGGGTTTAGGAAATAATTTAAAATGAGTGCCTAGGGGCGAAAATACTCAGATGTTATGCTCGAGCATCTAGACTTCGGTCTTACATAGGTATTAGTTTTGAAAACTACTAGTGGCGGTATAGTGCCTATATTTTACATGCTATTAACATGACTCGCTATACAGCGCCATGCATGGTACTTTTAACCATGGCTCACTCTTTAAATGACATGATTCGGCATGGCTTACTCATTTGCACAACACTTTGGTTATGGCTCATTAGGTACATTCAGCACAATCGAATTTTTGTGACTCACTCTTTGCACGACATGATCTGTCATGGCTCACTATTATTGGGGATCTACCTAATGTATGGTTTATCTTTACCATGGATCACTACATTGGGAATCTACCCAAGTTTCTAATCTTTTTTGGAATCTACCTAAGTTTCTAATATTTTTGGGAATCTACCCAATGCATAGTACTACTTGACCATGGCTTACTATTATGAGAATCTTTCCACTATTCTGATCTACTTGGGAATCTACCCAATGCATAGTACTACTTGACTATGGCTCACTATTATGGGAATCTACCCACTATTTTGATCTACTTGGGAATCCACTACTCGACCATGGCTCACTATTATGGGAATCTACCCACTTTTCTATTCTTTAATACTTTGCCCAATGACGAACCTAAGTAATTGTTGTGAGGTGAAATCATTTACTTGGCGAAACCAAGTAATTTTCATGAGGCAATCGTTTACTTTGCGAAACTAAGTAATTTCCGTGAGGCAAAATCATTTGCTTAGCAAAACTAATTAATTGCCATGAAGTAAAATCATTTACTTGCCTAGAGACGAAAGCATGGCTTTGAAACTTGCATGATGGTACTTGAAAAAAGTAGTATCATGGCTAAAATATTTTGATGCGCTTTTGAAAGTTGTGTGATATTATTTGATCACAATAATAATCATGACTAAAACATTTAATGCACTTTTGAAAGTTGCATGATATTACTTGATCATGGCAATAATCATGACTAAGACATTTAACACACTTTTGGAAGTTGCATGATATTGCTTGATCACGGCAATAATCATGACTAAAACATTTGATGGAATGTTTGAGATGCTTAAAACCTAAGAAAAGCAGAGCCTCATGCAACATACCTGGGTTATGGCTAAAATATTGGTTATTGTCTCGAATTTTTGATAAATTCTTTATTCAGATAGTAACCTTGTGTCATGATAATGTTTTAGATGCTCGGCATTCCAAGTCTAAGGTGTTATGTTTCCATATAACCTCTTTAACCTATATGTTCTTGGAGGGATGACGTCGTGAATTATCAAGGGTCCTTCCCAATTTGGACCAAGAGGTCCATCCACCAGATCCTTGGTGTTTGGAATTATCTTTCGAAGGACGAGGTCTCCTTTCTCAAACTTTCTAGTCTGAACTCTTTGGTTGTAGTATCGGGTCATCTTTCGAATATACTCTGATGTTCTTAAAGCGGCTTGGTCCTGGAGCTCAGGTAACAAATCTAACGACTCCTTTTGGAGTCTACATTCGACTGTGTATTATAATAATACCTTCAGTGTGAGGCAATTTCAAACTCAACTGGGAGCATGGATTCAGAACCATAAACTAGAGAGAAGGAAGTATGTTATGTCAAGGTCTTGGAGATTGTCCTATAACCCCATAGAATAAAAGGCAATTCATCTGCATGGTTGCCTTTAACCTTGTTTAATCTTTTATTCAAACACGCTTTGATAGTTTTGTTGGTTGTTCCACTACCCCATTTGCTTGTGGATGGGCTACTGAAGAGAAACTCTTGATGATACCATGATTTTGGCAATACTCTACATACTCCCGGCTCTCAAACTGAGTGCCATTATCAGTAATGATCTTATGTGGAAGACCAAATCTAGATACAATATTCCTCATCACAAACTTTATTACTTGATGGGAGGTTATGGTAGCAAAGGGTTTTGCCTTGACCCACTTTGTAAAGTGATCAATTGCCACTATGGCATATATTTCCCCTCTGTTAACAGTTAGCAAGGGACCAATAAGATCGATACCCCATATATCAAAGGGAAATGGACTCACCATCTGGGTGAGCTCCCTTGGAGGAGCTCTTAGCACTTTTGCACAAAACTAGCACTTATAACATTTTCTTGCATAGTCCAATGCGTCTTGATATAGTGTTGGCCAATAGAAATGTGACGACCCACTTTTTTGGACGGTTTAAATCGACAATAAAGCATACATGTCTAACTTAAACCATTCAAAATGGAAGACTGTCAATGTGGTAAATAAGAAAATAAGAGAAAAGAAGGAAAACAAAACACAGAATCTCACAGCGGAATGACAAAATATAATAATCAAATAAATAGTTCATGAAGCTGTTTTACAATATACATTTTATTACACAAATTTTACAATATAATCAGAGTACAATCAACAAACATACCAAAATAATGCAGCGGAATAATACTAATAATATAATATACCAAACTCGGTCTTCGTCGTCCAGAAATAATGTCTTCAACACTGAAAAGCTCAGACTGACCCGAGCGTAATGAAAAGACAAAACACTCGAGTCAGAACTAAAAGTTCTTATGTAAGTTAAATCAACAACAAGTAAATATGAGTGTAATATCTTCAGAGATGTTTACGAGATTTTAAATCTGCTATCCAATGTATAACGTGCGTGTAATAACTTAAGAGATGTTACGTGATTTTCCATCTCCTGAGGATCCGTTAAACTATCTATATGTAGTAAGATACACTATATATGTAGTGTCTAATCAATAAAATAAATATTTTTCCTAGTGTTAAGGCTTTACATTAATCCCCCTTAACACATTTTCAAGCATTGTCCTACAGTTTGCCTTTGACATCACCAGTAACGTCGGTAGTCAGGGAGGCACCATGATAAGACAACACTAAAACAAAATCATAGTGGTCGCGTATAAGGATAAAAGTATGACAAGGCACATGAGGCAAAGCCCAAGGTAGGATTCTACTAGTTTAACCTTTCTAGCTGGTGGTAACTCATCGTAGCTATGACCGCCCACCGAGTCCACCACCCTCAAATCAAATCAAGGTGCACCGATCAAGTCCAAAATCAATATAATAATACGAAGGGGTGATGGCCCCTAAAGGTTGTGAACCTCTTGGCCAAACATAGGCTCCTGTTTTAGTCATTTCCAATGGAATCAAGTGCTGGGGTCATCCATCATCGTTCTTTTTATTCAAATCTAGCAACGCCTCGAATTCAATCACTTCATTCTGGATAACATTTACCGCGTACACAGTTGTTAAAGTGGTTCCAAATATTGACAAAGAGTATGCCAATAAGAGGCCCGGTCTCTTTAACAACCAAACGTCATTTTTCACATCGGTTGGTTCTTTTACAAAAATGATTCATATTTCATATCAAAATATCATATTCACTTCAAAATATCACTTCATTTCAAAATACCATATATACACAAAATATGTCATTTTCACTTGAAAATATCATTTCAAATTCCAACTTAGGTTATAACCTCATTTAACCATATTCGCATTTAAATCAACGATTTAAATATAAACATTCCAACTTTGCACTGTTTGAATTTTTAGAAAATAGTTTGAATAGTTTAGGGATTTAAACTTCATTGTTCAATTTAAGGTTCAAACTTAAAAATAATTAATTTTCAAAACTATAGTAATATATCGATTATAACTTCACATTTTGTAATGACCTACATTTCAGAAGGTTTAAATCGACAATAATCCACACATGTCCAACTTAAACAATCTGGAATATTGATAAATAATGGGGTTAATTAAGAAAAATAAGAAGAGAATAAGAAAACAACACGAGATCTCACAGCGGAACGACAAAATATAATAATCAAACAAATAGTTCATGAAGTTGTTTCTATTATACATTTGATTATAATTTATACAATATTTATTGGAGTTATATATACATTAGGGATAAATAAAGTAATGCAGCAGACAACATGATGCAGGGATAATAATAGTAGTAATATACCAAATCTTCGTCTTCGTCCTCTAGAATAAATCTTCAATAAGCTGAAAAACTCAGGACTGACCCGAGCGTAATGAAAAGACAAAACACTTGAGTCAGGACTAAAATATCTTTATGTAAGTCAAATCAATATCGCATATAACATGAGTGTAATAGCGTCAGAGATGTTCATAGGATTTCACATCTCTTATATAGTGTATAACATGCGTGCAATAACTCAAGAGATGTTACGGGATTTTCCATCTCTTAAGGATCCTTCAAAATATTTATATGTAGTAGAATACGCTACATATATAATGTCTAGACAATAAAATAAATATTTTTCTTAGCGTTAAGGCTTTACATTGATCCCCCTTAATGCGTTTTTAAGCATTATCGTATAGTTTGCATATAAAACACCAGTTAAACGGTCGGTGGATAGGGATACGCCGTGATACGACAACACTAAACCAAAATCGTATGAGTCTCGTATAGGGATAAAAGTATGACAAGGCACGTGAGGCAATGCCCAAGGTAGGATACTACCAATTCGAGTCGCAGGGCTGGTGGTAATGCATCATAGCCATGACCGCTCACCGCGTCCATCCATCCCATATCGAGTCAAAGGGAGGCTATCCCAAATCAAGTTGCACCAATCGAAACCAACTACAAGAGTAATGATATGGACCGAGTCCAAGAAAATTGAAGAACGGATGTCCGCTCGGGGTAATTAGCCCACTTGGCCCTGTCAACCCGTCCTATTTTTGTCATTTCAAATTGGCACAAGTGCTGGGGTCTATCCATCATCGTTCTCTTTTTTCGAATCCAGCAAACGATGCCAAATCCAACCACTTCGTTCTGGAGTCTCCTCAACGTACACAATTGTTAAAGTGGTTCCGATATCGATGGAGAGTATGCCCATATCCGGCCCCGGTCTCTTTAACAACCAAACGTCATTTTCACACTGGTTGGTACTTTTACATTTCGAAAACAGTTCATACTTGATATCAAAATATCATATTCGCTTCATAATCAAATCCATTTCGAAATCATCCTATCTACTCAAAATATACTATTTCAATTCAAAATCATTTCGCCTTAATATCTCGATTTTGTTTCCAAATTCGTTTCGAATTCCAATTTAGGTTATAACTTCATTTTAACCCAATTCGTATTTAAGTCCAAGATTTAAATATAACATTCCACTCTTGACCGGTTTGAATTTTTGAAAAATAGTTTGAAATAGTTTAAATAACTAAAATAGTTAAAAATAGTGTAAATGGTTAAAATAGTTTAAGTATTACAATGGTTTATATAGAAAAATAATTTGTATATTTAAGAAGATAGATTTTAAATAGTTTTATATTAAATAATTAATTTGAAAATAGTTTCAAAGTCAAAGCGATTCAATTCCAACTTCCCAATTCAAATCAATTCCAATTTCCATTCAATCGATTCAATTTCGATTTTAATTCAAATCAATTTCAACTTCGATTTCAATTAATTCTATTCCACTTCCAAATCCAATTAATTCAATTTCAATTTCAAAATTAAAACCATTCCAATTCCAAATCAAAACCATTTCGATTTATTAATTTCGAGTTCAATTTTCGAAACATCGATCCAAAATACTTAAATCAAATCTACCTTCGATACCCAATTTGAAATCCAAATTTTCAAATACTTTTACTTAGTAAAATTCAAAGTTTGAATAAAAGTCCCATCCTTTAAATCAAATCAATTTCTGAAATTTAAATCATAATTCGATTACAACTTAAAATTCTCAACTTCAATTATTTAAAACATTTCGTTTAACACAATTTAATCCCACAGTCTAAGCTCAAGTTCGAAAAGAATTCGATTTCCATAAACCCGATTTTATTTCTTTAAATCCAAATCATTTTTATAATTTCAAATCAAAAATTTAAAATCATTTAATTTAACCAATTCGGTGTCCGTATATAATTTCCTATCCTATGGCCAAGTGATCAGTTATTTCAATTTAATTTTAGGGATAGATATATATCATTTCAATCTAAATCACAGTGTCATAGGTATATATCATTTCAACCTATTTCTTAAGTTATTCGAAATAATTCAATTTATAGTTTTATACACTGTAAATAATATACGGGGTGATAACAGGATATATCATAACAAATAAACATCCAAATCATCCAAAATATCAACCAATAGCATCCATTACAATCAATCATCCAATCAGTCAATATAATTCACAACAATTTCATAGTTATTAACATCGGGTGATTTATTGGCAATTAAATTCCAATTTCAAACTGTCAATTTTAATTTTTTAATAGTTAATTTAATGACGGTTTAGATGATAATTAAATTTATCAAGCAACAATCAATAAATTTATATTACTGCATAATTTTGAATTTAACTAGCATAAAATATTTCAGTACATGTGAGAGTTATAAAACACTCACCTTGATTTCTGTTGTCGTCGAGGCGTTCCGGTTTGGAACTAAAATCGAACAACGTCCGATTTTAGCCCAAATTTCCACTGTCTCCAAATCCGTCCAAACTAGTTTCATTGTAAAGCTTTTGTCAACACGATCGCAATGCAAAAAGTCTCGTCCAAATCGGACCTCGTATGAGAGAGTTATTAACTTTTTTTTCGTCGATTAATTATAATTAAATTTAAACTCTAATTACATAAAAAAACCATTACCCACACTAACCGGCCCAAGGCCCAAACATACCTCTTCTTCCCCAAACTCCTTTTCTCATGCCTATACACGAACAAAGAAAACAACCTAATAGGCCGTGCACGTATTTTGAGAGATACGGAGCTAGAGACCTCCGTTTGTCGAACCGCTTTCGCTAACAGATCCCTCTCGACGAAGCACATCTACACGTACCAACATCATCAAGCTCGGCACCACCATGCAAAACGATTCCAACACCCTGCTCCTCACGCATGCACAGTGTCGCCCTCCCCCACACTACATCGCATGACACAAAAATCACTACCGAGATGTTATTTCCACGACGAGTACGAATCAAAGCTTCCCGGATCGAATCAAGCACTAAATCATACTAAAACTCGAACCCTAGTTTCCAAAGCCATTCAACCATCCTTCCAATACACGGCCGCACTCATCAAATCTCCTACCAGATCGAAGTTCATGGAGAAACATGAATTTTGAAGCAAGTTTGGGAATATTCCGTTGAGTTGAATTGAAGAAATTTATTTTTAAAATTTTCATTGCTCTTTTTTCTTCTTCTGTTGCTTGCGATTTGAATCGGAAGAAAGGAGGAAAGGTGATTATAAAAGAGATGATGGGTGGCTGATGGTAAGTTGAGATGAAAGAATTTGGGCTGATGTGAAGGTAGGGTCAAATCAATATATATATATATATATATAATTTTAAATTCAAATATCTAGATATTTATTTCGAACTCCTATTGAGGCGTGCCGCTAGACATTCATAATGTTATACCCCTATTCCGAACGCAATGGAACAAGTTTCAAGTCCTAATTCGTTCGTATGGAGAAGATGGCTTTTTGGACCCAATTATTATATTAAATTTTCGATATTAATTTCAACACGTTTCTATTCTGTACGATCAAACGATAAATCCAAATGCTACGAAATTTGAAATCCGATAATAATACACTATTACGGATCTAATGGAACTGGCTTCGTCGAAATCCGAGACTATGCCTCGGATCACTATTTTAACATCTCGATTATAATATAAAATTTCCAATTTCTAATTATCCACTTTTAAATCCAATTTTAACTATTAACAATCTTCATTGTTGTTTAAATAAAATTTACATCAACTTCCGATATCATTTTCAATCATATTAAATTCAAAACTCAATTATTCAATTATTCCAATATTAAATTTAAATAATTTAATTGTTCAATATTCCACAAATTTCAGTATTAGATCTTAAATAAATTTTTAGTTATCAATCAATTACTTTATTTACATCCAATGAATTTAACATTTGTTATTTAATCCAACTACACATTCAATACATAGCATTACCTTCCAATACTTGTTATTACTTAAATCTTCGAGATTTGTTTATTTTAAAATCTTGTTCAAATTCATATTCGATAGCCATATTAATAATCATTAAAATCTTTATTTTTAACCCTTATTATTCATCAATTACACTAAATTTAATAATTTAAAGTAGCTAAAAATACAGGTCGTTACACATTTCCAATTCAACTTTTTACAACAATTTCTTTTAACCAATTTCAATTTCAACATTTCAAAGCTTGAATTAGAAAATAATTCAATTCATATAAATCCACAATTTATTTGCTTTAAAAAAATGTCATTTAATCCAAATTCAAATTCAAGATTTTAAAACCATTTAATTTAACCAATCTGGTGTCCGTATATAATTTTCTACCCTATGGCCAAGTGATTATTTATATCAATTTAATTACATGGATGGATATATATCATTTCAATCCAAATCAAAGTGTCATAGGTATATATTATTTCAACCTATTTCTTAATACATTTCCATAATATAATTGATAATTTATATAACGTTAAATAATAAATAGGTAATAACAGGGATATATCCAAAATAAAAAAACAACCATACATCCAACATCAATCAATGGCATACAATAACAAACAACATCCAAATCAACCAACATGTCGAACAGTTACTAATTATTAATTGACGGTGGTTAACTAGCAGTTATTTTCAATAATAATTAAGATATCAATTTAATTCAATATAAAATTCAATTTCAACTAAATGTCAATTTAAACTATCAAACAACAACAAATAAAATTCTCATTACATCATAAATTCAATTCAACTAACATAAGAAGATTTAGTATTGCGTGAGTGGGTTAAATCATTCACCTTTGATTTTAGCCCATAAAAATCCAAACAGAAGCGCAAAATCTCAACAATCTCCACATTCAACCAAATCAATTTCATGTTGTCCGGAATTTAAATATGAATCCAACAGAAGAAATCGCGTGTGAATCGTAGTTTATATGCAAAAGATATTCATGTTTTAAGAAATATTATTAAAATAATAGTTCGTACACGTTTAATAAAAAAAATACAAAGTTTAATACTTACATTGTTAAGGCTTCAGGCAAAGATGGAAGAACAAACTAAGATAAGGGCAGGACGTGTAGGACAAATGAAAAAAAATGAAACTCATGTTTCATAAAAGAAAGCTTTCGAATTTGCAAAAATGAGAGCTTTTGAATTTGCTCACATTAAAATGATTTGAGGAAAGAAAGATTTGAAATGGAGATCTAAACATAGGAATTGAGGTGGTGACAAAAAAATGAAGGGACAAGTTTAAAACGTGAACAATTTTATGATAAGAATATACCTTCAGCAAAGAACAATTTGAACTAAATGAATTTGAGGTGTTAGGAGAAACAAAATGCAAATGAAGAAATAAAATTGTAGGTTGTTTAATAATAAGGAAATGAAGGTGGAGGGACAAAAATGAATGTCACATTTTGTTTTGAAAGCTTCAAGCATTAATAATGCATAAGAAAATGTACGTTGGAATGAGAAAGTTTGCAAACCAAAGGAAAATGAAATTTTGTATAACTAAAAATGAGATGGCAAGAATTAAATATAGTCTAAAAGTCTAGGCTCAGGTATTAAACAGAAGGAGAAATGAACGGATCAAGTATTAATAATGAGGTAACTATTTTAAAACGTACATGCAATAATTAATAACAAAAGAAATGAAGGGACCATATACATCGCACAACCTTTTGAAATTCAAATTTTGAAACATAACCAAATTAATTTCATTAACTCAAATAATACTCAATTTGTACACATTTAATATTTCTTTTCAACACATACTAAATAAAATTACACTTACCTTAAAAATGAAAAAGTTCAATTTGGTTTTCTCAAAAATGATCTTTTATTTCCATTAAAGCACCCTTTCTGTTTAACACAAAACGTGCGTTTCTTTTATTAAATCTATTAATGGAATCAACGTTTTCTTTCCTTTTAATTGAAATATTTCAATTACATTAGTTGCAATGAATTACAAAGTTAAATTTCAAAACAGAAAAACTAAAATGAATGAAAAATAGAACAATTGTTTCCTTTAGTCATTTAAACACATTTATAAGTTTGTTGTTTACACACCAGAGTAATAAATAACTTACTTAAATAAATTATTTTCCTATTCTTGTAATCAATCTGTATGCTAAAACACAGTTCAAATAAACATATATTTCTACCTTTAAATCAATCATTCTATTCTTTATTTTAATGAAATTAAACCTACATTCACAAATGAAACATTCATTTTATTTGATATAAATGTTCTTTTCATTAAATCAAACTTTCCTTATATTTTCACAAAACATAAGCTACGTTTAATTACACTTATTAATTTATAATTTAGTGTCCTCTCTCCTATTAATTGAAATTATTCGATTACATTAATTTCAGTTGATTACAAAGGTAAATTTCAAAATGGACTAAATAAATGTAAAGAGAAATAGAACAATTATTTCCTATCTAATGGTAATTTAAACATATTCATACATTATTGGATACAAACATGAGTTATGCATTTCTTACTAAATAATAGTTTCCCATCCCTATAATTAATCTGTAAGCTAAAATACATTTCAAACAAATAGACATATGTTTACACCTTTACTAAACTTATTCATTTTATTCTTTATTAACTTAACACTTATTCATAATAGTTGATTTAAAAGCCTTTTATATTCAATCAACAATTCCTTATGTAATCTATTAACATAAGTTTCCATTTTATTTCACTCAAACTCTATAGTTAACATCTTTCCTTATATTAACTGCAACATTAAATTACATCTAATTTCATTGATTCCCAAATAAATTCCAACACGGATTTAAAAATAAGATGAGCAATGAACAGTTGTTACATTTATTTAATTTGAACACATTAATACGTTTGTTGTTTACAAACAAGGAGTATAAATTTACTTACAAATGTTAAAACCAATTTCAATTAAATAACATATAATTTCACCATTAATACATCATTTATTTTATTCTTTATTAAACTTACAATTATTTCAATTGATTGAAATTACATTAAAACAGTTGTCAATTTCATTCAATCAACATTATTAAATTATGTTCTAATAATTTTTTTCCATTTATAAATCATAAATTTTAGTTACTGATAATATTAATTTCCAAAATCTCATTTAATTTAATATTTTCAACTATAAAAAATACGGGTCGTTACAAGAAACATTGCCGGAGTATTTTCTTTGCCAATTTTCGGCCACCACAATGGTCTACACAAATTTCGCCGTGGGCTTCTTTCAACAACCATTGACTTCCGAGGTCGTTACAAACAGAGAGTATGGGGTTGAGAATCCCATCCTAAATAGCACTTCATCTATAATACTGAACCTTAGAGCATAATATTTGATTCGTCTTGCTTCAGTAGCATCCGAGGGTAGAATATCTTTGGTCAGATACCAGATATTAGTGTCATCCAATTTTCCTCAACTATTATCAGTGTTGTAGATTGACTTTAGGCAGCTTGAGCCTATGTTATGACTAATACTATCTCCGATACATGTATGCTAGTTTTATTTAGATCTCGAATGGACTGAAATTAAACTCTCTTACATCCCTTGAGCTTTCATATTTTGCTAAGGCATCAGTCTTTGCATTCCAGTCCCTAAGGGTACTTTCTATATGATAACTACTAAAAGTTTCAAGTAGTTGTTTTACTTGCTTTGTATTAAGAGCTAACCTCGGGTCTCGGGCCTGATAGTGACCATGAACTTGATTAATGACTATCTGAGAGTCAGCATAGATCCTAATTTTTTAGAACTGGATAAAAATAGCCCTTCTTAACCCAGCGATCAAGGATCATACTCGGCTGCATTATTAGTTTCTGAGAAAGTGAGCTTGATTGCACAATAAATTTGGTGGTTTTCCGGGGTCACCAAGATATAGCCGGTGCTTGCCCCTTATTCATTTGAAGCTCCGTCAGCATAGAGTTTCCAGGAGAGTTATTTATTCTCACACTCTATTTTTTATTTCGGTTCCGAAACCAGTACATTCAGTAACAAAGTCAGCTAGTGCTTGACCCTTGATTGCTGTCCTAGGATTATATGATATCTCATAATGGCTGAGTTTTATAGCCCACTTCATTAACCTCTCCGCAGTCTCAGGCTTACTAAAGACTTATTGAAGTGGTTAATCAGTAAGGACCTTAATAGGATGGGCCTAAAAATACGGTCAAAGCTTCCTTGTTGTGAACACTAAGCCATAAGCGTGTTTTTCAATTACTGGGTAACTCTTCTCAGCTGGACCTAGTCTTTGCTTACATAATATACAAGTCTTTGGATCCCATCAACATCTCTTATTAAGGCTGAATTTATGGCCTGTTCTGAGGCGGCTAAATAAAGGAATAGGGTTTCTCCATCTATAGGTCTAGACAATACCGGGGGAGAACTTAAATGCTTTTGTAGGTTTTTGAATGCTTTTTTGCATTTGTCTGTCCATTTGAAAGTAACATGCTTCTTTAAGAGGTTGAAGAAGGGAATACACTTGTCAGTTGATCGACTTATGAACCTGTTCGAAGCAGCGATCTTTCCATTTAAGCTCATTAACTCCTTTCCATTAGTTGGAGCCTTCATGTTTGTTATGGCTTTTATTTGAAATAGGTTTATCTCTATCCCTCTAGCACTTACTATAAAGCCTAGGAACTTCCCGGATTATATTCCAAAGGTACACTTCTGAGGGTTCAACTTCATCTGATATTTCTGGAGAGCTTTGAATTTGGCTGGATTCGAAACATGATTCTCTGATTGCTTAGATTTAACCAACATGTCATCAACATACACTTCCATATTCGTACCTATCTAATTGGTGAAAATTCAGTTGACTAACCTCTGATATGTTGCCTCTGCATTCTCAAGACCGAAGGGCATACCTTGTAACAAAACAAACCTATGTTGGCGACGAAACTCGTATGTTCCTCATCCGGCTTAAACATTGGAATTTGATTATTTCAGGAATAGGCATACATAAACGAAAGAATTGGTGCCCACTCGTAGCATCTACTAACTGATCGATTCTCGGCATAGGGAAGCAATCCTTTAGGCAAGCTTTGTTTAAACTAGTGAATTCAATATAGGTCCTCCACTTTGGATAGTAAACGTCTTGGATAAAGTTATTCTTTAGCAACCTTTTGACTTCTTCTTGTAGGGCCATGTATCAGATCTTGTCTAAGGTCTCCTTTGTGCCTTACAGGAGTAAACTTTGGATCTATATTCAAACAATGGAAAATGACCAAGGGGTTGATTCCCACCATATCATCATGAGTCCATGCGAATACATCTTGCTTATGCTCGAGGAAGGAAATTAGTTCTTCTCGGACAGATGGATGAAAATATGTCCCTATCTTGACTATCTTAGACTTATTATTTTCAACGAGGCACACTTCTTTTAGAGTTTTGGCTGCGAAGCTGTCTCGGTCTCTTGTCTTGGATCAAGATCAAGCTCAATTTCTTCTTCTCTCGGAATTTCCTGTATAACATTAACAATCTTTCTCTTTTTCCCAGAAGACTTTCTACTCTGCCTTTATTCTATCTCATTATATTCTCTTTGATAGCTTTATATGTAGATTAATTCCCCAACCACAGAATCTCCTTGCCATAGGAAAATTCTTAATGGTTTCCTACAGCTTTCCATGGATTTAGAACTCATGGTATTAACCGTTTCTTTAACTTCGAAGAGAGTAGGTTGGTTAATTTTGACATTGTTCTCATAAGATGAAGTTTTCCCCTTATTGGTCATGTTCAGGCTTGCATAATACAGTTGCCTTGAGATCCACTAATCTTCCCTTACAAGCCTTTCTTTTATCTCGATGGTAGACTTTAAAAGTAAATGCTTAGTAGACACATACCCGTCCATAGCGTCGAGTGCCAGTCTTCCAAAAAATGCATTGTACACCAAGGGGATGTCCATTACAACAAAGGTGGCCTCGAAGATCTTATAGTAAGGGTTACCTCCAATTTTGACCATCAGATTACATTCTCTGAGAGGCATGGTTCCTTCATCATTGAACCCATATATGAGGGCTTGACTAGATTAGAGTATACTTTCAGGTAGCCCTATCTTATTGAAAGCATGTTTAAAGATTATGTTAACAGCAGCTCCTGTATCAACCATTATCTTTGCAACCTCTTAAAGTCCAATTTGAGCCGTAATTACAAGTGGGTTATTGTGGGGGTGGCAAATACCTCGCTTATCACCAAATGTAATCTCCGACCCAACCTTCTGCTTTTTCTCAACTCTTTTCATTTCGTACACCAAGATGTCTTCACTTTTGGCTTCATTAACGTACCTTTTCCAACTACTATTACTTGCCCTAGCAATGTGGAGTCCTCCTAAAATGATGCCAACAAAGTTCTGAGGGGCTAGTGAAGACCTCGGAGCCTGTACCTGAGGTGGCGCCTTTCATTTCCTGCTGGAATGATGGCTCCCTAAGTATTATCATTCTTCAAAAACTCCTTTAATTGTCCTTCACTTATAATCCTATAATGAAGGACTTGAAAACCTAACATTCTTTGGTGCTATGTCCATTCTGTAGATGGTAACTACAATATTTTCCTCCTCGATTACTTTCTGGTTCCTTTCCTCTTCTCGGAGGATATGAAATTCGGTCTCATTCCATGGCATAGATTTGAGCATATGAATGAGTTAGGGAATATACTTCCATTACCTTGAGTTCCTTCTTAAATCTTTTGGTCGAAGTGAACTTCTTACTATCACTACTTCATTCTGGATTTTTTCCTAACAGCTCCCTTAGATTCCTCAATTCGAATTTCTCCTCAAGCTCAGAAAAAGAATTCGTTCAAGGATTTGCATTCCTACCTTAATAGATCGTCCCGGAATGGGGTATTCTTCCATAATCCTAAAGCGATAGCAACCAAATTGGTTTCATATGTCATGCCCTTGCATCGGGCTGCCACATCATTAAATCTTATGCAATAATCCTTTAGAGATTCTCCTCTCCCTTGCCTAAAGTTGGTGAGTAAACTTAGTCCTGTTTTAGCATCTTTTAAAACAAAGAATTGTGTTAAGAATCCTATGGTCAGCTGTTCCCAAGAACTAATAGAATTTGGTGGATAGCTTTGGAACCATTTCAAGGCCGGTACACTAAAAGTTACGGGCAAGAACCTGCTTTTGATCTTGTCTGAAGCTCGGGTTGCTTGCATTTGAATTTTATATAAAGCGATGTGATCTTCGGGATTGGATGTTCCATCATAAGAAAGTTTTGAGATCCTGAACCCCGAAGGCATAGGAGCTTTCATGATTTCTCGGGAAAAAGGTTGAACCTTTCGAAGCTTCATTTCTGCTTCAAGACTAGACCAATCCTCTTGCAGCTTTTGTACATGCTTTGATAATATCATTAACAAGGCTTCCATTGCACAATCCCCACCGAGTATTAGATTTTCAGCTTCAGCATTTTGAATTTGGGGCCTATTTTGTTGCCTCCCTTTGAAGTTTACCCTTTTGAGAAATGGCCTCTCGGAAGATCCCATTATTGTCATCTTTGTAGTATTGGCTTTCTTAGCCGCTTCCACAAATCCAGCTTCTAAGGCCTAATTAGTCGTTGGCAACTGTAATGACCCTAATTTTGACTAACGTTATTTAGAACATTTAATAAGATAAATTAAATGAAATAATATAGATAGTTAAGAGATTGAGATTTGTTAATTTAGATGGAGTCGTGCCTTAATGCATGTATAAGCAAAAGAAAATTTAAAATAAGTAAGGAGGAGGAATATGGTAAGGGTAAATGGGAACATACATCATTCTAATACCCTAAACCCTTCTATTCTTTATTCCTTATTCATTTAACATTCACAAACAAAACTAAAAACCCTATTGAGCTTGGCTGGCCACCATTAAGGAGATTCAAGAAGAAAAAAAGCTAGGATTCAAGTAGAAGCTCAAGCAAATCAATCAAAGGACAATCTCAACCTTCTTAACATAAAGCTAAGATGAATAAGTGATTTACATCTCACTTTTGATAATGATCTCGGTTTCAAGGTTTGATCCGAACTATTTTGCAAGTAATATGCCATGTTATGTTTGTTTTAATGGATATATATGTTTGTTGATGACTTATATTGTTTTATATAGATTTTTTGATAAGTTTAGATTGGAAAACCTATTAAATGACATCCATATTATTTGGGTTTTTAATATATGATCAAAAAACATTATTTTAAAAGTGGGTTTCAAGTTTCATAATTTTCTAAGTAATTGTGGATTTATTATGGATTTTCTATGAGAGAAAATAGTTAATATTGGATTTAGATTATTTAAGGCAATTATATCATGAATTCATGTCTGAAATTTATATATGTTAGAAAAACATATTAAAAGTGAATAATTATGATTTTTGGGGAATTATCCTAAGTATTCTACTATAGTTATAAAAATATTTAAGTTAAGGGACTGAAATGTTTTATATGTTTTATCAAGGAGAAGGGCTTATTTGCTTAAATTGTTTTTAATTGTAAATTCTGAATTCGGCAGCCTTTTTAAAAAAGGATTTTGGTAAAGAAATGGCAACCAATCACATTTTGACAAATTAGGCAAGCTAAGTTAAAGGAAATTACTTTGAAAGGCATAAAATCAGTTTTGTTACGGATTACAACTTTGCCACTTCCTTTTCTTGCTTTCGCCACCATGCCCAGTTAGACTGTGATAACCCTGATTTTTGTAAGTAATTCCATGATTTAATTTAGTTTGTAATTGTTTGAAATTGCATTGGAAAAATTGGAATAGGAAATTGATTTGCAGATACAAAGTATAAAACATGTACATGTGCACACGACAGTGTACACATGCACACAGATTTCTGTGTAACAAAACTTGGCAGAAATTAATAGAGAAAATAAAATAACTGATTTAGAAATACATATGCATAAAAATGGAATTTTGTCTTTAAATAAAATATAGTACAAAGAAAATAAGAGCTAGGCTGAAATAAACTTAAAATTATTTAAAGAAAGAAAAATAAAAGGCTTAAGTATACATAGGTTATACATGTATACAGTCAATCAATCTCTGGAAGAAAACAGAAGTTGCATGAAAATGGCATGAGTCCCTAAACAAGCACTTTATCTATTCTCAGTAATTTCTTTTATTAAGAAAATAATAACAATAATAATAGGAAGTCATGCATATGACATGACCAGGGAAAATTAAAAGAGGGGAACTAATTTCTGGAAAGGAAAACAAGGACCACATACCCTTTCATTTTCTTGAATCAAACCAGAGACAGGCTATGTTTATGATGGGGTAGAACTGACATTGGGTAAGTCCATAAACCCTAGCAACAACCAAGATTTATATAAAAGGCCTAGTATAGTAAGACCATATATTTTTGTTCTTCATTAACCTAAAGAAAAATATACAAGGCATAAACCAGAGAAAATAGGAGAAGGCAGAAGACTAAAAAGGGGTTCATAAGGCATAGGAAGAAGAAGGATTAAGGTGAGTAATCTCACTGAAAACTTTGGCATTAAGACCTGAATATTGAGGCAGCCAGTTTGAACTAATTTTCTTTTACAAGTTATGTTGTATGATTGGATGACTTGGGTTTATTAATGATTTGTTTAAGGGTAAAACCTCTATCTGATTTACCCAGAAAAATAAGAGTCATGAATACATGAACTATAATGTTTGTCTGAGATATGGGTTAGCTTTGAGATTGAGTGTTTTTCTTTTATAAGTTTTCTTTATAAGTTGTTTATAAAAATCCCCGGATTCAAGTAGTGGGTATATGGTCTGAAGGTAGAAAGAAATATGGGCTGTAACATTGTGTTGTTGCTTATGTCTCATATTAATTAAAACAAAAGAAAATGTAGAAGTGCAATGTTGTACATGTGCTGAGCTTCTATGTTTTATGAAATACCCAAATCAAATATACTTGTGGTTTAGCCAGATCATGAATCTGATTGAACCAGAGGTAAGGGAAAATATATATATATAGCAAATTACTCAGGACCATATGCTTACATCTTGATCCAGTGAAACCCATAGGCAAAATAATGTGCTAAGAAGTCACCTCCCTCTTTCATGATAAAATGTTTGCTTCTGAGAATATAATTTACCAAACTCTGGATGAATACATGTTGCTTGCATTATTTATATTTCCCTGATTTAGAAGTGAGATGCAGAAGGGATTAGCACTGCTATGAAAAATAATAACAACACTTAGTAATTTAACTAAGGACTTGGGATCTTAGGGCTACCAAAGTATAACTTGGCAAGGGGAATATTGCAAGTTCACACATGGTATATTTATACCCAGGGGCCTGAGTGTGCTGGGTTAACAGAGAAATGTCCCAGGCAGTGTGTGTTTAAAAAGGAGAAAGTAGCTAAAGACCCTGTTATATTTGATAATGAATTCTAGGAATAGATTCAGGAGAGGCCTGGGCAAAATCCCTGATGGCCAGTAAAGTTAAAAAGGGGATGATAACTGAATTGATGTTTGTATTTGGTTGTTTTGGTGCTTTTTATGGATGAATCTTATGATTGTTTTCTATGAATCAAGTCATGGTGATTATATGTGTAAATTAATCTGTTAACACTGAGATGAAGGAACATGCTTCACCAAAAACAAGCATAAGGAAGATACTGAGTTTCTTATTCATGTAAAGTTTGTTTATAAAGAGAATTGAATGAGATCATGTTTTCAGTTGGATTATTCATACCAGACAAATAGTCTGACCCTTTTGTGTTTATGCACCATTGGGTGTCTCATATTCATATGGGGCAGTTCATGGTGGTTTTGCAGGGAAATAGGAATTGCTTTGATCAGGCTTGGATGTTAAACTGCTTAAGATTTGGATGCTATGTTTTTAAAAGACTTTGCTGAAGTAAACTACACCTTCATGATGAACTAGATTAAGACCTATTGTTAAAAATTACTTTGAGAAACCAATGTATGGTTAATTGCTGTTTTGTAGTTGTTGAACTTATATGTCTCAACTGAACTATGTGCTTTGTTTTGTTAAATGCTTTGCTAAGAAAAATGAATTCTAAGCTTCAAGAACAGTTAGGCTATAATGGTAGAAGATCTGAGATTAAAAGAATTGGTGGTTTGTATGTATATCTATAGAACTGGCATAAGAAAATCCATGTTCAAGTCAAAAATAAAATCTGATAGAAAGAGTTTGAATTGCTTTAAAAAGAAAATAATATAGCAGGTATTTTGTAACTGAGTAGTGCAAACCAGAACAAGGCTAACATAGACCTTTTTCTTGAGCCTGGGTCAAGCCAGCAACTAAGGATTTAAATTAAATGTTTGGATCTGTTTCATAGCCAAAGTATATAATAGGTTCAGACAATTTTGTTCACAGGAGAAAAAAAAAACAAAAATTGGGTTTGAACCGACTAGCATAGCACTCGAACTCGTGACCTCTCATGTATAAGTTAGGCGCGTTTCCATTACGCCTAGATGTTGCTTGTGTTCACTTAGGATCCACTTTCTTTTAGCCTGAGTTTGACACTATACAGACTTTAACACAATCATTCATATTAAAAGCTTGCTTTCCACTGATTATTACTTGATCATTCCTTAATTAGAATAACAGACTAGAGTACATGTTTCCAGTGGATTTCTATGGTCAAAAATCAGATTACAATAATTAATCTTTTTTCAAGGAATTATCACATTTTAATAGATTTAAAAGGAATTCTACTTACATAATAACATGCTCTGATTTTAGTAGAATATAACATAGATATCTTCATATATGTATGTTAGGGATGATTTAGATTTAAAACAATATTTTTATATTGTGAAAGATCCTGGATATATTTTGTTTATTGGAGAAAGAAAATGACCTTGGGAAATGTATTTGTAATGAATGATATATCTATATATCATTTCTATTTCTAAAAAAAAAATCCTAATGAAATTAGGGTGGAAAATAGGAGGGTCATTTCATAGACCTTTCACACCTATTCGAAATCAATGCACATGATATCAAGAAATTGGTATGTAGTGTATTGGAGAAAGGCGGAAGGAATGGTGGATTAGAATGCATGCTTCTGAAGGGGTTGAAGCCGCTCTAATTAGCTTTTAAATTAATCAACTTATCTTTGTTTTAAAAGAGGCTTTCGAACAAGTTGCCGCTTGCATTTTTTTAGAAAGGAACTTTCAAAAGAGTTGCCACATACTTTTTTTTAAAAGAAGCTTTCGAAAGAATAGCCACTTTTGAACCTATTTGATACCCATGATGTCGCGTTCATACCTCTCGAGTTAGTTAAGGCCGTTATAACCTTAAAACAATGTATTCGAAAGGAGTGCTTTCGCCTTTAAGTTTGAAGCTGTTAGAACCTCCATTCCTTGGTTTCAATGACAACAACTATGCAATCAAATATATTATATCTTATCAAGATTACAGGTATATATTACAAGAGATCGTCATGCTCGGAGATATCAAGACTCAAAGATGAATAAAGACTTATGGACCATGCTATGATCACTAAGGTTATAATACTGTATTAAGAGCCTTAGAAAAACATTATAAGGTCTCCTTGAGTATATATGAATACACAAATTCATAATTCAACATTGGCATATAAAAACCGAGATATTCAAATTTGGCCATCAATAGATGTCTATGGGAAAGCCACAGACGTCTGTGAATATTTTTGGGAATTTAATTACTGAAGCCACAAACGTCCGAGGTTTTCCCACAGACGTCTGTCATATAGAAACTGCTCCATTCTGAAAGGATACTTCATTTCTTATTTAATAATAGCATCCCTTCTTCAACGGTTGCAACCATTAAAACAAATAGATTTTGTTTAACAGTAACAACTCCTCATATGCATCTACTCAAACCTATATACACACACACACACACACTTCAAAGATTGAGAATTAGATTAACTATTCCATTCTATTCTCTTGATTTCTTAATACTCTCTATTTACATATTTGCGCATACATTTCTTACATATTCTCAATTTATCATAACCAAAATAGTATTTTGGTTAAATCATTTCCTACAACTCAAAGTACTCACATTCACACACTCAAAGGAGATCATAGGAAGAATTGTACTATTGTCAAAATTAGTGTTATTTGGAACACAAGCTTGTTAGAGAAATACTTTTTGTATTATCCTATTCCTCCGGGCGAAGCGAGGGTTATTTGGTCAAAGGAAATATCGAAGGGGAGTTTCAGGACTGGACGTAGGACGAGAGGTCTGAACCAGTATAATATATCTGGTGTGATCGCTTTTATTATTTAGCTTCTTTATATTCGGTTATTATTCTCTGCTTAGTGTAATTTGTAACATACACTCTCACACTTACATATTTAAGTTGCATTATATAAAGATCCTATAGTCTTTCAATTGGTATCAGAGCACCGTCATTTCAATCTATAGTAACAGGTGGTTGAAAAGTTGTCAATATGGCAAGTACTTTTCAAGAGGTCAATCAACTGCACGACCTCTGCTATTTATTGGTTCTAACTATGCTTAGTGGTTGACTCGTATGAGATGGAAGCAAATGGGTTAGAAATATGGCTAGCAACTCAAACAAATATGAAGCACCTAACAACAACATTAGCACTTGGACAGATGCACAAAAAATGGCAGCATCTAATAATGTCAATGCTATGAATGTACTGTTTTGCTCACTTGACAAAAATGAGTTTTCACGTGTCATGCTTTGCATCACTACATATGATATATGACACACTTTACAAGTCACATGAAGGAAAAACTAAAGTCAAGCAAACTAAAATCTCAATTTTACAAAACCAATATTCATCTTTCAAAATGAAAGAAAATGAATCAATTATTGATATGTATGCTAGATTTCAAACCATTCAACACGATCTCATGGCACTTGGAGTAAATTACACAGATTTTGATCTAGTTACACGAATTTTAAACTCTTTGACAAATGAATCAGAAAGAAAAGTTTTAGCCATCGAAGAAGCTAATGATCTTTCTCAACTCAAAGTCCAGGAGCTAATAGGAAATCTGATGTCGTATAAAGCTAACTTGTAGGCTAGAAAGGATCAAAATCATGAAATGAAAAACATAGCACTCCAAGCAAGTAACGAAGATTCAGACTTAGACGAAGATGAGATTATTTTCATTGCCAAAAACTATAACAAATTCAAGAAGTTCAAAAAGATAACCAGATTTCAAAATGGTGGCAAACTAAACTCCTAAAATCAAACATCGTTTAGATGCTATGAGTGTAAAATTTTTGGCCACATGAAGAAGGATTATCCACAGCTCAATAAAGATAAAAATAAAAGAAAGTTTGAGAAATTCCAGAAAAAGGAAAGAGCTTTTCAAGTAACATAGGACGATTCAGATTCATCCTCTTCATCTGACAGTGATAGTGAAAGTGACTCAGAACAAGCAAATGTCTGTTTTACGGTCAACACTGATGAGGTACGTCCTGAACTTACTTACAATGAAATAATGGAAATTAGCATTGAATTAGATGATAAATATAGAGAATCAAAAAAATTAAATAAGGAATATCAGGAAAGTTAACTATAACAGAATTAGAAATTAGATTACTAAAACATGAAAAAATAATCTTATAAGAAGAATTAGAAATTACTCAAAAAATTACGCAACGTTATTATCTCAAAATGACATCTTATTACATGATTTAGAAAACTATAAGTTAGAAAAAGTTGATCTTGAAAAAGAAAAACTAGAATTACAAGAAAATTTAAATTCTGGCAAAATTGAAATTTGTGATCATACAAGTAAGTTAGACAAAATAACAAATAATGTGACAAAATTCAACAAAGGAAGACAAAATTTAGAAAATTTGATTAAAATGTCTAAACCATCTGGAAACCGAAATGGGTTGGGTTTTAAAGGAAAACAAAAGTCAAAGAAGTATAACACGTTATACACCAAATTCAAAAGGCCAAAGTTAGAAGCTAAGATTAAAAATTCATATACAAGTATGGTCAAAATATGGATTCCTAAAACAAATAATAAACTAATTAGACAAAAGTATATTGATCAATATTTTAAGAAAGTTGTACATAACAATAATTACATTTCTAAAGGAACCAAATCCTCGTGGATATGGCTACCTTCTTCCCCTAACGCGTAGGACCCTAAAAAAAGAATGTGAGTGCCAATTAAAATTTACTTATTTTGCAGGTACCTAAAATAAAAAATAAAGAGAAATGGATACATGATAGTGGCTGCTCCAAGCACATGACTGAAAATTCTCATATGTTATCCAATATAACGTATATCGATAGTGGTACTGTGACATCAGAGATAATTAAAAAGGATTTGTCATCGGCATTGGTGAAGTCATCAATATTGGTATTTCTACCTCTTCTATTATTACTAATGTTTTATTGGTAGAAAATTTAAAACATAACTTATTAAGTATAAGCCAATAATGTGATAAAGGATTTGAAATTGATTTCGAGTAAAAAAATGCAATATCTTTGACCGAAATAAAAAATCTAGTTTTGGAAGGATTTAGAAATTGGAATATACATGTTTTAAACATGAATGTCAAAAACAACACAAATTTATGCTTAGCCGCAAATCATGATGATCCATAGTTATGGCATAAATGTTTTTGTTACATAAACTTTAAGAATATTAACAAACTAGCTAAAAATGAATTAGTTAGAGGATTGCCTAAGATCAACTACAAAGTTAAAAACTTGTATGATGCTTGTCAATTTGGTAAATTAAAGAAAAGTTCCTTTAAATCAAAAAAGGAAATCTCCATAAAGCAATCTCTCGAACTACTTCATCTAGATTTATTCGGTCCGACTCAAGTACGCTCCATAAATCGTAACAAATTTGTTTTTGTAATTGTTGATGAATTCAAGATATACTTAGGCATTATTTTTAAAACATAAAAATGGCACTTTTGAAATATTCAAAAAAAATTCTAGAAGAATTATAAATTTGATGAGCTTAAAAATTAGAAGTATACGAAGCGATTATGGAGGCGAATTTGAAAATGAACTATTTACAAATTTTTAAAATAAAAAGGGAAATAGTCATAATTTTTCATTTTCACGTACAACTCAACGAAATAGTGTCATAGAAAGGAAAAATCAAGCATTACAAGAATGTGCACTAACCTTACTAAATAATAGTACCCTACCAAAAAGTTTTTGGGTTGAAGCTATTACTACCGCATGTTATGTATTGAATCGTGTAACACTTAGACCAATGACTAAAAACACATGTTATGAAATATTTTTCAAAAAGAAACCTAAAGTATCGTATTTTCAAGTATTTGGATCAAAATGTTTTATTTTAAACACAAAAGACTATCTAGGAAAATTCAATTCTAAAGTTGATGAAGGAATTTTTGTTGACTATTCGGATCGAAGTAAAGCATATAGAATTTTTAATAAACGAACAAACATTATAGAAGAAAGTTTGCTTGTATCATTTGATGAGAACTTTACAAATAATAAAAATGATGATGATGATGAAGTTATAAATAAAACTATTATACCTATACATGAAAATAATAATAATATCAATAATAACAATAATGATAATGTGATAACTTCACCACCTAGGATATTAAAGGACCATCCAATTAATAATATTATCGGTGATTTAAATACAAAAGTATCAACCAGAAAATAGTTGAATCAAATGAGTCAAATCGCATTTATATCAAATTTTGAACCTAAAAATAATAAAGAAGCATCCAAAGATGATTTTACGATTATTGCAATGTAGGAAGAACTTAATCAATTTGAAAGAAATGATGTATGGGAACTTGTATCAAGACCAAACGATCAATCTATAATTGGAACGAATTACGTTTTTAAAAATAAAGTGGATTAAATGGAAACGTTGTTTGAAATAAAGCAAGATTAGTAGCTCAAGGATATAATCAAGAAGAAGGAATTAATTATGAAGAGACATTTGCTCCGGTAGCACTCTCGAAGCAATACGAACATTACTTGCTTTCGCATGTCATCATGATTTTAAACTTTCAAATGGATGTAAAAAGTGCTTTTCTAGATAGCTTTATAAAAGAAAAGGTTTATGTTGAACAACTTTCATTATTTGTTCATGAAAAATATCCTGATCATGTGTTTAAACTTCTGTATGGATTAAAACAAGCACTTCGTGCTTGGTATGAAAGATTAAAAACTCATTTACAAAATTTCAGTTTTCAAATTGGTAAAATATACTCTACTTTATTTATAAAACAAGAAAACAGTGACATATTAGTCGTACAAATAGCAATGAATTTTCTGAAAATATGAAAAATGAAATTGAAATGTCACGTATGGGTGAATTAAACTATTTTTTGGGTTTGCAAATAAGACAACTAGAAAATGGAATTTTTATAAATCAAGAAAAATACTATCGAAATCTATTAAAACGCTTTTGAATGGAAAATATCTTAAGTAAACCGACTCCAATGAGTACTACTCTACATTTAGATAAAGATGAAAATGGAAAAGATTTCGATCAAAAATTATATCAAAGTATGATAGGATCTCTATTATATCTAATGGCTAGTAGACCGGATATTATGATGAGCATATGTTTATGTGCACGGTTTCAAGCACAACCAAAGGAATAACATCATCGAGCGGTTAAACTAATTTTAAAATATTTAACCAACATTAAAGATTACGGTCTTTTCTACCCGAAAGATAGCTCATTCGAACTTGTGTCATATAGTGATGCTAATTTCGGGGGTTGTAAAACAGATAGAAAAAGCACAAGTGACACATGTCATTTTATTGGTCAATCTTTAGTTTCGTGGTTTAGTAAAAAACAAAATTGTGTTTTGCTCTCGACATGTGAAGCTGAATACATCCCTATGGCTTTAGAATGTGCACAGGTTATCTATATGCAACGAACTCTTCTAGATTTTGGTAAAATCATAACAAATTCTCCTATATATTGTGATAATACTAGTGCTATAAATTTATCAAAAAACCCTATTAGTAATTCTCGAACAAAACATATTGATATTCCTCACCATTTCTTAAGAGATAATGTTGAAAATGGAATTATATCACTTGAATTTCTGAATATCGAAAATCAAATTATGGATATTTTTACCAAACCACCGAACGAATCAACTTTTATAAAACTAAGATGAGACCTTGTAATTTGTTCTTACAATGTATTAGTAAATTAAAACTTATATAACTTAAATAAAATACACAAAATAATTTTGTAAAAGTGTTTACAAATGTATTTTTATCCATACAAAAAGAATTAACCAACAATAACTTCTGTTAAAATTCTATGTTTAGAAATTTACCACCATAACAAATAAACTGCTTAAAATAGTAAATAACTCTTATATTAAAGAAGTCTTCTGTGAACTAAGTATATATATTCTTATATTCAATACCTTACACCGCTTCTATTCAAAATGTCTTCTGATCATGACTCTACTTATTCGACCATCGACTATATCTCACCTTTATCGAATAACACCTATGTATCACCAACTAAATCCACACCTTCATCAAATCGATTAGCCTCTCTAAACAACATTACATCACTTACTTATCACACTGGCCTTTTGCCTATGGAAAAGAAAGCCAAACAGTCAATTGATCGACAATCCACATCTCTCAACAACAAAGTTGATGAAATATATCACTATCAACAAGAAATGATGGGAGTTCAACGAGAAATGTGTTATGAGCAATGACTTTAAGGACTCATCTAAACTTTCATGAAAAATGTATTCTAGCAATTTGTGGTCATTCACCAACAAATAATTGCATACATAAAAAATCTCCTTGTTTATAAGAAACTCATGTAAAAGAGTATCACATTACTCCGATAAATTTACGCAAGCCTAAACCATCAAACTAAGACTACATTGATACTCCAGCTCGCCCAAGTAGGTCTCCACTAAAGCCGTTAATCAATGACACAAAGGTTGAACCGAATTCATGGGACGTACAACAAATTGAAAAATCCAACCCCATTAACAAAAACTAAGATTATGATAGCATCTCTTCTAAAATATTTTTAAATTTTCTTACATACTTTTGTCTGTAAAAGTTCTCTTAAAATTTTAATAAAAAGTTTAACATTTTTGCATTTTGTTAACCCAAAAAATGGATCAACGCCCTGAATTAAGTGTGAAAGCACCAGCCCTGTTCTTATAGAGCAATAATATGGAGACTAAATGTATAAAGAGCGGAAATAGTAAAAAGACAAGAAGATATTTATAGTGGTTCAGCTGTTAATGAAGCCTACATTCACTTTCTAACTTTCTATTAACTGACTGTCGTTACAAGTTGAATCGGATTACAATATGATTGAATATTTTAAGTTAGATCAAGTCACAAGTACAAGAGTTCCCTGCAGAATCACAGTGAACCCTATATGACTATTATATGGGAGGAGAAGAGTAAAGAATAATCTCTACAGAGTTCCAGTAGCCAGTCCAGAAGATCCTATTTATGTTGCATGTAGGATGGTATTTATAGGGGTTGGAGAGCACTTGGGCCAGAAGTTTAAGTGCAGAAGAGCCCAGTTGTTATGCCAAGTCATCACCAAAAATCTCAAATCAATCTGAGTCATTTTTATGGATCGCTAGCATCCATAGGGGATGGATCGCTATCTATCCATCAACTTAGCATATTTTTCTATCAGAAGCCTTTACTTAGTGCTATGAAGAAGCTTAAAAAGTTTGAGGGTGATCCGACCTAACTTGATGGATCGCTAGCTATCCATAGGGGATGGATCATTAGCTATCCATAGGGGATGGATCGCTAGCTATCCATCAACTTAGCATATTTTTTTACCAGAAGCCTTTATTTAGTGCTACGAAGGAGCTTGGAAAATTTGAGGGCGATCCGACCTATCTGGATGGATTGCTGGCTATCCATGGAGGATGTATCGCTGGCTATCCATGGAGGATGTATCGCTGGCTATCCATCCACTTAGCATATTTTTGAGTGATCTTAGTTTGATTGTCTTCCTATCTTCTATTTAAGTGCCTTGTCCAAATATCATATCGTTTGGAGTTTGTTTGATCATCCATCTTCACATGTCATTTGGTCCAGAAGAATCATTCCTGACTCGCTAAAAACTTAATGAAATCAGACGAAACTATGCAGGTACGCTCTAGATTGTGTCAGGGTCCTATAAAAATTTTAAGTGGTGAGGCACAATCTACATGGGTCAATAGCGATCCATCTACTGATGTCACAAGCGACCCATCTAACCTTATCCATTCAAGCTCATTTTGGGTGAGTGCCTTCTTTTATGTCTTCTAAGTGTTCTCCCAAAATTTAAGGTCAATCCGACATAGTATGAGTTCTCTAGGATCATTTTACGTTATCTACTTGGGTCAAAAAGTGGGTAAATAGCTTGAATTAGATGAGTCTTTACTTCTTGAACTATGCTACTTGAATGCTATGAAACATGGTAAGTATTCTTAGAAGAGGTAGTAGATCATGATGCAAGAGGCTTTGACAACTTGTAATGCTTTCTTTTCGATCGCTAGCGATCCATGGATGTTGGATGCCAACAATCCATCTACTTAGTGGATTTTTGGCTTGTTTCTCTCAAGTTTCAAGTCATTTTGGCTTAGTCTGGATGTTCTAACTCCTGTTGAATTCTACTAGGTTAAAAACCCTGTTAACATTTGTCCCCCAGAGTATTCTTTCGTTGGAAACAAAGCATGCTATGGAACAAGAAAAGTTTCGGATTACTATTTTGTGAATTTCAGTGAATTGTCGGAGTCCATCTCAAGATGTTGTTTTCAATTGACTGACTTCTTATAGCCATTCATTTTTTAATTTTGATCTGAATTTCAATTCCTAGTATTGACGATGCAATCTTTGCTCCGTAGTTTACACAAGGGTTTAGGTCGGTAAGTGGGTGTATGACGTAGGTTTGGAGTCGATCTATATAGTTTTAACTCGACCGACGGTGAAGCTAAGTTTTGGCTCGAACAATTGTACCCCGTCCTAGAGCGAAGTCTTGCTCTTTGTCATTAACAGTTTCTTTTCGAGGACTCGGTTAAGTTCCTGTTGCCGTTTTGAATTCTAATGCGATGATTTATTCCAAAATCGGATATAGTGGATGATTCAATCATATTGCTTTTCCCATTTTTGTACTCCAGTGATCCTGAAAAGAAAAGCTTCCCACGTCGCTTCGGACAGCGGCTCCATTACCGTTCATTGATCGATAACGAGTAAGTATGGAAAAGATAATTTCAAAGGACGATATGGATTGTTTTTCAAATATAAGCAAGCTATCTACACTAGATTGTTCATTTGCAGTATTCGAGATACTGGAGTCTTCTTATGTACATAACACATTACATCTGCCCCGGTCAATGCTCAAAACCCGACTGGTCAACATACGCCGACTTCCCTTGGATTTCGAGCGTTGATTATATGGGGATATTATTTAAAGTAAAACATACCTGCTAAGGTCGAATGCCAAGTTTTATTGTTGAAAATGACTTTCCGGTCATCTAATCTTTTGTCTGGCGGAGGGACTTCCACTACCCTAAAAGCTGGGTCCTTCACAACTTAGGCTTCGCTTATTATTCTTGTCATATTGGGATGATTGATTACGGTTAAATTACGAGGCACAACTGCTCCTATAGAGTTGTAATTGAATTTCAACCAGGCATAGTTTCAGTCTTCAAAACTAGCACATGACTTGTTTGATTGCGATTATCCTTCCTTTGCGTTTTTCGAAATTCAGCCTGCACACCAGCCTCTGTCTCTGGGGACAATTGGTTTAATTGCTCGATTCCGAACATTGAATTTTCCCACTGTTGCACCTCTTGTGTTTGTGTGCAGCATACTCGTTTACTGTAATTCTTTACATGTAAGTAATACTTCTACGGTCATTTCGGCATATTCTATTTCATAGCTTTGTTCAAAACCATGAGGTTGCTTGGTCAAGACAGTTCTGTAGCTAATCCCTACTTATGCTCAATTGAGTTTGTGTCAACATAGTGTTGGTGTATTTGCCCTAGTCCATAGGGATGATTTCTCATAATACTAGGTTAATATGCTTTCAGGAGACTAGGTCTCCTGGGCAATACGTTCGATTACCCCAGTTTGATTGACACAATAGCTCCTATCTCCAGGAACTAGGGACTTTGCTGCTTGAATCCAAGCTCTGATTTTTTTCAACGATGTCTATTTCCTAACTGTAATTTAATTCCTTTAAGTTGACATCCTCACCCGATGTCATTTTGGGTACATATGCTGCAAAGACGCGTAGCCGTCATCTTCTGCTAGAGTGAATTCTTTCAAGTCTAGTGTTGAGACCCCAATCATGTATCAGTTTCTATCTCAAGAAACTCGTGTGTGGATGACTCAACTCTGTGGATTTTTCCATGATGTTGTAAATCTTCAGATAGCATAAGATGCCAGAAGGTAGGGTTGAAGATTCAATCAAACTCTTGCTTCTATTTCCGAAAGTCGATGTATCGATAGTTTCATTCTGGGGGTTTCTTCTAGCATCACCAAACTTTGGGTAATGGCATATTCCTACAAGTTGGAACCAAATGATCTAGTTAGACCGTAAGTAGGTCATCGATCTTTGTCGTCATTGTCAGACTGCGAGTGACGGTTGATTTTTGAATGTGAAATTCTTCACTTCCTTTATTGGCGATTTTGTTGTTAGAATGATCTATTTTGCGATACAAAACCGTTATCTAACCAACCTCGTAGTTATTTGTGTTTGGACTTTGCAACAATTTTTTCGATCAAGTATCTGTACGTCTATCCCTGCTCGAGGGCCTAGCTATTTCGAACGCTATTATTTGGGCGATTGTGAGAGACGGAGACGTTTGGGACAAATGATTCAATTACCCCTGGTTTGGCTCTCAATCCTATTACAGGGTTGAGGAAGTACGATGGTTTTAGTTCCGACCTTCCGTGATTGTCCCTACATGTCCTTAGTTGTGCTTGCCTTGCTTGATTGTTGTCGTCACGAAAGTTCTACTCATTCGCTAATTCCTATCTTCGGGAATTGATAACCTAACTACTTGGTTCCAAGCAACATTTCCTCGAGGTTGCCTATCTTTTAGCTGTATCTAAATTCTTTTTAAGTTAAATTTAGGAAATTTGATTGTGCACCAGCTTTCATCCCTAGAAATTAGCGCACGAGCAATTTAATCTTAGGATTTCCCTTCGGTGCTGCTTTATACTTGTGCAGTGCCTAATTCCTGTAATGAAAGGTCGAACCATCCGGCTGACCTATGAAAGGTTATGTCTTCCTATTGTTTCCCATTTTCGGGCAACGGTAGTTTTCAGAAGAAAAAGGTAGAATCTCAGTTGAGGACCAACTTCTATCTCCGAAAGCTAGTGCATTGATGGTTTACTACGATGAGCGTTTCTCATCGAACCTGTAGATTAAATTTTTCCTAGCGCTATCGAGGCAACATCGGTACATAGTGAATAGCAAATTTCCAGCATTGCTAGGGCAATGTCAGTACTTAGGAAGTAGAGGGTTTTCCGGTGTTGCTTGGGGAATACTGATACATATGAAATAGAAAGTTTCTCGAAGTTGTCGGGGGAACATCGGTACTTAGGAAATGAGAAAAGGCATTAGCGTTGTCGGGGTAACACCGACACTCAGAAGGTTGGAATCGATTTTCCCCGTCGATCTGGCAATTGGCAATGCTTTTAATCCAAGTGGGCACTAATTTCTTCAAAAAACATGTACTTCGATGATTGGATTGTAGAAGTCTTTTACTAGTGTTGTCTAACTTTGGGCAATGTTAAAGTCATGTTGGTTAGGATTGAACCATTCATCTGATCCTGTATAGTCAAGTAGATCACTTTCAACCCAATGTGGCTGTTTTTCTCAATGTTGCTTAACTTCGGGATACACTATGTTCTAGGAGGATGGGAGTCCTATGCATTTCCGTTGCCTAGCCTTGTTTATCACTGTTAAGTGTTACCCTTGGAAATGCAGGGTTGTTGCTTAACTAATTCCATGGTATTCTTATTCATGAAGAATCATATTTCCTCCAACTGGTTTTTGTTATGATCTGACTTCTATTTGCATAACCCTTCATATCTAGGCAGAACCCTTCATTTCTAGGTGTCAAATTCCAAGTGCTTATAGAAAATTAGAAATTGTGGAGCGAGTCATCACATTGACCCCAATACGACCGCGCTCGTTCCTACCTTGATCACGGACCGAAAGAGTTCGATTGTTTGTCTTCAATCTGTGACACTTAACCTTGCTTGTTTCAGGCCATATGCGTTATGTTGGGCTGATAGCATTATTGTGGATATCAACCTTATTCATTGGTTCCAATCTTTGGGAATCAATGGTTTAGCTGCTCGATTTCGAGTGTTCTCTCCTTGCCGTTGTCTGTCTATGAATAATAGCCACTTTTCTACAAGTTGGGGTTTGAGACCTCAATCGAGCACCTGCTTCTGTCTTTGAAAAATGGTGCATTGATGATTTGATTCTGGAAATGCCTTCCATCGTCGTCTATCTCTGGATGATGGTAAGTTCCTCCTTTTATTACAAGTTGGAGCGATTTTCTATCCTGACCAAGTGTTAATGTGTTATGTGCCCCTCAGTCCATATGGTTAATTATTCTGAATAATTGATGGGAGACTTGATGTTCTGGGCGGTTCCCTAGATGCCCCCAGTCAAAGGTACATTGCAGCTCCTGTCTCTGGGAACTCGTGACTTGGATGTCTTGAATTTAGACATTTTATACATTAACTTTGGTCAAAGATTAGGATTATTTGTCGACTTCTTGGCTTGTGAACTTTGTGGCACTACCAGAGAAATCTTGGTTTTTTGGCTAGCAGGAGTTGATCCCTGTTAATCCTGCATTAGACAAGTTTCCTGCTGTTGTCGGGACAACACCGGTAATTAGAAAATTTTAATGGTTTGCTGATGATGCCAGAGCCACATCAAGCAATGCTTGCGCGACTTATGAAATGAACGGCTTTTAAGAGTGCACAGCTTACGAAGTGCGTGCTTACGAAATGCATGGATTTTGAGAGTGCGTGGCTTACGAAATGTTCACAATGGTTTGGACCTTCCCAGTGCTAGAGGAGTGATACCAGTTCTTAGAAGGTAAGGATCGAGTTTTCCCATCAATCCGGCGATTTGACTTCGTTGGAATGCGGTTTCGCCTGTTCTAAGAGATAATTGGTTTTTTGATCAGGTAACTATGGCTTGGACGATCCTCCCATATTTCGAGAAGATGTGCACAGCCAAATAAATAAGGTTGCTATGGTGAAGAGATCTACATCCGACCGCATGAAGATGGTTATGAAGAAAGAGCTTATGAGCGTTCGGGGGCAAGACTCTCAGTTTTTGGTCCAAACTGCCTTTAGAGAATTTGTCTTCAACTGGCATATTGTCTAAGAGGAAATGGACCTGGTCACCAAGGGTGGTAAAGAAGGAATTGGGAAGAAGTACACAAGTATTAGGCTTTTATTTCGTTTGCTGTGCTAGCTAGGTCGTTAAGTCCGTAGTTGTCAGAATGCCAGAACTTTTGATCGGGCATAAAGGAACTATGGTATGATTAGTCTCGGTCTTCCTTGTGGCTATTCAAGTATGTGCGGTGCCCCCCATGCCACAGGGCTATTGGCACACTTGAACCGTACCCAAGGTCTCTCCATAACTCGTCTGGTTCCCTCAGTCCAATGGGTGAGGTTCTCCCAAGTTTTAAGTCTTGGCTTGATTCAAGTCAGCTTCTGATTAACCAGAAGGTCGGTTCAGTTTTGGCTTAGTTCCTTTGAGCGACTTTAAAGCTCTGGAATTCAGCATTGTTTGTTTCATCGGTCGTTGGAAGTGATTCCGTTAATTATGCGGAGTGCCTGATATGATTGTCGATTTGTGGCACCGAAGCATGACTTCTTTAACTTCAAGGGGTTTTGGATCAGATGACTGTTGATCTTTAGTTCACCTTTGCAAATATCAGTCATACATAAATTTCGCCGATCTACCCATTCGCCTTCACGATGCTTTAGTTCATGAAAGACCTTCCCGTTCATGAAGTGTTTTTTGGATCAGATGACCGCTGATCTATCGATTTACCTTCACGATGCTTTAGTTCATGAAAGACCTTCATGTTCGTGAAGGGTTTTTTAGATCAGATGACCGCTGATCTATCAGTTCGCTTTCACGACGCTTTAGTTTGTGAAAGACTTTCACGTTTGTGAAGGGTTTTTTTGGATCAGATGACTGTTGATCTGCCGGCTCGCCATCATAACGCTTTAGTTCGTGAAAGACCTTCACGTTCGTGAAGGGTTTTTTGTATTAGATGACCGTTGATCTACCAGCTTACCTTCTCGATGCTTTAGTTTGTAAAAGACCATGTACGTGAAGGGTTTTTGGATTAGATGACCGATGATCCACCGGTTCGCCTTCACGATGCTTTAGTTCGTGGAAGACCTTCACGACGCTTTAGTTCGTGAAGGAGTTTTTGTGGTAGGATGTCCAGTGACCAAAGGGCCTTAGAATGATAATTTATCGATTCCGAGAGGAATTTTGGTCTGATTTCTGATGACCAGACGGCCTTGGAGCGATAATTCATCAACTCCAAGAAGAGTTTTGGATCGTGTATCCATCAGCCCGGTGGCCTTAAAGCAATGATTCATCGACTTCAAGAGAAATTTTGGTCGGATGTCCGACGACCAGATGGCATTGGAACGATAATTCATCGACTCCAGGAAGAGTTCTGGGTCATGTGTCTGATGGCCCAATGGTATTAAAGTGGCAATTCAACGACTTCAGGAGGAATTTTTGGGATTCAGCTCGTGGGAACACAGTTTTATCGGTTACTGAAGACTAAGGGGTTGGATCTGTTTGTTTGACGACCTTGGACAAGACTTCTCAACGCTACCAGAGCAACGCTGGTTCTCAGAATGGGGATCGACATGACTCGTCGAGGGCATAGAAGCATTTCTTTTTCTGTGCTGTCTGCAATGTCCCATGTGTCCCGGTACAACACATTTGGAGAAGGAAAGTAGACAAGGATGGATGAGAAGGCATCGCTTTAGGTTGATGCCCCATTCCTTAGTTGCTAGCTAGCTAGAGTGTTATTTGATAATCATCCTTTTGTCTGATTTCGTCAGTTAGCTGGGGCGCTTTTCTATTAGGTCTTAGTAGCCTTGCTTGGGCAAAAGGTCACTGAGGTCTTGTAGCTCCTTCACTGTTTGGTATGTTCTTTGGCAAATTGCCGGGTTTGCCTTCTTCCAATTGCAATACTTCTAGTCTTTAGAACCGATTTGCTTTCCTATAGAATTCTTCTAGGATAGTAATTTGTTTCATCCTTTAATGATTCCTGAAGGCCTTCCAGTAGACTGCATCCATCGCCCTCGCTTCGTCCATATGCTAGTCATACTTGTAAAAAGGCAATTTTGAATCAGTTCTAAAAATTTACGATTGGCATGATAAACTTTTTTGGATATTCTATATGTTGAACGGCTTCGGTGAATGGGTTTTGATTAGGGAAGATGCTCTAATCATTGTCAGACCAGTCCATTTTTCAAGTTACGGCTGTTTATAATGGTTGAGAATGATATATGTATGATTGTCCTATGTTTGAATGATTGGAAATGCCGATTGGATGACAAATCACTTATGATGGGGTCATGGATCAGTGACGATCCCAAAAAAATTTCAAACTAGGTGAGATCGGTCTGGGGTGACAAAGAAGCCCTATAAGGTTGCATTCCAAATTTCAAGGCATTTTGAGTTCGCATGATCGAGTTATGGGCAAAAGAAGATGAAACGGCATTGATGGGTCGGTGGTATTTTACTTGGAGTCCGACCTGAGAAAATTTGCCATTTGCTTGGAGTCAGCACATGCTTCGCTTGGAGTCATAGAATTTGAAATGCTGGGTTGGTGACAAATGTTGCTTGGAGCCATTTGCATGTTTGCTTGGAGAAAATCTTGGTTTTACCCGAGTCTGATTACGGGCCAGAATTTCCTAGGTTTACTTTGAGCCAAATTGGTGATTACCCGAGTTTGACTTCGAGTCAGGACTTCAAAAATCTACTTCGAGTCAAATAGGTGATTACTTGGGTTCGACTTCGAGTCAACCCTGAAGTGAGTTTTTCAACGACCATTTTGACGATTTTCGATGACTTTCGACGACGACCATTCGTGATTCAACGATGGGAGCTCCATGATGGGATTGGAAGCTGGTTATTTGGGAGTGGTCATAATATACCACGGGAGCTTGGCCTTATAATCGATCTTGGTTTGTATCATATCTTCTTGGTTCTCCTACCTCTAGGAGTATCGTTTGAGTAGCAGTTCTTCATCCATTGCTTGGCACTGTGCTGCGGCATGGGTTTTAGAGCTTCGTCTAGCATTTTGCACGTTGGCATTTTCATCCAATTTGTCTTCTTCAAATTGTTTATCATCTTCAAAGCCAGAGAAAGCCATCGTTATATCCTCCCGTGGGGTTTTCACCCCTAAGTTTGGGTTTGTAGCAGGTGCTTTTGTTGTAGGTGGAGTATTAACGTTTTCTTCTGTCATGATTCTTCGAGCTTCGTCCATTGCCTCCTTTTTCTTTTACCTTTTGTTTCTTTCGTTCAAGCCGGAAACAAAAGAATGCTCTTGCTCCGTAGCAACCCAGCTTTTGGCACCGTTCTGGGAGTAGTTAGTGATTGGAGCGCTCTATCTTTTCCATAAGAGCCTTTTGATTGTTTTCCATTTTATGGTTAATTTCATCAACCATCTTGTTCAATTCTCCCTTAATCACAACTTCATGCTATATGGAGGATCCTGGAACCCGATCTCTAGAGTTGGCTCCTAACAGCAGGTTTTTGGGGTGGTTGACTTCAATTTGCTGAGGGTTTGTTTCTTCTCCAGTAATGGTACCTCCTATGGATCTTCCGGAGGTAGTTCTCTTTCTTCCTGGTACCATTAATTCTCAACAGAAAATCTTCTAAGCAAAGATTGAGGATCTAGCTAGATCTAAGCCTGAGTTGGGTTTTCAATGAAAGCGCCAAAATGTTAACCCAAAAAATGGATCAACACCATGGATTTAGTGTGAAAGCGCCAGCCATGTTCTTACAGAGCAATAATATAGAGAATAAATGTAAAAGGAGCAGAAATAGTAAAAAAAACAAGAAGATTTTTATAGTGGTTCAACTGTTAATGAAGCCTACATCCACTTTATAACTTTCTATTAACTGACTTCAATTACAAGTTGAATCGGATTACAGTATGATTGAATCTTCTAAGTTAGATCCAGTTACAAGTACAAGAGTTCCCTGGAGAATCATAGTGAATCCTTATATGACTATTGTGTGGAAGGAGAAGAGTGAAGAATAATCTCTGCAGAGTTCTAGCAGCCAGTCCAGATGATCATGTTTATGTTGTAGGTAGGATTGTGTGTATAGGGGTTGGAGGGCACTTGGGCCAGAAGTTTAAGTGCAGAAGAGTCCAGTTGTTATGCCAAGTCATCACCGAAAATCTCAAATCAATCTGAGTCATCTCTATGAATCGCCAGTTATCCATAGGGGATGGATCGCTAGCTATTCATCAACTTAGAATATTTTTCTATCAAAAGCCTTTACTTAGTGCTACGAAGGAGCTCGAAAAGTTTGAGGGCGATCCGACCTATTTCGATGGATCGCTAGCTATCCATAGGGGATGGATCGATAGCTATCCATCAACTTAGCATATTTTTCTACCAGAAGCCTTTACTTAGTGCTACGAAGGAGCTTGGAAAATTTAAGGGCGATACAATCTATCTTGATGGATCGCTAGCTATCTATAGGGGATGGATCGCTAGATATCCATAGGAGATGGATCGCTAGCTATCCATCCACTTAGCATATGCTTGAGTGATCTTAGTTTGGTTATCTTCCTATCTTCTATTTAAGTGCCTTGTCCAAATATCAAGTCGTTTGGAGTTTGTTTGATCATCCATCTTCATAGGATATCTAGTATAGAAGAATCATCCATAACTCACTCAAAACTTAACAAAATCATACGAAACTTTGCAGGTACACTCAGATGTCAGGGATCTACCATAAAAATTTCAAGTGGTGGGGCCCATCTACATGGATCGCTAGTGATCCATCTAGTTAGGTCACTAGCAACCCATCTAGCCTTATCCAATCAAGCTCATTTTGGGTGAGTGCCTTCTTTTATGTCTTCTAAGTGTTCTACCAAAATTTCAAGTTAATCCGACTTGTATGAGTTCTCTAGGTCTGTTTTAAGTTAGCTGCTTTGGTCAAAAAGCGGGTAAACAACTTGAATCAGATGAGTCTTTACTTCTTGAACTATGCTGCTTGTAATGCTATGAAACTTGGTAAGTATTCTTAGAAGAGGTAGTAGATCATGATGCAAGAGTCTTTGACAACTTGTAATGCTTTTTTTGGATCGCTAGCGATCCATGGATGATGGATCGCCAACGATCCCTCTACTTAGTGGATTTTTGGCTTGTTTCTCTTAAGTTCCATTGGCTTGTTCTGTTAGATGCCTTGTTCAAGTTTCAAGTCGTTCTGGCTTAGCCTGGATGTTCTAACTCTGTTGAATTCTGCTGGGTTAAAAACCCAGATAACAAATTTAAAGAAATATATTATGAAAACACGGACAACAGTCATCGTTGACAATATCACAGACGTCTGTCAATGGTGTCAGGAAAATAGTTTTATGAAACTGCAAACGTCTGTGATACACTGTAGATGTCTGACATAGGTTTCAGGAAATTATTTCCTAAAACCACAGACGTCTATCACTGGTTTCAGGAAAAATTTCTAGAAACCACAGACGTCTATGGCACCCCCACAAACATTTGTCGCTGCTCTATATAGTCATTTTTTTGCCCCTTTCAATTATTCACAAAGCTATTTCCAATCTACACTAAAACCCTAGTTTCTAAAAGCTCCAGTTGCTCCAAAAAAAGGCTCCCAAGGCAGATACTCCCGTTAACAAAAGATCTAAGAAAGGTCAATCTTCATCTTCTTAAACACCCATAGTCACTGATGCCCACATCCAAGAGTGGCTTCGAACTAACACAATTGCTAATAAGAGATTTGAAGAGCTAAAATAAAAGAAGCTTCATTCCGGCCCTTTCTACAGATTATTCAGGTTTAGCGAATATGGAATTCAAGAATTAACCATCGCCTCCAGCTGTCAATATTTGATCAATTTTGATGAAAACGAGGTACAAATCGATCGACTTGCAATTTTTCTTTTTTATGCCAACTTATGTGGCAATGATATTTAGACCCCTGAGAATGACAATGGTTGGTTATGGACAAGTGTTTATGGTCGCATTTTGAAAATAAGTGTAAATACAATTGATCGTATATTAGATTGTTCTTCATCTGGACTCGATTTAGAAGAAATTCCCGACCAAAGAAATTTGCGTCGTAATGAAATCATACATCAAGTTTGGGGAGATAAAATGCCACAGTGGAAATTAGTTTACTTACGACTAAAGATTCGGTTATTAAATCGAATGATAATCAATACAATAGTTCCCTGCTTAGGAAGTCATGAACAAATTTATGAAATCGATCACAAAGCCTTCTATGCTATATTTGGTGGAATACAAGTAAATTGGGATAAATTTATTCATGATGAAATAAAAAGCTTTTGGTCTCATCACCGCTGCACAATTATATATGCACCGTTTATTATTCGTCTCTTGAATAGCATCGGGGTAGCTTCATATATCTCTCATTTTAAAGAAATCCTTGTCAAGGGAAGCAGTATAAGATTTTAATCTTTAATACACCTTCCCCAACGACCACCTCCAATAGTCTCGCTGGCCCAATGGACCTTACAACAACAACAGCAAATGTACCCGGGCCCTCAACAACCTCCTACACCTCAACAACAAACCCACTCACCTCATCCTTCATAGTAACCTGCCTTCTCTAGTCATACTACCAAATATTATTCTAATTTGGAGATTCAAGATGCTTGTATTGAACCAATGCAAAACGAATCAATATGTGGTTTAATACTTAAAAATCAAAATTTAATTAGGGCCAACCAGCGGGCTTTATACAGTAAAATGACTGGCTTGAAATGATCTTTTTCAACACAAATGACTAAGATGGAAAAATCTTTGGAAAAAGTCATCTCCACCTTAGGAGAAGTAATGAGAAAGGTACATGTCAAATCGTCCTCTTGATCATCATCTTCTCCATCACCTACACAATTTCCTCGAACTCAAACACCAATTTACGATGTTCATACTTCTCATTAAGGAACTTCTCAAGACAAAGGGAATATTGTTGAGCAAGAACAACCTGAAGAGGAGGAAGAAGATAGTGATGATATGTCCTTATCCGCCTCTTACCAATTTCAACATCAACCTTGCATGGCTTTCTAAAGACTTCCCATTCAAGCAAATGAGGAGTATAGCGATCAAACTAGTTGGCCAGCAGCATATGAGCAAGTTCCTTCAGCATACTGGGGGTATTACAAAAATTATGGCGGATTTTCCTATTCTTCTAACAAGTATAACCGACTTGTTTATTTAATCATTTACGTTCTTTTATGACCTATGTTATTTAAACTTTTATTTTCATTTTGTATGTCACTTGATAAAACTTTATTTTATGGTCTAATTTTTCTATTCACATCTATGATTAAATATATATTTTATGTCTGGATAATTTGCTTTTGTTTTGATAATGACAAAGGGGGAGAAATATATGCATCTCTACTACTAATAATGAGAATTCCTTGAATAGGAATTCAACCGTGTCTTTTTGAAATACCAGAAATATCCCTTGTGATAAAGAATGTAAGAACATGCACGAATGAAGCAATGTCAACCACATATGCACGAACGAAGCAATGCTGGAATATGGTGTAATCCTTAAGTTTGCAAGCCAGAAAAGAAGTGCAGTTTTCAAAGTGGTGAACATTATATATTTATATTCATTTCAAGTACCACCTGTGCATGCCATTTGCTGAAATTGAGCATGTGAGAAAGTTAGAATGTCAGTAATAATTTTATATATGAAGTAACAGAGTACATATCATTATGTTTTGAACCAATTACTACCAGTTTTCTTATATTTATGAATTAATACCTTTTTTAGTTATAATATTTGATTCTTTTTCCTCCATTGGGTAGTTGTTGTTATTTCTGTCTGATTTAAGTTTTGTTGTTAGCGGGAGTGAAAGTGTTTTTTAAAGTCAATGTATGAAATTATGATTGATGATTGTGCCACTGAAAAACAATGTTATACGATTCTACTATTTTTTAAGGTTGTATGGAGTAGTTGATATACTTTTGTAGTTGTTGAACCTTTATTGATGTATGGTGTAGTGAATGCATTATTGTGTTATTGACCTTATCCAAAGATAACGAAAATTCTAAACATTTTATTATTCATGTTGTAATCACTAATATTTATTCTGTTGATTAGTTTTATCAATAATTTGTATCAAATTTTAATTTAGATTACCAACAAATGCATTCTCAATTAACCATACTCCATATAAAAATTAAAGCATGTGATAGATGTAGTTTGCACAACTTAACCTATTAACAAAATAATAACATTTCATTACCGTGCTTAAAAGTTTAGACTTGAAAGTTGGAGTGCTTTTGAAGAAAAAAAGGAAGCAAGGATGTGAACCTCATGAATATGTGAAAGAGCATGCTCATTAGAGAAGTTTGGTTAATCAAATTTATGTTCTTCATGGATACAGACTCATTCACCCTCAACTCGCCGACTATACATAAGTTTATTAGACATTGTAAATCCCAGATAAGGATGTGTCGCCATAATTGCACTCCATGTCAAGAGCAATTATTTTCAACTGCACATCTTTATCCCACAACATAAACGTTTGGATAAGAAAGCATCTCCAAGGTTGCTTAAGTGACCGCAGGGATTGCTTTGATTGGTCCAAATAGACCGACCAAAACCTCATTTAGACTGAGTCACCGACTGACTAACCCCCTGTTGGGGGACGCTCTAAGAGTATTATTTTCCAACGTAAGAAACAATTTTTTTAAAATTTCTATGTCCTATCTAGAAAATAGTTTAATTTTGTGCAAGAGAAGAAACCGACAATCAACTATTATTAATGTTTTCATAAACAAAATATTAGGCAAGGAACATGAAGGTTAACTATTTTGATTTTTTTCGTATTTATTCATGTTTTAGGTAGGTGTATTACAAAAATGTTACTGAAATGAATTTTTGTGCGTTCCAAATGCTTTGCCTAATAAAACATTAACTCGCATTTTTCTATGTGCACGTCCATCAGACGTGTTTTCGTACTCGTATATATAGGGGGAGATAATAAGCATATACATAGGGGGAGATGAAATTAAGCACAAGTTATTATTATAACTAACGATTGTATAGTTGTCATCATCAAAAATGGGGAGAATCTTAGAACCTCCATTCCTTGGTATCAATGACAACAACTATACAACAAAATATATTATATCTTATCAAGAGTACAGGTATATATTACAAAAGATCGTCATGCTCAGAGATATCAATACTCAAAGACGAACAAAGACTTATGGACCATGCTATGATTAGTAAGGTTATAATACTGTATTAAGAGTCTTAGAAAAACATTATGAGGTCTCCTTGTGTATATATATGCACACATAAATTCATAATTCAACATTGGCATATAAAAAACTGGGATATTCAAATTTGGCCATCCACAGACGTTTGTGGGAAAGCCACAGACATCTATGAATATTTTTGGGAATTTAATTCCTGAAGCCACAGACGTTTGAGGTTTTCCCACAGACGTCTGTCCTATAGCAATTTCTCCATTATGAAAGGATGCTTCATTACTTATTGAATAATAGCATCCCTTCTTTAATGGTTGTAGCCAATAAAACAAACAGATTTTATATTAAACAGTAACAACTCCTCATATGCATCTACTCAAACCTATATACTTTAAAGATTGAGAATTGGATTAACTATTCCATTCTATTCTCTTGATTTCTTATTACTCTCTATTTACATATTTGCGCATACATTGCTTACATATTCTCAATTTATCATAACTAAAATAGTATTTTGGTTAAATCATTTCCTACAACTCAAAGCACCCACATTCACACACTCAAAGGAGATCATAGGAAAATTGCACTATCTGTTACGACCCGGTTTTTCGACCTCCAAAAATCGACATAGATACGTCCACGGTATTAAATGTCAAACAATCGAATGCCAGAAATACCTGACCGTAAGGGAAAGAAGAAAGAGGTAGAAGAAGAAAATAGAAAACAACAACACAGAATCTCACAGTCGCAGCGGAAAAATATATAATAGAAAACAATTGACCATTAAACAAAAAGAACTATAACTGTTTATAGATTACATCATCAGAGTACAACATAACATAAAACACAATACTGGACAGTTATAATAACTTGTCCTCACAAAGCTGAATATAAAGCATACCATACACAGCGGAATATAAGTCAGATACGTGAAATACATCTCCGTCATCTAGCTCGTCTCCTGAGCTCCATAGCATCCTATCATGTATCTATAATACTCGGTCTGACCCGAGCATTATAATAAAATAACACCCGAGTTAGTCTGGAAAACCAGCGTGAGAAAACACACTCAATTGAATTATTAAAGTTTTCCAAATCTTTTGAAATCAAAGGTATCTCGTAAGACCACGCCACAAATAAACATGCCGTATTTTTACCTTATGATAACCAAAACATTTTAATCAATCCGTCTAATATTATAATAGTGTCTATAGAGAGTAAATAAATATAGCTGAAATACTTGCATCTCACGTTTCAGCATAGTTGGGCACAATCAAAACCGGGCACTTATTGGAAAATGGATTCCATATAATGGCAGGGCTACTAGGGTCTTGCCCGTCATAGTACCTGGCCTAGATCAGAGTACCGAGGATCAATCCCGATCCCCTACAACACAAGACCGGACTACCCCTTACTGGATAGTCCGAATAAGATCACCCCGCGGTTGGGATCAGCAACCGCCACACAACCGAGATCAAAGGGACTCTAGACAGGGATGACCTTACACTAATTGGGTGCTACCCACTTAGCCTTGTTGCATCTCCCCTGTTTTAGCCATTCCCGGTCGATGACGCTTGAGGCTAAGCGTTACCTTTTTAAGAACGAACTTCACTTAGAATGCTCATCGTCCTCCAATGACGGTGTTCTGATAGCATTCGTCCATACAAGTTGCCCTGGGTTTGGACAAACCGAATCGCCATCTTCATCATCTTCACGGTATTCATTCGCTACGTTCAAACCGGATCGAAGAGGTTTTCGGATAATTAAATCTGATCCCGGTCTCTTCGAAACGATCAGCGCATTGGCCAATATTGATAGCCGGTTATTTAACTATCAAATTTAACAATCATTCAACCAATTATTTTATTTCCACTGAAAAACCCCAAGTCTTATTAAATTTAGATCTTAAATAAATTAAATCACTTTATCCCAAAAATATAAACTTAAAACATTTAAGTACAAAACTACTTATATTCTTTATTCAAAATAATACTTGTGAAATTCTAAAATAATTCTCTAGGTAGAACTTAGCCAAAACTACTTTTTAAAATAAACTATTTTATAAAGTATAAATATTTAATAATTATCTTTTAAATCATAATACTAATTTAACCTTTAAAATAATTACTACTAAAATTAACTTAATTAATATTTACTTTAAAATTTTAAAACAACTAAACTTTTCTAAAACATTCCTTTAAAACATCTTTAAAACTTCTAATTTATACTTAAAAAAACTTCTTTGAAAATATACTTAGCTTTTCAGGAAAATACCCTTTCCACTCCAATAAAACTGGTCTAACCATTTTAAATCCTTCTTGATTTATCTCCAATTTAATTTACGTCACAAATCCCGTAAATTTTCTTTTCATAATTTTTAAAAATAAAACTCTCTTTTATTTTTAAAACGGTTTACTCATCCCCTTATAAATTTCCACTGTGAATTTATGATTTCAAATTATACACTGATAATTACCTCACTTTATTTATAAACCCAGTTTATAAATCCATAGCCTCACTCTCCTTTTAATCACTATTTCAAAAACACCTAATCGATTTTCAAATCGATTCTCTGAATTAATTTCATTTTGAAATTTATTTCTGGATTTATCAAAATTACCCCAAACCCAAATTTTCAGATTTACTTCCCTCTTCTGATTCAAAACCTTATTTAAATCTGAAACATCAATTTCATACTTTATTTCAAAATCCTCCTTTTATTTTTCCCAAACCATTTAAATCTGGGATTTAAAAATAAATCCTTTAATTCTTAGACAATGTCGCTTAAGTCCTCAAAACTCTTTATTTCCCATTTATTCAAAAATCCTTATTTTTCCCATACTCGGAATTTATTTAATAGGACTTAAAAAAATCAAACTCTTGCCCTTTTTCCCAAATTCACTCTTTTAATTTATCCAACTTCCCTATAAATATTTTACTTGCAATTTTCTCTTTATTTTACTTCAAAAACCCAATCTTTATATTTTTGATATCTTAAAATACCAAAATATATTTAGCCCAACCATAGCATTCAATAATTTCAATTTTCACTAATCAATCACAGATTATCAAATAATCATATCACCGAATATGAGAATAAATTTCAATATCTTTAGGGAAACCAGTTGGATCCCTCCAACCTGTTTCCCTGCATCCATAGATGTTAGCACAATATAAAAATACCAATCCCACTTCGAGGGGGATATCGCGGTATAAAGGGTCGTCCGCTATTATGCGGGGCGCATAGGGTCTCATACGCTATATAATGCGGGAATATCAATCACTCCAATATATATACTACTATATATATAATATAACATCCAGACTAATAAAAATTATCCAATTCAATCAATCATCCAATAATTTAATTTTAACTAATTAAATTAACCAGTGATCCAATTTGAGTGAGATTAACTCAACTTTGATTTTTATTTGCAACCGAATCCAAACCGGCTTGTCTCTCCACGATTTTAGACCTTGTACAAACATTATATGGTTTATTAACATTTTAAATAATCGCACAGTTAATTACCATTTAATAATTTAATTAACTAATAATTTAATTTAAACTAATTTTCATTTAATAAATTATTTTTAGTGACTAAAATAATTAAATAAGATAATTAAACAAATTAATCTCCATAATATATTATTTTAAAATTAAACTAGTAAATGAAAATATGTATATATGTATATTTATTTATTTATTTCTTTGAAACTACATATACTAAAAAAACCTATATAGATTCAAAAATCAAATTATTATATAAACTCTACAACATTTACAATTCCTCTATTTCCCTTTTCTTATCTACATATATTTTTTCCTCTGTTCAAACCTGGTATATATATGTATATTATTATTTATTTTTTTTAAACCCGACCTTAGTGTAAAATTTCTTCCTAATATATATATATATATATATATATATATATATATTATATATGTATGTATTTATTAAATAAATTTTAAATTGAAGGAAATAGATTGCATATACCTCACTGACTTGATCGAAAAAAAGGATCGCCCCCCGTTGATCATACAGCAACACGAAGTCCCAAACCCTCGCTGTCGAGCTCGAGCCCATCGAAGAAACTCATGCCCCCACACAGCATGCTTCGTCGCTCCATAATCTTGTGCTCGCGTGTAAGGACCCGTTTTTTCGACTTCCGAAAGTCGACATTAATACATCCACTGTATCAAATGTCGTGCAATCGAATGTCGGAAAACCGAATTCTTAGGGTTTAAAAGAAGAGGTAGAAGAAGACAGAAGAAGAAAAGAAAGAAGAACAACTACAGAAAACACAGAATCAGAGACAATATCAGAATCTCACATTTCGCAGCGGAACAATATACAATAGATAATCACTAGTCTTTTAAAACAAAGAACTATATCAGTTTATACATACATCAATCAGAGTCAATATACAACTCGATACAACAATGGACAGTTATATAAACCTGTCCTCATACAGAATACATAGCGGAATAAATAAACAAGTACGGAAGTACGTCTCATCATCCAGCTTATCCCCAAAGCTCCAGAATATCCAGAATATCCTGATAAAAATAACTCTAGGCTGCCCGTGTGGAAAATTATGGGCACCCAGAGTTTAGAAGGGAACAATAAACTCCGAGTCAGTCATGGTGACTGGTGTGAGATCGTAAAACAGTTATTTTCATAAATAAAAAACAGATTCGCAATGCTTTTGGAAAATGAAACTACCATAAGACCTCCCGCCACACACACAATGCAAACGCAGAATTGGAGGAGATTTCTTCTTATGATAGTCAAAGATGCTTACTACGCCAATCATTGGATTATTATTATTAATGTCTAGTGTAGAAAACATTTCGAAAGTATAATATTAATCTTAGCCAGCATAGGCATTTCGCACTATGCCTACTATAGCTACCATCTAAACAGTGGTGACCACCATAAGTAAATGGCAGGTTCTACAACTAAAACCGTACAATTTTGTATTGGGAAATGGATTTCCAACAAATGGTCAGGCTAAGGAACTTCCTTTCCTACTGCCGAATGGGATCGCCTTTGGCTGGACGTCCCGAGAGACAAACTGCTCTCTGCCAAACAAGGTCGGGTTACCCCTATAACAGGTAAATCACGAATATGTCATCACCCGGTCCTTTGGGACCTTTATCCGAGCGCTCGTAACCATCATCACACATAATAAATAAGGTGTGTCCACATGAGTAAGTATCTGGGCTCCATACCATGATACCACCCCTTTCCAGAAGGAAATAACATACCCTAAAGGGCGCGACCCTCATAACCTTGCCGCAACATTCCTGTTTCGACCATTTCCGGGTTGTTGAGGCCCTGCCGAAGTCTCGTCCACAAAGCTACGCTTTTTCACAAAGCCGTGCTTTGATCATAAATGATCAAATAAATGATCATCATCACAGCAACACTCAGCATGCCACATTACCAAATTGGGAATATATCGCTGATAAATTTCAACTACATAACCTCTGAGCTCGTACGTCTCAGAGAAGGGTGTTAAGCTAAGAGAATAAATTCTCCGCCACCAACAGAAATGTATTTGAAAGAAATCAGCTTTATATCTCAAAGTGTAATGTCAGACACGTAACAATACAAGTCTGTTCCGGGTTCGAACAGAACCGAAGGCACTTCCAAAAGAAGTCCTTGCAAATCCGGATATTCACAATCCCGATAAAACTTCCCATCACAAAGGAAATCTCAATACCGTAGCTAACGGTGCAGAGACAATCGATAGGTCATCCTATCGTTTTCACAAATACCCGGTCTTCATCACCGGTCTTCAATACGATCCATATCGTCGTATCATTATTCGGAATGGGTTATCTGACACAAAGGTCCTTTCCCGGCTAAATCGAATAATAAGCGTTTGTTTTAAAAAAAATTCAAGTGCCATTTCAAAGGCAATATTGATAGTCGGTGATTTAACTATCAATAATATTCACAACAATCATCAGATTCAAATAATTTTCCCAAATTATTTATTTCCAAAAATATCTTTACGATATATGGTTTATACTTCAACCATTTGAAAACAATTTCTAAATTACATTCATTTAAACCCCTTAAATAAATCCTTATCGATTTATTTCAAATTTACATCCCAATCAGTAAATTTATTTCCACACTTCATCACTTTGAAAATAAATTTCAAATCACTTTTCTTTACATGGAATATATTTCCAAATATATCTTTTCAAAACCCAGCTTTAGAACCTTAAATTTTTATTTTAAAAAGCTACTTTGGAAAATATACTTAGCTTTATAGTGAAAATACAATTGCACTTCAAAATGGTCCATTTAAACCAATTTAATAAATCTTTATCGATTTATTTCAAATTCACGTTCAAAATCCGTAAAATTACTTTCACACTTAAAAATAAATCAGCGTTTATTTTTTAAACAAATTCTCCTTTCATTTCATAATTTCCAATTTGAATTTACATTTCCAAATATATTCATTTTTACACCATTTTTAAATCGTTTTCCAAATATTCATTTTCAACACCAAATCGACTTTCAGATTGATTTCTCAATTTTTATTTCAATCCCAAATTGATTTTTCCCAAACATTTATTTCAAAACACCAGATCAATTATGAAATGGATTTCTAAATTTTATTTCAACACAAATCAATTTTTTTTCATTAAACATCAAATAAATTTCATATCAATTTCTCAAAGATTTATCTTCGAATACTAAATCAATTATCAATTGGATTTCAACAAATTTATCTCCTTTTAAATAAATTCTTTTATATCTTTCAAACCATTTTAAAATTCTATTTTCAAATAAATTTTCCAACTTTTGAATAATACTATTCAAAATCTATTTATTAAAATCTTTTCCCATATCTTGGAATTTATTCAATAAGATTTCGACAATCCAATTAATACTTTTAAAATTCCTTCTTTCAAATAAATTCAATTCTTAAAAATAAATTTATTTAAAGTTTTTCACTTTAACTTTCAAAATCCAATTTATATTCATTTCTGGTATCCAACGATACCAAAAATACATTCGGCTAAATTTTAGCCTTCAACAGTTTCAATTATCAATAAATCATTCACAGATTATCAATAAATCACATCATTCACATATGAGACAATATTCAAACAATTTGAGGAATCCAGTTGGATCCCTCCAACCTATTTCCCTGCATCCACAGATGTTAGCACAATACCAATTCCACTTCGAGGTGGAATATCGCGGTATATGGGATTTATAAAAATATCATCCGCTTACTAACGGCGCAATGGGGTCTCATCCGCTATACAGTGCGGGAAATCAATCAATCCAATATATATATATATGCCAATATGTATATATTGCTATATATATATATAGATATATCCTACTATATCTAATATTCACGAATCCAAACAGCAATCAATAACTGCAATTCAAATTTAAATCTGAGTGAGAAGATCTCACCTTTGCTTTTATTTTGCAATCCATTCCAATCTCGACCCAATTATCTTGACTTGATTTCCTTAATTTATACCTTGTATAAATATTATACAAATTATTAATATTCGAATCAATCGAATAATAAATTTTCATTTGATAATTTTATTTAACTAGAAATTTGATTTAAAACCAAATTTCCTTTACAATTTCATTTTTAATAATCCTATCAATTTTAAAACAATAAATTTCTTTCAAAAGTCTTTTATCTTGCTGTAAAACAGATTTTTAGTTTAAACATTAAAATTCCTATATAAAATTTTAAATTAAATTAAGAACAACTTAAAATTTTAAAACTGCTTATATATAAGATTTTCTTTACTGTAAAATTTCATTCTGTACATGTGCATATACAGGAAAAAAAAATCAAAATACCTTACTGCTTTAACCCTCACTACCAAACAAGCTCGCTCGTGAGCCCATCATCTAAACCCTAAATCCATCGAGCAAACATGGCCAACCCCCATCGCGAAACCCTAGTCACGTCGCTGCCATCAAACTTGCGGCAACCAGACGAGCCGCCCTACCAAGCATCGCGACATCGCCCAGTCGATTCCAACTTTGACTCGATTCCCCGGTCGTGATCTCAGCCCTCCCCTACGCGAGCAACGAACCCAAAACGCTGCGCCTACCCTAAAATCGATCGCGAGCTCAAACTGAGCCAAACCCCAAGTCGACACGCCGATGATTTCGACGAACCCCTACAAACAATCGCGACCTTCCATGAATCTCGATTTCGAGTTGCCCGACCATGATTTTCAAAACTTATAGATGAAGAGGGAAAAAGACTCGGCTTCGATTTTTAGTTGAGAAGAATGGGAGGAGCACGAGATTCTTAAACAAGGCTTCGGCCAAATTTGAAATTTAGAACGAAAAGTTTGCTATAACCCGCCACCATTTTTCTTTGTATTTGCTTTTGAACGAATGGAAAAGGAATTGAAGAGGAATGAATAAAAATTTTAGTTCGGCCTGTTGATTAATTTAGAGCAGACGCGTGTTATTTGGAAGGACACGTGCTTGAAACAGCAAGACACGTGTTGCTTGCAGCAGACTTTCAATTAGATTATTTATTTTTAAATTTAAATTCAAATTGTAACGATATCACCACTCAAAATTTAACTTCCAATCGAGGCGTGCCGCTAGGCATTCATAATGTTATACCTCTATTCCGATCACACTGGAAAAGGTTTCGAGTCCAAACTCGATCGTATGGAAAAGATAGCTTTTTGGACCAGTTATAATATTAAATTTTCGATTTAATTTCAGTGTGTTTGCTTATCGTACGACCAAACGATCACTCCAAACATTACAAAAATTGAAATCCGATAATAATACAATATTACGGATCCAATGGAACTGGTTTCGTCGAATTACAAGATTGTCCCCCGGAACGCTATTTTCAAATTCAATTTAAACGATATAAATTCAAAATTGAACAAAACAGCTTCAAATCCAATTCTGAAGGTTACAGTACCTTCAGAATTATCAATATGAATTTTCAAAGCCTTGAAAATATTTTTAATCGGCTTAAAACTGAAGATTCAAAATTTTACCCAGATTAAATAATTAAATTCAATAATTTAATCGCCAAATTCATTCTGATATTTGAATTTCAAATTAAACAATCATTCGAATATTTAAACTCAATTAAATATTCACATTTCAAATGTCAAAAATTCAGGGTTGTTACAATCTTCCCCCCTTAAAAGAATTTCGTCTCGAAATTACAAGTTAAGAAGAGTGTTCCAATACCTGTTAACTATTTTTTCCAAAACCAAACAATTTTATCAAATTTTCAACCCAAATCCTTTCATTAAAGATTCGTTATTACTTTAACTCATTTTCCAAAATCAACCATAAATCCCAAATAATATGGTTTCCTTATAATTCAAATTCAAAATTTTCTAACTCTCGAAATTTTCGAAAAATTTCGCCAACATCTCCTTTGCGCGGCTAGCACGGTACGACTACAAAACGTCCCTACGGACTCTCAAATTCCAAAAGAAAACAAAATGCCAAGTTGCAAAATCAGAAACTCATCAAATTTCATATTGAAATTCAAATACATACCTTTGCCGAGCAAATTCAAATTTCCTTCAAAATCAAAATCCAATCTCAAATATCCTGTATATTTTACTTAACAAATAATTTCCAATTACAACATTCTAGTTAAATTTATTCACTCATTAACTTAGGATATTTCTCAATTCTAAATTTTACTTAAGAATTTCATACTTAAGTTTAATACAATATTTCTTATATTCATTTTCACTTCAAACAAAGTCATATATTCATTTCCTTATACTTTGCATTTTCAATTTCATTTGAATTCAATTTACAATTTCAATTCTATTTGAATTCATCTTACTTTCAAATTTTCATTTCGAATTTTACTTGAATTCGATTCATCTTTAACTTCGAAGATTGAATCTTATTTACCCTTTCTAGTTCAATTCCTAGATTTCCATTACAATTTGAAAATCAAATTTCCGTTAACAAAAATTCTTCCAAATTTTCAAAAATTTTCTAACTCCCAAAATTTTCAGAAAATTTTGGCGGAGTCCCCTTTGTACGGAGGAGCTTTTGCAATATGACAAAAGATATAAATATATATACATCGACCCACTCGGTCGGAAAAAGCAGAAAAACAGTTCATATTTCCTATTTTTATTGCGTAGGCGTACCTTTTAGCATTTTTAAGCAAAGCAGTTATTTTATTAGCATTTACACAACCCAAAATGCAGCCAAACGGCTTCAAAAACCTGCACTTACTCAATTTAAACAGGTAAGTGACAAATATAGGAAATCTATTTAACAATTCACTTATTTCAATAACAAATATATAGATTTCATTAGCCATACATCCAAAATAAATTCCATTAGCAATTCATAAAGTTTTAATTCAACTCAAATCGCTTCTATCTAATTCACATTCAATTTCTATTCAATTCAAGTGATTAACAACTCACTTTCTTATATTCAATTTATTTCTAAGTGAATCTAACTCATATGTATTTCAATTGATACAAAAATCAATTTCTATTTGCTTTTATTAACTCATAGAATTTATACAATCTCGTTTGTGTCAAACGATAATTTTTTTCTATTCAAATTTGTTAATATTCATGCAACTAAATGATTACTTAAGCTAACAATCATTTAAATTGATTCCATTTCAATTAAATTTACATTCCATATTCTCATTCATTTCATTTGAAACCATTTCACAAAAATTTTCTTAAGTCGAGCATTTATTCAATATTTACTTAAGCTATTTTACTTCAAAACTCAAATTCATTTTCTTGTAAACAATTTCCAATTTCAATTCTTGGTTTGATTTTCATTTATCAAATCTATCCCATTTACTAATTTAATTCAATTAGTATATTCACTTATTCATTTTAAATTTCAAATTTCCATATTCAATTCGTCTTGAATTTATTTTATCTTTATCAAGAAAATTCAATTTATTTCTACTACCACTTGAATTTATATTCAAATTCAAACCATTTTAAATTTAGTTCACAACTCAACTTTAATTTAATCAATTCAATCTCCAATCCATTATTTCGTGAATTAATTATTTATCAAATCAGTTTACTTAAACTCAATCCACAAATGTAAACTCATTTGTTCATTCACAAATTTATTTCTTTTCAATTTGAATTTCATTACAATCAAACTTTAAATATTTTATAAATTATCAACTTATTTTATATTCCATTTGTGAATTTTATTTTCAAATATTTTCTTGGAATTCTATTTCAATTATAAATTACATTTACAATTCACATTCCCAAATCTCATTCGTATATGGATTTTATTTTATTATACTTTCAATTTATATTTATAAATTTCATTTGTTAAATGAATTTATCTTCAATCTTTGGTTATATCATTTTATTTCTTATTTGTTTTTCATATAACAGTGATAATAATTTAATGCTATTACTTCTTAACAACCAAATATCCATATATTATAATAATTCATAGAAAATCATTTCTTTTCTATACAAAAATAGTTTTGGGAAAAATTATTTCATTTACCCTATTTTTAAAACAATACTGTGTCAGTTTATCTTGTTTAAGAGTTTAGAAACTCCTATCGATTACAGTTGGCCAGACTGCACCGACCAGAATTTATAAACAATCAACCGATAAGTCAACACAATACAAAACAAATTTTATATTCACTAACAAATACGCGCTCATATCTATTATTACACTAACTCATTCTAGAGTACTACTGACTCTATCTCTAATGAGTTACACCCAACAGAGCAGGGTTGTCGCTTAACCGGATGCTCTGATACCAAATGTAAGGACCCGTTTCTTCGACTTCCGAAAGTCGACATTAATACATCCACTGTATCAAATGTCGTGCAATCGAATGCCGGAAAACCGAATTCTTAGGGTTAAAAAGAAGAGGTAGAAGAAGACAAAATAAGAAAAGAAAGAAGAACAACTACAGAATACACAGAATCAGAGACAATATCAGAATCTCACATTTCGCAGCGGAACAATATACAATAGATAATCACTAGTCTTTTAAAACAAAGAACTATATCAGTTTATACATACATCAATCAGAGTCAATATACAACTCGATACAACAATGGACAGTTATATAAACCTGTCCTCATACAGAATACGCAGCGGAATAAATAAACAAGTACGAAAGTACGTCTCGTCATCCAGCTTATCCCCAAAGCTTCAGAATATCCAGAATATCCTGATAAAAATAACTCTAGGCTGCCCGTGTGGAAAATTATGGGCACCCAGAGTTTAGAAGGGAACAATAAACTCCGAGTCAGTCATGGTGACTGGTGTGAGATCGTAAAACAGTTATTTTCATAAAGAAAATAAAACAGATTCGCAATGCTTTTGGAAAATGAAACTACCATAAGACCTCCCGCCACACACACAATGCAAACGCAGAATTGGAGGAGATTTCTTCTTATGATAGTCAAAGATGCTTACTACGCCAATCATTGGATTATTATTATTAATGTCTAGTGTAGAAAACATTTCGAAAGTATAATATTAATCTTAGCCAGCATAGGCATTCCGCACTATGCCTACTATAGCTACCATCTAAACAGTGGTGACCACCATAAGTAAATGGCAGGTTCTACAACTAAAACCGTACAATTTCGTATTGGGAAATGGATTTCCAACAAATGGTCAGGCTAAGGAACTTCCTTTCCTACTGCCGAATGGGATCGCCTCTGGCTGGACGTCCCGAGAGACAAACTGCTCTCTGCCAAACAAGGCCGGGTTACCCCTATAACAGGTAAATCACGAATATGTCATCACCCGGTCCTTTGGGACCTTTATCCGAGCGCTCGTAACCATCATCACACATAATAAATAAGGTGTGTCCACATGAGTAAGTATCTGGGCTCCATACCATGATACCACCCCTTTCCAGAAGGAAATGACATACCCTAAAGGGCGCGACCCTCATAACCTTGCCGCAACATTCCTGTTTCGACCATTTCCGGGTTGTTGAGGCCCTGACGAAGTCTCGTCCACAAAGCTATGCTTTTTCACAAAGCCGTGCTTTGATCACAAATGATCAAATAAATGATCATCATCACAGCAACACTCAGCATGCCACATTACCAAATTGGGAATATATCGCTGATAAATTTCAACTACATAACCTCTGAGCTCGTACGTCTCAGAGAAGGGTGTTAAGCTAAGAGAATAAATTCTCCGCCACCAACAGAAATGTATTTGAAAGAAATCAGCTTTATATCTCAAAGTGTAATGTCAGACACGTAACCATACAAGTCTGTTCCAGGTTCGAATAGAACCGAAGGCACTTCCAAAAGAAGTCCTTGCAAATCCGGATATTCACAATCCCGATAAAACTTCCCATCACAAAGGAAATCTCAATACCGTAGCTAACGGTGCAGAGACAATCGATAGGTCATCCTATCATTTTCACAAATACCTGGTCTTCATCACCGGTCTTCAATACGATCCATATCGTCGTATCATTATTCGGAATGGGTTATCTGACACAAAGGTCCTTTCCCGGCTAAACCGAATAATAAGCGTTTGTTTTAAAAACAAATTCAAATGCCATTTCAAAGGCAATATTGATAGTCGATGATTTAACTATCAATAATATTCACAACAATCATCAGATTCAAATAATTTTCCCAAATTATTTATTTCCAAAAATATCTTCACGATATATGGTTTATACTTCAACCATTTGAAAACAATTTCTAAATTACATTCATTTAAACACCCTTAAATAAATCCTTATCGATTTATTTCAAATTTACATCCCAATCAGTAAATTTATTTCCACACTTCATCACTTTGAAAATAAATTCCAAATCACTTTTCTTTACATGGAATATATTTCCAAATATATCTTTTCAAAACCCAGCTTTAGAACCTTAAATTTTTATTTTAAAAAGCTACTTTGGAAAATATACTCAGCTTTATAGTGAAAATACAATTGCACTTCAAAATGGTCCATTTAAACCAATTTAATAAATCTTTATCGATTTATTTCAAATTCACGTTCAAAATCCGTAAATTTACTTTCACACTTAAAAATAAATCAGCGTTTATTTTTAAAACAAATTCTCCTTTCATTTCATAATTTCCAATTTGAATTTACATTTCCAAATATATTCATTTTTACACCATTTTTAAATCATTTTCCAAATATTCATTTTCAACACCAAATCGACTTTCAGATTGATTTCTCAATTTTTATTTCAATCCCAAATTGATTTTTCCCAAACATTTATTTCAAAACACCAGATCAATTACGAAATTGATTTCTAAATTTTATTTCAACACAAATCAATTTTTTTTCATTAAACATCAAATAAATTTCATATCAATTTCTCAAAGATTTATCTTCGAATACTAAATCAATTATCAATTGGATTTCAACAAATTTATCTTCTTTTAAATAAATTCCTTTATATCTTTCAAACCATTTTAAAATTCTATTTTCAAATAAATTTTCCAACTTTTGAATAATACTATTCAAAATCTATTTATTAAAATCTTTTCCCATATCTTGGAATTTATTCAATAAGATTTCGACAATCCAATTAATACTTTTAAAATTCCTTCTTTCAAATAAATTCAATTCTTAAAAATAAATTTATTTAAAGTTTTTCACTTTAACTTTCAAAATCCAATTTATATTCATTTCTGGTATCCAACGATACCAAAAATACATTCGGCTAAATTTTAGCCTTCAACAGTTTCAATTATCAATAAATCATTCACAGATTATCAATAAATCACATCATTCACATATGAAACAATATTCAAACAATTTGAGGAATCCAGTTGGATCCCTCCAACCTGTTTCCCTGCATCCACAGATGTTAGCACAATACCAATTCCACTTCGAGGTGGAATATCGTGGTATATGGGATTTATAAAAATATCATCCGCTTACTAACGGTGCAATAGGGTCTCATCCGCTATACAGTGCGGGAAATCAATCAATCCAATATATATATACCAATATGTATATATTGCTATATATATATAGATATATCCTACTATATCTAATATTCACGAATCCAAACAGCAATCAATAACTGCAATTCAAATTTAAATCTGAGTGAGAAGATCTCACCTTTGCTTTTATTTTGCAATCCATTCCAATCTCGACCCAATTATCTTGACTTGATTTCCTTAATTTATACCTTGTATAAATATAATACAAATTATTAATATTCAAATCAATCGAATAATAAATTTTCATTTGATAATTTTATTTAACTAGAAATTTGAGTTAAAACCAAATTTCCTTTACAATTTCATTTTTAATAATCCTATCAATTTTAAAACAATAAATTTCTTTCAAAAGTCTTTTATCTTGCTGTAAAACAGATTTTTAGTTTAAACATTAAAATTCCTATATAAATATTTAAATTAAATTAAGAACAACTTAAAATTTTAAAACTACTTATATATAAGATTTTCTTTATTGTAAAATTTCATTCTGTACATGTGCATATATAGAAATAAATAAATAAATAAATAAATAAATCAAAATACCTTACTGCTTTAACCCTCACTACCAAACAAGCTCGCTCGTGAGCCCATCATCTATACCCTAAATCCATCGAGCAAACATGGCCAACCCCCATCGCGAAACCCTAGTCACGTCGCTGCCATCAAACTCGCAGCAACCAGACGAGCCGCCCTACCAAGCATCGCGACATTGCCCAGTCGATTCCAACTTCGACTCGATTCCCCGGTCGTGATCTCAGCCCTCCCCTACGCGAGCGACGAACCCAAAACGCTGCGCCTACCCTAAAATCGATCGCGAGCTCAAACTGAGCCAAACCCCAAGTCGACACGCCGATGATTTCGACGAACCCCTACAAACAATCGCGACCTTCCATGTATCTCGATTTCGAGTTGCTCGGCCATGATTTTCAAAACTTATAGATGAAGAGGGAAAAAGGCTCGGCTTCGATTTTTAGTTGAGAAGAATGGGAGGAGCACGAGATTCTTAAACAAGGCTTCGGCCAAATTTGAAATTTAGAACGAAAAGTTTGCTATAACCCGCCACCATTTTTCTTTGTATTTGCTTTTGAGCGAATGGAAAAGGAATTGAAGAGGAATGAATAAAAATTTTAGTTCGGCCTGTTGATTAATTTAGAGCAGACGCGTGTTATTTGGAAGGACACGTGCTTGAAACAGCAAGACACGTGTAGCTTGCAGCAGACTTTCAATTAGATTATTTATTTTTAAATTTAAATTCAAATTGTAACGATATCACCACTCAAAATTTAACTTCCAATCGAGGCGTGCCACTAAGCATTCATAATGTTATACCTCTATTCCGATCACATTGGAAAAGGTTTCGAGTCCAAACTCGATCGTATGGAAAAGATAGCTTTTTGGACCAGTTATAATATTAAATTTTCGATTTAATTTCAGCGCGTTTGCTTATCGTACGGCCAAACGATCACTCCAAACATTACGAAAATTGAAATCCGATAATAATACAATATTACGGATCCAATGGAACTGGTTTCGTCGAATTCTGAGATTTTCCCCCAGAACGCTATTTTCAAATTCAATTTAAACGATATAAATTCAAAATTGAACAAAACAGCTTCAAATCCAATTCTGAAAGTTACAGTACCTTCAGAATTATCAATATGAATTTTCAAAGCCTTGAAAATATTTTTAATCGGCTTAAAACTGAAGATTCAAAATTTTACCCAGATTAAATAATTAAATTCAATAATTTAATCGCCAAATTCATTCTGATATTTGAATTTCAAATTAAACAATCATTCGAATATTTAAACTCAATTAAATATTCACATTTCAAATGTCAAAAATTTAGGGTCGTTACATCGCGCACGCGAATGCCAGAACCTCCTCCCAAGCTTGCGCGAACTTCAACCCACCGCTGCTTTGCCTCCACAAGGCAAACACAAGTTCGGGCTCAACAACATCGAAGCCCACCCAATTACTATAACCCTAAATCGACGAGCCTTCGCCAATCTCAGTCGAAAGCCGCCGCAACCCCTCAATGACGAGTCGCACTCCCCCTCCTCACAGCTAGTCACCACCCCCACTCCCATGCGAACCCGAGTCGAGACAGTCCTTCACCTCCACTTCGACGCCATTCGGAGACGATTTCACTTTTTTTTATAATACGAACGAATTCGTTCGAATAAAAAGGAATAGAGGAAAAACTGATTTGGATTTGATTTCAATTTTGAATGAAAAAGACTGGAAGAGGGAGACAAAACTTTTGGTTCTTGTTTCGTTCGTTTCCTCCCTCTTTTATATTTTTCTTTCTATCAAGATTTATTTTTAAAAAAATATAAAGGCGCTCGGCTGTTTTTAGTAAATGAGGAGGAGGAGACGCGTGACTAGAGGAAGTGATGCCTTGCGTGAACAAATTGGCCTAGCTACAGTGATTGAGATGAGAGGGCAAAAGCTCTGATGTGAAAAGAATTTCAACTGATGATTGACTAGAATATACATATATATATATATATATATATATATATATATATATATATATAAATTCAAATTCAAATTGTCTCGATAAATGCAACTTAAAATCTCGAACTCCTATCGAGGCATGCCGCTAGGCATTTATAATGTTATATCCCTATTTCGAACGCAATGGGAAAGGTTTCGAGTCGTAATTCGATCGTATGGAGAAGATAGCTTTTTGAACCCAATAATTATATTGAATTTTCGATATAGATTTCAGCGCGTTTATATTCCGTACGATCACACGACACCTCTAAACACTATGAGATTTGAAATCCGATAATAATACAATATTACGGATCCAATGGAACTGGTTTCGTCGAATTCCGAGATTGTGCCTCGAAAGGCTATTTTTAAATATCAATTTAAACGATATATTTTTAAAACTGAACAAATCACCTTTAAATTCACTTTTAACATTTTTATTATTTTCAGTATTATCAATATTAATTTTATAAGCCTTTGAAATATTTTTAATAAGCTTGAAATCCCAGATTCAATACTTTACCCAATTTCCACTTATTTAATCCAATAATTAAATTATCCAATAAATAGTGATAGTTGAAATTCAAGTTAAAAATTAACTTTTAAATATTTAAAATCAATTAAATATTCCAATTTCAAATGTCCAAAATCCCGGGTCGTTACATTCCTCCCCCCTTATAAGAATTTCGTCCCCGAAATTGTTAGTTAAGAAGAATGGTCCACAACCCGTTAACTATTTTCCAAAAGCCAACCAGTTTTTAACAACTTCCCAAAATAATCTTTTTATAAAGACACACTATCACCCTTCCTAACTTTACAAACTCATCCATCTGTTCCAAATAATATTATTCCCTCAATAATTCAAATTATAGTTTAAACCAAAATTTTAAACTATCAAAATTTTCTTCAAAATTTTTCTAACTCCTTAAATTTTCGAAAAATTTCGTCAGCGTCTCCTTTGCGCGGCTAGATCGGAACAACTATAAATGCCTCTTCGGCCCCAAATTTTCAAAAGAAAAAAAAAGCTAAGTGGCTAGATCAGAAAATCATCAAATTTCATACGAAAATTTAAATACATACCTTTTGTCGGGCAATCAAATTTTATTTTCTGAAATTGAAACATCAATTTATCTTTTGCTTTTAATCACCTGCACCTCACTTAGCAATAATATCCAATCACAGAGTTCAAAATCATTTTATTCATTTCTTTATAAAATTTTCAATATTTGCTTTACTTAAGCCCGTACGATGCACATATATCATCCGTACACAATATCAAATCCGATCGCTCACTCGATCACACAATTTCACTTCTGAACTAGTATCGTTCCCCCGACTTCCTAGTGCGGACTCAGATCTGGTTTCTTGATCAGAAACCTTCATTCTCCTTGCATAGCCATATACTATGATAGAGAATTTCCAGAATCAATCAAAAATCCATATCCAGGGTTCGTCGTCGAAAATCGAGTGAAAAATCCCAACTCGGATCGATATATCTATCTCGAAATTCTCTGCTCGAATCTGGATCAAATCGCTATGTGAATAAAATAATATACATACATCCTACGTATTTATCTCAATTGATTATTAGCTATATCAATTCTCTTTTTATTCACATTTATTTTTGATTTCCATACACTTATCCAAAATTTCCTTTTTCACCACTTTTATTAAATCTTCATTCAAATACTTACTCAATATTTTCCCAATACCAATTTTACTTAAGAATTTCTCTTAACTTTCTTAAGTTTATTATAAATATCTTATACAACCTTCTATAGTTATTTTTCCACTTTACCCTTGAAGTTCATATCCATTTTTATTCAATTTACATTTTCAATTCCTTTTGAACTTAATTTATCTACCAATTTTCCAATATTGAATTTTACCGACCACCTCTCAAACCACATTTAATTAACCAATTCCCTTAATTAGTTCCATTAACTCATTTATTTATATCTCAATAAATTTTTATTTTTAAACCTTACATTTTATTTAGCCCATTCGAACTAATTTTCTGATTTCACTTTACTTAACATAATTCAAATTAAATTCCAATATTCGATTTCGATTTCGTTTACTTACAAATGTAAATTCCTTTGTTCCTCTATACATTTGTTTACAATCTTAATAAATTTATTTTCAATAATCATTTCCTCCAAGTTCACTTTTATTTAACTTAATTCAGTTAAATTCCATTTCAATTCTAATTTTAAACTTTGATAAGTTTTCCAACATATTTAAATTCCATTCACTACTCTCTTCCAATTCACTTCATCCTAATTGGCTTACTTTTCTAACTTATTTCATTTTCACACTTATTTTAATTTAACTCTTCTTCAAGTTAAATTTTATTCTAACGAATTTCAAATTTTTATAAGTTCCCAAACTTATTAATATTCCATAAAAAATTTAAATAAGTTTCCAGTTTAAATAATTACTCAACATTTCAAAATCATTTTTTTGAAATCAATTGTATCCCAAAATCTTTGGTATATCAAATTATTCCTTCGAATTTCAAAACCAAACCCAGTTTTGCAAACGACCCCAATTTAAAACATTCAGGTAGCAACTTCTCACTTGGAAACTCGAAAATGAACATTGGTGATGCTGCAGTCATCACCGAAGTTATTTTCCAGCGACCGAAGTGAGTTTAGTGCTTTTATTCTTTTAAAAACCATTTTAAATATTTTTAAATTCCAAATCTCACCAGATTTTATATCCAATTCAAAAATATTTCCGAATAATATCACTATTATTCCTCCAAAGCCTTTGAAAAATCATTTTCAAACCCAAGGGAAATTAAATTTACCAAATTTTCGAACTTCAAATACTTTCAATCTATATACAAATATTACTCTGGAATTTTATCCCATTTCAATTATAAATCACATTTATGATTTCACATTTACAAATTCCATTCTGTTATATGAATTCTTTTCTTATCTTTTTGGTTATAATTCAATTCCTTATCCAATTTCCACAACAACAATGATAATAATTTAGTATTATCATTTCCTATCAACCAAGCAAACCATATTTAACTATAATAATTTTCAAAAATTATTTATTTTATATACAAAAATTATTTTGGGAAAAATTATTTCATTTACCCCATTTTAAAACAATATTATGTCGAATTGTTCTATTGAAGTGTTTAGAGATCCCTATCAATAACGTTAATTACTCGTATTGACTAGAATCCATAAGCCACTCAACAAACCAATCAACACAATATAAAACAAATTTATATTCACTAAAAAATACGCGCTCATATCTATTAATACACTCAAACTCATTCTAGAGTACTACTATCTCTATCTCTAATGAGTAATCCCCACCAGAGCCAAGGTTCTCGCTTAACCTTCTGCTCTGATACCAAAATGTCATGACCCGGTTTTTCGACCTTTGAAAATTGACATAAATACATCCACACTATTAAATGTCGAACAATCGAATGCCTGAAATACCCGACCGTAAGGGAAAGAAGAAAGAGGTAGAAGAAGAAAATAGAAAACAACAACACAGAATCTCACAGTCACAGCGGAACAATATATAATAGATAACAATTGACCTTTATACAAAAAGAACTATAATTGTTTATAGATTACATCATCAGAGTACAACACAACATAAAACACAATACTGGATAGTTATAATAACTTTTCCTCACAAAGATGAATATACAGCATACCATACACAGCGGAATATAAGTCAGATATGTGAAATACGTCTCCATCATCTAGCTCGTCTCCTGAGCTCCATAGCATCCTATCATGTATCTGTAATACTCGGTCTGACCTGAGCATTATAATAAAATAACACCCGAGTCAGTCTGGAAAACCAGCGTGGGAAAACACACTCAATTGAATTATTAAAGTTTTCAAAATCCTTTGAAATCTAAGGTATCTCGTAAGACCATGCCACAAATAAACATGTCGGGTTTTTACCTTACGATAACCAAAACATTTTTATCAATCTGTCTGATATTATAATAGTGTTTATAGAAAGTAAATAAAATATAGTTGAAATGCTTGCATCTCACATTCCAGCATAGTTGGGCACAATCAAAACCGTACGGGCACTTATTGGAAAATGGATTCCATACAATGGCAGGGCTACTGGGGAACCGCCCATCACAGTCCCTGGCGTAGATCAGAGTACCAAGGACCACTCCCGATCCCCTACAACACAAGACCGAACTACCCCTTACCGGATAGTCCGAATAAGATCACCCCGCGGTTGGGATCAGCAACCGCCACACAGCCAAGATCAAAGGGACTCTAGACAGGGATGACCTTACCTTAATTGGGTGCTACCCACTTAGCCTTGCTGCACCTCCCTTGTTTTAGCCATTCCCGGTTGATGAGGCTTGAGGCTAAGCATTACCTTTTAAGAAAGAAGTTCACTTAGAATGCTCATCGTCCTCCAATGACGATGTTCTAATAGCATTCGTCCATACAAGTTGCCTTGGATCTGGACAAACCGAATCACCATCTTCATCATCTTCATGGTATTCATTCGCTACGTTCAAACCGGATCGAAGTGGTTTTCGGATAATTAAATCTGATCCTGGTCTCTTCGAAACGATCAGCATTGGCAAATATTGATAGTCGGTTATTTAACTATCAAATTTAGCAATCATTCAACCAATTATTTTATTTCCACTAAAAAACCCCAAGTCTTATTAAATTTAGATTTTAAATAAATTAAATCACTTTATCCTAAAAATATACACTTAAAACATTTAAGTACAAAACTACTTATATTTTTTATTCAAAATAATACTTATGAAATTCTAAAATAATTCTCTAAGTAGAACTTAACCAAAACTACTTTTTAAAATAAACTATTTTATAAAGTATAAATATTTAATAATTATCTTTTAAATCATAATACTAATTTAACCATTAAAATAATTACTACTAAAATTAACTTAATTAATATTTACTTTTAAATTTTAAAATAAATAAATAATAAAATTTTCTAAAACATTCCTTTAAAACATCTTTAAAACTTCTAATTTATACTTAAAAAATCTTCTTTGAAAATATACTTAGCTTTTCAGGAAAATACCCTTTCCACTCCAATAAAACTGATCTAACCATTTTAAATCCTTCTCGATTTATCTCCAATTTAATTTACATCCCGAATCTCGTAAATTTTCTTTTTCACTTTTTAAAAATAAAACTCTCTTTTATTTTTAAAACGGTTTACTCATCCCCATATAAATTTCCACCATGAATTTATGATTTCAAATTATCCACTAATAATTACCTCACTTTATTTATAAACCCAGTTTATAAATCCATAGCCTCAATCTCCTTTTAATCACTATTTCAAAAACTTCAAATCGATTCTCTGAATTAATTTCATTTTGAAATTTATTTATGGATTTATCAAAATTACTCTAAACCCCAAATTTTCAGATTTACTTCCCTCTTCTGATTCAAAATCTTATTTAAATCTGAAACATCAATTTCATACTTTATTTCAAAATCCTCGTTTTATTTTTCCCAAACCATTTAAATCTTGGATTTAAAAATAAATCCTTTAATTCTTAAACAATATCGCTTAAGTCCTCAAAACTCTTTATTTCCCATTTATTCAAAAATCCCTATTTTGCCCATACTCGGAATTTATTTAATAGGACTTAAAAAAATCAAACTCTTACCCTTTTTCCCAAATTCACTATAAATATTTTACTTACAATTTTCTCTTTATTTTCCTTCAAAAACCCAATCTTTATATTTTGATATCTTAAAATACCAAAATATATTCAGCCCAACTATAGCATTCAATAATTTCAATTTTCACTATAATCTATCACAGATCGTCAAATAATCATATCTCTGAATATGAGAATAAATTTCAATATTTTTGAGGAATCCAGTTGGATCCCTCTAACCTGTTTCCCCGCATCCATAGATGTTAGCACAATATAAAAATACCAACCCCACTTCGAGGGGGATATCACGGTATAAAGGGTCATCCATTATTATGCGGGGCGCATAGGGTCTCATCCGCTATATAATGCAGCAATATCAATCACTCCAATATATATACACTACTATATATATAATATCACATCCAGACTAATAAAAATTATCCAATTCAATCAATCATCCAATAATTTAATTTTAACTAATTAAATTAACCAATAATCCAATTTGAGTGAGATTAAATCACCTTTGATTTTTATTTGCAACCCAATCCAAACCGGCATGTCTCTCCACGATTTTAGACCTTGTACAAACATTATATGGTTTATTAACATTTTAAATAATTGGACAATTAATTACCATTTAATAATTTAATTAACTAATAATTTAATTTAAACTAATTTTCCTTTAATAAATTATTTTTAGTGACTAAAATAATTAAATAAGTTAATTAAACAAATTAATCTCCATAATATATTATTTTAAAATTAAACTAGTAAATGAAAATATGTATATATGTATATTTATATTATTTTTTTCTTCGAAACTACATATACTAAAAAAAATAACCTATATAGATTCAAAAATCAAATTTTTATATAAACTCTACAACATTTACAATTCCTATATTTCCCTTTTCTTATCTACATATTTTTTTTAAACCTGACCTTAGTGTAAAATGTCTTCCTAATATATATATATATATATATGTATATATATATGTATATGTATGTATTTATTAAATAAATTTTAAATTGAAAGAAATAGATTGCATATACTTCATTGACTCGATCGAAAAAGGGATCACCCCCTCGTTGATCGTACAGCAACACGAAGTCCCAAACCCTCGCTGTCGAGCTCGAGCCCATCGGAGAAACACATGCCCCCCACACAGCATGCTTCGTCGCTCCAGAATCTCGAGCTCGCGCACGCGAATGCCAGCACCTCCTCCCAAGCTTGCACGAACTTCAACCCACCGCTGCTTCGCCTCCACAAGGCAAACACAAGTTCGGGCTCAACAACATCGAATCCCACCCAATTAACTATAACCCTAAATCGACGAGCCCTCGCCAATCTCAGTCGAAAGCCGCCGCAACCCCTCGACGACGAGTCACACTCCCCCTCCTCACAGCTAGTCGCCACCCCCACTCCCATGCGAGCCCGAGTCGAGACAGTCCTTCACCTCCACTGCGACGCCATTCGGAGACGATTTCACTTTTTTTTAATAATACAAACGAATTCTTTCGAATAAAAAGGAATGGAGAAAAAATTGATTTTGGATTTGCTTTCAATTTTGAATGAAAAAGACTAGAAGAGGGAGACAAAATTTTTTTATTCTTGTTTCGTTCGTTTCCTCCCTCTATTATTTTTTTCTTTCTACCGAGATTTTTTTTTAAAATATAAAGGAGCTCGGCTGTTTTTAGTAAATAAGGAGGAGGGGATGCGTGACTAGAGGAAGTGATGCCTTGCGTTAAAAAAATGGCCTAGCTACAGTGATTGAGATGAGAGGGAAAAAGCTCTGATGTGAAAAGAATTTCAGCTGATGGTTGACTAGAATGTACAAATATATATATATATATATATATATATATATATATACATATATATATTAATTCAAATTCAAATTGTCTCGATAAATGCAACTTAAAATCTCGAATTCCTATCGAGGCGTGCCACTAGGCGTTTATAATATTATATCCATATTCTGAACGCAATGGAAAAGGTTTCGAGTCCTAATTCGATCGTATGGAGAAGATAGCTTTTTGAACCCAATAATTATGTTGAATTTTCGATATAGATTTCAGCGTGTTTATATTCCGTACAATCACACGACAACTTTAAATACTACAAGATTTGAAATCCGATAATAATACAATATTACGGATCCAATGGAACTGGTTTCGGCGAATTCCGAGATTGTGCCTCAGAAGGCTATTTTTTAATATCAATTTAAACGATATATTTTTAAAAACTGAACAAATCACATTTAAATTCACTTTTAACATTTTTATTATCTTCAGTATTATCAATATTAATTTTATAAGCCTTTGAAATATTTTTAACAAGCTTGAAACCCCAGATTCAATACTTTACCCAATTTCCACTTATTTAATCCAATAATTAAATTATCCAATAAATAGTGATAGTTGAAATTCAAGTTAAAAATTAACTTTTAAATATTTAAAATAAATTAAATATTCCAATTTCAAATGTCCAAAATCTCGAGTCGTTACACTATCAGTCAAAATCCGTGTTATTTGGAACACAAGTTGTCAAAGAAATACTTTTTGTATTAGCCTATTCCTCCGGGTGAAGCGAGGGTTATTTGGTCAAAGGAAATACCGAGGGGGAGCTTCGGGACTAGATGTAGAACAGGAGGTCCGAACCAGTATAAAATATCTAATGTGATTGCTTTTATTATTTACCTTCTTTATATTCGGTTATTATTCTCTACTTAGTGTAATCTGCAACATACACTCTCACACTTACATATATAAGTTGCATTATATAAAGATCGTATAGTCTTTTAGAAGCCGCCTTCTCAATTCTTTCGAAAGGGTCATATAGCCGCTTTCAAATGGTTTCAGAGGCAATGGTTTTGAAAGGGTGGGTTTCGAAACTACCTCTTTCTTTTACTTAGGATTAATGTTTTCGAAAGTAATGCATTCAACTCTGTTCTTTATGTCCCTTTAGTTTTATCAAAGGTTAAACCCAATGGTTTCAGAGCAATGTTTCTACAAACCTTTACTTGAACCCAATGCTTTTGAAAGGTTTATTTTAAGTGTTCCGAAAGGTTTTCTTTTAAGTGTTTTGAAAGGAAGGTTTCCAATGCTTTCGAAAGACAAGTTTAAATGATTTCGAAAGGGGATGTCTAAGGTTTTATATAATGGTTTCGAAAGGGACGCTCTAAATTATTTTGAATGGGATTGTTTTAAGGTTTTAAGCAAATGTTTAGAAGATATTGTTTTGGCCTTATTGCCTAAAGTTTTCTAAATTAAAAAGAGGCTTTAACTTGTTTTAAAGGGGTGGATAATCCCATTGATTAGATTTCATCAACAGTGTTTTGGGTAAATCATATATCACGGCATAAGTGTTTTAAGTAAAGCAAAGAATATGATTTCCTTGTTTTATAAAGATATGATTTCAAGGGTAAATCATTTGTAAAGATTGTCTATAAGGAAATGAAATTTGAATAGGGTTGTTAACTCTAAGTATATGACTCGGATATTAGAAGACCAGATGGGACTGGTATCGGGTCGCTCCCTATACTTTAAGTAATAGCCCTTTGCTAATATAAGTCCAAAATTCTAGTGTATGGGGCTTTGTCATAGATGGAACTAAAATAATATTACACATATGAGGGAATGTATAGAGCAAAGATAGGTTATTGATGATTCCGCAAAACCATTAAGATCAGTTGACCCTAGAAGAAGACAGTAAAGGGCAGATAGCCTAGTATTGTGTCTAACAGGACTTAGAATGTTTATTATGTCTGGTAGGCCCGAGTCATCCAGTGGTTAATAGTTAGCCAGATAAAACTATAGTGTGGACAGATAGTCCATTGATTACCTGATTTATATGCATATATGTTATTGCTATTATTGTTATAATCAGTTTGGTTGTAGGTTTTTGATTTGCAAAAGATATGACTTTAAAAGGATATTTGTGAGGGGAAACCCATTCCGCTAAGCGGCGTAGTCTCACTTAATATTAGAAAACTGAGATGTGATAGAATTATTCACACCAGGCTTTATGTCTGAATCAAAGTTTATGTTTTCCACTTAAACTCTCAGGTTCTCAAAATTAAATTTGAGTAGATTGAGAGTAAAGGAATTTTTAGGTTTAGTAGGTTGGACGAACAAGCTTCTGAAGATGTGTAGGAAGCAAAGCTAGCTATGTAGGAGCTAATTAGTATTATTTCCGTTGTGATGCATTTATGACTGATATGTCTATCTAGTACTCTGATTATCCAATAGGGCATCTTCATATGTCACTCTTGGCGTAATTTGTAATAATTATATTTGATCAAAACCTTGGAATCATTTTGGGATTACATAATTGAGTACGAAATATTGAATTGAAATGTAATTAGAAAATCTGTTCTTGAAATCTGTGTTGATTTTATTTCATATTCATATGCTTCTGATATTATGGATACCATTAACATTACCGTATTTTGTCATTGGAAGTAAACACTATAGATGACTATAGCATCTGTAGCGCTTAGCTTCGGGCCTCAAAGTAGGGGATGTTACAGCAACTTTCCAAGGTTTCGGTTAAAAGTCATAGGATTCTCATCTTCCTCAAACAAAGTCGAAATCTTTTTCTCCAATTCAGCAAAAGTGTTCATAACTTCGATCTGATAGTTATCTAAATGTTATGTTGTGCCAGAAATGAATTTTAGCATCATTTTTCGAAACTTGCTTTCGGTAGGGACTGGGGTAGTAGTTTCCTCAATAATAGTTTGATTTGTTTGGCCTACTTGATTCCCTTCATTCATATGTAGTTCTTCGACTCCTTCATCCTAGGAAGGGAAGCGAGGTGTCTTTCGAGAGGAAGACTTTGACTTCATGCTTGATTGAAAAGTTCAAGTATGCTGGATTAGAAGAGAACGGAGGTTCGAGGGGGTCTCCTTCTACCACCAAAGATGTTAGATAGATTTTTCATCTAACTAACACCTCAAAGCTTTCAAAAGCTTGTTCTAAAAGGATATGAGAAAGTCAAATGGATACTGAGACTACGTAGAAAATAAGTGCCGAAAGGTAAAAGAGACACAAGATTTATAATGGTTTGGGACCAAGATCCCTACGTCCACTTTGAAGACTCTGCTTCTAGCTTTATTCCATAATTTGATGTACAAGTACATCCATTAACAAGTCCGCCATTAATGATCTTTTAATTAATGCTTTCTAAAAGAAGTAAGGAATATTGAATGATTGTAGATGTCAGAAAATCCTCCAACTGCCCCTTTTTAGTAGCACATGGTCCTCTATTTATAGCAAATTTAAGGTTCTCCCATTGGTGTAGATGCTTTCACTTGGATTGATGACTTGGCTTACTATAAGCCGCTTTGATTCAAACACTTGTCATCATCTGGTTGAAAGTATTTTAACGTGGATTGTTGACGTGGCGCTTTTATATAAAGCTTCTTGACTATTTTTTGTTTATCCTGACCGTTGATCTTGGTTTGGGCTATCTGAGCCATTCATTGTTGACACTTGTTAAGATGTCTTTGTTCTCGGCGTTTGCTGCTCTTGGCCAAGCTTGTTGTTATAGTTGGACAATGGTCTCGATCTTAATTATTGTTTTTACTTAAGTTCTCCGAATATATGCTCTCGGATATTGAGCTTAATGCTTAAGCCCTCGAGGGAAACTAAACAATGGTCTCGAAATTACAAGCCAAGGAATCTTCTTCTCAAATGTTCGTAATTTATACTTTGTGGAAATTATGGTGTAACAAATGTTTATTTTAAAGGAAATAAAGGGGTTTATCCTTTATTTAAAGTGATTTTTACTTTTGAAAGAAGATATAAATATTTTGGAAATAAATATTTGTGAAATATTTTATATAAAAATGTTGTAATAAAAGAACAGATTTATAAATGGTATTTTATATGTTAATGAGAGACTTATAAGCGGTATTTTATAAACAAAGGAATATGTTTATAAAGGTATTTTATTAAAAGGAAAATATTATCGTTTGGATAAAATTGGAGTAATAAATCACGGTTGTGAATTTATTGTAATATATGAAATGATCGTGTTATGGAAAGTATATGATTAATTATATTTGGATTTTTGTTTTATATTTGGAGTTTGGGTTTATATTTGGAGTTTTTTTATAAAAGGATTTTTGCAATTATATTTAGGAATTTATAAAGGGAGTTTCATAAATGAATTTGGAGTTTTCATAAAAAGAGCTGCAAATAAATTTGGGAAATTATCGAGTGAATTTTATAAAAGATATTTTATAAAATAAGTTTTATAAAAGAGATTTATAAATAGTATAAAGGATGTTTGTAAAGGAGTTTATTAAATAAATATGGAGATTTATAAAAGGAGGTTTATAATTATGTTTAGATATTTATAAAGGGAATTTTATAATTTATAAATAATACTTCATAATGGAGATTGTAAATATAAAAGAGGTTTATGAAAAGGAATTTGATAAAAGAAATGAAATTTGTTTTCTATAATAATCATTTTAAATTACGGTGGTATGGAAAATGTTCTTTCCATACTTAACACCAAATATCGAGGTATGGAAACTTGTGTCTATCTTGAGAACTATGAATGTGTGTCGAAGCAAGGTTAATTTTCTAACTTTTATGATTTCATTGTTAATCAAGGGATAGTACTATTTGAAATTGGGAGGTGGGGTTAATTATAATTGGTCAAATTTCCATACGATCCGTTTATGTTCACCAAAAACGTTTGGGGTTTATTGTTATCAATGTTTTTAATTAACATTTGTTTTAACCCAAATTAAATGTGATTTTGGAAATGAAATCTTTCTTAAGACATGAAATATATTACTGTTAAGATAAGTATGAAATCTTTCTTAAGACATGCAATATATTACTATTAAGATAAGTATATGGAAAAGTTTCTAAGTATTAAAAAGTGAAATGGTTTGCGAATATACATGCAGTTGACATAAGTATACCGATATCTTCTAAGTATTAGAAGAGTACATGAGACTTGTGAATATATCTTTGTAAAAGTATTTTTATGCAAGTATTCACGGTGTGGTTTTAATTAACAAAACTATTAATTAATGAGGCTTAGTGGTTGCTTTGTGTTTAGCTGTGCTTGGTTAAATCTCTGCTTGAATTGTTTGTTATTTGATAGTTAAATAACCGACTATCAAATCTTGGCCAGTTTTAAAATTATCATTGTTGGTTCGAAGAGACCAGGATCAGATATACTACCTGAAAACCACTTTGAACTGGCATAAGCGTTCGAATTTAAGACTTCCTAAAGATGTGGAATCGAAGATGGAGTTTTGTGAAGTGCAAGGGCTACTTGCTTCTAATCTTGAGGGTGATTCCAAAATGGATGTTGTAGACGTAATTCCTTCGGTTTGTTCATATCATGAACAACTTGTATGGACGAATGCTGGAATTGCATTGTTGCTTGGAGGGCAGTGTTAGCATTCCAAGCGGGATTTGCAAAAAAGGTAAAACGTAGCCTCAAGCCTCACCAACCGAGAATGAAAAAAACAGGGGATATGCAGCAGGGCTATGTGGGTCACACCCATTAGGGTATTGTCATCACCCTTTTATATATGTGTGTGTATATATATATGGATTTGGTTGTGCATGAGAGCTCTTGTGGAAAAGGTTGCAAAGTAGCTGAGGTAATGTAATATTCGGTACTATCCAGTAAGTGGTGGGTCGGTCTTGTGTTGGCAGAGGGTCCATGTGAGGCCCTCGGTATATTGTCTAGAGGTGTACCGTGGCAAGCGGTACCCTAGTGCCTTGTCATCTAATGGAATCCATTCTCTAATAAGTGCCTTTAGGACTTAGTTGTTCCTATTATGTTAGAATTTAATTAATGTAACAATTTCAGCTATGATTCAATATTTATTTTAAACCCTAAACATTGTTATAATATCACAAGATTTCCTATGAAATGGTTTGGTTATCAAAAGGTAAAAACCCATCCGTGTTTATGTGCAGCGTGGTCTTGTGGGATACCTTTATTTTGAAAGGTTTTATAACATAAAAATCCATATGATGCGTGTTTCTCATGCTGGTTTACCAGACTGATCCAAGCATTATTTTCTTACATTGCTCGGGTCAGACCATGTATATCTTCCAAATTTAGCTTTGGATGCTTTGGAGCTTCAAGAGACGAGCCGAATGCCTCCAAGAAGTATTCACGTACTTCTTTATCTCTGCTACATTGGTTGTTTTGTATTTATCAGCATTTATGAGGACATGTTGTTATAACTGTCCAGGCTGATTATAAATTAGTTTAGTTGGATTGGTGTATGTAAACTACCATTTTCTTTTGTAAAGATCTATTGTATATTATATATTTCTCATCACGATGTGAGAAGCTGTTCTATCTTTTCTTTCCTTTTCCCCCAACAATCTATCTTTCAGGCCCTTGGATGCTCAGTACGTGAATACTATGGATGTATTAGTATCGACTTTTGAGGGTTGGAAAGGTGGATCATTACATCTCTGGTGCCTTATTCTCGCTTATCGCTTTGGATGTTCGAGCAATAAGAGGGTCTTTAAGCTGATTCTCTTCTATATGGCGATTGAACGAACCTCAATGCTAGTCATAACAACATACTTCTTACTTAAAACATCTGCTGTAAATTTGCTTTCCTCGATGTATAAAATATATCTAGATCATTGGCCGCAAGAAATTCTAACTACCTTTGCTGCCTCATGTTTGGGTCCTTCTACATAAAAGGTACTTCAAAGATTTATGATCTGTGTATAACTCGAACCTCTCACCTGGAAAATGATGTCTTCGTATCTTCAACGTAAGTACCACCGCCAATAGTTTCGAGTCATGAGTTGCATATCTTGTTTCATGCGGTCTGAGCTGCCGATTCGAAGAAGCAATAACCCTTCCATGCTACATCAACATAGCACCTAGACCAGTTCCACATGCATCAGTGTAAACTGTCAAACCATCACCTCTATCTGGCACAGTAAGAACAGGAGCACTAGTTAACTTTGCCTTTATCTCCAAGAATGCTTGCTTGCATTTATCCGTCCATATAAAATTGGCATCTTTCTTTGTCAAATTCCTTATGCAAGAGACAATATTTGAGAATACCTATATGAATCTCCTGTAATAACCTGCTAGACCTTAAAACCTTATAATATTAGTTGCACTTTCCAGCCTCTTCTAGTCCTGAACGGCCACAACCTTAGCGGGATCAACAAAAATACCTTCCATCGGAATAACTTGACCTAAGAACCTAACTTTCGAACGCCAAAAATGACACTTCGAGATCTTAGATTTCAATACATGCTCTCCTAGTGTTTCTAGAACAATCCTCAGATGGCACGAATGTTCCTCTGTCTAGACCAGAATATCATCGATAAATACAAGGACAAACTTATTCAACACATCTTGGAAAACTCAATTCATTAAGTTTATGGAAAATGTTGGAGCATTAGTTAGGTCGAACGGCATAACTAATGACTCATAAAACTGGTTGGATCTAAAAGAGGTCAAGGGTACACTCTTCTTTGCTACCCTCAATTGATGGAACCCCGTAGCAAGATCAAGCTGCGAAATACACTCGAGCTCCATGAAGCTGATTGAACAAGTCATCTATCCTAGGCAAAGGGTATTTGTTCCTAATAATTCGTTAGTTGAGCTCACGATAATCTACACACAGTCTTATGGAATCGTCTGCCTTCATAGCAAAGATGGCGGGCGCTCCCCAACTCGAATGCATCGGATGACTCAAACTCTTCTGCAACAAATCACTAACCTGATTTGATAGTTCCAACCTCTCCTTCGGGGCAAGTCTACAAACAAGCGACATGGTAGGTTTTGCATCTTTAACGAAATCAATGTGAAATTATATCTTAAGGTGAAGTGGTAAATCCGACACTTCTTCAAAGACATCCTCAAACTCCTAAACAACCATGATGAACCCAACTCTTATTTTTCCATATCCAAAGAATAAAAAAAAAGTCATAAGTGAGCTAAGATCTTCACAAGATATAATAAGAGTTCCCTCTTCCTTCCTTAACAAGATGGCCACTTATCACAATTCAAGACTGCATGATATTGTAAAAACCAGTCCATCCAAGCAAAACATCAAAATCCATAAAACTAAAAACATACACATCGCAAGGGAAGAGTTAGTCAAAACACATAACTGGAACTCCTAAGAAAATCATACCAAGATTAGTCGAGCCTCCAACAGGGTTCGACACACAAATAGAATCTAAAGCCATAACTGGCTCAAATTTCAATCTATCAATAAGAATTCTAGATATAAAACTAAGAGAAGCACTAATATCAAATAAGACATGAACTGGAATGCCAAAATAGATAGAATACCTTTCAGAAACCGCTTCCCCTTTGCTGCTGCAGAAGTGGAAAGTGCTGAAGTGAGTGAAAAACCTCGAGGGTGTTCCCTATTTTGGAGAATCACACACTCCCTAACAAAATGGCCCAGTTGATGGCAGTTGTAGCAGGCCCTTGGTGCAAACTATGCCTTGGCTGCCTGTGGCTCTAGGTTAGGTACCTTAGTAATTGTTGCCTCCACTAACGGACTTTCGCCACTTTTTTAACCCAACCAATGTACAGATCCTAGTGAAATTCCCCTCTTCCCACACCTTTGACGAGCTAAACAAAAAATATCTCTAGATGGCTAGAACTTCTGCTTGTTGTCCCCAGCTGGTGCAGCAATAGACGACTTCGATGCTAAGCTCTCAAACCTCAACCCCATGTTAACCAAATTTACATAAGACCCCAAGATGTGATTTGCTATATTACCCTTGAATTCTAGATGCATCTCTACAATAAACTTCTCATTTCTCTTCAACGGTGTGCCTACCAGACCAGGCCAAAACTGAGACGAGACAATGAATCAATTATCATACTTCGCTGCTGTCATGGCCCCCTGCTTCAATTCGAGGAAGCTCCTAAACAACAAGTCATCCCAGTTTCTGGGACAAACTTCATCTCGAATCCTTTCTTAAATTTGGCCCAAGTGAAGTCGTTCTATTGGAAATTAATGACGATAGAACTCCGCCAATCCATGGCTGCATCCATCAAATATCACGACACCAACCGACGCTTCATCGCGCCTCTAACTCTATATTCCCAAATATTCGATCACATAATTTGATCCAAGTCTGGACTTCTATGATCATCTGTGTACCACCAAACCTCTTACCTTCTAGCCTCTCACAATCACTGCAGAGCGAAACAAAATTCACCTGAGGCCTGACATGCACGACTTCCTCTACAATATGCACCTTTGGTTGCTTGACCAGAGCAACATTCCTTGGTGCTCGATTTGCTCCATTATTGATGGTACTACCCCTACCACCTCTACCTCCTCGAGCTTTGGCAACTTTGATTTATACTACTTGAACATAGTAGAATATACCTATGATATGAAATGCTAGAATTATTTCAAAGAAAGAGATTATTCCTAAGGAAAAACTAAAAAGGGGGTATAGGTTTATAGAAATACAAATACGCTCTCCTATATATAATACACCCAACTCATTGTAGGGTGTCGTTTACCTTACCTTTAATGAGACATCCCAACCAAAGCCAAGGTGTTCGCTCAACCTTGGGCTCTGATACCAAATGTAACGATCCGACTTTTTGACCCTCAAATGTCGACATTAAATACATCAACGGTATTCATATGTTAAAAACACCCAAGTGCCGAAAAGATAGAAAGTTAAGATAAAGTAAAAAAGGATAGAACAATAAGGAAGAACACAACATCAACATCACACAGCAAACAATAATATATAATATCAAAGAACAATAAAAAAGATTGCTCTAAATATAGGAATTTCAGAGTTACATAACCTAAGTTCTATCATCAGCCTGGACAGTTATAATTGCCTATCCTCACAATGCTGATAAATGCATGACTAATACGAAACAATAGAAATAGAAATAGATAGATAATGGAGTCTCTAGCTCGTCTTCTAAACTCTGAAGCGTCCAAGGTAAACATGCCATACTCAACCTACTTAAAAGACTATGCAAGGAATTTAGGGAAAAACAAAAACCAAGCATCTGACGTAAGCCTGGTATGAGAGAACTTAAGATACATGCAACATGTAATAGTAATTATTAAGATCGTATGGGTTTCCATAATGGTTTTCTCCTCAAATGAAACCAACCATTCGATAAGTTTAATATAGTTTTTTGCATTACAAATGATCACAAACACTCAAGAATATAATAGTAGAGAAATAAATGAAGAATAATCGAAATTAAACAGAGAGAATAAGCAAATAAGCAATCAAAAGTAAGCAGTAACAAGGACATGAAGATTTATAGTGGTTCGACATTGTATGCCTACGTCCACTTTGAAGAATTTGCATTATTGATCACCTCTAAATCTTATTACAATGAAGTATTAATAGCACTTGATTACAATGGAGTCTCAAGCAACAAGCAACGTAAAGATCCCTTTAATGAAGAACAAAGTCTGTGTTTATAGGTGAAGACGGTGAAATATCTCGTTGAAACTTCGGCAGAAGGCTCTCCAGATCCACATAGGCCCACTAGAATGATCGCATGTTCTAACTTGCAATTTGAAATGATCGGTACCGATCGTTCGTTTTGTCTTTGATGGTCGTGCGATCATTCATAGTGACTCTCCCTTACCTCTAATGCATGCTCCCAAAGTTTTATGTCATTCTGAATTGTAGTTTATGAGATATTAACCAATCTTCATCAAGTTGATGTGTTTGGCTGAGTTTGTATGATCGTTCATGAATGATCGGTGCCGCTCGTTTGAACTTGCTCACTTTGACATGTGATCGTTTGTGGGGACTCCATTCTCCAATATATTGACATTATGAAAGTTCAAGTGTGTTAGACTTATTATTTTGAGATATCGATCGATCATCGCTGAATTGAGCTATGTAATCGATATGATACGATCCATATTATTGAATATGGATCATGCGTAATCTACCTCCAGAAAGTAGTGAACTTCCATACTCTAAATGTTTTATTGAGTTTGCCTTCAGCTTCTGCTTTACTACTGCTTCATATATTATCATTTAGGCCTGATCTCAAGGCTTCATGATCGTTAATCTAACACATTGATTCGGATGACAATCGAGTCTATCTCATCTAATTGGTCCAAATATAGCTGGGTCAAAAGGCCGGATAACATTTGACCCTAACATACATCTTGTTTGAACATCACGTGCTTTGAATCGTTGCAAACTTGAGTTGTCGGAGAGGATTCCATCTAATTTATTGAATTGTCAATATTCTTCCATTTAGTTTCTTTTTATTGAGAGTCGCATCTCCTCCTGTTTGTCGTGACTATTAGTCGATATCCAATAGTATATAAACTGGATTGTGATGATTATCTTGTTTTGTTTACAGTGATTATTAGGCTCCAGCAATTTGGCTTAGACTTTTCTCTAATTGATTTCAGTTGAAAATTCAATTCTTTTTTATTTCAAGAATCTAAATTTTTAGAGCGTATATTATTACGTATACGTGTTTATACCTAACCCCTGATCATGATTGCACATTCACAGGTCGTTGTCAAGTCTTTTCAAAAAAAGATCACACCGGATCGTTTGCTGTTGAATATATTAATGGATAGTTTCGGATCCATCAAATATGGGTCGTTTATTTACGATCGTTGTTTCTCTTCTTCCTTTTTTTATGAATGATCGTATCGGATCGTAAGTGGTAGAATATATTGATGGGTTGTTCAAAGATTCATCGTATACATCGTAGGCCATTGTTATGAACAATCAGTCTCCGTTTCTGGACTCTAAAGGATCGATACAATGTTTACGTGGAACGGTCGGAACGATCTTCATATGTTGTTTTACCAAATCCTAGTTTCATTCTTCGAGAACGGTCGGTGCCAAATCAAGGAGTAAACGATCGCAACGATCGGTAGACCAGTTTCATAGGCTTTAAAGGACCAGCTTACAGCACATATAAATACTTCTACTTAGCTGCTCTATCCTTTCCTTCTTCACTTTTTCATCGTTTCCATTCGAACCAAAAAAAAATCTACTCCTCTCTTTCTTCGTCGTTCCAAATCACGATCCGAACCCCCAAATCAAAGACCGTTTCTCCTTAACTTGATCTTCAATCGAGTACCCTTCTCTCCATATCAATCATCATTATACCAGCCTCTTCAGATCTCGTAAAGAAACAAAGTCGAATCTTACTCTTTGAATTCTAATTTAGGTAGGTCAATTTTGATTTGTATGTGGATTCGAATGCAATTCGAGTCTGTCGACCTCACGATGTTTGATTAGAATGATGAGATTGATTGATTCGAAGCACTTTGGAGGAAGATAGACTTTAGTCGATCTTTTTGGTGATGGCGAAGTAGTTGAGTTCTTAGGAAGAAGGAGTTAGGGATAGAAGACGATCGTTGATGAACGATCGGTCGTAGTTGTGGATTTGGTGAAGTTTTGAGGTAGACGGATCAACTTGTGAAACGATTGTATGGAGTTGATGTTGAGTATAGTATTGTTATGGACCGATCATACTGGAACGATCATATGACAATTGTGCGGCATATGGAATGACTGTATGGAGATGGTTTAGTCCAAACGGTTGGTTGTTGATGCGAGCGATGGGATAAGCGAACGATCGGGTGGAGAATCGAAGAGAACGATCAGATATGGATCAATGGGAACGATCGGTTAAGGAATGGTGCAGCACCCAGCTTTACTATGGATGATCGTTATGAAATTATCGTACATGAATGATCGTTATGGAATGACCGGCTATACTTTGGAAAAATGATCGGTATTCTGCAACTAACTTTAAAATGAAATTCAATCACACGAACTTGGACTTTGAGATGAGATTTGACCCTTGAACACTTGAGTGAACATATACGACTTGCATATGACTTGACCTACATACTGTGACATCTACGATATTGAACCATGACATGGACAAATGCCTTGGATATATTCTTTTGAAGCTCATCTTCCTATGAACATAAAAATCAATCTTCAACCTACTGACAATAAATCTTGAGGCTCGGGCTGAATCATTTCTAATGATGTAGAGAACCGATTGAGACGGTCAGCAATGACAGTCACTCCGGTCAAACTTTGAAGTTTTGTCATCTTTTCCGCTTTTAATTCCGTATAACTTATCACTGTATTGCATGGCACTTCACCATACAACAATAGTGTTCACTCTGCACTAGGGGCATGGGTTATTTTTTATAATAATGATTTTTACTTAGTTTGATGGCGGTGGATTCCAAACATTCAGAATGTCTTGCAGCTATGTCCGCTGGACCATCTTCTCAGCACAGTAATTTTAGTTCCAAGTTGAATTCTATTACTGAATCAACAGTGTATCCCCTACTCATCAATCCGACAAACCAAAAAGCTCCAGTCCACTATTTGATTTATTCTTCACTATTCCTACTCTTCCAACAAAAATCATCAATCCTTCCCCTAACATATTGGAGGATGCAGTCTTCTTGGAAGATCCTCTGAATTCTATGGCCTCGAAGATTAGTGAAGCCGCTCTTTGCCGAATCTGTGAAAGACATGGGATTTCATGTGACGAGGTACAGGTCCCGTCACGGGATGACAGAGCTTATAGAACCCTATAGGAGTATACTACATGCAATAAATTTATGTGCAGGGCTAGATGCATTCCGTCATTAAATTTATACATCCACGAGGTTCTATATTATCTGAGGATAGCCCCAGCGCAACTGCATCTGAACGGCTATGCCCTGCTCAACTGTATTTACATAGTGTTTATGGAGTTCTTATATCTCCCTCCAACTACCGAGGACATTCGATTCATATTCACCTTAAGCAATGGATATGAATTCTATTGTTTACATTTTGGAGTCGGTTAAGAAGTGCCAAATCTTAGTAGGCATTTGGAATAAATTAATCGCTTTCAAAAGTGAATGGTTCTTTGTGCGGTGTCCGCCTGGCTTCGCTCAACGGTGGTTGGAAAGACGTAAATGACACTCTTTATTCTAATTCATATGCTTATATGCGAGTTGTATCCAAGATTAAGCAGTTTTTTTGGTTTTTTAGAGGCACTATCCAACGGCCTGAAGGTAAACATCTTGAGAAGGCGGTCTCAACTCTTAAGGATGTGCCGCCTAAAGATAGAGATATCGAGTGCCTCCTTACTGATGAATGTCTTATTTCCTTTTGTCTGATGGAAGAAGGCTGGAGCACAGGGCTGGTGAATACTGCTCGAGTTGCAGTGGCAAGACAGTGGGCCGCAATTGGTCAAAGAGGCAATCGGGTCGATCCTATCGTGCCCCCAGCCATGGGATCTCGGGAGGTCACCAATTTAGATGCTAAAAAAGCTGAAGGTGACGAGCCAGCTTCTGATAACGAAAGGTCTAGTCCCGGGGTCGTGGAAAAATCTTCACAGACCCTACATGTAACATCCCCCACTTGGAGGCCCAAAACTAACGGCTACGGATGTTGTAGTCATCCATAGTTATTAATCATCGGTGACCAAATACGGTAATGTTAGATACATTGATTTAACAGAAACATATGGATATGGAAAAAAATTAAATCATTAAACAACTTTCACATTCCATTTCAAATCATTTCAAATCCATTACATAATCCCACATTCGAGAACCACGTTCAGAGAAATTATAATTATTACAACATACGCCAAGAGCGACATGTGAAGATGTCCCCTTAGATGATCAAAGTATATATATATATATTTAGGCAATTAAACAACTTTGTCTTTACACCAAAACACAGTGGAATCAAAATAGAAAAGAACTCATACTAGCTAGCTTGCCTCCTGCACATCTCAGGAAGCTTATTCGTCAACCAAGTACCTAAAATACCTCAACTCTCAAACTATTCAAAATTAATTAAGCACCCGAGATTTTAAGGGGAAAACATAAACTTCAAGTCAGACATAAAGCCTGGTATAAATAATAACCTACCATCTCAAACCATTTATATTCTAGTGAGACCACGCCGCTTAGCGGAACAGGTTTTCCCCTTACCAGTATCATATCAAAAAAACTTATGATAACCATGTACTGTGCTCGTACACCCACAATGGTTAAATACATAGAAATTTAAAATATTATGATGATATGCAAACAAGTAAATCATTCTGGATTTCTCATCCCCATTCATTTGACTATCTGTCATAGTTATAGTTTCTAGGGTTACTATTAACCTATTAGTTTTCATGAGCTCACTAATAACCTAACTAAAGTTTATGGACTATCTGTCCAGTCTCATAGTTTTCATGGGATCACTAAGAACCTATTGGCCCCTATCAATAACTTCATTTAATTATTTCATGGGTTCTCCCTGAACCTATTGGTATCTCCAATAACTTCCCGCATATCATAGTTTTCATGGGTTGACTATGAACCTATTGGCTTCTGTCGATAACTCAATCCGGATATAGTTTTCATAGGTTCACCACAAACCTGTTTGCCCCTGCCAATAACTCTCTTTAAACATAGTTTTCATGGGTTCACTATGAACCTGTCTAAACTGACAACTTCTTAATTGGTCTTTGGGCATCCTATATTCTGGTCTACCTGACCTCCTGGATGCAACTATATTCATTTAGGAGTTACATATCTCATATTCACTACTGGGTCAACCTATCTGGTTATTTTGCCCTTACTCCCCAAAATACAGTTATGGGTCCATTATTTAGTGAATATATTCATAGAAGAAGCATATACAAAAATAATACCAATATCTATGGTTTAATACCCTTGAAATCATTATCACCTGAAAATTTGGTTAATCCCTTTAACCTATTATTTTTATCAAGGCAAGCTTCTTCAAAAACTCCAAATTTAAAAGCATTTAAAAGATCTTTTATAATGCCATGGGTTTTACCTTTAAAAATTGAGATTAGGTTCTTTGTTTTGAAAACTAAGGCTTTCGAAACTTTAGACCTTTACTTTCAAAACCATTGAAAACCCTCTTCTGAAAGCATTCAAATCTTCTTTTCAAAACACTTAGCATATGCCTTTTGGAACACCTTAAAAAAACCATCAAAACATACGTTTCGAAAGTATTAAAGCTTCACTTGCTTATTTATAAAGCATAGCTTCAAAACCAATTGAAAGTACCCCTTTCGAAACCATTGAAAGTACCCCTTTCGAAACCATTGGGTTTAATCTTAAACATATCTTTTGGGTCAAAGTAAATAAAAAAGAAAGTACCCTTTTCGAAACCATTAAAAAGAGTTTGGGGAAAAACAGATGTCTTTGAAACCATCCTTTCGAAAGCTTTAATCATTTAAGTAAAACATTTGAAAGGATAGCTTCGAAACCCTTTTCGAAGCCATTACCTTCGAAACCTTTATATGGCTACTGGAGCCCTTTTAAAAGCTTTGGGAAGTGGCTTATTACATTTATAAAACAAAAGCTACCTTTCGAACTCGTTGATGACTTCAATCCCTTCGAAAGGCATAGAGACAGCAATAGGGTTTCAACTAGGTTCAAACTACCCTTTCGAAAACATTGATTTAAAAATAAAGCAACTCATTCGAAAGCTACCCTTTCAAAACAAAAAGGCGGAAACTTCTTCGAAGCTATATTAAACCCTTTCAAAAGCATTCTTTTGAAAATAAAGCAAGTGGTATTTCTTTGGATAGTAAAACAAAATCTTCGAAAGCTATTAAAATTGGTCTCGACCCCTTTGATAGCATTGTTTCGACTCCATACCTTCCACCTTTCTCCAATCCACTGCGTATCAAAGCATTGATATCATGTGTATTGGTTTCGACTCAGATGGAGGCAAAGGTACATGGTCGAAAGGTCACTACTGGAAGTGGCAAAACCAAGCTTCTGAACAAAAACTGTATTACTGCCTTTTTAGGTAAATGCTTTTCAACTAACTTGCCTATTTGTAAAACTTTAATTGGTTGCCATAAACTTTACAAAAACCTTTTCCTAAAATACTGCCGAATTTATTTCAAATTTAATTAAAACAATTAGCAAAGAAGCCCTTCCCTTAATCAAAACAATTAAAACATACAAGTCCTCCAACTAAATTAATTTAATTTCCATAGTAAATTTCTTAGGAAAAATCCCCAAAAATCATAGAAATTCACTTTTAATATGCTATCTAACATAAATAAATTTCGGACACAAATTCCTTTATATAATTATCGAAATTAATTTCTAAACCCAATTATTCATATTCTCCTTTGAAAATTCATAATAAATTATCCATAGCTTGGATAATTACGAAAAATTTAACCCATCTCCAAAATACTGTTTTACATAACATATTAAATCCTTATGGAATTTAAAACCCAATATAAACAATTTTAGCCCTAAAATCGAATAAAACATTTATCAAACAAACTTGTTTGAATATAACATATCATGAAATCCAAGCATATCATCATCAAAATCATCATAGCGGATTTAAACTTAAACTCGAAAACAAATGACCTATAAAACCAAAAATAGAGATGGTTTAGGTTATTATTCACCTTGATTAGGATAAGAAACTTGAGATTTGATCTTTGATTAATTCCCCTTGCTTGATTGCTTAGCTTTAATTGATTTTTCTCCTTTTTCTTTCCTTATGTTATGGTCGGCTTGGGCTTTTGATTTACATTTTTGAATAATGAATTATGAACGTGTAGAGAGATGGAAACAAAGTTTTAAGGGTAATGGGATTATAGTGGCGTTAAATCCCTATAATGCCCTAGCGTTATGTTCTCACTAATTAACATATAAAACCGTTCATAAGCCCATTCTTTTAGGGTTTTATGTACTTAAGCTCAGCCTCTATTGAGTTTTCAAATCTCAATCCCCTTATCACACTAATATTTACATTATTCTATTTAATTTATCTAATTAAATCTCCTGAATAATATTATCAAAAATTAGGGGTGTTACACTACAGCCCTCGGCTCTGGAAAAAAGAAAGGGAAAGAAACTCGTCTATCAGTTTCTGAAGAGTCATCTCTCTAATCTTCCTAAGACGTCTGCTACTCCTCAAGTTAATCCAGATGAGTCTGCCTCTCAACCGTCTGAGCATTTAGGCAAACTGCTTACTTATTGTCTAACTTCCCAATTCCATGCGACGTTGAAACTTTCCACTTTACTAATATGAGTGTCGGTGGGTCAGACTCTCCTACCAGAATTGGCATAGAAATCCCACTTACTACTAAAGGAGAGGTTACTCCTGCGAGCAAAGCACCAACATCTGGTCCATTGTGGGGAACACAAGGACACTTGCACACACTTGCATTTCACTACATTGTAATGTGTTTATCTTATTCCCTTCAACATTTAAAGTCGACTCGCTCCTTGTTCTCCTTTGTAGGAACCATGGTGAAGAAGAGGTATATGTTCCAAACTCTCCAGGACTTATTTCGCCAAACTTTGGGCTAACGTTCATGCCCATATCATCAAAGCGACAGTCATGAGTATGATCCCAGCTATCGCTCCAGTCGGGATCGAGATCGTCAGAATAGAGGTGTCAGAGACAGGTCCATCTATGATAAGAATCGATTAAAATTTAGAACCCCTCCTCTGAAGGGTTTTGAAAACCAAACAGATCGTCGAGACCTACCTATTGATTCTTCTAGTGATCCTTCTTCTACTCCAGTTCCTCCACAGCCTTTAATCCCTTCTCATTCTCAGCGACTTAGTGACTGCCATCATCATAGCGAACATGTTGCACCCTATAAGTCGGGCAAGGAATGTGCTAACATTTCAACGACTACCGAGGAGCATGAAATTGATCCAGCCACTCGCACGGCCCAGCTTAGGGAAGAGTTTCTGAACTTGTGCTTTGATGGGTTTTTCTTCCCTCATAATATAAAAAATGGTCCCCCCCAGAAGGTTCAAAAAATGACTACAGATTGTGCTACTGATATCCACGGGCAGTATAACGAGTGGATTAAATCCACAGATAAAATGATCAAGTATCCTTCGAACGAACGATAGAGATTGAAAAACTAAAGCGTTGTTTGTACCAAAATTGGGCACAACACTCTTCGGAAGTTTTTGAAGAGACAAAATGAAGAAATTAAATGGACAAAGAGGATTATCTAACAAAACTCCAAAAAAACATATATGTAAATGATAAAAACGCACAGAAACACGAGAATTTAGAGTGGTTCGGCGTATTGCATATGTCCACTATGAAATTGATCGCTTTATTGATGTTTCTTCGATGTTTACAACTGATTTCAGCGAATAACAGTAGATTACAATGGATTACAGTGGTAAAATTCGTTTGTAGCAGCAGTAATGGAGTTTAGAATTGAATCCGGTAGAGTCTGGGCGTTTGAGCGTCCAAAGATCCTTTCTCTGTAGGCCCTGGGGCTCTATTTATAGGCGTAGGAGACTGATATTTTGCCCAGATCTCGGGAGACTTCTTCTGCCACGTGAGTGGGCCCACACGACCAAGCCAGTGAAGTTTTGGCTCGATCCGTGATCGATAGAAACGAATTTTGTATCGATCAAGATTTCGTCAAATGGAGTCGAAACTTGGTGTGAACATTCTTTAGCATGTACGTAAGTTCCTGTGAAAAATTCATAGCATTTGGACTTGTGGATCTCAAGTTATGATAGATACAAAATGGAGACTTTCGGTAATTCGTTTGGTTCGAATCGATCTATTCGACTCGATCATGTTTGAATCGATGGCAACACGTGCCTTGGTGATGATGTGGTTCACACTCTTCGGATCAATCCACTTTTTATGCCGAGTTGATCGAGTTGTTCCAGGATTCTCGCCTTGGTTTCGTATCGAAGCAATTGTCTTGTTCGAATCGGTCAATAGCGCGCTCTTCGTATCGATCTGCAGCGTGCTATGTTCGCATCGATTGCGTTGGCTTGTTCGTATCGATCTTGGGGCCTAGTTCGTATCGATAAAAGCGCTCCACCTTGATGGATACGAACAGTGATCCTCTGATGGGTACGAACAGTGTGAGTTGATGGATTCGAACAAAGGCTTTTCGATGGATACGAAGTGGCACGTCCTGATGGATTCGAACAAACGCCTTTTGATGGATACAAAGCAGACATTGGACGATCGATACAAACTATGGCTCGTCGATGGATGTAAAGTCGATCGATTCGAACTGTGGCTTCTCGATGGATGCGAAGTCGATCGATTCGAACTGTTGCCTAGTGATGGATGTGAAGTTGAGGCTGTTTTCATCCAACTTGCATCGATCATAACTTGAGCATATGAACTTGGATTGACTTGAAATTTGGAACGCTGACTTCCATGGGTTCGCTCGTCGTGTCTTGTCGATTGTAGCTTGATCTGGACTCGGACAAAATTTGTCGATATCCATAGTGAGCATGCGTATAACCGATCTCCAAGGCGAACCGTCATTGGTTTCTGGTCAAGTTCTTGGTGTCTTGGCCTTGCCAAAAGGCGGGATAACATTTTCCCCCCAAAGTACGTCATGTGGAAACATGACGTGCTTTGAAAAGCTACAATATTCATTATGAACAGTTATCGCCTTTTTGTTGAAAGTTCTAATCTTTGACTGGTTTCCTTGGTAATGTGAACTGTTGATGGTCAACTGTTGTACCCTGTATTGTTGTAACTAATTGCTGTTTGATCGTGATTAGCTGTTTGTCGTTGTAATCGTTATCAGATGAGTATCCAATTCCTATGGATGTTGAAAATCGAATATTAGTCCAACATATATGCATATATGTTAATCTGACTCTCGTTGACGTTGCTCGTCCACGAGTCATTGTCAGTTTGTCTCGTATTGAATCCCATATCGATCCTCTCCTGAACCGATGTGAAATTCGAATTGTAACAACGCTCGATGGTTGTTTTTGAATGTTCCTTCGTATTGATCCTCTCCTGAATCGATGTAAAAGGTTGAAACATTGTCTTCGCATCGATATACATCGCATTGATGGATACGAAATGAACAGTTCGCATTGATAGATATGAGCTTCGATGGATACGAAACGATCGTTCGTATCGATGGTTACGAACTTCGGTGGACTCCATTGCAGTGGTCTTCATTTTCGAATCGATGTGGGTCACAAAGATGGATACGAACTATGCGTTCGTATCGATAAATACTGGCCTCCTGAAGTTGTGTTTTGATGGATTCGAACTGCACAGTTCATATCGTTGCACTAGGGATGGAGTCGAAAATGATCGATACGAACAATGGCTTCGTATCGATGGATTTGGGTGACTCAGAAAAGCCTTCGTTGGCAATTTCACTTCGATAAAGGCTCGAGTTGATGGATTCGAATAGCTTGTTCGAATCGATCTGATGGTTGACCTGTTATGACCGGTCGTGTTAACTTGGAGGCGAAACGTTTTTTTTTCTTTCTCATGCGAGTCCATATAAATACGGTGGACTTAGAAATTTTCACTTGATTTTTATTCCTCGAGCTACTTCCAACCTTCGTATCGATACAGAGAACTTAGAAAAGAAAACTGCCTACAACTTCACGCCGCTTAAATCACTAGTCCTTCAACCCAAACTCTTATATTAGGTAATTGATTAAGTAAATCGACCTTTAAAACGATGAGATTCGAGTTTCAATGTCAACCCGTCCAAAGTCGTGGCCGATTCCGGTGTTGTTAATGCCAGAGTTTGGTCGAAGAAGGTAGCAATAGGATCCGGGTTGATTGGGGAAGAAGCATCGAGGGATACGAAGAACACATCCGTATCGGTCGTGTATGAAGAGCAGGTCCGCATCGATCTGGGCCAGATGGATCCTCGTATCGAATGGAGGAACTATTTTGTATCGATGGCTGATGGACATTTGCATCGATCGGTCGGTGATTGAAATTTGTATCGAGCTGGTGTGGTCGATACAGAATTCTGGGTATGGCGATCGATATGAAGCGACGATTTCTTATCGGTACGAGACAATCTTCGGCTGATCGATACAAACTATCGTCCCATGATCGATGCAAATTGTCATTTGGCCGATCGATACGAATTGTCGTTCCATGATCGATGCGAATTGTTGAGTGATCGATGGTTATGATCGGTCCGAGTCTTGACCTCAATGGATACGAAAAAGTTTCTTACATTCGAACATTTTACTCCGACGAGCTTCATCTTTGCATAGCTAGACTTGATCATTGAATTGCATATTTAACCGCCCTTCGAAGCTCGTTGATGGAACTGCAACTTAACAAAACTTTCACAAACTTTAACTTGGATCAGTCTCAAAAGTTTGGACGACATGGTTGTGACGGTCAGCGATGACGGCCACTCCAGCTGAATTTTGAAGTCTCGTCGTTTACATGCTTTCCTTAACTCTGTAGAATTTTTCAAGTGATATACAGCACTACACTGCACAACATATTCACACACTTCACACTGCGGGATGCACGGGTTTATTATCTATTTAATGATGATTTTTCATAAGCTAGTTAGTCATGGAACCTTCAAGTTCAAAACAGCAGGAAGTTCAAGGTTCAATCCCTCCAATAATCGAGATACCGGCCATCGAGGCCGAAGTCATAGATCCAGCTCCGGACGAGTTTCCAGGCGCCTGGTTCATTTGCAATCCACAGGACTCTGTGCCGTCTGGCATTTCCGAAGATATGCTAGGACGGGTATGCTTAAGACATGGCTTGTCGCTCGACGACGTATTACTGCCAGGGCCAAATGATAGACCGCATGCTCCCCCGGAGGGGTTTACTGCTTTCAATCGTCATGCTTGCACAACGGGGACACTTCCTCCATTTAATCAGTATATAAGGGAAATGCTGTCATTCCTTGGAATCGCTCCATCCCAGCTACACCCCAACGGATACACCTTGTTGAATTGCACTTTCATTGTTTTTATGGAAATTCTCTTTCGACCATCAAAGCCGATCGAGATTAGATATCTCTTCAACATTAAGAGCCGCGGAGACAGCCCTTCTTTCACATTCTTGGAAGCGGTTAGGAACTGTCAAATAGTAATAGGGTCCCGGGGAAGGCTGAGTTACTTTAAAACAGAATTGTTCTACGCTCGATGCCCCCCTGGATTCGCTAGGTGATGGTTGGATAAACGTAAGTGTTGCAGTCTTTCTCATGAATTATCGAGATAATAATAATCATTTTCAAAACTAACATACTTCATTTTTTACAGCCGCAATCTCACGACCTGACGATAGGTATTTCAGAAAGTTAGTTCGGATCCTCCAAGCAGTTTCGGGTGAAGAGAGGAACATTGACTTGGTTCTAACCGACAGAAACTTGAGAATTGTCGGGCTGATTGAACGGAAGCAAAGCATAAGGCTGGAAGGGACACTTAGGGTGGTCTCGAAGAAATGGGTGAAACGCAAAGCGCCCGGCGTCGTGATAACCGAAGGGGTTGATCCGGAGAGAACACCCACTGACGATGAACTTATAGCTTGGCCTTTTGGCGGTTTCCAAGACTCGGGAGGAAGGAGAAAAGGCAAGGCAGTTGCTCATAAGCATTCTAAATCCATGAGATTGAAATCCGTGGTTATGTCTTTGCCTATTCCGGGGATTAGAATTTTGGAGGCTCCTCCCCGCATGTAGAGAATCCTTACGAAGGGCTTGCTAATATTCTGATTCTGGATTATGTGTCATTTCAACACAACACTGGGATGGAGGAGCTTGACAATGCTCTTGATCTGAGCGAGTCGCTTGCTATGAGTGCGGCCGACATTTCTGGTTGGTCGGGTGGTTGCACATACATACACTTCACTACACTACATGATTCATAATCGTAAATCGTCCAGTCCAAGAGATCGCTAACTTTTCCTTTGTTTCTCATTTTCAGGTACGATGTCTGGGAAAGGGTCGATGCTAGGGAGTCTTCGCTCGGCTCGAAAGTCTTCTTCTTATTATTATGATTCCCGCAGGAGAGATTCGGATAGAGACCGCGATCGCGGGTACTCTAATCAAGAGAGGTACGAGCAGGACAGGGACAGAGAATATAGACACCGATCTAGGTCTCGCTCTCCACCTCCTAGAATCCCATCTCCACCTCCTGTTCAGACTTCACATCCACTAGAGCCTCCGCAACACCGATCGTTTTCTCAAATTTCTAGGCCTGAAACTCATCACCAGAGGGCTGATACTATGGCTCCTATAATTGCAAAGCAGGTCCTAACCGAGCCCACGGGAGAAGAGGCTATTGAAATCGCTCAGCTGAGGAAGGAGTTCCCAAACATATGCTTCGATGGCTATGTCTTTCCTCCTCATTTAAAGAGGATCCCCTCGGAAGCCGAAAATACAATGCATGATTACATCATGACATATACTCCTAATATAGAGAGTGGGTGAAGGCTATAGAGAAAGCTTCAAAGGTGGCCTTTGAGCGGGCTAAAGCAATCGAAAAGATGGAGACTGAACTCGCTAAAAGGGACCGAATCATCCAATTGCTCAATACCGAGGTCGAGTCTTCTCAGAAATCTGAAATTGAGGCCACCAAAAAAGCTGATGAAGCGACTGTGGCGATGGATAGGTTGAGGCAGACACACGTTGCCTTGGTGGAGGATATGGGCCACCGAAATACTACATTCACTGCCGAACGGGATGCGGCGGTCAAGGAACTCAACGAGCTCAAGGCCAAATTCTCTGACATGGCCAAGGAAAGGGATGATGCGAACAACGCAGCCCAAGAGGCGTGCGAACAGGCTGTCTTGCTCCGGGGTGAATGGGATGCGGCCGTGGCTAAGGTCCGCGAGGTGGAGAATAAGGTTGAGGAGGAGGTGAAATCGGCTGAATCCAGGCTAGAAGCCGATATTGAAGATCTTCTTATTGTTTACAACGCCAACGTGTTGAGGCACAGGGGTCTAGCCTGGCTCGATGATTACCCGGCACATTTATACAACGCCTGGGGCCGATTGGTTGAGGAGGAGAAGGCGGTGCATCTGGGTGAGTCTATTGATGAGTTTGAGCTCGAGAATCGTCTGCTGAATGAAGATGAAAGGAAGATTCTCCACGAGTCAATGATTTCTTATGAGAAGGAGAGACTCGGCACCCAGCACTTGGAGGTAGGAGAAGGCTCTAGGGTTGAACACCATGATGCAAGTCTTGATATTCCAACATCAACCTAGCCTGAACCCTTGCCTGCGGTCGATCCCCAAGCTGTTCCTACCTACAATCCGGATCAGCCGCAGATGTCTCCGGCTACAGAGCAAGTTGTTGAAGCCGTTCAACCGTCTACAAGCCAAACTGAGGAAGGTATTCTGAACATTCCACATATCTGTCTTAAGTCGGAATCGTCACTCGAATTAAGTTATAACAGTTCTCTTATTTTTTGTCCAGTGATCGATGCTGCACCGGTCGCGCCTCCTGTCACTCAAGAATCACATCACACGCAGGAGGCTATCATTACCGAAGTGACCACCGTAACTACAACCGCCCTACTTGATGAAATGCAGGGTAGCACACTTGTTTTTGATGAGCAGATGATGGAGGAACTCTTTCGTCGTCATAGCGATCCTTTTGCTGACCTGCCATTTGTTATGGGTGGAGGCGCCCCTGCTACAAGCTTTTCAATGCCAAACACCGATGCTTCTAGCGAGGCCCAGGCGATCAATGAAGAGGAAATATTGGCCGAGATCGATGCTGAGATGGAAGCAGCGGCTCATGGTGGCAGTTTTGGAGGTGGGATGGCGGCACTTGGGCCAGCTCCGCTTAGAATGATATCACCTGGTGGTACAGTATTTGACACCAGTGTGCCCATTCCACCTTCTACACTTGATCCTGTTCCCTCGACTCCGCACGCAGGGAGCATCCCTATTCATTCGAGCTCGGAGGAGGATGTCGAAATCATGCCCACGCCTGGAGACCAACCACCGAAAAGTAAAGGCTCAAAGAGGAAAGGTAGTGGCAGGTCCAGCGGGTCTACACCGAAAAGGAAGTCGAGGAAGAAAAAAGAGTAGACATGCTTCCTCGGTTTATTTTGATTTTCGTATTGTTGGTCGTGTATAGATGCGGGTTCGGCCCCCACTAGTAGGAAATTTTTGGAACAAACTTGTACATTAATTTCTTTCATAAACAGTAGAAATGAAACTTTTTTTTTTGGCTTCTTCTCAGTTATTGTGTATTTGCCTAAGTGTTTCAATATCTGAAATGCACTTGTGAAGTTTCAGCTTCCGAGTCAAGTTTGTTTTTATGCGCCAGGTCCGAAGACTATGGACACGATTCATGACTAGGAAGTGAGTTGAATTTTGATGTCGCACTGCTTCAGTCAATGGTCGACACTTAAATTATGCCCCCTTCCTTGGGAGTGAATTGTAGAACATCAGTCAACGATTGCTTCTCACTTATAATATGTTGAGTCTAGTGCCACTGAACGGATGTTCGAAACGAGTGGAGGTTGAGTGGTTCAACCTCGTTTGTTTACTTATCGGTGATCATATCCGCACTCCGGGGATTTTTATTTGTTTACTGGCAGTCGGTTACGCCGGTTTGAGTTTTAATTATACGTCCATGCTCTGGGGACTTGGAGTCAACATTTATACTCTGACTCGCACTCTGGGAGTTCGGAGTTGACGTTTATACTCCAATTCGCGCTCTGGGAATTTGGAGTTGGTGTTTATACTCCATTTCACACTCTGGGAATTCGGAGTTGGTATTTATACTCCAATTCGCGCTTTGGGAATTTGGAGTTGATGTTTATACTCCGTTTCGCACTCTGGAAATCCGGAGTTGGTGTTTATACTCCGACTCACACTCTAGGAGTTCAGAGTTGGCGTTTATACTCCAATTCGCACTCTGGGAATTTGGAGTTGGTAAACAGACGGTCAGTCACGTCTGTTGCATGTTTTTTGATTTCGCTCGCATTCTGGGAACGAAAGGTGTATCAGGATCGTGGATGGTCGGATCACATCCACCCTGAGTTAACAAGTGAGGTTGTCAGATGGACGGGTCCACCCTCCTCAAACTTGGTTTGGATGCGAGCAAAGTCGTCAGGTGGACGGATCCACCCTCTCCGCAAACGTATTTGTGAGTTTATACTGCAGTTCGCACTCTGGGAATCTGGAGTTAAGTGAAGGATTGTCGTGTATCGATCCTTTTTTGACTTTGGTGTGATGGCTTGTCCCCGAGCATGGGTTTCACTTAGTGAGTGACCAGTTGCATCACAGTCACTCTCTATTTGAATAAATCCTACCGTATGGTGAAACTTAGCTCTCCGTGCATGGTGATGTTCATATGAAGTATTTCAAGTAAATCACAGCTCTGGCTCGAAGAGATTGCATTTTATTGCTGAAATAAGAAAATATGGCAAAGTCAGTTGCCTTATTACAAATTCTAATTTCGAAATGCAGAAACAAATTGCAAATGGGAAATAAACTAAATGAATAAACATAGCCTGTTATGTGTAGTAGCGACGAAGTCTTTCGCTATTCCAGGCTCTTCGCAGAGTAAGACCATCGACGGTCGATAATTTGAATGTGCCATCTCCGAGCCTTCGTTCAATAACATATGGTCCTTCCCATGTCGGCTTCATATGTGAAGGGACCGGATAGATTCTTTTTAGAACGAGATCGCCTAGTTCAAAGGTTTACGGGAGGACCTTGGCGTTGTACAATCGGCGACTCGACTTCGATACGCGACTGCCCTCAAATCAGCCTCTTCACGCTTCTCATCTAGTAAATCGAGAGATTCAGCAAGTAATATAGCATTTGTCTTCGGATCATAGTATGTCACACGATGAGAAGGTACTTCTAGTTCGACTGGAATAACAGCTTCTGAACCATAAGAGAGAGAATGGAGTGTGACCGGTCGCGGACTTGTGGGTTGTTTGGTAAGCCCATAAGGCCATAGGAAGTTCATTGACCCACTTGCCCCTGACCTTTTCCAGTCGTTTTTTCAGAATGGACTTTATAACTTTATTGACCGCTTCGACCTGTCCGTTCGCTTGAGGGTGTGCAACTACAGAGAATTTCTTTTGAATGTTAAACTGTTTGCAGAAACCTTTAAATTCAACACTGTCGAATTGGGTTCCGTTGTCAGTAATAATGGTGTGTGGGAGACCGAATCGACAGATAATGTTGCGGACTACAAAGTTTATCCTTTTTTCGTCGTTATGGTAGCAAGAGGTTCAGCTTCAGCCCACTTTGTAAAGTAATCAACTGCGAAGATGGCGTATTTCGCACCACCTTTTGCCAGAGGTAGAGTACCAATGATGTCGATGCCCTATATTGAAAACGGCCATGGGCTGACCATTTGCGTTATCTCGGTAGGCGGGCCTCTAGGAATTCGAGCATGCTTTTGGCATTTATCACACTTCTTTGCATAATCTGACGCATCGTGATTCACAGTCGGCCAATAATATCTGTATCGAAGTATTTTCTTGGCCAGTGCTTGCCCCCCGTTGTGATCGCCACATTCTCCCTCGTGTACATTGTGTAATACTTGTTTAATTTCATCGAGAGCGATACACCGGAGTAAAGGAACAGAGTATCCTCTTCTGTGCATGATTCCATTCTAGATGGTGAATCGTGAGGCCTTCCGAAGGACTTGTCTCTTTTCACTCCTACGCTCCGACAGGGTTCCGTGCTCAAGGTAATTTCCGAATGGAGTCATCCTTGACTCCTTATTGGGAACAACTTCACATACCCAATCTATTTCCTCCCGGTCAATGCTGAGCTTCACCTGTGTTGGCTAACTTCGCCAATGAATCGGATTTCTGATTGCGTTCTCGAGGTATACAATAAATGGCATAATAATCAAACTAATCCAGTGTTTCCTGAACTTGAGCTAAGTAGGCAGCCAGCCTTCGATCTCTCGCTTGATATTCTCTCCGAACTTGACACACAACTAATTGTGAATCACAATAAATCTCCACAGCAATAATTCTCAAATCTTTGGCAAGTTTCAATCCAGCCAAGAGAGCTTCATATTCAGCTTCATTATTGGTTGCATGAAAATCGAACTTTAAAGCATAACATATAGATCGTCCCTCGGGGGTTTCAAGTACAACACCAGCGCCCGAATACCGGTCGTTTGATGATGCACCATCAGTGTACAGCTTCCAGACGTATTCGGGAGATTCACTGGTTTCGGGCAAGTCCTCTGAAATGGTAAATTCAGCTATGAAATCGGCTAGGACTTGTCCTTGAATGGCTCGCCTTGGAGTATAAGTAATATCAAACTGGCTCAGTTCGATGTTCCACTTGAGTAACCTACCAGACGTCTCAGGCCGCGTAAGGACCTGTCGTAACAGCTGGTCGGTGTAAACAATAATAGGATGTGCCTAGAAATATGGACGGAGCTTCCTTGATGCAATAACAAGGCAATAAGCCAACTTCTCTAGTTTCGGATAATACCTCTCAGCTCCGGTCAATCGTTTGCTGATGTAGTATACTGGCTTCTATATCCTGTCTTCTTCTCCAATCAAGGCAGCGCTGATAGTGTTTTCTGATATCGCCAAAACGTACAACTTCTCATGATCAATAGGCTTTGATAGGATAGGTGGTGTGGATAGATGATGAATTAGTGCTTGGAAAGCGCCCTCACACTCTGTGGTCCATTCAAAGTTTCGTTTTCCTTTTTGGATCAGATCGAAGAAGGGAATGCATTTGTCGGTGGACTTTGAAATGAACCTGCTCAGTGCCGCTACTTTCCCATTGAAACTCTAGACTTTCTTTATAGTTTTCGGAGTTTCAAGATTTCTGATTGCCCAAATCTTTTCGGGATTAGATTCGATTCCCCGAGCATTGACGATAAACCCAAGGAATTTTCCAAACGCAACTCAAAAATGACATTTCAGCGAATTGAGCTTCATTCTGTATTCTCTAAGTATGTTGAACATAGTTTCCAGGTCTTTAATATGGTCAGTGGAAAATCGTGACTTCACAAGCATGTTGTTTGCATATACTTCCATGGTTTTCCCGATTTGATCGGCAAACATCTGAATGACCAATCGTTGATAAGTAGCCCCGGCATTCTTGAGTCCGAATGGCATAACTTTGTAGCAATAAAGTCCCAGATTGGTTACGAAGCTGGTATGTTCTTGATCAGGTAAATGCTTCGATATTTGATTGTAGCCAAAATACGCGTCCATGAAGGATAAGAGCTCATGCACAGCTATTGAATATACTAGCTGATCAATTCTGGGAAGCGGGAAACTGTCTTTGGGACAAGCTTTATTCAGATCAGAGAAATCAACACATGTTCTCCATTTTCCGTTTGACTTTCGGACGAGCACGGGATCGACACCCATTTGGGATATAGTGCATCTTGAATGAAGCCATTCGCTTTAAGCTTTTCTACCTCTTCTTTAAGGGCGGCAGATCTCTCTGGATCCATACCACGCCTTTTCTGTATAACCGGGACATGCCGCGGGTCAATATTCAAGGTGTGGCTCGCGATGTCTAGCGAGATCCCACACATGTCAGAATGCATCCAGGTGAATACGTCGAGATTCGCCCGTAGAAATTCAACCAATTCCTCTTGAGTTTGCTGGCTTAGCTGAGAGTCGATCTTTATCATCTTTGAATCATCATCGTTGTCAATTGGGACATCGATCGTCGTTCGGCCGGGGATGCTTAACTTTCTTTAGATTCTCCTTCATCTTCAGCTTCTCTTGGGTCAAGATCCTTTTGGAATTGGCTGGGGTGCCTCGGCCTAGGCCCAGACATTAATTGTCAATTATCAGCAAAACGGACGCAGAGAGATTCCTCTACGCCCTTTCCTTTCTCCTTTCGATGCGCCTCCCGCAGCTCGGCAACGTAACAGGCTCTCCCAGCAGCCTGATTTCTTGAATGATTTCCACTCCACGGTCAGTGGGAAACTTTAAAGTCAAACTCCACGGGGTAATGGCTGCTCTGAATTCAGCAAGGGCCGGTCGGCCTAAAAAGCATTATAAGGGGAGTCTATGTCTAACACAACGAACTGTAATATCCGTACTCTCCATCGTTCTCCAACTCCCAACTCCACTGGTAGTTCCACTACTCCCGTGGGTATAGTAGCGCTTCCATTGAAACCATGGATTCGAGATTGACAAGGTTTCAAATCTTTGGCTTCCATTTTCATTTGATCATAAGCTCGTTTAAACATAATATTCACTGAGCTTCCACTGTCGACTAAGATCCTCTTCATCCAAACAGGACCTACTTGAGCTGAGATGACCAGTGGATCGATAGTGGGGGCTTCGACTTTATCAGCATCTCTGTTTCTGAACACGATGTCATCTGTCATCGTCTTCTGTTATTCGGCCGGAGCCTCTTCATCAAAACTACTATAACACTCGAAGTCCACATGCCTAATAGAGCTGGCATACGACTCCATTTCCTTCCAGCTTCGGTCTGCTGGATGAGGACCACCACTTATTGTATTAATAACCAACCTCCCGCCAGTTCGAGCGGGTTCCTCCTGCCTTTCTTGATTTGGCGCACGATTCTGATTTGATGGGCCCGCACCTCCTGACTGCGGCGCCCGCACATACTGATCCAACTTTTGTTCACGTATCAGTTTCTCAATGAGATCTTGTAAATGACGACACTCATTTGTATTATGGCCGTAACTTTCATGGAATCTGCAGAACTTCCCTGTTTGGACTTGTCTTTCTATCGACGGCTTCGGGGAAAGTTTCTTGTATTGCATGGTATTACAGGTCTGCAAATACACATTCTACAGCGATGTATTCAATAGAGTATAATTGTCGAACATGGGAGCTCTACGTCGTGGACCACGATTTTGATATCGTTTTTTACCTTGATTTCCACTGTCCCTCTACTGGTTCTGTTTATTTTGTATATTCAACTGAACTTTTCTGGAACTCTCCCCGAATTGTTTAACTGCGATGTTACTTTGAATTCCTTCAATGCTGGGCCCTGCATCATCCTGCTTCCTAGACTGTTTCGCATTCTCCCTTCTCAAGAATTGGGCTGCCTTAGAATAGAAACGGTCCAATGACGCAGGCGGCTTCCCAGCTAACCAATTTCCGAACTCGGAATCAGGGTCAATCCCCTTAGTCAATGCCACCAGGATAGAGTTTTCATTGGGATTGCTTATTTCTGCACATGCAACATGAAATCGCTCCAAGTAACGTCTGATTGTCTCTCCGGGAGCTTGAGTGACACTAGACAGAGTATTAACATCTTTAGGTCTCGCTACGTGCATACAGAATTGTTCAACAAACTTGGTGGCCATTTGGTCAAAATTAGAGATGGATCGTGGTGGCAAATGAGTAAACCACATAGTTGCAATGCCCCCTAGGGAAATGGGGAACTACGGCATTTTACTGCATCATCAGCTCGCGCAACATTCATTAGCCATTCATACTTCAGGATGTGTTGATTTGGATCAGAATTCCCTTCATAAACTGGCAAAGTTGGCATCCTGAAGCGCCAAGGTGGTTCAGTATATAATATGTCATCAGTGAAAGGGTTATGACTCCGGGAAATCCCCCAATCGTCATTAGTGAGAACCTGACTTTCACGGATCATCTGACGAATCATCGCCGGTATATCCGACATCCGGATATTTGGCGCTTATTATGCCAAGGTGTGGTCGGGTTCCACAGTGCGAGTCTGGACCGAACGCGGTCGACAGTCTGTGCCTCGCCTCCTTGGTTCAACATTTACAGGTACATAAGGTTCTGGAGTGTGTTCCTGTTGGTTACGATGCAGATCAGCTTGATTTCTAGCATTAACTCCTTGTTCAGTAGTGGTGGTGGTAGCGAGGTTGCCTGTGACATGGTAAGGAGCGGCACCCCTTTGAGATGAAGGTCCGGTATGATGACTGGTGGATGGTCCAGTTCTGGGTTGTCTAAGTTTCAAGGCAGGTTGGTGTCCTGTGGCCTGGGTGTAGCTTACATCCAGTCGTGGGCGTGTGGATCGATGATGATCATCAGATGAGGCTGAACTCTCTGTGGAAGAATAAGAAGCTTGATCTCTTCTGGATCTTCTGCGCCTTTGGCGATTCAGCTGGTAGGTCAACTCTGTGTTGGCGCGCAGTTTGTTCAGTAAGTTGTTCCCGACTTTGGGTCAACTCTTGAAGCAGCATCTGGAATTCTTGTCTGGTGACCGGGCCTGATGGATCTGAAGGTCCGGCGGCATCTTGGTTGGATGGAGGAAACTGTACGGGATTCTGTCTATCCCGTTCTTCCTGATCATCAGCAGTAGAAGCAGTTCGTGTGCTTACCATGATGAATTGACGAAGTCCTTTCCTAGATCTGATGCAAATCTGAATAGAATGGAAGGGCTTCAAGGCTTGAAATCTGGATCTTCTTCTTGGATTTTTGCAATCCGGTATCAATAGGAGAACCAAAGAGCAGGAGAAAATTTGGGTTTTTTCTCAGTGAAAGCACCAAAGTGTTTGTACCAAAATTGGGCACAACACCCTTCGGAAGTTTTTGAAGAGATAACATGAAGAAATTAAATGGAAAAGGAGGATTATCTAACAAAAACTCCAAAAAACAGATATGTAAATGATAAAAATGCATAGAAACACGAGAATTTAGAGTGGTTCAGCGTATTGCCTACGTCCACTATGAAATTGATCGCTTTATTGATGTTTCTTTGATGTTTACACCTGATTTCAGCGAATAACAGCAGATTACAATGGATTACAGTGGTAAAATTCGTTTGTAGCAGTAGTAATGGAGTTTAGAATTGAATCCGGCAGAGTCTGGGCATTCGAGCGTCCAAAGATCCTTTCTCTATAGGCCTTGAGGCTCTATTTATAGGCGTAGGAGGTTGATATTTCATCCAAATCCCGAGAGACTTCTTCTGGCACGTGAGTGGGCCCATGCGACCAAGCCCGTGAAGTTTCAGCTCGATCCGTGATCGATACGAACGAATTTCGTATCGATCAAGATTTCTTCCAATGGAGTCGAAACTTGGTGTGAACATTCTTTAGCATGTATGTAAGTTCCTGTGAAAATTTCATAGCATTTGGACTTGTGGATCTCGAGTTATGATCGATACGAAATGGAGACTTTCGGCAGTTCGTTTGGTTCGAATCGATCTATTCGACTCGATCATGTTCGAATCGATGGCTGCACGTGCCTTGGAGCACTTTTTATGCCGAGTTGATCGAGTCGTTCCAAGATTCTCGCCTTGGTTTCGTATCGAAGCAATTGTCTTGTTCGAATCAGTCAATAGCACGCTCTTCGTATCGATCTGCAGTGTGCTCTGTTCGCATCGATTGCGTTGGCTTGTTTGTATCGATCGTGGGGGCCTAGTTCGTATCGATAAAAGCGCTCCACCTTGATTGATACAAGTGATCCTCTGATGGGTACGAACGGTGTGAGTTGATGGATTCGAACAAAGGCTCTTCGATGGATACGAAGTGGCGCGTCCTGATGGATTCGAACAAATGCCTTTTGATGGAAACGAAGCAGACATTGGACGATCGATACGAACCGTGGCTCGTCGATGGATGCGAAGTCGATCGATTCGAACTGTGGCTTGTCGATGGATGCGAAGTCGATCGATTCGAACTGTGCCTAGTGATGGATGCGAAGTTGAGGCTGTTTTCATCCAACTTGCATCGATCATAACTTAAGCATATGAACTCGGATTGACTCGAAATTTGGAATGCTGACTTCCATGGGTTCGCTCGTCGTGTCTTGTCAATTGTAGCTTGATCCGGACTGGGACAAAATTCGTCGATATCCATAGTGAGCCTGCGTATAACCGATCTCCAAGGCGAATCGTCATTGGTTTCTGGTCAAGTTCTTGGTGTCTCGGCCTTGCCAAAAGGCGTGATAACAAGCGTCAAGAGATCCAAGTTAAGAGGATTATCGAGACTTTAACAAATGAGTTAGAAGCTTTAAGGATCTCTCAGGCTGAGGCCGAGAAAAAAAAACTGAGACCGCCATCAAGGCTTTAGAGGATGAAAAGACCAGTTCAAGTGCCACATCATCGAAACCATCAACTTGCACTTGAAAGAGACACAACCCAAAAGAGGATAGCTGAACTTAAAGCTAAACTTGAATGTGAAATTAAGGAGAAAGATGAAGTACAAAAGGATTGACCAGGATGCATGTGAGGAGCTAGTGAATGTCAGGCTTGAAAGGGATGCGGTCGTTGAGAAATCTAAGGATGTCGATACCCTCATTCAGCGTAAAGTGGATGCCGCTAAGGAGACAACTAGAGAGGAAGTGATGAATGAGCTTGACCCGCTACTTGTTCTCTACAATACCATGTTCTTAAGCATAGAAACCTGGAATGGCTTAGAGATGACTATCTATAACACTCCTAATTATTGATAACATTATTCAGGGGATTTAATTAGATAAATTAAATAGAATGATATAAATAATTAGAGTGATAAGGGATTGAGATTTTAAAATAAACCTAGAGGTTGAGGTTAGTTATATAAATGGGCTATAAATGGTTATAAATGTTAATTAATAAACGCAAGGGTATTAGGGTAATTGCCACACTATATTCTCATTACCCTTTATACTCTCGTTCCATATACCATTCACGTTCATTTTTCTCAAAACAATAACAAACGTAAATCAAAGAGGAGCCAGCCATTAACAAAGGAAGAAAAAGAGAAATTCCATCTAAAGCTAAGGATTCAAGCTAGGGGAAATTAATCTCAATCCAATCTCCTTATCCTAATCAAGGTGAATAATAATCTATATCATCTCTATTTTGTTTTATGATCATTGGTTTTTGCGTTTAAGATTAAATCCATTTTTAATGATGATTTGAATGATGATATGCTTGGACTATAACATGTTTGATTTAAACAAAATTGTTTAAATATGATTTTATACGGCTTTAATGGTAAAGCTGATTAAAATAGAATTTAGAATGCCAAGAGGAATTTATATGTTATGTAAAACATGATTTTGGAGTTAGGTTTCAATTTTCATAATTTTCCAAGTTTTGGAGAATTTATTATGAATTTTCAAAGGAAAATATAGTTAATTGGGTTTATAAATTTATTTCAGAAATTATATTAAGAATTTGGGTCTGAAATTTAGATATGTTAGATAACATTTTAAAAGTGAATTTCTATGATTTTTGGGGATTTTTTCTAAGTGATTTACTATGAGAATTAAATTATTTTGAAAGGAGGACCTAAATGATTTAATTGTTTTGCTTAATGGAAGGGCTTATTTGTTAAATTAATCTTGGTTTAGATCTGAAATTATGTGGCAGTTTTATTTGTAAAATAATTTGAAAAGTTTATGGCAACCAATTAAATGTTTACAAGTAGGCAAGTTAGTTATAAAGTTATTGCTTTTATTGGCATTAGTCAGCTTTTACCCAGAAAAGTGGGTTCCGCCTCTTTTAGAAGCACCTTTCGACTCATAGCTTCCACCTTCCATCAAGTCAAAACCTACCAGGTCGAAACGCACGAAGCCGAAACTAATACACAAGGTATCAACATTGGTACGTAGTGGATTGAAGAAAGGCGGAAGGCATGATGTCGAAACATTGCTTCCTATGGGAATGAAATCTTTGTTTTGTTTTCTAAAGAAATGTGCTTGCTTATTTTACTAAAAGCTTTCGAAGGTGTCGAAATACATGCTTTCGAAGGGGTCTTTTGTATAGCTTTCGAAAGGGGGTTTCCGCTTTATTATTTAAAGTATATCTTTCGAATGAGTTACTTAGTTTCCAAACTAATGATTTCAAAAGGGGGCAGTTTCGACCTAGCCGAAACCCTTCTGCTGACCTTATGCCTTTTGAAGGAATTGAAGATATCAATACTTTCGAAAGGTAGCCTTTGTTTTTGTAAATATGAGCCACATCCAAAAGCTTTCAAAAGGGGTTAATGGTTTCGAAGGCAATGGCTTAGATAGGGGTTTCTGCTAACCTTCAAGTGTTTTACCTAAATGATTTGTGCTTTCGAAAGGATGGTTCCGAAGCCAGCAAGTTTTTTCCCAAACACTTTTATATGATAAAGAATGATTTCGGAAGAGATACTTTCGTATGTATTCGCTTTAACCCAAAAGATTTTTAAATATAAACCCAATGGTTTCGAAAGGGGTACTTTCATATGGTTTCGAAGTTATGCTTCTATGATTGAATGGTTTCACTTTAATACATTCGAAAGGTTTTGAAAGAAAGGTTTTAAAGTGTTTCGAAAGGCAGGTGCCTAGTGTTTTGAAAAGAAGATTTTAGTGCTTTCGAAAGGAAGTTTCTAACGGTTTTGAAAGTAAGGGTTTAAAGGTTTTGAATGCCTTAGTTTTCAAAACAAAGAACCCAATCTCAATTTTTAAAGGAAAACCATGGCATAAAAAAAGAGTTTTGAAATGATTTAAGTATGGAGTTTTTGAAGAAGTTTTCCTTGATTAAAAAGGTTAAAGGGATTGATCAAGTTTTATATAAAATGAGTTCAAGGATAATAAACCATAGGTGTTGGTATTATATGTTAATATGTTTACTTCTTCATATATACATATATTCACATTGTAATGGACCCATAACTATATTTTGGGGAAAAGGGGCAGAATAACCAGCTAGGTTGACCCAGTGGTGAATATAATTTGAATTAAATCCTAAATGTGTAGAAGTGAATCCAGAAGGTCCGATAGACCAGAATGTAGGATGCTTAAATAGTGAAGTTGTCAAATAGACAAGTTCATAGTAAACCCATGAACTATGTTTAGGAAAAGTTATTGGTAGATGCCAACAGGTTCATAGTAAACCCATGAAAACTATGGTTAGAAAGATTTATTACCAGCGGCCAATTAGTTTGTAATAAACCCATGAAAACTATATCCAGATTAAGTTATTGACAGATGTCAATAGGTTCTAAGTCAACCCATGTAAACTAGGATAAGAGGGAAGTTATTGGAGTTACCAATAGGTTCAGGGAGAACCCATGAAACAATGATGTTATTGGGAGGGGCCAATAGGTTCTTAGTAACCCCATGAAAACTATGAAATATGACAGGGAGTCCATAAATTTAAACAGGTTAACAGTAAGCCCATGAAAATTATGAAACTGGAAAGGGAGTCCATAAACATTAAACAGGTTATTAGTAAGCCCGTGAAAACTAAAAGGTTAATTGTAATCCTAGAAACTATAACTGAGACAGATAGTCAAAATGAATGGGGATGGGTAATCCAGAATTGATTTACTTGTTTTGCATATCATCATAATATTTTGAATTGCCATGTTTTAACCATTATGGATGCAGGAGCACAGTATATGGTTTTATAAAAGTTTAAATAAGATACTAGTAAGGTGAAAACTCGTTCACTAAGCGGCGTGGTCTCACTAGATATCTAAATGGTTGGAGATGGTAGATTATTATTCATACTAGGCTTTATATCTGACTTGAAGTTTATGTTTTCCCCTTAAACTCTCGGGTGCTCAATTGATTTTGAGTAGTTTGAGAGTTGAGGTTTTCAGGTACCTCTTTAGACGAATAAGATTCCGGAGATGTGCAGGAGGCATGATGGCTATTTAGAGTTCTCTTTTATTTTGATTCCGCTGTGTAGTTGTTGTAAAGGCAAAGCTGTTTAATTGCCTATATATATACTATGGTCATCCAAGGGAGCATCTTCATATGTCGCTCTTGGCGTATATTGTAATAATTATATTTCTCTGAACGTGGTTAATGTATTTGGGATTATGTAATGAACTTGAAATGTGATTTGGAATGGAATGAGATGTCTGTTTAAAATTGTTTTAAAATTTTCCATATCCATGTGTTTCTGTTATATCAATTTATCTAAAATTACCGTATTTGGTCGCCAATGATTAATAACTATGGATGACTGCAGCATCTGTAGCCGTTAGTTTTGGACCTCCAAGTAGGGGATGTTACACTATCCCTATTAGCTTTTGCGTGCTTGGGAATTTCTCATTGCTGAGGAGAAGAAAGCGCTCAATACAGAGGAGAATGATCTGACGAGTTTTGAGGTCAATGTCTTATTGGGAAATGAACCCAAAATTTTACACAATGCCCAACTTATATTTTAGCAAGAACCAGCTACTGCCTCTCACCATGAAGTGGGTGAAAGTTTCGGGCCAGCGCAACCTGATGCTGCAACTAATCTACCCCCAGTGTCTCAGGGTATTCTTAGCACTGCCATGGATTCTTCCACGGTTCTAGGATATAATCCGGACAAGCCTCAATATAAAATTCATAGCAAGCTTTTTCCAATTCCCGAATGAAGTTATGAAGGTACTCCAGCTCATCTCGGGAGCCAGACCGAAGAAGGTATCTCGTTAACATCTTCCGTCTTTCAAAAAGTTGGGGTTTCGTCGGTTTATATTTCTAAAATTTTTAGCTACGTTTCCTCAGCTTTAGGTCATCCACCTGAAGTTCCCTCTCCTCAAGAATTCCAGCCGGGGGCTCAAGTGCCCGCAACGGAGTCTGTTACAATTACAAGCTCAGCTATGACTCAAGACGTTCTAGAAGAGGAGACTTTCGTATTTGATGAGCACATGGTGGATGCATTATTGCAGGAAAGTTGCACCATGAAATCCTGATTGATGACGATGCCATGATCACGGGTACCACTGATCCCACTGACAAGCTCAGTCTAAAGGAGTGCATTGAGAAAGAAGAGTCATTGAAGAAAAAGGCTAAGGCTGAGCCAGTTGATGTGGTCCATGGTGATCCAAATCCTATCTCGCTTCAAGTCATTCCTCCAGGCGGGTCGATTCCCGGGAAGATATCCCTCCTGCTTCTAAAATGCTGCTTCGATCCCCATATTTAGTGATGTCCCTCTGAAAAGAGGTAGAGGTGGTTCAGGATCAAAGAGAGGCTCGGGTGATAGTTCAAGTGGATCCACCCCTAAGAAATCGAAGAAGGACAAGAAGTCCAAGAAGTAGCCATCTGATCGGCTGGATGCGTAGAAAGCTTATGTTGGTACTCTTTCTCTTTTTTTGGCCATGTTTGTGCGGATACGGCCCTCGCTTATAATTCTCATTTTTTGGATAAACTTGTGCTGCAACTTACAATTTTAGTGTGAATAAAAGTTCTCTTGCTTACTTGTAATTCGCTGCCCATTAGCTCGGATATTGATTTGATTCATCAATCTCATAACCTTCCTGAGGTTGTGCCTCGAGTCGTATTCAAATGTTAGGCTCGAGCCTTAATGCTACACTGTCAAACTCAACGGTTAAGCAATTATGTTTCTGCCCCTGTCTTGGGTAGACAGAATTAATTAGTGGTTGGTCGAGTTCCATCTCCACTAACTTCATTCTCATCCTGTCGAATTCAATTCTGAGTTGGTTAAGCAGTAAGTGGTCGAATCACGCTTATTTATTTGCTTATACTCATATACATGCTCTGTGGACAAGAGTTATTCCATGGGTGGTCGTTCGCACCCGTTAGTGTTTGTAATCCAATTCGCACTCTAGGAATTTGGAGTTATTTGGAAAGCTGCCGAATTCAATTTTCCTTAATCAGTCATCTTGCCCCTAAGTATGGCGTTCCATTCAACAAGTGATCGGTCAAACCACGATCACTCTCAGGTCATGTTGACTTCACTGTATGGTGGGATTTAGTGGGCCATATATCGCAACTAACATGCAATGCAATGGAAGATCATAGATATGAATCAAAATTCAAAGCTTCATTCACCAAATGGAAAGAAATGACCTAAGTTGTCTTATTACATATCTGGAAAATCAAATGCTAAAGCAAATTCGGAAATTTAATACAACTGAATAAAAAAGAAATAAACTAAGTGAAATAGCATCGTAAATGCTTGTTATTCCATACCCTTGGAAGTGTGACGCCATCAATAGTTGCTAGCTTGAAAGTTCCTTCTCCAAGCCTCTATTCAATGACATATGGTCCTTCCCAAGTAGGATATATATATATATATATATATATATATATATATATATGCGACGGGGCATGAAAAACCCGTTTAAAGATGAGATCGCTGATTTCAAAGGTTCTAGGTCGGACTTTGATGTTGTAGTATCGAGCGACTCGGTGTCGATACACAGCTGCCCTCAAATCAGCTTCCTCGTGCTTTTCATCCACAAAGTCTAGAGATTCTAAGAGGAGATATCTATTCGGTCTGGGATCGTAGTAGGTCACTCGATGAGAAAAAACTTCGAATTCAACAGGAATAACGGCTTCGGAGCCATAATCGAGGGTGAATGGAGTATGGCCAATCGCGGACTTGTGAGTGGTGCTATAGGCCTATAATGCTGTTGGAAGTTTATCCACCCACTTGCCTCTATCCTTTCCCAAATGCTTCTTCAGAATGGACTTTATGATTTTGTTCACAACTTCAACTTGTCCATTTTCTTGAGGGTGAGAAACCGTCGCATATTATTTTTTCAATATGATGCCGACGGCAGAAGTCTTTAAATTTAGCGCTGTCGAATTGGGTTCCACAATTAGTTATTATAGTTCGCGGAAGACCAATACGATAGATGATGTTCCGGACATTGAAGTTGATTACTTTCTTGGTTGTAGTCATTGCTAAAGGTTATGCTTTGGCCCATTTAGTGAAGTAATCAACTGCGACGATGGCATATTTCGCACCACCTTTAGATATCGGTAAGGAACCGATAATATCTATGCCCCATATGGCAAACGGCCATGGGCTGACCATTTGTGTGATTCCCATCTGCGGAACTCTCTCAACTTTTGCATACATCTGGCATTTTTGCATTGCCTCGCATAATCAGCGGCATCTCGATTGGCAGTTGGCCAAAAATACCCGTAACGGAGTATTTTCTTTGTTGCGGCTTGCCCCCCGTTGTGATTACCACATTCTTCTTCATGAACTTCCTTTAGGACTCGTTTGATTTCATCATGAGCGATAAACTGGAGTAGGGGAATGGAAAAACCCTTTCTGTACATAACTCCTTCCTGAATAATATATTATGAAGCTTTGCGAAGGACTTGTCATTTTTCATTCCTCCGTTCGGGATGGACTCCTTGTATCAAATAGCCTTTAATCGGAGTCATCCATGACTTCTTCTTGGGCTCCATCTCTCAAACCAGACGATTTCCATTTGATTTATACTTGGAGCGTCCAATACTTCGACTGAAGCCAAGCCCATTTGTTGTGCATCTCCGGTGCTAGCAAACTTTTCCAATGAGTCGGCCTCTTTGTTTTCATCTCAAGGAATGTGTGTAATATCATAGTATTCAAAGTCGTTCAACAACTCTTGGACTCAGGTAAGGTATGGGGCGAGTCGTTGACCTTTAGCCTGGTAATCTCCCCTAACTTGGTATACCACCAATTGTGAATCATAGAAGGTTTTAAGAGATTTTACTCCCAGTTCTTTGTCAAGTTTGAGTCCAGCAATCAGAGCTTCATACTCAGCTTCGTTATTTGTTACAGGGAAATCAAGCTTCAAGGTGTAGCAAATTGATCGATCCTCTGGAGTTACCAGTACAACTCCTGGTCCAGAACAACGATCATTGGAGGCTCCACCGGTATACATTTTCCATCGGATGGTAGGGGCTTCACCGCTCTCTGGGAGATCATCCCATGCAGTGAACTCAGCTATAAAGTCCGCCAGTGCCTATCCCTAGATAGCTCTCTGAAGGAGGTAAGTAATGTCAAATTGACTCAGCTTGATGTTCCAATTGAGTAACCTTCTAGACTTTTTAGGTCGTTGCAGGACCTGCCGTAACGGCGGATCGGTATAAACATTGATAAGATGAGTCTGAAAATAGGGGCGGAGCTTTTGTGAAGCAATCAACAAGCAGTATGCCAATTTCTTTATTTTTGGATAGTTCCTTCAGCTTTCGTTAATCGCTTACTAACATAATAAACCGGTCTCTGAATTTGATTCTCTTCTTGAAGCAATGCAGCACTTATAGTATGTACCGACATGGCCAAGTAGATATATAAGTCTTCGTGATCCACTGGCTTTGACAAGATGGGAGGTCTCTCTAAGTAGTTCACCAAAGCTTGGGATGCATCTTTTCAATCTCGCGTCCATTCAAAATTCCATTTTCTAATCAAGTCAAAGAAAGGAATGCATTTACTGGTTGCTCTGGAAATAAACCGACTTAAGGCGGCAACCTTCCCATTAAGACTATGTACTTGTTTGATGGTCTTTGGTGCTTGGATGTTACGAATAGCTTGGAACTTCTTGGGATCAGCTTCGATTACGCGGGCATTAACAATGAAACCCAAGAACTTCTTTGTTGCAACACCAAAAGAATAATTTAGAGGATTGATCTTCATTTTGTAATATTAGAGGATATCGAACATTTTCGCCAAGTCTCCAATGTGGTCGCTAGATCTTCGTGACTTCATGAGTATATCCTCCACATATACCTCCATCATCTTTCTAATCTGATCCTTAAACATTCTATTGACTAGACGTTGGTAGGTCCAAATGGCATCACCACATAACAATATAATCCTACATCGGTAATAAAGCTAGTGTGCTCTTCATCAGCAATGTGCACTGGGATTTGTTTATATCCAGAGTAAGCATCCATGAAAGATAGCAATTCATGCCTTGTGGTTGAGTCTACCAACTGGTCAATCCTTGGAAGTGGAAAATAGTCTTTCGGGCACGCCTTATTCAAATCCGAATAATCAACGCATGTCCGCCATTTCCCATTTGTCTTTCTCACAAGCACAGGACTAGATACCATTTAGGGTAGAGGGCGTCGCGAATAAACCCATTGTCTTTGAGCCTATCCACCTCCTCTTTAAGAGTGTCAGATCTCTCCAGATCCATGCCACGCCTTCTTTGTTTCACTGGGACGTGCCTCGGGTCAAATTCAATGCATGGTTCGTAATGGTAGGTGGGATCCCACACATGTCATAGTGAGTCCAAGCGAACACGTCAAGATTCGCTTGGAGAAAACCAACAAATTCTTTCGTTATTGGGGGGCTGAGCTATGATTCGATCTTTATGACTCATGACAGGCCTTCGTGGCTGACTGTGATGTCAATTGACAGCTCAGCCAGTGCAACCTTAGTCTCTTTGGGCTCCTCCTCATCATCCCTCGGATCTATGTCTCTATAGAACCGACTGTGGCGCCCGAGCTAAGGCTCAAGTGCTGGTTCTCAATCTTCAGTGGCTTGGATGTGGAGAGATTTGTCAACACCCTTACCTTTCTCCTTCTGTTGACCGTCCCTCAATTCAGCTATATAGTAGGCACATCCGATTGCCTAATCACCATGAACAACTCCAACATCATTATTTATCGAAAACTTCAAAGTCAAACACCATGGGGCAAGAGCTACCCGAAACTCAGCTAGGATCGGTCGACCCAGAAGAATCAACATCTAAGACAACAAACGGCAACATTCGCACTCTCCTTCTATCACCTTCTCCTAACTCCACCAGCAATTCGACATAACCAACAACTTCGGTCGCAGCATCGGTAAAGTCATGAATCCGGGCTTTAGACAGTTTCAAGTCTTTGGCTTCCATCTTCATTTGATCGTAAGCCTTTTTGAAAATTATATTTACGGAGCTTCCACAATCAACCAAAATCCTCCTCACTAAGGCGGGGCTAATCATGGATGAAATGACCATTGGGTTAGTCATCGGTGCCTCAACCTTGTTTGTATCTCTATTTTTGAACACAATGTCATATGTCTTTGTATGTTGTTGTTTTGCCGGAGCTCCATCTTATGTACTTGAACAACATTCAAAATTCACATGCTTGATCGCGCTAGCATAGCGCTCCATCTCATGCCAACTCTTATCGGTTGGATATTTTCCTCTGACTATTGTCTTGATTACTAATCTTCCTCTTGTCCACGAAGGCTCCTCAGCCCTTTGGTGCTTGTCCTCGGTTGGGGTCGGATGTCCCTCTATAGGGCTTTTACAAACTGTTGTAACTTTCTTTCTTGAAGCAGTTTTCTTTAATAATATCCTGGAGATGCCTGCACTCATTTGTGTTATGACCATAACATTCGTGAAACCGTCAATATTTTCCGGTTTTTTTTGCTTCTCCATTGATTCTTTTGGAGGCGGCTTCCTGTACTGCATGGTATTGTAGGTGGACAAATAAACATTCTCTAGAGATGTATTCAGTGGCATGTAGTTATCGTACATCGAAATCATAGGCTTTCCACCTCCAGAATCCTTTTTTCGTTCTCGGGTCCTATCTCTACCTTTCTTTTGTTGATTCAGTTTATTTTGGACATTCACTTGAACTTTTACTGAATTATCACCAGACTGCTTCACTGTAATGTTGCTCTATACTCCCTCTCCATTTGGTTCTGCAACATTTTTCTTCCTAGAGCTTCTGGCTTCCTTTATCCTTAAATACTGAGCCGCCTTTGTATAGAAACAATCTAATGTTGCAGGTGGTTTGCCAGCTAACCAGTTGCCGAAATCAGATTCTGGATCAATCCCTCTTATTACCGCCATAAATATTGCATGGTCATTCGGATTACTCATTCTAAGACAACTTTATGGAATCTCTCCAAATAATCTTTCAGCGATTCTCCTTGAGCCTAGATCACGCTGGATATGGGCATTACATCTTTAGGGCGAGTTGCATGCATACGGAACTGCTCCACAATCTTCATTGCTAAATGGTCAAATCTAGAGATTAACCATGGGGATAATCTTATAAACCACATCATCGCTATTATAGAAAGAGTAATACGAAAACATCTGCACTTGGTTGCATCATCTGCTCGTGTGGAGTCCATCAGCCATTCACATCTCATGATGTGCTACCTAGGGTCGATGTTTCCCACATAGGCGGACATTGACGGCATGTTAAACCTCCTTGGATATTCTACATGAAAGATATTGTCAGTGAACGTGGTATGGCTTCTCGAGGTTCCCCAGTCATCATTGGCCAAGCCTTCGCTCTCTTTTACTAATAGTCTAACCATAGCCGACAAGTTTGGCGTTTGGATAGTCAGAGCTAAGCGGTGATCATGTTCCACCTCACGTGAATGGTTTGGTCGATGTCTACGAATCGTTCCACGCCTTCTTAGCTTAGCATCCTTTTTATGTACATCACGTGCGTTCACTTCATCATTATTCCAAGGAGGTATCTGGTTTGCATTTGTTTGAACTCTAGCATCCAGATTGATCGCAGCATCGCTGGTATGTAAGCCTACCGTCATTGGTTGAGATCGTCCATCCAGAGAACGATCGGCATCGATCATTGTCGCTCTTTCTGGAATAGTCGGTGGAAGGTGAGTTGATGCTTGAGCATGGTATTCGTCCGTTCTACAACGTCTACGTCTATGATAATCGTCCGATGAACTAGAAATTTCCAATGTAGAGTAAGGGGTAGGGTCCCTCCTTGCTTTCCCACGCAAATGCTGATTAAGTTGGTTCATTAGATCAATATTGGCTTGAATTTGCTTATTCAATTGTCGACGGCTATCCACTAGCTCTCTCATCAGATTCTGGAATTTAGCACTTGTAAAGAATCGGCTAGATTTTGGATATCAATTGGATTGGCAGCATTCACATCCACTGGTTGAATGCTCAGGCCTCTTTGTTGGATGCTAGCATTCTCGTTTCCTTCTACATTCTAAGAAGTAGATCTGGTATTCCTAACCATTGTTGATAGCTTACTTAGACTTTTGCAAATCTGAATAGAAAAAGCAAGCTCCTTGAAGATAATTATGGATCTCCTTTAGGGGATTTATGCAATCTAGTAGCAATAAAGGGATCTGAATAAACCGAGAATCAAGCGTTCTCGGTGAAAGCTTCAAAATATTTGCACCAAAAATGGGCACAAATACTCAAGAATAGAATAGTAGAGGAATAAATGGAAAATAATCAAAATTAAATAGAGCGGATAAGTAAATAAGCAATCAGAATTAAGCAGGAACAAAGATACAAAGATTTATAATGGTTTGGCGTTGTGTGCCTACGTCCACTTTGAAGAATTTTTTTTATTGATCACTTCTAAATCTGATTACAATGAAGTAATAATAGCACTTGAGTATAATGGAGTCACAAGCAACAAGCAGCATAAAGATCCCTTTAATGAAGAATGAAGTCTGTATTTATAGGTGAAGATGGCGAAGGCTCTCTAGATCTATAGGGGCTCACCAAAACGATCGTAGGTTCTAACTCACAATTTGCAACAATCGGTATCGATCATTCATTTTGTCTCTGATGGTTGTGCAATCGTTCATGGTGACTCTCCTATATCTCTAATGCATGCTTCTAAAGTTTGCTGCCATTTTAAATTGTAGTTTATGAGATATTTACCAATCTTCATCAAGTTGATGCGTTTGGCTGAGTTTGTATGATCATTCATGAGCGATCAATGTCGATCGTTTGAACTTGCTTGCTTTGACATGTGATCATTTATGGGGACTTCGTTCTCCAGTATTGACATTCTGAAAGTTTCAAGTGTGTTAGACTGGTAGATTTTGAGATATCGATCGATCATCGCTGAATTGAGCTATGTAATCAATGCAATACGATCCATAGTATTGAATATGGATCGTGCGTGATCTACCTCCAAAAAGTAGTGAACTTCCATACTCTAAATGTTTTATTGAGTTTTCCTTTAGCTTCTGCTTTTCTATTGCTTCATATATTATCATTTAGGCTTGATCTCTAGGCTTCATGATCGTTAAACTGACACATCGATCCTGATGACAATCGAGTCTGTCTCGTTCGATTGGTCCAGATATAGCCGGGTCAAAAGGCCGGATAATAATAGTGATATATTAGATAATGTCTAGAGTGTAGATTATAAGTCATATCAAATAACCATGGCGCTTACATTCATCACACCACAACATATTTAGGGTACAATCAAAACCGCTAAGGTTCATTCGCATATTGGGTTTTTCTATGGAGATCTCTTCGGTCGACGCCGAATCCAATCTCCTGCACAAGGGTCTGAAACTACGTCCAAGCATAGTATATCTCTAGATAATATATACCTCCAAGGAAAACATAATTGGTTCATGCCCTAACACGTGATCCCAAATATCATCAACTCCCGCTAGCAACATTGATAAGCATACTCCAGATATAGAGTTGATATATGATGTCGTGGGTTAGCAAAACCCCAGACTATGCCACTACTCTATTTTCTATCATTTTCGATGTCGAGGTTACGTTTGGCATCTCTCACATGAGTCTTTATTACTTGAACAGAACATAAATCCCCAAAATGGATTTCAGCATTTCGAACAGATCACGAATCACTACATGGATTCGATCAACTCGAACAGATCAAGAATCTCCACATAGATTCTCCTTTGCAACTGCTTTTAAAAAATAGAACCTGCATACTAGTTTTGAAGTGGTATTCGATAAGTAAAACACTTACCAATCCCGGACTCTTCAAAACCAATAGATGAATTTCCTGTTAATTCAATTCCATTTCTTTCAAAGTAAGCAAAAGCTAAAGATGTTTCATAACAATACTCCTCTCCAGAGTTCTCAATGGTATGAAATCGTGAAGCCTTTCGATTACTTCTTAAGTTATAATTGGTTAAGATCAATAGTAGACTAATCGACTATCCAGTTGAGAAGTTCGTTTATACAAATCAATGTTTGTATATATAACACATTTCCAACATTTCAACTTATACTATCCCTCGATCAAGAGTGAAAAACTAGGTAAGTTAGAGCACTGGTTACATATCAAAAACATGTATAGGCACTTCATTCTTGACTCTCAAAGATAGACTAATCTACTCGTCGACTTTTAGTGTTAAGTATAATGTTAATGATTTCCATAAACATGTAAGAAATCAACACTATTAACATGTTTTTGACATTCCAACTAAACTATTCCTTGGTCAAGAGGGAAGTTGGTAGGTTAAAGCATTATTGCTCTATCCCTACATGAACATCAATCTTAACTCTAATAAATAGAAAAGTCTATCTCACTCGGCTTTTAGTGTTAAGCATAGTTAATTACTTTTCACATATAATTGCACAATAAAACATTTATCCACTAAGAAATTCTTACCTCTTTTTGAAAACATTTGTTTATACTTTTAAAATACTTATAATAGGTTTTAAAACATTTATCAAAAATATCACTTTAAATGACAAGTTTATAAAATCTTTAAAACTTGGAAAAACAAGTTTTCCTTATAAAAACCACTTCTTTAAAAATTCATAAAAATCTCAAAACACTTTTAAAATACTCTAATAATAGTTATTAAAAACTTGTGAAAAGAATAAAACAAAATATTTAAATTTAAATATCTTTTCAGCCGTTTTAAAGTTTAAAATCAAATCTAAATGGTACGGTTTTGCACAAGTGAAGTTTTGGTCACTTTTCTAGATGTTACTTAACTTTTTACTATCCAAACTTTTTATGGCAACAAACATACATATAAAATATTATAAATATGGCAAGAAACCCCTAAGGATCTCTTTACAAAGTTCCATAAAAATCGCCAAAACTAAAGCAATTCACAAGTGCATCCATCGCTACTATCGATATAAGTGCACTTCCAAATCCAAGTCGTATTCAAACCTATGTTTAACTACAACCTATGTGTTTTATAACAAGACCTTCCTACATGTCATATAAGTCCATTCGAGTTCATTTTAAGTCCATACATATGCCACTTACTTTTCAAAGCAAGAATCAAAACCAATGTTGTCAACATATGTCATTATCAAGTCAACAATTTAAACACAAACAAACACAATATATACATATTATACCTTCCATTCAAAGTGGTGAGTTAGCTCATCTTTTATCCAACAAACAACCAAGATTCAAGCACCCAAGCCCAACCTCAACCTAGCAACACCTTTCCTTCCTTACTTCCTTTCTTTCCACTTGTTTTCTAGGCTATTATAGCCAATATTGCTCACGGCTATGATAGGTGGGGAGAGTTTGGCTTTGATTTTTCATAATTTAACTTGTTAAAAGGTGTTGTAATATGGTAGTAAGGCTTCACTCCAAATTTGAGTTGATTTGGATGAGATGTACAAATATTTAACTTAGGAAATTTGTGAAGAGGAAGATATGAAAGTATGATAACTTTTGCTTTATAAATTTTTAATTGTTAACATGGGTATGCCCCTCCTAATATAGGCTTAATAATGGTTTTTCTTAGCCTTGTTCTCACCCCCACCATGCCATGGAAGACTCACCTCCCATCACTTCTTCTTTGGCTAAATTACACTTATACCCTTCTCTTGATAATATCTCTTATCCACTTGGAAGCTTCTAGAACCTTCCATTGCTTTATGAAGAGGAATGTGTGTTAATTAGTTGTAATGTGTTCATTTGATCATTAGGTAAGTGAAAAAGAGTTTAAACAACTTATATCGATCACAAAGCTATTTACCGATAAACCGATTTCCGGTCGCATTATTGATTTCTGTTCGAAGAATATATTTTTGTAAATAAATATCGAAAAAAAGTTTCCTATCATTATTTATTAATTAAATGATATTTAACAAGGTTATAAAATCATATTTATAACACTTAATTATATTTCAAAATGTTTCGATATTCAAAGACGAAGTGTTTGAATTTCAGGGTCACTACAGAGGTGGTTCGACTTCATGGAATTCCGGTTAGCATTATTAGTGATAGGGACCACTTATTTACTAATGAATTTTGGAGAAGTTTGTAGTTAGCTTTAGGAACCTTGTTGAATCTTAGGACTTCTTACCACCTACAGACCGATGGTCAAACCGAAAGAGTGGATATAATTTTGAAAGATTTGTTGAGAGCTTGCATTATGGATTTTGGAGAACACTTGGAGCAGCACTTACATTTAGTCGAATTCGCGTATAATAATAGTCACCAAGCGATGATTGGCATGACACCCTTTGAAGCACTTTATAGGAGGTCATGAAAATCGCCTAATTGTTGGTAGGAAACCACCAACAAAATTTTACTTGGACCAGATTTAATTTGTTAGACTTAGAAAAGATAGAGTTGATTAGGCAGTGAATGAAGGGTGCAAAGGATCATTAGAAATTATATGCGGGTAAGCGAGGGACTGGAGTTTGAGGCAAGAGACATGGTGTTCGTTAAAGTTTCTCTTCTTAGGAAAGTTATGAGATTTAGGAAGTGAGGAAAGTTGACACCAAAATTTGTTAGGCCCTTCCTAATTTTGGAAAGAATATGAAAACTTGTTTATTGTGTGGAGCTAACGGATAAGTTGGCAGGTGTCCATGATGTTTTTCTTATTTCGCACTTGAGGAAATGCTTTCATAGCACAACCATCATTGTAGAACCTGATCAATTAAGATACATTAAGACAGAGCCGATAGCATTTTGTGCTACCACACGCATTGTGGAGTACAGAACTAGGAAACTCTACAACAAAGAAATTAGGCCGGTTCGAGTACAATAGGATGGAAAGCACATAGGAAACCGAAGGGAATATGAGAACTTCCCATCCAGAGCTTTTCACTGGTTAACTTTCTCTCTTAAAAATAGGTTATGGTTGCATCGTGGCTGCTAGATTAGATGGTAGGATATGGTTGCCATATATTTCACTGTCACTTTTGCACTCATATAGAAAACTCATTGCATATCTAGGATGTTTGCATATATGCTTATATGTTATTACACTTGCATTCATGTTAGGATTGAGCTCACCTATAATATATCTGTATACATAATCACATTGCACTTTTGGTTGAATAGATGATTGTGTAGATAACTTGGTTGTATAACATAGATGCTTAGTGCGTGTTACACTATCTGTCCCTTAGGGATTTCAGGGATGAAATCCTTTTTCGAGGGGGGAGAATGTAACATCCCAAAAAAATTAATAAAAAATTAACTAATAAGAAAAGAACAAATTAATAAATTAATAATAAGCCTTAAAATGGATATTTTGTAAATTTTTGAATTTGTCCACGAAAGTTGTACCGTTGTGTTCGTGGTGATTTTCTAATGAATTTCCATATATAAAGTTTTGAAAACGGAGCTCAAACGTAAAAGTTATTGACGTTGAAGTTTTCGAAATCAAATTAAATAAATAATTAATGCTAAAGTTTGAAATTCAAAAATTTACAGTAGTTAAACTTGGAGGTTAAGTAAATGTTAAAATAAAAGTTAATGATTAATACAATTAAGGTATTAAATAATAAATCAACGGCAACATCAACTCTTCCCAAAATAAACGCTACCGATTGGCTGCCTTCCTTGGGTCAGTTGACTGCTTGGGGAAGAGCGGTTGACTGATGATCATAGTTGCAGGTAATATTTTTAACACCGCGCACGGTCTGGATTTTATTATTTTAAACTAACTTAAATCCGATGGTTCTTTGTTTTCTAACCACTTTAAATAAGAGCCTTGCCCCTTACTTTTATTCGCAAATTATTTTGGGAACTAAGCGAAGCTTTGTCAGTCTCTCTCTTTCCCCAATGTTTATACTAGCGCCTTGCGTGCATGGTCTTAAAGATTTATTCTCTAGGGTTTCAGGTAAGAAATTTTAGGTGTTTATTATTCAATTTCTAATTCTATTCTCTTCCAAACCCTAAATTTATGAATCTAATTCATATACAGCTCCCTTGTTGTATATTTCTAAAAGGAGAGATTTGAAAGAGATTTGAAGTAGGCATAAACAAATCCAAAAAGGAAAGAGCTAAGGACTTTATATGAGTTGAAATCTTAGTCTTTCTTAATTTTGTAATTGTATAGTATAAACTGGATTCTATATATGCCTCGGGGAATTTTGTTGACGAAAATAACACATTAAAACCCCAAAATTCGCCTAAAGAAAAATGTCATTTTTTAAGTTAGAATCACAATTATTCTATATTAAAATAGTGGAATTGTGTAGTTATTGGAATTTTATTGTTTTACATTCTACTCCACTTCTTATCTTTTTATTTGGATTTGATTAAGGGTTCTGAAAAGAAACAAGTTAGGGAAATGGTGTGTAAGGTAAGAATTCCTTTATTCGTAGTTTGCACTACCTATTTTCGTAATTTATGTAGAAATTCTTTTTTCCATTCTTATATGTAGAAGTTGAATAAGAGCGTAAAAGGATTTTAATTGAAAATTCTATTAATGTTGATTCTATTATTCTAGTATAAAATAAGTTTGGTATGGATTCTATTTTTATACAGGTTTGCTATTGGATTAAGGATATTGGATATATGGTATGTCTATTGATATAGAATTGGGCTTGTATAAATTTGAAGTTTTGATGATTAAACGATTAATTTAGGGCATAATCTTGGCACGCTTAGAAATATTTTAGAATGCGTGTGTGTGTATTAGCATATAAATAACATAATTAATAACGTATTGATTGCATAGTAACTAGGCTACTGATTAATATTAAATCCCCCATAGGAAAGAGATTGATAGTTAAGGAAAAATAACGGTTTTTCCTTATAAGACCTTAATAGGGAAAGCGGTGTGGTATGTGATAGTATATTAAGTGAGAGTTGATTATGACTAAGTTATAGGGATGTAAGGTCAGTCAAAAGCACGTGGAAGTCTACTCAGCTAATCTGGCTACCGATAGTGTAACTTTGGGGCTAATGTGAGACATCACCCATAATAAGTACTACGGATGACGTGAGGTTAGTCCCAAAATTCTGTAGGGTAAATCTGCCCAGCTAATCTGGCTACCAATACCTATGAATAGTCGGACTAATGTGAGACGTCACGGTTTGGGTTACGGATCATAATACGTAGGACCTGCTTTGGGGTTGAAGGTAATAAGTGAATTACTGAGGGCCTGCCTCCTCCTCTTTTAAGAAGCATTAAATGGTCAAGGTTAGCGGTTAGGCACGGTAGTGGATATCTCGGGAGGGGTCTGCTCCGTGTTTAAGATATTAAGTGGCTATTATAGGGTCTACCTCTTCCATAAAGAAGTATTAAGTGACCAAATGTGATTCCATGCAATGTTAGCTAGATAGTACCAGAGAGGAGTCCACATTAGTGTAGATAATAAATGAGGGGACCTACCTAGGATGAGGTAGTAAATGGTCAGAGTCTCCTTAGTTACCATTAAAAGATGTATCAAGTGACTTAGGTACTATCTCTTACATTGTTAGGACATCATTGATGATAGATGCATGGGACTGGGATTGGTATTTGGCCTACAGTTGAAGATGGGTTATTGGTTTAAAATGATAACAGTTATAGAATTGGACTGAAAAAGCCTTAGGCTTGTAGTGAAAAACTTATAATATAGCTAGGATACGTAAGACATATTCTTATTTTAATTAACTGCCTAAGAATTATTATAAAAAGGCTCGAGATTTTATTCACCATACACTGTTGTTCCGACTCCCTCCTCATTACAACATAGATTAGAGAAGAAGATGCAGGTTTCAGATACGGTGGCCGGGATGGAAATTGTGGCAGTTATTTATCTAAGATATGGTGGCCAAGACGGAAATTGTGGCAGTTATTTATCTATCTACTTATGTTGTTTTTATTTCTCCCATTTATACATGATGATGTATTTTGTAATATTGTACTACAGATATTTGGCGTTATTATGTGGTATTTTGTTGTATGTTTCTGATATTTGAATTTTTAATAAAATGGGTACTGTTTCTGATATCATATTTTATCCTTTCGCTATGAGATTCTAAATGTGTAGATATATAGCTCCGTGCATTGTTCTTTGTATCAACTTTACTAATCAACAGCCAGCTTTGGAATGGGTCTAAGGTTCAATAAGCCTTTTCTAGATCGAAAATTAGGCCCATTTCGGGGCGGATTGTTACAGAGGAGATCGAACAAAGTCTGGTAAATAAATTATATTGCTAGTGTATGGTATTCATAAGCGATTAATTTCATTTATAATTTACATGACCAAGGGCGTCTATTTATGTTCTTGTATTACATAAAAGTAATTGAACACTTACAAATCATGGTTATAATTCTTATTATACCTTGATCGATACCAATTTACGAAGGTTTCCAATCGAGGGTGGAACAACTAATAACTAATAACTCTAGGTCAATTCCTAGTATATGGTCCCGATAAATTACCTCCCAACCAACATTGAGTTAACATTTCTCAATGGCGAACAACGGAAATCGCACAAACACACTGAATGAACATCACAATACCTTGGCTCGCATCGAGTATACTACCTCGATGATTTATGACCTACCGAAGCATTCGTGTCACCTTCTCAATGGTAAATGTGTCATATGCTCTTTATTGTTCAACCTGAAGCAGCGCAATCGCTTATAACGATTCCACCATAGTTTCATGTAACGACCCTAATTTTGAGTAACATTATTTAGAATATTTAATTAGTAAAATTACATAAAATGATGTAATGATTAGGGATTGAGATTAGTGATTAATAGAAGGGTAACCGTACCTAATAAGAAATGAACTAAAGGGAAACTAAAATGAAATGGATAAGGCTAATAGATGAGGGGCAAAATAGGAATAAGACATATTCTAATACCCAAAACCCTCATGCACTTTCGTTCCCACATTCATAAACAAAAATAAAATACTAGAGGCCGGCCACCATTAGACAAAGCTAGAAGAAGAAAAGCTAAAGATCAAGAGGAAGATTAATTAAATCCAAGATCAAATCTCAACTCCTTAATCACAAAGCTAAGGTGAATAATGACTACATCTCATCTTTTTTATTGTTTTCGGTTTTATATTAAATCCAAACTATTTTGCAAGGTTTTGCCATGTTTTTTATTATTAAAATGAATTATATGCTTGTTGATGATTTATGCTAATTCATATGAGTTTTATGATATGTTTTAATGTGAAAACCTTATTAAATGACATCCAAATGCCTTGTGATTTTAGAATGTGGTCAGAAATAATATTATAGAGATGGATTTCAATTTTCATAATTTTCTGAATTAATGTGGATTTATTATTAATTTTCTAGTAAAGAAAGTAGTTATTTTGGGTTTAATTAATTATGACTATTTTATGATAATTTTAGGTTAGAAATTAATATATGTTAGAAAACATATTAAAAGTGATTTATGGAAATTTTTATAGAATTTTCCTAAGCGTTTAAATAGATAAATAAAATTATTTAAGGTATGGGACTTAAATGTTTTATATATTTATAGAAGGAGAAGGGGTATTTTGTAAATATTTTAAATTGTTACTTCTGAAATTTTGGCAGCACTTTTAGAAAAGAATTTGGAAAAGAAATTAGCAACCAATCATTTATTGACAAATAAGGCAGGTTAGTTGAAAAGAATTACTTTTTAAAATAAAAATGCAGTTTTACCTTACTTTACTTGTTTTGCCACTTTCGGCACCCAGCTTTCGACTAAGTACTTCCGCCTCCATTACCATCAAAACCAATGCGCATGGTATCAAAGACTTGGTACGTAGTGAATTGGACATAGGCGAAAGGTATGTAGTCGAAGCATGGGGTTTTGAAGGGGTCGAAGCCTTACTTTGTTTTTAAAAGAAAATGCGCATAATTTGCTTTCGAAAGGAATGCTTTCGACTTAGTAAGCTTTCGACTTGGTTAAATGATTTTAAGGAATGGTTCTGAAAGAGGTTGCGTCTTTTGTTTTATAAATAAGCTTTTAACGGGGTCGAAACCCCTTGCCGCCGCATCTTACCTTTCGAAGCAATGCCTTCGAAAGGGTTTCTTTGTTTTAAAACCCAAGCAGCTTCTCCAATGCTTTTAAAGGGATTGGTTTTGACACCATCCACTTCTTTTACTTAAGAAATAGCTTTCGAAAGTGTTACTTTCAACTCTGTTCTTTTAAGACCCTTTTGAGAATTTGAAAGATATACCTAAATGTTTCGAAAGGTATAGTTTTGAATGATTTCGAAAGGTTATTCCACATGTTTTACTTGAACCCAATGCTTTCGAAAGGATTGTTTATAGAAAAGAATTTGAATTCTTTCGAAAGGTTTTAAATGAAGGTTTCGAAGGGCTGGTTCCCCAATGTTTTCGAAAGGTTTTAAGTGGAAGGTTTCCAAAGGTTTCGAAAGGTAGGTTTATAGTATTTTGATAAGAGGATGTCTAAGGTTTTAAAGCCTTCGAATGAAAGGTTTTTCAATGTTTTTGAAAGGTTTATTAAGAATGGTTTCATAAGGTATGTTTTGGCCTTTCGGCCTAAGATTATAAAGCAAAGTAGTTACTTGGTTTCGAAAAGGGTACTTTCAATGGTTTCAAAAGGGGTACTTTCATAGGTTTAAATGTTTTCATCAACAAAGTTTTGTGTAAAATATATATAGCATGGCAAGGTGATTTGAGTAAATCATAGAGTATATATTCCTTGTTTAAAGTATGATTTAACGGGTTAAATCAATTTGAAAGAAAATGTTTTCAAGGAAAATTTTATGGGTAGATGACCCTAAGTAAAATGACTCAGATATTAGAATACCATATGGGACTTGTATAAGGTCGTGCCCTATACATTAGCTATTAGCCCATAGTTAATTTAGTCCAAAATTCCAGTGTGTAGGGCTTTGTAATAGGTAAGACTAAAATGATGTTACATACATAAAGGAATCTACAGAGTATAGGTTATTGGTGAGCCCGCAAAACCATTAGGATCGGTTGACCGTAGGAGAAGTAAGTTAGGGACAGGTCGTCCAAAAGAGGAGTATCTAATGGAAGTTAGATTATTTGTTTATTTGTCTAGTAGGCCCAAGTCAGCCAAAGGTTAGTAGTTAGCCAAATAAAACTACAGTGTTCGGACAGATAGTCCATTTGTTACCTGATTCATATGCTTACATGATATTGCTTTATTGTTTTAACCAGTTTTGGTTGCAGGATTAAGATTTGCAAAAGATATGTTTTAAAAGGATATTAGTGAGGGGAAACCCATTCCGCTAAGCAGCATGGTCTCACTTAATATCAAATAACCGAGATGTATAGTATTATTCACACCAGGCTTTATGTCTGACTTAAAGATTATGTTTTTCCCCTTAAACTGTTGGGTGCTCAAAAGTGATTTGAGTAGGCTGAGAGATGAGGATTTTCAAGTTTTAGTAGGTGGACGAATAAAGCTTCCGGAGACGAGCAGGAGGCTGATGCTAGATATATTTAGGAGTTGTTTTTTATATTTCCTCTATGTTGTATTAAGTCAGTTATGACTATTTAATACTTTGGTCAACCAAGGGGGCATCTTCATATGTCCCTCTTGGCATATTTATGTAATAATTATATTTGATCTGAACTTAGGAAACAATTGGGTTATGTAATTTGGATATGAAATTTTGTTTTGAAATTTAATAAGAAAAGCGTTTTAACCTATGATGATTTTATTTCATATTCAAATGCTTTTAATATTATGGATACCATTAACATTACCATATTTGGTCACTGGAAGTTAATACTATGGATGATGCAGCATCAGTAGCGCTTAGCTTCGGGCCTCTAGATAGGGGATGTTACAACTTGGTTTCAGAGCATAGGCTTATGAAAAACTTTAAACTAAAATTATTTTTGAAAACATAATCCTAAGGAATTAAAGATAAGATCGAGGTATGGGATAACGCTATAGTAACGTATTTGTATTTGCTATATATAAGTATACGCTTTATCTCTATTCTCCCATCTCTCTTAGGCTATTCTTCTGTATCTTACGAGGCTTGCATACAGATATGGATGCTAGAAGTTGAAGAATTAACCTTAGAGGGGGAAGCACCACTACAAATGGGAATGCCAGACCGAATACGAGAAGGAACCCAGGTCAGGCACAAGCTGGAAATGTGGGTGCTGGAGTCTCGCAAGTTGACATGGGAGTGATGTATCAGTTCTTTGTAAACATGATGCAAGCGGGAGTTGTTGTTGGAGTAGTTGGAGGAGGAAATCAAGAAGCTCCAGTGGTCAACAACTATGCTGTTTTGAGTAGAGATTACGCTTGGTTGGGAGGAAAGCCATTCATCGGAACTGAAGACACAATCGTAGTAGAGAATTGGTTGCTTCATTGCGAGAGGATTTTTGCTGAACTAGGGCTCAACGATGAGAAGAGGAAAAGGCTTGCTTCTAGACAGCTTCAGGGAGCAGCGCTGTACTAGTGGAACAACGTTACAGTTGGAGTTAATGAGGAGATAATGACATGGGCTGAGTTCAGGAGGAGGTTCGAGGAAAGGTTTATGTCAGAAATTGTTAAGTCCACTCTGCTTAGGAAGTTTTCCAAGTTGGAGTAGGGGGATATGACTGTGCTCGAGTATGCGACGAGGTTCGAGGAGATAGTGAGATATGGCTATGCTATGGTTGATACTGTGATTAAGAGGAATGAGAAGTTCATCAGGGGGCTGAAGCCTGAGTTTGCTAGGGCAATGTTACCGCATATCAGGGATCCATGTGATGTTGTAGTGGAAATGGCTTTGAGGAATAAGGAGATGCTTGCTTTTCTAGAGTGAAATAAGGCAAAGGAAGTCCAGGTGGGGCAGAGTCAGAAAAGAAAGTTCTTCCATAAGAAAGGAGCTCAGAAGGGTGAAGCTGCTAAGAAAGGAAAGTCGAAAGTTGTCTGCTACAAGTGCGATAAGAAAGGGCGTTTCACTAATGAATGTCGCTCAGGAGAGGCAAAGAAGGTGATCGGGAAGAGAACATCAGATGCTTCAATTGCGATCAAATTGGACAATATAAGAACCAGTGAAAAGAGCCAGCTAAGGATGGCAAAGGAAAGGTGTTTGCATTGGAACCAGCTACCTCGAAGCCAACAGCAGAGGAAAAAGTAAAGGTTGTGTTGGGAGGTATACTTAAGATTCATGGTATGTCAGTTAGCGTTCTATTTGATACCGGTGCATCCCATTCTTTTGTATCTCATTTTTTGGTAGATAAGCTTAACCTAGAACCCTCATACTTAGTTACTTCTTTAAGGGTTGCAAATCCGATAGGAGGGTATGCGACACTTGGGATCATGTGTGACCACCTAGAGATTGAATTGTTAAGTCATACCTTTGTTTGCAATTTGCATGTGTTTGATTTTGTAGATTTCAGAATTATTTTGGGTATGGATTGGTTAAGTAAGTACGATGTTAGGATATTTTCCTATGATAGGAAAATATCGCTTAGACACCCTGACTGTAGTGATCAGATTATATATACCGTAGAAAGTCCTAGCTGTGAGGTGAATGCTTTGTTGGGTGTTGTGGAGGTAGAAGACGAGTTAAATCGAGTTTTCATGGTTAGATAATTCGCGGATGTTTTTGAACCTGTAGTAGGGTTGCCACCGAAATGAGCCATTGAGTTTCAGATAGATTTGGTGCCATAAGCAGAACCAGTGAGTAGACCGCCAAGTAGGACGACGCCTACCGAGATGAGGGAGCTAAAGGTGCAGTTGGTGGATTTGGAAGGCAAGAATTTTATCATACCAAGTAGTTCACCTTGGGGAGCAGCTGCAGTGTTTGCTAAGAAGCTGGATGGATCGTTAAGGTTATGTATCGATTATCGTAAGTTGAATGAGATGACAATAAAGAATCGATATCTGTTGCTTAGAATTGACGATTTGTTCGATCAGTTGAGTGGAGCCAAGGTATTTTCCCAGTTGGATTTAGCGATAGGGTTCCATCAGCTTAGAGTAGCAGTGGATAGTATTCCTTTGATGGCGTTTAGGACTAGATATGGATCGTACGAATGGTTAGTGATGTCGTTCGGATTAACTAATGCGCCAGCATTCTTTGTGGATTTGTTGAACGGAGTTTTCTGAGAGCACTTGGATAGGTTAGTGTTGGTATTTATAGATGTTATTTTGATATACTCTAAGGATGAAAGGGAGCATGAAGTTCATCTTAGAGTGGTGCTTAAGACGTTGAGGTAGCATCAATTGAAGGCGAAGTTTTCGAAGTGTCATTTTTGGAAGAAGGAAGTGAAGTTTCTTGGTCATGTAGTCTCAAAGAATGAGTTGTTTGTAAGTTCGACTAAGATCGAGGCAGTGAATAATTGGAAGAGACCGGAGACAGTGACTAAGATAAAGAGTTTTCTTTGAATAGTGGGGTATTATCGAAGATTCATTAAGGATTTTTTGCAGATAGTGGCATCGATGACCAAGCTAACGCGAAAAGATGTGAAGTTCGTTTGGACCGATAAATGTAAGGAGGCATTCCAGAAGATGAAACACTTATTGCTTAATGCACCTGTGTTAGTTGTTCCAGAAGGGAATCAAGATTTAGTGGTATATGCAGATGCATATGGAACAGGGTTAGGAGCTGTGTTAATGTAGAGAGGTAAAGTGATTGCCTATGCTTCTCGACAACTTAGACCGCATGAGGTGAGATACCCGACGCATGATTTGGAATTGGTTGTGGTGATTTTTGCGCTGAAGGTATGGAGGCATTACCTTTTGGGAGAAAGATTTGAGTTATATATATATTATAAGTCATTGAAGTATTTATTCTCTCAGAAGGAGCTGAACATGAGACAACGGAGATGGTTGGAGTTTATAGTTGCTTATGACTTTGGAATTGAGTACACACCAGGAAATGAAAATAAGGTTGCAGATGCACTTAGCTGAAAACATGTAGAGTACATTGGAGATCTGAAGTTGGGTCTAGTGGAGAAACTGTAGTGTTATCATGTTTAGAAGTTCGACCAGTAACGATCGAAAATATTACTTCTAAGCAAGAAGAGGATCTGGTGTTGGCTGAACGGATCAAGAAGTTAAGGGATGGAATGAAGAGCGATGATCTGAAGGATTTTAGTCTTGACCAGAATGGGTGGTTGAGAAAGAAAGGAAGATTGTGTGTTCCGAATGCGGGAGACATTAGGAAGGAAGTTTTGGAGGAATGCCATCGTTTGAAGTTCACTATTCATCCGGGAGGAACTAAGATGTATCAGGACATGAAAAGAAGTTTCTTCTAGGAAGATATGAAGGGAGATGTGGGCTTATGGCTAAAGCAGTGTCTGGACTGTCAACGGGTAAAAGCTGAACATCAGAAACCAAGTGGATTACTTCGGCCATTAGATATTCTAGTATGGAAGTAGGATTTTATTTCTATGGATTTTATAGATGGGTTGCCAAGATCTAATAGAGGAAATGAAAGTATATGGGTCGTAGTGGACAGGTTAACTAAGAGTGCCCATTTCAATCCAGTTAAGTCAACCAAGACGACACCTATTTTGGCTAAGTTATTCATGAAGAATTTAGTTAGACTTCATGGAATTCCTAGTAGTATAGTAAGTGATAGAGATTCCTTATTTACTAGCGAGTTTTAGAAGAGTCTACAGGATACTTTGGGTACCAAGCTCAAGATGAGTACCGCTTACCATCCACAGACCGACAGGCAAATGGAAAGAGTTAACAAAGTCTTGGAAGATTTGTTACGAGCTTGTGTACTAGATTTTAGAGGATCATGGGAAGACCAACTACACTTAGTTGAGTTTTCGTATAACAACAGTTATCAGGCTAGTATACGGATGGCACCATTTGAAGCTTTGTATGGAAGGCCATGCAAATCACTACTTTGTTGGTTAGAGACCTGGGATAGGTTAGTTCTTAGTCCGGATTTAGTTAGAGAAGCTACAGAGAAGACTGAGTTGATTCGAGCTAGAATGAAGGAGGCTCGGTCTAGGCGGAAGAGTTTTGCTGATAGAAGATGGAAAGACTTAGAGTACTCGGTAAGAGATCATGTTTTCGTCAAGGTATCACCCATGAAAGGTGTAATTCGATTCGAATAATCAGGGAAATTGGCACCGAGGTTTGTAGGACCATTTCCTATTATAGAAAGGATCGAGAAACTTTCATATAGAGTAGAATTACCGAACAATTTGGCAGAAGCCCATGATGTTTTTCTATTTCTCATTTGAAAAAGTGTGTTCGAGATCCGGAGACTACTATAGCACCGACTGTGTTAGAGGACTTAGTAGTAGTGCCGAATTTGACTATAATTAGAAAGCCAGTTCGTATAGTCGCGAGAGATGAGAAGAGGCTAAGGAACATGTAACATCCCCTATCTAGAGGCCTAAAGCTAAGCGCTACAGATGCTGCAGTCATCCATAGTATTAACTTACAACGACTAAATATGGCTATGTTCATGATATCTATAATATCAGAAGCACTTGAATATGAAACAAATCACAGATTTCAAAACAGAATTTTTCATTTCATTTCAAACACATGTTCCATATTCATATTACATAATCCCAAAGCTTTTCCCAGGAAATGATAAAATATACTATTAAAAATACTCCAAGAGCGACATATGAAGATGCCCTCTTGGATGATCAGAGTCATATAGTCAAAATTGACTTAATACATACACAGCGGAAATAAACATAAAACAAAACACTGCAACTCCTAAATAGCTATCCATTAGCCTCCTACTCGCCTCCAGTAGCCATATTCGTCATCCTACTAAACCTGAAACAACCTCAACCCTCAGCCTACTCAATAATTTTGAGCACCCGAGAGTTTAAGGGGAAAACATAAACTTCGAATTAGACATAAAGTCTGGTATGAATAATACTATACATCCCGGTTATTGATGTTAAGTGAGACCACGCCGCTTAGCGGAATGGGTTTCCCCTCACTAACATTCTTTTAAAACATATCCTTTGCAAACCTTTATCCTACAAGCAAAACTGGTTAAAACTGTAAAGGATTATTATGTAAGCATACATATCAGGTAATAAATGGACTATCTGTCCGAACATTGTAGTTTTGTTTGGCTAACTATTAACCTTTGGTTGACTCGAGCCTACCAGACAATATAACAAAATTATGTAACATCTGTTAGACACCTCCTTTCAACAATCTATCCTTAACTATCTGTTAAATACTTCTCTTCTGGACGGTCTGTTCCTAACTTAACATTTCCCAGGGTCACTTGATCCTAATGGTTTTGCGGGCTCACCAATAACCTATCTGTATACAATCATATATTCCCTTCTGTGTGTAATCAAAATTTAGTCTTACCTGTGACAAAGCCCTACACACTGGAATTTTGGACTAAATTAACTGGGACCAGTAGCTAATGTATAGGGCGTGACCCTATACCAGTCTCATCTTGTATTCTAATGTTTGATTCATTTACTTAGGGATAACCTCCCATGATTTTCCTTGAAAACCTTTTCATCTGAAAATGATTTAAAACCTTTTAAACCAAACTTAAACAAGGAAAACATTTATACTCTATGCTTTACTCAAAATTACCTTGCCATGTTATATATACTTTACTCAAATCTTTGTTGATGAAAACCTTTAAACATTTGAAAGTACCCCTTTCGATCCTATTGAAAGTACCCCTTTCGAAACCATGTAAAACCCTTTCTTTCTTTTAAGTCGAAAAGCCAAATCTTCCTTTCGAAACCGTTCGTATAAACCTTTCAAAACCATTGAAATTTCTTTCCTTTCGAAAGCTAAAAACCTTAGACATCCCTTCTTAAAACCTTTTAAACATTGCCTTTCGAAACCATAGGAAAACCCTTTCCTTTAAACTTATTCAAAACCATTGGAAAAACACTTTCCTTTAGACCTTTCGAAACCATTGGGGAACTGCACCTTCGAAACCTTCTTTAAAACCTTTCGAAGGTATTAAAACCTCAACCCTTTGAAAGCATTTGGGTTCAATTTAAAACATGTGGAAAACATCTTTCGAAATATTTCAACACTAGCCAGTCGAAACCATTTTCTTTCAAAACAATTGGGTTATTCTTTAAAAATCACTAAGGTTCACAGCAACAGAGTCGAAAGCATACCCTTTCGAAAGCTATAACTTATATAAGGAAGTGATGGTGTCGAAACCACCCCTTCGAAAGCATTGGATAAGCGACAGGGTTTTTATAAAACAAAACAACCCCTTCGAAAGCTATGTTGCGAAAGGTAGCAGGCGGCAGTAAAAGCTTTGACATAGTCGGAAGCTATAATTTAAAACAAAGGTGCAACTATTTCGAAACCAACCTTTGAAACCATTGACTTAGTCGAAAGCACTAAGTTGAAAGCTATTACTTAGAACAAAGACGCAACCTTAAAAACTTTCTTCTTTAAATCAATTAACCTAGTTGGAAGCCAACTAAGTTGAAAGCAAGCAGGTGCTTATCTCATTTAAAACATAAAGGCGCTTCGACCCTTTCGGAACCCCTGGGTTTCGACTCTTACCTTCCGCCTTTATCCAATTCGTTGTGTACCGAAATTGATACTATGTGCATTGGTTTGAAGAGGGAGGCGGGGGGTCTTAGTCGAAAGCAACTTGGGCGAAACCAAAATAGGCGAAACATACTTTTAACATGAATTTCTGTTTTAAACACTTTTTAAGTAAACTTTTTAACTAACCTGCCTTGTTTGTCAAACTCTTATTGGTTACTTATTTTTATTTTCTAAAAATACTGCCATAATTTCAGAATTAATTTATTTAAATCATTTGCAAAATGCCCTTTCTCCTTAAATAAATATATAAAACATTTAAGTCTCATACCTTAAATAATTTTATATATTTATCAAAACATTTTGGAAAATTCTATAAAAATTCCAAAAAATCCCATTTTATATATTCTCTAACATATAAAAATTTCAGACCCAAATGAATTATAATTTACTCGTAAATAATTTATAACCCTATTTAATGTTTTCCTTGTTTAATGTTTTTAAGGAATGGTTCCGAAAGAGGTTGCGCCTTTTGTTTTATAAAGAAGCTTTTTGACGGGGTCGAAACCACTTGCTACCGCATCTTACCTTTCGAGGCAATGCCTTCGAAAGGGTTTCTTTGTTTTAAAACCCAAGCAGCTTCTCTAATGCTTTCGAAGGGATTGGTTTTGACACCATCCACTTCTTTTACTTACGAAATAGCTTTCGAAAGTATTACTTTCGACTCTGTTCTTTTAAGACCCTTTTGAGATTTTGAAAGATAAACCCAAATGTTTCGAAAGGTATAGTTTTGAATGATTTCGAAAGGTTATTCCACATGTTTTACTTGAATCCAATGCTTTCGAGGATTGTTTATAGAAAAGAATTTAAATACTTTCGAAAGATTTTAAATGAAGGTTTTGAAGGGCAGGTTCCCCAATGTATTCGAAAGGTTTTAAGTGGAAGGTTTCCAAAGGTTTCCAAAGGTAGGTTTATAGTATTTTGATAAGAGGATGTCCAAGGTTTTAAAGCTTTCGAAAGAAAGGTTTTTCAATGTTTTCGAAAGGTTTATTAAGAATGGTTTCGAAAGGTATGTTTTGGCCTTTCGGCCTAAGGTTATAAAGCAAATAAGCTACTTGGTTTCAAAAGGGGTACTTTCAATGGTCTCGAAAGGGGTACTTTCATAGGTTTAAATGTTTTCATCAACAAAGTTTTGTGTAAAGTATATATAACATGGCAAGGTGATTTGAGTAAATCATAGAGTATATTTTCCTTGTTTAAAGTATGGTTCAAAGGGTTAAATAAATTTGAAAGAAAATGTTTTCAAGGAAAATTTTATGGGTAGATGACCCTAAGTAAAATGACTCAAATATTAGAATACCAAATTGGACTGGTATAGGTCGCGCCCTATACGTTAGCTATTAGCCCCTTGCTAATTTAGTCCAAAATTCCAGTGTGTAGGGCTTTGTCACAGGTAAGACTAAAATGATGTTACACACATAAAGGAATCTACAGAGTGAGTATAGGTTATTGGTGAGCCCGCAAAACCATTAGGATCAGTTGACCCTGGGAGAACTATGTTAAGGACAGACCGTCTAGAAGAGGAGTATCTAACAGAAGTTAGATTATTTGTTTATTTCTCTGGTAAGTCAGCCAAAGGTTAGTAGTTAGCCAAACAAAACTATAGTGTTCAGATAGATAGTTCATTTGTTACCTGATTCATATGCTTACATGATATTGCTTTATTGTTTTAACCAATTTTGGTTGCAGGATTAAGATTGGCAAAAGATATGTTTTAAAAGGATATTAGTGAGGGAAAACCCGTTCCGCTAATCGGCGTGGTCTCACTTAATATCAAATAGTCAAGTTGTATAGTATTATTCACACCAGGCTTTATGTCTGACTCGAAGTTTTAAACTTTCGGGTGCTCAAAATTGATTTGAGTAAGCTGAGGGTTGAGGATTTTTAGGTTTTAGTAGTGGACGAATAAAGCTTCCAGAGACGAGCAGGAGGCTGATGCTAGCTATATTTTGCAGTTGTTTTGTTTTATTTCCGCTGTGTTGTATTAAGTCAATTATGACTGTTTAGTACTCTGGTCAACCAAGGGGGCATCTTCATATGTCGCTCTTGGCGTATTTATGTAATAATTATATTTGATCTGAACTTGGGAAACGATTGTGATTATGTAACTTGGATATGAAATGTTGTTTTGAAATGTAACCAGAAAAGTGTTTTAACCTGTGATGATTTTAATTCATATTCAAGTGCTTCTGATATTATGGGTACCATTAACATTTCCGTATTTGGTTACCGGAAGTTAATACTATGGATGACTGTAGCATCTGTAGTGCTTAGGTTCGGGCCTCTAGATAGGGGATGTTATAGTTCAACAATTACTCGGCTGTATAACCCTATTATTGCGGACATCTCTGTCTCCCTTCCTCGTTGTCCAACATGTGATTATGCATGCCCTAGTAACAAAGAGCTTCTACTTGCATTGTAATCATACGCCTTGTCGAGATCCACGTTATGCCTACCATGAAATGTAAACCTAAGTAAGTCATCTAGTGTAGAACTAATACTGCCTATTGCACCACTCCATTAAGCTACATGAACTTCTGAAAGTCAAGAAAGTGGAAACAAGTCCCTCGATTCGTCCTACTTAGCCTGCACCAAGACCAGTTCAACCTAGGCTTGCTAAGGAAATTCAAACATCTGAAAAATAATTCAAACATCTGATTCACCCTATACAGATTTTTTTATAGCTATTCTGACATCTGGTTCCTTATTTAGAGGTCTAACTTTGATTCCAGATTTTTGAACCAAGCCATAAATAAACAATTTCTTTTCTGTTTCAAACTATTTGAAACTCAGACGTCTGAAAATGAATTCAGAGGTATGGTTAACGTTTCAGACATTTGCTTTTGGGTTTTCCAGATTTGATAATTTGTTTTTAAATTTATTTTCGTTCGTCTTCTTCATAGTTTCAAATATACAAGCTAGATTTATATTTAATGGTGTTTTGATATGATTTCTATTTTTGTATATATATAACTTTAGTTAGTTTATCTCTATAATTGTAGATAACATTTCAATTGATTGCCAATGGTGTTTTTAATCACTGATCTATGTATATTTCAAAATAAATGAAATTAATTCTAGAATCAGAAAGGTGTATTAAATTATCTTTGTTATCTAAAATATTCCCAAATTTTATGCAAGAATCAAATCTATACAATTAATGGTAACTGTTAACTGGGTTTTTAACCAAGCAGAGACCAAAAGGAGTTAGAACATCGAGACGAAGATGAAACGACTTGAAACTTATCAGGCATGCTTGGAAGAGGGAAAGAAGAGATCCAGGAAAGTTTCACCCCGAGACGGCTTAAGAAAATCACTCGACACCGACTCAAACCACTCAGTGCCGACTCATTTTTTCACCTCGAAATAACTCACCAACTTCATACGAACTATTTCCTACTTCTCCAGAGTGTGCCCAAGTGTTTTCATAAGATTTTGATGACTTATCATCAAGTTTGAAGAGAGAACAACTCAAATAGCAAAGCAATCCAAGTGATGTAGGAACTATCACCAAAGTCAACCAAATTATCAGAAAAAAGGTATGAAGCATGTCTACTCGAAGATAGAAAGGAGATAGAAAAGGGGTAGAGTCATTTCCAATGACTTGGTACAGAGTCAAATAACTCAGTACCGATTCATTTATTTGACTCCAACAACTTCGAGTCTTCTCATACAACTTTGGGCCGGCATCTGGACTCTGCTCCAACTGAACTTCTGGCCCAACACGACTATTTTCCCTATAAATACAAACCATAAAGCAACCGAAAAATAATCCGACTTCTGCCATCACTATGCGAAAACTCTACCGCCTCTTTATCTTCTATCTCCACACAATAGTCACCAAGGCAGTTATTTTGGGCAATTCTAGGACTTAGAATCTGCCTAACCCTTGTGCTTGTGACTAATTCTCTTTCAAATCTCTTGTAATCTCAAAATAACTACATCAAATCTATAAGCAACAAAGCTATAAAGTGGAAGTAAACTATATATTCCCAAACCACTATAAAATCTTGTGTCTATCTACTTTATTTCTGTTATTTTCCTTTTATTTCAACTATCATCTGCTAGATATAGGTCTCACGAGTTTCTTACAATCTATTCTTGGGTGTTGATCCATTTTTGGCATTAACATTTTGGTGATTTCATCGAGAAAACTGAATTTAGGCTTTGATCTAGCTCTCTGCTTTGAATTGCATAAGATCCAGAAGTTAGATCCGGAAAGTTTTCTTGGAGGAATTGAAGATTTGCTATTCCAATGGCTCCAAGAAAAGGAAAATGTGCATTTGGTAGATCTATAGGAGTAATAGTTGGTGGTGATGAAGAAAACACCCACCAAATAGAAGTAAACAATGGAAATCCAAAACCTAAATCTTCTGCTCAACAGGAATTTGTTATTAAAGGAGAGCTTAACCAGATTATCAGCGATCTTAACCAGAAATTCACTGATAGTCAGAAAGCTCTCATGGATAAGATGGACACGTTGCTAACTTTGCAACCGCCAACTACAAGGGGAACAAGAAGGGAAACTTCTCCTGTAATAGAACAAGAAAATTCCTCCTTTCTGATCCAAATAGAAGGGATGGAAAGCAGAGACATAAGGAAGCAACTCCTCGAGTTGCAAGGGACACTACAAAAGGAAGTAGAGGGTTCTCCCTGCAAGGTGACAGGATGGTACCGAGCTAAAACAACTTGGTGTCGGCCCAAACTTTAGGGTGAACACTCCTCGGGAAGGCGGTGCCGCACTAGTTTCAGACTCTGAAGCCGATATGCAGCTTAATGGTGGAGACTTAGGATTGAATACCGGCGTTAATGGACAAAACATTGGAGTGGAACTCAAATTGTCGTGGTAAGACCAACCGCACACCAACGAAACGCTGCAGGAGTGGTTCTCCTAGAGAAAACTGAACCTAGGCTTTAGTTGGCAAACCAAGATCGTTTGCGAAGTCAAACACTTGGGGTAGCCCCTGACAGTTGACCTACAGATAACTGCACTAGTGAAGAATACATCCCTGACATGGTCAAATAATTGATGAAGGAGAGCAGGAGTTGAGAAAATGAAGAATGGGGTTCTGCGCTAAGTCGAACCCCTTTTACCATGAATGTCTCGAGAGAAGAATATCCTCAAAGATTCACCATGTCGACTATGCCATTGTACAATAGAAGAACAGACCCTAAACAACACTTGTTTAAATACGAATGGCATATGGATGTAGCAAGTGCAATGGATGACGTCTATTGTACACTACAACAAACATGGACTTTAATTGTGTTTAAGAAAGGCTATTATACCTTACCATAGTGTTTCAAAGATCGCTGTGGAACGACATGCTATGGTAGACCATAAACTTTAAATAGCAGGAAATAAAATGCTAGGAAAAATAATTTTTCTATAGCGTTTTGCAGTGTTATTAAGATAAAACGCTATAGGAAATATATCCCACGGTTGCTTTCTGTAGCGTTTTTTATGTGTATTTTTATAGCGTCTATCACGCTTATTGATATAGCATTTGGTATATGACGGCGTTTATGAAACGCTATTGAATTTTATATTAATTTATAGAATTTTTGCTACTGCTTTCACTTTCCCACATATATAATATCCACTTTCACCCATTTCTTATTCCATATAAATATAACAGATTTTGCAAAACAAAAATTATGTAAATTAAAGCACAATATTTCATACATCTTATTCAAACAACTTTTCCATATCTAAACATGATATGTCGTTCATATCGGTCAAACTTCTTTATGCATGTCCGTACATAATATTACATACATACCGTTCAAACATCTTTATCCATGTCCATACATAGTACATCATACATGTTTGCATCAACAACTTACTAACACACCAGTCAAATAGTTAATTTCATCACCAACTTTAACCACCCCATCATCTACAAACTGCCACCAACCAACTCAAACACAATCTGCATTGATAACACCAACTTCAACCTCCCTATACATCAAAAACACTTCTGCCTGTAACACTTCCTCCTTGCCTCCGCAACTTCACCAGCCCGAATCGCCTTCGTCACACTAAACTGCAGACTCCAAACTCACCATCACCAAAACTGCCAACACTCTTCCACATGCACCCACAAACAGACCCCGCAAACCAAACTGCCTTCTCATCCAAATTTTCAAAACTTCATCACCACCCCTCAAACAACAAACAGCAACCAGAAATCACCAAAAACCACCAGCACACTACAACAAACACCGCACATCAAATCCTCCACTACGGCAACCATCCAAAGCTGCCTCTTCACAAAAAACCGAACAATTTCAAACAAACTGCACACTACCATCCGCAACTTCCCTCCCTGAAACAACAACCCGAATCACCAACAACGCAACCTATACATCACCTATTCGCCTACAACAAATACTGTAACTTCAACTTCCACCAATACCCCATCAACCAAAAACCGCATTACCCCATCAACCAAAACTACATCACCTAGCACTTCAACTTCCACCCGTAAGTATAATTACATTTATATGAAAAATAAATAAAAGAATCAAGTAATGTGAAATCTGTTAACCATGAAAGATAATCAAAGATAGAGTACTTGGGGTACAGAAGCAGTGGCACTTAATAGCAAGCATATTGATCAAGCATTAAGTTCAAGAAATGCTTGATGTGATGGAACAATAAAAATGAGAAATATACTTTCAGTACCATGGTGCTCACATTGACGAATTGTATGAGCTCAATAAGAACATTCCCATCCATGATCAAAATCTTCCAGTGAGACCTTTAAAGAGCAATAAGCTACAATTTAGGTACAGAAATGAGATTTGCAACCAACATCTGCATGATATGATGCATTAAAGATCAAAAATTTAAATAACAGTTCACTATACTCTGTAACTATAATGTTGGTAACCTGTAATGGTATGATGCAATGTTTGTCAACTATGTCAGTTTTATAGGTATAGTATGCACATACATACAAATTTATGCTGGTTTCAGCAATTTCATCACTGTGTTGATGCCAGTAACTCTCAAAGTTTCATGATCAGTATTTGAGGGTAATAATAAATTCACAATAGTTGGCATTGCTTGTTTTCTTTAAATACTCACTTTATCCCTTTTTGGGGATTTATTATGGCTATTTCCTTATTATTCTGTGTTACTTTGCACCTCTGACATACTATGTTTATTGCCTTAACTTGATGCCTAATTTTGCAAGCAAAGCAAACATCACACACAATGTTCATGGCCCTACTACATTCATTAGACGCTTTTCATTATTCTAAGTTATTTGCAATTTTGACTTAAATAATAAAAGAAATTGCAATTTGGACTTTAATCGTACATACAACTACAAATAGATAAATTCATATATGTTTTTTACCCTTCAGTAATCCCCAAAGGTTCAACCAAAGGTTGATATTTTTCAATGTTGAATTGCGAAGAATTCACCAATACTTAGCCGGTGAATTTTTAACCTTGTACTCTTGGAAATGCTTTGTCTAGCTTATATATTTTATGGTAATAAGAATCAATTTTTTTAACTATGCAATAATTTTACCCCACCAATGACATAAATCCCTTTGAATAAAATGTTTTATGATGAAAAATATTAAACGCAGATAGGTGCTAAGAGCATTTAGATTTAAGCTTTTCTATTAACATTTCTAAAAATACCATAAAAAGAAATCATTTTTCTACTTTTTAATACCAAAGTGAGGGATGTACCATTAACATTTCTAAATCGTAAGAAAACATGTGTTTTTGAGAAAATTAATTCAACTCAAATTTTAATATAGCTTCTTATGTTGTGGTATGAAAAATGTGATATAAGTAATAAAATTCTAGCATTCCTTAAAAGGCTAGCTATAAAGATATTTGTGTTGGCTTAATCCCATTTTAGGATTTGATATTAATATTATTTCTTAATAGGTTGCAAGAATGGATAAATGTATTGCAGCTGTTACTCAATTGGATTACAAAAGATGTGTTATACCCAAGTCAACAGAAAAAACTCTTAGAAGTGTTAGCATGGACATGGAAATTATTACTTGCAGAAATCTCCTTTAGACGATCAACTCTGTATCCAAATGAAAAAAACACTCACTATAGTTTGGAGCCTTAAAATTTTGCTTATACTGTAGTCTAGCTGGAGAACCATGACAGCAAAACGAAAAAGAAAGGAAGACAAGTTTGGCCAAAGTTAATGGAAAAAATGTATGAAAGTACAGAACCCGAGATATAAAAATAGTGAAGCAACCAAGAAACAACATTTTGAGTTGTCTAGAATAGGAAATGAAGCTCGGTTCAAAAGGCTGATGAAGTTGAAAACTGGACTATGGAAACATGAATTTCCATCATAAATTTATAGAAATGCAGAAGACTTGGAAGAGTAATGACATCACTAAATACAGTTCTGTAAATATATTTCCAGTCCTTAGAGTCGAATGATGCTCCATATATAGGTTGTAGTATGGAACAAGTGATTCAAGAGATCAGAAAATGATTTATATGAAAAGATTTTGAAGGTTAACATTTATATCAATAAACAGCTTTCTCTCTATATTCAATTATTTAGGCGTAAATGTAAAATTGCAGTAAGTAACAAAATGTATTCTATTTATAAAGTTTAAAAAGGAATAAGATGAAGAAATTTGTTAAGTTTTAGCAAAGAAAATATTTACTTTTATAGTTTAATTTTTTAGGAAACAAACAAGGGAATTTAAGATGCTCTGATTCTTTGCTAACTCTTTGAGTCAAAACATTAAATTATTTCTGCAAAATTTTGAATGCTTAAATACAAATTTTAGTCAAATATAAATTATATCCCACTATTTATGATATAACTAGAATGGAATCTGTGCTTCGCACATGGGCATGTGCTGGAATAAGATTGGATGACTGGCGTTAGTTTGAAAGTTGATTATTTTATACTAAAACATAGAGATTATCGTTTATCACCAGTAGGTGAATGAACATAGTTCCATAAATTAGTTATTTCCTTCGTGCTATAGACTCAAAGTTACATGTGTTTTATAAGTGCATGACATATACAGAAATCAAACACATACAGAAACTTAACACTTGGCTTCTATTCATGTATACTTTGCTTACTTTTAAACGTAAATAATAGTGGCAGAGCATGTAATTGTCTTAACATAAGAGGAAACATTGTAGGAAGATTATATTACTTACTGCTATTTGCATGTTGTCGATATTCAACAAAACATATAAAGGTTATCATGTCTGCTATATTTGATTTGATGTTCAACATGTTATCAGTTATCACACTTTGAATCCAATTGAGAAATATCAAACTGAAGTAATAGGAGATCAAGTATAAAATACAACCAAGTTATACCTTTTTTAAGTTCAGTTGATGGTCCAATCTTCGATAAGGTCCTCAGCAAAAGTGAAACCGCATCAGCCATTAAGTCTTGCACATTATAATTTTCAAAAAACCTTATTGGAGCTGTAACACTACATCAGAATAGAAAGAAAAGAAGTAAATAAGAAAATATTAGGTGTATATAAGTACATATGATATAGTTTCAAACTGATTACTCACTTAAGAAAACCGCCAACGTTCTTTATAAGGTATTTCTGCAAGTACTCGATCATGTGATGCCGAGATGTGAAGACCTGGAATCATAGTGTCACGCTAGCTTGTTAAACTATAAAATTGGCGATATAAATGATAGCATTACCTGCTCAAGAGTTTCAGGGCTATTGCAACCACCATCTTTAAGAATATTAACTGTAGAATCAATAAATCTTTCCAAGAAACTGTCGTACATGCAGCGTAAATATTGCAATATTCAGGAGTCAGGACTGAATGGTTATAACATCTACTAGTTACAACAATAAAGGATCCGAATAGAAACTTTTTAAGTAGAATAGATGAATGATCTCTTTTTTTGTTGATTTTGTCAGTAATCAATATAATGCACACATATTGAAGAACAGAGAAATTGAAAATTAGAACATATGTAGAATTCCGAATACAATATTAACTTAATACTTCATTAAAACACATTATGTACTTGATTACTTGACATGCCTATACCAAATCCCAATGCGTAATGAATCAATCATGAATCAAATAACCTTGTTTAATGCTAAGGTAATATGCGAGCATACTATCAAATAAATTGAGTTTGCATTACCAACGTACTTATCATCTGAACTCGATCATGTTAATACTTATGAAGTTAATTTCTATTGGGGAACTTATGATGTACACTGTTGCATAAAACTACAAATCAACTTATTCAAAATTTAATATGATTATTATTAATTTATCATGTATGTTATATCATAGGATTGGAACTTTGATATGGTGATTTTAGTAAAAGAAGGGATAATAAACTTTAATTACATAGCAAGGGTTATCTACCAATGACATGAAACAAAGAGATACGAAGAACAATAGTTTGCCATGATAAGAATTTTTTTTATACAGTAGCTTAAATAATGGAGGAGAAAATAACGAAATATTACAAATGAAAAACTTACAATTTATCTCCACATTTTGAAATTTTTATAAATCTTGCAAGATATCGAGATTAACTATCTCAATTAAAAATGAGTTTTCATTAAAAACTTGTTTGTGTAATTTGTGAAAATGTTTTATTGAATAACTTGATTTGTTGAAGTTGATTGCATGAAGTAAGTTGTAAATTTTGAAGTCTTTAGCTTTCCAAAAAGTGGATTATATAATAGGGGCTTTGGACCAAAGGTCCCTATTCTCAAAGCCCATGCACAAAAAGTCCCTACTAATAAACTCATGTAAATTATATTTCTATTTTATTATTTTTTACCAAATTGTCCCCTTTTAGAAAATCGACCTAGCATTGAAATCAGGGGGCAAAAGTGGCATAAATTAGTAAAAAACTAAAAATAGGGACTAAATTTTCATAACTTTTTCGGGAGGGACTTTTCTTCCGTCATCTTCCGATTCCATGGACTTGGCAGCCGTTCCTTGTATGTAATAAATAAACTAGTATAAAGATTTGTCTAGAAAATATATAGTTTGGATTTAAAAATGGTTTGAGAGTGGTAACTTTAAATTGATTTTAGTGCCGAAAATTTAGTTGAAAAAGTGATGTACTAAAACAGCGATAACTTGAGATTTTTAACTCTAAATGAGTTCAATCTTTTTGTAAATGAAATTGCCTTCAGTACGCTATAAGTTTTATTTTTACTACTTTGGAAAATTTTGCATTTCTTTCAGTCTAAAGTGGGTTTGAAAATGAATGAACATCTCTGTCCTATTAAAAATTTCTAAGATTGAAGCTGAAAGTAAATTGAGCATAACTTTCACACAATAAATCCGATTTTGATAATATTTATATCTCTGGAAAGCTTGGACTAAGTAGAATAACTTTTATTTTATGAGTATTTTCAGATTATGAGATTTACTGTGTCAAAAGCCTGAGTCCTTATAGCAGGCTTGAATTTGAAAATTTTGAAGTTTGGAGTTGTTGTCTTATTTAAACTATGATTTTAATGCTTCATATGTTTATAAGTGCATGCTAATATGTTTCAATAAGTTAAGTGCAGGTGCAAAAGGATATTTAAATGATTAATTAGCAAAATAGTAAGTATAAAAGTAAGCATGCTCGCATTTTAAACGCTAAAAATGAAAGGTATGAATTGCTAAGTGTTTATGTGTTAAGAATTATGTGTGTGTGTGTGTGTGTGTGTGTGTATTGTGTTCCGACCATTTGGTCAATGTATATCAATAATTCATATTTATGAAATTCTAAAGGGCTCTCTATGCAAATGAGACTCCGTCGAATTTTTCGAAAGATTAAACACTTAGAAAAATTTTGAGAAAATTTAATTAGTGAATATTTAGAGCCATCGATGAAGGGTCTAATAAGTGTCCTTTTAAATCATAAAGTAAAATGGTTTAAAATTTGATAAAGTTAGTGGAAAAAAAAGTATATTACTTATTGTAGTATATTTATTTTTGGAATTAGAGTATGAAACAACTCTAATTTAATTTACTTTAAATTTAAAGTAAAGATGATTGAATTGAAAATTTAAGTAAGAGACTTTAAAAAATTTCAAGTATTGAAGTTTAAGTTTTGTGTATAAAAGAAAATGGATTTGAGTGAAAACTCTTATAACAAATTTTTGAGAAAATTTCTTGTATTCCATTCTTGTGTGTCAATTCTTGTGATGACTTGCGTTCATGCAGTCATGTGTTATGGTGGTAGCTTGAAATACCACATATCTTTTGTTGAATCCTCTTTTGATGATTGTGCTTATTTGTGTTACTCCTTTAAAGGAGTTAAGTACGTTTCAGTATATTCGGAAAGTTGGCTCCTAGTTATATAGGACCATCTACTATTACTGAACACCTTGGTTCGATTGCTTTCATGCATCGTTTTTTGTTTAGTTTTGGGTATTCATGATATGTTCCAGGTAACCCAATTTCGTTGTATCTTCGAGATTTAATATCGATCGTTAATTCTCTTGTGTTGCATGATCACGAGTCTCACCGACTTGTGTATTGTGCCGAATTCTATTTGTGTAGTTGTTTCAAAGATTAAACACCTTTGAAATAAGAATGTTCCGCTTATAAAATTCTATGGTCCGCTAACCCTAAGTATTGTACTTGGGAAACCATAGGATTTGCCGAGCAAACTTGTTCTAATCCTTTCATCCTCTGTTGAGGGTGAATATCTATGATCCTATCTTTTGATTTGAATCTTGTTGTGATGAAATAGATGTTATAGATAACTTCCATTATAGAAATTGCGGGGATGCAATTTTCTTAAGGGGGGAGTCTGTAACAACCCGTGGTTTTGTGATTACTTGTTAATAAATTAAAATGTGATTTTAATTAAATTAGGGTTAATAATAATAATTTGGAGTGACAAATTGATTTATAAACTGTTTATTTGAATAAACAATTCATTTGAGCAAAAATCTATTTTTGGTGTTTATGGAAATTTTGTTTGAAACAAATAATAAAATGTTCATAAAATTTTAACGGTTTAAAATGTAGAAAATATTTAATTTATAGTGTAAGTGTAACATAATTTATTTTATGATATGTTCATTTTACAAAATTGTATGTAAAAATTTGGTAGATTAAAGCTTTTTAAAACATAGAAAAATGGTTGAGAAAACTAGAAAATTTGGGTAAGTGTTTAGCATTGCTTATTGGGTTGGATATTGGGTCCAAACTCATTATTTCATTTGTGAAATTAGCCTTGTGAATGAACTGTACGTTCATTCTTTCTATCCTCCTCATTCTTTTCTTCTAACATAGAAAGCTCTAAAAACCCAAATAATGGTTTCTTCCCCAAATCCAAATCTAAGCTCCAAATTAATTAAAAATCTGTTAGGGTCCTTCTCCTTCAAATGATATGCTCAGGTCTGTGTCATAGTGTACAAGCAGCGGTGGTTCTAGTTTTCAGTTAAAAGGTGTTTGTCATGGTGGAATGGAAGGTAGTGGTGGTTTCAGGTAGCTGAATGGGTTCAAGATGAAAGCAGGTTGATGTAGAGGGAAGAGGTGAGTTTCAGTAGGTAGAAGAAGAGGGTGAAACAAGAAGTAACAGCAGCAGTATTAGAAGGAAAATGCACACAAGAGATAATAGGTGACAGAGAAACTGATACTTTTTATTAATTCTCATAAAAACTGATCTTATGTACCTAACTTGATTCCTATATATATATATATATATATATATATAACCCATCAAACTAGCCGTTATAATTAACAGCTCATCAAAAACATAATCAACCAATCACAAATAATGTGATCAAAACCAACAGAAGTGCAAACTAAACATCTTCAGTTGTGCACGTGCACACCATCAATTCTCCTTCTCTGTCTTTGATTCTTTGCTATTACTTGCTTCTTCCTGAGTCCGAGTCTTTACTAAATCTTCAAACATTTCAGTTTTTCTAGATAAATCTATTTGTTGTGTCGAGCTTACTTCCAATCTGTTTGTGAAAATGCCTCTTCAAGTTGCTGTTGCCCAAGTGTTTGCTGAAATGTGTGCTTGTAACAATTCCCCTCTCCTTCAAAACAACCTTGTCCTCAAGGTTGGTCAAAGCTTCTCTAGCTATTTCAGTATCTTACAGCAGTCAATGTGCCACCCGGGTTGAAGATGAGTATTGTCTTTTCATTAAAATGCTTGTCTAGGCATACAAAACTGTTGTGAGTTTTTAACCAAACAACTCCCTCGCCAATACTTTCATGCTCATGGATCTTTACATATATATTTGTAGCATGTTTTCTTCTTGACTGTGAAGTTGAAAGGATAAATGCCTAATTCATTTTTTCAATTGCAGATTCACTTTCGAAAGGTAACAATAAATTGGGAAGATTGCTCTCTTTTTCTACAACTTCAATAGTTGCATCCTCCTTTTCTATGATATCCGTTTCCATTAGGTTAGAAGAGATTCTATCTTCACCATTGGTTCTTGATGTTTCTTCTTGAGCTTTTGGTTTTTCTTCTGTTTTAATTTCTGCGCTAACTTTCTGAATTGCCTTGTAGAAAGTTTTCCATTGATCATAATCTTGAACATTATGAGAATATCTATAAAACCATTGCAAAGCTTCTTTTTTAAGATGAAAAGAACAAATGTTAACCCATTCTTCAACATCAATATTGTGGTATTTGAAAAACTGCTCAACTTGTTGAAGCCAATCAATAACTCTGTCTTCACCAGAAAAAGTTGGAAAATCAATTTTGATATTAAGTTTAGCCATGTCTTTTGAATGATGAGGGGAAGTATCGGAATGTCTTGATGGAGAGTGATCAAGAAAATTGGGATCAGGTTTGGGTAATATTGGTGGCCTGTTATTAGGTGGAACATAAACATTTGATCTTGGATTTTGAAAAGAATTTTGTGGAAAAGAAGAGGATATGTAAATGTCAGATCTGAAGTTTTGGTCAGAGGCCTTTTGGTTCTTGATTTCTTTTAATTCTGAAAAAATAATTGCCATCATTTCTTGCATGCTGTCAAGCTTCTTAGTGGTCTCTTGGCTTTGCTTTGTCAGAGATGATGTGGTGATTGATAAATCTTGAGTAGTTCTTTCCAATCTCTTCAGTGATAAGGCAGTTCTGTTATTGATTAAGTCTTGCCTTTGCCATAACTCAGAAAGATTATCAGTGTTTGCTGAATCCAGAGAAGAAGACCCCTCCTTATTAATTTCTGTTTGTAATGAAGGATCTTGATGAGGGTCAGAATCATGCTCATCGGTAGGCTCTGATACCATATTGTTAGGGTCCTTCTCCTTCAAATGTTGTGCTCAGGTCTGTGTCATAGTGTACAAGCAGCGGTGGTTCCAGTTTTCAGGCAAAAGGTGTTTGTCATGGTGGAATGGAAGGTAGTGGTGGTTTCAGGTAGCTGAATGGGTTCAAGATGAAAGCAGGTTGAGGTAGAGGGAAGAGGTGAGTTTCAGTAGGTAGAAGAAGAGGGTGAAACAAGAAGTAACAGCAGCAGTATTAGAAGGAAAATGCACACAAGAGATAATAGGTGACAGAGAAACTGATACTTTTTATTAATTCTCATAAAAACTGATCTTATGTACCTAACTTGATTCCTATATATATATATATATATATATATATATATAATATATATATATAACCCATCAAACTAGCCGTTATAATTAACAGCTCATCAAAAACATAATCAACCAATCACAAATAATGTGATCAAACCCAACAGAAGTGCAAACTGAACATCTTCAGTTGTGCACGTGCACACCATCAATTCTCCTTCTCTGTCTTCGATTCTTTGCTATTACTTGCTTCTTCCTGAGTCCGAGTCTTTACTAAATCTTCAGAAATCATTTCAGTTTTTCTAGATAAATCTAGTTGTTGTGTCGAGCTTACTTTTCCAATCTGTTTGTGAAAATGCCTCTTCAAGTTGCTGTTGCCCAAGTGTTTGCTGAAATGTGTGCTTGTAACAAAATCAAGGAGAAATTGGTAGCAAATCAAAATCTGCATGTTTCTAGCTTCAATCCAAGACCAAAGCTTCAATCTTTGCTTGGTAAATCTGCTAATTTGCTGCAAATAAATCCTAAGGTGAGTTATAAACTCACACTTCTAACTTAAACAAGCTATCATGTCGATTATATGTTGTTTCTTTGTTGGTTGTTGAAACAAATTTTCTACACGATTGAACCTTAAATGAATTTGGCCATATCTCCCTCGTTTCTTATCCAAAATGAATGATTTTTAATGTTCTGGAAAGTTCATACTTTTTAATAAAAGTTTTATGTTTTGAGTTTTATGAAATTTTGGAGTTAAATTGGTCAAAACTGTACTTCTTTGTTGCTGTCCCAAGAGCAAAACGACAGCGACAATGAATTTAGATCTGAAACTTGTTTGAGTCATAACTTTTTCATCCCTTATCAGAATTCAATGATTTTTGATGTCCTGGAAAGCTTAGGAAATTTTCTACAATCTTTCTTTTAATCACTTTAAGAAATTTTGATGTTTAAAAGGACGAAATTGGGTTTGAAACAGTGGGTATATTTCAGGCTGTGTATTTTCTAAGTTGAAACCAGAAATTAAATTTGCCATAACTCTTTCGTTACTTATCGTAATTCGATGGTTTTTGATGTTCTGTAAAGCGTAGAATATCCTCTATAAATTTCATGTTTCATGCTTTCTCAAATTTTGGGTTGAATAGGGGCGAACTGGCTAAACAAGCCGCTGGCCTTTGTTTTTCCTGCGTATTCACTTCCTCGCATGAGTCCGACTTTGAGAAGTTGCAATTTCTTCGTCTCTTATCGAAACTCAATTGTTCTTTTTGCAGTTTAAAGTAAAAATATTGAACTTTATTTCTACAAATTTTCAGGTCATTCCGACCATATTAACTTGTATATATCTGCTGTTGAACATACACTCACAGCTTGTTTTTATCGGAATTTTATAAGTTTAAACTTCCGATATTTTTCTGCATTTCTTGATGATTCTTTCTGGATTTCGTACACGGGTTTTATAGATAAGTTTTGAAATGTTTTTCAAGTAAATTGGTTTTTGGAATAATTATTATATATTATTTTCAAGTATAAAATTTTAGTATCTCTATAATAAGATAGATTGCAAAAGCGGTTTATAAAGTGATTTTAAATTGTTTTAAAAGCTCGTTTTCTCCAACTTCTAATTTCTATACAAAATACACATTTTTGCACTGTCGAGCGAATGAGAAGGAGAGTTAAATGATTGGGTAAAACGCATAGTATGGAATACGTGCATTTATCCTTTCGGTTAATTCCTAACTTGTCTGTTTGATCGTTTTGGCCTACGGGTCTAGTTTACCGATGATATGAGGTGAACCTTTTATTGCTTTGAGTGTGAAATTTACTAGCGGTTAGTAAACCGTTTAGTGCGAACGGGTGGTATGGGACACATGTTAACACTTTTCGGGTTCCTTTTCAAGAGTTTGTGACACATTTGTCTGTTGGTGTGCCAGTACTGGACCTTCGGGTCATTTGCCATTGCGGCGTATTTGTCTTCGGACATTTGCCATTGCGGCGTATTTGCCATTGCGGCGTATTTGTCTTTTGACGTTTGCCTTTGGGCGAGGTACCTATTATGTGAAACAGTACTCGGCAAAAATAGCACGTGCAAAACCTTTTTGAGATGACTTTTACCCTTGTGTGTCGTCATTTTGGAATCGGTCCTTTGAACCATTCGGTCGTGATTACTTCGGAATTTTTGGACTCTTGGAAGTTCTTTTGAGATTTTCATTGCCTACACCGGCGTGTTGAGATTTGCCTTTTGGCGTATATATATATATATTGAGATTGTCTATTGGCGCTATTTATGGGATTTTCCTTTTGGCGTTGTATGAGATTTTTATCCCTTTGTTGACATTTGCCTTATGGCTTATGTCGAGATGGCTTTTGCTTATGTTTTCCTTGGAGTTGCTGATATGGCGGGTTTGAGAATTACTCTTTTAGAAGTTTACATTATATTATTCCCTAAACCATTCTTATTTGATTTATGATTGCCGATGATATGAGGCATGCTACATTTTAGCGATTCATGAGATTTTTCGTCTCTTTTGTGTTTTGTGCTTATTGAAGCAATAGTGTTCTATCACCTAGTGTACCCATATATGCCATACATGATGCGTATCCTCCATATGTCTATAGTTAGCTTTCTTATTATTTCTTCTTATTTAAGAAGAACATCACTATGCTCTTATGCTCTATTATTCTGCTATCACCTTTTACTGATTTGTTTAGCTAGACTGACCCGTGTATTTTATACTCGGGTCAGACCGAGGTGTTTCAGGTTAGGTACATTTGGACTTAGCCTATTTTTCTTCCGCATGGACTTATCTCTTAGCTTCTTTTGTTTAGTTTTTTTGTGTAGTCCTTTTTGTTAGCACTCTGATGTATATGCTTTTGACACATGTTTGGGTTGTGGTCGTCATACAACTTTGATGTATCATTTTGGATTGTACTAGTGATTGTATATGTACTTATGCATATGTATGCATTTCTGTTGTTCTGTGATGTTATTTACATTTAAGTTGTTATGTTTTGTTCTGATGGATCTGTTAGCCATTATAGTATTGTATTAAATATTTATTGGATATGTCGATACACTTGAGAAGGAAAAAATATATCACTTATCGACGTATTCAGTAGATAGTTAAGACAAGGCTATAGATGGTCGCTCCTATCCAGCTCTATTCTCCGCATTAGCAAACGGTATTACCTCGTAATACTCTTTGTTAATATAGGTCTCAGAGTAGGGCGTCACAGCTAAATGCTACAACCAACCTGGGCAAAAGAACAAGTAAATAATAACATGTTGATCACTCAGTGTAAGAAATAAAACAAAATTAAGTATTGCATCATTCGAACCATATATAAATATAAAAACAGGAAGCACGGGAAAATCTTAAAAGAAATAAAACGTAAAAAAAACACTAGTCTTTATTGGTTTCATGTTTGTATTTCGGATTACAATGTACAACTTCATTTTTGTTTGCAATAACATCAGCATAATACTTCAAACAAAATAAATTATTTTTTGATTTTTTTTGCAGTATTACTATTACTATGTGCAACAACACATTGGTTGTTGTAATCATCATCTTACTTCCATATTAAGATGCAAATAACCATCACAAAAGGTATTATCATTCAAGAAAATAATTTTTTTTATTGTATTCAATGCCAGTAATTTCAGAAGGTAACTTGTGACATGCTTCACCATCCAATAGCATCTTTACTTAATAATAATGCACATAATGAAAATAAATGAATGGAACGTCTAAAATAGAAACACTTACTCCAAAATTGATTCAAGTGATAAATGAGCTTTCATATTGATTCTACTCATGATTTCAGAGAAAATCTTCTCCTTGTAGTACAAAATCAGCTTCGAAGTCTGAACTAATGGCATCATCTCAACAAAAAACGTCATAAAGTGCTTTGTTGTATCCAGTTCCTTGATCAAAACAACAACAGTCAATCAACTGATTGAAATTTTAATTGGTTTATTGCACAAAATCTACTTAATGAATTTGAAATTCTTAGCGTACATCACCATTAACAAAAATATTTCTATTAAAACAAAAATCTGCATAAGAAAATTGAAATTCCAAGCGCCCATACACAAGAAAAAAACATTTCTTTCAAAAAAACAAAAAAATAAAAAAAAACTTACCCTCCACTTTAGTAGCTCATCTAGCATAAAAGTCTCATTTTTGGGCATATTGTTTCTGGTTTCCAGGTTTCTATATACATTTATCTTTATCTCCTGAATTTTTCTAGTACTCTTTTGAACTGAAAGAAGAAGAAGAAATGGAACAAACAAATTCATTACATAATCCAATAAAGACGTGTAAAAATAACAATGAGTATAGTCATAAATTACAGTGAATCGCTTAGGACCGCCGGAAGTGTCAAGGCTTTTAACTGATTACCGATGCAAACTAGCCATTATATCTGCTAACTTCAAAACACAACCCTGATTCTCAAAACACTGAAGAAGACAAAAGAAAATATAATTAACCCTGGCCTAAAATCATGTAGAAAGATTATATCATTCAGTATAGAGAGTTAATATTACTCTATACCGACATTGTCACACAATTTTTTTTTGGGTATAGACTAAAATTATTCTAATTGTATTCAAGAAGCTAGTAAAATCATATTACTTATTTAGACGTACAATATAAGAGAATAGATGCTTTGAAAGAACAATAGGAACTTCCTTATTAGTTCACATACTACATGACTGCATGACATTGGGATCAATATCTCATGATATTCCACTGAAAGCTGAACTGAAATAAAGCATACTGCATGACATTGGGCCAAACATTATGTAGTCATAATAACATAAATGTACGTAGAACTCAAATATTGCAAATAATCAAAAAAGAAGCTTCAGCACATAGCAGGTAGGTTAGATATAGACTGTTACAAATAATAGGTGACTAGTGCATTGTATATCCAATACTCAACTACAGGAAAAACGTATTGGTTCACTTTAGACTCATTAATTCAGCAATAATGAAAAACTAAGCCATAATCATTATGAAGTTGAATAAGATTTCAGAAATTTTGCACTTATTTGAACTTGAAAAATATTTCTTACAACAAAATAGGGCTCTGACGACAAACAAAACAGTTAGACAATCATCAAACTTTGTAACTAAATAGGTACCTTTGATGGTGGTTCTTCGGATTGGAGCAGCATTGGATTTACTGTGCGTGATTTAGGGAGACAAAGTGGGGCGGTTCTTCAGATTGGAGGGGCATCAGGTGATTTGATTTGATTTAGGGTTTTTTTGAAGAACGACCTAATGTGGTTTAGGGATTTTTGAAGAGAAAAGAGGGAGAGGAGTCTTTTCTTTCTTTTTCAGGAGACAAAGGGAAAAGGAGGAAGATAATGCGTAGCGTTGAAAAAAAAATGCATGACCGCCTAAATTTTTTGTTCCCGCCTTTACATGGCATAGTGGTGAAAATTATACTTCATATGATTTTAATAGTATACAAAGCGGCAACGCTATGTATTAGTGCTATGGATAGTGCATTTTGTTGTAGTGGTAGGTGTTTCCCTATCTTCTTGGACGGAGTCGCTTCCATGTGGTTTACGAGACTCGCACCAAAGTCTATTTTCACTTTTGATGAATTAGCAAAAAAAATTCCGGAATAGGTTAGACTTCACACTGCATGACCAAAGGACATGATGTCCTTATCTGGCTTTTCCCAAGAGCCCAATGGTTTATTGAAAGATTTTTTGAATAGGTTTAACATTGCGGTTACTGAGAAGAGAAATCCAAAGGAATACATGGTATTTATGGCTTTGGTCTGTGCTATTCATCCAGATATGGATTTTGGTAAATGGATTAAAATGAAGCAACTAACTACCATGGAAGAATTGCAAACCAGTTTCTAAGGCTGGAAGAAGCAAGTTTGATTGGAGGCAGAATCGTTGATAAGCAACCGAAGGAAGTAATCCAGAGCAACATCACAGTAAATGCTGGAAACTCTGGTAGTTGGAAGAAAAGAAGTCAAAATTCTGTAACGGGCATAATGCAAGTGCGAAACGTTATGATAATTTTGGATTGGAAGATTACGCGCCCTTGAATGACACAGCGAAGAATATATATCTTGCTACTCAAGGAACTGAGTAATATAAGATGCCGTCAAGGACGGATGCAACAGAGCAAGATAAATGTTCTGGGAATTACTATTGCTTCCATTAGACCAATGGGCATAACATTAAGGAATAACAAGCTCCAGCGGTAGGTTAGGGAACCGCGGAATGGAAGAGAAACTACAGACCCCAAAGTCTACCTGCTCAAGGAAAACTACCTGGACCTACTGGAAAGGGCCTAGGTGGACTGATGAAAGGCTGGTTATCAAATAACCGTCAAGCTAGTCGGTCGCTAAGGAATGAAATAGTAACCTAAGACAATAATGTTTCATTCATCCTTGTCTAATTTCCATTCACAAATAAGCCTCCGAAGGACACTGGGGGCATTATAAATAGGCAGGACTTGCCATTTCTTCCACTCATGAATAAATTCAGCTTCTTGAACCAATGGAACCATATTCTTACAAGAAAAACTTCTATGACATGCAATCGGCAGCACAACCGAGAAAACGCTCCTCTGTCCTCAAATAACGGGCGAAGAGTGTTGACTCATAATTGTCGGATTGACGGGTCATATCGATCTCCAACCTTTTGAAAACCAGTGTTATCCCAAGACCGGCAACGTCGGGAAGGTCATAACCACCGAAAAGATGGGTCATATCGATCCCTCACCTTCTAAGAACGGGCGTCGTCCCAAGACTGGCAACGTCGGGAAGGTCATAACCACCGGAAGACGAGTCGTATCGATCCCAAACCTTCTGAGAACTGGCATTGTTTCCAGACTAGCAATATCGAGAAGGTCAAAACCCCCGAGTCGACGGGAAAAATCGACTCAAACCACTGGATCGATGGGAAAATCGATCTTAACCTTTTAAGAACGAGCATTGTCCCAAGGCTGGCAACGTTGGAAAGGTCATAACCGCCGGATTGACATGTCGTATCGATCCTGAACCTTTTGATAACTAGCATTGTCCCAAGACTGGCAACGTTGGGAAGGTTAAAACTGCTGAGTCGATGGGGAATATTTACTCAAAGCACCAAATCGACGACGAAAATCGATCCTAACCTTTTGAGAATCGATGTTGCTCTGGCAACGTCGGGAAGGTCAAAACCGATGGGTCGACGGTCACATCAACCCCTTACCTTCTGAGAACCGGCATTACTCTAGCAATGTCGGGAAGGCCCAAAACCGATTGGTCGACGGTCACATCGACCTTTTACCTTTTAAGAGCCTGCGTTTTTCTAACAACATCCAAAAGGTTCCAACTGCTAGGTCGACGGTCACATCTACCCCTTACCTTCTGAGAACCGGTGTTGTTCCGGCAACATCAGGAAGGTTCCAACTACGGGGTCGACATTCACTTCAACCCCTTACCTTCTAAGAATCGCCATTGCTTTGGCAATGTCGGGAAGGTCCAAATCGATGGATCAACGGTAAAATCCATCCTCTGCTTTTTCAAAAACAGCATTGCCCCAATAATGTTAGTAAGTGAAACCAATTTCTACGAAATTGTTGCTGCCCGGAGATTGGCAGTAGCACACCATCGCTTGGAGATTGGCGATGATGGAAGGCATTTCCAGAATCAAATTGTCGACACACCAGTTTTTGAAGATAGAAGGATGTGCTTGATTGAGTTCTCAAACTCTAACTTGCAAGAATCCAGCATAGCCCGAAGGTAGGCAACGTTTGGAGTAAATAGCTTGTCTTTCAGGAATCTGATGCCACTCAGAGACTAGCAACGTTAGGAAGGATAACCCCGACTATCATAGATTCACCGTGGCCTGGACAGCAGCCGCGCTTGGAATAATCAGCTATGTAGAGATCGATCAGCTACTTCGACTCCTGTGTGCGAAAAATGAGTTGTTTTCAAAGACATACAATGACAGGAGATAACGCTTGAAATCTCCACTACCACATCACTGGAATCTCAGATATGCGGTAAGGTAGCCCTAGCCAATTCTGGCTTCAAACCTCTAATGAACTTCTCATTCCTTTTCATCACTATATCAATAGTGGCATACTCATATCTAGCCAATTCTTCAAACCTACTAGCATACTCCAAAACATACATTTTTCCTTGTTCTAGCTCAGAAAATTTTCTGATCAGAACAGACTGCGCCATTACTGACATGAACCTCTCCTGGAATCTTCTCCTAAACTCCACCCATGTCGTCTCCTCTTCGTTTACTCTAGTTGTCACACTATTCCACCAAAACAAAGCTGCCCCTTGAAGCTGTCTTGAGGCAAGTCTCCTCTTCTGCTCGTCATTGAGCCCTAAATCAGCAAATATCCTTTCATGGTGTAACAACCAGTTCTCCACTTCTATAACATCCTCGGTTCCAATAAAGGGCTTCCCTCCAAGCCTAGCATTGTCTCTACTCAAGTTAGCATAGTGGTTGACTACTGGAGCTTCTTGAACTCCTCCTGCAGCATTTCCTCCAACAACCCCAGCGACAATACAGCTTGCATCATGTTTACGAAAAATTGATACATAGCCCACATATCTACTTGTGGGACTCCAGCACCTACATTCTCAACTTGAGCCTGACCTTGTGTCCTTCTGGTATTTGGTCGGGCATTTCTATTGGGGGTGGTACTGTCCCCTACTAGGTTAAATCTGCCTCTTCTTCCATCCATATATGTATTCAATTCTAGTGAGATACAGAAGAATAGCCTAACAAAGATAGGAGTCTAGAGATAAAGCGTATACTTATATATATAGCAAATACATGTATGTTACTATAGCGTTATCCCGTACCCCTATCTTAACTCTAACTCCTAAGGATTTTGTTTTCAAAACTCATTTTTTTAGTTAAAGTATTTCATAAACCTATGCTCTGATACCAAGTTGTAACATCCCCTATTTAGAGGCCCAAAGCTAAGCGCTACATATGCTGCAGTCATCTATAGTATTAACTTCTGGTGACTAAATACGACTATGTTAGTGGTATCTATAATATCAGAAGCACTTGAATATGAAACAAATCATATATTTCAAAACAACATTTTCCATTACATTTCAAAACAGATGTTCTATATTCAAATTACAAATCCCAAAACGTTTCCCATGCAAAGATCAAATATAATCATTACAAAATATGCCAAGAGCGACATATGAAGATGCCCCCTTGGTTGATCACAGATATAACTAACATAATACATAATGGAAATAAACACAAAACAAAGAACTGCAACTCCTAAATAGCTATCTGTTAGCCTCCTGCTCGCCTCCAGTAGCTTTATTCGTCCTCATACTAAAAACCTGAAAAGCCTCAACCCTCAGCCTACTCAAATCAATTTTGAACACCCGAGAGTTTAAAGGGAAAAACATAAACTTCGAGTCAGACATAAAGCCAAGTGTGAATAATACTATGCATCTTGGTTATTTAATGCTAAGTAAGACCACATCGCTTAGCGGAACGGGTTTCCCCTCACTAACATCCTTTTAAAACATATCTTTTGCAAATCATAATCCTGCAACCAAAACTGGTTAAAACTGTAAAGCATTATTATGTAAACATACATATCAGGTAACAAATGGACTATCAGTTTGAACACTATAGTTTTGTTTGGCTTACTATTAACCTTTAGCTGACTCAGGCCTACCAGACAATATAACAAAATAATCTAACATCTGTTAGATACACCTCTTCTAGACGGTTTGTCCTTAATAATCGGTTAGAAACTTCTCTTCTGGACGGTCTATCCCTAACTTAACATCTCCCAAGATCACCTAATCCTAATGGTTTTGCGGGCTCACCAATAACCTATCTGTATATACAAACATATATTCTCTTCTGTGTGTAATCATAATTTTAGTCTTACCTGTGACAAAGCCCTACACACTGGAATTTTGGACTAAATTAGGTGAGGCGATAGCTAATGTATAGGGCGCGACCCTATACCAGTCTCATTTGGTATTGTAATATCTGAGTCATTTTACTTAGGGATACCTTCCCAAAATTTTCCTTGAATACCTTTTCATCTGAAATTGGCTTAAATCCTTTTAAACCAAACTTAAACAAGGAAAATATTTATACTTTATGCTTTAATCAAAATCACCTTGCCATGCTATATGTATATATATATATACTTTACCCAAACCTTAGTTTATGAAAACATTTACACACTTGAAAGTACCCCTTTTGATTCCATTGAAAGTCCCCCTTCCAAAACTATGTAAAACCCTTCATTTAACCTAGGCCGAAAGTTCGAAACCTTCCTTTCGAAACGATACTCAAAAACCTTTCGAAACCCTTGAAAAATCTTTCTTTCGGAAGCTATAAAACCTTAGACACCATATCTTAAAACACTTCAAAACATAGCCTTTAGAGACCCTTGGAAAACCTATCCTTTCAACCCTTTCGAAACAATCAGAAAAACATAACCTTTCGACTCCTTCGATACCATTGAGGAACCACCCCTTCAAAACCATTTTTAAAGCCTTCTGAAAACATCAAACCTTTTGAAACTCAAACCTTTCGAAAGCACTTGGGTTCAATTTAAAACATGTGGAAAAACACCTTTCGAAACCATTTAAACCATCTCTTTCGAAACCATTTAAACCTTCTCATTCGAAACCATTTAAGCCTTCTCTTTCGAAACCATTGGGTTAGACTTCAACAGAACAAAAAAGAGTCTATAAAACCATTTAAGTCGAAAGCCTACCTTTCGAAAGCATCTCTAAGTAAAGAAGCGATGGTGTCGAAACCATCCTTCCGAAAGCATTGGAGAAGTGGCTAATTTTAAAAGCTAAGTATAACTTTCAAAACCATTGCTTCGAAAGGTCAAAAGGCGATAGCTAGGGGTTTCGATCCCTTCGAAAGCATTAGTTAAAACAAAAGAGGGCAACCCTTTCGAAACCTTTTATTTAAAAACATTTGACACGGTCGCAAGCCAACCGTGTCGAAAGCTATCCCTTCGAAAGTAAAGCAGACGCTATTTTAATTTAAAACAAAGGCATACTCCAACCCATTCAGAACCTAACATTTCGACTACGTACCTTCCGCCTCTATCCAATATGCTACATACCAAGTAACTTGATACCATGCGCATTGTTTTTGAAAGCATGGTGGCGAAACATCATAGTCGGAACCCCCTGTACCGAAAGTAGTGGAACATACTAAAAACATGTTACTTTTGTTTTTAACTTAAAAGAGAAGCATTTTTCAACTAACCTGCTATTATTTATCAAATTTTCATTGGTTGCTAAATACCTTTTTCAAAGTTCTGCTAATATTTTCAGAAATAAACGATAATTTTATTTTATAAAATACCCCTTCTCCTTAATTAAATACATAAAACATTTAAGTCCCATACCTTAAATAATTTTATATACTCTTCAAAATACTTAGGAAAATTCTATAAAAATTCCAGAAAATCATTTTCAATATATTTTCTAACATATATAAATTTCAGACCCAAATAATTAATTATTTAGCTGTAAATAATTTATAACCCAATAAATCATTTTCTTCACTAGAAAATTAATATAAAATCCACATTAATTTAGAAAATTACGAAAATTGAAACCCATCTCTAAAATATCATTTCTGATCTAAATCTAAATTCGCAAGGCATTTGGATGTCATTAAATAAGGTTTTCTCATCAAATCATATCATAAAAATCTATATGAATAAGCATAAATCATCAACAAGCATGTATATCATTTAATCATTCAAAAACATGGCATAATCCTGCAAATAATTCAGATTTCACCTTAAAACCGAAAATCATTAAGATAAATGAGATGTAGTCATTATTCACCTTAGCTTTGTGATTAAGGATGTGGGATTTGATCTTGATTAATTGATTTGGTTCTCCTCTTGAATCCTAGCTTTATCTTCTCTTGAGATTGCTAATGTTGGCCGGCCTTATAGGTTTTTGTTTGAGAAAATATGAAATGAACATATGTTTAGGTTTCCTAAGGGTTTAGGGTATAAGTTCAATCATTTTCCTATTATGCCCTCCCTTATTTCCTAACACCTTAATTCATTAATTCATTGTTTACTCATTAACATGGCACGACTACCCCTTAATTAATTCACAAATCTCAATTAATCAATACCACATTATTTAATTTAATTTAACTAACTAAATTTCCTAAATATTGTCACTAAAAATGTGGGGTGTTACAATCTCCCCACCTTAAATAATTTTGTCCTCGAAATTACGCTAAGGTACACATCAAACAATCAAAGGTAAAATATACCATCAAACAAATCAGGATAAGTGTCTCTGATCCTACTCTCAATCTCCTAAGTACAGTCTCTAGCATCGTCACTCCACTGGACCTTCGCTAATTTGACTATCTTGTTCCTCAACTTCTTCTCATCTCTCGCGACTATTCGAATAGGCTTGCTAACTATAGTCATGTCTGGTTCCACTGCTAAATCTTCTAACACAGTTGGTGCTATAGTAGTGTCTGGATCCCTAACATACTTCCTCGGATGAGATACATGGAAAACATCGTGGACTCCTGCCAAACTACTCGGTAACTCTACTCTATATGCGAGTTTCCTGATCCTCTCTAAAATAGGAAATGGTCCTACGAACCTCGGTGTTAACTTTCCTGTCTTCCCGAACCTGATAACATCTTTCATCGGCGATACTTTCACGAAAACATGGTTTTCAACAGAGAACTCTAAATCTTTTCATCTTCTATCTGCATAGCTCTTTTGCTTAGACCGAGCTTCCTTCATTCTCACCCTTATCAGCTCAATCATTTCTGTTGCTTCTCTTACCAAATCAGGACCAAGGACAAACCTATCTCCGGTCTCTAACCAACATGTAGGGATTTGTATGGTCTTCCATACAAAGCCTCAAATGGTGCCATCCCTATACTAGTCTGATAACTATTGTTAAATGAAAACTCGACTAGGTGTAGATGGTCTTCCCATGATCCCCCGAAGTCTATACACAAGCTCGTAACAAGTCTTCCAAGATCTTGTAACCCTTTCCGTTTGCCCATCTGTCTGCGGAAGGTAAGCGGTACTCATCTTGAGCTTGAGTCCTAAACTCTCATGCGGACTCTTCCAGAACTCGCTAGTGAATTAGGAATCTCTATCACTAACAATACTAGTAGAGATTCAGTGCAGTCTAACCACATTCATAAATACTTAGCCAATACAGGTGCCGTCCTATTTGACTTAACTGGGATGAAATGGGCACTCTTGGTCAATCTATCTACTATGACCCATATACTTTCATTTCCTCTATTAGATCTCGGCAACCCGTCTATGAAATCTATGGACATAGAATCCCACTTCCGTACCGGAATATCTAATGGCTGAAGTAACTCACTTGGTTTCTGATGCTTGGCTTTCACTTGCTGACAGTTCAGACATTATTTCACCCATAAACCAACATCCCTCTTCATGCCTTCCCAGAAGAAACTTCTCTTCATATCTTGATAGATCTTTGTTCCTCCTGGATGAATAATGAACTTCTAATGATGGCATTGCTCCAAAATTTCTTTCCTTATGTCTCCCACATTTGGAACACGTCTACCTTTCTTTCTCAACCATCCATTTTGGTTAAGACTGAAATCTTTCAAGTCACCGCTCTCTGTTCCATCCCTTAATTTCCTGATCCTTTCAGCTAACACTAGATCCTCTTCCTATTTAGAAGCAATCTTCTCAATAAATACCGGTCGGACTTCTAAACAAGACAATATAGCAGATCCTCTACTAGACCCAGCCTCAGATCTCCACTACACTCTGCAAGCTATCAAGGCTTCCAAATCTTTCCATTATGCTATCATAGCCAACACTGCATTTTGATGCTTCCTACTAAGCGCATCTGCAACCTTGTTGCCTTTCCCTGGTGTGTACTCTATTCCAAAATCATAAGCAGCTAAAAACTCTAACCACCTTTGCTTTCTCATGTTCAGCTCCTTCTGAGAGAACAAGTCCTTCAATGACTTATGGTCAGTATAAAGCTCAAACTCTCTCCCAAAAGGCAATGCCTCCAGACCTTTAAAGAAAAAGTAACTGCAACTAACTCCAAGTCATGCGTCGGGTATCTAACCTCATGCAGTCTAAGCTGTCTAGAAGCGTAGGCAATCACTTTACCCCTCTGCATTAGTACAGCTCCTAACCCAGTACCACACACATCTGTATAAACTACCAAGTCCTGATTCCCCTCTGGAACCACTAACACAGGCGCATGGGTCAACAAGTGTTTCAAGCTCTGGAATGCTTCCTCACACTTATCGGTCCACACAAACTTCACATCCTTTCACGTTAGCTTGGTCAACGGTGCTACTATCCGTGAGAAATCTTTAATGAAGCTCCGATAATATCCTGCCAACCTAAGGAAGCTTCTTATCTCAGTTGCTATTTCTGGTCTTTTCCAATTATTAACAGCTTCGATCTTATCTGGATCGACGGACGGTCCTTTCTCCGAAGCCACGTGACCAAGAAATTTCACTTCCTTTTGCCAAAAATGACACTTTGAAAATTTAGCCTTTAGCTGATGCCGCCTCAGCATCTCAAGCACAACTCTAAGATGAACTTCATGCACCTTCTCGTCCTTGGAGTATATCAGAATATCATCTATAAAAACCAACACAAACCTATCCAAGTTGTTAGCACCAAAATTGGTCACTAACCTCGTAGAAGAAGATTGTGAAGAGATATAAGTGATGAAATCAAATTAAACAGAGAAGACAGTGCTAATCTAAATACAGAAAGTAAGAACACCAAATTTATAGTGGTTCAGCGTAATTGCCTATGTCCACTTTGAGGTTAAACTTTATTGATCTTCTTTATAGTTGATTACAAATACAATTCGTGAATCAAATGCTTGAATGAAGTTGTTAAGTAGAGGAGATCAGTCTTGAAAATGGCAGAGTCTCCCCGGTGTTTTCTCTCCCAAAAAGGATCCATTTCACTGTGACCTTGCCCCTTTATTTATAGGCAAAGATGGGCTGGACTTCCCAAGTGGGCTGTTGGCCGAACACTCCAGCCCGAGTATAGTGAGCGCTGTATGCCGAACCACAGATGTGCCGAACGCTCTGACGCCGAATGGTCCCTTCTACGCCGAACGAGGTGGTTGATGTTTAGGAAGTGTAGGGTGTTAGTAAGTTGAGGCCGAACGCTCTTCTAGACGCCGAGTGCCCTTACGCCGAGTACTTCTAATCCCATCGGGTACTACGCCGAGTACTCCTGTATGCCGAACCACAGATGCTGCCGAGTTCTCCCTGATGCCGAACAGTCTCGTATGCCGAGCAGTCTTGACGCCGAGCGCTCTCGTTGCTGAGCACTCTGGTATGCCGAGCAGTCTTGATACCGAGCACACTTGTTGCCGAGCACTCGTTGGATGTTGGGTGCCTCGCCGAACACTCCTGGATGCCAAGTGCCTCGCCGAACACCATGGGATGCCGAGTACTCCTGTATGCCGAGCAGCCTTGATGCCGAGCAGTCTCGATGCCGAGCAGTCTCGATGCCGAGCAGTCTTGATGCCGAGCAGTGGTTGACGTTGAGTGCCAGTTGACGCCGAACACTGCTGAGTATTTCGCCGAACATTACTGGACGCCGGACACTAATGGATGCCGAGTTCCACGCCGAGTACTCATGGATGTCAGTTGCTTCGCCGAACACTCCTTGATGCCGGTCACTCTCTGATGCCGAGCACTTATTGCCGAGTACTAGTTGCCTGGTCAAATCCCCAGGAAACACTTGCCCCCCAAAGTGTATTGCGTGGCCGAACGTGATACGCTTTGAATCTGGTACAATCTACCTCGGAGGTACCTTCTCGAGAATGCTAGCGAAGGAGGTGCATGACGAACGAGATTTAGATGCCGAACGATACGCTCGAAGCCGAACGTACCTCGTGTGCCGAACGTCACTCTGCTACGATGCCGAACCCTTCGGTGTTGACCGGTTCTACCGGGTATAGCCTCTTCAACTTCTACCTCCCTCTATATAACCAGGTCTTCACCGTCTCTTTTCCTTTTACGCCTTCTTTTCAGTCATTCCTTAGAGACTTTCAATTCTTGCCATCCTACCAGATTTGAGACCTAATTGATCCTTCCTCAATTTCGACTTCCGAACTAGGTATCAATCCTTCTGTGTTTTAGATTACTTCAACACAAGACTTAGGTTGTTTTCATGGGAAACGTGACCTTTCCATGATCGTACAATATGCGTCGAGCAGAAATGGCTCGCATGCTTGGAGTTGTCTAGTTAGGGCTAGCTCCTTTGCGCCGAACAAGAATGGAAGGAAAAGAAAGATGGGATGCTGAACGGTGTAGTCTTCGCCGAGCGATCTGTCCCTGACGTTCGGCGCAGACGGAGATGGTGTAGGGTGAAGTTGACATCGTGGTGGAGAGCCACTTTTAGCCGAATGATAACCCAGACCGAACAGTCGACATGCCGAACATTGAGTTCAGCCGAACAATCGACATGCCGAACAATACAATTGCCGAACACTTGACATGCCGAACAATACAATTGCCGAACACTTGACATGCCAAACAATACAATTGCCGAACACTTGACATGCCGAACAATACAATTGCCGAACACTTGACATGCCGAACAATACAATAGCCGAACACTCTTTAGACCGAGCAAAACACAGCCGAACAATAACCCAAGCCGAACAATTGACATGCCGAACAATACAATTGCCGAACACTCTTTAAACCGAGCCAAACACAGCCGAACACTATACTTAGGACGAATAACCTTGAATGCCGAACATTACTTAAATGCCGATCAGTATAAATGTCAAGCTACACTTAGGCCGGTTACTTTAGAAATCATATGTCTTTTGAATCTGGAACTGTAATCACCTCAAAGCGGGCTTTTTGGAGACGGTCAGCGATGACGGTCTTCGAAGGCGATGATTCGAAGCTAATTATTATATCTTTTAAAACATTCTTATTGTCTGTACACAATTGCTTGCACTAGTTCACACACCACGTGGGGGGGAAAACTCGTGTTGCTAATTCTAACGTTCAACGTTTTTCAAGTATAGCTTTCTCAAGCATTTAGCCAGGTTCATTATTTATTCGGGATGTCGAGAAAATCTAGTTCTGCCACCATATCTGACAGACCTGGGCCGTCAGCAAGGCAAGGAGCCGCTGATTCTTCTAACCCGTCAATTTCTCCCGCTCATAACTTGGCGCCTGATGCTCTGGAGGCAACCATCTTACTAGACAATCCGATCGATTCTCAAGCTTCGAAGATCAACGAAGCTGCTCTGAGGAGGATATGCTCTATTCACGGGATTCCTTTTGCCGACGTGTTAGTTCCTTCGAGACACGACCGCCCTCATCTGCCCCCAGTCGGGTACACAGCCTGCAATAAGTTCATGTGTTGGATGGGCAGCGTGCCTCCATTCAATTTATTTCTCCAGGATGTGCTGCAGTATATAGACATAGCTCCATTGCAGCTGCACCCGAATGGCCATGCGTTTCTATATGGGACTTATTTACTTTTCATGGTCGTCTTCTCCAGACCTCCAACCCCCGGTGATATCCGATACATTTATATATTCAAGAGACGGAAAGATAGCCCTTCCTTCATGTTCCTCGAGCCATACCACAAGTGCCAGATCTTGACAGGGGCCTGTAGCAAATTCGCCCTGTACAAACAGGAATGGTTCTATGTGCGCTGCCCTTCCGGTTTTGCTAGGAGATAGGTTGAAGGCAGTAAGTCTCTCTGCCGAGTTACTATTCATATTTAACCCGAGCATGTCTTTCCTAACTTTTCGTTTCATCTTTTCAGGTATCAGCCCACGCCCGGAAGGCCGAGGATATTCTGATGCTGTCGATGCGATTAGAGCTCTTCCGGCCGAGGATCGAGATATCCGAGCTATCATTTCAAATGAATCGCTGTCGGGGTTCGGCTTGCTAGCCCCTGGTCGTCGGATCAGCCTTCCAGAAGGTGTTACAATTCCCAAACCTCCATCTGGTAAAGGGAAAAAACTTGCCGGACCGTCGTCGCGTCGCGCTCCTGACACGCACGAAGAAGGCGGAAGCAAAGAGGATGATGCCCCCGAAACTCAAGGCGAGAACGTGGGTCCCGCTTGGAATCCAGCAATCGAAGTTCAGGATATTGAGACATCATCCTCCCCTTCGAAGGGAAGGAAGAAGCTGAAATATACGGTTCAAAAGGAGAAAGTTGGTGGCACCTCAAAATCTACGCCTATCCCTCCTGAGAAAGAGGCTTCTTCGCAGCATCTGGAAAGTTCTCTGAGGGGTCTATCGAACCTTTCTATTCCCGAAGACATACTTAATTACGGGTTCGATGATCCTGAAGCTCTCAAATTCTCTTCGCCCGCTAGAGGCAATGTAGGAGTTCAACTCCCGGCTCAAGGAGACAAAACTCCGATTAGCAAAGATAAACGAACGGGTCCGTCGGGGGGAACACTAGGACACACACGCACATGCGCATTCCATAATATACTTCAAGTCTTTTTAATTCGTGAATTCTCCTTAACTCGTTGTTATCTCCCTTCTTTGCAGATGATATGGGCCGCTCACACGGACTTGATCGCCTTCAGGGGTCTTCTATATTCCATCACTCCGGACGGGATTCCGGTTCAGGCAGACGTCGGGACCGAGGTGATTATGAAGATAGGGACAATCGTCCTCGCCAGTCGTCTCACCGCAAGAAAGCACACTCTCAGTCTTCCCAGTCCCGCGATCTTCCTCCTCCAACTGAGCCGGATAAAGAGAAGTCTTTGCAGAAGGGTTATCAGTCTGATGCTACTCGAGAACAACATTCCAGTTCATCGAGTACGAGGCAAGTTCGAGAGCATCGTAAAAGAACGGAATTCTCTAAGCCTCCTCCTCCTATTCCTGCCGTGGACCCAACTGTTGCGGAAAAGATGGTCGACCTTAAGGCTAAGTTTCCGAAAATCTGTTTTGACGGCTTGAAATTCCTCCCAGCCATCCATCACATTCCTGGGCACGTGAAGCAAAGTGCCATCGCCTGCAACAATGACGTCTATGTTCAACATGACGCATTCGTGCACTTGGTGGAGAAGATCTCGGAAGTATCTGTCGAGCGTCAACACGAGATTGACCGTCTGAATCTGGAGGCTGACAGCGATAAGAAAATCATCAAACTCCAAGACGAAGAGCTCGCCTCTTATAAGTCAAAGCTAGAAGCCGCTGAACAAGGCGCAAAAGATACTGCTGAGGCAGTTACTCGCTTAGAGGTGGCTCACAAAAAGGAGCTTGACGAAGCAGTTCAGCGCAGCGGCGCCCTTGCCCTAGAAAAAGACTCTGTCCAAAAAGAAAGGGACGCGCTCGCTACTCAAGTCAAAGAGCTGAAAGAACAACTCTCCAAGGAGAAAGAAGACAAAATAGCTGCTCAGGAAGAATCACAGCGGTATTGTGATGAGATTGTTGCTACCCGACTCCTGAAGACAAAGCTCGACGGTGAACTTGCCGGGGTCGAGAAAATGAGGGATGAGGCCCGTGAGGAGGGCAAACGAATGGCTGTGGAGGAGCTTGATTCTCGCCTTGAGGCGGCCGTAGAGGCCGGCAGGGAAGAGGTCAAAAGTACGTTTGACCCGTTGATCGCCGAGTACGGAGCCCGCGTCCTTATGCACCGTGACTTAACATTCTTGGGCGACGGCTACCTCGAATCCCTGGCTGAGGCATGGGAAACTCTGATAAAGATCAGGAAAGTCGAGTCAGGCTCCGAAGAGTTCGACGAGGATGCATTGGTGAAGGAGTTCCTGAGGGGGAATGAGCCATCGGATTTATCCGCAGCATTGGCACTTTATAGCAAAGGCTCTTCCCCTTCGAAAGAGAAGAACGATGAGGCTGGCCCGTCAGAGGCCGACGCTACTACTCCTCATATCGCCGCTCCTTATGCTGCTCAATCGACCGGTCGGTCGACGCTTGATCCATTCGAGCATCATGCCAGTTATGATCCCGAAGATCCCGAGCTCGGCGTTCATGTGCTGTCACCTATCCTGGAGGGTGAAACCCTGTGCGCCACCGATAGCCAACCGGATCCTGGTAGGAAATTCTTCTTTCTCTAGAAGTCAAAGAGATCCCGTCATTTTTCAGCAATGGTTATTCGTTCTAATGCCCACTTCTTATATTTTCATGCAGGTTGTTCTGACGCCGAGCTAACTCCGAGGAGCGATGACGCCAAGGAGGAAGCAGGGCAAACCAGCGACGTTGCTCACGCAGGGGTAACCCCTGGTCCAGACGCTCAAGTGATCGGGGCGCTTGATGATGACAAACTTGATACTTCGTCTCCTGCCGAAGGAAGTGATGAAGTTAAAATCACTGGCGCCTCTGAACATACTTCAGAGACGAGCATGAAGGACCGTCTCGCCGACGAGGAGAAGAAAAAGGTCCAAGTCAAAGTTGAATCTGAAGTACTGGAACTCACTGACCCGCGGAACAGACCTTTGAAAATCATTCTCCCGGGCAGGTCCAAACCGCTAGATGTTTCGTCTCCTACTCCTGACTCCGTCTCTCTAGCAAGCAAAAAGTCCAAGAAAAAGCGTGAGGGAGAGGAGTCGTCGGAAACACCAAAGGCAGACAAGAAGAAGAAGTCGAAGAAATAATCGATGCCCTTGTTCAACAAGTTTCCTAATTAAGTTTTGTAATTGTTTTTATCTCCCATGATTTGTAGTTTGTATAGAGAGGTCTGAATTTTGTAGGAGTGATCATGTATCCCCATTTTGGACTTATTGAATAAAGTTTTAGTTTCTTTTTTGTTTGAATGATTCTCTTGTCTTTATTTGGTTTGCTGACTAATTGTAGCCATAACTCAAGTTCTTATGAGTTGCATTATCTCCCGGTCCATTCTTGTGCTGTTCAAACATTTTTGGAGTACTTGGACTTCTTGCTGACTCTGTGTCCCGGGGACTTGGAGGCTTGAAATAGTTTATGCTCCGATCCGCGCTCTGGGGACTTAGAGTACTCCGATCCGCGCTCTGGGGATTCGGAGATTTGGAATCGTTTATACTCTAGTCCGCGCTCTGGGGACTTAGAGTACTCCGATCCACACTCTGGGGATTCGGAGATTTGGAATCGTTTATACTCTAGTCCGCGTTCTGGGGACTTAGAGTACTCCGATCCGCGCTCTGGGGATTTGGAGATTTGGAAATCTTTTATACTCTAGTCCGCGCTCTGGGGACTTAGAATACTCCGCACCGCACTCTGGGGATTCGGAGATTTGGAATCGTTTATAATCTAGCCCGCGCTCTGGGGACTTAGAGTACTCCGATCCGCGCTCTGGGGATTCGGAGATTTGGAATCGTTTATACTCTAGTTCGCGTTCTGGGGACTTAGAGTACTCCGATCCGCGCTCTGGGGATTCGGAGATTTGGAAATCGTTTATACTCTAGTCCACGCCCTGGGGACTTAGAGTACTCCGATCCGCGCTCTGGGGATTCGGAGATTTGGAATCGTTTAAACTCTAGTCCGCGTTTTGGGGACTTAGAGTACTCCGATCCGCGCTTTGGGGATTCGAAGATTTGGAAATCGTTTATACTCTAGTCCGCGCTCTGGGGACTTAGAGTACTCCGCTCCGCACTCTGGGGATTCGGAGATTTGGAATCGTTCGTACGAGTCTGTATGTCGCGCAGGATAATGTAATTTATCATCCAATTAAGAGATATAGAAACTTCATAGAAAATATGGCTTCAAGCCTTTATTAACGAAGATCAACTAAATTGCTTGATTACAACTTTCAAAAGGAAACTAAGTCATTATTGAATGGAAACATGCAGGAAATAACAGTGCCTACAACAAAAAAGGAAAACATGCTAAATGTAATAGTGCCGCAGATGTTCACTGTTCCATGCTCGGGGGAGTGTTGCGCCATCAATGGTCGCTAGCTTGAATGTTCCTTCTCCAAGCTTCCGTTCAATGGTGTATGGACCTTCCCAGCTGGGATTCATGCGTGATGGTACTGGGAAGACTCGTTTCAGAACGAGATCAACCACATCAAAGATTCTTGGGGGGACTCTGCCATTGTAGTAACGCTTGACTCGATGTCTGTGCGCCGCTGCCCTTAATTCAGCTTCTTCACGCTTTTCGTTGATGCAGTCCAGTGATTCCATCAAGAGGTTTTGGTTCGTCTTGGGGTCATAGTATGTCACTCGGTGCGATGGAACTTCAAGTTCCACGGGAATAATGGCTTCAGAGCCGTATGCCAAGGCGAACGGAGTGTGGCTGGTCGCGGACTTGTGGGTAGTTCTATACGCCCATAATGCTGTCAGGAGTTCATCTACCCACTTGCCCCCAACCTTCTCCAGACGCTTCTTTAGTATGGACTTGATTATTTTGTTAACGGCCTCGACTTGTCCGTTAGCTTTTGGGTGTGCAACGGCGGCGAACTTTTTCTCGATGCCGTACTTTAAACAGAACTCTTTGAACTCTCTACTTTCGAATTGCGTTCCGTTGTCCGTAATGATGGTGCGTGGAAGGCCAAAGCGACATATAATGTTTCGTACAACGAAGTTAATGACCTTCTTGGAGGTGATAGTGGCCAAAGGTTCTGCCTCAGCCCATTTCGTGAAATAGTCGACTGCAACTATTGCGTATTTCGCACCACCTTTGGATAGAGGCAAAGAGCCGATTATGTCGATTCCCCAGATCGCAAATGGCCAAGGACTGATCATTTGTGTGAGTTCCGTTGATGGAGCCCTCGGGATTTTCGCATATCTTTGACACTTGTCGCATTTTCTTGCGTAGTCCGCGGCATCCCGGTTTATGGTGGGCCAGTAATATCAATAGCGGAGGATCTTCTTTGCTAGCATTTGCCCCCCAATATGGTCGCCACATTCCCCTTCGTGAACTTCCCTCAAGACTCGCTTTGTTTCATCATGAGCGATGCACCGTAATAATGGGACTGAGAATCCTTTTCGGTACATGGATCCACCCTGCATTACGTACCGCGCAGCCTTCCGAAGGACCTGCCGTCTTTCGCTTCTTTTTTCTGGTAAAGCCCCGGTTGTCAGGTACAGTTTGAATGGGGTTATCCACGAGTCCTTCTCGATTTCTGTTTCCAACACGCGATCGATTTTCATCTCGTCTATGCTCGGGGCATGCAATACTTCAACGGGATACAATCCCATTTGTTGAGCATCGTCGGTACTTGCGAACTTAGCCAACAAGTCGGCTTCTTTGTTCTGTTCTCGCGGGATATGTGAAATGTCATAATGCTCAAGATTTGATAGTAGTTATTGGACCTGAACGAGGTACGGAGCAAGCTTTCGTCCCTTTGCTTGGTAGTCTCCTCGTACTTGGTAAACCACCAACTGCGAGTCACAAAAGATTTCGACTGATTCGATCCCGAGTTCTTTGATGAGCTTCAAGCCAGCGATCAGTGCTTCATATTCAGCTTCGTTGTTCGTAGCCGGGAAATCGAGCTTCAGGGCATAACAGATCGATCGGTTTTCCGGAGTTACAAGAACTACGCCCGCGCCGGAGCAACGGTCGTTTGATGCACCGTCAGTGTATAATTTCCATCGAACGGGAGGAATGATGTCGTGATCGTCCGGTTTGATGGGTATGGTAAATTCAGCGATGAAGTCTGCTAACGCTTGCCCTCGGATGGCTCTCCGTGGTAAGTACGCGATATCGAATTGGCTCAACTTGATGTTCCATTTTAGCAATCTTCCAGAAGTTTCCGGTCGTTGGAGTACCTGCCTCAGGGGTTGATTGGTATAAACACCGATTGAATGCGCTTGAAAGTATGGGCGTAGCTTGCGTGATGCAATCACCAAGCAATAAGCCAATTTCTCGATTTTAGGGTAATTCCTCTCTGCCCCCGTTAAACGCTTGCTAACATAATACACCGGCTTCTGGACTCGATCCTCCTCACGAACCACAGCTGCGCTTATCGCATGAGGGGATATAGCCAAGTAAACGTACAACATCTCATGGTCAACTGGTTTTGATAGCATTGGTGGGCTTTCCAGATGCCTTACCAGATTCCGGAACGCTTCCTCACAGCTAGACGTCCATTCGAAATTTCTCTTTCCTTTCTTTATTATGTCAAAGAACGGGATGCACTTGTCAGTTGCCTTGGATATAAATCGACTCAGCGCAGCTACTTTTCCGTTCAAGCTCTGTACCTGCTTTATAGTCCTGGGCGCTTGTACATCTCGAATAGCTTGGATCTTTTCTGGGTTGGCTTCGATTCCCCTAGCGTTGACGATGAATCCTAAAAACTTCCCTGATGCAACGCCGAAAGAAAACTTCAGCGGGTTGATCTTCATTCCATAAAACCTGAGTATGTTAAACATTTCAGCTAAGTCTTGAATGTGGTCGTTTGACCGTCGTGACTTCACGAGCATGTCATCCACATAGACTTCCATGGTTTTGCCCAGCTGGTCCTTGAACATTCGATTCACCAAACGTTGATAAGTCGCTCCAGCATTCTTCAATCCGAAGGGCATCACTATATAGCAATACAGCCCGACATTTGTAACGAAGCTGGTGTGTTCTTGGTCCGGAATATGCATTGGGATTTGGTTGTATCATGAGTACGCATCCATGAATGACAGTAACTCGTGTCCTGCTGTGGAATCGACCAACTGATCGATCCTAGGCAACGGGAAACTGTCCTTAGGGCATGCTTTGTTCAAGTCGGAATAATCTACGCAAGTCCTCCATTTCCCATTCGCCTTCTTTACTAGCACGGGGTTGGAGACCCATTCCGGGTAGAGGGCGTCGCGGACGAACCCATTTGCTTTGAGTTTGTCCACCTCCTCTCCAAGAGCGGCGGATCTCTCCGGATCCATTCCTCTCCTTTTTTGCTTGATTGGGACGTATTTCGGGTCTATGTTCAACATATGACTCGTGATGGCGGGAGAAATCCCACACATATCAGAATGCGTCCAGGCGAAAACATCAAGGTTTGCCCGGAGGAAGTCGCTAAGGTCTTCAGTCATTGCGGGGCCTAACTGTGATCCGATCTTCAGTATTCGCGAAGGGTCGTCACGGCTAACTGAAATGTCAATTGTTAATTCAGCCGGTGCCGCCTTCTCTTCCCTGGGTTTCTCATCGTCGTCTCTCGGATCTATATCTCCGTAGATCCGAGAACTATGCCCGAGCCAGGGCTCGGGCACTACTTGTCAATTATCCGTATTGAGGATGCGGACGGGATTGTCCGCAACCTTTCCTTTCTCCCTCCGGTGGGCCTCTCGGAGCTCGGCCACATAACAAGAACGACCAGCTGCTTGGTCACCGTGAACAATGCCTACTCCTTTGTCAGTCGGAAACTTCAAAGTTAAGCACCACGGGGCTAATGCCGCCCTAAATTCAGCCAGGGTCGGCCGACCCAAGAAAACATTATACGGAGAGTCCACATCCAAAACTATAAAGGGTAGAATTCGTACCCTCCGACGCTCGCCTTGTCCCAGTTCAACTGGTAACTCGACATATCCTACTGCATCAGTCGCAGCGCCGTTAAAGCCGTGGATACGAGCTTTGGATGGTTTCAAGTCTTTTTCCTCTAGCTTCATCTGATCATAGGCCTTCTTGAAGATGATGTTGACTGAACTTCCACAATCAATCAAAATTCTTTTTACATATGCTGGTCCGATCGTTGCAGATATGACCATGGGATCGATGGTCGGAGCCTCTACCTGATCAGCGTCTCTGTTCCTGAACACAATATCGTCTGTCATCACGCGCTGCTGCTTAGCAGGGGCCCCGTCCTCTACGTTCGAACAGCACTCAAAATCTGCATGCTTCAAGGAGCTTGCATATCGTTCCATCTCTTGCCAGTTCTTATCTACGGGATGAGGTCCGCCGATAATTGTATTTATGACCAGTCTTCCAACAGTCCGGGCAGGCTCCTCAGGATGACGTGGAGCTGGTGCACGACCTGGGTTGGACGTTCCCTGTCCTCCTTCCTGTGGATCCTTTACAAATTCTTGCAACTTCTTTTGTCTGATCAATTTCTCGATAGCGTCATGCAGGTGTCTGCATTCTTCCGTGTTGTGTCCATAAGTTTCATAGAAGCGGCAATATCTCCCAGTCCGCTTCTGTTCTTCAGTTGATTCTTTTGGACGTGGTTTTCTGTATTGAAAAGTATTGCAGATGGATAGGTAAATGTTCTCAAGTGGGGCGTTTAGCGGAGTGTACTCGCTGTAGCTTGGAATTCTCGACTTCCACTTTCCCGCTTCTTTCCTCTTTCCTTGACTTCTTCCTCCGGACTCTTTGGGCTGCACAGGCTTACTCTGGACATTGACTTGGACCTTTCCCGAATTGTCTCCAGATTGCTTCACAGCAATGTTGCTCTTGATTGACTCTTGGGCAGGTCTCGGTGCCTTATCTCGTCGTACCCACCTAGCTTCTTCTCTTCTTATGAACCGGTGTGCCTTGGAGTAGAAACGCTCTAGCGTAGCCGAAGGTTTTCCTGCCAGCCAGTCTCCAAACTCAGAATCCGGATCTACACCTCTCATTACAGCCATTAGAATTGCATGGTCATTGGGATTACTGACTTCAGTTGCCGCAACGTGGAATCTTTGTAAGTACTCCTTCAGCGACTCTCCGGGATTTTGGATTACACTTGACAGAGACATCACGTCCTTCAGGCGTGTAGTGTGTATCCTGAACTGCTCAATAAACTTCTTTGCCAACTCCTCGAAGCTTGATACGGATCGCGGAGGAAGTTGGGTGAACCACATAGTAGCGATCCCAGATAGAGTAATCGGAAAGCACCTACACTTGGTGGCGTCATTTGCTCTGGCTGAATCCATCATCCATTCATACCTCATTACATGTTGTCTGGGGTCAGTCTTTCCTTCGTATGCAGGAATGGTTGGCATGCTAAACTTCTTGGGGTACGCCGCTTGCAGCACAACATCAGTGAACGGAGTATGACTTCTTGACACTCCCCAGTCGTCATTTGATAAGCCCTGATTTTCTTTCATCAGTTGCCTGATCATGGCTGTCAGATCGGGTGTCTGTATGGAAGCTGGGAGGTTGGAGTCAGTTCTACGCGCCTGTCCATGCTGATGCCTCCTTTCCTGGCGATCTGTCAATCGTGCGTCGTGAGGTTCAACATTGTTAGCATTTTGATGATCTGGAGCTCTATCCTCCATCTGTACTCTGGTTCGGAAGCTTCCAGTTCTGGCTTGGTCGCGGTCTCCAGCTGTTCGAACAGCAGCATCTGCCCTTGCAGCTTCAGTCTTACGGCGTCTACGCCTGGGTGGTTCATCAGAAGAAGTGGAGCTGTCAGATGAGGAATAAGCAGCTGGATTTCCCCCAGCATTCTGTTGCTGCTGTTGAGTGAGTTGTGCCATCAGGTTGGCATTAGCTTGCATCTGTTCTCCCAGTTGTCTCCTGCTTTCCCTAAGTTCTCTCATCAAGTCATTGAACTCTACTCTGGTGACAACTGGAGTCTGTTCTTGAGCGGCAATCCCTACACTCGGGATCGCTGGTTGATTGCTAGGTCCTGCTTGTTGCACGCTAGCAGTCTCTCGGGCATCCGCATTAAGAGAAGCTGACCTGGTACGTGGTCTTGCCATTGTAGAGTTATTGGTATGAACTCTGAGTAGAATCAACGGATGTCCTATCAGTAAGTCGGATCTTCTTTGGGGGATTTGTTCAATCCAGTAGCTTCAAAGCAGATCCTTGAGGTCTGAGAATTCGATTCTCAGTGAAAGCACCAAAGTGTTAGCACCAAAATTGGTCACTAACCTCGTAGAAGAAGATTGTGAAGAGATATAAGTGATGAAATCAAATTAAACAGAGAAGACAGTGCTAATCTAAATACAGAAAGTAAGAACACCAAATTTATAGTGGTTCAGCGTAATTGCCTACGTCCACTTTGAGGTTAAACTTTATTGATCTTCTTTATAGTTGATTACAAATACAATTCGTGAATCAAATGCTTGAATGAAGTTGTTAAGTAGAGGAGATCAGTCTTGAAAATGGCAGAGTCTCCCCGGTGTTTTCTCTCCCAAAAAGGATCCATTTCACTGTGACCCTGCCCCTCTATTTATAGGCAAAGATGGGCTGGACTTCCCAAGTGGGCTGTTGGCCGAACACTCCAGCCCGAGTATAGTGAGCGCTGTATGCCGAACCACAGATGTGCCGAACGCTCTGACGCCGAACGGTCCCTTCTACGCCGAACGAGGTGGTTGATGTTTGGGAAGTGTAGGGTGTTAGTCAGTTGAGGCCGAACGCTCTTCTAGACGCCGAGTGCCCTTACGCCGAGTACTTCTAATCCCATCGGGTACTACGCCGAGTACTCCTGTATGCCGAACCACAGATGCTGCTGAGTTCTCCCTGATGCCGAACAGTCTCGTATGCCGAGCAGTCTTGACGCCGAGCGCTCTCGTTGCTGAGCACTCTGGTATGCCGAGCAGTCTTGATACCGAGCACACTTGTTGCCGAGCACTCGTTGGATGTTGGGTGCCTCGCCGAACACTCCTGGATGCCAAGTGCCTCGCCGAACACCATGGGATGCCGAGTACTCCTGTATGCCGAGCAGCCTTGATGCCGAGCAGTCTCGATGCCGAGTAGTCTCGATGCCGAGCAGTCTTGATGTCGAGCAGTGGTTGACGTTGAGTGCCAGTTGACGCCGAACACTGCTGAGTATTTCGCCGAACATTACTGGACGCCGGACACTAATGGATGCCGAGTTCCACGCCGAGTACTCATGGATGTCAGTTGCTTCGCCGAACACTCCTTGATGCCGGTCACTCTCTGATGCCGAGCACTTATTGCCGAGTACTAGTTGCCTGGTCAAATCCCCAGGAAACACAAGTGTTCTCGAAAAATCTGTTTTATCAAATCCACAAAGAATGCTGGCGCATTAGTGAGTCTGAACGGCATAACTAACCATTTATATGACCCATACCTTGTTCTAAACGTCGTTAAAGGTATACTATCTTCTGCTACTCTAAGCTGATGGAAACCTATCGCCAAATCCAACTAAGAGAATATCTAGGCTCCACTTAATTGATCGAACAAATCGTCAATCCTAGACCATGGATATCAATTCTTTATCATTTTCTCATTCAACTTACGATAATCAATACATAGCCTTAACGATCTGTCTAGCTTCTTAGCAAATACAGCGGCTGCTCCCCAAAATGAACTACTCGGTCTAATAAAACTCTTACCTTCCAAATCTACCAACCGAGCCTTCAACTCCTTCATCTATGTAGGTGTCATCTTGCTTGGTGGTTACTCACCAGTTCTGCTCCAGGCACCAAATCTATCTAAAACTCAATGGCCTATTTCAGTCGCAATAAAATTACCAACTCGAAAACATCTGCGAATAATCTAACCACAAAGACGCGATTCAACTCGTCTTCTAACTCCATAACACCTAACAAAGCATTCACCCCACAACTAGGATTTTCTACGGTATAAACTACCCGATCGCTACAGTCAAGGTGTCTAAGTGATATTTTCCAATCGTGGAAAAATATCCTAGCATCGTATTTACTTAACCAATCCATGCCCAGTATAATTCCGAACCCTGAAAAGTCAAATACGTGCAAACTGCAAACAAAGGTGTAACCTAGCAAGTCAAACTTTAAGTGGCCACACTTCATCCGAGCGTCGCATACCCTCCTATCAGATTTGCAACTCTTAAGGAAGTAACTAAATATGTGGTTTCTAGGTTAAGCTTATCTACCAAACATCGATATATAAAAGAATGCGATGCACCAGTATCAAACAAAACGCTAACCAACATATCATGGATCTGAAGCGTACCTCCCAAAACCGCCTTTCCTTTCTCCTGCACTGTCGGCTTTGAAGTAGCAGGCTCTAATGCAAATACTTGGCCTTTTCTCCTTTAGCTGGCTCTTTGCACTAGTTCTTGTAGTGCCTAATTTGATCACAGTTAAAACATCTAACTCCTTTCTTCTCAGCAGCCTTCTTTCCTTTGCTTGTCCGGCACTCATGAGCATAATGGCCTTTCTTATCACACTTGTAACAGACCACTTCAGACTTCCCTTTCTTAACCGCTCCACCTTTTTAGCACCTTTCTTGTGAAAGAACTTTATCTTTTGACTTTGCCCAACCTAGCCCTCCTTCTTCTCTAAACAAGCAAGCATCTCTTCATGTCTTAACACCATCTCCACTACCACATCACTGGAATCTCTGATATGCGGTAAGGTAGCCCTAGCCAATACTGGCTTCAAACCTCTAATGAACTTCTCATTCCTTTTCATCACTGTATCAATAGTGGCATACCCATATCTAGCCAATTCTTCAAACCTGCTAGCAGATTCCAGAGAGACATTTCTCCTTGTTCTAACACATCAAATTTTCTGATCAGAACAAACCGCGCCATTAGTGACATGAACCTCTCCTGGAACCTTCTCCTAAACTCCACCCATGTCATCTCCTCTTTGTTTACTCCAGCTGTCACACTACTCCACCAAAACAAAGCTGCCCCTTGAAGCTGTCTCGAGGCAAGTCTCCCCTTTTGCTCGTCATTGAGCCCTAAATCAACAAATATCTGTTCACAGTGTAACAACCAGTTCTCCACTTCTATAGCATCCTCAATGTTAGGAACTGAGATGTTGGTTTTGATGACAACAACCTTTTTAACTTATCTTATTATAAAATATATACTAACACTATTGTCAAGATAGATATGTATATGCAAGATATATATATATATATATGCATGTATTGATTACTGAAGACTGATCAGTATAAAGACTCAAGACTCAAGATTCAAGATTGAAGACTCTAGAGTATCAAGATCAAGGTTTCAAGATATGTGTCTAGTTTATTGTTAAAACTTCATAATAGCACGGAAATCTTCATTCCAAATTTCATTTGGGATGGAACCCATTTCTATCTTCTTAGTGGCTTACAAACCCACAACAAGTAGCTTACAAACCTATGACAAGTGGCTTACAAACCCACGAACATCCTGGTTTTGTACAAGTTCTCGAGTCCTGATGTGATGAGATATTCTGCAGGAAGAAGCTTGCAAAACTACTTCAAAATGGTTTTTCAAAATGATTTTCAAAACTGCTTTTCAAAATGTTTTAGCCTTAAAAATTATCTTTTCAAATGATTTTCAAAAAGATGTTTTAGCCTTAAAATATTCTTTGTTTTTAAATAAACTTTTGTTTTAAACTTTGTTTGTTTTTAAAACTATCTTCTGATTTTTTAAATATTCTTTTATAATATACATACTTGAGATTTAAAATCAAATTTATATATACATTCTAAAAATATATTTTTCTACTCTTCTTTATTTCAAACATAGGAAAATTAGTTTATTTTATTCCAAAATCATTTCATCTTGTTTTCCGTTCAATACCATTTTCAAAACAAATTTTACATTATTTTTAACTTAGGGATGTCGACATCATAGGATACCCCATGTCGACATGGTGGCCGTTAAATTCAAATGTTTCAATTTTCAAAAGAAGTGTCTATTCGTTTAAATCTCTTCACGAATGGTTATGACCGTTACTGGTCTATAAATAGCCTTCACAAACGAATTTTTTAACTAACTATTTTTTCATATTTTCTTCACTCCTTCTCCACAAATCCATATTCTAAAAATTTCATATTTTAAGTTCGTGCCGAAATTCTGCTGAATTCTCAAGTGAATCAAATTAGAATCTCAGTCTTGTTTGGTTCTCTACCCTCTCTCGAAGATCAAAGTGCTATTCAGAGTTATAGGATCAATTTGTAATCAAAAGTTTATCGAGTCTCTCTATAAGGTGTGGTTGTGCTTGGAAATCAATTGGGTAATCTTATGGCCCGTAAATCAAGAGAGTTTGCCCCGGACTCGTGAGACAAGAAGGTACCTCAAGGCCTTTAGAAACTGAGGATTGTAATCTCGACTTTGGTATAATAAAAATCTGTATGAGGTGTTTTGCCTTGCTATAGGACTGGATGTAAGGTAACTCCAAACCAGTATAAAATCCAATGTGTTCTTTCCTTTTACTGCTTTTTATTTACTTTCTGCATCTGGGTTTGATTCTGTGATTATTCTGTGATTAAGTTCTGAATTTGTTTGTGTCATAATTTTAATTTAGTCCATATAAGTCTTAGAATCCATTAAACACTATTCACCCCCCCTCTAGTGCTAAATTAGCCTTAAGATCCTTAATCCGCACTCCCTTTCACTCAGTTCCAATAAACAGCTTCCCTCCAAGCCTAGTCTCTAATCAAGTTAGCATAGTGGTGGACTACTGGAGCTTCTTGAACTCCTCCCGTAGCATTTCCTCCAACAACCCCAGCGGCAATCCTAGTTCGCATCATGTTTACGAAAAACTAATACATAGCCCCCATATCTACTTGTGGGACTCCAGCACCTACATTCTCAACTTGAGCCTGACCTTGTGTCCTTCTCGTATTTGGTCAGTCATTTCCATTGGTGGTGGTACTGTCCCCTACTAGGTTAAATCCACCTCTTCTTCCGTCCATATCTGTATTCAAGCCTAGTGAGATATAGAAGAATAGCCTAACAAAGATAGGAGTCTAGAGATAAAGCGCATACTTATATATATAGCAAATACAAGTACGTTACTATAGCGTTATCTCATACCCCTATCTTAACTCTAACTCCTAGGGATTTTGTTTTCAAAATTCATTTTTTTAGTTAAAGTATTTCATAAACCTATGCTCTGATACCAAGTTGTAACATCCCCTATTTAGAGGCCTAAAGCTAAGCGCTACAGATGTTGCAGTCATCTATGGTATTAACTTCTGGTGACTAAATACGACTATGTTAGTGGTATCTATAATATCAGAAGCACTTGAATATGAAACAAATCACAGATTTCAAAACAGCATTTTCCATTACATTTCAAAACAGATGTTCCATATTCAAATTACAAATCCCAAAACGTTTCCATGCAAAGATCAAATATAATTATTACAAATATGCCAAGAGCGACATATGAAGATGCCCCTTGGTGGATCAGAGTTATAACTAACTTAATACATAGTGGAAATAAACACAAAACAAAGAATTGCAACTCCTAAATAGTTATCAGTTAGCCTCATGATCACCTCCGGTAGCTTTATTCTTCCTCCTACTAAAAAACTGAAAAGCCTCAACCCTCGACCTACTCAAATCAATTTTGGGCACCCGAGAGTTTAAGGGGAAAAAATAAACTTTGAGTCAGACATAAAGCCTGGTGTGAATAATACTATGCATCTCGGTTATTTAATGCTAAGTGAGACCATGCCGCTTAGCGAAACCGGTTTCCCCTCACTAACATCCTTTTAAAACATATCTTTTGCAAAACATAATCCTACAACCAAAACTGGTTAAAACTGTAAACCATTATTATGTAAACATACATATTAGGTAACAAATGGACTATCTGTCCGAACACTATAGTTTTGTTTGGCTTACTATTAACCTTTGGCTGACTCGGGCCTACCAGACAATATAACAAAATAATCTAACATCTGTTAGATACACCTCTTCTGGATGGTATGTCCTTAACTATTTGTTAAATACTTCTCTTTTGGATGGTCTGTCCCTAACTTAACATCTCCCAAGTTCACCTGATCCTAACGGTTTTGTGGGCTCACCAATAACCTATCTATATATATACAAACATATATTCGCTTATGTGTGTAATCATAATTTTAGTCTTACCTGTGATAAAGCCCTGCACACTGGAATTTTGGACTGAATTAGCTAGGGCCAATAGCTAATGTATAGGGCGCGACCCTATACCGGTCCCATATTGTAATATCCGAGTCATTTTACTTAGGGACACCTTTCTAAAATTTTCCTTGAATACCTTTTCATCTGAAATTGGTTTAAAACTTTTTAAACCAAACTTAAAAAAGGAAAACATATATACTCCATGCTTTACTCAAAATCACCTTGCCATGTTATATATATATATATATAATTTACTCAAACCTTAGTTGCCATGTTATATATATATATATATATGATTTACTCAAAATCACCTTGCCATTTCTGATCTAATTCTAAATTCGCAAGGCATTTGGATGTCATTAAATAGGGTTTTCTCATCAAATCATATCATAAAAATCTATATGAATAAGCATAAATCATCAACAAGCATGTATATCATTTAGTCATTCAAAAACATGGCATAATCTTGCAAATAATTCAGATTTTACCTTAAAATCGAAAATCATTAAGATAAATGAGATGTAGTCATTATTCACCTTAGCTTTGTGATTAAGGATGTGGGATTTGATCTTGATTAATTGATTCGATTCTTCTCTTGAATCCTAGCTTTATCTTCTCTTGAGATTGCTAATGGTGGCCGGCCTTAGAGGTTTTTGTTTGAGAAAATATGAAATGAACATATTTTTAGGTTTCCTAAGGGTTTAAGGTATAAGTTCAATCATTTTCCTATTATGCCCTCCCTTATTTCCTAACACCTTAATTCTTTAATTCGTTGTTTACTCATTAACATGGCACGGCTACCCCTTAATTAATTCACAAATCTAAATCCATTAATCAATACCACGTTATTTAATTTAATTTAACTAACTAAATTTCCAAAATATTGTCACTAAAAATATATGGTGTTACAGTTAAGCAATAGCCATGCATCGTTAAAGGGGCACTTGATGGTTATAAACAAAGCTAAATAACAAAAACGCCTAAGACTCTCCTCCTTCTAGAATATGGCATAGCTCGGAGTTAGGAAACATCGAGAAAGCAGCCGTGTTGGGTCAAAAGGAATCTACCCAAATTCTATAAGATTATACGAATGATTTGATCCCAATTTATAGCAAAACTTACAGCACTTTAACGTTGTCTAGAGACTGGCAGCACTAAGAAAGGTCTCTTACAATCCAGTCATCAAAGTGCTAGTTTTCGAAAATTGAAACCAGTACCCAAGTGAATACAACACCGCCGAGCCGACGGGATAATCGACTCAAACCGCTAGATCGACAGGGAAAATTGATCCTAACCTCCTAAGCATCAGTGTTGCCCAAGAAACACTAAGAAACTCTCCCATTTATCGAACTTTCTAAGTACCGGTGTTCCCCTGGAAACTACAAGAAAAGTTCAAACTATAGGGTCAACGAGAAACACTCATGGCAGTATACCATCGATGCACTAGCTTTCGGAGATAGAAGTTGGTGCTCAACTGAGTTTCTACCCTTGTTTTCAGAAAACTATTATCGCCCGAAGATAAGCGACAATGGGAAGACATAACCTTTCATAGGTCAATTGAACGGTTCGGCCCTTCATTGCAAAAATCAGTCGCTGCTCGAAGATAAGGCAGCATCGAAGAGCAACCCCTAGAATGAGACTATCGATACACTGGCTTTCAGAAACAGAAGCAGGGGCTCAATCAAATCTTCATCCTACCTACTAGAAACCGACATTGCCCAAAGATTGGCAACGTCAAGGAATAATCCACATAGTTGAGTCATTTGTGTGCAAGTTTTTATAGAATGAAACTGATGCATGATCAAGATCTCAACATTGGGCTTAGAAGAATTTACTATGACAAAATATGATGATGATGCATCTTTCCAATACAAACATATAGAATGACATTGGCATATGATGTCAACTTGGAAGAATTCAATCCTAGTCAAGGAATTGACAGCACTAAAAACTTAGAACTTGGAGTCAAATAGCAAAGTCACGAATTCCCAAAGATAGGAACTACCGTGCGAATCAGGCTGGACGCGGTTAGAAGTATTGCTTAGGAAACCTAGTCTCTTAAAAATGTATGGACTTAGTATTCAGAGTGATCAGCCCTATGGACTAGGGCATATACAACTACACTTGTCGAAACAAACTCCACCAAGCCTAAACAGGAACAACCATAGAATTTTCAAAACCAAGCTACATCACAATTCTGAACGGAGCTATGTAATAGAATACGCCAAAATGACTACAGGGGTATTATTTACATGCACAGAGTCACGGTAAATATTTTGCACAGGAACGTAGGAGGTGCAACAAGAAAAAGCAATGCTCGGAATCAAGCAATTAAACCACCAGTCCCCAGAGACAGAGGCTGGTGTACAGACTGGACTCTGGAAAATGCAAAGGAAGGGGAGTCAACATTATCGATATGCACCCGGTGGCAAGGAAAAGAGCAAAATTGTTATCCTTGCTATCAACTACCGGTGGCAAAGCAGAATAGCTTATCATGATCACGATGGAAAAAAATGGACAAGTGGAAGCAGTAAGCCAAAAGTTCTCGATACCGAGAGGAACCTCTCGGTCTGAAAGGCTCAGAATGGAGTCACTGATGTGCCAGTTTTTGGAGACAGAAACTAGTGCACGGTTGGAATTTTGGCTACAACCCATGGGAATCTACCGTCGCCTTGAGATTGGCAATGTCAAGAAGGTGTAATCATTAGCATTCAAGAATTTTATTGTTCCCTTAAAATAGGAAAATTTAAGGAAGGATAATCGAAATCGAATAATTCGTGTGCTAATTTTCGGAGATTGAAACTATGCCTGACCGAACTTCAATGACAGCGCTGGCAACCAAGCAGAACATTCCTGGTAGAGGATAAGTGAAAATAGTCACGAAATATTAAAAACAAGTACTATTGGACGTTTTCCCGATCCAAGACCGAGATTGGGGAAGCTTAATCAGACAAGGGGCAATTTGATAATTTGCCATTCATGTTTAACTCAAACTAATGCCCTCATGGCAGAAAAACCCATCAATAGGATTTAGTTCACAACAGAAACATATGACTGATGAGTAAATATTATAGATAATGTTCTCCAACGATAAGAAGCAAGGTAGAGCTTGAACTATTTGCAATGATGGTCGGTCGAAAGGAACACGACCAAACACGAGAAGGAATGGATATGGAGTTGGTTAAAAGACATCCCTATTTCGCCAAGCAGAGTACTTTAGCAATTATATGCATGGTCAAATAAAGGAACATAACCAACAAAATTGTCGAGATTTTGCTTATCTGCATAAAGTTGCATGACAGTAGAGGCCGCTCCCACGTAAGTACATCTAAAAAGAAGACCGAAAGGCCAACAAGCTTCGGGGAATCCTTGCTTGCTCCTTCCTTTTCATCTAAGACTCTTAAGGCCATGTGCTTATTTAGAGGTGGAGGCAGATTTAACAACAACTCTACAAGAGAAATTGTGCCTTGTAATTCAACCAAAATCAATCGTCCCAGTATGAGGAATAAAAGGCGAAGCCTAAGATGTGAAGGATCCAACTTCTGGAGAAGTGGAAGTTCATTTGCCAGGCTAAAGATGGGATGACCAAAAAGTCATTCTAAACAATAAAACCTAGTATTCAACACTGTCTTGTATGTTTTACTTTGAATAATATTCCTACATAACTAATGCCCGAAATCCAAGGAAAGTCGATGTATGTTGACCAATCGGATTCTGAGCATTGACAAGGGCAATTGCAATATGTTATCTATGCAAAGTGAGTCCAGTGTCCCGAACACCACGAATGGACCATCCCATACAGATAGCTCGCTTGTGCTAGGAAAATGAGTCGCGTCCTACCTTAAGATTATCTTTATTGGGACTTACCCATTGTCGATGAGAAATCGATAACGAAGCCACTGTACGGAGCGATGTGGAAAGCATTTCTTTTTCAGCAACACGAGGAGTGCAGAAGTAGGAAAAGCATAGCAATAGAATCATCTAACACGACCATTCCTAGAGCAAACTAGGACAAGCTTAGGGTCCGCCATAGGTCAAGCATGACTCAAACTCCAACTATCTCCCACCAGCAAGCTATCGCTGCTCTTACGACCTTAGACGAATCTCACTCAATGGCAGGAGCCAAAAGCTCTTAGGAGAAATGGAAAAGAAAAAATGAAAATAGTTTACTGCAAAGAGGAACCTTGCTTGCCTAAGGCATGAAACATCTCCAAAGAGTAGATCAAATCTCCAAAGTGTAGATCAATTCCTTAGCATGAGAAATGGAATTTCAACTACAACCGGGTCAAATGATTAAAGAAAAATCCACCAAGCGAAAGCGACGTCTCGAGATAGCACTTGAACAATTAAATGGAATTCGTAGGATAACAGTCTAGAACTTAATTCGATCTAGAGCACACTTTTTTTCAATAAAAGCATACTTTGGGAGGTAAACATTAACTAAGTTTTTAACCAGGAAAAGATCAAAAGGAGTTAGAACATCGAGACGACGAAGAAACGACTTGAAACCTGGTAGGCATGCTAAGAAGATGGAAAAAAGAGATCCTAGAAAATTTCACCCCGAGATGGGTTAAGAAAATCACTCAGCACCGACTCAAACCACTCGATGCCGACTCTGTTTTACCCTGAAACAAATCATCAACTTCATACGAACTATTTTACACGTCTCCAGAGTGTGCCCAAGTGTTTTCATGAGATTTTGACAACCTATCATCAAGTTTGAAGAGAGAACAACTCAAATAGCAAAGCAATCCAAGTGATGTAGGAATTATCACCAAAGTCAGCCAAATTACTGGAAATAAGGTACGAAGCATATCTACTCAAAGATAGGAAGGAGTTGGAAAAGGGACGGAGTCATTTCCACTTAAGGAAATGACTTGGTATTGACTCATTTAGTTGACTCAGATGACTTTGAGTCTTCTCGACATCTAGACTTTGCCCCAACTAAACTTCTGGTCCAACACGACTATTTCCCCTCTAAATACAAACCATAGAGCAACCAAAATAGGATCTGACTTCTGCCATCACTACAAGGAAGCTCTACCTCCTCTTCATCTTCTATCTCCATACAATAGTCACTAAGGCAACCACTTTGGGCAATTCTAGGACATAGAATATGTCTAACCCCTGTACTTATGACTGATTCTCTTTCAAATCTCTTGTAATCTCAAACAAAGTACATTAAATCTATAAACGACAAAGCTATAAGTAGACATAGGCCATATATTGCCGAACCACCATAAAATCTTGTGTCACTCTACTTTATTCGGTTATTTTCCTTTTATTTCAACTGTTATCTGCTAGATCTAGGTTTCACAGGTTTTCAATAATCTATTCTTGGGTGTTGATCCATTTTTGGCATCAACATTAATTTTAATTTAATTTACACTTCCCTCCCAATTCATAGTAATTATTTTGTCAATTCATCAACTATGGTTTTCTAATTCTTTCCAATTCATAAGTGTTCATTTAAAAGCATCGATTCAAGGTTAAAAATAATATTTTTAACATAGGTAGAGTATAAAGGAATTTGACTACCTATGAATCATCATAACACATCGTAATCAATCCAGTTACCTCTTCGAACCTTTCCTTCTTCTAAGTTGATTTAAATCTTCTTTCTTATAGCTCTAAGCCTTCATTTTTTCGCCCTTCCTTCTCTCTTTCTCTTTGATTTTGATTATCTCTCTCCCCTTTAATTTGATGTGTTTTATTTTGATTTTTACTAAGAAAATTTAGATAATAGAATATAAAATGTTTAGAATTGAGAAGTCATGAGGAGGATGAAGAAGGAGATAAGAGCATACAGAAGTAAAGAGGTAGAGACTAGGGTTTAGAGTGAAAATGATTGAAGGTTAGGGTCTTATTTACAATTGAAAACTAGGAATATCTGGTCTAAACCTGAAATTAATAATTATGGAAATGTCATTGGTTATAGTTTTCGCTCATTTTGACCCGTTTTATTAAATTTAATAAGTTATATACGTATTCTATCTGTAAACGACATTCTAGATGCAAAGGAATATGTCTTATGGTCTAATTCCAATTTTTATGAAAATTTACTATTTTGTCCTTTTATATAATATTACACTTTTACCCTTACTTATATTTTAATTCATTATTATAATTTTCGGGGTGTTACAACTCCCACTTAACCAGTACATAGGTCCCCGTTCCCTTCACATTCTGTTCCATCATCATGTCTTGCCTTGCACCATATACTATTATTTTGTTGCATATTTTTTGGCTTGCATGAATTATCACTTATCTACTGTCTATGGCTCGTCCTATAAGAGCTCCAAATCTTATTTTTCCATAGTAGATGTTAAGTCATATTTATAAGAGTCTGGACTTTTATTTATATTTTATTTAGATGTTGTGATTCACTTCCTCCTTTTGTTTATAGAATTATAAATAAACATTATACTCTTTTAGGATTTTCCAAGGTACCTTTATGCAGACTCATGACATTTTAAACGAGGCAACCAATTTTGTAAAGAAAGCAACTAGACCAAAAGTTAAAGCTTGAACATTTTTTACCACATAGGCACATTCGAACAAGCCATCCTAGACTAAATGTTGATAGGAACACAAAGTGTTTAAAAATAATAGTATGAAATTCACAAGATAAAGTACTATGTGATTCAAGTGAGATGAAATCCATAAACGATTTTATATTTTTATTATCAAATATAATTCATATAATTCACAAGTTAATTGTTATTCCATACCCCCTTGGGTATATTTAAAACTTAACCTTGAGGATGTACAACTCCCAATTTATTATGTATTAAATCGTAAAATTGAGGTACCCTAATTTATTATGTACTAAATCTTAAAACTGAGATATTGTTATCAATTTATTCAACGATATTTCCATCACTTATGTTTAATGTAAACAAAGCTTGCTTAGATTTCTTTTAATTTATCTAGTTTATTGTTGCAATACAACTGCCCCTATAGACATCACTTGTCATTTTAAAATGGGTGAAATTGTGATAGCAAAAATTGAAAGTGTTTATTACTTTTAAGGTATAGGTAAAAGTTGTTATAATGTTTTAAGATTTTTTCCTACTTATGATGGTATATTTTTATATTTCTATTTTAAAGTTTTTATATGTTATACTACCTATATTTTCCTACTTATAATATATGAAGTTTCTTAGGATTTATTTATTTATTTTCTAATTTTTCGTGTCATTTATATTTGATTTTACCACTTTTCAAAAATTCTTAGTTATTTGTGAAAATTTAACTTCAGTTATTGGATCCGTTAGAAATTTATATGGCATAAAGGTTGTCGATGGTGACGATGCTATTACTTCACCATGAAGGCAAAGAACAAAATTCCACACACCATGTGTAGAAAGGGATATGCAAGGTTGGTAGAAGACATGGAAAGAAATGCATGTCTAGGTGGTGTTTAGATCGTTGATATTTTTTTCTTCGGTTCTTAAAATCTTTTTTTGGAAACCGAGTACTTGGGTAGTATTACATAGTTGTACAACAAGTCTTATATAGTATATAGCAAACAACAAGTCAACATATATATATATCCAGTGGCTCGAATCATGCACTACACATGATCTGAATATGTGACTTCATGGACCAAAACCAAAGCGCCTGATTACTGAGATAGTGGTGCTGGACAACAAGAATAGTACTTTAAGTAAGCAGAGCATTGGTTTGACATGTTGAGGGTTCGAACTCATGACCTCTAGAATCTTACCCTAAAGCATCATACCACTATACAGTTGAGTAATGGTCTTTTTCTTAAGCTCTTTTTTGTAGGAAAAGGAAAGTGGGACATCAAATATCAGCAGATGATTTGTGGTGTAAAGATCACACTAAGAAAAATGGTGATCCATCGAATATTGTTGTTACCGACTGCATTGTAATGTTTATAGTGAATTTTTGTGTGATATTATTTTTAATTGCTTAATATTGGATATAAGTACTATTTGAATATGGAAATATTGTTATTGTGCTTGTTAACTTTAAATTGCATACTGAAATTTAGTTCTTTGAAGTAGATCCTATTATACCAAATACTATTCGGTAATTAGTCAACATAATTAGAGATGTAACTAATAATGGTTAGATAGGTAGATCGATATTAAAGTAGTATATGCACTGTTATATTCAGTATAGAGCCCAATGTTATATTCAGTACATAACTAATAATAATTAAATAAGCACGTATTGTTATGTTTAGTATATGAATTATAATTAATGATAATTATTAATATATAATAGATCTTAGCTTAATTATATGACCAGAAATAAAACATTGAGCAGGTGTCGGTTTTAATTCTTGAGAAATTTTGTGATGCATAAATCATGTGATTATTACTCTATTTTTTGTATCATATTTAGCTAGTTAGACCATTCAAATCTGCATTTAAACCATTTAAGTCTCTTAGTCTAACATCTGTATATACTATTATATTTAGACATTCAAATCTATATATATTATTACTGTACAAGTTTCACTCTCATGTTGCATTTAAACGTAAACATTATGAAGTATTCTTAATGTAGTATTTTCCGATTTCTTAATATTGAATCTTTTTTAGTTTGTAGACTAAGATAAAAGAGCATAGTAGTAACATTCAGAGTTCTCAGGGAATGACACTATTAAGTGAGGATGACTAAGATTTTTAGTAATGAACACAGGGGAAGAGGACTATGTTTTTGGGTTGTACCATCTCAAATGGGTATTCATTTAAATAATTCAAGAAAAGTGTTTGCATTGGAAAATCAAGTTACTGGCTTGGCGGCTATAGTACAAGAGTTGACTAATTTGTTCATGACAGTAATTTATAGTTAATTAACTATGTTAATGAATACATGATATGTGCTTACGAAATACTAGGTGCATGTCTAACATTATAGTTGTTGCAGAGCGTGAATGGAAAGCAAAATGTTAATTATGTAGATCGAGAGGCTCCTCATGCTCATACGCCTTAGGTATCATTTATTTAGACATCACTCTTGAAACTGAATTCATGGTAGTAGTGGATCCAGAGACTCTAAATTATTGTTATGTACTAAATAACCTACCCTACACATAGTACGGTTTTACTTTGTTTCACTTATGATGCATGGCAACAGGATTTTTGTTCACACATGTTTTTCTTTTTCTTTTTGTCTGTATGGTGAAGTTTATGTCGTTATTAAAAATACCATGAGATCCATATGGAGAGTCTAAAGCATATCTAACATCCATATAGAGATAATCAATTCCAAGCAATATGAATTACTTAAATGTTGTAGGGTTTGGTATATGTTTTACTACTGAGATTACAACATGAGAAGATGTTATTATGTCCTTTGTAGATACATATTTTAAAAAGAATTAATTTCACCAATAGATTTATTTACCCCACTTCATTCCAAACTTAAAGTTTGCATATAAATATATCTTGTTTTTGACATGTTAGAATATGTACTTCATACTATTAAAAAATGTAAACCTATAAAATTATAATGCTTATTTTTAAAGTGTACTTGGTAAATACCAAACCAATACACTGAAGTGTATAGTTGTAGTCCATTTTATTTTTGGGTTATGTGAACTGGGTTTTTATCCAAGTAGAAATCATTATGAGTTAGAACGTCGAGACGAAGATGAAACGACATGAAATCTTACAAGTACACTTAGATTGGGTATAGAAGAAACTCATAGAAGTTTCAACATGAATGGAGCAAGGGTGAGAAGTCGTTGCCGACTTCACTATGTCGGTGATGACTTCACATGCTTTATTATTTCTCCCTCAAACTTTGCAGAGGCTCTTCTTTACCTATTTCATGCGTGTCTAAGAAATACCAATGGATATGGAACAACCAATTACCAGAATTGATTAGCTAGTAGTCAGAACGATAGAATAAACCAAGCGATGAAGGAACCATCACCAATATCAAACAAATATCCAAACAAATTACATAGGATGCCTCAAAATCAAGTCGCATGAAGGATGCAATAGAGATTGACCCATCTGGGTTGAATCACAGAAGTCGGCACCGACTTGAGAAGTCGGTATCGACTTCTGGTGTTAACCTAGATGGGTTCGCAACTTCAAGCACTATCTCGGGCCTCTACCTGGATTGTACTCCAACTATTATCTTGGACCAACATGACTGGTACCCCTATAAATACAAACCATAAAGCAACCAGGAAAGGATCTGGTTTCTACCATCACTACGCGGAAGCCCTGTCTCCTTTTCAACTCTTTTCTCTATACCATAGTTACTAAGGAAGCTACTCCAAGCAGTTCTAGGACTTAGAATCAGTCTAACCCCTGTAACTGTGACTTATCCTCTCTTAAATCCTTCATAATCCCAATCAAATCTATAAGCAACAAAGCTATAAGTGGACGTAGGCCTTAGATTGCCGAACCACTGTAAAATCTTTTGTGTTCCATTTACTTTTCTGTTATTTTTTGTTATATTTGCTCAACTCTAACAGGGCTGGTGCTCTCATATCATACTCTAGTGTGTTGATCCACTTTTTAGGTCAACATTTTGATGCTTTTACTGAGAAAGTCGAACCCAGGCTTCGTTCTAGCTATCTACTTTGGATTGGATAGATCCAGAGGTTAGACTAGGAAAGTTTGCTTCAAGAAGGTTAGAGATTTGCTATTCTAATGGCTCCTAAGAGGAAGTAAACATATGGAAGATCTATTAGGACAACACTTGGTGTTGATGAAACCAATTTTCAACAAACGGAAGTAAACAACGCTAACAAGTATCAAACAGAAGTTAATGATGGAAACCTAGCACCAGGTGCTTCTGCTCAACAGGAGGTTGTAACCAGAGGAGAGCTTAACCAGATGGTTAACAACTTAACCAGAAGATGTCTGATAGTCAGAAGGCTCTTATGGACAAGATTGATGATTGTTAGCACTATAACCACGAACTTCCCGAAGAACTAGGCCATAAACCGTAAAGGCTATGGAATAGGAGAATTCCTCCATCTCAGGCCTGAATAGGAGGGATGACAAGCAAAAACAAAAGGAGATAGTTGGTGGAGCGACTGTAATTGTTATTGAAGATAATGACATACACCTCCTTCTGGAGGACAACTTGCCGCAAACCCTAACCTTGGAGTGAAGGCTCCGCAAGGGAATATTGCAATGCTTCTCTTTGTTTTTTAAGATGACATGCAACTTGATGCTAAAAGATTGGAATTGAATGCTGACATAGGCAGGAAAAATGCCGGAAAGGAAGTTCAAACTATCGCTATAAAGCCAATCGCGTGCCAACGGAATTCTACAGGAGTGGTTCTCCTGGAGAATGAAGAACCTAGACTTTAGTTGGTAAACCAAGGCTATTTGTAGAGTTAAACACTTGGCGTAGCCCCTGACAGTCGACATGTGGACTATTGGAGGTATTCATTGTGGACATGGTCAAGCACTTGTTGGAAGAAAGTAAAGGCACGAAGGACGACGATTGGGGTTCTGCACCAAGGCAAACTCTATTTACTAAAAATATTTTAAGGGAAGAATACCCCCAGAAGTTTACTATGCCCATTATGCCATCTCACAATGGAACGGTGGACCCCAAATAACACCTATACAAGTATAGTTGGCATATGAACAGAGCTAGGGCAACGAGTGCTTCCGCTGCATATGTTTCCTTATCTTCTTAGAAGGTGTTGCTTCCATGCGGTTTACCAGGCTCCCACCAAGTTCCATTTCTACCTTTGACGAGTTGGCAAGGAAATTCTTGGAATAGCTTAGACTTCACACAGCATAGCCAAAAGGTGTGATGTCTCTATCTGGCTTTTCCTAAGGTTCCAACGAATCATTAAAGTCTTTTATGAACCGGTTCAACATTACGGTTACTGAAGTTAGCAATCCAAATGAAGATATGGTGTCTACGGCTTTGGTCCGGGCTATCCATCCGGGCATAGACTTTGGTAGGTGGATTAAGATGAAGCAGCCAACTACAATAAAGGAATTTAATCGAAAAACAAGCCAGTTTTGAGATTGGAAGAGGCAGATGCAATGGAAGGCAAGACTACCAATGTGCAATCGAAAAAGGTGGTTCAGAGCAATGTCGTGGTCGATATGGATGGAAACAGTTTTGGAGTTGTTGTAGGAGATGTAGGAAAGAATCTGAACCAAAAAAGGAGAAACCAAAACTTTGGTGATGGGTGAAACGCGGATGCGAAATGCCAAAGGAAATTCAAACTAGAGGACTCTACGCCATTGAACAATAGTCTAGAAAATATCTATCTTGCTACTAAGGAAAGTGAGCGCTACACCAAACCACCTAGAAAGGAAGCCTTTGAGCGATAGAAAGAATTGGGAAGTACCGCTGCTTCCACGAGACACATGGGTATAACACTAATGAGTGTCGACATTTGATGGACATGATTGAGGAATTGGTAAGGAATAACGGACTCCAGCAGTACATAAAGAAACCGCAAAATGGCGAGGGAGCTTCGAGACCCTAGGGGCCAACTGCACAAGGGAAATTGCCTGGGCCTAGCGGTGAAGGACCCTGGCAAATTAATGGAAGATCAGTCATTAATTAGTTATCCAAGAACAAAGTAGCATCTGGACACGATGCATCTTCGCTCGGCTTTATCTATGTATTTCCTATTTTCGCAAATAAGCTACTCAGAGACACTAGGGGCATTGTAAATAGGCAGGACCTGCGTTTCCTTTCGTTAATAAAAATTTTGCTTCTTGAACCAATGGAACCATGTTTATGTAAGGAAACCGTCGAGTCAACGGTGAAATCGACTCAAACTATTGGATCGACAGGAAATTCGATCCTTGCCTTCTGAAAGCTAGTATTGCTCCAGTAGCATCAGGAAGGCCCAAACCTTCATGTGCACCCATAAGCCACACCTTGCTACTTGAACCGATGGTACTATGTTCAAGTACGCTCCATTCCTTTGCTGCTTGAACCGATAGAACTATGTTCAAGTGTGCTCCACTCCCTCGCTACTTGAATCGATGGAATTGTGTTTAACTACGCTCCATTCCTTTGCTTCTTGAACCGATGGAACTATGTTCAAGTACACTCCATGCATTCACTACTTGAACCGATAAAACTATGTTCAAGTACACTCCACTCCTCCGCTACTTGAACTGATGGTACTATGTTCAAGTATGCTCCATTCCTCCTCTACTTGAACCGATTGAATTGTGTTCAAGCATGCTCAATTCCTAAGCTACTTGAACCGATGGAACCGTGCTCAAGTATGCTCCATTCCTCCGCTACTTGAACCGATGGATCCGTGTTCAAGTATGCTTTATTCCTCCGCTACTTGAACCAATGGAACTGTTTTCAAGTATACTCCATTCCTCCGCTACCTGAACCAATGGAACTGCGTTAAGTACGTCTCATTCCTTCGATGCTTGAACCGATGGAACTATGTTCAAGTACATGCCACTCTTTGTGTGCATCCCATTATCCTCATGTTGCTACTTGAACCAATAGAACCGTGTTCAAGTACGTGCCTTTTCCTCGCTTCTCGAGCAGGTGAACCATGCTCTTGCAAGCAAACTCTGGTGCGCTGCCCATGAGCCGTACATCCCTGCTTAAACCAATGGAACCGCGTTCAAGTACGCAACCTACATACATCCCACTCAACCGGGAATTTTTTTCCCAATCTTCGAATTGGAAGTATAAACACCTAAGCCGCTAAATTGACGAGAAAATCGATTCGAAAATTTCATAAGTACTGGTGTTGCCCTGGCAACATCGGAAAACACTTTTATTTTCTAGTAATCGATGTTACTCCACTAACATCGAGAGCTCATCTATATTTCCTAAGTATCGACATCACTTCGGCAACGTCGGGAAAGCTTCCTATCATAGGACTAGTGGAAATCATCATTGCTTCGGTAATATCATGAAAGACCAAACCTCCAGATCAACAACAACATCAGAAGAAAATCCAAGTACCTGGGCTTTTCGAAAGTTCTAGAGACAAAAACTGAGATGCAAATAAGATCTCAACTCTGAACTTGGTGGAATTCGGTCAAGGAACATAATGCTTGAAATCGAGCATCAAAGTCATAGGTTCCCGAAGATATGAGCCTCTATGCAACCCAGACTAGGGGGCAATCAAAAAGTTGCCCAGAACAAATGGTCTCTAATCAATTGCTTGAACCCTCAATTTGGAGTAACCATCTCTGTGCAATAAGGGGGCATACACCAACGTGTAGTCTGGACAAACAAAGCCAAGGTACACCATAGTTCTGTTATGCTAAATGGAGAATTTTGGCAACCAAGCAGAACTAAGCAAAGTAGTGTACAAAAATCATGGCAAATTTCACTATTTACATGTACAGAGTTGCGGTAAATACACACATCACACAATAAAGCAACATATAATATGGAAATTGCAAGACAAGCAGTCATATTATGTACACACATAGTGGTATATAAACAGGCACAATACGTAAGTATAGGAAAAGTACACATGAAATATTACAATGGAAACGCTAATCTTTTTATTACCAATATAATTCTTTGTATAAAACAGCGAGGGTCGTACCTACACAATATCGGTCTGTTTGGACACAACAAAGAAAAGAAATACTAAGTACAGACTCTGTACTTGTACAAATTCAAACAACACAAAAGACACATACCAAAAAGACCATAGGTATCCCGCTCCATTGGTGCTCGAGCCCATCACAATCTCTTTCCACCATTCTCGCCTTTGCTGCCTCTGCCCGGGTGAATCAGAATCTTCTTTGTCTTGCCCTCCTTTCCAAGGGCAACGCCACCTTCCAAGCCAGCATAATCTCCTCCCATGGCAGGGCCAGATTCCTCATATCCTCTGGTAGTGGTGCTTCCATCCTTCGGCAATAGCAACGTGATAGTAGTCGGGGTCTTGCACTTCTCTACCTTCTTCTCCTTCTTCATTTGGAGCCCCTTCTTCTCCTCTTCCAGTTTCTCCGCCATGCTCGTCTTGTCTGTCGACCTAGACTCACTAGTAATCACTACTTCCTCATCTATGGATGTAGAGGCCTCCTCTAGGCTCTGTAGTGCGCCTATTTTCTCGAAATCGAGCCCAGGCTTAGAACTGGAGACATGTATTGTGTCAAAAACTACTACGGAGACAGTGGTGGAGGCAGTAAAGATAGAAATTGCTCCCAAGCCCTATGTAGCTAAAGGAAGAGACGGGAGAGACGGCTGACCTACAATTTGAGAAACATAGTTATTGTAACGACCCGATATTTTGGACCATTCGCGTCCATTATAAGTGTATAGGTGGACACTCATGCCGGAGTTGAATTGCTCAAAATACCGCGTTGTTAATTTAAATTTGGCAAAACTGAACATACACAGTAAATAAATAATCACAGATCACAGACACAGAGTAATAAATGCAGCGGAAATAAAAGAGATAGTAGTTCATGAAGCTACTATATGAATATATAAAATACATCAGAGTTAAACCAGATACAACGGAAGAGTACAGATACAAATCAGAATACATCACTGGAATCATCGAATATCTGAAAGCTGGATAGATAGCTGGATCTCCAAGCGAAGCTCCAACTCCAAAGGTGAGTCTCGAAAGCTGAACTACTCAGTCTGACCCGAGCGTAAAGCAAAAACACAAAAACACTCGAGTCAGGATTAACATTCTTATATTAATAAATCCAACTCAAGTGAAATAGCAATTGAAATACAAGTAACTCAAAGGATGTTTGGAATAACCATCCTTTAAGGATCCGTTAAACTATCTACTATGTAGTAGTGTACGATAAGTAGATAATGTCTATCAGTAATATAAAGATATCAAAATAGCGTTAAGTCATGGCCCATTCCACCCTTAACACATTTTTATTCCCACAAGCATATACAAGACCGTAGTTTCCCCAAAACCGGAAGTCACCAGAGGGCAATCCATATACTCAAGGTACAAAACAAATTCGTAGTGGTCGCGCATAAATGGAATACAAGTATGACAAGGCACATGAGGCTATACCCAAGGTAGTGATACTACCGTTCGCCTGATCCGGACTGGTGAGAACGCAACGCCGCAGCGCCCGCAACACCGTGAGACAACACTCCCAAAATCAAGGGTGCACCAATCGACAACAGGTATAAGTAGTTCGAAGAAGTGTGTCCACTTGAGGTATCAATCCTCCATTGGCCCGGCACAGCTCCTGTTTTAGTCATTTCAAATTTGACACAAGTGTCAAGGCTATCCATTATCGTTCACTTTCTTCAATCATCAACGTTCGCCAATCCAACCACTTCATTCTGGATCATCACTCCGCGTATAGTTATTAAAGTGGTTTTCGGTTTAGATAGAGAGTATACCCATAACCGAATTCCGGTCTCTTTAATAACTTTCGTAATTATTACACCGATTGGTCGTTTATATATTTCAAAAACCAAATCAATTTCAATTCAATTAGAATTTATAAATCAACATTTTGTTTGTCTTTCTAAACCAATTTCCATAATTTACGTTTCAAAACTTCCAAATTATCATTTCAAAATCTTATAATTCAATTTCAATCTTTATTTAAACGATCCAAATATCGATTTAAATTCGTATATAAGTTTCATCCCAAAATCATTTAAATCAATTTATTTTAACCTTCAAATCAATTTAAATTCATTTACCGATTTCATTCAATATTCGTTGAGTAAATTTATCATTCAAATCAATTATATTCAATTTCCAATTCATTAAATCAATTCTTAAGTTCAACTTCATTTAATCAAAATCTACAATTTTGAATTAAACTAAATTCGTCAAATCAAATTCTTTACATTTCAAGTCTTACATTAATTCCAAAATATCACATTTCATTTCTTGTTAAAGAAATTCCATTTCACTTATTTACTTACTTAAATAATTTTCCAAAGCTTAATTAATAAAGAAACTCAATTTCAGTTATTACGAAGTAAAATTCACTTATTCAAAACTTCAATTTCTCTTATTAAAGAATCCAAATCAATTTAATCATTAAATAATTCAATCTTATTTAATTATTAAATAATTCAAAACTTAATTATTAAATAATTTCAAAGTCTAATGATTTCAAAACTTAATTATAATTCCAAACTTAATTATTAGATCATTTCAAAGTTTAATAATTTCAAACTAAATTCAATTTCAAACTTAATTTCAAAACCATATTATTTATTCAAATAAAATCTTTATTTATTTAAATCAAGTTCATTTGACCAATCGGGTTTTATTTAAATTTCCTATCCTAGGTCAAAGTTCAATTTGGGTATTTATCATTTCAACCCTGATTCCAATTCAATTCAAAATCAAAACATATCAAAGGGAACTTGCAGTGTGATAACTGGGATGGTGTCAAAGTAAATAAACAAGCAATGACAACAATCAATATCAATCCAATAATCAATTCAAATAATCCCGAAATAACCGTATTAATTCGCATTGTTATTTGTACGAATTAATATAATTATTTCTAGAATCTACACTATCATTTCGCGTAGATTAAAGATTATTACACTAATATTTATACAGTTCTTCAATTGTCATTCGATTTCAATTTTAACACTACAACAATTAATCAAATATACGACGACGGTTCAAAGTGTAATTATCACTATTCTACATGTCAATTAATTTAACAATTAAAAGGGTCATATTCACTAATCAAATTTAACATATAAATCAGTTTTAAAATTGTTAACTATCATATATCCATTTCAATTTTGCATACTATTTATCATTTAACACTAACAATTTAACGTCCAATATAAACATCAACAATCAATCAATTATCAGCCAACTGTATTATCATCACATAAATAATTAACAGATAATGGTGTCAGATGTCACAGGTGAACTGATATAGGCAATAGCATATATAACAGTGTAATTAACTAACATCAGCATATTTCAATTGTCGTTTCAATTAAAATCAAATTTAATAAATAAAAGAACGTTAATCGTGAGTGAGTGCTCACCTTTCGAGGCTAGAGACGAACGGAGATGATGCGGATTCGCACACTGATAAGGACACTGACATTGAAATTCGAATCCAAGCAAAACAACGTGTGCACGAATTCAACGATCAAAGCTAACTGGCACGAATTGATGAAAACGGATCAGATCAGAACGGAATCGCTGAAGATAATGGTATAAGTAAACTTATATATATAACTATATTATTCAAAATCATATACAACCTGGAATTTAAAATGAACAATTTTCTTTCAAAATAAAAATAAAATAAATATATCTACGTACACACTAAAAAGAATTTTTTTTTTTTTTTTTAAGTAAGCTGCAACATATGTTGAAATCTTCACACATACCAATATACATAGGACTTAACATGTATCACTGTTCCAAGCATGCATGCCTACATAGCTAGTGCATAAATATATGTATTTAATAAAGTCAAAAAGTAAAGTACTGGTGCAAATGAAAACAATAGTGTATATATATAATACCTCTTATATAAATATACTTATACCACTTATCAGCTAAACAACAATATCTCAAACTAGCCTACAAAGCAGACGCAATAACCAGCATATATATTTTTAAACTATACTAACTCATAAAACATTTCAAATAACAGGTCTACATAAACTAGGTATATATTTACATCATACACTAAGTATATAAACAAACCAAATAAACACATAACCTTTACAAATGGCAAAACATATATTTCTCTGCAAAATAGGCAAGTTAACATATCCATATAAAACAAACATCAAACCAAAACATAATATATAACTAGCTTGAGTACAACTTCTCTGATCATAGCCTATGTATAACACTTCATCAAAACCCAAAATGCAAATACTATAACTGTAAATATATTTATAGCAAAATCAATAAATAAACATTATTTACCCATAGAACTTTATGCAAACTCGTGAATACATCTACACGCATACATCTCGAGAGGACCGAGCAGGCTGGTGATGGAAGCTACTAGTGGTCGGGCTTGAAGAGAGGCTAGGGGATACGACTAGGATTCAGTGGTTGTTGGTCGATGGTGGCAATGAGGCCGTGAGGTAGGCGAGCTAGTTGCGCGAGTAGATGAGCGGATCATGGCGTGGGGTTTTGCGGCAATCAGGTGGTGGTCTGGGTAATGGACGTTGGGCGGTGATCGGCTATGGAACAATGGGGAAGAAACTCGGGTTAGAGGAGGTTGAAGACGGGGTTTTCATGCTTGGAGCCGTGTGCGCATGCTGAGGCGGTGCAATGGCGAGTTCATTTAGGTGAGGTGGCCGTTAGTTCGAAGGGGATGTAGCGGATCCGAGGTGGAATGAAGGTGTCGGCCAAAGTTTGGTCGAAGGGGAAGGTCGTGATAGATGAGAATGGGTGCAGAGGTGGTCGAGTTGGAGATTGATGGAGAGACCACGGTGATTGCTGAGAGGGTGGAGGAATCTCGGTGAAGAAGAGATGAAGAGTTGCTGTGTAAAAGGAAGGGGAAGAATACAAAAGAAAAAGAAAAGGAGGAGAGGATGGTTGGCTTCAGGGAAAAGAGACGCATCAGTAATATAAAGTATGAAAAGCAAATAGATCAAAAGTAGAATGCAATTAAAACGTTGGAGTTGGGAATAGAGACTGTCACGGCACGAGAATTTAGGAAGTAATAAATGCAATCGGCCATTGGTTATCAACCGTTGGAAATTTGAATGGACATAGGAGTCAAAAGTTAAAACAAATACCGATACGCTCGGCGTTTCAAAGATTGCACCGTACACCGGACTCCGAAATTGACAATTAAATATACCGTAGAGATCAGCACGACGAGACGATCAAAATGGTATATAGAAATCAGTGGTACGATCATCCGATCAAAATCGATATCGGTACCAGCATACTGCTATTTTGCAGAAAATAAGAACGACGGAGCAATAGATGTCCGAATTCGGAAAAATGACGAACTGACATCTTGCTCAGAAGATGGTTTAGAATTTTTCTATGTAAAAATATTTTGGTTTTGAAAACGTTTTATTTACAACGCTTATTAACTGATTAAATTGAAGTGAATTTACGCGCGAAATAAACTTTCGTATTTTCGGACGAAAATTTACCAGCTGCTATGTTAAACTAGACGTATTCCAAATATTAAATTTTTTTATTTTAAAATTTTATCGTTTTTAAAATTTCACAAAATTTTAACTAATTGCGTTATTAAAACGGTTGAAATTTACGGGTCGTTACATTCTCCCCCACTCAAAACTTTTCGTCCCCGAAAAGGAACGAGGTAGGAGAATGGAAACCACCAGAAAGAAAAACAGATTTGAAAAACAAAATAACAATTAATTTAGACTATATAAATTCAGATTTAAATTAATTGATATTCAATAATTTATTTAATCCATTTGATTTCACTAAAATCAATATTAACTATTTCTAAATTCATTATCTTATTATCCGATTATACTCAATTTTCAATTTCTAAAATCATAAACTTGAATAGTCTTTTATTTTAATCATATTTTATTCAACAATTTTAAATTCTTCTTTATTCCAAATTACTGTCAAATTTATTCTACTCAACATATCTAATCACAAATATTTAATCCATATAAATTAATTTAAACCATAAAAGTTTCGATTTAAATAAATTTACATTTACTAATTGCTTTTAAATTCAAGGTATTTTCATAAGTTGATCAAATTTCAATTTTTTTTTTTAATTCTTCCAAAACAATTTTTTTTTCCTCATCTATTATTCAATTACTTATTATCCTATCCAACTCTATTATATCTTTATAATCAAAATTTAGTGTATAACATTTATTATAAACACTCAACTTTTATAAATTCAATTTATCATATATATTATCCAATTACATATTCAACTTCTGAATGATTTAGGTAAGTTGTATTAGAACGCAGTTGAACAATATACAAATAAAATTTTTCCCAATTCAATTATTCACGTTTAAATATTTATTCCAAATTTTGGTTTTATTTATAATTAAAGTCATCCTTTAACAAAATTTAAGAATTAGATTTCCGATTAACTTTAAACAATTTAGAGATATATATAATGTATTTATATCAAATCAAATTAAAATTTTTAAAGTAAGATACCTATATATATGTAAATCAAAATTATACTGAAGAAATTCAAATCAAAATTTTCAAAACAGACCGTAGCAAAGCTACAGAATAGTATCTCCACTTCGAAACTCGAAAATGAATGTCGATGATGCGGCCGTCATCACCGAAATTATTTTCCAGCGACAAAGAGAAGAGCACTGATTTCAACATTTTAAAATTCTTTGGAAACGATTTCTATTTGAAAATACCTTCAATAATATACATTTTAAAATTTAAAACCCAAGCTTGAAATCACTGTAAATTAAATTCTCAAATTCTTGATTTAATCCTTGTAGCGCTTGTGCGTATCGCCGAGGGCATCATCTTCTTTATCTCTCCTTCTCTTCTCCCCCTCTCGCATTCTCTGTCAAACAGTGAGCCTTATCATCTTTTCTCTTCCTCCTCTCCTTGTCCATTTTGTGATAAGAGTGATGGGAAGGATACGTTGTTTGAGCCAGATTTTTGACGAAGTTGATAGTGCAGTCCACGACCCATGAAAGCTGAAAAAAAAGAAAGTGAAGTTAACACCTTGGGTAGGAAAGTTGACTCGATGCAGAAATGTATGTCCGTGTCCTTAAAGTGAAGTGTGTAGTGCCGATGACCCTCTATGTACTATACCAACCATATCGGCATGGTTTAAATGCTGGAGTCTATCCACCTTCTTGTAACACCCCTAATTTTTAATTAACATTATTCAGGACATTTAATTGGATAAAATAAATAGAATAATATATATGATTAGGGAGAATGAGATTTGTTTAATTAGTGTGGTCGTGCCAAACTTAATGAACTAAATAAGATTGTTTAAAAATTAATACACATAGTAGAATGAATGAGCGGGGTAACTTAGGAATATACTAAACCCTTACCTTAAACCCTCTCCCTTCATTCTATTCTCATTTTCTATTGTTTATAAAACAATCAAAAGGAGATATCAAGGCTGACCGTTAAATCATTCTAAGGAGGATGAAATTTAGGGATTCAAAGGGAAGCAAGCTTAGGAAATCAAAGCTAGACCAAATCTCAACTCCATACATCAAGTTTAAGGTGAATAATATCACTTATCATCTCTTTAATCCTTGTTTTTATTTGGTTATGGGTAATACCCGAATCTCATGAGTTTGATTGATTAAGTTACGATCTAATAACCAGTGTTTGAATAAAATAATGGTTAATGAGAATTTTTGGAATTAACTAGAAATAGTTTAATTCGGTTTTGGGGTTAAATCCAAAATTTTTATCCTCCAATTGATTTGAGATTTAGATATGTGATGTAAAACAACATTTGGAGATGAGTTTTTAATTTCACAATTTCCCTAGATGGAATAAATATTTTATGAATTTTCAAGTGAGAAAGGGAAGCAATATCGGGTTTTATTTTAACTAATTAAATGCTGATTTTCCACCTAATTTTTTTATATGATAAATAAAATGATACGTTTGATTTTATGTGAATTTTTGGGATTTTTCCCCTTATTTTCGAAGGGATGTGGACTTAATATGCTAGTTAAGCATTTAAAAAGGTAATTAGTTAAGATTAATAATTTGTTGGATGAACATGTATTTTTGTCTTTCAAAAATTGAGTGTGGCAGCCAATTCTAAAAAAAAAAGATATGCATAAGTTTATTCTAACCAATCAAACGTTGACAAGCTAATAGAATTAGGTAAAAAGAAAATACTTTACATAGTAAATATGCAAATTTGGAGTTAATTACGGTGATGCCACACTCCTATTTAGGTCGCTGCGCCTCTCTTTTCAATCCCCTTCATCAACGTCGACGAGGGGGAAGCACATGGCAACTATTCTGATAGTCGTGGAGTGATTCAAAACTCGTCGAGGCTAATGAAAGCGGAAACATAAAATAGTCGGCGAGGCCTCTCTGCAATTTTGGATGTCGCATGTTTTATTAAGTAAAGGGTCATCGCACCTAAACAAATTTCTTTAGGGTTGACAGGGCCGTTTTGCATTGTTTTGAAAATTGATGACATCGTTGTCATCGAGGTTCACGATGCCACATGTATCGATCTTCGAAGTTTTAAATATGCAGATAGCCTATGTATCATGAAAGTCGACGACATTACTGTCATCGAGGCTCATGATGCCGCACGCTTTAGTCGTCGAGTCTTCAAATAGGCAGAGAGCCTTATGTTTTACATCAACATGGTATAGATGTCAATGTTAATGCATATCGAGCTTTTAAACGGTGGAAAGCCATTTGTTGCATTATTTTAACTTTGAACCTTAGGGGCACTAAGGTATATCTTAATAAGTTTGATATGAAATCTTTTGAGGTAACCAATGTATGTCGCCATGAAATTTAAATAACTAAGGGGAAATAACTTAGTTGAGGACACCAATAGAAATAAGTTATACATGTGGATAGCATGGATTAATGTTGAACATGTGGGTAGCATGGAGTAAAGTTAAATATGTAAGTAACATGGAATAAATAGAAATATGTAGATAGCATGAATTAAATGGCCAAGTGATGGGTTCATAGTCATCCTAGGAAAACTATCGGATGTACGATGGATAGTCCACATCATGCCGGAGATGGATAGTCTCTAATTAGTTAATTTAAGGGTTAATAGTCATCCTAGGAAAACTACGAGATGTGAGATAGATAGTCCGCATCAGTTTAAATGATAAAATGTGAGATGGATAGTCTATATTAGTTTAAGTAAATTAAAATGTGGGATGAGTAGTCCACATGAATATAAGACGTATAATCAATAAGAGCTTAGATGGGTAGCCTAATAAATGGGGAATAGGTAATCCGGTACATATGACATGTTTATACACTATCATATTATTATGTTATACCCATTGTGGATGTAGGAGTACAGTATATGGTTAAGATGTTTAATTGGGTACTAGTGAGGGAAAACCCATTCCGCACAGTGGCGTGGTTTGACTAGATATCTATTAGTTTGTAATGGTAGATTATTATTCACACTAGACTTTTATCTGACCCGAAGTTTTTGTTTTCCCCTTAAACTCTTAGGTAATCATTTGAGTAGGTTGAGAGTAAGGGCTTTTCAGGTTCCCTTTAGACGAATAAGCTTTCGTAGACGTGCAGGAGGTGATCTAGCTAGTAGGAGCTATATATCTATTTTCCACTGTGTTTTGATTTTGCTTTTGTGTTGTAATGGCAAGTTGTATTAACTGCCAGATATTTGAGTCTGATCATCCAATGGGGCATCTTCATATGTCACTCTTAAAATATGTTGTAATAATTATATCCCCAAATGCATTCACATAAATGGAAACATCTCTTAGAAAGTCAGAAGTCGAGTATCTTCGATGGAAGTTGTAGCAACTTGACCTCCAATAGATTGTGCGGTTTCAACAACGGTTTGCCCTGGAGGGGGGAGATCGGGAGTTCGAGGCTCAGTGCCTTGGTGGTCAACATATTCGGAGAAGAAGTGTTAGGAAAGCTGGGATAAATCGCCTGGGGCTCATCTCCAGCGATTCACCGAAGGATTCATATTCTTCTTCATCAGTGACGTAAAAGTCACTATCATCATCATCATCTGAGATCTCCTTCTCTTCAGCCACTATTGGCTGTTTCCTATCTCTCCTTTTAACCGGCTCGTCTTCCTCCAGGATTATGGGCATTCTAGGATCATCGCCGTCATGACCATAGGCATTATCTTATGTGAGCTCGTTAGCCCCTATCTTAATAGCCGCTTCCTCATCACCTCTTACGAGCTAGTCAGCTTCTACACCAGCAATTCCTTCCCCATGTTCCTCACCGGAAGCACCTTCCTCTTCATCTCCTTGAGTATCTTTGTCAGAATGCAAGAAGGGACATTAGAACAAGTACGAGACCTAGAACTACTCCGTGTCAAAGTTTCAGTATTATATATTCTTCTTGATGCGAGCAGTCCATGTTCTTATAAGTTCTCGTTCATTGAAAACTTAACGGAACGATGATTCGTTCTAATGGCTTTCAAGTCCTTGAGCATCTTCTTGTGCTCCAATCTCTTGACCTGCGTAGGAATACCCCGTGGGAGGCACACGTTAAGTTTGGAATGTAGAGATTCTAATATGAAAGGAATTGGTAAACTCACTTCCTTTTAACCAGAAGCAATTGAATCCTTCTGGGTAATGCTCAAAGAAATATTCGCTCTTGAACATGGAATGTTTATTATGGAGTTCCCAATGACCATGCATTTGGTCCATGTCTCGATGATTACGAAAGACGGGCAATCTTTTCTCTCTTGAACATGAGCATATATGTAAGCTCGTAGAATCGAGAAGGGCGTTCAAATCTTTGTATGAATAAGACATATAGTTAACTCAATAAGGCAAGCCCGTTCGGGTGAACTTGCTATGGCGCAAGCCCGATTTCTCTTAGGAAACTCCTTGGGAAGGGATTAAAAGGCGGGACAGTGCCGTTAAGACACATATATCATCTACAAGTAGTGAAACCGGGTGAGGGATAATGTGCGAATTCATTTCTTGGTGGAAGGAAAACATCTTCTACGGGGATGCCATGTTGCAAGCAAATGTTACTAAGCAGGTATCTGTTCCAATGGGTCAGTTATGATTAACCATAGAGGCAACAGAGGCAAAATGGGATCCATCAGCACTATTTGGCTCTCAAATCTGGAGGTCGTATGTTGGTTGGTTCCAACCGGAATGGATGGTGAAACTGGGGCAGTAGTGGATGCACCCTTATAAAAAGTAGATGGTCATTCACCAGACTTGCGGCAAGATGATTAACGAGTCATTCTAAGATAGCAGAACCTAGCATTCAACACAGCAAGGTAAAATTAAACTTGAATAGAAATACCAATGTGACTGACACTTGGAATTCAAAGGAAGCCAACATGTGTTGACCAATTGAATTCTAAGTATTAAGCCGGGGCAAGTGCAATGTGTTATCTATATGGGATGGGTGTAGTTCTCGAACATTGCAAATGAACCATCCGATGTTGATAACTAACTTGCATTTGAAAAACAATCTGTATCGTCCTTTGAAATTATCTTTCTATACTTACCCGTTATCGATCAACGATCGATAACGGATTCATTGTCCGAAGTGATGCGAAAAGTCTTCTCTTTTCAGGATCACCAGATGTGCAAGATTAGAAAGGACAATATGATGGAATCATCCGATATGCCCAAATTAATGGCAGATCATCATATTAGAATCTATCCAATAATATTTGGCCAATCTCACTGGAAGGACAGTGGTAACCGGAGAGTTAGACCCTTCTCTGGAATCATGCATGTTAAATCCAAGAAACCCTAAGTTCGTCCTTGAATGCACGCATCCCGACTTGATTGTCCATCACCAAATTGAAATTGGCCAAGATCTCAATCCACTACCCTCCTTGCCTTGAGTTCCGCTATCACCTACCTTGCAATCAATTCAAACTAGAAGTCGGCACCTAGGATTTCTAAGAGGATTTGGACCTAAGAACTACTGGCGGCGATTTAGGAGGAGGCGACAGTGCTGGGCGATGGCGAGTACGCTAGACAAGCGATGAAGGTTGGTTGTGGAGGCTGGAAGTAACAGCAATGGTGGAAGCTAGGGCTAGAAGATCAGTTCAGCACTTGGGAATTTGGTAGAGAGCAATGCAAAGGAATGAGCAAGTGAGAAGGGGAAGTGCCAAACATTGGCTTATAAAAAGAAAATTTGGAAATTTCTAAAGTGCACATGTCGGTACCGACATGAGAAGTCGGTACCAACATCTCGATCCTTCACCCAGCCTCGTTCAAACCTTCCACCCTAAGCCCATTCAACAACATGACGCTAAATCCAAATTCCGATGTCCAAGTTATATAGCCAACCATGAGAAAAGAAATTCTAATCCAAGTCCGTACAAAAAACGAACAAAAATTGATCGATTAAAGTCAAATAAAAGAAGCGTCTTGAGGTAGCACCTACACAGTTAACTACAATTTATATGATAGCAATTCGAAATTGTCTCGTTCCAGGGCACACTTTGTTTTCAACGAAAGCATACTTTGGGGGGCAAATGTTAACTAGTGTTTTTATCTAAGCAGAAATCATTATGAGTTAGAACGTCGAGACGAAGACGAAACGACTTGAAATCTTACAAGTACACTTAGATTGGGTATAGAAGCGCTCGAGGAAGTTTCAACATGAATGGAGCAAGGATGAGAAGTCGATGCCCACTACACCATGTCGATGATGACTTAACATGCTTTATTATTTCTCCCTCAAACTTTGCATAGGCTCTTCTTTACCTATTTCACATGTGTCCAAGAAATATCAATGGATTCTGAACAAGCAATTACCAGAATTGAATAACTAGCAGTCAGAAAAGAATAAACCAAGTGATGAAGGAACCATCACCAGTATCAGCCAAATATCGAAACAAGTTGCATAAGACACCTCGAAATCATGTGGTATGAAGGATGCAAGAGAGATCAAACTACCTAGGTTGAACCATAGAAGTCGGCACCAACTTGAGAAGTCGGTACCGACTTTTGGCGTTAACCCAAATGGGTACATGACTTCAGGCACTATCTTGGGCCTCTATTTGGATTGTACCCCAACTCTTATCTTGGCCCAGTACGACTGCTACCCCTATAAATACAAACCATAGAGCAACCGGGAAAGGGTCTGGTTTCTACCACCACTACACGGAAGCTCTGTCTCTTCTTTGGCTCTTTCCTATACACCATAGTCACCAAAGTAGCTACCCTAGGCAATGTTAGGACTGAGAATCAGCCTAACCTCTATACTTGTGACTTATCCTCTCTCAAATCCTTTGTAATTCCAATCAAATATATAAGCAAAAAAGCTATAAAGTGGACGTAGGCCTTAGATTGCAGAACCACTATAAAAATTTCTGTGTTTGATTTACATTTCTGTTATTTTCTGTTATATTTGCTCTTTTCTAACAGGGCCGGTGCTTTCATATCATACTCTAGGGTGCTGGTCCATTTTTTAGGTCAACAGGTTAATCATCCTTTTAAATATGCAACTATTAACAAACCTATTGTAGTTAATATTATAGAGAAGTATTTTCAAATTTATTTTATAAGTCCTACATTTATTAGAGTATATAGTACTTGAGTGTACTACACTTATATATTATGTAAATTTATAGGTTTCTAGTCAAATTAATATATTGTTCAAAAAGGATCTAGATAGTAGGTTTCCATTATTAATACCTATTACCATATTATTGCTCACTGTTAGGTGTTTTTCCATTAGTCTGGTTCTGCATGGATGAGAAAGCAGCTCTATGCTGCTTGTTTTTCCAACGAATCCAAAGAATAAGCAATAAGGTAATGCTGAGTAAACTAAGAATAAATATAAATTTTGCATTGGTATTTGACTATAATAGTACCCTAGCATTTTGTTATGTTAGCTAATGGAGAAACATGAATTTTCTTTACAACATTACTCGGCTAACTAACAAAAATTCATGAACCGTTTAATGTACCTTCTTCTTATTTTACATGTACTATTTTTTGCTTGCTAGCAGTCACACCGTGATAGTAATAATATGCAAACTCAAGATGGCTATCCAAATCAAAAAAGGAATGATATGCAAACTCCAGTTCCTAATGCTTTGCTAAGAAAAAAATGCAAATTATCGAGTTAGTAGAATAATGTAGTCGCAGAACGGACGACAACAAGCATCGATACTAATGCTTCGATGCACTTTGAAAGACTAGGACCAGATGCTTGGAAGGTACGGGTCAATGTGGTAGTGGATCCTGAAACTTTATTATGAAGGCCAAATTCAGAGATATCTATTATTAAAGAGGCCGTTGGAACAACCATCGCTTGGCACAAGGACTTCATTTCCTTCGACTAGTACGTATGTGTTGTACTGCGTTTTGTCTTTATGGGTTTGTTTTGTACTTTATTTTGGAACTGGATGTCGTGCTCTACTTTGATACTTCTTTGTGGGTCAGTATTTTGGAACTGCTCTGTGGTTTATGTAGTGTACTCCGTTAAAACTTTGTTGAATGGTGTGAACGTAAATCTATTTGGTATTTTGGAACGTGTGATTTTGATTGTTTTGTTATAGTGTGTGTTTCAGTTATAAAAATAGCGTTAAGGTGTTACAGGTGTATGTGCTGCAGTGCATGATTTTTTTATTTCTACGTTTCTTTTACAACAGTTATTAATAGTTGCAAAAGATCACATGCCAACTGTTTTTAACAATTGTACTAGAGTTTACTACTAGTGCTCAGAACCGTTGTAGTAGAGATCATGTTACAGTAGTTTTTGTCCATTGTAATATAGTTTACTACACTATTTTAAATAGTTGTAAAATTACTTACAACTGTTTTTAAATGTTGTAATACCTAGCTTTTGAAAGAAATGTTGTAGATTTACAACGGTTATTTACTATTGTCAAAGATCCTACCGTAACGACTTTTGACCGTTGTAACATATGTCTATTACAATGGTCTTTTTTGAGGGTCATAAACCGTTGTAAATTGCACCGACCCAATTACAAATTCGCATATTACGACTTTCGGTTGATCGTTGTCATACGTCTATTACAACGGGCATTGCAAGTTGCGAAATAAGTATTTTGTTGTAGTGAAAATATCATATAATATACTTTTATTATTAACGGCATGCATTTTTAATTTTTACTCATGATAGTACCATATTTTTTCTTACCAATTATGCCATACATTATTAATTTAAAAGCAAGATCATTCATTATCTACTCTTATTAACGATACAATATATTATCAACTTTTACTGTTAATACCATATATTATTATCTTTTACTCATAATACTATATATTGTTATTTTTTCCCAAAGATACTATATGTTATTATATTTTTAAATAACATCGTTCATTATTTATTTTATTAATAGTATCATATATTATTAACTTTTATTATTAATAGCATATATTATTATTATTTTACTCATGATAACAACTTTTTTAATAGTCGGTCATCATATTTCCCGTTATAAACACAATAATATTTACATTTGCAAATCATTTCCTCTCGAACGATTCAACTAAAATTTCGATAGCACTTTCTTATTCTCTATATCTTACGCAAAAGAGAATGCATATGGAATAAAAAGAAAATACTGTCAAAGTTCTATGAAATGTTCGAGTAGAAATGACTTACGAAACATAAATACTGTCGTAATTATAGCTTCTTCAATACTGAGATAAATCAGAAAAATACCGTATCAGTTAAATATCGATTTCCATGTTAGTAAGAAAATGAATATCAATATATTGATCATATACAATACTTGTCAAACATGGACAAAACACCAAAAGGATTTCACAAATATACTAATGTCACGTTTTTCATTCGATTTTACATTAACATCAAATGCAAATTTTAATGCGCATGTCAATTTCACAAATATCAAATATACCTAACATATCAATATCACTTTTATAATTTTAAATTTCATTCAATCACATCATATATAATCAAGGAGTGGAATTTCATACATAACAAAAAATATAAAGCGTGACAACGACGAGATCAAGGTTGGGTGGAGGCATCAACATAGAGCAAAAACGAGATGGGGCGACAAAGTCTTGAGCACGATAACGACGGGCTACATAGCTGCTGCGATAGAGTACCACAGATTATGGGTTAGCATAGGCTGGAGTAGATTGGGGCAGCATCGATAGAGCAACGACGAAGGGTGGAGAGCTACGGCGGTAGAGGGGTGGATTGGGTTGGTAATAAGCGATTGTTGTTTTTATTTAGAAAAACTTAACAATAATAGAGGAAGAAGAGGAGTGAATTCGGATTTGTCATGTTTGGATGAAACGAGCATCAGAATGACGTCAGAAGGTGTTGAATTTTCTGACATTTTATTTTGAAAATTTACAATGACATTGGAAATTTCCAACATCTCTCTGATGCTGTTGTAACGGTTGACGGTCATAAAAGAACGTTAGAATTTTTTGATGCTTTGTTAAATTCTATCCATTTTTCGATGCCATTCTCAACCTGCCTAAAAGCTTTGAAAAATTGTGCTAATTATATACATACTAGGTTGGAACCCGTGCTACGCACACGGGCAGTTGTGTAATGATGTTGAAGTTGTGTTTCATATTAGCAGTAGCAAGTGGTGACTAATAAGTTGTGCATGCAGGCATAAAAATAACAGTAACTTTGACATGAGTTCAACATTAAAGTATTAACGAATGCTAAGAATCCGCCGTAATCATCCAGTTGGGGAAAGTAGATTATAAAAAAATAGGTTCAAATACAAACAGAATGAAACTACAATGTAGTAGATGGAATTTAGAGAGAAGGAAGAACAAAATTACTGCAGTACATAAAGATTAGAAGGAAACTAAAAAGATACAAAATTATTATTGTCTACATAAGATGGGAACAAACGCAAGGATGTAGTAAGAGGAGCGGTGCTCGTTATTGTAGTAGATTGTTAATCGTTTTTATTATCTTCCTTCTTCTTTCTCTTTATATGAGTTAAGCCATTGGAGCCAACGTGTTCCAATCCTTCTTCGTAATCCTGGAAATGGTTATAAAGATTGAAGTTTAAACATGGTGTCATGCTTGTTGAAAAATGTACTTATAGTTTAGCATTTTTTGTTATTTGGTTTAGTCGGCATGAATAAGTGACTAATTTCATTTAGAGGAAAAGAAATTTTATGATAGTTATGCAAAATAGAACAATGGTTTGACAATACTTACAATGATAGTTATTCCTTTTCGTGAACCCTTTCTACATGCATTTTGTAGTTGTGTTGCAGAAAGTTGATTTCCTTTTTTGTACTTCTTATCTTCATCCTGTAGTAGCAGAAAGCTTAGCCAAAAAAATTAGGTTAGGAACATGTGCGGTATGACGTGTCAGAATACCTGATGAACAACTTGTTTTCCTTTCCGTAATGCATCAGTGTTAGTACTTGGAGTTGTTACATCAGAAGTTATATTGGCAGTAGTACTTTCAGCAGTTTGTTGTACGGCCTATCATAATTTGGGTTAATGTAGGGAGATGGGCATGGCAATAATTTCAGTTGATAGTTTAGGAGTGGTAAGTACAGATAGAGTCCTTCTTTAAAGTTCAGAAGTTACCTCAGTTTTTATACTGTAGGAACCTTTGTCTCTAACTTTTTTCACAACTTTTCTGGTAGTTAGATAGATATCTCGGTTATTCATTTCATAGTTACTTGGTTTGAATTCGAAAACGGCATCTACTCCGACAATTTTTTCAAAAATATTTTCAACTCTTTCTGCTCCATTTTCCTGATCGATTCATTTGTGGTGTTAAACAAATGAGTATTTATGGTAGTAATGTTTGAAGCTGATGAGAGTAAGTGTGCGTAAACATATAAAAGTGTAGAAGACCGAACTAACCATTGTTGAAATCCTTAGTAGCTCATCAACTAGAAGCCCAATAAGTGCTTCAGCTTCGCGGTCAAAGGCAGTGATGGTTGATGACATTGAGTCATCTAAGATATCCACGTTGAGACGATACCTAGTAGGATAGGTTGGTAAGATGTGTGATATGTTTTATAGAATTAGTAGAAGACGAAATGTCTATACCTATTGACAGGCCCACTCATTGAGAATTCACACCTGTTGCAAATATATAGTTCTCCTTCCTTTCGAGCAACTGATTTGCAAAGAGCACAAGATAAGTAGCTCCAAGGAGACGTTGTTCTTAGCTTCATAACAGTTGCAGTTATGATATAATTTTTGCCCTACAAATATTGGCAAAAAAAATAGTTGGTTAGACAATGGTTGTTGAAGCCAAGATTTGTAATATACTTGTTGAAAAAAGTTGGTAATTAATGGAGCTAAGTAATAATAGTAAGCGGAATAACTCGACAATTTGTAGTTCTTAGGTCGCTCATCAGTTGTGAAATGGTTGATTGAACATCTTCTGTTGTTCCAGTTGTGTTTGCTAAACTTTTATTGTTCATTAACACAATGTTGGATGGAATACCTCCTTGTGACCTATAATCATAAGTACTTAATATGAAGGGTGCAATATTTATATTCAAAGTATATGTCATATACCGACGAACTGAGTCTTACCTCTTCAGCATAAATTCTGTCTCTGGAATGTTGATGTTTAAATAAACCTTAGTTGCGAATGTAGAGTCGAAAGTTATTGAACCTGCAACAAAATTAGTTTCAGTAAGTAATATGGTGAAAAGGGTAAATACCTTAGTGTGGCTGCATGTGTATTTGTTTTATATACAAAAGTATTCCTTGGAGGTTATAGATATATCTCCGCCTATATGCATGCATAAATGTATATGTATGTGTTGTTATACCACTTATATAATGTGTTATGTGATGGTTGTAGTAGTATGTGTGTACTGGTTGAGAAAGTTAAGATACTGGAAGTTCTTACGTCCAAAATTAGACACAGGTGTGGAAGTAACAACAATTGGTAGGGGTTTGTCAGATGTGTCCACTATCGATTCCTCCAGCAAGTCCTTTTTGTCCGACCATAGGGAAAGGGTATAACTTTTTCCACTGGAAAAAAAGATAGTTTGTACTCAGTTTTGGTAGAGAAGGTAAACAGTAGTATTAAGTAAGAAACTTGTGTACCTTTGGTATTCAATCTGAAGCTCTCTTTTCACGGTCTGGTTACCATCTCTTTTAGTAATTGGAATCACGGTTGATATTCCTCGCAATAAACCACACACATCTGGATAATATTTCAAGCATATTTAGTAATGTACAGGTGTTTGCAGCACAAATTTGAAAACAACAGGATTTACGGTCAACAAACTTACCAGTGAGTTTTTCTTTTTTGTACAGCCTGGTTGGAAGTACATCTTCTCCAATAAAGCCAAATTTGTAATGGGGAATGTCGTCAACGCTTTCAGTAATCTGTGTGACAGTAGTGTCTGTGCATATGATGATTGTCCAATCTTCATCAATTGCTCTGTAGTTTTTGTCGGAATCCTAAACATTGAATCTGGTGATATGATACACTCCATGTTCTACAAATGTGTTTTCAAATTCATGCAGGAGATGCCGTCTCACTGTGGCTTGCTTCTGATTTCCCTAAGATAAGGAGATTGATTTACGTGCATGTAAAAGTGGTACAGATATAGAGGCGATATTTATTAATTACAGTTTACTGTTAATGGAGGAAAATCAGTTTGAAGCAAACAGTGTACTATCAAAGTGAGTCAGTACTTTCTAGTAAATGCTAAAAGTACATGCAGCCAATTCATGTTATTGATTGCTCGGTGTGTAACCGTAATAAAAGGTCCACTGTTGATGTTTTATTTTTTCTTGCATCAGGTAGACTGTATTCTCCTAAAATTACTATATGAACATTTTACAGTTACGGGTTATTTTTTAGTAGAATTTGTACCTAACTGTATATATGATAATCATATATATAATAAAAGAAGACAGTGTTTAGTTTTATAAAAACAACTAATGGACTTTCTAACCCAAAAATAACATCTACGTTTCACATCATTTTGCATCTTAAGTTATAATTTGTTGATGAATAATATACTATTGATGAATGCATGCAGTCAAAAGGACGTCAGATATTTAAGTTTTTTGCGTGAACAGTTCAGTTGAAATAATTTGTCAACGCTTGCAGGTGGGTGCGTGTGTGTGAAAGCAACAATTTCAACTAAACCTATGTATAAATTTCAAACGCGGATCATATACAAAAACGACCATAGTTATACATCACCAAACACATAACCTGCTGTCTATTATTCCAGTCACGCAAGGAACAAAATCATGTCAAATCTATGATCAACCATTTAGTAACCAGTAATACGTTAATGAAATATGTCTATACGGTAATAGTAAGTCTTGCATAGCTGTTATGAAGTAATGTATAAACATTGAAGAGTGGCAGTATAATATAAAGTTAATATAATGTGTTAAATTACTTAAATTATTACAGCAATAGTGATGAAAAGTATACCTCCATTTTGCGTCAACCACAGTTATAAATATGTAAAAAAAAATGAATAACTTACTGCACTGTCTAGCAACTGCATGTTGATGGCAAACTTTTCATTTGTCTTCTGGTTTACAGAACTCCACAGCCTGCCAATTCTAACTCTGATAGTGCTCCAGTTAACTCCGTAGTGGACATCGGATAGTAGTGCAAACTCTTCATTCAGCTGCATCATACCGTTGGGTTTGATTGGAAGTTGGAGAATAATAATGTAAAGTTGTATTGGTGGGTAATGACGTGCAGTACAACGATGGAGTTGATGAGCATTTATAGTAGAAGTAGTACTCAGGACGTGCTGCCTGAATGTGTTGGAAATGGGAAATTGTTAGTGGGAGTAGTGGCGTATTTCCTGTTCCGCTCTGTAACAGTGTACTGATTCAGCCGTTGACGTGGTAAAGGAAAATGTATACGTTAGTACCGTTAATTTTGTAGGGACCGCTATGAACAGTTCAGGTTTTTTGTAAATTTCCAAAAATTGAATTTGTTATGTTATTGAAATTTGGTCATATCAGCGAACAGCTGTAGTAAATGCAGTGGCAAATAAGGTACTATGTACCATACGCTAAAGGCTATGATGCATAAAAATTGGTAGGCCAAATTATTATATAGCAATGCATTATATTATTCGAACAGTTGAACACTGCCTGAACTACTTCAGTTGACCTTGCAGAGCAAATTATACTCATCAAGTATTGAACTTTTTCTCAGTTGCTACTAAAATATAACTTATCATTAACCTTAAACCAAGATATCGACAACTAGTATAAAAATTCATCAAAGCTATAATTTTTTTAAACTACAAATTTCATGTACTGTTATCTAGAATTTGGAACCACTGATTCACATGCGTTAGCAGTTAAGTGCATAATGTTTTGAATTCCCTTTGATAATTTTTTTAAATATCTGTACGGTACATACTCAGTTGCTGCTAGGTAAACATGTTTTGCTATTTTTTATTCCTACCTTTGAATTTAATGTTTACTTCTCAAAAACAGTGTACAGATATGTCAAATAGGTTCAATTGAGTTTGCTTCATCAACGTCACTATGTGGCTATGAATTTTCAATGCTCCAACTTAAAAACGAATGATAGGTTTGATGTATGGTACTGCTTATTCACAGGTTGCGAAATTAACATCTGTATTCACCGGTATACATCGCAGTGTAGTTTATATAATTTACTTCATACATAGTCAAATATGTATAAAACATATATTTCCAAATAAACACAGCCGATATAATAAGCAATGAAGAGAAAAAATGTACTGGAAAAGAACAAAAGGACAGGTATACAGTCATTCAGAGTAATAATGGTAGAAGATAAATGGATTACAGCTGTATATTACAGTTCTGTTTATGGAAAGTTTAATAAAGATTGAAAAGGGAAAAGAAAATGTAAATATGTGGACCGTTCAAGCAGGTAGGCAGGATTGGACAGTTTCATCACATCTCATTCCTTCGCTTAACCGTCATATTGTTGATTGGCGGATCTAAAGAATTGAAGTAAATTCATCTTCCTGTAATAAGTATCAAAACCGTAATCAGTGAACAAATTTAATGAACAATTAATTACATCAAATGGTCCAAGATATGGGATGAATAATGACTGTTGCTGGCAGAAAGTAAAGGAGTGTATAATGTTCCATAATGTTAGGTAATTAGTTATTCTTGCTTTTGCTAAGGTGAATAAAATATAAATTGTTTAGAATTAAAACAGTACGAATATTATAGTGCACAATTAACAGCAATACATCAAGTTTGCCATTTTTCACGTAGGTAAATCCTAGGGACAGATGATGTCGTTGGCTGTTGGCTACAGTTCAGAAAAAAACAGGGGTGGACAAATATGTGGGCAGGGTAGGTAGCTGCAATTGATGGTCTGATGGGGTTAAAATATTGCATTTACCGAGTGTGCTAAATATGTACATAGCTGCTGTTCTTATGAGCGTGATGTTAACAGAATGAGAGTGTCAGTTAAAGTTAAATAATATCTCAGTTGGATTAAACAAAGTGTCACCCGCTCAGCATATGATCTTATGTACTTCTAGATTGTATAGTGAAGTTTATCATAGTAGTACAGTCGTTAAGCTGCAAATATACAAATTTTTTATTTCAGCCAAAAAAATAATTTGAAACAACATAGACATTTTTACTTTGATTGCTAAAAGGAACTAACTGAACATATGTTAGAGAAGTATAAACGATAACTCATTTTAAGACCACTACAAGCTTGAAGAGCATGCATATTCAATGAAAGCTATTTTCCTACCCGCTCCTTTTAAAATGAATAAAAATGAAAAAGAATTTAGCATATTCAATGAAAAATATTCTCCTGCTCGATCCTTTTAACAATGTTTTACAATTGGGTTGGAATTTGTAATCGCATTTTGTTCTTCAGCACCAAAATGGGTTTTGCTGAAATATAATATAATAAAACTTGGCCTATTTTAAAATACTGGTGCGGAACATATGGTTTCTTGGAAACTAAATGTTGATTGGACTATGAAGCTTTTGATTTATAGTAGAAAATACAGTGTTATAATATACATTGCTGTAAAATACAGTTGATGCAAAGCATATGGTACCAACATGTAACACAATGAGAACTGTAAGTGTCAGGTAACATAATGAGAAATGTAAATGGAATATTGGAACAACAAATTAGTACATCAGCTGAAGTTAAATAATACCACATATGGATTAAAAAAAGGGCCCCTCGCTTAGCGTGTGATCTTATGTACTTCTAGATTGTCCAGTGAAGTTTATCACAGTAGTACAAACATTAAGCTGCAAATATAGAAATTTTTTATTTCAGGCTAAAAAATAATTTGAAACATTAAATAATCACGTATATGTTACATGAAAACTTACAAAATTTGATAGTAGAATGAATGGATTAGCAGGATATCAATATACTGCACAGGTAAACAGTTTGCGAGTACATGTTCAGTGTTAGTATTCGGTGCTGTTAGCTGTGGAAAAAATGCAACAGCAGTAGTAAACCAAAATGAAATATATATATTATTAATGTAAATTGAATTTAAAAATTGGATAATTGTTTACGTACCTATCAAATTTTTAAATACTTCTTTGTAAACAATATTTTGTGTATACGTTTGACAGCCTTCCTCTCTTGAACCCACAAGTATTTTCAACCCTAAATGCGACGTTGTTCTTGAGACAGCGACATAAAGTTGACCATGTGTAAAGACTAGTCTAGGTAGGTAAATGCCAACATTTTCCAATGTTTGGCCTTGACTTTTGTTTATTGTCATAGCGAAGCAAACACGAACTGGAAATTGTTTCCGTCCTAAAACAAATGACCATTTTGTGTCGTTTGAAGTAAGCATTATTCTAAGAATTAGTACTTTTTGACCAATATTATTTCCTGTTACAATTGATGCTTCTATCACTCTCGAAGCTAGTTGTGTGACAATCAATCTAGTACCATTACACAATCCAAGGCTTTGGTTAAGATTTCGTAGTAGAATTATTGGAACACCCACCTTTAACTGCAAATTATGATTTGGAAGACCCGATATTTTTAGTGTATTCAAAAATTCCGGTGGGTACATAATATTTTGATCATCTATAGTATCTGAAATTGGGCTAATTGAATCATCACTTAGATAATTTCTGAGACTTCCAATTATAATACTAACTACGTACGAATTTATTTCCTCCACACAGTCATTAGTTAGTCCTAGTATACATCTATCTCGTAAATAATTTGTGTTCATTAAATTTTTATCCAAGTCTGGATATATGGTATTAACAATTTCTGCTATGTCATTACCAGATGTAGGTATGACAAATTCATCTGGTATTTGAATCCAAGTGGGCTCCTCATCTTCCTCTAATGAAATAGTGCGTAGGTTTCCTTTTCCTATGTTTAAAACCCACTTTGAAAATTGTGCTAACTTCTCATCATAATCCTTGTTTGTTGTACATATTTTTAAACGCATGTTGGTGTGGAGAGTAAAAATGGTGCATTTACTCCATAAAGAAGATTGATTTATTGCAGATCGTACAATCATTTGTCTAGTACCTTTAGGTATAACAGGAAGAGTTTGTCTAAAGTCACCGCCCAAAAGTACTGTTTTTCCACCAAAAACTTTATTTTCATTAGCATCAGACGTATTACAAACAATATCAGTTAAACTTTTTTCAAAAGCCTCTAGCGCATTACAATGCATCATAGGTGCTTCATCCCATATTATCAAATCAGTTTTTCTAAGAAAATCTGCTAGGTAGGACTGTTTAGATATGTCACAAGTTGAATTGTCATCCAAATTTATTGGTATTTTAAATTTTGAATGTGCAGTCCTTCCTCCGGGAAGAAGTAAAGAAGCAATTCCTGAAGATGCTACAGCTAAGACAATCTTACCTTCAGATCTTAAGCCACTTATAATCGTCTTCCACAGAAATGTTTTTCCCATACCCCCACTTCCATATACAAAAAAAAACCCACCGGATCCTGTCTTTACTGCTTGTTGCACAACATCAAAAATATTTTTCTGCTCATTGTTCAGTAATGGTAGCAATTTTTCAACTTCCTCTTTCATTAGCTCACAGTCATACCCTACCTCTTCATTGATTAAGGTATTAAATAACTCATCCTCTGAAAACATATCTGCTTCAGGTGTTGGCAAGAATTCTTTCAATGATCTATTATTTCTATTCATAATTTTATCTATCTCGTTAAAAGTCCTTGATTTCACCCAACTTTCTGGTGGATCACTGCAACTTCCATTAAAATTTCTATTATGCCAGACAATATCTTTAGACAACGTTTCCCAATGATTCTCCCAAAATTGACTTGGGTTTGAGATCTCACAAAATAACAATAACGTTGTGAACATTTCACGTAAAGATGAGGGCGATGCCCACTGACACGCCTCTGATATTGCCTCATTCCATTCATTATCATCCTCTAACAACCCATGAGCAACACATGCTTCTTTAAAGGTTTCATAGCATACTCCGCCGACTGTTCTAATATCTGCATAACAGGTAGGACCTGTCACAATATTTAACAGCATACGCATGTAAAATCGTTCCCCTGCCGTTGGATGAGCATAATATATTCTACCTATCTTCTCACCTTTCTTTCTCATTTTCCACCTTTTTTTCCTCTTGTCCCAAACCCATTCTGTAGGAAAATCAACATACATCAACCGTCTAGCTTCAGGAAACATCTTATTCGTTTCTAACCACTCAGTGAACATGGTCTTATCCAAATTCGGTCGTCCTTGTACGTCTAGTAAACTTTCCGAGTCATCAAAAAAAATGGTATGCTCCCCCGGCATATGGAACATAAGTCTCTCAACAGCTGGGGTTCGATATTGTATGTCAAACTCAAATATTCTCCAACTCGCTTCAGAAGCAGAAATATACCTACAGTCAAGGTATGTCTTCACTTCGTCTATTTCTCGTACAAATGTTTGGCTTTCACTATTGTTATCCTCAATCACAACAGTTGCCCTATCATGTCCTTTATTTATATACTTAAACAAATACTTAATAGATCGCGCTCTATTGCATACCTCCACATTAACATGCGCTTGATACTTTACAACCAGGTCAACATTATGTGGTATCACCCATCGACTATCTTAACAAAAACCATTTTCAGTAGAAGTGTAACGACCATCATTCCTTCTTCTATAAATAGGAAAACCATTCTTGTCAAAGGTTGTTTCGTTACAGTATTTTTTTGGAAAGTGTTTTGAGCATGCTCCAGCAACCATGCATGGACATGAAGGGTTTTCAGGTCCACACGGTCCATGTATCATAAACTGACAAATTGAGTGATATGCCAATAGATCTGAATGAACATTTGGAATTTCTGCGCTAACCATTTTGTCAACATCACCTACAGTTTTAGGTCTATCACTTCCAAGTACGAACACCAGTATGTGAGCATGTGGCAGTCCACGCTTTTGAAATTCAATGGTATATATCACTGCATATTGAAAATTAGAAACACAGTTAAAAAGGAATAAAAGGTAATAATGATATATTTAGTGTCAATGAGCATAAAAGGTAGAAAAATATTTACATGCTTTTACTTTTCCAAAATGTTCCTTATCCTTTATGTCCTTAATCAGTTCCATAAGCTTGATTTGAAAAACACGTGAAACTATTTCTGGTCTATCTTCAGTTCTTTGGCCTGGATAGCGTTCTAAAGCATATCCAATCTCTGACCACTTTGGGTTGCAAGTAAATGTAATGAAATAATCTGGAGAGCCTGCCCACCTACAAATTGCCATTGCATCTTGATAGTTTTGCACCATATACCTTGGACCGCCAGTAAATGATGATGGTAAACAACTTTACGCCCAATGCATGAAGCTGATGTATCCCCAGCTGCTATTGCATCATGGAACCCACTGTAAATTTCAAATCTTAATGTTTTCTGATTATTTTTCACCCAACACGGTCTTTCTTCCTCTATACATGTGTAAGCATCTACCACAAACTGCTGGAAAATTTTCCCTCCTAACAGTAGGGCGGATCCATCTCCCGACTTGTACTGAAGAAGATATGCATAGTACTCTCTCATAGTAACCAATTCCCTTTTCGTCGTTCTAGTTTGTTGTGTGTGTCTGTATTCGATATTTCGATGATAACCATCTTCTCCGTACGGAAACAAAATAGGGTATCGCATAGCCATAAAAGAAGGGTGTTTCTCATTAATTCTTTTAAGAACTCCATTTCTCTCCTCAATGACAATATCTCTAAAACCACACGAGTTTATGTTGTCCTCGTCTCTTAATGAAGCAACCTTTGACGTACTCGGTAGATTGTACTGCCTACCATCTCTATACCACCTTTCTAATAACCTAATAAAAACCGATTGATAATTTGTAGCATGAAATCTATCTCTTGCCATTCGAAATACTTGAGCCAACACATTACATTCATCGAACATTGTAATTAGATTTTTAACTATTTCTTCATCCAAATTAGTTGTAACATGAGCACAAATTCTGTTAGACACCTCATTTGCTGTGTCATAAAAGTATAACTGCGCAAATTTTAGCGTACCATCTATTGGTAGTAATGACCCAATCCTATGGTGATTTTGTCCATTTATTCTAAAAATGTACGGCCCACGACCATTGTTAATGGAGTTGTCAATATGACCACCCATTGATGTAAAAGCAAAAATGGAGTTATATGCACGAATGTTTTCTCTAAAATGCCTACTTTTAGGTCCGCCGTTATGGTCCAACAAATGTAGCAAATATTGAGGGCGTTTCTTGAATAATGGAAGATGTACCTTCCCTTTCTGACAGCATATAGAAAAGACTGGATCTGTATCTGTGCTTTCTGATTTTACGCATTCCTCAAACCAAACCAAGGCCCCACAGTAACTACATTGACATCGCGGATGACCAAAGTTCCATGGAATCAACATCTTCCCTGATAAAAAATCGTTGGTAAATTTGTAAACAAATATGGATTATTGTCTACCGAGGAAAACGAAGCAGCAAACTCACTTTGATTGAAAGTGTTGGTTGTACGTAAATTTCTGAAAGATTGAAAATTTGTCAACGCCTTTGGAAAACAAATTGTAGCATAGTCATATGAGGGAAATGTTGGACGTGGACATTGTCCTGAAGTTGAAATGTTGTTTGCTGAGTGATTTGTGCCTTTTCCAGTACCTTATTAGAACACCCGAAAAAACATATATCACACAAACTATTAAGTACAAACATATATATATATATATATATATATATATATATATATATATATATATATATGGACACACTCAAAATATAATTACGTCGAATCCACGAGTTAAGCTTTTGATGTCTGATATACTGATGTCTATACTGGCGGTTCAGCCGACACACTAAATCATAGATTACTTTAAATGTTAGTTCAAACAGTAGAATGACAAATACTAAAAATTATGGAATTAATGTGTAATACAAATTACCTCCTCTTTGGTATCGGTGTAGTAAGCAGAATAGCGTGGACGCCTCTTCAGAGTGCTGTAGGCATAGATATTTTTTACATTTTTGTGGTGTAATAAATAGGCCGACATCGCTACAGTTCAGGCAGGTAGTCGAAGTAGATAATGACATCTTCTTTAATCGTTGAGCAGATAGCAAAAGTCGTCTCTTTGCACGTGCATTCCTCCAAATCTGACAGTTAATCCTTACGAAACAGATTAGAATTATGTGTTCAAATCAAACTGCTGATATGTACTGTTCCGAATGATCCGATGTCTATAACGGGGGAAACAAATAACCGAGGGATGCACGTTATTGTCGCTGATGGGTACAGAATGTATGCATTTTTTTCCAAGGATGAAATAACTATGGAGTTGAACGACAGCATAATGAACAGCAGTTAATGAAAATTGCAAAATGCGAAGACTGCTTATTATAGTGTACAACCCAATTTTGTAAGCAGAAGGTGACAACTAAAAATAAAGTTTGAACATGCAATAATTTGTATTAAATGACAGTTTAAGTCGGTGAAAATGTACAGTGATCGTTTACTGAATTTATTTTTGTTTCAAAGTCGTGGTGGAATTATTATGGAAAATTTGAAAACTGAGCAGCAGATGAGAAACATCAAATAAATAACAAAAGAGGTTGGAACATCGTAACGAAAGCTGACACGATCGCGTGTGCAACGCATGTTGTTCGAAATTCTTTACCATATCTCTACCTGCACATAAAATAGAGGTTAGTTGTACATCAAATAGATGGTGTGCGCACACAGGCTGAATTCTTAGAGAAGCCAAGTATTTCTTAATCGTGGAAACCGTCATCCTATACACATATGGCAAAATATGCATAAGCCTATAGGTAAAATATGCGTATAAAATATATACATGCATTTGCTCTGGTCTATGACAAAAGGTATGAATAATCGTCAGTTGTTGTTTATACAGAGACTTTAAACAGTTCAAGGTGAATGAAATGTGACCATTTAATTTTTCCAATATTGATTGTCAGTTCTGTTATAGAGGGCAACAATCTGCTTGTTTGTATAGTAATAGATTGACATAGCATACCCAACTCTTACCCAACTTAAACATTCTGCAGACATATAACCACTGTTATGGACAGAGAGTGGGAAAAAGTGGGTGACATAATGGTGGAAATGTTATAAGACATGGCAACAGAGAGCCATATGTATGCGTACATCATTAGTTTGTCAAAAAATCTGTTGCTACTCTTTGTACATGACAAATAACAACTGAACGTACATAAAAGAAACCGAATATATTAACACACACATAGCTAGTTGCTCTGTGAAGCACATAGCCCGTTAAAGCCTACAGTCCTGTAGGTGATTGGGTTAATGTAAGCTTCAGGCAACGTTGCAGTTCACACATGTACATCTCCTATTCTAAATTTCAGTGCAAGGAGCAAATCATTTAACACATATAAGCAAACATGTTGACAGCTACTACCATATTGGGATCCTTAACAATTACAACCATTTCACTTTTTATTCAGATGTATGAAAAAATTAGTTAAGGGAAATAATGAAATGTGGCAGTGAAGATATACCAATACAGGATGGGCTCAGCCACCATCTCCAAAAGAGTTAGGAAAGAGTAGAGGATCCAATAAGCTAACCACTGCTCACATCAGTTAAGGTAAATCAATTATCAGAAGGCTGATATGACAATTTATCTGTCTGGTTGGGCAGGAAAAATGGGAATAAAACGGTAACGGTCTCCTTGCTTGAATTCATATAAGCTTGAGAATCATGTAACGCATAAATTAATTTACATGCAAGAGTAGAGTATAGACATAATTTTAACAGATGCAGGTTACAGTAAAAGGAATAATAATTTTTTAGAAAAAATAATGAACAACTAATATAGCCAATTTAATGTCAATTTGTAAACAGATATAACCATTTGAGTCTAAGGCAGAGTTTTACGCATACCTTTTGATACACACACACGTCCAGTTGTTTTATTTGGAACATATTTTGCTAAATTAAAATGATTATAATCTCATTTTTACCAGTTATATACCATTGTAGATGGGCTTATATGGTTTCTTATTCAACCTCAAACTATTTTCAAGTAATCCTTTAATGGATCTAAACTTTCAGATTTGAACTCAAGGGCACAGAGGAATAAAAAAAGAACTTTATATTTTTCAAGTTACGACCGAAGACCATGATAGAAGTTGCAAGTTTTTTTTCTTTTTTCTTTTATTAACAAAATAATAAATTATCCAGTTATACAATTACTTACCAATATTGTTAAATTGCTGCCACAATTTAATTGCATCAGCATTTTCTCTTAAATGATAAATTAAACCATGTTCCTTTTATTTTATATATTTTCCAATCAACCAAAGAAATCTGTCGGTGCAACTAATATGGGATACATAAACAACATATAAAAGTAAAGTATCATTTTGTTACTTTAGTGAAGGACTTACGATATTCGGTAAGATACTAACTAAATTGAGTAACATGATATGGATTACCATTGATTAACCACCCCAACTTTATATTATGTGGTCTTAAGAAGGTCACCAGAACTACTGCAGCACAGATGATTCCAAAACCCTAATCCAGCAATCAGTAACGATGAAATCACAGACAAAGGTCAAAAATAGTGAACCGCCTTAAAATTGCAGACAAATATAAATAAAAGAAGGTTGAAAGAAATAAATTACCACATATTTCCGGAGGATGATGGTGAGAGTAAAGATCTTAGCGGACGACAGGTCAATATTCCGCACCGTCAAGCAAGGTGGAAACTGATTTTGGGTGGTTGCGGAAAATTGAAGCTGTCGCGGTTGGGTACGGCAGAGAAGCGGGACAGTGGAGGCAAGCGATTGGAACGCGGTGGAGGAAGAAGGGGGAAGAAATACGATTCCGTAGATTGAAGGGCGATTTAAAGTTTTAGGGTTTTGGCGGAGAGCGGTTGGCCGCAAGGAGGGGTTGAAGGGTACGTTGGGAGGTGGATGTGGAAGAAAAGTGGGGAGGGATGGTTATTTCAGAAATTGGAGGAGGAGTGAGTGAATTGGGGAAAAAAGTGAAGACGTGTGGGGAGAAGCGGTTTTTTTATTTTTGCTGAAATTAGTAAGTGGATGAAATGGAGAGAATACATGGGAGCGCAGAATGTCAAATACCTGAGCGGTGGAAAAGCTAGGTATGCAGTTTTAGTTTTGTGCTTTTAAGTTTAAGTAATAGATTCGTGTGTGTCTATGTATGTCAACTTCTGTGTTTCATTATGTGTGCGTGGTCACTCCTTTGGACTAATTTTTAACTAGTTTCTTAGCTTGTCCAATTTTAACAAATATATGCTAGCATCAACAATTCCCCCCCTCCCGTTGCGAGAAACTCTCACATCCCTCTTGTTGTGAACCCTAAATTTAGGTCCCCTCTCTTTGTGTTTAACCATTGGTTAACTTAAACCATAAAATAGACCTATTTTTTCACACACTTGAACGCATTCTACCAACTCTTGGATTTCTTCTTCCAGGTGAAAGTTGAAACTGTTTAAACAATAATTTTCGTGTGTTTTCCCCCTTCTTAATCTCCTGTTAATTACAAATCCAAACATTAAGGTTAAAATAACAATGTCCAAATTAATCCACGTCCAAAAACAAATTAAGAACGCTATCTATCTACGCCGAAGAATATGCATCCAAAATCCCACCCTCATCACCTACCCTTTCCTTTCCCGCCATAAATCAGACTTCCCATCAGGCCCATCCCGGCCGTCGTCGACATGCCCGCGCTGCTCCAAAAGCATAGCGCTGTTCAACAACAACATGATAGGCATTTGCCCTAAGTGCCGGACTTACTACTATTACAACCCCGGAAATGGGCGTTCGCCGTGGGTGGACATAGGGAGGAAGGACAGCGCAATGTTCTGGGAGGTGTTGAACTCTGGCGGGAGTAGAAAGAGTGATGCTGGCGGCGGCGGTGGATTGACGTTGAAGATGGAGGATGGGATAGTAGAGGTGGCGAGCATGAAAGTGCTGAAGGTGAATCGGGATGGGAAGGAAGGGAAGGATGATGGTGGTAACGACGGTGGATGGGGTGGTGGGGCGAATTTGGGGAAGGATTTGCCTACACCAAAGGAGATTGTTAAAGGGTTGGATGGTTTTGTCATTGGTCAAGATCAAGCCAAAAAGGTATACATTTTTTCAGAGTTTGATAATGTCATAGTGGTAGACAGTTTCAATTGTTTTGAATTGTTTGTGTTGCAGTTGAATTACTTACGGAGCAAGGCAATATATAGTAGCTAATAGTGAATATATGCACATCGAATAATACAAAGTGATTGATATCTATTGATTCGTACCAGTATAAATGATATGAACCAATCAATGAAATAATGAACTATATGTAATGAAAGAAACCCAATACACTGAGTTTCCCTTATAAGAGCATATGGGAGAAGTCGGCATGGAAAGCAACATTCCATGAATATTAATTATTTATTCCCATACGCCAAACGGCAGACTCAAATATGTGATGAATTGAAACACGTAGTTTCTTCCTATCATGGAGCCAAAACTATCCCTTAGAGCACAACCAACAATGGCTTGTTCAGTTGTTAAACAAACCACGAAGCAACCATGTGTGGCTTGTTCGCTTCGCTGTGGCTAGTTCGTGGCTGGTTGGAGCTGTTCTCGTGGCTGGTTGAGTGAACAGAGGTTGAGTTTTATAACGGCAAAGTCTTTGCCGTTATAAACCCTTTTCCAAATCAGTCCCTGGCTTCTTCGCCTCTCCTGGTTGCGCTGCCCGTTCGCTCAGTTGCCGCCGATGAGAAAGAGTGGAGCGAACATAACAGCTTGTTGGTCATGGTCTTAGGATATGAAACTAAATATACCATTGTCCATTGGATACATTCCCTTTTTGACATAAAAGAGAGTAGATTTTGAATAATGTGTAAATAAAGAACTGAGTATACAACAGGTCAATTATTTGCTGTCGTAATTGAATTTTGATAGTAATATTCAAAATGATGTTCCATTATTTGCTCTTGTAATTGAATTTGATAGGAGCATTCAAAATAAAAATTGTCTTAGGTAGAATGCAGATATCAACTAAATTAACGTCACAATCTGTTCAAATTCTTTCTAAAATGACGAGGTTTAGGCATATACGAATATTGCAACACCCGCGTTTGGTACAATCCCAACCCTATAACAAGAGATCACCACATGTCAACTTGTAAAATTATATCAATGTGTCAAGCTTGCTTTTCGTTGTTCCATTCCCTTAGGAGTCTTTCTTTGGAGAATCAAATCGAAAATGATATGCGCGTGCATCTGTGTGTGCACACGTGCGATTTCATCACCAAATCCTACAACATGGGAATTCTTTGAGTTTTCTAAGGATAATGAAAATGTGAATTCCGAGCTATAGTCCGCACTCTCTCTACAGGATTTGTTCTCATCCATCTCTTTCTATTTTATTGTAAACTATACTTTTCAATCAAGCTCTTTCCTTCTCTCTGATCGTGAAACCCTTCTTGCATATTATCTATGTCTAGCTATAACTTCAATTTAACCTGTCAAAGTACTGAAAAGAACCGTAATCAACAACATCGAAACTATGTTACCCGGCACGCAGAACGATCAGGTATGAGGAACAAAAACGAGAACGGAAAACGTTACATATCGTGAAACGCGATATGTTAGGGGTATGCTTAACTGGAAAACCTGACCGAAGCGAAATACGCATGGCCGAAACGTGGCACATTTTTGAGACGCTCTCTTAACATGTTATACGTCTAGTATACCAAAACAGAGAATAATCAATTATAAACTCGTCTCACAAGTTTATCAATCAGATTTCCACTACTTTGGAAGTCTGTATTAGCTAATTTAAGCAATAATTATGTCGTAATTAAATTACAACAATAAACTAACAACTATAGCAATAACTATAGCGATAGATCAAACGTAATACTATTTACAGAAATAGCACAACGTAGAAAACAATGATAGAAATATAAATTAATTATAAATCTAACCGATTGAAGAAGGAAATTCCGTCTGAGGCTTGTCGAAATAATTTCCTTAAGACTTTATTTAAAGTCTCCCAAGATACAACAGACGTAATCTGCACGAGATTGTAATGAGTATGTCAACTCTGTGATATATTATAGAGCAGTAGATAAAGAAGAAGCAGAAGAAATTAGAACAGGAATGGAATGAGAATGTGATCAGTATTCTCTTCTATTTATAATTTCGTTCGCACCCCTTCGAACAGTCGTGTCTGCCTGAAAGGTTGCACCCGTTGCCTTTCATTGTTGTTGTTCGTTAACGGGCCGTGCCCGTTCTCTACTGATTCTGCGTTCGCACCTGCTGCTGCCATAAGTCGCACCTGCTCGCGTCTAACGGGTCGCACCCGCTTCCGTCCGCTAATGGATGCGTCTGTTCGCCAAAAAACCCGCGCCCGCTTCAGAAGTCGCACCCCCTCAGTCAATCCGCGTCCGCTTGAACAGATTCGCACCTGTTCGTATAGCCTGCAACTGTTAGAAAGCCCAGTCCAGTTTTGCAGTAAAAATAGGATAATATTAGACCCAAACCCAAACCCGAACCCGCCCGGTTCGGTCGGACGGACGACGGCGGCGTACGCGCGCGCGTGTGGTGGTGATGCATGATCTCCCTTCTCATAACGAAGCAAACATGTGGGTGCCCCAAGGCCCCAACACCTTCATTGCAAAGCTATTAATATACTAGAATAGTTTGCAATTTTTGGCGATGTGGGACTATGTTATTTTCATTCAATTTAGTATTTAGGAATTCCAACAATCCCCCACATGAATGATAATATACATATCCCACACACAAAGCGAAATATCACAGAGTGCATATGGAATAATGCTTTATCGTGGATAAGTAGATATTTCACTTTGAACTTTCCCTAGTTAAAACTTATCGGATCTACTTGGCTAATCAGTGAATTATTTCATCTTGAACCGTCGGCCTTTATTGTATATCCAGACAATAAGTTTTATGAAGCATTGATTCCTTTCTCATCCAATCTCTTGGTTGTGTTCATTTTTGTCCTGAACAAATTTGTTTGGTTCTGCGAGTGTTTATAGAAAATATAAGCCTTTAATATTCTCATAGAGCCGACCCAGCTCACACTAACATAGGTGATCGCAACCATTAAGAGTATCCTACATATACTCTACTTGTTATATTCAAGATATGGTCATCATTAAAAAACATAGTTTTAACCTTTAAATACTTCTGTAGGCATGCATTTATATTGTGCACCATAGGAATGGAGTTGGACTATGTCCAAGCAAATGCATTACGTCTTGAGTTACTCAGAACTGGTTTGCATATTGATCCTAGTCCTTGGGATCTCCAATCGCTAGGATAGGTTTCCGTATAAGATCACTCTTGGTGGTTTAGGCTTTTAGACCCATTCCCCTCGACGCGCAGTCAATTTTCTCTCTTGATAAACCTTTAGTAAATGGATCCGCTAGGTTATCATTTGTTCTCACATAATCTATAGAAATAGTTCCATTTGAGAGTAACTGCCTAACTGTGTTATGACGTCGACGAATGTGTCGTGACTTTCCATTATACACAAAGTTGTGCGCTCTGCTTAGCGCAACTTGGTTATCACAGTGTATGCATATGGCCGGTACAGGTTTAGGCCAAAATGGAATATCTTCTAAAAAATGACGAAGCCATTCTGCTTCTTCGCCAGCTTTATCTAAAACGATGAACTCTGATTCCATAGTGGATCGAGCTATGCATGTTTGTTTAGTTGATTTCCATGACACTGCTGCCCCTGCTAAGGTAAAGACATAACCACTTGTTGATTTTGATTCCTCTGAATCAGCAATCCAGTTTGCATCACTATATCATTCTAAGACGGCAGGATATTTTCCATAATGTAAGGAATAATTTGTGGTATTTTTTAAATATCCAAGCACTCTCATTAGTGCTTTCCAGTGTTCCTTTCCTGAATTGTTTGTATACCTGCTCAGTCGACTTACCGCGTAAGCGATATCTGGTCTAGTGCAATTCATGAGATACATTAAGCATTCTATTACACGAGAGTATTCCAGTGGCATTACACTCTCATTAGTGTTTTTATGCAGTACTTCTGATGGATTAAAAGGTGTTCTCACTCCTTTAATTCCATAGTCTTGGAATTTTTCAATCACTTTGTCTACATAGTGTGACTGAGATAATTTAATTCCATTAGGTGTTCTTATTATTTTTATTCTCAAAACAACGTCTGCATCTTCTAAGTCTTTCATATTCAAATTGCCAATTAACATATTCTTTATGGTCTCTATTACCTGAGTATTTGGACCAAATATTAACATATCGTCTACATATAAACAAACCATCATATATGATTGTCCAATTTGTTTATAATAAACACATTTATCACATTCATTTATACGAAAACCATGACACTATCAAATTTTGCATGCCATTGTTTTGGAGCTTGTTTTAGTCTGTATAATGATTTTACTAATCTACAGACTTTGTTTTCATTTCCTTTGAAAACAAAACCTTCAGGTTGCTCCATGTAGATCTCCTCATCGAGATCTCCATTTAAGAATGCTGTCTTTACATCCATTTGATGAATTTCTAGATTATAGATCGATGCAATTGCTATTAGCATTCTTATCGAGGTTATTCGTGTTACCGGCGAATATGTATCAAAGAAGTCTACTCCTTCTTTTTGACGATATCCTTTGGCTACTAATCTGGCTTTATACTTGTCGATAGAGCCATCTGCTTTCATTTTCTTTTTGAAAATCCATTTGCAGCCAATAGGTTTTATTCCAGGTGGAATATCAACAATTTCCCAAGTTTTATTACTTAGAATTGAATCAATCTCACTTTGGATTGCTTCTTTCCAACATGAAGATTCAGAAGATGACATTGCTTCCTTGTACGTTTGAGGTTCATGTTCTAACACATATGTGAAAAAATCCGAACCAAATGTCTTTGAAGTCCTAGCCCTTACGCTTCTTCTTGGTTCAACTTCCTCAATCTCATGATGAGTTTCATCTTCATGTGAATTGCTTGATTCTTCTCTTGTTCTTTTAGGGACATTATTCTCTTCATTCCTTTTGTGCGGAAACACGTCTTCAAAGAATGAGGCATCTCTTGATTCCATGATTGTATTTACATGAACATCAGCTATATCAGACTTGAATACCAAAAATCTGTAGACACTGCTATTTTGGGCTGGCCCTAGATAGTAACAATATATTGTTTTTGGTCCAAGTTTGAATTTCTTGGGAGGCGGAACTGAAACTTTTGCCAAGCACCCCCACACTTTGAGGTATTTAAAGCTTGGTTTGTGTCCTTTCCATAACTCATATGGAATTGTTCCTGTTTTATTGTGAGGGACTTTGTTTAATATGTGATTAGACATATTTAAGGCTTCCCCCCACAAGTTCGTCGGTAGACCAGAGGTTAAAAGCATGACATTAATCATGTCTTTTAACGTTCTGTTCTTTCTCTCGGCTACACCATTTTGTTGTGGTGAATATGGAGCTGTTGTTTGATGAATTATACCATTTTCGGCACAGAACTGTTCAAATGGTGATTCATATTCTCCACCTCGATCAGACCTCAATATCTTGATCTTTTTATTTAACTGATTTTCTACCTCAGTCTTGTACTTTATAAATGATGTAATTGCTTCATCTTTACTATTCAAAAGATATACATAGCAATATTGCGTATAATCGTCAATAAACGTAATAAAGTACTTTTTCCCACCTCTTGTAGGTAACGATTTAAAATTACACAAGTCTGTATGAACCAAACCTAGTGGTTCGGTGCTTCTATCAACAGATTGAAATGGTTTTTTAACCATTTTTGCTTCTACACATGTCACACATTTGTAGTTTTTATCTACTTGGAATTTCGGAATTAATCCCAAGTTTGATAATGTTTTCATTTTTCGGAAATTTATGTGTCCCAATCTATCATGCCATAGTAAAATTTCGTACTCAAGCAAGTAAGAAACTTCAATTTTATTAATAGCACAATCAGAATACATAGTTTTATTGCCGATAACGGCTACATTTGCCTTAAATAGGCCATCACATAAATATCCCTTTTCGATATACATTCTAGCTTTGGACAGAACCATCTTGTCTGACTTGAACATCATTTTGAATCCTTTCTTTAATAGTACTGAACCAGAGATCAGATTCTTGCGTATGTCTGGAACGTGTAACACGTCATTCAACTTGACAGTTTTTTCAGAAGTAAACTTGAGGATTACTGTGCCACTGCCTTCGATCATGGAAACAGCAGAATTACCCATGTAGAGTTTTTCTTCCTGATCGAATTTGTGATCTGTTGAAAACATGGATTTATCAGAGCAGACATGACGAGTAGCTCCTGTGTCCACCCACTATTGGTTAGGATTCTGAACCAAATTGCATTTAGATATAACTGCTGAAAAGTTGGACTCGTCCACTTCCATGTTGTCAACTATATTTGCCTCTGAGTTGCGTTTCTTCTTGTGTCTGCAATCTCTAGCGGCGTGTCCCATTTTGCCACAAACCCAACATTCACCATTAAACTTCTTGGTTTTATTATTTTTGGGTTTGTTTTCAAGAGCTTTCCTCTTCTTTGAGAAGTTCTTCTTTTTGTTGAAGTGGCCTTTATTCTTGTTCTTCGACCCTTCTGTTACCAACGCCTCCTCGCTTTGTTTGGTAATTCCACGATTATCTGCCTCAATCCTTAATCGTACGATGATGTCCTGCAAAGAAATCTCTTTCTTTTTATGCTTTAGATAGTTGCGGTAGTCTCTCCATGACGGCGGCAGTTTTCCCGTGATGGCTTCAACCAAAAACGATTCTCCAACCTTATGACCTTCCGCTTCGAGTTCATGAATGATGATTTGCAGTTCGCGCAGTTGAGCAGTCACCGGTTTGGAGTCGACCATCTTGTAGTCCATGAATTTGTCTACAATGAATTTCTTAAGACTGATATTCTGCGTCTTGTACTTCGTGGCAAGTGCATTCCAGAGTGCTTTTGCTGTCTTTAGAGGTTGATATACTTTGTATAGCACCTTGTCGAGACAATTCAGAATATAGTTTCTGCATAGGAAATCGGAATGTTTCCACGTAGCAACATCTGATTCCTTGCCTGGTGCATGAATCGGTTCCTCCTCCTCGAGATACCGTTGCAGACCGAGTGTGGTGAGATAAAATAACATCTGATTCTGCCATGTTAAAAAGTCGTCACCATCTCCTTTAAAAGGATCGGGCCTGTTGTGTGTAGTAGCCTTTGTTGAGAGTTCTACTGTTGCTATCTCTGTTTTAGTTAAAACAGGAAAGTCTTAAGGTGTTATACGTCTAGTATACCAAAACAGAGAATAATCAATTATAAACTCGTCTCACAAGTTTATCAATCAGATTTTCACTACTTTGGAAGTCTGTATTAGCTAATTTAAGCAATAATTATGTCGTATTTAAATTACAACAACAAACCAACAACTATAGCAATAACTATAGCGATAGATCAAACGTAATACTATTTACAGAAATAGCACAACGTAGAAAATAATGATAGAAATATAAATCAATTATAAATCTAACCGATTGAAGAAGGAAATTCCGTCTGAGGCTTGTCGAAACAATTTCCTTAAGACTTTATTTAAAGTCTCCCAAGATACAACAGACGTAATCTGCACGAGATTGTAATGAGTATGTCAACTCTGTGATATATTATAGAGCAGTAGATAAAGAAGAAGCAGAAGAAATTAGAACATGAATAGAATGAGAATGTGATCAGTATTCTCTTCTATTTATAATTTTGTCCGCACCCCTTCGAACAGTCGTGTCTGCCTGAAAGGTTGCACCCGTTGCCTTTCATTGCTGCTGTTCGTTAACGCGCCGTGCCCGTTCTCTATTGATTTTGCGTTCGCACCTGCTGCTGCCATAAGTCGCACCTGCTCGCGTCTAACGGGTCGCACCCGCTTCCGTCCGCTAATGGATGCGTCTGTTCGCCAAAAAACCCGCGCCCGCTTCAGAAGTCGCATCCCCTCAGTCAATCCGCGTCCGCTTGAACAGATTCGCACCTGTTCGTATAGCCTGCAACTGTTAGAAAGTCCGGTCCAGTTTTGCAGTAAAAATAGGATCATATTAGACCCAAACCCGAGCCCGGTTCGGTCGGACGGACGGCGGTGGCGTGCGCGCGCGTGTGGTGGTGATGCATGATCTCGCTCCTCACAACGAAGCAAACATTTGGGTGCCCCAAGACCCCAACCCCTTCATTGCAAAGCTATTAATATACTAGAATAGTTTGCAATTTTTGACGATGTGAGACTATGTTATTTTCATTCAATTTAGTATTTAGGAATTCCAACATAACATACAAATTTGTATACTATTGTTGTCCACTACAAATTGGTGGACACAAAGTAAAATCATTCTTATATAAATAAATATTACCATTAACTTTCATTTTCAACTAGTTATAAATTATAACTTATATCAATTGAAGGTAAACGAAATTGCAAAATGTTTAAATATTGTTGCATAAGTGCTAACATCATGTCTTTATTCTTTTTTAATTCTCTATTTTATAGTTAAGTGTTGAAAATTGTAACAAAGTTACATTATGGTTTTTCCTTTCATGTTGCATGAACCTTGAAGTTACATACATCGATACACTATTATCTTCTTGAAATGTACTATCATTATCATCAATGTTTTTTTCTTTTTCCAAATACCATGTTTTTATGTACTAATTGTTAACAGAGGTTGGTGAAGAAAGAGAACATTTGAAAGATAGCTATGTGAAAAAAGAGAAGAATACATTGTTGGGGAAAATCCCTTCAGATGATCATTCTAAAGTAATAAAAAACACAGCGCAGCGGAAAACAACTGGATCGTGATTGTAGTGAGACGGAACAAACAATAGATGAACACCAGAACAGACAGCCACAGATCAATGCAATGCAGAAAAATAAATAACACCAGTATTTATAGTGGTTCCACTACCGCTAGGCAGTGTACGTCCACTTGGAAAGAGGAGATTTTATTAATCACTGAAAGATTAGAGTTACAAGATTGATTTATTTTTGAAGGCTATACATAAGAAGAATTTACAATACAGACAAAATTCTGCAGAGTTTCAGCTCTCTAGGATGACTCTGAAATTGGCTGAAATTAGCTCTCAATTTCGGCTAACATTGTTGTCCGGAAGCTCATCTATTTATAGAGTGAAGATATGAGGAGTAGTAGCTGCTATATAGCAGCTTTGGGGTTTGGTTCGGCATGCATCTGGCGCCATTTGGTTCGGCAAAACGCCGAGTGAAAAATTTGGACCGGCATTTCCCTCATTGGAGAGGCATACTCAAATACCGAACGAAACATTTTGTTCGGCAATCCTTTTTACCGCTCCAATTATTTCGTTCGGCAAAAATTTCCTCTGCTCCAAATTGTCGAACGAAGCTTTCTTTTCTATCCACTTCAAATTGCCAAACGATTCAACCACCGCTCGAGATTTTCAGCTTCCAAGCATCTCCTTCATCACCGAACGAGCTTCCACCGCTCGAGAGTTGGAGCGGTATCTTCTTCTTCACGTGGCTCTTCTATGGTGAAAAATTAGGGCTTGCTTTGTCTTCCTCCTCTCATGGAATCAGGTAACATATCTAACAATCTCCACCTTGTTACCTTATTCCATACAAGTTATCCACTTCCATCTACACCACTATGTTTCAAGCAATGGATACTTACCCAATGAGCTTCGGCAAAGCTATCACCCATTACACTCTGTTAATGAACTCCGGCAAGGCCACCGTCTGTCTACAAAGTGTTCGAAGTATCCAGTCTGTGTAGAACCTATCAATCTCTACCATCTCAACTCTCCCCCCGTGCCACTCCATGGCACCTAGCACTTCATTAAGCGAATCAAGTCCGAGCAATGCTCGAACTTAGCAACAGGCAACGACTTGGTAAAAATGTCTGCTGCATTCTTCTTTGTGTGAACTTTCTGAAGACGAACTAGCTTCTCTTCACTCATCGAGAAAAGGAACGACTCTCTCACCTCAATATGCTTCGTCCTCGAGCTGAATGCCAGATTTTCAGCTAAGTGAATTGCACTCTGATTGTCACAGTACACATTTACTCCTTCGTATTCGAAGCCCAAATCACACAACAATCGTCTTAAATAAAGCGTCTCCTTAGCTGCTTCAACCACAATTATGAGTTTTGCCTCTGTCGTAGGCAAAGCCACAATCGTCTGCAACCTCGCTCTCCAACTGATCGCTGTCCCACCAATGGTGAACACATATCCGGAGGTTGACTTCCTTCGATCTCTATCACCGGCATAGTCGGAGTCACAAAATCCAACCAAGCTGAAATCTCTTCCTCTGCCGCCAAAGACAAGTCCATGGTTTGGAGTTTCTCTAAGGTATCTGAAGATACACTTCACTGCTTCCCAATGCGTCTTTCCTGGATTCGCCATGAATCTACTCACCAATCCAACAGCCTGTGCAATGTCAGGCCTAGTGCAGACCATGACATACATCACGCTGCCAACTGCACTTGCATATGAGACCTTCATCATATAAGCCTTGTCCTTTTCCAAGATCGGAGAGCCTTTACTAGAAAGCTGTATGTGCAAAGGCATGTGTGTGCTGATTGCCTTTGGCCCTTCCATGCTAAACCGAGCAAGCACCTTTCGAATATACTTCTTTTGAGTGAGGCTCAAAAGTCCTAGCTTTCTATCCCTTTGAATTTCCATATCCAAAATTTTCTTTTCTTTTTCAAGGTCTTTCATTTTGAATTCCGCTTTTAACTTTAGCTTCAAACTATCGATTTCAGCCTTATCTTTGGAAGCAATCAACACATCATCCACGTATAAGAGTAGGTACACTCATCTACCATTATTTAAATGCTTGAAGTACACATAAGCGTATTTGATGCTACGATCAAAACCAAGTGAAAGCATAAAAGAGTCAAACCTACATCAAGGTCAAGTGGCTCATCAAGAACCATATGTAGGGCATAGTCAAACTGATCACCAAGGCTAAGGTTCGCAAACTGCCAATTACCGTACCTTTCGGGCGGCTTAATAGTCCTACGACTGACCCGGGTAGGTACTGCTTCGCCTAAACTTGTTTCAGCTTTACCTTGAACTGAACTTCCTCTAGATTCATGCACATCACCAGCACTATTAGAAGGTACCTGTGGACTATCCTGTGATGTTTCATCAACTGCGTTTTCCTCGACAGCATCAACAACAACTCTACTCTTTGACTGGAACACGGGAACTTCTTCCATCTCCTTAGACCTATCAGAATCTTCTGATGTGGTAGGTAGCTTCTTCTTCGGATTGAACATAGCAGACTCATCAAAGGTAACATATATGAAATGAACAATCTTTCGATCAACAAGGTTCCAAATTCGATACCCTTTGATACCATCGGTGTATCCAGTATGCCCTTGTATGCTCTAGCCTCCAACTTGTCATCACCTGTATGGTGAACGTACACAGGACAACCAAAAATTCGGAAGTAACCAAGATACACTGCTTTACCTCTCCACTTCTCCTCTGGAATCTTTCCATCTATAGCTGAGCACGGAATTCGATCTATGATATGCACCGCAGTTGATAATGCCTCATCCCAAAAGCCTCTAGACAAGTCCGCCGTCAATCTCAAGCAACGAGCCTTCTCTAGTAGAGTCTTGTTCATTCTTTCTGCAACCCCATTGGATTGCGGATCTTCAGATGTAGTGAAATGTATCTGAATGTCATGCTGTCTACAAAAATCGAGGAACTCCCTAGAGACAAATTCACCACCGTAATCAGATCTCAGCACCTTCAACCTAAAACCAGATTTGTTTTCAACAAGCGCTTTCCAGTCTTTGAACTTTTCAAAACTCTCTGATATGGCCTTCATCACATACACCCATACTTTTCGAGAAAAGTCATCAATTAAAGAGATAAAATACTTTGCTCCTCCAAGAGAAGGAGTAGCAACCGGTCCCCAAACATCTGTATGCACGTACTCAAGTACTCGCCTCGATCTATGGAGTCCAACTCCAAAAGATACTTTAGTTTGCTTGCCCAACACACACTCCTGACAAAAGTCCATCTTGTCGAAGCTTTCTCCTTTGATCATCTTCTGTCTCCGAAGCAACTCTAAGCCCTTCTCTGAAATATGACCCAACCCGAGATGCCAAAGCTTTGTGGCATCCAATGCACGAGAACTATCTACTCGAACACACGACTCTCCAAGAACTGTGTTTCCTTTCAGCAAATACAGATTTTGGAACACATCTTCTTTCATAAGAACTAGTGCACCTCTCGAAACCTTCAAACTATCATTCTCGATAGTTACCTTGCATTCCAAAGATGTCAATTGTCTTAAAGAAATTAAGGACTTCCGAAGACCTGAAACATATCGGACACCTGTCAAAGTGCGTATCACTCCGTCAAACATCCTGATCCTCACCGTACCCTCACCTATTGCTCTACAGCTAGCATCATTACCAATAAGAATAGAGCTTCCCTCTCGTCCAACGAAAGAACTGAAGTAATCCTGATTAGGCGTCATATGGAAAGACGCCTCCGAGTCCAGCACTCAATGGTCTGAGACATCCGACACTGCTGCAGACAACACATCGTCAGATACAGATTTCTCCACCGCAAATGATGAAGATCCGTCTTCTTCCTTCTTCAAATCCGGACAATCATTTTTCCAATGACTAGGTTTCTTGCAGATAAAGCACTTTCCGTCCTTAGACTTTCCTCTCTTGCCATTATTGGGCTTCCTGGACTTGGAATGCCCTCTAAAGTGCCAATTATTTTTATCATCTCTACCTCTTTCAACAAACAGGCCGTGATTACTACTTCCACCTCTACTTCCTTCACTTATCTCCTTCATCTGATCTCTCAAGCCCTCAGATAGAAGGTCTGACTTTACATCTTCCACTGTCAATGTGTCTCTGGCGAAGATAAGACTGTTAGCGAAACCTGTGTAACGCTCCGGAAGAGAACACAACAGAATCATTGCCATTTGCTCTTCATCCATCTTCAAATCAACAGTCTTCATCTTCATCAAGAGATCATTAAAGAAATTAAGATGGTCCTTCACTGAAGTACCCTATCTCATCCGCATGGTGAAAAACATCTTCAGTAATATCAGACGGTTAGTCAAAGATTTCTTGAAGTAGAGATTTTATAGCTTGGTCCAAATGCCCTTAGCAGTGGTCTCACTGCTAATCTCTGAGATAACATTCTCTCCCAAAGCTAGTTGTAAAGTAGTAAACGCCTATTTCTCCATCTCCTTCCTTTCCGCGACTGAGATGTCAGCCGTTAACTCCTCAGGGGCAAACACTATTGGATGAACTTCATTCCTCATTAGAACAGCTTTCATCCTCCATTGCCACTTCTCGAAGTCTTTATCCCCATTCCATTTCTCAACTGCCAACTGTGATCCTGACGCGATATACATCCCTTTAGTATAGGGTCTTGTAACAACTGGAGTCGCTTTATCTTCTGCCATAGCGTCTAACACTCCTCAATCAACCTTGCAGCTCTGATACCAAACTGTTGGGGAAAATCCCTTCAGATGATCAGTCTAAGAGAATAAAAAACCCAACGCAGCGGAAAACAACCGGATCGTGATTGTAGTAAGACGGAACAAACAAAAGATGAACACTAGAACAGGTAGCCACAGATCAATGCAATGCAGAAAAATAAATAACACTAGTATTTATAGTGGTTCCACTACCGCTAGGCAGTGTACGTCCACTTGAGGAGAGAAGATTTTATTAATCACTAAAAGATTAGAGTTACAAGATTGATTCACTTTTGGAGGCTATACATAAGAAGAATTTACAATACAGACAAAATTTTGCAGAGTTTTAGCTCTCTAGGATGGCTCTGAAATTGGCTGAAATTAGCTCTCAATTTCGGCTATCATTGTTGTCCGGAAGCTCCTCTATTTATAGAGTGAAGATATGAGGAGGGGTAGCTGCTATATAGCAGCCCTGAGGTTTGGTTCGGCATGTATCTGGTTCAACGCCACGCCGAGTGAAAAATTTGGATCGGCATTTCCCTTATTGGAGCGGCATACTCAAATACCGAACGAAATATTTCGTTCGGCAAAATACCGAATGAAACATTTCGTTCGACAATCTTTTTTACCGCTCCAATTATTTCATTCGGCAAAAATTTCCTCTGCTCCAAATTGCCGAACGAAGCTTTCTTTTCTCTCCACTCTAAATTGTCGAACGATTCAACCACCGCTCGAGATTTTCAGCTTCCAAGCATCTCCTTCATCACCGAACGAGCTTCCATCGCTCGAGATTTGGAGCGGTATCTTCTTCTTCACGCGGCTCTTCTATGGTGAAAAATTAGCGCTTGCTTCATCTTCCTCCTCTCATGGAATCGGGTAACATATCTAACATACATGAGTAATGGAGGGTTCATAAATATATGTAGGTTACTTTACGTTATTATGGTAATTGAGAGTTAAAATAAAGTAGAAAGCAAGACTTTTAGTCTTCTCAAGGACGATTTGAATCATTATTCTTTATTTGTTTACATTTTCAGTAGAAAATCACTATTACTTGATGTCTTATATTTTCAATGGGTAATCATATTAACTAGTACACTTAAAATGTCAAAACAAACATTTTGGAATATTGGAATCGACATTTTGAAACATCGATTAAATGTTTCAGAATGCTAAATTCAACGTTTAACAACGTTAAAATTAATGTATCAAATCGTGTGCGCATAGTGTTTCGGAACGCTGGTGTATTGCATTTCGGAACGCACGTACCAAAACGGAATACAATAGCTGAAGCGTGGATTGTGCTAACATAGCATTGGAATGCAATGCACCGTGAAGAGTGCTCTCATAGTATTAAATTGAGTCTATAATCCTTATTAGGTCTTTGCACTCAAGTCGGAGAAACCAAATGTTTGTCAGGCTAGGAGAAGGTCATAACATCAAAATGCAGGTGCTAGATGATTGTGAAAGGTTGTTGGTCAAATTCAGATTGGTTGCTGTTGACTGGATTTTTAACCCATCAGAATTCAATAGAAGTTATAACATTCAAACTATGCCGGGATAACTCAAGATTCAACCAAAACGACCAAGCGAACAAGTCATCAGGACTCAAAGAAAATCAGCTAATAAAAGACTAAGTAGATGAATCGCTAGTGATCTATCACCCATGGATCGCTAACGATCCATAGAGAAGCATCATGAGTCGTCCAAACCTTTTGCATCATGATTCATTACCATTTCTAAGCACGCTAGCCAATTTTCATAGCATGCAAAACAATCTAGCTTGAGAAGTGAAGACTTATCTAATTCAAGCTGTTTGACCAAAAACAGCTAACTTAAAATGGACCTAGAGAACTCATACAGAGTCGGATTAACTTGAAATTTTGGTAGAACACTTAGAAGACACAGAAGAAGGCTCGTAGAAAAAATGAGATCATTTGGAGGTTGTTTGATGGATCGCTAGCGACCTAACTAGATGGATCGCTAACGATCCATGTAGAGTGAGCCTCACCACCTAAATTTTTTTAGGTAGGTCCCAGACACCCTCTAGAGTGCATCTACAAAGTTTTGTCCGATTTTGTTAAGTTTTGAGCAAGTTATGAATGATTCTTCTGGACCAGATGACCCATGAAGACGGAGGATCAAACAAACACCAAATGACTTGATATTCGAACAAGACATTCAAATAGATGAAAGGAAGACAACCCAAAATGGTAGACTCAAAAATAGTCCAAGGGGACGGATCGCTAGCGATCCATCATCCATGGATCGCTAGCGATCCATCATGCCAGCTCAGGTCGCATTGAGTTTTTCTGGACTTCTTCGTAGCACCGAGTAGAGGTTTCTGACAAGTCGGTTTGGCCCAACTGCTTTCCTACCCCTATAAATACAATCCTACCTACAACTAAAGATGGTCTTTTCCGGAGAGAGAGCCGTCATTATTCTACTGGAATTCCTTCACTTGTTCAACTTTTTTATCCCTCACAACAGCCATCAAGGGTATTACTGTGATTCTCCAGTCAACTCTTGTATTTGTTACTTATTCTAACTCATTGTAACTTAGACTTAAGGACTAACTAGTTGATATCCAGAGAGATTCAACTAGTGTAATCATAATAAAGATTGATTAAAGTGGACGTAGGCCAGAGTCAGCGGAACCACTATAAAAATGCTGTGTCTATTTTCTTACTTCTGCTTTTTATTTGTTGTTTATCTAAGATTTGTGCCGTTGATTATCTGCACTGGTGCTTTCACACTCGATCCATTTTTTAGTTTAACATTTTGGTGCTTTCATTGAAAGAACTGAATTCAGGGCTAGATCTGAAGACTTGAACTTTGAATCTAAGACTTGGAGAAGATGAGCAGGCCTAATACCAGATCTAGAGCCGGAGCAAATCAACCGGAGCTTAAGGGCAGCCAGGAGGTGCTCATCAACCCAACTATGTGATTAGTGAAGAGATGGAAAGGATGTTGAAAGAGATGCATGATGAAATCGTAGCTAGAACTCTGGAGATGATGTACGTCTTCTTCCAGAGGATGGAGCAGCATGAGATAGCTAGATCTGTAGGGAATATGAATCAAACTCTAAGAAACAACGCATGAGCTGCCAGAGTTGGATTAGAACAAGATGGAGTCTTGTCCCCATGTCCAGAGCAACCGATACTTGGGGGCAACGCTGGAATCAACATGGAAATCAATCCTAATGCCGGAGTAACTGTTGAAACACCAGGAACTAGCGGTACGAGAGTTAATCCAAATACTAGGATGCAACCGACAGAAGAATATGTACCAGAACTTCCTCGAAGGAACGTAGGTTTGAATGAAGCTAGAGTTATGAATCAGAACACGGGCTTGCGGTCGAAAGAGTGCATCCATGGATACCCCCGTTGGAATAGGGGGCAAAGTATTGCTTTAGGACGGAGACCTTCATTAGACGGTGAGAACCGAATTGCTGAATTGGCACGAAGGTTCATTAGAGAAGGACCCCCAGATCAGGGTCTGGAAGACGTGAACATGAATCCGTTTACTACTAATATCCGGAATGCGTGAAATCCTCCAGATTTCAAGCTTTCGACGCTAAAAATGTACGATGGAAAGACGATTTGATGATTCATATGATGAGATACATCAACATATGAAGGTGTTGGGTGCTTCTGAAGAGGTAATGGGACGGTGCTTCCCATTATACTTAACGGATTTGGCTACAATGTAGTTCAGACAGTTGGAAAATGGGTCCATAAGCACATGAACCGACTTGGTAAGCAAGTTCTTGAGACAGTTCAGAGTTCATGTCTTACAACCGAGGAATGTACTTACGCTCTCAAACGTAAAACAATGGCCTGAAGAGTCCTCAAGAAATTATTTAACAAGATTTAATGCGACAGCAGCTGCGGTCGACAAGCCGGACCCATCATTTATCCTAATGGCAGTAGTATTTGGAGTCGCGAGTAAGACTGATTTTAAAGCTGCATTGAAAAGGGATCCACCGATGGATCTTGCGAAATTCTACTACGAAGCTGAGAGATATTTGCTTCATGAAGACGTTGAAGCCGAGGATGAAGATGTGGATGCTAAAATAAATGTCGTGGAGTACAGTGGACCGTCTGGGGCTGGAATTGGAAAAGACAAAGGGAAAAGGAAAACCGATGACGACTTCGGGGAGTCGAAACGAAAAGGAAGGAGCCGAGATTCTCTTCATACATTGACCTGACTGAAACCCAGAGAGGATATACTTGGATATTAGGGGGCAGAACCTCTACCGGAGGCCACCTAGGAGGGAGTCCACCGATAGAGAGAAAAGATCTGGAAAGTTTTGCATCTTTCATGAGCTGAATGAGCATAAAACGAATGAGTGTCGACACATTCGTGATCTGATAGAAGAATTGGTTCGGAACAACCAGCTGCCACAATACGTGAGGAATAGAACCGCGGTAGAATTGCAAGAACAACCACCATCCGCGGCAAATGCATCAAGAAACGCCCAAGGATTTGAGCTAAGACAAATTATCCCATGATCAGAGTAGATGGGAGTCAGATCCAGCTCCCATGCTTTGCTTTTTCGTTTCTTTTTCCGCACTTTTCTTTTGGTATATAGACAATAATAACATCAGGCCGCTTACACGTGTACGAGATCCCGAACGGTTCCTAGGCACGTTCTGAGTCGGATGCCTGAGATGACTATTTAGGACAATAATAACCTCGGACCGCTTACACGTGTATGGGACTAGATTGGTCTTTAGGCACGCTCTAAGTTGGATCTCCGAGGTGTACATTTAGGATTTCTGCTTGTTTGTTTTGATTTGAATATTTGAATTTTGAAAAATCCACATTGATTGGCGTAAGTTTTGTAGTATGTTATTGTGATATTATCAAGATCAATGTTGTAAAAACCGCTAAGCGGATGTTAGACGGTGGGTTAGACTAGAGATTGGCATAACATCGGATCCCGAAGATAATAAGTTCTTCTTTTATGGAAGAATGTCCTTTTCAAAGAATCCATATAAATTTCACATATGAAACCGAGATAGTTACCTTTCAAAAAATGATAAAAATACAGGGATATTTATGTTTCATTTTTTTTAAGATGAGAAAAAAGATAAAATAAATTATTGACCACAATTAGATTTTATGTAACTAATTTTTTTATGTTAACCCAATAAAATATGATTTATTTCTCATAAATTGAATTCGGGCAGTCTAGGAGAATGCTGTAGATATAAGATGAAACATAAAAAAGATTTGATTGCTGAGCCATATGAGGTAGGAAACGCTCAACTACGGTTCTAAGGGAATGAATTGATCCACCTATTACAAGTGCTAAGCATAGGCCATTCTACAGGGTAAGAGAGGAGATTAATCAAAGGTTAAGTGGATCTAAACGTTTTGATAAAATCATGTATGTATAATACGATTTTAGATGCTTCATGCAAAAAAAATGAATATAAAATACACACATATATCTAATAGCTAGAATTCAACTTTTGATTCTGAACGTAGAGATATGGATAATATTCTATTTCCACTTGAAAATTTCATATTATTAGCTTGTATCCATCCATAAATGTAAAGTATGATTATGGTTTTTTTAATTTATAACTATGTATTTATTAACATAGCCATCCAGATGTTTATGTGAAGTGGTAAGCCTTGCCTATCTTCTAGACATATACCCAAGCGTAAAGTCACATCTAGCGTCTAGGTAGGGTCTGAGTGAACGTTTAAAAGGATTTTTACCACAGTGATCACGATATGAGTTTTCAAATGTTATCCATTTGACATCTATTTTGCTTGTTTATAAATAGCTTTAATATCTATAAAATAATAGTACAAAAAGGAATTTCTATTTCTCCCATTGATTCTAGGAGTTTTCTCTACTCCCTTTAATCTCCAAATATTTTATTTTCAAACCCCTATAATTTATAAATCTACCATTATTTTACTAACCTCACCATTTTACATTCAAATGTTTAATTTTTAAAAAGTTCAACAATCATTTACAAATCTTTTCTCATTCCAAATATTTTACATGTGGATCAATATATTTCAATTAATGACATAACAATTTAAACTGTTTGATAAACAAAGTTAACTAATATTTATTAATCCATCTAATAAATCCTAAAAGATGGCAATTTCAATATATATAGCATAGCCGAATCAACAAATTGGTAAGATTGATGATACAAAACATATATAAAATCCCATAGCATTAATTGTATTCATTAACAATGATAAAAATTTATTTATATAATTCATTTATCTCAACGAATATACCATACATTGCACTTTAAAATTCTATTTTGTAACTTTAAATACCTACATTTGATATTTTTACAGTCACCTACAAACCCTTCTCAATTCCCTTTAAATGTTACATTTAAGTCCATGTACTACTCACGTAATCTTAAATTTAAATTATTTAAATAATTGCAATTAACTAATAGTTATTAATTCATATAGCGAATCTTAAAAATACGACAATCAAAATGTATACAATATCCATATATATGAGAAAAATGAAAAAAAAGTATTTTTTTAATATAAATCACATAGCATAAAATGTATACATAAATAATAACAATCTTTTAAATTTATAATTCGTTTATCTTAAATTTTTTATATCATACATTGCATTGTAGCATTTCGTTTAAACAACTTTTAAAGGGTAAATTAATATTTTGCAACATTATGATGTGTACAAACATATTACACATAAAAATTAGGTTATATAAACATTCTAACTTTCAACTACTCAACTAAACGCTACTTGACTTTAATTTCCTACTGATAATATATATGACCCTCCAACAACAACATGAATCCATGGTTAACCGCAAAGTTAAAATGGTTTAGTAATTGAAATCGTAAATAACAGATAAATATTCACTGTGGATTAGCTACCTATATGATGCTTTTCTCAATTATAATCACATACAAAGTTCTTATCGGTTTTCTCCTAGTGATTTGGATTCAGCTTCTTATATTTTTAATTAGTTAAGTTGATCATTAATTTTTTTATACATATTCAATCATTTAGTATTCATTAATTCATTTAATAAACCCTTACAAAAAATGACAAATCAATATTTATTTATTTATATACACACAACATTCACATTAATTAAAATAGTAATGTTATTTCTTTATTCGTATATTTACCAAAAATCATAAAATGTCAATTAGTTCAATATACAATAATAGCAAATTCAATTTATAATTTTTCTTTTTCTGAGCTATGACATTAATTACCACAATCACGAAGACCGAACTTTCAATTTTACATTTAAGCATCGCATGTCATCTTAATTTATATTTTATTTATCTTAATAAATTTATCATATATTGCATAATAGAATACTGTTTTTGATAATAATTAAAATATAAATACTATTTTTAACAATATTATCGCGTGCAACGCACGGGTTACACACTAGTTTTTTATTAATAGTTGTAATATCTTGTTGGAAGTTTTTTCATAATATTATCTAAATTAATTGCCATTACAAATGGGGGATCCGGAGGGGTGGCAACCCCCTAGGTGGGGATGAGAGGGCGACGCCTTCGTTGACGGCGGTCGACCTGGCCGATCAGGTTGCGGGGTCCGGTGGACAGCGCTCCGTTCGAAAAATGGTATATCTCGTTTGTGTTTTAATTTGAATTCAAACAATAAACAGTTATAACCATTGGGATCAAAAAACGTATGTTCGTTTCAATAGTCACCACTAATAGAAGCATCATCCTTATATACACACGACAATACTTCGTCACCGAAATATAACTTCTTTTCTACTTACCTGAATCAAGAAATTAATACAAGCATCATCTGACCATTTCGAGTGTTCTTCTGATTTGTGCAAGTGATCACAACTTGCACAAACTATTTCGCTGTATCCTGAAAGAACATTTTTTGACAACCCTTTATGATCCAAGATCAGGAAAAACACTCTTGAAAGAGAGCGACTCAACCGTATCTTGGAGTGATATACCTACAGCATTTTACAACATATCTTTAGTATCACTTTTTGGTGTAGACGTGAACTTTCAAAAATACCTCTATTTTTTGCATATGAGGTCATGAGTTCAAATCCCGTCTTAAACAAAATACCTTTATATTTTTCATGAGGTCACGAGTTCGAGTCCAGTTCTTAATAAATTGCAATTTTATTTTTCAAGTGGTCATTAGTTCGAATTTTAACTATGATAAAAACTATTCACATGTTTTCAATTTATTTATTTTATAATCTTAATACCATAAGATATTTTTAACTAAATATACATTCTTTATAGTTTTGTTTTGCGCGCGCGCACACACATATATATGATATTTTATTTATTTAACATCCTATCTTCGTCTTAAGAAGACAAATTTATTTTAATGTATATTCTTCATGGTTTTGTTTTACTATGATAAATTTAATATTTAATTTATTTTACTTGTACCTTCATAAAATGTATTTCTTATCAAAAGCCATTCATGGTTAGTTGACCTTTAAACTATTTATTTATTATATAATTATTTTGTAAAATTTTAGTTATCTTTAATAATTATTGTAATATTTTTAGTATTACATCTTTTGTATGAACGCCAACTTCTATATATACTATTTATTCAATAAAGAATGTTATAAAACTAATAAATTTATTGTAGTAAACTTTTTTGTTACCTTGAGAACTGTCATTGATTTCATGTTTTGATTTTTACTTGCAATTGCAGGTGCTGTCTGTTGCAGTTTACAACCATTATAAGAGAATCTACCACGGATCTCTACAGAAAGGGTTAGTTCTGTGTATGACCCTTCTATCAACTCACTTTTGTGTAAGTTTCTAGTGTATACCACCTTCCCTTGTTAGTTAATGGATTGCAATAATTAATATTTACGTAATCTCTGTCACAAATGGTTACAAAACTTTGTTATACCAAATTTGTGATTTGAACTTTTTACCTATGTAATCTAATGCAGGTCAATTGTTGATTCGGGTGTTTTTACCAACGATAAAGACCTAGGAAATGTTGAGTTAGATAAAAGTAACGTACTTCTTATGGGTCCCACTGGCTCTGGTAAGCCGTACCTTTACTCCTGACCATTTATTATAACTTTTTATTTATGAAGTTCTGTTGCTGTAATTTTTATATTCTTTTTGGCAATAGGGAAGACATTGATTGCAAAGACATTAGCTCGTTTTGTTAATGTGCCATTTGTTATTGCAGATGCTACAAATTTAACCCAGGCAAGTATTATGCTAAATTCTGAGTTTTTCATGTAGAAGAAAAACAATACGGTTCTCCACTCTTGTGATTTTGCTAATAATAAGTTTGACCATTGTTAATAGCTCTGTTAATGTATGATTGTCAACTGTGCATAGTTGTAAATATATTATTGGGTTGATTTTAACAGAACTTATTGCAACAATAGGCCTTGGCGAAAACTTATTATGAAAATATGTTAATTTTTCATTTTTGTACCTGCGTATTTTTAGAGCGTGCACGTACAAAATAAAAATTTGCACATGCGCATTATGAAAATGTGCACGTACAAAAGCGAAAAGTAGGCATATTTTCATAATAAATTTCCGATGAGGCCTCTTATTAGAACAATTTTTTTTAGAAGCTTGATTTTGTAGTTGTCTCTATATTATCTGATAAGACTAATGCCATTCTACATATAACTCATGATTTCAAGGTATCACCATTTTGCTGCAGACATTCATCTACTTGATATAACTTGACTACCTAATATTTAGCAGGCAGGTTATGTAGGAGAAGATGTTGAATCCATATTGTACAAGTTGCTCTCGGTATGATCTCATTCCTTTTAACTGGCTTATAGCCATCGACTATTAAATGCTTGCTATTTATATATTGAATTTTGTTTTTTTGAGTTAACCCTCTTTCACAAAACAATAACACAAATAGATCCATTTCGAAACTTATTACAAACGTAGATCTAGACCATGTCGGCTCTTAATCAACAAATTTGTACTAGTACACTGTCAAATCGAGTCAATCCTATAGAAAATTTGTATTAGTACGATGAAGGGCGTTTAACGAAACATTCCATAGAAAATTTTGATTTAGCGTATTTTTCTCTCGATCTCATTGATTATAAAAGTATAAAAAGTAAACAAATATGATGATAATTATATGGTTTAGAGCAATTAATATGTATTAGACGAGTATAATATAATCTATTAACTTACTAAACAATAAATACATATTTTTTATTGTATTAAAATATACATAATATAAACTATAATCTTGACAAGAAACAGACGGATAATTTTTGAATGTGAATGTCTTCGTATCCGAATCCATATCCATTTTTTTAGATATTTATCCGTTTTCCAGATACGGATGCAGATGACTTTCAAATTTTTTGGATATCCATTGTCAAGCTTTTGTTTAGCTTTTTTACTTCCACTTTTATCTTTTATGTAGAAAAGGGCCACATTCATCTCAGTTTATAACATCACTTACCAACACAACAGAGTTCAAACCTCAGTATATAACCCTGAGATGCAAAATATTTCAAATCTCGGCTATCACTTGCCAACACATTACATTGGAAAATATCAATGATCACATTTATTCATCACCTGCTGCCTCGATCCTCATTTTCACTGCTGCTAATGTGTCACTTTAATGCACATGCCCAATGTATGACATTTTTAATGATGACACTCACTGCAATTTTAACTTAAATCAGATATGGGTTTGATTTAGTGGAAGAAAATTGATTTAGTGGAAGAAAATAGTTGTAAACTGTTGGACTACTTTTTATCTCATGCTTCATATGTAGAGTTGAATGCACTTCAAATTGTATCATATATTTTTTCTTGTATATCAAACAATTTACATTCACTTCTGCAATAATAAACTACTCTATATCATTTAGGCTGCTGATTTTAATGTGCAAGCAGCTCAACAGGGAATGGTGTACATTGATGAAGTTGACAAGATTACCAAGAAGGTTTGGTATCATTGTATAACAAATTCTGAATTAAGAAAGCTCATATTATTCTAATAACATTTTGGGCTAGCAGGCAGAGAATCAGAACATTAGCAGAGATGTGTCTGGTGAAGGCGTTCAACAAGCACTGCTGAAAATCCTTGAAGGAACTGTAAGAAGTTTGTCATTGATTTTCTGATGTATAACGTTATTAGTTGAAATATGATGAAGTCGATAACATCTAGTTGTCTAATTCTCAAATTTTTTCCATTAAAATGCAAGGCATGAAGTATAAGGAGAGGAGAGATCTTCTATCCCCAAATATTTGTGTCCCCATGTCCCATGCTATCATAAACATTCACCAAAAAAATCGAATAAGATATTTAATATGATTGAAGTAAACTGGATGGATTAGATTAACTGGGGACACAAAACATATATGGACAAAGGAATTCATCTATTCTATTACAATAGAAGTTATGTTTAGCTTATCGTTGCCTGTAAAATTATGTATATCCTAATGACTGTTTAATTTTAGCGACCATTCAGTAAAGATAGCTCTTATCCAAAAGTTATCAGCTAATCTACAGATTATGTATATTTTTTTTTATTTTTTTGATAAAATAGAAAAATTTTGAACTTTGAATCGGATGTCAAGTTTGTCTGATTGGTGATTCAAAGAATCTTTCCCATAGTCTAATGACCATAAATTTCAGGTGTAAGTTTACATATGCACATAAATTGACACCAATAGTTTGTAGAAAGTTGAACAAACTTGTCCTTTTTTCTGTAAGGACAGTTTAAGCTCTCTATGTATGATAAGATAATTTCTTCCATATTTTGTTGATTATGGGAAGATTGTTTGTCATATCCATCTTAAATAACTTTAGGGTCTGTTTGTGAATGTGTTGGCCGAAGCATTTTACACGTCAAATGTGAATTACATCTGACTTTTACTTCCATGTGATTGGATAGGTTTTCAACTGCTGTCAACGGCACAGTCTCCAAACGTGAGAAATTGAAGCTCTCACGTCTGACGTAAGCTCTCATGTCTGACGTAAGCTCTTAAGTTAGACCTAAGAACTTAAGTCAGATGTAACAAACTGTGAATTTTCACTTTTGAAAATCCCAAATCTGCTCAACGATTTCGAATAATCGAATTCTAACAATGGTTGCAACTAGCAGTCGAACAGCTTTCAAATTTACTAGCGATTTACCTATAGAAGTTGCGAAGCTGGAAGCGAAAAAATATGAAGGATTTCTTTAAAAAAAGATACCCATAAACGAGATTCATGATTTTCTGTGTCCTTATTGTGATTTCTTAGGAATATTTACACTAATAAAGTTGATGTTTAAAACTGTAACACATCAAAAAATATTATAAATCAATACAAACTCTCAACTGGAATACAAAGTGCTAAACTAAAAACCAAGTAAATGATAATAAATCATGATTGGCATTGTTGTATGTGTCTGATGCAGGAATCATAACCGGATCCTCAAAATTTTGTATTGATATCCAAAAAGTAGTGCTTGCGTCAGATGATAACAGAACAAATATGATATAATGTCAAATGTTAATGTGTATATCTTAGTGAGTATATTATATGCATGGATTAGTTTAGAAAACTAATTAACATTTTATGAGTGAAAAGATATAACTAGATGCATGAAGGATAAAAACACGTCATATAAGGGTTATAGATACGAGAATAGTATGTTGTGTAATGAAATATATAATGGAAATAGTAAGATAGCATAATGTCATATAAGAATTATAGATACGAGAATGTATGTTGTGTAATGAAATATATAAAGGAAATTGTAAGATATCATATGATAGCTTTTACTATACGTTTTATGCACATGGGAGCGCGTACACACATTGGTTAACCTTATTATTTATTTAGTTTATTCTGTGATTTATAAACATAAATAAACAATTCTAATACCCTTCAAGTGGGTCTGTAAGAATACATTCTAAACATTTAAATAAATATCACTCACCACCGTTCATGGTCGAATGAGCACTTTTCAAATGAAGCACACATTAGTAAAATTCAAATGTGGGCACACAAAGCGTACGATTTTTCTACTATACACTCAACTCAAATGAGTCAAGGATGTATCTGTCTTGGAGTGCCCGTAGCCTATGTCAAGACATCTCCAGATCCTGCCTAGGCTTATCATTTTCAACTAGTAAAGCCAAAACATCTCACACTTAAGGAAGTTTCTTAGGTTTTCTACTCTCATACAAGGCTATTTCCAAGTTGATGCACTTCCTCGACGACTCCTAACGAACTAAAGCATCAAATGTTTCGTGTAATGTAACTTATCGTACATACGAGAGTATGTTTTTATATGATTACTCATAAGCATCCATAAGTGGTGATCTACATGACTGTCGTGTGTAATGTCAGTTGTTAGTTTGAACCCATATAGAGGGACTGCACTGCTGTAGTCTGTAGAATTTGGTAGGTTTTAGTCATAAAGCTAAGCTACGTACAATATCGGGGAAGTCCGGATGTCCCTTATGGGACAGTCATATGTCTCTAAATTGCCAGTCTAGAGGTGCTGAGATCAAGTCTCGTCGACGTCAATTAACCATGTTCAATAAAAAAAAAATTGGGAAGCCCTGTCACATCAACGGTATTATTCTCGACCAAAGAATAAGACTTCTTCCATGCTTATGCTTTTTTTCAAAGCGTGATATAATGGGTTTGAGCCCATTTCCCCTATACGTCGAAGCTCTAAACCATCTAATAATTGTATTCAAACGGACTCATCTACATAGGAGAACTTTGCTCCAATCATTCTCAATTAATTAATTGTTTACTTTGATTGTATATACATGTTATATTATTGAATAGCAAATTGATAGTACATAATATATATGCTAGACATTTTTATTATTAATATTTTATTGTTATATTAATATGTATGTTTATACTTTTTTTTATTTTTTATTTTTGCCATCGGGCCTATATCGATTTGGTTTGGGCTGGGACCGGTTTACTTCTATTGGATTGGACTATCTGTGGCCTGTTATGTGGTTGTTGGGTTGGATTGGGCTGGCTCAATATGTTTATGTACTAAAATTTGTATTTATATTCTTTTGTAAATATTATATGGATTGGGTTGAAAGTCAAACCTTCAAATCTATTTATGGGTTTTCGGATTTATGCCTGTGCAAATACTTACTGGATTTGATTGGTGGGCCGAAGTCCATGAAAATTTTGTAATTTATTATAAAGAGGTTGTCGAGCCCTGTTTCAAATTTTTTTTTGTATAAAAGTATATTTTATTGCGTTGAGCATGTATGTCACAGTTAATAATTCATTTTACAAAGTTTTAGGCCAAGCTGATATAACCATATTTAGGGATGGCAATGGGGCGGGGTTGGGGCGGATTTTTCATGCCAAATACCCGATCCGAGTTTTTTAAACCCTGCCCCAGACCCGGTGCGGGTCTAGTTTTTCGCCCCAACCCGAGAACCGTACGGATCATGGTAAGACCCGACCCGCTCCGAAACCGGGTGCGTCTTTGTTTGTTCTTTCCAAAAGTTGATTCTAATTTGCATATGCTAATACTTTTATGTGCAAGAAAGATATATATTAAAAAATATATTGATTGTAGATGATAATGACTATAAAATTAAAAGAAAAAAAATTAAAGTGTTCAATTAGAATTCAAACAATATGCATTTTTGCTTATACAATTAGCAATAATGCAACTTAGTATTTTAAAATAATAGAACTTATTGTATAAAACATTATTATATCTTCATTATAGAAATTTTTGTTAAATAGATCAATAAATTATAATTAGTTGACATTATGAGCTTCAATAGTACGGGTTGGGTTGGGACGGGTTTGCCAAGCCCCAACCCGACCCGAGACCCGGAGCTTTGGCAAACGGGTCATGGGTCTACCCGTTCCGATGACCCAATGAGACGGGTCTTGATGAGTCAAAATAGGGGCGGGTCTATCAAATTTGGACCCTAAATCCGTTCCATTGCCATCCATAACCATATTAACCGTCTATAATAAAAACCAACCCATATAAGCGTTTTGAAGCTTGTTTTGATTATTAGGCGGTTCCAAGAAGAAAATCTATATTATTTTTGATACTTAATATTGAACACTGATTTCTATATTTTATTTCATATTTTACAAATCCGAAACTGAATTAAACTATCTTTTATATTCTGTATATTCAAAATTATATTTGTTTTCCAAAATTTTACTTTAATTCAATATATTTCGTACTTGTAAATAAAATGCTCGTGTTTCTTCCATGCAATAAGGACAAGCTAGACGACCGGTTATACTCCAACCTGAAAGCATCTCATATGCAGAAAAATCACTAATAGTCCATAATAAAGAAGATCTCGAAATGTCGTATGTTTCAACTCCTTCATGCCATGGTGTTTTCAACTCCTCTATCAATGGTTGTAAATAAACATCGATTCCTTGTGTTGGATCATCATGGCTAGGGATGACAACAGTCGAAAACATATATGGAGTTTTCATACACATCCATGGAGGTAAATCATACGGAGTAACGATAATAGGCCAAGATGAATATTTACTACCAAACTGAGAGAATAGTGAAAATCCATCCGTACATAAACCAAGTCTCACATTACGACTCTCTGCAGCAAACGCAGGGTATGTTTTATCGAAATGTTTTCATGCTTCTCCATCAGATGGACGTGTCAAAGTTCCCTCTTCCTGTGTTCTCACAATTTTCCATCGCATATGACATGCCGTAGCTGAAGGCGCATATAACTTTTGAAGTCTAGGAGTGATGGGTAAATAATGCATTCTCTTGTATGGAACTTAATTTCCTTTCTTTTTTCTTGGTTTGTATCTTTCCTCATTGCATATTTTGCAGTTTCTAAGGTCATCTTTCCAATACAACATATAATATTTTATACACGTATCTATCTTTTGGTACGGCATACCGAAAGCCGACATAAGTGTTTTCACTTTATAATGACTATCGCACATCAGATTATTATGTGGCATATGTCGTTTTGCAGCTTGTACAACTGCTGTAGATCCAGCTTCTGTAAAGTTGAATTTTGATTTCATAGTGATGTATTCGGCGGTTGCTGATAATTCGGTTCCACTTTTACAACCATTCCACAACGGCCTCTTAGCAGCATCCAGTAAATCATAAATTTTTTTGCTCCCACATTCGGTCTTCTTCGATGTTTACGTCTTGATCGTCAACTTGGACGGTAGGGGATATTGATCGTGCTGCATCTTCCACCATATCTTCTATTGGGTTCATCATAACATGATCGTCCTCTGACGCTACATAATTAGGTGTAGGTGCAGCATGTTCTCCATGACGATCCCACAAATAATAATTTGGCACAAATCAGATTTATACAAATGTACTTTAACTGTGTCTGTTTTCAATGCTTCAAATGCTGACTACAAGGACATCGAAGTTCTTCGTTATTTGGATTATTAGATGTAGCGAATCTAATAAATTCATGTACACCATTGTAGAAATGTTGCCTCACTGAATCTTCCATACCAGTTTTGACTTCATACATCCAAGTACGGTCGATAAAATAATCGAACATTGTACCTAATTTAAAAATATATGTTAGTAATTTCCACAGCACTTCAGCTCAATTCTCTTCTACGCATAACTTTCACTCAAATGGTATATTGTTGTATTTTCTAGAATAAAGTAAAGTCAATTAGGACTAAAGGCTTCACACACCACACTTCTATCTAATTTCGACAGCACTTCACTTCTTTCTATGCATAACTTTGCATCCAAGGGGTATATTTTTGTTGTATTTTCTAAACTAAATTAAAACCTTTTGGTACTACAAGCTTTAATTTTTTAGCATCAATTATTTGTTGAAATAATATTTAATGCTTCTTTTCAAATCAACATTATATTCATTTCAAATTTTTTTAGAAAATCGATTTGGATATAATATTTATTCTTGTTATATTCATTTCCTAATTTTTATTAGAAAATCCATTTTAGCAAAATATTTAATGTTATTATATTCATTTTTTACAAAATCGATTTTACTAGAATATTTATTGTTGTATTTTCTAAAATAAAGTAAAGCCAACTAGGACTAAAGGCTTCACACACCACACTTCTGTCTAATTTCGACAGCAGTCCACTTCACTTCTCTTCTACGTATAACTTAGCATCCAAGGGGTATATTTCTGTTACTGTATTTTCTAAACTAAATTAAAACCTTTTGGGACCAAAGACTTTAATTTTTTAGCGTCAATTATTTGTTGAAATAATATTTAATGCTTACTTTCAAATCAACATTATATTCATTTCTTAATTTTTTTACAAAATCAATTTTAGTAGAACATTTGTTTTGTTATATTTGTTTCTTCATTTTTGTACAAAATCAATTTTAGTACAATATTAGTTGTTGTTATATTCATTTCTTAATTTTTATTACAAAATTGATTTTAGCAAGATATTTAATGTTATTATATTCATTTCTTCATTTTTAACAAAATCGATTTTAGTAGAATATTTATAGTTGTTATATTCGTTTCTTAATTTTTTTCAAAAATTGATTTCAGCTTGATATTCTTGATGTTGCTCATTTCAAAATTATATAATTCAATCAACTATTTAAATCGCCTACGTAATACATTTGGAATTTTAAAAGGTATTTTAAACTTCAGTTAACAATTTAGATTTTTTTATCGATTTTGTAAACGACAATTAGATGTTAGCACTTGTAATAAATTAAACTTATTTTATTTTATACACTAATTTAACCGTACCAATCTAGCAGCATATTAATCATTAATTATACACTACTTTTTGTGTAAACTACAACAAACATTATTCTAAACTATAACAAACATTCATGTAAAATCAACAATAAGTATATTAATCAATAATTACGGACTAATTTTCGGATTTTAAATTAATCCTAATTTTTAACTACAAAGTAAACAATCAAACCACTAATTAATATCCCCAAAATCAACTAATACACTATATATTAACATAACTAATACATAATAATCATCAATTACAAATCCATATTCAACTAATTTTTTAATTAGAAACCACATCCCCAAATTAACTTAGAACACACTATTATCAACTCATACCAAATAATCATCAATTTCAGATCCATAATCCACAAATTTTCAAAATTAGGGTTTTATAATCATACCTAAATTATAAGCTGGAATTGGCGGAGGAGAGACCGGAAGGAGCGATGGGGGGGGCACGGTGGCGGCGGGGGTGGCGCGACGGCAGGTGGGAAGGAGAATGAGACGACAGATTTTGAGAATTGGGGGGGGGGGGGGGGGAGTTTGTGAAATGTTTTATTCGCAGGCCGTTGTCTGTATATACAGACTAGGCGACGGCTAGCGTCGGCCGCCTTTTTTAGCCGACGCTAGCCGTCGCTAGCTTTCACCACTAAGTGAAGCCTATTTTGTAGTGTATAATATAACATATAATCTGTATTATATGTATATAAATTTGTTTTTATAGATTATTTTAATTTATTTATATAAACATTTTTAGATTACATATTTATAATTTTTTCCATTTTATTTGTTTTAATTAATCTCGAAGGGTGGTTAATTTGATTTATCATGTCGTGATAGATTTCAAGAATTGATTTTTCTGTTTATAATTAATTCATGATAGTAGTAATACTGATCAAGTTTTGGATTGATTAATTTGTTTTCTTCAAGAAATTGTTTTAGTTTATTTGTTTTATTTCACGATTCACTATGTTGGTCGATAACCAAGATTAAACATATCTAATACTATTTCGATAATATCTAGTTACCCTAGATTTGCTATATCTAGTTACTTTAATTATAATTTTATCTATTCTGATCTAATCAAACAACCAAAAAAGCACTAAAAACTACATACTGATATCATAAAACCATTAGCTCATGCTTGATTACTTGCATTGATTCAAAATCTGTTAATAAAATCGGAACAACATCAAACTTTGTTGGAAAACAAAGTGTAGCGGAGTAAGTGTATTACGGTACGAAGCCAAGGGACAACCACCATGTGATTTGTGCAGCTTTGGCCATCACTAGCACATTTTGCGTTGTTTTGGTGGAGTATCATGTTGGAATTTTTGTGGTCCATCATGGTGATCAGTGAGGAGGAAAACTACTTTCTCTTGCATGGAATTTAGAATTAATGTGTCGTTTGAAGCAGCTATGATAGCCAAACTGTCATCTTTTTTTATGATCATTGACGAAGTTAAAAAACATACATGGTTGGGATTTTGTTTGTTCACATGGTTTACGCCTCGTTTCTTCGGAAATATGATTTTAGAAATTACGGTGTTAACTTGTGTTTTAGGGGTTTTGATTTGTAACGATAGTGATTTGTAACGATAGAATTATGAGTGTCAGGGTGTTTTATATAGGCTAGGTTGGTATTTGATTTGATTTTGAATTGATAAGTATTTAATCTGATGTTTATTATTTTAAATGACTATATTTATTAGTTTATTTGGTCAGACATAGTTTGATATTTGTCATTAGTGAATTAATTTTTGGATGACTTTTTATTTTTAATCTCTTGATTAATTAAATAATTCATTTAAAATATAAGGGGTCGTTTGGTTTATTTTGTATTTTATGTTTTGAGTTTTCAACATTAACTACAAAATATGAGAAGAATGAAGGAAGGTCGGTCGGAAGGGATGAATGGAAGATTGGAGGGGACCACGAAGTGGATGGAGGAACGACGGAAGGAAGGATGAATTGTTGCTCGTGCTTCCGTTTTTCTCAAAACACGAAAAATGAAAAAAAAAATTGTTTTCTATTTTGTGTGTTAAATTCATTTTCTAAAATGATCATTTTTCATAATATACATGCGTTGTTCGTATTTTTGTATGGACGAAAACTCAAAACTAAAAACGGTAAACCAAACATAGCATAAGCCTCTGCAAAAAAAAAAACAACTCATTCAGTAATGCGTTTCATCTCAAACTTATTATAATCGTATTTTGTATAAAACCGAAAATGAATCATACTTTTAGATGAGATTTATTTGTGAAATAAGTTTTGGATTGAGCCTTAGTTTTGTAATTTACTTGGTCAATTAACTTATTAAATGTCTACTAAATTTATCATCTTCAACTAAAATTTGAATAAGGAAATTATTCCTTACTTGACTTATGTTTATTTTATTTATATTTTTAATTACTTATCATTATTAATATTTTATTTATTACTAATGAAGAACGGATTGTCACAATAAACAAACGAAAAATGACAGATTTCACAGTAGTTCACTCATTTGGTGCAGGAAAGAATTTCCATGTGACTTGCCTTTGTTAAAAAATGATGCTCAAGCACATAAGTATATGGAGTTACATGTCAAGGAAACATGTCTATATTTATTTGTTTTCATGTGTTTCTTTTTTCCATCAGACGTCTCTCATGCATTAGGTCTTTTGTTTTTGGATTCTTACTTTTGCTAGGCATTGTTTTCATAGTAATGAAATTTCTTTTTACATTAAATGATGAATATGTGATTAAATAATATTATAATATTTATTTAAATAAAATATTAATGAAAATTATTGTATTACACAACGAAGACAAATTATAGATAATAAAATAATATCATTTGCAAATTGCAACTTCATTTCCAATCCTATTCCCTCCTTTGTATATGGACACCAAATTCTCAAACCCTTCGTGAACTTATTTTCACGACTGTCATCAAAGTATCAAATGCACTATGTGCTATCGTGTCAGTTAATGAAGGTTGTTTCTAATATCTTCCCGAACTAAATGCATATTGATGCAATGTACTGTCTTGAATCTCTTGATTCCTTGCAAGAACTTCAGATTCAAGCAACTTACTTCTGCAGGTGGTCACAGTTCCTGAAAAAGGAGGTCGAAAGCGTGGTGAAAGTATTCAGGTAATAACCTACAGCATTTTTTTATCTGTATGCATTGAAATGAGTCAGTATTGTTTCTGATATGATCATGTAACACATTGATTATCTTTCACCGTTAAAATAAACAAAACTGCACCGTGGCATCCCATAATCCCCCCCCCCCCCCCCAATCAACTTGAAAGTCAATCTCCATGTGTTCTTTAAATCTGCAGATAGATACAAAAGACATTCTTTTTATATGCGGTGGTGCTTTTGTCGATTTGGAAAAGACAATTTCAGAAAGGTAACAGATAAATAATTCTTGCACACCAATGACTACTATCTTTGAATTTTAATATTTCACAACAGGTTGGGGATGCCTAATATTTCAATATGAACAGACGCCAGGATTCTTCAATTGGTTTTGGTGCACCAATTCGTGCAAATATGAGAACTTCTGGTCACACAAATGCTATTGCCACATCAACCCTACTACAATCTGTAAGTTAACAGTGTAGCTTTCAGAATTAATTTCTGTCCATCTCAAATTTACTTCACAATAAGCTGATTTTGTTTTCACAGGTTGAAAGCGCTGATCTCGTTGCATATGGCCTCATACCAGAGTTTATTGGAAGATTTCCGATACTTGTTAGCCTATCAACTCTTAATGAGAACCAACTTATACAGGTAAGTAAATAACAGCGTTTACCTGAATATAAACTGGTTTGATCATTTCATTCTTTATTGAAGACATTTTTTTTCATGAATATACTGTTCACAAACCCATACTATAAGGGACTATCGTAATGTACTTCCAGGTCCTAACAGAACCCAAAAACGCTCTTGCGAAGCAATACCAAAAACTGCTAAGCATGAACAATGTAAGTGTTATATTATCTCATACTTGAAAAAGTGTTAAGGGATGTCGGGGCTATTAACTTGGATCATTAATCAACCAGGTTAAATTGCATTTTACAAGAGGTGCACAAAAGCTAATTGCCCAAAAAGCAATGGCTAAAAACACAGGAGCACGTGGTCTACGTGGTATTATGGAGAACATTCTAATGGAAGCTATGTACGAGGTTAGTCCTAACTTTACATATTCAGGAAGTTTCAGTAGTTCTATTATCAACCTCACCAAATTTTATTTATCCTTCTTTCCAAATCTTTGTACTAAAGAGTTGCACAGTAGAACTAGCATCAGTGGAAAACTTTATATTTTGATGCACTTTGAAATAGATTCCAGATGCAAAAGCAGGGAATGAGAGAATAGATGCAGTGTTAGTAGATGAAGAGGTTGTTGGTTCTCTCGAAAGGCCAGGATGTGGAGCTAAAATCCTTAGAGGGGATGGTGCACTAGATCACTATATATCGCTCACAAAGCAAAATGATTCCTCGGTAAGTACTAGCAAAATTGATTTCAAATATCAAGAAAGCAATAGTTTACAAATGATCAAATAGGTTTGAAAAATGAAGAAAAGCTAGGATTTCTGTAATTTAAACTGAAATTTAATGCATGCTAATTTCTGAGTTTTGTTGTCTTATAATGATTGTTTTTTCTTTTTCTTTTGCAGACTGACCATGATGGGTTTGAAAGGGAGCTAGCAGGTCCATCAATAGTCGTGAGTAACTAATTTCTTTCTCAAACGTTGTAGGAACATATGAAATTAATTTGTATTCCAAATTTATTTGATTTTTTGTTCTTACACTCAACCTTTGCTAAATCAGTCAGCAAAGTGTTGTGCTAATTTTCCTATACTTGTAAAGTAACATTATTACATATTTATAATCAATAAAATTTATTCTTTCTGTTTCCTCTGATTAATGCAAACTGACCCAGAGATGTACAACTCATTATTACATACATTTTAGCATGTATCAGAAACCGTTTTATATCAATACAAATCAAACAGATATTCTTGAAATACAAAATTTTTATGTCTGCATCCGCAACCACTTTTAGAATCAGTTTCACTTTTCAAATTTGTGTTAAGAAGCGATAGGTCATGGTACTCTTTAATTTGAATTAATTATTCTTTTAATGAATTTATTTTTGTTTTAAAATAAAATATAAAGTATTATGAAGAATTGTCAAAGGAGGAAGCAAAAATAAATTCATTAATTTCTGAAAGAGGCATTAAGTATTCTAAAAACAAAAACAAAAACGAACGTTAAGGTTATTCTTCAGCCAAGTGACTCAAATAGTGATATAAGCAATATAAAGCAATAACCAGTTGTTCAAAAAACTCATATCGATTGTTACCTTATTATTAACATAGGACCAAACAAACAGATTATCCCAGAAAATAAATTGCAAAACCAGAAAATTTAGCATAAATCCAACCGATCTAAGAAAATAATAATCCAGATTTCCTTATTGAAATTTGGGGATAAACGTAAAACTCTTGATGCACATTTTTTTTCCTTTTAATTTTTTTTATTTTCCCTTGCTCATAAGTGCAGCTACATCATCAGAAGTGGGAAGTGCAGGAATTGCTCCTTTCTTAGTTGTAGCAATGGCGCCACATGCATTCGCAAATGATAGTGCTTGCCTTAGCTTCTCTTCATTCTATAAATTACAATTTTCCAAATACATTATGTTATTACAATGGAATTTAGTTGAAACAAAGAAAATCAGATAAGAAACAATGAATCAACTAGGAAAGAGTTGAGTACTTGAAAGAGAGAATCATCTTTAGCAACTGAGAGCAAAAGTGCCCCGACAAATGCATCACCAGCTCCAGTTGTGTCGACTGTCTTCACTGCGTATCCTGAAACACTTCCTTTAAATCCCTGTATTACAGCGCATCAATTAGCTATAGACTTATAAAATGGGATTATTATTTATTAATCACTATGGTGTATAAGGTGAAGTAGAATGTTAAGGTTGCACTTGTTCACGACCAAAAGTTTTATTTGTATAGTGTTTTACAATAAAATGACTATTAATAACTTTAATAACCATGAAAATAAATGTTTAAGGTTTATCAGTCATAAACCACTTATTTTATAAGTGCTGAATGTCTGTGTTCAACATTAAGCACATTCTAAGTGCAAAACAAGGATTTAATTTGTTATTAATGAAAAATCTAATTGCTGACTCCAGATTAGTTCCAAATACTTTCGTTTACGAATAGAAATTCGAGCTTATTGAGTGTTTTTATAATGTCATAAGCATTATAAGTTTCAATAAGCACAATAAAAGTGCATTATTCTTAATGGTCATAACTAATTACGCAAAATGATCTTATTGTGGACACAATGAATCTCACACATTTGATTGCCCTCTAATTTCAACTTCATGTATGAACACAATGAGATCCAACGGTCTACATCTATTATGTCCAAATAGCCAGCCCCTTTGGTTTCCACTACACAACCCGAATTAAATAATGTGATTAATGAGAAGAGAGAGAAAGCCCTATTATTTAATTCGGGCTGTGTGGTGGAAACCACAAGGCTATAGAGGTGCTGTACTGTTTGGGTGTCATTGAACGCTCTTCATATGTGTGTGTATATGTGTATATATATGTATATGTATGTATGACCTAGGATCAATAACCCCCTCTATTTAGCACCATTTGTAGCCCCTTGATATTAGCCACAAATTTATATTTAAATATTTGATTCATGTGATAGGAGAGAGGAAGAACAAATAATTTAAATGAAAATTTATGGTTGATATCCGAGGCTATCGATCATGCATGCATGCATACATACATACATACATAGAAAAATAGGCACAAGGACAAACTTAGAAAAAAATTTAGACTGAAGGACAATAAGTTTGTTTTTTAGACTGAAGGACAATGCTAGTTATAACTAGGATTTTGTATACTGTAAAACTGAATATAATGCTAGATATAACTAGCATTTTGTATAGTGTAAAACTGAATATAATGTTAGATATAACTAGCATTTTGTATAATGTACAAGTTGAATATAATACTAATCATAATTAGCATTTGTCCTTCAGCCTAAAAATCAAACTTGGTGTCCTTCAGCTTAAATTTTATTCAAAGTTTGTCATTTTCCATAATTCTCTTATATATATATATATATATATATATATAATGAGGAACGTTCAATGACATCTCTATTTTGCAGCATACTTATAACCTCCTGATTTTCACCATACATTTCGATTTAAATAGTCGTTGTTTCTCTCTTTTACACATTGTACGTACTATTATTTAAATTCAGAATGTGTGTTGGAAATTAGAAGGCTAGACGGGTGCTGCAAAATAGAGGTGCTAATGAACGCTCATCTCGCTCTCTACACGCATATATGAATAATAAAAAGCAATAAATTAAAAATTAAAATAAAAACCTTGGTGAAGTATCTGCATCCTTTCTCGCCATCAGTAACAACAAGAAGCTTAAGACCATCGAACCACAACGACATAACAACATCTTCCTTCAACGGATCCCCTTTTGTCAAGAAGGCGACTTCATCATCGCTAACCTTAAACAACACACACACACACACAAAAAGTGTTCAGAAAATTCTATTTAGAAGTACAAAATCAGAATTGCAAAAACAAAAACAAAAATACCTTAATGAAATCAGCCTCTTTCCAAATCCTCTTAATACCTTCACGAGCAGCATCTTCAGAAGGCCATAACGGAAGCCTAACGTTGGGATCATAGGAACATAAAATGCCAGCCTTCTTGGCAGCACGCATGGCTGCCAAGTGTGCAGAGCGACAAGGCTCGGTGATAAGACTGATGCTTCCATAATGGAATATTTTTGCACGTAGAATGAGATCGAGATTTAGTTCTGCTTCAGTTAAAAGCATGTCAGCACTTGGGTTCCTGTAGAACATGAATTCTCTCTCGCCGTCGCTTTTTAGAGTGACGAAAGCAAGTGCAGTTCGAGCGTGTTTATCGAATAGAACTCCTTCGGCATTCACACCGTTCTTCTTTAATATGTCCGCTAGCATGTGTCCAAATTCATCGTCACCAAACTGTACGTAATTTATTAATTGTATCAAAATTATGGATTTTTTTTTTACTCAACGCCCATGGAAGATTCTCTTGTATTTAGATTACATTATGTTACTAATTAAAACTTCCTTTCCTTTTTTAAAGAAAAAAAAATTTATAAAAGGGGATTCCAGATTTTGCTCTGACCTAAGTAAAAATGCCTTTTGAATTACGTCTAAAAGATGAACTTGTAAATCATTTCAATCAACAAACATCTATTAAATAGTGGTCATATAGAAAATTAATCTATGAGTTATAAGGCTATGAACATATAAACCAAATTCAAGTATTCTATGAATAGTTTCAATTGATATCATGTAACAAGTTGAGATTCAACCAATTCTGACCAACAATTTAATTAAAAGAACAAGAGAAGCCAACCTGGTATATAATCAAATCGACAAATATGAAGATTTTCTTCTAAAGCCAAAAGAAACATAGGGAAAAAAAGACAGTGTACTGCTATTGGCATCCAATATTATGTTTATGACTATCAAGAAATTTTTAATAGATATCAATTTTTTATATATGCTACTTAACACCAAATTCAATAGGCTATAACTAGTCGTGTGTTTTTTATTTCCAACAGCCGTTCACTACCGTACGGTGATAAACAATTGTCCAACTTTGATTTTCAATGTCGTTCACTGTCGTACGGTGATAAACAACCAAATAGTATTTGGATGTCTATTTGATAAAACAAAATAATTTATGATATTAGTAATAGTAAGCACGTAAACATAATTTGTATGATGACTATTAGTTAAGTTAGCTAGAACAGATTCTCAGGGTGACTTTAGTAATACACAAAAGATACGTTATTCTGATAAATAAATGAAATACAAAATTCAGATATTTATATTTACTAGAAAATTTCCTCAAAAAAGATTAAACAATTCTTTATATATATATATATATATATATATATATATATATATTCAGGTTTAAATTTTGTTAACAGATTCAGTTCTTTTAATAATTTCAAATTTGTTTGAATATTCGAATTTATCATATAACCGAAACTTCTCAAGATATTCTAAAATGAAGCATTCCACTAGAATTAACAAAAATATTATCAAAATTAAAAACTGTTAAAAAATAACATAAAATTTTCAAAAGGAGAAAAACTCATTTTTTAAGTATATATCAGCTTTTATGTTGTTTAGAAGATGTTCATTATATTCAACAACAAAGCTGTGAAAATTACATGAAAATTCCAGTACATTTTTACGTATATTTAGATATTTAACTGAGGATGACCTAGCATAACAATAGACTTTTCAACCATCAGATATTCAACTGAGGATGACCTAGCAGAACAGTAGACTTTTTAACCATCAAATACGATATATTATAGGCATAAAAAAAATACATGCTTACTGTGTCAATAACAAAACTACAAGGTTCCTAGTTGACTATCGTAACCGATTAAAATATATACGAAACTTACGGAACAGATGAAGTTGGATCATTTTTCAAATTTAATAGATTAAGAATAAAGCCAGATTGATTGCTAACTTTTTAACGTGTTAAAAGGGCATAAAGACAATTGATTTATATGCAAAGTTGGGAAAAAAAAAATCCGAATGTCCATATTTTGCAAGTTTATGTTAGTCAGGTAAAAAATTAAATCAACTATAATCAATATATCAAAAGTAAAAAAAAGATATGATTTTTACAATATTATAGCTAAACAATAACTCATTAAAAAAATGTCACCTTTCCAACAAACGCGGATTTTCCACCAAGTTTAGTAATGGCAACAGCTACGTTCGCCGGAGCACCACCGGGAGCTTTAACGAAGCCGCCGGACTCCGCCAGAGAAACTCCGGCCACGTCAGGCACGAAATCGATCAGCATTTCACCGAATGAAACAATCAACTTATCAGAAGCCATTATTTTAATATATGTACTAACGAATGTAAAGAGAAAATAAAGGGAGGAAAGAGAGGAGTGATGTATTTTTATAAAGAGCAATGGTTGAAAGGGTAAAAGGTTACCGGGTAAAATTAATTACCTGGTTTTGCGGGCAGTTTATTCAGAATATATGAGGATACTACGTTATTATCCTCTTTTTTTTTAATTAATGTTCGGTCGTATGATTTTAGTTTATTTGCATGAAACGGAATTGACACGTGGAAGATTTTGTGAGATTCTGTTAGAGTGTTTTGATCAGTATTTTGGAGTTAAATTAGCAGATCTGACTTTCAAAATTGATATCAAAATTTGTCGCCATTTTTATTGTGATTGCATCACAGTCCAGCCTATACAAATATGGGCTTAATTTTAAATTTACATTTATTTGTCCCACTCTTAATTTCTAGTTTTAAGAGGAAATGCATGAATATCAATTTCTGTCGTTTTAAATGTAAAACGGGTCCCATTTATAATTTTTTGTAGATTAGGTTCATGCTCCTTTAAGATCATACCCGACAAATATCACCATTCATCCATTCATTTAATTCTAATTCTTAAAATGTGATAACTTTTTGTAGATAATTGAATTTAAGAATTATTTTCATCGTTAGATCACAAATTTTATTTAATTCTAATTCTTAAAATGTGATAACTTTTTGTAGATAATCAAATTTAAGAATTATTTTCATCGTTAGATCACAAATTTTCAAAAATGTTCATAGTTGATACCTAAAAATATATATATTTTTCTTTTGAGAAAAACGAACGATTCTCTATTGGTAGAAGAGAACACTCATGTAATTTATTCTACCTTTTAATAAGAAGCTGTCCAAGGGAACTGCATTTAGTTTTTTTTTTTATTTTCTCTATTATTTAGAGTGATTTTGTTCTTTAAAAACTCAATGCGAACTTTTATTTTTTTAAGAAACTCTTTTAAAACTCACATTTTTATTTAATTTATAACTACGATTTAAAATCCAATTAAAACAAAATAGAGAAATTACATACATTAACTTTTCTAAATCAATACTAATATTATTAAACAGTCGGTTTCTTTCAAACAAGATATACCAACATGTTATTGTGTAAACAACATCAAGTAAAAATCTATTGTGACTTTATAATAAAACTTAAGATTATGCCAATATAATTCACAATTAATTTGTCTCCAATTTATATTAAAATCAAAAAAATATTGAGAATATTTACAAGAATAAATCTAGTTATATAATCAAAGTATGAGTGTAAAATATTTTTTATTTTATCTTATCAAAAATAACATTTTTTGTCATTAAATATATTTTTCTTCTTTAAAAGTTCTATGGTCTTCAATTTTCCATGTAAAATTAACGACATATACTATGCACTTTAGCTTTAGGTGGAACACTAATTTTCTAAATGTATTTAAATAATTTCAATTTAACTCCCAAAAAAGTTATAAAATTATAAAATGAACGAGAAGTATAATTCTTACTCTTATCTTAACACCATATTTTAATGTCTTTCTCATTATCAATCTTGTAAAGTTTCAATTTAGCACACAATAATGCAAATTGTGTTAAAGTAATTCCCTTAGCGTACGATTAAAACAAATTCCCAAGGAAAATTTAAATTTGGTATATAAATTTCTGAAATTAATACATTTTTGAAACTGCATATTTCATATAACTCTCGAAGTTCCACTTTAAGTGGAGCAGTTGAAATCCATCATTCATGCCTAAAAGAAGTATTGTTACCAGAATGAACAATATTAATACCTAGATTAAAAATGTCAAAATTTAATATTATCGATTTCCAAAAGTGAGAAATATAACTAATATTATTGATAGTAATGCGATGTAAGTTAAAAGCACCACCATACCATTAATTTGATATTAATTCTTTCCATAGGAAGCATTTTAATTATTATCATTAAATTTCCATAATCATTTTCCTAGTAAAACATATTTAAGTTACGTAAGTTTATAATTCCTGACCCCCCCCTCATTTTTTAGACTTACAAACCATTTCTCATTTAACAAGACACTTAGAACTATACTTTGGATTATCTTCGCTTCATAAAAAATGTCTCCTAATTTTATCAACAAGGAACGACTGCCAAGTCCCTAGAATTAGAAGATGATGAAAGAAAAATCCCTCCCGAAAAAGTTATGAAAATTTGATCTCTATTTTTAGTTTTTGACTAATTTATGCCACTTTTGCCCCTGATTTCAATGCTAGGTCGATTTTCCAAAAGGGGACAATTTGGTAAAAATAATAAAATAGGGACCTAATTTACATAAGTTTATTAGTAGGGACTTTTTATGCATGTGCTTTGAGAATAGGGACCTTTGGTCCAAAACCCCTTTTATCAATTACCTATTTTGAAAAAGGATAAAACAATATACAATAAATATGTAGTATAGATAAAACTGAATTAATAATAACTATCATACCTGCTCTCGATAAGTATTTACCATTCCATTTGGACAATCTTTTATTAATTTTATCTATTATAATAATTCAATCATCATGTTTAAGTTTTTGTGGGCTAATTAAAAAACCTAAATATTCTATAGGGAATTTCATCATTTTATAATTCAATGTATATGCAATTTGGTTTTCTATTTTATCAACATCATTTAAAACTAGTACCGAGCTCTTATCAAAATTAATATTTAAACCAGATAGAAATTCAAAACTATATAAAATGAATTTAAGTGCAATAATATGTTTAGGCAAATGGGATGTAAAAATCATAGCATCGTCTGCAAACTAGAGAACTGAAAGACCATTACTAGAGATCTCATGTCCTATAATGTCTAAAATCCTATTATTAGTAGCCAATTTGATAATTTTAGAAAAAATGTTAGCTACTAAATTAAATAGTAAAGGTGATAGTGGATCACCTTGTCTGAGTCTACGTTTCGATTGAATTTTATTTTCTAGAATACCATTAACCATAATAATTGAATTACCTATTTTAAGTAAGAACATAATCCATCCCACCCATCTAGCAATAAAACCCTAGCCATTAATAAATCCTTAAGAAAATCTGATCAATTGAATCAAAAGCTTTAGCAAAGTCAAGTTTTAAAAGCGCACAAGTGATATTATTTTTACAACAGGAATTAATATATTCTTGTACTACCACTACACCATTTATGATATTTCTACCCCTTATAAAAGCTATTTTGATATTATCTACTAACTCATTCATTTTAGTATTTAATCTATTAGCTAAAACCTTAGAAATAATTTTAAATGAACAATTTAATAACGAAGTAGGTCTAAAATCTTTTAATTGGTTAGCACCTATTTTCCTATGTAATGAGATTACATTAACGAAATCAAACCTAAACTGCAACGAACCATCGGAAAAATTATTGAACATTTTTATTATATCATCTTTCAAAACATTCCTAAAGGTTTCATGGAATAATATAGGAAATCCATATAGATCCGGAGCTTTATCATTAGGCATATCCTTTATTGCCTTCCAAATTTCCTCTTCTGTAAATGGAATATCTAATCCTACTTTAACATCTTCAGTATAAAGCATATCACAATTAGCTCTAATACCGTCCTTTTGTGGTTCCTAATTTTTATTCAACATTATTCAGGACATTTAATTAAATAGAATAATGTGGTTGATTAAGGAGTTGAGATTTACTTGTCAATTAACTTGTCCACGGCTAAACCAATGAATGTATAAGTATGGTTTATAATTTATAAGTTAGGAAAATAAGAGGAGGGCAACATGAGAATAGCCAAACCCATATACCCTTAAACCCTCCCTTATTCTCCCCTACCATTTCATAAATCATAATACACATAAAAGAGAATATAGCTAGCCATTAAAACACCTTAGGAGATCAGCAAACTTCGAAGATCCAAGAGAGAAAGCTAGAAGATTAAAGCTAAGGCAAATCTCAAACTCCAATAACTTAATCAAGGTGAATAATAGTGTAAATCATCTCATTTTTCCTTGTTTTGGTTCGATTACAGATGGTAATCAAATGTATTTTACTATGTTGATCATGTTTGGATCTAATAATAATTGTTTGGAAAGAATAATGATTTATGGTGATTTATTGGGATTTTTATGGAATTAAAATGATGGGTTTTAAGGTAAAAATCTTAATAAACGACCTCCAAACGGTTGATTTTTGGATATGTTGTGTAAAACATAATTTTGGAGATGGGTTTTTAATTTCATAATTTTCGGAGTTAATACGAATATTTTATGAATTTCCTAAGGTGAAAAAGACATTTATTTCGGGTTTTAATTATTAAAAATAATAAAATAATGAATTCTGCCTCAAAATTTTTACACGATGAAGAAAATGTTATTCCAGATTTTTGATGATTTTTTGAGATTTTTTCCAATTGATTTCGATTTATTATAAATTTTCTAAGCTAAAAAGACTTAATTATTATATTAAAATATTAATATAATTAATTTTGAAAATAATTTCTGAAATAATTTCTGCAAAAAAATTGTTAAAGTATGCCATTAACCAATAGAAATTTGACAAAGAATTGTCAAAATATGTCATTAACCAATAGGAATTTGACGAAGGATAGGAGTTGTGGTTTTCAAGTTATTTACGGCTCTGCCACTCATCCTTTTGACTTAGTAACCTTCCGACTAAGTAACCTTCCGACTTAGAACCTTCCGCAGCACCTCTGGACCTTTCTGCAGCATTTTTGATGAACCTTTCGACTTAGTAACCTTTCGACTAAGTAACCTTCCGCAGCACTTTTGGACATTTCTGCAGCATTTTGAAGCACCTTTCGACAGCATCGTTCTGCAACAGTTTTGGACCCTTTTGTAGCACCTTTCGTTCTTGTCGAAAGCTATCTTTCGACAGGAGTTGTAAACGTTACAGAAGCTTCTTATTAGGGTTTTTTATTGTGACCACTCTACGGAAAAGAAAACCATCATTTGAACACAACGTAATAGGTTAGAGATCTTAATTCTACATCTATAAAAAGTTACAGCTAAAACAAAGTTTTATATTTCCCGAGGGGTTGATTTCTTTGCTTTCGAATATGTTTGCTTGGTTTTCTTTGCCTTCGAAGAGGGTACTTTCGAAGGGGTTGTAAAATTGTTTTCTTTCGACCAAGTTTTATATATTCGAAAGGTAGAATTTAAAGTATTATAAGGCAGGAGCCTAATGTTTTTATGAGCTTTCGAAGGAGGTTACCCTATGAAGTCGAAAGCTAGGTTTCGAAAGGTTTTATGACCGAAAATCTATTTTTAAAGGAAAAACCATGGCTATATTAAAGGAGTTTTTATAATGGTTTGAGAAGAATATATCTTTGATAAATTAAACCCACAGGAGTGGTATTGTTATGTTGTTATATTGCTTCTTCTAATATGAATATATTCACTTTATAATGGATCCATAACTGTATTTTGGGGAAAAAGGGTAGGAGAACCAGTTAGGTTAATCCAGTAGTGAATATAAATTGAATAAACTCCTGAATAAGTAGAGTCGCATCCAGGAGGTCAAGAAGACCAGAATATAGGATGCTAAAATATAAAGAAAAGATATTGACAGCGGCCAATAGGTTTCCAATAAGCCCATGAAAACTATGTGATATTGGATGTCAGATAGACATGTTCATAGTTAGCCCATGAAAAACTATGTGTAAATGAAGATGTCAGATAGACAGGTTCATAATAAGCCCATGAAAACTATGTAATTGGACAGCGAGTCCTTAAATGTTTAACCGGTTATTAGTTAGCCCATAAAAACTATTAGGTTAATAGTAATCCTAAAAACTATAATTAAGATAGATAGTCAGAATGAATGGGGATGGGTAATTCAGATTTGATTTGCTTGTTTTTCATATCATCATAATGTTTTCAAACACTATGTTTTAACCATTGTGGATGCAGGAGCACTGTATATAGTTTTATAAAGCTTTTAGGATACTAGTGAGGGGAAAACCCGTTCCACTAAGCGGCGCAGTCTCACTAGATATCAATTTGGTTTGAGATGATAGACTATTATTCATACCAGGCTTTATGTCTGACTCGAAGTTTTTGTTTTTCCCTTAAACTCTCGGGTACTCAATTAATTTTGAGTAGTTTGAGGTTTAGGGTTTTCAGGTTTTTCTTAGACGAATAAAGCTTCCGAAGGCGTGCAGGAGGCAGATAGTTATTTAGAGTTTTCTTTTCCGCTGTGTATTTGGATGTAAAGGCGGATGTATTAGCCTTACTATATACTCTGATCAACCAAGGAGGCATCTTCATATGTCACTCTTGGCATAAGTGTAATAATTATATTTTTACTGAACGTGGTTAACGTTTTGGGATTATATAATGAACATGGTTTTGATTTGAATGTGGAAATATTTTTGAATTGTTAAAATTTTCCATATTCTTATGATCTGTGTATCAATGTATCTAGCACCACCGTATTTGATCGCCGAAGATTAATAACTATGGATGACTGATTGACTGCAGCATCCGTAGCCGTTAGTTTTGGGCCTTCAAGTAGGGGGATGTTACATCATCCATCCATTGGACCTTAGATCTTTGTTTTTACATTATTTCTTCTTGTAAGATAATTTTATTTAATCCTTCTTTTAAATTTGAAAGTACATTTTCTTCTAAAATACTTAAATTCCTAGATTCTTTAATTTTATTTAAATTTAAGATCTCATTCATTAAGTTTTCCTTTCTAGTTTTAATTTTGCCAAAAACATCTTTACTCCATTTCTTAAGAAATAACTTTAAGTTTCCAAATTTACTAACCAAAACTTTTGCAATGTTACCGAGAAATCTATAATTACAAAAATTCATAGAAAGCCATTTCTTTACAACTTAATCTTTAAAATTATTATATAACAACTACATCTTTTCGAATCTAAAAATTCTATTCCCCATATTTAGGTTAGTACATGATAAAATAATTGGGCAATGATTCGAATAAATATTCGGAAGACCCACAACCTTACAAGTAGGGAATTTGTCTTCTATTTCATTGCTAATAAAAAATCTATCTAAAAGTGCCATCAAATGATCTTCTCTACCATTTGACCAAGTAAACTGTCTGTTACTTAACTTTATCTCAATTAATTTACAATTATCAATAAATTGGTCAAACGCATCCATGGCAACAAAATCCCCTCCTTAGGGGATCTTTCTCATAAAAATCTAGTAACGTTAAAATCACCGTCCATAACCCATGGTCCAGGAGCGAGTGATCTAACTTCTAGACACTCATTCCATAAAAATCTACGATCTAATTTTAAGTTCGGCCTATAAACATTCGTAATATTTAGTATTGAGTCATCACTAATGTCAGTAAAAATCAAATGAATCGAATGAGCTTTAATAATAGATTGCAAAAGTCTAACACAATGACCTTTCCAACCCATCATAAATCCCCCCGCACTGGCCCTAATAGGAAGATAGGACCAATGATTTATATAAAGATGACCCTCTAAACACCTATAAAATCTATAACTGGGGTGTTCTATTTTAGTTTCTTGTAATAAAACAATGTCAATATTATTATCTTTAAAAAATAATCTAACTTTACTACATTTTCCTAGGTTATGCAATCCCTTAATATTCCAACTAATGTATTTCATGGTCCAAAAGATCTGACCCATTCTAATTCCTTACTCTTAATATACTCGATGTCAGTCTGAATATCATCAAAAATAAAGCCAGAACTCCTACCCAAATACTGCATATCGCTGGTGGATAAACTATCAAAGCATAAGGACCATATATACTGTCCAAAAGAAAATCCGTATTTGAGCTCGAGCTATCAGAAGATCTAGTGGTTGCTCTACTAAGGCAAGCACTCCTCCTCACCAATCTAGAACTACTCGAGGTAGATCCAATCTCTCTATGCACTCTCTTTGCTTCCATAATTCGAATGCTCAAGCTCACTAGTGGATGGTCTACAAGGATACACTCTCTCACTCAATAATCTACTCGAACAAATTTCAGATGCCCAAACACCTCCATGAAATATGTGGTCCAAACTCAAGGCAATTTCATTATAACATCCTTTTTGAAAACCTGCTTATCCGACCTCAATATTAATGCGATCTGAGTTGGCATCATATTCATGTGCAATTCATCATTTGTGCTTGCAACAAAAATATGATTAAAATCTCAAACGAAATTATTTTTCTCCTTCTTTAACATTACACCCTTTTCATTATTGCCTCTTACACATCCCAACTTCCCCAAATTCCTTTGAATATTTGAAAAATTAGGGATGCTATCATTCAAAATGTTAAACCCATCTCCACCTTGAAATAACTTACATTGATCAACATTTAACCCACATTCAAAAGCATTTCTGAATATTCTTATAAGAATCAAAATCACTGCATAATCCACCTTCAACACAATTAGTATCAACATCCAAATAATTTAGACTGCAACCTACCCTTCTTTAATGCGTATTATCCAGCATGACATTTCCACAACTACCACAACTGATAAAAAAGTGTGCACCATAATCAATAAAGTTTTTACAAATCTCCTTCAAAACATCCTTATCAAACCAAGCATATACCCAATATATCAACTTCATTATGCATTTCTTAGGAAAATCATGCATGTCTATTGATATAACATGCACACTCTCCATTAGGGCTGGATTATTTTCCGCTTTACCGGCTTTCCAGAATTTTCCTTCCACGTATTTCCGAAAATTTCCATTTTCATGTTTTTCCGTTTAAAATAGCTTGGAAGGAATTTCTTCCGGTTTCTGATGGAAAAAAGCGGAAAGTTCCACTGTTTTCCATGGAAATTTTATTCTTACCGATATTCTTGTATGATTAGTTTAACTGGACCAGACATATAAAAAATATGAAATTTTAAATTTTGAAATTTCAAATTTTGAAATATGAAATTTTGAAATTTGAATTCTAAAATTTTGAAATTTCGAAATTTGAAAATTTGAATTTTGAAATTTTGAATTTGTGAAATTTTGAAATTTCAATTTTGAATTTTGAATTTTTGAAATTTGAAATTTGAAATTTGAATTCTAAAATTTTGAAATTTAAAATTTTGAATTTTGAAATTTAGAATTTGTGAAATTTTGAAATTGAAATTTTAATTTAAAAATTTGAAATTTGAAGTTTTGAAAATTTAAATTTGAAATTTTGAAATTTGAGTTTTGAAATTTGAAATTTTGAAATTTGAGATTTGAAATTCGAAAATTTAAAATTTTGAAATTGAAATTTGAAATTTTGAATTTGGAAATTTTGAAAATTTGAATTTTGAAATTTGAAATTTTTAAAATTTTGAAATTTGAAAATATGAAATTTGAATTTTGAAATTTTGGAAATTTAAAATTTTTTGAAAATACATTTTTTTATATAAAAAATCGACTTATATAAGTCGAAAAGCAAAAAAAAATTGCTTTTGCAATAAGTTGGAAAGTGACTTTTAAAAGTCGGTAGATTTTGTTTATCCATATTGACTTTTTAACTTTTGCATTTTATAAGCAAAAAAACAACTTATTTATTGCCATCCAAACGGCCCCTAAATACATCAACGGAAAAAATGGAATTCCATATTCCGTTCCACCTTTTCCATCTACCGCATAATGAAATTCCGAAGTTAGCGGAACGGAACTTGGAACATCGGGTATCATTCCATTGGCAATTGGAAGAAAATGGAAATGTCTCGGTTGGTACGGAAATATTCCGCACCCACCCCTACTCTCCATACCTATCATAAAAAATGTGCAACCCTTATCTCCACTGCCAACACATATCACCCCCTTGCCATTCATACCATCAAAAGAAGTTGCCTTCACTACTGTAAGATCTAAATCACAATATAATCCACCATGCCTAAAGTAAGTGACTATATCCATATCCCCATAATATAACACAACCTCTCATTTTCAGAGTATAATCCATTATATCTGAAGACACTATATTTTCAACAACACTGTTTTGAATATTTGCAATCTCAAAACCACAATCATCATCATTTAAACCACCAAAAATTGGAATATTACCAAAATTAGAACCTAACACTACCTTCTCAACTCAAAAACACAAATGCATATCATCTCCTATCACATCATCCACATCTAAACCTGCCAAAACCTCAAAATTACTACACAAGAAGAGATTAAAATCAAAACCCATCCACTGTTTTTTAGCCTTTGGATGATTAAACTTTGTAAAATCATTATTCTTTGTGTGATAAACCACTGTACCAGCTGTTATTATATAATTCCCCATTTCAATCAAATAACTTGAACCAACTGACTATTGGACATCCCCTAATATCAATACCGATGGATCAATGAGCATACAATCTGAAGACAAATTCCTAGAAGAAATATCCTTATAAATCTATGACACTTCATTCAGAATATTGATGAAAGCTTCGTACAAAGAATCATCTTCTGAAACTAGGTTCTTATTCACTGTCTTTCGAGAATCCAATTTACATAGATCAGTCTTTTTTCCAAACACTTTACTATCATCAATGAATCTGTTTGAAAACCCAAATTTATTCTTAAAATTCATACCCATGTTTACAGAATTTGTGCTATCAAAATGCTTGAACAAACCCTCCAAGAATTTGATTCCCTCCCTTCTTTGAATTCACAAATGGTCTAACAACATTCTATTCAACTTCAGAATCTTTAATACAAAATGAAAACCATGTTCAAGAATGCTAAACTGCTTGTTGGACCCTAGAATCAAACCCCTAAAATATCTCGTGCATTGATTTTTCATATGCCCAAAGATACCACATTTGAAGCAGCGCGTAGGTTCTCGACAATCCCTAGCAAAATGCGAATCTCCTTTGCATCTAAACAGATGAATTTCTTCTTGTTTTGGATCTAACCAGCTCTTGAAAACAGGCTCAAGATGAGAAAATTGCTCTTTGGATCTTTCACAACCTGAGCATAAGAACGAAACTGCTGCTTGTGTGAATTGGGTTCCAGCGGTGCATAAGAAAAAGATGCATTGGATTGATCGAGAAAGAAAGATTTTGAAAATGAGAAAGAAGAAGAAGTGTCTACCATTTTTCTAAGTAATATAATGTATGCATGTATCAGGAAATTTTCCTCAAGGACAATTTTTAGGGCTTTTTTTACCGTAAGGACAGCCCGCTAATTATTTTCTCACAAGGACACACGCACGTATTTTCTTTCCAGCTCACTTTCACGCGCTTCTTCCTCTTCTTCTTCTTCGTTTCGATCAAATTTTTCTATCGCGATCCAATTTACTCTCGCAATCAAAATATCGATCAACCTTGTTTGGTCATTTCAATTTCATTCTTCTGAAAATTATAGTTCATCTATTATATTTTTCTCATGCGGTTTGTCGACCTCTTTCTTTTCATATTTCTACCGTGATCTCGTTTTTTTTCAAAGTTTTGATACAAAGTTATTTGGGTTGTATATAAAGTTGTGATAGAGTGGAAAAATATCATATTTTATGTTCAGTTTTTGGGTTTCATTTTTATTTTTTTCTTTTTATCATTTTGTTTATTATCAGGAACTAGGTATCAGTTTTGTATACGGTAGGTATCAGTTTTGTGAAATTGAATAATTAATGTTCTACATTGAACATATTTTTACTAATGTTTATTTTTTATTTTCAGTGGGGATAACAGTCTTCTTTGTCTGTTTGTGTTGAATAATAACACTTTTAGCACTGGATGTCTATTGATTGCTTTTTGTATGATTTGAAGAATGAGATATAAGCTTGTGATGATTGGAAAAGTATCATTGATTGGGTTATATATAAGCTTGTGATAGAGTGGAAAAGTATCATATCTTAGGATCAGTTTTCTGGTATCATTTTTATTTTTTCTTAGTATAAATTTTTTTAATTATCAGTAACTAGGTATCAGTTTTGTATACCTTAGGTATCATTTTTCTGAAATGGAAAAACTAATGTTCTAAACTGAACATGTTTTTACTACTGTTTTTTTTTGGCATTGGTGATAATGTGGTGCAGGTAGACCATCAGCTAAGTCTAAAGGAGGATTTTCATATTTTTAGAACAAGCATAATAGATGTGGCGAGTGCAAAGCAGCTTGGTTATAATAAATGGAATTGTCAAGCTTCGAAGAGAATATGATTTGATTTTTCATTTTGAATTTGTTCAGATTAATAAGTGGATGTGTGACTTGTTTTGGTGGTTTATTGTAATTGGACCTTTTGTTATTAGTATTCAGTATAGCATGGAATTTGTCATAAATGGAATTTGTTATAAATGGAATTTGTTATTAATTTGTGTTCAGTTTATTGTAAGTGGATGTATTCAGTTTTAGTATCAGTTAAATGTTTTTACAGTATTAGTTCTGGTGTATGTTTTTGCAACTAAGAGCAGCTTTGTTTTAAGAACATAACATCATTACTTCATAAGTATCAAATTGAAACAGAACATCATTACTTCACAAGTACAAATTTCAACAGAATTACATTACTTTACAACCATCAAATTTAATTGTGAAACATCAAATTTAATGGTACAAGCATATAGTATGTTTTGAATTAAAATATTTAACAGTTTTTCTTTTATGTAGGTATCAGTTTTGTTTTTGTAGGTATCAGTATCTCTTATGTGGGTATCAGTTTTGTTTCTATAGGTATCAGTTTCTTTTATGTGGGTATCAATTTTCTTCCTGTAGTAACTGTTTATTTCCGAACTAACTGTTTTTGAAATTGAGAGAACATCAAATTTAATGGTACAAGCATATAGTATGTTTTGAATTAAAATATTTAACAGTTTTACTACCACACTTAGTATCGATTTGTGTATGAATTTTTGCGTTTGTAGCTATTACTTTAAGATATATTTGCTAAATATTTTGTTTTATTTTTTATTATGTAGTTATCTTTTTTGTTTTCGTAGATGTCAGTTTTGTTTCTGTAGGTACCAGTTTCTTTTATGTAGGTATCAGTTTTGTTTTTGTAGGTATCAGTTTCTTTTATGTGGGTATCAGTTTTATTTCTATAGGTATCAGTTTCTTTTATGTAGGTATCAATTTTCTTCCTGTAGTAACTGTTTATTTCTGAACTAACTGTTTTGAAATTGAAAGATAATATTTTTCAATATTTTGTTATGAATCATTTTTTTCAAGTAGGTTGCTCAACCTTTACTCATATACAACAAATTGCTTCTCTGGCTTCACTGCCCAAAAACCCAACTCATCTGCCATGGTCTGACTCCAATCCACCTTCCTCGACCAACACAATCAACGTCAACAACTCGCGACCTCAACCTCGACCAAACCGCGACCTAATCAAAATTTTCTCCTCACCGCCTCCTGCAAAACACCAACCACAACTGCGACATCAAACACAGACTCAAAGAAATTGTAAATTGTAATTTTGGTTTTGGGAAAGTGATTTTGGTTTTGGGAAGACTGTGGAAATTGATTTTGCTTCTGAGCAATTGAACGAGAAATCGATTTGTTTTGATTTAATTTTATTTTTAAAACAAAGTTCGTCGATTTCTGAGTGAAAGCGAGAAGAAGGAACGAGCAGAATTCTTTGTTTTGTTTTAATTTGTATCTGGGCTTTGGGCTTTGTCCTTACGGTAAAAGTTTTTTGCGCGTGTCCTTTTGAACAATTATTTACTTTACTTTGTCCTTTAAAATTACTTAACAGTTTTAATCGCATTTATATAATGAAGTTATTTATGTCACCACTT